>OX638299.1:44688888-47662196 GCA_951812265.1 Taphrorychus bicolor
TGCCGACCGCGCGGTAGGCCTTTCCGATCCTGAATACCGAACCGATGCAATAAAAAAAGCAAAGTCCGCCCTAATAACAAACAACTACCCCTACGGCCTAATTAACACTATATTTAAAAAAAGAATACATAAATTTTATAACAATTCAACCAGGCATACCAAAAAAAATACCGAAACAAACTATCTAACTATACCATACATCCCTGGTCTTTCCGAAAAAATCCGCAATACAGTCTCCAAAGAAAATATCCAAACCAGTTTTAAAGGACATAATTTACTCAACCAACATTTTACCAAACTGAAACCCAAAACCCCCACAGACAAAAAAAGCAACATCGTCTACGAAATACCCTGCCAAACAGGATGCCCTGGCGTCTATATCGGGCAGACTAGCCAGTTCTTAAAAAACCGCATCAATGGACACAAACACAACAAAAATAACCCTACAGCCCTAACCCACCACGCAAATGAACATCAGCATAATTTTGATTTTAAAAGAGCTTAAATCCTAAAAACAGAAAAAAACAAGAAAAAAAGGGAATTTCATGAAATGGTATACATAAAAAAAAACAGTAATTGCGTCAATGCAAAAACGGACACTGATGGCCTAAGTAAACTTTACTCCTACATACTGTAACTACCCTCTGCATAAAATCAGTAAATATTTCAATATCCATAAATTTACCTAAAATACATAGTTAAATTCCAAAACAATATAAACCAAACACCCAAAACCACCAGTCAGCAGACCTACTTAATTAAAAACAATTAACCTTGCGATGTATGTGTATATTAAACACCACCTTGACCAATTTACTAGCCTTTGCATCTTCTTTCATTATAGGCTTCCTTATCCAAAACTTACAAAAAATTTCTTTAATTCCCCATAGTACATGCTGCGTGCCGTACGATATCTCTGACGGTTAGCCGCAGAGTTTCGACACGGCGAGCAGTATGTACAAAGCAATAATGCAGCTTTTATTTACTTTTCTTCAAGTAACAGTACATAAAGAAAAAAACTGCAACAAACTTCGAACCAAAACTGTACATCGTTTTGTGGTAAGTCATTGTCACCCTCAGATTCCCTCCTTTTCTTACTTTTCTTACCCTTTGGCCCCTCTTCTTAACCTAACACCATATTGCATCGTAGGTTTCACTTTTGACGCTCTTTTGCTTTGAGTTACCGACTTTATTCTTTAATTTAATCATCCCTCAATACGTTTATGTTTCCATATTTTATTTCGTACTGTAGTAATCTTTATATAGTTTTTTTTCCATGTATTCCTTTATACCATTCCTTCCTACTATTGTAAAAATTTTATCTTTAAACTAAGTATTCCATATGTTGTAGTAATCTGATGAAGGCACCAATTTGTGTCGAAACGTCATTAAACAAAGAAGTTAGAAGCACCCGCTGTAACTTATTTTAATCAGACAAAAGGACCAGAACCCAAGATAACAACCAACCATACAATCACAAGGGTCCAAGAATCCAGAAGCCTACGTGCCAACCATTTCTAGATGAGTACTAGAACTGTACAAAATATTATTAAAGGACACGACATCGACGAGGATGAATCAGGCCATGTAAATGAGCCAGCAGTAGGTAGGGGGAAAAAAACAATAACATTTTTGGAACATTTATTTCGGCAAGTTCTGCAACGACTAATTTGGCAATACAACTCAAAAAATCAGTACTTTACATTAAATACCTTACTTAAAGACGCAAAAGAAAATTTGGACTTTACTGGGGGACGGACAGCTTTGTACAGAGTTTTAAAGTCGATGGGGTACAAAGACAAAACCGTAAATGGACGCAACATTTTATGTGAACAAAAACATGTCGTTGCAGCCAAAATTACATTTTTGAGAAAATTTTCACAATACAAAAAATCGACTGATAATGTCATTTTTGTGTAACTAGATGAAACTTGGATCTACCAAAATGGGTCGCAAGCCTGTCGATGGGTCTGACATTAGAAGCAACCCATCGCGCATTACATCTGAAGGGACTAGATTTACAGTACTACATGCTGGGACAAAGTTTGGCTTTTTAAACGAATGTGACTTATTTATAAATTCATAAATCAATGACCGAGACTACCACAAAACTATGAATGCGGACATTTTTCAAAATTGGGTGACTAATCAGCTTATTCCTGCATTAAGCTCAGTGCAAGAAAAATGTGTGGTTGTTATGGACAATACTCCATATCACTCAGAGCAATTGGAAAAACCTCCCACATTTTCAAGCAAAAAAGCGAACATTGTGGAATGGTTGATTAGTCATAATGTTACGTTTGAAGCGAGCATGACAAAGAGTTATGGGACATAATACGACCGTTACGAAGTGGACCTAAACATTATGTGATTGACGAACTTTTGAAAGCCCACGGTCATGAGGTTCTTAGTTCACCCCCCTACCACTGTCAATACAATCCTATGGAAATGGCTTGGGGGTTTTGTAAGAACCTCTACAATAAAACCATCATTGAAAGGTAGGGTTGAACATATCTGGAAGGAGTGCCTTTCAAAATGTAACGGAGACTTGTGGACAAAATACTGTGACCACTGCGAACGACTAATTACTTCTGACTGGTATAAACACATGGGTAATCTGTCAATCGACAATATTCCTCCCTTTATCATTTCACCTGAAGAGTCAGATTTAGACACAGATGATTTGTCAATAAATAGTAACGCATCAAGTGAAATGATGGAGGTAGAAACCACTAACTCGACTTTCACAGACTGATTAAAAATCGACTAACTGCAATAATTTAAATTACACAACTTTAATATGCTACTTTGACTTTCAACAAAATATCTGGAAACTCAAAGTAGGAAAACAAGACTGAGCATAAATGTCTGTGGTGATAGTTCCTTCTTGTAAGTATTATTAATCAATATACATAATTATAAAAGTAACAACACATACAATTTGATTAGGAAAGAACAATTATGGCTTTTAAGATGAGGAATCCAGTTGCCGCCTCAAAAGCTATGGCCTCCCGCCTCATTATACTCTACTCCACCGAAATACCTATAGCGAGCCATAAGAAGAAAGTTGCACGTGATAAATTTCACAAGACCAACTCAAATGGACAGAAGCTGCGCCAAAACTCCTACCTCCTAGAGGTGCTTGATGCTCCATCAAGATGAGAGGAGCTAACTACAATAAATGGCAATTGGTTGATGTTGGAGCCATATATAACGTGATAGATAAAAGATTAAGACATTTTTTATTGAGCCGACATACCATCGTCAATTTATTCGAGCTTTGATGTAAACTAGGTCGAAACGTTGGCGAATAATCGGCGTAGCCAGATTGAATAATTATATTGAAGTTGTTTCGATATTTTTTTTCCAGAATAATAATGTCATTGTTAAACATAATAGTATATTAATAAACGAACTTTTTATGTAAGCCATTATTCCCTTAGGGGGACGTTTAAGTCACGACCCGCAGGCGAGGGGCGCAAGTCTCCCGTGGGAATAATGGCCATAAAAAGCGAGTTTAATACTATACTTTGTCCACGGCCATTGTCTAATATTTACAAATTATAAAATCTTATAGGTAGTGTAAAGAAAATAATTGAAATGTCAAAGCGACACTCGCTTTGTTTGACGGCAAAACCGGTGCCACCAGTGCATTTTTTACGCTGCGGCGTTTCATATTGCAATGTTGTCTACTCCTACTAGTTGCCAAGGCAACATATACAATTTAAATGGCGAGCGGGAATAATGATATTATTCCCGCTGTTGCAATTCATATATCCCTCTGACGATATTTGAGCCCTATTTAACTTTTGTGAACAAGCTGAATATCAGTATATTATTAAGTGGTCGTGGACAAAATTATTTATGATGAACTTAATGAAAAAACATGTAAAATTTTTGTTCTTGGAAACACTCAATATAAACACTTTTGAATGACCATTAGCCTAGTGTTTTGCAATTTGATGAGAAAGTGAAAATTAAATAAGGTCTGAGTTATATTAATTTAGTGATAATAAACATAAAATTTCCGTGATTGAATTGGGCATTACAACCACTTAAATTAGTCGCTTTTGTCAAAAGTAAAAAAAAAATATGAGCAAACTGAAATGAGTAACCACGAAGTACCTATAGCTTTGTGTAAATTTTATAATATACATGAAGCCTATGAATACAACAGTTACCCTAAAATCTGGACTATTTGAAACAGTCTAGCAACTATGTAGGCATAACAGTAAACAATAGTCATAACCTCAAACCGATTTATCAATCAATGTCACTGTCAGTTATATACTGGGTGAAATATGTCAAATTTCCAAGGCTAACGAGATGGAGAATATAATGGAATATGTTATACATTTTTAGTTTACCATAATTTACCTAAACCATCTAAACCATTGGTTATGATTTAATACCATTAAAACCACTGAACATTGAAAACCACCGTTCTAACATATTCTATTTATTTTACAAATACTATACGCAACTGATTGGGTAAGTACCTAGACCCGCTTAAAGAGGTTGAGAGAAAATTGCAAAACTAGTGACATAATCTACTATTTTCAATTAACTCTGTTGATTAAATACTATAACAATAAGCCTGTTTTTTTTTGCATAATATTAATCCTAATTGTTTTACTCGTCTTGATTTAAAAGCTTAGAAAAAAAGAGCGACAAAACGTCCAAAACGCCACAAAATACCCCATTTTACGTCCATTTTATTATTACCTTATATGCAAAACTTTAAATCAGCAGCTACCATAGAGAAAGATATATATAGAATTAAGATAAAATTAATAGAAGAAGCTAAAATTAAAATATATTGAGGTTATTACAAGTCTTTGGATCTAATTGGCCAATACGGGTAAAGTTAGAACAAACAATATTAGTTGCGCCAAGTTTCATAGCTCTGCCACTAAAGGAACATTGTTCAACATGAGATTAAAAATTTAACATGTAAAAACCTATGATGGTCCTTAAAAAAGAACGCATTGTACTATTTCATTTACAAATACACAGTTTTAGAATTCCTTTTTGCTAAAATGTTTTCATTAAAAGAAATCAAATTGTATAACAAACTAATTTTTAATGTTTGTAGTTTAATCTTTACAATTAACAAATTTTCTTTTAGCGTTTTGTACTGTATATAGTTTTATTTATTTGTACGTCTCCGTGACGTAAACACGTAAACGTCGTCTAGACGACGTCTTATCCAATCGAATTTCCAACTTATATTCATCTCCTAGCTAAAGCGCTAGGGCTCTGAGCCTTTAGCTGACATAGCTCCAAGTTTTTCTAATACTCAACTTCCAATCTAACAAAAACCATAAACAATCGATACAATCAATATCCCGTCCGGCTTTAAGTTGTTGAGACGCTTGTATGACGTGTGCTGCCGACACAATTACGTCAGAAGAACTTTAGAAGCGACGGATTTCCAGCCAAAAGAGGGACGATTTTTAGGAAAATATCGGCATTTGCTGGCTCTGTCCATATCTGCTAGGTCATGGGTAACGACAGTATTTTCCAACCTGTAAATTATGCAAAATATAACCATAAATGCTGACATCATTCAAATTTTATACAGGGGGTAATCTGTCAAATTTCCAAGAGCACTTTTGTCGAAAAACTTAATGAGAACCTTTATATATCTACATATTTGTTTCATCATAGTTATATGAAAACTACCAGCTCATATAGTGTCGAAAACGTCATTTAGAAATACAAACCTTCATATAATTACCGGCTGGCAAAGTTTCGGCAATATTGTCCCTGTTGTTCCCTAGTTAATGTTTTGCGCTCCGCGAACTTCCTAGACGTCAATAAATTTTCGCAATCCACGTATGAACAACGACACAACAGAATGGAACAATTAGGCAGTTGCCTTTGTTGTTTGTTACGAATATGAATCCATTCTGGAAGCAATTGCCTGCACGTGTCTGGTGTTTTGTCCTCGGTTCCAGAACGCGGGGCTGATGTATTGTGTCGCTTGGCGTTATGCCTGGATAAGAAATGGGCGGTTTCCACGTCGTCATATGTCTGAAGACGTTTATAAATTTTTGTGCAAATACCTAAAAGCGCGTTTGAGTAATCTCTGGAAGCGATCTGGAAACCCGTGCGTGAGATACCTCCATAACCTGGCGAAACAAAACAGGTAGATGAAAGGCTGAAAATGGAAATTTAACTTAGACTAAGTGGCTTGGCCACGCATTATTCCACGGGGAATTATATATGGCGACAAAATATCGCTCTATGTCTTTGAAATGAATTAACAATGGCCATTGTTAGCACAGTTAGTACTTTCGCGATTAAGACCATAAATCTAGCTACTACAGCTCCATTTTAATAAATAATCAAAGCAAGTAGTGTGTTGGAAGCTCGAAAATGAAAATATCACAAAGAAATATAGTTTCGTATGAGCGCGAGCTAGAAGTACTAAATTAAATTGAAAAGTATGCATGCATTTTATTAAAAATTTCCTAGATGCCCTAAATATTCGGCCATTTTTAAAGCCGTTGCCTGAAATTAAATTTTCAGTGAAAGCATTCCCCTTTAATATCGCTCTCTTAAAAATATGTCTCGCATTGAAGTTACGGCCTTTAATAAAATATTAAGTAAACGAACCTCCGGAAAAATGGCGACAGGCTCGCTTTTCAGCTTCAACACTCTATATTACAGTTATACATTTTGGCCAAAGCACAGAAGGCATTTTTAATTTGTTAAGAGCTTTTAATACATTAACTAAAAACAGTGCAGAACAGCTTCACTCACCGCAACCAGAATTATTACTTCATAAGTATATGATAGAGCCTTGCTTCTTGCATGCTATTATTAAGAAAACACATTTTTAGCTGCACTAAACATTGGTCCTTCGAGCTTTAACAAGCGATCTGCTGCTCAGCAGTCTGACCAACTCTATGGAACAACCAGTGATTAGAACGTATCCAGTACGCAGCGTCTTTTGTTGTTTGGTTGTTCATGCCATAATATTGGACGATGTTGCCAGATTATCAAAAAATTACTAGCTTCGTTATTCTCTTTTTGTTTTTAAAATAGAGATAAAAGTTATTTTTTATATATTTTTAATCTTTGCATACCTTAAAATTATAAAGTTATTTTAGTAGAACATTACTAATTTCAAAAATATAAAAAAGGTGCCTATAGATACGTATAATCATAAAATTTGGAATAATCAAGAAATTATTTTAAAAAAAAAAATTGTCCAAAAGTGGCATACAGTTAAAGTTCTTAAAGTAATTGCTAATTGTAAGCCAAAATCATCTACAAACTTTCCAAAAAGGAGAAGAATTCGAATCATAATTACCACATTATACATCAATTTTCGCCTCGTTGTAGAACTTCTATATCATCTGTATTAAAAAAACTGTGAATCATCAGGAATCATTAATCCTTAAGTTATCGAGTAGTCCTCGGAAAGGTTCAGTTTTAAGTAAAAAAAAATCGTTGAAAAATTGAAATCCCACTGAAAAAGATAATTTCGATCTCAGAAAAAATAAGTTAAATACTAAAAAAACTAAAACTGAAACTAACCTGAACTGTTAAAAAGCGTGAAACAAAATACAAAAAAAATCTTGAATGCGGTAAAATGAAGGTCAAAATGGTCTAAAAATTAAAAAAAAAATCGATTTTCCACTCGTCGGAGCACTTATTTCTGACCCAAACTGTATAAAAACTTGAAAAATGAAATATGATTAAAATAAAAACAGTTTTGAATCAAAACCGTCTAAATTCACATCAATTTGCATTATAATTGTCCAGTCTTGAGGCCTTATCCCCTCGAAAGAATGGGAACAATGCAATTTAGATTTATGAAAAAATATGAAAGAACAAGAAATTTAACAAAACACGACAAAGAATAAGTTTATATAAGTATGAAAAATAAAAGCACGAGCTAAAAACTACAAAAGTTAAAAAAAAGTGGAAATGCAACCAAACCGTGTAAAAGCTTAAAAAATTTGGTATTATCAACTAAAAAAACACAATTTGGTCCAAATAAATTTGCATTGCAATTGTCCAGATTCAAAAACTTCTATCAGCCCAAATTTTATTACAACAAATTGTGAATAATCAGGAATAAAATAATCCTTAAGGTTTTCAGTAGAAATAAATTTGTATGATAATTGTTTACTTCTTGGAAACGTTCAATTTATTTGGTTGTTTGTTTTTTTGGTTCTCTAGATTTTGTGCAATAAATACACGGTCCATGCTTTTTCGAATGGGTCCAGCTGATGCCAAGGTATGTGACGATGTTGCCAAATTATCAAAAAATCACCAGATTCGTTATTTTTTTGTTAAAGTTAATAAAATGGAGGCAAAATTATTTTTAAATTAGTTATTATTTTTAATCTTATATATATAAATATGTATACCATAAAAAGTAATTATAAAACATCAATTGCTAAATATGTACATTTATTTTATTAAAAAATAACCTTGTTCCAGTAGAACATTACTAATTTCAAAAATATTTAAAAGGTAAAGTAAATTTTTGCCTCGTTTTAGAACTTCTATATCAGACCCAAGCTTTATTAAAAAAAATTTTGAATAATCAGGAATCATTAATTGTAAAGTCTTTCAGTAGCAATAAATTTATATAATAAGTAACTGTTTACTCCACGGAAAGGTTTAAAATCTAACCTGAAAAAAAATCAGGAAATTATAGAAAAAAATCTCAAATGCGGTAGATAGAGGCACAGAAATAAATTATGGTCACAATCGTTAATCAGCAGTTTTTAAAAATTGCTAAAAAACTTTTTATTTAACTACAAATATCGATTTTTGACTTTTCGGAGCCGTTATTTCGGACCGAACTGTGTGAAAATTGAAAAAATTAAATATCACTAGAGTAAAACAGTTTTGAATCGAAATTGTCTTAACACACATCAATTTGCATTACAACTGTCCAGTCTTAAGTTAAAATTACCTCAAAAAATTTAAAGCAATGCAAAATGCAATTTAGATATATGAAAAAAATATCAAAGAACAAACAATTTAACAAAACCCGACAAAGAATTAGAATAGATAAATATAAAAAATAAAAGCACAAGCAAAAAACTACAAACAAGTCTAAAAGAGATAGGTAGAGGCACAAATTAGATTTTTGACTTGTTGCAATAGTTTTATTTCGGGCCTAGTCCGCGAAAAAAACTTAAAAATTAGGTATTATTAATTAAAAAAAACTATTTTGGGCCAAAGTTACCTCAATGCAAATGTTCAGTTACAATCAAAAACGTTTACATCAGACTAAAACGTAATTAAATAAAATGTGAATAATCAAAGACAGTTAAGTTTTTCAGTAAGAATAAATTTACACAATAGTTGTTTAGTCCTTAAAAAGGATCAATTTTAGGTCCGAAAAAACCTTAAAAAAATTATCTCAGAAAAAACAAATTGAATACTAAAAACCCTAAAACCTGAACTAACTAAAACTACAAAAGAGAAGAGTTGGAGAGCCTGAAAAAAATCAGGAAATTGTAGAAAGAAAATCTCAAATGCGGTAGGTCAAGGCACAGAAATAAAGTAATTCTAAATTAGGGCCAAACTCGTCTAAAAATAAAAAAAATGCTAAAAAAGTGTATTTACTACAAATGTCTCAATAAAAATCGATTTTTGACTCTTCGGAGCAATTATTTCTGGTCAAAACTGTAGAAAAATTTGAAAAATCAAAAATCAATAAAATAGAAACACTTTTGGATCAAAATTGCCTGAATGCATATTAATTTTTATTACAATTGTCCAAGAAAAATTAACTCGAATTAAGGAAACAATGCAAAATGTAATTTATATCTATAAAAAAATATGAAGAACAAAAAATTTAACAAAATAAAACAAAGAATACGCATAGAGATGAATGAAAAATATACGCCCAAGCTAAAAACTACAAAAGTTAAGAAAAGCAGAAAATCTGAAAATTATAAAAAGCAAGTCTAAAAGATGTAGGTAAAGGCACAAATTTAAAATATTTCTGATAGATAGTCGAGGTATACCATACTGATGAGCTCTAATAAGAGCGAAACCGGTCTATGGTTCCTCTGCCTGATAGAGAAATGAGTCTGGTACTCTGCTAAACGTCGCCCCCAGACAATATAGGTACGAAATCTCGGCCTTCATGTTGGCTTCACAATAATTCTAATGTTAAGCCAACATTATTTAAAACTTTGAAGTTAGAAGAAAAACTTTTCAAAGATTCTTTCAGTAAAACGTTATTTTTGACTTGTTGGATTAGTTACATTTCGGGCCCAAACCGTGTAAACGACTTAAAAACTTAGGTTGCACAATCAATTCAGAAAACACAATATTGGGAAAAAGTTATCTCAATGCAAATCAATTTGCATTGCAATTGTTCAGGTTCAAAAACTTTGTATCATACCAAAACTTCATTAAAACAAATTGTGAATAATCACAAATCATTAATCGTTAAGATTTTCAGTAAAAATAAATTTGTATAATAATTGTTTGCTCTTCGGTAACGTTCAATTTGTTGGGTTGCCGGTTTTTTTTGAGTTTTTAGACTTTTTGCAATAAACATACAGTCCAGGCTTTTCAAATGAGTCCAGCTTACGCCATTCTATGCGACGATGTTGCCAGATTATCAAAAAAATCACCATATTCATTTTTTTTGTTAAAAATTTAAATAAAACATATGCATTTATTTTATTAACGAAATAAACGTGTTTGAGTAGAACATTCATAATTTCGAAAATATAAAAAAAGTACTTACAGGTATGTATAATTTAAATGAAAAACCACAAGCAGCAAAAAGGTCCAAAATTGGCAGAAAGTTAAAATCACGAATTTAAAATGTTACTAATTTTGAGCAAATATTATCTAAAAACTTGCTAAAAAAGGAGGACTCTTCGCGAATTATAATTATCACATTAAACATCAAATTTTGTCACGTTGTCAAACATTCTATATCAGAGCTAAACTTACATAAAATTGTCAATCAATCAGGAATTATTGATCGTTAAGTTTTTCAGTAGAAATAAATTTATATAATTGTTTACTCCTCGGAAAGGTTCAGTTTTAGATAAAAAGAAACCGTGAAAAAATTAAATCCCAATAAATAGTCTAATTTATATCTAAAAAAATAATTTGAATACGAAAAAAACTAAAATCTGAACTTACCTGAACTACAAAAGTTAGAAAGCCTTAAAAAAATGAAGAAATTATAGAAAAAATCTCCAATTGCGGTAGATAGAGGCACAGAAATAAAATAATTCATTTAATTTTTCCATTATCATTAAAATAAAAACAGTTTTGAAACCAAATTGTCTCAATGCACAAGAAAAGCGGAAAATCTGAAAATTATAAAAAACAAGTCTAGAAGATGGAGATAGAGGCGCAAATTTGAAATATTTCTAATGTTAAGCCAAAATTATTTAAAACTCTGAAGAAGTTTCTTTTCAAACTAAAATTCTTCCAGTAAAATTTCATTTTTAACTTAATTTAACGGACTCAAACCGGGTAAAGACATAAAAAATTAGGTATTATCAATTTAAAAAACACAGTTTTAGGCCGTAACTGGGAAGTTATCTCAATCCAAATCAATTTGCGTCGCAATTATTCAGATTCACGAACTTCTATATCAGATCAAAACTTTATTAAAGAAAAATGTGAATAATCAGGAATCAATAATCGTTCAAATTTTCAGTAGAAATAAATTTGTAATTTAGTGGTGGTTTTTCAATTTAGTAAATGTAGAAATAAATATAATAATTGTTTACTCCTCGCAAACGTTTAGGTCAAAAAAACCTTGAAATATTGAAATCCCATTAAAAAATTTAGTTGCTGTCTGGGAAAGAAAAATTAAAAATATAAATTGAGAGTTACAAAACGGTTAAAAATCCTGAAAAAAAAATCTGAAAATTATAGAAAAAAATGTCCCTAGAGGTTCATACAGGCATAGAATTAAAATATCTTTAACTCAAAGAAAAAATTGTCTAATAACTTTAAAATATCTGCAAGAAGTTTTCTTTTTGACTTAAAATTTTATTAAATACAATCTATATACAAGCTTTAAAAAGTAAGTATCATCAAAATAAATAACACTTTTAACCCAAAATTGGATCAGTGCATATCAATTTACATTACAATTGTTCAGTTTTGGGTTGAAATTACCTGGAAAGAATTAAAGCAATGCAAAATGCAATTTACATCAATGAAAGAAAATACATCAATGAAAGAAATAACAAAACATTTCACAAAACAAGACAAACATCAAGAATAGGAAAATGTGAAGAATGAAAGAAAAACAAAAAACTCAAAAGCATTAGTTAGTAAGTTAAAAACTAAAAAAGTTAAGGAAATTGGAAAAATCTGAAAATTATAAAATATATAAATCTAAAAGTAGTAGGTAGAGGAACAAATTTAAAATATTTTTAATTTGAAACCAAAATTGTTTTGTTTGGTATTAAAATTCTCTCAGTAAAATTTTATTTTTGACTTGTTGCAATAGTCTTACTTCGGGCCCAAGCCGTTTAAAAAAACTTGAAAAATTAGGTATTATCAATTAAAAAATCACAGTTTCGGTCCAGAACTCTCTCATTGCATATCAATTTGCATTGCACTTGTTCACTCGTTGGAAAAGCCCAATTTTGGGTGAAAATAGAGAAAGAATAAAATCCAATAAAAAGTCGAAGAGGTAACAGTATTTTACATCCGGAATAGAATCTAGGACCACTTAGTGAAGCTGATTTTGAATATGTAAAACTGAACTTGAGCTGAAGCTGAAGGTGAATTAAACTGAAGTTGAAATTGTATCTCAACTTAACTAAAATGAAGTAGAAGTATTTAATAGAGCCACAGAGCCACCTTTGCTCCTTGCATTCTATTGGGGCTTTTCAGCTCTCTGTATTACAGTTATACATTCCAACGAGATATGTCTGCAGAGAAGGTGTTTTTAATTTGTTGAGAGCTTTAATACATTAACTAAAAATAGTGCATGAAAAGCATCAGTCAGCATATGAAGCTGAGTGGTTTATTCACTTCGCTAGAAGTTATTAATTCATAGAGCCGTGCTCCTTGCATTTTATTATCAAGTCAACATAGTTTGAGCTCTACTAAAGGTTAGTCCTTCGAGCTTTAAAAAATAATTTGCTAATCAGCAGTCTGATCAACTCTATGGAACTACCAATAGTCCAGAAGACATGTAGTCCTCAGCTGCTCAAGAAATAACCAGTACACTGATTTAGGGTTACCTAGTAGAGCTTAATTTGAATACTTGATAATGAACTTCAGCTGAACTTAAAGGTGAACTAGCTTGAAAAACGTTATCAACTCTCTGCAAAGTATAGTCTAAGTCAATAGTCCAGAAGACATCTAGTACTCAGCTGCTGAAGAGGTAACTAGTACTTCATACCTAGAAACGGATTTAGGGTGACCTAGTAGAGCTCAATTTGAATACTTAAAGCTGAACTTCAGGATTACACTATAATCTTAGTTGAAGGTGAAGTTGTATCTGAGATGAACTGTCTCCCCACACAATGCCTCAGATGAGCCATGCAGCACTGCAGATAATACCATCATAGAACTGTTTTCTTTCAGTGCTGGTGTGGAGTTCATATTCAGTCATAAGTAGATGGTAGCGTCGATCAAACACTCATAGAAGGAATAAATGAAATTTTGCTAACTGTGCTGAAAAACACTGAGGATTTAAATCAGAAAGTTGATCAACTGCTGGCGAATCATCATCTCAAGTTGAACATTTCTAAACTGAAAGAAACTCAGTCAATTTCCTCTCTTTTGGCTATTCCTCCTAAGTCGTACACGTCAGCTGTTGCAGCCAAATCTAATGACAGCAAAGTTTTATTAATTAAACAAAAAGGGCCACAGAAAGATGCAATGTCGATTAAAAAAGCCTTACAAGAAAAAGTTAAACCTGTAGATCTGGGGGTCGGGGTCACCATGGGGCGTTCAACAAAGGATGGAAGCTTAATATTGAGATGTGGAAATGAAAGGGATATATCTAGTGTCCAGTCAGAGATCCAAAACAAGCTTGGCTGCGGATGCGATGTTGAAAGACCGAAGAAACATCAACATAGAATGAAGGTTGTTGGGGTGAACGAGGGCGAGCATGGTACCGATAACGGAGAGATTGTAAGTAGAGTGATTAAGCAGAATGATTTAAACAGCAACAACAGTAATTTTAATTTGAAAGTATTGAGACGAACCAACGTAGTTAACATAAGGTTTAACCACAGTTTAACATAATTTTTGAAACTGAATCTCATAGTTATAACTCGATAAATAAGCAAAGAATAAATTTGGGTTGGAACCGATGTCCGGTTTACAGTGACTATGGAATTATACCGTGCTACAATTGCCGCAAATATGGTCATTTGCAAAAGGAATGTAAGGACAAAAAATCGTGTGCCAAATGTGCTGAGGAACACGATTCTAGGGAATCTTTGTCAGGACAGTCAGGAAATTTTTGTTAAGTGTATTAACTGTATTGTATCTAACGAAAAATATGGAATGCATCCAAAGACCGATCATACCGTATGGGATGTGGCAAATTGTGAAACGTTGAAACGAGTTGAAAACATACAAAAAAATAAATACGTGCAATAGCAATTAAGAACATAAGCCAAAGTTCCAATATTGTATACTTCAACTGTCAGGGTTTTTTGAACAATAAAGATAACATTTTAGTTCTTTTAAATGACTAGAAAACCTAGGTTGGTTTTTCTATCGGAAACTCATGTGTCTGCGGAGATAGACACTGTTGAATTAAATGTGGAAGGTTACAAGATGGATAATTGTTTAACAGACAACTATAGAACTGGGGCTGTGATGTTTTTGGTTAGGGATGATTTAAAATATAAAATTGGAACTGTACAGTGTGAAATGAGCTGGGTTTGGTTACTGTCTATTGAGTTTTGTTTAAGTAAGATTAAGTATTTGTGCACAGTTTTATACCATCCACCTCAGAAAGACAATGCAAGATTCGTCGATTACTTTCATAACTATATAGAGAGTGTTTGCTTATTCGAAGGTATTAATATTATAATGGACGATTTTAACTTCGACTTATTGAAACCTTCTTTTTACGGTGAAAAAATTATTTCCAACTTATATATAAACGGGTTCTCACAAATTGTGGATTCTGCAACACGAATCACTGAATGTAGTGAAACACTGATAGACTACGTCATTACAAACGACAAAGCGTTGCCTTTTGTAGTACACTTGGCGCCGAGGATAGGTGATCATTGTATTTTGTAGATACAAATTGAACAAAAAACAGTAACTGAACAACAAGATATAATAGTTTGCTCTAGATCAATGCAACATTATAGTGTCGGCCAAATGCAGTCACTTGCTTAATATTGAGTGGGCGAATGATAGTACGGATGTTTTTTGTTAAGGCGTTGGCGATGTTTCACCTGGTTGTCTCAATTGGGTCAAGGGCTTTTCCTTGGCCTACGGCGCTATTTGGTTGAATAAACAACACCGTACACTTCTTAATGCGTTTATTAACGATAACACTTTTCGATTCACACAATGAAAGAAGTGATTGCGACCTTCTCGAAGGGGGCGCCACAATCTGGTTGAGCGCGAAGTTTAAATTTGAAATAACATTGCATTTGTTAGGCATTATATTAAGACGGAAACTGAACAACGGATGTGAAGTGTTTGGCTAGTAGTTTCGTTGATAGTATTTTAGATATTTTAAATGTTATGTGCCCTAAAGAAAATAAAATTTTTAGACATAAATATGTAGATAAGGTGTGGATAACCACTGATATTAGGAAAAACATGCAGATTAGGGACAATTTGTACGTGAGAGCGGTGACTGAGAGGAATGATGAAGTTTGGGGGGAATATAAAAGGATACGAAACTACATTGCTAAACAAATTAAAGTTCAAAATGAGCGATATTTTAAGGAAATAATTGACGACAACAAACATAACTCAAAAGAAATGTGGAAAAGTCTAAAATTGTTGATTCCCGAAAACATTTAATAACACCTGTCGAAATTAAATTTGAAGAAGAGAGTTTTTCTGAAATTGACAATCGCTAAAAATTTTAATCAGTACTTCATAAACAGTGTGAATGATATGTGGTTTTGATATTTGGGTTGTGGGATCAGTTGGGTTATTCAAAATTCAGTTATGAACTTGTCGACGTTTCGCCATATATTACAGCATCTTCAGGACACTAAAAGTTGTTATAGAATCATATATATAAATAGAACAATACAGTTAAAAAGGTGGGACGTCGATGTCAATGGTCATTCGTCTCTTGTCGACCTTTGTACTTTATGTTTAGAAAGCCGATGACTCTCAAAATCTATCTGAATTGTGAGTATTTAACTGTGTATATTTTAAAGTGGCCTTTGTTTCGTCCCCCCTTTTTAACTGTATTGTTCTATTTAAATATATTATTCTATAACAACTTTTAGTGTCCTGAGGATGCTGTAATATATGGCGAAACGTCGACAAGTTCATAACTGATTTTAAATAACACCCCTGATCCCACAACCCAAAAATCGAAACCACATCTCAACAAATTGGATCAAAAATCAATAACATATTTATAGTGTGAATGATATTGTAAAAATTGTCCCGAATTATTCCCATCCAGATGAAGTTATCTTATCGACCCGTGCTATAGTTACTGAGCTGTCTCGTTTTGAACAATTAACCATGACTGAAATGAAAAATATCTTAAAAGATTTAAAACATGTAGGGGGGGGAGGGGGGGGGGGGTGAGTTGAATTTCGAAAACAGTATTATGTGATGTATGTATGGTGGTTGGAAATCGTCTGTTAAATGTCATTAACACATCGCTTTCAAGTGGAGAGTTTCCATATAAACGGACGGAATCAATAAGTGCTTCCGGTTCCAAGAGTCCATGATACAAGTATTTATACTGAATTTAGACCAATCAATACAGTTGAAATATACGAAAAGGTATTGGAAATAGCTGTTAAAAAAACAACTACAAAATCATTGTAAAAACAATAACATTTTGGTAATTAACCAGTCCGGATTTCGTGAAAATCACCCATGTGAGACCGTAGTCGTTAACATATGTGATATTTTTAAAAAGGTAATGGTAACCTAGTTTTAGCAGTGTTTTTAGATTTTAAAAGGGCTTTTGAAACTATTGACAGAAACATATTATTGAGAAAACTGAACAGTATTGGAATAAAGAATGTGGCATTTAGGTGGTTCGAATCATATTTGAAAAACAGATATCAGAGAGTGAAGTTTAGAAATTGTGTATCTGAGTCAATGATTGTGCAACATGGTGTTCCGCAGGGCACCGTTTTAGGTCCACTGTTGCTTCTGCTGTTGAGGTTGTCAAGGGGTGCAGTATCGAATTGTTTGCAAACGACACGGTGATCTATTTGGCAGGGAATGACATAGTTAGCATGCAACAAACTGTTAACCACAGCATTAATACTGTCACTAACCATTTACATCGTACTAGGAATTCTAATTCAAATAATCATCATATGTATCAGTGTTTCATAAAAACAAAAGAATTTTTCAGACAGCATGGCAATCTGATCGCCATGCGTTCGGATAAGGGGGGTTCTACCGTGGTTATGTTAGGCGGTGAGTATAGAGACACTATGACAACCATGCTTCGGGACGACTCAATATATGCACTAGTTTCCAAAGACCCTACTACACGCTATCAAAATCAAGCGAACAATTTGATAGTTAAGCTTGTAAAACTTAACTGCATCGATGAACTCACTGGTAAAAAACTAAAAGCATATAACTGTGTTGCACCTAAACTATATGGCCTTAGAAAAAAACATAAACCTGGTCTACACCTCAGACCGGTAGTCAGCTGTATAAATTCGCCATCATATAACTTGGCTGTATTTGTCCAGGACATTTTATCGCAAGTGTCTAGTACGTCGCCTTATAGCATAAAAAACTCATTTGAGTTTGTAGAGTGGGCTCGTGATGTAACATTGCCGAGTGGTTATGTGTTGGTGTCATTGGACGTAGTCTCTTTATTTACAAACATTCCCAAAGACCTGGTGTTGTCTATTATCAATAAAAAATGGAAATTTTTCTCAGCATACACAACAATACCCAAACAGATGTTTTGTGACATCATTCGTTATCTGTTTGACAGTAGTTATTTTGTCTTCAATGACACGGTCTACCAACAGCTTGACGGATCCGCGAATCCGGCAAGCCCTGTTCTGGCTTCTCTAGTCATGAATGAACTGATATCCAGTACTCTGTCCGGCCTTCCTTTTGATATAGCCTTCTTGAAATTATATGTGGATGATACGATCGTGGCTATTATCACAATTTAATCAATTTCATCCTAAATTACAGTTTACTATGGAAGCGGAAGTAGATGATTCACTCCCATTTTTGGACACGCTCGTGATTCGTCAACAGGACGGTACACTTCTCTTTGACTGGTACAGAAAGCATACGTCCTCTGGTAGAGTTTTAAATAAATTATCTTTCCGGACATGCTTCCTCTCATAAGATGGCCACTATAAAGGGCTTGTTATACAGAGCCTACAGTCTCAGTAGCCCTAAATTCCATAACAAAAATACCACTATCATTAAAACCATATTAAGAAACAACAATTATCCAACATGCCTTGTCAACCGTATTATAAACAAATTTAATCAACGTAAAAATAGTACGAACATCAATGAAATTAATAGTAGTGACAAACTCATATATTACAGATTCCCTTATATTAAGGGACTGTCTGAAAGAATTCAAAATCTGGTTAAAGGGAGAATGCCGAATTGTAAGCTAGCATTCTATAATACTGAGACTGTTGGGTCTGTATACACAAGGCTTAAAGACAGAACACCTATCATGTCATGTTCGGGGGTGATATATGGAATCCCTTGCGACCAATGTAATCGTTGCTACGTGGGTACTACTGGACAATTGTTGGGTAACAGAATTAAACAACATAAATATGACTGTCAAGAGCGTAATAGAAATAAAAAAGAACAGACGGCCTTGGCTCAACATCACTTTGGGTCTGACCAAGCGTTTGATTTTAACGGTGTTAAGATACTGGACAAGGAGCCTAATTATACTAAACGCATGATTAGTGAAATGATCCATATAGCAGTTAACTTATTGAATTTATTATAAAAATTAATTATAAAAGTTAAATTAATTATAAAAGTATAAACAGATCTACCAACCAGTATGCATTTAACTTTGACAAATTAAATTATACATTTTAATTAAAAAATATAAACCAGGCATAAGAAGATAGATTCCTGCGTTATAGCAGGAATAAAGTAAAAGTGACAATTTAATTTGAAACCTTCGATTGATTAAAATTAATTTAGTACTGTAGCATAAATTCAGAAATGTTTTTCTTTTCTTAATTTTTCTTGAGTAACAATATAAATGGCTAATTTAGTGGAAACTATAGATTTACCTTTAACCTACTTTTGACTGAACTCGTAGCTCTTATATGTAGCAAGTTTTATCTCGAATTTTTTTAACTTTAAACGCATTTCTTTTTGGACATCATGTTGTTAGGTACATGTCGAATATAAAATAAACTAAACTAAACAATTTATTTAATTTATTTGCATAGGTTTTTGATTTTAAAGGACGTTATATAAGCCCTATCGTAGGGTACCACACACCACAAAATAAGTGGACCTAAATTTTTTACACGCCCTTTAAGGTCTAGCCACTGTTATGATGCTTTGCGCCTTGAACTCCCTGAAAGTGAAATTCGTATCTTGAGTATCCTTCTTCAATTTTTGTCTGGAATAATTTGAAGGGTTCTTCACCCATTGATGACTATAACTTAAGGACATCCTCTTCTTTGTCTTCTTCCAAAATACATTCCGCTAATGCTTCGGATTCATTTATTAAAATTTGCTTCACCAATCAAAGTTTTAAAATTGAGTGACGGCGACTGACGGCGATTCCAAACGTTAAATCACACCTTTAGGTCCACCGCGGCGTCCGGCAGTGACGGTCAGCCGTTGCGGTAGCTTGATTTGTTTCAAACGTTTATCGTCGCCGTCAGTCTCCGTCACTCAATTTCAAAACTTTGATTTTATTTTTGAATAGCGGTATGCATTTTGGAAGAAGACGAAGACGAGGATGTCCTTGGGTTAGTTTCACCAATGCGTGAAGAAACCCTCAAATTAATCCAGTCAAAATCCGAAGAAGGATACTTAAGATTTTAATTTATCTTTCAGCGAAAGTTTCAGATGCAAAGCATCAGTACAGTACATTTATTTAAAAAGTAATGAGCAGGATCGGTAGGCTACTGGAAAAGCACTATGTTTAAACTCTCTTTAAACCACTTGTAACACAGGACTTGAGATCGACCAAAGACAGTAGAGATTCTCCATCGGCACCCGGGGTTTATCGAGATCCATGCAGCTGTGGCTCGGTATACATTGGGACCACAAAACGCAGGGTCAACACGAGGATTACGGAACGCAAGAGGAGTTGCAGGCTGGGACAAACACAAAAGTCACCAGTAACAGAGCACGCTTTCTCCAAAGGTCACGACATCCTTTTCAACGAGGTGCATATCTTATATCAATCGCAGCGTTTCTATCCGAGACTAACGAGAGGGGTCATTGAGATCTTTAAGCACAACAACAATTTCAACAGGAAAGAGGAAATTACGTTTTTAAATGCAAACTGGAAGCGAGTTCTACGACATATATGTTCCAGTTTTTTCTGCATCTCGTTAGCCTTGGAAATTTGACATATTTCACCCAGTATATATAACGGACAGTGATTGATAAATGGGTTTCAGGTTATGGATATTGTTTACACTTAAGCCTACATAGATGCCAGACTCTACCAATTATTCCAGGTTTTAAGGCAACTAATTTATTCATAGTCTCTTCTTAAGTCTCGCGATTCTCTATGAGGTTTTATTGGTTAATTTAATTATTGAACTTTGACGGTTATTAGCAATAAATTGATATAACAGACTTTTCTTCACTTTTCGCTACTTTTCATTCAATTCCAAAACTCTAAGCTTATTGCCATTCATCATCATACCTATAATATATACTAAGGTATTAAAATTCGTGAGCTTTATTCTTTTTACATATATTGAGCGTTTCAAAAAGTGAAATTTTACAGTTTTACAATTTACCTTGAGGATATAACATTATTTACATCATATAAATAATAAAAAATAATAAGCTATAGCTATATTATGTTTAACAGTAACATTCTGAGGAAAAAATCAAGAAACTACAATAATTTATTCTGTAAAAAGAAAAAAGTGTAAAACTTTTTTTTTATGTCTTATTATTACTGGTGTCACATGGTCTGCTTCATCCTTGTCGAGGGCGTGTAGGGGGGGGGGGGCGCTTCTTTGCACCCCCCCTACACGGGGCAATTTAAATTTGAATGGCTTTTTGGTATTAGTGTTAGTAGCTTTCTATTCCAGGAAATCTTCTAGACGTGAGTCGTTTTGCAGCTAATCATCGCGGGTCAGGAGACCTTTAGGTTTTCTGGATGAGCGTCTACTGCTACTCAAAATGTCTTCTTCTATGATTTTCCTTTTCGCCAGGCGCACTTTTTGTAATGTTTGCGTCTCAAGGTTTCACGCCTGACGTTCAGCCCTTCAATAGTTAGCAGCTGGAAAGTGAATTTGTGCAAGGGCCGAGGAGCGGAGTTAACTGACATGTGAATTGTAGTACTGTCGTGTAGACGTTTTCGGGGGTCGGGGGTGCTGGTATCTACCTAGGTTATTTTGCTTTGCATATCCTGGTTAATAAAATTATTATTGTTGTATTTTTCTATCCTATATTAAGTAAAACTACAAAAAGAAATTAACTATAGTACATAATACTTTTATACTTAAACCATTAACAGCTTATGAATGAAGACATTCAGTAGCATTTCTAGTCCTCAAATAGATCCTACAGCTAATGCAAGAAAAAATTATACTTGTATGCGTACTTACCTCAAAAATATTTCAAATCCTTTTTTGGAAAGCTCTTCTTTTATAAATTCTCGAATTTTCTGTCGATTATTTTGGGCATTTTAGAATTCTGATACTCTTTAATCCACTTAAAATGTTGTTACACGTATTGAAAACTGACAACGACGCAAATTCAATTTGACAAAATCTTAAAGCTTATTGGAGACAATTGCGACTAAAAATATCAATTAGTAGTTAGTTTGACTGTATTGGTTAAAAAAACATGTCAAGCGATCTTATTGGCCAGCTTTCAAATTGCCGATTTTAATTATCACCTTCCAACTCTGTATTTACCGTATCTGCTTTGACGACAAATAAACGACAATTGCCATCGATCTTCTACAGGGTAAATTCCATGGCAATGTAAGATGCAGAAAATAATGGAATATGGTATACTTCAAGTGCGCCGAAAACCCGCGCCACCATTACCCCCACCCCAGTCCCTCCACTGCAGCGCGACGGCGGGAAATAAATATCACGGAGCTCACTCCAGTCGAATCAGTCAATGTCGAGAAGCACGAGAAATCACTTCGCCCAATATATCATCGTCTTTGATAATTGAGCAGCTGTTATTGGTGATCCCAGATATACCGGGTGTCCAGGAGAACCCTGGACATAGGAGATTAACATGGGAAATCGGTTTTTATTTTTTTGCGCCTGTACGGTTGATTTGATTGAAAAACTTTTAAGAGTAAAGTTGTAGAGCTTATGGTCAGCTATCATCCTGTAATTTTTTCAATACCACAGTTTTGGCTATTTTTTGGAAAAACGCCTCGAAAAGTGCAAAAAATTGAATTTGGCGCGTCACCCCCACCATGCTTGTGCAGTGTCGCCAACATAATAATTTCTTATGTCAGAGTCAGAGCAGATTTTCCTTTCTTATTTATTTTGAGGGACTATCAATACTATCATGTAATAATTAACGTGATTATGCAGTGAAAATTAACCGAAAACCTGACGATAATGTTCTTAAATCATACGGTAAGTAAAATTACGTTTATTATTATCATAAGTAGTAAAAGGAAAAATCATTCCAATTTGTGTATGGCTGGTTGTCTAATTCATTTTAGATTAGCACCAGACAACGGATCGACGATATGTCTCTTGTCTTTGTCATTGGTAAAGCTAGGTTAATGTTCAGAATTATTAAGGACGGCGAGTTGGGTGGTGGGTACATTTGTTGGGCAAACCAAGAACCAAGCTTGAAATGTGATTGTACTCTACAAATGAGTTATCGTGGAATTGGCGAAAAGAAAATACGGATTAGCAGCTCTTAAAAGAACCATTTAATTACATACTACAAAGAAAGTGAATAACCACCCATGTGTATAACATCAAACACAGAGGTAAACAAGAACAATAAACAAATAAATAAAATACAGGACTAGATGTGGCACATCAGAGAAATTGTTCAAAATCTTCCATCTTGCATGTAAAAAACCCGTTCTAATGGCTGGATGGCTTCTACAGCAGGCAAAATGTCATTGCGAAGCATATTGCCATATTTGTTGGCGTTCAAACTGCAATCAATGAAAAATGGACATATAACATGGCGCCCCAAAATGCCGATCCACACGTTACAGTTGCTCGACGTTGGTCCCGATTGTCATGCACTATATGTGGGTTTTGGAGTGCCCAAATCCAAACATTTTATTGATTTGAAGAGCCAGTCAATCCAAATTAGCATTCATCCGTGAAACAAATGTTTCTAACAAATCTTGGGGCTGCAATAATTTTTTCGGTCAGGATTTCACAAAACTCCATTGGGGGGAAAAGGTGGGTCGGTAAGAGTTGTTGATGGTTCTCTTGTTTGTAGCTTTCAAAACCTTCTTTTTGCAGATAATTATGGATGGTCGATCTACTAAGTCCAGTTTCTTGGCCAATCTGTCGAATACTCTTGGAAGGATCATCGTTTACTGTAGCAAGAACAACAAGTTTTGCCACATTTTCATCCTCTGGAGCCGCACCAGCTTGAAGTCGTCGCTTTCGCTCACAGGAACATATCGGGTTAATACTCCCAGTTTCCTCAAAACAAGCAACCACCGCCTGAAGTGAACTGCATGCTGGTATTGGTTTGCAAACAATGCAGCAATGTTGTCTCGAATTTGAGCAAAGGAATTACCAGCCCAGTATTGTTTTAAAACAAGTTTTCTCTCCCTCAAAATTCATAACTAATGAAACATTTAAATAAGACATAATAAAAATAAAATTTTACACTGTATCAACAAAATGGTTCCTAATTTCCTTACTTTTAATATCAATAAATACAAGGTTTCTGTATACATTACATTTTTATTTCGAGGAAATTGTGTGTGAAAAAGTGGATGCAACAAGTACCAAAATAAGTATATTTCCATAATCAATCTATACATAAATTTCTTAACGGAAGAAATTAACAAGTGGACATGAAAAAGAAATGTAACATAAATTTAGGTAATAACACAGATAACAACAATTATTCCTATAAAAACACTATCACCTTTATTAAGATTCAATTCAATTCAATTCACGTTTATTCATGTTTACAATCACCAAAACAGCAATGTACATACCTCAAAAATAGAATAGTCTACAAATTAAATTTAAATAAATTCAGTCCAGATGCCATTATTTACTTAATACTAACAGCTTACAGTCAACATCCTAAAATAGACTATACAGAGAGAAGAAAAAAAATTAATAATTTTGATTAAAATACTTAAAATACTCTTCATCACAATAAAAACCATTTACCATTAAAATTTGCTTAATTTCCTTTCGGAAACTATCCACTGTCAACGCTTTAATTTTTATGGGCAGTTGAAATATTTTACTGCCCAGTAGCCAGGACCATTCTGACACCTTCTCAAACGACAATATGAGGTTATTAAATTTTTTCGGCCTCTAGTAAGGTATGCATGCATGTCCTCCTAAGCAGAAAACAGATACATGTTATTTTTCACAAACAGCAAATTCTCCAATATAAACATGGAGGGCAGGGTTAGTATGCCTAGCTCTCTGAAGTGCGCTCTGCAGTCATCCCTGTAGCCCAGGTCAGCCAACAATCTGACCGCTCTTCGCTGAAGTCCGAACAAACGCTTAGCCCCGAGGCGTGGCCCCAAACAACTACAGCATAAGAGAGCCATGCATGAAAAGATGCAAAGTAAGCCGATCTAAGTACCGTACAAGATATCCTATCTGAAAGCTGACGTAGCAGGCACACACTTGTATTGAGTCTTGAAGCCAAGTTATCAGTGTATAAATCCCACTTGGTGCTCTCATCCACAAGAACCCCAAGAAATTTAACCTGGGATACGTGGTCATTTACAGTTCCAATCTCCCTCAATGCAAACACCATCCTCTGTGTCTTGCCCATATTCAGCAGCAATCGATTGGAATGAAACCAATTTTTGGCCAGTTTTTCAAGTTGTTTGTGGCCAGTTTGGCAAGATTTGTTGTCACTGAAAAGAGTTTTTTTCACAGGCACTATAGTCTCCAGATACATAGATAAAACATGAAAGAAACTGGTCTTAGCAGATCAAACATCCATCGCTATCTGCTTACTGGTCTTGCTTATTTGCTATAAACATTTGTTCCACCAATGAATGTTAATTTGGATTAATGGGTCCCTCAAATCAACAAAATTAATGAGTTTGGACTCTCTAAAATCCACATACAGTGCAGGACAACCGAGACCAACGTCGAGAAGTGGTCAATGTGTGGATTGGCATTTTGGGGCGCACTGTATTTGGTTTTCCAATGAGATTTTGTCTGTCACAGAAGAGTCCAGTACTTAGCAAGGGTTTTTTACATGCAGGATGGGGCCTGGCGTCACACAGCACTGCAAAATAGACACTTTTGAAGTAAAACATTTGGAGATAGATGAATTCACCTCAATATTACTCAATAACAACAACAACGAACACCCTTAATTGGTGACAAGAGACAAATTGTCATGTCATCGTGGTTGTCGTATTGCTAAACTAAAATGAATTAGACAACCAGCCATACACAAATTGGAATGATTTTCCTTTTACTAATTATGATAATTATAAACGTAACTTTTACTTACCTATAATTTAAGAACATTATCGTCAGGTTTTCAGTTAATTTTCTTTGCATAATCACGTTAATTACTACATGATAGTCCCTCAAAATAAATAAGAAAGGAAAATCGGCTCTGAGTCTGACATAAGAAATTATTATGTTGGCGACACTGCACATGCATGGTGGGGGTGACGCGCCAAATTCAATTTTTTGCACTTTTCGAGGCGTTTTTCCAAAAAATAGCCAAAACTGTGGTATTGAAAAAATTACAGGATGATAGCTGACCATAAGCTCTACAACTTTACTCTTAAAAGTTTTTCAATCAAATCAACCGTACAGGCGCAAAAAAATAAAAACCGATTTCCCATGTTAATCTCCTATGTCCAGGGTTCTGCTGGACACCCGGTATATTGTACGGTGGATAGTTTGGTAAGGACCAATAAAACGACTATGGGATGTGAACCGTTATAATCGTCGACGTTTCGGCTCTAAAACAGAGCCATCCTCAGGACAATATAACACTTGCCACTCCCTGTGCGTCAGACTCAAAATGGCTTTCCCAGGACATATCGTATATAAAGCGAATATATTGGTATTGCCACTATAGTGGGTTGATGTGGTTTGGAAAATGGAGGAGACGTACGCCTTATCAGAAGATCAGAAGAATTGTTCATTCTGTTAATATATTCGCTTTATATACGATATGTCCTGGGAAAGCCATTTTGAGTCTGACGCACAGGGAGTGGCAAGTGTTATATTGTCCTGAGGATAGCTCTGTTTTAGAGCCGAAACGTCGACGATTATAACGGTTCACATCCCATAGTCGTGTTATTGATCCTTACCAAACTATCCACCGTATAGTCTTTGGTAATGTCTGCCGCAGCTGTCGACGAAATGTCAGGAAGATATTCCATTGGCCCATGGTTTCAAAGCCCGGAAAACATTTTAGATTACATAAGTACAGTGCCTGGACCTTAAAGGGCGTGTAAAAAGTTTAAGTCTATTCATTTTGTAGTGTGTGATCCCCCCTACGATCGTGTTTATGTAACGTTTTTTAAAATCAAAATTCTATGCAAATAAATTAAGTACATTGTTTAGTTTAGCTTATTTTATACCCGACATGTAACAACATGATGTCCAAAAAGAAATACATTCAAAGTTAAAAATGTCCAGATAAAAGTTGCCAGATATAAGGGCTAAGATTTCAGTCAAAAGTAGATTAGAAATGGAATTTTCCACTAAATTAACCATTCATATTTTTTCTCAAGAAAAATTATGCAAAGGAAAACATTTCTCCATTTATGTTACTTTGAAAATTTAATTTAAATTAATCGAAGGTTTCAAATTCTTGTCACTTTTATTGTATTCCTACTATAAGGCAGAGATCCATTTTTTATGCCTGGTTTATATTTTTTAAATAAAATATATCTAATTTCATCTACCAAAGTTAAATGTATACAGGTTGGTAGATCTGTTTATACTTTTATAATTAATTCTTAAATGGAAGCATGTACCGGTCCAACTATATATATTATGTTCCATTTCTTTTTGCATCTCGTTAGCCTTGAAAATTTGACATATTTCACCCAGTATATATAACTGACACTGACAGTGATTGATAAATTTGTTTAAGGTTATGGATATTGTTTACTCTTAAGCCTACATAGATGCCAAGCTCTTTCAATTATTCCAGATTTTAAGGCAACAAAATTCATATTTATTAACTCTTGCGATAACTAATTTGTGTGCTTTAACGGTTAAGTTAATTTTTGAACTTTGACGGTTATTAGCAATAAATGAATATAACAGACTTTTCTTCACTTCTCGCTACTTTTCATTCAATTCCAAAACTTATTATCATTCATCATCATATAATATACACTAAGGACTAAGGTATTAAAATTCGTGATCCTACTTCTTTTTACGTATATTAAGCTTCCCAAAAAGTGAAATTTTACCGTCTTACAATTTACCATGAGGTTTTAACATTATTTTTAATTATAATATAGTTACATTATGTTCAACAGTAACATTCTGAAAAAAAATAAAGAAACTACAATAATTTATTCTGTAATTATTGTAAGTAGTAAAACAATGATTTAATCGGTAGTTATTTCCTATAGTGATACAGTGTAGTGGTCTTTATTCAGTTCTTCAAAATTGCGTCTACCTAATACTGGTGTCACGTGGTCTGCTTCTTCCTTGTCGAGGGCGTGTTCTTATATAATGTTTTGTACAGTTCTAGTAGGTACTCACCTAAAAATAAAGAACATGTAAAAGTATATTGAAAACCCATCTATTTAATAGATAAAATTCAATAATTTTCTTTGTTTATCTTAAACTGGAAGTGCTACTAAATATTTTTATCTTTACCAAAGCAACCAGAATAAGTACGACCTTCATCACATTTGGTAGAGTAGTTTTTGGAACCCTATACAATTTAATATTTGCAAAACTAAGGTTCCAGTATATAGAGCAGTGGCCTAAGTGAACGTACTCGTATATGAAAAATTAGACTTTTGCAAAATAAGTAATGAGTAGGTACCTGGTAATAAGTAATTTCCTTGCAGGTCGTGTATGAAAGCGCTTCTTGGCATCCCCCTACACGGGGCAATTTAAATTTGAATGGATTTTTGGTGTTAGTGTTAGTAGCCTTCTATTCCTGGAAATTTTCTGGATGTGAGTCGCTTTGCAGGTGATCATCGCGGGTCAGGAGACCTTCAGCTTTTCTGAATGAGCTTCTACTACCGCTCAAAATGTCTTCTTCTATGATTTTCCTTTTAGCCTGGCGCATTTTTTGTAATGTTTGCGTCTCAAGTTTTCAAGCCTGACGTTCAGCCCTTTAATAGGTGGCAGCTGGAAAGTGAATTTGCGCGAGGGCCGAGGAGCGGAGTTAACTGACATGTGAACTGTAGACTGTCGTGTAGACGTTTTTGTGTGTCGGGGGTGCTGGTATCTACCTAGGTAATTTTGCTTTGCATATCCTGGTTAATAAAATTATTATCGTTGCATTTATCTATCCTATATTAAGTAAAAGTACAAAAAGCAATTAACTATAGTAGGTACATTCTTTTATACTTAAACCATTATTAACAGCTTATGACACTCGTAGTATTTCCAGTCCTCAAATAGGATTTACAGCCAATATAAGGAAAATTTATACTTGTGTGCATACTTACCTCAAAAATATTGCAAATCTTTGTTTGGAAATTTCTTTTTTATAAATAATCAAATTTTCTTGTCGATTATTTTTGGCATATTAGAATTCTTTTACTCTTCAATCCACTTAAAATGTTGATGAACGTGTTGAAATTTGACAACGACGCAACTTCAATTTGACAAAATCTTAAAGCTTATTGGAGACAATCGCGACTAAAAATACCAGTTCGTAATTACTTTGACTGTATTGGTTAAAAAAAAACACGTCAACCAATCTTATTGGCCAGCTTTCAAATTGCCGATTTTAGTTATCACCTTCCAATTCTGTATTTTCCGTATCTGTTTTGACGACAAGTAAACGACAATTGCCATCGATGTTATCCAGGGTAAATTCCATGGCAATGTAAGATGCAGAAAAGAATGGAATATGGTATAGTTGACGTTTAACTTTAACGAAATTAAATTTAGATGGAAACCTTCATTCTTAATTTAAAGTTATAAACCAGGCAATAATCTAATAAAATAGATGCCTCGATGGATAGAAGGTAGAGGACAAAAAAGAACTCTCTATCTTCTATTGAAGAATGCCGACGTTTCGACTAAATTTTGTCTTCTTCAAGGCTATCTTCTATGAAGGGAGTCAGTCATTCATTATATTCAAACAGTCCCTCTAGAGTCAGGACAGATACTTTATTCAGCCGAGTAAACATTATACCGTTTCGGTAGTATACTATCAATGATACATCAACCTATTACCGAAGCCCTACAATGTTTACTCGGCTGAATAAGGTATCTGTCCTGGGTCTAGAGGGACTGTTCGTATCTCGGTTCGTATATAGTGAATGACTATCTCCCTTCATAGAAGATAGCCTTGAAGAAGAATTAATTTAGTCGAAACATCAGCATTTTTCAATAGAAGATATTTTTTTTTGTCTGCTACCTGCTACTAATCCAGTCTAATTTACATAAGGACGCTACTACACTCAACATAAAATGGATGCTTCTGACCCTAGATAATGTCTATTTCAGAATAATTTTCATCAAGTAGACCGAGAAATTAACAAGTTGATCCTATTCGTTTAACACAAGTATCTCATTTATAAGTCTCTTTCTTATTCTCAGTTCCTACTAGATAAATATTATTATGAATATTTACTGTGGGTTTGAAGACCGATATTCCAATTTAAAAAAGATAATTATGGGATACAATACAAAAAAAAGAGGTACAATAATAATCATAATATACATATAATTGTTTGATTCTTGAGGAATCCTTTTGAGAGTTCTAAACATTCTCTTTTATCAATTTTTGAAATTGCATGGTAAATGTAATTAAGTGGCAGTTGCCCTGACGATATCAACCTTCGCTCAAAGAAGAACATTTTTCATATTTTTTGAACATTCATCCACATTTGAAAACGTTTTATTTTTTGCTCTATATATTTTTATTACTTATAATTGAAATCTACTAGGAGCTGGGCGGTGCTTGCGTCTCGACTTATTTCTTGAGCAGTCGAGACGTAGCTATCGAAAGCCATCCGCTGCGGTTACAAAACGGGCCGCCTCAACAAAATCATTCCCGTTGAAAAGCATGTATATAGTCGTTTTCAGGAAGATATTCATCTAGCCACCCATGACATTGTAAACGCATCTTTTAAAAACAATTGAAAAGTTACCAGAAAAGTCACTAGATCGGAGAGTGGTGCTAATCGAGCTTAACGAACGAATTTATCGGGTTTTAACCTCAAAATTTTGTAATCTTCAAACATAACTACTTTATTTCTCAAATTTTGCTCAAATCCAATTGTTATGCTGCGTTTGTAATGTAGAAAAAGTAAACTGGCTTAATAAGCAACTAACTACCACACAGAACTATTAACACAATTCATCGCATGACCCAGAAAACTCATCTGCAACCTGCAACTTCTGCAAAATAAGATGCCAGAGTAGAGTCACAAAAATTGAGACAGGAAGACCACATTCAAGCAGTTATTGATGAGAGAAGGACTGAACTGGACCATCAACCATGAACAAGATTTCCAAAAGTACCAAATATACTCACCCAGAAATTACCTTAGTGTCCAAATGCCCTGGGAATAGAGAATACATTTAACTATGCTTATGCTTATGCCTATGTGTTACATAATATTATATAGTTTACCACTTTCCAAGCTTAAAATTGAATGAAGATTGCAGTCAAGTAAAAATTGTTCCAAACACAGCAACATCACCTGAGAAAAGATTATGTTTCTACCAGACTGAATTTAAGTACTGGTACTGCCATATGATTTGGATTGTGTGATTAGGATCCGTGGTGAGAGTCCCAGTAGCCTTTTCATATAGGTTAGCTATATGCCATATGCCATCCATAATTCCTATATCCATACACCATCCATAATGTTCCTCGATGATCACTATGGATCGAGTTAATATTAGTCGAGATTATTCCCCATCATAAAGCAAAGAATATGTCCTACCAGATGAATTTACTGTCGTCATTTGGGTAGAGCTCCATTATTGGAGGTCAACTTATAAAAGTTGATCTTTTCAGTTGTATGTGTCAGTATTTAGAGAAGTGTATTTTTGTTTGTTAACTATATATGATTATTGATTTTAAGTTATAAATTACTTACACAAAAAGATGTCGTGCCTAATTGAGCATTTAATTTCTTAAACTTCCTAAATATCAAGAAACTAAAACATTTGCGTAGTGATTTAATATGAGGTTTGTTCCAACATGCTAGAGAACCATTAAATGAACTTGAAAACGAGCAGAAATTCTACTGCTCGAAACGTCGTGAAAAAACTCAATAAAGACATTGGAAGTCCAAGATGTTTCATTTAATAATACGTCATTGTCTACCACCTTTAAACAAATGCTAGAGAACCATTGCAGAACCTTTAAAAAAATCATTTTGGCCAACTCACTAGCAAACATTTCAAATTGAAATGAGGAACCATCTTGACGTTTGCAGAGCCACTCTGGACAAGCACATTGTTTATTTCAATATCATATTAGTGAGTTGTCAAGAATGATAGAGCATTCTGGAATGGTTTCTTGGTGGAATGGAACAACTTTTCAACTAAGAGTGCTACAGTTTTTTAAAACTAAATGGCATATAGCTGGGGCCATTTCTTATAAACTCAGTTGAAAATGTTTCAATTTATATGCATAGAATTTGAAGTAACTTTTAGAAACAAGTAAAGGCTATTTATTAGTTTGAAATTAAGAACCCCCTTTGCAACTAACTTACTATACCTGGAATAAAAATGCTGTTGAAGTTGCAAGAACTTTTTTATTTTATATACAAAGCAAAACAAGTATTGTGTGTTTAATGGAAAAACTCATTAAATTGACTGTGAATTATCAGGAGACAAAAATGCTGGAGTAATAAAGTACCAGCTACTTTCATTGTTCTATCCTATTGTATGAAAACTTCACAACCAACCTATACACATTTTGGAAAATATTTAAAAAATTATAACATACATATTGGTAGTTTTTATTGAGTACAATATAGTATAAATATTTTATATTGGATATTAGGACTTTACTTTCCACTACAGGATGTCTACCTTAACATGATTTCGGAAGTGTATAGAGCAGGTCAAGGTCACCGAGTTGTCTGAAAACATTTTGTTCTCAATGTGGGCTCTAGGACATACCTTGGGCTCAAAAGATGCACTTGAAAGTTTGTGATTTGGATACAAACTTTCAAACTCACTTGTGTATTGTTTTGGAATTTTTAATGAAATGAGGTATGAGAAAGAACCATGACATGACATAAAATAAAAGGTTTCTGCTTGGTTTCTGTTAAAATCTCAAGTATAATTAAAAATTATATTTGCAGAAGAAAATAATTCCATACACATGCTGCTGGCTTTTTTCTAAGAATGGAAGATCCATTTCAAAGGCACATTAAGGGTCTTTGTAGTAATACATTACAATATACAAAACTTTTAAAATGTATGTTGATTTAAATATTAGAACCCAGGATTGTAAACTTCAAGAGCCCATTTTGAGGTCCAGTCCTTAGCAATCACAATAGCAAAAAATGAATATATCTAATAGGTATGATATGCAGGAATATGATATTATATAAAAACTTAGTGTTATTTTGACAAATGGTGAGATGTTGTACAGAGCATCCATAGATTTTTGACTTTAAGCCGCAAACACATGGTCTCCAATTTGTTGAAAAGCCAAAGCTGTACTGATGAGGAGCAGACCCTGAAACTAGTATGCAGATGGGTTGATCGATAAATTGGTGACTACCAATTGTTTAACTGTTTTGACAAATGTTATATGCATCCTTCAGAGATATTAACACTTACATAATTAGCACTCTGTATAACTGAGATCACAATGGTCACCCTCAAATTGGTTCCCACACAATCACTTAACAGAACACTTAATTTATAAATGGAAACACACATTTTTTGTTCCGGTTAGTTCATCCTTCCTTTGGTACATTCACAGACAATTGAGATGGTCAAATGATCATTCTACATTTGGATAGGTAATACAAAATCATTGAGTAGCACCTTGAAGATGTCACTTGAATACTGGAAACTGAGCAATTCTTTTTTTCTTTCTTTCTCAAGCATCGAGCACTTTGCTTACAGTCTTCATTCAAAGTCAAAAAGCAGTCGATGCATGCAGCTGCAGCTCTGCTACTGGAGTTAAGGAAATTGTTAAAAAATAGCTTCATTCTGTAAAGGATCAAATCCGTGGTAGGTCGTAGGTTTATTTCACTTTTTGCTTTCACTATATAAGTTGTTCAGTATAAAAGTAGTCATATAAAGGACTGTTTGATGATGATTGCAGTGTAGTTATTTGAAAATTACGCACAAAAGAATAAGGAAATAGAAATATGAGAATTAAATTCACAATATTTACAAAGATGCATATTGCACCCAAGGAATTGACGGACGTAATATTGCGCTCTCTTTCTCAAAATATATGCAGAAGACAAGGATAGAAAGTAAGGGTCATGCCATTTCTTAAATTTTGACATAATGTGATTGATACCAATAGAAAATAAGAATTTCCCCAGATTTCAGTTGAAAAATTTTTGGAAGAAGGGCTGCCACTACAAAACCGATATTTCCATGGCTGGCTAGATGAATATCTTCCTGAAAACGACTATAGCAGTCTTCGAAGGCCGGTTGTCACGATGGACCGCGAACTCTAGACGTCTCAACAAAATCACTGCCATTAGGTGCTTCCCGGTACCGCCTTACGGCATTACTTCAGGGTAAATTTTTCTTGTGTTTCTTCTTCCTCTCTTTTTTTTTAATTTACAATCGTTGGTCCATTTCTTGTTTCTTTTTCTTGTCCTCGATTTTTGTTTTCATTGTCACTGTTATGAATTGTTTTATTGCCTCCCAGTTTTTTTTGTTTGACAAGAGTAGTGAAGCGATGTTGTTCGTGCTAATTTGTGTTCCACATTTTACAGTTGTCTTGCGTGGTTCTGTCTCCCATCTTGGGCATTTGAAAAGAGTATGTAGTGAGTTGTCTATTTGTGTGAGGTCGCAGCATTCGCAACCTGGGCTTGTCTTCTTTCCTATTCTGTGAAGGTATTCCGCGAATATTCCGTGTCCTGTAAATATTTGCGTAATGTAATGGTCTGTCTCTGTCCAGTCTGTAGTCATCCATTTTTCTAGGTCTATGATGAAAGTCTATGCTGTTCCTTTGTAGTTATTCCATTCATTACTCCACTCTCTGTGTACTTCATCCTTTATTTCAGCTATCTGAGTTTTATTTTTGCTGTTGTGTATTTGCATCCTTTGCCTTATTTGTAGTTTTATGGGGAGTATCTTTGCTATTGCTAGGAGTGCGGTAGTGGGGGTAGTTCTGTATGCCCTCGTTATTCTTAGAGCTATTTGCCTGTTTGTCTTCTCTAGGAGTGCAGCGTAGTATTTATAGGTTGTTATATTTTCCCAGATCGGTGATCCATAGAGGATGATGGATGTCACGGTGCTCATTAGTGCTTTGCGTTGGGTGAATGTTGGTCCGTTTTTTGTTGGTGTGACCCTTGAGAGCATGTTTATTACTGTCTTCGCCTTGTTGCATATGGTTCTTATATGGGTGTGGAATTTGAAGTCCTTATATGGGTGTGGAATTGAGGCCCATGTATTTGATATAGTTCTTTGAGACTATTTGCTTGTCGTCTATGTTTAGTTGAAGTTCTGTCAGCTTTCTTCTTCCGTTTAAGATTATTAAGTCTGTCTTTTGTACTGCTACTTCAAGCCCCATTTTGTGTAGTATTTTGTTGTTGTAACTGCCAATTCTGTTCTTGCCTCTAGTGATTCTTTGGTTTTTGCTACTGTTATTATTGAGAGGTCATCAGCGTATGCAATCAAGTGCGTCTCTTCCAGTTGTATTTCCCTGAGTATCGTATTGTAGAAAAGGCTCCACAATAGAGGCCCTATTATTGAGCCCTGCGGGACTCCGCAGCTCATTTTCATTTCCTCGCCGCAGGGGAGAGTAATAGTTCTGTTTTCAAGGTAATCCTGGATAATTTGTTGCAGGTAGCTGCTTACATTTGCCGATTGTAGCGCTTTGATGATGTTTGTCCAGGGGGCTGAGTTAGACGCATTTTTTATATCCATGGTGACCATTGCTGAAAACTTCCTGTTTTTGTACGCTACTTTGTTAACTTCTTGGACAATTTCTTTTACTTTTTGTAGGGCACTTATTGTGCTGCGTCCTTTTCTGAAACCGTATTGGTTTTCGTGGATAAAGTTTTTCTTTTCAAGTTCCGTTTCTAGTCTATCTTTTACTATTTTTTCAAAAATTTTTCCGAGCATATTTATGAGGCATAGGGGTCTATAAGTTTGGATGTCGTTTAGGTTCTTTTGCGGCTTTTCTATCAAAACTAGTTTTGCTTTTTTCCATATTTCAGGAAAAGTTCCGGTCGTCACGTATGCATTCATTACATTTACCATATTGTCTACAAAGTGTTTATTTTCTATAGCTTTTTTAATTATTTCAGAGGTGATGTTGTCTAGTCCCGGGGCTTTTTTGCTCTTGATGTTTCTTGTTGCTGATATCACTTCCTCTGTAGTTACTATGGGTACTGTGCCATTTTTTATTGTTTTATTGTGCCATCTTCTTGTAGGATGTGAGGGAAACAGTTTGTAAAATTGCTCTATTTGGGTTTCTTTATCTAGAGTTATTTTTGGTTTGATATTTAGTTTAGAGCATGCTATTTTATAGCCCCGTCCCCATATGTCTTGTTCCGTTTCGTCCAACAATTTGGTCCAACTTTTTTGTTTTTCACTTTTGATCATTTTTTCCGTTCTTGCTTAGTTTTTTTGTATTACTTTTTAATTTCCTCTTTTCTGTTTACGTCAGACGGTGTTGCGTTTATTCTTGTGAGGGTTCTTCTGATTTTTTTGCACTGTTTTCTTTTCATTGCAATATCTGTTGTCCACCAGTGTGTAGTTCTATAGTTTGAGTTTGGTGATTTTCTTTTTGGGAGTAGTTTATTGCATAAATTTGTTAGATATTTGGCAGCTCTTCAGCAGTGTTTAGTTTCGGTTTAGTCTTATTTGAGGTAGTTTTCATCTTTAGTTTGCCCATTTCGTCCAATTTCCACCCTTCCAAGTTTCCTTTGTTGTTCGTTACTTCTTGTTCGGAAAATGTTAATTCATACGTTATGTAAAAATGTCCGCTTAGGCTGTCTATATTGTTAGCTACGTGCCAGTTGCTAATTTTATTACATATTCTGCTTGATGAGGCTGTGATGTCTATTAGTGAGGTGCCGTTTGCGTTGGAGAACGTGGGTAAATTTCCAGTATTTATGGCTGTTAGATTATTTGAGATTAGTAGTTCTTCTAATAGCGGTCCTCTAGGGTTTTGCACCGTTGATCCAAATACCTTTGACTTCGCGTTGAGATCCCCTGCGATTAGAATATCCTTACTGCAATTTTATATAAAGGTGTCTATTTGGCTCAGAAAGTTTTCAAATGCTTGCAGGATTTTGTTTGGAGAGAAGTAGCATGAGATGACAATGACTGTGTCGAGTTCAATAGCTGCAAATCCGATACTACACTTAACATAAAATAGATGGATGTAGGTGGTCACCAATTTGTCGATCAACCCTTCTGCATACTAGTTTCGAGGTCTATCTCTCATCAGTACAGCTTTGGGTGGTCGACAAAGTGGGGACCGTGATTCAGAGGCTTAAAGCTGGAAATGTAGGGAGTACCGGTGAGATCTTGTACAGAGCAGGAGCAGGCGACATCCACCAGTGTATTTTAGATCCAATACTGCATGGCAGATGGCTCTCAGTTCGAGAAGCAGCCCATATTTCTCTGTACCTCACTTGTTATCGGAACCAGAACGATGAAACAAGTGTAGGTGGTCACCAATTTGTCGATCAATCCATCTGCATACTAGTTTCGCTAGTAGTACAGAGCAATTTTGAGATGGCATGGTAAGTGTAATTAAGTGGTAGTTGCCCTGACGATATCAACCATATCACCTTCGCTCAAAGATGAAAATCAATTCGAGAAAAAAACCCATAATTATTCAAATCGAGGACCGCTCGAAGTATATTACAGATTACAGATCAAAACCATTTTCCATATTTTTTGAAGAATGTATCAACATTTTCTCGTTTTTTTCTCTATATTTTTTTGTTACTTATAATTGAAACCTACTAGGAGCTGGGCGGTATTTGCGTTTCGACTTGCTTTTGAGCAGTCGATAGTAGCGGTCCAAAGCCGCCCTCTGCGTTTACGAAACGCTCCGCCTCAACAAAATCATTCTCATTGAAAAGCATGTATAGCAGTGTTCGACGGCCGGTTTTCACGATGGGCCGCGAACTGACTGTCGGTCGTTGCGTTTTTAAAACGCGCCGCTTCAACGGACGCCGCGGCGGACCGCGAACGCTGGACGTCGTCGAAATCACACCTTAAGGCGTCTTCAATTTATACGACTATAAATTTGGGGTCAAAATTTCAATTATGAAGTTGATTTGGCCAGCAGTTTATTTCAATGGAGAAGGCACTATGAAAATCTCCATTGATTGATTTAAACAGAATGACTCTGTATGGACGGCATCTCTTTAACAAGGAATGACAGTTGTGTTATTTCAAATATTTATTATAATAATAATTAAATTTAATAAAACTTGTAGTTTAGTTTATACGCTAACTAGCATTTCAACATTTATTTAAACATAATGTGGTCTTGGGATGGGGGATACTGTAAAGCTGGTGGGGGAAGGAGGTCATGCATATTTTAGTTTTGGAGGATGTTGCGGTTTCATGGATTTTGGGAGGAGGAGTTTGCTTTCATAAACTTTTGAGCAGAAAAAGAAGGATGGTGTCTCATATTCCTTCTACTCGTAGATAAAGGCACCGTTGTGAAAATAAATATTTAAAACATCGATTTCATCATAATTGCAAACTACGTAACCGTGGATGTACTTTTAACTATGCCACACGCAGGGCCGCAGGGGTTCATAAACTTCACATGTACGCAAACATCTAATAATTCATATTAAAATGTTCGCGAAGAAAAAGCAGCAAATATGCCACGTTTCGAAAACACTTCACCCACACCTAAATAAGAGCAATCTCGTAAAATTTACGAGTTTTCTCATGACATGTTCGTAAACAGAGGATTGCGAGTGACACCCCAGTTTATCGCAACATGAAAAATACAGCCCAGAATATACTTTCTGTACGATTTAATATTTCACCAGTAATTTACATGTGTGTACTTGTTATTAACACAAAAAGGACATAAATCATGCCCTATCAATTGATTTTTTTCGCAAATAGACTGCAGTGAAATTGCATAATTTTATAAATTGGCAACATAAAGCTCCACAGGCGAATAACAAATTTTCTCGCTGATCTGCATGTCCATTTTCATTATTTTCGATGCATTTGGCGAAGCGACTAACATGTGCTGGTGTAGTCGATATTTCCAATTAAAAATATGTTATTAAGCTAATAGAAATTATATTCGTTTAGTAATTTGCGTTGCAGTTAATAACATTTTCGCCCTGGGGCCCAAATAATTTTGTTATAAATTATATTAAATTCAGAGGCACATTATATTTACTTTTTTGCTAACATTGTTCAAATTTAATAATCATTGCTATAATATTTTAAATTAGTTACTATTATTAGTCAGAATGAAACATTCCAAAAGCAGAATTTATAAAACAGAACCTGAACTGGTCATTTCTCCATTTACTCCCTAGTTGTGGCATAAAGCAAAGAAAATGTGGAGGAATAACGATTATATTAGGCCTTGACTAATCTGAGAAAGAAAAGCAGTTTTGCAGTCATCAATCATAACTGACGTGAATGCTTTATGGTTGAAACTGATCATTAGCAAAAGCTAATATTTCGATGTCGTACTTCATTAATTTTAAGTGCGAGGCATTCACGCCAAGACGGTACGGGGTTTTGTGATTTAAAAATTGTTATACAAGCAGCTAGAAGCCGAGAAGTAATGTATACGTAATTGACACTTTTGTTTCATTCTTTCTCTTCACTTAGGACACAAAAATTAAATAATAGTGATATCACGCAGGGAAGCGAGATTTAAAGATCACCATCTTGAACTTAAAAATCGCTACAAGTGCCTTTTAAATAAATCGAAATGCGATTTAATTCGGAGAAGGTTGAATGCTGCTGATAATAAATCCAAGGCCACGTGGAAAATAATCAAAGATCTAACAAATGAACATCAATCTCATCGAAATAAGTTACCAGAAGGAGATATTTTTGACTTAGCAAAGAAATTTAGTGATTTCTTTGTTAGGAGTTCTAACGTTCCGGGCTCTGGTAGCACCTATTCTTCGTTTTTTACTACTTACTTTTGGGTGAAGCCTCAACCACTTTTTTGCCCGAGGGGATGGTAAATATTATGTCCGTTCAAATAAACAGTTTTTTCTTGAAAAAAATTACTGTAGGTTATAGATTATACGTACTCCTTTCATATTAAATGCGGATAAATACATTTAAAAAAATTTTACTCATTCTGGTAAGTTCGATTACGTTGAAAATAACTTTGACTGCGTTACAAAAAAACGCTTTTTTCTTGAAAAAGGTGACTGCAGGTAGAAGATTAAACTTACCTCTTTCATATTAAGTACGAGTAAATGTTCTTTTGCAAGATCTGAAAACAAAAAATTAAAAAAAAAAATTACTGAAGGAAAAAGTTACAACTGTATTCCAAACTGCGATAAATGCCAAAACGTTTCTTGTCAATTGTCGACAAGACGAATATGCAACGTTGCCAAATGTTATGTAAATGAAGAAAAAAAAGAAATACCTCAACTAATCTAAACTGCCCTATCTCAACCAACCAATGAACTTGTAGCGGCCCATTAGGTTATTCGTTTAATGAAACTGAACTAACCAGAACTCACCTGACCTAGGCTAAACCAATCTGAGCTAAGCTGAACTAACCAAAACTAAATTTAATTAAATATAGGATTAGAGAAATCTGTTTCCAGACACGTGGGTTGGGCTCAAAGCGGTCTAGGTTACCCACGTAGTGTCGGGTTGGTGTCTGTCTAAGACCACCGACCGACTAAAACTCCTTCCCTCTCTTCCTGGAATCGCCGTGGGGCATTACTTCGGGGAAAACCATTTAGCGCCTTTCCTTTTCTTTTTCATAAAATTCTTTCCTTTGTATGACCGTTTTGATGAATGTGTAGATTGAGGACCAGTTCTCTTTGTTCTTGATCATTTGAGACGCGATGCTTGTCTGCGATATATCGTCCTTCACGTCCCTTCTAATTTGCTCCCTTTTCTTCGCCCATCTTATGCATCAGTCGAAAAACGTATGTAAGGCGTCGTCCTTCGAAAAACCTAAACGCAAGTAAACCTGAACTAACCAAACCAAAGGAAAAACAACTGAAGTCACCTAAACAAAGGAAAAAACAGAACTGAGCTAACCCGAACTAACATAACCTACAGAGCCCACATTTATATGCAGCAATCAACATGCTCCGTAATGGCCCTAAAGAGCTGCTGAGACAAAAAGCAGACGCAGCTCTAAAAGACAACTACAACTGAAATGATCAAACCAATGGAAAAGCATAACTAAACTAACCAAAGAGAAAGTAAAACTGAATTAATCTAACACACTTAATGTGCAGCAAGCAAAAGGCTCTGTAGCGACCCTAAAGGGCCGCTGCAACAAGAGGCAAAAGCGGCCCTAACGGGCCGCCATAAACGACAAGTAAGACTGGACCAACCAAATCAAAGGAAAACATAACTAAACTAACCTAACCAAAGAAAGAATAGAACTGAACTAACCTGAGCTAACCAAAGGCAAAGCAAAACTGAACTAACCTAACCAACAGAGCCCACACTTAATATGTAGCAAGCGACAGGCTCTGTAGCGGGCCTAAAGAGCCTCTGCAACAAGAAACAAAGGCGGCCCTTGCAGGCAAGAAAGACTGGACTAATCAAATCAAAAGAAAACACTAACCTGAACTAACCTGAACTAAACTAACCTAACCAAAGAAACAACCAAACTGAACAAACCTGAACTAACCAAAATCAAAGTAAAACTGATTTAACTTAACCAAGAGGTCGAACGGCGCCCCGCACGGGCCGCCCTAAAGAACCAGTTTAGTTTAACTGAACTAACTAAACCAAAGGAAAAATATAACTGAACTAATCTGAACCAACTTAACCAAAAGCAAAGTAAAACGAAACTAAAGTTTTACTTTGCCTTTAGGCCGCGCCGCCTGAACTTAGGGACCATTGCGGGTTCTGATGCATACTAACTGCTTTCGAAAGGGCCTAGTTCTGGACATTGAGCGAGGAACTGGCAACCTAGCTGGTCTCATAGGTGACAGCCGCAAGACGAATGTCAAAACCTCAAAACAAAACTCCCGATATTAGTAATTTATTGATGCCAAAAAAAGTACAATTTTCTTTAATTATTACAACAAAAACACACATTTACCACCACTTAATATGAGTGCTAAAAGAGGTAAGTTTAGTCTATTACATGCAGTAATTAAAGAAAAAGCAGCTATTTCGAAAGTAATTAATGTTATTTTCAATGTAATCGAAGTTGCCAAAATAAGTAAAATTTTCTTAAACTATCTTAGAAAAGTGCATTTATCCGCAACTAATATGAAAGAGGTAAGCTTAATCTATCACCTGCAGTATCTTTTTTTCAAAGAAAACCAGTTTTTTTTGAACGGACTTAAAGTTTACCTTTCCCTTGCCCGATTCGTCCGTTGCTAGAGAAAGAATTTTGCACTATTCACAGTTCAACTACTGCGAATAACAATTTACCCTAGAAAGGGCTCGGACGAATCGACCTAGTTGACGTTTCGGCAACTTTTCTGCTGCCTTCTTCAGAACTCTCTAAAAAATAATGCTTTAAAAACTTGAGCTTTGAGTATTAGTGTGTGATATTCTGAAAACCTTTTTTTCTAATTTTGACATATAAAGTGGCACTTTTAAATACTGATGACAGTGACGTAACGTCCTACTTTTCGTAACTAGTTACGAAAAGTAAAATCTTTCGTAACTAGTGATGAAAAGTTGGTGTCACCACCAGTTGCAGGTTTCGGCTGTCGCACACCGTTGCTATAGTTTTACGGTATTAAGTAGATACAAAGTGGTTTAAGAGTCAATATTGAAGTTTAATAATAATAATTCTCTCTCTAAGTAGGTATTTGTAGTCAAAATTAGAAAAAATCTTGTATGAAACACGTGACGAAAAACCTTTTTTGTGTATCTCATTCAAATTGCGGAAACTCGCTGCGCTCGTCCCGCAAACATTCATTCGTTACACGAAATCGGACTTTTCGTAACTGGTTACATAAATAGCTATTTTGCTTTTGACATGAAAATGTCATTTGATAAGGAATGTTATTATTACGAAAGGTACGTTTAAAATGTTTGGTTAATGTATTGTTCAGTACCTAATATAATTTGTTCTATCTACGTGTAAAATAGGTATAATGTGAATGTTATTATTAATTTATGTGTAAGTTACCATTTTGAACTTCTTGTTCTAACATAGGTAACCATGTGTTATCTATGTTTGCTGAAAAAGAAGCCACAAAGGATGTTTCTTAAGTAAAATATATGCACTTTCTTTGATTTTACGCTTCTTTGATAATGGTTCTTTGGATACGACACTAGTATCGTTCCATTTTACTCTATGACCATTATCAAAGACGTGTTCGCATATATTTGACTTTTCAAAATCTCTGTTTTTTATGTAAATTTGATGTTCTCTTATTCTCTTTTTTTAAATAACATTTATATAACATTTACATAACATTTATATAACATTTTTTGTGTATTCGTTTTCATTGTATGGTTTAGTTCTTGTCACTTGTGCACGTAATGTGTTTTGTGTTCTGAAAACTGTTCTAATGTTGTATTTATTTTCTAATCATTTAATCTTGTCTGATAATCCTTTGATAAATGGTATAAAAAGGTTTGTAATATGTCTATTTTGATTTTGCCATATATTTGGCTGTTCGAATTGATTAAAGTATTTATTAATGAAATAATTTGGATAATTATTTTTTTCTACAAACGTCAAATAATGACGCATTTTACGCTTTTATTTGACAAACGAAAACCTAGCCTTTTTTGAGGATCAGAATGTGAGTGTACTTTTCCGCGGGTTGCCGAGGACAGCAAGCGAAAAAGTTTTTTTGCTTGCTGTCAATAGCAACTACCACCACTCTACACCAATTATTACCACAATTATTAAATTGTCAATTATTAAAAACGTCATTGTCACTTTGATTTAAATTTTCAGATTGTGTTTTCAGTTATGCTCAGTTGTGATTCACATTATTTGAAATTGATCGTTTGAAGAAAAAACGTTGTATGCATTACGAGCACAAAGTAACTTTTTTGCTCTCGAGTGATTGCCGCTCTCCGCTTCGCGTCGCGCGGCAAACTTCACTCTCCGAGCAAAAAAGTTGTACTTTTCGCTCTTAATACATAAATAACTATTAAGTAAAACATTTTTTATATGTTTTTTTTAATTTCCAAGTTATGATCACTACAAATAATTTTTGCGCGATCAAATAGACTCTTTACAACTCCTTTTTTTTCCATAATAGGGTGATTTGAGTTGTAGTTTAAGTACCGATTTGTATGTGTTGGTTTGCGATAAACAAAAGTTTCAAATCTGCCTAAATCTCTTTTATTAGTATGTCTAAAAATGGAAGTGTTTGATTTTGTTCTTTTTCAATTGTGAATTTTAGAGTGGGTTCTTGTGAATCTATGTGATTTAGAAAGGTGTCTAAATGATCATTACCAAACTGATATATTGAAAAAACATCATCAATATATCTCCACCAAATCAAAGGTTTAAAATTATAATTATAAACATTATTTGATTCAAAATTTTCCATGAATAAATTACTGAGTACAGGAGACAATGGTGAACCCATTGCCATACCTGTATTTTGTTGGAAATAATTATTTATGTATTGAAAATAGGTTATGTTTACGCATAATGTTAGTAATTCCATAATTGTATTTATATTTAGTTTAGTGCTTTCTCTAAGGTTGATGTCATTCTCAAGTTTATTTTTTACAATAATCAAAGTCTTATCGACAGCTCCATTAGTAAAAAAAAATAGTAACAACAAAACTTATTAGTGTGTGATTTGGGTTTATATCTATATTTTTAGTTTTTCTAAAAAATGACTAGAGTTTTTATTGTATGATTCTGTGTTTCCTACTAAAGGAATTAATATCTCTAACAAAAATCCAGATAGTGGATGTGTTGGTGAGTTAATGCTGCTGACAATGGGTCTAAGAGGAATGTTGTTTTTATGTATTTTTTGAACTCCGTAAAAGTGAGGTGTTTTAGTGTTGTGTGGTGTTAATTTGAATCTTTATCTATCAGTGAAACTTTTTTGTGTTTTTTTTAAGTGGTGTAAATTTGTCTTTCTATTTTTTCAGTTGAATCTTTGTTAAGTTTTGTGTAATTACTATCGTTTAAAAGGCTCTCAATTTTTTGTTCATAAGTAATACAGTTCATTATAACTGTAGCGTTACCTTTATCTGCTGGAAGAATTTTAATATTATTATCTATTTTAAATAATTGAGTGCCTTTTGCTCGATGGGATTTAGGTTTTGTTTAATGTCAAAAGGTTTTTTTGGTAATTAATTTTGACCTAATTCTAAACTAAATTTTAACTATTTATTAAATTTAATAAAAATTTAATTTATTATTCTTGTTAAGCAAACATAGATAACACATGGTTACCTATGTTAGAACAAGAAGTTCAAAATAGTAACTTACACATAAATTAATAATAACAATCTCATTATAGCTATTTTACACGTAGATAGAACAGATTATATTAAAGTCGTAATTTTACAACTTGGGCCTGACGTCAAAAGGTATGAAAATTACGTACGTCGCAGAGTTATTATAATAGGTATGAATACCTATTTTTTGTCAATTCTAAAAATCGAAATAAAAACTCTAAACCTTTTTCTCGTTGATTTACAAAAGTAATGTTTTAGATAGGGGTATGAACTTTAGGATGGGTAAGATTGTATTAGAATTATATGTGAAGTATCTACGTAAGAAAGTAAATTGAAAGAGAAACAAAGGATTGCCACTTTTTCGTGTCTTTATGGTTTCAGAATAATGGATGATCAAAATTACCTACTTACATAATATAATAATGTAAAAAGCCACCTTTTGCGGTAATGCGAATAACGCATCGGGGAAAAATCTTAGCTAATTAATTAAGTAAAAGTATACGCACGCCTTTACTTAATTTATAGTATAGAATTCTTAATAAACTTGGCTCAGGCAACCCTACCGGGTTTATCGGCATGAATATTATACTAACCTGAATAATTGTGAAGTTAATGTATGTAACTGACTCTATATTTATAATTCAATAAAATGATCTATATTTATATTTAAACTAGACTTACCCATATATATATTTTACAAACTAATTCAATTAAGTCCTTAGAGGTGGAGAACGTGTTATACAAATAGCTCCCACTGCCTTGAAAATTGGGAAAAAGCTACATTAAAATTAATTAAAAAAACGTGATATTAAATCGGACAGAATACCTATTTGGATAACAAAGCTATGAAGCAAAAATTAAATAGAACCAATATTACCGATTTTATGAAGAACAAAATTTGAGACCTGTAAGTTATGTTTGCATTGATCATAATTTAGTAAGTTCTTGACGAATTAGTTATTAAAGTAGAGATAATTGAGATTGCAAATAGTTACTAAGGTAAGTGAGAGTAACTCTCCATCTCTACTAAATTTCTTCTTCCTCCGAGCCATCCTCCGCAGTATTAAACTCGGTATCGGAATCATCGGAATGGTCCCCTGGCGAAATTATAAGCTGAGTAACCTCCGAGCAGACAATAGTTTTCATTGCCTCCCATCCTTGATGATTTTGTTCACATGCTCAACATATTTTTTCCAATTATCCCCTGCTGTGACGTGTCCTACAACATTGCTTCACGTAACCAGCACTTTCTCTACAGTCCCTTTTGAATGTTAAATTTGTTGATCATAAATCCTTTTACATTGCGACCACATTTCTATAGAGTTATACTGACAATGGTAAGGTGACAAACGTAGCACTTTATGTCCAGAAGGTTTCACATATTCGTCCAATTCAAATTTCTTTTGTGGTAACGAATAGCCCAAATTTCGTCTTTCATAGCCAGTGAATTAATTTATATTTTAGTCAGGATTTGTTTGGAATTCCCTCATAAAGGCCGGAGTGGTGAGAAGCGTTATCCATAATAATTAAAGATCTTGGAGGTAAGTTTGGAACTCACCGGGTTTTAAACCATTTTTCGAAATTGACTCTGCTCATAGAATCATCGTAATCACCCTTCTTGGAACCCTTTTAAAAATTGAACTGGTCCCTTTATAAACCCGTGTTCATTGGCGGCGTCCACCACTATATAACGACACCTAAATATAATTTTTTTTAGATGTTACTAAATACATTAAAAGAAACATCAACCACAAACCATCGCAAGATTGTTAGATTTTTTTCCATTTAAACCCTCTATACACTATGTCACCACTGAGTAAGGGCCGAAATCGAACAAGTGAAGAATCCACTTAGTTCTTCAAGGAGTTGTCTTCGAAGGTTGGCAATAGTTACATATTCATTTCATGCTAACATACGGTACAAAATGTCTCCAATTTTGTTCTTCATAAAATCAGTTATTTTGGTTTTATTTACTTTTTGCTTCATAGACTTGTTAGCCAAATAATCCTTGTCCATCTGAATACCACGTTTTTTCATTCATTTCAACGTAGTTCTCTTATTTTTCAACGCATTTGACGCGGTTTGCAACACGTTCCCACAATCGATTGGAACACCATTTGTTACTTGAATCTTCTCCATCTCCAAGAACGCCAAAACGTTATTTAGAATTAATAGCTGTGCGTGCTGATTGTAACGTTGTGGAGCCATAATAGTATGGTTTTCAAAGTTTTTTGAGTTAAAACTTTTGACAAACATGTTTGACGTATTCTATCTTTTGACAATAATCGATCAGGTAAAAGGTACAAACATTTATTTAAGACCTGCCTTTAATTACTTTATTTTTCCTTTCATCCATTTTACATATGATAAACAAAGCAAGAAAAAAAAGGTGAAGGGTCCAAGTTGTAACATTAAGACTTTAGGTACTAAACAATACATTAACCAAACATTTTAAACGTACCTTTCGTAATAATGACAATTCTTATCAAATGACATTTTCATGTCAAAAGCAAAATAGCATATTGTTTAACGAGTGACGAAAATAGCATTTTCTCTCGCAAGAGAACAGTTTACCAACAGGGGCGAAGCCGAGTTTAGTAATGTTCTTGAGCGATAGGAAATGCTTTTTTGACGAGTAAAACACTATCCTTTTTCTTCGACCATGCTAACATTAAGTTTTCATTAACTTTAAAAACAATCTCTATGGAGTATTTCTTAAAAAAATTAAGGCGCGTCATTGTCAACATGACACATCGACTGTCAATGAGTTCAGTTTGGTCAAATTTCAACATTTTGATTCACTTTTCTGAGGCCCGGGCAGGCAAAATATACAGGTTTTTGTGTGATATCACCATTTTAGTTAAATCAGTTAAATTGCATTTAATTGGCGATATACAGGCGAAATTAGAACAACTTACTTTCGTCACTAGAGACGAAAGTTAACGTTATGGGATTTCTCTCACTAGAGACGAAAGTTACGTTTTCGGCTAGAGCAAGGTATGACGAAAGTTGTTTGTTCTTACATGGTCGCAGAAAAAACGATCGAAAACGATTCGGCTCTATCGATTTGGCATAAAAATTATGTATCATTCCATTTAAGAAAAATCAACCTTACGTCACAACTGTCATATTTGACGGATAAAACATTTTCAAAATAAAGATTTGGCGTCCTCTCGTGGCCGAAAAAGGAAGCGCAAAAAAACTTTTTTCAAATCGGAAGAGGAAAGGGAGCAAATTGGGTGAGACACTTAAAATTATTCTAATCATTCAACGATTTTGCCGCCCTGTATATCGGAAACCATTGACGTTAGGTATATGAAAGTAAATATTTTTGAAATCAGCTTCTTCGGCTCTATCGATTTGGCATAAAAATTATGTATCATTCCATTTAAGAAAAATCAACCTTACGTCACAACTGTCATATTCGACGGATAAAACATTTTTCAAATAAAGATTTGGCGTCCTCTCGTGGCCGAAGTAGGAAGCGCAAATAAACTTTTTTCAAAGCGGAATAGGAAAAGAGGAAATTGGGTGAAACACTTAAAATGATATCCCTGTAGTTAGTAATTTATTTATGAAAAATTTTGAATCAAATAATGTTAATAATTATAATTTTAAGCCTTTAATTTGGTGGAGATATATTTATAATGTTTTTCCAATATATCAGTTTGGTAATGATGATTTAGACATCTTTCTCAATCACCTAAATTCACAAGAACCCACTATAAAATTCACAATTGAAAAAGAACAAAATCACACACTTCTATTTTTAGACATATTAATAAAAAAAAGATTTAGACAGATTTGAAACTTTTGTTCATCGCAAACCAACACATATAGATCGATACTTAAACTACAACTCAAATAACCCTATTATGGTGAAAAAAGGAGCTGTAAAGAGTCTATTTGATCGCGCAAAAATCATTTGTAATGATCATAATTTGGAAATTGAAGAGAAACATATAAAAAATGTTTTACTTAAAAATAATTATCCAAATTATTTCATTAATAAATGCTTTAATCAATTCGAACAGCCAAATATAAAGCAAAATCAAAATAGACATATTACAAGCCTTTGTATACCATATATCAAAGGGTTATCAGACAAAATTAAACGATTAGGAAACCAATACAACATTAGAACAGTTTTTAGAACACAAAACACATTACGTGCACAACTGACAAAAACTAAACCGCACAATGAAAACGAATACACAAAAAATGTTATATATAAAATTCCTTGCAAATGCGAGAAATTATATATAGGCGAAATTTCTAGACCTCTAAAAAAGAGAATAAAAGAACATCAAAATTACATAAAAAAAACGAGATTTTGAAAAGTAAAATATATGCTAACATGCCTTTGATAATGGTCATAGAGTAAAATGAAACCATACTAGTATCGTATCCAAAGAACCATTATCAAATAAGCGTAAAATCAAAGAAAGTGCATATATTTTACTTGACAAAGATCATTGTGTGGCTTCTTGTTCAGCAGACATAATTAAGACATGGTTACCTATGTTAGAACAAGATGATCAAAATGGTAACTTACACATAAATTAATAATGATAATCACATTATACCTATTTTACACGTAGATAGAACAGATTATATTAGGTACTAAACAATACATTAACCAAACATTTTAAACGTACCTTTCGTATTTATGACAATTCTTATCAAATGACATTTTCATGTCAAAAGCAAAAAACGATTTTCAGAATATCACACACTAATACTCAAAGACATATTTTTTTGCATTTCATAGTTTTTAAGCTTTATTTTTTAGATTGTTCTGAAAAAGGCAGCAGAAAAGTTACCGAAACATCAACTAGGTCGATTCGTCCGAGCCCTTTCTAGGGTAAATTGTTATTCTGAGTAGTTATATTGGGAGTAGTGCGAAATTCTTTCTCCAACAACGAACGAATCGGGCAAAAAAGTGGATGAAGTTTCACCCAAAAGTAAGTAGTAAAAATTAACTTTCCGCCTCAAAGATTTAGGAGTTATCTACCTATTCTTCGTGCCCAGACTTCTCAATTGCGTCCTCAATTTACATTCCTCTAATGACTTCAAGTGAAGTCCTCACTATCACTAACCATCTAAAAAATAAAAAAAGTGTGGGAGGGGATGGGGTTCCCGTGTCTCTACTATAGGCATGATAAATAAAATATGTCTACCACTAAAGCACGTAACGAACGTCTCCCTAAGGACTGGCATCTTTCCTTCAGGCCTCAAGCCTTCTATTGTTACACCGATATGCAAAAAGGGTGACTCGGATGTGATATCTAATTATCGTCCAATCAGTGTGCAATCGGTATTCGCTAAACACTTTGAGAAGGCTATTTATGATAGGCTACTATAAATCATTCACTTATTATTGCAGTCAAGTAGGCGTTGGAAATCTGACTTTGACATCAGGAACCATTTTGTTGACACAAAGTAAAATTTTATTTTTATTATTTCTCATTTCAATGTTTCATTAGTTAAGAATTTTGAAGAAAAAAAACTTGTTTTAAAACAATACTGGGCTGGCAATTCCTTTGCTCAATTTTGAGACAACATTGCTGCATTGTTTCCTGAACGACCAATACCAGCACGCAGTTCACTTCAGGCGGTGGTTGCTCGTTTTGACGAAACTGGGAGTATTAGAAAGCGACGACTTCAAGCTGGTGCGGCTCCAGATGCTGAAAATGTGGCAAAACTTGTTGTTCTTGCTACAGTAAACGATGATCCTTCCAAGAGTATTCTTGGACGAAGAAACTGGACTTAGCGGACCGACCATCCATAATTACCTGCAAAAAGAAGGTTTTAAAAGCTACAAAAAAGAAATCCATCAAAAACTCTTACCTACCGACCTTTTCCCCCGAACGGAGTTTTGTGAAATCCTGACCGAAAAAATTATTGCAGCCCCAAGATTTGTTAGAAACATTTGTTTGACAGATGATGCTCGTTTGGATTGACCGGCTCTTCAAATCAATAAAATGATCGGATTTGGGCACTCCAAAACCCTCATATAGTGCATGACAATCGGGACCAACGTCGAGCCACTGTAAACGTATGGATCGGCATTTTGGGGCGCCATGTTATAGGTCCATTTTTCATTGGTGGCAGTTTGAACGCCAAAAAATATAGCAATATGCTTCGCAGTGACATTTTGCCTGCTGTAGAAGCCATCCAGCCATTAGAACGGGTTTTTTACATACAGGGTGGGGCGTCGTGTCACACTGCACTGCAAAATAGATGTTTTTTTAAACGGAACATTTGGTGATAGGTGGATCGGAAAGTTTGAAACAATATGCAAATGTTCAAGAGTTGAATGTAACATCGGACGTCTTAAAGACAACTTTAAGCGTATGAAAGACGTCTTTAAGATAACTTGACATCTTCTAAAAGGCATCTTTTAGCCGTCCCGTCTTTAAGATGTCCTAGTGCTGTTTGGGAAGAAATGCATGGTGTAGTGGTTGACACACCTACTTTGTGAGGTTAAGGTCGTGGGTTCGAAGACCGGTGAGGACCAACTTTTTTTAATTCGAATGTGTGTTAATTTTATTGTCTTCTGTAAGTTCAATTAAATATGAACGTGGGTTAACCTTTACACGCACGCACGTGTGGTAGGTACCTAATAATTAGTAGTCCTCTGAACCAGTACTCTATGATCAAAAGTGGTAAAATTTTCGTCTTCTTGAACGGTGGGAGTTAACGCAGTTGCCTTTTAACCAGCAAATCAATCTCAAAGACTTTTGTAGGAGCAGTGCCCATATTTGACTTAAATGCCTACAATGAACTTTAGTTTCCAATAAGGCTTTCGTCCCATTCACTTGCTCACCATTCTACAGCATTATCCAGGACTTTCTATCTCTTGGAAATGACGAATTCAGGCATTTGTGATGGAAGTCGTATTGATGTTAGATATCGGTGTAATGGACGAGCTAATGGGATTGAATATATCGCAAGTTCTTAGTGAGCCAAAACAACTACTTCTAGGGAACTTGATGACATATCCACAGCTTTCTTCACTGTTTGTACTATTATTCGTTCTGCAAATTCATTAGATTGTAGCATCCGCGAAAGTGACCAAAGGTACGTTACGTTAAATTCTGCACACAGCTGGGACAAACTGTATTAAAGTACCTTCATGAGACCCAGAAATGAGACCACGATGTTATCCTACGGAAAAAAATTTAGTTGAAAACGAGTTCAAAATCCACGAGTCTGTTTTGAAAAATAACGAATCTAGCAAATATCTCGCGAACAGTTTGAGATATTCTTGTCATAGTTTTTAACTAACTTTTTAACAGAAACTTAACTTGACTTTTATCTGAGTTGGCAAAATTTACCTGAAAACAAATCTTCATCGGTCTAGCGTGGAATGTAACTAAATTACCTACAAAAAAGGTCAAGAACTGTTCCAGGTAACAACTATCCTAGCTATTCGCGCTAACTTTCTTGTTCCTTGTTGATTTGGGAATTTTAAGGACTTCGAAGGAGATGAGACATTCCTTTCTTTAGGTTTAATAACAGTAGATTATGTCACTAGGAGTAAAAGTGGGTCTTTTCGTGCTGAGCCCAGAGATTGACGGCCGAAGCGAAACTGAGGCTTGCAACAGAGCGAAGCACAAAAAGACCTTTTACTAAGCATACAGGAAATAAGAAGTCTATTTTAGAGTGATTCAGTTTAGCAATTTTTTCTCATCCTCTTTAAGCGGGTTTAGGTACTTACCCAATTGTAGTGGTGTATATTATTTCTAAAGTAAATAGAATGTGTTAGAATAGAGGTTTTCAATGTTCATTGGTTTTAATGGTATTAAATCATAACCAATTGTTTAGTCGTCCGTAAAAACCTCGTACTGTAACAAGTCACCTACTGGACTTAACGTAAATTACTATTACGGTATCCAGTCCTGTAAAAAGCTATCTACGGGACTAAAATGAAGTACGTAAAAGTGACCTAAATGATACAGTATGAACTAAAATTTCACTGATGGTCATAATCCAATTGTTAGATTCTGTCTTTCAGGTTTGTCTTCAGTTTTCTCTCTTGACTTTGTAAGTAAAACTACTTCGATTGTCTCAAAATATTTTAAAATCAACTGGATAAATCTTTATAATGCATCAATCTCTGCTTCCCAAACTGGCCGACAGGTTAGTTCAGGTTAGCTCCGGTTAGCACCATCCAAGTAAATTAAAGTCTTCCAAGTGAATTAATTCCAACGAAAAACGATATACTCTTGCACAAGTGATCAACCAGTGAATAGGAAGAAACGGCATCAAGAAGCTCAGGCCTCAGTGTACATTATCGTAACTAAAAATCCCCTCAACAAGTAGATATATATTTACCCCCCCCCCCCCCTCAAAGAGATGACATTCAGACAGGACAAACGTGTCCTACCTAGCGATTTTCAACCTTTTCCTAATAAAAAGTTTAAAAATAAGGGCAAAATAAATAAATGAATACTATATGCTTCAACGACAGTTCTCAACCAAATTGAAGTAAAAAAAGAATAACAAAGAAAATTGGAAGGAATCAGAAACCTCAAGTTTGTGAGGAAAAGATGTACGTTTCATTGCGGTATCCTGTACCGTAATGGAACAGGAAATAAGAAGTCTATTTCAGAGTGATTCAGTTTTGCAATTTTCTCTCATCCTCCTAAGGCGGGTTAAGGTACTTACCCAATTGTAGTGCTGTATATTATTTCTAAATTAAATAGAATGTGTTAGAACGGAGGTTTTCAATGTTCAATGGTTTTAATGGTATTAAATCATAACCAATTTTTTAGATGCTTTAAGTAAATTATGGTAAACTAAACATTTGTAGCATTATTAACAATATTACATTAATAAAATCACATTGACAGATAAGTATGATGACGCACATGACATTTAACAGACGAACTCAGAATTCGAGAACAAATGCAATTTCGACTTAAGCTGAGTTCGGGAATTCCATCCGAGCGCTCCGGACACAGACCATCTCCTAAAATCTTAACAAGCTAGAGTGAGATAGACTGATATCCCGAGTGCTCGTAATGTAATTACTGAACTCAACTTAATAACGGTTTCGGGTGGTGCTCTCGAGCGCTCCGAGAGTATTCCCATCCTTTGTTTTTTCGATAAGAATGTAACGATGGCAATACACTCAGATCGGTCTATCTGGTGTCATCTAGTGTTCAAATAATTTTAGTGAATGAAAATCGTTTATATATGCGCCACCATGACAGTAGCGGTGACTTTTGACTTTACTCTTACTGCCTAGGACTCTTTTGCTACTTTTTTGGTCTCAGAATTAGAAAGCCCACTTTAGGTGTTCGTGTGGAGAAAATAAATTACGTACTTTTAGTCCGCTTGAAAAAAAAATATGTTTAATAGTCTGAACCGGCGTTATGAATGCAGGCAAAACTATTGCTTTGCACACTTAAGTCTTGCTGAAATGAAAACCAAAATGAGGAAACCCGAAGGATAGAATTAACTTTGGACGAAGAGCTGAGTTTATTCAAGCGCATCCCCCATCAAGAGGGAACGTTTCCCTGTTAACTAAATACGCCCATCCTCCCCAGTCATATCTGGAGATATACGTTTGTGTTTGTCTTTGCAAACATCTTTTCCGCCATATTATGTTCCTTCGTAGGTTTTTTATTATTCGTTTTATTCGGCAAAGCCTATAGGCCCCTGATGTTTTATTCAGGAGAAAACTCACTCCGTCGGCTTCCTAATGGGGCACAAACGGCTTTTCGAATGCCCACGGACTGCTGCTGCAGCAGGATTTTTAAACTTGTCGCAGGTTGGCAGAAGTCTCTCAGACATACGAGATTAGTTCCCATTGAAACATAGCCTATTTACTAACGTAACAAATATAAAATGTCTTATTATTTACGTATAATGTGGCCTAATTAACTCAAATTATAGACCTAATTTGAGTCGAACCATCATCATGCGTCTTTCCTTCATGCATTATTAAATCTGCACAAAAACCGTATTAGTGAAGTCATTAATTTAATCATCTACTTGAAAGCATTAAAGGCTGCATAAATATATCAAGTGAGAGACAAGGATAAAATTGGCTTATACACTTTTTAATTGAATTTATTTATTTTATCATTTGTAATTCCGCTTAATACTGTTTCTTCAGTAATGATCTGAGATAAAGGCCATTTGCATAAAAATTCGAAAGGACCGCTCTGGACCTGACGACACGTTATTATAAAATTTAATACAATTATTATGCAGATGTACATCTTTATTTTCTTTATTGCCACATTGACTGTCTTGGACTTGGAGTAGGTCAATTGAGTCTACTGGAATCAAAAAAACCATCAAAAACTACTTAATTTACTTTAACTAAATTTTCAGGAAAGCAGGAAAACAACTGTTGAAATAATTTCTAACAGAAACTATAATTTTGTTTTTTATTGTAACATCTTTTAACGGTGACCCGATCAATCTGTACCGTTAGTTTGACTAATTTATTTTTAAATTAACTCAAAAATATGTAAATAAAAATCATATTTTTGACCAAAAGTGGATTTAAGAGATTTTGATTCCAGTAGACTCAATTTGAAAAATTTCAAATGATGTACACAAACATGAAAGTGCCAAAATTGCACTTTTGAAAAATTGGTCATTGTGTCGGTTGTCATTCAATGAAAACACTTAAAATTTGATGTTAACAACGACTACCATGGATTACTAAACTCGTTATCTGCCTATGTACAAATTATAGGGAAAGTTATAGGCTATTCACTTATTATTGTCGTCATGTAGGCGTTGGAAAATTGATTTTGACATTTTTATCGTAGCTTCTCAACATGTACTAAAAGGAGGTGGGTATAAAAAAATGAAGGTTTCAAAGATTGCTAGATGACAAAAATAAGTGAATGGGTAATAGGTATACTACTACTTGAGCTGGTGGTAGGCTTAATCCGTTCTCAGTGATCTCAAAAAATCAGACGAATGTTCGTTTGTGCCCGAGGACACTGGATTTTAAAGACAGTCCAATCCCCCAGATATCTGAACAGAGCGTGTTCCTATCGTTTAGTTTCTAATGGTGGAGTGGACTTTTTTTCTAAATGCCTCCAAATCATATTCTAAAAGTTGATTGCTATTCATTAAAAACTGATGACTGCAATCAATGAAAAAAAAATTATGAAAAACTTTTTTTGCTGCTTTTAATCGGAATGATCCGAATAAATGCCTCGAAACGATATTCTAAAAGTACCTAAAAACCCATCAAAGGGGACTTTCTCTCAAAATATTGACCTACAGGACTTTCTTTGGTGGGAAGAATTTCTTCTTTCAAGGAGGACGTCAAAAAGAACAAAAAGCGTTGGATTTACTCCAACTGGTCCACTCGTTCTAAAGGTATAGGCGGTGAAAGTTTTGAAATTGAGAGAAAAGAGGGATAACCCCCCATCTGGTAAATTACGAAAAAATGGTGGTTTTTATTTTGCTGGGAGTGAGATGATTTCAATCCTTTTGCCATGAACGTAACAAGCATAACAAGAGTGAAATAAATAATTAGTCCCATAAATGGACTTTTTCTACGACCATGTAAGAATAGACAACTTTCGCCATAAATTGCCCTAATCGAAAACGTAATTTTTCTACGACTATGTAAAAATAAACAACTTTCGTCATATCTTGCCCTAGCCGGAAACGTAACTTTCGTCTCTAGTGAGAGAAAATCCCATAACGTTAACTTTCGTCTCCAGTGACGAAAGTAAATTGTTCTAATTGTGCCTGTATATCGCCAATTAAATGCGATTTAACTTGTCTAATCTTATAAAACACCATGGAAAATGGTGATACCATACAAAAACATGTATATTCTGCCTGCCCGGGCCTCAGAAAAGTGAATCAAAGTGTTGAAATTTGACCAAACTGAACTCATTGACAGTCGAGGTGTCATGTTGACAATGACGCGCCTTAATTTTTGAAAGAAATACTCTATAGAGATTGTTTTTAAAGTTAATGAAGACTTAATTTTAGCATGGTCGAAGAAAAAGTTTAGTGTTTTACTCGTCAAAAAAGCATTTTCTATCGCTCGAGAACATTACCAAACTCGGCTTCGTCTCGGTTGGTAAACTGTTCTCTTGCGAGAGAAAATGCTATTTTCGTCACTCGTTAAACAATATACTATTTGGCTTCTAGTGAGAGAAAATCCCACAGCGCTAACTTTCATCTCTAGTGACGAAAGTAAGTTGTTCTAAATTTGCCTGTATATCGCCAATTAAATGGGAATCAACTGGTCTGATCTTGTAAAACACCATGGAAAATAGTGATATACAAAAACACGACGTATATTTTGCCTGCCCGGGCCTCAGAAAAGTTAATCAAAGTGTTGAAATTTGACCAAACTGAACTCATTAACAATCGAGGTGTCATGTTGACAATGAGACACCTTAATTTTTGAAAGAAATACTCTGTAACAGTTTGGTTTTGCCATTAGAATTATATGAATAAACTTATCTTTTTGATTGCTCTTTGGCCTCATTATACTCAATAACTAGTTTTCACTCAATAACTGTTACAAACTTCTCTGTTAGGACTTGCAGATGATCTAATCGATAAATCCTCCTAAGAGACGAGAAAGAAAACATTCCCATGATCGAATAAAGAAAGTCCTACTTCCAAAGCAGATCAGAAACAAAATCCACGTTTCAAAAAACCAAATATTGCAGAGGTCACCCAGTGCCTCTACTGCAAAATCAGAACACTAAAAACCAAAAGTAAAACCTAAGTTTGGAAAAACTAAATAATGCAGAGGACACTCAGTGCCTCTACTGCAAAATCAGAACACTAAAGACCAAAAGTTTTGCCAAGAGTCCTGCTAGAAAAGAAAAATCCCCGCTGGGTTTCCAACAAAATTCAGGGCAAACAAATACTTAACAATTTTCACCAAATTTCACACCGAGCGTGACCAAACCAAATGCTTCCAAAAATTAAAAGTCAAAATCGGGTAGTAGTCATGTCAAAAAAAAAAGGTAGGTCAAAATTCCATAGTCAAAATAGTCGAAAGCGTAGGTAGATACAACACCAAAAATATTCGCTAAATAACAACCTATTAAAACTTAAAACTAAAATGACCAAACCTAATAATTTTACAAAACAGAAAACAGTAATAATCAAGTGCAGTAGCCGTACTAGAGAAGAGAAAAGATAAAATTAAGTAGCAAACTGTGAGGTAATCAGTAATCTAAAAAGGACCTCAAAAATCTTAATTAATTGACCAACCGCACTCAATTCGAAAATGGCGACAGTTATCGAGTGTAATGCCAGAGAGCAATCAAAAAGATAAGTTTATTCATATAATTCTAATGGCAAAACCAAACTGTTACAAGGTGGTGTAACTTTGCGTGTAACTTTTCGTGTATGTCTGAGTTGTGACTAATCCAGCGGTACTTGAATGCCTTCCAGAATTTCGTGACTTGTGATTTTTAGAGTCTACTTTCCGGCTTTGACTTTTGGATTTGTCTTTGATGCTATCGTACGTTGGTTTCATTTCGGTGGAATTTTCATATTTGTCTCTTTGGAAGTGAGGTGAAAGCCTACTTCTGCCTTATCTCTAATTTGCTGACTCTTTGCCTTTGTATTTGTCATTGAGTTTTTTTCTTGTCAGCCTGCATTAGATTTTGATTGCGCACTTCGGTGATCTAGTTAAACTGAAGTAATGCACTTCTGCTTTGGCCTTTGTACCGCATTTACTGGAGTGACCCAAAGAGAGTGCAGTTTTTTCTTTGCCTTTCTTTGCATGTCAGTGTTGGGCTTTGGTTCGCACTCTTCAAGTGACTCGATGTGATAGGACATTGTTTTTTTTTTGGCGCTGCTCATTCTTGGAAATTGTTTTGGATGGCACTAACTGAAGTACATTCGTATTCACTGTCAACACTGTCAGACGGCAACCGAAGATATGCAACAATCTCCCAAGAAAATGGACCCGCATCTGGGCCGGAAGTCCGCCATGTTTGACACCGATGTGTCAACCTTCAGATAGAAAATAACCTCAAAAAAAAAAGAATGGCAAACGTAAATAAACCCAAAATGATTAACTGCAAGATGAAAATTATCTAATAAGGCAAATAGCAAAAAGGTCCAGACGGTAAAGTGATTGAGTGTAATGAGGCCAAAGAGCAATCGAAAAGGTAAATTTATTCATATAATTCTAATGGCAAAACCAAACTGTTACAACTCCCCCCGTCAAAAAAATATAGGGTAATTAACCAAAGTAAATTACCCGACGGATTAAAGAGAGACAACGAGATGTCCTCAAATCTAAATACAAATGCACTTTACTTTTACGTAGGTAGGACCCCCTAAGAGCGGTAGTAACCATGATGGATAAAGCAATGACCATGCAGCGATTAACCCGGAAATTGACACCGAATTTAAGATTCGCAATTAAACATACTCCAAAGGCCAATATTGCGTAACATCCAACCCTGAGTGGAGAACCTCGTTTACTAGCCTCAGACAATCACTGCAAAATCACTACCCCATACAACACGAGAAACCCCTACAACAAAGTAAAGCCCTGCCCACAGCAAAGGGTGCAAGTAACAAAAAGAGATAATCGCAAACAAAAATTAACCCAAATGTCCACCAACAAAAGGAAGTGAACTGTAGTGTCACCAAACTGAAAGATCCGCAGAAGTGTACCGGACGGTCATCAAATTTAAATTTACGGGGTGTTCCGACTCTTGCCACTGCCACCAAATCTCACAATCTCAAGCTGAAGGGGCTGAGGCCAAACAGAGTAGAGGGCCCCGAACTTCTAGGACAGCCGATGCATGCCACTTACAGGGGCTCTAGAACACCGCCCCCCCCCCCCATGAGTCGCCCTCCCACTTGCAGGGGCTCTAGAACCCCCCCCCCCATGAGTCGCCCTCCCACCAGCCTTAGAGAGAGAGTGACCAGGGCAGCACCCAACATAAGTCAGCCCCCAGAAAAGAGAATAAAAAGATAATGATTGTGATCTTGCTTGAATCAGGTAGGTAAGAGAAGTCAAATCGAGGCAAGGTAAAAAAAAACAATGTCCCATTGGGTCACTCGAAAATCGCAAACCAAAGCCCAACACTGACATGCAAAGAAAGAGAAAGAAAAAAAAACTGCACTCTCTTTGGGTCACTCGAGTACGTGCGGTACAAAGCCCAAAGCAGAAGTGCATTACTTCAGCTTAACTGAATCACCGAAGTGCGCAACCAAAGTCTAGTGCAGGCTGACAAGAAAAAACTTAATGACAAATACAAAGGCAAAGAGTCAGCAAGCTAGAGATAAGGCAGAAGTAGACTTTCACCTCACTTTCAAAGACACAAATATGAAAATTCCACCGAAATGAAACCAAGGTACGATATCATCCAAGATAAATCCAAAAGTCAAAGCCGTGAAGTAGACTCTAAAAGTCACAAGTCACGAAATTCTGGAAGACATTCAAGTACCGCTCGATTAGTCACAACTCAGACATACACGAAAAGTTATACCAAATCCGTAAGGTGGTTCTGCAAATGCTACACCTTGTCTGTTCTGACCTGCAGACAATCCAATCGATAAATCCTCCTAAGAGACGAGAAAGAAAACATTCCCATGATCGAATAAAGAAAGTCCTACTTCCAAAACAGATCAGAAGCAAAATCCACTGTTAGGTGAGCAGCAACTAAACCTGAAAAAAAACCTAAGTTTCGAAAAACCCAATATTGCAGTCAATTTTTTTTTACCTTGCCTGGATTTGACTTCTCTTACCTACCTGACTGTGACCTTGACGGTGCACGTTATCTTTTTGTTCTCTTTTCTAAGGGCTGACTTATGTTGGGTGCTGCCCTGGTCACTCTCTCTCTAAGGCTGTTGGGAGGGCGATTCATGGGGTGAGGGTTCTAGAGCCCCTGAAAGTGGCATCCCAAAAGGTCGGGGCCCTCTACTGTGTTTGGCCTCAGCCCCTTCAGCTTGAGATTGTGAGATTTGGTGGCAGTGGCAAGAGTCGGAACACCCCGTAAATCTAAATTTGGTGACAGTCCTTCTAGTCCCTAAGTTTGGTGACCACTTCCTCTTAATGGGGGACATTTGGGTTAATTTTTATTTGCGATTATTTTTCGTTTTCTGTCTTGAAATTTGCGGCCGGCGTGAAGGTTGTTGGTAGGAAAAGTTCGAATTTGTATTTTATCTCGGGCATCCTGAGGATTTTTCGACTACTCTGGGAATAAAATTTCGGGCCACTGTTAGTGTTGCTTCGCGTGGCCGAAATTACCGTTTCGTTACGGGATTTTGCCGACCAATCTCACTTAAGAAGTACCTTGCTGATTGCGAGTCTTTGAGTGTCAACTGCGGAGTTCTATTTTGGTGTGGGACGACCCAGTTATTGAGTGTAATGAGGCCAAAGAGCAATCAAAAAGATAAGTTTATTCATATAATTCTAATGGCAAAACCAAACTGCTACAACTCTATAGAGATTGTCCTTAAAATTAATGAAGACTTAATGTTAGCATGGTCGAAGAAAAAGTATAGTGTTTTACTCGTCAAAAAAGCGTTTTCTATCGCTCGAGAACATTACCAAACTCGGCTTCGCCTCGGTGGGTAAACTATTCACTTGCGAGAGAAAATGCTATTTTCGTCACTCGTTAAACAATATACTATTTACTAAATGCCGCCAAAGCACATTCTAAAAGTACCAAAAAATCGACCACTCAAGAGGTCTGTCTCCCGAACTCTTGAGCTTACGGGACGTGTTTATTCCTATTTTATTCCACAAATATTCCACAATATTTCTAAGTATAATTTTAAATTTTAACGAATATTCCAAATCTTCTAAAGATATTCCTACTAGTTATTTACCTCATAAGTCCGGTAACTATAGTTTTACAGTACGAGTAAGATGTTTGGCCCTCGACGGGGCGATAGCCGAGTCTGGAATTTCGAAACGATTACTGTAACACGTTACCGGACGTATGACGTACAACATTTTACTTCCAACTTATTAAAAACAGGTAAAGATTAATTTTTGAGAAATCCGGCATAGTTTCATTACGGTATCATGTACCGGTACCGGTACATGATACCAACCGGTACAAAAATCCAATGTACCATGGATACATTGGATTTATTGAATACTGGCACAGGATGTGCCGGTACTCAATAGTGTAAAATTTCTTTACGATATCCAATCCTGCAAAAGCTATTTACTGGATTAAAATTAGATACGTGACAATGTCCTAAATGTTACAGTATGAAGTAAAGACATTTTACAGTATTGGGTACCGTAATTAAATTTGATTACGGTACGTAATAGTAACCATTGTCCGTAACAGTAACATAATAGTAACTATTACGTTATGCCGTCCGTTGTTCCTTCCGTATATAAGTCCGGTAAATATAGTTTTACAGTAGAAGTAAGATGTTTCTGGACGAGGCGATAGCCGAGTCTGGAATTTCGAAACGAGCACTGTAACACGTTACCGAAAGTATGACGTACAACATTTTACTTCTTACTTATTAAAAACAGGAAAAGATTAATTTTATGCGCGGCGAATATATTTTTGTGAAGTCCGGTATAGTTTCATTACGGTATCCTGTACCGTAATGAATAATAGTTACTAGTACGTACCGTAATGAAATTTCATTACGGTACTCAATACTGTGTGACCACCCACACTCATTGTTTGTTATGTTGCTTAAATGGCAGTGAGATGTCCTGTATTGTTTAGAGTCCTTGGTACAGAACAGCTTTTAAGGTGGATTAAAAGTTCTCAACTACATGCAACAACGAGGTAGTATATTATTACTTGTGGGGAGACCCTCCTGTTTTGCAGTTTGGCTCCCGTTTTTTGCAGTGGGAATCTTAAAAATGACGTCGATATCCGCTTGAATTGACGTCACTCAACGTATTACGTCAAATCATTTTGAGTTGTGATTCGGCAGGTCATGTGCGGTGAGGTAGAATTTACGTCACGGGTACCATAAAAATGGCGGATGGCGGCCATCTGTCTAAAAGAAGTGGGACTATATGGCGGATGGCGGACATCTGTCTGAAAAAAATATTTTTAAGAAATTGTTTAAAAATTTTGCGAAGAACGGAACATGTAAAAATGTACTCTTTAGAGAAATTGAGGTTAGGGTTATGGCTAAAACCATTGACAATGGAGTAAATAAATAGACACCGCGAGTTAATCATAAATTGGTATTTGTTTACTTGAAAGGGGAACCAGAAATGCTAAAAACAATATGGCGAAATTTGAATCTCCAAGGACACATCTCCAGATGACATAAGCACACATAGGCGTATTATTTTTCAAGGAAACAAGTATACGATTTTTACGCAGCATGCGTCTGCATTTTTTTGCAGACCAAAATATTCAAATATGTTTATATTTAAATGATTTGTGATACATATTCCCAGTTATTGAGTTTTTTTAGATTAAAGATTAATAATAGAGTACACCTACAAGCGACGCTAATGGCTAACCTCTAAGAGCCGACTAACAACATAACCACAAAACACAAATGAACTTACCGGTGAAAACATAATTTCCTAGATTTATTTTTATAATCCCAAGTTCTACACACAAAACATTGTTTCACCATGGCTATCAAACAAATTAAAACACAGAAACGATTGCTAAAAACGAAAAAGTCGGCGGAAACTCTTAAAACCAGAAAAAGAAATCCATGAAATAATTGTCATAAACTGACATAAACCACGTGTCACAGGATTTTGCAATGTTGCCGACTGTGATCAGTTGGCTATTTTACATGTATTTTTTTTCTTTTATCGTCATAAGTGTTCTATTAATCATCATTAAAAAATTATTTGGACAGAGTAGATATTATGGAGGACAGCAATAGATATTATAGTAATCTCGTGGTGTAAAGATTCGCAAGATATCATCAAAAAAAAAAGGATGTGCCAATTTACTAGCAAAGTAATCCTGGCAACACTGTATGGAGGGTTTGTTTATCACGCCAATATTGAAAAATGTAAATAAAGACCTCTACCTTAATAAATCCTCTATGGCTAAAACTTTGTCACAACACCTAGTCTAAAAATGCAAATTTTGATGATTTTTGGTTGAATGCAAACCTTCCGTTTTGTTGTTTTTGGTTAAATTATTTTTTGGGTCGATTATGTAAAATTTTACTAAAAATTTCTTTTTTGAGGGAGTAGTGGTCTCTCAAAACTAGGTCCAAAAATTATTAAAAATGACTAGAAGCGTGTTAAAATTCAAATTTGAAGTTGTTGGAAAAACTAGGTCATGATTAGTATTGATTAGGGCCAAATCGGTTAAAAAATTACTTAAAGACTTAAAGCATCTAAAAATACAAATTTAAAATTTCTATAAAAATTCAGCTTAGAATTAGGTCTATAATTGATTTAAAATAATATATTTAAAATAATAAAATTTACGATAACCAAAAATGCTTATTTTGATGTTTTTGGAGAACCTCTACAAAATATAGGTTCAAAAAATTCAAAACAGGAAAATATGTGAAAGGCACTTATATTTTGTTAGAATTGAATGAATTCTATGTTGAAATGAATTCTTCATTTATTAATGACAATTGAAATTTTCATTAATAAAATGAAGAAGTTAATAATGTTAATATTAATCAAGACGTCGAATTGGACAAGTCAGAAGCAGACTTTTCTTCAGAAACTTCAAACTCCGAGCTTCAGTTTAGGATTCCGACTCAGATGTGCTTTTGAATTTTATTTAATTATTTTTTTCTGTTCTAAATTAACAAAATTACAATCTATTATTTTAAATTGAAGATGTTAGAATAACGTAAGTAATAGTAGATTGTCACTAGGAGTAAAAGTGGGTCTTTTCGTGCTGAGCCCAGAGATTGACGGCCGAAACGAAGCTGAGGCCTACAACTGGGCGAAGCACAAAAAGACCTTTTACTCCGAGTACCATACACTACTTTTTTCTCAAGCATGCAGGAAATAAGTCTACTTCAGAGTGATTCAGTTTTGCAATTTTCTTTCATCCTCTTTAAGCGGGTCTAGGTGCTTACCCTTTTAGTGGTGTATATTATTTGTAAAATAAATAGAATGTGTTAGAATGGTGGTTTTCAATGTTCAATGGTTTTAATAGTATTAAATCATAACCAATGGTTATGGTAAACTAAATATTTTTAGCATTATTATCAATACTAAATTAATAAAAAATACATTGACAGATAAATATAATGATGCGCATGACATATAACAGACGAACTCTGAATTCGAGAACCAACGGGACGAACCAATTTCGATTAATAGCGGTTTCGGGTGGTGCTCTCGAGCGCTATGAGAGTATTTCTATCCTTTGTTTTCTCAATAAGAATGTGAAGATGGCAATACACTCAGATCGGTCTATCTGGTGTCATCTAGTGTTCAAATAATTTTGGTGAATCAAAATCGTTTATATACGCGCCTCCATGGCAGTAGCGGTTACTTTTGACTTTACCTTTACTGCCTAGGACTTTTTTGCTACTTTTTTGGTCTCAGGATTAGAATGTCCACTTTAGGTGTGCGTATGGAGAAAACAAATGACGTACTTTTAGTCCCATTTAAGTGTGTTGCCATCTTTACATTCTTATTGAAAAAACAAAGGTTATGAATACTCTCCGGGCCCTCGAGAGCACCACTCGAAGACGTTATTAGTCGAAATCGCATAGGTTCTCTAATTCTGAGTTCGTCTGTTAAATGTCATGTGCGTCATCATATTTTTCTGCCAATGTGATTCTTATTAATTTAGAATTGATAATAATGCTACAAATTTTTAGTTTACCATAATTTACCTAAACCACCTGAACCATTGGTTATGATTTAATATCATTAAAACCATTGAACATTGAAAACCGTTCTAACACATTATATTTATTTTACAAATAATATATACCACTAATTTGGTAAGTACCTAGACCCGCTTAAAGAGAATGAGAGAAAATTGCAAAACTGAATCACTCTGAAATAGACTTTTTATTTCCTGCGTGCTTAAAAAAAAAGTATATGTTACTCGGAGTAAATTTTTTTTTTCGATTCGCCCCGTTGCAGGCCTCAGCTTCGCTTCGGCCGTTAACCTCTAGTGACATAATCTACAATTATTTACTCAGTGTCAAACTGATGGGAGAAATTAAAGTGAAACTACATTATAATATCATAACAACTTGCCGGAAATTATTATTGGCATTTACAATAATCTCCTTTAAATTTACTGGTTAGAATTATGTTAAACACATTTTTGACAAATCAGCTTATGGATAACTCGTATGTCTCGTTTTTGGTGGAATTTTTGCTTTAAGGTTTTCTTGACGTAAATACTAAGATGACATTGTTCAAAAAAGTATACAGGGTGCAAAATGTCAGATTTTCATGGCCATCGGTGACGAAAAACTTATTGAAAAGCTTTATACTAACTGGTATTGGTTCTCATAATTGTGACATATTCCGTGACCGACCAAACCTGGAACTAAGTTCAGAGGTTTCTAGTTCAGCCACCTCTCCGAGTCATGTATCCCTGTCAAACTTCCGACCTGACTGATTTGGCATCAACCAACCACATCCAGCAACCAACATTTCTTCAGTTCTCCTCCAAGTGATGTGTGACTATGCTCCAAAGCATCACCAAGAATTAGTGCACAAAAAAGAAGCAGAAATCTGCAGGATATCTCCTGAAACCTCAGAAAAAAAGTGACCTAGATGTAGACTGTTCAAAAAGTTAATCTTGAAAAGAAGATAAAGGTAGTTCCAGAATAATGAAGATGTTACACATGACACACACACACACACACTGGTAGTGATAGTCCAAATGACGTCACACAAAGTGAAGATTCTGATGTGGGTGGTCAAAAAATATGTGATTATGTTTTTATTGATTTTAGTGGGAAGGAAGAAATAGTTATTTATGTATTAAGAGCGAAAAGTACAACTTTTTTGATCGGAGAGTGAAGTTTGCCGCTCGACGCGAAGCAAAAAGTTATTTTTTGCTCGTAATGCATACGTTCTGCAAACGATCAATTTCAAATAATGTGAATCACAATTGAGCATAACTGAAGAAACAATCTGAAAATTGAAATCAAAGTGACAATGACGTTTTTAATAATTGGTTGAGTGGTGGTAGTTGCTATTGATTGCCAGCGAAAAAATCTTTTTTTTTTCAAGCGTATTAAAGTACATCATTTGTTTTCTCCATACGCACACCTAAAGTAGGCTTTCTAATCCTGAGACCAAAAAAGTAGCAAAAAAGTCCTAGGCAGTAAAAGTAAAGTCAACAGTCACCGCTACTGTCATGGTGGCGCATATACATAAACCATCTTATTGCCATCTTTACATTCTCGTTGAAAAAACAAAGGATAGAAATATTCTCAGAGGACTCGAGAGCATCACCCGAAACCGTTTTTAGTCGAAATCGCATAGGTTCTCGAATTCTTTTAAATGTCGTTGGTTGTCATGCGCGTCATCATATTTATCTTTCAATGTGATTTTTATTAATTTAGTATTGATAAAAATGTGTAGCATTATTATTTAGTTTACCATAATTTACCTAAACCAGCTAAACCATTGGTTATGATTTAATACCATTGAACATTGAAAACCACCGTTCTAACACATTCTATTTATATACACCACTAATTGGGTAAGTACCTAAACCCGCTTAAAGAGGATGAGAGAAAATTGCAAAACTAAATCACTCTGAAATCGACTTGTTATTTCCTGCATGCTTAAAAAAAAATAATATATGTTACTCGGAGTAAAAGGTCTTTTTGTGCTTCGCCCAGTTGCAGGCCTCAGCTTCGCTTCGGCCGTCAATCTCTGGGCTCAGCACGAAAAGACCCACTTTTACTCCTAGTGACATAATCTACTATTTCGCTTGCTGTCCTGGGCAACGCGCGGAAAAGTAAACTCACATTCGGATCCTCAAAAACGGCTAGTTTGTACTTTCGTTTGTCAAATGAAAGCGTAAAATGCGTCATTATTTGACGTTTGTAGAAAAAAAAACATTATTTGTGAGAAGCGTTGCAGACTGTTCGTCATTTCAAGTATGCTGAATTTCCTGCAGAAGAAGCAGAACCTTTTTAATTTTTATGTAACTAGAGATGAAGACCTGCTCTCTAAACCAAACATAGAAAAGATTCTACCAGGTTATTACAACTTTAAAATAAACTTCCTCAATGTCTCTATTTGTTAGATTAGAGTTTGACAAATAAGCTACTTCAAATGTGTAATGGAATCAAGTCTAAGCTTGAGGCTCAACTATATCCTAGAATGGGATAGATAATCCTTAATGTTCTAAGTATGGACAATTTCTCTAAGTAATATGTTTGAGTGCTGAAACCCAATACCATCTATTAAGCCCCTTTGCCGGGGATGGAGCCGATAGTGATGATGATGGATCTTAGGTCTTAAATCGCCCAGATACTGAGCCCTCTTGCCGAGGATGGAGCCGTTGGTGACGGTGATGGCTCTTAGGCCTTAACCCGTCCAATTACTGCGTCCCTTGCGGAGGATGGAGCCGTTGGTGACAGTGATGGCTATTAGGCCTTCGACCGTCCAGTTACTGAGCCCCCTTGCCGAAGATGCAGCCGTTAGTGACGGTGATGACTCTTAGGTTTTAAACCGTCCAGTGTTTCCCATGTGTTGCACTGATCCTCTACCTCAGCTAGTGAGAGAGCCCTGCACACTGGCCAAATGTTCAAATTGGTAGTAGGAGCAGATTTAATAACCAATGAGTACCTGCACTAACCATAGGTAAAATCTAACACCGTAGTTAATAAAATAATTGCCCAATTTTAATAATTCCCGTTGGTTTTGCTTTAGATTGATCATCTAAACAAACGAACATCCATTACTTTCTATAATAGTTTTCTCAATTTCAATATAATAGCCATAATCTATAAACTAAATTGAGTGGCGCCCAACCCTAAATTGGTGGTCTAATTCAGTTAACTATTGAACTTCAGCCTTTTTATGTCACATCGAACCAAGACTTAGCTCTCCACCTACTCAAAGCTGCCGTTCGCATAGTGTGTGTGCTTTGCTAACTTTTATCTTTAAAATACGCCACAAAAAATGCATAAAGGCACAGTTTTCAAGATTTTTACAAGTGGATTCAATACCCCACAAAGGGATTCAGTACCTTCATTCATGAATTCTCAGGAATTTAGTCAAAAAGAATTATCATTAAGTCTTCAGCTTGTGAGAACATGCATTTAGTAAGTAAATAGCTGATATACATACAATGGAAATGTTGATGAGAAGAGGAAGAAGTAACGTGAGCCGTCTAGACGAGAGAGCTATTCGCGCAGTCATCTTGTCTGCGATTGTGCATCATCAGTGTCGATGAGTGCTCTTTTGATCTGGACAGTGGTACTGTTACGTCAAATTTACATTACAAAGACGAGCTTTTAAGAGCTGATATGGTTTTATATATGTAGTTTCTTAATTTTCAAATTTTATTTTGCCTCCCTTGATTTAAAAATTCGAACCATATGGTGTTTTTAGCTACTGAAAAGACCTTAAAACCAGAGGTTAGTACCCAAGGTATAGTGTCGCCCAAGCCGGGTTTAATATATTCCCGCGAGTACAAATACCGGACCGAAGTGGGCAAACCAGTATTCGAGGCGGCTCAGACTTATCTTTCTTACTTTTAAAGATAATTTTCTCGACAAATATTCGACTATAAATTAGCCGATAGGACGTAAAAAAAAGCTGGAACGGTGATAAATGTAGGACGTTTTATTTAGCGTCCTGTTAATTAAATCCGGCACATATGGCGCTCTTTCTCGGATTTCCTGACGAAAAACAAACAATGTCATCGCGCGTTAAGCCGCATCAATTTAATTTTGATCTGATTTCCAAATTCGATCATTTAAAGTTTTGAAAGGGTGGACAGTTTCAGCTCTGATGCGCTCTTTTTACTACCTCCACTTCGCTTCATTCCTAAGGCGGCCGCTTTGCTAACAATAAATCTCCCCCCTTCTAATTACTTTCTACTTAATAGCGACGAACATTATTATGAAATTACCCCTTTGCTCGTTGTAAATCACCACTTATTCGCCCAATAAAGGCACGAGAACAGCTTTTGTCTCAAGACCGTTAGTCAAGTAGCAGCAGCGCCGCCGAGTGGTCCCCATAAATCGCAACATGTGGCCCTAACGCGAGACGAAGTGGGTGAAATGCCTCTGGCTTAAAATAGTAGTGCCATTTCGATGAGGTTTTTAAACTAAAGAGTTTTTAAATGAGTATTTTGCATTTAAGGTTTTCTGAGTTCTCAATAAATAAATCTTCTAGAAGTGGCTAAGAAATGCAATAAAGACTAACTACCTACTCCAGTTAAAGAAAGGAATTTGAAATCCAACACTAAGGCATAGTTCCTTAAGTAAAAGACAATAAATCACCGTTTGAAAAATACTAACTTTTCCAAAATAAGAAAATAACAACAAATATGGAGATACGAGGAAGAAGTTCATCTTCGCCACGACTCCAAGTAACAAAAGTGTTGTCTGCATATTGTCAAGCAAATAAAAAAGGGTTGGTTATAGTGAAATTAACGGGAATGTTAAAAATTGTTCTGCCGTATTATAGTTTACTAAATTTCTACGTCTTGGGTACCGGGGCTTACGTTATCTGCGCTAAAGGGTCTTATGCTGATTTTAAAACAAAACGGTGCGTTTCAAGCTAGGGAGCTAGCGTTAGAAAGAACGAGATGAGGGTCTACGTAAACTTCTATTTTTCTATGACCTTAAAAGTAACGTACTCTAGTAAATTTGGTATAATGAAAATAAATACAGAAACAACGCCAATAAATACACAGTGGATCTTACCCAAAGGGCGCTTCCGCCCTTGTCTTTACTTTGACAGCGAACTTGACTGGAGTCTTTCACTGATAATCTCGGTTGGTGATCGTTCGTCCTTCCGACGTAGTGATACTCCTTCTCGTCTCCTTTTCAACAATTACCCATAATGACCCCTCTTGTGAATTCCCCAAAATCGCACTCTCCTCTTGAGTCCCCAAAGCAAGACTTCTCCTCGTGGGTCCCCCAAACAATTTCTTTTTCTACTTTTAAACGGTGGACTGTTACCAACTCCACGTTTATTTACGTTTTTGCGCCTGCCAACAATAAATCACAGTCTAAGCGTACCCTTCTTCCAACATTATTCCCTCCATAAGAATGCAAATCGCGCTGCAGTCCCTGTACTGCAAACGTTTAGAATCGCTGTCAGTCGCCGTCACTCAATTTCAAAACTTTGATTGGTGAAGAAAATTTTAATAAATGAATCTAGAAGCATTAGCGGTATGTATGTTGGAGAAAACAAAGAAAAGGATGTCCTTAAGTTAGAGTCATCAATGGGTGAAGAAACCTTCAAATTACTCCAGTCAAGAATCGACGAAGGATACTCAAGATACTAATTTAACTTTCAGGGAGAGTTAGAGGTGCAAGGCATCAGTATAGTGGCTAGACCTTGAAGAGCGTGTAAAAAAATTAGATCCATTCATTTTGTGGCGTGTGGTACCCACGTCAGCCTTTATTTAACGTCCTTTAAAATCAAAAACATATGCAAATAACCTAAATAAATTGTTTAGTTTAGTTTATTTTTTACCTGACATGTAACCACATGATGTCCAAAAAGAAATGCGTTTAAAGCCAAAAAAAAATCTAGATAAAATTAGCCACATATATAAAAACTACGAGTTCAGTCAAAAGTAGGGTAAAGGTCAATCTCTATTTTCATGATGATGTATCATTGATAGTATACTACCGAAGCGGTACGATGTTTACTCGGCTGAATAATGTATCTGTCCTGAGTCTAGAGGGACTGTTTACTTCATAAAATATACCTTTAAAGAAGATTAAATTTAATCGAAACGTCGGCATTCTTCAATAGAAGATAGAAAGTTTTTTTCCTATACCTGCTACCAATTCAGTCTAATTTACATAAGGACGCTATTACCCTTAACATAAAATAGATGGGTGTAGGTGGTCACCAATTTGTCGATCAACCCTTCTCGCGCAACCATCCGTGACTTTAAGATGGCCTCAGATAAAAGAGTCAGGCAGGACTATTGCCTTTTACTATTGCCTGTAGACCGAACCAGTCTGTGTCAGAAATTTCAGCCACCCGTCTCCCTTCTAAAAAATCTTAAATATCTTTCAGTCCTGAGCAAGGTGGCCATTTCTGGGTCCTGTTAGAAGTTACCCCGCCGACTGGGGCTCTTCAGGCGCTCTTCTTGTCTTGCTTTCTTCTTTCTACGTCGGCTGTATTCCTTGCGGAAAGTCCTGTTTTAAGGTGTGGTAAATAATGCAATAGTGGAAAACTATTACATCTTTACCCCACCTTAAGGAGGATGGGTTGGGCTGTGGGTGAGGGAGGAAAGCCCCCCCTACTGATGGGGCAGGATTGCGGAAAGAGCTGGTTAGCACCAGTTATCCGCGGGAAGGTTATACCCAGACTTTGAGTGTCCAGACTCTCTATCCGGGGGGGTTTTGTCAGTCAGTGGGGGTTTTGTCCTGCCTGTTCTGGCCTCTGGGGTTGTCCTAAATTCCTGTAAAGAAATAAAATAATTAAAAATGTTGAAAATTAACCATTATCTAAGAGCTGAAATTGTGGCCGCTTATGCGGCTTTTCGACCTCGGGGCAGCACTTGGAGTTCGGTTGACCGTTGGGCTCTAAAGCCAAACTGTTCATCCGGTAGCGCCTCTAGCTGCTCTGCCTTGTCCTTTAGCCGTCTCAGGATGACTCGTTCTGCTACCTTACCCATGAAAGGCAGCAGGCTGATGGGCCTGTAGCTCTGTGGAAAAAGAGGGTTTTTACTTGTTTTAGGAAACCGAATGACATCCGCCTGCTTCCACCTCGTTGGAAAGTGCCTCAGTCTTAACATTGCATTCACAATGTTGACTAGGGCTGCAATCCCCCTGGGCGGCAGCAGCCGGAGTGGTCTGTTTCCTATCTGATCACATCCAGGTGCCTTCTTGAGGTCTAGATGCTGCACAATGTCCCGAATCTCTTCAGGGCTAGTGTGCGGGATCGAGCATCCCGTCTATCCTTCTGGCTCGTTGTTCCACTATCTCTTCCCAGCGGTCGGCATCATCGTCGTCTATGATGTTTTCCTGAAATTGGTTTCCAAGTGATTAACAAAAACTTGTGTTTTATCATGCTTGGTGTATACAAACCCATTTGGTCCGTGTATCGGTGGGATTATTTTCCTTTTCTGCCGCATTGCTTTGGCAGTTTTCCAGAGGCTTCGGTCTTGTGGGTCCAGTGCTAGCAAGTGTTCCTGCCATTGCTCTGTTCTGACTTCGTCCAGCGCAGCTTTCACCTGCCTGCTAAGGCGGTTGTATCTGTGTCTCTCCTCTGGCAGATTGGTCCTGATGGTCCTCCTTTTGACCCTTCTTCTTTCTTGGATGAGCGTTTTTGTCTCGTCTGGGATCCCTGCTAAATAATTCCTGATTAGTGGTCTGTTTTGTGTTACAGTGCTGGCTTCGATAGCACTGGTAATGCTATTCTCCAGCACTGCAACAGCTTGATCGATCCCATCTGCATCGTGTATTCGGGAAAGCAGCGGAAGATCTCTCTGTAGGAGTGCAACAAACTGTGGCCAGTTCGTGCTTCGGCTGTTGATAGTAGCCTTTTCCGGTGCTTCCTCTCCTAGACGAAGCATCAGTGGACTATGATCGGAGGAGCCCTCATGGATAACTGTGAGTTCAGTTTCCATCTGTAGTTCTCTGGTGAGAACTATGTCCAGTACGTCGGTTCTTCCATTTGCGGCTAGATGAGTAGGTTCTTCAGGCCCCATGACCTGAATGTCCCCTCTTCTGTCCAGGAAAGTCATCAGCGCTCTGCCATTCTGGTTAATAGCTATGCTCCAGTCTGGTGATTTCGCGTTGAAGTCTCCAATGGCGACGTGTTGTCTAAGCCATTGCGCGGTTGATAGCAGCTAGCAATTTTCAGTTTTCCCCTGTTGGTTTCAACTTCGATTGCTATTGCTTCCAACCCGGCTGTTTGTATTGGTGGCAGTTGCACGTGCGGTACTCGTCTCCTGACGAACAGTGCAACTCCTCCACCTCCTCTAATTCCATTGGACCTGCCTGTCCTTCCTGTGAACCACGTATCCTGGTAGGCTGAAGTCCTCAGTGTCTCTGAGGTGGGTCTCTTGCAGTGCTGCAAAGTCCACTTCAAGCTTTTCTAGAATTTCCTGTAGTTCAGCTTTGCGGATCTTAATGCCATTTATGTTCCATGACATTATCTGCAGGGATGAAGGTAGGCGCCTCGCTGCCATTTACTTCTGGAGCATTGCTGTTACTCATTGCTGAGAACATCTGCTTCATCTGTTCTAGTGCGCTTACAAAGTCAACTGGCTGGCTAATGCTTGCAGTGGTTTTTGCCACGCTCTTTCTTGCCTTAGTGGCAGCAGCGTAGCTTACGCCACTCGAAGCAGGCCTGCCTGATGGCTTTTTTGGCTGCTTTTGTCCTCCTGCAGGCGCTGGCGGTTTGGATGTTGTGTTTTTGGGGTATTTGCTACATCCTTTGTAGCTTGCTGGATGAGGGCCCCCACAGTTGGCGCATTTGGCCGGTGTTTCTTTGGTCTTTTTACACTCTCCCGAGTGATGATTGCTGGCGCACTTAACGCACTTTGCTTCTGCGGTGCAGAAACGTTGTGCGTGTCCATAGCGCTGGCATCTATGGCACTGTTGGGGGCCCTGTTGCCTTTTCTGGGGCTCTACAGTGACAACGAGATCGCAGCACCTCTTTACTTCAAACATCGCTTCTCTTTGCTCCTGCGAGACCTGGACAAGCATCAGGGGCATTGGCTTCTTGTCCCTGAAACTCCTCATTCTCTGGACGGAAATAGGAGCGATATTTTTGCATCGGAGGTTCTGTTCGATTTCTTGCACTGTGATGTTGGTCGGTACGGCTTTAATGACTGCCCTGACAGTCTTGTTTCTCGGGGGCTTCATTGGGCTTGGCTGGTTCAGGCAACTTTGCTTTTTTGGCTTTTTCCTCCCTTTGGATTTTCACCAAATTGGGAGTTTCTTCTTCACTGTCTTCTACCTCCATTTGAGTTGGAACCCCAGAAGATTTCTCTTGCTTTGCTGGTTGGGGCTTCTTCCTTTTGGCCCTTTTTTGGTCCTCGATCTGGGCTCTCATTTCGGCCCTTTCCTTTCTCATCTCGTACAGTTCTTCTTTTAGACCCTGAATCAATGCCTTGAGTTCTTGGTTGTCTTTGGCAGCCTTTTCCCTCTCGGAATTGATTTGTAGTACCATCTGTACTAGACTGTTGGGATCTTCCTTGGCCAATGCGTCCAGATTTAGAGCTGAATGCTCCATCCCGTTTTTCCCTACTCCTGGGGAAGCACTGGTCTGAAAGAAAATATTAGTTAACCTGTAATGGGGAATCTGTAAGAAAATAAATGATTAAAACAATGACGAATTTCTTAGCTGAAATAAACGAAATGGTTAAACAAGACGAATTTCTCAGCTGAAAATAAACGAAATGGTTAATACGCTAGACGAATTTCCAGCCTGAAAGAAAACGAATGATTAGTAAAATGACGAATTTCGCCGCAGCGCTGAAAAGCCCGTTGGCCAAGCTAATGCGCTGAGAAGCACCCTCGCTCAATTGTCGCACTATGAACGCACACAATCCGGGACGGCACTCCACCACTCGACACTACCGACACGAACCACTGCACAAACTAGAATCATCAACCCTTCTGCATACTATTCAGAGGCTTAAAGCCGGAAATGTAGGGAGTACCGGTAAGATGTTGTACAGAGCAGGAGCAGGCGACATCCACATGCGTGGGCTGCTTTTCGAACTGAGAGCCATCTGCCATGCAGTATTGGATCTGAAATACGCTGGGGGATATCACCTGCTCCTGCTCTGTACAACATCTCACCGGTCTCCGTACATTTCCGGCTTTAAGCCTCTAAATCACGGTCCCCAATTTGTCGACCAGACAAAGCTGTACTGATGAGGGCTAGACCTCGAAACTAGTATGTAGATGGGTTTATCGACAAGTTGGTGACCACCTACACTCGTTTTACTTCGTTCTGGTTCCGATAACCAGCGAGGTACAGAACGATATGGGCTGCTTCTCAAACTGAGAGCCATCTGCCATGCAGTATTGGATCTAAAATACGCTGATGGATGTTGCCTGTTCCTGCTGTGTGCAACATCACACCATAAAATAGATGCTTCTGAGCCTAGATAAAATCTATTTCAGAATAATATTCATCAAGTAGACCAAGAAATTGACAATTAATCCTATTCTTTCAATTCAAGTATCTCATTTATAAGTCCCTTTCTTATTCTTGTTTCCTACAAGATAAATATTTTTAGGCATATTTTCTGTAAGTTTGTGGACCGATATTCCAATTTAAGGAAAGATAATTATGAGATGCAAAAAAGAGGTACAATAATAATCATAATGGACCTATAAGTGTTTGATTCTTGAGGAATCCGTGTGAGAGTTCTAAACACTCTCTTTTATCAATTTTTGAGATGGCATGGTAAGTGTAATTAAGTGGCAGTTGCCCTGACGATATCAACCATATCACCTTCGCTCAAAGATGAAAATTAATTCGAGAAAAAACCCATAATTATTCAAATCGAGGACCGCTCGAAGTATACTACAGATTACAGATCAAAACCATTTTCCATATTTTTTGAAGAATTCATCAACATTTTTTCGGCTGTTTCTCTACATTTTTTTGTTACTTATAATTGAAATCTACTAGGAGCTGGGCGGTATTTGCGTTTCGACTTGCTTTTGAGCAGTCGAAAGCAAGCTGGCTGTCTGCCGATGCCCGAACGACACGAAGCGGAGATCGGGCAGCAGACGAGTGCGGGAAAGACACTTTCCGCACGAGTTAGGAACAATATTTTTTCTACGAGCCAATTCATTGTAACAAAGACAAGGAATAAACATACAATACATAAACAAATTTATCTTTGTCAACAGTATGATAGCTGAATTAATCAACAATCAATTAGTTGTTATGACAAAAATTTGGTGTGATTGTTGGTGTGACGTAATGTTTCATGGTGACATTGGAATAAAAAGTACGTATATTATGGGTATATTTTGTATCAAAAATCAATAAAAGCAAGCATAATATTTCCTTAAAACGGATAAAAATATTTGGCGCGGATGTAAGGCAGGTGCACCTATCTAGATAAACAGACTATAAAGTCTAAATTATATTATTAAACAGTCATTCTTTAAATATTTACTTTCCCGCACGCCAAGTTTACTTTCACGCACGCCGTGCGGGAAAGTGAGGCTTCCAAAAACAAAATGCGTGCGGGAAAGTGATATATTAAGAACGCTCGTAGAAATAATTACTTATTATTTAGATAATTTTGGCGCAAAAAGAAACTTCTTTCAGAAAATGTTTCTACGCTTTAGGCGACTTTGGCCCAAAATTAGAAAATTTTCTAAAATTGTGCCTCTACCTACCTATTTTTGATTTTTTAAATAATTTCAGATTTTCCAAGGCTTCTTAATTTTTGATACTTTTAACTTATGATTTTGTAGTTTTTATTCTTTATTATTCTTCATATTTTTCTACATATTTTTACTATTTGTCATTTTTATGGAACTTTCATGCAACACTTGCAATGTAAATTGATTTCAATCTAAAGTGTTTTTCTGGCTTTTGAAGCCGTGGTCTAATGGAATTTATTTCTGACGTTTCGTTTACAGCTGCGGCAGACATTATCAAAGACGATGAGGCAATGGGCGAAGTGATCTCCCGTGCTAGCCGACGTTGACTGATTCGTTGGACGTCCCGACGTTGACTGATTCATTTGAACGCGGCTTCAAAGCCCGAAAAATACATTAGGTACATTGTATTTTGACCGGCCGTGAAAGCCTTCACAGTCTTATAAACCTCTGCAAGAAGAAAACATAACTCCTGAGTTCACTGACGTTTCTACTGCGATGCCGTGACACCAAGAACATCCCAAACTTCCTGAGGATAAAAAGCGAGCCAGCAGTGGGACTCTACATTGTAGTAGAAATCTATTCTAGTATTCTACTATAGAAAGCAGAAAATAGAATTCGATTATCGGCAATAGAGCACTCTGATCCATAGTCGACAACCGCTCGGATATCTTCGGAAAAATAGAAATAGAATTAGGGATTTTTGGCTTGATAGGTGTAAGTCCTGGGAAATTTTGACTTTTGCTTTAACAAATGTCATACTTCTTATTTACATATTTTCTTCTTATTTACAATTTGTGTCATTTGTGAATTTATTCATAATAATTGATAATGTACAATGAATATAATGTGAATGTCCATTATTTATTTTTGAATTATTATATGTGCTAGTGCCAAGCTTGTGTTTTTTTCAGATGTGTGCCTGATAAATATGTTCCCAATAAATATATTAAATATTAACAATGCAGAAGAAAATGAAAGAAGAGAAGATATAAGAGCAAAAAACTTAGAAAGACGTTTGCTAAGAGATTCAAGCAGCCCATTTGCAATAACAGATAGTTATTTCATAGATTTGTATCGCATAACAAAAGATATGGCTCATTATTTGTTAAATGGCATCATACCACAATTGCAAAGAAACAACAACAATATTCATGCTATACCTTCTACAATAAAGTTTTTTGCAGCTCTCTATTTTTATGCGACAGGTTCATACCAGAGAACAGTGGGTGAAACTGCTACTATTGCGGTAGCACAACAAACAATGTCAAGAATTATAACAGAGGTAACAGACGCTTTGCTGAATAGGTTTGCTCAAGAATTAGTACAGTTTCCAAATGATTCAGTCATTAAAACACAGAAAAAGCAAAGATTTATGGAGAAACACCACTTTCCAGGAGTTATAGGGTGTGTTGATGGGACCCATGTTGCAATCACTGCTCCTCCTGAAGAGAAGCACAATTATTTGAACCGAGAAGGTTTTTATTGAAAGAATATACAAATTGTAATGTTTGAACTTAAATTTCTAAATAGTTTATTTAATATGTAAGCATTTAATTTTGTTTTTAGGTGTGTGACTATGATTTAAGAATATTAAATGTGAATGCTAGATATGCCGGAGCAACCCATGATGCATACATCTGGCGTCACTCTTTGGTTCATAGGGAACTGGAAAGATGCTATGAAGAAGGTAAGATACATATTGAATAGGTTGACTTATCTATTGTACTTACATAGTACCTTACTAGTTATAAATTTTCCATTATAAATTATATCAAATTCAGGAGCTGGCTATTGGGGGATAGTGGCTATCCACAGCAGCCATGGCTCATGACACCTTTTGAAAATCCACCCAAAGGAACACCAGAATATGCATACAATATAGCACATATGAGTGCTAGGAACTGTGTTGAGCGATGCATTGGAGTGCTGAAAACCAGATGGAGGTGTATTTTAGGAGAAAGAAAACTTCATTATAAGCCAGAAAAAGTGGAAGAAAGAATTTGTAAATGTTTGCACACTATTACATAAGATGTGTATAGAGGGCCGATTAGATATTGAAATGGTATTGAATATTCCACAAGTAAACCTTCCTCTGTGGGATCCACCACAAGCTTTCCATGATGTCAGGAATAATGGCGGATTTGCAGCTAGAGAGCAATTAGTCCGAAGATATTTTGTTCATTGAATATCATGTGACTTCTACATATTTCATCTTGACACCTACACATTTTTGGATTGTTAAGTTTATTTTTAATTTTAAATATTTATTAAACTATAAGGGATGTTGATTAAAAAATTTCATCTAGCAGGATATGAAATTTTGACAGAAAAGGATGACATAATCAAAGTAAATTTACTTTTGTTTCCCCATCCTTTTCTTTTGACATTTTACAGCCAACTGGATGAAGTTTTATAGTGCACACCCCGTATTTAGCACTACTGGACTTTTTGCTGTTTGTTCCCATGAAATACATAGAAAAAAATAATTAATTTTTACTTCACTTACGTACCTACTAATAAATATGTTTTACTTTATGAAAAGATTAAACATTTTAATTTGTAGAACATTACAAAAATCAATAGATGGAATGGAAATAGAATACTGCACCTTACAATAACTAAAGATAAATGGAAATCCAGAACAATTCTGTAAAATGATCAAAAAATTAAGCTTTTGGTGGTATCTGAAGCTATACTGAGGTCTTCTAAATAAAACTGTGCCCCCAACATAGCTTCAGATATGCTCATTGATGGTTTACTACTGGGCAAGGAAGCCAATAGGTGATTAGCAAAGAGTTTTCTTTTCGTGTATCACTTTAAAAAAAATGCACATTGCACTGCATGGACTTCTATTAAGTACCTAAACTTTATTTATTCTATGACATGACTGTAGCAAACATAATAATTTAACAACTTTGCACTTACTGGATCACCAGAGTTTTAATATTCACTATTACATATTTAAGGTAGAAATTGTTTTGAAAGATGTAGGTATATGTGTGTAAAAAGGTACATTTTTGGATTTATCAAAAATTTTGAGATGTTTTAAAGAACTTGACATTCAACCACCCCAAGATCAAAGAAATAACATAAATGTGATATATTATAATAACAATAATAGCCGAGAAGGCATCCAAGCAACAAGAAATGTAATTCACAGGTGCATATTTTGTCTAGTTACTTAAACTTCTCTAAGGCTACCACCTGTAAGCATTTAGATTTAGAAGTAATATTGTAACTTTAAAATTTGTTGTATAATGTTATTTTGAAATGCAATAAAAGCAAAAACATGTTACTGAAAAATTCACAGTTTATTTCCTACTTAGGTAGTGCATGATGGTTATCATCACTAGGCAACTTTTGTGTTCAACAAGATGATTATGGTCAATTTGTATATCTCTATACTTATACACAAAATATAAAATTCCAAAAAAAAACAGAAACATAATCTAGTTAACGAACAAATAAATTAACAAATATACGGGGTTTTTCATGGCAATACACTTTAAGGGGACAATCTACATTCAAAAATAACCCTATTTTGCTATGCAAAACTATACAGTGCTCTGCGCGAACTCTCATCCCTTTTTTTTTATTAAATGAGTACGTACTTTGCAATATTTCTTAATGTAGCAACTAATAAATAATTAACCAGAAACGTGATAATTAATTAATAAACTATATAAACACATACAAAAACGTTCCAAGATCTATGACAAATGAAACAAAACCTAACCTAAAAGTAGAATGCGACACGTTCAGACCTATCGCATACTGTCGAGGGTTTGAATAGAATCGAATCGACAATTTTGGTGTACGGAGTGCTGCACCTGTAGAAAGTATTCGATTTATAGAATTCTACAATGCACAGAGTCCCACTGCAGAATTTACAACAGGATCGAACAATCTCTCCTCCGTGAAAGGATCCATGAGATCTGTTGAAATCTGTTATATAATGATAAAAAAACCTTTATTTGTCAATTCAGAACTAGCTAACAGCTTGCATAGGAGTGACTGGGAAGCGGTGGATCGTTTGATACATGAAAGATAGATTGCAGCCTAAGCCGTCGCAACGAACCGACAAATTAAGAAATTTGACGCATTAAGTGCAACCAACAATTCGCCGGACACATTAAACCTCACATCCGAAGAGAGTCAACGCAAGGTTGTAGTCATTTTGACCGACAAAGAACTGTCAACAGACGAGCTGGGCGTTCTGAACAAGGAAGGAAATTTTGCCATTACACCATCCAGGATACCAGTAGAAGACATCATAGCAAACGTGAAGGGCGAAATCCGGCAGCTGTCAATTCGGACGAAGACAAGGGTATTTTGTCAACATCGGATTACGAAGCTAAATCAGGACACTGTTAGATCTCACCAGATACAAGAAGCTAACTCGTAATACAACCGCCCGGATTCTGAGGGCCATCAAGAATTTAATCAAGGACGTGGCACCGGATGAAATGACTAAGCTTAAGCCTTGGCACCAAGCCTGTACGGTTTGCCAAAAATCGACAAACCGGATGTGCCACTGGGACCCATCGTGAGCAACCTAGGAAGCCCGACCTGCGAAATAGCGAAACACCTCACAAAACTGCTGCAACCTAAAATAGGAAATACTGATACTGAGAACTTCACTTATTTCGTCGAAAAACTACATGCTTTGACTCTTTTTGCAGGAGAAATTCTCGTTTGCATCGATGTTGTGTCGCTCTTCACGATGGTACCCATTAAGGAAGCCATGGAATATATTAACCAGGAATTTCCACAAGATATTGCCAAGTGTTCAAACACTGCCTAACCACTACATATTTTCACTGGAAAGAGGATTTCTACGAACAAACTGATGATGTAGCTATGGGCAGCCCCCTTAGTCCAGTAATAGCCCACAATTTTATGGAAATTTTCGAGGCCAAGGCGTTGACAACCACAAAAAAAGAGGCCAAGGTGCTGGTTCCGATAAGTGGAGGACACCTTTGTTATTTGGAGCCATGGCGTGCGCAAACCTCAAACTTCTTCCTACACCTTAACTCTATCAACCCAAAAATTCAATTCACTGTGTAGATAGAAAAGGAAGGATACCTACCGGTTTTTGGGTGTCTTAGTACCAGAGAGGCCGAATGGGAAGCTTACGCACACCGTTTATACAAAACCAACAGATACTGACCGATATCACAGTATAAGGATTAATTATAACAGTAGCGTCAGTCGGTCGAAAAATCAAAAATCCTTTTCCCCTGCCCCGTCCGCCCGGCCGCCTACGGTGCACCACCAAATCGGTTTGGCAGCGCATCGATGGTGCTTGAGTGATACAGTGTCCCCAGCTGGGCGGTAAATTTAACTTGCGCGGATATTACACAGTGCCTTTTAAAAATGTCAGGGAAAAAATTGTGTTCGGTGGATCGCTGCGAAAGTCGTTTAAGAGAAGAAATGACATTTTTTAGATGTCCACAGGATCAAGAAAGGTAGATATGTATTAAATTGTATAAATCCGAAATAATATAACACAGAACATGATTTATTACAAAAATGGTCTCCTAATAAATCCATTATTTATTATATTATCTATGTAGAAATATAACAATGGTAAAGTTATCCATAATCAAAAAAAATAAAATTACGTTTAAAAAAGACCCCATACCACACTCCTAGAAAAAGTCCATCTAACGGCAGCTATATCGCATTTACAAGTCCCTCGTAACTACTCGAGAAAACTGCCGGGTGTAGGTGTGCGCGGCACGCTTTAGTTTTGGAAACATCAAAGTGCCGACGCGAACTGACGTTACCGATATAACGTATTATTGTAACACGTGACCTTCTGCACCTGCCGCCGGACAGTTGGCAACACCGTTTTTGTTATATATAATGTTGTAGTGCTTTTAATACATTTTCTCTTCTTGTCCCAGTTGTCAACAGACCCGAGATCGACATTTCCAGTGTTTCTTTAACCACTCCGTTAGCTACCATCTCGGAACTTTCATCAACACGCTGGAGAATGCCATTGAGTGACCTGAACCTCCTAAATACCGTAACGGGACCCTTAATCCCATTATAATATTGGCGCCCAACGAGCGAGGCCATCAAACAAACTGTTTCCGCGTGTTACGTGGTAGTTACAGTGTTACCAGTGATAACACGGAATCACTCCTGTTTTCGCTGCTGCTAGCGTATGTATGTGCCAATTGAACAGAACTGTTCCATTGTTCGAAGTGTAATCTCGGAGTGATTCGTTCTACACTCGTTTGACCTGTTAACGATTCCCAAGACTGTCAACAGTCTCATTCCGTTTTGAAGTTGAAGTTGACGCTGACTTGGACTTTTTGATTGACAATCACTCCTGTTGTTTACTTTTGAAAGTTTAAGTTGGATTTTAATTGTAAATTCATAAAATCAGCAAGATGAATGATATCGAAAGTGTGCCGACGGTCCAGCAAATCGTCCCGAGATGTTGCAAAATCTGTTGACGGCTATCCAAATAAACCCAAATTCGGCTCCGGCTGCAGTACAGTCAACCCATAGCAACTTCTCAGGATGCAAAAGTAACTCACATTTGATGATGCCCTCTCTTCATTAAGACATGCCTATGGCCAAGCAAAACCACCTCATCAAATCTATAAGGAACTGTTTCGTAGTAAACAAGGCGAAGAAAAGACTAACCTTTTCATCAGCAAGGCCCGATCACTACTATCACAACTAAAAGGTGATTCAGCTATAAGTGAACACATACAGGGATATGGTGTATGGACTCCTTGATGTACATATTAGGGAGAAGGTGTTACGTGATCGTATCTGCTCATTTAAGGAATTAATTGAAGCTGCTCGTGTGGTTGAGCAAACTTCTGCTCTCACAGCACCCCAAAAGAAACAGCGAGATTCCCAGATACGTGAGCAATGTGCATATTGCAAAAACTATGGACATAGCAAGGAAGCTGGCCGTAAACTAGCACGAGTCAATGCACTGAATGCTAGCTCACATAATGGAAAGCAGGAACAAGGTGGCCCAAACAAACCACCTATGCAAGATCATTTTCGTAAACATACCTACAATGGACAACTGACCAACCCATTGGTTACTATGGTTGTGGATTACCCGGCTACGTCAAGAGCAACTGCCCAGCCTGTAGTCGAGCTCAAAAGCCTGGTGCCAATGATGCAACTGGCATGTTCGTTGAACTTACGGCTGACTATATTTGCACCGACGAGTGCCCCTCTTCGAAAATCAGTCCTATAACCTTTGTGATTGTGTATATCCAACAGGTACCCGCCTATCTGGACTCTTGTGCACAGCACAGCATGGCAGGTACCATGTTAAAGAAAATACTACATGAGAATCATGCCCCATTCGAGACCCAACTCATTAGAATGACATAGCTGATGGAGAACCTAAACTGGTTGATGCCAAAATATTGAAAGTGCCAATCATTGTACATGGACCTACTCACCTGACCACGTTCTATGCTATCCCAGAGCACCAACATAGTAAGACCTTACTTGGAGCTGACTTCCTGAATGCTGCCAATATCGTATTGAATATACCTAACAAATGCTGGTATTATGGAGAGAACCCATTATCTACTTATCCCTTTGCCACTTGCGATGCATTGGAAACCCAACCAATGTGCACTAATAATTTTATCAGGACACAACAGAGTGACACGCTGTTAAGGGATGATGAAGCTCACAACCTTAGTCCTCATCAAAGGGACCAGCTTAACAAGTTACTACTTCAAAACCAAGATCCTTCGAAAAGAGTGGGGAACCAACTAATTTTTGCTTCGCATCACATACAGTTGCTGAATGATGACCCAGTTGCAGTGCGTGTCTACCGACCATCCTCCGTTAAAAGGGACCAACTCAAAACTGAACTGAACAAGCTACTGGCTGATGATTTTATTGAGGAATGTGAAAGCCCCTATGCCGCACCTGTAGTGCTCGTCCCAAAGAAGAATGGCGGTGTTCGACTCACCGGTTCGAGCGGTGTGGATTACCGAAAATTGAATGCTAAGACTAGACCTGATAGATACCCACTTCCCCGTATAGATGATATACTCCTCGCTGCTCAAAAAACCCAATTTTGTGTCCACTCTCGGTCTAAGATCTGGATATCACCATATTGCAGTCAAGGCCAGTGATCGAGATAAGACTGGTATCATCTGTCCATTTAGAACATTCCGGTACGTACGAATGCCATTCGGATTGCGGAATGCACCCTCAACGTTCCAAAGATTAATGGACCGGTTCCGAACAGGCCTACAAGATCTGAACATACTTGCATATTTGGACGACCTAATTATTTTGTCAGACTCCTTTGAGGCCCACATGTCACATTTGCAACAAGTATTTGAAAGGCTCCTTTTGTATAAGCTCCATCTGAATCGTAAAAAGTGCCATTCTTGCTGCTCCTCTGTTGAATATCTTGGGCATGTTATTACACCCAACGGCTTATCTCCAAATCCCAGCAAGATCGCCTCCATTGCTGAAAAGGTGCCGCCGCGAAACCTCAAAGAACTTTTGTCCTTCATTCAGACCTGCTCATATATCAATGAAAAGAAACTGCTCAAACATCAATAACTGACCTTTACCAAAAAGAATGCTAAATGGGAATGGACCAGTACCCATTCCGAAGCCTTCCAGAAATTGAAGACACTCTTAGCATCTAGTCCCATCCTTCGCCAAGCAGATCCCAGAAACCCCTACATTGTGAAGATACACGCTTCTGCTTACGCTATCGGCGCATGCCTGCGATAGGTGCATGCCCTAGAGGGAGGGACCTGAGGAAAGACCAATCGAGTATGCCAGCAGACGGCTTACCTCAGCCGAACAAAATTATACGACCACTGAGCGTGAGGCCCTAGCTGTCGTCTGGGCTGTTACCGACAAATTCCGAGGTTATCTGGAGCGTGCCGAGACACACGTGAGATCTGATCATTAACCCTTAAAATGTCTGATCATTAACCTTTAAAATGGCTGATGAGCCTGAAATCACCCACTAGCCGACTAGCCAGGTGGGCCCTAGCCCTTCAACCTTATTACCTGTCCATAGATTACACACCAGGCCGAACCAATGTTACTGCTGACATGTTATCAGGTCCATCCATACCAGATGAAGTACAGGTGAATCTGATTGTTGTAGATTTACCATCCGGCAAAGCTGAGGAAATTAGAGCGGCTCAGTTTAATGATCCTGAAGTGGAAAAGATATTGCAGTGCTTCGAAGATCCTGATTCCAAGAGTGTCACCTTCAAGATGTGGACTGAACGAGGCTACCTAGTGAACGACGGTGTCATGTATCGGTATGCCCCTGACGCAGACGAGGAACAGCCTCAGTTGGTGGCACCAAAGTCCGAAATTCCACGCATTTTCGCTGAGTAACACGACTCGCTTTTGAGGGGCCATTGTGGTATTGAACGTACCCTTCAACGCATAGCCAGCCGATACTTTTGGCCCGTTCACAGATGTTTGGAATGCCAAAAATATAAGCCATCCAACCAAAAGCGCCAAGAAGACTCAACCTACCATGTTGGAGACAAGGACACCCTCAGCAGCCAGAGGAACCAGTATACATCGAAGTTCGCTCCAAGACGTGATGGACTATATCTAGTATCTAAGCTGGTAACTCCTACCACCTGCGAGGTCTCATCCATTGATGCCCCGAAGACAGTACTGGGCAAAGATCACGCCTCGGCTTTAACCCCTTGCCATAGAGGTGACACCGAGATGCCATTCCCAATTCGACCCCTTAAGAAAAGAGGACGTCCTCCTGCACTCTCTAGCTTGCACACAGAGGATGCTCTATGCCCTGAAGTTGGGAGAAGTGAACGCTACTTAATGTACCCCATTGGAAGACACCCCCGACCAACCAGACGCGTTGCTAGAAGAACCACCTTCGGTGATCACTCGATCAGGACGTTCCAGTGTTAGGCCGAGGTGCCCATGCTGCCAAGTTACTGCTACTCTTACTCTTCCTCACCGCCTCGGTTCCTCGAGTAAAGGGGGAGAATTGTAACACGGGACCTTCTGCACCTGCCGCCGGACAGTTGGCAACACCGTAGAACTCCAGTCTACCCGGCCCCGTCCACATAACTAGACCGTGTGCTCCTTACTGCTCATTTTTTTGTTATATATAATGTTGTAGTGCCTTTAATACATTTTCTCTTCTTGTGCCAGTTGTCAGTAGACCCGAGATCGACATTTCCAGTGTTTCTTTAACCAGTCCGTTAGCTACCATCTCGGCATTTTAATCAACACTGGAGACGCCACTGAGTGACCTGAACCTCCTAAATACCGTAACGCGACCCTTAATCCCGTTATATTATTCCTTATACTGTGCCGATATCTCATTAACGGATCAAATCATCATCCCAGACAGACAAGGGGAGTCATAAAGACTCTGTCCATGAGAGAGTTAAGAGAATTTGTGAGCCGACTGATTTGGAACGGGAAATGTAGCATCTGGAAAGAGCTTTTGGTTGGAATGGATACAGCAAGCACGAGTTTGATAGGACCGTTCATCCTTCCAAGGAATGTAGAGCGCCAGGAAGGAACAACTGGACAAGATGAAGAAAAGCGTGGAAAAGCACAGTATTAAAACTGTCTTTAGACCCACTCGCACAATACAACATAGCTTGAAATAGGACCAAAGACTGCAGATCGGCTATCGTCAACCGGAGTTTACCGAGGTCCATGCATCTTTGGCTCGGTATACATTGGCTCCACAAAACGCAGTGTCAGCACGAGGATTACGGAACACAAGAGGAGTTGCAGGCTTGCACAAACACAAAAGTCAGCAGTAGCAGAGTACGCTCTCTCCGTAGATAACGACATCCTTTTCAACGAGGTGGATATCTTATATCAATCGCAGAGTTTCTATCCGAAACTAACGAGAGAGGCCACTGAAATCTTTAAACACGACAACAATTTTAACGGAAGGAAGGAAGGAGGAAATTACGCTTCTAAATGCAGACTGGAAGCAAGTTCTACGACATACTTCAAGTGCGTAAAAACCCCGCGCCACCACTATCCCCACCCCAGTCCCTCCACTGCAACGCGACGGCGCACAGTAGGGCAACAGTACTAAAACTTGTACCTGTGGATACATTTTGAATTTTATATACGTTTAGAGTTTAAGAGTTGATTTATAAACCCAAATATAGAATGTTGTATAAGTTGTACCCTATTTCGTACTAAAAATATATACAGAGTGTCCGATTTTCGAGTATAATAATATCTTGTATCTTATAACGAATCGTTAGAAAAGATTGTTTTTAAATTTTTACTGATCTAGAAATAAAACTAGCACGTTTTCTATTGTTACTTTTCAAAACCTATTACTTAATTTTTATATACAGGGTGGTCCGTAATGAATAGATGAAAGAGTTACTGCAGATGAAAATAATATGATTTAGTCAAACTTGCCTTAGTAAAATGTTGCTCCGTTTCTATATGGTGCAAATAGTGGACATTTTGCTTATGTAGGTAGTTAAGACCTGTTCAAGTTAATTTCAAGTACATACTGATTAAATTGAAACTGCTACCTATACAATTTTTTGATTGGTAAAATTAAAAATATTTCGAAAATCGGTTGGGTTATCGACATAAAATAAGAATACCTTCTCATAGAAATAGTGAAACAACTGTGATATTCAAATTTCCGATGCTGCATTCTGTTAAAAACTTTTGATGAAGACTAGACACGCAACAGTGCGCGCCTAGCGCCCTCTAGCAGATACCTAAAAATTAAGTTATAATTCCAGTTTCCCATTGCCAAAAATCTCCAAATTCCAAACCTTTGCCGAATTGTAATTAAAATTTCAATGTTTCAACACTTTGTATATCGAAACGGAGCAACATTTTATCAAAGCATGTTTGGTTAAATCATATTATTTTCACATTGAATGAGCAATTGCTTTTTGACCCATTCATTATGGACCACCTGGGAACTTCAGTCGCTCGCTGTGCGCAATAATCCTTTTATTTTGGTCTACAAACTTTTACAAAAAAAAAAAAAACGATTTTTAACCAAAGGAGCAAATTCGAGCAAAAAGTAGAAATGGTTTATTAAAAAAGAACATTCAGAGATTTTAATTAAAATTAAGATGAACTCGGATCGGACTGGGAACCTTACTAAAGGTCCTTCTGTTGCTAGGACACGCGCACTAATACAAACATTATGCTATAACTAATTTGAAACTTCATATTTTATAAAACCATTTCCACTCTATTGTGCTATAAAGGTGTAGAATTACGATCTCTAACCTGAAAATGAAAGAAATTTGTTAAGGCCAACTTAAGGCGATAATTTAGAAACTGATAACATTTAATGTTGTTGTTGCAAATTACTTTGACACGTGTGGAAAGAGACTGAGATGTTAAATTATGGCCTCAACGAATGCGCAGGACTGTGTAGTATTTCAGGCAAATGATAGCGATATCAAATACAACATTTAATTTTGTCATTAAATGCCAACTTTTTAGGCTCCAGGCCTCAGTGTGCGGCGGGGAAATGAATACCACGGCTTTTGCTCGCTTCGCGCATTGCCTCATCGCCTTTGATAATGTCTGCCGCAGCTGTAGACGAAACGTCGGGAAGAAATCCCATTGGGCCACGGCTTCAAAGTCCGGAAAACACTTTAGATTGTACTTTGATAGGCCGTGAAAGCCTTCACAGTCTTATAAATAGATTTTCTTTGAGACAATTTTAGCTCAACTCTGTTTTTTACGACTAATGAATGGATGCTATATTTTAAAAAAAAAATTGTCTGTATAGGCCCGCAATTAAACTTCAAGACAAACATCAATTTTTACTGATTATTTGACTTATGCATAAATTTTCCCATAAGGAGAGAGTCGTGGTCCCATAAGATTATGGTCCCATAAGAAATCTTTTTTTTTTTTGAGCTAATTTGGCAAAGCTTAAAAATAATTTTGATTAAAATTAAAAATATTTTAAGTTTTGTACCTATAACTATTTGCCCCTTTTATACTTTTTTTTCGCTGATTTCATAACTATTCCAGTTTTTTTTACTTTTAATATTTGTTTTAATATTAACTTATTTCTTTTCTTGCTGTTATTTTCTAATCAATATGTGTGGTTAACGTCCTTGTTGCCAATGAACAAGAACAGGTTTACGGGTATAGGGCTGAATAAAACCAGCTCTCGTTGAAAAATTGCCGACGTTTCGATTGTATATTACAATCTTCTTCAGGGCTACAAATATAAAAAAGAAGTTGCACAGCAGGCCTTCAGAATAAATGTAAAATTTGTTCTTAATAAATATAAACATTTAAACAATTATTAACATAACGACAACATATCGTAACAATAGGCGATCACTCGTATATGATTTTACTGACCTTTTTTTAAGTTGAGAACATAGTTGTGTCAATAGAGTTTAGTGCACCAGTACACATAATGGAGGAATTGGAATAGACCAAAATAGGCACTGCCGTCTCGAAATAATTGTAAGCGGCGTCTTTCTTGAAAGAATGCTCGACCAGAAATGTCGGTCGGCTTGAGCATTTTACTTTTTTTTTAGTCGATGTAGATTTTAGGAATCTACACACTTGTTTTTTATTTTTATATTTTTAATGCTAGAAGTAATTGGGTGCCAGCTAAGAATGCATATGGTGCAGCTTTGTGTCTATGTTATTTTTGTCTTGTTTTAAATATGTGGAGCATGTGGTTGCAGTAAGTACCCAGGCCCGATGTGTCAGTTCTAAAATTTATTGTTTCGTTCAAGGTTATATGGATTATTTCACTGATGTTTCTTTTATAAAAATTCTGTTCTAAATCAAGGATTAGTACTTTATTGAAATCGAAATCATGGTTGGTAGAGAAATGATGAACAGCTAGCGCGGTCTTCTCATTTCGGTGTTTGTTGGACTCTTTGCAGTCATACCTATGTTGGGATAGTCTGGACTTTAAATACTGCCTAGTTTGGCCCACATAACACGCATTGCAATTTCCACATGGAATCTTATAGACAAGGTTAGAATTAAGTTCTTTTGATGTTTTGTCCTTGAGTTTGGTGAATATGGTACCCACTATTTTAGTAGTGTAGAAAGCTAATTGGCAGAGTGGGTTGATTTTGGATATCTGTTTTTGATTTTTTTCTGATAATCCCTGAATATAGGGGAATTTGAAATATAGTCGTTTAGCTTCTTTTTGTTTGGTTTGTTGTTGTTTTAGTGTGTGTTTATATTTATTTATAATTCTATTGATAAGAGTGAGAGGGTAGTTATTATTTTAAAAAAATGACTTTACTTTGTTTTCGATGTCTTTATGAAACTCGACGCTACTCAATGTAAACGATCTGTAAAAAAGGTTTTTGATTATCGAAATTTTTTGAGATGTAGGATGTGACGACAGGTAGTTAACCACTCTGCCAGAAGCTGAAGGTTTTATGTACAAATTAGTTTTAAGAGACCCGTCAATGCTACAAACAATCAACAGGTCAAGAAAAGATATTGTGTTATTTTTCTCCACTTCCATTGTAAGTTTAAGCTTAGGATAAAAGCCGTTAAAATGTGCCAATAATTGGTCTATCGAGCGTTTAAGGCAAGCCAAAATGGTATCATCAACATATAATTTAATAAATGCTAATAGGAACGGGAGTTTATTTGTAACCTCTTCGATTAAGTCATTCATGACTAAATTTGCTAAAATGAGGCTGGCTGGGTTGCCCATAGAGAGAGAAAATAGCTACTGTGGAACAAAAACTCAACAATTCGAACGAACACATCGAGTGGAATGGTCGTATATGCTGAAAAAATCGCCACCTCTTTTTAATTATGGACACTACCAGTTCTTTCGGTATATTCGTAAAAAGTGATACGACGCCCAGTGAAACCAACAAGAAATACCTATCTAGCCGCATCGAACCGGCAAATTCTGCAAATTCGAATGAATTTTTTACATTATATTTAAAGGTTGTTGTTATTAATTTAAGAATGTTATGAATATATGTCGATAGTTTGTACGTTGGGGAATTTATACAGCTGACGATTCTAGCTATTTCCTCCGACTCTAGCTATTTCCTCCGATTCCCCAGCTAGCCCCATTTTATCAAATTTAGTCATGAATTAGTTAATCGAAGAGGTTACAAATAAACTCCCGTTCCCATTACCATTTATTAAATTATATGTTGATCATACCATTTTGGCTTGCCCTAAACGCTCGATAGACCAATTATTGGTACATTTTAACGGGTTCCATCCTAACCTTAAATTTACAATGGAAGTGGAGAAAAATAACACAATATCTTTTCTTGACCTGTTGATTGTTCGTAGCATTGAAGGGTCTCTTAAAACTAATTGGTACAAGAAACCTTCAGCTTCTGGCAGAGTGGTTAACTACCTGTCGTCACATCCTACATCTCAAAAAATTTCGATAATCAAAAACCTTTTTTACAGATCGTTTATATTGAGTAGCGTCGAGTTTCATAAAGACAACAAAAACAAAGTAAAGTCAATCCTTTTAAATAATAACTACCCTCTCACTCTTATCAATAGAATTATAAATGAATATAAATACACACTAAAACAACAACAAACCAAACAAAAAGAAGCTAAACGACTATATTTCAAATTCCCCTATATTCAGGGATTAACAGAAAAAAATCAAAAACAGATATCCAAAATCAACCCACTCTGCCAATTAGCTTTCTACAATACTAAAATAGTGGGTACCATATTCACCAAACTCAAGGACAAAACACCAAAAGAACTTAATTCTAACCTTGTCTATAAGATTCCATGTGGAAATTGCAATGCGTGTTATGTGGGCCAAACTAGGCAGTATTTAAAGTCCAGACTATCCCAACATAGGTATCACTGCAAAGAGTCCAACAAACACCAAAATGAAAAGACCGCGCTAACTGTTCATCATTTCTTTACCAACCATGATTTCGATTTCAATAAAGTACTAATCCTTGATTTAGAACAGAATTTTTATAAAAGAAACATCAGTGAAATGATATAACCTTGAACGAAACAGTAAATTTTAGAACTGACACATCGGGCCTGGGTACCTACTACAACCACATGCTCCACATATTTAAAACAAGACAAAAATAACATAGACACAAAGCTACACCATATGCATTCTTAGCTGGCACCCAATTACTTCTAGCATTAAAAATATAAAAAAAAAACAAGTATTTAGATTCCTAAAATCTACATCTACAATTATTTCGAGACGGCAGTGCCTATTTTGGTCCATTCCAATTCCTCCATTATGTGTACTGGTGCACTAAACTCTATTGACACATTTTCAAAAGAAAGGTTGCGGGAGAAGGGCCCAAAATAAAACTTCTATGCTTCCGCAGAAATTGCCTTTTTGGTCATTGCCAAAAAAGCGTAGAAGTTTTATTTTGGATCCTTCTCCCGCAACCTTTCTCCTGAAAATAAAAATCTTGAGGACGCTACACCTAAACCATTATGTCTATTGACACAAGTATGTTCTCAACCTAAAAAAGGTCAGTAAAATCATATACGAGTGATCATCTATTGTTACGTTATGTTGTCGTTATGTTAATAATTGTTTAAATGTTTATATGTTTATATTTATATTTATTAACAACAAATTTTACATTTATTCTGTAGGCCTGCTGTGCAATTTCTTTTTTATATTTGTAGCCCTGAAGAAGATTGTAATATACAATCGAAACGTCGACAATTTTTCAAGGAGAGCTGGTTTTATTCAGTCCTATACCCGTAAACCTGTTCCTGTTCGTTATTTTGTAATTCATATTTTTCCTTGTCATTTCTAAAAAATCAATAAAAAATTAAAAAAATTGAAGTACGGGGTGTTCATTAGAAAACTTTATCTAGTTGGCTGAGAAATGTCAAAAGAAAAAATGGAGAACCAAAAGTTCATTTATTTTGATTATGTCATGTTTTTCTGTGAAAAGTTCATAGCCTGCTAGATGAAGTTTTATAATGAACACCTCGTACTCAAATCAGTTTACAAATTTAAAAGATAAATCCTACTCTACTAATAAAAATTTACAACAAGAAAAGACAAAAGGAAATAAAAGCATGCATGAAAAACCGAAGGTTTGGAAATCTTGAAATCCAAAATAAGCTGAAAACTAGAATTGAAAAATTAATAAAGGAAAGCGGAGTCAAAGAAAGAATATCGATATATGGTAAAATGGAGAGCATTGGGGTTAAGCCAACAAAGCCAACAAATCAATGAACAACAACAAATAGTCAAAGAGTAAAAAATAAACATTAAGCGGAAAAAAAACGAAAAAAAAAACATATATTCTCAATAGAAGAAAGAAAATGAAACTTTTGAAGCGAGTAAAATTGTGAGAACAAAAGAGTACTTTCCAAAAAAAAGTTATTTATAAGCTGCAACTTAAATGTAACAAAATCTAGGACAAAAAAAAAACGAATAAAAACAACTTTTAAAAGAAAAATAATCCAGTTCGAAAACAGACTTCAACTAGCTAAGATAGTAAATGAATTTAATAATGAGTTCAAAAAAAATACCAGAATAAAAAAGGTAGCGACAGATAGAGGAAAATTGTTAACGAATAAAAAAAAAAGAAATAGATATGAAAGAGAAATTATAATAAAACATTAAGAAACACAGCAAGAAAATCGAAGGGCAGGAAAGTTGAATAAATAAAAAAATGATAATTTTGAATAATCAAAAATTGTGACGGGAAATAAACCACAAATAAAAAAAAGGAGGTTTTTAATAAAACACTGGTTAATTAAAAAAAATGAAAACTTGTTTGCTTTTTTTTTAATTGGAAATGAATGTAATTGTAATTCTCTAAGAACGGAACAAACTTAATTCGAATGAAATTAGTCACATACATAATTTTTTAAAATGAGCAATAACATCGATTACAAAAGTGTCTAAAATCACCGAATCGGTCTATCTCTGGAGGTATTGAACCAATAGGATTTTTGTTTCCGGGGGGAGAAAGAGGATATCAAATAGAGGAAAAGCCAGTTGGATTCACTCTGATAGGTCCATTCGTTTTAAAGTTGTAGCGGTTAATATTGGAAATTGCGAAAAAAAGACGTAATGACCCCTTAGGCAATTCGAAAAAATGGCAAAAATCTCGATTCCAAACGTGACTAAAAATCGAGTACCGAAGGAGCCTAATGCCGAAAATATTGCACCTATCGAACTTGTTATGTGTTGATAGGGAGGCAAAAGAGAGCATCAGGAAGAGCAAAATACAGTTGGATTCACTCCTATCTGTATACTTATTTTAAAATTACAGGCAGTAAAACTTGACATTGAGAAAAACCTCGTTATAAGTCACCTTTGGTCAATTTGAAAAAAATTTTGATTTTTTTTTTACTTTCTTTAATCGGAATGAGACGGTTGCAATCACCTAAGAACGCAACAAACTTATCGACCACCGAAGAGGGCTATCTTTGTTGTGGAAGATTAAAAATGTCATCAATAAAAGCAAAAATACAGTTGGATTGATTCCAATCGGTGCAATTAATAGTTCCAAAGCTACAAGCAGTCAGAGGTAAAAATTAAAAAGAAGACGTGATATTCCGACTTTTGGTTGATTTTAAAAAAATTTCGAGAATTTTTTTTGCTTTTGATCAGGATGAGGCTTTTCTAAAAAATTTTAAGATTTTTTTTTTGTTTTTGATCGTAATGGGACGTTTGCAATCCCTTAAGAACAAAACAAACGATGAATTAATGCGAACGAAATTTGCCCCAAGAGTAAGATTTTTTTTAATAGCAAAAAGTAGATTCTGGAAGTGCCCAAAATCGATGGCCCAAAGAGGCCATCTCCGAAGATATTGCACTTATGTGAATTCCGTTGGCGGGAGGTTAAACAGAACATCAAGAAGAGCAAAAAAGGTCCTGGATTCACTTCAATCCAAAGTTACATGCGGACAGAGGTGAAAATTGAGAAAAAAGACGCGGTATCTCCACCTTTTGTCAATTAAATAAAAACTATATTCTTATTTTATATGTATTATACAGTGTGAATTTCTAAAATGGAACAAATTCTTTAAAAAAAAAAAACGTTTATTTTTTAGAAAAACGCTCGGACCCGTAGAGTTATATTTTAGATTGCCGTCTTTTTTGTAAAATAAACTATTCTACAGGTTGTCCCAAATTCAAGATATGACGTCATCAATTGTTTTTTTAAACGACAACTGCTATTTTTTGTCAGCTATTTTCATAGTGTACATCAAGTTATACTTAGTTGCCAATTGTCAAATTTTTATAAACTGCCAGTCGCAAGATAATTAACAAAATTTATTTTATTTCAAACATCAATTCATATTAATAAATATTCTACAATAAATGCTCAAAATGATGTCCATTCACTAGTTGGCAATACCCTACACGTAACTGAAACTCGTTGTGCACGTTTGCAATTACTTCGGGGGAAATTAGTCTGCACTCATGCCTTATTCGTGCTTTCAACTCCTGAACATTTACAGGTTTCGTTTGGTAAACTTTGCTTTTTAAGTAACCCCACAAAAAAAAATCCAATGGAGTCAGGTCTGGTGACCTGGATGACCATTCAATGGGGCCTCTTCTACCAATCCATCGGTCCGGAAATACTTCATCCAGATATAGGCGAACAGGTCTGGCAAAATGGGGAGGAGCACCATCTTGTTGAAACCAAATATTTCTATTGAGGGCATCTTCTTCTATAGGACAAAGAAATAGAGTAACCAAATTTGGAATTAGTTCGTCTTCCAAAAATTCTAAATATCTCGCTCCGTTGAGATTTTCTTCAAAAAAGATTGGTCCTATAACTCGATTATCGACAATTCCTGCCCAAACATTGACTTTTTCTGGGCTTGGACTGTGACCTTCTCTCATCCAGTGGGGACTCTCGTCTGCCCAATAACGAACATTTTGTCGGTTTACCTCACCATTTAGCGTAAACGTCGATTCATCAGAGAACACAATGTTGTTTGTGTTCACAACGTTTCTGTTCAGGAGATCCATCATTTATCAGACTGTGAAGGCTTTCACGGCCGGTCATAATACTATCTAAAGTGTTTTCCGGGCTTTGAAGCCGTGGTCCAATGGAATTGCTTCCTAGGACCACGGCTTCAAAGCCCGGAAAACACTTTAGATAGGATCCATCATTTGTTCGCAAAACTGAAGTCTTCTATCAGGATCATCTTCGGTTAATTCCTGCATAATTTTTAGTTTGTAAGGATGTAACTTTTGGGCTTTGAGAATTTTTACTGCTGAAGTTTGGCTAATTTCCTATTCATTAGCTAGGTGCCTGGTGGAAATATTAGGGTTTTGTTGAACAGATAATTACAGTACATTAACTTTGACATCCTCCCTTAGTGCACTCTTTCGATGAATTAATGTTTTCCTTAGATGTCCGATTTCCCGAAACCGTTTTTCTATCTTACTTACAGTACTTCGAGACAAGAGTGGTAAATCATGATGCTTGTCTCTGAATAATTGCACTACTTCATTTTGTGTTCGTGTTCTATTTCCGTATCCAATCATCATTAAAATTTCAATCATGTGACTTTCAGTTAAGTAAGACATTACGTTGAACGAGTTATTAAGTTATTATTATCAAGTATTTAAGCAAAGACATTTAAGAAAAGTAAAACGCTGTCAATTGTACATATGATATTGACATTAATGAAACGTGCCTAATGCTGGTAGAAAATATCGTTACCAGAAAGTCAAAGATAATCTATGAAAGGGTAGCTTGGGGTAAATTCAGTAGGTAAATGACTAATATGAATTGATGATTGAAATAAAATAAATTTTGTTGATTACCTTGCGACTGACAATTTATAAAAATTTAAAAATTGGCTACTATATATAACTTGATGTACACTATGAAAATAGCTTACAAAAAATAGCAGTTGTCATTTAAAAAAAAACAATTAATGACGTCATATCTCCAAATTGCGACAACCTGTATTATGGTTTATTTTACAAAAAAGAATGCAATCTAAAATACAAATCGACGGGTCCAAGCGTTTTTCCAAAAATTAAAACGGATTTTTTTTAGTGAATTTGTTCCATTTTAGAAACTCGCACTGCCATCAAGCCTTGCCACCAAGGCTGTACGGTTTGCCAAAGATCCACAAATCGGATGTGCCACTGAGATCCATCGTGACCACCACAGGAAGCCCGACCTACGAAATCGCTAAACACAACACAAAACTGCTGCAACCTCAAAAATGAAATACTGACAGCTTTATAAAAGACTCCCCTCATTTCGTCGAAAAACTGCATTCTTTGACTCTTTCTCCAGGAGAAATTCTCGCTATCTTCTATGTTGTTTCGCTCTTCACGATGGTACCCATTAAGGATGCGATAGAACATATTAAGCAAGCAGAACTTCTCATCACAAGATATTACCAAATTATTCCAACACTGCCTAATCACTACGTATTTTCAATGGAAGGAAGATTCCTACAAACAAACTGATGGTGTAGCTAGGGGCAGCACAAGACCAGTTGCAGGCTGGGACAAACAAAAAAGTGAGCAATAGCAGAGCACGCTCTCTCCGAAGATCACAACATCCTTTTCAACGAGGTGGATATCTTATATCAATCTCAGCGTTTCTATCCGAGACTAACGAGAGAGGCCACTGAGATCTTTAAACACCACAACGATTTCAACAGGAAGGACAAAATTACGTTTCCAAATGCAAACTGGAAGTGAGTTCTACGACATACTTCAAGTGCGCCGAAGCCCCGCGCCACCACTACCCTCCACTGCAGCTCAACCCTCCACTACAGTCCCTCCACTGCAGCACGACGGCGGGGGAATAAATACCACGGAACTCTCTACAGTCGAATTAGTCAACGTCGGGAAGCACGGGAAATCACTTCGCCCATTGCCTCATCGCCTTTGGTAATGTCTGCCACAGCTTTAGTCGAAACTTCGGGTAGAAATTCCATTGGACCACGGCTTCAAAGCCCGGTAAACACTTTAGATTGTATTTTTTCCTGCCGTGAAAGCCTTCACAGTCTGGTAAAAAAGTCAAGTGTAAAGTGCCTAAAAATTGACTACCGAAGGGGTTTATCTCGAAATATATTGCACCTATATACGTTAGTTAAAGAGTTTCCGAGTTTACGTTTAAAGAGGACACCAATAAGAGCAAAAAACAGTTAGATTCACTTCAATGGGTCCACTCGTTTTGAGGTTACAAGCGATCAAATTTGAAAATTGAGAAAGTGGACGTAATCCCCCCACCTTTGGTCAATTAAAAAAAAATTTGTAGAAAACTTTTTTGCTGCCTTTGATCGAAATGGGACGTTTGTAATCCTCTGAGAACGTAACAAAGTTAATTCGAATGAAATTAGGCTCGTTTAAAAAAAGTGATTTTTTTAAAATTGGCAAAAATCTCGATTCTAAAAGTATCTAAGAATCGACCACCGAAGGAGACTATTTCCGAAAGCAGTTAGTCTGGCTCTCATCTGTTCGTTCATTCTAAAGTTAAATTTGAGTTGAAAAACGCGAAAAAAATAAAACCCCACTTTTGTAACTTTAAATAATTTTTGGGAAATGTTTTATGTTTTTTTTTATCGAAAAGGGAAGATTGCTATCATGTAATGAAACTAACCCCGAGAAGAGAAATATTTTAGAATAGAAGTGCTTAAAAATCGACCATCCTAGGAGGCCTATCAAAAAGCCCAATCAAATGATGTGGTGATGGATGATGGTGTGGGTCGGATGATGACCATTCAGACCCACATCATAAGGGTGGCCTTCGAATATTAGTCAAACTTCTTGATGATTGAAGTACGGTGAGATGTTGTGTTGACATCCACCAGCGTATTAGATCTAATATTGCATGGCAAATGGCTCTCAGTATGCGAAGCAGCCAATAATGCTCTCCATCTCGCAGGTTATCGGAACCCAAACGAAGTGTAAAGAGTAGGTGGTTACCAATTTATCCATCAACCCATCTGCATAATAGTTTCGGGGTCTACCCATCATCAGTACCGCTTAGGCAGGTCGACCAATTGGATACCGTGTGTCACGGCTTTAAATCGAAAAAGGTACAGGATTACGGTGAAATGTTGTGCAGAACAGACTTCTAGTATGCAGATGGATTGATCGACAACATCTCGCCGTACTTCCGTACCTTTTTCGGTTTAAAGCCGCGACACACGGTCTCCAATTTGTCGACCAACCAAAGCTGTACTGATGAAGGCTAGATCACTAAACTAGTATGCAGATGGGTTGATCGACAAATTGGTGACCACAGTTCTTGGTGATTATTCAATAAGATTTCATCATAAACAATTTACTGACTATGACCATTTTTCTTTACGAAACAACAACACTTTTACAACTCAATAAATTCACCCTGTATAGAACAGAGTTTCTCGTAAAAAGTCTTGAGGTTATTGTGTTTTTTGGTCGACGGAGCACTAGCGGGGTGACTTTTAATTTGCGTTCGCCCTCGAGAAAAATTCGCTCCGGCCTTATTACACTCCCGGGAGTTTCGCTATTCTTTTGCTTTGTTTTATGGTTTACAAGGAACGAAAAGGGCGAAATATGGAATATTACGCCAGAATTACGACTTGCAATTTTCTTTGGATCTCTAGGAAATCACTGAAAACGTTAATATTCTTGACGATTTGTTTCACAGCAATTTGAAATCAAAGTAGAATATTTTATTAGTTTTTGTTGGGTACGATCATCTTCTGGCCTCTCAGATATCAGTTACTCAGGGCGTGGCCCGGTGGCTTACGGACAACTCATTAATTGGCAACCGATACCACTTTTATGTTCTTCAGTTCTCATGATTTTATCGCACTGAATGCTTTTTTATTATACGTATATGGTGTACAGTTTTATGATACTTATGTCACAACTGGTAAAAAAAAAACTGCTTTTTTTATTGGATACCCAACAAGCAATTTTGTTTTGTATAAAAGTAGGCCAAAACAAATTATAAAAAATATGTATACTCTTAAAAATATTCTTAAGGAGTTTATAAAATGCTTATGAGGAAAAAAGAGCCCAAGTTATAAAATTATTTTATCTCATTTATTATTTTGTAAGGCGTATTAGGAACCATAATAATACCATTATTTAAACACTTCAACAAGTTTACAAAATATCAAATATAACATGTTTTTATAACTGTTATTGTATTCATTTTAATTAGGCTTTCCAAATTCTTTTAAAATAATCTTAAGACTTAATTTATAATTACTTTATATCAATATTTTTACGTAGTAATTGGTTTGTTATCAGAAGTTCGCTAACAGAATGATTTTAATAAAAATATGTCTTTTAACTCTTTTAGTTGCTGCAAAAAGCAAAATCTATTTGTAAGTGGTCTTTCTTTATCTAATGATACAAAATCAATAAGGCGCAATTAGCCAGAATGGTGTTCTTCATCAATATAGGCAATATTATGTGCGCTGTGGCAGGAATGGGCTGATTTAAATCAGTTGATTTAAATCGTGATTTCAATCATGACTGTTTAATTACTGGCAGTTGTTTTGCGATTTCTGGGTCTTCACTCTGTGACATCCAGCACTGGATTCCATTCACGTTGGATGTGCATGTTTGAGCCCAATATTTGAAACCTTTTGGTAGATAGTTGCATAAATTTCCTTCTTATTCTCCTCGCAGATTTTCAGTATAAAGTCCCACTGAGTGACGCACCGGGTGACCCAATAAGGCTGTTCCTCGGCCATATCACGAAATCACGAAAACCGTTACGTCACACTGTCGTATGACTTTGGGGTAAAAAATGTATTGGGTAAATCGGCCATGAAGAATCGCTGGAAAATATACTCAAGTTCTAAGAATGACCACCAGAGAGCGAAACTGCCATCTTAAGATTTAAATTGTATTTTCTATAAATTTTGCCTAATAAACTAATATTTTTTTACATTTTTAAAGAGAAAAAGATTATCTATCATTTTCGTAGAAAAAAATTCAATTATTTCAAAAAGATGGTGGGGGGTGTTCAGTTGTTTTCGTAATAACCTGCTTTAACTTCTTAACGGTTTGACCGATTTTAACACATTTGGTATCGTTGAAAAGAGTATTCCTTGAGCAAAAAGAATCAACTAAAATTTAGTTAATCTAGTTGAATCCTTTTCTGCCAGGGGGCTAATTTTGACACCATGAACCAAATTCCAAAAAAAAATCAAAAAAATCACATGGAATGATATGACTTTTTCTTTACGAAAAAGTAGCCAAATAATATCCAAATAGGCCTAGTAGCAAATATTGCTTTGGTTACTTGTTTGTCAATCTTATGCTTTTCAGCTGCTGTTGTCCGCAACACAAAACTACTCATACTCAACGCGCAGCCTAGTTTACACGTTTTATTTTAATTTGAGCCGACTCAGTAGTTGTTCTTGAACAGTCTGAAATGGAACTTGTAGAAGGAGAGGGTAAAGTCAGAATCGAAGCAAAATTTCATCAGATACAGGGTCGAGCGATACTTGGACGTCCGCACTTGTTTCTCGCTGTTTTTTGTTACGGTGCGCCTTCTGTTTGTGAACAATCCCTTGAATTTCTTTCTTACAATTCTTGCAAGTCGCTCTGCAACCTGATTTTTTTTAATATGTCGTTTTGAGGTAAAACTGCCATACGCTGTCTTCTTTTCTTCCACCCACTTTACGTGAATTTACTCACACTCACGAACATTTGTATTAACGTAATGGGCCAAGCGCATCAGGCGACCGCCTTCTACAGATCGCGCCTGTATCGTGTTAGAGCAAGTTGGAAGCACGCGACGATATGATTTTTCTTTCAAGAACTGCGTTTTGACGCGTATAAGCTTGCACGATATTTTACAGTGTTTCTACAGATCTAGCGAAATATTGAAATCTGATGTATTTTTTACTTTTACAAGCGATTTGCGAAAAAGTTTAACTAATCATTTTCGTAGAAAAAAAAAATCAGTTATGTTAAAAACAAAGATGGTGGGGGGTGTTCAATAGTTTTCGCAATAACCTGCTTTAGCATCTTAACGATTTTAATTATTTAATTAATTTTATTTACCAAACTATTATATATAAAGGAAAATTAGCAATTTAAAATAAAGTGCATATGTTGAGGAGGATTGCACCAATTGTGGCCAGTTTATTTTACATTTCTTTGGTAATTTTTTTTTAAACTGCTAAATTTATCTAGAAAACGGTATAAGAAATAAGCACGTGAATAGATAAACGTTTTTGAGCGAGGTCTTCATATCGAAATTTAAACGTTTAAAAATAGGGTTTTATTCAACCCCAAAAAACAAAACATTTTTTAGGTTGAATTTTTCAAAAAATTTTCAAATGGTTATGTTATTTGTCTTTTTTTAGTATATGCGGTTGTGATTTCGAAATAATAAAACATCGTCGTTAGGTAAATAATTTGTTTAATATTTTATCAAAATTTCAGGTTGTTGTCGTTTCATTTCATTTTCATTTCGTTTCATGTAATCTAAATTTAAAGTAAAATTAAAAATTTCCAGTAGAGTTTTTTGTACAAATTATGTCGGGAAGACCTAAATCCGAATCAACTTATACCAGCTCGATTAGGGACGTTGTTGAAATTGTAATAAAAAGTTATAAAGAAGGTACCACCAAAAAGGAACCAATACCACATACAAAGGCATCCTGCTTATGAAAAAAAGGTTAGAAACGAGCAAAGAAGACACTGGGTATTGACTTTCCATTACATTAAAGAGATAATAGCGGCAGACGAAGCAGCAGCACAAGCCCAGCCTGAGCCAGAGCAAGAAGATGATGATAGCGAAAACCTAGATGGTAAATCTAACGCTGTGATTTCAATTTATTAAATAACTGTGTTTGATTTATAGAGTATAAGAAAAAGAAAAAGAAAGTAAAAATTAAATTTTTTTAATGATATTTTAATTTAGTTTTATAAAGTGTAATATCTCATAAAAAAAAATTTAATGTCATAATTTTTATAATTTTTTCAATTTTAACAAAAAGTAAGTTTTTATGAGATATTAAATTGGTTTTTTATTTTCAAAATTTTTTAAAATTCTTGCGTTAATTTTTACCAGAGAAACAAATTTAATTTCTTATTTAATTAGAGAAATTTTGCATCGCGTATAATGGAAATTTTTGTTACCTTCTATGTTGTTAAAAATACGATATATAATATCGATATAATAAATACGATTATATCGATATAGATAATAAATACGTTTATATGGATATTAAATACGATCTTATTGAAAAATGACACAATTTGGTAAACAGTGTAATTCAATATGGGTAGGGGTATTTGCTCTTGAAGTAGTTGTTTCTGTTTGATTGTGTCATTTTTTAAAAGCTGTCCTATTTTTGACAACACATTATCATAATTCTCGTTAAACTATTTGAAAAAGTTTTGTTAATGAATAAGAAATTAAATTTTTTTCTCAATTGTACCACTCGAAGTTTGTTTACTCGAGTGCTTCAAAGAGGGCTTTGAATGAAACCTCCTAATAAAAACATTCTTAAAGACGTTACTGTTGACACTTTTGGGGCTCTTGTTGTCCTATGACGGGTAAAGTTGTCAAAATTTTCGTATAAATTTTCTGATTGGTAATAAATTCACTTTTTTATTCAATTAGAAATTTCTCTACCTTCTATGTTGTTAAAAGTATGATAGCTACTGAAAAATGACATAATTAAACAATTTAATTCATTTTCGGTAAAGGTATTTGCTCTCGAAGTAGTTGTTTCTGTTTGATTGTGTCATTTTTCAATAGCTGTCATATTTTTGAGGTAGAGGATAGAGAAATTTGTAATTGAATAAAAAAGTGAATTTCTTTCTCAATTTTACCGCTCGAAGTTTAGTTTCTCGAGTGTTTCAAAGAGGGTTTGGAATGAAACCTTATCAATTGCTGTTGTTACTGCTGGGGTTGTTCTTGTTGCTGAATTACGAGTAAAAAACATTTTTTTTTAAATTTTAAAGATGACAAAATTTTCGTATAAATTTTCAAAAGAGAAACATATTCACTTTTTTATTCAATTACAAATTTTTCTACCCGCTATGTTGTCAAAAATATGACAGCTACTGAAAAATGACACAATTAAACAATTTAATTCAATATCGGTAGGGGTATTTGCTCTCGAAATAGTTGTTTCTATTTGATTGTTTCATTTTTTAAAAGCTGTCATATTTTTGACAACACAGAGAGTACCATTGTCGTTAAAAATGTTGACGTATAACAATAATTTTTATTTCTCATTTATTCTAAATACTATCTGTTTAATAAAAAATTTTGCTAATCTTTATGTTGTCAAAAATATGACATCTATTGAAAAATGACAAAATTGCTCTCGAAGTAGTTTCTATTTATTTTTTCATTTTTTAAAAGTAGCATAAATTTTATTAAAAAATTTGAAGAATATTCTTAATTGAATAAAAAAGTGAATATGTTATTCAATTTTACCGCTCGAAATTTATTTTCTCGAGTGTTTCAAAGAGGGTTTGGAATGAAACCTCATAAATTGCTCTTGCTATTGCTGGGCTTGTTGCTGTCGCTGAATTACGATAAAATAGCTATTTATGTAACCAGTTACGAAAAGTCCGATTTTGTGTAACGAATGAATGTTTGCGGGACGAGCGCAGCGAGTTCCCGCAATTTGAATGAGATACACAAAAAAGGTTTTTCGTCACGTGTTTCATACAAGATTTTTTCTAATTTTGACTACAAATACGTACTTAGAGAGAGAATTATTATTACTAAACTTCAATATTTACTTTTAAGCCACTTTGTATCTACTTAATAACGTAAAACTATAGCAACGGTGTGCCTCAGCCGAAACCTGCAACTGGTGGTGACACCAACTTTTCATCACTAGTTACGAAAGATTTTACTTTTCGTAACTAGTTACAAAAAGTAGGACGTTACGTCACTGTCATCAGTATTGAAAAGTGCCACTTTATATGTCAAAATTAGAAATATTTACTTTCCTAACGAAATATTATAATAATAATAATAATAATAATAATAATAATTTGAATTTATTACTTCCCATAAAAAAAAAACAAGAACATTCTAATATTGTTACATCTAGAAAATGTGGAAAGTAAAGGCCATGTCATTGCAGACTTCTGTGAGGAACAGATACTGTTTAGGCCTAAAAGTAACATAAAATTATAATTCTAACACAATCTTAAATTCAAATAATAATATTCAACAAAAAAGATTGGAAATACAAAATTTGAAAACATTCTTTAAATGAAAAAAGTGACGATATAAAAAAATAACATTTTACATCTAGAATTAATTATAATATGGCTACAAGGCGCAAAAAAACAAACAATAGGAAATAAGGAACAAGTGGGGTTTCACTGGCCAAGAAAAATAGATTTCCGTAGAGAAGTCTTCAAATTTTTAGGAAAGCGATCAAAAGATGTAATTTTTAGGCTGTTTAGGTTATTGACTAAATTATAAGTGAAACATCTTTTAAATAATTCTTTCCGATGTCTTGGTACTGTTAAACGACCGGCAATCCGTAAATTTAAGTTATGTATATCTGTTCTGAAGGTAACTTTCTGATAAAAATATATTGGGAGCTTATGTTTGATGATTGTGTAACTCAGGCAAGTAAGGTGCAACTTGCGCCTATTAAACATACTCAGCCATCTCGCTTCCTTCAGTTTATGAGAGATGTGATGTCGTTTGCGAATTCCAAAGATTAGACGTAGACAGGAGTTCTGCACTTTTTGAATTCTTCTAACATCGATCTGGTCCATAAACTACATCACAATGATTAAAGTGTGACAAAACGAGAGAGTCGCAAAGAAGTTTTTTAATGTCAGAAGATAAGATATGTCTTTGATTATATATAAGCCTTAAAGTGCTGTATGCTAATTTCAGTTTACCAGTAATGTGCTCACGAAATCGCAGTTCAGAGTCAATATTCAGCCCGAGAGTTTTTGATGTGTTAGTAATCACGATAGGTGTGTTATTAATGTGTATCAAAAGTTCTCGTATTGCAATTGATTTATGTGGCTCACTACCAAAAATCGTAACAGATGATTTAGTTTCATTAATTCTAAGCTGATGGTCAGCACAGGTCGCAACAAACCGTTCAAGTTTGTCGTTGATAATTATATTAAACCTATCTATATCACCCGGATGAAAAGAACAATAAATTTGAGTATCGTCAGCGTATAAGTGGTAATTACAAATTTCCAAACAGTTGATTAGTTGGCTGGTATAGAAAGTATAAAATAGAGGTTCCAGAATGCTGCCCTGAGGAACAGCGACATTAAAAGTTGCTCCGGTCGAAGAGGAGCCATTAACAACAATTCGCTGTTTACGATCATTTAAGAATGACGTAAAAAATTTAATAGTGTGTTTTGAAAACCCTACGTAATGTAACATTGATATTAAAAGTTCATGATTGAGTATACCAAAAGCCTTAGAAAAATCTAACAATATTAAGACACTCACTTTACCATAATCCCAAGCTTGTATGATGTCGTCAGTCACGTCAGCCATTGCTGTAGCACATCCATGACCCCTGCGAAATCCTGATTGCTTTATTGGTAGTACGGGGTGTTCATTATAAAACTTCATCTAGTTGGCTGTGAAATGTCAAAAGAAAAGGATGGAGAAACAAAAGTTCATTTATTTTGATTATGTCATCCTTTTCTGTCAAAATTTCATAGCCTGCTAGATGAAATTTTATAATAAACACCTCGTACTTGATACTCATTTATGTGAGCTCGTGTTTGGCGTTCTACAATCCTTTCTAAAATTTTCGATAGAGTCGATAAAATACTTATCGATCGCAAGTCTTTGAATTCCTTAGGACGAGTTATTTTTGGGATTGCCTTGATGTGAGCTTCCCTCCATAATTGTGGAAAGTAGCCGCAATGTAGGCACTCATTTATTATGTGTGTGATAAATGGAATAATCATGGGACAGCAAAGTTGGATTAGGACAATATATATCGTCAAATATTGGTTTTTATAATTGATTTCGCCGCTTCCTTATCCTCTTTGGACCGCATGAGAAAATAAACTGTATGCTCAATAATATGAGAATATTCCCCCACGGTAGTGCATTTGGGGCATTCTTCTTTACCATTAAAATTTATCAGGGTCTGAAAAAGATCATATATATTTTTAGCTTTAGTAAGCAACTTTTTATGACTTAATAAGTATCTTTAATAATTGGTCTTGCCGGTGAGTCTCGTATAGTACATCTGATCCTTACAATCAGTTTTTATGTCAGTAAATAGCCCTTTTTGATAATTTTACATTCTTCAAAAAGCGATTCCCAATATGTGTAAATATATCCTGGCTTTCCCTGACAGCAGTAAATACCAATAATCTGTGGTTTACATCGGGAAGTTCATGTATATTAAACAAAATTGGCTAAAATGCGGTTTCACTACTCCTGTAAATGGGTAATCCATCCATGTTTATGTTTAATAATATAACAGTGGGTGGAAACTACGAAGGCGTAGAAGGGCCAACAAGATATTTTTTCCTAAATTCCGAGTTTAAAGTCGGAATTTAGTTAAATTCCGAGTTTGAAGTCGGAATTTAGTTAAATTCCGAGTTCAAAGTCGGAATGTACTTAAATTTTGATTTCAAAGTCGGAATTTAGTTAAATATGATTCACAAATCAGTAGCGTAGACGCGAGATTAATAAAACGTTTGTATTTTATGTTGTACAAGAAAGGCAAAAAAATGTTTAAAAGACGGGTCAATATTTTGTTAACTACGGCGTCATGGCGGGTGTCCTAACTTTAAGACTCCTCTAGTGATTACATTTAAGAACTGTGATCGATATCTCTGGACTTTTTTGCGGTTTTTTATATTTTTTTTTCTACAAGAAGGGTTACGCGACGTTTACAAAAAGTTTTTCACCTTCCTATAAGTTACAGTGTTTTGCGCGAATACCCGCGCCACTAAAACTAATAGACTTTAAAAGTTCATTAATTTGAAAATCATTGGCGTATATTGACAGTCAATAATGACAAACAAATAAAATTGTAGAGATAATAAAATAAAAAAGTAGACTGCTAACAAAAAAAAGATCGATATATACGACCTAATTTGTGGTAATTTTCAAGGCGTTTTATCTCAGAAACCACTTATGATAAATTCATAGTTTAAAAAGCTCTGAAAGAACTTTTCTTCTAGAACTAACTACCTGGACCAATCTTTAATTAAACCAGTTTTATCAATGTGATACGGCGCAAAAATGTAAAATTTTAAGTCACTGCATTATTTGATATCTACGGTAAATCTTAACTTTTCAACTTTGTCATTTTATAGGCTTGGTAGATATCTTGGCGGACATGCTCGGCGGTTTTGTTTTTATGCCAGAGAAAAAGTTACAGGGTATTTTCAGAAAGTTTGGAGTATTTTTAATTGTTGCTCTGTATAGCGAGTGTACAGTTGGATCGCTAAGAGAATGCCGGTGTGACGTCATTGCAAGGTTATAAATTTCATATGAATCAAATCAGAGTTTTCTGGGATGAGTTTCGAGTTACGTTAACCTATAAACGGGTGTGACTCCAATCGCGCATTATCTGTACTCTGGAGTCAGTTTAAATAAACGGCAAATGGTATTATGGATATTGCTCAAGAATAAAACAAATGTTACAAAATGAAATATAATTAAGCTCTTCCAGTAAAACTAAAAGGGCCTCTAACCATTAATTGTTACTATTATTTTCTATCTAAATATACGAGACATTTGCACTGATTTTTCTAGTTGAAATTTTGCTGCGGGGGCAATCTTCCCTTTAATCTGCCTAATAATGCTGCTGTTATCTCACCATACTTATTTGCGAAGTTGACTGCCAGATGACCAATACTTTTCCTAGATTACTTTTTCAAAAGAGTCCCAAAGACTTGTTCAGATTCTGTAAAAAAAATGGCATTGTCCAGTTTATGTGGATAATAACAGTATCGTACCTCTTTCGGGTTATTAGAAACTGTTTTAGGACTTAAAATGTTTGTGGTATGGGTTGATGGTGTGGAACGGTTTCAGAGCCTTCTTCAGGTGCTCTTATCTTATTTATACATGATGCCTCCTAGTTGCTGGTTCTACTCGTGCGCTTCGTTCGGTCTTCTCTTGTTATCGCATATGAAGTGAAAGGCTTTTAGATCTGCTACCTGGTACTAAAGCAATGGGTATGTCCGCTGTTATTGACACCGCCGATAGCTGGTGATGCCTTCTGGGCCTGGGAAGCCCCTTCTAATCGAAGTTTCGTTCAGGCCAGTCTTGCCGTTGACAAAGACAGTTGTTATTGCATCATACCTGTTGGTCGAACTTGCATATGTTAAAGTAATCATACCCTTTTGTGATTATTCAGTCATGATCTTCAGATATTGTTAGTCAACTCTTCTCTAACTTAAACATGCGGCCTCTGTAATGGCCTGTTCTACTGCAGTCATGAAATGTAGTTGGGTTGTTTCTTTTTTCGCATATGAAGTTAAAGGCTTTCAGATCGGTTTATCGGTACTAGCGATGGACATTATCCGCTTTTGGAACTCCATTTCCATCCAGAAGCATTCCATCCAGAAGCGGAAAATTGCTGTGTGTTATCGATGCCGCCGTTAGATGGTAATGCTTTCTGGGTCTGGGTTCAGGGGCATCGTCCGTTCTAGTATTATCTGCCTCTATAGGACCATTTCATCACTGCGTGCTCAGTTCCGATAATTTTTTCATGTTCTATCATAGTGGGGTTGATTGTATTTGGCATGTCTATTTGATATCTTCTGTGTTGGTCTATGCTGGTAGGACTGGTGTGTGGTTCCAAAAGTACAAAATCAGTGACGTAGAACTCTCTAGTTCATAAAGAGTGCTTCGGATGTTTTCGCAAAACTTTAATATTACTTCTGTGACATCATCACTGTTAATGATTTCCCAGCTCATTTGCTATAACTTCAGAAGTGTACTAGTAACTTAAGTGAAGTGTCATTTAATAGGTTTGATAAATATCGGAACGGTTTTGGGGATTTTTGTTTTTTGTTCTCGAATAAGATACGAGTGCAATTCAAAAATTTAATGAGGTAAACTAAATCTATAAATTTATGTACTTACGGCGACTTTTACAAGTTCAAGTAAAACTTCAGATTGAAGATAAAACACCAGACTTGATGTACATCGCATTGTTTACCTGACAGATAAACAATGCAATGTAGGTTATATCTGGAGTTTTATCTTCAATCTGAAGTTTTACTTGAACTTGTAAAAGTCACCCTTAATAACGTGTGGGCCCATCGAAAACTCGCATTACCTCAGCCGCCCTTCTTGGCATGGTCTCCACCAAATTTCTGATAAACTCATGGGGAATGGCTTCCCATTCCTCACTAAGTGCCACTGCCAATTCATCCAAGTTTTGAAATTCTTGCTCCCTTTCTTTCAGTTTTAGTTTCATTCTGCTCCACACTTTATAACATTCATATCGGGCGACCTAGCAGGCCAACTCATGCCCTCGATGCCATTCTCTCTCAGAACTTCATTAACAATTTGAACCCGGTGTGGACGTGCATTATCGTCAACTAAGATAAAACCATCTCCAAAGTTCTGAGCGAAGGGAATAACAATTTCATTCATACACAAATATCGATATCTAACTGCGTTCATGTTAGTTCAGGTTAAAATTAAAACCAATCAAAACCACTAAGTCAGTCTTTCCATTTCCCATTACGCCTCCACATACGCTCACACTTTCACCCCCAAATGGCACTCTGGGTTCTATATTTTCTTGCGGGTTTCGTTCATTCCGGCCTCTCAACAATAAAATACGTCCATCTGATGCCTACAACAAAAATCTTCATTCATTTGTAAAAATGCAATTATTGTTCCACTCTGCCATTCCCCATCAGTGCAAATGTTCATCTGCCCAACGCCTTCGAGAAAGATGGATAGGTTGGAGCATTGTGCACGCGGCACGTCTTCTAGCATGTCGTCCTCGATCATGCAAACGGTTTCTAAGAGTGGAGGTGCATATCTTGGTTCCCGTTGTTGCTTGTACTCTTGCTTTAATTTTGCTGGCATTTAGAATCCTTCCTCTCCTGATAGATAAATTCATCACCCGATCTTCTCTAGGGGTCGTAGCTTTTGCGCGACTGAAAAGTCCAAGCGTTATATAAATAAGAACAGCGTAATTTTGACTTCTTTGAAGTAACCGTTGAATCGTCGACTTGGATGTCCTTACTAAATCAGCAATGCTGCTTAAAGTCAGACCTCGCCAGCGCAACCTGTTAAACTAATAACTAAATTTTTTAAATTAAAAATTTAAAAAAGTACATATACGTGACAGATGCTTCAAATTTATGTTTTTAACTTTGTTTATTTCGTTTCCGTGGTGAATATTACCCATTCAGTTATTTTTGTCATCTAGTTCCCTTTCAAACCTTCATTTTTTTATACCCATCTCCTTTTAGCACATGTTGAGAAGATACGATGAAAATATCAAAGTAAAATTTCCAACGCCTACTTGACGACAATAATAAGTGAAAGGCTTATACATTTCCGTGGGCCCACACATTATTAGCGTCTCCATATTTATCTCGTTAAAATCAGGTAGCCTACACTCGCTATACAGAGCAACAATTAAAAAACTGCAAACTTTTTGAAAATATCCTGTAACTTTTTATCGGGCATACAAATAAAAAACGCCGAACATGTCCCGAGATATCTACCAAGCCTATAAAATGGCATGACAACCAAAAGTTAAGGTTTACCGTAGAAATCAAATGGAGTGAGTTCAATTTTAAAGTTTTATCCCGTAACACATTGATAAAACTGGTTTAATTAAAGATTGCTCAAGGTAGTTAGTTCTAGAAAAAACGTTCTTTTAGAGCCTTTTTAAACTATGAATTTATCATAAGTGGTTTCTGAGATAAAACGCCTTCAAAATTGCGAAAAATTATGTCGTATCGATCTTTTATGTTAGCAGTGTTCTTTTTTATTTTATTATCTCTACAATTTTATTTTTTTGTCATTATTAACTGTCATCAATATACGCCAATGATTTTCAAATCAATTAACTTTTAAAGTCTGTTTGTTTTATTGGCGCGGGTCTTCCCGCAAAACACTTATAGGAAGGTGCAAAACTTTTTCTAAACGTTCCGTAACTCTTCTTGTAGACCAAAAGACAAAAAAACTGCAAAAAAGGTCCAGAAAAATCGATCACAGCTCTTAAATGTAATCACTAGAGGAGTCTTAAAGTGGACACCCACAATGACGTCGTAGTTAACAAAATATTGATCCGTTTCGCAAAGAATATTTTGCCGTTCTTGTACAACATGAAATAGAAATGTTTTATTAACCTTGCGTCTACGCCACTGATTTGTGAATCATATTACTATTTAACTAAATTCCGACTTTAAACTCGGGATTTAAGTAAATTCCGACTTTGAACTTGAAAATTAACTAAATTTCGACTTTAAACTAGGAATTTAACTAAATTACGACTTTAAACTCGGAATTTAAGAAAATAAGAAAAAAATCTTGTTGGCCCTTCTACGCCTTGGAAACAGCACAGCAAACAAAATTTGTTTTAAAGAGTATTCAAATCCATGATGTCAGTAAAAGCCGTCTCCAAAAGCATTGATTTATATTTTGAAATAACTCTTTTAGTGCAGAATAAGAGACATTATGAGAGACTGCCTATTTTCGTAGAGTCTTTGTACATTCTATATATATATTTTTTTCATTTCAGATAATTCAAACTCTTATTATTATCGTAGTTATCTGAACTTGCTAACTCGGTATCCGATATATAGAAATTTGAACCAATAGAAAGTGTTAACGAGTTTGGTGGTGATTCTTGCAATAAAGAATTCATTATTGAACTAAAAATGGTTACGGTCCTGAAAAAAAATTTAGTTGAAGTAATTATTTTATTATACTTGTATTTTCAATTTATAAGTCTATACATAATTGTAAAGACTTGTACATTGATTTAAGTTTTAATAACATTTTTTTACGATGCGGAATATATCAATTCGGTTAGGTATTTGGTTCATAGAGAAATATCTCACATCAATGTTAGCAAAGCGATGGAATTTTATTTAATATTAGATAATTAAGTATTCCTAAGTCTCCTGACAAAACTCGTCTAAAAACTATTTTTTTGCTGCTTATAATAATTCGCTATGTGATGAGATACTAAACTGTTATTTTTATTTATCTAAGATAATTATTTTTTTTATCAAACGGACTAAAAGTACGTCATTTGTTCTCTCCATACGCACACCTAAAGTGGGCTTTCTAATCCTGAGACCAAAAAAAGTAGCAAAAAAGTCCTAGGCAGTAAAAGTAAAGTCAAATGTCACCGCTATTGTCATGGTGGCGCATATATAAACCATCTTATTGCCATCTTTACATTCTTGTTGAAAAAACAAAGGATAGGAATACTCTCAGAGCGCTCGAGAGCACCACCCGAAACCGTTTTTAATCGAAATCGCATAGGTTCTCGAATTCTGTTAAATGTCGTTAGTTGTCATCATATTTATCTGTCAATGTCATTTTTATTAATTTAGTATTAATAATAATGCTATACATTTTTAGTTTACCCTAATTTACCTCCACCATCTAAACCATTGGTTATGATTTAATACCATTAAAACCATTGAACATTGAACACCACCGTTCTAACACATTCTATTTATATACACCACTAATTGGGTAAGTACCTAGACCTGCTTAAAGAGGATGAAAGAAAATTGCAACACTGAATCACTCTGAAATAGACTTTCCTGCATGCTTGAAAAAAAAATAGTATATGTTACGCGGAGTAAAAGGTCTTTTTGTGCTTCTCCCAGTTGCAGGCCTCAGCTTCGCTTCGGCCGTCAATCTCTGGGCTCAGCACAAAAAGACCCACTTTTACTCCTAGTGACATAATCTACTATTGTAAGCTTTTCTACACAGCTTTCATAAAATAATTGTATTTAACTTACTTAGATCTTACTTCAACACTGCTAATTTTTTTTTAAATTTTGTAAAATTTTATCAGTATTTACTAAAAAACTTAATCACAAAGACGTTTACAAAATCTATTCCCAACCGTTGTAAGAAGCAAATATATATCTAGAGGAATTCCTATACAACTTAACTGCTTTTCAAACCTTTAAAAAAACCTTAATAAAACTGAAACGCTGCTTAAGAAAAAATGCTATAAAACACATTTGCTAGTAGGGTATTGCCAATAGATGAGTGAACCAAAGATACTCTCAATTCCACTAGTAACTAAACAATAAGAACCGCCAGTTTTAACGGTAATCTTCGACTCTGCAAGCATTTACCATGAAAGTTTGATTATATTGGAACGAAATGAATTGAGAGATTGCCCGAGTCCAATTCAATTTTCCTTTATCCATCCGAACTTATACTTTAAGTCGTTTTAAGAGATAAGGGAGGCACATTTCAATCTGTCCGATGTTATCGATTAGACTTATCAGAAAGCCGTCCTTTATCGGTCCAAGGAATGAAAAGAATTATTGTTTCCGATACGGCTGTGCTCAGTGGATGTTCCTGTCTTGTACACTATCGGATAAATTGTAGGAACCCGGAGGATTATCGCAGCTTATTCAATATTTAGAGGCTTTAGAACTACTAAAATGAGGTCTCTGTTGCGGTTGCGGTTGGTGTTTAATTTTCCCAAAGAAATGCCACCGCATTATATACATGTCTTTCAGGCAATAACCCGCATCCAAAGGAAATGCCTTACATCAAATCTAAATCACGTTAGGCGTGAAGTCCGCCAATCTTGATATGGCTGAAAGCTTGTGAAACGTGCGCTCGGCCATTATTTACACCGCAGTCCGTGGATTCCGAATCAGGAGAGTGGGCCGGCCAACCGACTGCGCCTTAAGGGCTTGACGATTTATCTTTATATCTCGGAAATTGCGTTTGATTTGCCCCGGAGGTTTAAACCGAAGCTACTTAATTAACCGCCACTTGCATCGTTTTCATTTTAACGGAAGTTTGTTAATCGCCCGTTATTTAGTTACAAACTCTTTTGTTTGTACAGAGATATACTACGAGGTGTTCATTATAAAATGTCATGGTTGGCTATGATTTTTTGATACAAACAATTTTGAGTTATAAGCGCACGTCCTAACTTGATCCGCCATCAACTATTTGTCATCAACTGACTCTCTCCAATCAGCTTTGAGTGCTTTAACCTTAATTATTAGTTGTCATCTTCTTCGTGCTTTTTAGTTTTTTGCCGTTTTCCTGTTTCCCACAAGCTAAAGGCGGTAATTTTTTTATCTATAAAATTAGTCCTGTATTTAGCAAACATGTCTTTCGCCTTGGAAATAAAGTGTTTATGCTGAAAATAATAATTTGAATAGAATAAATGCATGGATTTATTCTATTCAAATACGGCATGGAGGATTTCCTGGCCAAATTTCCAAACTTTGCTGTAAACTAAATATATGGCGTTTAAGAAGACATTAGGGCGTGCTCTAGAACTGCTTTCAAAAACAGTTGGTTTACAAAGAAGACCAGGCAGCGGATGTGAGAAGAAAGGGGCAGATAAAGTGTTTGCTGAGACTTCTATAAGACAGTCACCCCAATTAGGCCTTTCTGTATCTGCCAGCCAGGAAATTTTGTATAAAAATTTGCAAATGTACCCCTATCGCTTAACAGTAGTACAAGAACTGCATGAACTCTTTCCCCAAATAGTGCAATTTAACAATCTAAAGTGTTTTCCGGGCTTTGAAGCCGTGGTCCAGTGGAATGTCTTCCTGACTTTTCATCTACACCTGCGGCAGACATTATCAAAGGCGATGAGGAAAGTGCTCTTCCGTGCTTCCTGAAGTTGACTGATTCGACTGTGATCAGCACCGTGGCATTTATTCCCCCGCCGGCGCCGTCGCGCTGCAGGGGAGTGACTGCCCACTAAACATTTTGCATTGTCTTAAAGGCTTATAAGTTTTATAACGAGTATATAAGGGTGTGTATGGAACAAAAAGCGCCCATAAAGGATTTATAAGATTACCAACGGACACTTAAAGTTTATAAAAGTGTTAGTACAACACCATAACTCACAGGGTTATAAGAAAGTGATGAAAATATTTCAGATACTTCCTTATAAAACTTCAAAGGGTGGTTACCAAAAGTTATATAGCAGATTTATATAAAGCGCGCCATCACCTAACTGTAACCTTGAGATATATAGTAGTTGAATACATTACTTTTATAAAAATTGTAAGTTTGAAGCTGATGGAAGGATGCATTATAAAACTTTTGTGACAAGAATATCAATGAATCATCTTTATATATCCTTAAGTTACATTGCGGTTACCAATAAACCCATTTTAAACCTATATCTTCCCGCCAAAAGAACGAATTTGTTGTAATTAACCAAAACCATGTTTTTCATACGTTTGTTCTAAAAATTTGTTTTTTTCAAGCGGACTAAAAGTACGTCATTTGTTTTCTCCATACGCACACCTAAAGTGGGCTTTCTAATCCTGAGACCGAAAAAGTAGCAAAAAAGTCCTAGGCAGTAAAATTAAAGTCAAAAGTCACCGCTACTGTCATGGTGGCGCATATATAAATCCTCTTATTGCCATCTTTACATTCTTATTGAAAAAATAAAGGATAGGAATACTCTCAGAGCGCTCGAGAGCACCACCTGAAACCGTTTTTAGTCGAAATCGTACAGGTTCTCGAATTCTGTTAAGTGCGTTGGTCGTCATGCGCGTCATCATATTTATCTGTCAATGTGATTTTATTAATTTAGTATTGATAATAATGCTACAAATTTTTAGTTTACCATAATTTACCCAAACCACCTAAACCATTAGTTATGATTTAATACCATTAAAACCACCGTTCTAACACATTCTATTTATATACACCACTAAATGGGTAAGTACCTAGACCCGCTTAAAGAGGATGAGAGAAAATAGCAAAACTGAATCACTCTGAAATAGACTTTTTCTACGAGCGTTCTTAATATATCACTTTCCCGCACGCATTTTGTTTTCGAAAGCTTTACTTTCCCGCACGGCGTGCGTGAAAGTAAATATAGCGTGCGGGAAAGTAAATATTTAAAGAATGACTGATTTGTAATATAATTTAGACTTTATAGTCTGTCTATCTAAATAGGTGCATCTGCCTTACAGCCGTGCAAAATATTTTTATCTGTTTTCAGGAACTATTATGCTTGCCTTAATTGATTTTTGATACAATATATACCTATACTGCTTGCCTGAAACATTACGTCACGCCAACAATCACAGCAAGTTTTCCTCATAACAACCAATTGATTGTTGATTCATTCAGCTGTCATACTGTTAACAAAGATACAATATACAACTTACTTTTTAATTATCTGTTTCTTTACTTGGGCTCGTAGAAAAAATATTGTTCCTAACTGGTGCGAAAAGTGTCTTTCCCGCACTCGTCAGATGCCCGAACTCCGCTTCGCGTCGTTCGGGCATCGGCAGACAGCGTGCGGGAAAGTATCACTTTCCGCACTAGTTAGGAACATAACTATTCCTGCATGCTTGAAAAAAAATAGTATATGTTACTCGGAGTAAAAGGTCTTTCTGTGCTTCGCCCAGTTGCAGGCCTCAACTTCGCTTCGGCCGTCAATCTCTCGGCTCAGCACGAAAAGACCCACTTTTACTCCTAATGACATAATCTACTATTATATAGGCACGGTAGCAGAATGAGCGAATGAAGAAAAGTGAAACGAAATAGTACTTTCAGCAGAAAAGTTTCAATACAATTTAGTGAAATTATATCAAGTTTAGTCAGCTTAGTGGAATCAACAATAATAAGTGTTGTCGATTTGTGTAAAGATGAAGCATCACACTTAAAAGCAGACTCTGATGAACCTATGTCAGGTTCTGATGATAAGCAACTAATTTTTAATCAGCATATCAATAATTTTTCACTTGATTTTTCGCCAGGGTTTTGTGCCTTAAATGAAGACGAATGCAGAATAAGTAATTGGGTGAATGAATTTATTGGCGATAAAACTGAGGACAATAATGATGAATGTAGAAAAAATAAACGGTTTCGTACTGTTTAAAAAATGGGCTGTAAATTTTAATATTACACCGCGAGCCTTAAAACAGCTAATGGAAATTATAAATGTTTATTCCCCTCTAGAAACTCTTAAAGCAGTTTTGATAAAAGAAATTGGCCCGAGACAGTAAATTTATTTTTTATTTCCACAGAGTTTATGCCTAGTTTATACCTCTAAATTAAGAATTAAACTAATTTTTATTTAAACTAAACACTTGTCAAAGTTAAATGTGTACCTTTAGGTAGATCTGTTTAGACTTTCATTATTAATTATTAAATGGAAGTATAAACGGGTCGTATTAAAAGTTGACATTTAACTTTGACAAGTGTTAATTTAGTGTAAATGAAAATTAGTTTAATTCTTAATTTGAAGGTATAAACCTGGCATAACGTAATTATTGTCGTAATTTCATTTGCATCAAAATTCGGTAAGAATGAGGTTAGGAATGACAAATGAAAAGGGAGTAGGAGTGGCTACTGGACTATTAGCTCGTAAAAATAGCGTTTTCGATAGCACCGCCGCCATCTTTTTCGGTTTTTCGATTCAACGGATCGACGTGTTATACAGTTTTGTCTTTTGTCTCTAATATCCCAATTTTCAGTGTGTGTTAATTAATTAAGCTTTGCTATGTAAATTTCTAAACCAAAAAATAGAATATGTCAAATCCTCAAATCTATTCGTCATTCGAGACATTAGACAGAGCTTATCATATACCAATGTCCCAAGGACCATGTTATATAACGGTTTTATCAGTCACGTTTAGTCCGCCATGTTTACGTGTTAATAATTTTAAAATCCGGAACAGATTTGATCTTGGTAATTAAACAAATAGGTACAAACTGGCTTTCATATTGTATAAGAGAATTATTTAATGACTTTTAAGTTAAAAAGAACACCTTTCATGCAATAAATTTGTCTTTTACCTGATTGGGTATGCGTTTTGATTAGACATGACATATTATATGATAATATAGATATGAAAGACACTGACACTGATTAGGCCCGGCTCAAATAAAACTCATATAAATAATCCTAAACTTATATATATTTAAGGCCCGTGAGTTGTACTGAAGTATCTCGCATATATTCACAGAAAAACTTGGATTGCAGGAAAATTTTCATCCATGGAATCGCAAAACTACCACCCGTTAAATATTGTTACAATAATGTCCGATAAAAACAGCACGCCATTCAGGCATAGAATTTAGGAAGACTCGAGAATGAGGAACAGTAAAATGATAACGCAAGGCAAAGTTGTGGTAACCAATTACTCTGACGAAAATAAAAATAAGACGGTCGCTATTTAAAAGTTCAATGAGTAAAAGAGAAAGCAAATTTTTGTACCCTCCTACTGTCATTTGTCAAACGTACGCAAATATAGACAAGTAAACCATTACTTTACGAACACCTTTATAGGCAATATTTATAAGAGTCACGGAAGAGTTGTGAACACTATAAGTCATGGTTAATTTCCAGTTATGTAAGGGTGGCCAACAAAGTTATATAACAGTATTCAAAAGTTGTTCATAACAATAGTTATAAATCCTTAAGTCCTGTAACGTTACTAAATCAGTGTTACCGCAACCTCTATAAATTGCCCCATTTAAGCTCTTTAAGCGGTATATAACTTTTTTATAAAGCTTTTAATTATATACTCAAGTGGTATAATATTTGCGGTTACTCATATACAGGGTGTCCCGTAAACCTTCGACAATACTCCGCCCGATAGAATCCCCATCCTTGACAAATCAAAAAATGAAAAATTAGTGTTAATGAAAGTATCATGGTTTCCAAGATATTTGCACTTTTTTCAAAATCGACAAAAACTGACATCACTTAATATTTCGTACATTTACTCTTCCACAGACCATGTAGAAAAATAATGTTTTCAGTTTTAGTTTCGCGAATGGTCGTAGTACAAAAGCTAATTTACAGATTTTAAACGTATGCTTTGGATTTTTAAGAAACAACTTTATTTTAACCTATTCTGATGAACAGCTATCTTGATGCCCTTAAGTGCAAAAAGTAGCGTCGTTTTTGTAGATTCTGAAATCGTATAATAAGTAACTATTCCTTAAACAGTAAATATTTTTTTCTACCAACGTCAAATAATGACGCATTTTACGCTTTCATTAGACAAACGAAAACCTAACCTTTTTTGAGGATCAGAATGTGAGTTCACTTTTACGCGCGTTGCCCAGGGCAGCAAGCGAAAAAGATTTTATCGCTTGCTGTCAATAGCAACTACCACCATTCAACCAAATATTCAAAACGTCATTGTCACTTTGATTTAAATTTTCAGATTGTGTCTTCATTAAAATTTCAGATTATTTGGAATTGACTGTTTGTAGAAAAAACGTTGTATGCATTACGAGCACAAAGTAACTTTTTTGCTCTCGAGTGATTGCCGCTCTCCGCTTCGCGTCGAGCGGCAAACTTCACTCTCCGAGCAAAAAAGTTGTACTTTTTGCTCTTAATACATAAATAACTATTATGACCGTTAAATGCATCAAGTACAATTTTTAGCACCACATTACATCACCATTTAATCGCAATTTACTCACCTATAAAGATACTTCACATCATATTCATGCAGCTTGATTTAATTGTTTTTATTGTATTATTTACGTAACAACGAATTTTGACATCTATCAACCTGTTAAAATTAATCCATTATTTTCTGTAAATTATGTTTTGAGTAGTTTGTTGAGCTTATCTTGTTATACTTATCATGCCATTTGTGCAGTACACCCCTCGCGAATATGCAGAAATGCACTTTCTCTATGGGGAGTGTGGAGGTAGTGCAAATCATGCATCACTACGCTACCGAGAACGATTTCCACTACGAAACCATCCTGGACCTCGCGTTTTCACCGCCGTGCACAACGCTTATTCTGAAGGAAGATTACCAGGAATGCGTGGTGGAGAAGGGAGGCCTCAGGTGGCGGACGATGATGAGGTATTGGAAGAAATACATCGGGATTCAACCACATTAGTACGAGCCATCGCACGTCGTACAGCCATTCCAAAAACGATTGTACATCGAATTTTAAAGCGAAATCAAATGCACCCGTATCATGTCCAGAGAGTGCAGGCCCTTCTTACAGGAGACTTTCAATATAGAGTAAATTTTTGTAGGCGAATGTTACGAAAAATGCGTCAAGATCCAACTTTTTTTGATTGCACTCTTTGGACAGATGAATCTTCATGCAAACGAGGTGGCATTTTCAACATACGTAACTTCCACAGTTGGAAAATGGAAAATCCACACGCCTTCAGGGAAAATAATTTTCAGCATCAATTTAAAATCAATGTTTGGACAGGAATAATCAACAACAAAATTATAGGACCAGTAGAAATACCAGAAAATTTGAATGCTGAAAATTATCTGCACTTTTTGCAGAATCAGTTACCGGTGTTACTTGAAGACGTTCCTTTATTAATAAGAAGCCGAATGTGGTTTCAACCGGCTGTCCTGCCCACCATGCACTAGTTGTGAGAGAACACCTAAATAACGTTTTTCCTGGCAGGTGGATTGGACGTCAAGGACCTATTTTGTGGCCACCACGTTCACCGGATTTAAATACTTTAGATTTCTTTTATTGGAGTTGCCTGAAAAAAAAGTTTATACATATATAGATATACGACTGGCCGAAACTCGCGAAGAGCTACGATAACTGCTCTAAATGTCTTTAGAGCAGCGCAAGAAATTAACGAGGCTCAGTATCGATCAATCAAATGATCGTTTATAAAAAGATGCAGAGCGTGCATAAGAGCCAATGGCGGTCACTTTGAACATTTACTTTAAGTTTTTTTTTGCGTTAATTGCTTCTTGCTTAATTTCTTGTAAATAGCACAAATAAACGATATTGTATGTAATTGTAAAAATTGTACTTGTTGCATCAAACTGACCATAAAAACATTTACTTTTTAAGGAATAGTTACCTATTATAACATTTCAAAATCTAGAAGAACGATGCGAATTTTTGTACTTAAGCGCATCAAGATCGCTGTGCATCTTTTGCTACAGTGGGGGGTCAAAAGTTGCATAATTGAAATGGAGTTATATAAGAAATACGTTAAAATAAAGTTGTTTCTTAATAAACCAAAGTAGACGTTCAGAATCTGTTGATTAGCAATTGTACTACCTCCATTCGCGAAACTAAAACTGAATTTTTTTTTCTACATGGTGTTATGGAAGAGTAAATGTACGAAATATCAAGTGATGTAAGTTTTTGTCGATTTTAAAAAAAGTGCAAATATCTTGAAAACTGTGAAGGCTTTCACGGCCGGTCATAATACTATCTAAAGTGTTTTCCGGGCTATAAGGCCGTGGTCCAATGGAATTGATTCCTGACGTTTCGTCCACTACTGCGGCAGATATTATCAAAGGCGATGAGGCAGTGGGCGAAGTGATCTCCCTTGCTTCCCGACGATGACTGATTCGACTGAGGCACGCTCCGTTGTATTCGTACCGCCGCTGTCGCGATGCAGTGGTGGGGCCGGGGTGGTGGCGGCGGCGCGGGGCTTCGACGCGCTCGGCGTGTGTCGCAGAACTCGTTTCCAGTCTACATTTAGAAAGGTAATTTCCTCCTTCCTGTTGAAATTGTTTTCGTGTTTAAAGATCTCAATGGCTTCCCTCGTTAGTCTCGGATAATAGCGCTGTGGTTGATGTAGGATAGCCACTTCATTAAAAAGGATGTTGTGACCTTCAGAGAGAGCGTGCTCTGCTACTGCTGACTTTTGCGTTTGTCCCAGCCTGCCACTCCTTTTGTGTTATGTGATCCTCGTGTTGACACTGCGTTTTGTGGTGCCAATGTATACAGAGCCACAGCTGCATGGAACTCTATACACTCCGGGTGCTGATAGGGGATCTCTGCGGTCTTTAGCCGATCTCAAGCTCTGTTGAATTGTACGAGTGGGTCTAAAGACAGTCTTAACCTTGTGCATTTCCAGTAGCCTGCCAATCCTCTCCGTGACTTTGTGGATGTATAGCAGAGTAGCCCAAACGCGCTTCAAGCTAAACAACGTCGAAGCTAACGAGAATATCCCCTGGAGAAAGAGTCAAAGAATGCAGTTTTTCGACGAAATGAGTGGAGTCTTTTATAAACATGTCAGTATTTCCTATTTTTGGCTGCAACAGTTTTCGGTCTTCACGATGGTACCCATTAAGGGAGTCATGGAACATATTAATCAAGAATTTCCCCAGGATATTGTTAAGCTGTTCCAACATTGCCTAACCACTACATACTTTCAATGGAAAGGAAGAATTTTACGAACAAACTGATGGTGTAGCTACGGGCAGCCCTCTTGGTCCAGTAATAGCCAACTATTTTATGGAAATTTTCGAGGCCAGGGCGTTGGCTACAGCAAGGAAAAGGCCAAGGTGCTGGTTTCGATATGTGGACGACACCTTTGTTATTTAGAACCATGGAAAGGGCGAGCTTCAAAACTTCCTCTTACACCTAAACTCTATTAACCCGCAGATCCAATTCACTATGGAGATAGAAAAGGAAGGACGCCTACCGTTTTTGGATGTTTTGGTGGCAAGGAGGCCGAATGGAAAGCTTGCACATACCGTGTATAGAAAACCAACACACACTGACCGATACCTCAACAACGGATCAAACTATCATCCAAGACAAAAAAGGGGAGTCATAAAAACTTTGTCTGTGAGAGCCAAGAGAATTTGTGAGCCAGCTGAATTGGAACGAGAAATGAAGCATCTGGAGAGAGCCTTTGGTTGGAATGGATACAGCAAACAGGAGTTTGATAGAGCCGTGCGCCCAAGGAATGTATAGCGACAGGAAGCAACAACGGGAGATGATGTAGGAAAGCGCGGTTGGGCTACTCTACCATACATCCACAAAGTCACGGACAGGATCGGCAGGCTACTGGTAGTACTGGTAGTAGAGCTACAGTTCCATGCAGCTGTGGCTCTGTATACATTGGCACCACAAAACGCAGTGTCGACACGAGGATCACAGAACACAAAAGGAGTTGCAGGCTGGGACAAACGCAAAAGTCAGCAGTAGCAGAGCACGCTCTCTCTGAAGGTCACAACATCCTTTTTAATGAAGTGGATATCCTACATCAATCACAGCGCTATTATCCGAGGCTAACGAGTAGTGGACGAAACGTCAGGAAGCAATTCCATTGGACAAAGGCCTTATAGCCCGGAAAACACTTTAGATAGTATCTTGAAAACCATGATACTTTCGTTAATACTAAGTTTTCATTTTTTGAGTTGTCAAGGATGGGGCTTTTATCAGGAGGAGTATTGTCGAAGGTTTGCGGGACACCCTGTATAACGAAAAATGTTTATTGGGTGGGGTGGGGGTAATGGTGGCGCGGGGTTTCGGCGCACTTGAAGTATGTTGTAGAACTCGCTTCCAGTCTGCATTTAGAAACGCAATTTTCTCTTTACTCTAGAAATTGTTGTCGTGTTTAAAGATCTCAGTGGCCTCTTTCGTTGGTCCCAGATAGAAACTCTACTATTAATATCCACCCACGAGATATCCACCTCGTTGAAAAAGATGTCGTGATCTTCGGAGAGAGCGTGCTCTACTACTGCTAACTTTTGTGTTTGTCCCAGCCAGAAACTCCTCTTATGTTCCGTAATTCTCGTGTTGACACTGATTTTTGTGATTTATACCGAGCCACAGCTCGGTATTGTGTTGTACGAGTGGGTTTAAAGACAGTTTAAACATTGTGTTCTTTTTTCAACAAACAAACTGTTTTTATTACATTATCAAAAAACTACATTGAACAAAAAAACAAGTATTTAACCACAAAACTCGGTTTTTTATATTTTTATTTATTACTAGGGATGGGATAAGCCTAATAGTAAGGATGATCTTATAATGGAAGGATTGCTAATTTCAACACTTCCTCTCAATCATTAGCCCTTAAAAGCACAACCACTGCATGCAACCTAAATCAAACTAATCTTTTTCCTTAATTTTTCAAACAATACAGAGTCTAAAAGCTTAGAATATCAGCAATTTCCTCTGTTTTACATACTGTTGCGAACTCGGGGTTCAATAATTCCAGTGTAACGATTTAATACGAAAACACTATTTATTAACTCCACAAATACACACGACTACTAAATAACTCACTACTTAACACTTTATAGCCTTCTATTATCGCTCGGAATTTTAGCTTACTTATAGCTCGATTAAAATACGACTACTCTTACTCGGGCGCTCTATGCGCCTTTTATATACTCTTACTCGGGCGCTCTATGCGCCTTTTATATACAATCCTAAAATTACAGAAAAACCTAGAAAGTTCTTTATAAGAATTCTTGAATAATCTCATATATAAAAAAAAAACGGTTGTAAACAACTGCCTTCTAGATTAAGCCAGACGAGCAATAAATCACTCGTGTCAGCCATGACGCAGCGCGGATAGGTCGCGAAGCTCCACCAACCAACACGCTCCCATGCGTTGCCCCGCCTCCCATGCGGCGTTGCTGCGATCGTAACATTGCCCTCCTCCTAAGTCTGTTCGTCCCGAACAGATAGAGTTCCATGGTATCGTGCTAATCGATCCAAATGAACGACCTTCATCTTTGACCTAGGGGTCCGCTGGATCCTATACACCACATCATTAATCTTCTTTATAATTGTATAAGGTCCTTCCCAATTTTGGCTAAGTTTGGGCGACTTCCCCACCTTTCGCCTCGGATTGTATAGCCACACCAAATCACCATCCTGGAAGCCGCGGGAGTTAGCTAGTAAGTCATATCTTGCTTTGGCTCGATCACTGGATATCCGCAGTTTATTCCTGACTTGCTCATGAACATTGTTCAGCCTCTCCTTAAGCTCCTCCACAAAATTCTCAGAGCTGAGCGACTCTTTTTCTGGTGTTCCATACATCAAATCCGCAGGAAGCCTCATTTCCCTCCCGAACATCACTTTCGCCGGAGTATAACCAGTGGCTTCATGCGTAGAGCCTCGATATGCCATCAACATGAGAGGTAGATGTTGGTCCCAATCACGCTGATGATCTGCCACCATTTTAGACAGGTAATGTTCCATGGTCCGATTAAATCTCTCTACCATCCCATCCGACTGTGGATGCAAAGGAGTTGTCCTGGTCTTGCGAATTCCGAGAAGTTCTATGACCTTCTGGAAAACAGCCGATTCAAAATTTCGGCCCTGATCAGAATGAAGTTCGAGAGGGACTCCAAATCTGCAGAACATTTCATTTACTAGCACCGTTGCCACAGTCGTTGCTTCTTGATTAGGCAGGGCGTATGCTTCAGGCCATTTAGTGGAGTAATCCATGGCGACCAAGATGTATTTATTGCCCGACTCAGTCTGAGGAAACGGTCCCGCGACATCAATTGCTACCCACTCGAATGGAGCACCTACAGTGTACTGCACCATTCGGCCGCGTAATCTTGTTCGAGGTCCTTTTGTGGCACAACAAACTTCGCACTTGCGGCACCACGATTCGACGTCTTCATGATAATTCACCCAGTAGAACCGCTCTTTAATTTTGGCCAAGGTTTTATTGACCCCAAAATGACCTCCACTGGTTCCGTCGTGCATTTCCTGTAGTACGTCCGATTTTCTGCCTCCAGGAACAACCAACTGACTGACTACGGTCTTGCCATCCGGACTCTCCCACGCTCTCTTCAGTAGTCCATTTTCTATTTTAAGAGAGTGCCACTGTGCCCATAGCGCCTTCAGGTTTGGACTTTTATCAGCAATTTCTTGCCATTCTGGTCTCTTGTCGTCAGTCTTTGCAGAGAGGATGGGTCCAATATCTGGATCATTCATTTGTTCTTCTCGAAAGGTCTGTGTGGTCCAGCCATCGTTTATTTCCACCGACGTTCTCCTTACAGAAGGATGTCCCTCACGTTGCTGAGTTCTTCGACAATGCTGACTATCTTCTTTACATGGCCGTCTAGACAATGCATCGGCATTTTCGTGAGACCTTCCTGGTCGATGTTCAGTTTGGACCTTCTGTCCTTTAATGCGTCCGGTCTCTGTAACACTTTTGCCACCCAAATTATTGGCTTGACTTGATTGATTGACTTGACTGATCCTGGGGGTCTTAACGTCTTCGGTCAATTGCCCCCTTACATTGACAGGAATTGGACTTTCCAGAATTCTAGGGCGGTCTTGGTTGCCGCTCGGTCTTCTAAACAACGGCGAAGGACTTCTTGCCCTATTACGGCAGTTACTCTTGACGTGACCCAGTTTACCGCAGTTAAAACATTTTATGCCCCGATTGCCTATTGATCGGGGAGTTCTTTCTAACAGGGCTTGCATATTGACTGCCATATCCTTCATCGCTTTATGTAAACTGGCAATCGATTCAGCCATAGACGTATTCTTCTTGTCACCGCAAGTTGCCACTCTTACACTTGCAGAAGAACTAGATGACACTCGTGGCGCCTCGAATTCCAGGGCCCGAACTAGTGCCTCGCTGATATCCTTGGGCCTTACTAGACGTAAGTGGTATCTCATGTCACTATCGCGAACTCCCTCAATGAACCTTTCGGCGGCAAATTGCATTTGAAAAGATTCAGGGGCCGATGGATATGCCAGGTGAATAAGTCTGTCTATGTCCGCCTCAAATTCTTGTAAGGATTCACCTGACTTTTGCTGCCTCATCCTCAGCTGGGCCTGGAACACGGTCTCTTTGTGCTCATTCCCAAATCGTAGTTGCAGAGTGTGTACTAAAGCCGCATAATTACTTTGATCCGCTGCCGACAGAGATTGGAGTAACTCAGCCGCTTTTCCACGAAGTGCTACCACTAATGATGTAGCTTTCTGGGGCTCGGACCAGCCATTAGCTTTTGCAGCTGCCTCAAACTGAGTTTTATAAATTTCCCAGGCCGTAGTACCGTCATAATCAGGAGGCTTAATTTTAGCGTTGGCTGTGCTAAAACTCTCTGTAGACACGGTGTCGTCCTCAAGTTGTTCCCGGAATTTCTTTTCTAGCTCGAGAACCCTCTGGTTGACGTCGCTGACGGATTGCATTATTCTTTCTTCTAATTGTTGCTCCCTAGCTGCGAAATGGTTCACTAATTCTTCTTTGAACCGTTTCTGTTCTTCTTTCTCTTGTTGATAACGTCTTTCCTGCTCTTCCTTCTGTTCTTGATAACGTCTTTCCTGCTCGTCTTTCTGTTGTTGATAACGTCGCTCCTGTACTCGATCACGTCTTTCTTGTTCTTCTTTTTGTTCGTTATAACGTCGCTCCTGTAATTGATCACGTTTTTCCAGCTCTTCCTTCTGTTCTAGATAACGTCTTTCCTGTATTTGATCACGTTTTTCCTGTTCTTGATAACGCCGCTCCTGTACTTGATCACGTTTTTCCTGTTCTTCCCTCTGTTGTTGCATAAGGGACAGCAGAACGGCAAGTTGATCCTCCATCGCTTGATGCTGGCTTCTGGTCACTGGCATAAACACGTAATGTCCGGTAATGAAGCACTCACTTACAGTTCAGCAATATTAGTCCTCAAATTCCCACTGGAATCCCACTTCTGACACCAATTGTTGCGAACTCGGGGTTCAATAATTCCAGTGTAACGATTTAATACGAAAACACTATTTATTAACTCCACAAATACACACGACTACTAAATAACTCACTACTTAACACTTTATAGCCTTCTATTATCGCTCGGAATTTTAGCTTACTTATAGCTCGATTAAAATACGACTACTCTTACTCGGGCGCTCTATGCGCCTTTTATATACAATCCTAAAATTACAGAAAAACCTAGAAAGTTCTTTATAAGAATTCTTGAATAATCTCATATATAAAAAAAAACGGTTGTAAACAACTGCCTTCTAGATTAAGCCAGACGAGCAATAAATCACTCGTGTCAGCCATGACGCAGCGCGGATAGGTCGCGAAGCTCCACCAACCAACACGCTCCCATGCGTTGCCCCGCCTCCCATGCGGCGTTGCTGCGATCGTAACAATACATATTCAATTTTAACAAGTTTGTCCTTAACCAAGTCTCTAATAAAGTTGTACTTTACATCGACGTGATTTAAGCTTTTATGTTGTTGATGCTGCGTCAAGCCTATACAGGATTGGTTATCCTCAAATATTTTAAAGCTTGTATCCTCAAATAACAACCCTTCAGGCGCTGCCTCTGAGAGAGCTACATATTCCGCCTCTGTGTATGAAATGGCAACTGTACTTTGTTTCCTGGTTGTCCAAGACACAATAGAACCACAAATTAGGAAAAAAAAACCTGAGTGAACTTTCGAAGTGCTCAATCTGAAACGGCATATGCAATCAGCATGTCATTTATATTTTTGGCATAGAATAATTCCAGATCCAATGTTCCTCTCAGATACCTAAGTATTCTCTTCAGAGTCAGCCAAAGCATTTCCGTTGGGTTACTTTGTTATCTACTGCAAATATTTAGAGCTGTACTAATATCTGGTCGGGTTACCAACATTAAATATATCACTGAGCCGATTAATTCACGTATTGGTCTATTTTCTGTCTGATTCAAGTCACAGTCTGACTCGCCAATAATGTCGTAGTCTTTAGTTAGTGGTGCCTTGACCGCTTTACACATGGCCATACCAAATTTTTCTATTTAGATGTCAGTAATATTTGACTTAAATTCGGAATAACAACCTATTAAAATAAACAAGTTTTCAAAACTTTTCTGTACTCTGTACAAACACAGACGACCTACGTGGTGGGACATTCTGTATAGGGGTACCCTTATGGTTTCGATTAACGTCGTAATAAGATAAGTGGCCAGTTTTTTTTTAATTTGTGAAAAGTGAATTTTTAGCATATAATGTTTTTAGCATATATTTGTCCTGGTAACAAATGGTGCAGTGATATAATGATAGTTTAAGGTTAACCCGCCATTAAAATGAAGGGTGCAAGTGGCTGTAAGACGTTAAAGTAGAATCATGCTTATTTTTTTCCACAAAAACTCCATCCAGTATAAAATCCATAAGATTCTCAGGTGGCAAACTGATGCCCTAAATCTCATAATTTCGAATTAGGAGGAAAAACGACCGCCTAATCTAATTCATTACCGGCACGTCGTTAAAGAAAAATCTCCCTCGAGTTTCCAATGATAATAAAAAGCGAAACGTCAGGAAGCAATTTCGTTTCATAGCAATCCTAACCCGAATTCAGAGAGGCGAATGAGGCAATTTTTCAACTGTAAGCAAAATTCGAGAAAATCTCATTATCTCAGTTTGTGTCAGTATTTACATAAAAACCGAACAACTGAGCCTCCCGCGGCCTTGTGACATCTTCGTCCCATTAATTTTTCACGCTTCCATGCATTCCAGTCTTGTGACAAGTCAATTAGCCACTTTTGCTTCTTAAAGTGTGTCATTTGAATTATACACATTTTATACAATTTTTTCTTGGAAAAAATCTATTTGCTTTCATCATCTGTGAAGCCTCTCTAAATTTTTCCTTTTAATAAATTTCAATACAATTTCGGCCTCGGAACATTAATCTTTGTGGACGTCCCTCTCTCATGGCGGCTCCTCAACCCGATTCGGTACGAAAGACTTTATAATGGAGAGATTTTCCTTGACTTATGAAATAATTTGAAAATTCGTGCTCGCTTTCCAGTTAATTTTCGATTTTCCCGTGCCGACGAAGCTCGGTCGCAGGATGCTCCGCAGGATTAACTCCTTTTTTAGCGAATTTTGCTCCGCATTAGCTTTTATATTTTCATTAAACCTCAGGTTATTGCTCTGAGGCGAAATGGAGTAGGTAATGGAGCAGGCAATGCATGCAGTGGGCACTTTTATTAAAAATGGTTTTCGGAGCTTTATTCCTGCAAACTAAACGATCAATACTAGTAGGTACAGGAAGGAATAAAACAAGCGCCTGTTTAAAAATTTCCCAATGTTTCGATTGCAAATTGCAATTTTCCTCGGATTATCAATTTGACTAATTGTCTTTTGGTATCTCGTCTGTTTCTCAAGGCATTTTCATTTTTCTGCTTTCAAAAATATACACACTTTTCAGCTTGCTGTTTCCGACTAAGATATGTGGTCCATTTTCTGGTACCTCGACATGTCTTCAAAATGTTTTCTATTTTTTCTATTGCCAAAACTAGACCCAAGGTGTTTTCATAAAATTTTTTTAACTAAGGTTTCAATCTAATCCATTCTCAAGGTATTTTCTATTTCCAAAAATAGACACAATAAGCTTGTACTCGTTTTCATCACAATTTTGCAACTAAACTGCTGGCCAATTGCTTTGCAACTCTCGATTTTTTCACCAAGTTTGAGAAAACATAACTCTGAAATGGACTAACGGATTTCTTTGATCGAAACGAGTTTGAGTAGACTCGTCCTTGTCCTAATTACATACAGGGTTGAAAATAAGGTTGATGTAATTTTGCGTATATTTCCCATCTGGCTTTCAGAAAAAAAAATCAAAAACGACTTTTTGATACAGGATAATAAAGAATGATGTAACACTTTTTCGATATATTGCTTAGTTCGATAAATATACCAAATTTTCGAAAAAGTCCATTTTCTCGAACCTTTTAGCATGAAATGGGATTCAGTCTGATGTTTTTATTCAATGTTCCATTCATGATCGATGGAGTAAGATCACAGGAACTTGATGCGCTAAAAATGGCTTCCACATCCGTCAGATATACCAGGGGTAAAAAAAAGTTAAACTTGCATCTCATTTTGTAATCTGATCAAATATACATACACGATGAACATTATTTATAAAGGTTGTTCTCATTTATGTCTTTTCTCGAAACCTTTTTTTGTTTTTGCTGATATCATGTTATACGCGAACAAGTCCATTTTACATCAATAACATTTGAAATGCAATTCTGCCGTATGATGTAGGAAATGTTTCAAGGTCAACCTTCCAATTATTCTTGTTTAGTTATAGATAATTATGAAATTGCTCAGAAATGTTACAAAATAATTTCAAAAGCAATAAAAACCTTCATGAATAATATCGATCATGGGGGGGGGGTCGATTTTAACAAATTAAAAACATTTTTCTTTCCACTGGTACATCTACCGGATGTAAACTAAGAATTAATTGAAACGATACACCCCAAATTTTGAATGAGCTTTAAAACTGTCTATCTCTAAAGCCACTCAACCGATTTTTGTTGGCGATGCCATTTTGGTAAGATCCATATATAGACTGCTTTAATTGGTTATGTACTCGGTTATGTGTTTTGCAAGTTTTCTAATACAGGGTTCAACCAAACTTGATGCATTTTTGTAAAAACTTTTTAAGCAGATAACTTTGCGGAAAAAAATTTCAGAACATTTTTTGCTACGGGAGTATGTGGAGACGCGTCAGACCTCGGGACCTATTTGAGGTTTTTTGGAGATTTTGCCTGGTTCCATAGATATTTACTTTTTTCTATAAAAGAGGTATCATTTAACGCTGGGGCTCCAATTTGCCCCATAATACAAATATTGATAAACATTTCATATGGAATATAAAGACTATGCATAGGGCAAGCTAGACGTAATGGCTATAAAGTTTGACACATCTACAGTAGCGAACAGAAAGTAAATTTTTTTAAAATATCCAAGTGATAATTGAATGTCCACAATTAAGTGATATGGAACAAAATGTATGGATGAATTTGGAATTCCGCTTCCTGTTTATTGCAGCTATTAATTATACCTCGGGACCTTTTTTTTTCTGTCCTTCTTTATATCTTCATTAGTTTAAAGTTTAAACAAAAATGGGTTTTTTTCTAAAAGTGTAACATTTCAAGACCATAAAAGAAAACAAATCACCTATTCAATAAGCATTACAACAATTTGGAATTGGACGTAATCATCTGAGAACCAGAGCTATGCCTAATTGTGTAGATGTACAGGGTGACCCACGAAACTGACATTAATCCTCATTTTTTAAGTTTTACATTCTGAATTCTGACTGAATAAAACTAAACTTCGAAAGTTGTTTGTATTAATAGAATCATAAAGAATTAACCGATAGTTGCAATTTTTAATTTGAATATGTTAAGGAGGTACGGTGAAACTGAAGAATGGCGAATATCATAATATACACACATAAAGATGAATAACATGAGGGCCTTGAAAATACTAAATGATACTAAAAGTTAAATAAATATGAAAAGATTAGAACAATCTAAAATTGTTTTTAAGAACTTAAAAACTTTCAACTGCGTTCGAGAATCTTTGAATAATTCCGAATCCTTGAAATCAATTCTTCTAGGCTGACAGTCAAAGCAATGTCCACTCTTTAAGAGGTATACTGGGTGACACAAGATGTATGTAACAGCCCAGCCATTCCACAATTTCAATTTTAAAAATTTGAAATTTGTAGGTGATAAGTAAATCGTAAATGTGCCTCATATCCCGTTTCGTGCACTTAGGCACGAGTTCCGGTTTAACCGGAAGTACCGCCATATTTTATTTTTTAAATGGAACACCCTATATATTTGTTCATTTTCGGATTCTCCTTCGAATTCTAAGTTATTAACGTGTAACATAATGTACGCTTTTCTCTTATCGTTTTCGAGAAAATCGCGCCCGAACTTTCAATATAATCAATAATAAATGTGGATTTGTATGCAAACAAATCAACATCGATCAGCCCTGATTTCATAGACTACCATTTCATAGACTACCATTTATTATCATCAATAATAAATGTGGATTTTTATGGAAACAAATGAACATCGATCAGCCTTGATTTCATAGGATACCATTTTTCTAGGCTTTCTATCAATAGACATTTAAAAAAGTATTTCCAACCTGTCATGGAGAAAATGGAGAATTGATATTTTGAAGACATTTATCTCTATAACTTCTAATATAAGCTCCTATTTTATTCCTAACATTTGAATTCCTTATTTTATATCAAACATTATTTCAAATGTAAAATGTTTGAGTAAAACCAACCAAAACTAAACAAAAACCAAACAAAAAATCAATTCTCCATTTTTTCCATGACAAGTTGGAGAGACTTTTAATATCTATTGATAGGGAGCCTAGAAAAATGGTATCCTATGAAATAAAGACTGATCGATGTTCATTTCTTTCCATAAAAATCCACATTTATTATTGATGATATGGAAAGTTCGAGCGCGATTTTCTTGAAAACGGTAAAAGATAAGCAGACATTATGTTACACGTTAATAACTTAGAATTCGAAGGGGAATCTGAAAATGAACACCTATACAGGGTGTTACATTTAAAAAATGAAATATGGCGGTACTTCCGGTTAAACTGGAAGTCATGCCTAAGAGCGTGAAACGGAATCTGAGGCACATTTACGACTTATTTACCTCCTCTAAATTTCAAATTTTTAAAATAGAAATTGTGGAAACGCTGGGATTGTTACATACATCTTGTGTCACCCGGTATACCTTCGGTAATTATTCAAAGATTCTCGAACGCAGTTGACAGTTTTTAAGTTCCTAAACACAATTTTAGATTGTTCTAAGCTTTTCATATTTATTTAACTTAGTATTTTTTAGTGTTTTTAAAGCCCTCATGTAATTCATCTTTATGTGTGACATCTTGTTATTCGCCATTCTTCAGTTTAACCCTACATCCTGAACATATTCAAATTAAAAATTGAGACTATCGGTTAATTCCTTCTGATTCTATTAATACAAATAATTTTCGTAGTTCAGTTTTATTCAGTCAGAACTCTGGTTGGGCTGTTACATACATCTTGTGTCACCCAGTATACCTCTTAAAGAGTGGACATTGCTTTGACTGTCAGCCTAGAAGAATTGATTTCAAGGATTCGGAATTATTCAAAGATTCTCGAACGCAGTTGAAAGTTTTTAAGTTCTTAAAAACAATTTTAGATTGTTCTAATCTTTTCATATTTATTTAACTTTTAGTATCATTTAGTATTTTCAAGGCCCTCATGTTATTCATCTTTATGTGTGTATATTATGATATTCGCCATTCTTCAGTTTCACCGTACCTCCTTAACATATTCAAATTAAAAATTGCAACTATCGGTTAATTCTTTATGATTCTATTAACACAAACAACTTTCGAAGTTTAGTTTTATTCAGTCAGAATTCAGAATGTAAAACTTAAAAATGAGGATTAATGTCAGTTTCGTGGGTCACCCTGTACATCTAAACAATTATACATAGCTCTGGTTCTCAGATGACTACGTCCAATTCCAATTTGTTGTAATCCTGACTGTTACCTAGTATTTCCTAACGCTCTCTATAGACACCAAGAAATCTATTAAGCACTGTGAAGGCTAGTTAATATGCATTATGGTCTATGATGCCATGGTGCAATAGACTAGCAACCATTGGGCATAAGGGAGCTTGTTTTGCCCATTGCCTCATCGACACAACGCCTGATGGAAGAAATTCCACTGAACCAGACCAGACCAGGGCTTCAAAGCTACGCTTTAGAATGTAGGCTATGAAATTTTGACAGAAAAGGACGATCAAAGTAAATGGACTTTTGTTTCTCCATCTTTTTCTTTTGACATTTCACAGCCAACTAGATGAAGTTTTCTAATAAACATCCCGTAAACATACTGCTGTGCTAGTTTGTATGGTAGCGGGAAATGTGAGATCAACTAGGGGATTACGTAGACAATTTTATGGTCTACCGAAGTTCTAATGTTGAAATTAAACTTGCCAAGCCAATCACTGTTATAATATGATCTATTCATTCTAAAATCACACTCAAAAATATGAAAGAAAATTACTATAAAAGTACCAAGTGCAGAAATGGATCATTATCAAAATACAAGAGAACATAGATAATTTGAAATTTCACCATCTCAGTTAGAGCCGAATTCTACAAACTGAAACTGACTACTACTGGGTGTTCAGTAAGAACGTTAACAAATTGGCTGTCAAATCTTGAGAGAAAAAGATAGAGTATGACGACTATTTCTAATTTCTTGGTCCACCCACACTTTTTCTTTGGTATGTCCCTCATTGACCCAAGTTTCATCAAGATAAAAAATGGGACGCTTTTCACGCCTGTACCGCTGGATACTTGTTAAATATGTATTTCTCCATACGACAAGGTCACCTCGTTCAATTAAAATACTCTTGAGGTTTCTTTTCATGTACCTATATAGAATAATAATTTTAGATTCAAGCATTTCAATACTTTGAAAAACTTACTTAAAATTTATTTGCTTCATTAGACGGTACAAAGATGTTCGGGACATTAATGGCAGATCATTGCGGCTTTTTAAGACCTCAAGTATTTTATTTAGAGTGGGAATTTCATTTAAAAAAAAGCTATGTACAAGCCTCCTTATTTCATTTTTTTCACAGGTCTTCCACCACAATGCTTAGAAGCCACTACTTTTCCGGTTTCCCTATACTCTTTCAGAGTGCGGTAAACTGTGGACTTCGCAATACCTAAAAATAATTAGAAATACCCAAAAATGTTTAGCCCCTTTAGGGAATAATATAAAGGAGTCAGTTTTTACCTCCTGCTTCAGCAATTTTCGAAACCAGAAAAGATGTTTTTATTAAAGGCTTGTTTGCTGTTAATTACTTGTATAAATTTACAATATACACTGTTTCTCTGCCAAAGACATGCCCCAAATCTAAACGTTTTCGTTTCTTGGGTGGAGAATTTCCGCTTTCGCTGCAGCCGCTAGTACTTGGGATGGCCGGATCCATGGCAAAAACAAAGAAATAACGCAAAGTGCGATATTATGAGTTCTTAAAAGAATTTTTGGACAATATAACAATATAAAGCCAAGAAAATTAGAGAACTGGACAAGCAAAAATTGAAAATAACAACAAACACAAAAAAAATATTTTTAAATTCGAATTGTCAAAATGTCAAATTCAAGAAACGTCAGAAGAAGTTTGCTTGTGCAAATTGGGCCGTCATTCGGCCAATAAAATACCGCCATTTTCGCGCCGAAAATTTGAATCACTCCTCCTAGTTTTAAAACAGACTATAGTTTGTTCTAAAGCATCACTAAGCGTTGTATTGTGAGCCATCTTGTTTTCATCTGAAGTGGTACTACTTAAAGGCGGTATAAATAAATTTAATTCTTTGGCTACTTTTGCGGGATCTATACCCTTAGATAATGCTTATCGAAGCACTAGTTTTTCCTTCTCGCTTAATTTTTGAGAAGTGCTTCTAGTGGGTACTCGTTTTTATCCTTACCGAACATGGGATTTTATAAAAATTGAAGAGAGAGAAAAATTAAATAAATTACCCTACCCAATTATGGGCTGCAATTTCTCGCCGAATTTGGTCCTTCAATAATAGTGAGAAGTTTCTTAATTCCGAAAAATGCAAGAAAAAATTACTGCAATACACAAAAAGAATAATTACTAAAATTTCCTTGATAGACCAAGGAACGGACATGTTTTTAGCAGATTTAATTGAAATTCCGCTGCTATTTCCGTGTACAAGCCGGAAATAATAATTTATTCCTCTTTTGACTTTACAATACCCATTTTAAAAAATGTAAAAATGGAAAATAAAATGCAGAAAATGAATGTCGCTTCACCCTTAAAGAAATCATCAACAAAATGGCGCCGACGAACCTCGTCGGTTCGCAAGGCGACAAGATTTTTTGCAAATCGTGTAAAAGAGGTACCGCTAGTGACGTAAAATGTGAACAGTGTGAAGCAGCTTTTCACCCTGCGTGTGCGGTGCGGGTTAAGGGAATGAAAGTTGTTTCATATAACACACTTAGGTGCCCCGAATGCATTCAGGATGCCGATGATGTGTGCGCCGATACATCGGATTTTAAGCAATTAAGGTTAGTAAATCAATCCTTAAAAGACTCAAATGAAACACTGAATCAAGTAATTCTACGGCTAATGGCCTCACATGAGCAATTTCAAGAACAATTCCAGGAAATAAACAATAAATTAGATATTCTAACCTCCAATATTTTGGCGGGTAAAACAGCACCTGTCCGATCGGATTCACCGGCGCAGACTTGGGCCGAGGTAGTTCATAGTGATAGCCTTGGGCTGTTCACAAAAGGCCAGCCAAAGGCTCGATCGAACGCCACATCAGATAACGATACTTCACAAAAAACAACACCTGACACCCAGTTGAAAACAAACAACAATGCAGGGCATATTTACAAACAGATAACTCACTTGGGTGTACTAATGATCAGACAAAAAATGGTTTATCAACACCTGCTGATATTACTAACAATGAGAATGGGAGTAGTACAGACCAACAGGGCTTTCAGAATCCGAAAAATCGCGGACCGCGACGTCCTCGCACAATTCCTCCACCCCCGCTGGAAGAGGGCAAACTTGTCCGGAAAATTCGCAAGGGAAATCCGCAACGTGGAACTAGGACGGCGAACGATTTCGAACTTGGCGCGTCAAACCTAGATAAGAAGATCTGGGTGTTTATTTCCAGAGTCGGAGCGACTGCTACTGAAAGTATCATAACGGACTATATCGTCAAACATGCAGGAACTAGTGCAGAAGATGTTTCTGTTAAACAGTGCGTCCCAAAATCCTACCGTGGTACAAAGCTTAGATTTATGATCGGAGTTAAACCGGAACTTAAAGATACAATTTATAATAGTGATTTCTGGCCGGCGAGTGTTTCTTTTGAGCGATTTAATTTCTCTCTTGGCCGGAATTTTTTAGACAAATCTCGACAGAGTGCCCAAGTACTCCGCTAAAATTAGGAAAAAATACTCCTGATAACCAGTCACGACGTATTAGTGAATGCAACTTGTTCCATATTAACATTCAGAGACTCAATAATAAAATACTTGAAGTTGAACTGCTGTTGGGAACCCGGTTTCCCGAATTATTTTGCGTAACCGAGCATTGGCTTCAGGAATCTGATTTGAATAGGATACACTTACAGAATTATGCTCTTGCCTGCTCTAGTTCCCGAGTGGCGACCAGAGGCGGTGGAACAGCAATTTTTGCAACTCTTGATTCCAAAATTCGAGAATTTGATATAGACTTATTATCTATTGAAAAAGACTTCGAATATTGCATATCCGAGTACACTAACAAAAATAGTAATAAGAAAATCATAATAGCTTGTATTTATAGATCCCCTTCGGGTAATTTCGATGTATTCTTAAGTAAGTTGTGTGAGTTACTAGATAAGACATACAACACCAACAAATTCATCATTGTTCGTGGTGATTTTAATGTTAATTTTTTAAATCTTGATGACGCTGCAAATTCAGTAATTCAGTTGTTTCTTGCTTATGGCCTGAAACCACACGTAAATGGTGTTACAAGACTAGGTAGAAATTCTGCAACGCAAATTGATAATATTTTCTCCAACTTCAAAGACGAGGATCTAGAATGTGAAATTATTATTTCTGATATCTCTGATCATTATGGTCAGCATTTGTCTCTCAGGACTCCGTTTTTGGAAGAGGCCGCGGTTTGTTTCAAGCGACGTTTTTTCACCACTGATAATATTACGAAGTTCGTTGGCTGCCTAGCGACTGAATCTTGGACTGACGTAGCTGAGTCCGTCGGTGCCGATCAGAAATACACGACATTTTCAAATATTTTTCACTATTATTTCGATATCGCTTTTCCCTTAGAATGGTCTAGGGTGAAGTCCAGAACCGACACCTGGGTGACAACTGAAATAAAACTATATTCTAGTTACATTAAGGACTGGTACGTTTGGTACAAGCAGACAAACTCTCCCATTGTTCATGAACGATACAAGGATGAAAGAAAAATCTACAGACAATATCTCTCCAACTACAAAAAATCAATTAACGATAATAAAATATTGAATTCAAAAAATAGAGCCAAAACGGCTTGGGCGCTACTTAACACGCAGTCAGGAAATAGAAACACATGTCGGCAGATTTTTTTGAGTTCTGATTCAGGTGATATCATTAGCGACCCTAAGCTGATTGCGTATAGCTTCTGTGAACAATTCCGTAACGACACAAGTATACAGCCTGACCATATCCCACCTTGCAACGGAAATTGTATTGATAGTATTTTTCTGTTTCCTACCGATGAACAAGAAATTTTCGAAATTATCAGGAATCTTCCGCATAAATTTTCGTCAGGCCTGGATGAAGTTCCCTCCTTTGTCTTGAGGCATGTCGCGCTGCACATAAGCAAGCCACTTAGTCACATCATAAATTGTTGCTTTCAAACAGGAATCTTTCCTAGAGACCTTAAGAGAGCCAAAGTGGTGCCGGTCTTCAAGAGGGGTGATCGTCGGAAGGTTGGCGACTACAGACCGGTCTCCATCCTGCCCTCTATGTCGAAGGTGTTTGAAAGGGTTTTAAATCTTCGGATTGTCAAATTTTTGGAGGGTAGGCTGTTGCTTAGTAATTGTCAGTTTGGGTTCAGATCGGGCAGATCTACCGAACAGGCTGTATATAGAGCTATTGAATTTATTATTACGAATCTGGACCAGGGTGGGCGTGTTGCTGGACTGTTTTTTGATTTGTCCAAAGCCTTCGACACCATAAATCACGATATTTTGATGGCACGCTTACATGGTTGTGGCTTACGCGGGTTGTGTGCTGACTTACTGCGGTCCTACCTTTCTGGTCGTGAGCAGTCCGTCTGCATCATGAGCAATGGTCGACCTCATTATTCCACCTCTACTGGCCTTGGTCGAGGTGTGCCCCAAGGCTCTATCTTGGGGCCCACACTGTTCTTAGTATATGTTAATGGAATGACGAACGAAGTTTCTTCAGATATCCTTTGTCAGTATGCTGATGACACCTCCATTCTAATTGCCTCTCAATCAAAAGCTGACTTATCTGCTCGATGCAGAACTTCAACTCAAGAAATGTGTGATTGGAGCATCAACAATCATTTAAAATTAAATGCTGAAAAAACGGGATTGTTATGTTTCAGCAAACAGCCTTGTACTGATGAGTCTCTTTATGTTGCTTTGAGTGGTAGATCTCTGCCTGTGCAGAGCAATGTAAAGTTTCTAGGGGTCTATGTGGACTCTTGTCTGAGCTGGGTAACTCACATCCGCATGTTGGAGTCTAGGTTGAATAGCTATTGTGGGTTGATCAGACGGCTTAAAGATCAGTTCACTGTGGACACTATTAGGTTATTCTATTTCTCCAACATTCAGGCAATCATAAGTTACGGTATACTATTTTGGGGATCGGGACGCACCCCAATGAATATCTTTAGAGCTCAAAAAAGAATTGTTCGGTGTATTTTTGGTCTGAGACCGACGGATTCATGTCGCCCTTATTTTTCTAAATTGGGAATACTTACCGTCCCTTCAATATTCTTTATGTCATTGGTAATGTTTGTCAGAAAAAACAGTGCATTATTCAGAAGGAACGCTGACGGGTACTCTCAAAGTATGTCAATTCTAACAAGAAATAGGGAAATGTTAAACATTCCTCGTCACCAAACTACTTTTTTCGAGAGAGGGCCCTCATATAGAGCCATTAAAGCATACAATTTGTTACCCGCTGATTTGCAGCGTCTTCAAAATGATACGGTTTTCAAACAACGTGTCAAGGCTCTTTTGCTTGAGAAAACTGTTTATTCATTTCAATTTAATATTTATTTTGAGTAATTAATTTTAGTAAGCTATAATGCTACTCTTGTTTGACGTTGCTGTGTCATATTTTGTGATCTTGTTGGCAATAAAGAATTTATTATTATTATTATTATTATTATTATTAAATCAAGGCACCTCCACCATATGTCGCAAGCCGTTTGGACTCACTTAAAAATTACCTCGGGATCGATTTCTTAAGAGGGGTTGAAAATAACATTCAAATTCTACTAACTACATTTATAAAAATTAAGGTAAAAATGGTTACAATACATGGGGCAAAAAACCTAACTGATAAAATGGTTATAACTTAGAATTAAAAGGTACTTACATTATCAGGAGCTATGCATTAAGAAATGCCTTAACAGCTTTGGACCGGAGGGTATCATAGGGTTCACTGATGCATTGAATATTATATTAGGGTTTCACTTCACTTATAAATTAGTAAAAAACAGCCTGGCCTCCTTGAGGCCTAATTTATCTAGCGTAACAACATCGCAAAAACATTTCTTTCTGACCACTATGTTGATATCGGGCACTCAGTGAAGCAAGCCGAAGTCCGGTATGTAATGGGGAGACATTTTAGTGTCTTAAATGGTCAACGGTTTATGAATTTTCTTATGCTCGAGACCTGGCAACAGGTATATGAGACCCATGATGTGAATGAAAAGTATTGTAGATTTTTTGACACTTTCTTTTATTGGTTTGATCAGAGCTTTCCCCAAATTCGTACCCGAAATGGAGGTCGGACTCACTCTACCTGGGTAAATAGGGACATTAAGGAATTCTCAAGCTATGTCAAAGATTTATATCAACAGGTATATGAGACACATGATGTGAATGAAAAGTATAGTAGATTTTTTAACACTTTCTTTTATTGGTTTGATCAGAGCTTTCCCCAAATTCGTACACGAAATGGAGGTCGGACTCACCCTACCTGGGTAAATTAGTACATTAAAGAATTCTCAAGCAATGCCAAAGATATATATGTTTGGTATCAATTAACAAAAAGTGACCAGGTGTATCAACATTATAAAGAAGTAAGAAAACAATATAGAAAGTTCCTGAAAGATTACCACAGGGATGTGAATGACAATAAAATAATAAACTTTAAAAATAAGTCTAAAACCGCTTGGAACATTTTTAATAAACTTGCTGGTAAGTGCAAAGCGCAGAAGAATATTATCTTAAAAATAGAGGATGACACAGTATCTGACCCCGATGTGGTGACTGAACTCTTTAGCAAACAATTCAATCTCACATCTTCTCAAAATAACTTTGAACCTTTTCAGAATAATAAGCATTACAGAACTATCTTTCTTCACCCAACCGACCAAAATGAAATCTTCTCCTTGATTATGACTTTGCCCAACAAGTTCTCGGCTGGACTAGATGAAATACCGATAAAGGTCCTCAAAGACGTATCTTTTATAAAGTTTGCTTAAAAGGAGGATAGAACGCAATCTTCGTTCCAGCAATTGACACATCAATTACATTAATTTTTGAAATTGAACTTTTGATGGCCACTGGAAAGTGACGTGGTTTCTCGCTTCAAGTTACATTAGTGTGATAAACCCATCTTCTTTTAACATACCCAAGCTATTGCTTGGATACATTCTATTCGCAATGATGAGAGTAAGACATTTCAAAAGTTTGTCGCGTATTTAATCATAAATATTTTTATTAGAGTAAAGTTGACTATATCACATATAATAAACAATGGATTTATTTCGGGGTATTTTCCGGATGATTTTAAGTTGGCTAAGGTGATGCCGGTTTTCAAAAAGGGTGACAGTCAAGAGGTCTCAAACTATAGGCCAATATCGTTACTCTCATCATTTTCGAAAATTTGTGAAAAGGCTTTGTACAATGGAATTCTGCAATTTATAAAAGCCAATAAAATATTGGCTGACCATCAGTTTGGCTTCGTCCCCCAAAGGTCAACCGAGATGGCAATATTTAACACACTTAAAATTATTGTTGAGCATATCGATCAGAATAACAAAGTCTGCGGACTGTTTTTTAATCTGTCAAAAGCTTTTGATACCATAAACCATGACCTTCTAATAGATAAATTGGAGTCTTATGGATTGAGAGGAGCATGCTCCTCTTTGATTGCCTCCTATTTGAGCAATAGGTATCAGTCTGTTTGTGTGAATTTTAATGGTACACCTCATTACTCAAAAACTAAGCCAATTATGCGGGGTGTTCCCCAAGGTTCCATATTGGGCCCACTTCTGTTTATACTCTATGTCAATGACTTGTCTCACACCTTAACAAATTCACTGGTTTACCAATATGAGGATGATACTTCAGTGATTCTATGTGAAAAGACAGAAGGAGCACTGTCAATTATTTAATCGATGGCTGCATATGAGATGTGCCACTGGTGTGAAACCAATTCTTTGAATTTAAATACCGATAAAACTGGCTTAATAAGTTTTTCCAAAATTAAACCAAACGAGCCTTTGTATGTCAGGATGCTTGCTCATTGTAAATCAATAAAATTTTTAGGTGTTTTTATTGACCCCCAATTAAACTCGTCCCATCAAATCTCATCACTTATATCTAAAATAAATAGTTATTGCGCTCTTCTCAGGCGACTCCGTAACGTTATATCTTTGGACTCTATTAGAACCTTTTATATATCATGTATCCAATCCATAATAAATTACGGCATTCTGTTTTGGGGGTCCTCTAGTGAAGCCATGGATATTTTTATTGCTCAGAAAAAATTAATGCTAAAACTATATTCACGCCCCACCCGAGAGTCAGTTGTCGAAAATGCTTTGGTGAGTTGAATGTGTTGACTGTCCCCTCATTATACATTTTGAGTTTGGTAATGTTTGTCAGAAAATATCCTGGAGTGTTTAGTGGAAATGAAGAAAACCACCCAGAAGAGAAGAGTATGGCTACTAGAGGTGGGAGGGACCTGGCTACTCCTGTGCACAGGTCGGCTTTCTTTCAGAAGGGTCCATATTATCGGGCGGTGAAAGCATATCGGTGGTTGCCGGGTTATTTACGTGATATTGGTAGTCCCGTCCAATTCAGAAAGCAGGTAGTGCCTTATGTTGGAAATCAATGTTTATATTCTTTTAATATTGCTTAATGACTATAATTTACATTTTATATACCTACTAGCTGTGTAATTTTTAAGTCACAAAGTTAAAAAAAAAATTTTTTTGACGTTGCTTTGTGGTTCATGTAACTATTTGGTTGGCAATAAATGTTATGTTATGTTAAAATTGATGAACGAAGAACCTCGAAAAAATGCTCTCGCCATCTTTTATTCTGTTACGATAGGCAGCGACGCCGCGCCGGAGGCGGGTAACGCGTGTGGTTGGTGGACCTTCGCGACCAATCTGCGCTGCGTCATGGGTGACACGAGTGATTTATGGGAACTCCTAATTTGCTGACCCATAAGAAATGCATTTATTACGGAAAATCTTGCTGACCCGTACAAAATTCTTGCTGACCTCTATGCACGGTGATAGCTGAGAGTGTCCTACATATTATATACAAATTTCGTAAATATCGGGCCGAAAATCACTTAATTACGGCCCTGGAAAACATAACATGTGAGATTTTTTTTATGGCCCGTTAGAAATTATTGCTGACCGGCATGCAGAGAGATAGCTGAGAGTGAACTTAACATTATATACGAATTGCATAAAAATCGGGCAGAAATTCACTTAGTTACGGCCCTGGAAAACATTAAAATAGAGATATTTTTGATGACCCATTACAATTTCTTGCTGACCAGAATGCGGGGAGATAGCTGAGACTGTCTTATATATTATATACAAATTTCGTAAACATCTGGCCGAAAATCGCTTATGGTTACAGCCCTGGAAAATTTTGAAACTGAGATTTTTCTGCTGACCCGTTACAAATTCTTGCTGACCAGTATACGTGGAGATAGCTGAGACTGAACTACATATTATGTACGAATTTCATAAAAATCAGGTAAAAAATCACTTAGTTACGGCCCTGGAAAACATAAAATGTGATATTTTTTTGCTGACCCGTTAGAAATTCTTGCTGACCGGCATGCAGGGAAATACCTGAGACTGAACTACACCTTATGTACCAATTTCATGAAAATCGGACAAAAAGTCACTTAGTTACGGCCCTGGAAAACATAAAAAGTGAGATTTTTTTGCTGACTCGTTACTAATTCTGGCTAAGGGTTATGCAGGCTGATAGCTGACAACTTATTACACAATGTACGAAAGTTTCGTAAATGTCGAGTCAAAAATAACTTAGTTACGGTCTTCGAAATCTTTAATAGTGAGTGTTTTCTGCTGACCCGTTACAAATTTTTGCTGACCGGTATGCAGGGCGATAGCTGAGAGTGAACTTAACATTATATACGAATTGCATAAAAATCGGGCAGAAATTCACTTAGTTACGGCCCTGGAAAACATTAAAATAGAGATATTTTTGATGACCCATTACAATTTCTTGCTGACCAGAATGCGGGGAGATAGCTGAGACTGTCTTATATATTATATACAAATTTCGTAAACATCTGGCCGAAAATCGCTTATACTTACAGCCCTGGAAAATTTTGAAACTGAGATTTTTCTGCTGACCCGTTACAAATTCTTGCTGACCAGTATACGTGGAGATAGCTGAGACTGAACTACACATTATGTACGAATTTCATAAAAATCAGGTAAAAAATCACTTAGTTACGGCCCTGGAAAACATAAAATGTGAGATTTTTTTGCTGGCCCGTTAGAAATTCTTGCTGACCGGCATGCAGGGAAATACCTGAGACTGAACTACACCTTATGTACCAATTTCATGAAAATCGGACAAAAAGTCACTTAGTTACGGCCCTGGAAAACATAAAAAGTGAGATTTTTTTGCTGACTCGTTACTAATTCTGGCTAAGGGTTATGCAGGCTGATAGGTGACACCTTATTACACAATGTACGAAAGTTTCGTAAATGTCGAGTCAAAAATAACTTAGTTACGGTCTTCGAAATCTTTAATAGTGAGTGTTTTCTGCTGACCCGTTACAAATTTTTGCTGACCGGTATGCAGGGCGATAGCTGAGAGTGAACTTAACATTATATACGAATTGCATAAAAATCGGGCAGAAATTCACTTAGTTACGGCCCTGGAAAACATTAAAATAGAGATATTTTTGATGACCCATTACAATTTCTTGCTGACCAGAATGCGGGGAGATAGCTGAGACTGTCTTATATATTTTATACAAATTTCGTAAACATCTGGCCGAAAATCGCTTATAGTTACAGCCCTGGAAAATTTTGAAACTGAGATTTTTCTGCTGACCCGTTACAAATTCTTGCTGACCAGTATACGCGGAGATAGCTGAGACTGAACTACACATTATGTACGAATTTCATAAAAATCAGGTAAAAAATCACTTAGTTACGGCCCTGGAAAACATAAAATGTGAGATTTTTTTGCTGGCCCGTTAGAAATTCTTGCTGACCGGCATGCAGGGAAATACCTGAGACTGAACTACACCTTATGTACCAATTTCATGAAAATCGAACAAAAAGTCACTTAGTTACGGCCCTGGAAAACATAAAAAGTGAGATTTTTTTGCTGACTCGTTACTAATTCTGGCTAAGGGTTATGCAGGCTGATAGGTGACACCTTATTACACAATGTACGAAAGTTTCGTAAATGTCGAGTCAAAAATAACTTAGTTACGGTCTTCGAAATCTTTAATAGTGAGTGTTTTCTGCTGACCCGTTACAAATTTTTGCTGACCGGTATGCAGGGCGATAGCTGAGAGTGAACTTAACATTATATACGAATTGCATAAAAATCGGGCAGAAATTCACTTAGTTACGGCCCTGGAAAACATTAAAATAGAGATATTTTTGATGACCCATTACAATTTCTTGCTGACCAGAATGCGGGGAGATAGCTGAGACTGTCTTATATATTTTATACAAATTTCGTAAACATCTGGCCGAAAATCGCTTATAGTTACAGCCCTGGAAAATTTTGAAACTGAGATTTTTCTGCTGACCCGTTACAAATTCTTGCTGACCAGTATACGCGGAGATAGCTGAGACTGAACTACACATTATGTACGAATTTCATAAAAATCAGGTAAAAAATCACTTAGTTACGGCCCTGGAAAACATAAAATGTGAGATTTTTTTGCTGGCCCGTTAGAAATTCTTGCTGACCGGCATGCAGGGAAATACCTGAGACTGAACTACACCTTATGTACCAATTTCATGAAAATCGAACAAAAAGTCACTTAGTTACGGCCCTGGAAAACATAAAAAGTGAGATTTTTTTGCTGACTCGTTACTAATTCTGGCTAAGGGTTATGCAGGCTGATAGGTGACACCTTATTACACAATGTACGAAAGTTTCGTAAATGTCGAGTCAAAAATAACTTAGTTACGGTCTTCGAAATCTTTAATAGTGAGTGTTTTCTGCTTACCCGTTACAAATTTTTGCTGACCGGTATGCAGGGCGATAGCTGAGAGTGAACTTAACATTATATACGAATTGCATAAAAATCGGGCAGAAATTCACTTAGTTACGGCCCTGAAAAACATTAAAATAGAGATATTTTTGATGACCCATTACAATTTCTTGCTGACCAGAATGCGGGGAGATAGCTGAGACTGTCTTATATATTATATACAAATTTCGTAAACATCTGGCCGAAAATCGCTTATACTTACAGCCCTGGAAAATTTTGAAACTGAGATTTTTCTGCTGACCCGTTACAAATTCTTGCTGACCAGTATACGTGGAGATAGCTGAGACTGAACTACACATTATGTACGAATTTCATAAAAATCAGGTAAAAAATCACTTAGTTACGGCCCTGGAAAATATAAAATGTGAGATTTTTTTGCTGGCCCGTTAGAAATTCTTGCTGACCGGCATGCAGGGAAATACCTGAGACTGAACTACACCTTATGTACCAATTTCATGAAAATCGGACAAAAAGTCACTTAGTTACGGCCCTGGAAAACATAAAAAGTGAGATTTTTTTACTGACTCGTTACTAATTCTGGCTAAGGGTTATGCATGCTAATAGCTGACACCTTATTACACAATGTACGAAAGTTTCGTAAATGTCGAGTCAAAAATAACTTAGTTACGGTCCTCGAAATCTTTAATAGTGAGTTTTTTCTGCTGACCCGTGACAAATTTTTGCTGACCGGTATGAAGGGCGATAGCTGAGACTGAACTTAACATTATATACGAATTGCATACAAATCGGGCAGAAAATCACTTAGTTACGGCCCTGGAAAACATTAAAAGTGAGATTTTTTTGCTGACCCATTACAATTTCTTGCTGACCAGAATGCGGGGAGATAGCTGAGACAGTCTTATATATTATATACGAATTTCGTAAACATCGAGCCGAAAATCGCTTATAGTTACAGCCCTGGAAAATTTTGAAAGTGAGATTTTTTTGCTGACCCATTACAATTTCTTGCTGACCAGTATGCGGGGAGATAGCTGAGACCGTTCGACATTTTATATACGAATTTCGTAAAAATCGGGCTAAAAATCGCTTAGTTATGGCCCTGAAAATCTTTGAAATGGAGATTTTTTTGCTGACCCGTTACAAATTCTTGCTGACCAGTAGGCAAGGAGAGCTGAGTCCGCCCGATATATTATATACGAATTTCGTAAAAATCGAGCCGAAAATCGCGTTGTTACATCCCTGGAAATCTTTGAAAGTGAGATTTTTTTTGCTGATTTTATGCAGGGTGATAGCTGAGACTGCACTACACACTTTGTAAAAATCGGGCCGAAAATCAGTTAGTTACAACTCTGTACATTTTTCAAAGGCAATTTGCATATTATTCTGTACAAAGTGATACTGTTGACTGAAATGTCAAAAGAGTTGAAGAAATGTCACATTTTTAAATCCGCCTGTATAGCAAAAAACCAAGAGGGCTTCAGAAAATTTGCTATTGCCATCGTTGGTTTCCCTATATAAAAACTAGTATGTACCATAATGCGCAAATAGCAAACCTTCTATTTTTACTCATACTGTAGATAGGCTATGCAGACCACCAATTTTGAACACCCTGTACAATAACAGAACTAACAAATAAAAAAAATAATTGACAAATTAATAAAAACTTGGTTGCTCAACAAATATAAATGAAAATAAAAAAATCAATAAAAATAAATCATTTTATTATGGCTGACAACTTGATGAGATTGATAAGTCTGTTTTATAGTTTATCTCTTTTGCCTGTTGTAGAATATCACAATGGAAAAAACATATCGGACAACGATTTTAGCCGATAACCTAACGTCGAATAAAAAAAGTATAGATAAATAATCGCATATTGAAAGCAAGAACTTTTGTAATTATCGATATCTTGTGCGCATCTCTGTTCCGTAGTTCCGTTCGATTTCGTTACGTAGTTTGGAGCCGGGTTAAGGAAGGTTTTTCACGCAGTTTTTCATTTATTTGGATTCGAACACCGTGTTTTTTCTTTATTTTTACAGTAATCTACTCTATTATACAATAATTGTTGGATAATTAAAGTTCTTTCATATTTGGCCATTGATATTTACCCTACATATTATTAGATTTTCAGATTTTAAACAAAATTCTATAATTATCTACATACTGGTCAGCAAGAATTTGTAACGGGTCAGCAAAAAAATCTCACTTTTAAAGTTTTTCAGGGCCGTAACTAAGCGATTTTCGGCCCGATGTTTTCTAAATTAGTATATAATATGTGGGACACTCTCAGCTATCACCCTGCATAGCGGTCAGCAACAATTTTTGACGGGTCAGCAAAATTTTCCGTAATAAATGGATTTCTTATGGATCAGCAAATTAGGGATACCCGTGATTCATTGCTCTGTGTCACACGAGTGATTTATTGCTGTATTTAACTAGAAGGCAGTTGTTTACAACCTTCTTTTTATGTAAGAATATTCAAGAATTCTTATCAAGAACGCTCTAGGTTTTTCTGTATTTTTAGGAGATTGTATAAAAGGCGAATAGCGCGCGCGGGTAGGAGTAGTCTTATTTTAATCTAGCTATAAGTAAGCTAAAGTACCGAACGATAATAGAAGGCTATAAAGTGTTAAGTAGTGAGTTATTTAGTAGTTGAATTGTACCTGTGTGTAATTGTGGGACAAATAAATAGTGTTTTCATGTTAAATCGTTACACTGGAATTATTGAACCCTGAGTTCGCAACAATTGGTGTCAGAAGTGCGATTCCAGTGGGAATTTGAGGACTATTGCTGAACTATAAGTGAGTGCTTCATTGCCGGACATTACGTGTTTATGCCAGTGACTAGAAGCCAGCATCAAGCGATGGAGGATCAACTTGCCGCCCTGTTCTCTCTTATGCAACAACAGAGGGAAGAGCAGGAAAAACGTGATCAAGTACAGGAGCGACGTTATCTAGAACAAAAAGAAGAGCAGGAAAAACGTTATGAGGAACAAAAAGAGGAACAAGAATGACGTGATCAAGTACAGGAGCGACGTTATCAAAAACAGAAGGAAGAGCAGGAAAAACGTTATCTAGAACAAAAAGAACAGAAACGGTTTAAAGAAGAATTAGTGAACCATTTCGCAGCTAGGGAGCAACCATTGGAAGAAAGAATAATGCAATCCGTTAACGAAGGACTCGAAGCTCTCAACCAGAAGGTTCTCGAGCTAGAAAGGAAATTCCGGGAACAACTTGAGGACGACAACGTGTCTACAGAGAGTTTTAGCACAGCCAAAGCTAAAATTAACCCTCCCGATTAAGACGGTGCTACGGCTTGGGAAGTTTATAAAACCCAATTTGAGGCAGCTGCAAAAGCTAATGGCTGGTCCGAACCCCAGAAAGCTACACCATTAGTGGTAGCACTTCGTGGAAAAGCGGCTGAGTTACTCCAATCTCTGTCGGCAGCGGATCAAAGTAATTATGCAGCTTTAGTACACACTCTGCAACTACGATTTGAAAATGAGCACAAAGAAACCGTGTTCCAGGCCCAGCTGAGGATGAGGCAGCAAAAGTCAGGTAAATCCTTACAAGAATTTGAGGCGGATATAGACAGATTAATTCACCCTCAATGTTTTCAAACGCAATTGGCCACCGAAAGGTTCATTGAGGGAGTTCGCGATAGTGACATGAGATACCACTTACGTCTAGTAAGGCCCAGGAATATTAGCGAGGCACTAGTTCGGGCCCTGGAATTCGAAGCGTCACGAGTGTCACCTGGTTCGTCTCCACGTGTAAGAATAGCAACTTGCGGTGACAGGAAGGATACATCTATGGCTGAATCCATGGCCAGTTTACATAAAGCGATGAAGGATATGGCAGTCGATATGCAAGCCCTGCTGGGAAGTACTCCTCCATCAACGGGCAATCGGGGTATAAAATGTTTTAACTGCGGCAAGCTGGGTCACGTCAAGAGTAACTGCCGAAATAGGGCGAGAAGTCCGTCGCCGTTGTTTAGAAGACCGAGCGGTCACCAAGAACGCCCTAGATTCCACGAAAAACCAATTCCAGTCAATGTAAGGGGGCAATTGACCGAGCCCGTTAAGACCCCCAGGATCAGTCAAGTCAATTAATCAAGTCAAGTCAATAATTTGGGTGGCAAAAGTCTTACAGAGGCCGGACGCATTAAGGGACAGAAGATCCAAATTGAACATCGACCAGAAAGGTTTTACGGAAATGCCCATACATTGTCTAGACGGCCATGTAAAGAAGATAGTCAGCATTGTCGAAGAACTGAGCAACGTGAGGGACATCCTTCTGTAAGGAGAACGTCGGTGTAAATAAACGATTGCTGGACCACACAGACACTTCGAGAAGAACAATTGAATGATCCAGATATTGGACCCATCCTCTCTGCAAAGACTGACGACAAGAGACCAGAATGGCAAGAAATTGCTGGTAAAAGTCCAAACCTGAAGGGGCTCTGAGCCCAGTGGCACTCTCTTAGAATAGAAAATGGATTACTGAAGAGAGCGTGGGAGAGTCCGGATGGCAAGTCCGTAGTCAGTCAGTTGGTTGTTCTTGGTAGCAGAAAATCAGATGTACCACAGGAAATACACAACGGAACAAGTGGAGGCCATTTTGGGGTCAATAAAACCTTGGCCAAAATTAAAGAACGGTACTACTGGGTGAATTATCATGAAGACGTCGAACCGTTGGTCCACAGAGATTCGGGCCGAAGCGGCAACGCCGAACGCGACCCAGGGAACCCATCTAGACTAAATGAGAACCGGGAACGGTCGCCTCCGTTCTCGAAAGTGTGTTCAGGCCGGGTATATAGACCAGCGAGCCGCGCGAGATGGGATCGAATAGATAGTGCAGTGTAGTAAATGAGCGGACAAGCGAACAGTGCGGCTTGTTAGTAGAGAGTAATTGTGTTTTAATCGTGTTGTAATAGTTAAAGGAAAGGATTTTCTCAGGTATGTTAGTTACTGACCGATCACCTGAGAGGTCAATTACTGACCGATCACCTGAGAAAATCCTTTCCTTGTCGATTAACGGTCGAGAACAGCTTCAATTTTGTAATAGTTAAAAGTAAATAAAAGTGTGTAGTTAATTGACGATAAATTATTGGAGCCCGTATCCCGTAACAATATTTTTTCTCTTTTTAAAAATAGACGTATGGAGTTTGTATCCACGTTGGGCTAACGTTTTAAAAATAAGATAGCATTTTAGTCTATTGTTTGGTACCTCAAAATGCTCCCAGGACATTTAAATTTTTTTCTAAACGGCTGGTCAAACGAAACGTATCAAGCCAATTTTACTACCAAATTTTAAAGTCTATATCTCGAAAACGGCGAGTCGGATTTTTTTTACTAAAAACATATCGGATAGTCCCACTCCTTGACTAACTTACAAAGGGAATTGGGAGTTCCACCCGTTGCGCCCAAAAGTTACTACAGGGTCGAGAAAAGTTTATGTTTTTTTAGTAAACATTCTTCGATGCACCATTTTTTGAAAAAAAATCGCAGGTGGTTCCTTTGCAGCACAGTATACAGCGGAATGTGATAGCTCGGGACATGCTTGACCGATTCTCGATATGATACCTGGTTCGACAGAAACATTGTCTTATTACAAATATGGACTTTTTCAATATTTCGGTCTGATATCTTCTCTGAGAAACATTTCTATTCCCTCTCTCAAGATGAGTGCAAGCAGTAAGTCTATTGCAACATATCCACGAGTAAGAAACTAACAGAGTGCAAGCCAGCGATATACAGAGGGCAGAAGAATATAGAGATTGGTTCGGCCATTGGTGCCAGTGAACTGGCACTGCGTGAGTGATATTATCAGTGAGGCCATGAAAGGTTTCGAAATTGGGCATCAGAATATCGAAATTGGTGATCTTGACTCGGAACCTTTTTCTTCCCTTCGCGATATCTTAATTGGCTTGAGAATTATACAGGATAATCGAAAGACTGGGTTTTGGAGTTTTACTGGTTGTAAATCCGTTCATAATTTTCAAGAACTTTAATAACTAACTGTTTCGCTGATGTAAAGTAAATCGGTGGTATACAGGGTGTTTCACAAGTAGAGAGTTGGTGTTTGTTAAGCGATTCTCGTGAACGATGATATGAAGACAATCGAAATGTGAATTTTAGGATGACGAATCCTGGGTTGATAACTCAAAAAAAGTTTAAAAATAAAGCAGTGTTGCCGTATTTATATAAAGTTAAAATATTTTCATGAAAAAAATAGTGATGATTGCAAATTTTTCTCCAAATAGCGCTTGGTTTTTCATGGATCCTTCTTCCGTTCAAGAGTGATGATATCTTCTGACTAACATCAACAAAATTTAATATAATTATTATTCACAGGTAATAACTAAGCTGAACTAACTAAAAAATCGAAACATCATAACAATTAAATGAAAACCAAAGAATACATTTAATTTAATATTTTGTCGGTCCTCCGTTAACATTCCAAATTTCTCGGCATCGTCTTGGCATACTGCTGACTAAGTTGCTAATAAATTGTTGGGGTATGTTTTGCCACTCTTCCTCTATCTCTAAAGAAAGTTCGTCTAATGTTTCAGGGGAATTACCTCTTGACCTCACACAAAGTTTTAGAGATGACCACACATGCTCTATTATATTGAGATCAGGCGATTTTGGAGGCAAATTGCGCTGGTTGATATTGTTCGTCTCTAAAAACTGTTGAACAATACGAGCTCTGTGTGGTCTTGCATTATCGTCCACTAAAAGAAAATTGGGGCCAAAATGATTTGCAAATGGCAGAACAATGTTGTTCAAAATGTAGTTTCTTTAAATCTCTGCTTTGATACATCGATTGGTAATAAAAAGTTCGGTTTTTCCATTCATCATCACCCCAGCCCACACCGTTATGCCTCCCCCACCAAAAGCCACTTGAGGGGCCATATTTTCTTCCAGGAATCTCCCTCCTGGACGTCTCCAAACCAGAATTCTCCCATCAGAATGAATCAAGTTAAATCTTGTCTCATCACAAAACATGCAATTCTCATTCCTCCACTCCATATGAGTTTGAACCCATTCTTGTCGTTGGAGTCGATGATGTCTTAAAAGACGTACACATTTTGCTCGCCTCCTTGCTCTATTACAAAAATATATTTTTAATATGACGGAGCTAAAAGTAATGGTGTAATACAGAAAAGTGAGTGATACAACAATTTGGGAATATCGCCTGAAAGTTTCATTTAGTTTCCTGGCGCTATGGGTTCTTGTTCGATGAGTGGCTCGTATTAAAATTCTCTTTGCGCGATGGGAATTTTTTTTCCTTGGCCCTCCTCCATGTCTGTAATGATTTTCGACGGTTGCGGTCACTCTTTGTTTCAATCTGATTATTGTAGTAGTGCTAACGTTATAAATGTTAGCTACAACTCTTAAAGTTAATCCTTCATCAATCAATCTCAAACAATTAAGACGTTCATTCTCTGTTAGCCGAGGCATTTTGAAAATAAAACGTGGACAAAATGTTATGAAATGAATCAATGTGAGTGATCTGTCAAGGCGTTTCCCTGGTATTGCCTACACAACCGTCACAATAACAATAACTGGTTGATACAAAATACATTGTTGAAACTTAGGCAAACTTGCCTTGACTGTAGGGGAAGAATTGTAGAGGAAGAATGGAAAAACATTTCCCTATACGCTCTTCAGGGTGGTATATACACAAATTGCAGACAATCTAATTCTTGAATTGTATTAGATAAGTTAAAGGGTTTCAATTTGTTTTTAACCTTTTATGTAAACATAATTGAAATTGAAAGACTAAAAATGTCTAGCGCAACTCCAAAAAAAGTTTTAAGGGAAATGCATATGTTGAAGAAAATAAATTGAAAAATGGTTGGTTGTTATCTTGGGTTGTGGTCCTTTTGTTTGATTAAAATGAGTCACAGCGGATGCTTCTAACTTCGTTGTTTATTGACGTTTCGACACAAATTGGTCCCTTCATCAGTGTACACAAAACGATGTACAGTTTTGGTTCGAAGTTTGTTGCAGTTTTTTTCCTTTATGTACTGTTACTATGAAGTCGAGATTTGAATGTTTTTGTTCGGAAAAATAAATTCCATCCATCATCAGTCATCCGAAGTTTTATACAAACTTGTTTAGATTGTGATTTTATATAAATACGGCAACACTGCTGAATTTTCAAACATTTTTTGAGTTATCAACCCAAGATTCGTTATCCTAAAATTCACATTCCGATTGTCTTCATATCATCGTTCACGAGATTCGCTTAAAAACACCAAATCTCTACTTGTGGATCACCCTGAATACCCCCGATTTACTTGACATCAGCGAAAAAGTTAGTTTTCAAAGTTCTTGAAAATTATGAATGGAACCACACGCAGTAAAATTCCAAAATTCGGATATTCGATTATCCTGTATAATTCTTCAGCCAATTAAGATATCGCGAAGAGAAGAAAAAGGACCCGAGTCAAGATCACCAATTTCGATATTCTGATGCCCAATTTCGAAACCTTTCATGGCCTCACTGAGAATATCACTCACGCAGTGCCAGTTTACTACTTTACCAATGGCCGAACCAATCTGCATTTTCCTGCCCTCTGTATATCTCTGACTTGCACTCTGTTAGTTTCTTACTCGTGGATATGTTGCAATAGACTTACTGCTTGCATTCATCTTGAGAGAGCGAATAGAAATGTATCTCAGAAAAGATATCAGACCGAAATATTGAAAAAGTCGATATTTTGGATAAAACGATGTTTCTGTCGAACCAGGTATCATATCGAAAATCGGTCGAACATGTCCCGAGCTATCACATTTATCTGTAAACTGTGCTTCACAGAAGCCACCTGAGATTTTTTTTCAAAAAATTGTGCATCGAAGAAAGTTTACTAAAAAAACATAAACTTTTCTCGACCCTGTAGTAACTTTTGGGCGCAACGGGTGGAACTCCCATTTCCCCTTGTAAGTTAGTCAAGGAGTGGGCCTATCCGATATGTTTTTAGTCAAGAAAATCCGACTAGCCGTTTTCGAGATATAGACTTTAAAACTTGGTAGTAAAATTGGCTTGGTACGTTTCGTTTGGCCAGCAGATTATTTTCAAAAACAGACTCCTGGAGCTTGTACTCATTATCAGTTAACTTTTTCAACTAAAATCGCATGAAATAATCTGAGCTAACCTGGACTAACTAGAATAAATCTTTTTTTTTATTATAGAGTGTTTAGGAAATGCATATCCATGCACACCTGAGGGCCACCTTCTTTAGGGCGCCCCAGGTAGTGTGAGACTCCGGCGTAAGCCGACCCAATGAAACCCTTTCCCTCTCTTCACCCCTTGTTCCACTCCGGAATCCGCCGCCAGGCATTGCATCAAGTGGGGGGTGGGATTTTCTTACGTCTTAGATCTCTGCCTTTCGCCTCTTTTCCTCTGTGCTCTTGTACATCATAATGTTGGTCATGCAACCCGTTATGGCATTCCAGTCTTTTTTCGATCTCAGTATCGCGTAAGTTAAGTTGTCGGTGTCTACTTCCATCCAACATTCGCGGTTCATTTTTATTCCTGCGTCAGCGTACCTAGGACACTCGAAAAGAATGTGTTCCACGGAGTCGGTTTCCCGGCAGAACCAGCACTCATCGGTTTCTTGTTTCCCGATTCTTTTCAAGTATGAGCTGAAAATTCCGTGTCCAGTGAAAAACTGTACATTATAGTGGTCAAGCTCTCCCCATTCTCTGCGAGTCCATTTTTTGATGTCTCTAATGAACAACTTAGCTTTTCGGTTGTACTGGTCCCACCTTTCCTCCCACGAGTTAAGGAGTTGTTCACGCGCCTCTGCTCTACCGGCTGCTCCGTCTTTGCACACTTTTGCCCTTTCGATGACTGCTAGGTCTATTGGAGGGAGTCCCGCGATTACCTCCAATGCGTCGGTCGGTGCCCCCCGATATGCAGTTGTTATTCCCTTTGCCAGTCTTCTGTTTACACTCTTCAGCATGTTTGCGTATTTCGAGAATTTTAGAGCCTTTTCCCAGATTGGTGCAGCGTACAGTATACGTATTGAAGAGAGGACAGAGCTTGCCATCAATCTTCTTTTCCTGGTGCGCGGGCCCCCAGTGCTCGGCATAGCTTTTAGTATGTTGTTTAACATTTGATGTGCTTTAGCTGTAATCATTTTTATATGGTCGGTCATAGTCGTATCTTTGTTCACACAAACCCCTAAGTACCTTACTGATGTCTGCGATTCTATGATAGAGTCCCCAATCCTGAGGTGAATACGAGGCATTTTCCTCCTACCCTCCAGTAGTACCATCTCCGTTTTCCGGAAGGCTACTTTTAGCACAGTATAAGCAATAATACATTATATCAGTATCGTCAGTTCGTGTCGGCACTTTTGATATTCCCAAAACTAAAACGTGCCGCGCGCACCTGCACCAGGCAATTTTCTCGAGTAGTTACAGGGGACTTGTATACGGCTCATGCATAAGCAATGCACTGCCAAAACCAGCCAAAACCGGTTTGGTGGTGCACCGCCAAAATGTTTTTCTCGCGTAAAATGATTCCAAATCTGTTCAATCAGGTCAATCTTGGGCATTATAAAGGATACGGGATATTCATTATAAAATTTCACCTAATGGGCTATGAAATTTTGACATAATCAAAGTAAATGGACTTTTGTAAGTTTCTTCATCCTTTTCCTTTTTAACATTTTACAGCCAACTATCATTACGCTTTGCTGTACTCGTACGTAATAATATCATAGTTTGTATGGGAAAAATTAAAGTATTATTTTTTGTTTAGAAATGGTTTATTTAATGAAAAATCAAATGAATAAAATTATCGGGCGAAGAAATGTCAGAGTTCCTCATCTGATAAACTTTCAACTTCCTCTTCTGAGAACTCCTCATTATCGGATAACTTGGCCAGAGCAGGTTCAGCTGGTAGTAGCATGACTATCGTCTGATTTAAAAACGGTTTACTTTTCTTTTTAGGCACGGGTCTCAATCCTGTTATAAAAGGATCAGAACTCAATAATAGCCGGTTAAGCACATCCATGTTACAGGTCACTCTTGAGAATTTTGTTTGTTGCGTGCCTCAGCAGCCTCTTCAGATAATTGACCAATAGAAAGCAATACTTTTTCGATAATCACAGGCCCGTGTATAAAAATCTTATGCATTGTCGGAGTCAATGCAGTTTCTTTTGCATATGCAGAGAAAATATCTGAGTTTATTTTGTGGCCACTTGATAACGTTTCCAGAATGACTTTTAGACGATAAATTAAATTGACGTCAATTCCTGTAATTTCTGCGGCTAGCTCATGATCCGCAAAAAATCTTCGATTTGTGTTGCCATCATTTGTATTACCGTAGCCCGGTTTTGAAACATCCACTATCAAGCCCAGCTTTTCACGAAATTTGTTTTGTATTTCCAACTTCTTTTGCTTTACTGCGGTTTTTTCAATGTCTGTCCTCAATTGCCATTTTTTTACGGGTTGCTTATATGAAAGATGCAGTATAGACTGAAACAAACGGATTCTGGCGTGTAAAATAGAAAGACCGAAATTAAGTGCCTGTGGATTTACATTTTTTTTTAAATTTAAATTATTAAAATCCTTGGAGGTTAAACCGCAGATATAACATCTCATTTTGGAAGTAGTGTTAGTGGCTGCATTACAAACTTTTCCATCAATCATAGTGAACATCATTATGTGCTTCACAGAATATGTAATTTCGGCCATAATAACTGTAGTTTCGTGCAAAGCTTTTGAAGTATTTTCAACATAACTTATTTCTTCGTTTGTTACATCTTTGCTTTCTTTGACATATCTAAATCTTATGGGGCGACAATAGCGCGGAGATGATGGTATGAAAGAGCATATAAGTTGCAAGGGTACAAAAGAACTCTGGAATAAATTTGCATCGGAATCTGAATTATTTTCATACTGTTGTTTGTACTGAACTTGTTGTGCTCCATCACAACCCCATTTGGAATTAATAAATTAGTGAATTTCGCTCTTCGGCATTTAGTCGCAGTAACATTTCTTTCAAATGCTTCAACAATCGTGTCGCTGTATGATCCATTAGACTTTGCAGCTCTACTTCGGCACAAGTTTCGGTTACCCGATATGCTTGTTTATCGGGGTAACACTCTAGTTTCGCTTTTTGTAGGATGCTGTAACAGGGATATATATCTTTACGGCTGTTTCTTATTATTTCATACCGTCTCCTAGATAGCCCCGCTTCAACAAACATTGACAGAGCCTTTGTTGGAGTCATGTGAGATATAGTTGTGCTTTTTTGTTGCAAAAAAACATATGCTTTCTTATATTTAGTAGCTCGTTTCGGCGAATTCATAAGATTTTTCAGAACGAAAGAAATATCTTTATTTCCGCTTTCTCCCAACTTTGCCTGCGTAGCAAAAGTTAATACTTCCAATTCTATGTTTCTACGTAATTCTTCAGTTTTTCTCCTTTTACTCCTCTCACTTGATTCACGATTCACTAAACCGTCTCGATGGCCTGCCATGTTGATTTACCATTTTTGGAACGTTAAACGTACCCGCAAGCCATTCTTTGTTGTGTAGCACAAAAACCTCTTCTTTTCTCCGTGCTTTACTCCAACGTTGTTTAATTTCTGATTTGAAATGGGAAAAATTATGCTTGATTTCTTTCACCAACTCATCAGAGAAGTCATCTAAGTGTCATATCATAAATAGTTTTCTAGGAAATTTAATTTGTTACTAAAATTAAGCATATTCTGTTGCTGCACGATAGAAAATAACTGACGCCGAATTATAACTGTAACATTTGAAGGTCCTAAAACAAAAGAAAAATTAGTTATAACCAAAATGTAGCATTTAACAATCTTAACCTCTGTTTGCACCAAGCAGATTTAGGTAAACCTAAAGTTAAGGACCCTTAAACCATAGCTATTAGCATGAGTAACCATAGTAATAATGGAAACTTAACTAGGTGTACTTGCAAATTGCTTGGTGCAAATGGCCCTTACCTCGTAAAACGGCACCTATCTGCAGCCAATTTTACCGGTACGTTAAACCCTAGTCTGATGAACTTTTTACGAAATAAAAAATAAGTGTCCGGTTCCGGGTAAAAAATAAGTTCCCGGAAGTACAACTATTAATCGATTTAAGTTGAACAAAAATATAGAAAAATTGACTGTATTTGAATCGCCAGAAATATATTAAGTATGACACCTTTGGTAACCAAAAATTGAGAGCAGTCTACGTGCACACTTACCTGCTTGGTTACAATCCATAACTAGATTAAAATGTTTCAAACAAAAGTAGGAAAAAACTGTGAAATATGTTTAGATATAAAACGTCGCGAAACTCTACTCACAAACATCACGTTTTGACTTGTCGTACAAGGGTTACGATGGCGCATGAACTGAATGGAGCATTGTTTGACATTTGTGGGTCCTTTGACAGATCATAGCCACCTGTTGTTTTTGTGCGCTTTAAGGTTTTTATAATACACTTTTGGCCGCTCAGATTTCCCGAATACCCCTCTGTGTACCCCGCTCACATTCTAGACGTAGAACTCGTCATAAAACAAGTTCCAAAGGGAAGGTCCAAGCACAGACCCTTGTGGCACACCGCATCCTACATACATTTTTTCTCCGGTCGATGTCTCGATGGTCCTTTCTGATAGAAACGACTTTGTAATTTTAATCAGGTATTTGCTGATCCGGTCCTGGTTTAATGCCTGCAATATTAGCTCTCAATTTACAGTTTTGAAGGCGTTCTCTATGTCGAGAAATACCATGACGCAGAATTTCCTATTTTTCACAGCCTTTTTCCTTATATCCTTCGTGATGTCTACCATTTCTGTCAGTGCTCCGACGGTCGACTTGCCCTTCCTTAAGCCGAACTGTTTCTCGTGAAAAAGCCCCTTTGCTTCTGCTTCCTGAAATTGCGAACTGAAATTTGATTACATTATAGAGATTAACAGATTTAGGGGTTAATATGGAAGATTCTACCTCTAATTGTACCTACGAACGAAGACCCGTTCTTGGTTCCCAGAGGTAGGTTTATTTACATTGTTGAGACTATATAAAAGCGCGTTTCGGCTGACATTCGGGATTCGATCGCCAGCAGTCCTCGAATCAACATCTGGAAAACTACCGAACCGATAACAAAAGAGCCCCAATTTGGGATCCGAAATTGTAAGCCAAATAATACTGTATACACTCACTTTCATTCACTACTCTGTGCCTTGGAACTCACTGGGTCCCTTTTATATAACTTGGCTTTGGTGTTTACTGAGCCCCTTTTTCTCTTTCTGGCTTTGGTGTTTCCTGGGCCCCTTTTCTCTTTCTGGCTTTGGTGTTTACTAAGCCCCTTTTTATCTTTTTCTGGCTTTGGTGTTTACTGGGCCCCTTTTCACTTTCTGGCTTTGGTGTTTACTGAGCCCCTTTTTCTCTTTCTGGCTTTGGTGTTTACTGGGCCCCTTTTCACTTTCTGGCTTTGGTGTTTACTGAGCCCCTTTTAGTTTCTTGGCTTTGGTGTTTACTGAGCCCCCTTTGTGTATGCCCTGGTGCTTACTGGGCCCCTTCTATTCTTTGGTCTAGGTGTTTACTGGACCTCTTCCTATAAGTCTTTCAAGCCCTGGTGAATATCGAGCCCCATTTTTTATACGAAGATTAACCTCACAGAACACTTACCGACTGCTAAATAACATATCATTTTTTACTGAACCCCAAATCTGAACCTCTCGATAAACCGTAGATGTGCCCGTTAATTTCTGGCCGCTGTTCTAAAAGTTTAATTTCATATTACCGTACTCACTGTATTTGGTGATTTTTATTAAATTGGTAATTACGTACCACTAGTTGCATTATTCTTTTGGACTCTAAACTCAATAGCGGAACCCCGAATTCGGGACATTATTTCTCCACTGTCTAAAAGCATACCCGAAGGGCATTTGTGGCCCCTCTACCACTTAAAACCTATAGGGGGTGGCGCCCGAGATGTATTTGGAAATTGCATAGGACGTCAAAATATAACATCTTCAAAGTATCACGGCTACAGTGGTGATCACTTAGATTCTCTTTTTCGTCCTCTACATGCCATGTGGTAACTTTTCTGCTCAAGCTTTTTGATGCGCAGGTGAAGTCAATGACTGACGAGCGAGAGCCTTGCGGCCCCGAGAATGGGGCACGTTGATTTAGACCCTATCATAAGTGTTTTCGCATTTAGGTCACCGCCTAGTATTATGGCCTTGTCCTTCTGCTTCAGACTTATGTCGATTCTTTTTATGAATTCCTCAAATTGTTGCAGATTTCTATTTTCTATTGCGTAAAAAATAACACGAAAATACGTTGCAGTCATTCAATTCCACGCACACGAATCTATTGTGTTTGGTAACTCTTATCACAGGTATGTTTCTATTTACATATATAAAGGTATCACAGCTTATATCACAGATGAACATTTTTCTGGCTAATGCAACGTTTGGTTCCTGCCCGATTACAATGTCTGTGTTCTCCTTTAATATATCGTTTAGCAGCAGTTACGTTGCATTTCTGCATCTGTTCAGGTTGACTTGTTTAAACTTGAGCATTTCGCTCTTGTTCTGTGCTGTCCATATTTTCTTGTTCGCCATTGTTACTACCCGATGGGACTAATTCCCCGGGCTGGGCTTAGAGCCCTCTTGTCCGAGCTGACTTTGTGCGGGATGAGATTGCTTTTTTTTTATGGATAATGCCCTTCTGAATGCCTTACATTTGCCGGACCCTAACTAGTGTTCTTCGTTTCCACATATTAAGCAGCATTCGCTACCTTTGCAATCCTTTGACTGGTGGCCCGATGTCCCGCATTTAAAGCATAGCCCTCTTCTATCTGGTCCATTGCAATGATTTGCCTGGTGATCGTATGCCCAGCATTTACTGTACTGGTTGATCTTGACCCGTCTTTCAATGGAGGATCTTATCATGCCTATCTTTATATACTTCTGTTGCGCGATTTTGTCTATGTCTTCTTTGTTCATCGTTAATATTATTGTTTGTGTATTGTCCCTTCCCGGTCTCAGATCGCTCAGTTTATATCCTTTTTTGTCTAGATCTGCTATATGTCGTCCTAAGGCTTCAATCACTTCCTTTTTATCGGTCAGGGCATCCATTCCTCTAATATGTATTGACTCTTTACCTTTTTTAGGCCTTTCATGGCATAGATTTTATCTTTGTTCTGGATGGCCGCAGTTTGTAGTTCCTTTTGTACTGTTTCTAGCGTGCTCGTGTCTTTGTCCATTATGATCAAGAGTTTTCCCTCTTTGGTGTTTCTGAAACCTCTAATGCCTTCCCTGGCATCTGTGTTATTTATAGTACTTTTGGCGTTTTGTAGTACTTCCTTGTAGGTTTTCTCTTCTTGGCCTTCTGACCACCAGAGCGTAAGTTGATCTTTCGCTCGCTCCACTTTTTGGGGACTTCTTTGTCTGTTCCGGAAGATATATTGTAACCGTCGTCCCTGATTCATTAAAAATAGCCTCAACCATTTTCCTCAGTCTTTTAACTTTTATTTTTGGTATACTGTGTATAGCCAAGTTATCGTTGCCTTCCGTTTCTGCTTTCAAAAGTTTTAGCTTCTCAAACAAAGCTTTCTCTGTGTCGTCGTAGATTATTTTAATTATCCTCCATCCGCATTCTGATCGTGTGGCTTGACTTTTACAACTTATTTTGTAGGACTGTTCCATATTCGCAATTTCATCTGTTTATTAATTCCGGATACCTTTCCCGAAATAATTTTTGTATTCCTTTTTCCATGGCCCTTTCGGTTTTGTTCACTACAACGACCTTTGGTGTACAATCCTTAGTCTCTAGAGGGTTTCCCTCTTTGACGGTTGTGTTGGTAAATAGTTCTTCGGGCCATATATTTGCAGCTGCAATTGTCCAGTCATTGTAATTTGTGCATATTGGAATGGCTTCTAAGTACCCATACGGATACGTCTGTGTTGCTACAGTTTTGTTGTTAGTTGGAAATGTTTCAGTTTGGATGTCCACATCGTAGGTGATTTTCCTGGTTTGTTCAAATCTGTGCTTTTCTAACCAGTCCGTGATAGATTTCCGTTTGAAAACAGTTTGTCTTTTAATTTTTACACTGATATCTTTAATTTCCCGTTTTGTGTTGTTTTTGATATAGGATCATTTGTTAGCTTGATAATCATGCTCATAGCTTCCTTGATCACAAAAGCTTCTGGGCATTCACTTTTCTTGTATGGTTCTTCCCTATCTGTGTCATATTCCGCTCTCTTTCTCTTATTACGGTCTAAGTCGATGCTGTGTTTCCGGTATTTTTCTCGCCCGTCCAGAGATCCACCGTCCACGGACTTGTTTTTCGTCTCGTCCCAGGTCAGGTCTACTGTTGCTATCGAAGTCTTGATATCATGTCTCTCTTTCTTGTCCCTGCCTTTACCCCAGAGTTCCATTAAATTGTGTTTGTCAGCGCATCGTGCGGCAGCGTATGGTGTGGCATTTTTGTCCACGTGTGCTTGACCCCCCCCCCCCCCCCCGAATCCATGGGGCCGGCACCGGCCACCGGAGCTTTCACCCGATCGGAGCCGATGGTGGGATTTTTACCCACCTGGGGTATCAAGTTATTTGCATCACCCATTTTTCATAGCGTGCAGATATTATTGCTTTCTGCAAGACTTTTGGTGTGTCTCTCTCAGTCAGTCCTTTCCCCCTCGATCCGTCCGGCTTGGTTAGACCTGCCAGTAGCTACGCTACCGCCGGCATGACTCTCAGATTCATGAAAGACGCTCAAGCCCCCTCACTACGAGCAAAGTGGTGACACCTAGAGGGGGAACCAGAACAAACCTGAATTAACCAGAACTAACTTGATCTAACATCTACAAAGACCTATTTGATAAATTCTGTACTGAAATACCCTTTAAAAGAACTAACCTAGTAAACACATACGATTATTTAGTAGGTGGATTAGCGGGATGGGGACAAATAATGACAATTCAGCTTTTATCAATTGCCAACGTTTCGACCATATATTGTGGTCTTTATCAAGGCTCTTGATATGCCGAAGTCCTGTACATTCTATTGCGATGAGCAACAGGACGACCACCAGTGGTAGCATATCAAGAGCCTTGATAAAGACCACAATATATGGTCGAAACGTTGGCAATTGATAAAAGCTGAATTGTCGTTATTTGTCCCCATCCCGCTAATCTACCTACTACTTAGTTTATTGGGACGCCAAACACTCGTAATATACGAATGTTGTTGAACTAAACAATTGTTAAGCGATTTTCCAGGCCAAACAATTTTCTTATTTGTCGATTAAACTTTTTATGCTCCACCCAACTGGTTATCACCGTTTACATGGCATTATAACAAAAATATGCTTTAGCTTTTTGTGCCATGGACTATTCCTTTTTGCCTAAGTATTTTGTTTTTTCCAAATTAGAAAGTTTTTTTTCTAGGAAGCAAATTATTATCTGCTTCAGATAAGATTAATGGCTGGGCTAACATCACGATCATTAAATTAAAGCGTTCTATCGACCACTTTCAGGTACAAAAAAAAACTGGAACGAGTTTGATAAATAATATTGTGCAATCGAACAGACAAGACTAACGTGATGTTTTGGATACTGGTGATCGCTGCCTTTGCGGCCGTTGCCATGTGGGCTTTCTTCGCCACCCCATACACATACTGGAAAGATATGGGAGTTCCCCAAAGTTCTCCATGGTTTCTGTTTGGAGATCAATGGCCCATTCTGCTGCGTCGTAAAAACATTTTAGAATGGATCAACTGGCTATACTGGATGCACCCAGAGAGCAAGTAAATATTACCATAACTGTAGTTCTAAAAATTCCATTCTCGTAACACATAGATACGTTGGTTTTTACCAATATTTTAAAACAACTTTCCTGGCAAAGGACCCAGAAGTGATTAAGCAGCTAACTGTTAAGGATTTCGATCACTTCACGGATCATAACAGTTTCGTGGATCCTGATGCTGACCCATTATGGAGTAACAATCTTTTTGCCCTCAAAGGTAAAATGGTTAGTTTGCCCTCCCTATGGAGTGGTATACATAAGATGGGTTTCAGGCTTGCGATGGAGGGATGTAAGGACTCTGTTATCGGGCGCGTTTACCAGCAGCAAAATGAGGGTCATGTATGGGCTGATAAGGGAAGAAGCTGAGAAGTTTGCTGATCACTACAAGCTGAAGAACATAGACTTGATTGAACTGGAGATGAAGGATTCGTTTTTAAGGTCGGCTTAAGCAATTTTTAAGACAAAAACCACACAAAGTTATTGTAGATATACGACTGACGTAATTGCTAGCACCTCATTTGGAATCACAGTGGATTCCCTGAAGAACCCCAATAACGAGTTTTATACCATGGGCAAAAGTGTGATTGAACCTGGATTCCTCATGGTGATAAAACTTGTAGGGTTTTTGCTTTTCCCACGCCTTCTCAAGGTACTGAAAAATAATAACCGATCAAGGTGGTTATACTTTATAAATAACTTGCAGATACTTAAAGTTGGGATATTGCCCAAAAATGTATCCAATTTCTTCGCGAGACTTGTAAGTCAAACTATCAAGGTGCGGGAGGAGAATGGAATATTCAGGCCTGACATGCTGAACATATTGCTGCAAGCGAAGAAGGAGGGTCAAGCAGCTGAAGAGAAGGAGGCACCTGACGTTGGATTTGCGGTTGTCAAAGAATCTATTGACACCACAGGTGAATTAATGTCTCATGATTGAGAGTGAGAGTGAGTTAAAAATACCTACAACTTGCAGCCAGTAAGAAAATAATTAAAATATCCGACCAGGACATTGCGGCTCAAACCATGATATTTTTCTTCGCCGGGTTCGATACTGTGTCAACTGCTATGAGTTTTACCAGTTACGAATTGGCTGTAAATCCTGAAGTTCAGAAAAAACTTAGGCAGGAAATCAACGACGTCTCTGCTAATACTAATGGCACACCTTCCTACGAAGATTTGCTATCGATGAAATACTTAGATATGGTTTTGTCAGGTTAGTTTACGTTAGATGGTAAAATGAACGATCAAAAATATTGTTTTTCTCTTGCAGAAACCCTACGCATGTGGCCACCAGCACTGTTCACAGACAGGATCTGTGTCAAACCGTACACACTAGAACCTTCAGAAACTGGAGAACCCACCATAACCTTCAGAAAAGATGACACTTTTCTGGTCCCTATTTACAGCATACATCACGACCCTAAATACTACCCGAATCCCGAAAAGTTTATCCCGGAACGGTTTTCTGACGCAAACAAGGGAGAAATAAAACCTTACACTTACATGCCTTTTGGTCTAGGGCCCAGGGCTTGTATTGGCTCCCGCTTTGCCCTGCTGGAGGTCAAAGCGATGCTCTTCTATTTGCTGAGAAGTTTCGAGATAGTCCCTACGAGTAAAACAACGATTCCTTTGAAGTTCACCAAGTCAAATATCACCTTTAAACCGGAGAATGGATTTCAGCTGGGCCTGAAGCGCATAGGAAATGAGGATATATGAGCGAAAAGATTCTAAAGAGCAACCAAAAAAATCTGTATTATGATAAGATTTAGCCAAATATAGTAGATTTGCAGTTTATAGTTGTATGTTCATAAGAGTCAGATATTAATTAACTTTAAAGCCTTATGGCCCCACCCAAATCTCAAATCAGTCAGATGCAAGGGGCATCACTTTGATTCATCGGTTTTGATTATGTCCACTGCGGTTGTGGACGAGTCGTCACAAAGAAATTCCGTTGATCCGCGGCTTCAAAGCCCAAAAAACACTTACCCTTTTAGTATTAACAAACTTTTTTGTTTTCTTTTTGAAGCTGTTGTTTCTCTGACCGTCATAAGTAACTATGACGTATTGCAACCTTAACCTTTACCTACGTGTAACCTTAACCTACAAGTGGAACATCAACCTACACTAGTAATTTTAAACTATAATAAAAATGTATCCTCACCCTCTAGTGGTATAGATATAGATAGAAATAGAGCCGTAAACATTTTTTAACCTACAGTTATAACTTCAAACCACTATCTTAATTTGATTATACAGTAGTAACTTCAACATTCAAGTGGAACTTGAAACTACAAATATTGTAACTTTAACCTACAATAAATTAAATTTAGAATTCAAAAATTGTCACCCAAACCCACAATTATAACCTTAACCTATAATTATTTGTAAGTCAAACATTTAAGTGGAACTACAAGTATTGTTAACTTATACCTACAAACTTTTAGAGAGTATTTACAGTATCACTAGAAGAATAGGAGAACGTAACAAAGAGACAAAGAAAAAAATTACAAAAGCACAACTTAAAAACCACAAAAGTTAAGAAAGCGAAAAGAGTTAAAAATTATAAAAAAATCCAAAAGAGGTAGGAAGAGTCAAAAAATATTTTAATATATTTATAATTTTGGCCCAGAATCGTTTAAAACGTTTTAAAGATAGTTCCTCTTCAGCCAACATTTTTTTGATAAAAACTGATTTTTGTCTCGTTGGAAAAGTTGTTTTTCATACCAAAACTATAAAAAAACTTGAAAAAGAAAGAATCATTAATTTAAAAACACAGTTTTGCATCACATTATAATTAATTGCCTGTTGGAAAAGTTCAGTTTTAAATCAAAAAACTGTTGAAAGAATTAACACAATGAAAAGTCTACTTTATCACCTGTAGGAATTTCACCTGTAGGAGAGCTCATTTTGTAACACCTTGTAAGAATACAAAAACAATACAAATTCCAATATATATCTACGAAAAAGGAATATGTAAATACTACAAAAATATGAACGAAGCATGATCAAGAATAATAAAAGGGAAAAATATGAACAATAAAAGAAGAGTAGGTAACAAATTTTAAAAAGTAATGAAATCTACGAAAAGCATCAAAAGTAAAAAAATGGAGTAGTTAGAAAATTATAGAAAAAAATAAGAAAAACTACAAGAGTACCGATCTAAGAAACTTGGAAAATATAAATAAAAGAATATATGCAAAAAGTAAAATATAAATAAAAAAGAAAAAGAAAGAAAAAATGTAAAAAAAATTAAGTCCAAAAAAGATAGAAGAAAAAAAAACATTTAAAAATCATTCTTAAAAATTTGCACCAAAATCATCTGAACTGAATTAAAAAAAAATCTGGTAAACCAGTTTCTTATTAGAACCAAAGTTTGCTCCCTAAAAATCGATTTTTGGTTTCTTACAGAAGTTTTATTTCAAGCCAGAACTGTATAAAAACTTGAAAACTTAGCAATCATTTACTTAAAAACAAACAATTTTTAGGTCAAAACTGTCTCAATGCAAATCAATTTACATTACAATTGTTCATCCGTAATTACCTTATATAAGATTACCTTATATAAGAACAACACAACAGAAACTCCAATTTAGATCTATAACAAAACATGAAAAAAAAACGAAATCTGACAAAGAATAAAATAAGAGAAATATTAATAATAAGAGAACAGTAACACATTTATAAAAATTAATGAAATCTACCAAAAACATCGAAAGTAAAAAAAAAATGAAATAATTAGAGCATAATAATATATCCAAAGTTACAAGCATAATTTAAAATATACCTAATTTTAGATCAAAGTCCTTTAAAGCTTTTAAACATTTTTAAAAAGGTCCCGTTTTGGACTATAACTTAGGAAAAGTTCTATTCCGGGCCAACACCTTTAAAAAAAGAGTTATAAAAAAGAGGTCACAAATCAAAATTCTTTCAATAAACATTAAATTTTGACTATTTGTAAAAGTTATATTTCGGTTCAAAACCATATACAAGCCTTGAAAAATAAAGTATGAATATTAATAGAACAGTAATACATTTATAAAGAATAATGAAATCTACCAAAAACTTCAAAAGTAAAGAAAAATGAAATAGTTAGAACATAATAATATATCCAGAGTTAGAAGCATAATTTAAAATATATCTAATTTTAGATCAAAGTCCTACAACGATTTTAAACATTTTTAAAAGGGACCCATTTTGGACTGTAACTCAGGAAAAGTTCTATTCCGGGCTAACACCTTAATATTTACACTTAAATATTTATAATTTTGGGCCCCAATCGTCTAAAACTCTCTAAAAGAAGTCCTTTTTCGAACCAAAATTCTTTCAGTAAACATTAAATGTTGATTTATTGTAAAAGTTTTATTACGGTTCAAAACCATACAAGCCTTGAAAAATAAGGTAACTTTAAAAAGACAGTTTTGGGAAAAAATTGATTCAATGTAAATCAATTTACATTACCACTAGAGGTATAAAAGGACAATAAGAAAGAAAAAACTTAAAAACAACAAAGCTACAAGTAAAAACCATGATATTAAAAAAAAACAGATGTAATGGTTTTGCAGGTATAGGAAAAATACTATGCAAAACCATTACATCTGTAAATTGAGAGGACGCAATACATTATCATCATATTAAAAAAAAAGTAAAAAAAGTAAAAAAATTTAAAATTCGAAAGAGGGAGGTATTATAATTTCATGGTTTTTGCTTGTAATTTTGTTGTTTTTAACTGTTTTTCTTCCTTATTGTTCTTTTATACCTCTAGTGGTAATGTAAATTGAAATTACATTGTACCAATTTTAATCCAAAACTGTGTTTTTAAAGTTACATTATTTTTTAAAGTCTTTTATATGGTTTTGCACCGAAATACAACTTTTAAAAAGAGTCCAAAATTAATGTTAATTGAAAGCATTTTGGTTCGAAAAAGGACTTTTGTAGAAAGTTTTAGACGATTGGGGCTCAAAATTATAAATATTTTAATTTGTGCCCTCTTTTCTTTATAAGTTTTTTTTTATAAGGTTTTGGGCCGGAATAGAAATTGTCCTAAGTTATAGTCCAAAAAAAGGGGGCACTTTAGAAATGCTTAAAAGCTTTAGGAAAAGGACTTTGACCTAAAATTAGATATATTTTAAATTATGCTTCTAACTCTTTTGGTTATATGTTCTAACTATTTTTAATTTTTTTTACTTTTGATGTTTTGTTAGATTTCATTAATTTTTATAAATGTATTACTGTCCTTTTATCATTCATACTTCTTTATTTTTATTCTTTGTCATATTTCGTTAAAATTTTTGTTTTTTTTTTTCATTTTTTTTGTGGATCTAAATTGGAGCTTCTATTGGGTTTCTCTTCTTTCAAGGTAATTTGGCCTCAAAATTAAGCTTTCCAACGAATGAACAATTGTAATGTAAATTGATTTGCATTGAGGCAGTTTTGGCCTTAAATTTTTTTCTTTTTAAGGTACACTTCATACATGAAATAAAACTTCTGTAAGAGGCCAAAAAATCGATTTTTATGGAGAACGCTTTGGTTCTAATAGGAAACTGGTTTACCAATTTTTTTTTAATTCAGTTTATATGATTTTGCTACAAATTTTTAAGAATAATTTTTAAATGTTTCTCCTTTTATCTTTTTTTGGACTTATTTTTTTTTAAATTTTTTCTTTCTCTCTCTTATTTATTTATATTTTACTTTTTATATATATTCTTTTCTCACTTTTATTTATATTCTTCCAAGTTTCTTATATCGGTACTTTTGCAGTTTTTTTCTTATTTTTTTCTTGCGTTTATTTGTTCATCATATTTTTACGTTGGAAAAAATTTTTGAACATCTCTTTAAAATTTGTTACCTACTCTTCTTTTATTGTTCATATTTTTCTCTTTTTTTATTTTTGGTCACGCTTCGTTCATATTTTGGTTGTTTTTACATATTTCTTTTTCGTAGATATAAATTGGAATTTTTATTTGTTTTTTATTCTTACAAGGTAATTTAAAATGGGTTGTACTAGAGTGAACGAACCATTGAGACAATTTTGGCCTAAAATTGTTTTTTTTTTAGTTAATGATAAATTAATCTTTCGAGTTTTTATATAGTTGTGGCTCGAAATAAAACTTTTGTAAGGAGCCAAAAATTTTTATAAAGAAAATTTTTCCTGTAATAAACAACTCGTTAAGCAAAGTTTTTTTGTGTTGTTTAGATGATTTTGTTGGAAAATTTAAAAGAATATTTTAAATTGTTTTATCTATTTACCTCTAGGACTTAATTTTTTTATAATGTTCTGAGTTTTCCTAATTTGGTGATTTTGTAGTTTTTAATTTTATTTTATTTATTACTCTTTTTTGATCCATATATTTCTTTATTTTTATTCTTTGTCATGTTTCGTTGAATAGTTTTTTTTTGTTTATCGATATAAATTAGACTTTTCGTTGTGTTAATTCTTTCAAAGTTGTTTGAGCTAAAACTGAACTGTGCTTTTGTAATTTTTTTCTTTGTCTCTTTGTTATGTTCTGCAATTCCTCTAGTGATACTGTGAAAAGTTTATAGGTATAAGTTACAATACTTGTAGTTACAAGTTCCACTTAAATGTTTGACTTACAAATAATTGTAGGTTAAGGTTATAATTGTATGTTTGGGTGACTATTTTTGAATTCTAAAGTTAATTTATTGTAGGTTAAAGTTACAAAATTTGTAGTCTTTGATTATGTCTGTTTATGTTTATTCTTAATTCTCTTCGCATATTTTTCTTCATAAAGTTATGATGATTTTTTTCTAATTGTTATTGTTCTATTATACTGCCTCTTTCTGCAAATATTTGAAAGTTTTTACACGATTATTTATTAAAATAATTTTTTTGTGACTTATTAGTGTTTTTTTATAGGGTTTTGGCCCAAAATACAACTTTTCCAACAAATTAAAAAAATAATATTTATTGAAAAAATTTTGCTTCGAGAAAGAACTTCTTTTAGAAAGTTTCGGTCTATTGTGGCACAAAAATATACTTTTTCTTATAATTTTTAGATTTTCTTTTAGTTTTCTTAAATTTTGTGGTTTTGAACTTGTGCTTTTGTGGTTTTTAACTTTTTTTCTTTCCTATTGATTTTTTATAGTTCCAATAGTATTGTAAATTCATATCCATTGAATTTTTCTTATTCGGTGTTGAGACATTAAAGAACTTCTCCAATTTAAAATGTTGACCTAAAATTATGTGTTTTAAATATTTCTCGTAGTTGCTAATATTGCTTTTTTAAATTTAATACTTTCTTTTATTTTTTTGTTCATATTTTTCTATTTTTCATATTATTTTTCCTTATTGGAGTTTTTATGAGGTTTTTCAAAGTAAATTTAACCCAAAACTGAGCTACGGGTGAACAAGATGGTTTACAGATGTAATGGTTTTGCATAGTATTTTATCATCATATTATAAAAGAAGTTAAAAAAGTAAAAAATTTTAAAATTCGAAAGAGGGAGGGAAATCTGCAAACTTAAAATATTTATAAATTTGGACTACAATTATCTAAAACTTCCTGAAAGATTTTTTTTAACTAAAATTCTTTTAGTAATCATTTATTTTTGACTCGTTGAAAATGTTGTATTTCGGGCCAACTCTCAAAAAAAAACTTTTAATATAAGAATTCATTAACTTAAAAAATATAAATCAATTTACATTAAAATTATTTACCCCTTGGAAAAGTTCAGTTTTAGGTCAAAGAAACCTTGAAAGAATGAAAACACAACGAAAATACTACTTTAGATCGATAAAAGAACGATAGAAAACATTATCCAACGAAACATGACAAAAAAAATAAAAATAAAGAAATATGAAGAAGAAATAAACGTAAGAAAAAAAATTAAAACCTAGGCAAGCACAGAATTAAGAAACTTGGAAAAATCAGAAAAATATAAAAACAAAGCCCAAAAGAGGAAGGAGGCAAAAATTAAAAATAATTTTTTAAATTTTGGACCAAAACCATCTAAACTAAATTAAAAAAAATGCTACTTTAGAGTTAATTTAATTTAAAGTTAATTCTATTAATGCCAGAACTTTCTTCAAAAAAATGGTGTTGGTTGTTTTGGTTCGTTGCAGAACTCTTTCGGTATAAAAACTTGAAGAATTATTAATTAACAATAGTTTTAGGCCAAAATTTTCTCAATGCAAATCAATTTGCATTAAACTTGTTCACCCGTAGCTCAGTTTTGGGTTAAATTTACTTTGAAAAACCTCATAAAAACTCCAATAAGGAAAAATAATATGAAAAATAGAAAAATATGAACAAAAAATAAAAAAAAGTAATAAATTTAAAAAAGTAATAATACCAACTACGAGAAATAATTAAAACACATAATTTTAGGTCAACATTTTAAAGCTTTCAAAAATTTGCTAATGGGTCCCGTTTTGGCTAATTTTTTTTTTTAAATTGGAGAAGTTCTTTACTGTCTCAACACCGAATAAGAAAAATTCAATGGATATCAATTTACAATACTATTGGAACTATAAAAAATCAATAGGAAAGAAAAAAAGTTAAAAACCACAATAGCACAAGTTCAAAACCACAAAATTAAAGAAAAGTAAAAGAAAATCTAAAAATGATAAGAAAAAGTAAAATTTTGTGCCACAATAGTCCGAAACTTTCTAAAAGAAGTTCTTTCTCGAACCAACATTTTTTTAATAAATATTATTCTTTGATTTGTTGGAAAAGTTGTATTTTGGGCCAAAACCCTATAAAAAACACTAATAAGTCACAAAAAAATCAGTTTAATAAAAAATCGTGTAAAAACTTTCAAATATTTGCAAAAAGAGGAAGTATAATAGAAGAACAACAATTAGAAAAAAATCATCATAACTTTATGGAGAAAAATATGCGAAGAGAATTAAGAATAAACATAAACAGAATAATCAAAGACTACAAATTTTGTAACTTTAACCTACAATAAATTAACTTTAGAATTCAAAAATTGTCACCCAAACATACAATTATAACCTTAACCTACAATTATTTGTAAGTCAAACATTTAAGTGGAACTTGTAACTACAAGTATTGTAACTTATACCTACAAACTTTTCACAGTATCACTAGAGGAAGTGGAGAACATAACAAAGAGACAAAGAAAAAAATTACAAAAGCACAGTTCAGTTTTAGCTCAAAAAACTTTGACAGAATTAACACAACGAAAAGTCTAATTTATATCGATAAACAAAAAAAAAACTATTCAACGAAACATGACAAAGAATAAAAATAAAGAAATATATGGATCAAAAAAGAGTAATAAATAAAATAAAATTGAAAACTACAAAATCACCAAATTAGGAAAACTCAGAACATTATAAAAAAATTAAGTCCAAGATGTAAATAGATAAAAAAATGTAAAATATTCTTTTAAATTTTCCAACAAAATCATCTAAACAACACAAAAAAACTTTGCTTAACGAGTTGTTTATTACAGGAAAAATGTTCTTTATAAAAATTTTTGGCTCCTTACAAAAGTTTTATTTCGAGCCACAACTATATAAAAACTCGAAAGATTAATTCATCATTAACTAAAAAAAAAAACAGTTTTAGGCCAAAATTGTCTCAATGGTTCACTCTAGTACAACCCATTTTAAATTACCTTGTAAGAATAAAAAACAAATAAAAATTCCAATTTATATCTACGAAAAAGAATTATGTAAAAACAACCAAAATATGAACGAAGCGTGACCAAAAATAAAAAAAGAGAAAATAATGAACAATAAAAGAAGAGTAGGTAACAAATTTTAAAAAGATGTCCAAAAATTTTTTCCAACGTAAAAATATGATGAACAAATAAACGCAAGAAAAAAATAAGAAAAAAACTACAAAAGTACCGATATAAGAAACTTGGAAGAATATAAATAAAAGAGAGAAAAGAATATATATAAAAAGTAAAATATAAATAAATAAGAGAAAGAAAGAAAAAATTTAAAAAAAAATAAGTCCAAAAAAAGATAAAAGGAGAAACGTTTAAAAATTATTCTTAAAAATTTGTAGCAAAATCATATAAACTGGATTAAAAAAAATTTGGTAAACCAGTTTCCTATTAGAACCAAAGGGTTCTCCATAAAAATCGATTTTTTGGCCTCTTACAGAAGTTTTATTTCAAGTAAGAAGTGTACCTTAAAAAGAAAAAATTTTAAAGCCAAAACTGCCTCAATGCAAATCAATTTACATTACAATTGTTCATCCGTTGGAAAGCTTAATTTTGAGGCCAAATTACCTTGAAAGAAGAGAAACCCAATAGAAGCTCCAATTTAGATCCACAAAAAAATGCAAATAGACACAAAAATTTTAACGAAATATGACAAAGAATAAAAATAAAGAAGTATGAATGATAAAAGGATAGTAATACATTTATAAAAATTAATGAAACCTAACAAAACATCAAAAGTAAAAAAATTTAAAAATAGTTAGAACATATAACCAAAAGAGTTAGAAGCATAATTTAAAATATATCTAATTTTAGGTCAAAGTCCTTTAAAGCTTTTAAGCATTTCTAAAGTGCCCCCTTTTTTTGGACTATAACTTAGGACAATTTCTATTCCGGCCCAAAACCTTATAAAGAAAAGAGGGCACAAATTAAAATATTTATAATTTTGAGCCCCAATCGTCTAAAACTATCTACAAAAAGTCCTTTTTCGAACCAAAATGTTTCAATAAACATTAATTTGTGACTCTTTTTAAAAGTTGTATTTCGGTGCAAAACCATATAAAAGACTTTAAAAAATAATGTAACTTTAAAAACACAGTTTTGGATTAAAATTGGTACAATGTAATTTACATTACCACTAGAGGTATAAAAGAACAATAAGGAAGAAAAACAGTTAAAAACAACAAAATTACAAGCAAAAGCCATGAAATTAAAAAAAAAAGTTAAAAGAGTTAAAAATTATAAAATTAAAAAGAGGGATGTAAATGCACAAATTTAAAATATATACAAATTTGGGCTACAATTTTCTAAAACTTTCTAAACGATTTTTTTTAACCAAAATTCTTTTAATAATAGTTTATTTTTGACTCGTTGAAAAAGTTGTATTTCGGGCCAAATCTCTAAAAAAAAACACAAAAATATAAAAGAAGTCATTAACTTCATTGTTGTAATTAGCGTCCTTAAGTTGTAAGTAGTTGGTGAAGTTAGCGGGATTAGGACAAATAATGCACCTCTTCTTTATTCGAAAATAGCCGACGTTTCGACTGTTTATTTAGTCTTCATCAGGGCTATTCTCACTTAGAGAGGGTAGTCATTTAAAATTCTATTCAAGATGGTTAAAATAGCAAACTCCATTCGAGTGTTCGGTGACCCTGGTATCTTAGGCTCGACAAACTACACGTCCGCCGCACAAGGTATAAAACTTGCGAATGACTTCACCGAAGTCATTAACTTAAAAATCAGTTTTGGTCCAAAATTGACGAAATAGAAATCAATTTACATTACATTTCATCACCACTTGGAAAAGTTCAGTTTCAGTTCAAAAAAACTTTGAAAGAATGAAAACACAATGAAAATAGTATTTTAGATCGATAAGAAATTGATAGAAAAAATTATCCAACGAAACATGACAAAAAAAATAAAAATAGAGAAAAATGAAGAACAAATAAACGTAAGAAAAAAATTTAAATCTAGGAAAAATCAGACAAATATAAAAAAATAAGCATAAAAGAGGTAGAAGGAGGCTAAAATTAAAAATAATTTTTTAAATTTTGTACCAAAATCATCTCGACTCACATTAAAAAAAAATGCTATTTTAGAGTTAATTTAATATAAAGTTAATTCTATTAATGCCAAAACTTTCTTCATAAAAATGGTTTTTTGGTTCGTTGCAGAACTTCTATTTCGGTATAAAAACTTGAAAACTTAAAAAATATTAATTAACAACAGTTTTAGGCCAAAATTGTCTCAATGCAAATCGATTTACATTAAACTTGTTCACCCGTAACTCAGTTTTGGGTTAAATTTGCTTTGAAAACCCTCATAAAAATTCCAATAATGAAAAAAAAAATGAAAAAATAGAAAAATATAAACAAGAAAATAAAAGAAAGTAATAAATTTAAAAAATAAAAATACAAACTACGCAAACTAACTAAAACATCTAATAATAATAATGGCATTTATTTAGCATAAAAAGCTATATACAAAAACTCATACAAAAAATAAATACATGCTGAATGGAGACCAAAAACAAACAATGTAACCTAAACTCAAATCTAAAACTAATAATTTAAAACTGTAAAATAAAAATTTAATATTTTTCAATCTCACTTCAATAAAAATTTTAAACTTAAGCTACGATAAATTTTCTCAGCGCCCTTCTAAATGAATTTAGATTATCACAGTTCTTAATATCAGTGGGCAACATATTAAAATCATATAAACCTTTATACAGCACAGAATTAAGCAAGTGACTAGTTCTACACTTCTGGTTCAATATAAAATCGGCACAATTTCTTGTGCTGTACTGATGAATATCCTTAAAAGATTTTATCCGATCACATATATAGAGTGGCAAGAGTCCATGCCTTATCTTATAAACGAACACATGAACAGCATAAACAATCTTTTTCCTCACAGGCAACATACTCAAAACACTCAGCATTGGTTCGACACTCAGCATTGATTCGACAGGAGCGACAGGACTATTGCACTTCAATATATAGGCAGAATCATTAAGCAAGCGATGTGTCAATTGATACTCAAGATCATGTCTTCGATCATAGACATTGTCTCCTCTAACGAATTTGGAAAAAGATGGATATAATTCAATGGTGGTTGACATGATCTTCAGCAATGTTGCCTTATTTGTGGTTTATTGTAAATAACGTAACAATCGTTTTTCGGCTTACCTGTGAAGATTGGTAAGCGTGCTTGGTAAATTAATTAAAACAGACCATTAAACTATTCATATTAACTATAGGTGTGATACAAAATTTCTTGTTTTTGCTCAATTTAATTTTAAATCTTATTATAGAAAACGCAAGCAGTTGGTGAAGTGCCGCGCGGTCGTGGAGTACGCAGAATTATTATTAAAACGCGTGGAACTAACGTCAACCGTCAGTCCGTCAACGAAAGTCAAACTTAACCTCGAAATTGAAATTAGAAGATCGGCGGGTTTTGTGCTTTTATGTACTTTTTCCAAGATTTCCTTATGCGCTTGATTGAGATTTGTGTTTTTTGTTGAACTAATTGTGTTTATTCAACATAAACAAGATGCCAAAGAGTCTTAGTAAAGACTGCAAAAAAACTTGTAGCTTCCTTCTTGAGCTTTTTTGAATTGGAGAAAGAAAAGGGAGGACCACTTTTGCCACTCGCAACAGTACGTAAAAGAGTCGCGGATGCCTAGGTCTTCATTTAGCTACGGTTTCAAAAATATCTCAAGAAAGTACTCATGGCAAAATTGTAAGCCCTAAAAGGATTCTTGTCTGGAAGAAACCAATAACCGATCCAGGAAAATGGGATATTTGTGCGATTCGTTACCAAATTTATGAAATGTATAAGAACCGTAAGTAACTGTAGATTCTAAATTATGTGACAATAACTTATTTCAAATTTATATTCATTTATTTTGTTGCTTATTGAAGTAAAGATTTTCTTTTTAAAGAAGTAGTCACTAGCCCTAATGTCAGGTACTTTATCATTGATTATATGTTCCTAGTAAACTTTTAAAGTTGGTGAGGCCTAATTGATGCATATGATTGTTAGAGTTTCTAATGAGGGGTTATCCACCAGGCACAATGTATAAACACATGTATAAACTGCATCACAATTCCACACAATACCGTTACAATAATCTACATTTGGAAATACAGCAATACCCTTCACAATATTGGAAATACCTCTTCGTACTCACGACAATATTCTACAGTACTTGTCACAATATCGATAATAACTTTATGTACTCATGACAATACCCCGCAATATCACTATATTCACAATACCTTGCAGTGCCATCGCAAAACTTAAAAAATACCATATTATGGCAATACATGTACAAACATTGGCAAAGTGGATTCCCCTTTGATTTCTAAGGTGCTCTAGGGTATCTGCCTGGAAGGATTCTGGGCCTGTATTGCCCATATTTATAGTGGCAACTTGAGCACAAGCATGTGCTTAATCAAAAATGTTTGATGTTAGTCAATTTATTTTAAATGGAGACTAAATGTCCAAACTCAGACTTGAGGCTTACTCGGAGCCAAGTCATGACTATAAATATGGGCATTAAAAACCTGAAATTGGTACAAATGGAAGGGTCTTGCCAAATTTAATTTTATTTGAATTTATTAAACTGATTATACAACTCACAATGCTAATTTTCCCTATAAGAGGAGAGAATTAATTTTTCTGTCAATAGTGCAGCAATGCAGCAACTGCCAGAAAATTCCAATAACTGCTTCTGTGTAGTCAGGTGTAGGTGTGTGAAACCCGTCTTTTCAAAAAGAATTTAAGTAATTAGGTTTTAAGTAATTTTAGTAATTAGGAATAGTTTTTTTCATTAAGCTTAACTGGAACTGGGCTGTAGGGAAAGTTGCTCGGAAAGTTGATAAGTACAGTGCACTTCATTAACTTTGATAACATTTTAATTATCTGTAACTTTGTGTTTTTAAAGATGTCGAAATGAACTGAAAATCATATTGCATATGTTAACTGGCAAGTTTTTTCCTAATTGGAAGAAAAAAGCAAAATACCAATGATATTGAGAGATCTTAACCTGCAGTTGGGTTTATATTTTTTAATGCAACTGTATATTATTGGATATTTGGATTCTATTCAAAATTCCAAGAATATTTTATAAAGCACCTAGATACCTATCTTCAACTGTTTCTGAGAAAATGGGGTCTGTATAAGTTGGTCATATAAACACAAAATCGAGCATAAAATAATAAATAAGAAGCGAAGTAAATTTGAAGACAAGTGGAGAATTTACTTTGCTTCATATTTATTATTTTATGTTTGACCGACTTAAACAGACGCCATATTCCCAGAAACAGTTGAAGATAGGTATGAGGTATGCTCTATACAATATACGTGGAATTTTGAATAGAACCCACATATCCAAAAATATACAGGACATTCCATTAAAAAAATATTAGTTAAGATTTCTCGAAATCATTGGTGTTTTGGTTTTTTCTTCCCATAGGAAAAAACTTGCAAGTCAACTGTGTAATACGGCTTTTGCTTCATTCCAATATCTTTAAAATTCCAATATCTTTAAAAAAGTTACAGCAGTTTGCATCTATAAAACTTTTCATAAAGTTTTTCCAAGAGTTATTTTTTGGCTCACCCCCGTAAAATGTTTGAACAGTGTTAATATTATTGGTTATGCTATAAAAACTTCTATATGGAGATATTTATGATGTTTAAGTATTCTGATAAACCAAAAAATTTTATTTTTTGAAAACCATTTGAGATATTTTAATGAAATATTACTTGTCAATAGTAAAGGAAAACATAAGGTTTGCAATACAAAAGCTTCGTTTATTGTTACTGGCGCGCGAGACGGTTTGTCACTGACTATTTTTCAGCAAAAAAGTTGTATGTTCCTGGTTTTTTCTAAAAATAAAGATTATTTTTGAATTATTTGTTCAATTTGAAAGAATAAAGCTATTTTAACTTTTAACAAAATTAGACACTGATAAACAAAGCTTTTGTATTGCAAAACTTAGGTCTTCCTTTACTATTGGCACCTGCAATATTTCATTAAAATATCTGAAATGGTTTGCAAAAAAAATAAAAATTTTTTCTTTATGAAAATAAACATCAACACCATTGTATTTCCATAGAAAAGGGTTTTTTGAGTACAGTTTATTTAGCAAGATAGTGTTACTAATTGAAGTAGAACATCCCCTTAAACTTTATCATGAAACCTGGTCAACCTCGTATATTTTTTGGATTTATTATGTTCTAAAACAAAATATTTAACTAACATTTTCCTGAAATCTTGACTAATTACTCAAACCTATTGTTAGATGCCAACTGAGATACAAACCATGTACCTATCATCATCAGTTTATTTCATACAAAACAAGTCATAAGTTTACACAAGTATTAAGTTTCTGAGCAACTGTCCCTAATTATCCTTTACTTAAATCCTTTTTCAAAATAGAGGTTGGACACACCTACACCCGACTACACAAAAGCAGTCATTGGGGTTTTCTGGCAGTTGCTTTGAATGCAGGCAATGATGCAGGCAACGATCCTACAAAAACGTAAAAAAGAATATTTTTTAATTGAATTTTAGGAGAATCTGTCACCGCCCAAAGCATTTTGCAGAGACTAAGAACAATGCAGCTCTTTGCGGGATCGAAATCATCACTTATGAGACTGATGAAACAGATTGGCTTTAAGTGGCTTCACGACAATCCACGGGGGTTTAATGGGGCTGCCAGACATTGTTTCTAAAAGAATACAATTTTTAAAATCTTATACTAGTTACAAAGAAGGGGGTAACTATATGTTTGTATTTTGCATCTAAAAGATGAGACGTGGCTTTTTCAAGATGGAACATCAAGCCATTCTTGGCAAGATGCCGATACTCGAAGTGTTGAAAGAATAAAAAAAGAAGGGAAGAGGTAAGGTGTAGTGTTTTGTATTAATTGTAATTGTTACTCGTTTGCTCTCATTTAGTCGACCAGGGACTCACTAGGGGAATATGAGGCTGTTTGTAGCTTCAGCTAACCCATTTTTTCAAAATTTGTTTATAGGCACTTTATTTAGTTTATCTTTTATAGGTAGATTGTAGTGCATGCTGGAAATAAAGAAGGATTTATTCCTGGCACAGAGTTAGTTTTTTCATCCAAAACGAAAGGAGATTATCAGAAGAAATGAACAAGGATAATTTGAGTAACTGAGTGGCTACCTATACTGTACACTGTGTGGACTTCTGTGGACTACTGCATTTGTATGACCTAATAAAGGATGTATTTTACTCTGATGATTATTGGAATTATCAAGTAAGCACGTAAGGCTTTAGGAATTAACTTTATGATTTTCCCTAAATCTGTTCATAGGTGAATTCAAGAATCATACAGCAGTGTTGAGAGATGCGCATCAACTACCGTTCAGAAATTAAATTAGTTCCACAGCTGGTGCAAGTGTGTAAATCCTGAACTGGCCTCTGCACATATATAAGATGATTTTGGAATCTGTTCTATGAAATTTTCATGTGGCTTAATCAAAACTAAAAAGTTATTTTAAGTGTGAGGGAAATCTCACTTTTTAACTTTGCAGTATTTTGTGACGGTTGTAAAATTAAAAGCAATAATTTGTTGTTATTTTTATTTTTCCAAAACATACAAAATATATTCCTACATTTAAAAAGTAAACCTGAAATAATTTCTGGAGAAACAGAGACTTTTCTAAGTCGAATTAATAGTAAAAGGGGCGTATAGCGTTGGGCGGAGCAAAAAAATAGAGCGATTGATCGCGCAATCCTTATAAACTGGCTTATTTGCACTATATGTTGTAAATTGTTTTTTTTTGTGCAGTAAAATTGGAAATAATCTGACAATTTTTGATTTACCGACTAGAAATTGCTCGTAAGGGGGTTGAATACGAAAAGCTTTTAACTAAATCCTATGCCAATAAGTCACGTGATAGATGTAACCATCCGTAGTTGTCTTAACAATGCAGTACAAATAAATAATAGCTTTCTCTCTATAGCTGACACATCTGAGTAATTTTGTGAATTCTGATGCTTTGAAATCTTGTATCAAAAAGCTAGGCATGCTGCAAAACTCATATGTCTTATCCATTTTCAAAATAATTTTAAAATAAACAATTTATCTTTCAGGGTAACTCGTAATTCATAAAAAAAATTTTCAATGTTTTGAAACAAACTATTTTACTAATATGTTTGGTAAACATATTCATTTTGTGACCCATTATTATGTGTTCTATTTGTTTTTATTAGTTCATATTTTTTTTCCAAATATCTCGAAAATGGTTACAGATATAAATATTAGTTACAGATAAAAGTTTGTTGTGTGCTGTATATCCTTCGATGAAGACAGTTCAGAATTTGTAAAAATATTCGAGCTATCATAAAAAAGTGACCATTTTTGGTAGGTATCTTGGTAAGAAGTAGATACTGCTTAACTGCTACCCTATCAGCTATATAGTTTAGGACAGGAATTTTTAGATACATTTTTCGTATCCTAACCATATCATGGTCCTACCAAAAAAACTTCCTAGGAACAATTTCAAGGCTATAGAACAGAAATTGCGATAATAATATGTATTTGATTCCAATATAGAATAAAAAAAAAACTAAAAACATCTTAAAAAATGCAAATAATACAGCTTTTTTGTCAGCCTTGTTGAGCTTGATTACTCTATTTTTTTGGCTCACATCTCTCGATACTCATTAAGCATATGTGGCAATGTTTCTCGGACTGTAAAGATGACACACTGTTGGGTAAGATATTTGGGTTAAAGGTCATAGTAAATGGCCACTGGGTCACAATCAAATGCAATATAAATTGGAGTTCAAGTGAATCCCATTAGAAAACCAACCAAACTTATCCTTGCATGCAATGCATTAAAATTGTCCAACAGCTAATATACATGGTTCTTCAAATGTTCTCAAAAGGTCTACTTTTTACGACTTCCTCTTCTTAGGGAAACCTAAGAGCAGGAAGATTTGAAATATTAAAGTAGGTGTCGAAGTAGGTTTACAGAATCTATTTCTTGATGATCATTTCATATTTGTAAGATCTAGGCATTCAGAGCATTGACAATTTTTTATTATGGTGTTCACAATGTTAATCAATTTTTACAGTCTGAAAGTTTCTCTATGAAGCAATTATAGATTAGAAAGCCTGTATGATGCCATCAGTTTCTTACAATTCTGCTTTAAACTTTAGATATACGCTAGGTACCTTGATTAGAATATGTTAAACTATTTCGATTATTTTGAAGAATCAGGAACAAAAACTTGTCTGGATCACAGACTTCCATATGGAAATATTATGTGGTCCTGATCCCTAATTCACCTTTATTATCAGGTAGGTATTTTAGTCAATAATAACCTACTATTTTTACCCACAGTTTAAAGTGAAATAGTAGCAAACTAGCTTGATATCAACTTTGTTAAATGTTAAATCCGACTCGCTGCACAGAGAGACTGTTGACAAACATACAAAGCAAGTAACAATGAGATAGATTTTTCAAACCTCCTTTGCTGTATGTCCGAAGACTTCATCTTGTACCTTTCAATATGTGGCAAAAGTATACCTTTCAGGAGCATTTGGAAAATCCTGTAGCTACTTATATGGCTGATACGAACAGAACCTGTTAGCTGCTTTGATAGTCACTAATATTTTTACAATTTTTATGAATATGTAAACTTGCTTCAAGACTCTAAGCATCCATCGGAACCTAGAGCATAATAATATTAGCCTAAAACAGTATGAAAGGGGCCAGGTTCCAGTGTTTTATTGATGTTCATTTCTTCAGGAAGACTTCTGCCCAGAAAGTAAGTTTGTCAGTATCCTAAAACCACCCCCCCCTACCTATGTTTTAAAAAATTTATCTACTTAAACATATTTTTCCTAAATAAACACAAATAACAGCAAAATTCACTTTCTCAATGACTGTACTTGGCTGAAAGTTTCAAAATTCTATGAAACCAACTCCTAAAGCACAAACATTTGACTTAAGACCCTGTAACTAAGAAAACTCCTTGGCAAAATGGGCACTTCACGGACGGTTAATTAGAATGTTCTAAAGCCTGCAAAAATCCTCGAAAAGCAATCTTAAAGATTAGAAATGATAAATTTAAAATTTAACATACGAATACAAATAGTACGTATATAGACTGTAAATAAAGACAGCGGGTCCGGCGGGTCGTGGTTAATGCCTCGCAGATAAAAATAACGAAATTCAATTTGAGGTAGCCATATTTGGGGAGTTTCAATATAGTTCTACTTGGTTTCATGCACAAGCTGGCAACAGCTGCGAAGTGATCACGATTTGGATTAGTTTCCTTAATGAATTCTACTATACATCTCATTGCACGCTTCTGTACCACCTGAATCTGGTCGATTTGAACGCTGGCAAATTGTACAAGAGTCTATCAACAATAACCTTATTCCTGTTACAATGTTCCTGTAATTGTTTTTTACGGCTATTTCCAGTACCTTTTCGTAGACTTCGACGGTGTTAATCGGTCTAAACTCATTATGCTGAGTAGTATTTGTTAACTTTGGAACAGGAACAACGGTAGACATCTTCCATTTTTCCGGAAATTCTCCGCTCGACAGGGACGTGTTCACCACATTCAACAAACGATCACAAGCCACATCACACACATCGCACAGGACCTCCCTAGAGATACCACTCACACCTCCTCCAACATTTTTCATATCTTTTAATATACATTTAATTTCAGCCATTGATAAAATTTCAAATTTTGTGAACTTATTGAAGATTTTGGAGGGTGCGATTGACCTCTCAGACGGGGCGGAACAATCAGGAATGCTGATTACAATATCATCTATGCTGCGTATAAAATATTCATTGAATGATTGGGCAATTAAAGATTCTTGTGAAATAATTTTGTCTTCAAATTTAATCTCATGTGGTAATGGACCATTTGCTCCAGGCAATAATGGCTTCATTTTTTTCCACATTTCACGTGGGTTTTTCCGGTTGTTGTCAATAATTTCTTTATAGTATCGCTCTTTTTCGATTTTAATCTGTGCAACAATATAATTGCGGACTCTTTTATACTCCCTCCAGACTTCATCATTTCTCTCTTGAACTGCACGAACATACAGATCGTTCCTAATCCTCATGTTCTCCCTAATGTCATCATTTATCCAGGCCTTATTAACATACTTTTGTTCAATCACTCTTACTTGCCTAGGATCTACATGTCATTTAAAACACATTCAATGTTGTCCACAAAACTATCCGCCAAAACGTTCACATCTCCACTATTTCCATTCCAATTCGCATCAAATAAGCGATCATGCATCTCATTCACACTATAATTCTTTATACATCTACTATGGACAGTGACCCCAGACGCTTCCACCGGTCTTCGACCAGTGCAAACAGTAAGTATGCAATGATCACCGATCCTTGGCGTCAGATGTACACTGAATGTGAGGTTCCTGTCGTTGGTTATTATATAATCGATAAGTGTTTCGCTCCTATCGGTAATTCGCGTGGGAGTATCAACCACCTGGGAGAATCCATTCGAGAGTAGGATACTATTTTTTCACCATAAAATGAAGGTTTAGACAGGTCAAAGTTGAAATCCCCCATGATCACATTAACACCCCCAAACTCAATAGACAACAACCATACATAATTTTCAACACATTGGACTGTTCCCACCCTATACTTAATGTCGTTCCTAATCAGAGCCAAACCCCCCCCCCCCCCCCAGTTCTCTTATTGTCAGTAAAGCACTGCTCCAGTCTATAACCGTCAATGCTCAATTCGTACGGCTCCACATCGGCAGACACATGAGTTTCTGACAAAAACACTAATTTAGGTCTCCATTCATTGACCAATACCATTATGTGATCCGTATTATTCAAAAAACCCTGACAGTTAAAATATACAAAGCACGAACTCAACTCTAAATGTAAGTTTAATTGCTATTGCAAAAATGTATTTCTTCTTATATTTTCAAAACGCTTTGTCTCACAATTTACTTTATCCCACACAGTTTGGTCGGTGCGTAAGCTCATATTATATTGTTACGATTCGCAGCAACGCCGCATGGGAGGCGGGGCAACGCATGGGAGCGTGTTGGTTGGTGGAGCTTCGCGACCTATCAGCGCTGCGTCATGGCTGACACGAGTGATTTATTGCTCGTCTGGCTTAATCTAGAAGGCAGTTGTTTACAACCGTTTTTTTATGTGAGATTATTCAAGAATTCTTATAAAGAACTTTCTAGGTTTTTCTGTAATTTTAGGATTGTATATAAAAGGCGCATTGAGCGCCCGAGTAGGATAGTCGTATTTTGGTCGAGCTGTAAGTAAGCTAAAGTTACGAAGCGATAATAGAAGGCTATAAAGTGTTAAGTAGTTAGTTATTTAGTAGTCGAGGGTATTTGTGGAATAAATAAATGGTGTTTTCGTGTTAAATCGTTGCACTGGAATTTTTGAACCCCTTTACAAACAAGTTATGAGTGTTAGATTCGGTTTCAAAGATTATGCTGAATCTACCATTTGCAATGTTTGTTCTTCTAAGTATTTTCAGCTTAAAGTCCGAGTCACTTACCACCAAGTCATTCTGCCTGATCACTCGATCAACAATATCCTGATCTGGAGTCTTATGTTCGCTCCCATCTACCCCCACTGCTTTAATTCCATGGTCCCGAAACTTAGGTCGCCCAACTTCATAATTTTCTCCAAGTTTATTCTGAATTTCGGATTGTACAGTTGTTATTTCTTTTTCATTTCCACAGCTAAGTATGAGTCCTCCATCTCTTGTCGCGAGCCCCATTGAAACTCCAATACCGAGTTCTTCTGGGTTAACCTTTTCTTGTAAATCCTTTTTAACCTGTCTTACATCCTTCTTTTGGCTCTTTTGTTTTACCACTAACACCTTGGTGTCATTGGTCTTTGTTGCAGTTATTGATGCATACGTCTGCCCTGAGGAGGTAGAGGCAGTGTTTGATAATTGCGATCCTTTCAACTGTGCTATTTCCATCTTAAGAGATTTGTTTCCCTCCAACAGATGATCTACTTTCTGGTTCAGCTAGTTTGTTATTTTCAGTAATGATACCAAAGTCTGGTTCATGTCTTCAAGCAAACTTTGGTCAATAAAATCGTCCACTCGACTCCTCTTCCTTGACTTTGAAGACCCAGCATCAACCCTATTATCTCCACAAGTATCCCCGCATTGCTTGCACTTCCATGTGTTCTTTCGATTGTGGAAGCCCCGAAATTCTACATTTTCACATTTTCCATGGAAATAATTCTTGCACAACATGCACTGGATTACACTTTTTATATCCTCAAAAATTAACTTACACTTAAAGCAGTTATTGACGATCTCTGCAGAATCATTTTCAGTCCCACCAGTATCATCTTCCGGCGTGTCAACTTCCATCCTACAAACTCGTTTAGCTTCTATATGCGAAAACCCGAGACACTGTTTATTATCGTATAGATAAGGTTGTTTATTGACTATTGTTCGCAACTAATTTTAAGTTTGTCACTCATTGGTTCACTTTTAACATTCAACGTGTGTCCAGTTCGATAGCACTCATTGAGAGTTACATACACTGCGAAAAACGCGAATTTATGGCTAGTATTTGTCTCAAAATTTGCGGAAAATAGCAGAGCTGACTATAAACACGACCGTCCAGTTGAACGTACGCCTAATTTTAGGTCAAAATTTTAAAGCTTTCAAAATTTGCTAATGGGTTTGCCCTTTTGGGTAATTTTTTTTTGAACTTTGGAGAAGTTGTTTACTGTCTCAATACCGAATAAAAAAAATTCAATGGAAATCAATTTACAATAATATATTGGAACTAATACTATTGGAACTATAAAAAATCAATAGGAAACAAAAAAAGTTAAAAACTAGCAAAGCACAAGTTCAAAACCTCAAAATTTAAGAATTGTAAAAGAAAATCTAAAAATTATAAAAAATATGTATAATTTTGTGTCACAATAGTCCGAAACTTTGTATAAGAAGTTCTTTTTCAAACCAAAATTTTTTCATTAAAAAATTATTTTTTGATTTGTTGGAAAAGTTGTATTTTTGGCCAAAATCCTATAAAAAACACTAATAAGTCACAAAAAAATCATTTTAATAAAAAATCGTGTAAAAAGTTTCAAATATTTTCCAAAACAGGAAGATTAATAGAAGAATAACAATTAGAAAAAAAACTATCTAAAACTAACTTATCATAACTTTTTTTTTAAGAGAATTAAGAACAAACATAAACAAACAGGATCAAAGACTAAAAATTTTCTAACTTTAACCTACAATAAATTAACTTTAGAATTCAAAACACAGTAGAATACAAACTTTTAGAGAGTATTTACAGTATCACTAGAAGAATAGGAGAACATAACAAAGAGGCAAAGAAAAAAAATTACAAAAGCACAACTTAAAAACTACAAAAGTTAAGAAAAGCGAAAATAGCTAAAATTATTAAAAAAAAAATCCAAATCCAAAAGAAGAAGCAAGAGGCAAAAAACATTTTAATATATTTATAATTAATTTTGGGCCAGAATCGTTTAAAACATTTTCAAGATAGTTCGTTTTCAGTTAAAATTCTTTCGATGAAAGCTCACTTTTGTCTTGTTGGAAAAGTTGTATTTCAGGCCAAAACTATAAAAAAACTTGAAAAAGAAAGAATCATTCATTTAAAACCACAGTTTTGCATTACATTACAATTATTTGCCTGTTGGAAAAGTTCAGTTTTAGGTCAAAAAACTTTGAAAGAATTAACACAATGAAAAGTCTAATTTATATCGATAAACGATTAAATAAAAATAATTCTTAGAAATTTGCACCAAAATCATATAAACTGAATTAAAAAAAAATTGGTAAACCAGTTTCCTATTAGAACCAAAGCTTTCTCCATAAAAATCAGTTTTCTGGCTTCTTACAGAAGTTTTATTTCAAGCCAGAAGTGTACAAAAAGTTGATAACTTAGAAATCATTAACTTAATAAGAAAATATTTTTAGGCCAAAACTGTTTCAATGCAAATCAATTTACATTACAATTGTTCATCCGTTGGAAAGCTTAATTTTGGGCAAAAGTTACCTTGAAAGAAGGAAAACCCAATAGAAGCTCCAATTTAGATCTATTCAAAAATATGAAAAAATAATAAAAACAAAAAACAGTTAATAATGAGAGGACAGTAAGAAATGCATAAAAATTAATGAAATCTACCAAAAAACATCAAAAGTAAAAAATATTGAAATAGTTAGAACATATATCCAAAAGAATTAGAAGCATAATTTAAAATATTTATATCTAATTTTAGGTCAAAGTACTTTAAAGCTTTTAAACATTTTTAAAGTTTTGGAATATCACTTAGGAGAAGTTCTATTCCGGGCCAACACATTATAAAAAAAAGTGCAAAAAAAGCGATCACAAATTAAAATATTTATAACTTTGTGCCCCAATCGCCTAAAACTTTCTAAAAGAAGTCCTTTTTCTAACCAAAATTCTATTCATAAACTTTAATTTTTGACTCTTTGGAAAAGTTTTATTTCAGTGCAAAACCATATAAAAGGCTTGAAAAAATAATGTAACTTTAAAAACACAGTTTTCGGTTAAAATTGGTACAATGTAATTTCAATTTACATTACCACTAGAGGTATAAAAGAACAATAAGAAAGAAAAAAGTTAAAAACAACAAAATTAAAAGTAAAAATCATGAAATTAAGAAAAAGTTTAAAGAGTTAAAAATTATCAAATTCAAAAGAGGGATGTAAATGCACAAATTTAAAATATATACAAATTTGGGCTACAATTGCCTAAAACTTTCTAAACGATTTTTTTTAACCAAAATTCTTTTAATAATAGTTTACTTTTGACTCGTTGAAAAAGTTGTATTTCGAGTCAAATCTCTAATATAAACTTTAAATTATTATAAAAAAAACTTAAAAAAAAATCAGTTGTGATCCAAAATTGACTAAATAGAAATCAATTCGTATTAAAATTATTTACCCCTTGGAAAAGTTCAGTTTTAGAACAAAAAAAACCTTGAAAGAATGAAACACAATGAAAATACTACTTTAGATCGATAAAAAAAATGATAGAAAAAATTATCCAACGAAATACGACAAAAGATAAAAATAGAGAAATATGAAGAACAAAAGTAAGAAAAAAACATATTAAAATATACGCAAGCACCGAATTAACAAACCTGAAAAAATCAGACAAATACAAAAAAATAATGCCAAAGGAGGTAGAAGGAGGCAAACATTAAAAATGATTTTTGAAATTTTGGACCAAAATCATCTTCTTTAAATTCAAAAAAAAAACTTTGTTCATTCAGAGTAAATTTAAAGTTAATTCTATAAAAGCCAAAACTTTCTGGTTCGCTACAGAAGTTCTATTTCGGTATAAAAACTTGAAAAGTTAGGAATCAATAATTAAAAAAAAAAACATTTTTTAGACAAAATTTTCTCAATGCAACGTAATTTACATTACAATTGTTCACGCGTAGCTCAATTTTGGGTTAAAATCACTTTGAAAGAATTACCCAATAAACAATATCGAATTAAAAACCCTAAAAAAACTCCACTTGGAAAAAATATAAAAAACAGAAAAATATAAACAAAAAAATAAAAGAACAGAAATAAATAGAAAAATAATAATAATAAAAACTACGAAAAGCTTCCAAAGGAAAATAATTTGGGGTATGTAGTTCGAAAATTAAAGAAAAAATTTGTCCAAAAGAGGTAGATAATTGGAAGCATAAACTGAAAATATCTAATTTTAGGTCAACATTTTTAAACTTTCAAAAATGTGTTAAAGGGACCCGTTTTGGCTGTTTTTTTAACGTTGGAGAAGTTTTTTCTGTTTCAACACCGAACAAAAAAATTTAAATGGGAATCAATTTACATTACTATTAAAAGTATAAAAAATCAGTAGGAAAGAAAAAAAAGTTAAAAACTGCAAAAGCACAAGTTAAAAACCACAAAATTTAATAAAGAAAAAATTTCTGTCCGAAACTTTCTAAAAGAAGTTCTTTTTCAAACCAAAATTCTTTCAATAAAAATAATTTTTTGATTTGTTGGAAAAGTTGAATTTTGGGCCAAAACGCTATAAAAAACCCCAATAAGTCAAAAAAATTCATTTAAAGCCAAAATCGTGTAAAAAAAATCGTTTGAATCCAAAAAAAAACTTTCAGATATTTGCAAAAAAGGCCATTATTCTTCCATTCAGGAAGAAGAATAACAATTAGAAACAAATTATTACAACTTTATGAAGAAAAATATGCGAAGAGAATAATTAAGAATAAACATAAACAGACTTGATCAAAGATCAAAACGTAGAAAGAGCTGAAAATTGAAAAACAAACTAGTTTTTAGGCAAAATACAAAGATAGAAAAAAGAAACTTTGGAACTAGCAAAACATGCTGCAGTTGAAAAATGATTAACACACTTTTTCCATAGATTATTTTTAAGTTTTATTAAAAAAAAATATGTTTTTTTGTTTCTGACGGTTTTATAATACAAATCGTGCCACATCGCCCTTGCTATTTGTAGTAATGAAAATACAATAGAATAGATTAGATGCAAATCCTTCAAAACTAATTTATCAAGTCGCATCAGATGTGTTCAATGTTCATGTGACGTAATCTTGCGTCTGAAAGCAATATAAAAAAAGCAGTTTGAAATACTACAAAATACCCTTTTTCAAAATGTGAAAAAAGGTAAAAAGGTGGAGAAGTTCATTTGCAAACGTCACCTAGTTAGTCGTGAAATGAAAAAGATGAATCAACAAAAGTCCATTTAATTTGATTATGTCATCCTTATCTGTCATACTTAAAGACTAATTCATAGCCGTCTAGAAGACATTTTTTAATGAATTAGTAAATTTAAATTTACGTATTTAAAACCAATTTTTTAGCAACGATTGATCCGCTAAATGGCAACGCAGCGTTCGTGTTTTGTCAGAACAGTAATGCGGATCTGTATGGCATGATTAAGGCAGGCATACGTTAGTGGTTATACATCAAAACGACGAGATGTCAACGTGCATGCAATGTTGCCAAACGTGTATTATTTTCTTTAGCAATAGGATTATTTGGTTTTTATCGTTTGTAGTGTCCGTACGAAAATAAAGGCAAGTGTTTCACATACATAGAACTATTTAAAACGCTTGCTTCTAAAAAAAAATCCAAAATATGATAGGGCGATCAAGCTTGTAAGAGATAACTGACCTTTTGTTTTTTGTTCTTTGAATGTGTGTATACCATTTGGTGGCTTTAATATCGAAAAGAGGCAAAAAGTAACAATTAATAATTGTTCTAGACTAAAGCTAGACATTATCGGGAATTCGGTAACATCCCCTGACTTATTAAATATCGATTAACACCGTCTCCAAGCGAAATTGTAATCCACTACCCCCGGGAAACCCTGGTGATGTCGACCCCATCATCCCATAGGCCAGGTAGGTACGTTGCGCCATAGACTTTTATTCTTGGCCGCGGCGCCTCAGTTTCATCGAAAGCGCCGTCGAGTCGAAGTGGGTCCCGATTCATCCGCGTGCCGATCGCCGAACACGCTACGAACGTGCGTTCTTTGTTTACATCGTCGGAAGTCGATGGCACTCTGAGCACCGATGATGGTGATTCCGAATTTTGGAGCCCCGATGTCTTAGTGCTCCTCTGGAGGATTTTGAGTGGTGCCGAGTCGTCGATGTGTGCGCGTCGTTCCTAGAGGATACAAGTCGCCTAATGAGTGAGTGAGTCCAAACAGTTGGAGAGGAAAACGATGGAAGTGGTTCTGTGTATGGTGCCAATGTATTCCCGTAGGATTATGTTGATGGTGGTGGTGGTTTCGATGATGATTTGCGGCGTTGAGTGCGGAGCAGGCAGCTCTGGAGGTTTTTATGGTAAGACTTGAGTTTCAGCCTTTGCTCAAAAGCTAGTTATTGGTGTGTGTTTTTCTGTCAAAAGTGATGTACAACCGGAAACTAGACAAGAAATCTCAAAACATAAAACAAATTTCAGCTATTAATTTTAAGCTCTCAATCTCTGAACGCCGTAAAATCTCGAATATCAAACCTCATAACAACTCTCTGTTAACATTTTTCCAAGGTTGCCCTTCGAGCCCCACTAGAGACCAATCCGCCCACACCTAATAAAAGTTAATCCCCACATGGGAGTATCGAATTCCTTTTCTCACTGTTTCTTCTGTCTGGAAATATTAATATGTCATTGAGGGTTTTGGTGTGTTATCTATGAAACGGCATTTGATGGTACCTGGAAATGTCTTTTGAACGTGATATCATATAATAACAGAGTCGAAAATCCACACTTTTACAATGCTCACGAACGAAGCTGCTAAAATTGCGCGGAAATTAACAATTTAAATCGAGATTTAATTATACCTTAAAAGACAATCCCACTTTGATAAATTTAAGCTTCTAAAAAATTTTTTTGATTGGCCATCATCTGATTGTAATTTTTTTCTTTACGAAATGGTATGACTGTGGTATGACATTCAATATTCGAGTCCACAAAAAAAAAGAAAGTTTACCATTATTGGTGTTCCACATAGGCTTTACCAAGGGCGTTACTTAGTCAAATATTTAACAAACTTATTTTAGTTGATCTAAGAGAAAATGGTCGCCTTTATTTCAATCCACAGAAATTTGTTTTTGAATTGACTGTTTTATATTTTATTTGTGATTTTTGTTTTATCCTGTTAAATCTCTAGAGAACTTACTTGAGTTGACTTGGTAGAAAATTGTCGCGTAAATTTGATTCTTCAGAGGCTGCTTTTATGCCCGCATTTACAAACGATGCTACGCCCATGCTTGGACTTGACTGACTTGTACAGTACAAAAACAGTACAGTTTTCCAATATTTTCTATTTTATAAACGTAACTCGACTGCTAAGGTGTAGTTACTTCGGCTTTGCCGAGGGCTTTGATTGCATTGGATCTTGTTCCAGAGAGATCTAAACTTGACTTGAGTTTTGTTTGACGTATGTTTTTGAGGTTTTAATGGAAAGATCGAGAACATTTTAGAATATGTTCCTATTTATACATTATAAATCGGCATTTTATCATTTATGTTACTACTAAGAGTGAATAAAATACTCTGCTTTGTGGTAGATAAATGCTAAACACAGCAAATTAATGTGGATGAATTTTTGGAGTTCATTAATGATGATAATCTAATGGGAAATAACAGATTGTCAAAAAGATATACACAAGATGCAGAAAATCCATTAGAAGCTTTCCGAGATAGTGAGTTTCGAAGTCGATACAGATTTTCAAAAGAGTGTGTAAAATCATTTTTCTACGACCATGTAAAAATAAACAACTTTCGTCATACCTTGCCCTAGCCGAAAACGTAAAGTTCGTCTCTAGTGACGAAAGTAAGTTGTTCTAATTTCGCCTGTATATCGCCAATTAAATGCGATTTAACTGTTCTAATGTTATAAAACACCATGGAAAATGGTGATATCAAACAAAAACATGTATATTTTGCCTTCCCGGGGCTTAGAAAAGTGAATCAAAGTTTTGAAATTTGACCAAGCTGACAGTCGATGTCACGTTGACAATGACGCGCCTTAATTTTTGAAAGAAGTACTCTATAGAAATCGTTTTTAAAGTTAATGAAGACTTAATGAAACTTAATGTTAACATGGTCGAAGAAAAAGTATAGTGTTTTACTCGTCAAAAAAGCATTTCCTATCGCTCGAGAGAAAATGCTATTTGCGTCACTTGTTAAACAATATACTATTTTCTACGACCATGTAAAAATAAACAACTTTCGTCATACCTTGCCCTAGCCGAAAACGTAACTTTCGTCTCTAGTGAGAGAAAGTCCCATAACGTTAAATTTCGTCTCTAGTGACGAAAGTAAGTTGTTCTAATTTCGCCTGTATATCGCCAATTAAATGCGATTTAACTGTTCTAATGTTATAAAACACCATGGAAAATGGTGATATCAAACAAAAACATGTATATTTTGCCTTCCCGGGGCTTAGAAAAGTGAATCAAAGTTTTGAAATTTGACCAAGCTGACAGTCGATGTCACGTTGACAATGACGCGCCTTAATTTTTTAAGAAGTACTCTATAGAAATCGTTTTTAAAGTTAATGAAGACTTAATGAAACTTAATGTTAACATGGTCGAAGAAAAAGTATAGTGTTTTACTCGTCAAAAAAGCATTTCCTATCGCTCGAGAGAAAATGCTATTTGCGTCACTTGTTAAACAATATACTATTTTCTACGACCATGTAAAAATAAACAACTTTCGTCATACCTTGCCCTAGCCGAAAACGTAACTTTCGTCTCTAGTGAGAGAAAGTCCCATAACGTTAAATTTCGTCTCTAGTGACGAAAGTAAGTTGTTCTAATTTCGCCTGTATAACGCCAATTAAATGCGATTCAACTGATCTAATCTTGTTAAACACCATGGAAAATGGTAATATCACACAAAAACATGTAAATTATGCCAGCCCGGGCCTCAAGCAAAGTGAATCGAGTGTTGAAATTTGACCAAACTGACAATCGAGGTGTCACGTTGACAATGACGCGCCTTAATTTTTGAAAGAAATACTCTATAGAGATTGTTTTTAAAGATAATGAAGACTTAATGTTAGCATGGTCGAAGAAATAGTATAGTGTTTTACTCGTCAAAAAAGCACTTTCTATCGCTCGAGAACATTACCAAACTCGGCTTCGCCTCGCAAACTGTTCTCTTGCGAGAGAAAATGCTATTTTCGTCACTCGTTAAACAATATACTATTATTTTACCCCTCATTGAAAATCAATTATTGAAATCTACTAGGCGAGGTTTACCAGTTTCTCCATAATTTCAATTATCGGTTTTTCTTCGCTTTATAGCAAATGGGAATTTTCAGATAAGCATTCATATTAAGTTATCAAATCATATTGCTACGGGATACAACAATGAATTCAGAGATAAATAATACTATTAATAGGTTATATCAGGAGACCTAAGAGGAATCAGCCAAGCAACAGTAAATTTAATAAATTTTGTTTAGGACAAAATGAAACCCCCGAGGAAACACCCTTGTCAATCGTAAAACGGCCAACGTTTCTACGTATAATTTACGTCTTCTTCAGGACTGTACATATGTATAAGAACACAGCACTTAAACAAATAGAAATAACAAACATGATAACTTACACAATTCTACTGGTAAAGACAAAGTACAGGTATTGTGAATTCCTTGAATGCATTGTATACTAAAGAAAACAATGAGCTCATGCTTGTCATTTTCGGTTTGTTTAAGTAGCGTGTTCTACACGTTACAGCCGTGAATTATACCCCGAAACGTTGGCCGTTTTCGGATTGACAAGGGTGTTTCATTTTGTCCTGAACCTGCCCCATAACTGTTACTTTTTAATATTAATTGAATCTATAACATCTGTGGCATGAAATACATATTATTTTGTCCACGACCACTTAATAATATACTGATATTCAGCTTGTTGACAAAAGTTAAATAGGGCTCATATAGCGTCAGAGAGATATATGAGTTGAAGCAGCGGGAATAATATCATTATTCCCGCTCGCCATTTAAGTTATATATGTTGCCTTGGCAACCAGTAGGAGTAGACAACATTGCAAAATCAAATGCCGCACCGTAAAAAATGCACTGGTGGCACCGGTTTTGTGTCACTTTGACATTTCAATAATTTTATTTACACTACCTACAGATTTTATAATTTGTGATTATTAGACAATGGCCGTGGCAAAGTATAGTGTTATACTCGCTTTTTATGGCCATTATTCCCACGGGAGACTTGCGCCCCTTGCCTGCGGCTCGTGACGCAAACGTCCCCCTAAGGGAATAATGGCTACCATAAAAAGCTCGTTTAATAATATACTATTAAAGGTTGGTGTAGGACCACAAATGGAAATACTTGACTTTGTTGTGAGGCATCCAGGATCCACTCATGATGGTGTTATCTTTGATATAAGTGCTTTGGGAGTGAGTTTAGAACAAAGAGAACTCCAAGAGTTTTTATTAGGTGATAATGGATATCTTTGTAGATATTATTTATTAATCTGATTAATATGATTTTAAATTGGCCTGTGTTCCCCTTTTTTTACTGTATTGTTCTCTTTATTTATATAATTTTTAAATGATTTTATATTAACTGTTGTTGTCCTGAAGTTGCTATAATGTATGGCAAAACGTCGACAAGTTCATAACTGATTTTGAATAACACTCCTGATCGCACAACCCAAAAATCAAAACCACGTCTGAACAAATTGGATAAAAAATCAACGACATCTACTTCTCTTGGGCAATCATTTGACGAACGGTACGAGTGAGACGGAGAGGCGAAAGGATTTATCTCTAGATTTATTATACGAACATTTAATACCACACCATTTTCACATGTAGTTTAGAAAGTATCATTAGTATTTTAGAAAACGTCACTTGGATTTCAGATATAACACTTGTATTCTACACCATTTTCACATGTAGTTTAGAAAGTATCATTTGTATTTTAGAACAGTCACTTGGATTTCAGAATATATCACTTGTATTTCAGAATAGTAATTTTGATTTTAGAAATCGTCAGTTGTATTTCAGAATAGTCACTTGTATTTCAGAAAACTACACTTGAATTTCAGAACAATCATTTAGATTTTAGTATATATCACTTGTGTTTCAGAAGGCGGCACTTGTACTTTAGAAGATATCACTTGAATTTCAGAAAATTGTTTTGGAAACAAAGTTTGTTATTTGCATTTTTTTGTGTGGAGTTCTTCAGAAAGGTAATTACAGTGCAAAAGTGCAGGACTCAAAAACGACTTCAACATAATATATTTCCTAAAAAATTGGACTTTATTCGCACAATTTAGCTCTTAATGCTGCCGTCTTAGTAATGGAATATATACCAGTTGGACTACATTTTTTATTTGATACATTTTATGTGTACCAATATCAAGTATAATTTATACAATATAAAAAAAGGAAACTCTGTTGTAGTTGCATCGCATGCTTTTTCAATCCGATTCCGAAGATAGTATGTAATTCATTCATTTTCTGAAATTTAAATGACGAGTTCTGAAATACATCTGGTCTTTTCTGAAATACAAATGACTAATCTGAATTCCAGCTGATGGTTTCTAAAATACATGTGACGCTTCTAAATTTCAAATGATACTTTTTAAAATTTAACTGACTATTCTGAAATATAAGTGATGATTTCTCGAATACAAGTGATATATCTGAAATCCAAGTGACGTTTTCTAAAATACCAATGATACTTTCTAAACTACATGTGAAAGTGGTGTAGAAATCATCACTTCTATTTCAGATTAGTCAGTTGAATTTTAGAAAGTATCATTTGAAATTTAGAAGCGTCACATGTATTTTAGAAACCATCAGTTGGAATTTAGATTAGTCATTTTTATTTCAGAAAAGTTCAGATGTATTTCAGAATTCGTCATTTAAATTTCAGAAAATGAATGAGTTACATACTTTCTTCAGAATCGGATTGAAAAAGCATGCAATGCAGCTACAACAGAGTTTCCTTTCTTATATATTATAAATTGTACTTGGTACACACATAAAATTTAACAATGACAACAATTTACTCTTGGCAAATATAAAACTTAGTCCTAATGGTATATCTTCCATTACTAACACGGCAGCAGTAAGAGAAATGCTAAGTTGTGCGAATAAAGTCCAATCATTTAGAAAATATATTGTGTTGAAGTGGCTTTTGAGTTGTTCACTTTTGCACTCTACTTACTTTTTTGAAGAACTCCACACAAATAAAAGTAACAAACTTTGTTTCCAAAACAATTTTCTGAAATTCAAGTGATATCTTCTAAACTACAAGTGACGCCTTCTGAAATACAAGTGATATATTCTAAAATCTAAATGATTGTTCTGAAATTCAAGTGTAGTTTTCTGAAATACAAGGGACTATTCTGAAATACAACTGACGATTTCTAAAATCAAAATCACTATTCTGAAATACAAGTGATATATTCTGAAATCCAAGTGACTGTTCTAAAATACAAATGATACTTTCTAAATTAAATGTGAAAATGTTGTAGATGATTCACCTCGTGATTCATCTTACCCAAATAAGAAAAATGCGGGCTTAAACAAATTCCAGCGAAGTATATTAAATATCGAAATTCTCTTTTGCATATTGGAAGGCTAGGAAACTTCATGCTATTAAGAGTACTTACTGCCTCGACTAGTGCCGATAACAAAAGAAAAAATATACTTGATTCCGAATACTATAAAAGTTTTCGAACTTACCAAAGTAATTTCTACAATTCTAATTAAAAAAAAAAACGCAAATAAACAACAACGGAAATTAAACAAACTTATACAGTCTCAAAACTCTACTACAACGTGATTTGACTTGAGAAAAAAGGTTGAGATTAAGAGACTTGATTTGAACTGAGAAAAAATTGTCTCAGTCTCTTTCTTCAGTCGAGGGCCTCGGTCGAGTCTTTAGTTCTCTGAGTAGAAACTTATATTTTAGGTTAGTTTAGTATATTAGTAGAAAGTAGCCATAGCAAAAACTTTTAATTCAGCCAGCATTCTGATTTTTATCTTATCTAGTGAAAATCTCTAACAAACCCACTTGAGTTGACCTCAAAAAAAAATCAATTTTTAGAATAGTTTTTTGCCTATATAAAAAACTTATATTTTAGGTAGTTTCGATTACTTTTCTCGACTTATAGTAAATAGATGTAGCATGTAGCCAAAACTTGATCTAACCTAATTCAACAACAACCTCACTTGAGTTGCCCAGAAAGAAAATTGCCGCGGAATTTTCAATCCTGAAAAGTTTCTCTTCGAGTTTTCTAAGTAAAAACGTATATTTTAGCTTTGTTTAGATTATTCTATCAACTATCTAGATGTAGTGAAAACTCGACCTAATTTAATGCTTATTGAGTAAAATTTCAGATTTTTTCTGATTCACTTGATTTGACCTAAGAAAAAATTTTCGCGAAAACTTTATTTTGAGATTTATGAGAAAAAACTTAAATTTTTCTTTGTTTAGATTATTAGAAGAAAGGAAATAGCTCGGTAAATGTAGGCAAATCTTGATCTAATTTAATGACTATTTTGTCAAAATTCTGATTTGCTGTTAAGTACTTAATTTAATCTGAGAAAAAGTTGTGTAAATTTCAATACTCAGAAGCTTTATTTTGAGTTTTCTGAGAAAAAATTTATATGTTAGCTTTGCTTAGGTTATTGGTAAAGAGCGGTAGAGAGCAAGGTAGAAAGTAGATATTGTGAAAACTTGATCTAATTTAATGCTTGCTAGGCAAATTTCTGATACTATTTGACTTACTTGATCTAGCCTGAGACAAAATTGTGGCGTAAATTTCAATATTCCGAAGTTTTATTTCGAGTTTTCTGAGCAAAAACTTATATTTTATCTTTGTTTAGATTATTAGTAGAAAGCAAATATAGTCAATAGTTGATCTAATTTAATGCCTATTACAGAAGCTTTATTTTGAGTTTTCTGAGTAAAAATTTATATTTTAATTTTGTTTAGATTATTAGCTCGATTATTAGTAAAAAGTTGATATATTAAAAATTTAATCTAATTTAACGCTTTAGTCAAATTTCTGATTCACTCGATTTGACCTGAAAAATAAATTGTTGCGTTAATTTAGATACATCTCGATACTCGGAACCTTTGAATTTAAGTTTTCCGAGTAAACCGAGGAGCAAACACTTATATTTTAGCTTTATGTACAGGATGCCCCGTTATAAACGCCACCAGCATTGAATTTCTTGTTATTCATTTTATAAAAAAGTTTTATATAAAATTTGTAGCATTTTAGCGAAAGATTTGAACGCAGCCTGTTTCAGGTATACAGGGTGTCCCAGAAAAGTGACAGACCAAACACATTTTTTTAATGGGTATTTTGGTGTTGGATAGGGCATATCTTTAATACTTATGCCAAAGAAACGTAAAACTGCAAAAGTTTGTTAGTTGGCTATATAACCAATTATTAAAAAGTTCAAGACAAGTCAAGTTATATTATTTAAGATAATTAAGTAAGATGATTGGCTTTACAAATGAAGAAAAGCTACACAATTTTTATATTTTTATTAAAAATAATAAAAATTCATAGATATGCTGCAAAACGTGAATACCGTAACATATTTGGAGAAAATAGACTACCTCCAATTAGAACTTTTCGACGTATTTATCGACAATATTGGTCTAAGAAATCATTAAAGAGGAAAAGGAGTACTGCAGTCGTGAACGAAGAAGACTTGCAAGTTTTATTATGCTTTATTGGTAATTATGTTTTAATTATTTTTTTTTATCAACTCAAATTAGGTAAAGGTAGAATCAAATATTCTCTAATATGTGTTGTTTTAGACAATCCTCAGCACTATGTAATAGATTGCGGTTGCAAACTAAAGGTTTCTAAGACAAAAGTTTGCAAAATTAAAAAAAAAATACAAAATGCATCCTTTTAAAATTACAAAAACAACATTTAACGGAAGAAAACAAGAGACAGACAACGATTTCAATTTTGCATATATATGTTAGATAGGTTCAATAATGATCCCGATTTATTTAACAAAGTGGTATGGACAGACAAGTCATCACTTTCAACCCCTGCGATACCAAATTAAAAAAAAATTAACACTACTGGTCACCCGAAAACCCTCAAAATGATTTTGAAGGTAAACGTTCTGGTCGTCGCAGCGTAAAAGTTTGGTGCGCAATAAAACAAAATAGAATATTTGGTCCTGTATTTTACAATGGAAACATGAGCATGACAGGGAATCGCTGCTTAAACCAATGCAGAACAGTTTTTAGAAGATTGACCTGTTAATGCTTGGCGTAGTGCCTTATGGCAACAAGATGGGGCGCCTTTCGTCTTATCATAATATGCATATAGTCAAAGAATATCTAAATGACAGTTTCGATGAATGGATCGGAAGAAATCGGCCAATCGAATGGCCTGCGAATAGTCCCGATCTCACTATTCCAGACACTTCTTTGTGGGGACCTTTAAAGAATTTTGTCTACTACAGAAGCTGTGATATTCCCAACATAATAAAAGAGGCAATAAGAAACGAAAGAAATAGAATTAACACTCATCATCCAGATTGGATTACTAAAGCAACAAATAAATTAATAAAAGGATATAGGTTATGTATCGAGATGAATGGTGATCATTTCCAACACTTATCCACCTATCAAAATTAGTTTTTCAAGTAGTTTTTAACATCACTCATTCAATTAAATAGTTATTTTTTAGTTTTGTTACAAATATTTTTTTTTTAATTAAGGGGTATTTATTTCAGCAATAACTTATTACACTATAAACCACAGCGTCGTTAAATGAAGAATCTCAGTTAACACAAAAAATATATTTTTGCTTTCTTTTTGCGAACTATTAAAGATAAATCTATCGAAATATATATTTGGTCTGATACAATTTTCTGGTACACCCTGCATACGTAAAACGCTACAAGTTTTGTATAAAACCTTTTTTTATAAAATGAAAAAAAAAACAAAGTTAAATTGGGTGGCGTTTATAACGGGAACCCGTGTACTTAGATTATTAGTAGAAAGTAAATGTGGTCAAGACTTGATCTAATTTGATTCTTATTAGTCAAATTTCTCAATTTCTTTAGCCACTTGATTTGACCTGATAAAAAATTGTTGCGTAAAATTTGTTTCTCAGAACCTTGAATTTTCTTCGGAATTTTCTGAGTAAAAACTTACATTTTTGCTTTATTTTGAATATCAGTACAAAGTGGATTTAATCAAAATTTTTTGTAATGTAATCCCAAGTGTACCTAATGCTCAAGGTACCTAATGCTTATTAGTCGAATTTCTGATTCTGTCAAACTCACTTAATTTTACCAAAAAAAAATTTTTTTTCGCATAAATTTCAATACTCAGAAGCTTAATTTTGAGTTTTCTAACTAAAAACTTATATTTTAGCTTTGTTTAGAGTAGAAAGTAGATTAGTGATCGAAATTTTTAGCTTCTTCGCAGGAAATTCTCTAAAAATTTCGATCAGTAATATACTTCGCAGAAAATAAATTTCTTTCAACTCTCATAGAAAGTAGATGTAGCCAAAACTTGATTTAATTTAATTCTGTACTTAGTCAAATTTCTAATTCACACTGACTCACTAACTGGACCTGAGAAAAAATTGTTGCATAAATATCAATCCTCAAAATTAATCTCTCTCAAACTATTTCATCTACGGGACTTTATTAGGTAGAAGGTGAAAGAGAACATTGAAAAAACCGTGAAGGATTTCACGGCTGGTCAAAATACAATCTAAAGGGTTTTCCGGGCTTTGAAGCCGTGGTCCAATAGAATTTCTTCCGAACGTTTCATCTACAGCTGCGACAGACGTTATCAAAAGCGACGAGGCAATGGGCGATGTGATCTCCAGTGCATCCCGACCCGACGTTAGATTGTATTAAAAAACCGTTGGATGCACTCCAATCTATCCACTCGCTCTAAAGTTACAAGAGTTCTAATTTGGAAATTGAGAAAAAAGAGGTAGTACCTAATCCCACTTTGGTCAATTTCGAAAAAAAATGTTTTTTTTTAGCTATTTTGATCGGAATGATGCCACTTTAATACCTTACGAATGTAACACACATAATAAGACTGAAATTAGCACTATAAGTGGACTATTTTCTAAATTGCCTTTAAGGCACATTCTAAAAATGCTTTAAAATCGACCAACGAAGAGGTATATATCCCAAACTATTGAACCTAAGGGACTTTTTTTAGTGGAATGTGAAATGGGACATAAAAAAGAACAAGAAACCTTTGGATCCACACCAATCGGTTTACTTGTTATAGTGTTGCATGCGGTCAAAGTTGGAAAATGGGAAGAATGAGAGAATACATGGCGGGGATGTTATTCAATTTCGAAAAAATTTTGAAATTTTGTTTTGCTGTTTTTGATCGGAATGAGGCAATTTCAATCCCCTATGAACGTAACAAGTATAATAAGAGTAAAAATAGTCCCATAAATGAACTTTTTCTACAAACGTCAAATAATGACGCATTTTACGCTTTCATTAGACAAACGAAAACCTAACCATTTTTGAGGATCAGAATGTGAGTTTACTTTTCCGCGCGTTGCCCAGGACAGCAAGCGAAAAAGATTTTATCGCTTGCTGTCAATAGCAACTACCACCACTCAACCAAATATTTAAAACGTCATTGTCACTTTGATTTAAATTTTCAGATTGTGTCTTCATTCAAATTTCAGATTATTTGAAATTTATTGTTTGTAGAAAAAACGTTGTATGCATTACGAGCACAAAGTAACTTTTTTGCTCTCGAGTGATTGCCGCTCTCCGCTTCGCGTCGAGCGGCAAACTTCACTCTCCGAGCAAAAAAGTTGTACTTTTCGCTCTTAATACATAAATAACTATTTTTCTAAATGCGTTTCGATTAGATTATTCATAGTAAGTAGATGTAGTCATAACTTGCACTCATTTATTGCTTATTTAGTAAAATTTCTGATTTATCATTATTAAATTTAATTTCTGATTAATTCAGTCGATTTGACCCCAAAAATTTTTCAAAAAATTGTTGTACTTATTTATTTTGTAGTAATATTATTTTGAGTTTTTGAGTAAAAAAATATATTTTCGCTTTGTTAAAACTAATAGTAGAAAGTAGAGGTAATCAAAACTTGATCTAATTTAATAGATATGTAGTCAAATTTCTGATTCTTTCTGACTCACAAGATTTAACCACAGAAAGACTTTTTGTTGTAAGTTTCGATACTTAAAAGCTTTATTTTGAAATTTACGAATAAAAACTTATATTTTAGCTTTTTTTAGATTATTAATAGAAAGTAGTTGTGTGGCAAACTTGACCTAACTTAATGCCTCTTTAGTCAAATTTCCGATTTTCTCGGACTCGGATTATTAATGGTGTAAATATACCGTTAGTTGTTAGCATATACAGTGTGTCCAAGATAAGGATGCATTGCATGGGGATCTCTGCAACGGCAAGAGATATGAAGGCAGTTAAATTAAAAGAAAGTTGCACAATGGGGAGACCTTTTACACGGTGTTTGCAAAAATGAATTGTTTGTCTTAGATTTTTAGATATCTCAAAAACAGTAATTTTATGGATTTTTGTGTTTATTTATTTTTAAAGTTATTCAAAGAGTAGTATCCAAAAACAAATAACACTTTCTTATTGCACCTTTTTAAGCTCTACAAGATGACGTTTACTAATTTTTGTTACAACGTTTTGTTGCCGAGAGACCATCATCAACTTAACTTTTTCATATGGACTTTTAAAAAAGTACATACTGTATTAGATATTGCTTTTTATACTCAATTCGACAATGTGTTAAATTACATGATTTATATCAGTTCTTGTGTCAAAAAAGCAATTTTTATTAAATTATCTACATTTTTCAATACCAGGCGATGAATAACATTATAATTGTCAGTTGCAACATCTGTCAATAAATGTTTCAATAGAAGTAGCGAAAATTATTTCAGTTATCCATTAAAATTATGCCGGGGAATAGTTTCACGGGGGTAGAAAAATTTGATATGTTGTCATGTTACGTTTTATCCCAAAACAATTGTGTGGCTGCTGAGAGTATGTACATCGACAAATATCCTGAATGAAGATAGCCCAATCTGAATGAAGATAGCCAAATAGATCAATCTTCACACGTGTAGCTTTCAACCTGAAGGAGTATGGGTCATTTAAGGAACCTATTAAAACCAGGAAAAAAACTTCTAATGAAGAAAAAGAATATCAAGTTATTCAATCAGTCATTGAAAAACCTGATGAATCAACAAAAGAAATTGAAAGTCAAACAGGAGTAGCCAGATATACAGCCCAATTTATTTTAAATAAAAATAACTTTCACCCCTATAAATTTAGAATTTGCCAAGGACTGCGACCTGGAGATGAAATTAGAAGGACGTTCTGTGAATGATATACAAGGCAGTGTCACATTGATAACGACTTTCCATTCAAAGTTATTTGGTCGGACGAAAGCAAGGTAACAAACAACGGAATTGTTAATAGAGGCAATACCCATTATTGGGCACAAAGCAACCCCCGGGTAAAAAAATCATCCAAGCACCAACACCGATTTGGCTTCAATATGTGGTGTGGAGTTCTGGGCACTAGAATATTGGGACCTTTTATTTACCACAACTCCTTAACCTCAGAACGCTACCTTTCTTTATTGAGAAATGAATTGGAAGAAAGTCTAGATAATCTGCCGCTACAGAATGTACAAGACTGTTGGTTTCAACAAGCCGGTGCACCTGCACACAATGCTAGACTAGTTCGAGGGTACCTTTCGGAACAGTTTCCAGGAAAAACAGTCGGTACTTATGGTGAGGTTTCCTGGCCAGCGCGATCACCGGACTTAACCCCACTAGACTTTTTTCTTTGGGGTTACATAAAAAACCAAGCATACGTTCACCATTTTGATACAGAGGATTAACTTTTGCGAGCAGTTACGGCAGCATTTAATACTATCACTCCAGAATTATTATCCCGAGTCTTAGAATCAACGGTAAGAAGATATTACATGTGTTTAGAGAATAATGGTTATTTATTTGAACATTTGTTGTAAATTTTGCGTCCTTTTTGTTTGTTCTATTTGTTGTTATGCATTTTTATTCATTTCCTACTAATAAAAAATGTAGATATTTTATTACGAATTGCTTTTCCGACACAGGTCCATCTCATTGTTGAATTGGGTATAAAAAAGGCTATCTTTTGCTTTCTCTACTTTTTTTCGGTCTATAAAAAAAGTAAAGTTGATGATGGTTCATCGATAATGAAACGTTGGAATAAAAAGTAACAAACTTCATCCTTTAGAGCTTAAAAAGGTGCAATGAGAAAGTGTTTTTCGTTTTCGAGTATTGTTTGAACTAACTCACAAAATAAATAAAAATCAAAATCCATAAAACGACTGTTTTGAGAAGAAAAACTAAAAGAAACAACTCATTTTTGCAAACACCATCTAAAAGGTCTCCCCGTTGTGCAACTTTCTTCTAATTTAACCGCCTTCGTATCTCTTACCGTTTTGGAGATGCCCATGTAGTACATCTTTATCTTGGACACACTGTACCCCTTATAAGTTTATTAGAAACGTCATTTGGAAATCTATGAATTTTTGACAGAAAAGGATGACATATTTTGCACTTTCTTTAAATTTATTTATATTTTATTTAGGTATTTTTTACTTAATCAAAGTAAACGGATTTTTCTTTTTTCATCTTTTTTTTTGGCATTTTATAGCCGACTACATGACGTTTTCAAATAAACGCCCCTTATATTCAACCTCAATTATCTCTATTTAGATCTAGGCGAGTAGGTTTTTATATATGTATTTATATAATTTAGTGTGGATTTAGATGTATTTATATAAATTTATACTTTTTAAATTTATGTGAATTTATCATGACCTAAATGTATTTATGTGTATTTAGACAGGTTTATAATGTATAAAATTTACAATATTTATCTGGTGCATTTTTCTATTTATATGTGCATCTTTCTTTAGTTGGGACACCTACTTATGGAGCGCCATACCCCTCGCATTGTTTCTATGCTCCTCGAATAAAAGTAGGGCGGTTTAAGTAACCTTTGAGTAAAGTTTGAGGGACCTTTGAGTAAATTAGCTCTTCTGAAATGGTCAATTGTAGATTGAAATTACAATTACAATTTTTTTATTACACAGAAGGGATCTTCTGAGTGGTTTCAACTTTGGGGCTAATTACAGGTCAAAATGTGGCTATAAAGTCTAAAGCATCTTGTAGGTTAATTCAGGCGCCAACAGAAAATCAAAGGCTGAACTATTTTAACTAGTGGAATGAAAGTACAAGAGCGACACAACTACATTCATTCAGTTTTGTGGGTTACAGTCTTTCACAAAAATGCTTAATCCCAGATCTAAAGGTCGATAAGGCAGCGATAGGAATTCGTTAATTGTCGGAAATATTGAAGCAGACGGCAGTCGGAAAAGGGTCCAGCCTCGGTCCAGCAAATCATTTATAATATAGGGTGCTCATTAGAAAACGTGATAAAGAAGGCTGTTACCGAGGCTGTGATATAAAAAGACGACAAAATCAAAGTAAATGGACTTTTGTTCCTTCATTTTATTTTGACATTTCTCCCAAAGACATTTTTCCTGAAGGCATCCTGTATTTGAGATTAGATATTTTTTTTAGCAACAGGTAATGTCATGTTGCAAAACCAAGAGAACTTTAACTTTGCTACATGGGTGTGCTGGTAAACATAAAATACACAACTAAAAATCGGTAATAGAGTACAAAATTCCAAAGCAATGTTTCCGTTAAACTGTTATCGCCCTATAAAACGTGGTCTCCAGATTACCAATCACGAACATTTCACTCATCAACACCGACCAGGCACTGGCGATGTTTATTTACGAAACTCTTTCATGAATGGCTCAAATCTTTGACGTTTCGCGTCTGTAAACCCATTCGTTTTACGACTCGGATCACTATATACTCTCCGATTTACGAGGCACTAAAGGATGCTGATAACTCTGGCATATTGGAGTTGGTCCCGTGTTTAAGAATCCCATAAAACCGGTCCAGAACATTCAGAAGTGGGATTTTATTCATATTAAGGTCAGCTGGAGTATATTTGAGAAGCAGCACTGGGAGTTAATAAAGTTTAGTGCGTTTTACAATGAACGTGGAGGATGGTGTTCAGATGAGACTAGACACCTGAAATGTGTCCTAAACTTCACAAGAGCAGTCGTTTTGGAAAAGTTGTTTATTATTGTTCTAAATAATGTGTTTAAAGCAAATCACTCCAAAGGTTAAAAATCGATTAAAAATTACACAAAGCACCTAAAAAATTTAAATTTGGGTTAAAGTAGGTTTAAAATTGCCCACTTTGTCTAAAAATTCAACTTCTGATGTTTTTGGAGAAAATTTCAATTTCAGGGGAAAAGATAAGAAAAACTGATTGAAACTAGTTGTTTTTAGTAAAAATGATTTTTGAGCCAAAGAAGGTAAAATCTATCTAGCACCGCCCCAAAATTAAAACTTCGTTTAGTTTTTTCGAAAAAGTCAAACCAGGATCAGTGCCAAAACACACGTTGAAAAGTGACTCAATGTGTATAAAACTAGAAATGTGGAGTTTGAAAAAATTAAAATTGTAACTTGATTCTACAATTAATCATTTCACAAAGATGATTTTTTCCAGGGTCCGCCATAGTTATTTGAAAGGCATAGAAACAAAGGGGGGGTATGACAATCTCTAAATAGGTGCTCCAACTAAAGAAAAGTATTTATGAAATCAATTTACAGGTAAAGGTAAATACTGTAAATACATTATAAATAGGTCTAAATCCACATAATTACATCCACAAGTACATCTAAGTATAAATTTATATAAAAATACTTTTGACACAAAATTGTATAAATACATGTCAATAACCTACGTCTAAATGAAAATTTTTAAAATATAATTAATTACCAGACTGTGAAGGCATTCACGGCCGGTCATAATACTATCTAAAGTGTTTTCCGGGCTATAAAGCCGTGGTCCAATGGAATTGCTTCCTGACGTTTCGTCTACTACTGCGGCAGACCTTATCAAAGGCGATGAGGCAGTGGGCGAAGTGATCTCCCTTGCTTCCCGACGATGACTGATTCGACTGTAGCACGCTCCGTGGTATTCGGTGGCGCGGGGTATCGACGCGCTCGACGTGTGTCGCAGAACTCGCTTCCAGTCTGCATTCAGAAACGTAATTTCCTCCTTTCGTCGAAAAACTGCATTCTTTGACTCTTTCTCCAGGGGATATTCTCATTAGCTTCGACGTTGTTTCGCTTTTCACGATGGTTCCCATTAAGGAAGCCATGGAACATATTAATCAGGAGTTTCCACAGGATATTGCTAAGCTGTTCCAACATTGCCTAACCACTACATATTTTCTATGGAAGTTCAGTAATAGCCTACTATTTTATGGTAATTTTCGAGACCAGGGCGCTGGCTACAGCAAGGAAGAGGCCAAGGTGCTGGTTTCGATATGTGGACGACACCTTTGTCATTTGGAGCCATGGAAAGGGCGAACTTCAAAACTTCCTCTTACACCTAAACTCTGTTAACCCAAAAATCCAATTCACTATGGAGATAGAAAAGGAAGGACGCCTACCGTTTTTGGATGTTTTGGTGGCAAGGAGGCCGAATGGAAAGCTTGCAAATACCGTGTATGGAGAGCCAACACACACTGACCGATATCTAAACAACGGATCAAATCATCATCCAAGACAAAAAAGGGGAGTCATAAATCTCTGTTTGTGAGAGCCAAGAGAATTTGTGAGCCAGCTGAATTGGAACGAGAAATGAAGCATCTGGAGCGCCTTTGGTTGGAATGGATACAGCAAGCAGGAGTTCGATAGAGCCGTGCGCCCAAGGAATGTAGAGCGACAGGAAGCGACAACGGGAGATGATATAGAAAAGCGCGGTTGGGCTACTCTACCATACATCCACAAAGTCACGGACAGGATTGGCAGGCTACTGGAAAAGCACAAGGTTAAGAATGTCTTTAAACCCACTCGTACAATTGAACAGAGCTTGAGATCTGCTAAAGACCTCAGAGATCCCCTATCAGCACCCGGAGTTCCATGCAGCTGTGGCTCTGTATACATTGGCACCACAAAGCGCAGTGTCAACACGAGGATCACAGAACACAAAAGGAGTTCCAAGCTTGGACAAACGCAAAAGTCAGCAGTAGCAGAGCACGCTCTCTCTGAAGGTCACAACATCCTTTTTAATGAGGTGGATATCCTACATCAATCACGCTACTATCCGAGACTAACGAGGGAAGCCATTGAGATTTTTAAACACGAAAACAATTTCAACAGGAAGGACGAACTTACGTTTCTGAATGCAGACTGGAAGGGAGTTTTGCGACACACGTCGAGCGCGTCAAAACTCCGCGCCCCCCCCCCCCCCACTGCCTCTTTGCCTTTGATAATGTCTGCCGCAGTAGTAGACGAAAGGCCAGGAAGCAATTCCATGGGACCACGGCTTTATAGCCCGGAAAACACTTTAGATAATAATTAATTACGGTCAATAATAGGGTGTTTATTTGTAAACGTCATGTAGTTGGCTGTAAAATGTAAAAAAAAATAATTAAAAAAGAAAAGTCAATTTACTTTGATCATGTCATCCGTTTCTGTCGAAAATTCACAGCCTTGTAAATGACGTTTTCTGAAAAATTTATACGGGGTACACAAGTATATGCTAACAACAAAATATAAATGTAAATATAAAGGGTGTTCATAAAAAAACTTTGTAGCAAGCCCTGCAATTAAAACTCATCTCTCTGATAGTCTGAAATAAGTTCATTAAAAAAATGAAAATCCGAACATTTTATGGCAGTTTCAACTTTTAATTTTTTTATGAAGTCATCTTAAACCTACTCTTCTTATTCCATGGCCAATTTGAGTTTTTTTTTAAATAAACGCCTGGTATTTTGCTGCTAACGCTGTCAAATTTTCCACCATTAATAAACCGTTTGCTCGGAAGTGTGTCATTAAAATTGTTAGAATGATTTTTATTATATTCTTTTAATAGAGAACTGTATAGATAATACAGAAATTTTGAAGCTTCTGATAAACTTAAGAGATTTAAAAAAAACAATAGGAAAATTTACTAAAATTTTAACATCACTTTAAATTGTTAGAATTAATCATTTAATTTTGGACACGCTGTTTGTCTCATAACTGATTGATACTTATGTAATATAAAACCGTAAGAATGGTACAGGAATGTTAAAGATTCCGAATAACTTAAGAAACTTGGAAAGAATTAAGAAAATTTACTTAAAAGAGGTAGTTCTGGAAAAGCTCTGCTATTTTTTTAAGTTTTAATGCAAATTTCTGTACCTCATTCACTTATTTTTGGCATCTCGTTACCGTTGAAACTTTCATTTTTTGTTATACCTATCTCTTTTTGGCGCATGTTGAGAAGATACGATAAAAATGTCAAAGTCAGATTTCCAACGCCTACTTGACGGCACTAATAAGTGAATGGTTTATAGAAACTCTATCTAAATCATTTATTATTATTGTATTGTCAATCAGATACATTTAAAACCTTCATTTGTTTTTTGTTGAAATGGAATAGCCGAATAATTTATAATTATTACTATTTGATTAAACTGTTTGGTTATTTGAATCCAAAGTGTTTTCCGGCCTTTGAAGCGGTAGTCCAATGGAATTTCTTAGTTCGTCTACAACTGCGGCAGACATTATCAGAGGCGATGAGGCAATGGGCGAAGTGATCTGCCGTGCTTCCTGACGTTGACTGATTCGATTCTGGTAAGCTCCGTGGTATTTATTTCCCCTCCGTCGCGATGCAGTGGGGTGGGGGTATTGGTGGTGCGGGGTTTCGGCGCACATGAGGTATGTCGTAGAACTCGCTTCCAGTCTGTATTTAGAAACGTAATTTCTTCCTTCTTGTTGAAATTGTTGTCGTGGTTCAAGAGTTTTGTGGAACTCTTACCAGATACCAGATAACATTCCTGTATTGGCCGGGCGCTGGGATTGCTGATGGTATGCAAACACGAGGCATCGTTGTGACTATCGTGCGTTCTGGATCTCTGAAAAGAGAACCCTTTATGTTTGCTGTTGTGTGGAGAATGTTGTTCTTTTTGCTTAATGCTGTCGCCTGTCATTATGGATGTAAAACTAAATACTGACACCATCCTTGTTATCAGAAAATAGGTAAGGCCTCTACTATCTAAGATGTTTTGTGTGATATTTGGTTTGTTTCTTGTTATCGTCATTGTTTTGTTAATATACCTATAAATAATTTAAGGGATTTTTTAAAATGTTTTTGAATGGCTTAATAATTTGTAATTTTGTTCTTTCTGCTGTTTTTGTTTTTTCTGCCTGTATTGTACAACTAGCAGAGAGTAATTTGTGTATAAGCGTGTATATATTGGCATATGCATGTATATATTAGTGATGAAAATCTTATTCACTGTACTTTTTTTTGTTGACTGCACAGTTGTGTAAATCCACTTTGTATATGTGTATTCTGTTGATTCTTTCCTGTTTACTTACCGTGTTCTTATACATATGTTACAGCCGAAAAAGACGTGAATTATACGTCGAAAAGTTGGCAGTTTTTCGAATCCCAAGGGTGTTTTGTTTTGTCCTTTACCTGCTATCCACCGCAACTTTAAATTGAGAATATCATAGTCTTCGTTCAAGGCTTTTATCCACGACCATACTATAATAATCACATTATTCTTGTACATTTTCAAGCTTAATACTAACCATTATTCACTAGTGAATAATGAACATTATTCACAAGTGAATAATGAGTTGTCATGGAAACGAAACATGTCGTAGGCAACTGACAACTCAAAAAGTAAACTGCCCTATACGTGAAATCAGTATTTACCCCTGGTTCATTCGAATAATTATCCTTCTATTAGGATGTATTGACACAAATGTAGGTTACAGTGTCTCTTTTTTACTAAAAAATGTACTTTTTACTAAAAAATACTTAAAATAGGCTCTAAAATTAAGTAATCTACCGTGCACCCTTGTAGCACTGAAATGGACATGCACGAGCGACTAGACTGTCATCTATATGACGCCTCAAATTCGGAATGACGTAACCCTATAGTCGTGACATTTTCCAGTTGTTTCAGTTTTTAGTTCTTAGTTTGTTAAAATCTAGTTGAAAATATGGATTCGGACACTGAAAATTCCATAAACGGCACTCCACCAGACATTATCGAGTCCGCAAAAGTAGCATCGTTAAATTTACTTCCCGAAAAATCAAGAAATCTGTACATGAGCATTTACAAGACGTTCATGAATTGGGAGCATACAAGAAACATACATTATTTCTCGGAGTCCGTTCTTTTGGTATACTTCACGAAACTAGCCAAGAAGTATCAGCCAGCTTCATTATGGAGCCAATATTCCATGTTGAAAAGTACTTTAACTTTAAATCATAAAGTTAGTATTGAAAATTACACAAAATTGCGCGCCTTTTTAAAACGCAAATCGGAAGGATTCCATCCTCCCACCAAAAAAGCAAAGATATTTTCGGCTGAAGATAAACCGTTTCCTATCGAATGCAAGCGATTTAAAATATCTCTCGACAAAGGTATGTACATTATCTACAAATTTACTTAATATCTACAAGATTTTATTATTTTGTAATGTTCATCGATAGGTGGCCCTTGTAATGGGAATAATGGGAGCCTGCCGAGGTGGTGAGCCCATGGCAACTATTCTATGTTGAAAATGCAAATAGAAAGTAACACATGCTTTTGTTAACTTTGTTGTGTGATTTAGTGAGGTGTCAGTTTGTGCGAATACACCCTGTATCTTTATTCTATTATTGTTATGTAGTGACATTGTCAATAAAAGTTAATAATTGGTACATAATTAAAAAAAAAAATCTATAAATTTGACTGGCTTTTAAAATTGTGAATTATCTTTTTGGCCCTTATAACGTACAATATTTGAGAAATCCCGGAATGTTCGTCGTGGATAAAGTATACTATTCTACTCGCATTTAATGAGCATTATTCTTTCGGGCAACTTGTGCCACTCGCTTCGCTCGTGGGCTCAAACGTTACCCTCGAGAATAATGACTCTCATTAAATGCTTCTTGTATAATATACTATTAGAGGTTTCCTTTCTGCGAAGGTGAGATTACTTTTTGGTGGTTTTGCGAGTTGTAGAATTCATGACGCCTCCATCCTTATCTGTTCAGCCGTCTGAATTGGCAGCTGCCGGATTCCGCTCTCCACATTCGCTACGATGTCTTCCACAGGTACCCTGGATCGTTATGCCAACATTTTTTCCCTTTTTCAGAACGCTCAGCGCGTCGGTTGACAGTTCTTTGTCGGTCAAACTGACTACAACCTTGCGTTGACTCTCTTCGGATGTGAGGTTTAATGTGGCCGGCGAATTATCGCTGGCACATAGTAAGTCAAATTTCTTCCTTTGTCGATTCTGGGGGATAGGAAAAGGTGGGTCGAACGATCGAACGATCCACCTTTTCCCAGTTGCTCCATGCAAACTCTTAGCTAGTTCTAAATTGACAAATAAAAGTTTTTTATTATTATATGCAAGATCTCTGCGAATCTCATCGGGAATCACGGCAGATAATTACGTTCATTACCTCCTTGCCTTTGATAAAGTCTGCCGCAGTTGTGGACGAGACGTCAGGAAGAAATTCCATTGGACCATGGCTTCAAAGCCCGGAAAATACTTTAGATTGTATTTTGACCTGCCGTGAAAGTCTTGACAGTCTTATAAGCGATTAATTATTATATCTCGTCCTTCAAATGGTCAAATGCAAAATCATGTAAGGCATACGTATTTTTTGAGTCGTAATAATTGTTATAGCACTTCAGAGATTAAAGTGGATCTTATCAATAATTCTTTTATAGGCGGGTGTCATAAGAGTTTACACGTGTATCAACATTTATATTAGTACCTAACATTTAATTTTGTACACAGTTTTGATTTAAAATAGTACCCTTTGAAATAAAAAAATTGTATCTAAAGTGTTTTCCGGGCTTTGAAGCCGTGGTTCAATAAACAATTTTCCTGACGTTTCGTCTACAACTGCGGCAGACTTTATCAAAGGCGATGATGCGATGGGCGAAGTGACATCCCGTGCTTCCCGACGTTGACTGAATCTGCAGTGGAGGGACTGGAGTGGGGGTAGTGGTGCCGCGGGGTTTCGGCGCACCTAAAGTATGTCGGAGAACTCGCTTCCAGTCTGCATTTAGAAACGTAATTTCGTCTTTCTTCTTGAAATTGTTGTCCTGTTTAAAGATCTCAATGTCCTCTCTCGTTAGATACGCTGCGATTGACTGAAGATATCCACCTCGTTGAAAAGGATTCCGTGACCTTCGGAGAGAGCGTGCTCTTCTACTGCTGACTTTTGTGTTTCTCCCAGCCTGCAACTCCTCTTGGGTTCTGTAATTCTCGTGTTAACACTGCGTTTTGTGGTGCCGAATTATACCGATCCACAGCTCCATGGAACTCGGTAAACTCCGGGTGCCGATAGGGTATCTCTGCGGTCTTTGGGCGATGCCCAGCTCTGTTGTATTGTACGAGTGGGTTTAAAGACAGTGTTAACATCGCGTTTTTCAAGTAGCCTTCGCCTTCCTGTAATACCACGGAGCTCACTACAGTCGAATCATTCAATGTCGGAAGGCACGAGATATCACTTCGCCCATTACCTCATCTAAATAGTTATTTATGTATTAAGAGCGAAAATTACAACTTTTTTGCTCGGAGAGTGAAGTTTGCCGCTCGACGCGAAGCGGAGAAAAAATCTTTTTTCTACGAGCGTGCTTATTATGTCACTTTCCCGCACGCATTTTGTTTTAGAAATCTTTACTTTCCCGCACGCCGTGCGGGAAAGTAAATATTTAAAGAATGACTGATTTATAATATAATTTATAGTCTGCCTATCTAGATAGGTGCGTCTGCCTTACAGCCGTTCCAATCTGTTTTAAGGAACTATTATGCTCGCCTTTATTGATTTTTGATACAAAATATACCTATAATATACGTACTTTTTATTCCAATGTCACCAGTTCATGTCTGAAACATTACGTCACGCCAACAATCACACCAAGTTTTTGTCATGACAACCAATTGATTGTTGATTAATTCAGCTGTCATACTGTTGACAAAGATAAAGTTGTTTATGTATTGTATGTTTATTCCTTGTATATGTTACAATGAATTGGCTCGTAGAAAAAATATTGTTCCTACCTCGTGCGGGAAAGTATCACTTTCCGCACTAGTTAGGAAAATAACTATTTCGCTTGCTGCCCTGGGCAACGCGCGAAAAAGTAAATTCACAGTCTGATCCTCAAAAAAGGTTAGGTTTGTGAATGTGAGGTCTAATGAAAGCGTAAAATGCGTCATTATTGGACGTTTGTAGAAAAATAGTACCTATTTGCAACCTGAGACGGAAGTATGATTCCAACTCTCTCTTAGCAAACTTTGCCGCGGGATTAAAAAGTTAAATATTTTATTCCCCGGGTGTTAGAAAATATTGTACTATTCACTTGTTAAATTTATTTATATTAAAATTTTACAGTGTGATTTATTCGAATATTCAAATAATTCGAATCTTTGCTCCAATTCTTCTTTCAGCACATGCTGTGAAATTACAATAGAATTGTCAATGTGAGATTTCCGGGCAGATTTCCAAGGCTAACTGTTAATTTGCGTAATTCGTAATACGACACAGAAATATAGAAAAAATGAGCTATCAAAATCTATTATTATTTTTAAAAGAATTAAGCCAGTCTAGAGATAGGTAATTAATCATGAAAAAAGCCTAACAAGTATGTCCTGTTTGTTTTGAACAGCTAAATTTCAGTAGATCCATATAAATACTTGTAATTAGACCTAAATATACGTAAATGTATCTTAATACTTATAAATGCTTGTAAATACGTATACTTATATCTAGCTGATGATAATCGTGGATGACAAATCCACGAAAATTCCACTAATTACATGCTAAAATCCATAAATAACTTTGTATTTATAATTAAGTGACCCAATTTTGACCAGTGTCTTACCCCTCGAAAAAATATAGGTTTGTTACTGACCACCAACTAGTGGTGGCGACACAAGGGTGGAAAAGTAATATTAAAAACTAGAAGAATTTATAAAAGAAGTCCAACACCATGTTCCAAATATATCCATAGATGGGTCACGTAGCTAAGTCAGTTGGGGGACTTCAATCAACAAAAAAACCCTCATTTGGGGAAACTCGTTCAATGGCGACAGTCCGATTGTTAAAAATACACCTTCAAAGAACGTCATTAAGTTGTTAAAGATCCATTTCCTAAACATGTTTCCGGCGAAGGAGCGGCTTTGCGGTCGGAGTGCCAAAACCGTCAAGATTAACTACAGTTGACGAAAAAACCAGTCAGCATCTGCTGAAATTAACATCGCTGCTGCTACTTTAAATAGCTTTGTTTGGACGAAGTTGATTTAGGACCCATCCAGAATTATAAAGCGTGAAATCCCCATTCGTCTTGGAAAGGAAATACGTTCAACTGGTACAAACGCGCACCAATCGTGATTAATTGCCCCATATTTTCTTCACTTAGACCCATCCATTAACGGTCTTAAAAAGCCAACAAAATTGCATTTCGTAAACTTGAAACATGACGGTTTTTACGAGCGAAAAGCCTAATAAATCCAATCTAGATGAAAACAAAGCCGAGCACGATTTGATCAGCTTTTGATTAATCTAGGGCTTAAGGGTGATATACGGGATATTAATTTGAAATTTCGCTCCAAGCAGAAAATTAATTTCGTTTTAATGCCTTCATTAAGCCGGCTGCAGCTGCGTTATGAGATGTTAATTTAGCGTTAACGACAAGAAATCATGCGAACAATCAAACGCTTCAGTTTTATGGGAATTTGCCCACTAATGGCTAAAAAAAGTTTTCAAGCAGTTTTGCCTTATTTTTAAGCAACTCCAAAACCATCAAATTGCATTTTTTGACAATTTAACCTCGTTTTTAACCTATTAATGCCCTGATTCTAATTTGATTTTTTCCAAAGGCTCCAAATTTGCCACTTTAGACACTTTGTGTGGTCGATTTTCAACCCTAATCCTAGCCAAATTTGAACAGTTTGCATTTTTTTTTAATTGCTTAAGTCCTTTCTAACTGATTTTGGCCCTAATCTTAATCTCAGTTTGTCCAAAAACACCAAATTTGTATTTTCACACGAGGTAAATGCGAGGTTTTTAACTTTTAATATTAATAACTTAACCCGACTTTCTCGAAAAACACCAATTTTTCATTTTGTAAAGTTGTTAGTCAAATTTTACTTATTTTCTTCTAAAATAGCTATTTATGATGTAAGTGTTAAAAATGCTCTACAATTCGTATGAGTTCCGTAAAAGCACTGTTAACACGAATATGATAAAATGTTTTATTTGCAAATGCAGTAAAAATCATTCTATGAAAATCTAAGTAGTTGTATTTACTATTAATAACCGCGTTAAAAGTAATTTAATTTAACATTATTGTTAAAAGTAGTTTAATTTTAACACTAGTGCCTTAAATTACCCAATTTTTAAATTGCTATTTTTAACAATTCATTATCGTGTTAAAAGTTGAATTTTTAATGCGGTCGCAGAAAAGTTATTTTCTAACATTGTTAATCAATTTCTAACCTAAATGTATTTATCTTTGCCGCATTTATCTTTGCAGTATTTATCTTAGCCGCTCTAGAAGCTTTGCGTAATTTTAAAACGATTTTTGCCTTAATCTTAATTTGATTTTTTTCAACAAACTCCAAATTGACATATTTAAACGCTTTCTGTCATTTTTCAATGTTTTTCGGATGTAGTTCTAACTCGACTTTCTCAAAATATCACACATTTTCGTTTTAAGGCGTTGTTAGACAAATTTCACTTAGTTTGGTCGAAAAATTAATCTTACCAAAACAAGTTAAAAGATTTGAATCAGCTTTGCCGTATTTTTTATACAATTTTAGTATATAATTTCTTCAAAAACATAAGTTTTTGCATTCTTAGACAGTGTGAGTCGTTTTTAACCGATTTTTGCCCTAATTCTAACCTAAATTTTTTCAAAGGTCACAAATATCCATTTTTAGACACTTTTGTACGATTTTGACCCTAATCCTAACTTAACTAGAATTTCCCAAACATAATTGTTTGTGTCATTTTTAACTAACTGATTTTGGCCCTATTCATAATCTGGGTTTTTCCAAGAACACCAAATTCATATCTTTACACGCTTTGAATCAAATGTTAACGTTTTCTTTTGGTCCTAATCTAGCGGGACTCTCAAAATACACCAATTTTTCAATTGGTGATGTTAGTCAAAATTTTACATATTTTGGTCTAAAACGTGATTTTTACTTAAAGCAACACATTACAAGATTTAAATTTGTTTTGCCTTGGTTTGTCCTAAATTTGAGTTTCTCCAAAAATATCAGGTTGCACTTCTATGCACAATATTAGTTGTTCTTTAACTAACAGATTTTAGCCTTAATTCTAACGTGAGTTTATTCAAACTGTTTTTCACACTTTGTGTAAATTTTAAATGACTGGCAACGTTTCTAGCTTGAAGGGTTTTAAACTCGGTTTTAAAATTGCATTTTTAAATGTCTTGAGCCGTTTTTAATCGTTTTTGGCCCTAATTCTAAGCTGCGATTTTTAAAAAAAAAATCCAAATCCAGTTTGGATTAAGTCATTTTTAACAATAATGTCAAATATATTTATCAGGACAAAATTTAACCAATTTTAACCAATTTAACCAATTTTGGTTAATTTGGCAATCGTTAAACTGAATTTTTCAAAAAACTTTTAGGTACTTTGCATTTTTAATTGCATTCAGTAATTTTTAACTGATTTTGCCCATAAACATAACTTGAATTTCTCCAAAAACACCAAACCATAGTTTTGTCAAACAACACTCAAGGCCTGTCAAAGTAAAGGTTCTAAAAAGCAAGACTATAAAAGTAAATTCTTCAAAAATATACGATGCATTTTTAGACAATGTGGGCAATTCTTGACTGACTGATTTTAGCTCCAATTTTAAGCTGAGTTTATTCAAATTTGCATTACTAGACGCTTTGTATAATTTTTATATTTATATATTTAGGGCGTTGATCCTGATTTGACTTTTTTAACAAAATCCATATTTTTATTGTATTTTTAAACTCTTTGAGTCATTTCTACCCTCTTTTGTTTCTAATCGTAATCTAATTTTTTCCAAACACTGCAAAAATTTAGGTTTACACATTTTTATTTATTTTTGTTTTCTCAAAAAGCACCAAATTTTGAGAGCACAAAGCACCAAAAATTTTACCTGTTTGGTTCAAAGATTATTTTAATAACAGTAACAAGTTAGGAGTTTTGAGCTTTTTCGATACTAGTTCAAACTCGACTTTCTCGGAAAAAATTAACCAAACTTTTATTTTGAAGCGCTGTTAGTCAAATTTCACTTATTCTAATATAAAAGTAATTTTTACCTAATTTATTTAGTTTAAAATTTTATCACGAAAAGTAACAAATTAAAACATTTAAATCAGTTTTGCCTGATTTTGTCCTATATTGAATTTCTTGAAAACAGTATTTTTTAACCTATAGCCTTAATCCTAAATTGTTTTCCGAGAATTTTTCTAAAAACTGTTACTTTATATTTTTAATTGCTTTCAGTTATTTTTAACCGATTTTGTTAATAAACCAAACCTGAATTTCTCCAATTACACCAAATTTCGTGTAAAAATACACCAAATTCGCATTTTTACACAATTCGGTTAATTTTTTTACCGATTCTTGGTTCTTGGTACCACCATGATATTCTGGAAAAACACCAAATTTTTATTTTGATGTGTTCATAGTCAATTTCACGTATTTTAGTCAACAAATTAATTTTACCAAAAACAAGTCAGAAGAATTTAATCAGTTTTGCCTGATTTTGTTCTAAAATCGAATGCTCCAAAAATATTAAAAGTCGCAGTCGTAGCATTTTTAGATAATGTGGCTCATTTTTACCCGACCTTAGCCCTGATTCTCACCTCAATTTCTCAAAATAAGCATAATTTAATCGTTTAGACTCTGATTCTAATTGGAATGTTTCCCTAAAATCTAAATTGGCGTAACCAAACTCTTGAAACACCAATACTTCATTTTGTAGTATTGTTTGTGACATTTTACCTATTTTGGTCTAAAACGTTATTTTTACTAAAAGCAACAAGTTTGCATATTTGAATGACAATTGCAATATTTAAACCACAAAAGTTTAGACACCGTGGATTATTTTAACCGATTTGAATCTTGATTTTAACCCAATTTCTAACTTGAATCTCTCCATTTTTCATATTTACTATTTTTGGACCCTCTGCATGTGTACTTTTTAAACCATTTTTATCCCTAATCCTAATTTCCATTTTTCGACAAACTGGCGTCTTAAAAGCTTTTTCGATACTAGTCCAAACTCGACTTTCTCGGAAAAAATTAACCCAACTTCTATTTTGAAGCGCTGTTAGTCAAATTTCACTTATTCTAATATAAAAGTAATTTTTACCTAATTTATTTAGTCTAAAACTTTATCACGAAAAGTAAGAAATTAAAACATTTAAATCTGTTTTGCCTTGTTTTGTAATAAAGTCGAATATTTCCAAAAATATCAAAATTTGGTTATTAAGCACAATATGGGTCATTTTTTGACCTTTATTGTGATCTTTTTGGTTTAACCTAAATTTGAATTAACCTAAGTTAACGTTTTTGACACTACTTTTTAAATGATATTGGCAACTTTTCTAGCCTGAATATCTCTAAAAAATTAAAATTTGTATTTTTTGATGACTTGAGCAATTTTTAACCAATTTTGGTACTAACCCTTAGTTGCCTTTTGACAGAAATATCGCATGGCAAATTGAGACACTTTAACTCATTTTTAACATGAATTTTTAACCGATTTTGTCCTTATTTTAAACTGAATTTTTGTATAGACTTATACTTTGCATTTTTTAATTGCTTTCAGTAATTTTTAACCGATTTTGTCATAAGCGTAACCTGAATTTCTCCAAACACACATATTTGTATTTCTATAAACTTTAAATAATATTTCACCGCTTTTTCGCCCTAGTTCTATACTTCGATATATTGTCGAAAAACAACAAAAAATTTTTTTCAAGTAGTCGGAGTCAATTTCACTTAGATTTGTCATAAAATTAATTATACCAAAAGCAACAAGTTATAAGATTTTAATCAGTTTTGCCTAATTTTGTTTTAAAATCAAATTTTCAAAAAATATGAAGAGTTTTTAGCCATAAAACTGATTTTTGCACAAAATCCAAACTTCCTATATTGAGTCGAATCCTAATCTATTATTTTAACCATTCAAATTTGTATTTTTACCGAGATATTTTAACTACAAACGCATTAAAAATCGTTCTATGAAAATCTAAGTAGTTTTATTTACTATTAATAACCGGGTTAAAAGTAATTTAATTTAACAGTAGTATTAGTTCAAGGTTAAAAGAATTTTACTTTTCACAGTGTTAAAAGTAGTTTAATCTTAACACTAGTGCCTTAAAATACCCAATTTTTAAAGTGCCTTATAACGCTATTTTTAACAGTTCATTAGCGTGTTAAGAGTTGTGGAAAAGTTATTTTTTAACCTTGTTTTATTTCAATTTCTGACCTAAATTTATTCAACTTTGCTGCTCTAGAAGATTTGCGTATTTTTTAAACGATTTTAACCCTAATCTTAAATTAATTTTTTCAACCCACTCCAAATTCGCATTTTTAAACGCCTTCTATCATTTGTCAATGTTTTTCGGCTCTAGTTCTAACTCGACTTTCTCAAAAAATCACCCATTTTCATTTTAAGGCTGTAGGGTTTTCTTTTTAAGAAAGACAATCTACTGGCACAACTTTCATACTTTTATACCACACCTCGTACAGTACCTTCTTGCTTCCTAAGAAGCTATCAATCATTGGGTTATGGTGTCCTCTTACATGTTCGCTCAGTCTGAGTGTCGCAGAGTACTTTGAACTATCTCATCAGAAAACCACTTTCACAGAGTACTTTGAACACTCTGTCTAGAAATCCCTTAAAGAGGAGGTCCCCGAATTGTCACTCTTAGACGTTGACATGTGTATACTGAGTTGAGTTCGGTAATTACATCCCGAGCGCTCAGGATATCAGTCTATCTCACTCTAGCTCGTTATGGTTTTGGGAGATGATCTATGTCCGGAGCGCTCGGATGGAATTACCGAAGTCGTCTTTGGTTGATTATGCTGTCTTTACAGTTTCGACCAACAAAAAAACCCATGTGGAAAAGATTAAAACCTTTGATGGTCCCTTTTCCATCTTGTCCACAGTCCAGGTCACACGGGACCTGAGCCTGTCCCTAAACGCCGACAGTCTGGCCATGTGGCTACAGTAAATTTCTCTTATTTTGGGGTAAGACTTTCTTTAATTAATTTAAGCTTATCTAAGCCTTTCATTGTTTAATTAGGTCCTAGTTTCTAGTTTCTAGTTCCTAATTGTCGGGTTCCAAGTTCCAATGTTTGAGTGCTGAAACTCATTACCTTTTTTTTTGGATTATACAACTATCATCCATTAAGCCCCTTTGCCGAAGATGGAGCCGTTAGTGACGGTGATGGCTCTTAGGTTTTAAACCGTCCAGTATTCCCTATGTGTTGCACTGATCCTCTACTTCAGCTAGTCAGAAATCCCTGCAAGCTGGCCTAATGTTCAAATTAGTAGGAGTAGATTTAATAACCATTGAGTACCTGCACTAACCATAGGTAAGAACTAACACCGTAGTAAATAAAATAATTGCCCATTTTTAATAATTCCTATTGGTTTTACTTTGGTTTGATCACCTAAACTAATGAACATCCATTACTTTCTATAATAAATTTCTCAATTTCAATATTATAGCCATAATCTATAATCTAAATTGCTAGCTGTGTGCTTTGCTAACTTTTATCTTTAAATACGCCAAAAGGCGTTGTTGAACAAATTTCACTTAGTGTGATAGAAAAAATAATTTTTCCAAAAACAAGTTAGAAGATTTGAATCAGCTTTGCCCTATTTTTGATACAATTGAATTTTTCCAAAAACCTAAAATTTTGCATTTTTAGACAGTGTGAGGTGAGTCGTTTTTAATCGATTTTTGCCCTAATTCTAACCTAAGTTGTTTCAAAGGCAGCAAATATCCATTTTTAGACACTTTTTGTACGATTTTGAATTTGTACGAACAAATTAGATGTTTTTAATGACAATTGCAATATTAATTATCTATTTTATTAAGTCTAAAAATTACTTCACCAAAAGTAACACATTAGAAGATTTAAATTTGTTTTGCCTTGGTTTGTCCTAAATTTGAGTTTCTCCAAAAATATCAAAGGTTGCACTTTTATGCACAATATAGGTCGTTCTTTGAACTAACAGATTTTAGCCTGAATTCTAACGTGAATTTATTCAAACTGTTTTTGACACTCTTTGTGTGAATTTTAAAAGGCATTAATTTTGGCAAACTTTCTAACCTGAAAGGGTCCAAACTTGGTTTTAAATTTGCATTTTTAGATGTCTTGAGCCGTTTTTAATCGTTTTTGGCCCTAATTCTAAGCTGCGTTTTTCCAAAAATTTTCCAAATCCAGTTTGGATTTTATACCACTTTAAGTCATTTTTAACAATAATGTCAAATATAACTATTAGGACAATATTTAACCAATTTTGGTTAATTTGGCAAACGTTAGGCTGAATTTTTCAAAAAACTTTTAGGTACTTTGCATTTTTAATTGCGTTCAGTAATTTTTAACTGATTTTGCCCATAAACCGAACTTGAATTTCTCCAAAAACACCAAACCATAGTTTTGTCAAACAACACTCAAGGCCTGTCAATAAAGTTGTTTTTGACACGCTTTGATCCACCGATTTTTGGTCGTAACTTGATATTCTCGAAAAAAACGCCAAATTTTTATTTTGAGATGTTCTTAAACTGTTCGTAATCTGTCACAGATAAACAATGTACCTCATATCTGGTATTTTAACTTTAAACTGAAGTTTAATGATAGTTGTAAAAGTCACCCTTACTCAATTTTCACTTATTTTGGTTAAAAAATTAATTATACCAAAAATAACAAGTTACAAGATTTGAACCAGTTTTCCCTGATTTTGTTCTAAAAGTAAATCGTTCAAAAATATAAATTGCAATTTTAGACAATGTGGGTCATTCTTAACCGATTTTAGCTCCAATTTTAATCTGAATTTATTCAAGTTTCCATTATTAGACGCTTTGTGTAATTTTTAAACTATTTATTTAGGCGTTGATCCTGATTTGACTTTTTCCAAAAAATCCAAATTTGTATTTTTAAACCCTTTGAGTCATTTCTACCCACTTTTGCTTCTAATCGTAATCTAATTTTTCCCAAACACTTCACAATTTTATTGTTACACATTTTTAGTTATTTTTCGTTTTCTCAAAAAGCACCAAATATTAATTTTGTTCTAAAATCGAATGCTCCAAAAATATTAAAAGTCGCATTTTTAGATAATGTGGCTCATTTTTAACCGACTTTAGCCCTGATTCTTACCTCAATTTTTCAAAACATGCATAATTTAATCGTTTAGGCTATGATCCTAAGTGGAATTTTTCCATAAAATCTAAACTTTAATTTTTAGGCGCTTTGTGTAATTTTTAAACGATTTTGGCCACAATCCTAATTTACCTTATATTTCTCAAAAAAAAAATAAATTTGCATGTTTTTAACAGTAGTCATTTCTAAATGAATTTGGCCCTAATCATAATCTAAGTTTATTTCGGAAAACTCCAAATTTTAATTTTTATAAGCTTTGAGTCATTCTTTAACGTTTTGTTTTCAGCGTAAACTGACTCGGAAACACCAATCTTTCATTTTGTAGCATTGTTTGTCAAATTTTACTTATTTTGGTCTAAAACGTTATTTTTACTAAAAACAACAAATTAGCAGATTAGAATGACAATTGCAATATTTTGTCCTAAAGTTGAATATCTCCAGATCCACAAAAATTGCATTTTTAGACAACGTGGGTAATTTTAACCGATCTCAATCTTGATTTTAATCCAACTTCTAACTTGAAACTCTCCATTTTTCATATTTACTATGTTTAAACCCTCTGTGTACTTTTAAACGATTTTTGGCTCTAATCCTAATTTGAATTTTACGACAAACTGCAAATTGGCATTTTAAAGGTAATTTTCATTTTTCGATACTAGTCCTGACTCGGCTTTCTCGAAAAAAATGAACCAAACTTTTATTTTGAAGCGTTGTTAGTCAAATTTGTCTTATTATAATCCAAAAATTATTTGTACCTAGAGTTGTACCTAAAGTTGTATCAGGAAAAGTAACAACTTTTCGTGATACAACTTCTAGCCCAAATATCTATATAAACTTTAAATTTTCATTTTTTTGACGACTTGAGCAATTTTTAATCAATTTTGCTGCTAATCATTAGCTGCCTTTTGACAAAAATAACACATGGCAATTTGAGACACATTTGTCCTTATTCTTAAACTAAATTTTTGTAAAACTTTTACTTTGCATTTTTAATTGCTTTCAGTCATTTTTAACCGAGTTTGTCAGTAAGCCTAACCCGAATTTCCCCAAACACACAAATTTGTATTTCTATAAATATTCACCGCCTTTTGGCTCTGGTACGTCGATATTCTCGAAAAACAATAAAAAAAAATTTTATGTACTTTAACTTGAAGCGTCAAATTTTACTCGTTTCGATCCAAATATGAATTTTACCAACAGCAACAAATTAGCAGATTTACATTTGTTTTGTCTTGTTTTGTGCTAAAATTAAATTTAATTTCTCCAAAAACATCAAATGTTGTACTCTTAGACAGTGTGGATCATTATTAACAGATTTTAGCCCTAATTTTAACTCCAAATTTGCATTGCAAATCTTTGTATATGTTTTTTGCTGCTGACTTTTCCTTGCTCCTCTCCTTTTTAAAGTTTTAAAATTGGAATTTTGACTCATTAAATCGAAACAAAAAAATCCAAAATAAACTATCGTATTTGAAACTCGATTTAGTATTTGCTCCAGGTTAGTGCCTGCCAAGCATATAAAACATCGGCAACTAATTTAGAACTCAAAAATATTGACAATTACTCGACAAACAGAAACTCCGGAGACATTTTCATCCAAAATAGCCATAAACAAACGTACCTACACTAAATGTAACTTTTTATTACTGTTGGTGTCTTTTATTGCGATAGTTCGTAGACCGGACAACAACAGGGACGTCTCGTCACTAACTCTTTAATGTCTCGTAAATCGTATGTGTATGAAATAGCAATTCTTTACCTTTGCAGGAATGACACGATAGAGCAATGTACGGACGATAAATAAACAGGTACACAACGTACAGGTGAACTATAAAATACCCATTAAACTCGAGAATGGTGTCCTCTACGATTTGCTTTTGCTCATTGTGTGGAAAATTTATATAAACAATTAAATTCTTATGGATCTAGCCAAGACTATAATATCTGGATTGGATATTAATATAAGTGAGGTGAAAAAACGGTTTGGGGCACCAAGAATCATCAAGGATCACTCGACAGGTCATTAAGAGGCTCCGTTAAAGAACTGCCATCCGACCATGCTTAAAACAGAGAGACTTCGAGGCGTCCTCATAGATCAAAGATATCTTTAGGTGTGACGTGTAGCAGACGCCTTTTCGGGGTTTTTGGAGCGATAGTTCTTAAAAAAGTCTTTTGAGATATATGGCCCATAAAACTGAACGTTATTTAGTGCTGATAGACTAAAACACTGATGGCATTTCCGTATAACTAGTTTTCGACTTTCTGCAATGTGGATGCCGTGGCATACAAACAGACACATATCCGGCACATTTTATCTACGAAGCGTTGACCAAAGTGTAAAGTGCCGGCCATTGTTCCAAGCAATGCCCTGACCACACTATGCAGCAGTGTGGGATTCAGTGGAGCCCGTTTAACAAACTAGTTAAAAGCAAATAGCGCCGTCGGAGAAATTTAATACTTTAATAGAATTTAACTAATTGCCCGGCTTAAAAACTGTACAACAAGGGTCTCGTCATATTTCGCGTGGGAGGGAATTTATTGTTTATAAACGGTCCTGTATATTCTTTATGCATATTAAGTGGCACCGCGGGCACGGCCGACCATGTGGGCTCGACGCCCCAAACCGGAGGAACATTTTTAAGTCAGCATGTCGCCTCTGTGCAGCATTCCCTCAGGTACTTATGAGCATGATCAAATAACTGAGAACTTAACAGCAAAGATTTATCTTGAAACCAGATTTGTAACCTGTTTAGGTTTTACGAAATTGGACAAAACGGAATGAACAACTGATGTTATAGGAACTTGGTTATGTATACTTGGTTGGTCTATGAGGCGCCGTTTGTGTCATATAAGAGTGCCCACATTTTTAAAAGATACCCCTATACCGGGTGTCCAGCAGAATCCTGGACATAGGAGATTAACATGGGAAATCGGTTTTTATTTTTTTGCGCCTGTACGGTTGATTTGATTGAAAAACCTTTAAGAGTAAAGTTGTAGAGTTTATGGTCAGTTATCATCCTGTAATTTTTTCAATACCACAGTTTTGGCTGTTTTTTGGAAAAAAGCCTCGAAAAGTGCAAAAATTTGAATTTGGCGCGTCACCCCCGCCATGCATGTGCAGTGTCGCCAACATAATAATTTCTTATGTCAGAGCCAGAGCATATTTTCCTTTCTTATTTATTTTGAGGGCCTATCATGTAGTAATTAACGTGATTATGCAGTGAAAATTAACCGAAAACCTGACGATAATGTTCTTAAATCATATGGTAAGTAAACGTTACGTTTATTATTATCATAAGTAGTAAAAGGAAAATCATTCCAATTTGTGTATGGCTGGTTGTCTAATTCATTTTAGGTTAGCAACAGACAACGGATCGACGATATGTCTCTTGTATTTGTCATTGGTAAAGCTAAAAGCTAGGTTAATGTTAAGAATTATTAAGGACGGCGAGTTGGGTGGATACATTTGTTGGGCAAACCAAGAACCAAGCTTGAAATGTGATTGTACTCTACAAATGAGTTATCGTGGAATTGGCGAAAAGAAAATACGGATTAGCAGCTCTTAAAAGAACCATTTAATTACATACTACAAAGAAAGTGAATAACCACCCATGTGTTTAACATCAAACACAGAGGTAAACAAGAAAAATAAGCAAATAAATAAAATACAGGACTAGATGTGGCACATCAGAGAAATTGTTCAAAATGTTCATCTACTGCGGAGGTACAATATGCAAGCCTCTGTTCAAAATTGCGACATGTATTGTCCAACATCACCACCGTGACTTGACTACAAATTTCTTGAATGGCAAGTTTCAACTCTTGAACATTTGCATATTGTTTATTTCTCTGGTAGAGACGATCTTGAATAAATCCCCAAACAAGAAAATCACAGGGATTGAAATCCGGAGAGCGAGGTGGCCAATTAATTGCTCCAAACTTTCCGATCCACATATCACCAAATGTTTCGTTTAAAAAACGTCTATTTTGCAGTGCAGTGTGACACGACGCCCCATCTCGCATGTAAAAAACCCGTTCTAATGGCTGGATGGCTTCTACAGCAGGCAAAATGTCATTGCGAAGCATATTGCCATATTTGTTGGCGTTCAAACTGCAATCAATGAAAAATGAACCTATAACATAGCGCCCCAAAATGCCGATCCACACGTTACAGTTGCTCGGTGTTGGTCCCGATTGTCATGCACTATATGTGGGTTTTGGAGTGCCCAAATCCGATCATTTTGTTGATTTGAAGAGCCAGTCAATCCAAATTAGCATTCATCCGTGAAACAAATGTTTCTAACAAATCTTGGGGCTGCAATAATTTTTTCGGTCAGGATTTCACAAAACTCCATTGGGGGGAAAAGGTGGGTCGGTAAGAGTTGTTGATGGTTCTCTTGTTTGTAGCTTTCAAAACCTTCTTTTTGCAGATAATTATGGATGGTCGATCTACTAAGTCCAGTTTCTTGGCCAATCTGTCGAATACTCTTGGAAGGATCGTCTTTACTGTAGCAAGAACAACAAGTTTTGCCACATTTTCATCCTCTGCAACATATTGGGTTAATACTCCCAGTTTTCTCAAAACGAGCAACCACCCCCTGAAGTGAACTGCATGCTGGTATTGGTTGTTCAGGAACCAATGCAGCAATGTTGTCTCGAATTTGAGCAAAGGAATTACCAGCCCAGTATTGTTTTAAAACAAGTTTTCTCTCCTCAAAATTCATAAGTAATGAAACATTTAAATAAGAAATAATAAAAATAAAATTTTACACTGTATCAACAAAATGGTTCCTAATTTCCTTACTTTTAATATCAATAAATACAAGGTTTCTGTATACATTACATTTTTATTTCGGGGAAATTGTGTGTGAAAAAGTGGATGCAACAAGTACCAAAATAAGTATATTTCCATAATCAATTTATACATAAATTTCTTAACGGAAGAAATTAAGAAGTGGACATGAAAAAGAAATGTAACATAAATTTAGGTAATAACACAGATAACAACAATTATTCCTATAAAAACACTATCACCTTTATTAAGATTCAATTCAATTCAATTCAAATTTATTCATGTTTACAATCACCAAAACAGCAATGTACATACGTCAAAAATAGAATAGTCTACAAATTAAATTTAAATAAATTTAGTCTAGATGCCATTATTTACTTAATACTAAAAGCTTACAGTCAACATCCTAAAATAGACTATACAGAGAGAAGAAAAAAAAATTAATAATTTTGATTAAAATACTTAAAATACTCTTCATCACAATAAACAACATTTACCATTAAAATTTGCTTAATTTCCTTTCGGAGACTATCCACTGTCAACGCTTTAAATTTTATGGGCAGTTGAAATATCTTACCACCCACTAGCTAGGACCATTCTGACACCTTCTCAAACGACAATATGAGGTTATTAAATTTTTTCGGCCTCTAGTAAGGTAAGCATGCATGTCCTCGTGAGCAGAAAACAGATACATGTTATTTTTCACAAACAGCAAATTCTCCAATATAAATATGGAGGGCAGGGTTAGTATGCCTAGCTCTTTGAAGTGCGCTCTGCAGTCATCCCTGTAGCCCAGGATGGGGCCTCGCGTCACACAGCACTGCAAAATAGACACTTTTGAAGTAAAACATTTGGAGATAGATGAATTCACCACAATAACAACAACAACGAACACCCTTAATTGGTGACGAGAGACAAATTGTCATGTCATCGTGGTTGTCGTATTGCTAAACTAAAATGAATTAGACAACCAGTCATACACAAATGGTCCTATTCTGACACCTTCTCAAACGACAATATGAGGTTATTAAATTTTTTCGGCCTCTAGTAAGGTAAGCATGCATGTCCTCGTGAGCAGAAAACAGATACATGTTATTTTTCACAAACAGCAAATTCTCCAATATAAATATGGAGGGCAGGGTTAGTATGCCTAGCTCTTTGAAGTGCGCTCTGCAGTCATCCCTGTAGCCCAGGCCAGCCAACAATCTGACCGCTCTTCGCTGAAGCCGAACAAACGCTTATCCCCCGAGGCCTGGCCCCAAACAACTACAACATAAGAGAGCCATGCATGAAAAGATGCAAAGTAAGCCGATCTAAGTACCATACGAGATATCCTATCTGAAAGCTGACGTAGCAGGTACAAACTTGTATTGAGTCTTGAAGCCAAGTTATCAGTGTGTAAATCCCACTTGACGCTCTCCTCCACAAGAACCCCAAGAAATTTAACCTGGGATACGTGGTCATTTACGGTTCCAATCTCCCTCAATGCAAACACCAACTTCTGTGTCTTGCCCATATTCAGCAGCAATCGATTGGAATGAAACCAATTTTTGGCCAGTTTTTCAAGTTGTTTGTGGCCAGTTTGGCAAGATTTGTTGTCACTGAAATGAGTTTTTTTCACAGGCATTATCTCTCTCGTGTTTTATCTATGTCTCTCATGTTTTATCTATGTCTCCAGATACATAGATAAAACATGAAAGAAACTGTTCTTAGCAGATCAAACATCCATCGCTATCTACTTACTGGTCTTGCTTATTTGCTATAAACATTTGTTCCACCAATGAATGTTAATTTGGATTAATGGGTTCCTCAAATCAACAAAATGAATGAGTTTGGACTCTCTAAAATCCACATACAGTGCAGGACAACCGAGACCAACGTCGAGAAGTTGTCAATGTGTGGATTGGCATTTTGGGGCGCACTGTATTTGGTTTTCCAATGAGATTTTGTCTGTCATAGAAGAGTCCAGCACTTAGCAAGGGTTTTTTACATGCAGGATGGGGCCTCGCGTCACACAGCACTGCAAAATAGACACTTTTGAAGTAAAACATTTGGAGATAGATGAATTCACCACAATAACAACAACAACGAACACCCTTAATTGGTGACGAGAGACAAATTGTCATGTCATCGTGGTTGTCGTATTGCTAAACTAAAATGAATTAGACAACCAGTCATACACAAATTGGAATGATTTTCCTTTTACTAATTATGATAATTATAAACGTAACTTTTACTTACCTATAATTTACGAACATTATCGTCAGGTTTTTGGTTAATTTTCTCTGCATAATCACGTTAATTACTACATGATAGTCCCTCAAAATAAATAAGAAAGGAAAATTGGCTCTGAGTCTGACATAAGAAATTATTATGTTGGCGACACTGCACATGCATGGTGGGGGTGACGCGCCAAATTAAAATTTTAGCACTTTTCGAGGCGTTTTTCCAAAAAATAGCCAAAACTGTGTTATTGAAAAAATTACAGGATGATAGCTGACCATAAGCTCTACAACTTTACTCTTAAAAGTTTTTCAATCAAAACAACCGTACAGGCGCAAAAAAATAAAAACCGATTTCCCATGTTAATCTCCTATGTCCAGGGTTCTGGACACCCGGTATATATTTTCACGAGTATTTTCACATCCTAATTTTTATTTTATGTTTCTTAGTATTTAACTATTCCACAGTAATATTTATATTTTGCAAAATATTTAAATATTTTGTAAAATATAAATATTTTGCAAAATATAAATATGTGTTATTTTGCAAAATATAAATATGTGTTTACAAAAAATATAACATATACGTCACGCAATGAGCTGGGATATACAGAGAGCTCTCGTGTTAAAATTTTAAAATTTTGGTCGCTCTTTCTCTTTTTCCTTTTTAGCATATACTTTGCCAGTTGATAATGTTGATATACTCCGACAGGAAAGTCTTAATAAGTGCATTTTCCAAATGTAGCAAATAGAGATATTCCAGTAATCGGCATCTCGAAAATTGTCAATTTCTATTAAGTCAATTTGTTTTATCGTTATATTGCTAATTTCATGTTGTTCACATCATGGAATATTAAATATTTTGCCTAATTTACTATTTTTGTTAGAATTTTGTAATAATTATGTATTATAGAATGATAGAGAGGTTATGTTTGGTCTGTGCTGCTATATGGATCCGAGACCTGGACTCTAAAGGCTGCCAGGATTAGTCGCCTGGAAGCAAGCGTCCCAGATGTGGTTGCATAGAAGCATGCTCAGAATACCCTGGACAGCTATACAGACCAATGAAGCAATGTTAAGTAGAGTTGATGTCGTTCGTGAGCTGTTTAGGACCATTAAGATTAGAAAGATATCGTTCCTGTCGCATTTTCTTTGAGACCGATACAGAAAATTTCAGATCATAATGAAGGCACAGGATGTCATGGCTGAAGAATATTCGCGATTGGACTTAAATAAGTGTCGAGGAACTATTCAGATTAGCTGAAAACATCCACCAATTTGTCCAAGTAATTGCCAATGTCAAGAGGTCTAAAAGTAGGTTTTTTCTCTTTTGGTAGCTGTTTCGATGATGCCAATTGGTTTTCAAAGACTTTTAAAAAAGGAGAAAATTTTTCTGTTCCTCTGATTGCAGTGAATGCAAAATTTTAACATGCCCATTACGTATATCTATATAGCCAAGCCATATACCAAAACAGTGTTAATATGATTTAGGCTAAAATTTGAAGTTGATTGTAATCGATTGCTTTAAAATTTCCATTTTCATTGATCCCCACTGCTAATACTATTTCACGATAAGTTTTTATAAAGATCACCCTCACCACCTACATTAGCTTGCCATTCGCAGAGACTCACCCAGCCTGAGGCAAAGTCCCCCTCTCCTCATCAGGCATCAGTGCAGCTCTCGATTATGGGCTACCATTAGGTATGCTTATGTTAAAATGGTTCAAGAAATAAACTACACAAGATTAGGCTTTTTACAGTGTTTTGGTATATCTGCAATTTTGATTAGGCCTGTTAACAGCTAGAGAACAGTAAGAGTAAATACCTACAACTTTTCTACATATAATACTAATTTGCACTGTATTTAGATTTTAAATATTATAACTATTTAGATATTATAACCTTTTGTGTGCTTATGTTATACCTTATTTTTTGTAAATTGTTAGATTTAAATCTCCCAGCTGTTATGCTGATCAATTCCTAGAACAAGATGATCTTAAATTCAATTTTGTAAAGTTATTGAAGTGGTATAGGAGGATCCAATTATTCTGCAATGATTACATAAAAAATCATCGACCTTCAAACTAGACAGACTCAGTGAGTCAATCATAAATTGTCAGGTTTGTTTACTTTCAACATGCATATGATTCACAGCGGGCGCGCGTCGCGAGAGGAATGAAAATATGGCGGCCGAGTCGGGTAATCGGTGAAAAGATAATACATGCACTTACCTGTGATACGAAAGATTTCTGTCGCATTTTTAGAACTAATAGTCTTACACATGCCACAATATCTCACCATAATGAAAAAAAATCTTAATAAAACACCAAAAAATCGCACACAACGTTCGCAAGCACTGTCTCAACGTCAAACACAAAGGAAATACGTTTTGTGGTTGACATCAGTTCAATGAGGTCGACACACACATTAAATTGACAGCACTGTTGCCAAATCCTCAATTAAGAAGATTTTCTACCTATGTTACGATCGCGCTGTACTGCTACATTTGGCTACACAACATATAAACATATGGATTGTGTAGTTGGACCCTGAGAGCGGGCAACATCGCATCGAACCTTTAGAAATGATGCCAGACAAAATTTTGTAAAGAAGGGCCCTAGTTAATTCTTCCTCTGTGTAAATACATTTCACATTTAAGTTTTTATATTTTATATAAACTATCTACAAAATATTTACATACAAATGTTACTTAGCAATGATGTAATTAAAAAGTGCACTGATTTTGTCCTTACTGTAAATAATTCTTTGCACAAAATTCGAGCAATATGATGTTAGTAGAGTAGGTATATAAAAATAATTTTTAATAATATAAAAAAATAAAATAAACGTCGATAGAGGGAGAAAACGAGTTAATTATTGTAGTTGAAATTTGTAATAAATTGTAAATGCCGAAACCTATTTCCCTACAATTAAGTTCCGTTTTTGGCTGGAATGTCATCGCGAGACACGAATAACAAGCCAAATTCCTCTGACGCTATTTTTAAGCGTCTATTTATTGAATAAAAGCAAATACTAATGACTCCAATTTAAAATTCGAGTCAATCTATCTACATAGTCTAACAATTCTAACTCGTTGAGAAACACACATCACTACTAAAGTGCCTTGTTGCTAGTTTTCTCGTTATTAGTGATACTGCGCCACTTGTCGGAATACATGCAAATCCTAACTTATAAATATAGATTGTTCGTTCCTAATATACATAATTTAAGTTAACATATATTTATTTTTTAGAGACGTCATATTTATACTTATTATAAATATTACTGAAGGAGAGTTAAATATTAGGAATATAATAATAAAAATTATTATATAAAAATAAATATTAACTTATATTATAATAATATTTTCTTTTCTATATGACACAAACGGCGCCTCATAATGGTCCACGGGATAAATGAATACCGAGATGATTACTGACTGTGAACACTCGACGAGAAACTACTCGTTTCATGGAGCAGTTTGGTTCACACAACTCGTACAACCAGTACAACAAGAAAGTCGCAAAACTTTGAGAACAAAACTAGGTCCCTTTTATGTCTAAATCTGATATGAATAATTACAGAATTATATTAAATTGTCACTAAAAAATCAATAAATGATTTTACCTAAATAGTTAAACAATATGTAAACCAAATTGATTCGACATCTTCTCACCTGAGTCGCTAACGTTACTCAAATAGCGACTCACAGATACAGGTTTGCCCATTATCAATCTCCAATAACCAACATCGGGAATATTTCATTAAAACTATCATACAAGGACAGCATAGAACTATCATTTAGGCAGGTTTATAGTTCCACCCGTTCTGGTAACCTGCAGTGTTATTCTGCTAAAAAACTAGAACTTTGGCTAAAGTCAAAATTATATATAGTGCGTTAATTATAGCTTGGAATTCTGCTAGCATTCTATTTCTTTGTGAAAATGTGGGGTTATTTACGTGGTTTCACAATGTTGCCAAGTTGTAGCCTCTTTATTTACAGGGACATTTTTTAAGTTGCTCACTCGATTAACAGCCGTTTCTGTTATCTGTTACACTTCTCAAAAATTTGATTCATAGGGGTCATATGACGTCTAAGGTCGACCTTGGATCCAGGGCTAGAGACTGTACTGGCTGCTCGGTTTGACAGATACGACGTCATCTCGTTTTTTTTAAGGAAACATACATATATTTACCTACAGTCTAATAGAGCTAAAGGAGCGGATTACAGAAATAAACTGCTCAATTTAAAGTTCGGCACAAGCAATTTTTCGTGTCATATTCAATTAGCTGTAACTTTTTAAGCAATGAATTGTTTTAAATACGAGTTGCACGGTCTGAAACTTCATTGCTTCTAGATTAAGGAAGCGGGTAATTTTGAAAAAGAAAACGTCATTATCTCTATTATATAGGGTGTGAAACGTGAAAAAAAAGGGAGTATCAACAACAATGGTATCATATTTTTTGAATGTTAGTATACTAGAAAAAGCGGCACGTATTTTGAAATTTTTTGAATGAGTAACAATCTACAGACAATTTGTCAACAAATGAGGGAAAACACAGGAAGATTCTTTGCCCTTTTCCGAACTACGACGATTTAAAAATATCAGCAACAAGAATTTCACACACTTTACGTTTCGTTTTATAAAAACTCAGAGTGCTTTAATAAAAAATCTGGCGAAAAGGTCCCGGAAAACGATAAGAAAAAAAGAGCTTATTGCAAACTGGCAGCACATCAAAATTTTGAAACTTTTGCATCAATTTGTTTCACACCCTAACCCAAATAAAGATAGTGTCGTTTTTTTTTCAAAATTATCAGCTTTCTTAATCTAGAGGAAATGAGGTTTCAGAACGTGCAAATTCTATTTAAAACAATTCATTGCTTAAAAAGTTACAGCTGATTGAAAATGACACGAAAAATTGTTTGTGCCGAACTTTAAGTTGATCAGCTTATATAACCTCATATACCTATCTCTAGGCATTTCGATTAAACAGGGTGGTAAATTTGTTGAAATTCGAAAATCATTGTAAGTGGCTCACTCGCTTAGCAGTTTTCCTGTCACACATCTTAAAAATTTGATACATGGGGGTCATATGGCATCTAAAGCCGACCTCGGATCCAGATCTAACGACTGTATTTACTGCTCTGTTTGACAGATATGAATGCCAACTTGATTTTTTTTTAACGGAAATACACATGCCACATGTCATGATTTTCAGAATTTTTTTTTCAGATTTTTGTCAGACACACATTGTCAGATTGCAGAAATACATAACTTCGTATATCTATCTCTATGTATCCCGATTATATAGGGTGGTAAAGGTGTTGAGTTTCGAAAATCATTTATTTTTTGAAAAATTTAAAATATAATTATACAAAACAATAAGATAATGAATGTGGGAACTTATTATATTGTATTATCTTTTATTACTTTCCATTTCCGGGCGCAATAAACACAACTAAGTCTCGTTCATAACTTTACATTACCGTAAAGAGGAATAAGAATGCAACTTCTGGACACTCCCAAGTAGCATTCTAAGCTATAATTTGGCGATCGTTTCGTAATCCTTGCTAAAATCGGTGGCCATTTGGTTAAAAAAGCTGCCAAAAAAGCCAATCTATTACGAAATTATTACGGCACCTTGGCGAAAATGGGAAACTTTTATTTCGTCACTATTTCGCCTTTTTGACTAATATATTTAAGCCAGTATTTTGGCCATGTTTTAGCAATGAATGCTAGATTTTATAGATATAATCGCTGAAATTTGGATGCTAACAAATAGCTTTTATGACTAAAAATGTTGCTAGATTTTAATATTTAGAGCTAATTTCCAGGTTTGCATTGCGTTCATTTCATCAAACCAACTGTGCATGGAAATTCAAAATGCCAATATGAACGAACTGATTGAATAGTTTGGTTGCTCAAATAATGGACTTAAATGTTGTACCAGGGCAAATTTACTGTGAATTCTCTGAGATACTTAATATTTCAGAGCGCCAAGATAATTTTCTTTATTTTGCAACCTATATTTTACATTAATAATAAAAAATAATTGACCTTGAACTAAATTTGTCTGATTTTGTTTAAACTTTTCCGAAAACACTACTTTTGACGACTCAATGTATCAAAATGCTTTAAATTAACGACAGAAGTATGAAATATTCAATAGTTGCAGATGTATATTTTATTACTTTACAAATAGCTGCTAAATTAGAAAATTTAAATCTAAAAATCATGGCCGCTGGGTTGTTGCAGATATTCATCGAGGCTACAACGATCGTGAAGAGGCTAATGCAGTCGTTCCGCCATAAAAACCAATTAGTGGCGAAAAAATAGCAATTTCGGCCGTCGTTTATTTTACGCCCCCTAGTGGCACTTAACGAAGTAAAAAAAGAGTTAAATTGGCTACTTTACGGGCTATCTTATGTCAATATTCTGTGGCCTTATAAATTAGCTATTATTTGCTAATTCTGTAGTCATTTTGGCTAACACAAGTTTTGGCTATGCTTTTGGTCAGAAAAGCCACACATTTTTTGCAAGAAAATAGATCTTTTGTCTTAGTTTTAGCCAGGCAAGAAAATGTAATGTTTACCAAAATTTTGGCTAAGTTATTGCGATCAGGAAAAATGCTACTTTATGATCAAATCTAGGCCATAGATGCGCTCTTGTGGCTAATTCTTTTGGCCAAAATGTATCTTACATAAATGGCCAAATGACAACCGAATCCCGGCTATTGTTACTACTTTATGACTAACTTTTGGCCATTTATGCTATTTGGTCATACAGTGCTACTTGGGCTTACGTATTTATTGTTATAGTTTATGGTCTGTTAGTAAGAGCTTATTGTAATATTGTTATTTAAACCTTTTTGACAAACAACAATAGTTGCAATATAAAGATGTTTTCCGGGCTTTGAAGCCGTGGTCCAATGGAATTTCTTCTTAACGACAGCTGCATTATCAAAGGTGATGAGGCAACGGGCGAAGTGATCTTCCGTGCTTCCCAACGGTGACTGATTCGACTGTGGTGAGCTCCGTGGTATTTATTCCCCCGCCATCGCGCTACAGTCGAGGGCCTGGGGTGGGGGTAGTAGTGGTAGCGCAGGGTTTCGGCGCACTTGAAGTATAACGTAGACCTCGCTTCCAGTCTGCATTTAGAAATGTAATTTCCTCCTTTTTCTTGACATTATTGTCGTGTTTAAAGATCTCTGTCACTAACATTTTTATAACGACAGTACTTTCCTTTTATGGTACTCTCTAACCTTTAAATTTTGAACACTTAACCAAAAACACTGATACCGTTCAAAGTCTATACAGGGGGTTCTCTGTCAGGTTTTTATGTCCAACTGCTTGAAAAAGCTTAATGATAAAGTTATATATGTATCTACACTAAAATTGCCTATCCTTTTAAATGTTTAACCCTCAATATCACCCACACCGACTGCCATCATCTTCGCCCAAATCCACCTTCGTCCGGACAATTAACAGAAGGTAATTTCCCATAAAATTAAGACGCATTACGTTCGCATGATTCGGTACCGTTAACGCTATATTAACATCTCTTAATGCCACTCTTGTATTGGCAGCTGCAGAAGGCGGGGCCTGGCTCTAATTAAGTCGTCGAATCGTAAATTAATTACACAGTAACACGGACTGCAGCTCCAGTGCACATTATAACGTCCGTATGTCGACAATTGGTGCGATATGCTCGCCTACTAACTAGGAAATTAGGAGCTGCCTGTCTACAGCTAAATTTCGCCAATTATTTATTGAGTTAATGTGAGAATATCTGCGTTTCAATGTGTAAAATCGTCTTTTGCCAACAACGAAGGTGTTCAACAAAAAGCTACTTCAATTTTTTGAAACTGCCAACATTTCGACCTGTATTGATGTATTCTTCAGAGCAAAAAAAATACCCTCATAAGACACCACAAAACCAATAGAAGCTTGACAAAACATACATACGATTGTAAAAATACTTTGTCTACCGTGTAGACAAGATAAAGAAAGCGGTTTCTTCTCTCTTTTTCATCTTACACTCACTGTATACGAGGTGGCCCATCTAAGAGGATCAAATCCGTTTCTCTTCCATTTGAGCTTACACATCGAAAATCCCTCGAACACGTCAACTTTAGTTACGTGTCCGAGGGTATTAGAGGAGTAATTTTTTGAGTAACTTTAAACCCCAAAGAGGGGGGGGGGGTAAGCATTGACCTTAAAGTTGTAATTGGAAAGAGCTGTCGAATGATACCTCGTTTTGAAGTTTCCTCAAGGTCGGAATAGCGTCAAAATGGCGGCCCGTCAAACTTTTTTACAGGTTTGAGTTTCAACGAAATGGTTTTCATTCCCCTGTCAGGTTAGGAGGTGGAAACTGCTCAAAAATTTATTTCTTGCTCTAAAAACTGAAGTCCAAGCATTCGGGCAATTTTCCATATACAGGGTAATTCACAACTAAAAATGAACATAAAACAGGAGCGAGGAAATCAAAAGAAGTAGCTTTTTCATATAATTTTTGTGTATGAAAAAAAGACAGTATTTTTTTCATTGACTCACATTGCAATCGAGCAGTTTTCTCAGGAACAGAAATTTTCTCGAAAAATTGACAACAATAAAAAAGGGTAAAATTGAATTTGCTATTAAGAAGCCCCTTAAATTGCTCATTTTAAAGCTGCCAGTCACTTTAAATTTCCATTAACTAAGCCCTTCAATAAAGTAAATACATAATTTTGGTTGTCTGGTATTAGAACATTGCTGAAATAAAAAGGTGTGTCTATTTTTTCAAGACATTGTCCGTTGACAAGAAGTCTATATCCATTGAGTTGTGAATCAGCATGTATACAAGTATCCAATTGGATGAAAAACGTGGTGGATTTTTTTTGATGAGCCCCCTTGAATACTTTTTGTTTGCCAAGAGTCTATTTGGCAAAAACTTTTTTTTTCAGCTTCAGATATGTCACTTGTCACTGCTGTCTTTCATCACATCAAATGATACCTCTACATTTTCTGGTTCAAAAGAAAACGATTTGATTAAACTTTTAATAAGAAAAATTGTCCGGTTCCCTTGCTATTGATGATCAGAGTCCTTGTTTCCAATAAGACTCATGGCTTGATGGGCTAACGGCGCGCATTCGCTTTGATCGAGTTGCAAGTTCTTCAGTGTTTTATTACAAAAACCCACAGAACCTTTAATTTATTCTCTGACTGAATCGATTCTTTTTTTTTGTCTCTATGTACTTTTATTTTTTTCGAAATTTGATTGCGTTTGGCAAAAACTTCATAACTTTTTCCCAAAAAGAAAATCTTTGCTGTCTAACAATGGGTGGCCAAATAAAGATGCTGGTAAGAATGTCTTCTGAAAACTGTTCTAGGTAGATTTTTGTGAAAAAAGTTTCCTAGTAAAAGTGGCTTCGAAAAATTACTGGAAAATATTTTAAAGTTTACTACCAATCATCACAAAAGCTTCTTCATTGATTAAATGAAGAAACCATTAAAAACTGAATGGGAAACAAACGTTTTGCCTGCCTGTCTGTAAAGTTTTGGAAGAATTAGTTTTTACAGTGCTTAATAACCTGAACTAACCTGAACAGAAACAACGATTCTATATATCTTTTTTTTTTCAAGGCTCACCGGATTAACATATTGCAGGTTAACATCCGGATACTAGGCAAAAAGCATTCCTCGGCATCAACTTTCAAAGCAAAAATTACTTATATTTTGTATTCTACTGCCCTTCTAAAGGACTTAATATTGTTACGGTGAGCGTTACGCTCTCCGGCAAAGGAGGTAGAACCTTCGCGTCTCGCGCCTGTCTTCAGCATGGTACTGTCACGAGTGATTTATTGCTTTGTTTATTTAGAACGTAGTTGCCTACGACCTTTTTTTATGTGTCTCTCGTATTAATTATTTTTCTTCTAATATAACATGCTATAGCATATAGCATATACATGCTAATTCTAATAGTGTTTTCGTGTTAAATCGTTACCCTGAATTCGCAACAATTGGTGTCAGAAGTGGGATTCCAGTGGAAATTTGAGGACTAATATTATTGAACTGTAACTGAGTGCTTCATTGCCGGACATTACGTGTTTATGCCAGTGACTAGACGGCAGCATCAAGCGATGGAGGATCAACTTACCAACCTGCTCTCCCTTATGCAACAACAGAGGGAGGAGCGGGAAAAACGTTATAACGAACAAAAAGAGGAGCAACAAAGACGTGATCAACTACAGGAGCGACGTTATCAACAACAGAACGAAGAGCAGAAAAGACGGTATCTAGAACAGAAGAAGGAGCAGGAAAAACGTGATCAAATACAGGAGCGACGTCATCAACAACAGAAGGAAGAACAGAAAAGGTTTAAAGAAGAATTAGTGACCCATCTGGCAGCTAGGGAGCAACAATTGGAAGAAAGAATAATGCAATCGGTTAACGGCGTTAACGAAGTACGAAGTAACGAAGTTCCAAATAAGGAACAATTCTTGCCAATTATAAGCCTGTGCAATAGGTATGCAATTATGTCGAAGCAGAGACATCCAAAATTAAATCCTCTAACCAAGGTTCCCCATAAGTTATTGATGCTTTCAAACGACATTGGAATCATCTGTCAAAGGAACAACTTCAGTCTGCCATAAAATTTGCTGTGGATGAATCTGATATGTTTAACTTCAAGAGCAACGAAAGTCAAACTGATTTAGTTGTCCATAAGATCAACACAGGAGATGTCCAGTCAATACGACAACACCCACGAAGGGTCCCTCTGGCTAAGCAACAAAAAGTTAACAGTTTGCTGAATGAAATGTTAAAGGACGGCGTCATAGAAGAATCACTAGTCCATGGTCGTCGCCTGTAGTTCTTGTTAAGAAGAAAGGTGGTTCAACGCGGTTCTGTGTTGACTACAGGAAACATAATGATGTGACCAAGAAAGACAGCTACCCATTGCCACGTATAGAGGACACCTTAGCAACTTTACGGGATCAAAGTGGTTTTCCACTCTATATTTAAAAGAGCGGGTACTGGCAAGTAAAGATTGCTCCCAAAGACAAAGAAAAGACTGCATTTTCTACTGGTTCTGGACTATACCAATTCACTGTTATGCCTTTTAGATTGTGCAATGCTCCATCAACTTTCGAGCGACTAATGGTAACATAATTGTCATGGGACGTAACTTTGACGAGCATTTGAATAATTTAAAAGAAATCTTCAACAAGTTACGGAATGCTCACCTGAAGTTAAACTACAAGAAATGCAGCCTATTCCAAAAGCAAGTCGAGTACTTGGGGCATACTATCTCAGAACAAGGCATTAAAACTAGCCAAAATAAATTATCTGCCATTAAAGATTGGTCAGTTCTCCGAGACAAACACGAAGTAAGAAGCTTTTTGGGACTATGTACAGGGTGTTCATTATAATATTTCATCTAGTTGGCTGTGAAATGTTAAAAGAACAGGATGGAGAAACAAAAGTCCTTTTATTTTGATTATGTCATCCTTTTCTGTAAAAATTTCATAGCCTGCTAGATGAAATTTTATAATGAACACTCCGTACTTACTACAGGAGATTTGTAGAGGGATTTGCCGACATCGGAAAACCGCTGCACAAATTAACGGAAAAGAAAACACCGTTCTTGTGGAACCAGGATTGCAGTCAGATGTTTGCAAGGCTTAAAGCTGCCCTCTGTTCTAGTCCAATCTTGGCTTACCCTATAAAAGACGGACTCTTTATTTTGGACACGGATGCAAGGAACTGTGGTTTAGGTGAAGTACTCGCTCAAAGACAAAACGGGCAAGAGAAGGTCATTGAGTACTACAGTAAGAGTTTAAGTAAGCCAGAAAGAAACCATTGCGTTACTGGAAAGGAGTTGTTGGCCATCGTTAAAGCAGTCGAACATTACCTTCGCTACTTGTACGGAAAAAAGTTCCTGATTAGAACTGACCATGGAGCCTTGAAATGGCTATTACAGATGAAAAACTCTGAAGGCCAAATAGCCAGATGAATAAAGCGCTTGCAGCAGTACGATTTCCAAATTGAACATCGACCAGGGAGGTTTCACCGAAATGCCGTTGCATTGTCTAGACGCTTGTGTAAAGAAGATTGTCGGCATTGTCAAAGAACTGAGCACCGAGAGGGACTTCCTTCTGTAAGACTGTGTGACCACACAAGCGCTTCGAGACGAAGAAATGAATGATCCAGATATTGGACCAATACTCTTGGCAAAGACTGATGACAAGAGACCAGAGTGGCAAGAAATTGCTGGTAAAAGTCCAAACCTGACGGCGCTATGGGCCCAGTGACACTCTCTTAGAATAGAAAATGGATTACTGAAGAGAGCGTGGGAGAGTCCGGATGGCAAGACCGTAGTCAGTCAGTTGGTTGTTCCTGGTAGCAGAAAATCGGATGTACTGAGGAAATGCACGACGGAACCAGTGGGGGTCATTTTGGGGTCAATAAAACCTTGGCCAAAATTAAAGAGCGGTTCTACTGGGTGAATTATCATGAAGACGTCGAATCTTGGTGCCGCTAGTGCGAAGTTTGTTGTGCCACATAAGGACCTCGAACAAGTTCACGCGGCCGAATGGTGCAGTACAATGTAGGTGCTCCATTCGAGAGGGTAGCAATTGATGTCGCGGGACCATTTCCTCAGACTGAGTCGGGCAATAAATATATATTGATCGCCATGGATTACTTCACTAAATGGCCTGAAGCGTACGTCCTGCCTAATCAGGAAGTAACGACTGTGGCAACTGTGCTAGTAAATGAAATGTTTTGCAGATATTGAGTCCTTCTCGAAATTCATTCTGATCAGGGTCGAAATGTTGAATCGGCTGTTTTCCAGAAGGTCATGGAACTTTTAGGAATTCGCAAGACCAGGACAACTGCTTGGCATCCACAGTCGGATGGGATGGTAGAGAGATTTAATCGGACCATGGAACATTACCTGTCTAAAATGGTGGCAGATCATCAGCGTGATTGGGTCCAACATCTACCTCTCATGTTGATGGCATATCGAGGCTCTACGCATGAAGCCACTGGTTATACTCCGGCGAGAGTGATGTTCGGAAGGTAAATGAGGCTTCCTGCGGATTTGATGTATGGGACACCAGAAAAAGAGTCGCTCAACTCTGAGAATTTTGTGGAGGAGCTCAAGGAGAGGCTTAACAATGTTGATGGACCAGTCAAGAATAAATTGAGGGCATCTCCAGTGATTGAGCCAAAGCAAGATATGACTTACTGGCTAACTCCCGCGGCTTCCAGGATGGTGATTTGGCCTGTCCGGGCGCGAGACGCGTTCAACCTGCTTCAGCATGGGACTGTCACGAGTGATTTATTGCTCTGTTTATTTAGAACATAGTTGTTTACGACCTTTTTTTTATGTGTCTCGTATTAATTATTTTTCTAAAATATTCTAGGCTTTTCTGTATTTTTAGGATTGTGTATAAAAGGCGAATTTGCCGCCATTAACAGTTGTCTTACTTTGATCGAGCTATAAGTAAGCTAAAAAACGATAATAGATGGCTATAAAGTGTTAAGTAGTGAGTTATTTAGTAGCGAATTGTACCTGCATGTATTTGTGGGATAAATAAATAGTGTTTCCGTGTTAAATCTGTACACTGGAATTATTGGACTCCGAGTTCGCAACAATATTAATAAATAAAATTTTACTTATCTGTATTTTATAAGAGGATTTGATATATCTATTTTATTACTTGTAACGATATTTGTTTTGGTTATTTGATAAAACAAAATAAGACGAGTCGGATAATCAAATCTTTTTAATCCTTCTTGTAGGTCCAGATATAAAGGGTGTCCCGAAATTAGGTGGCCAAACTTAAACAGGAGACTCTTGAGGCCAAAATAGTACTGATTTGTCAATTAAACATATGTCGAGAAATGTTCCCTAACGGAGCTTTGCCTCCCTAAAGAGCGGAGCACAACTACAGTTTTCTTTAATTTATTCGAGCCGCTTCAGCCCGAATCTCTGTGGATCGACGGTCGGGCGTAACATTGCCCCTCTCTTAGTTCTGATCGTCCCGATCAGAGAAATCTCCACGACTGTTGAGTTTCCAAGTCTTTCACCATTCAAGATGAACTACTTTCATCTTTGCTCTAGGCTCTAGTGGTACGTTGGATCCTGTATACCACGTCGTTGATCCGTTTGATGACTGTATATGGACCTTCCCAAATTGGAGACAACTTGGGAGGCTCTCCATTCTTCCTCTGTGGATTATACAGCCACACCAAGTCACCTGCCTTAAATCCTGCAGACTTCGCCCTTAGGTCATATCTGGCTTTCATCCGATCGCTGGCAATCTTTATCTTTGTCCTCAGGTTTCTATGGATTTCATTTAATCTTTCTTGAAGTTCATCAGCATAGTTCCGGATATCTTGCTCCAGTCCTTCTGATGATCCATACACCAAATCTACCGGAAAACGAAGTTCTTTACCAAATATAAACTTGACAGGGGTATGTCCTATCGTGTTATGCACTGCACCTGTGTAACCCATCATTAGAAGAGGCAAAAATTTGTCCCAATCTTTCTGGTGGTCTGCTACCATTTTACAGAGGGATCGTTCTATCGTTCGATTGAAACGCTCGACCATGCCATCTGATTGTGGATGGAGCGGAGTTGTCCTTGTTTTGCGGATTTCCAGAAGTTCCATGATCTCCTTGAAAAGTTGCCATTCAAAATTCCGTCCCTGGTCCGAATGAAGCTTCAATGGTACGCCGAATTTACTGAAGAATTTGTGAACCAAGACCCTTGCCACGGTGTTAGTTTCCTGATTTGGTAGTGCATAAGCTTCAGGCCATTTACTGAAATAATCCAATGCAACTAAGATGTATTTGTTGCCATCGTCCGTTTCTGGAAAAGGGCCTGGGAAGTCGAACACAATTATTTAAAATGGGGCGGCAACATTGTATTGCTTTATTTGCCCCCTAGTCTTTCTTTGGGGTCCTTTTACGTAGCAGCAGGTATACAGTTTCTGCACCACTCTTCGATGTATTCTCGCCAATTCACCCAGTATTACCTTTCCCGATATCTATCCAGGGTCTTGTTCACTCCAAACTGGCTTCCAGACACTCAATTGTGCATTTCTCGAAAGACATCTTTTCGTCTACTTTCTGGTACGACAAGCTGGACTTTTTCCGTCGGGGCATTCCCAAGTCCTCTTCAGTAAACCATTCTGAATCGCCAAGGAATCCCATTGAGCCCACATAGCTTTTACTTTCGGGCTCTTATCTACTATGTCCTTCCAATCAGGTCTTTGATTTTCCAACTTCCATTGACGTATTAACCCCAGAGCATTATTGGTTGTTTGTTCGGCCTTCATTTGTTCAGTGGTCCCATGTTCGTCGATGTCAAAACTGGTTCTCCTAAGAATGCTTCGTCCTTCTCGTTGTTCTACTCGTTGGTAGTGTCGACATTCCCCTTTACAAGGCCTGCGTGATAATACATCTGCGTTACTATGAAATCTGCCTGGACGATGTTCAATTTTTAAATCGTACCGCTGAAGGCTTTCTATCCATCTTGCAATTTGGCCTTCAGAACTCTGTACGAATCAAAAACTTCCTTCTGTTCAGATACCGATAGAAATGGTCCACGGACTTCACGATAGCCAGCAGTTCCTTTCTGGCTCAACAATCAATACACAAAACAATTGTTCACCCGTTGGTAAAATTCAATTGTGGGTCAAACTTATCTCAAAAGGGTGAACACCAAAACAAGTCAAATTTAGATCATTAACAAATATTTGTAAGACCAATAGTTGTGAATGAAATCGAATAATAATAAAATATGGAAAATAAAAAAAAAACAATGAAAAAGAAAAAAAAGAAGACAAGATGGAAATAGTTGCAGTGGAGAGAAGAAGAAGACAGATATTACCAACATTTTGTTTTAGAATTTTGTTGATTAGTTAGAGGAAGATTAACGAAACATTTAGTGAAGCATTACAAATAATATCAATAGAAAAGTATGAAAAATAGAAGAACAATAAGAAATAAAATAAAATAAAAACTTCAAAATCACAAGTTAAAAACTGCAAATGTTAATAAAAGTAAGAAAACCTGAAAATTATTAAAAAAAATTGTCAAAAAGAGGTCTAAAACTTTTTATTTTTATTTATGTGGAAGTCCAGCCGACTCATTGAAAGGTCCAATTTAAATCAATTAAAATATGTTTTCAGGTAAAAACAATAAGCTGCAAAAAAATACATAGAATAAGTATAGAAATTTTTAAGCAATAAAAGAACAATAAAAATTAAAAATTAAATGGAAAACCCGGATAGAATAAAATCAGGAAGTTACAGAACTTATAGGAAAAAATATGTTCAAATGAAGTAGATAGTCAGAAGCAGAAATATAAAATATTTCTAATTTTGAGCCAAAAACCTTCATTAATTTGTAAAAAAAGCTCGTTTTAGAACCAAAATTCTCGACTCTTAACTAGTGTTGTAAAAGTTCTATTTCGGACCAAAACTGTATATTAACTTTAAAAATCGGGATCATTAATCATTAAAAACACAGTTTTTGGCCAAAATTGTATCTTTATACAAACCAATACACAATACATATGTTCACTCGTTGGTAAAATTCAATTGTGTGTCAAAATTATCTCAAAAGGGTGAACCCCAAACAAAGTCCAATTTAGATCGTTAGAAAAATATTTGAAAGAGCAATAGTTTGACATTTCATTCAACGAATAATAGTAAAATATGAAAAATAAACAAAACAATGAAAAAGAAAAACTTAGAGAAAAGAAAGAAGGAAATACTTGCAGTGGAGAGAAGAAGACAAATAATACCAAAAAACAGTACCTACATTTTGTTTTAGAATTTTGTTGATTAGTTAGAGGAAGATTAACAAAACATTTAATGAAGCACTACAAATAATATCAATAGAAAAGTATGAAGAATAGAAGAATAATAAGAAATAAAAAAAATGAAAACTGCAAAATCACAAGTTAAAAACTGCATATGTTAATAAAAGTAGAAAAACATGAAAATTATAAAAAAAAATGTCAAAAAGAGGTCTAAAACTTTTTATTTTTATTGCTGTGGAAGTCCAATGTTGGGTAAAAATTTTATAATTTTTTAATTATACACTTGATAACCTGGAGAAAATGACGACTCACTGAAAGGTCCAATTTAGACCAATATTTTTATGTAAAAACGACTATGACGCAATAATTTCTCTCTCGCTTGCTCAACACCTTAATGAAGTACTCAATTACTTTTTCTTGACCGTCTTGTACTTGCGACAATACTGCTCCAATTCCATGGTTATTTGTATCGGTGTCCAGAATAAACTGTCCCTCGGGTCGCGGATAGGCCAATAGGCTGGGCGGAAAGGCTGGCACATAATGCTGCCTTTGTTTTTCTTGTTCGTTTTTTTCAAGTTGTCTTTGTTTTTCTTGTTTTTTCCAGAAAATTCCTTTGTTCCTATTTGGCCTTCTTCAGCATTTCCATAAGTGCTGCCAGTTGTTCAACCATGACTTTTGTCGTAGATCGAGTATGTAGTATGTAGAAAACATGTCAAAGTTCTTGCAGTGTTCTTACGCAAAATTCCACGCGCGCGAAGATTTTTTTGTCCGTACAGTCACAAATTTGACGAAAATTATCCCACTTCTGACACCAGTTCTTACGGGATACGGGTTCCAATAATTTATCATCAATTAACTACACATTTTTATTTACTTTTAACTATTACAACACGATGAAAACAATTACTCTCTACTAACAATTCGCACTGTTCGCTTGTCCGCTTATTTTCCACACTGCAATATCTAGTCGATCCCATCTCGGGCGGCTCGCTGGTTTATATACCCGGCCTGAACACACTCTAGTACTTTCGAGAACGGAGGCGACTGTTCCCGGTTCTCGTTTAGTCTAGATGGGTTCCTGGGGTCGCGATCGGCGCTGGGCATTGCCGCTTCGGCCGGAATCTCTGCGAACCGACGCGCGACGCGACTGTCGGGCGTAACAATATTTCTTTGCCTCAACAGAAATTTTTTTTCTATCTTCAATTAAGTAGAATCGACTAGTAAGGTATCAGATAACCCAGCAAATCTTTGGGGAGAACATTGAGTACTTGGCAAATCTCCAAATTTCTCCCTCTCTCTTACTTAGATCTGATCCCCTGAAGAATAAACATCAAAAAACAAAGATACCACATCCAGTAAAATAATTGTTGTTAAATATGAGACATGGGATTTTAAGAATGTTATAGAGATAAATACTTAATGTGTAACGCGAATAAGACTAAAAATCTTCTCATACGTATCAAAGGAGTAATAACTGATAACGTAATTACAAGCAGACACTCGTTTCTATTAAGTCGGTACTTTGCATTTCGTGGAACTTGACAAAGTTCCCGTGCTTGTATTGCGGTAGTACTAAATCGTTAAATCGTTTCGTCGGAATCTGTATGAAGCGATGTTTGCGACGATCCTCAGATCGCTGCCGTCAGCAATAAATCCCTGCAATTTATGGCGAGTATTATTTACTGAACCGAACAGATAACCCCGCATTCATTGCAACTACATACATACAAATCCGTATCAATTTTGGCTTTGAAGTGGCTGAAGGGAGAGAGAGGAAGTAACGTTTTTATCTCAAAACAACGTTGGAAGATTTATCGACTCAACATATTGTTGAAAAAAATGTAAACTTACACTCGAGACTCTTTATAGCCGATAGAGGCGAAGCCCCGAACAGAGATAACATTGACAGGGTGTAAATTGAAAATATGACTCGACACTTCATTAGAGGAGAAGTTTAACATAGTTTATCGCGGGTCTTAAGAGACAAAAAACGGGTCTCTCGGTCGTTACGAGTTCTTCGTATTTCAAAGATAACATAAGGTGGAGCTGATAGACGTGGAACAGCCTTTTTTTTAGATAAGAGGGATCGTTTTAAATTGATGTAATATTAAGCGGGATTTAATGTTTAGTTACATAATTAACGTCCGCATAGGAATTGGAATTGATATTTTATTGGCGTTTCGGACATAATAATTTATTAAAGAAAAGTCAAGCTTCTGCTGGGAATTGAACGCTCGCACCTTCCACCTTCCAAACGGATGCACTGACCACTGAGCTACGAAAGCAAACTCTGGGTTCCATTTCCAGTAAAAACTTGATTTTTTTTTAGTATAAACTATTGTTATGTCCGAAACGCTATTGAAAAACAATTTAACGGAATGTTTTTTGAAAATCAATTTGGCAGGGCAAACAATTTAATTACCGCCATACGGAGGCAGCTGACGAACAGATAAGGGCATATCGGAGGGCAAATCAAAGGGAACGCAGCCGGAGACGTAATTTGTTACTTTGCGCCTAAAGGAGCACAAACAACTGGCATTGAAACTGAAAGGACGGGCATTATTTATTACCCTATATTTACGACCTTTTGAGCCTCGTTATACCTAAGCATCGGGCCTAACGAGGATGTGAGTTGAGTAGTCGAGAACGAGTGGGAAAAAATTACTTTTGGAATCCGCTCCGAGAAGTGCAGAGAACGGGAATAAATAAAGGAGAGCCGTGTGTGTCTAATTCTTCAAGCGAATAAATTTACAACATACAAATTGAAACCGGCATGCACCTATCCGGGCTTTAACCGAACCAGATAAGATGGTTGTAGTACTCTTAAACTACCACACCTTTATATGGAATCTAACGGGTACTTTTATGGAACTGGCCGATAAATTATTATCTCGACTACACCAAAACAAATACCTTTGATGTAGAAATTTGGTGTCCGGCCTGATTTTTCAATAACAAATAAGATGATTAGTTCAGGTTAAGTTAGCGTAGAACTAATCTGAAAGATATAGGCCTAAAGTCAAGCACCTTGTTATTTAAAGAAATTAAATAATTTCGAACCTATAAGCTATTTACATTGACATCAAGTAGGCGTCAAAAATCTGACTTTTTCATTTTTATTGTATCTTCTCAACATGTACTGAAAGGAGATTTCAACTGTAACGAGACGGCAAAAATAAGTGAATAAGTTAAAAAATTGCTTTTAATCGTGTTTTAGTGTGTGATAGACTGAGACAGTACAGAGTGCCAATTTTGCTCAAAATACAAACTTTTTTCTAGCTTGATTTGTTTTTTCAAGACTATTTTGATTGTTTTTAAGCTCAAAGTAAAAGTGGTGCTGTCGATTTGAAGCAAAACTTGATTGAAACTTTGTGAAATTTGAGACGGTTTTGATTGATTTTGTCCTAAAAATAAATTTCTTAATTACCTTTTCTTGAAAAAGAATACTTATGTTTCCGGGGATTTTCATACAAGAATGAATTTTCAATTGGTTTTGAAACAAAATTGAAGATTTTAGTCCAAAAATTACGTTTTTTCTTTAATCGCCAAAGAAAAATGTTTTTTTTACAATTTCGAGACGATTTGGATTCTTGTTGGAATGAAACGTAGTTTTATCGACTTGAACCAAAAAATAAATGTTTTGATTCAACACTTTTTGACAGTTTTGACGATTGTGGCTCAAAATGCAAATTTCTTGGTAAGTTTTTCTTAAAAGAAAACTTTTTTAAATTCAGATTGTGCTGCAAAAACGAATTTTTTTCACCAATTGATTTTGTAGCTTTTGAAACTTTGAACCTAAATTTTTTTTTATTGCAAGAAAATTCGATTTTTTTTTGGTTTTGAAGCAAAAACTGATTTTTTTTGCAAAAATTACAAAAAAATTTAATTTCTATAATTTTTTTACTTTGATTTTGGATGTAAATTTAGTCCTTTTAGTTTTTAAGTAAAAACTGAGTTTTTTTTAATTAATTGTGAAAATTTTAATCGATTTTGGCCCAAAAAATTTACTTTTTAAATAATTTTTTCTAAAAAGAATTTTGGTCCAGAGTATCAGTTTTGCTACCAAATCGAAATTTTTCCAATTTGAGATTTGTTTTCTCAGGCGATATTGATTATTTTGTGTGTTCTGTTTGAACCAAAATTTAAATTTGTTGAATGAACTTTGTGAAAAGTAAGTTTCTTAATAATTTTTCCTCGAAAAAGAATACTTATGCTTCCGTCGAGATTTTGCTACAAAAACGATATTTTTCAATTGGTTTTGGAGCAAAATTCAAGATTTTAGTCCAAAAATTACGTTTTTTTAGAAACGTTGGGAAGAAATTCCATTAGACCAAGGCTTCAAAGCTCGGAAAACACTTTAGATTGTATTTTGACCGGCCGTGAGAGCCTTCTCAGTCTTATAAGATTATTTTTCTACAAACGTCAAATAATGACGCATTTTACGCTTTCATTAGACAAACGAAAACCTAAGCATTATTGAGGATCAGAATGTGAGTTTACTTTTCCGCGCGTTGCCCAGGACTGCAAGCGAAAAAGATTTTATCGCTTGCTGTCAATAGCAACTACCACCACTCAAACAATGTTTAAAACGTCATTGTCATTTTGATTTAAATTTTCAGATTGTGTCTCCAGTTGTGATTCACATTATTTGAAATTGATCGTTTGCAGAAAAAACGTTGTATGCATTACGAGCAAAAAGTAACTTTTTTGCTCTCGAGTGATTGCCGCTCTCCGCTTCGCGTCGAGCGGCAAACTTCACTCTCCGAGCAAAAAAGTTGTACTTTTTGCTATTAATACATAAATAACTATTATGTTCCCGTTGAGATTTTGTTGCAAAAACGACATTTTTCAATTGGTTTTGGAGCAAAATTCAAGATTTTAGTCAAAAAATTAGGTTTTTTCTTTAATCGCCAAAAAAAAATAATGTTTTTTTTTACCATTTTGAGACGATTTGGATTCTTGTTGGAATGAAACGTAGTTTTATCGACTTGAACCAAAAAATAAACGTTTGGATTCAACGCTTTTTGACGGTTTTGACGATTATTACTCAAAATGCAAATTTCTTGGTAAGTTTTTCTTAATAGAAAACTTTTTTAAATTCAGATTGTGCTGCAAAGACGAATTTTTTGTACCTATTGATTTTGTAGCTTTTGAAACTTTGAACCTACATTTTTTTTATTTCAAGAAAATTCGTTTTTTTTTTGTTTTTGAAGCAAAAACTGATTTTTTTTGCAAAAATTACAAAAAAATTTCATTTCTATCATGTTTTTACTTTGATTTTGGATGTAAATTTAATAAAATGTAAATTTATTCCTTTTAGTTTTTAAGTAAAAACTGAGTTTTTTTTTAATTAATTGTCACAATTCGATGAATCGATTTTGGCTCAAAAAATTTACTTTTTAAATAATTTTTTCTAAAAAGAATTTTGGTCCAGAGTACCAGTTTTGCTACCAAATCGAAATTTTTCTAATTTGAGATTTGTTTTCTCAGGCGATATTGATTATTTTGTGTGTTCAGTTTGAACCAAAATTTAAATTTGTTGAATGAACTTTGTGAAAAGTAAGTTTCTTAATAATTTTTCCTCGAAAAAGAATACTTATGCTTCCGTCGAGATTTTGCTACAAGAACGACATTTTTCAATTGGTTTTGGAGCAAAATTCAAGATTTTAGTCCAAAAATTACGTTTTTTTAGAAACGTTGGGAAGAAATTCCATTAAACCAAGGCTTCAAAGCCCGGAAAACCCTTTAGATTGTATTTTAACCGGCCGTGAGAGCCTTCTCAGTGTTATAAGATTATTTATGTTCCCGTTGAGATTTTGTCGCAATAGCGAAATTTTTTCAATTGGTTTTGGAGCAAAATTGAAGAGTTTAGCCCAAAAATTACGTTTTTTCTTTAATCGCCAAAAAAAAAATGGTTTTTTTTACCATTTCGAGACGATTTGGATTCTTGTTGGAATGAAACGTAGTTTTATCGACTTGAACCAAAAAATAAACGTTTGGATTCAACGCTTTTTGACGGTTTTGACGATTATTACTCAAAATGCAAATATCTTGGTAAGTTTTTCTTAATAGAAAACTTTTTTAAATTCAGATTGTGCTGCAAAGACGAATTTTTTGTACCTATTGATTTTGTAGCTTTAGTTGAACCTCCATTTTTTTTATTGCAAGAAAATTCGTTTTTTTTTGTTTTTGAAGCAAAAACTGATTTTTTTTGCAAAAATTACAAAAAAATTTCATTTCTATCATTTTTTTACTTTGATTTTGGATGTAAATTTAATAAAATGTAAATTTAGTCCTTTTAGTTTTTAAGTAAAAACTGAGTTTTTTTTAATCAATTGTCACAATTTTAATCGATTTTGGCTCAAAAAATGTACTTTTTAAATAATTTTTTCTAAAAAGAATTTTGGTCCAGAGTACCAGTTTTGCTACCAAATCGAAATTTTTCCAATTTGAGATTTGTTTTCTCAGGCGATATTGATTATTTTGTGTGTTCAGTTTGAACCAAAATTTAAATTTGTTGAATGAACTTTGTGAAAAGTAAGTTTCTTAATAATTTTTCCTCGAAAAAGAATACTTATGCTTCCGTCGAGATTTTGCTACAAAAACGATATTTTTCAATTGGTTTTGGAGCAAAATTCAAGATTTTAGTCCAAAAATTACGTTTTTTTAGAAACGTTGGGAAGAAATTCCATTAGACCAAGGCTTCAAAGCTCGGAAAACCCTTTAGATTGTATTTTGACCGGCCGTGAGAGCCTTCTCAGTCTTATAAGATTATTTATGTTCCCGTTGAGATTTTGTTGCAAAAACGACATTTTTCAATTAGTTTTGGAGCAAAATTCAAGATTTTAGTCCAAAAATTACGTTTTTTCTTTAATATCAAAAAAAAAATAATGTTTTGTTTTACCATTTTGAGACGATTTGGATTCTTGTTGGAATGAAACGTAGTTTTATCGACATGAACCAAAAAATAAACGTTTGGATTCAACGCTTTTTGACGGTTTTGACGATTATTACTCAAAATGCAAATATCTTGGTAAGTTTTTCTTAATAGAAAACTTTTTTAAATTCAGATTGTGCTGCAAAGACGAATTTTTTGTACCTATTGATTTTGTAGCTTAACTTGAAACATTGAACCTAATTTTTTTTTATTGCAAGAAAATTCGTTTCTATCATTTCGAGATTTTTTGCTTGATTTTGAAGGTAAATTTTTTTAAATAATTTTTTTTTGAAGCAAAAACTGATTTTTTTTGCCAAAAATTGCAAACATTTTTTTTTATTATTTCTATAATTTTTTTACTTTGATTTTGGATGTAAATTTAATAAAATGTAAATGTAGTCCTTTCAGTATTTAAGTAAAAACTGATATTTTTTTTTTAATTAATTGTTACAATTTTAATGGATTTTGGCCCGAAAAATTAACTTTTTAAATAATTTTTTCTTAGAAGAATTTTGGTCTAGAATACGTACCACTTTTGCTACCAAATCGAAATCTTTCCAATTTGAGATTTGTTTTCTCAGGCGATATTGATTATTTTGTGTGTTCAGTTTGAACCAAAATTTGAACTTGTTGAATGAACTTTGTGAAAAGTAAGTTTCTTAATAATTTTTCCTCGAAGAAGAATACTTATGCTTCCGTCGAGATTTTGCTACAAGAACGACATTTTTCAATTGGTTTTGGAGCAAAATTCAAGATTTTAGTCCAAAAATTACGTTTTTTCTTTAATCGCAAAAAAATGTTTTTTTTTACCATTTCGAGACGATTTGGATTCTTGTTGGAATGAAATGTATTTTATCGAATTGAATCAAAAAATAAACGTTTTGATTCAACGCTTTTTGACGGTTTTGACGATTATGGCTCAAAATGCAAATTTCTTGATAAGCTTTACTTAAAAGAAAACTTTTTTAAATTCAGATTGTGCTGCAAAGACGAATTTTTTTTACCTATTGATTTTGCAGCTTAGCTTTGAAGTTTGAACCAAATTTTTTTTTATTGCAGGAAAATTCGTTTCTATCATTTCGAGATTTTTTTATTGATTTTGAAGGTAAATTTTTTAAAATGTTTTTTTTTTGGTTTCGAAGCAAAAACTGATTTTTTTGCAGAAATTGCAAAAAAAAATTTTCAATCATTTCTATAATTTTTTTACTTTGATTTTGGATGTAAATTTAATAAAATGTAAATTTAGTCCTTTCAGTTTTTAAGTAAAAACTGAGTTTTTTTTAATTAATTGTCACAATTTTAATCGTTTTGGCCCAAAAAATTTACTTTTTAAATAATTTTTTCTAAAAAGAATTTTGGTCCAGAGTACCAGTTTTGCTACCAAATCGAAATTTTTCCTATTTGAGATTTGTTTTCTCAGGCGTTATTGATTATTTTGTGTGTTCAGTTTGAACAAAAATTACAATTTGTTGATTTCACTTTGTGATAAGTAAGTTTCTTAATAACTTTTTCTCGAAAAAGAATACTTATGCTTCCGTCGAGATTTTGCTACAAGAACGACATTTTTTCAGTTGGTTTTGGAGCAAACTTCAAAATTTCAGTTTTGTCAAATTACGTTTTTTTAGAAACGTTGGGAAGAAATTCCATTAGACCAAGGCTTCAAAGCTCGGAAAACACTTTAGATTGTATTTTGACCGGCCGTGAGAGCCTTCTCAGTCCTATAAGATTATTTATGTTCCCGTTGAGATTTTGTCGCAATAGCGAAATTTTTTCAATTGGTTTTGGAGCAAAATTCAAGATTTTAGTCCAAAAATTACGTTTTTTCTTTAATCGCCAAAAAAAAAGAATGTTTTTTTTTACCATTTTGAGACGATTTGGATTCTTGTTTGAATGAAACGTAGTTTTATCGACTTGAACCAAAAAATAAACGTTTGGATTCAACGCTTTTGACGGTTTTGACGATTATTACTCAAAATGCAAATTTCTTGGTAAGTTTTTCTTAATAGAAAACTTTTTTAAATTCAGATTGTGCTGCAAAGACGAATTTTTTGTACCTATTGATTTTGTAGCTTTTGAAACTTTGAACCTACATTTTTTTTATTGCAAGAAAATTCGTTTTTTTTTTGTTTTTGAAGCAAAAACTGAGTTTTTTTGCAAAAATTACAAAAAAAATTCATTTCTATAATTTTTTTACTTTGATTTTGGATGTAAATTTAGTCCTTTTAGTTATTAAGTAAAAACTGAGTTTTTTTTTTAATTAATGTTCACAATTTTGGCCCAAAAAATTTACTTTTTAAATAATTTTTTCTAAAAAGAATTTTGGTCCAGAGTACCAGTTTTGCTACCAAATCGAAATTTTTCCAATTTGAGATTTGTTTTCTGAGGCGATATTGATTATTTTGAACTGCATGCAAAGGTGGTGCTGTCAGTTTGAATTTGTTGATTTGTCATTTTGCGAAAAGTAAGTTTCTTAATAACTTTTTCTCGAAAAATAATACTTATGCTTCCGTCGAGATTTTGCTACAAGAACGACAATTTTTCAATTGGTTTTGGAGCAAAATTCAAAATTTTAGTTAAAAAATTACGTTTTTTAAATCCCCAAAACAAATATTTTTTATAGTGTCCAGACGATTTTGATTCTTTTTGAAATAAAACGTAGTTTTATCGACTTGAACAAAAAGGATGAACATTTTGATTGAACGTTTGTGGGGGTTTTGACGGTTATATCCAAAACGCAACTTCTTGAATAGCTAAAAAATGCTTTTTTATTGTTTTTAGACAACTTTGTTTCCTGTAAAATGAAAGCTAGTTTTATTGATTTTGAACCAAAAAAATAATCTTTTGATAGAACGCTTGTGACCGTTTTGATGGATTATGACCCAAAACGAAAATTCCTTGATGAGTTTTTTTAACAAAAATATTTTTTTTAAATTCACGCTTTAGGGCAAAAACAAATATTTGTTTACTTATTAATTTTGCAGCATAACTTAAAATTTTAGACCAAAAATTGTATTTTTAAATAGGTTTTTAGATTGATTTTGAAGGTAAAATTAATTAAACGTTAGCTTTCAGTTTTGAATTTAAAAAAAAATAAGTTTTTTGATTGATTGTTTCTGCTTTAATCAATTTTGGCCCAAAAAAGTAACGTTTTTAATTATGAGACTTCGAACGGTTTTACGACAGGTCAAAATACAATCTAAAGTGTTTTCCGGGCTTTGAAGCCGTGGTCCAACGGAATTGCTTACTGACGTTTCGTCTACAGCTACGGCAGACATTATCAAAGACAATGATAGTTTTCAATGAACTTCAATGAATCATCAATGGGCGAAGTGATCTGGGTGGTGGCGCAGGGTTTTGGCGCACTTCAAGTATGTCGTAGAACTCGCTTCCAGTCTGCACTTAGAAATGCAGTTTCCTCTTTCCTGTTGAAGTTGTTGCCGTGTTTAAAGAACCCAATGGCCTCTCTCGTTAGTCTCGGATAGCAATGCTGCGATTGATATAAGATATCCAACTCACTGAAAAGGATGACGTGATTTCCGGAGAGAGCGTGCTCTGCCACTGCTGACTTTTGTGTTTGTCCCAGCCTGCAATTCCTCTTGTGTTCGGTAATCCCCGTGTTGACATTGCGTTTTGTTGTGCCAGTGTATGCCGAGCCACAGCTGCATGAAACTTGGTAAACTCCGGGTACCGATAGGGGATCTCTGCGGTGTCAAGCTCTGTTGTATTGTACGAGTGGGTTTAAAGACAGTTTTAACACTGTACTTTTACAATAGCCTGCCGATCCTGTCCGTTACTTTGTGGATGTATGGTAGACTAGTCCATTCGCGCTTTTCTTCATCTTCGGCAGTTCCTTCCTGACGACATTCCTTAGATGGACAGCCCTATCGAACTCGTGCGTGCTATATCCATTCCAACCAAAAGCTCTTTCCAGATGGTTTTTATTTCCCGTTCCAAATCAGGTGGCTGCTCCAGATGTCTGCGGTCTCAAGCTCTGCTGTATTGTTCGAGTGGGTTTAAAGACAGTTTTAACACTGTGCTTTTCCAGTAGCCTGCAGATCTTGCCCGCTATTTTGTGGATGTATAGTAGACTAGTCCATCGGCGCTTTTCATCATCTTCTCCAGTTGTTCCTTTCTGGCGCTCTACATTTACTGTCTGTTACTAGAATAATGGGGCTGCCTATAGCGACACCATCAGTTCGTTCGTAGAAATCTTCATTCTATTGAAAGAATGTAGTAGTTAGGCAGTGTTGGAACAACTTGGCAATATCTTGTGGAAATTCTTGGTTAACATGTTCCATGGCTTCCTTAATGGGTACCATCGTGAAAAACGAAACAACTTCGAAGCTAACGAGAATTTCTCCTGGAGAAAGAGTCAAAGAATGCAGTTTTTCGACGAAATGAGTGGAGTCTTTTATAAAGCTGTCAGCTTTAATTACTTTTCATTGAAAACCAATACTTATATTCCCGTTGGTATTTGTTATAAGAACGAAATTTTTGTCATTTGGTTTGGAGAATTGGTATTTGAGATTGATACCTAAGGTTTTTAACGTCGAGAATATGCTTTTTTATAATTTCGAGACGAATTTGTTTCCTTTTGAAATGAAACGTACTTTAATCGATTTTGAACCAAAGAGTAAATTTTTTGATTGAACGCTTTGTGACAGTTTCGATCGATTGTGACCCAAAACGCAAATTTGTGGATGAGTTTTTATAAAAAAAAACTTTTTTCCACTTAAAATTTTGCTACGAAAACGAAATTGTGTTTACTTATTGATTTTATAGCAAAATTTGAATTTGATTTGAACTTTGAACCAAAATTATTTTTTTTTATTGCAGAAAAATTGTCTCGAGGTTTTGTTTGATTTTGAACGTAAGTTTAACTAAAAATGTAAGTTTTTTTCTGGTTTAAACGAAATAATAAATTTTTGATTAGTTGTGATTATTACAGTATAAAGAATAATACATTATATCAGTATCGTCAGTTCGTGTCGGCACTTTTGATATTTTCAAAACTAATGCGTGCCGCGCCCGGCAATTTTCTCGAGTAGTTACGAGGGGACAAACACATGCGATGCACTACCAAAGCATTGCCAAAACCGGGCAAAAACGGTTTGGTGGTGCACCGACCGGCGGCTGGGCGGACGGGGCAAGGGGAGGAGAGTTTCAATTTTTCGACCGACTGACGCTACTGATATAATGTATTATTCCTTATACTGTGCTATTATTCATCGATTTTGTTCCAAAAAATGTAACGTTTCTAGTCATTTTTTCCAAAAAGAATTTTTGCCCAGAGTACTTACCAATTTTCTTACGAAATCGAAATTTTCTCAATTGATTTCAGAACAAAACTTGACCTTGAAACTCAACTTTGATAAAATTTAGTGTTGCTGATTTTCATTAAACTTATATTTAGATTGAACGCTTTGTGAAGGTTTTACTCGATTTTGGCTCAAAAAGTACATTTCTTAACTAACTTCTAGAAAAAAGTCTATAGAATTTGATGCAAAACTTGACCTTTTTCAACAAACCATCACACTTGTGTGAAAAATGCAGTTTTTGGCCCTAGTTGCAGAATATAGTATTAATGGTTTGGTTCACCCACGTTTCGTTATTTGTTGTCACCGATATCATCTCAAAACCCAACACACCACCATGTTCTCACATGATACTGTGCGAAATGTAGAGATTTTAATGCTGTAAGCTTTTAACGACCATTTTTAATGTTTACTGGAATTTAACAGCCCTTTATATCAAGAAATAAACTTATCTCCGCAGGCTTTTACGATTTCGGCGAAACATTCTTAAAGGATGTTTTTGTGGCGACTAATTTAAATTAATTTAGGATTCGCTCCGAATTTGTAAAATAATATTAAGAGTCTTTACAACCCGGGATCTCGTTTCGACCTGAATTCCAACAACCGGCATTAATAAAGTAAACAATTTTCAGGGATTGGCGTTTTTATTTGCGTTAAAAGAGTTCCAGGGGCCATAAAGTCTTATCTGAAAATTACGTACTTCTCCTTATTTTATGCGGATAAAATAACAGTAAAGTGAAATAGTTGGTCGCAGGCAACTTCATTAACGCGATAAAGTTCGAATGTTTAATTAAATATGGTGGGCCGACATTTATTTTCCGGCATGTCGCATTCGATGAATAAGTTTATCACTTTGGCAACGCGTTATCGGATACACTGCCATGCGAGGAAAGGGGCCATTAAGGCTTATCCCCGGGTTTTAAGGAATTTAGAGTGAATAATATGATCGTTTATTGGTGTTAAATTCAATCAGACACTGCGAGAAATGAGGTCATAAATATAAAAATATTTATAAATGTCGACACAATTAGCGCTATATAAACTGCTCAATTTAGAGTTCGGCACAAGCTATTTTTCGAGTCATTTTCAATCAGCTGTAACTTTTTAAGCAAACAATTCTTGATCTGAAAAATAAACTTGTTTTTCTTGATCGTTTTTAGGTAAGGAGTAAGCCAACATCCATATCTCGGGACCTTTTCGCCAGATTTTTTATTAAAACTCTCTGAATTTTTATACCGAGCGAAACGTAAAATGTGAAATTCTTGTTCCTGATATTTGTAAAACGTCGACTTTGAAAACCTGGCAAAGAATCTTAATGTGTTTTCCTTCATTTGTTGACATATTGTGTGCGGATTGGTACCCATTCAAAAAATTTAAAAATAAGTGTCGTTTTTTCTAGTAAACTAACATTCAAAAAATATGATACCATTATTGTTAATATTCGGGACTTATAACAGCAATATTAAATAAAATAACCTTTCTAGAGGCAAAGAGAAATTGAGTGATGCCGTCGCAGATAGCCAACATCAATATTTGTAGACGTTTTTGTAATTTTTTGTTTTTAAGGCATTAGAACTTATACAGAGGGAATCAACATATTCTTGAAAATTTCGTTAGCAGTTTTTTCAAATCGTCGTAATTCGCGGACAAGTTGACGAATCATTATTTTTATTCTTTTATTGTTTCTCATCAAGGGAGTTTTCCAAAAGTTATTACTGAATTACAGGTACGGACTTGACAAAATAAGTATACAGGGTGTATCATAATGGGTGGTCGAAAATGAAATCTCATATTCTTTGGTCGATTTTAAGGGGGGTCTGTAATACAATTTTGTTACCTATCGAGCTTCGTTAGAAAGTTACAGGATGTTGAAATTCTAATTTCAAAATTCATATGTACTGATTATTCCGAAAGCGTAAGAGATATTTTATTCAAATTTTGTACGTTTTGACTGATACGAAACACACACATTTTACAATAAAAAATTTTTTTTATTTCCACCAGTGGCGCGCTTAACAGCACGTCGACATAACTTATTTAAAAAAAAATTAAACGTTACTGGTTTTTCTAAAAATTATATTTAGTTTTTGAATGCACATTAAAATTAAAAAACCATTGGTCTGCAACATAATTCAAGTTATAACTAAACGAATATTTTAGATTTTTTATCAAAATGTAATTTTTTGCCGCTGTAGTTACATTCCCATGGCTTTTATTTATTCGCAAACGCTGCGTCGTACTAAAACACGCGAGGAGGGGTATTTCCTTTATAGTAGGAGCTATAAAAAACTAAGTTTTATTAAAAAAAAACCGTGACGTGCTACTTTTTTTTCAAATAATGTAAATCGACGTGCTGGTAAGCGCGCCCCTGGAGGACATAAATATACATTTTTATTGCAAAATATGTGGTTTCTGTAGCAGTCAAAACTTATAAAATTTCAATAAAATATCTCTTACGTTTTCGGAATAACAAAACATATGCATTTTGAAATTATAATTTCAACACCCTGTAACTTTTTTAACGAAGCTCGATAGGTAACAAAATTGTATGGCAGACCACACTTAAAATCGACCAAAGAATATGAGATTTCATTTTCGACCACCCATTATGATTCACCCTGTATACTTATTTTGTCAAGTCCGTACCTGCAAATTCAGTAATCACTTTTGGAAAATTCCATTAGTGAGAAACAATTTGTAGATAATGCTGTCCATCCATGGAATAAAAATAATAATTTGTTAACTTGTCCGCGAATTACGACGATTTGAAAAAACTGCAAACGAAATTTTCAAGAATATTTTGATTCCCTCTGTATAAGTTCTAATGCCTTAAAAACAAAAAATGACAAAAATGTCTAGAGATATTGATGTTGGCTATCTGCGACGGCACCACTCAATTTCCCTTTGCCTCTAGAAAGGTTATTTTATTTAATATTGCTTTTATAAGTCCTGATCATTAACAATAATGATATCATATTTTTTGAGTGCTAGTTTACTAGAAAAAACGTCACTTATTTTTAAATTTTTCGAATGGGTACAAATCCGCACACAAAATGTCAACAAATGAAGGAAAACACATTAAGATTCTTTGCCAGGTTTTCAAAGTCGACGTTTTACAAAAATCAGCAACAAGAATTTCACACATTTTACGTTTCGCTCTGTATAAAAATTCAGAGTGCTTTAATAAAAAATCTGGCGAATAGGTCCCGAGATATGGATGTTGGCTTACTCCTTACCTAAAAACGATAAGGGAGAAGAAGCTTATTGCGAAATGGCAGAACATTAAAATTTTGCAATTTTTGCATCACTTTGTTTCACACCCTATATAATAAAGATAGTGTCGGTTTTTTTTTCAAAATTATCCGCTTTTTTAATCTAGAGGAATTGAGGTTTCAGACCGTGCAAATGGTATTTAAAAGAGTTCACTGATTAAAAAGTTACAGCTGATTGAACATGACACGATTGCTTGTGCCGAACTTTAAGTTGAGCAGTTTATATAGAGTTTTATCAAATTAGAGCTGACAAGAATATTTTTTTAATAAGCTGCTCTTATTTTTATTATTATCTAAAAAAAGGCTCAATATTTTCATGCAAAAAAGTCAGCTGTCAGAAAAAATCTGACAAGCCTTGCGTTTTAGGGTGAAATCGAGGGTGAAAATATCTACAACTTTTGTATTTACACCCATATACGGGGTGTTCATTACAAAACTTCATCTAGCAGGCTATGAAACTTTGACAGGAAAGGATGACATAATCAAAATAAATGGACTTTTGTTTCTCCATCCTTTTCTTTTGACATTTCACAGCCAACTAGAAGAAGTTTTATAATGAGACCCCGTACGTATTACTTTATTTTATACGGAGAACACCCTACTCTCACAATAGAGCGAAAGTGTAACGCCCCAGTTGGCTATGAAAATCTCGGACATGGTCGAAAATATCTCAGTGCGCATGTTTACTGCGCACCACGTGTTTGTTAAAAAATGAGTAACGTTTTTAATTTGACGTTTAGAAATTTTGAGGTTATGTCGATTATGAAATTTAAATCGGCGAGAATGAAAGTGAATTGTAAATTTCTTACTTTTAAATATCGCAGTGGCCTATTGGAGGGCCCATTGGAATATATTTAGCGCCTTTTGGCCAACGAAAACGTAGAAAAAAGCTTCACTTTGGTGCAAATAGTTATCAATGTCCTTCCTTGATTCCTGTAGGATGTTAAGGTTGTGGATTTGAACATCATACAAATTTTTATTTTCGTAGAATATTCAATATTAGACAAGTAGAGACAAATGAAATTGAACAACAAAAGATTATTTAAAGCAAATAATGTATAAGCCATACACTTATTATTGTCATCAAGTAGGCGTTGGAAATTTGACTTTGACATTTTTATTGTATCTTCTCAACATGTGCTGAAAAGAGATGGGTATAAAAAAATTGAAGGTTTCAAAGGTAACTAGATGACAAAAATAATTGAATAGGTAAGAAGCACTTACCGAATAAAACTTGATTGTTGTGGCTTTTGACGTATTACAAACCAGGCACATAATATGTTTCAAGTTATTAGTGATTTCCTACAGTTTAGCATAAAATAAAAAACCTGAACAAAATATTGTTTTGACATGGAACTCCAATAAGGATTCATTGGGATGATAAGTTACACGCCTAGATAGGAGAAAATCACCTGAACATTTGTTTTGCTACAAAACAAACAGAAATACCTGTGGTAGAAAAATCCAAGTTGAATCGTTTATCGGCAGCAAAAAACACAGCACAGACTAAACACAGTCCATATGACTTCGGATCGGAAGACTTTACCAAGCAATAAAGCAAAGTTCAAGATTCAAGATCAAAGAGTCGGTTCTGCGGTTCAGGCGTCCTCAAAAAGTAGGGTTAAATGTAACATTAACAGATGTAATGTTTCCTATCGCTTGTGGGTGTTAAAAATTCAATTTACTGTGATATTTTTCTGTTTTATAATATCATACCGACCATTTACTCTTTACACTTCGTTCTGGTTCCGATAACCTGCGAGCTACAGAGCAATATGGGCTGTTTCTCGAACTGAGAGTTATCTGCCATGCAGTATTAGATATAATACGCTGGTGGATGTCAGCATCATGTCACCTGCTCCTGCTCTGTACAACATCTCACCGCTCTTACCTAGAATTTTGGCTTTAAGCCGCGATCGCACGGTCGACCAGCCGAAGCTGCACTGATGAGGCGTAGACGCCGAAACCAGTATGCACCTACTCTTTACACTTCGTTCTGGTTCCGATAACCTGCGAGGTACAGAGCAATATGGGCTGCTTCTCGAACCGACAGCCATCTGCCATGCAGTTTAGATCTAAAATACCCTGGAGGATGTCGCCTACTCCTGTTCTGTACAACATCATCACCGGTGCTCCGTACATTTCCGGCTTTAAGACGCTGAAACACGGTCCCTAATTTGTCGATCAGCCAAAGCTTTTCTGATGAGGGGTAGACCCCGAAACTAGTATGCAGATGATTTGATGCAGACAAATTGGTGACCACCTACACTCGTATCATCAACTTTATTTTTTTTCGGTCCTGGCTTTTGTCGGATTCCGAATTTCCTTGCAATTGCAACATGACAGAAATAGAAACGAATTTTTTGCGCTCAATCAAAACATTCAGTTTTTGGTTCAAAATCGATAAAGCTAATTTTTTTTTCAAGCGGACTAAAAGTACGTCATTTGTTTTCTCCACACGCACACCTAAAGTGGGCTTTCTAATCCTAATACCAAAAAAGTCCTAGGCAGTAAAAGTAAAGTCAAAAGTCACCGCTACTGTCATGGTGGCGCATATATAAACGATTTTCATTCACCAAAATTATTTGAACACTAGATGACACCATATGGACCGATCTAAGTGTATTGGCATCTTTACATTCTTATAAAAAATACAATGGAGATTAATACTCTCGGAGCGTACGAAAGCACCACCCGAAACATTTATTAGTCGAAATCGCATAGGTACTCGAATTCTGAGTTCGTCTGTTAAATGTCATGCGCGTCATCATATTTATCTGCAAATGACATTTTTTCTAATTTAGCATTGATAATAATGCTACAGATTTTTAGTTTACCATAACCATTGGTTATGATTTAATACCATTAAAACCTTTGAACATTGAAAACCACCATTTTAACACATTCTATTTCTTTTACAAATAGTATACACCACTAATTGAATAAGTACCTAAACCTGATTAAAGAGGATGAGAGAAAATTGCAAAACTGAATCACTCTGAAATAGACTTATTTCCTGCGTGCTTGAAAAAATAATAGTATATGTTACTCGGAGTATAAGGTCTTTTTGTGCTTCGCCCAGTTGCAGGCCTCAGATTCGCTTCGGCCGTCAATCTTTGGGCTCAGCACGAAAAGACCCACTTTTACTCCTAGTGACATAATCTACTATTATTTCCAAAAAAGGCAAAATTGTGTCGAAACTATAAAGATGCATTTTTTGGCTAAAACAATTATTTTTGGACTAAAATGTCAAATTTTTTCTTCAAAACCAATTGAAAAAATTACGTTTTTGTAACAAGATTCCAAGGGGAACATAAATAATCTTAATGTCCAACCGGTCTAATAAACTAAGAATCAATTGAAACGATACACCCCAAATTTTGAATGAACTTTAAAACTGTGTATCTCTAAAGCCACTCAACCGATTTTCGTTGGCTATGCCATTCGGTAAGATCCATGTATAGACTGCTTTAATTGGTTATGTAATCGGTTATATGTTTTGCAGGTTTCCTAATACAGAGTTCAATAAAACTTGATGCATTTTTGTAAAAATTTTTGAGCAGATAACTTTGCGGAAAAAAATTTCAGAACATTTTTTGCTACGGGAGTATGTGGAGACGCGTCATACCTCGGGACGTATTTGAGGTTTTTTGCCTCCAATTTGCCCCATAATACAAATACTGATCAAAATTTCATATGGAATATAAAGACTATACCTAGGGCAAGCTAGACGTACAGGCGTAATGCATCTACAGTAGCGAACAGAAAGTCATTTTTTTTTAAATATCCAAGTGATAATTGAATGTCCACAATTTAGTGATGTGGAACAAAATGTATGGATGAATTTGGAATTCCGCTTCCTGTTTATTGCAGCTATTAATGATACCTCTGGACCTTTCTCTGTCTTTCTTTATATCTTCATTAGTTCAAAAAATAAATGGGTTTTTCTAAAAGTGTAACATTTCAAGACCATAAAAAAACAAATCTATTCAATGAGCATTACAACAATTTGGAATTGGATGTAGTCATCTGAGAACCAGAGCTATGTCTTATTGCTTAGATGTACAAGGTGACCCACGAAACTGACATTAGTCCTCATTTTTTTAAGTTTTACTTTCTGAATTCTGACTGAATAAAATTAAACTACAAAAATTGTTTGTATTCATAAAATCAGCAAGAATTAATCGATGGTCGCAATTTTTAATTTGAATATGTTCAGTAGGTGCGGTTAAACTGAAGAATGGCGAATAACAAGATGTCACACATAAAGATGAATTACGTGAGGGCCTTGAAAACATTAAAAGATACTAAGTTAAATAAATGTGAAACGCTTAGAACAATCTAAAACTGTTTTTAAGAACTTAAAAACTTTCAACTGCGTTCGGAAATCTTTGAATAATTCCAAATCCGTGAAAACAATTCTTCTAGGCTGACAGACAAAGCAATGTCCACTCTTCAAGAGGTATACCGGGTAACACAACATGTATGTAGCAGCCCAGCGTTTCTACAAATCGTAAATATGCCTCAGATCCCGTTTCACGCTCTTAGGCTCGGCTTCCGGTTTAACCGGAAGTACCGCCATATTTCATTTATTAAATGGAACAGCCTGTATATTTGTTTATTTTCGGATTCCTCTTCGAATTCTAATCTTTAAATTCTTCATCAATAATAAATGTGGATTTTTATGGAAACAAATGAACATCGATCAGCCCTGATTTCATAGGCTACCATTTTTTTAGGCTCTCTATCAATAGACATTAAAAAAAGTCTCCAACTTGCCATGGAGAATTGATTTTTTGTTTGGTTTTTGTTTAGTTTTGGTTGGTTTTACCCAAACATTTTAAATTTGAAATAATGTTTGATTGTAAATAAGGAATCCAAATGTTAGGAATAAAATAGGAGCTTCCATTAGAAGTTATGGAGATAAATGTCTTCAAAATATCAATTTTCCATCTTTTCCATGACAAGTTGGAAATACTTTTTTTAATGTCTATTGATAGGGAGCCTAAAAAATGGTAGTCTATGAAATCAGGGCTGATCGATGTTGATTTGTTTGCATAAAAATCCACATTTATTATTGATGATATGGAAAGTTCGGGCGCGATTTTCTCGAAAACTGTAAGAGATAAGCATACATTATGTTGCACTTTAATAACTTAGAATTCGAAGGGGAATCCGAAAATTAACAAATATACAGGGTGTTCCACTTAAAAAATTAAATATGGCGGTACTTCCGGTTAAACCGGACGTTGTGTCTAAGTGCGTAAAACGGGATCTGAGGCATATTTACGATTTATTTATTACCTCCAAATTTCAAATTTTTGAAATAGAAATTGTGGAAACATTTTGCTATTCGCCATTCTTCAGTTTAACCGTACCTCCTGAACATATTCAAATTAAAAATTGCGACTATCGGTTAATTCTATCTGATTCTATTAATACAAACAATTTTCGAAGTTCAGTTTTATTCAGTCAGAATTCAGATTATAAAACTTAAAAAAGTGAGGATTATTGTCAGTTTCGTGGGTCACCCTGTACATCTAAACAATTAGATACAGCTCTGGTTCTCAGATGACTACGTCCAATTCCAATTTGTTGTAATGCTCATTGAATAGAAGATTTGTTTTTTATGGTCTTGAAATGTTACACATTCAGAAAAAAAAAATTTTTGTTTATACTAATGAAGATATAAAGAAGGACAGAAAAAGGTCGCGACGTATCATTAATAGCTGCAATAAACAGGAAGCGGACTTCCCAATTCACTCATACATTTTGTTCCAAATCACTTAATTGTGGACATTCAATTATCATTTGGATTTTTGAAAAAATTTTACTTTCTCTTTGCTACAGTAGATGTGTCAAACTTTATGGCCATTACGCCTATACGTCTAGCTTGCCCTATGTGTAGTCTTTATATTCCATATGAATTTTGTATCAATATTTGTATTATGGGGCAAATTGGAGCCCCAGTGTTAAATGATACCTCTTTTATAGAAAAAACTAAATATCTATGGAACCAGGCAAAATATCCAAAAAACCTCAAATATATCCCGAGGTATGACGCGTTTCCACATACTTCCGTAGCAAAAAATGTTCTGAATTTTTTTTCCGCAAAGTTATCTACTCAAAAAGTTTTTACAAAAATGCATCAAGTTTTGTTGAACCCTGTATTAGGAAACCTGCAAAACATATAACCAAGTACATAACCAATTAAAGCAGTCTATACATGGATCTTACCAAAATGGCATCGCCAACGAAAATCGGTTGAGTGGGTTTAGAGATTTTAGACAGTTTTAAAGATCATTCAAAATTTGTGGTGTATCGTTTCAATTGATTCTTAGTTTATTTAAAAAAAAAATAACAAAAAAATAACGCTCTTTGGCATTATGAATTTAAATTGACAGTGATTTGATAAGTAAATCATTTATAAATCAAAACAATCATTATTGTGTGTTGCCACGGTAAATGACTGGCCAGGTATAGGCACCTATAATTTATATCAAACCATAATACCCCTCGGGCCAGAGGTTCTTCACTATCGACCTCATGCGTTATTATCCTTATAATGCTCAAGCTGCAAGTATCTTAATTACTATATAAGACTGTGAAGGCTGCCACGGCCGGTTAAAATACAATCTAAAGTGTTTCCGGGCTTTGACGCCGTGGTCCAGTGGAATTTCTTCCTAACGTTTCGACTACAGCTGCGACTGACGTTATCAAAGGCGATGAGACAATGGTAGAAGTGATCTTCCCTGCTTTTCGACGTTGACTGATTCGATTGAATAAATTTCAAGTTAGATACAATTTTGTTTCCATCGCAAAATTGCTACTCTAGACAAAAATATTCTTTTTGGAAAGAATTATTAAAGAAGTAACTTTTTCGGGTCAAGTTCAATAAAAAAACTATTTTTTTTTTCGTTTAAAACTAAAAAAGTACATTTACGTGTAAATAAATTTATGTTCAAAAAAGTCTTTTCTTGCTAATAAAAAAAACTTAATTTTTGATCCAAAATTTAAAGTTTTGCTACAAAATCAATAAGTAAAGAATATTTGTTTAGCATTAAAATCTGAACTTTTTTTTCCATCCAGAAAGAAAAATCCATCCAGAATTTGCGTTTTGTTTCAAAATCGATTAAAACCATCACAAAGCGGTTCAATCAAAAGATTGGTTTTTTGGCTTGGTAGTTTTTTGGTTTTGGTAATTTTTTGGGAATTTTTGTCAACCAATTGACAAAATTTCGTTCCTGTAGCAAAATACCAACGGGATCATAAGTATTCTTTTTCTGAAAAAGGTAATTAGAAAATCTATTTTTTAGGACAAAATCGATCAAAACCCTCTGAAAGTTCACAAAAGTGTCCTACAAGTTTTTCAACTTTGGTTCAAAATCGACTACCCCAGTTTTCCTTTCAGTTCAGAAACAATCAAAATTGTATCGAAAAACATATCCCAGACCTGCCTAAATATCGAGTTTAAGAGAGTCATGTTTTGCTCTAAAATCGGTTGAGAAATTTTAGTTTTTATAACAAAATTGAGACTCTAGACAAAAATTTTTTTAGACAATGATTAAAAACGGTACCTTTTCGGGACAAAATCGATGAGAATAGTCACATTTAATAAAAAAAAATATTTTTTTGTTTAAAACTAAAATAACTACATTTATAAAGCTTTTCATTGTATTTTTCGGAAAAGTAGGCAATGGAAATTTGACAGATTGCCCCCCCGTATAATATTTGAACTGTGTCACTTTTATGGGTTATATTGGCATAATTTAAAAGTTATCAAATGCTGCCATTACAAAAAATGTTGTTGCCAGAACTTACCAAAAATAATAGTTGTAAGCGATTATTTCACTCATGCATAAATTTTCCCATAAGGAGAGTTTGTTTATCAAAAAATTACAGCGGTAATTCCACGTTGTCTAGACGACGTGGTATTATCGCTTACACTAACCTAAACCTTAATCAATGTCGTTGTCTATATTAATTTGATTCGAGAAATAATCTCACTAAATACCGCTCGAGCTTTAAAATGAACCAGAAAATTTTACACTCTGGCATGTTTTCCTTGCAAATTTCACTCGTCCTAAAGGACTCGTGAAATTATGGAAAACATGCAATCGTGAAAAATTATCGGTAATTTTAAAGCTCTCGTAGTATTACCCCCGATAATAATAAGTCCATGTACTAGATCTGATACTACGTTTATCAGGTCCAATTCTTGGCAGAAGAATTTTCTTATACTAGAGCTGGGACATCGAGTTTTGCTCACGCTGTGCAACATAATATATATTAAGAGAAGGTTTGCTAACACTGAACCACTAAATGGCTCTTATTCTTGAAACTATAAAATTTTTCTATTAAAAGTATCTTTGCAGTTATCTACTCACACTATGAGCTCTTTTACAAAACGTTGACATTTCTTCACTGTAGAAATCTACAAAAAGGGAGGGTCATACTGATGCTATGAAAAATCAGAGACACACATAATCTTTTGCAAAAAAAAAAGATGTTTTCACTTTTTTATCAACAAATTACATGTGAAATATTTACCAATATCGTTTTATTAAAAAATCCTGATAAGTTGTTTTTTCAAATTTGATTCTAAACTAATATTATATATGCTACTACAGACCCGACTTACCCCAAATTTATTAAGGATCACCGATTCCAAAAAAATCTGGCCTGTCTTTTTTGTAATGGTTTTAGCACTTTATAATTTGGTTTTTAGTTTTGTCCGAAACTTTTTTAGGCATTCGAATGAAAATAATTTATAAGCTCATAAAAACTTTTTTTAATATAATGCGAGCAACGTCGTGGAAATTTGTTTTAGTCAAAGTCAAACTGCTGGCAGATATTAAAGTAAAACTACATTAAACAACTTGTAGGGAAGTTGTTATTGGCATTCACCTTCACCTGCTTTTAATTTACTGGTTAAAATCTTGTCAGTCACATTTTTGGCAAATCAATTTATGGATAACTAGTATGTCGCGTTTTTGGCGGAATCTTTCCTTTAAGGTTTTCATAACATAACCATTAACATTGACACACTTCAAAATAATAGCCTTTGGAAAAACTGTATGGAACGCTTTATACATTTAATTAAATTATAAGAAATAGGTTCAAAATCAATCCAGAAAAGCCTCGAAATGAGAGAAACGATTTTTTTTTCAATTAAAACAAAAAACTCAATTTTCCATCATCCAAGTAATTTCAAGTTTTGCTGCAAAATAAATAAGTAAACAAATATTGGTTTTTGCAGCAAAATCTGAAGTAAAAAAAAATGTAAGAAAAAATCAAAGAATTTGCGTTTGGGGTCAAAATCCATCAAAACAATCACAAAACATTTAATAAAAAAATTCATTTCGCAAACAATCAATATCGTCTCAAAAACCAAATCTCGAGTTAGACATAATTTCGTTTTTGATGTAAAGTTGGCATTCAAAACAGTTTTTTTTTGAAAGATTGATTAAAGTCATTCAAAAAAATCGGTCAAACAAACGACCACAATTAACAAAAAAATCAATTTTTTCGTTCAAAACTGAAAGAACTGCAGTTACGATTGAATAACTTGACGCTCAAAATTTGTCAAAAACGCCTCGATATGATAACATTTTTTTTTGTAAATTTAAAGAAAACTCTTTTTTTGTCCAAGTTTTGGTGTAAAATCAATTAGTAAACAAAGCTTCGTTTTTGCAACAAAATCCTAACGGAAGCGTAACAGTTATTTTTCGGAAAAAAGTAATAGTTGGATCAAAGCCCTCTCAAAATTCACAAAGTTCAATCAAGAAATTCAAATTTTGCTTTAAATTTAAAAACAGTCAAAATCTCAGACCTTCTTATATAGCTTTCTTACAGTATCAAAGTATCAAAGGTGGTTGAACCAACCCATTAATATTGTGCAACTAGTGTAGAAAACTGCAGTTTTCACCTCGGTTTTCACACGAGTGTGATGATTTGTGACACGAGCCGTAGGCGAGTGACTCAACGCTCGCAACTCAATTTCAAATTTGCATCAAATCTGACAACCTTTTTTTTTTTTATAGCAAAATAAGTTGCTGGAGGCTGAAGGCAAAAGTTCTGTTTTCGAAAAGACTTTTTTGGCCAAAATCGAGCAAAACTGTCACAAAACGTTCAAAGTCAAGTTTTAGAAGGTCAATCAAAATTCAATAAAGAATTTCAAGTTTTGGTTGACAATCGACTATAGGACTTTTGCTTCCAGTTCAAAAACAATCAAAATCGTCTTGAAACACATATCAAGTCAAGTTAGACACAATTTCGTTTTGGTTGCTAAATTGGTCCTTTGGACAATTGGAAAATGTTTCTTCGTTAACCATGTTACTTCAAGTTCCGTTCAGGTTGAGTTAGTTCAGGTTTAAGCGCAAATTGTTAAATTAAGTTCATGCACAGTTATTTGATTGGTTCAATACCAAGTTAATTTAAGACTTACCATCTAACGCTATACTTTTTGTTTCAGGTACGTATAGTCATGAAACAAAATTCCAGCAGTAGGTACTTATTGAAGATTGTATCAAAAGGACACATCTTTGTATCGTGAGTACTTTTCTTCCTAAGCAAAATCCAAGAAAATCGCTGAGACTGCATTTTCGTTCCAATTAAACGCCGAAGCCAATCAACTTTATTGCCCCAGAGTCCATTCTTTGAAACCCCAAAATTATCTTGGCATATCTGTAAATGTATCACTACCCAGAGGCAGGGTTGCGTGTTATTTTTAGAACCCCAAATTATAGGGGATTGATCCGTCCAACTACCTAGGGGTAGGCTTTAGCGATTTACAACTAACTGAACTGATGTGCAGGCAGGCCACGTGCATGTGACATGCGACAGGTATGACATGAGAAAAGGGGAGAAAAGCAATAAAAAGCAACTGTAAATGCGTTTGGTCTTGGAGAAAAGGACCACATAGGCTCACTCACTTTGTTGTATTCAGTACACGTTATAGAGTTTTGACTTTTTAGGGTTTTTAATATTAAAATTGTGACATATTTTAAAAAAGGTAAAAGTTAGCAAAGCCACATACTATGCGAACGGCAGCTTTGGGTAGGTGGAGAGCTAGGTTGTGGTTCAAAATGACATAAAAAAAGGTTGAAGCTCAGTATAGTTAGATAAGCTAGACCTGTTAATTGGGCGCCACTCAATTTAAGTTACAGGTTATAGCTATAATATTAAAATTGAGACAATTATCATAACAATTATTGATGTTCATATTGTTTGGGTGATCAAACCAAAGTAAAACCAACAGGAATTATTAAAATTAGGCACATTTATTTACTAGGGTGTTAGTTCTTACCTAAGGTTAGTGCAGGTACACTTGGTTTTTAAATCTACTCCTACCGGTTGAAATACTTGGCCAGTTTGTAGGGCTTTCTTGCTAGTTGAGGTAGAGGATCAGTGCATCATGTGTGGTAATGCTGGACGGTTCAAAACCTAGGAGCCATCACCGTCACTAACGGCTCCATTTTCGGCACACGTGCAAGGTGAATGGAATACATTTGCAAGATCCAAAAAAGAGTATTGAGTCTTATTACTCAAACATTGGACCTAATAAATAAACAAGGAAAGGCTTAGATAAGTTTAAATTAATTAAAGGAACTCTTACCCCAAAATATGAGTACTTTAAAATATCCACATGGCTAGACTGTAGCCGTTTAGGTACAGGCTGACGTCCGATGTTCCCTGGACAGTGGTCAAGATGGAAAAGGGACTATCAAACGTTTTTACCTTTACCACCTGGGCTCTGAATTGGTCAAAAAAACGGAAATTATAGTGTCAAAAGGGAAAAATAAAAAGACGGAGAAAATGAACCGCAAAATATGGAAATCTTGCCATTGTTGCTAAATAAAAGATAAATTTAGGGAAAGTATTAAAAGAGCACATGAAGAAAATAAGGGAATCTAAGTAAAAATATTGGTGAAATTTGGCAATGCTGTACAGATAGCAAAATAATTAATCAACCCATTGACACATGTCAATGTCCAAAAGAAGTCAACTTTCAAAGGATTTCTAACCATAGAACTCGAAGTAGAAGATCGCATAGAAACGATAATCAAGGTGAACAAACATGGGGGCCAAGCTAGTCATATTTGTATGGAAATAAAATGCTATTTTACAGGTTATTTATGAAAGTCTGAAAGGGAAGCCAGTAGGTTTTCTTTGTGAAAAAGAAAACGCTACAAAATCGAAAGCTTTTTAGTATTTTAAGTTAAAAAGGTACTCTTGTCCTAAATTGCTAAAACGAACCGTAAACGAGGAAGCCTGCAAGAAAATTTAGCAAACACTGTGTAATTATGTAATTATGCAAAGATAAAACAAAAAATAATAATTTGATCTTTTTTAGCTTACGGTACGTTTTAGCAACTTGGGACAAGAGTACCATTTTAACCTAAAATACTCTGACGTTTTCGATTTTGATAATAAAAATACCAAAAAGGTAAAGACATAAAAAGCATTATTAAAATATCAGTTGACCCCCTCCCCCACCAAATGTGACGCTTATAGTAGCAACTGAAAGATCATTTTTACATCGTAAGATCACTCATGTAAGAATTAACACATAACAATAATTTGGTTTTTCTAGATAAAAAAAAATCACAGAAAATATAAAAAAAAATAATGTCCATGGGAACATTTTTAGAGACTTTAGCAATACAGTTTACCTCACACTGTATTGCTAAAGTCTTTCTCTAATCTTTTGTTTAAATTCTTTTCATTAAGTTGAAAGAGGTGAATAGCGGGTCTCGGACATATAATTTATGTTTGTGAAATTGCCGACAAAAAATCAGAGAAAATATAAAAAAAAATAATGTCCATGGGAATATTTTTAGAAACTTTAGCAATACAGTTTACCTCACACTGTATTGCTAAAGTCTTTCTCTAATCTTTTGTTTAAATTCTTTTCATTAAGTTTAAAGAGGTGAATAGCGGGTCTCGGACATATAAATTTATGTTTGTGAAATTGTCAACGTTTCGACCTTTACTGAGGTTTTCCTCAGGCCTGTCGATAAAAGACTGTGTGAGTCGTGCTATGTGGTCTTTGTTTGCTTGTAGTTTCGAGTGGCTGTTGGATAGTTTTTTTTTGAGATAGTGGAATGTTATTCCCAACCAGTGACAAACTTCGCTTATTGAAAGAGTCTTGACGAAGACCTCAATAAAGGTCGAAAAGTTGGCAATTTCACAAAAGTAAGGTGTTTTTTATGTCCTACACTTGCTTTCATATCTTTCAACGATTGCTCAAGCAAAAAAAGTATGTATCTTCCTATTCACCTAGTATTAGCTTATAGGTGGTAAACGCGTATCTTAAGCTGATCTAAGAAAGTGGGAGAGGGAACGAGCCAGAGGTAGACGGAGCATTGAAACCAGCAACTTTCGAGTCAAATATTAGGTATTTATGTAGAAAGCAAGAGTTCTTTCTAGCTAATCGAAAAGACAACTTTCAAAAACATATTCTGGATATTTATTTCTTTTTTTTTTTGTCTTTGGAAACAAACTCCCTCAAGAGTTTGAACGCAAATATTTCCAATTTCCAACAGGAAAAAGAGTTATCTCGGATTTTCACCTCAAAACCATGCCGTGCAATTTTGCATTGTTGGCCCTTTATAAGCGGATCGAGACCCTTTCTTAGCTCCCCAAGTTCCCCTCGGAGCCATTACTGGAAGGTGTTACGGGTCGGTACAGGTTCTATAATGAAATTTACTATTTTGATTTTACCCTGCTAACCGCCTTATATAGGGGTTTTTTAACTTATAGGTATGTCGCGGTATTAGGAAAAGGCTATAAAATTTTGACAGAAAATGTTAACGTAATCAAAGTAAATGGACTTGCGTTCCTTCATCCTTTTCTTTTGAGATTTTACAGCCAACTAGATGACGTCTTTAAATGAACACCCCCTATTTACTATTGAATTTGCCTAATTGTTAGGATATTAAATATGCATAGTCAATTTTCTGCAACGTGGCGTTTTTTTAAACGAAAAAATTTCCAGTTTTACCCACCTGCTGCTGATTTTTCATGGAGTTGTAAACTTCGGCTGAACATCGACCCGCGTTGTAGTAGCAGATTGCAGACGGCTTAAAAACTGCAATTGAAACGCCAGTTAGCAGTATGGGGAAACTGAATAATACATAGAATCCGAACGTTTAATTAAAACAGGCAGACGTGTATTCCCCTTATTCGCTTTACATTGTATGTGGGGCTTAAACGTAGTTGTAGAAAACAAAGAAAAGAGAAGAGTCTCTGGAGAGAGAGAGAGAGAGAGAGAGAGAGAGATTATGAATACAATAACGTTCAGGGCTGTCCATGAACACAAAACACAAATTGTTGTATTGAGTGATTGCAATCACGAAATTTCTTTATTCCCATTACAGTTTCACTGCACAGCGAAATATAAAGTTTGTTCAGGAGTTTTCAGTTCTGACGTCACTAATCTCTCCGTCATATTGAACCCCACTCATATCGAGCTTTGGTCTTCGACTTCTTCTTAGAAGGAATTGATGACTTAAATGTGAAAGTGAATTTAGTTCCATAAATGGACTTTTCTAGAGTCATCCAAAGCACATTCTAAAACTACCTAAAATTTGATCCATTGAAGGACTTTATTTCCCAAACTATTGACTTTACTTTGGTGTAAAGTGAAAGACATGTGAAATGAGAGAACAACACGGCTGGATTAACTCCAATGGGTCTACTTGTTCCAAAGTTATTTCCCAAACTATTGAACCTGGGGGACTTTCTTTGGTGAAAGAGGACATCAAAGAGAACAAAAAATCGTTAGATTCACTCCACCCGATGCACTCGTTCCAAAGTTACAGGCGACTAAATTTGTAAATAATTGAAAAAATAGAAAGAATTTGGACAATTTAATTATTTTTTGCCGTTTTTTATCGGAATGGGGCGATTTCAATCCCCTATGAACGTAGAAAATATAATAAGAGGATTCACTCCAATAGGTCCACTCGTTCCAAAATTAGAGGCGGTCAAATTTGGAAATGGAAAAAAGAGACCCACATTGGTAAATTTCGAAAAAAAAAAATGGATTTTTTTTGCGGCTTTTGATCGGAATCAGGTGATTTCTTTCCCCTATGAACGTAACAAACATAATAAGAGTGAAATTAGTCCTATAAATAGACTTTTCTCTAAATGCCTCGAAAGCCCATTTTAAAACTACCTAAAAGTAGAAAACCGAAGAGGTCTATATCCCAAACTCTTGAACCTTCGGAACGGAACTTTCTTTGGGAGCAGGTGAACGAGGACATCAAAAGGGACAAAAAAACGTAAAATTAGTAGACCCATAAGTGGACTTTTTCTAAATGCCTCCAAAACACATTCTAAAAGTTTCAAAAATTGACCACCGAAAAAGCCTATCTTCCAAACTATTGAACCTGTAGTAGACTTTCTTGCAGGAGGTGATAGAGGACATCAAGAAGAACAAACACTCGTTGGATTATCTCAGTACTCTCGTTCCAAAGTTACAGGCGACTAACGTTGGAAATTGAGAAAAAATAAAGAATACCCAACTTTGGTCAATTTCACTTTTTTTTTCTGTTTTTCGGAATAGGAGGCGATTTAAATCATTAGATCAGATAAGGCGATTTAAATTTCCTATGAACGCAGCAGTTGTAATAAGAGGACTCACTCCAATCGATTTACTCGTTCCAAATTTAAAGACGGTCAAATTTGGAAATGGAGAAAAAAGAGACCCTAACTTTGGTCAATTTTGAAAAATCTGAAAAACTTTTTTTTTGTTGTTTTGATTGAAATGAGGCGATTTCTTTCGCCTATGAACGTAACAACCATAACAAGAGTGAAATTAGTCCCATAAATAGACTTTTCCGAAATTCCTCCAAAGCACATTCTAAAAATACCTAAACGTAGAAAACTGAAGAGAGAACCTACTTAACTTTCTTTGAAAGCAGGTGAAAGAGGACATCAAAAGCGATAAAATAACCGTTGGATTCATTGCCAAGGGTCCACTCGTTTCAAAGTGCAGGCGGTCAAATATGGAATTGAAGAAAAAATAAGGTATACACCCCTGCTTCGGTATATTTAAAAAAAAAATATTTTACTTTAATAAAAAAATATTTTTGGGATTTACTCCAATTGCACCAAACGTAACAAACATAATAAGAGTAAAGTTAGTGACATAAGTAGACTTTTTTTTAAGTGCCTCGAAAGCACATTCTAAAGATGCCTAAGAACCGACCGCCGAAAGGTATTGCCCAAACTATTGAACTTACGGGACATTCATTTGCGGGAAATGAAAGAGAACCTCAAAAAGGTCAGGAAACCGTTGCATTCACTCCAATCGGTCCGTTCGTTCCAAAGTCACAGGAGGTCAAAGTTGGAAATTGAGAACAAAAAACCCCTAGGTAAATTTCAAAAAAAAATATGGAATATTTTTTTCTCTGTTTTTGGTGGGAATAAAACAATTTCAATTCTCTATGAGCGTAGCAAACATATCAAGAGTGAAATTAATTCTATAAGTAAACTTTTTTCTAAATGCCTCCAAAAGTACTTAAAACTGTTAGATCCGTAAAATTTTCTAGAACTTTCGACTAGAAAATATTCCAAAATGGGATATTCTTGGAAAAAATAAAGTTGTCTAAGAAGTTCAGAGGCACCAAAAATTTGTTGATGTTGACCATAAAAGAATGTTTGAGTTTCTACTAAAAATGAAGCGCGGAAAGTTTCCGTATAGAAAATTATCAGTAATAAAAACATTTAAAAAAAAACAAATAAAACTCATAGAGACTAGTTTAGAAATATCGAAAATTTGGTTATAGTGATTACTGATCATCAAGGAACTGAAAAGCTTAAAGTGTACTCTATAATATAATTCCTCAAATTGCAAAAAAGCATTAGGAGAATAAAGAAAGTCGGAGACAGTTTTTTCAAAATGTTCATGTGTCTAGCGGCCACCGAATACCTCGAGTGTGTGGGCTTCTTTAGATACTAAAGTTATTAAAGCGGCTTTACACTGTTTGTAACGCGGTTTACACAAGTTTGACTTCAAAGAAATTTGAAAAGTTAATTTGATCACATTTTGCCTGAAATAATTCATATTCTTGAATGTCCAAGTTTTGTTTTACACCTAATCAAAGTTTTAACTTAAAGCTGTCAATTATCAGTTTTGCCAATATTAAGGAAATAAATGATATTTTCTTTGTAAAGTGCATATTTGATATGTATTTTAAATTTTCTAGTTTGGCTTTAATTTAATATGTTCCGTATGAAATAAAATGTTCCGAAAAATTGAACATCCTCGAGTAAAAGCCGCTAAATTAAAACAAAAGAAAGCTGCTCTTCTGGGCATAATTATTGCTGCAGCTTTAACGGTTGAAGTAGAACCAGTCAAAATTCAAAGAAGGTGGTGGGTTAGTCCCTGGTTAGAAGACATAACAAATAAAGCTGAATTAAAAATATTGAAAGAAGAATTCCAGTAAGATCCTGCACAATTCCTCTGTGTTGGCAATACCAAATCAGAAAATGTGATGTCAAATTAGAACAGGTTCTATTTCGTGAATAATTGGACCTACAATTATTTGATGCTAAATTTGAAGTCCAATTTTGTTTTACACTAGTATAATTTGTCCTTGAATCTGCTTTGATGTCACTAATTGGAGGTCAAACTCTCGGTGTAAAGACGGCAATAGACCGCACACTCAAGGTCCTACTCCATTTTTTACTCTCGTTGACAAGTTACTCTCTGAGTAGAATTTAGAGCATATAATGACTACTAAACTTAAACATATGAATTTCACTAATTCATAGGATTTATTGCAAATTTTACCATTCTGTAAAGTTTCTAAGAAAACAGAAATTATTCCTGTGGAAGTTTTTGTTACAGCCGTTTTGTCTAAGGTTCTATTTATTTTTTTTTATCTCTCTAGCAGAATAATAATTATTGTTTGCCTGGATAAAGGTGACCAAAGTTGGAAATTGAGTAAAAAAAACCCACTTTGGTCAAATTAATTTTTTTTTATGTTTTTGATCGAATTGAGGCGATTTCAATCCCCTATTAACATAGCAAATGTAATAAAAGGATTCACTCCATCGGTCTACTCATTCCAAAGTTAGAGGCGGCCAAATCTGGAAATGGAGAAAAAAGAAACCCCCTCTTTAATCAATTTCGAAAAAAATATGAAAATTTGGTTCGCTCTCTATGATCGGAATGAGGCGATTTCGATCACCATTGATATCTTTCAAACTATCGATCAAATAGTCAATATGACATCAAAAAGGACAAAAAAAACCGTTGGATTTACTCCAATTGGTCCACTCGTTCCAGTTACAAGTGTTAAATGGAAAAAAAGAGAAATACCCCCTTTGGTACATGTCAAAAAAACTGTGACAATTTTTGTTTGCTGTTTTTGAGCGGAATTAGGCGATTTCAATCTTCTATGAACGTAAAAAAGTATCAAACATAAAAATCTTGAAGATTTAGTGATAGTGATTACTGATCACCAAAGATTATTTCTATCTTTATAAAAATAATTGCAATAAATTTCAGAACGCCGGAAACAGACTTAAAAAACTTCTTGAAAATTTTTTTATGTGTATAGCGGCCACCGAATACCTCGAGTGTGTGGGGTTCTTTAGATACTGTTAAGGGATACGGGCTCCAATAATTTATCGTCAATTAACTACCCACTCTACTAACAATTCGCACTGTTCGCTTGTCCGCTTATTTACTACACTGCACTATCTATTCGATCCCATCTCGCGCGGCTGGCTGGTTTATATACCCAGCCTGAACGCGCTCTCGTACTTTCGAGAACGGAGGCGACTGTTCCCGGTTCTCGTTTATTTAGTCTAGATGAGTTCCGAGTCTCTGTAAACAGACGGTCGGGCGTAACATTGCCCCCTCTTAGTTCTGTTCGTAACGATCAGAAAAATCTCCACTACTGTAAGTATTTAACCGTTCAAGATGAACTACTTTCATCTTTGCTCTAAGGGTACGTTGGATCCTGTATACCACGTCGTTGATCCGTTTGATGATTGTGTATGGACCCTCCCAACTTCGAGACAACTTGGGAGACTTTCCTTTCTTCCTCTGTGGATTATACAGCCAAAACAAATCACCTGCCTTACATCCTGCAGAATTCGCCCTTAGGTCATATCTGGCTTTCATCCGATCGCTGGCAATCTTTATCTTTGTCCTCACGATTCGATGGATAGAAAATAATGGAGTAGTCTAAGAAGTTCAGAGGCACCAAAAATTTGATGATGTTGACCATAAAAGAAGGTTTGACTATCTAATAAAAATGAAGTTTCCTTCTAGAAAATTATCAATAATAAAAACATTTTCAAAAACAAATAAAACTCACCGAGGACTAATTTAGAAATTTCGAAAATTTGGTGATAGTGATTACTGATCATCAAGGATTTTTTAAACTTAAATGCAGAAAGTGTACGTCTAGAATATAATTCCGCGAATTGCAAAAAAAAACATTAGGAGAAGAAAGAAAGGAGACGGTTTCAAAATTTTTTTCAAAATATTTATGTGTCTAGCGGCCACCGAATACCTCGAGTGTGTGGGCTTCTTTAGATACTAAAATTGTTAGACCGCACACTCAAGGTTCTACTCCATTATTTACCCTCCTTAACAAGTTACCCTCTAAGTAGAATTTAGAGCTCATACTGACTAATAAACTTAAAAATATGAATTACACTAATTAATAGAATTTATTGCAAATTTGACCATTCTGTAAGGTTTTTATGAAAACAGAAATTATTCCTGTGGGGGTTTTTGTTACGGCCCTTTTGTATGAAGCCCTAGTTAAATTTTTTTTATCTCTCTGGCAGAATATTTATTGTTGTTTGTCTGGATACATGCGACCAAATTTGGAAATTGAGTAAAAAACCCCCCTTTTTTGTGATTTGATACTGATTACTTTACTTGATGTGTATAGCGGCCACCGTCCGGATACCTCGATTGTGTGGGGTTCTTTAGATACTATAGTTGTTAGGCCGCACACCCAAGGTCCTACTCCATTATTTTCTCTCATTAACAAGTTACTCTCTGAGTAGAATTTAGAGCATATACTGACTAATAAACTTAAAAATATGAATTTCACTAATGAATAGAATTTATTGCAAATGTGACCATTCTGTAAGGTTTTTATGAAAACAGAAATTATTCCTGTGAGGGTTTTTGTTAAGGCCGTTTTGTCTAAAGCCCTCTTTAATTTTTTAAAAAATTATCTCTTTGGCAGAATATTTTTTGTTGTTTGCCTGGATACAGGCGACCAAATTTGGAATCTGAGTAAAAAAAAAACACTTTTTTTGTGATTTGATACTGATTACTCCACGTGATGTGTATAGCGGCCACTGTCCGAATACCTCGATTGTGTGGGGTTCTTTAGATACTATAGTTGTTAGACTGCAAACCCAAGGTGCTACTCCATTATTTACTTTCCTTGACAAATTACTCTCTGAATATAATTTGGAGCATATACTGATGATTAAACTTAAAAATATGAATTTCACTAATTACCTAATAGGATTTGGGGGAATAAATGGGGACAGTATGAAATAAAAAACTGTAAAGTTTTTTATTTCATACTGTCCCGTATATACGCCCTACATACATCGATTTGAGTCCGGTAAAGGGAACTTTACGGGACAAGTCCGGTAAAGGTTGCTAAGCAACCGATGCTAGAGAGCTACCGCCTAATATAAAATATAACGTTACTTAAATTTGATTAAGATTTATATAGCAGTCTATCTCACTTTAGCTTGTTATAGTGTTGAGAGTTCGTATGAGTCCGGTGCGCGGTCATAATTAACGAACACAGCATATTACTAGCTATCAAAAATTTGCGCAACATTCTCAAATTGACAGCTGTCAAGAAAACGTAAATCCATCGAGCGTAAATTCAATATTGTTTTTGCATATTGCTTTTGAAATTTAAATTTATTAGTAAATTGTTTCATTATATCAAATTTAAAATCATACAAAAATTCTGTAACCTGCTACGAGTTTAGTGATGTTGAGAAATAAAACAAATGATTGACGTACCTATCCAAACTATTGTGGAATTTAAGACTGCAAGAAAAAGCATCATTTCCTGATATTCGAAACGAGCTTCTAAGTTAATCAGTGAAATTCAAAAATCTCCCCAGTGCCCAGCAGAACCCACTTATTTCAAAGTACTACATATATTTGAAGAAACACAAGCACATTGCTAATGATTTAATGCCGACGTCTCCATCATTTTCCCCATTAGGAAAAGACTTCTCGAAGGAATTTGAGGAAAATCTATTAATAGTATGTAGCAATAATTTTAATTATAAATTATTTGTGATAATAAAGTTTTAAAACTAGTGGCTACATATTTTCAAAAGTTTATTTAGGTACCACAAATAGCGTAACTTTAAATCATTATGCTATAGCTCTCGAATTGTAAATTTTGACAGTGGCAATAATACAGACACCGCCAAATGTCAATAAATCTAATTCTTACGTGGTAACTTTTTCATTTTTTTTTTATTTTTAAATCATAAAAACAGTATGAAATAAAATATTGTACGATACACGTCTATTAGGTGTTGTTACAGTATTCTTACAACTTTCCAGACTCGGCTCCTGACGTCGCCTCGTCCGTAAAAACCTCGTACACGACAAGTCACCTACTGGACTTGTGACGTAAATTACTATAAGAAAACAGAAAGTATTCATGTGGAGGTTATTGTTACGGCCGTTTTGTCTAAGGTCCTCTTTAAAATTTCTTTATCTCTTTGGCAAAATAGTTATTGTTGTTTGCATGAATACAGGCGACCAAAGTTGAAAATTGAGTAAAAAAAATACCCCCACTTTGGTCAAATTATTTTTTTTTTGCTTTTTGCTTTCGCTGTTTGCATCGGTCTACTCATTTCGAAGGTAGAGGCGGTCAAATCTGGAAATGGAGAAAAAAGAGACCCCCCTCTTTGGTCAATTTCGAAAAAATCATGAAAATTTTGCTTTGTTCTTTTTGACTCGAATTAGGCAATTTCGATCAACTATTAACGTAACAAACACAATAAAAGTAAAATTAGTAACATAATTAGACTTTTTTCTAAGTGCGTCGAAGGCACATTCTAAAGATGTCTAAAAATCGACCGTCGAAATGTCGTCAATCTTTCAAACTATACGGAACTTTCCTTGTAGACTGGTGAAATAGAACATCAAAAAAGGACCGTTGGATTCACTCCAATTGGTCCACTCGTTCCAAAATTACTGACGGTCAAAGTTGGAAATGGAAAAACAGAAGGATACCCCGTTTGGTTCATTTCAAAAAAATTTTTATGCTGTTATTGATCGGAATGAGGCGATTTCAATCTTATATGAACGTATCAAACATAAAAATCGATTTGGTAATACTCACTACTGACCATCAAAGACTATTTTTATCTTTATAAAGATAATTGCAAAAAAATTCAGAAGAAAGAAGGTTTCCAAGAGTTTCTTTGAGTCAGACTCAAAAAACTTCTTGGAAATTTTGATGTCTATAGCGGCCACCGAATACCTCCAGTGGGTGGGGTTCTTTAGATACTATAGATTTTAGTCCGCACTCTCAAGATCCCACTCCATTATTTACTCCTTTTTAAGAAGTTACTCTCTGAGTAGTATTAATAGATTAATGAATTTCTCTAATTATACAGGGTGTTCCGAAATTAGCGTGCAATAATTTGACTGCGTATTCTAGATCAGAAAATATGACAAAAAGTTTATATAAACATGGGTCTTAAAAGGCTTTATTACGAAGATACAGGGTGTTAAACTTTAAAGTTTTAATTGTTGTTTTTGTCATCGCTCTTCTAGTTTCTGAGATAATCACTTCAAAATTGGAATAGTGGTAGCTGGTTATGCTCTACATAGATAGGCTTACCAACTGGCATTCAAAATCTACAGAAAAATATTTTACTGGGGTCATGCCCCCTTTTAACCCCTCAAATTTGTTTATCGTACGCCACTGACTGTTTTTTTCTTAAAAATTTTTGCTCCCTGTTTAATTTGGAAGAAAACTTGTGCTCTTGTATGAACTTCGTATCTCTAACTGTTTTCGAGATATTTGCGAAAATATGGAAACGAAACTTTCCATCAAGCGAGTCAGATGCATTATGAATTATCTAATTCCCATAGAGGCTAACTTGCGTAGTAGGCTGCGATACAATGTGTTTATTTATAAACATAAACTGTCACTGTCAGAAAGAGTAGAATCAAAAAAATTCAAATAATTTTCTTTTTGTAATGGAAAATTATACCAATCGGGAGTTTGCAGATATGCATTTCATTTATGGCTATTTTAACGGACGAGCACTTGCTGTCCAACGAGAGTATCAACGAAGCTATCCCAACCGAAGGCAACCAGGACGAAGGATATTCTCTACCCTTCATAGAAAATTATCCGAAAATGAAAATTTCCCTAATTTTAGAGGCCAGGGCAGGCCACAAAACGGTCATGACTATTTAAATGTGCTAAACCATTTTGAAGATGATCCCTCAACTAGCATCCGAACTGTTTCCAGGCTTAATGGTGTTCCAGCAACAAGTGTATACTGACGAAACCTATTTGAAGTAGAACTAAATTGTGATTAAAGTGATGTAACTTTACCTACTATTTCAGATTTCAAGAATGTTATCAATTGAAGGTTTGCATCCTTATCATTTGCAAAGGGTGCAGGAGCTGCGCGAAGCAGATTTTGGGCCAAGACTAGAGTTTTGCCATTGGATTTTGCGTAACAACAATTTGCAGAATTTGATGTTATGGTTAGATGAGGCAACGTTAACAAGAAACGGTGTTTTCAATATTCACAATAATCACCACTGGAAAATCGAAAATCCACATGTAGAATTTTCAGCATCGATTTTCAGTTAACTTGTGGCCTGGAATTATTGGTGGTAAATTAATTGGACCTATTGAAATACCTCCCAGATTAAATGGGAGAGTATATCTAAGGTTCCTACAAGACCAGCTGATAAATTTGTTAGAAGATGTGCCTCTTGATGTGAGAGCAAATATGTATTTCCAGCACGATGGAGCTCCGGTGCATAGCAGTCGACTCGTACAAGAGTGGTTAAATCAGGCCTATCCAGAACGATGGGTAGGAAGAGGTGGGCCGATAACTTGGCCACCTCGCTCGCCTGACCTAACTCCGTTAGATTATTACTTCTGGGGTAGATTAAAAAGCACCGAAGTGAACTCTCGCGAGGAACTGTTAGAGAGAATAAATAATGCAAGTGCTGAATTAAGGTAAAATTCGAAATTAACAGAGCTTCTTATGCAATAATAAGGCGAGCACGGTTATGCATAAGACAAAATGGCGGTTATTTTGAACATTTGTTGTAGGTAAACAGTGTCTTTCATAGTAAGTGATTGTATTTTCAAGAAAGTTTATTTTTTTATCAATTCAGTTAGTAGGTATTAGTTTAGTTATTATCAGTAGTATTTAGATTACCGTATCATACATGTTTCTATTTAAAAACTATAACTTTTTTTACGATTTTAACCAAACTTTTTTAAGAACTTTGAAAGAAGTTACATTTTGACTGTGATATTCAGACAACACCGTAAAAATTACACTCAGTTGTCATTTTAAATATGTTGGTGCAAATGGGGGTCCAAGATATTTTCCTAAATATCTCGAAAACGGTTAGAAATACGAAGTTCATACAAGAGCACAACTTTTCTTCCAAATTAAACAGGGAGTAAAAATTTTAAGAAACAAACAGTCAGTGGCGTACGATAGAAAAATTTGGGAGGGTAAAAGGGGGCCTAATCCCAGTAAAATGCTTTTCTGTAGATTTTGAATGCCAATTGGTAAGCCCATCTATGTAAAGCATAATCAGTTAACTCTGTTCTAATTTTGAAGTGTCTATCCCAAAAACTGGAACAGCGATGGCAAAAACAACAATGAAATTTTTAAAGGTTAACACCCTGTATCTTCGGAATAAAGCCTTTTAGGACCCATGTTTATATAAACCTTTTGTCATGTTTTTTCATCTAGAATACGCAGTTAAATTATTGCACGATAATTTCGGAACACCCTGTAGAATTAGTTGCAACTTTGTCCATTCTGTTAAGTATGTTGCGTATGGTTAAGGAAGTATACCCTTTAGGAACTAATTTGCAGTTATGGAGGCTTGATTATGGCCGTGTTGCCTAAGGCCACATTTAAAAGTTCTTTAGAGTTCTTTAAGTCTCTAAAGTTCTTTATCTATCTGTCATAATAATTATTGTGGTTTGCCTGGATACGGATTTGCCTTCTCTATATTTAATTAAATTTCAATTATTCTTTTAATAAATAGTAGTATTTAATACTTTTAAAAGTAAGGCCCTTCTCTTTCAAATTTATCTCACTTTTGATCAATCTATTCGTATCTTAATACATTAACAACGGAAATTTTGTCCCAACTCCCTATATCTTAAAAGCTGCTGACCCCCGGCATTAACAACGAATATCCCGACTAAAAATAACACTTAAGCTTTATCGCTCTAGGGAAAATCCTCTCTCTATGCCATAAGGTAAGAAGATTAAAAGAAAAAACTCCTTAGACTTGTCATCCCGGTTAAATAATATCTGTTCGCTGGTTTGTATCACGTCTAATTCTGTCGTCCATGGTTACGGCGCTAATAACAGACACGATAAATATCCAGGATCTTCTTTCCAGACACCCTTTTTATGTGTGTCTTCCTCCGGTTCGTATTGCTTTGGGAACGATGTGTAAAAAGGGCCGAGAGCTTGTGTCTGTTACGTATATGCTCTGGGCGAGGGTTTTCGTGGTTAGTTTCAGATAAATCGGATTTAGAGTAGATAGAACGCACACGTACAGAAATAAGCTTTAGAAGTAGATAAAACCTACATAACGTACCGCAACTGATTAATTTTGTTAATCCATATGATCCTTTTGTTAATATACTGTAGAATATATAACGTACTGAAGTTTCCTTTTAATTAACAACCGAAACGTTCTGCCCAGACTCGTTTTCATGTTTGAAAGAAAAAATCTGATTGAAGCTGAATTTTCATAATGCAACCTAATCCTTCGACAACGATCCAGATCCATCCTGTGTAAACATACAGGGCCTAATGCAGTGGCGTGGGTAAAAGAGCACGTGTGTGCTATCTAATTCCGTCACGTGTTAGCGTCATTTGCGGGGTCCATTTCGTATGCGAAATTGAATGGCAGACAATTGGTCCAGTGACGGTTGAGTTATTGATGGGTCCAATTAGCCACTTCCCGGTTTCATTGACAACACGCGACCCTTAACCGATGGTATAAAAGGGTGTGAAGGCAGAAACTGATGTGGGCTTATGTTGTGCTAAGTTCTTTATGGAACGGAGACAGCTGGGGCTGGTTCATAAAACAGCAGGGTGAAGTTAGAACCAGGAATTCGATTTAAGTTTAATCATAAGCTCTTTCAGAATTCTATTGATGATTTGCTTTGATTTTGCAAAACCATTCTTAAAATAGCCGACGTTTCAATAATAACTTTCCCCAAATTAGCCTTTGATGTCGCCTTCAGGCTTATCTTGTGTATCCATCCTTAAATGCATTTCTTATCTAAATAAACAACACATCAAAAATTGTATACTTTAGAGCGGTTTTTGAATGTTTATTCAAGGCGGAAAGCGCTTAGAACCATCGACAATGCGTCTTTTATCTGATTGTCAGAGTGGTGGTATTCTGGGTGGCTTCAAAATCCGACAATGTTTATGTACACCATCTGCATATGCATTTGTTCCTGATGGAGAGTCCTAAGTCAATAACAGCAACGGGCAAATATTTGAGATAAAGCAAGAGAAATTTGGTTTTATAATCAGGATCTCGTATCTAAGTAAAGGCCCAGGGGAGTTGATCCCCCCCCCCCCCCCCGTAATTCCGCAGGAATCTAGGAATGTAGTAACTGGAAAGTTTGCGGTTTGTTTACACAAGGAGCGCGCGCCTGTTGATAAAGTATTAATTAGTTTCAGTTTGCGAATAACCTGAACAAACACGGTTATGGGATAGATATAATCGAAAACTATCTTTGATGTTTGTACACAAGGTGAGCACTTAATTTGTCGAACTAATTATTACCCAGGCAGTACATTTTAAGCACTGTTTTCGTTTCGTAGGAAAAGTTTTGTTAGTACACAGTCTGTGTTTTTTTTATGGCTTAGTTCAGATCAATCTAGCTTTGTTAATGAATTGGTGTGTCGAGTAGTTTTTGAGCCCAATGTCCAATAAGTCATTACATGTTGGAATTATGTGCACGTTGCACACTGGCGCATTTTCAAGATTTCGTGGTCAATATTACTTAGTTAGTGAGAAAGCTAATTTCGATAATGAAACAAGGTGTAAAAGATATATCGATGTTTAGTAATACTAAGTTTAATGTAACTGTAAGTTATAAACAATTATAGAACAATTTCTACAGAGTGTTATGGTATAATTAATACTTACCAGGAGTCCCACTTTAATAATGTATCAAATTATATCCAGTATTAAGACAGATATAAGGAAAGTGCAATTGGAATCGGTTTTTAATTTCTTTCCTTTATTTCCATGTCCAGTTCAATAGTAAAAAAAAAATTCGAACACGAAATTTTTTAATCCCTTACAGAGTTATTAAAATTTACCGTTCATCATTGGAATCTCGTAAACCGAAAAAGAGATATAGATTTAATTAAATTTCGACAAAATTGCACATTTGCGTGCCTGTCACAATGATATTTTAAAGTTTCCAAAGTTTTGACTACTTCCGAAGAATTCGAAAACTTCTGAAAACTATTCGAAAAAAACCGAAATTTACAAACATTATTTTGTTTTCATGAACTTCATTGAAAAGATATTCTGAAATAAATTGAACATTCTCGTGGTCACTTTTTGTGATCTCCATTACAGTATTGATTATTTTTTAGTCAGACGTTTCGACTTTTCTGGAGTATTATCAAGGTCAATTTTCTGAAATTTGGCTGTTACATTTGAAACTTGAAAGCCCTTTTGATTGCAAATTGAATGATGTGTAGCACTTCATGCTTTCGTTAGAGTTTATGTTATTTTTAACGATTTACTTACTTTTACACAAAGTATTCAGGTTACTGAAATTCCTTGCTCATTATTGGAATCTCGGAAATCGTAAAAGAGGCGAACTAGATTACACTTAGATAAATAATAATCAACAATCACCAACAACTTTGAAAAGTGTGTTCAAATCATTTCCTTTTGAACTAGAGAATGTCGCAATACACTTTCGATTACCTGTAAACAAAGTTTTAATTAGAAAAGGTCATCTAGAAGGCTATGAATTTTTGAGAGAAAGTATGTCACAACCAAAGTAAGTGTACTTTTGTTTTTTCATCCTTGTCTTTTGACATTTCGCAATCAAATAGATGATGATTTTTAAATGAACACCCCCTACTTTCTTCTTTGACTTTTCAGAATATAATTAGGTGGATTCTTGAGTATAAGTTTTGGTTACTATTAAATCAATAATTATGGAGCCTTGATAGGAATGCATCGTAAATTTTCCTAGCTTGTCGCTATGCGAACAAATATTTGCTCACGTACATGTACTTTAAGAAGGCTATAACCCCATTTTCTCTCGCTTAAAAAAAAGATTTTTTTTTCTAGTAATATGTGAGTTCGAAGGAGTGTTAAATAAACACCCTGTATTAAAATTCTGGATGAGGATTTTACCTTGTATATGATGAATATAAAAACGTAAAGGATACCAAAATACTACTTAATAAATATAATATTTCCAAAGTTTTTTCGCACCTACTGATATAAAAATTTAAATGGTTAGGTAGTGTTCTTCTTTCCATTTACATTACTATTCTAGGAAAAGTCGCAAGTGGTCGCACAAAATTTTAATATAAAATCTTACAAGACATTCTGTTTTATAAGTTCTTACTTTATTACAGATAAACTGTTTTAAACAAAAAATATATGTCCTAGAGAAGAGAAAGGAGCAAACATAATTTCTTTGTACACTTCGACACTGTGATACAAATAACTCTGATATCAAAATTTGTTAATACGTTTTACGTATTTGACTGAACTAGGATAAAGCAAATACATTCAGCAATACGACCTATGGCAAATATTGTGTCATTAGGGTGAAATTGTGATAAGACTTCTTTCTGAAATATGATAATATGCGCCTTAAAAATTATCACATACCTTAAGTTGAAAGGATATTCAAGGGGCCAACTTTGAAGTTACATACTGTCTATTTACAGCATTTATCTTTAAAGAAATAGATCGATTGTTAAAGGGGGATAATTAGTAAAATAAAATTAAATAATTACTTACAAAAGAAATTAATTTTATTTTTTTCTATAATGACCAAGAAATTGTGAAAATGCGCCAGTGTGCGTTGGTTGGCTACAACTATAGTAGAATTCATTAAGGAAACTAATCCAAATCGTGATCACTTCGCCGCTGTTGCCAGCTTGTGCATGAAACCAAGTAGAACTATATTGAAACTCCCCAAATATGGCTACCTCAAATTGAATTTCGTTATTTTTATCTGCGAGGCATTAACCACGACCCGCAGTCTTTATTTACAGTCTATATACGTACTATTTGTATTCGTATGTTAAATTTTAAATTTATCATTTCTAATCTTTAAGATTGCTTTTCTAGGATTTTTGCAGGCTTTAGAACATTCTAATTAACTGTCCGTGAAGTGCCCATTTTGCCAAGGAGTTTTCTTAGTTACAGGGTCTTAAGTCAAATGTTTGTGCTTTAGGAGTTGGTTTCATAGAATTTTGAAACTTTCAGCCAAGTACAGTCATTGAGAAAGTGAATTTTGCTGTTATTTATGTTTATTTAGGAAAAATATGTTTAAGTAGATAAATTTTTTAAAACATAGGTAGGGGGGGGGGTGGTTTTAGGATACTGACAAACTTACTTTCTGGGCAGAAGTCTTCCTGAAGAAATGAACATCAATAAAACACTGGAACCTGGCCCCTTTCATACTGTTTTAGGCTAATATTATTATGCTCTAGGTTCCGATGGATGCTTAGAGTCTTGAAGCAAGTTTACATATTCATAAAAATTGTAAAAATATTAGTGACTATCAAAGCAGCTAACAGGTTCTGTTCGTATCAGCCATATAAGTAGCTACAGGATTTTCCAAATGCTCCTGAAAGGTATACTTTTGCCACATATTGAAAGGTACAAGATGAAGTCTTCGGACATACAGCAAAGGAGGTTTGAAAAATCTATCTCATTGTTACTTGCTTTGTATGTTTGTCAACAGTCTCTCTGTGCAGCGAGTCGGATTTAACATTTAACAAAGTTGATATCAAGCTAGTTTGCTACTATTTCACTTTAAACTGTGGGTAAAAATAGTAGGTTATTATTGACTAAAATACCTACCTGATAATAAAGGTGAATTAGGGATCAGGACCACATAATATTTCCATATGGAAGTCTGTGATCCAGACAAGTTTTTGTTCCTGATTCTTCAAAATAATCGAAATAGTTTAACATATTCTAATCAAGGTACCTAGTGTATATCTAAAGTTTAAAGCAGAATTGTAAGAAACTGATGGCATCATACAGGCTTTCTAATCTATAATTGCTTCATAGAGAAACTTTCAGACTGTAAAAATTGATTAACATTGTGAACACCATAATAAAAAATTGTCAATGCTCTGAATGCCTAGATCTTACAAATATGAAATGATCATCAAGAAATAGATTCTGTAAACCTACTTCGAGACCTACTTTAATATTTCAAATCTTCCTGCTCTTAGGTTTCCCTAAGAAGAGGAAGTAGTAAAAAGTAGACCTTTTGAGAACATTTGAAAAACCATGTATATTAGCTGTTGGACAATTTTAATGCATTGCATGCAAGGATAAGTTTGGTTGGTTTTCTAATGGGATTCACTTGAACTCCAATTTATATTGCATTTGATTGTGACCCAGTGGCCATTTACTATGACCTTTAACCCAAATATCTTACCCAACAGTGTGTCATCTTTACAGTCCGAGAAACATTGCCACATATGCTTAATGAGTATCGAGAGATGTGAGCCAAAAAAATAGAGTAATCAAGCTCAACAAGGCTGACAAAAAAGCTGTATTATTTGCATTTTAAAAGATGTTTTTAGTTTTTTTTTTATTCTATATTGGAATCAAATACATATTATTATCGCAATTTCTGTTCTATAGCCTTGAAATTGTTCCTAGGAAGTTTTTTTGGTAGGACCATGATATGGTTAGGATACGAAAAATGTATCTAAAAATTCCTGTCCTAAACTATATAGCTGATAGGGTAGCAGTTAAGCAGTTCTTCCAAGATACCTACTACTTCTTACCAAGATACCTACCAAAAATGGTCACTTTTTTGATGATAGCTCGAATATTTTTACAAATTCTGAACTGTCTTCATCGAAGGATATGCTGCACACAACAAACTTTTATCTGTAACTAATATTTATATCTGTAACCATTTTCGAGATATTTGGAAAAAAAATACGAACTAATAAAAACAAATAGAACACATAATAATGGGTCACAAAATGAATATGTTTACCAAACATATTAGTAAAATAGTTTGTTTCAAAACATTGAAAATTTTTTTTATGAATTACGAGTTACCCTGAAAGATAAATTGTTTATTTTAAAATTATTTTGAAAATGGATAAGACATATGAGTTTTGCAGCATGCCTAGCTTTTTGATACAAGATTTCAAAGCATCAGAATTCACAAAATTACTCAGATGTGTCAGCTATAGAGAGAAAGCTATTATTTATTTGTACTGCATTGTTAAGACAACTACGGATGGTTACATCTATCACGTGACTTATTGGCATAGGATTTAGTTAAAAGCTTTTCGTATTCAACCCCCTTAGGAGCAATTTCTAGTCGGTAAATCAAAAATTGTCAGATTATTTCCAATTTTACTGCACAAAAAAAAACAATTTACACCATATAGTGCAAATAAGCCAGTTTATAAGGATTGCGCGATCAATCGCTCTATTTTTTTGCTCCGCCCAACGCTATACGCCCCTTTTACTATTAATTCGACTTAGAAAAGTCTCTGTTTCTCCAGAAATAATTTCAGGTTTACTTTCTAAATGTAGGAATATATTTTGTATGTTTTGGAAAAATAAAAATAACAACAAATTATTGCTTTTAATTTTACAACCGTCACAAAATACTGCAAAGTTAAAAAGTGAGATTTCCCTCACACTTAAAATAACTTTTTAGTTTTGATTAAGCCACATGAAAATTTCATAGAACAGATTCCAAAATCATCTTATATATGTGCAGAGGCCAGTTCAGGATTTACACACTTGCACCAGCTCTGGAACTAATTTAATTTCTGAACGGTAGTTGATGCGCATCTCTCAACACTGCTGTATGATTCTTGAATTCACCTATGAACAGATTTAGGGAAAATCATAAAGTTAATTCCTAAAGCCTTACGTGCTTACTTGATAATTCCAATAATCATCAGAGTAAAATACATCCTTTATTAGGTCATACAAATGCAGTAGTCCACAGAAGTCCACACAGTGTACAGTATAGGTAGCCACTCAGTTACTCAAATTATCCTTGTTCATTTCTTCTGATAATCTCCTTTCGTTTTGGATGAAAAAACTAACTCTGTGCCAGGAATAAATCCTTCTTTATTTCCAGCATGCACTACAATCTACCTATAAAAGATAAACTAAATAAAGTGCCTATAAACAAATTTTGAAAAAATGGGTTAGCTGAAGCTACAAACAGCCTCATATTCCCCTAGTGAGTCCCTGGTCGACTAAATGAGAGCAAACGAGTAACAATTACAATTAATACAAAACACTACACCTTACCTCTTCCCTTCTTTTTTTATTCTTTCAACACTTCGAGTATCCGCATCTTGCCAAGAATGGCTTGATGTTCCATCTTGAAAAAGCCACGTCTCATCTTTTAGATGCAAAATACAAACATATAGTTACCCCCTTCTTTGTAACTAGTATAAGATTTTAAAAATTGTATTTTAGAAACAATGTCTGGCAGCCCCATTAAACCCCCGTGGATTGTCGTGAAGCCACTTAAAGCCAATCTGTTTCATCAGTCTCATAAGTATGATTTCGATCCCGCAAAGAGCTGCATTGTTCTTAGTCTCTGCAAAATGCTTTGGGCGGTGACAGATTCTCCTAAAATTCAATTAAAAAATATTCTTTTTTACGTTTTTGTAGGATCGACATCATTTCCTGCATTCAACGCAACAGCCAGAAAACCCCAATGACTGCTTTTGTGTAGTCGGGTGTAGGTGTGTCCAACCTCTATTTTGAAAAAGGATTTAAGTAAAGGATAATTAGGGACAGTTGCTCAGAAACTTAATACTTGTGTAAACTTATGACTTGTTTTGTATGAAATAAACTGATGATGATAGGTACATGGTTTGTATCTCAGTTGGCATCTAACAATAGGTTTGAGTAATTAGTCAAGATTTCAGGAAAATGTTAGTTAAATATTTTTTTTTAGAACATAATAAATCCAAAAAATATACGAGGTTGACCAGGTTTCATGATAAAGTTTAAGGGGATGTTCTACTTCAATTAGTAACACTATCTTGCTAAATAAACTGTACTCAAAAAACACTTTTCTATGGAAATACAATGGTGTTGATGTTTATTTTTATAAAGAAAACATTTTTATTTTTTTTGCAAACCATTTCAGATATTTTAATGAAATATTGCAGGTGCCAATAGTAAAGGAAGACCTAAGTTTTGCAATACAAAAGCTTTGTTTATCAGTGTCTAATTTTGTTAAAAGTTAAAATGGCTTTATTCTTTCAAATTGAACAAATAATTCAAAAATAATCTTTATTTTTAGAAAAAACCAGGAACATACAACTTTTTTGCTGAAAAACAGTCAGTGACAAACCGTCTCGCGCGCCAGTAACAATAAACGAAGCTTTTGTATTGCAAACCTTATGTTTTCCTTTACTATTGACAAGTAATATTTCATTAAAATATCTCAAATGGTTTTCAAAAAATAAAATTTTTTGGTTTATCAGAATACTTAAACATCATAAATATCTCCATATAGAAGTTTTTATAGCATAACCAATAATATTAACACTGTTCAAACATTTTACGGGGGTGAGCCAAAAAATAACTCTTGGAAAAACTTTATGAAAAGTTTTATAGATGCAAACTGCTGTAACTTTTTTAAAGATATTGGAATTTTAAAGATATTGGAATGAAGCAAAAGCCGTATTACACAGTTGACTTGCAAGTTTTTTCCTATGGGAAGAAAAAACCAAAACACCAATGATTTCGAGAAATCTTAACTTATATTTTTTTAATGGAATGTCCTGTATATTTTTGGATATGTGGGTTCTATTCAAAATTCCACGTATATTTTATAGAGCATACCTCATACCTATCTTCAACTGTTTCTGGGAATATGGCGTCTGTTTAAGTCGGTCAAACATAAAATAATAAATATGAAGCAAAGTAAATTCTCCACTTGTCTTCAAATTTACTTCGCTTCTTATTTATTATTTTATGCTCGATTTTGTGTTTATATGACCAACTTATACAGACCCCTTTTTCTCAGAAACAGTTGAAGATAGGTATCTAGGTGCTTTATAAAATATTCTTGGAATTTTGAATAGAATCCAAATATCCAATAATATACAGTTGCATTAAAAAATATAAACCCAACTGCAGCTTAAGATCTCTCAATATCATTGGTATTTTGCTTTTTACTTCCAATTAGGAAAAAACTTGCCAGTTAACATATGCAATATGATTTTCAGTTCATTTCGACATCTTTAAAAACACAAAGTTACAGCTAATTAAAATGTTATCAAAGTTAATGAAGTGCACTGTACTTATCAACTTTCCGAGCAACTTTCCCTACAGCCCAGTTCCAGTTAAGCTTAATGAAAAAAACTATTCCTGATTACTAAAATTACTTAAAACCTTACTTAAATTCTTTTTGAAAAGACGGGTTTCACACACCTACACCTGACTACACAGAAGCAGTTATTGGAATTTTCTGGCAGTTGCTGCATTGCTGCACTATTGACAGAAAAATTAATTCTCTCCTCTTATAGGGAAAATTAGCATTGTGAGTTGTATAATCAGTTTAATAAATTCAAATAAAATTAAATTTGGCAAGACCCTTCCATTTGTACCAATTTCAGGTTTCTAATGCCCATATTTATAGTCATGACTTGGCTCCGAGTAAGCCTCAAGTCCGAGTTTGGACATTTAGTCTCCATTTAAAATACATTGACTTACATCAAACATTTTTGATTAAGCACATGCTTGTGCTCAAGTTGCTACTATAAATATGGGCAATACAGGCCCAGAATCCTTCCAGGCAGATACCCTAGAGCACCTTAGAAATCAAAGGGGAATCCACTTTGCCAATGTTTGTACATGTATTGCCATAATATGGTATTTTTTAAGTTTTGCGATGGCACTGCAAGGTATTGTGAATATAGTGATATTGCGGGGTATTGTCATGAGTACATAAAGTTATTATCGATATTGTGACGAGTACTGTAGAATATTGTCATGAGTACGAAGAGGTATTTCCAATATTGTGAAGGGTATTGCTGTATTTCCAAATGTAGATTATTGTAACGGTATTGTGTGGAATTGTGATGCAGTTTATACATGTATTGTGCCTGGTGGATAACCCCTCATTAGAAACTCTAACAATCATATGCATCAATTAGGCCTCACCAACTTTAAAAGTTTACTAGGAACATATAATCAATGATAGAGTACCTGACATTAGGGCTAGTGACTACTTCTTTAAAAAGAAAATCTTTACTTCAATAAGCAACAAAATAAATGAATATAAATTTGAAATAAGTTATTGTCACATAATTTAGAATCTACAGTTACTTACGGTTCTTATACATTTCATAAATTTGGTAACGAATCGCACAAATATCCCATTTCCCTGGATCGGTTACTGGTTTCTTCCAGACAAGAATCCTTTTAGGGATTACAATTTTGCCATGAGTACTTTCTTGAGATATTTTTGAAACCGTAGCTAAATGAAGACCTAAGGCATCCGCGACTCTTTTACGTACTGTTGCGAGTGGCAAACACAATTAGTTCAACAAAAAACACAAATCTCAATCAAGCGCATAAGGAAATCTTGGAAAAAGTACATAAAAGCACAAAACCCGCCGATCTTCTAATTTCAATTTCGAGGTTAAGTTTGACTTTCGTTGACGGACTGACGGTTGACGTTAGTTCCACGCGTTTTAATAATAATTCTGCGTACTCCACGACCGCGCGGCACTTCACCAACTGCTTGCGTTTTCTATAATAAGATTTAAAATTAAATTGAGCAAAAACAAGAAATTTTTTATCACACCTATAGTTAATATGAATAGTTTAATGGTCTGTTTTAATTAATTTACCAAGCACGCTTACCAATCTTTACAGGTAAGCCGAAAAACGATTGTTACGTTATTTACAATAAACCGCAAATAAGGCAACATTGCTGAAGATCATGTCAACCACCATTGAATTATATCCATCTTTTTCCAAATTCGTTAGAGGAGACAATGTCTATGATCGAAGACATGATCTTGAGTATCAATTGACACATCGCTTGCTTAATGATTCTGCCTATATAGTAAAAATTCCATAATAAATGTACACGCAGGACAAGGGGTGTATCTGGAGTTATGGATGGTACTGTAGTTTAGATTAGTTCCAGTTTCAATCCAGCTTTGTTATTGAATTGGTGTGCCGAGTAGTTTTTGATCCCAATGTCCAATAAGTCATTACATGTTGGAATTATGTGCACGCTGATTGGCTAGTACTATATGCATTAAAAATTTAAGAATAAATGTACACACAGGGCAAGGGGTGTACATGGAGTTATGGATGGTACTCTAGTTCAGATTAGTTCCAGCTTCGATATAGCTTTGTTATTGAATTGGGGTGTCGAGTAGTTTTTGAGGCCCATGACCAATAAGTCATTACATATTGGAATTAGGTGCACGTTGGTTGGTTACAATTAAACTGCTAACGGAAAAGATCGATACAGCAAAATTTTTTATCATTTTTGTGGGTCCGTATCTCGGAAATGCCTTAGCCGAAATTTAAAACCTAAAGAGATTTTGATAGGTCGTTTCTTCTAGAATCACGGCGTTAGATTGATCTTAAATAAGTTATTCTCTAAAGGATATACAGGGTAAAGAAAAAAGCACTGCAAAATGGTTGCATTTCAACCCACTGCATTTGGTAGGTAGTGTAATTTCAGAACATTTATTGTTATGACATTTAATGGCGTTAGTTGGTATCTCGGGACATGTTCGACAGTTTTCGGCTTTTTGGCCTACAAAATAAATTACAGGGGGTTTTCAAAAAGTTGACGCTCTTTTGTTAGTCACCCTGCATCGGGAGAGTGCCGTAGCCGATTTTAATAAGATAAATGATCTCTAAAAGATAACTGGTTGTAAAAGCAGCGACGTAGACTCATAGTTAATAAAACAATTTTATTTCATTTTGTACAAGGAAGGCAAAAAATCTAATAAAAAACTGATTAAAATTTGGTTTACTACAATGTCATGACGGGAGCCTTAACATTAAGACTCCTTTTTGTAATGACATTTAAGGGCTATGGTCGATATATCGGGACGGTTTTTGGCGGTTTTTTGGTTTTTTGCATACTAAATCAGTTACGGGGCGTTTACAGAAAGTTTGAACTTTCTTGTAAGTTACAATACAAGGTATCCTGAAATTAACTGAAAAATCCGTAGGCAAAATAGAGCACAATGTTCATACAAACATAACCTTTCGCAAACGCTTCGTCTCCGAGTTACAGGGTGTTGATTTTGTTTTCTTTATAGCTCTGAGGGTTTTTGAGATATTTAACTCAAATTTTGGATATAGGTAACCATTTATTGTATACATCGTTGGATATATCAACCGCTAGCCAAAATCGACAGTGTCTTATTTTTTCTCGGGTTGTATCCCTTTTACCTTCACAAACTTTTTTGTAGCTCGCCACTGATTGTTTTTTCTTAAAAGTTTGAATTCTCTATTCAATTTAGAAACTTTGCATCCTTGTCTCTTGCAACCTTGTCTAATCTCCCACCGTTTTCGAGAAATTTGCCAAAGTGTTTAGGAATGCATAATTTATCCATAAGTAATGTCTGTTTTCTGGGTTCCTTTTTAATTTCCCAGATACTGATGAAAAAGAGTCACTTATAGGAAAATTATGTGCATTTCTAGACAGTTTTGCAAATTTCTCGAAAACGGTGGAAAGTAAGACAAGTATGCAAGAGGCAAGAAAGTTTCTAAATTTTATAGAGAATTCAGACTTTTAAGAAAAACGATCAGTGGCGTGCTACAAAAAAGTTTGTGTAATGGGGTAAAAGGGATACAACCCGAGAAAAATTAAGGCCATGTCGATTTTGGCTAGCGGTTGGTATATCCAACGATATAGACAATAAATGGTTACCTATATTCAAAATTTGAGTTAGATATCTCAAAAACTCTAAGAGATATAAAGAAAAAATAAAAAAAAATTCAACACCCTGTATCTCGGAGACGAAGCGTTTGCGGGTTATGTTTGTATGAACATTGTGCCCTATTTTTATCTAGGGATTTTCCAGTTAATTTCAGGATACCTTGTATTGTAACTTACAAGAATAATATATAAACATTTGAAACTTTCTGTAAACGCCCCGCAACTGATTTAGTAGGCAAAAAACCAAAAAAACCCCAAAACCGTCCCGAGATATCGACCACAGCTCTTAAGTGTCATTACAAATAGGGTCTTAAAGTTAAGGCTCCCGTCATGACATCGTAGTAAACAAAATTTTAATCAGTTTTTATTAGATATTTTGCCATCCTTGTACAAAATGGAATAAAATTGTTTTATTAACTATGAGTCTACGTCGCTGATTTTACAACCAGTTATCTTTTAGAGATCATATTTTTTATTAAAATCGGCTGCGGCATTCTCGCGATACAGGGTGACTAACAAAAGAACTTCAACTTTTTGAAAAACCCCAGTAATTTATTTTGTAGGTCAAAAAACCGAAAACTGCCGAACACGTCCCGAGATACCAACTAATGCCATTAAATGTCATAACAATAAATGTTCTGAAATTACGCTACCTACCAAATGCAGTGGGTTGAAATGCAACCATTTTGCAGTGCTTTTTTCTTTACCCTGTATATCCTTTAGGGAATAACTTATTTAAGATCAATCTCCCGCCGCGATTCTAGAAGAAACAACCTTTCAAAATTTCTTTAGGTTTTAAGTAAAATCTGTAGAGCTGCAGACATGGTACTGGCTCAGATAATTTTATTGAAAAGTTGGAAAATTTCTCAGGAATTTCTTGACTAAGCTAGACTCAAGCTGAGATCCGAAACTAACAACTCATAAAGTCACTAGCTTTTTCCAGTGACCCTGCACCATAGCCTATTGCCTCAAGCAAAAGAGTTTGGAAAGCAGAAAGCCTTCGAAAGCAATAAATGTCAGAAACTTAATGAGTCTGTAAACCTTAGGAGCCTGAGGAACTCGAAGTTTGAATAATCCCATTTTTCACTAAAACACTATTTATTTACTTCACAGGACAACACAGTTGCAACTCACCTACTACTAGTCTATTGATAAGCTACTATTTATGGCCTCGTTATTATAGTTCACTTATACTCGATAAAAAACCAAATTGACTGACCTCAACGATCGGTGTCTTTCTACCTAAAAGTACATAAACTAAAAAAAAATCTAAAATTACTCGAATAATAACCCGTGAACATGTAAATATCACCTAAAATAGTGTAAACAAGAAAATAAGTAAAAAAAATGCACGTCGTGTCGTCGACAGGTCGTTCAAATTTCGAATCAGACCGGCCGGCTCCGGCTCATAACCACTTCCCGTAACAGTATTAATAGCCCAATGCTGATTTCCCTCTCAAAGTCTTTTATATCAGGTATAAAATAATAATGATTTGACAAGAATCATAATATTGACCGAATTAAAAGTAGAGTATATACTATATTAATTAACTTATCTATAATGTAATTTTTTTACTCAGAAAATTGAAAAACAATTTTGTGCATTAAAATGCACTCAACAGTTTTCTCTCAGATCAATTCAAGTAATTTCTTTAGATATTTTACAAGAATTAAAGTATTGACCGAATTAAAATTAAAGTACTTTTGCTATTACTTAATTAACTCCTCTATAATGTAATTTTTTACTCAGAAAATAAAAAAAAGAATCTGCGCATTGAAACTCACACGACAATTTTCTCTTAGGTCTCCTCAAGTATTTCTTTAGGGATTTGACAATCATATTATTCACTGAATTAAAATTAGAGTAGTTTGACTATTAATTAACTAACTCATCTAGAATGTAATTTTTTACCCAGAAAATCCAAAAGCAAAATTCTGTGCATTGTAATTTACGCAACAATTTTCTCTCAGGTCAACTCAAGTAGTTTCTTTAGAGATTTGATAATAATCATAATATTGGCCGAATTATAATTAGAATAGTTTCACTACTAATTAACTAACTCATCTCTAATGTCATTTTTTACTAAGGAAATTCAAAAACAAGAATCTGTGCAATGAAATTCACGCGACAATTTTTGTCAGGTCAACTCAATTAATTTTTTCCGAGATTTGACTAGGATCAACTATTAACCGAATTAAAAATTGAGTGGCTTTATTATTACTTAATTAACTCCTCTATAATGTCAATCCTCTATAATGTCAACTGAAGTATTTCTTTAGGGATTTGACAAGACTCATATTATTGACTGAATTAAAATTAGAGTAGTTTGACTATTAATTAACTAGCTCATATATAATGTATTTTTTTACCCAGAAAATTCAAAAACAAGATACTGTTCAATGAAATTTACTAAACAGTTCTCTCTCAGGTCAATTTAAGTAATGTCTTTACAGATTTGACAACAATCAAAATATTGACCGAACTAAAATTAGAGTAATTTTAGTATTAATTAATTAACCCACATTTTATGTAAGTTTCCATTCAGAAAATTCAAAAGCAAAATGCTGTGCATCGAAATGCGTATATTTCGAATTAGAATTAGAGTGGCTTCACTCTTAATTAAACAGTCATCTCTCGATTTATCTATAATGTAATTTTTAACTCAGAAAATTCAAAAACCAGATTCTGTGCATTGAAATTAATTCAAGAATTTTCTCCGAAGTAAATTCAATTAATTTGTTAGAGTTTTGACCAGAATCATAGTATTAACCGAATTAAAATTAGAATAGTTTCACTATTAATTAATTAAGTCATCTATAATGTAATTTTTATTCAGAAAATTTAAAAGCAAGATTTTTTGCATTGAAGCGGATTCTTGCAAGTAATTTATTTGGAGAGTTGATAAGAATCAAAACACTGTGAAGTCTTTCAGGGCCAGTCAAAATACAATGTAAAGTGTTTTCGGAATTTTGAAGCGGTGGTGCAAGGGAATTTCTTTCTGACGTTTCGTCTACAGCTGGCGTGCGGCAGAGGGGCAATGGGCGAAGTGATCTCCCCTGCTTCCCGGCGATGACTGATTTGACTGTGGTGAGATCCGTGGTATTTATTCCCTTGTCGCGTCGTCGCGCTGCGGTGGTGGGACTGGGGTGGGGGTGGCGCGGGGTTTCGGCGCACTTGAAGTATGTCGTAGAACTCGTTTTCAGTCTGCATTTAGAGACGTAATTTTCTCCTTTCTGGTGAAATTGTTGTCGTTTTTAAAGAACTCAATGGCCTCTCTCGATAGTCTCGGATAGAAACGTTGCGATTGATATAAGGTATCCACCTCGTTGAAAAGGATATCATAAACTTCGGAGAAAGTGTGCTCTGCTACTGCTGACTGTTGTATTTGTCCCAGCCTGAAACTCCTCTTGTATTGCGTAATCCTCGGGTTGACACTGCGTTTTATGGTACCAATAAATACCGAGCCACAGTTGCTGGGAACTCGGTAAACTTCGGGTGCCGATAGGGATCTCTGCGATCTTACGATATACTCCAAGTGCGCCGAAACCCCGCGCCACCACTACCCCCACTCCAGTCCCTCCACTGCAGTTCGACGGCGGAGGAATAAATACCACGGAGCTCACCACAGTCAAATCGGTCAACGTCAGGAAGTACGAGAGATCACGTCACCCATTGTCTCATCTCAAGAGGAAATTCCATTGTACCACGGCTTCAAAGCCCGAAAAATAGTTTAGATGGTAATCAAAACACTGACCAAATAAAAATAAATTAGTTTTATTATTAATTAATTAACTCATCTATAATGTAGGTTTTTGCACAGAAAATTCAAAAGTACGATTCTGAGCATTAAAATTTACGCTACAATTCTTTCAGCTCAACTCAAGTAATTTATTTAGAGTTTTGATAAGAATGAAAATACTGACCGAATTAGTAATTCGAGTAGTTTTAGTATGAATTAATTAACTCATCTATAATGAAAGATTTTGTGCATATCAATTTACGCAGCAATTTTGGCACTTTTGTACCTGGCGATGGCTTTGGCGCCGTAGCTTTCTTTCCTCTTGTGTCCTGGTGCCATGACAAAGATTAAATTTTGAAGTTTCTTTATGACGCAAGAGATGGATTAAAAGAAGTACATCTTATATTTTGGTAACAAGTTGCATCTCCATGCAAAGGTCTAGTTAAAGGTTTCTGCTTTCGCGTGTCAAGTGTCTGACGGCTGACAGTGTTAACAGCCTGATTTACAACCGACGAAAATCGGAACAAAGCCGCCGCTATCATGAGAGTGTGTAAAGCGCGCGCAGGGGCTCTCTAGAGGTTAGTTCCGGTTAGTTCAGTTATTGGCAATATGCGATTTTCAGCGCTAGTTAATGCGTTTCTGCTAATTTTCAAGGCAGTCGTAGTGCGTGAGAGACGTGGTGAGAATTAAAACGTAGTTGTTAGTTTTGGTTTAGTTCTTATTCCGGGCGAGCCACAAAGGTTTATATTTACTGATTTTAATCACGTTTTTTGACAATTTGTATGTAGGTACTTATCCTAGTATTTATCTCACATTTCACCCCGTAGATTTCACATTTTTACAGTAAAAAATAAGAAATAATTTACGAATGTAGTACACGTACCTATATTATATTTGATCAAAAATCAAAGTTCTAGATTTGAATTTAAAATTTTGACAATTATTTAAACTTTAAATTTTAATTTTAGGTTAAAAATTACTAAAAAATTACCACCATACTTGCGTGATAGTGTTACATTTTTTGGCGATGTTCATGACTATCAAACAAGACATTGTAGAGATTTTATACTAATGGAAAAGTGTAATAGCAATCAAAAGCTGAATTCGGTGTTATATAAGGGCCTCCAAGATTTTAACCGACTGCCAAACCATGTAAAAGATTGTGAAAACTTGGAATATTTTAAAAGGGAAGTAAGAGTACATGTAATGTCTGAAGTGTAATCATTTGCTTATGTAATGGTTATTCTTACTTTATTTATTTATATTTATATGTTTTTTGTGTGTAGCAGATTTGCTAATAAATAAACATTATTATTATTATTATTATTAAAATTGTAACTTAAATTACGTTTTATTTTTAAATTTTAATTTTATATACGAAATGAAAAAAGCTGATGCCGCTTGCAAGCCTTCTCACGTAAAAGCGATGGTCGCGTTTCCAGTTGATTGCTACAACACGTGGAATCAAAAATGACGAGACCCAGAGCCAATCACCCAGCCGAAATAAAAGGCCTCTATATAGTCGAAACGTGAATGACTAATGAGTGTTCGGTTCCCGTAAACCAGAACCCAATTATTTTTCATAGCAGCGACCGAAACTGCAATCGGAATGTTAAAATCAGCACAACAAGCGGCAACTAAACAATGGCCTGACAGAACTACAGCAGGTAATACAAAGCGGTCGCATTTAAGCGGTGTGCCCTGCATACGAATACGAACCGGAGCAGCAGCAGCAGCAGCAGCAGCAATCGAACAGATAAAATAGTACCGTTCATTGTTTTTAATTGGACCAGGAAACAGTTGATCTCGGGTCCGAGTAATGGCCCTAATTACACCGATTTAATGCCCCCGCCGCTTTGAAATGTCCAAGCGTTTTAATCTGGACTTTCGTGCTCTCAAACTCATTTTCGCTCGGCTCTTTAGATCGAAGATTAGGTCGCCAAATCGAATTTTATTGGGTGCATTGGCGCCTGATTGGCCGTTAAAGTTTACTATCGGTCGCAGTCTCATTATTTAGTTATCGTGCTGGAAAAGTGAAAAACGGAAACATCCCTCCACTGGCTGGTGACTAATGATGATACAATACGTGAGATGTAAATATTTTCGCCCCACCCATCATGGGTCCAACACGCCAGCAAATAATTATTCATGGTTATCGGCCGTTTGTCAAAAGCAGGGTCTTTAATACTGCGTCGTCAGAACGGGCCCACACAAAAGTCACTCTGACACCATGTATAGATCTCATTAATCATACTGAACATGGCAAACTTTTTGTCGAGTTCAGACTGCTTCTCTTTCGGGCTCAATGTTTTGATCTAGGAAAATTGTGTTTGTGCAATGAACTGTAGCCGAGAATGGCCCTTTGTTTATTGTTTGGTTGTTGGCAAGGGTTGTTGCCACAGCTGATGCCCATCCTATCGTAAAAAGTGTGTGAGGAAAAAGAAACTTTCATTCATCTTGCTGCTAGGACAAGTGGGAATAATGTGCTTGAGCTAAAACTCCTCTGCTTTGTGGCGCCAGGGGTGCTTGGGAAAGGTTAGAAAACATGAGGTTATTACTTGCTTAACGAGCCATAACAGTTTTATATCAGGGAAATCCGGTTTAGCAAATACAATACTTAAGTTCGTATATACACATAGGTATAGCAGAATACCAAGTAGTAAAATCTTGCATCATGCAGTAGTGTACGTGTTCTTCCTTTGCCGCAATCTGGTCTTCAAGTATGGATCTTTTGACATTTAACTGCGACGAGAAGTCAACTCCATCTTCAAAACCACTCCACTGTAGAGAAACTATTTTTTCCACTATTCTAATAATAACAAAAAAAGCAAATTACAGGCTTTGCCTGTAAAATACATAAATCATTATAAAATTGACATGAGCGTCCTAATTGCTCGCATTGGATTTACCGTAAATAAAAACGTATCCAATTAATTGTGTCCCAAACTGCCGTTCACAATGAAAATATGAACGATAACACTGAATTGTTTTAAACCCGAACGGCACGTAATTTTTGACAAACGACAGTTTTAATTGCAGAATGCCGGCAATTTCAGGAAACGATCCGGGAAAATGGGAAAATGCGGAACGATCGGCCGTATATGATAAGCAATATGTCCTGTGGTCCTTGATCGGGATGTGCATTGTTTATTGAAAAAGAAAATGTTCGAGCCTAGATTGCCATTGTCTAGTATTTGGCCTCTTTAATTGCAGTTTGTGGCGAACACTTGTTCGTTATACCCGACCTGGCGGTGTGGTTCCGACTTTTGTTGCAGATATTTGGTAGTTTTTTTTATGGGAAATGATTGGGAATAATTGATGGAATTTTTATAACATGCCCGTTGGTACAGAAATGAAAGGATTTTCCAAAAATATGGTCGGTTTGATAGAACGTATAAGGGGGAGAGGGGGGGGGGGTTCAGTTTTTTCATTTTAGATTTTGCAGTTTCTATATCTATATGATTCTCTATATGTCTTGAGGTTTAATTCCACTAAGTTGAATAGAAAAAGCTGGAAAAATTGGCAAAGTTGGGACGGTTTTTTTGTTATGGTCCCTTTTTCTTGCCTTTTAGACCCCATTAATTATACTGCTTGCCCAACGGGGGTGGTACCAGCGAAGAGAGCATTGAACAGTTTTTAACCCCTCCCCAAGTTTTCACTTTTAATATACAGTGGGTAAAAATTTTGATAAAAAAAATTAAAAGAATTAAAAGAAGACTAGAATTTCATAAAATGTACCGATTTTCATTTTTTTATGAACTTATCTTCTCAGACAAAAGTTTTATTTTCAATGGCTTGCTACGAGGTTTTTTTTATAAACACTCTTTATAAGCTAAATCTACCACTCAGTATTCAGGAGGCCGCCACAAAAAAGTAATTATTATAGTGCCATTATGTCTAAAACACATAAAGGTAGGGAGCTGAAATTTGGTACGTCGCTTCCTTCTGAGATTGGCTTCCTTATTGGTTCCTATGGGTTGGTACCCCCCCCCCCCCCTCAAAGTTGTCACCACTTTTAATATACCGTAGGTAAAATTGTCAAAAAAAATACGCAACAAAAATAAGTGTCAAAAATGTGACGTTGTATTGTATTAATGTGAGTGGACTTATACAGTCCAAGTATTACCATCAAGGTTTGCCCCTGCTAGCTCCCTAGTTGTCACCCGTTATGTCCAGACCCTCAAGAAATCTCATGAGTCTCTCGGACGTCACTACATTTGCATCTTGAGGTTCAATGATCGTGTTTCCGAACAGTGAGTATCCTGATCTGGCAAAAGCCGGACTGTCATATAGGACGTGCTCAACTGTCTCGTCGTCCTCCAAGCACAACCGACACTCCGTCTCTTCAGGCAGTCGGAGTCTGTGCATATGAGATCTTAGGTGGTTATGTCGTCTGTACAGTGCAGTGATACCACTCTGATTTGTCTCCTATTTAGTCTGAGGAATGTATGGGCTTCTGCCCTCCCTGTTCCCGTGATAAAATTTCTGGAGTGTGATAGTCCGGGTAGGTTCTCCCACCAGCCCTTGGACTTTTTCCATTTCTGGAGTTCAGCCTTGACCAGAGAGTGTGTGACTCCCACTGCCAGCTCTGGGCCTACGAATGCAGAGCCCTCCTAGCTAGAGAGTCGGCGCTCTTATTGCCTTCGTGACGCTGTTCCCCTATGATAGGGTGCTCAGAGTCTTGTGGCAGTTCCAAAAAGTTTTGGAATTGCAGCCCAAAGACATAAGGGCTAGAAGCGCTGCCGAATCCGAGCAGATCTTTATTGATTATTGTGTCCTGCCTCCTCTAATAGTTGTCGGGCACACAATTCAATGGTATGTGTCTCTGTCTGAAACACTGTGGTGGATCGGTCCAAGCTCTCTGCTATGTAGATGCCATCCGACCTCCCGTACACTCCGGTGCCAGCCCCTTTGTCGGTTTTGGATCCGTACGTGTACCAGGTAAATCCTGCCAGTTGTATTTCTTCGCCTCGTCCCAGTCTGCCCGCGAGGAAACCCTGACGACGCAGTGAGTGTCCAATGTGCGTTTTAATACTATTAGGTGGGAGACCATGTTCAATACCGCAAGACCTTCCAAGCCAGAATGGGCATTGGTGGTCCCACCATTGAATGACTGCGGTGCTATGTTCGCCACTTTTTGCAGCCGGTATGTCGCCTTCATTGCCCCTCGTTCCAGAAGTATTGGAAGTATTGAAAGCAGGTCGAGCATGCGCTCCATAGCTGCCGTGGGCGTCGTTCTCATTGCCCCATGATGCAGAGACATATTTGTATTTTTACTTCGTTCTGGTTCCTATAACCAGCGGGGTACAGAGCAATATGGGCTGCTTCTCGAACTGAGAGCCATCTGTCATGCAGTATTAGATCTAAAATACGCGATGTCGCCTGCTCCTGCTCTGTACAACATCTCACCGGTACTCCGTACATTTTCGGCTTTAAGCCGGTAACTCACGGTCTCCAATTTGTCGACCGGCCAAAGCTGTACTGATGAGAGGTAGACCCCGAAACTAGTATGCAGATGGGTTGATCGACAAATTAATGACCACCTACTCATATATCCTTGCAGAGAGGACAGTTTAGCTTTGATGGAGCTACGTGATTATCGATCTTATTACCGTCACGTATAGCCACATAGTTTGTTGGGATCCCATCCCCATGATTTGCTGCACAGGTTCTTGCACGACCAAAGGGAGAACTGTGCCCTCCTAACGGTACGAGTCACAAGTGGGTTCCATGTAAGTGATTTGTCCAGGATGACTCCTAGAAATTTTACTTCGTTGGTAAACGGGATTGTCATCCCGAACAAGGATGGCGCTTTCAAGAAGTCCAGCCTCTTCCTTTGTGTAAATGGCACAATCACCGTTTTCCTAGGGTTTATTGCTAGGTTTTCCTTTGAGCACCAGCTTTGTACTACATCCAGCATCTCTTGCAAGGTGCTGCAGATTTGTTGGTATGGGTGGTTTCTTATAAGAATAACGATGTCGTCCGCGTATGCTTGGACCTCGACTCCCCATAGTTCCAAAGTAGCCAGAAGGTCGTCCACTAGTAGGGACCTCAGGAGTGGTAAATGTAACGTTTTTTTTTGTTATTTTTACGTAAACCTCCCAATTTCAGTTGGAGAGAATACTTTGGCGACGAGGAGATGAAAAAACGGTTATTAGTTTTGTTGTAGCTTTTTTGACAATTTTTATGTACTTTTCAGCCCAAGTTTCAGCCTATAGATTTCACATTTTTACAGTAAAAACTCTAAAATAATTCACGCACATAGTACCATACGGGCTCAAGCATATTCAAACCTCCTAATTTTGAACATTTATAATAAATTTTCAAGCTTTTCTAAATTAAAAATTTCCACTTTGAGGGCGATTTGTGTCGAGACCATATGAATTCACTTGAATGGTTTTCTATCTCAAAGGATACCTGGAATATTTTCTTTTCGGCCCCTAGAAACCACTTTTTTGCTGAGAAATAAAGAAATAGCCGAGTGGGTAAGAAGCATGTTGTTCAACAAGTATTCGGAGGTACTTGGGATTGTGACTCCTTCAACTGAAAGCTGAAATTTTCCGAAACATAAACATCAATTTTAAAAGCTTCGGATGAATTTAAGAGTCAGTAGCAGACGATGCAATTTGGTTGCAGTGATTTGATTGTGGCAAGAAATTGCACGCAATTTTGATGGCCACACGATGCAATAAGTTGCGAGAATTTTTTCGCATCAAAATAGAACCTGCTCTATTTTCATGCAATACATTGCGGGGATCTACTAACTTTCAATGGGAATTTTTTTTATATTACTGAATTGCTAAGTTTTTAACAATTAAATTGACAATTTCACTTATATCATCTATACTTCAATTGACATATAAAGGTTTTGAAAAGCACGTTTGTCACAGTTTTACAAGAAACCATAATCAATTGCAAACAAAAACAAGCAAAAAAACCACAACCTTAGTTCTTGTTGTTTCATAATTCATATTTTGAAGTCAGATGAAGAAATTAAATGGCAGTATCATATCCCCAGAAGTAAATTGCACCGTGTGACAACACATGCAATTGCATTGCAATCAAGGTCAAGGTAAAAAAAATGGGCTAGAAAGCGTGGAAAACTGTGTGGCCGGAAAAAATTGGGGTTTTGGTGGCTGCTAATGGCAAAATTCCCGGTCCTCGAGGACGTTGTTACAAAGGTTAGCAGATTTAAAACATTTTTGTCGAGGGAAGCTAGTTCATGACCTACAGTTTAAGCACGTCCATATGTAAGAAATGTAAGCTAACATTACCATTTAGTGTTCCAAGATGACCGCCATAATAAAAGTTATTATCTAATGCCATTATGTTTGAATTATATAAATCTAGAGAATCGAAATTTGGTATATGCCTTCGACATAGGATTGGCTACAAGTTGTGAAGGATCGGAACTTTCTCTTGAGTACGAATTCCATGGGTACCATTAAAGAAATTTTTCAGCTTTTTGTTATCTGCTTTTTCATGATATCACAGAGACTATTGAGCTTCTGACAGCAAATCCATCCGCAGTTTCGATAGTTCATCCGCTCTCCTCCATTAGGTTTTCACATATATATTTCTCATTAGAAAATCTTGTTCACTTTACATGGGCGGAATATAGATTACATCATATTTAGGATACTATTGATAGCATGATAGTATAAAAAATAGAGATTATAAAGGTAACGAGATTGCAAAAATACGTGAATAAGTTATAAATAATAAAAACAACATTCTGAAAAATCCAAGTTGGTGGAATAAGTGGTTAAATAACGTTCTCAACAGTATCAAAGGTTCCATTTTTATAATTTTTTTCATCAATTGATTCTTTTTTCCAAGGCTGAAATTGGTACGTAGCTCCTTTACGAAATGAGATAGAAGTAACAATAGACCGGAACCTTCCCGCTGGTACCAAATTTCTGTTTTCAATTTTTTTTCGATTATTTCACACTTTTCTTCTGGATTTGCTGCATTAATTGACGCTACAACTTGCTTCTTTTCATAAGTACAAATAATATGTGACAAATGGTTACCCTCGTGATCTATGGTACCATTTTATATGTTTATATGAACTTTAACAATTTCTTTCTCATTGCTCATTTGATGTTAGACTTAGGACTATAAAATAATGTTTTTTCGACGTTTCGACATTTCAGGTACTTTCAGACATTATCAGGTCTTTTCCTGCAGTTTCACACAGTTTAAACTATGGGCGCCCTGAAAGCGTAGACTGCATCACACTCAAATAGACATCACGTCCCTCATTCGCTCGCTTCTAAACCTTACATCTCATGTCTCCTCCATCCTATCTATATTCTGACTTTTTTCGAAAATGTGTCATGGCTCACACTCCACATGCGCATTTCCATTTCTTATTAACTATCCGGTCTTGCTTATATTTGGCCCGACTTCTCTCAACGACAAGTCGAACTTCCTCCCCCCTACCTCCTTTTACCAACGATATATTTCCCTGTTCTTTTCGTTGTTACCCCAACATCTTTGCCATTCAATCATCACTGTTCTATGATCTTTCACCGTATAATCTTTCCTATCTCATATTTTTTTCTTTTGAACCACTTTCAACCCATCCTCATCCTTTTGCCCTTCTATGTGCTCTTAACATTCTTTCTCCTCTGCTACTCTATCATATCATCAAGCATCACGGAGCCTTACCACCCTTACAGTGCCATTCACTAATTTTTTCACCTTTTTTAATTCGCCTTTTGCTAACCGACTTGCAAAGTGCTACCCTGTCCATGAACCGCGACCCCAGCCCCAGTCAACTAATTCAACAGACTTTCTCGACTACCATACCAACCCACCATCGTTTTGCATGCATCCACAAACACTGATCCTCTACAGTAACTCATACTTGAATATAAATGGAAACGTGGAGACATATATGTAACACCAACGACGAGAAGGCAAACATCTTTCCAACGTTCTTTCTTCAGAGAAGTTCCAGAGGCTCTGCAAATCTAGTAGGAATAAGAGAGCTAAACAAGAAATTATTCTATTCAGGTTAAAGTGAACAGCTGTTCTTGAAAAGGGACTTCAGAAAATGGAAGTGTGAGAGATCTTTGATACATTGGAATGAACCATGGAAGTAGCACACAAGTGGCGACGTTTCCGGAAAACTAGTTCCGCTTTCTGGCCGAAAATTTGCCATGTTTGTGTGTGCCGTAATGACATATGACATAGCAATATCGTCACAGCATGCCAAATAGCCAAACTGCGATTTAGAAACATTTAATGTAAGACGTAACCTTCTTTCGACTTTGCAATATTTTTGTGGATCCCCTGCTTATCAGTTTAGGACAGTCACTGACGTTGACTTGAAAGAAAAGAAGAAAGTTTTAGTTCCGAATTGTTTCACCAGTGTGTCAAACTTATCACACTTGAGCATTCTCAGAGCACCGTCCTTTTCTTTTTTCTCTCCAGTCCTCCGCAGGTCTCTTCCTTCAACTAACATCAGCTCCAGCATCAAAAAACTCTTGTTTAACCCCTGATCCTAGCACACAAAATAGTTATTTATGTATTAAGAGCGAAAAGTACAACTTTTTTGCTCGGAGAGTGAAGTTTGCCGCTCGACGCGAAGCGGAGAGCGGCAATCACTCGAGAGCAAAAAAGTTACTTTTTGCTCGTAATGCATACAACGTTTTTTCTTCAAACGATCAATTTCAAATAATGTGAATCACAACTGAGCATAACTGAAAACACAATCTGAAAATTTAAATCATAGTGACAATGACGTTTTTATAAATTGGTTGAGTGGTGGTAGTTGCTATTGACAGCAAGCGAAAAAATCTTTTTCGCTTGCTGTCCTGGGCAACGCGCGGAAAAGTAAACTCACATTCTGATCCTCAAAAAAGGCTAGGTTTTCGTTTGTCAAATGAAAGCGTAAAATGCGTCATTATTTGACGTTTGTAGAAAAACATTATTTTTGGATTTCTTTCTTGGCTGCCTTAGCTTTTATAGTAACAATTTCTGGACTGCATATGATATAAACCATAATATCTGCCCTCACCTGTGTCAATTCCAAGAGGGACGCTATAGTGCACTGTTTGGGACACCCAACAACTTATTGCATTATCTCTTTAATTAGATCTGAGGAATACAAAGTCCTGTCGAAACTCATGTGGAAACGTCAGTAATATGGAAGACAAAGGACAAGGTAATCGGGACCGTCCGCATACCGTCCCAGTCAGACAATAGAAATACTAATTTTGCCTCGGTTAATTAACACAACAAAGTTAATTAAGACAACGTGACACAGGGACCTAAAATATAAATTTGTAGAATGTTAAGCCCTGGGATTAGCCACTGCTGGTGAGGAGGGTATTGTGTAGGGCATTTTTCGACTTTATGTCGAAAACATGGATATTCAATTTCTCTGTCAAAATTTCACACTTGCGACTCATTATAATTTAAATTGGCACCTCCACTTAAGCTTCCTATCCTGTTTACCCAGGGAAAGATATCTTCAAAAGCCAGAGGCGTAATCTGAAACTAAATTAACGTATGTAGATCAACCTTCGATGTCAAAATGGAGCTTTATGAATTTATAATCATAATAAAGCTCGCCCCATCGCCCTACAATAAAGTTACTTAATCCGCCATCCGAGGATGATTTCATCCGAGATTCGTTGCCAATATAATCATTTATTTTGCTTAGGATCCCGAAACTTTGATGCTTCGCCCGGAATAGCACACAATATAGCGAATGAAACTTTCTGGACCATTATCCTTTTCAACCCTTTAGCTTTTATTATCCTATTGGGTCGTTTGTGTCGTATAAAATCTACCTTTGCTGACGGCGGAGCGGAATCAATACTGGCCGGATCCAATTTTCGTCCCGTCCGGGGGCAAAAAGTTGCCATTCGAAAAGTAATTATAGTTTTCAAGTAGTTTCGTTCCGAAGGGTGGAACAGAGGTGTGCAGAAACACTAAAGCTTTAGATTGGAGTTTTTGCTTGAGTTTACGTGAACTGCCCGCAAGTTGGACTACACATCTAACTCTGTATCTTTAAGGGTCTCGACGTGAATTATCAGTTATGCCGACGACACGGTTTTACTGGCCATAACTTGGAGGGGCTACAAGAACTTATCAACAGAGTTACACACATAAGCAAATAATACGGATTGGAACTATACCAAGAAGACCAAATACATGGTTATAAGTCCCCTAATCAACGCGGTGGGCTGTAACGTAAACACGAAGCTATCGAGAGAGTGCGTAGTTTTACTTATCTTACGTGTAACCTCAATGATTCGTGGGACTACTCCAAAGAAATAAAGTTCAGAATAGAAAAGGCTAGAGCAATGTTCTCACAAATGAAAATGAAACACTTCCTCTGCTGTCGAGATCTCAGCATGTTGCTCAAGAAGAGAATTATAAAATGCTATATTTTCTTAGTTTTGTTGTATGATGTCGAGGCTTAGACGTTGTCCGAAGCAACAGAAAAAATGATCAAGAGCTTTGAACTAGGGATCTATCGAAGACTCCTAAGAATTCCTTTCTAAGAAAGGAATTTCTAAGAAAATAATCCCTTTCCTAAGAAAGAGCCAATTAACCCTCCTTAATACCATAAAACAACGCAAACTGGAGTAGCCAAGTAGCAGTGTATGATCACATAGCATTATTGGCCAAAAGTTCGTCATAAAGTAGTAAAAATATCCAGAATTTGGTTGTTATGTGGCCATTTATGTAAAATAAATTTTGCTTAACAAAATTAGCCATAAGAGCGCATCTATGGCCAAGATTTGATCATAAAGTAGCATTTTACGTGATGGCAATAACGTAGCCAAAATTTCGGTAAACATTACATATTTTTGTCTGGTTAAAACTTCCGAATATTTGCCAGATAAAATATCTATTTTACTGCAGTAAATTTGTGGCTTTTCTGACCAGAAGTATAGCCAAAACTTGTGTTAGGCAAAATGACTACAAAATTCGTAAATAATAGCTAATTTATAAGGCCACTGAATATTGGCAATAACTTAGCCAAAATTTTGGTAAACATTACATTTTTTTGTCTGGCTAAAACTTCCGATTATTTACTAGATAAAATATCTATTTTACTGCAGTAAATTGTGGCTTTTCTGACCAGAAGTATAGCCAAAACTTGTGTTAGCCAAAATGACTACAAAATTAGCAAATAATAGCTGATTTAGGCCACTGAATATTGACATAAGATAGACATATTTATTATTATTTTTTTTAATTTAATTTTAGTTAATGTTATACTTAGTTAAGAATTTGAACCTTAAAAATCGACTTCTACTCCAGTAATTCCTGAAACCAGGATATTTTATCTTTCTTCGCGTAATATCTTCCTTCTCGGCGTAAAATAAACGATGGCCGAAATTGCTATTTTTTCGCCACTAATTGGTTTTTTAGGCCACGGTTGCATTAGCCTCTTCACGATCATTGTAGCCTCGCTGAATATCTGCAACAACCCAGCGGCCATGATTTTTATACTGTTAAATTTTCCAATTTAGCAGTTATTTGTAAAATAATAAAATATACATATGCAACTGTTGAATATTTTATACTTTATGGTTAATATAAAAGCATTTTGATACATTGAGTCGTCAAAGGGAGTGTTTTCGGGAAAGTGTTAACAAAATCAGAAAAAGGTTTGTTCAAGGTCAATTATTTTTTATTAGTGTAAAATATAGGTTGCAAAATAATGAATATTACCTTGGCGCTTTGAAATATATTAAGTACATCTTCTAAATTCACAGTAAATTCGCCTTGGCACTAAGATTTTAGTCCATTATTTGAAGCAATTCCATGTAATCTGCAACCAAACTATTCAGGATATGATATACTTATCCACACAAGACAATCAGTCCTGTCATGTCGGCATTTTGAATCTCCATGCAGAGTTGGTTTGATGGAAGGAAGGCAAGGCAATATCAAAATGTAGCAACATTTTTAGTCATAAAAGCTATTTTATAGCACCCAAATTGTAGCTATTACATCTATAAAATCTAGCATTTATTGGTAAAATATGGCCAAATAACTGGCCTAAATATTGGTCAGAAAAACCGAGTAGTGACGAAATAAACGTTTTCCATTTTCGCCAAGGTGCCGTAATAATTTCGTAATAGATTGGCTTTCTTGACAGCTTTTTTAACCAAACGGTCACCGATTTTAGCAAAGATTACGATACAATCGCCAAATTATGGCTTAGAATACTACTTAGGTATTTGGGCCATGTTATGAGAAACCCTGTCAATCGTCTGTACAACCCTGTACAACTGTTCCTGCAAGGAAAAGTGGAGCAAAAAACAGGACCAGGTAGAAGGAGAATTTCCTGGCTCGCGAACTTACAGAAGTGGTTTGGCGTGACTTCCGTTGAACTGTTCACCGTTGCAGTCAAAAAGTGCGCATTTCCATGCTGATAGCCAACGTTCGGAATAGATAACGCCGACAAAGAAAAAGAAGATATATTATACATTCGAGGTCATTGGTCATCTTTATTTTACGTATTGCTGCTAACTCAGGTGGTTCGAATAATTCCTCTGTAACTGATTTTAATCGAGACAATGTTTATTTATTTCAAAGGTACACACAATGGCAATTTGCCTACTAATAATAGTCAATTGAATATTTACTATTTACCACTAACACTTTAAAACAATACTTTGCAATCGTGGAAATAATGACTGACATGGACCCCCAACGGTTTTGTACCTAAAACCTACAAATTAGAAAATGAATATAATAGAAAAATAAAAATAAATAGAAATTGCATAGAACTACTAGAAAAGAGAAGGAATACCCGTGAAGATGTAAATAGCACCCAAAATAGAGTAAACAAAGTAATAAATAAAAAAACACGCGACGCGTCGTCGACAGGTCGGCCAAAAGACCCATGAGGACCGGCCGGCCGCAGCTCGTACCTGCTTTCCGTAACAATATTCTTTTTATATTTATATTCCTTTTTTTATATCCTCCTATTTTTATATTTATTATAATATTCCTTCAATTATGCTTCATTTTTCAAGCATAAATCAAATTAATACACTTGTGAAAAACGATAACAGTGCCAATAGATGTCGCCCCCTTTGCTACCTTATGCGAATTTCAGTTTGACACGCATTTAATAGCTTGACACATTTGGAGCTTGTGAGGATTTTGTGCACCTACCTAACTCTAAAGAAAGCTATGATATCATAGAAATCAAGAAAAAAATTATTTATTAAAGATTTGTTATTCGAACTGACAATCTTTTATTGCTTAACGATTAAAAACAAGATGTTAACCTTTTTATCTCCTGGTGCAGCCCCTCGTGTAATAAAACCAGAAATATGACCCATAAAGCGTCAGTTATAAAACAATAATTTGTTTTGGCATGAGGCAGGTTCTTCGCACACTGTCCATTTAAACTTGCGGGTGGTCTTTTCCAAGCACGTTACCTTTTAGGCCGGCGGGCCTTTTGAGGATCGTCATTATTAACGCCCGTGAAAGTAGAACAAATTCCATTAAAACAGTATAAATTATTTGCCCTCCAAACGAAAACGCAGTTCTAAAGGGCTTAATACGTTTCCTGCCAGTCATGCTAATGATGCGACGGTCCCCCGGGAACCCTTTATCGAGCCAGGAGGAGAAGCGGTGGCACCATCTGCGTCAACATAACTGCTTTCGCTTGACAGATTTCGAAAGATGATGGATTTTGCACGGGTTATAATATGGGGCACATTTAGTGAAAACGAGCTTGATATAAACCGAGAGGAGACAAGGGGGGAGAAGAGGAACCATCATTCTTCGGGCCTTTATAAAAAAATTCGCACTCACTAAGACAAAATTGAATCCATCACTATCGCCCACCTGTTTCAGAGAAATCTCGATGCTCGCCCGGAGTTCAACTTCTAATTAATTAGTTTTCGTGGGAACACACAACGAAGTTTAATATTAAAGGCAGAGGTAAACAGGGAAAGTTTGTTTGACTTGCCTTTAATAACATCCAGTCTAATTTTGCTTGGCTAATTGACGGAGCCGTTTTAATTAAGATGTGACGACAAACTTGCGAAAACGCAGCCCTCAAATTGACATCAGAGCACATCGGGAGTGGAAAGGCAACAACAATAATTAAAGTGCACATAAGGCCCACTAAAGTTTAGTATTCTCCATTGTTCTTTTCTACTGCTGAGACACTGCAATTTATTACCCCCTCAAAAACAATAACCGCGCGACGCCTGTATTTTTACACGATTTTGATTTAGGTACTGCAACACAATACAATGTTCCTGCTCTATGATTTGTATACCACACATTTGCATACATATTGATTAGTTTTAGTTCAGAAGCACCGAAGTGGTTTTGAATAATGCAACAGGGCCTTGGCCGTTTAATTTGTCAAACGGGAATAGATATTGTTTAGCTTCAAACAGGATATTGATACGAGGAATTTCTATATGCTTGAACTAAATTGCCCGTGATGATTGTACTGTTTTCAGCAAGTAGGTGTCACCTACACAAAGGAAACAGCGACAAAAAAAATAAAAATGTCACAACAGTGGGGCTTTGGAAGGAAACTAGAGCAAAGAAAAGAGAGAGAGCAAATGTAGAGTCTCATAAAGGCACATGCTAGGGCACATGCATTGTAAAGTCGTAATTTTACAACTTGGACCCTTCACCTTTTTTTTTCTTGCTTTGTTTATGATATGTCAAATAAATGAAAGGAAGTAATTAAAGGTAGGTCTTAAATAAATTTATGTACCTTTTACCTGATCGATTATTGTCAAAAGATAGAATACGTCAAAAATATTTGCAGTAAGTTTTAACTCAAAAAACCTTGACAACCATACTATCAATATGTCTCTACAACGTTACAATCAGCAAGCACAACTATTAATTCTAAATGACGTTTTGGCGTTCTTGGAGATGGAGAAGATTCAAAAGTAACAAATGGTGTTCCAATCGATTGTGAGAACGTGTTACAAACAGCCTCAAATGCGTTGAAAAATGGGAAAACTACGTTGAAATGAATGAGAAGCGTGGTGTTCAGATGGACTAGGATTATTTGGCTATGAAGCAAAAAGTAAATAAAACCAAAATCAGCGATTTTATGAAAAACAAAATTCGAGACATTACATACGGTATGTTTGCAAGAAATGAATATGTAACCATTGCAAACCTTCGAAGACAACTTCTAAGGTAAAACCCGATGAGTTCCAAACTTACCTCCAAGATATTTAATTATTATGGATAACGCTTCTTACCACTCCGGCCTTTATGAGGGAATTACAAACAAATCCTGACCAAAATATAAATTGACTGGCTGTGAAAGACGAAATTTGGGCTCCTCGTTACCACAAAAGAAATTTGAATTGGAAAGTATTTTACTTAGTACCTACCTTAGTAACTACTTGCAATCTCAATTATTTCTTTCTCAATTCTTCTTTTACTTTCTACTTTAATAACTAATTCGTCAAGGACTTACTAAATTATGTTCATTGCAAACATAACTTACATACCTAATGTCTCGAATTTTGTTCTTCATAAAATCGGTTTTTTTGGTTTTATTTAATTTTTGCTCCATAGCTTTGTTAACCAAATAGGTATTCTGTCCGACTTAATATCACGTTTTTTAATTAGTTTTAATGTAGCTTTTTTCCAATTTTCAAGGCAATTGAGGCTATTTGTATAACACGTTATCCACCTCTAAAAGGACCTAGTTGAACTAGTTTAAGTTAATAATATATGGTTGTAAATTTAGTTTAAATATAAATATAAACCATTTTATTGAATTATAAATAGAGAGTTAGTTAGTCACATTAACTTCATAATTATTCGGTAGGGTTGCCTGCGCCGAGTTTATTAAGAATTTTGTACTATAAATTAAGTAAAGGTGTGCGTATACTTTTACTTAATTAATTAGCTAAGAATTTTTCATGATCCAAGAGGAAATTAGAAAACTCATGCGTTATCCGCATTACCGCAAAAGATGGCTTTTTACATTATTATATTATGTAAATAGGTGATTTTGATCATCCATAATTCTGAAATCATAAAGATATTAAGAAGTGGCAGTCCTTTTGTTTCTTTTTCAATTTACTTTCTTACGTAGATACTTACCATATATAATTCTAATAGAATCTTACCCATCCTAAAGTTCGTACACCTATCTAAAACATTACTTTTGTAAATCAAAGAGAAAAAAGTTTAAAGTTTTTATTTCGATTTTTAGAATTGACAAAAAAATAGGTATTTGCTACGCGAAAGTTTAATAGTTGATTGTGTTTGTGGCCTTATATTTGGCAGCTTTCGTCTAGTGTTGGTTATGTTATGGTTTCCATTGGTACCTTATACTCTCCGACGTAATTTTGATACATTTTGAGCGTCAGGCCCAAGTTGTAAAATTACGACTTTATTAATCGTTCACTTAGTATTCTCGTCAAGTTGGAAACCTGACTTTGATATTTTTATCGTATCTTCTCAACATGTGCTGAAAAGAGGTAGGTATAAAAAAATGAAGATTTCAAAGGTATCCAGATGCCAAAAATATGTCAGCGGGGTATAGTTTCTGTCAGCGTTAACCTGAGAAGATCGATACACATGCCCACTAAACATGAAAAATATTGTTTTTTTTTATCCTACATTTAGAGTTAAATTTGGGCTTAATTTTGAAAATGAATAGACGCAGGAAGCTAATTACAAATATTGTTTAAAATTATAGGGGATGTTCATTTGAAAACGTCATCTAGTAGGCTGGGAAATGTCAAAAGAAAAAAATGAGGAAGGTACAAAATAGATATAGATATATATCTGTATAGATAGGTTTATATAGAGCTTACGGAAAGAACACTGAGAAAAATCGAAAAGTTTTGATAACAAATTAAGTAAAAACATTTTTCCAGCCACTGGACTGTTACATAGATAGATGATAGATATTCTTTCAAGATTGATCTATAAATGAGTTATAATTGACAAAAGGCTTAAGTAAGTTAAGTAGTAAGTTATTTCAGTTACAGGTCAAGAGCTCACGGAAAGAAAATAAAAAAAAAAATTAAAAAGTTTCATTAAGAAATCTATAAACATTTTTTTCAGCCACTCCTGTTGTGTATCTGTATCTCAGAGCCAAACTATGTTGTCACAAATTTATGAAATTGTGATAAAAATTTTAAGTTAATATGCCTAATATGGTCTACCTATCACTTTTTTTAATTTATTTTTATCTCGTTCCGTTAAAAAGATACTCGCTTTTGAATACATATTTTGATATCGACATAACTATTAAACCAAAACCTGTAAAAACTAAACCTGAAAAATAACAATTTATGACTTAATATAGTTTGGCACTGAGGATAGATAGATATTTTTTCAGGATCTGTGATTGAGTTATAATTGAAAAGAGACTTAACTAGCCTAAGTTCTTTCGATCTTAGGCTTACGGAAAGAACAATGAGGAAAATTAGAAAAGTTTGATTAACAAATTTAAAAACATTTTTTTAGCCATTGGACTGTTGTATAAATAGATAATAGATATTTTTTCAGGATAGGTTTGTGATTCACTTATAATTATAAGTGAATCGAGAAGAGTCTTCAATAGTGTAAGTCAATAAGTCTCTCAATTGAGAAGAGTCTTCAATAGCGTAAGTCATTTCGATCTCAAGCGAGATCTCAAGTTTAGGGCTTGCACAGAGAACACTAAAAAAAATCGAATAGTTTGATTAATAAATAAAAAAAAAATCAGGCGCTGAAAATGTATATGGTTTAATAATATTTTTTCAGAATGGACCCATATATAGCATATACTTAAGAATATCCTTCAGTCGCGAAGGTGATTTCAATCTCAAATTGCAGACTTTTGAAATGAACACTGCAAAAATTAAAAACTTTATTAAGTTTAAAAAGATTTTTCTAGCCACTGAACTGTTGTAGAAATTGGTAATAGATGTTTTTTCAGTATCGATCTGTAATTGAGTTATAATTGAGAAGAGACTTAAGTAGCGTAAGTCATTTCGACCTAAAGTTAAAGACTTACGGAAAGGACACTGAGAAACATTCGAAAAGTTTGGTTGATAAATGAAAAACTTTGATTATAAAAAATTAAAAACATTTTTCTAGCCACTGGATTGTTGTATAGATTGATAATAGATATTTTTTTCAGTATGGAAATATAATTGAGTTACAATTGAAAAGAGGAAGAAGAAGCGTAAGTCATTTCGATCTCAAGTTAAGGGCTTACAGAAATATTACTAAAAAAAAACTAAATGTTTGAATAATAAATTTGAAATCGAGTTTTAAAATCGAAATCAACAAATGTTTTTTCAGTATGGATCTGTAATTGAGTTACATTTGAAAAGAGGCGTAAGAAGCGTAAGTTATTTCGATATCAACTTAAGGGCTTACAGAAAGAACACGTTGAGATTGATTAATAACTTTGGAAACATTTTTTCAGTCATTGAAAATGTATATGGATTTCTAATATTTTTCCTGGTTGGACCTATATCGAGCATATACGAAAATAGGCTTGAGGCGCAGAAATGATTTCAATCTCAAGTTACGGACTTTCGAAATGAACACTGCCAAAACTTTTAAAGTTTGATTATCAGTTTTAAAAACATTTTTTTAGCCACTGGACTGTTGTATAGATTTATAATAGACATTTTTTAAGTAAGGACCTGTAATTGAGTTATAATTGAGAAGAAGCTCAAGAAGCGTAAGTCATTTCGATTACAAGTTAAGGACTTACGGAAAGAATACTGAGAAACCTTTGAACAGTTTCATTGATATATTTTAAAAACAGTTTTCAGCCACTGGAAATATATACATGTTTAGATTTCTAGTATATTTTTTCAGATTGGACGTGTATTTAACATTTACTTGAGAACATGCTTGGGTTGCTAAAGTGATTTTGATCTCAAGCTACGAACTTACGAAATATCTAAGGTAACTCCATACTTTAATTAACAAAATTAAAAACATTTTTCTAGCCACTGGATTGTTATATATATTGATAATAGATATTTTTTCAGTATGGATCTGTAATTGAGTTATAATTGAAAAAAAGGCATAAGAAGCGTTAGTCACTTCGCTCCCAAGTTAAGGACTTAAAGAAAAAAACCAACAAAAATTGAATAATAAATTAATAAATTTGAAAAAAATTTTTTAGTCACTGAAAATGTTTACAGATTTCTAATATTTTTCCAGGTTGGACCTACATCTAGCATATACTTGAGAATAGGCTTGAGGCGCAAGACTGATTTCAATCTCAGTTACGGATTTTCGACAAAAACACTGCCAAAAACTAAATATTTTGATTATCAGTTTTAAAAATATTTTTCTAGCCATTGGGCTGTTGTATAGATTGATAATAGATTATTTTTTCAGTATGGATCTGTAATTGAGTTATAATTGGAAAGAGGCATAAGAAGCGTTAGTCACTTCGATCTCAAGTTAAGGACTTACAAAAAGGCCCAAAAAATAATGAAAATGTTTGATTAATAAATTTGAAAACATTTTTTCAGTCACGAAAAATGTATATGTATTTCTAATATTTTTCCAGGTTGGACCTATATCTGGCATATACGAAAATAGGCTTGAGACGCAAAAGTGATTTCAATCTCAAGTTACGAACTTTCGAAATGAACCCTGTAAAAAAAATTAAAACTTTGATTATCAATTTTAAAAACGTTTTTTTTTTTTAGCCTCTGTACTTAAAAATATTTTTTTACCCTCTAGACTGTTGTATAGATTGATAACAAAAGTTTTTTTCAGTATGGATCGGTAATTGAGTTATAATTGAAAAGAGGCATAAGAAGCGTAAGTTATTTTGATCTCAAATTAAGGGCTTACAGAAAGAACAAAAATAATCGAAACGTTTGATTAGCAAATATGAACACATTTTTTCAGTCAATGAAAATGTATATGAATTTCTAATATTTTGCCAGGTTGGACCTATATCTGGCATATACGAAAATAGGCTTGAGACGCAAAAGTGATTTCAATCTCAAGTTACGAACTTTCGAAATGAACACTGTAAAAAAATTAAAACTTTGATTATCAATTTTAAAAACATTGTTTTTAGCTACTTGACTGAAAACATTTTTCTACCCTCTAGACTGTTGTATAGATTGATAACAAATGTTTTTTTCAGTATGGATCTGTAATTGAGTTATAATTGGAAAGAGGCATAAGAAGCGTTAGTCACTTCGATCTGAAGTTAAGGGCTTACAAAAAGACACAAAAAAATGAAAATGTTTGATTAATAAATTTGAAAACATTTTTTCAGTCACTAAAAATGTATATGTATTTCTAATATTTTTCCAGGTTGGACCTATATCTGGCATATACGAAAATAGGCTTGAGACGCAAAAGTGATTTCAATCTCAACTTACGAACTTTCGAAATAAACACTGTAAAAAAATTAAAACTTTGATTATCAATTTGAAAATCGTTTTTTTAGCCTCTGGACTGAAAACATTTTTCTACCCTCTAGACTGTTGTATAGATTGATAACAAATGTTTTTTTCAGTATGGATCTGTAATTGAGTTATAATTGGAAAGAGGCATAAGAAGCGTTAGTCACTTCGATCTCAAGTTAAGGACTTACAGAAAGAACCCAGAAAAAAATTTGGGTTAAAAAAGAAACGTTTAATTAGTAAATTTTAAAACATTTTTTGAGTCACTGAAAATGTATATGGATTTCTAATATATTTCCAGGTTAGACCTGTATCTGGCATATACGAAAATAAGCTTGAGCCGCAAAAGTTATTTCAATCTCAAGTTAAGAACTTTCGAGATGAACACTGGAAAAAATAAAAACTTGGATTATTAATTTTAAAAACATTTTTTTAGCCACTGGAGTGTTGTATAGATTGATAAGAAATGTTTTTTCAGTATGGATCTGTAATTGAGTTACTATTGAAAAGAGACTTAAGAAGCGTAAATTATTTCGATCTCAAATTAAGGGCTTACAGAAAGTACAAAAAATAATCGAAACGTTTGATTAGCAAATATGAACACATTTTTTCAGTCAATGAAAATGTATATGGATTTCTAATATTTTGCCAAGTTGGACCTATATCTAGCATATACTTGAGAATAGGCTTGAGGCGCAAAAATGATTTCAATCTCAAGTTACGGACTTTTGAAATGAACACTGCAAAAAAATAAAAGCGTTGATCAATTTTAAAAACATTTTTTTAGCCACTGGACTGTTGTATAAATTGATAATAGACATTTTTTCAGTGTGGACCTGTCGTTGAGTTATAAATGAGAAGAAGCTTAAGTAGCGTAAGTCTTTTCGATCTCAAGTTAAGGACTTGAGGAAAGTTAAAGACTGACGGAAAGAATACTGAGAAAACTTTGAACGGTTTGATTGATATATTTAAAAACATTTTTTCAGCCACTGGAATTATATACAGTCATACATGTATAGATTTCTAGTATATTTCCAGTTTGGACGTGTATATAGCATTTACTTGAGAATACGCTTGGGTTGCTAAAGTGATTATGATCTCAAGCTACGAACTTACGAAATATCTAAGAGAACTCCATACTTTGATTAACAAATTTAAAAACATTTTTTCAGCCACTGTATAATTATTTATATATATATATATATATACTCAATATTTTTCCAAGATGAATCTATATCTAGCATTTCTTAAACAATAGACCTGATTCGCTTAAGTGTTTTCGATCTCAATTTACATACCTACGAATACGACACTAACGAAACCGCAAAAACTTTAGTTAATAAGCAAATCGACTTAAAACGTCCTAAAATGCTTATTTGAGTATATTTAGTGGTGGTGTAATTTATGTTTTCAGCTAAAACCAGTAGAAATCGACGTAAAACGACTAAAAACGTGCTAAAATGCGTATTTGAGTATAATTAGTGGTTTTTTGGTGTAATTTTATGTATTCAGCAAAAACCAGTAGAATTCGACGTAAAACGACTTAAAACGTGCTAAAACCAAATAAAAAAAAATTAGACCCACTAGATTATTACATAGATTACAGACTATAGATATCTATTGAAAATAGATCTAATAATAATAATAATAATAATAATAAATAATAATAAATTCTTTATTGCCAACAAGATCACAAAATATGACACAGCAACGTCAAACAAGAGTAGCATTATAGCTTACTAAAATTAATTACTCAAAATAAATATTAAATTGAAATGAATAAACAGTTTTCTCAAGCAAAAGAGCCTTGACACGTTGTTTGAAAACCGTATCATTTTGAAGACGCTGCAAATCAGCGGGTAACAAATTGTATGCTTTAATGGCTCTATATGAGGGCCCTCTCTCGAAAAAAGTAGTTTGGTGACGAGGAATGTTTAACATTTCCCTATTTCTTGTTAGAATTGACATACTTTGAGAGTACCCGTCAGCGTTCCTTCTGAATAATGCACTGTTTTTTCTGACAAACATTACCAATGACATAAAGAATATTGAAGGGACGGTAAGTATTCCCAATTTAGAAAAATAAGGGCGACATGAATCCGTCGGTCTCAGACCAAAAATACACCGAACAATTCTTTTTTGAGCTCTAAAGATATTCATTGGGGTGCGTCCCGATCCCCAAAATAGTATACCGTAACTTATGATTGCCTGAATGTTGGAGAAATAGAATAACCTAATAGTGTCCACAGTGAACTGATCTTTAAGCCGTCTGATCAACCCACAATAGCTATTCAACCTAGACTCCAACATGCGGATGTGAGTTACCCAGCTCAGACAAGAGTCCACATAGACCCCTAGAAACTTTACATTGTTCTGCACAGGCAGAGATCTACCACTCAAAGCAACATAAAGAGACTCATCAGTACAAGGCTGTTTGCTGAAACATAACAATCCCGTTTTTTCAGCATTTAATTTTAAATGATTGTTGATGCTCCAATCACACATTTCTTGAGTTGAAGTTCTGCATCGAGCAGATAAGTCAGCTTTTGATTGAGAGGCAATTAGAATGGAGGTGTCATCAGCATACTGACAAAGGATATCTGAAGAAACTTCGTTCGTCATTCCATTAACATATACTAAGAACAGTGTGGGCCCCAAGATAGAGCCTTGGGGCACACCTCGACCAATGCCAGTAGAGGTGGAATAATGAGGTCGACCATTGCTCATGATGCAGACGGACTGCTCACGACCAGAAAGGTAGGACCGCAGTAAGTCAGCACACAACCCGCGTAAGCCACAACCATGTAAGCGTGCCATCAAAATATCGTGATTTATGGTGTCGAAGGCTTTGGACAAATCAAAAAACAGTCCAGCAACACGCCCACCCTGGTCCGGATTCGTAATAATAAATTCAATAGCTCTATATACAGCCTGTTCGGTAGATCTGCCCGATCTGAACCCAAACTGACAATTACTAAGCAACAGCCTACCCTCCAAAAATTTGACAATCCGAAGATTTAAAACCCTTTCAAACATCTTCGACATAGAGGGCAGGATGGAGACCGGTCTCTAGTCTCTCTTGAAGACCGGCACCACTTTGGCTCTCTTAAGGTCTCTAGGAAAGATTCCTGTTTGAAAGCAACAATTTATGATGTGACTAAGTGGCTTGCTTATGTGCAGCGCGACATGCCTCAAGACAAAGGAGGGGACTTCATCCAAGCCTGACGAAAATTTATGCGGAAGATTCCTGATAATTTCGAAAATCTCTTGTTCATCGGTAGGAAACAGAAAAATACTATCAATACAATTTCCGTTGCAAGGTGGGATATGGTCAGGCTGTATACTTGTGTCGTTACGGAATTGTTCACAGAAGCTATACGCAATCAGCTTAGGGTCGCTAATGATATCACCTGAATCAGAACTCAAAAAAATCTGCCGACATGTGTTTCTATTTCCTGACTGCGTGTTAAGTAGCGCCCAAGCCGTTTTGGCTCTATTTTTTGAATTCAATATTTTATTATCGTTAATTGATTTTTTGTAGTTGGAGAGATATTGTCTGTAGATTTTTCTTTCATCCTTGTATCGTTCATGAACAATGGGAGAGTTTGTCTGCTTGTACCAAACGTACCAGTCCTTAATGTAACTAGAATATAGTTTTATTTCAGTTGTCACCCAGGTGTCGGTTCTGGACTTCACCCTAGACCATTCTAAGGGAAAAGCGATATCGAAATAATAGTGAAAAATATTTGAAAATGTCGTGTATTTCTGATCGGCACCGACGGACTCAGCTACGTCAGTCCAAGATTCAGTCGCTAGGCAGCCAACGAACCTCGTAATATTATCAGTGGTGAAAAAACGTCGCTTGAAACAAACTGCGGCCTCTTCCAAAAACGGAGTCCTGAGAGACAAATGCTGACCATAATGATCAGAGATATCAGAAATAATAATTTCACATTCTAGGTCCTCGTCTTTGAAGTTGGAGAAAATATTATCAATTTGCGTTGCAGAATTTCTACCTAGTCTTGTAACACCATTTACGTGTGGTTTCAGGCCATAAGCAAGAAACACTGAATTACTGAATTTGCAGCGTCATCAAGATTTAAAAAATTAACATTAAAATCACCACAAACAATGATGAATTTGTTGGTGTTGTATGTCTTATCTAGTAACTCACACAACTTACTTAAGAATACATCGAAATTACCCGAAGGGGATCTATAAGTACAAGCTATTATGATTTTCTTATTACTATTTTTGTTAGTGTACTCGGATATGCAATATTCGAAGTCTTTTTCAATAGATAATAAGTCTATATCAAATTCTCGAATTTTGGAATCAAGAGTTGCAAAAATTGCTGTTCCACCGCCTCTGGTCGCCACTCGGGAACTAGAGCAGGCAAGAGCATAATTCTGTAAGTGTATCCTATTCAAATCAGATTCCTGAAGCCAATGCTCGGTTACGCAAAATAATTCGGGAAACCGGGTTCCCAACAGCAGTTCAACTTCAAGTATTTTATTATTGAGACTCTGAATGTTAATATGGAACAAGTTGCATTCACTAATACGTCGTGACTGGTTATCAGGAGTATTTTTTCCTAATTTTAGCGGAGTACCTGGGCACTCTGTCGAGATTTGTCTAAAAAATTCCGGCCAAGAGAGAAATTAAATCGCTCAAAAGAAACACTCGCCGGCCAGAAATCACTATTATAAATTGTATCTTTAAGTTCCGGTTTAACTCCGATCATAAATCTAAGCTTTGTACCACGGTAGGATTTTGGGACGCACTGTTTAACAGAAACATCTTCTGCACTAGTTCCTGCATGTTTGACGATATAGTCCGTTATAATACTTTCAGTAGCAGTCGCTCCGACTCTGGAAATAAACACCCAGATCTTCTTATCTAGGTTTGACGCGCCAAGTTCGAAATCGTTCGCCGTCCTAGTTCCACCTTGCGGATTTCCCTTGCGAATTTTCAGGGCAAGTTTGCCCTCTTCCAGCGGGGGTGGAGGAATTGTGCGAGGACGTCGCGGTCCGCGATTTTTCGGATTCTGAAAGCCCTGTTGGTCTGTATTACTCCCATTCTCATTGTTAGTAATATCAGCAGGTGTTGATAAACCATTTTTTGTCTGATCATTAGTACACCCAAGTGAGTTATCTGTTTGTAAATATGCCCTGCATTGTTGTTTGTTTTCAACTGGGTGTCAGGTGTTGTTTTTTGTGAAGTATCGTTATCTGATGTGGCGTTCGATCGAGCCTTTGGCTGGCCTTTTGTGAACAGCCCAAGGCTATCACTTTGAACTACCTCGGCCCAAGTCTGCGCCGGTGAATCCGATCGGACAGGTGCTGTTTTACCCGCCAAAATATTGGAGGTTAGAATATCTAATTTATTGTTTATTTCCTGGAATTGTTCTTGAAATTGCTCATGTGAGGCCATTAGCCGTAGAATTACTTGATTCAGTGTTTCATTTGAGTCTTTTAAGGATTGATTTACTAACCTTAATTGCTTAAAATCCGATGTATCGGCGCACACATCATCGGCATCCTGAATGCATTCGGGGCACCTTAGTGTGTTATATGAAACAACTTTCATTCCCTTAACCCGCACCGCACACGCAGGGTGAAAAGCTGCTTCACACTGTTCACATTTTACGTCACTAGCGGTACCTCTTTTACACGATTTGCAAAAAATCTTGTCGCCTTGCGAACCGACGAGGTTCGTCGGCGCCATTTTGTTCCGGTTTTGATCTATATCTACTACTAACTATAACTAAATTATATTTGAGAGAAGTCTTAATTAGAGTAAGTTTTTTGATGCTCAAGTTTTGTTCAAAGTTTTCTCTCAAGTTTGTCAAATTTGAGAATTTTGATTAACAAAAGTAAAAACTTTTTTTCGAACACTGAAAAGTTCTTTAGTACTGAAACTCATTACTTGTCCAAGATGAACATACATCTAGCATATATTAGAGAATAGACCTGATTCGCTTAAGTGTTTTCGATCTCAATTTACAGACTTATGCAAAGACACTAAGAAATCCGCAAAAACTTTTATTAACTAATTTAAAATTTTTTGTTAGAAAATGGATTGTTACATAGATAATCGATATGTATCGATAACTGAATTATATTTGAGGAGGGTCTTAGTTGAGAAGCAAGTTAAGGACTTAAAAATAAAACACAGAAAAATTGGAAATATTTTTTTAACAAATTTAAAATGATTTTTGCAGCCACTGAAAAGTTATTTAGATATTTACTCAATATTTTTCCAAGATGGAGCTTTGTCTAGCATGAGTAGAGCATAGATGTGATTCGCTTAAGTGTTTTCGATATCAAGTTACAAACATACGAAAAGGGCATTAAGCTTACCTCAAAAACTTTGATTAATAAATTTAAAAACTTTTTTTTTTCGGCCACTGGATTGTTACCTGTATAGTAGGTATTTATCCAGTATGGATCTATATACGAATTATGCTTGGAAAGAGGCTTAATTAGCATAAGTTTTTTGAATCTCCATTTAAGGGCTTAACGAATTTTTCAGGGCTGAAAAAAATGTTTTTAAAATTTATAGCGAAAATTTCCTAAATTTTCTCAGTGCGTTTGCAATGCTCAAATTATAACGAATACAAAAAATATTTTTTTTTAAATAATTCTCTAACATCTATCTAAAATTTAAGTCAATTATAATTTGACAGATATATCAGTAACAGTTTGTATGAGTTATAACATGTTACTCGACAGAAAAATTTACGTTTTCCCTAAGGGTCCCTGACTTTTTTGGTCCACACAGTGTGTAATATTATGTATAGTGTAATAACTTTATTAGCTAACTTTACCACTAATGATATATCGCTAAAGATATCGCTACTTCCAGCTCTAATACCAACTCAGCTTAGAGAGAGTTTCGCCCTCTCGCCGACTAATTAATTACTAACCTAGCTGCGAGTGCTGTATGTGAAATGCTTTAAACCAGCAAACGTTATAGCCGAGGAACTTATTAATTAAAGTCTCGGAATTGTGTTATTACTTTAGCGAGCCCATTTGAGTGTAATTCATGTGTAATCTATTTCCACATTAAATCAACCTTATTAGAGCCTGCTCGTGCGGTCGTGTGTAACCTAGATACTACACTTTGTTCCGTTGAGACCTCCTTGCAAATGAAAATAATAATAGTAAGGTGGAATTTGTAATTAAGTTGCTATTTCAGATTGTTTTCAGTGTACCTTAAAATAAATTTTTTTTTACGTAGTTAGATTTACTTTCAATCTAATGTTGCTCTTCTGAGCTAGCAGTACTGTTTTTTGGTATAGTAAAAAAATTATTATCTATGTGTAACGATCCAACTTTCATTATCTATGTGTTACGTGATCTTCATGATTTTTTTTAAGTGTAAAGTCGAAAAAATATTTTCTATGTGTAACGGTCTAACCCCCATTTGTAAGCCTCGTATTCTATGTGTAACGTAATCCTCATGACTGCTTTTAAATGTAAAGTAGAATTTCTAGCATATATTAGATTAGCATCATCTGATTCGTTTAGTTGATTTCGATCCCAAGTTACACACTTACGAAAAGGACAGTGAGAAAACTTCAAAAGCTTTGATAAATAATTTTAAATACCATTTTGTCCAGCCACTGGATTGTTACATAGATACTATTTATTTATCCAGTTTCGACCTATATATAAACTATATTTGAAAAGAGACTTAATTAGCGTAAGTTTTTTGATTTCCAAGTTAAGGACTTAGGAAACGAACATTGAGAAAAATTGGAAAAGTAACTACATAATTTTTCTGTGACTGAAAAAATGTTTTTATAAGTGTTAGGTAAACTTTCGCAATTTCTCAAAGTGTATTTGCAAAGTTCAAATTATACTGAATATAAAAAAAAATGTTTTGTTTTTAATAATTCTCCAAAATCGACCTAAAGTTTAAATAAATTTATAATATGTTAATAGACTTAAAAAAATGACATTTTTTCTAACAGTCCTTGACATTTTTGGACATTCAATTTAATGTTGCCCTTCTGAGCTACTTAGCAGTACTGTTTTTTAATATAAAGTCCAAAAATTATTATCTATGTGTCGGTCCAACCTTCATTATCTATGTGTAAAGGTCTAATCCTCATGATTTCTTTTAAGTGTAAAGTCGAACAAATATTTTCTCGGTGTAACGGTCTAACCTCTATTATCTATGTGTAACGATCTAACCCTCATATTCTATGTGTAACGTAATCCTCATGACTGCTTTTAAATGTAAAGTAGAATTTCTAGCATATATTAGATTAGCATCATCTGATTCGTTTAGTTGATTTCGATCCCAAGTTACACACTTACGAAAAGGACAGTGAGAAAACTTCAAAAGCTTTGATAAATAATTTTAAAAACCATTTTGTCCAGCCACTGGATTGTTACATAGATGCTAGGTATTTATCCAGTTTGGACCTATAAATAAACTATATTTGAAAAGAGACTTAATTAGCGTAATTTTGTATTTCCAAGTTAAGGACTTAGGAAACAAACATTGAGAAAAATTGGAAAAGTAACTATATAATTTTTCTGTGGCTGAAAAGATGTTTTTATAACTGTTAGGTAAACTTTTATGATTTCTCTCAGTGTATTTGCAAAGTTCAAATTAAACTGAATATCAAAAAATACTGTTTTTTTTTAATAATTACAACTTAAAAATTTAGTTTTTTCTAACGGTCCTTGACTTTTTTGGACATTCAATCTAATGTTGCTCTTCTGAGCTAGCAGTACTGTTTTTTAATATAAAGTCCAAAAATTATTATCTATGTGTAAAGGTCTAATCCTCAGGACTTTTTTTAAGTGTAAAGTCGAACAAATATTTTCTAAATGTAACTTTTTCTAGGTGTATTTTCTAGGTTTTCTAGGTGTAACGCTCTAACGACCGTTATCTATGTGTAACTTTCTAACCCTCATATTATATGTGTAACGTAAACCTCACGATTGCTTTTAAATGTAAAGTCGAAAAAATATTATCTATTTCTAACGTTATAACCCTCATTATCTACGTGTAACGATCTAACTCTCATTATCTATGTGTAACAAGCCAGTCATCATGACTGTTTTTAATTGTAAAGTTGAATTTTTTATCTATGTGTAACGGTTTAACACTCATAATTGTTGAAGGCCTTAGAACTATTCACTTCTAATTGTATGGAGTGTTCTATTAGACAACTATAACTTTGTTGTTTTCGAAAACGCAGAGTTATAAAAGAAACGCTCCTAAGAACAATTTATTTCATTTATTGTGTTCATTCAAACAATTATGTTGTTTTTTCCGTGTACCAACTCGCTGACAAGTAAATATCAGCTTTTAGTGAGTTGCCTAAGGTATCAACTTCACTTCTACAAGATTTATTGACCAACAACTGTTGCAAGTATTCATAAATTGAGAGTCCATGAGACCGCTTGCCTTAAGGAAGATTTTGGCTACGCAATTTAAGGAACGTAATTTGTTGCTCTCAACACTCAATTTTTGTGAATTCTGAGCAGGGCAATATTTTTTTTATAGCCTGACAATCATAACATGAGTACGCATAAATATCTAAAAAAAAGCGTTCTAAAAATACTTAAGTGTGGCGCCAGATGTATATAAAGATTAATCTGTTGAAAGATCCCCAGAGTCGCCATGACCTAACAAATATCTACCTCCATAAAGCAAATGGTTAGGTATGCCTTTTGTTCTTTTATTCCATACCTTGCTAAAGGAAAATTAATATTTCAAAAAAAGCTTCAAACGGTGATTAAAGCAGGAATTGGCGGTGAAACGCTACTGCTGTTTCTTCCAGGCTTTTAATAATATTTTTAATCTGGGGAGCCGAAAATAAGCCGTAAATGTTTATGAAAATGTGAGAGAAGGCTCGAAATTAAACTGCTACATTTCGGAGGGAGCCGACGAAGATAAATAAATTAGTCTGAGGGAACAAGAGCGCGAATGAAAGTTTGTACATCAAAAGGAAAGCTGGAGCCAAGGCGATGGGCTTTTATAATGCATTGACTGTATAAAAGTCGCCCCGGAACTTTTAATCAAAATGAATGAACTCTTTTATGGGGTTGACACAAATGGTCCTGTTTGTTTTTGCTTGTTAACTGACTTTAGACCTACAGAAAATGGCAATTTCAGCTTTGCCACCATCGATTCAAGTATTTTCACCATAAGAATGGTGCAAGTTCAAGAAACGTTATTATATTCCACGACCTTAGTTGACGTACTCTATACCCTTTGGAATGATTTTTATTGTTGATAGGGTCACAAAAGAAATAAAATATTTTTATTATTTTTTTTAAGTCAATCACAGACTAAACCAAACAAAGCGTTTCATAGGAGACTTTTATTAAAGGGTCCCAAGACTAAACGTTTTTAATTAAACAATGTTGGCGAACGACTAACGGGATCAATTAAAATATTTAGTATAGAACGGAAATGCTGTAATTGAGAAGTGGATTCTTCCTTATTGTCGATAGAAGTATGTTTCCTCCTGGCCTGAGAGTGTTCTCTTTTTACAATCAGATCACCGTTTTACAATTATTGCCGCTTGAAAACCATTTTTTTCTGTTGTTTTTCATTTGAATGCTTCGATTTAAAGACATTTTTTTTTAATGCTGTCGGTTTAAAGCTGATTGCTAAAAGGTCGAAAAATCATATATCGAAGGGGTCTGTATCTCCGGAACTATTGAACCAATTGTTTGCAGCGAATAAAGACAACAAGAAAAAAAAATTTACCGTTAGTAGTTTATAACGTGGCTTAAAGCTGATTTCTAAAAAAGTCAAAAATCGACCCTCAAAGGAGTCTATCTCCAAAACCACTGAACCAATGGGACTGCAGTATCTGAAAGAAGGCCACAAAAAGAAAAGAAAAAAAACTGTTGGATTTATTTCAGTCCGTTAGTATTTCTCGAGTTATCAAAGTTCAAAGCTGGAAATCGCAAAAAAAGAAGGAATATTCCCCTTTGGTCCACTTGAAGAAAATAAAAAAATATGCGGTTTTTTTACTGAATAATCCTCTCTGACCATAGAAAATCAAATTTGAGTGAAAGCTGTACCATAAGTTAGTTTTTTTACGATATGTTTTTAAGGCTGATTTCAAAAGAGTTCAAAAATCGACCATCGAAAGCGTCTGTCTCCATAACTACTGAATCGATTTGACTGCCGTGTTCGACATCTGAAAGAGGAGAACAAGAGAATGAAAAAAACCTTGGATTCACTTCGATTGGTGTAGTATTTCTAAAGTCATCGAGGTTTAAAGTCTTGAATTTGCTTTAAAAAATATAACTTCCCCCCCTCCCCCCTGTGGTCAATTGAAAGAAAAAAATATGCTATTTTTCATCTAAATGAGACGAATTTAGTCATTTCTGAACATAGCAAACCGAATTTGAATAAAAGTTATAACATAAGTTAGTTTTATAACCTCGTTTGTTTAAAGTTGATTTCAAAAGCTTCCAAAAATCAATGATCGAAGGGGTCTGGTCTATCTACAAAACTACTAACCAATTGTACTGCCGTTTGCGGTATCTGAAGGAAGACAACAAGAACAAGAAAAAACTGGATTTACTCTAATCTAATTATTCTAGTATTTCTCAAGTTATTGAAGTTATTGAGGTTAAAATTTGGAAATCGCTAAAAAAAAGGAATACCTCTCACAACTTTAGTCAACTTAAAAAAAAATTTGGTATATTTTTTGTGCTGTTTTTTATCTGAATAAGACGATTTCAGTCCCATCTAATCATAGCAAACCGAAATTGACTAAAAGTTATGACATGAGTTAGTTTTTTCTGTGTTTTCAAAAGGGTCAAAGGGTCAAAACTGTTGAACCGATTGGACTGCCGTTTGAGGTATCTGAAAGGAGGCAACAAGAAAAAGAAAAAACCTTTGGACTAACTCAGACCTGTTTAGTATTTCTCAAGTTTTCAAGATTCAAAGTTGGGAATCGATAAAAAAGAAGGAACACTCTCTACTTTTGTCAACTTAAAAAAGAAAATTTTTACTTTGTTTATGTTGTTTTTCATCAGAATGGGACGATTTCAATCTCTTTTCAACAGAATTTGAGTAAAGGGTCCAAAAATCGAACATCGAAGGGAGTCGATTTTTCAAAAGAATCAAAAAATTTACCATCGAAGAGGTATATCTCCAAAACTATTGAACCGATTGAAATGCCATGTCATTTCCAGTATCTGAAAAATGACGACAAAAAAAAATCCTTGGACTCCTTTTAATCGGCCTAGTATTTCTTAAGTTATCGGGGTTCAAATTTGGAAATCGCTGAAAAAGAAGGAATGATCTCCCCTCTGGTCAACTTGAAGAAAATTTTGTAATCTTTTTCATCTGAATGTGAAATCACTTTTTCATCTAAAGGAGACGATTTGAATCCACTGTAAACATAGTAAACTGAATTTGAGTGAATCTTTATCATGGTGGTTTTTTACGATGAAATTAAAATTATTATTTTAATTATTACGATTACGAAGAAAATGAAAAATCCGTTGGAATTACTTCAATCAGTCTAGTATTCCTCAATTAATCGAGGTTCAAATTTGAGAATCGCTAAAAAAAATAAATACTCCCACCCATTTTTTATGCTGTTTTTCATCTGAATGAGAAGATTTCGATTCTCGCAGCTGAACGTAGCAAAACGCGTTCGAGTGAAAGTTGTACGATAAGTTACCTTTTTTACGATATTTTTTTTAAAGCTGGTTTCAAAAAGGTTTTAAAATCGACTATCGAAGAGGTCTATTTCCAAAATTATTGAACTGTACGGACTGCCGTTTCGGTTATCTGAAAGATGACAAGAAAAAGAATACATCGTCAGATTCCCTTCAATCGATCTAGTTCTCGAGTTATCGAGGTTCAAATCTGGAAAACGCTATAAAAGAATGGATACTCCCCCCCCCCCCACCCCTTTTTGGTAGTATTGGTAGTTCTTCATCCGAATGAGAGGATTTCAGTTATCTTCGAACGTAGCGAACCTAATTCCAGTAAAAGTTGTAACATTTGTTATTTTTTTTATGTGTTCTTAAAGGTTTCAAAAAGGTCCAAAAATCGACCATCGAAGCGGTATATCTCCAAAACTGCTGAACCAGTAAGACTGCTGATCACGACGTCTGAATGACGAAAAAAAGTAAAGGAAAAAAACCGTTGGATTTACTCCTATCAGTCCATTATTTCTCAAGTTAAGGAGGTTTAAAGTTGGAAATCGTTACAAAAGAAGGTCTATTTGATATTTTATTCACCGCAAAGAAAATTAAAATAATTTGTTTGCTGGTTTTAATCTGAATGAGATGATTTCAGTCCTCTCTGAAGGTAGAAAACTGAATTTGAATCAAAGTTGTACCATAATGATTAGTAGGATGTTAAATCTTAAAACTACTGAACCTGTGCCATTAGTATATTAAAAAGAGGGTAAGAAAGAAAGAAAAAAACTGTTGTATTCACTCCAGTTGCTGTGTGGTGCCAAATGTGGAAGTCGGTAAAATTGAAAGACCCCTCTCCATAAAGATACGAAGTATTAACCACTGAGTCTGCCTGTCAGAAAAAACGTGTTATCTAAAACCAAAAAATTCTTTGCTTAATTATCATCTTGAAAAATTGAGAAAGGTATTTAAAGGAATATGTCTACATTTTGCTGAAAATTAGGAGGGGGGAACTTAAGAAAACTCTAAAAAGTCACAAGCAGCAACCACTTCATAATGTAAACTGCTAACGGAAAAGATCGATACAGCAAAATTTTTTGTCATTTTTTAGGTTCTGTATTTCTGAAATGCCTTGGCCGACATTTAAAAACTAAAGAGATTTTGAAAGGTCGTTTCTTCTAGAGTCACGGCGGGAGACTGATCTTAAATAAGTTATTCTCTAAAGGATATACAGGGTAAAGAAAAAAGCACTGCAAAATGGTTGAATTTCAACCCACTGCATTTGGTAGGTAGCGTAATTTCAGAACATTCATTGTTATTACATTTAATGACATTAGTTGGTATCTCGGGATGTGTTCGGCAGTTTTCGGTTTTTTGGCCTACAAAATAAATTACGTGGGTTTTTCAAAAAGTTGACGCTCTTTTGTAAGTCACCCTGTATCGCGAGAATGCCGCAGCCTATTTTAATAAGATAAATGATCTCTAAAAGATAACTGAAGACTCATAGTTAATAAAACAATTTTATTCCATTTTGTACAAAGATGGCAAAAATGTAATAAAAAATTGATTAAAATTTTGTTTACTACGACGTCATGACGGGAACCTTAACTTTAAGACTCTTTTTGTAATGACATTTAAGAGCTATGGTCGATATCTCGGGACGGTTTTGGCGGTTTTTTGGTTTTTTGCTTACTAAATCAGTGACAGGGCGTTTACAGAAAGTTTCAACTTTCTTGTAAGTTACAATACAAGGTGTTCTGCAATTAACTGGGAAATCACTAGGCAAAAATATGGCACAATGTTCATACAAACATAACCCGCAAACGCTTCGCCTCCGAGATACAGGGTGTTGATTTTTATTTTTTTTTTATTTTTTCTTTATAGCTCTTAGAGTTTTTGAGATATTTAACTCAAGTTTTGAATATAGATAACCACTTATTATCTACATCGTTGGATATACTAACCTAAGAAAAAACGATCAGTAGCGTGCTACAAAAAAGTTTGTGAGGGTAAAAGGGATACAACCTGAGAAAAAATAAGACCCTGTCGCTTTTGGTTAGTGGTTGGTATATCCAACGATCTAGATGATAAATGGTTACCTATATTCAAAATTTGAGTTAAATATCTCAAAAATTCTAAGAGCTATAAAGAAAAAATAAAAAATAATAAAAATCAACACCTGTATCTCGGAGACGAAGCGTTTGCGAGTTATGTTTGTATGAACATTGTGCCCTATTTATGCCTAGGGATTTCCCAGTTAATTTCAGGGTACCTTGTATTGTAACTTACAAGAAAGTTGAAAATTTGTGTAAACGCCCTCTAACTGATTTAGTGGACAAAAAACCAAAAAACCGCCAAATCGGTCCCGAGATATCGACCATAGCTCTTAAATGTCATTACAAAAAGGAGGCTCCCGTCATGACATCATAGTAAACAAAATTTTAATCAATGTTTTATTAAATTTTTGCCATCCTTGTACAAAATGGAATAAAATTGTTTTATTAACTATGAGTCTTCAGTTATCTTTTAGAGATCATTTATCTTATTAAAATAGGCTGCAGCATTTTCGCGATACAGGGTGACTTACAAAAGAGCGTCAACTTTTTGAAAAACTCCTGTAATTTATTTTGTAGGCCAAAAAATCGAAAACTGCCGAACACTTTCCGAGATACCAACTAATGCCATAATAATGACTGTTCTGAAATTACGCTACCTACCAAATGCAGTGGGTTGAAATGCAACCATTTTGCAGTGCTTTTTTCTTTACCCTGTATATCCTTTAGAGAATAACTTATTTAAGATCAATCTCCCACCGTGATTCTAGAAGAAACGACCTTTCAAAATCTCTTTAGGTTTTAAATTTCGGCCAAAGCATTTCCGAGATACAGTCTCCCAAAATTGATAAAAAATTTTGCAGTATCGATCTTTTCCGTTAGCAGTTTATTTTCCAATGCTTAATACCCTGACCTAACCTTAAAGAGATCTAACCTTTAATATATTAAAACTACTTTACGTTTTGCTGAAGCGCAGGAGAACTTATTTAGAAGTCCTTAAAAAAAACAAGGATAGCTAAGTTATTAGCCACCTTAACGAAATGCTATAACATGAATTGAGAAATAATGTCTTTTCTAAGACTTAAATTACTGACCGAATTCCTACAATTCCTTGAGAATTGGGTAAAAACTTTAAGGTCTAGAGATGGGGAAAAGTATTTTCTAAAAACATGATAATTTCTTATTTAACAAGCATTCTGTCGTTGAAAACTTGAACTTTGAACAAATGTACCTACATCTTGCTGAAAATTAGGAGGTAGGGACTTAAAAATCTCAAAGAAAGTTGTAACAACGAGCAGCTACGTTACAATGTATTTTCCAGGGCTCAATAATATGACCTAACCTACAATTGTGTGGGAACATCTTGGAAATCTAAAAAAATTTATTATCAAAAGACATGACAATTTATTATTTACAAATTTTAATTTTGAAAACTTGTGAAATGTATTTTACGTAAACATAACAAATTTAGCTGTTGATCCGAAGCGGGAAGTAGAAACTTGGAAGTCCTGAAGTTAACAAGTTTTTAGCTACCTGGATCAATTCTTATAACAGGAATTTAAAAATAATGCCTTTTCAGGACTTAAAATCCTGAGCTAACCTAAAATTATTAAATAATTGGGTGGTAACAATTTGGAAGTGTGAGAAAAGGTGTTGAAAGTCCGAAATATAACTGTAACAACCAGTAGCCAAGCGATTATCCGCCTTGAACAGAACTTGAAAGATAATTCTTTCCAGGACTTCATTACCATGTACTAAACTACAATTACTTAAAAATTGAGTGTTAACTACTTGAAAATTTGGAAGAAAGTATCTTCTAAAAGCATGATAATTCTTAACTTACGATTTCTCACGTTGAAAAATATGAGGTATAGAGGCCAGTAGCCAAGCCATTTGCAAGCTTTTACAGAATTTGAGAAATAATGTATGTTTCAGGGCTTATACCTGAATTTTCCCTAGAATTACTTGAAAGTTGATAACAACTCAACAAATCTGCTTGATAAGTCTAAGTAACATATGTTATTTTTTTCTACTTCTTCCTCACTATTTATTAAATTATGAACGGTGTTCTTTCCTCTTTTCGTGTTACCTTTCTTTTTTCCCAAGGACATTATCGATTATGTTGGTTGGTTTTACTAGAGTGTTGTGACTTTAGGTCATTACTACTTTAGGTCTCCAGAATGTTATAACTCTAGAGACCGCCTGTGAGGCCAACGATCTCAACTGGTTAGAGCAAACTCCTGTTGTTGACCACCCGGTGGCTTGTCAAACAGTGTCTGCAGTAGCCACTAACTTTATTTTTATAACGATAGGTCAAGTCATTTTTGCCTTACTCAAGACAAGTTGAGTCACTCTCACACACGACTAATCGTGACATCTGCGTTCTATATTTTCCGTGCAGCAAACACATGTTTTGCAGTGTACAAGCCAAACAAATATGGTGGCAAATGGTAGCAGAATTTTGAACGTTTGCAAATAATAGTATTTATGGAAAATTGTCTCGGTGGTACGGCCGTTTTAGATCAACGCGACAAAACGAGAAAGTTGCCGCAGGATTAAGACAGTTTAAATATGACGTGATACCCGCTAAGGCTTGATTAATTTCCTGAACCGGCCACGGCATGAATTACGAACGACAGTCGTGATTAATATCGTTCCCAGCTGAAAATTAGGTTCATTATTTTTGCCTTTGTGCAGTCGAAAATTAATGACCGACTAGCCGACGCTTTAAATGCACTTTCTAATATTACATTACCAGCAATGATCGCGGGCATTAATTTTTTTCTTGTATTAGATAAGGCGCTCTGGCGCCTAAAGCTGGTATAATCTGCTTTAATAGGTTTAATGCTAGCTATGGCAATTAAAGGAGAACTTCTAGACGATAGTTTTGACTAAGAAAAAATATTTTACGATCTGTCTAGTTAAAACTCAAAAATGCGTATAGTTTATGGTCCTTTTGTTGCCAGTTCTTAAGTACTGTTTAAGTAGTGCTTAAAAATAACGTCCCATTTAAAATACAACTTTGCTTAAATAATTCTTAACAATCGAATGAAAGCTGAAAACTGGTAACTAGTGAAATTTTCTGGACTTTTTTTCCAAGAAAGGCAGTAAGGTTGATTTGAGAGTTCTGCGTCATTTGCCCAAACCAGTCAAGAACATCCTACGCTTATTGTGGTATCTGTGCAGGCTTTTAGGGGGCATTCCCAACCAATCAGAATCGCTAAACCCCAGTCTGGTACAAAATTTGCATTTTTTACTTCAACCTTTTTCAAAACGTATTTATACAAAGTGTTTAGATTTTTAATTCTTTCACTTAAGCCATAAAAAGTAAGGTTATAATGAGAGACCAAGAAAGCAGACATTCAAATATGTAGCAACATGAGAGTAGCAACCACCGTTTCAAGATTACCCTGGTATAAATACAGAGCTTCCAAGACACAAGGTTTGGTTACGTCTCTGGATAGTTGCACAAATTTTTAGGAGGGGTATCCAATAACTACAGAGCCATAGCAACCTGAATATTAAGGATGCCGTGTTACTTACCAATGGTGCATTGGTTGGAGAGAGGTGAAGTTAAGGTTTTGGACAAATGTATGTCTTCCCATTGGTCGGCTAGGTCGCTTCTGATTGGTTGAAGGTGGGCCTTAAGGACCTGCACAGGTACCAGACTGAGGTTTAACGTCTCTGATTGGTTGGGGGTGGGGCTTAAAAGCCTGCACAAGTAGCAGGATGGGCGTAGAACATTTCTGATTGGCTTAGGCAAATGGCGCAAAACTCTCAATCTAACCCTACTAAAGGCTTAATGAATACATATAGTTCTTCACCAACAACTGTTTGAACTGTAACAAGCAAGTATAGATGGAGTAGAAGCAAACGTTGATTGTTTGTAGGTATCCATCACGTAAGTCGAAAAAGAAGACAAACATTTGGTGCAAAGTTTTAATTATCCTTTTCTGGCATACTGGTTTCGACATTTTATTTTGTTATCAGGTTATCATCAACTTACTATTACCCAGTTTATACCTACCTGAAAATAATTTAAAATAGTTTCGTTTGATCTCTTTGAGTTATCCGCGATGATTGGTCAGGCCTAAATCCGTCATATTGACCTCCAACACATAGAATTCAACCAATATCTGCTGGTCACCGAATTTTCTCCATTTAATCGAGCATTTTTCAAACAGAAAGAAAGCTTAGTCATGGGCAGTTAACTCTATCGTCTTTTCTTGCCGAAATTTTCATGGATTTTCTGAAAAACAATTTCATAGTTATGCCAAAAAAATAAAGAAATCCTATAGTGGTTTACATTATGCTTCTGCATCTTGCACACCAACATAAAAAGTGAAGGTTACTTGTTGGAAAAGCAGAAGTTTTATGATAAGAATTAGCCATATTGTGTTTTCTGATTTGTTTGGGGTGATTTAAAACTAAAAACTTTTAACTTTAGTCTTAAAAAAATTGAAAAATTTTTAACAGACAATGCTGAAACAACATTTTTGCTGCCACTGGAATGTTTATATACATTTTTTTAAACCTACCAATAACTCTCCTATAATAATTAGCAATATGCCAAATTACTTCTTGCAGAGCCTTCATTACTTCTTGTAGAGTCTTTCTTTCTCTAAAGCAGCAAACTTTACATCATGAAAAAACCCATTAACTAACAAGTCAGAAAGAAAAACAATTTTTACTGACACCACAATTTTTATATTCATTTTTTATATTTTTAAAAAACAGAAAAATTTCTGCCCTTTAATGAGTCGAATCCTTTGTAATCATATGTCTTTCAAGCAGTAAATTTTTAACTAAAATCTAGTGAATCTTTATATATTTTTTCTAGGAAGTACCAATAACTGATTTATAAATTTCAATTTGCCACATTATCTTAGCGAGTTTTTACCGCACATCTTAAAAGAATGAAACTCTAGTAACAGAGAAACTCTATTAACAAAAAAACTAAACTCTAAAGATTTAGAGATTTACCAATAACTGCCCTGTAATTAGCAATGTTCTCTATTATCATAAGTCTTTCTGTCCTAAAGCAGCAAACTTTTAACTCTTAATAAACCCTTAACTCCTAACTTTTTAAAACCGAAATTAAAAAAAATAACAAAGAAACCTGAAAAAAAAATTTTTGCTGCCGCCGGAATTTTGATCCATATATTTTTTAAATCTTTCAGATTCTGCCCTAGGATCAGCACTATGGCTCATTATCATACATCTCTCTGCTCTAAGACAGCAAATTTTTAGCTCAATCTCAAAAGTGAAACTTACTAGCAGAAAAACATGGCTGTCACTGGAATTTTTATTTGCATTTCCTTATATTTTAGAGATCTACCAATAACTGCCCTGTTATGAGCAATATGCTTCATTATAAAATATAATATAACATATATAGGTCAGAGAAAAAAAATTTTGCTGTCACTGGAATTTGTATCCATATTTTCTAAGATCTAATAGTTTCTGCCCTATGATCAACGGTATGCATCAATATCATGTTTTAAAACAGCAAATTTTTAGTTCAAATTTCAAAAGAATTGAAAATCTACTAACCAAAAAACCTGAGAAAAAATTATTTGCTGATTCTAGACTTTTTATCCATATTTTTTAAGATCTCCCAGTTTCTGCCCTACGATCAGCAATATGCCTGATCATCATATTGATAATCATTATTATTATATATGATTATCATATAGGTTTCTGTTCTACCACCGCGAATTTTTACCTCAAATCTTAAAAGAATCGAAAATCTACTAACAAACAAACCTGACAAAAAAAATGTTTGCTGTCATTGGAATGTTTATTTATATTTCTTTACATTCCAGGGATCTACCAATAACTGCTCTGTAATTAGAACCGTTCCTCATTATCATATGTCTTTCTGTTCTAAAGCAATGAATTTTTAGCTCAAATCATGAACGAATTAAAAATATACTATTAAAAAAAAAACCTGAAAACAAAAATTTTGCTGTCACTAGAGTTTTTCTTCAATTTTTTTTATTTTTTTTTAGTTTAAGAATAACTGCCTTATGATTAGTAATATACTTTAATCACATATCTTATTGATCTAAAGTAGCAAATTTTCAACTCAAATCTCAAAAAAAAATGGGAAACCTACTGAAAACCTGTAAAAAACATTTTTGCTGCAATTAGATTTTTTTACACATTCTTAATATTTTTGTTAGATATATTAACAGCTGTTCTATAATTAGCAATATGCCTCATTATCACATGCTTTTCTCTTCTAGAGCAGACTATTTTTAACTTTAAAACAATGGAAAACCTATTAACAAACAAACCTAAAGAAAACATCTTTGCTCTCACTGAAATTTTTATTTAGATTTCTTTATTTTTTAAAGATCTATCAATAGCTGCCCTCTAGTTAGCGATGTTCCTCAATATCATAAATCTTTGATATCTTGACTCACATTTTCACAAAATGGATTTTTCTCTGCATTTTTCTAAGAGCCACGAGTTTCTGCCTTATCATCAACAATATGACTCATTATCATATATCTGTCTGTTCTCAAGCTTATTTAAAACTCAAATCTTAACAAAATCGAACATCTACTAATAAGCAAATCTAAAAAAAAAACATTTTTGCTGCTACTGGAATTTTTATACACGTTTTTTAATTTTTTTTTAAAGGTCTACCATATTAACTGCCCTTTAATTAGCAAACAATAAGCTGCATTATCATAGGTGATTCCGTTGTATAAAACAGAATTTTTAACTCATATCTCAACAAATTGAAAAATCCACTAACAAAACAAAGCTGAAACAAATATTTTTACTACCACTGGAATTTTAATGTATATGTTACTAAGATATACCAACAACTGCCTTTTTATTAACAATATTCCTCATCAACGTCTTTATGTTCTAAATAGGCGAATTTTTAACTCAAATCTTAGAAAAATGGAAAAGCTGATAATAAACATAAGTAAAAAAGCATTTTTCTACCACTACCGTTGAAAGTCGCATATTGCAAACAGCGTGCTCAAAGTGCACATTGCGCATGCTCCCATACAGAAACGTGTGCAAAGTCCACTTTGCACGCGCTTTTGTATGAAATTGGTGACCACCTACTCTTTACACGTCGTTCTGGTTCCGATGACCTGCGAGGTAGAGAACCATCTGCCATGCAGTATTAGATCTTATGCGCTGGTGGATGTCACCTGATCCTGCTCTGTATAACATCTCACCGCTCTTCCGAAGATTTTTGGCGTTAAGGTGCGAACTCACGGGTCTCTAATTTGGACTGATGAGGGGTAGACCCCCGAAACTAGTATGCAGATTTGTTGATCGACAGATTGGTGACCACCTACAATTTGTATAGATATTTTTCATGTTTTTCTAAGATTTACCAATAACTGTCATATACTTAGCACACACAAATCTTTAAAAATTGAAACCTAGTTACAAAGAAATATGAAAAAAAAATTTTTTGCTGCCATTAGAATTTTTATATGCATTTTTTCAGTTTTTTTTTTAAATCTAAAAATAATTGCGCTATGATTAGTAATATGCCATATATTCAAATAGCTTTTTGATCTAAAGTAGCAAATTTTCAGCTCGATGTTAAAAAAATGTAAAACCTACTGAAAGCCTGATGAAAACATTTTTGATGCCACTGAATTTTTTATAAACTTTTAATATTTTTGCACGATCTATTATTAATAACGGCCCTATAATTAGCAATATGCCTTACTTATCATATGTTTTTCTGTTCTAAAGCAGAGCATTTTCAACTCAAACTTTAAAACAATGGAAACCTAAAAACAAACAAACCTGAAGAAAACATTTTTGCTGTCATTGGAAAATTTCATATAGATTTTTCATATTTTTCTAAGATCCATCAATAATTACTCTATTAATGGCAATATTGATCAATATCATATGTATTTTGTTCTCAAACAGAGAATGTTAAAATCTAAAAAAGTCAAAAAAGTTAAAAACAAAGCTAAAAAATAGTTTTTGCTACCATTTCAATTTGTATATACATTTTAGCTTTTTTAGGATCTACTCATAATTGCCCTCTAATTAGGATGCCTCGTTATCACACGTCATTCAAATCCTAATAAATTTAAAAGGCTTCTAACAAACCTGAAACAAAACTGTTACCACTGGAATTTTTAAGATCTACCAGTTCCTGCTCTACAATTAGCAATATACCTCATGATCGTATGTCTTTCTGCTTTAAGGTAGCATATTTTTAATTAATTTCTTAAAAAGAACTCATATTTATTTGTCACTGTGATTGTTATTAATTTAGTACCTATTGATAATGGTGCTACATATTTATACTCCTAGTGACATAATCTACTATTGCTGACACTGGAATTTTTATTTACATTTTTTTATATTTTAGGATTTGCCAATAACTTCCCTAATGAGTAGTATCTTCATTATCACATGCCTTTCTGTTCTAAAGCAGTGAATTTTTAATTCACATCTTAAAAAAATGGAAACCTAATAACAAAGAAACCTGAGAAAAACATTTTTGCAGATGCTAGATTTTTTATACATATTTTTTTGAGATCTACCAGTTTCTGCCCTACGATCAGCAATATGCCTGATTATCATATACGTTTCTGTTCTACTACCGCGAATCTTTAGCTCAAATCTTAAAAGAATCGAAAATCTACTAACAAATAAACCTGACAAAAAACAATGTTGCTGTCACTGGAATGTTTATTTATATTTCTTTACATTTCAGGGATCTGCCAATAACTGCTGTGTAATTAGAACCGTTTCTCATTTTCATATGTCTTTCTGTTCTAAAGCAGGGAATCTTTCGTAACAGGTGATGAAAAGTTCGTTTCACCACCAGTTGCAGGTTTCGGTTGTGGCACACCGTTGCCACAGTTTTACGATATTAAGTAGATACAAAGTGGTTTAAAAGTAAATATTGAAGTTTAATAGTAATAACTCTGTCTCTAAGTAGGTATTTGTCAAGTCAAAATTAGAAAAAAATCTTGTATGAAACACATGACGAAAAGCCTTTTTTGTGTATTTCATTCAAACATTCATTCGTTACACAAAATCGGACTTTTCGTAACTGGTTACATAAATAGCTATTTTGCTGCCATTAGAATTTGTATATGCATTTTTTTTAATTTTGTTAAAATCTAAAAATAATTGCCCTATGATTAGTAATATGCCTTATATTCAAATAGCTTTTTAATCTAAAGTAGCAAATTTTCACCTCGATGTTAAAAAAATGTAAAAACCTACTGAAAGCCTGATGAAAACATTTTTGATGCCACTGAATTTTTTATAAACTTTTAATATTTTTGCACAATCTAATAACTGCCCTATAATTAGCAATATGCCTTACTTATCATATGTTTTTCTGTTCTAAAGCAGAGCATTTTTAACTCAAACTTTAAAACAATGGAAACCTACAAACAAACCAACCGGAAGAACACATTTTTGCTGTCATTGAAAAATTTCATATATATTTTTCATATTTTTCAATATTCATATCTTTTCTTTTTTCAATCATCATAAATACCAAAAATTACTCCATTAATGGCAATATTGCTCATTATCATATGTATTTTGTTCTCAAACAGAAAATGTTAAAATCTAAAAAACTCAAAAAAGTAAAAAACAAAGCTACAAAATTTGGTTTTGTTACCATTGCAAATTTTTATATACATTTTAGCTTATTTTAAGATCTACTTATAACTGCCCTCTAATTAGGATGCCTCGTTATCATACGTCTTTCGATTGTTAAGTCAATCAAATCCTAATAAAATTAAAAAGCTTCTAACAAACCCGAAAAAAAAACCTGTTACCATTGGAATTTTTAAGATCTACCAGTTCCTGCTCTACAATCAGCAATATACCTCATGATCGTATGTCTTTTTGCTTTAAAGCAGCAAATTTTTAATTAATTTCTTAAAAAAAAACTGGTAATTTTTTTTGCATTTTTTTTTAATTTTTATAGATATTTTTAATTTTTTTTGATGTACTAATAACCGACATGTAAATAGTTAATGTAAATAAATTTTAACTTAAATCTTAAAAAATGGAAACCTAATAACAAAGAAATCTAAAAAAAACATTTTTGCTACCACTAGCATTTTTATATGCATTTTCGATTTTTTTTTAATCTAAAAATAACTGCCTTATAATTAGTAATATGCCGTATATTTAAATAGGTTTTTGATCGAAAGTACCGAATTTTCAACTAAAATTTTAGAAAAATGTAAAAGAGGAAAGATTGAAAACTGAAAGATTAGAAAAATTGAAAACCTCAAGAAAACATTTTTACTGCCACTGGTTTTTGCTGCCACTGCGGTATGGTTAATAACTGCCCTATAATTCCCAATATGCCTTACTATCGTACGTGTTTCTGTTCTAGGGCAGACCATTTTTAACTCACACTTTTTCTGTTTTTTAAGTTCTACTATAACTGCCCTCTAAATAGGATGCCTCATTATCATATGTCTTTAGGATCTAAAGCTGCGAATTTTTAACTCAAATCTTAATAAAATTGAAAGCCTACTTGAACACACACCTGAAAACATAAACCTGAAAAACAAAATGTGGTTGTCACTGGAATTTTTATATAATTTTTATAATAAATAGCATAATGATTTATTATCGTATTTCTTTCTGTTCTATAAAAGAAAGGAACGTATTTTTAACTCACATTTTAACAAAATAGCCTACCTACTAACAAACCTGAAAAAACATTTTTGGTGCTACTGACATTTTTTTATTTTTTTTTTAATATATGCCTCTGTGGAATTGTCATATAATTATCAATATATCCTATTATACCGGGTGACACAAGAATTACTAGCCAAGCGATAACTCTGGTTAAAAGAATGCTAATATTTTGAAATTTTGGGGATGAATCTAGTAACTCAGTACCTACAAATTGCATATAAGTATTTCTAATTTGCGTTCCGGTTTCACCGGAAGTGACGTCACTTTTATTATTTCAAATAGAACAACCTGTATATTTGTCCACTTTCCGATTCTACCTCGAATTCTAAGTTCTTAACATGTTATGTCTCGCTCTTACCGTTATCGAGCAAATCGCGGCCGAACTTTCCATATCAGCAATAATTAATGTTGATTTTTATGGAAACAAATGAATATCAATCAGCCTCGATTTCACAGATGAATATTTTTTTAGGTTCTGTACCAACCAGATTTAGAAAAAGAAAGTATTTCCAAGATGTCATGGAAAAAATGTTATTTCCACAACTTCCAATGGAAACACCTAATTTTATTCATAACATTTGGACAATTTATTTGTGGTTCAATTTCTCGAAAACGACTGGTTTTACTCAAACACTTTAGAGAAATAATGTATAAAATTGAATAAGGAATCCAAATGTTAGGAATAAAATAGGTGTTTCCATTGGAAGTTTTGAAGATAAATGTCTTCAAAAAATCAACTTTCCACTTTTTCCATGACGACTTGGAAAAACTTTTTTTTAAATGTTGGTTGGTAGAGAATCTAAAAAATGGTCATCTGTGAAACCGAGGCTGATTGATATTCATTTGTTTCCATAAAAATCAACATTTCTTATTGATGAAATGAAACGTTTGGGCGCGGTTTTCTCTAAAACGGTAAGAGGTAGGCATACACTATGTTACACATTGATAACATAGAATTCGACGTAGAATTCGAAAATGAACTAACATACAGGGTGTTCTATTTGAAATAATAAAAGTGACGTCACTTCCGGTGAAACCGGAAACGCAAATTAGTCATACCTATGTGCAATTTGTAGGTACTAAGCTACTATATTTATCCCCAAAATTTCAAAATGTTAGCATCCTTTTAACCAGAGTTATGGCTTGGCTAGTAATTCCTGTGTTACCCGGTATGTCTTTCCGTCCTAAAGCATAACATTTTTTACTCAAAACTGAAAAGTAGAACCTACTAACATGCAAGTTAAAAAATATTTTTGCTGTCACTGGAATTTTTATAGACGCTTTCTAATTTTTTTAAAGGTCTACCAAAAATTGCTCTTTAAAGAGAAATCTGCACCATTTATATGTTTTTCTCTTCTAAACCAGCGAAGTTTTAATTCATCAGAAAAAATAAAAAAAAGTACTAACAAACAAAACTGAGAAAAAAAATGTTGGTGCTACTGGAATTTTTATTCATTTTTTTTTTCGGATTTTTTTTTAGATTTTGCAACCACTGCTTTGTCTTTCTGCGCTGAAAAGGCCCTATAGCTCCTTTGACCTCTAGCAAACTGTCTTCGTAATACCTTTAAAATCTTTCAAAATCGCTAATTCTAAAAATAGACGATTATACGTTTGTCGAATAGTGGTACCTATTTCTACGTATATGTATATCACAACTAGCTAGTTTACGATTTCCTAAGAAGACTAATTTTATCTAATTTTCAATTACAAAGTTTTAAGAGGTTTGACTTCACTCAGGGTCTTCAGATTGGTCACATTCTTACAAGATACAATTATTAGTCAAGTTTTAGGCTCCGATGCTTGAGTAATATTTTTTTCGCTTCTTATCAAATCATTTAGAATACCACTACAAAAAAATCGAAATGTAGCAAGTGCAACAACTCTTTGGTCACATCAGGACACCTGTACTTCTCGATGAAGAGGAGGAAGTGCCAAATTACTATCCGACTAATCGCTTTAGTTATTAATTATTTTCTTAACATTACTATTTACTTATTAAATTACCAGGCAAATTAAAATATAAATTAATGTCGATCACTGCGATTATTAACTGCAGGAGGCATTTATATGCCGCAAAACCTGTAATAAGTGTTGTCAAAGGCCGTAACTCGGCCCGACATACACGCTAATGGCACGTTCGAGAGCAATTGCGGGATATTAATGAGTGCAGTGGAAATCTCTTAAATTCCTTAGATAAGTGTATAAGACAGTTCTTACACCATTTCCATCTGATAAAAGGCGACAAGTTTGTACAATTATTGTTCCAATAAGTCAATATATACTCAGAGTGCACACCCATAATGGCTGAGGCGCCAGGATTGTTGAACTATTACATAACTTTATGGGTTTGAGGAATTAGGGGGTACTGGGTGTTGTCTAAGGCTTAACAGTTAATTACCTAATATCTGCACTCTTAAGGTCAGTAACTATTATAAGTAAATATCACGCAAACCTTTGCGTTTTTCGGTCTATTTTAAGAATTCAGTGCATGTGAATTACTTTATTATTTCATGTAGGAGCTGGGCAAAAAGTCCTAGTAAAACGGAGGGAAAATACAAGATTGACGGAAACGTTTTATCGTCAACGATGCATTTATATAAGCGCATTCACGCTATGCATTTAAATCGCAACATATCTCGAATACATCTAGATTCAGGCCACTGTCTGCGACCATATGTATGTAGTTGTAATCTGTTTCATATATTTTTGATTTTAAGGAGAAATCTGCGTTATAAGACTTATGAATACATATTCCTATAAGAGAAAATTATTAATTATTAAATTTGTTTGTTTCAGGTCCATCCCGATCACCAAGAATTACGGAACATCCATCGGATATCATAGTGGCGAAAAACGAGCCGGTAACGCTCAACTGCAAAGCCGATGGCAAACCGAACCCCATCATCGAATGGTACAAAGACGGAGAACTGGTCAAAACGTCGCCCATCGACAATAAATCCCACCGCGTGCTACTCCCGGCAGGATCCCTGTTTTTCTTAAGGACTATGAACAGTAAAAAAGAGCAGGACGCGGGCGTGTACTGGTGCGTGGCCAGAAACTCCGCAGGATTTGCCACGAGCAGGAATGCCACCTTACAAGTCGCAGGTATGTTAAATTTGATCGAATAATAAAAATAACGATAGAAAGCATCTGTCCGGTCCATCCGAAAAAAATCCCATCCATTTGTGTCCGTCACGCCTGTCAAGACCCCTTGGGACTATAACGTGTGCACGAATTTTTTGCCTCTCGAGCGGCCTCCGCGACATTATCGGATTGCCGATGATAAATAAATAGACCCGTCGCAGAGAGGCGACACGAAGCGCGATAAATTACGATCTCGGGAAAAATTATTTGATGTAGAACAATAGTGAGCAAAAAAGTAGGAAAATGCGAGCAAAAAGCTGGCGCAGCACACAAAGGCTCGACTTTTGATTCGGCCCAAGATTTATCATCCTAAGCGTCCCGGAATGGCCGATAAACAAGGATTACGGGCAAAATTCCCGATCGGGCCCTGACAGATGGTGATGAATGTGCGGTATTTAATCGATTATCCTCGATCAAGCACCGTGTCTTCAAGAAAACGGCCGCACTCGACTATCGTATGACAATAAACTTTTTCATCTCGCACTGGACAAGAACGAAAGATCTAGGATAGGCGAGAACCTTTGTCAAGCGGTTCTCTTACCTGTCTTTGTTAATCAGTGCCCTTAATGCTCCATGTACGTCTTCTTTGTTATCTTCGACTTAAAAAAAACTACATTATCTATAGTTATTTATATTACTAAGCTAAGAACGTAACTCTTTACACGCGAGGGTGAAATGTTGTTCCCGAGCTGCAGGCAAAAATGGGAATGACGCGAATTCGTTAACAGGCTTTTTTGCGAAATGGATACACTATTTTTCCCACGGCTATAAATTATTTACAATAAAAAAAAAATGTTGTCTTAAGTGAGAATTGAACTCGTGAACCCGCGACCGCAATGCAAGGGCTCTGGCACAGATCGGGGAGTGCCGTACTAATGTGTATCACCTTCGTAATGTCCAAGTGGGTTGACAGTTCGATAAATGCCATCATCATATAACAAATTTTTGCTACTTTTGTTCCTTATTAAAACCAACTAAGATATACAATACTAGTGGAGGTACTATACTGGTGGAGGTACTAGCTGGAGTTTATTTTTTGTGTGTTGAGTTAAACAGACGAGTTTTATGTTCTACGGACGTTTCAGCTTCAGAAACTTCCGTTATTCAATTGTTTTTGCTAACGCACGATCGTGGGAAAAATGTATACATATATAAACACAATGTTTAGACATGTGTAAATTTTTCTTTGTTAAAGTCATAATTAATAGGTTATTTATAATTTATAATATATATTAATTATATTTGATTTTTGTATAATTTCGCACCTTATAAAGCCTTCAGCAGTTTTCTTCTTTCAGCACTCCATGTAAATTTCACAAATTATTTACCTAACAAGTGCGGGAAGCGATGCTTTACCGCACGCTCGTAGAAAAATTTTTTTCTTGGTCATCTTTAAAACTTTAATATTATATTTGAATTTATTTCTTAGGCGTACAAAAATGTTTTTGCTGATTACTTAAGGCTTTAAAGACGAATAAAATCAGCTTAAGTCGTCTAAATTAGAAAATCAGTTTTTGTATAATTTTGCAGCTTGAAATACATTGACCAGCTTCTTGGTCAATGTGTTGTATTGGTTCAGGACGGATATTTTACTGGCTTCAGTAAAGGAACTAAAGGCTTTAAAACGTTTTTTCTTAGCCATCCGATGAAAGTTTGATTTTATATTCAGATTATTTCTTACCTGCGCAATAGAGTTTTAGAAGATTATTTAAGGCTTTAAGGATGAATTAAACCGGCTTCAAATCGTCTCTAAATTAGATGATCAATTTTTTTATAGTATTGCATTGATCAAGAATCTTCAATGATGGAGTTTACTGGCTTAAGGAACTAAAAGCTCTAAAAAAATTTTCTTAGTCATCCGATGAAAGTTTGATTTTATGTTCAGTTTATTTTTTACCGTTACAACATAGTTTTAAATACTTATTTAAGGCTTTATTTTTTATAAGACAAATTAAACCGGCTACAAGTCGTCTCTAAATTAGCGAATCAATTTTTGTACAGCTTTGCATCTTAACAAAGCCTTCGGCATTTTTTTTTCTCTCATAATCTCCCAAAAACTCTCCTATTACCACTTTGAATTACATTGACCAAGAAGTTTCAAGGACGGATTTTACTGGCTTCAATAAAGGAACAAATCTTTAAAGCGTTTTTATGTTCAGTTTATTTCTTACCTTATGCAAAATAGTTTTAGATGATTATTTAAGCATTTAAGGGCAAATTAAACCGGCTTCAAGTCGTTTCTAAATAAGAGAAGCAATTTATGTATACTATTGCATCTTCGAAGGCTTTTAGCAGCCTTCTTTTCCTTTGAATTCCGCAAATATTTTCTTATTTTTAGCGTAAATTAAATTGACCGAGATAGATTTAGGACAAAGGAACTAAAAGCTTAAAAGATTTTTTTTCTTAGTAATTCGTTAAAAAATTGATGATTTTAAATTCAGTATATTCCTTACCTGTGCAACATAGTTTTAGATCATTATTTAAGGATATTTGCTTTAAGGACAAATTAAACAATTTTCTTTTAATTAAACAATTAAACAATCTTCTGTAGCTTTCTTTCCCTCTAAATTCCGCAATTATTTTATTATTTCCAGCCTAAAATGAAATGATCGAAAAGCTTCAAGAACAGATTTTACTGGCTTCAACAAATGAATTAAAGGCTCTAAAAGGTTTTTTTCTTAGTCATCTGATAAAAATTTGATTTTATACTCAATTCATTTCTTACCTCTGCAACATAGAGGATTACCTAGGGCTTTCAGAAATAACTAAACCGCTCTCAAGTCGTCTCTCATTCCGGGAATTAACTTTTCTAAAATACTGCACCTTTTGAAGCCTTTGGCAGCTTTCTTTTCCTCTAAGTACTTTTTCTATTTCTAACTTGAATTAAAGTGAGCAAGAAGCTTGAAAAATGAGTTGTAATGGCTTCAATAATAAATTAAAAGCTTTAGAACGGTTTTTTTTTCTGAATCATCAGATAAAGGTTTGCAATTTATATTTGATTTATTTGCTATCGATGCAACATAGATTTAAATGATTACTTGAGGTTTTGAGGACAAATTAAACCGGTTTCAAGTCGCCTAAATTAGAGAATCAACTTTTGTAAAATATCGCATATTCTGAAGTCTTCAAAAGCTTTCTTTCTCTCTGAATCCCACAGGTACTTTTCTCGAGACTTTTCTCTTCTATAGAGCTTGAATTAATTTGACCAAGAAGCTTCAAGGTTAGGTTTTATAATGGCTTCAATAATAAACTGAAAGTTGTAAAACTTTTTTTTCAGTTATGGGTTGAAAGTTTGTAATTTCTATCTAATTTATTTCTTACCTATGCAACATGGATTTAAATGATTACTTGAGACTTTGAGGACAAATTAAACTGGCTTCAAGTCGTCTAAATCAGAGGATCAACTATTGTGCAACATTGCACCTTCTGAAGTCTTCAGCAACTATCTTTCTTTACTCTGAATTTGACCCCCATTTACCTTCCTTTCCTATCAAGCTTGAATTAGTTTGACCAAGAAGCTTTATGTATGGGTTTTAAAGGCTTCAATAATAATCTTCAAGCTTTAAAAAGTTTTTGTTTCTTAGTCATCAGATTAAAGTTTTGTAATTAAAGCACCTTCAAGTCGTTTAAATTAGATAATCAACTTTTGTAAAATATCGCACCCTCTAAAGTTTTGAGCAACTTTCTTTCCCTCTGAATCCCCCAGGTACTTTTCTGTTTTATCGAGCTTGAACAAAATTTGACCAAGAAGCTTTAAGGATGGGTTTTAATGGCTTCAATAATAAGCCAAAAGCTTTAAAACCTGTTTTTTCTCAGTCATAGAATGAAAGTTTGTAATTTATATTTAGTTTATTTTTACCTGCACAACATAAATTTAAATGTTACTTAAGGCTTTGAGCCTTAACTTAACTTAACCTAATTACAAATTAAACCGTCTTAAGTCGTTTAAGTTAAAGAACTTTTTTAAAATATTGCACCTTCTGAAGTTTTCAGCAACTTTCTTTCCCTCTGAATCCCCCAGATACTTTTCTCCTTTATCGAGCTTGAATAAATTTGACCAAGAAGCTTTAAGGATGGGTTTTAACGCCTTCAATATTAAGCTAAAAGCTTTAAAACGTGTTTTTTTCTCAGTCATCGAATGAAAGTTTGTAATTTATATTTAATTTATTTTTACCTGCACAACATAGATTTAAATGTTACTTAAGGCTTCAGTTTAAATTATAGAATTTTAGTAAAATATCGCACCTTCTGAAGTTTTCAGCAACTTTCTTTCCCTCTGAATCCCCCAGATACTTTTCTCTTTTATCGAGCTTGAATAAATTTGGCCAAGAAGCTTCAAGGATAGGTTTTAATTACTTCAATAATAAGCTAAATGCTTTAAACGTGTTTTTTCTCAGTCATCGAATAAAACTTTGTAATTTATATTTAGTTTATTTTTTACCTGCGCAGCATAGATTTAGATGATACTTAAAGCTTTAAGGACGAATTAAACGGGCTTCAAGTCGTTTATATTACAGGATCAACTTTTGTAAAATATTGCACCTTCTGGAAGTTTTCAGCAACGTTTCCCTCTGAATTCCCCAGGTACTTTTCTATTTTATCGAGCTTGAATAAATTTGACCAAGAAGCTTTAAGGATGGGTTTTAACGCCTTCAATAATAAGCTAAAAGCTTTAAAATGTGTTTTTTTTCAAGCGGACTAAAAGTACGTCATTTTTTTCTCCATACGCACACCTAAAGTGGGCTTTCAAATCCAGAGACCAAAAAAGTAGCAAAAAAGTCCTAGGCAGTAAAAGTAAAGTCAAAAGTCACCGCTAGTGTCATGGTGGCGCATATATAAACGATTTTCATTCACCAAAATTATTTTAATAATAGATGACACCAAATAAACCGATCTGAGTGTATTGCCATCTCTACATTCTTGTTGAAAAAACAAAGGACAGAAATACTCTCAGAGCACTCAAGAGCACCATCTGAAACCGTTATTAGTCGAAATCGCATAGGTTCTCGAATTCTGAATTCGTCTGTTAAATGTCATGCGCGTCCTCAGATTTATCTGTCAATGTGACATTTATTAATTTAGTATTGAAAATAATGCTACAAATTCTTAGTTTACCATAATCATTGGTTATTAATTAATACATTAAAACCATTGAACATTGAAAACCACCATTCTAACATATTCTATGTATTTTACAAATAATATACACAATTGGGTAAGTATCTAGACCCGCTTAAAGAGGATGAGAGAAAATTGCAAAACTGAACCACTTTGAAATAGATTTCTTATTTCTTGCATGCTTGAAAAAAAAATAGTATATGTTACTCGGAGTAAAAGGTCTTTTTGTGCTTCGCCCAGTTGCAGGTCTCAGCTTCGCTTCGGCCTTCAATCTCTGGGCTCAGCACGAAACGACCCACTTTTACTCCTAGTGACATAATCTACTATTTTTTCTCAGTCATCGAATAAAACTTTTTTTACCTGCGCAGCATAGATTTAGATGATACTTAAAGCTTTAAGGTCGGGGTTTCAAGTCGTTTAAATTAGAGAATCAACTTTTGTAAAATATTGCACCTTCTGAAGTTTTCAGCAACTTTCTTTCCCTCTGAATCCCCCAGGTACTTTTCTCTTTTATCGAGCTTGAATAAATTCGACCAAGACCCTTCAAGAATGGATTTTAATGGCTTCAGTAATAAAAAAAAGCTTTAAACGTGTTTTTTTTCTCAGTAATCGAATGAAACTATGTAATTTATATTTAGTTTATTTTTTAGCTGCGCAGCATAGATTTAAATGATACTTAACGCTTTGAGGACTCATTAAACCGGCTTCAAGTCGTTTAAATTAGGGAATCAACTTTTGTAAAATATTGCACCTTCTGAAGTTTTCAGCAACTTGGTTTCCCTCTGAATCCCCCAGGTACTTTTCTGTTTTATCGAGCTTGAATAAATTTGACCAAGACCCTTCAAGAATGGGTTTTAATGGCTTCACTAATAAACAAAAAGCTTTAAAACGTGTTTTTTTTCTCAGTTATCGGATGGAAATTGTGTGTTTTGTATGTAACTTATTTCTTACCTGCGCTGTTTAAACTAATTAGTTGAGATTTTGAAGGCGAATTAAGTCATCTATAAATTAGAGAATTGACTTTTAAATGTAAAATATTGCTCATTTTGTAGCCTTCAGCAGCTTTTTTTTCTTCGAATCCCTTAATTCACCCTTTCTTATTTCTTATTTTCCCCTTTCTTATTTTCAGCTTGATTTAAATTGACCAAGAACTTTCAAGGACGGATTTTACTTGCTTAATTTTTTTTTCTTAGTCATCGGATGGAAGCTTATACTTAATGATCAATTTATTTCTTGGCTGTGCAACATTTTTTTTGCTGATCACTCAAAGTTCTAAGGATGAACTAATTCAGCTTCAAGTTGTGTAAATTAGAGAATATTTTTTTTATTAATACTGGACTCTCTGAGGAGTTCAAGGGTGGATTTTACTGGTTTCAGTAATAAACTTAAAGCTTTAGAACGTTTTTCTTTTTTTTTCACTCACCGGATGAAAGTTTGTAATTTATAATTAATTTATTCCTTACCCGCACAACATAGATTTAAATGATCACTTACACTTCAGCAATTTTCTTTCCTTTTGAATCCCCCAAGTACCTTCTTATTTCCAGCTTGAATTAAATTGGCCAAGAAGCTTGAAGCATGGATTTTAGTGGCTTCAATAATAAACTAAATGCCCTAAAACGTTTTTTCTTAGTCATCGACTGAAAGATTGAATTTAATGTTTAATTTATTTCTTACTTGAGCAACATTTTTTTTGTCTCATTGCATAAGTCTCTTCATCACTTTCTTGCGTATTTCTGATTGGATGATTTTTTGCCCTCACGTTTATTACGTAAAATAAACATGCGGCAACGCTGTGGCAATCCCCAACTCGACTCTGCACACGTCTACCTATATACAGGGGAGATCGTTTACGAGCGCCGCGGGGGTAGTGCGTGCCGCAAGGGGGGAACCGGCGCAACGTAGGGGCTGAAATATGGGGGAAAACTTCAATTCGAAATTAATGGTTCCCATGCAGAGGTGCACGTATATTCTACCTTTAATTAAACTTCGCCCAGAAGGCAATTTCGTTCGATATAATATATGTTTGGAGGGCTGTCATCGCAACGCTCCGCGGCTTTCCGGTGTTTACGGCGTATCCGCAAACGAGTCGCTGAGCTAAAGAGAACAACCGGGATGAATTGCACAAATATTTGGGATGTCTAAAAGGTTTTACTACGTAAATTTACAAGGAGGTATTTCTCGGCGAAATTAATTTAGCCCACAGTCTGTTCCCCTTAACTCATTCACTTATTTTTGCAATCTCGTAATCTTTAAAATCTTTATTTTTGTCTTCTCCTTTCAGTCTCCTTTCAGCATATGTTAAGAAAATGCGATAAAAATGTCAAAGTTAGTTTTTTCAACGCCCACTTGATGTCAATAATAAATGATTTGCTTATATATATATTTCATTCGCTTACTATTTGCACATGAAAGGGCTAGTTACCCTTAAAATCTTTATTTTTTGTACCTATCTAGTTCCAGCACATGTTGAGAAGATACGATAAAAGCATCATCGTCAGATTTCCCAGGCAAACGGCCGTGACGTCACAATAGTTTAGTAGGAAAACAAATGATGGAATGACTCTTAGAGCGCTCTAGACGTCCACCCAAAAACCCTACTAAGGATGATAAGAACCAAGAACTCTAGACAGCACAGGACAACCTACTGTTTTTTAAACATTGTGGGCCAAAATGACGTAGACATAGTGGGTCTTGCCAGACATGTCAACACATTTTATTGCGTCCAGTTGTTGTACAAGGACACTGGATTCTAGGAACGGCCCAATTCGCTCGTTTTATGTATTCTTGGCCTGACGTCACAATAATGCTCTGTTGAGGAAATATCTGACCAGAGAGTATTCCTATCGTTTAATTTCTAGTGGGGAAACAAAGAATGAAAATACTCTTAGAGCGCTCTAGAGCGTCCACCCGACAATCCTACGCACGTCAAACATGATGATTGATGACCAAGAACTAAGTTTCGTGTGATATTTTGATAGTTTGATTTGATCCACCATATTGTCTTGACGGGCACTCAAGTACAATGACGTAATTCTGGAATGGTCAATGGGAGGTGGCAAGTGACACAATAGATCGATATTTCATTCCGTAGTCCTGGTTAAACAAAGTAAAAGGAATATTCTTATTTCGGTTTATTAAAAGTAAAGAAGCAGAAACACGTGTGGCCTTCTTTGAGTTTGCAGTGTTGCCAGGTCTAGAAAATTTCATTACATTTGATTTTTTGCCCACTTAATTTGTTGACAGCTTTGAAGAAAAAAGGTCAATTCCGCTGATTTTTTAAAATACCTATTAATATATAAATACCACCGAGCTGACCACAGTCAACATCGGAAAGTACGGAAAATTCCATTGGACCACGGCTTCAAAACCCTGAAAAAACTTTAGATATTTTTAGTCTGATCGGCAGTGAAAGCTTTCACAGTCTTATAAGGATGACATAATTAAATTAAATGGACTTTTGTTCCTACATCATTTTCTTTTGACGCTTCACAGCCTACTAGATTACCTTTTCAAATGAACACTCCCTATTCTCTACTTCACATCCTGCTTCGTGGGTACTTCGTGTTCAAATACTTTTTTTTTTCATCCTTGGGGCGTTCCTTTTTTACTTTATAGGTAACAATTTCAGTGGGCAATTCTTTTACTCAGCTACTTACTAATTTTTCTATTGCCATTTTTATCTCTTCCATTTGCTATGGCAGATCTTCAACAAGAATTTCCGTCGGTTTCGGAAATTTTTCCTTTTCTAAGTAACTAACAAAACACCAAAACAAAATTCACTATTGTTTGTCTTCCTTTTCTACTGTAAATATTTCTGTTTTCTCTTCCTTGTCACCTTTTTTTTTCTTTTCATTGCTTTTTTACTTTTCATAATTTTGTATTAATTTCTGTGATGTTTTGTACCATTTTTTGCTCTTTAATTTCTTTTGAATTATTCTAAATTAATTTTTTTATTCGATTTTTCATATTTTAACCCAAAATAGATCTTTTCCAACAAGTGAACAATTGAGAGGCAAGCTCGGCCTAAAACTGTTTTTTTAACGATTTTTTCCTAGTTTTGTAATTTTTTCTATGGTTTAGGAAAGAAACTTTTACAGCCGAAGTGAAAAGTTGACTTTTATTGAAAGAAAATGGGTCCAAAAAAACATGGTTTCGTAATTTAAATAAAGTTTTAACACGATTTTGGCTTAAAGTTAGAAAAATGTCTTTCTATGCAGATTTTTTTTGTTTTGGTGCTTTCGTCATATTTCATATAAAATTAAATTTTTTATTGTTATTTTATTGTTCATAATTTTCTATTATTTTTTTTGTTCTGCAATTATTTATTTCTTATTAGAAATAAAACTTTTTTAACAAGTCAAAAATATTTTTTTTAATTTTATTAGATTTTTTTTTCTTTATTGAACGACAAAAAATAAATTAGAAATATTTAAAATTTGTGCTTCTTACCTTTTTTGCACATGATTCACTTTTTCCACTTTTCTGAACTTTCGTAGTTTTTAACTTGTTGTTTTATACTTCATGATTTTTTTTTCTTTTTCGTTTATTCTACATATTTATTTAATTTATTTTATCATGTTTTGTTTAATTTTTGTTATTTTATATTTGTTTTTCATTAATCTAAATTGCACTTGTTTAAAAATTGCACCGTTTTAATTCTATTGGGGTAATTTTATTAAATGATTGGACTTCGGATTGGACTTTTCCAACGTATGAACTCCTGTTTCCTGTTAGATAAATTCACATATGTTTTAACTGTTTTAGTTTACGATTTCTGATTGCTAACTTTGGATTTTTTTTAAACGGTATTGGCCGGAAATAGAATTTCTCCACTGAGTCAAAAATCAGTTTTTATTTTTTTAGCAATTTCTTTGAAAGTTTTTAAACGAACTTGTCTTAAAGTTAGAAAATTTAAAATTTATGTTTTCCATAATATTCTCACTATTCCATTTTTTTTTAATTTGGATGCTTTTTGTAGTTGTTCATTTAACTTGTTCCATAACTGTTATTTTATTGTTTATGTTTCTTGTTCTTATTTATTGTCACGTTTCGTCCAAATTGTTATTTTTTTAAATATTTTTTTTCGTCTAATTAAATTCGTCTTTTTATTTGGTTTTTATCCTTTCGAGGTAATTTTGACGCAAAATATTTGAGCTTTTCCAACGAGTGAATAATTTTAATCTAAATTGATTACCTCAAAACTGTGTTTTTTAAAATAATGATATTTTTATATGATTTTTAGATTTTCCCATTTGAACTTTTTTGTAGTGTTTTTCTTTTTTTGTTGTTATTTTATTTATGATAATTTTCCATTCTTATTATTTGTCATGTTTTGTTCTTTTGTATTTACATATTTTATATATTTATATATACAAGATTCAAATTTTTCTAACGCGTAAACGTTTAGACTTTTCCAACGCTTTAGATTGATTTCTGTTGAGACAAATTTGGCAAAAATTGTTTTTTTTTTATATAATTAATATATCATAAGTTTTCAATTTTTTTATACGCTATTATTATACTATGTTATACTATTATACGAATGAAATAGAACTTTAACGAGTCTAAAATCAATTTCTTTTGAAAAATTAAGGATCGACAAGGAAGCCCTATTAGGAAATTTTCGAAAGCTAAAAAATTTTATCTGAAAATTATAAATATTTTGAATTTATGAATCTGGACATGTTTTCTATAATTATAGATTTTTTTAATTTCGATGCTTTTTGTACTTTATCACTAAATTTGTTTACTTCTCATGTTATTTTATAGCTTATATTCTTTTATTCTTATTCTCTGTCATGATCTGAATTGGTTTTTTTTTATTGCGTTTTTATTGTTTCGAGGTAATTTTGACACAAAGTTGAACTTATCCAACAAGTGAACAATTGTAATGTAAATCTTTTTCGCAATTTTTCTAATTTTTATAAAGTTTTGACTCTACATAGAACTTTTTCACAAGTTAAAAATCGACTATTGAAAAAAAATTGTTTCAAAAAGGAGAGTTTTTACAGTTTTTATATGATTTTGGCTTAAAAGTAGAAATATCTTCAATTTGTGCTTCTACCTTCCTGTTTTGGACTTTTCTAGGTTTCTTAACTCGGTGCTTTTGTAATTTATATTTTTTTATTTCTTGTTTCTTTTGTCTCTATACTTTTTTACCTTCTGTCTTATATGTGTCTAAAAATATATCTTTATCATGTTTTATTATATTTTTTGTTTTGTCATTTTTTATCGAACTAAAATAAGGCTTTATTGTGTTTTTATTTTTGCAAGTTTTTTTGACTTAAAATTTTACTTTCAACTAGAAATATTTTTAATCTGTGTCTGCATCTGCCACTTTTGGAAATTTTTTTATAATTTTTTTAAATTTCGATTCTTTTCGTAATTTTTTATTTAAATTAATTATTTACATATTTGTAATAATATTGATTATTCTTTCTAAAGGTACGTGTTTTTCATTGGGCTTTTTGTTGTGGGCATAGATATGGCGGCTGTTGTAACTCTTGCTGTAGAAATGATTTTGAGAAGGATTAAATAACTTTGTGAACTGTATTTTCCTACATAGAAGTCGCTACCTAATTGAAGCCCAAATTATTTGTTGGTGTTTCAGTTTGAGGGTGTAAACTGGTGGCGTAAGACACCCTTAAAACGTAGCATTGCATACCGCCTGAAGACTTTACTGAGCCAAGCTAGATTTTGCCATCTTCTGCGCCGCCAGAACTCTCAGGTTGGTAGAAGAATTGTCTTCTAGATAGATTATATTTTTCGTCGCTGGTAGGGGAGAAGGGGGATGATATGGCACCATTTATTACCGGTATTCTAAACAATTAAGGGGGAAAATTTTAAAAGTATTGTCTGGCCTTTTATTTTCGTTCGTTTTCTTACGAGAGTGCAGTAAAGTCGCTTTACCGCACGCATGTGCATGCGGGAAGAAGCTCTTTATACAGCACGTGTGCGGAGGGGAGCGTCCGCTACGCGTCGTTCGGTGATTGCAATCAGCGTGCGGTAAAACATCACTTCCCCCACTTGTTAGGTAAATAACTATTACCGCACACGTGCAGTAAAAATTTTTACACGCACGCCTATCAACTTCATGAAATTATTTATAAGTGTTAGTGCTTTTATAATAAGTCACTGGAAGAACGTACCTATTTGCTGCATCTAAAATTTCGTCTGATAAGACTATTCTGATTATATGTTTTGAAGGTTTTTGCCCCTACTTTCTGTTTTGTTTGTAAATTTATTTTAAAAAGTACCAAAACTGACATTTATCAAACTGTAATTAATCGGAGCTTATTTTAGTTTAACACATATTAATGTAAGAAATGCGTGGTGTAGTGATTGAGACACCTACTTTGTGAACTTAAGGTGGTGAGTTCAAATACCGGTGAGGATCAACTTTTTTTTAATTCCTTGGCGTGGATAGTAAATTCCTACTAGCGCATGTGTTTTAATTTTGTCGTCTTCTGTAAGTTCAATAAAATATTAACGTGGATTAACCTTTACACCCACGCACGTGTGGTAGGTACCTGATTAATAGTGCTAAATGTCTTCTGAACTCTAAAGCATTCAGATAAGTATAGAAAAACGCAATCAATTTATTTCAACTCAGCAAAAACAACAACACAAGAACAATAAAATTATGCAAAAGTAACGCTTAGATTAATAAAGCTTCAAATTTTATGTAATTTGGCTTTGCTTGCGATAAAGTGCTACTTCCCGCACGAAAATGCATGCGGTAAAACGACTTTACCGCACTCTCGTAGGAAAAATTTTTTGCCTCACGCAAATTTAAAGGACTAAACTAGGGAAGTCGAAAAAGATTAAGAGAAATTGGCTCGTAGGAATTAGTTATTTTTCTAACAAGTGCGGAAAGTGATACTTTTCCGCACGCGACTGCAGTTGCATATCTGGTATTTTAACTTCAAACTGAAGTTTCACTGATAGTCGTAAAAGTCGTCCTAAAGCTCTGTCAATATATTGGTATTTATTGCTTCAGCTGCGCGATGAATGATGTTTGCTTACTTTTATCACACATAGCAATAATTAAAGAAATGAATCTTTTCATTTAAAAAATGTTGAGGTTGGTATCCTGCCTTTTTTTGCAAAACTAAATTAATTATGCAGTACAGGTATAAGTAAGATACCTAACTAGGCACCTAATGCCACCATTCCTGACAACTATAAATCATGGTAGTTTTACTGGTTCTTATTACGTTCTTCCATACCAACCATAGTTACCAAGGTTATTTAAAGCACAATAGCAGCCATTTGAGGTTTTTAACTTTTCCGCACTAGTGTGGAAAAGTACAACTTCCCGCACGCAAGTAGAAAAATATTGTACCTAACACGTGCGGGAAGTGCTCTACCGCACTCGATTGCTGACCGATCCGCTACGCGTCGTTCGGTCATTGCAATCAGCTTGCGGTAAAGCATTACTCCCCGCACTTGTTAGGTAATTAACTATTGTGCGGTAAAGTCGCTTTACCGCGCGCATCCGCTACGCGTCGTTTGGTCATTGCAATCAGCGTGTGGTAAAGCATCACTTCCCTCACTTGTTAGATATATTCTTGCCAACAGCTATTGGCAAGGTTATACAATTTTTTACCTACTTTCCTTTGCGTAAATGGTAATTCTCGAGCTCTTCAAACTTATAATAGATACTCCCGAGGATACTCATGTACTGCCGGCTGGAACGTTACTTTCTTGTTGTTGTATTGTTAGCATATTGAAAGTAAATTGTATTGTTACGTTCGCTCTATGGAAGCTCTAAAATGTATTAAAAAAAACTCAAAGGGAACTAATTCCGTCACCAACATTAAAAAATATGACCTCATCAATCTTGAATTTTCCGTTCAGCTATCTTAATGGGAAGTTTCATCTGCTGACAATAAAGCATTCCTAACTTTTAATTATATGTTAATTCGAAAATAAACCCGCTACCTCTCAGCTATTTAAAGAAGGAATTCTTGTTTGTCCTGCACGGCCGCTAAATATAACTGTAGCAAATGGGCAGGTCAGTGTCACTTTAATGTGCGTAGTGAGTTAAGTAGTTTGTACATGCATAAATGGCAAAATAAACAAGATTTCCTAATGGATGAGGCTGTTTCTTATAAATCTACTCCTGGAAAACTCATTTTCTCCGCAATCCAGTTTTTCCCGGCGTCATTGTTTTTATTGAGCATCGTTGTTCTTCTGCTTTGACAGAACCATTAATTGCCTTTTGTGGGCCGGGCCTGTCTATAAATCGAGATAACAGGCAAAATAGGAGCGAGAGAAATCATCAGTAATGGATTCGGCTGTCGATTCTGACAGATCTAATAAGGAAAAACGTGGTAATATTTTTTTGTTGAAAGATATAAATCACGGTTTATTATTGAACAGAAAAATTAACATATATCATGATACAGCACTATACACGTTAAACTCTGTGGACGCGTTGTATAAATAATAATAAGCCGATGATATACATCTGTCATCCGAGAACATATACAAGTCCATTTGCATTCGATCATGTTGACGATGTTAAACATAGCGTACGTGTTCTGGTTGAAGAAGAATGAATTCAGTGATTGCTTCAAAGAAGCCGCCCTTAGATTGTATGTAGCTGTTTAAAAGGCCAAAGGTGCTCTTTCATTTTGTAATTAGACCTACAATCGAAGAATATTCATAAATAAGCTTCAAAAAAACTATCTATAACTCATTCACTTATTTCCATCATCTCGTTATATTTGAAATCTTTTTTTTTTAATATCTATCTCCTTTCAGCATATGTTTAGAAGATACGATAAAAATATCAAAGTCATAATTACAACGCCTACTTGATGTCAACTATAAATGAATGGTTGATATATGGATCAACTTTTCTTTTGAAATACACTTTAATGTATTAGGTATAGTATACACTTATGGAACCCCAAATTCTTAAGCAAACTGTGGACTCAATCAACTTTTTAGTATTAGTAGGTACTCTATGGTTTCCTGCTTTTCTCATTATAACACTTTTGGTTGATTTGCAGATATAATATATTCTTCACAAGATACAGCAAGTTTCCTTGTATGCAGGATTATTCAAATTACAAAATCTTAATTTAGATTGATAAAAAATTCAAAAACATTATCACAAATCATAGAAAAATATGAAGAACAAAAGAACAACAAAAAAATAAATAAACAATTACAAAGGCACCGAGCTAAGGAACCTTAAAAAAATCAGGAAAATATTTAAAAAATTAAGTCCAAAGAGGTAGGTAGAAAAACTCTGCTATAAGAGTTTCCTTTTCGGATCACAATTTTGTCACTACAACCAATTTTTAACTCGTGAAAAAGTTCTATATCGGGTCAAAACTGTATAAACAATTAAAAAATTATGTATCATTAACTTAAAAACACACAGTTTAGAGCGAAAAGTGTCTCATCTCAATGTAAATCAATTTACATTAAAATGGTTCGCTTGTTCGAAAAGCTCAATTTTTTATCAAAATTACCTCGAAAGAATAAAAACGTAAGAATAGAAATGTATGCAATAAAATATGAGTAAAAAGTAAAAAAAAGTGGAATAAAAACTACAAAAAGAATCGAAAGTAAAAGAATTCTTGAATGGCTAGGAAATTATCAAAAACATCTTTATGTCGAAAAGGAGCAAATAGTTAACGGCATACATTTAAAATATTTTCAATTTTAAGACAAAACCGTTTATGACTCTCAAAAATTTGCTGAAGGATCTCTCTTATCAGATCATAATTCTTTCAATAAAGCTTGATATTTGACTGAACATTGATTTTTTGGAAAAAAAACACTTTATGCCCAAAATTGTTTCAGCAGAAATAAATTTACATAACAAGAGGTTATGCGTTGAAAAGTCTAGTCTTGTATTATAACTACCACAAAATGCTTAACGCAATGTGCTTAAACCAATGCAATAAGTGCATTTAGATCGATGAAAAATCAAAAGATTTAATGAGTCTCGACAAATAATATGAGTAGAGGAATACGAAGGACAAAAGAACAGTAAGAAAGGAAAAAAATAAGAAGTACAAAAACACAACTTAAAAACTACAAAATTAAAAAAAAATAAGAAAAAATAGAAAAGTCTGAAAATCGTATAAAATAAGCCTCAAAGACTTAAATAAATAGCGCAAATTCAAAATATCTCCAATTTTGAGTCAAAAGCTTTGATCGTCCAAAAAATTGGAAAAGGAGGATATGCATATACGGTGTGTCCCAAATTCGAGGCTCTACATTGGGATCTCGGAAACTGTAATCGCAACAGCAAAGGTTAAATGGGGAATATTTTGGGGAATCTAGTGCTGATTTCAGATCCGGCTTCAAATTAGATACCGGACACTTGGTTTCTAAAATATTGCAAAAAATATAAAAATGGCGGATTTCGTTTTTTTCTTATAAATACGAAGTGGTTTATTTGACGAATTTCGAAGTGTAACATTATTAGGACACTTTTTTGAGAAAATCAAGATGGCGTATATCAAAACTCGCTATCGTCTTTTGTTTTTTCGGAACGCACTACAACTTTGGTTTTTCTTATGGCGGCCATATTGGATTTTTCGACTTTCAGATCCACCGAAAAATTTTCATTACATTGATATCCCACAAGTACATAAAACTTGAAAGTTACGATAAAAACACAATTTTTTTTAAAGTTCGACAGTTGGCCACCACTTTGACGTAAAATGGCATTGCACCAATTGCATTTTTTATCAATAATCACTGTTGTTCCGTCAAAAGCAAAACTGAGTTTCCTCTGAAGTGTTTTGCAAATGTTAATTTTATTTTGCTTTATTTCTGTGAAATAACATGTCTATTAACAATTAAGTATACTAACAAAAGAATAACAAAATTGAGGCATCTAATAAACTAGTTACTAATATAATTTTTAATGACTTAATTTTTAGCAATTCTTTCTCATATTAATTATTATCAGGTAGACTTGAAAAATGCCTACCGTCTACCTCTTGACATTTCTGACAGTTTGAAAATACCTTTCGAATGACTCTAGCAAGGGTATTTCTGTTCACAGCGACAACAGTGTCCAAAACTCTTTCTCTCAGAATATTTACATTTTGGGGAGGATCGAATTCGTAAATCTCATTTTTGACGTGGCCCCATAGGCAGAAATCTAAGGGGGTTAAATCAGGCGACCTAGCGGGCCATAGAATGAGACCGTGACTCGAAATAACACTTTCTCCAAAGTTTTCTCGTAAAAAATGTCTAACTGCAATCGTATTGTGTGCCGGGCAGCCATCTTGTTGAAACCAAGTTCTATTAAATCCGTCTTGGGTTAAAACTTCTCGTAGAGAAGGCAAAATTTCATTTCTTAATAGATTTAAATATCTATATCCGTTTAAATTGTAGTCGTATAGAAACGGTCCTATGAGCTGATTCCCTGAAATAAAAAATAACTTGTTAAATACACCCACATATTGCATATTTTATTTTAAGTCGCAATTTTTATTTATTTTTTTTAACACTTTTTATATTTTTTATTGTTAAATCACTTGAACTATAGTAATTTTCGTATAAGACATCTAGGGCAAAGGCATCATACATTATTATACTAGAAGAAAATAAAATAAAAATAGCGGCTTAAAATAAAATATGCAGTATTTTTGTCTGTTTGTGTGCTTAAGTCTAAAAGGAAAAAAGGAGACAAGTAAAATTACCAATGATTCCACACCATACATTAAATCCAAATCGGATTTGAAATCGCCTTTCCTCGACTTCAAATCGATTTTCTATGCCCAATGGTGCCTGTTATGTTTATTAAACACCCCACAGTTAGTAAACCTACTTTCATCAGACCACAACACGTTGTTTGAAAATTCTGGATCTTCAATACATTTATTTGTATACGATTCTGAAAAACGCACTCTTCTTGGAAAATCAGTTTCTATGAGCCCCTGAACAATCGTAGGTTTGTAAGTATGTAATCTGTTTTTCTTTAGTACACGTTGTACAGAGGATTTTGGTATGTTTATGTTACGCTCTATGGTTCTGACATATGTTTTATGGGGCTGTCGTCGTTCTGGGTGTATCTCCAAATATCTAGGTGCTGCAGCATCGGCATTTCTGTGTAACTGCAAATACAGCGTTAACATGTCAAACTTTTCTTCATTGGAATAAGCCATTATGTATTTTGAAGTCTTAAAGGAAATTCTCACAAGAAATCTAACTGACAATTTAAGAGGAATAGAATTTAACACGATTTTGCTAAATGCCAGTACACAGTATCTATAATTGTTTAAATAAAAATGCAAATGGCGCGATGTCACTTTACGTCAAAGTCATGGCCAACTGTTCAAATTTAAAAAAAGTCGTTTTTTTACCGTGACTTCCGAGTTTTATGTACTTGCGGGATATCAGTGTAATGGAAATTTTTCGCTGGATCTGAAAATCGAAAAATCCAATATGGCCGTCATAAGAAAAACCAAACTTGTAGTGCGTGTCGAAAAAACAAAAGACGATAGCGAGTTTTGACATACGCCTTATTGTTTGCCTCAAAAAACTGTTCTAATAATGTCGCACTTTGACAGTTGTCAAATAAACTACTTCGAATTTATAAGAAAAAAAGGAAATCCGCCTTTTTTTTTATTTTTTCAGATCTGAAATCCGCCACAGATTCCCTAAAATATTCCCCATTTAGCCTTTGTTGTAGCCATTATAGTTTCCGAGATCCCAATGTAGAGCCTCGAATTTGGGACACACTGTATACAAGGTTGTATACAATATCTTTCAAAAGTATCTTTTGTTTGAAAATTGCCAATACAAACCAAATAAAAAGTCCAATTTAAAGGGATGAAAAAAAAATATAATAGAATAAACATTTGAAGAAAACATGACAAAAAATAAGAATAGAAATGTATGCAATAAAATAAGAGTAAATAGTAAAAAAAATGAAATAAAAACTACAAAAAGAATTGAAAGTAAAAAAATTCTTGAATGGTTAGGAAATTAAAAAACATATTTATGTCGAAAACGAGCAAATTTAAAATATTTCTAATTTTAAGACAAAACCGTTTAAAACTTTCAAAAATTTGCTAAAGGATCTCTCTTATCAGACCATAATTCTTTCAATAAAGTTTGATATTTACTGAACATTGATCTTAGGAAAAAAAAACACTTTATCCCCAAAATTGTTTCAACAGAAATCGATTTACGTAACAACAGTTTATGCGTTGAAAAGTCTAGTCTTGTATTAGAACTACCTCAAAATGCTTAAAACAATGTGCTTAAACCAATGCAATAAGTGTAATTTAGATCGATGAACAATCAAAAGATTTAATGAGTCTCGACAAATAATATGAGTAGAGGAATACGAAGGATAAAAGAACAGTAAGAAAGGAAAAAATAAGAAGTATAAAAACACAACGTAAAAAGTACAAAATAAAAAAAAATAGAAAAGTCTGAAAATCATATAAAACAAGCCCCAAAGACTTAAATAAATAGCACAAATTCAAAATATCCCCAATTTTGAGCCAAAAGGTTTAATCGTCCAAAAAATTGGAAAAGCAGATATGCATATATACAAGGTTATTCAACGAAAAGTAGCCACCCACAATATCTTTCAAAAGTATCTTTTGTTTGAAAAGTGCCAACACATGTCAACAAAGATAGCAAAGGGGACATCTTTCGGTGACAAGTCGGGTGATCTAGGCGGCCATTCGATAGGTCCACGTCTTCCAATCCATCGTCCAGGAAACCAGTTGTTCAAAACTTCTCAAACGGGAATTAGTGAGGAGGTGCACCATCTTGCTGGAAAACTACTTAGCTTTTTAGCAAAGTTTCGTAATTTTTGAGTAATTATGTTATGCGCAGAACAACGTTAGTTTCAAGATGTTAGTAAGTAGCGCCACTCAATAAAAAAAGAACCCACGATGTGATCTCCTAGAATCCCTGCCCAAACATTGAGTTTCTGTGGATATTGGGTATGGGTTTCCCTAAACCAATGTGGATTCGTGTCTGACCAATACCTGCAGTTATGCCTGTTTACTTGTCCGTTCAAAAAATATTAACACTGATCACTGAAACAAATATTGTACAACAGTTCACGTTATTCAATGGATTATTGGACATAATTTCACAGAACTCTAGTCTTCGATCATTGTCCTGTTCATATAGTTCTTGAACAAGTTTTATTGTGTATAGGTGAAATTTGTGCTTTTTTAAAATTCTCATTGCAGTGCTTGTTGAGACTCCGAATCCCTGGGAAAGTAATTTAAAGACTGGTTGTTATCTATCGCAACGTGTCCCAAAACAGCAACTTTAACAGCTTCGTTCATAATTAGTCTTTCTGATTGACGTTTTTTGTTTGCCACTGACTCCAGTTTCCTTGAGTTTTTGCATCAACTTTAAAACATATTGATGATCAACCAATTTATCGGGATGAATTTCATTGAAAGCCCGAGTGGCGGCTCGTGCGCAATCGTTATTTTTGGAATAACGCATAATCTCGATTCTTTCGACAGAGATATACACCTAAACCATTCATATTTAAATCAAAATGAACTGTCATTTACCTGAATGAGGTAAACACATAAGGTGGAATAAACGTATCAGTACCTCCACCCGCATTACAAAAATAAACAATTTTTTGTTGTTAGATTATTTAATTTTCTTACGTCTCAATTTTATGCGAAACACAACATGAATAGTAGAATTCATTGTTTATGAAATAACAATGCATAACATTTGAAAATTGATAGAGGGTGGCTGTGACGTCTAAGGGGTTGATTTTCAAAGAAAAGATAGTTTTGAAAGATATTGAGGGTTGCTACTATTCGTTGAACAACCCTGTATAAAGGCGATTTGCGTCCTCGCAATTATTAGGAAATTGTTTGATAATGGATGATAAGTGATTTATTGAAGGAAAGATCGAAGGCCGGAGAGGTATCGGAAGGAAAAAAATATCCTGGCTGCGAAATATCAGACAGTGGACAGGCCTACACGATGTACAGTCGTTGATACACACCGCAAGGAATAGGGAAGCAATGGAAAATGTTATCGCAAACATCCATTAGTGGATACGCATTGGAAGAAGAAGAAGAGTTTGATAAAAGATGTGGTACAATAGCCACCTCACTTTTTCGAAGACGCAACCCTTTCGACCTCTATTGTGCTCTTTCTCAGGACTTTTTCAGTCTAAAAAGACATATCCAGGGAGAGCACCTAAGCACGTGGCTACAAATACACGTACCAACAAAAGATATTTTTGCCTCTAATCTCTAAAAAGCTAACCTGAACTGGACACTCTAACCTCTAAAAAACTAACCTGAACGAACCTGGGTTTTTTCAAAATTCCAAATTACCATTTTTAAACACTTGAAATAATTTCTAACCAATTTTCCGTCCTAATTTTAACCTGACTTTTTCTAAAAACTCCAAATTTTAATTTTTATAGGCTCTGAACCTATTTCAGCTCTAATTTTAGCATGAATTTATGTAAATACTTAAAATTTGCATTTTTAGAGGCTTTTTTAACTAATTTTTTACCGATTATGGCCCTAACCTGACTTCAAAAGAGTACAAAAAAACTTTGCCGTAAATAAATACTATTTTTTGTTTCTGAATCTCAATCTAGGGACTAAATTTTCGAAACTGAGATTTTTTTATTCCGATGCGCTGTATTTTTATTTTACTCTCTACTTCAGAATTTTTGGTGGTTAGGTTTTTGTTTTTACTTTTTATTTTACATCTTCTTTCCTTTTACAATTCTATTCTTAATTCATATGCGTTTTGTTGCTTTTCTTTTTCATACTTTCAAGGTTTAATCATGTTCTTGTAAGTTGAATTTCAACTTTGCTTTTTGGAGTTAATTTTTTTGAGTAATTGTTTTCTTTAATCAAGTGTTCTTTCATTTTCCTAATAACAACTTTATCGTTTTCTCCTTTAATTTTTACGTTTTTAATCTCAATTCAGGAAGGTAAAGATCTCTAAAATCTTTACCTTTCTGAAGTAAACTCATACCATAAGAGTATCTGCAATTTTCTCATTAACATACATTTCTATAATTGGTACATTTGAAATATTTGTCCTCTGTTTTTAGAGTTATATTATTTTAGTTGATTCGGTTATGGCATATTTTTGTTGTTTTTACTTCTGAATTATTTATTTTCTTCCTGATTTTGTTCTATTTTTTTTTATGTAATATTCCATTGTCTGCCATAACAGGCAAGAAAAATTTTGATATAATTATAACCGTGATTTCTGAATATATATGGTTTTCTGGACCATGCTACCAAGTGACAAGAATAATCTTTCTCAATTCTATCGTTATTCTCTCAGTTTTTTGACATTTTGTTTTATTTGTTACAGAAAACTTTCCACTTTTTTTTTATATATATTTGATTCTGACTTGTAAAAATGTTTTATTTTCGATTAAAAAAATAAACATATGACAATTGTAAAAAACCATGAATTTCAAAAACTGGTTATCCAAAAGTGTCTCAAATGCAAATAAAGTAAAATGTTTGCATTTGTGATCAAAATAAAAAAAAAACAAACAATGGCAGAAGACGTAAGAAAAGTAAGAACTATGAACGATACATTTAGTCGATTATCAACATCAAATTTAGCGAATAGAAAGAACTAATAGAAAAATACGTCTAAAAATGTGCATAGTTAGAAACACACATTTTAAATATTTTTACTCTTAAACCAAACTTTTGTAAAAACTTTGGAAGTTTGAGAAAATAGGTAATTGTTTGGAATAAATTTTTTTAATAAATAAAAATAAATTAGACTTTTAATGCGTGTTGGAAAAGTTCTATTTGGGGCCAAATCCTATAAAAAATCAGAAATCGATCGTTAAAAACTAAGCTTTGGACCAACAAGAATTGGGGCTGACGCAGCCGCTAGAAAGAAATTATGATTGATAAAAAAATACAATTTTGGATTTTTTTTAATTTTAAATAAAACTCAAGTTACATAACAAAAGCCCATGCGTTGCAAAAGTTTAGTATTGTGTTAAAATTCTCGCGAAATAATTAAAACAATGCAAAGTGCAATTTAGATCGATAAAAAAAATATAAAAAGAAAAAAAGGTCTAACGAAACACGACAATTAATACGATTAAAGAATAATGAAAAATAAAAGATCAATAAGAAAGAAAAAAAAAAAAAGTACAAAAGCACAAGTTAAAAACTACGGAAATTAAGAAGAAGAAAAGTCTGAAAATCATATAAGAAAAATAGCCATTTCATCTTTGCGAAGACGCAACCGTTTCGACGTCTATTGTGGTCTTCCTCCCGACTTTTTCAGGATTTTAGTTCGAAGAAACACATCCTTTACGAGCATGTAAGCACGTGGCGTAAAACGAAACGTAACATGTTTTTTGGCCCTGATCCTAACCTCACTTTTTTCATAAAACTTCAAATTTGTATTTTTGAGCCTTTAAAAATATTTTTAACCGATTTTTGGTCCTAATTTTAACCCTTTTTTTTTCGAAAACTTGATTCGTAGTTTTATATACTCTGAACCGATTTTAGCTCTAATATTAAACTGCATTTTTCTAAAAACTCACAATTTGCATTAGGCAGAGGCTTTAAGTAATTTTTTACTGATTTTGAACCTAACCCGACTTCAAAAGAAAGTGCAAAGTAAACGGTTCCGTCAATAAATTCTATTTGTTGTTGCTAAATCTCAAAAGGAATCCATTTTCGAAACTGAGATTGTTTTATTTCGACTCTATTTGTTGTTTTACTTTCTACTTCAGAATTTTTGGTTGTTAGCTTATGGTTCTTACTTGTTATTTTACATCTTCTTACTGTTTTACAATTCTATTCTTTTAATTCATTTACGTAGGTATGTTGTTTTTTCTGCATATTTTTTTATTTTTTTGAGAAATTGTTTTCTTTAACTAAGTGTTTCTTCATTTTTTAAGAACAACTTAAGTGTTTGCTGCTTTAATTTTTCCCTTGTTATTCTCAATTTCTTTCTTTTCCTGCCTGAATTAAATTTAGCCGACGGAATTATACCAGTATAATATCTACAATTATGTCATTAACATACATTTCTATAATTGGTATAATTTTAGTATTTGTCTTCTGTTTTTAGAGTTGAATTATTTTAGTTGATTAGGTTATGGCATATTTTTGTTATTTTTATTTGAGGATTATTTATTATTGTCTTGATTTTCTTCTGTTTATGATGCTTTTATATATTTATGTTAGTGTTTTATGTTTTTATATTATGTTTTCTGGATGACTGCTATAAAGTAATAACATTTATCTTTCTCACTTCTTTTGGATTCTCTCAGTTTATTAACGTTTCATTTTATTTGATACATAAAAAATTTACTTTTATATATAGGTAGGTACATGTTTAATTTTTAACTTGTAAAAAAAGTTTTGTTTCTATTAAAAAATCACAAACCATTAAAAAAAACTTGAAAAATCTGGAATCGTTAATTTCAAAAACACAGTTTTTGCCAACAGTGTCTCAAATGCACACATAAAAGAACATATTTGTTGTATTTGATAAAAAAAATAAAAAAAAAAAACAACAAATTGCAGGAGAGGTAGTGATGGCGGGGGGTTTTATGTTTTTATATTATGTTTTCTGGATGACTGCTATAAAGTAATAACATTTATCTTTCTCAATTCTTTTGGATTCTCTCAGTTTATTAACGTTTCATTTTATTTGATACATAAAAAATTTTACTTTTATATATAGGTAGGTACATGTTTAATTTTTGACTTGTAAAAAAAGTTTTGTTTCTATTAAAAAATCACAAACCATTAAAAACTTGAAAAATCTGGAATCGTTAATTTCAAAAACAAAGTTTTTGTCAACAGTGTCTCAAATGCACACATAAAAGAACATATTTATATTTGAGAAAAAAATAAAAAAAAACAACAAATTGCAGGAGAGGTAACAGAAAAGAATAAAAAATTATGAAAAATGTAACAAAACAATAGAAAATAACACATTTATATCAAGTATGACGAAAAGCAGCAAAACAAAAAAATCGAATTTGAATTTGCGTATTAAACGGTATAATTCGTCGATCATCAACAGTGATTTTAGCGAATGGAAAGAAATAAAAAAAATATATATGTCCAGTATTAGAAGCATAAATTTAAAATATTTCTACTTTTAAACCAAAATCGTGTAAAAAAGATTTGAGAAACAGGTCTTTGTTCTGGGATAAACAGAAATTCGTCGAAAAAAAAATGTCAAAAAGTGATAAATAGGACCACAGTTTAAAATATTTTTAACTGTGGGCCAAAACTTTCTAAAACCTGTAAAATTTCTATTTCGGGTCAAAATTGTATAACAAAAACTTGAAAAATCAGGAATTATAAATGATTACAAAACACATCTTTGTGTGTTGTGTAATTATAACTTGCATCAAATTTATTTATTCGTTGTTAAGATTTAATTTTAGGTGAAAAAAAACATAAGAAAATGTCCATTTTAGATTGATAAAAAAAATTAGAGAACGAAACATTCAATGAAACGTAGCAAAGGATGACAATAGAAAAAAAAATAAAGAATACATAAACAGTAAGAAAAAATAAAAACTACAAAACCTCTGAGTTAAGAAAAGTGAAAAATAAACTACAAAAGCACCTAGTTAAGAGAAGTGGAAAAATAAAAAAATATATAAAAAAAAACATTACGCACATTAAAGAATTCAAAATTTTGGTACAAAAAAAACTTAGAAAATAATCAAACCAAAATTTTCTCAATAAAAATTTATGTTTGGCTCGTAAGACTGTGAAGGCTTTCACGGCCGGTCAAAATACAATCTAAAGTGTTTTCCCGACTTCGAACCCGTATTCAAATGGAATTTCTTCCTGACGTTTCGTCCACAGCTGCGGCAGACATTATCAAAAGCGATGAGGCAATGGGGAAAGTGATGTCCCGTGCTTCCCGACGTTCACTGATTTGACTGTGGTAAGCTCCGTGGTATTTATTCTCCCGCCGTCGTGTTGCAGTGGAGGGACTGGGGTGGGGGTAGTGGTGGCGCGGGGTTTCGGCGCACTTGAAGTATGTCGTAGAACTCGCTTCCAGTCTGCACTTAGAAACGTAATTTTCTCCTTCCTGTTGAAATTGTTGTCGTGCTTAAATATCTCAATGGCCTCCCTCTTTAGTCTCGGATAGAAACGCTGCGATTAATATAAGATGTCGTGACTTTCGGAGAGATAGTGCTCTGCTACTGCTGACTTTTGTGTTTGTCCCAGCCTGCAACTGCTCCTGGGTTCCGTAATTCTCGTGTTGACACTGCGTTTTGTGATGTCAAGGTGGAGATAGAAAAGGAAGGACTAGCGTTCTTGGATGTTTTAATATCAATGGGAAGTTTGCGCACACCATTTATATACACCCGGGGGTGGGGGTGGTGGCGCGGGGCTTCGACGCGCTCGACGTGTGTCGCAGAACTCGCTTCCAGTCTGCATTTAGAAACGTAATTTCCTCCTTCCTGTTGAAATCGTTTCGTGTTTGGAAGGACGCCTACCGTTTTCGGATGTTTTGGTGGCAAGGAGGCCGAATGGAAAGCTTGCACATACTGTGTAGCCACAAGCAACCAACACACACTGACCGATACCTCAGCAACGGATCAAACCATCATCCAAGACTAAAAAGGGGAGTCATAAAAACTCTGTCTGTGAGAGCCAAGAGAACTTGTGAGCCAGCTGAATTGGAACGGGAAATGACGCATTTGGAAAGAGTCTTTGGTTGGAATGGATACAACAAGCAGGAGTTCGATAGAGCCGTGCGCCCAAGTAATGTAGGGCGACAGGAAGCAACAACGGGAGATGATGTAGAAAAGCACGGTTGGGCTACTCTACCATACATCTGGAAAAGCACAAGGTTAAGACTGTCTTTAAACCTACTAGTACAATTCAACAGAGCTTGAGATCGGCCAAAGACCGCAGAGATCCGCGATCAGCACCCGGAGTGTGTAGAGTTCCATGCAGCTGTGGCTCTGTATACATTAGCGCCACAAAACGCAGTGTCAACACGAGGATCACATAACACAAAAGGAGTTGCAGGCTGGGACAAACGTCAGCAGTAGCAGAGCACGCTCTCTCTGATGGTCACAACATCCTTTTCAATGAGGTGGATATCCTACGTCAATCACAGCACTACTATCTGAGACTAACGAGGGAAGCCATTGAGATATTAAACACGAAAACAATTTCAACAGGAAGGAGGAAAGTACGTTTCTAAATGCAGACTGGAAGCGAGTTCTGCGACACAGTCATCGTCGGGAACGGGAAGAAAGGGAGATCACTTCGCCCACTGCCTCATCGCCTTTGACAACGTCTGCCGCAGTAGTGGACGAAACGTCAAGAAGCAATTCCATTGGACCACGGCTTCATAGCCCGGAAAACACTTTAGATAGTATTATCACAGTATAAAGAATAATACATTATACCAGTATCGTCAGTTCGTGTCGCCACTTTTGATATTCCCAAAACTAAAGCGTGCCGTGCGCTCCTGCACCCGGCAATTTTCTCGAGTAGTTACAGGGGACTTGTATACGGCTTAAGCATAAGCGATGCACTGCCAAAACCAGCCAAAACCGGTTTGGTGGTGCACCGCCGGCGGCCGGGCGGACGGGGCAAGGGGAGGAGAGTTTCAATTTTTCGACCGACTGACGTTACTGATATAATGTATTATTCTTTATACTGTGGTATTATGACCGGCCGTGAAAGCCTTCACAGTATGATTTTGTTTGACTGTCTGCAGTTTTCCGCGCCATTCTGCAACCAATGGCCTCAATGCGGGTATGCCGAAAGTCATTTTCGATGCGCAGTAATCAGAAGTGTCTTGTCTCTTATGGACATAATCAATCTTTTAGATGTCTACTATTCTTGGGTTGCCCCACTACCCCGATTTTAGTAGAATCTACAATATGTAATTTCTTTATTCATTTATTTTTTTTTTAGTTTTAGTCTGTAACATTTTGTTTTATACTTTATCAATGCTATTGCAAACCATTGTTAATATTTTATTTATTTGTTTCAGGTATGTTTCTACGTGCAGTGAAGCGTATGTATGTAGAATCAGGATTTTTTATCTATTGTGGTGATATAGAGGGTACCCAATACTAATATTCAGTAGCTCATTTCAGCCTGTGAACCATCCATAAAATACCAAACACTCCCTCGTCAATTCGGTAAATAGGTGTAGCTGTAATTTACGACATTTAGCATCCCAATAAAGCCTTTTATACACCAAAGTACGTACTATTAAGGCAGAGGTCATCTTTTATCATTTCGAAGAAAGAACATTGTTGTTCAACGCGCCTCACTTTTATTCGAAATAAATCAAGCAGAAACGTTTCGTTCGTCTTAAAAGCAATTAAACGGCCTGACATTTTAGTCGGCTTTTGTTCTCTTTGCAGCTAAAAGCTGCAATGATGTCTTTGATCTAAAGCTGTAAACTGTCTTTTTTTACTGTAAAATCAAGATAAATGCGAGGCCAATCGGAGCCGTAAAATCGGTCGGAAATAGAAGATTACTAACTCTCTGATTTCCTGTATAATAGACTTTGTATAAATATTTGCCAATTCACGCCAGGCTTGAGTGCTAAAAGTGGCGAGTGAAGAGGTCAGTTATTGGGTGCTTGAACAAGAAACATGACATATGGCAAACGGAAACCATTATCGAATAGCAAAATGTGGTTTGATGGGTGTGAACACCATAATGCTAAAGTCAACTCTATAAGTGCTATGTTCCATGAAGCAAATTCCAAGTAACACTTTAATGGCTTTTTCTACCTCTATGCTTTTAGCATGAACCTACTGCTACCTGCTACAATAAACAATAATTTAATCAGAATGTAAAAGTACGAAATTTAGCTCCCCATGTCAATTTTGTTAGGTTGCGGTTTTTCATTCAGATTACTCAATTAGAAACCTATTTGCTTCGCTAATGCCCTATTTTAAATTCGTCCCCGTATATCGTGTTCACGGGGATGATTAATGAACGTGATTCGATTGTCAATTTAATTTCGATAAAATTATTAAAATATGTACACAAAAAGTGTTATTAATGGTCGCGAAATCGCCGATCGAACGATGGAAAGCCAAAGCGACCGAGGAAAATATTTTATCAGACGTCAAAGAAATAATTAATGAAAGCAAAGCCCCCCTATTAGTACTGACACTTTTCTTAAAAATAGCGCTCGAAAACCCTCTTGACTTACGACTTTCCGATGATACGATAAAACGCGTTCCCCAAATTGATAACGCTCCCCTTTCCGGCGGCCGGTGCATCCCCAAGTGGATCGATGTGCAGTGTTGCCATTATCTATTAACGATTGCTCGATTTATTTTTTCCCAACACGTTTATCGGAGATAGAGAAGATAATATTGTTTCGTTCTTCTATAAGTTCCAAAAAACTTACTGCTCAATACAGAACTATTTACACATATGCACTGTTTTATACTTCTATGTTCGCTCGCTTTATGCCTCCAAGCTTAGCTCTTGACAAGGAGCGACTAATCGTAGCTTTATTCCAACGTTGCCATTTGCAAATCTTACGTCAGATGTCGTCAATGGGGGCGCTGTCCAATGTAAACAAACAAGCCCCAAACAGTGGATTTTACATGTTTGAAAGTATTGCTTCAACATTTTCTTTAATAGTTATCTAAAATTGCTAAGAAAAGCTTAAATTCAAACATTCAATTGTTAAATTCAAAACATTTACTTTTGTGTGGTCATTAAAAAGGTTTACCAACATTTGCAGGCGAAATAACGATTTTAGCATGCTGCCTTCAAACAAGTGCTCTGCTAGTCTCCGTTTGTTAAGCGGCAAACCACAGTACCACAAAACTGAGAAGATGTTTCGAACAGTGATGTGATGACTCATGCCTTAGAGAATTCCAAAATTATGGCCTTTAAATGCAACTGTAAGGCTTCAAAATGAGGCATAAGAAAAGTTGAATTTTCTTTAGTGATATGATATCATTGTTGTAGAGGACATGACTGATGGCAGGATTACCCAGCTTCTTATTACCTTGTTCCACTGAGGATTGTGTGTATTGTGTTGTAATAGTGCAAGTGTGTTCAACTGTGGCCTCCAAGGGTCTAAGTGGTTCTAAGCAGTCATTTCTCATATCCAGGGCGGAGCTATTGGATAACATTGCTGCTTAACTATACAGGAATTAAATCAAATTGGAACTTTGCAGATTCTGCCTACACAGATGCTTTTTCTGCTTCACGTACAGTTTAAAAATTTACCTTCAAATCACACTACTGGTATCTGAGCATTGCATGATTGGAACAACTGTTAAGTAGCCCATTATTTCAACTCCATCTTTCACTCTTTACCTTGCAATGTTTGTCTTCATAGTGCTTAACTTAACCATTTAACCAAGGAGGATACAATAATACTAAGTAGATGCTTAAGTAAAGAATTCTACTCTCATTGGTGCTTAACTCAGTTCCAATCATATTGTTTTTGCTCTTTCTTTGTAATTGTTTCAGTATTGTTGTTGTAGAAATAGTAGTACAGAAATAAAGAATAAGTAGCTAAGTGAGGAAACAGAAACCATTCGTTATAAGTAGTATGTAACTCAACGAAAGGACAAAGATATATTAAAAAGAAGATAGCAAAAGGGCTTCATGGCATATATTTTTAAACATATTTACTTAAGTACCTAATTTATTTATATAATTTAAAAATATGTTTTTATATTCTAGCAGTATCAGTGAGATTGTATTGAAGAAAATATTTGAATAAGTGTTTGTAATAATAAAATGTCTGTTCTATTAAGAGACAGGTTTTGTTTTGAATTCTTCAAGAAACAATTATAACTTCAAAAGTAACAATATTTTTATATTAAATACCACATCTTCTTAACCAACCACCAAGGTTGTGGTCTGGTAGCCTATGAAAATTATTTTGCCTTAATTTATAACTGCACATTTCAAGTGTTATCTATTTCTGACCACAGTAATCATCAAATTTTTTTACAATTATTTCCTTGTAGGCAGAAAAATTCTCGACTTATAGGGATTTGCTGCAAGATTTCCAAGTCCAGGGCGTAATGACTCAGAATGCACGGCATAAATGTTGAAATATCTTATTTCAGCTTCCAGCCCTATCTACTGGAAATGCCAAACTTCTATTTTCAATCTTTTTTGTCTGAATTTGAAATAGTTTTAGGGCATAAAAAGGTTGCGAATATCTTAAACAGTTGGTGGTAACTGGTAGGTCTAGTCCACAAAATATTGCTCTCCTTACCACTTATTTCGGCATAAAGTTAATTCTTTTCTGCTCACTAGCAAGAATGATGATTCTAGAAGACCTCCAGCAAAGCTTTAGTTTCATTCGATTTAAGAGTCAGATATCACTACACAAAGATGTCTTTACTTTAAATGTGTTTTATTTTAAATGGGTGAGGTTATGTCATGTTGTTATACCACCAGGCTCAAATTGTGACGTCACGTTTCCAAAGTTGACAATTGATTTGAGTCTTATCACTGACATCGACTTATGACAAATATCTTAAAATGGCAACGTTGGAATAAAGCTACAATTAGTCGATCCTCTCTTGATAAGGCTTGTCATGTCAGTTAAAGACTGACTTGCATCGGCCACCAGCTGATCGCTAACCTAGAAAATTAATACCGTGAACGCAAAAAATTCGTTATCCAGACTTTTTACAGCTATTACACAATCCAGACATTTCCAGATTACTCCAACGCACTCCATGTACTCGAATGTTCTCAATGAAAATAAAGCCCAAAACGTTTCTAAGGTTTCTAGTTTGTAGCAATAATGCACAATAATAAGTGAAGACAAAAATTTTGCATTTAATAGGATTGGATTTTTTTTATGTTATTGTATGATTATCCGAAGATGGAAATCAAAACAGAAACCTCGTGTACACAAAACCATATTTTCAGGGAAAACTATCCAAGAATACATCACCTACCACAAAGATATTTTAAGTTAGTTTGTGGCCGAGAACTATGTGTAATTAAGCCTGTAGACTTCAAAAATATCCAAAAAATGACCATCGAATCTATTTCCAAAACCCCTGAACGAGGGGGTATCCACTTGCTTATTTCTTGTACATGTATTGTGAAAATAGGGTATTGTCCTAGGTACTGTCAAGTATTGTCTGTATTGTGGTGGTATTTTTAGGTACTGTCGGGACTGTGAGAGGTATTGCGAGTATTGCAAGAGATATTTTCAGGTATTGTCTGTATTGCAAGAGGTATTGCCAGGCATCGTGAAGTACTTCCAGGTATTGTAAAGTACTGGCAAGTATTGCGAATCATGGGATAGGATAGGTATTTTTGAAATTACTTCTAGGTACACACCTCGGTACCCACTGAGTATTTCAGATTAGAAAAAAATTACTTGCTAATAGCTTTCAATGTTTTGATGATACCTACCTAAATAAATTAAAACTTCAAAGCTACCTACAAAATAATAGGTATGAGGAAGTAGACTTCTTAATTATTGAACACTTTTTATACATTGACTGCAATGTGTCTTGCAGACCTCAGTTAATAACCTGAGTTTGTGTAAAAAATTAAGATAACTAGGTAAACTTTAATCCATAACAGAATTAACTTAATTTTTCTACAGACGCATTAAAAATTCAAAACTTTTATCACGCTAATGAACTACTAATAATAGCATTTTACTTCATACTGTATGATTTAGAACACTTTTACGTACTTGATTTTAATCCGGTAAATAGCTTTTTACAGGATTGGAAAAACAGGAAAAAATAATTTTATGTGCGGCGAATATATTTTTGACAGATCCGCCAATTTGACAAATAATGTCATTACGGTATCCTGTACCGGTACCGGTTTCCAGGTTACTATGGATACAATGGATTTATTGAAGATGTGCCGGTACCCAATACTGTAAAATTTCTTTACGATATCTAATCCTGTAAAAAGCTATTTAGCGGATTAAAATCAAGTACGTAAAAGTGTCCTAAATGATACAGTATGAAGTAAAGAAATTTACTGAATTGAAATTACTTGAACTAACCTGTATCGGTACCTGTACCGGTGCCGGTACAGGATACCGTAATGAAACTATTTGTCAAGTTGGCGGTTTTGTCAAAAATATATTCGCCGCGCGTAAAATTACTTTTTCCCTGTTTTTAATAAGTATGAAGTAAAGTGTTGTACATCATAGGTCCGGTAACGTGTTACAGTAGTCGTTTCGAAATTCCCGGAAACATCTTACTCCTACTGCAAAACTATATTTACCGGACTTATAACGTAAATAACTATTAAGGCACTACTGTTAAAAGTATGCTACTAGTGTTAAAAATGCTACTTTTAACAATAGTGCTAAAAGTAGGCTACTTTAAAGCAATGTATTAAAAATAAACTAATTTTAATACTGGTGTTAAAAGTAAATACTATTTAAACTTGAATAGAAAGTTTGTAGAAAAAATGATATATAGTGTTCGTGTCAAAAATACTTTTGTCCACGACCACTTAATAATATACTGATATTCAGCTTGTTGACAAAAGTTAAATAGGGCTCATATAGCGTCAGAGGGATATATGAGTTGAAACAGCGGGAATAATATCATTATTCCCGGTCGCCATTTAAGTTATATGCCATATGTTGCCTTGGCAACCAGTAGGAGTAGACAACAATGCAATATGAAACGCCGCAGCGTAACAAATGCACTGGTGGCACCGGTTTTACCGTCAAACGTGAGTGTCACTTTGACATTTCAATCATTTTCTTTACACTACCTATAAGCTTTTATAATTTGTAATTATTAGACAATGGCCGTGGACAAAGTATAGTATTATACTCGCTATTTATAACCATTACACCCACGGCAGACTTGCGCCCCTCGCCTGCGGCTCGTGACGCAAACGGCCCCCTAAGGGAATAATGGCTATCATAAAAAGCTCGTTTAATAATATACTGTAAGGAAGTCATGCGATTTGCAGAACTCACTTAGCTCGTCCTGCAAACTATCGCATGCGTGCTTTAAAATTGCACTTTAATCATAAATAGCAATCTTCTAAAAACTTCTTTTTTTTTAAATTGTAAAAATAGCAGGACGGGGGAGGGGGGATTGGGGGAGGTTCGAAAAAATTACTCCGTTCGATTGGGCATCCTCGATGGGCCCCTAGGTAAGAGTTGTTTGCCGTAAGCTTAATAACAAAACAGTTAGGATAACAAGGTATAGAACCTTTTTTGGGCTTTGTGACTTGCTATCATCTCACTAAATTAGATTGAATGTAACTTTCTTAGTTTCAGAGAAAATTGCAATTTTGTGTTACAGTATTTTAATTACATCCATCGAATAGCAACTATCAATGCGTATATTTTTTGTGCTTACCTATTTTGCCATATCCCAAACCGTTTCGGCAGAAAATAAAATAACTGAAAAACTCAAATTTTCGTTAAAGGGTAGGCCCGCAAAAATTTTGCGAAAATTTTTTATACCACCGATTTACCTGAAATTCTTATGTCATATTAGGACTAATCTAAGAAGCCTAGCAGTGAAGACCGCAGCTCTCTAGATTGACTAGGAAGAAAGTAATTTAATTTTTATTATTAATTTTATTTATAAAAATCGCAAAATAATTTCTTTTTGGGAGTAAAAAATTTGTAAGCACATAAAAAAAATCGAAAAAAGTATGATCAGGTCGTAAAACACCGAAATACGAATTTTTATTATAAAAAACAATAAAAAAATAAAGCACATGGCAATGCCGAGGACCGAACCTCGTTAATTGTGGGGGCCACACATTTGGTTCAGCATACCTTCGAAACCATCCTGGGGCCTTACGATAAAATAAACTGGGGACTTATGTACTTCGTTGGAAAAGTATATTAAAGGGTTACAAAATGACTGGAAAACTTAAAAAATATGTCGCCCCCTAAAAGGGGGGGGGGGAAGAAATGGTTCTAAAATATAATTTTATTGCAATTTAGGGGGCTTAGGGGGTCGCAAAATTTACGGCTTTCGTAAAAGCCCGTCCCCGATTTATTACTAGGTGTAGACCTGGTCCTGATTGAATGCATAGTTATCGCGTCCCGTTAATTCGAATATTTGGCTTAATTATCCCGAAAACTTGGAAAATTTTAATTTTTGAGGACTTGTATATTTTTGATCCCAAACTTATATACATCGTTGGAAAGGGCTCGCCAAGGGCTACAATGGGATAAAAACAGATTTTTTTTTTTAAATTTCTATACAAAAAATCGTGGGCCCATCCCCTGAGCCTCCCGGGAGGTTATTTTATTATTTTCGGATTCAGCGGGTCAAAACCCTATATGTGACGACGATTTGACCCTCTGATTGCAAATGTAGTTTTAGTACCCCACAGTTCCCCTAATTAGGGGGGGACAATTTTTTTTTTCAAAAAGATGACCAATGATGTAAGCTCTATCCAATGGTACCACACGCATGGGGGTGAGACAATTAGGGGGGGCACACGGGCCAAAATTGCGACCTACATTTCAACAGATTCGCTATAACTATTCGAAAAAAGCTCCTCCCCTGAGAGTTCGGGGGGGGGGGGGGGGAGCACCATCGTGTAACCCGAAAAAAATAGATACGGGGACCATATTTGAAGGGAAGCCGACAATTTGAAGAATCCCACATTTCGGGCCATCTTACATTCCCTAGTGACACAGTCTAGAAAATATCTACACTAACGTCACTCCCGGAAAGATCAAAGATATTCCCAGTTCAAAAGCGTTTGAACTGAAATACCTAATTGGGCAATGTATTCAGTATAGGCCGGTGGCGTAAAATGGTCAAACCTTTGTTTACTTTAGCCGAAATCTTAGGCGAAGTAAGAGGTGAGGAATTGTTAGCGAGGCGCGGTCACGTGATAGAGTGACGCTACTGTTAGATATTCCTTATACTGTGCTATTGACGGGTTAGTTAAAAACTAAAATTTTTGCATGGAAACTTTCAACTGCTTTCGAGAAACACTTTAAAATATTTACAGGAACCGCCAATGTCTAAAAACACACTATACACAGTAAAAACATCTTATAAGGGGAAAAAATCCTTTAAAAGATTTTTTTCATCAAAAATTTTGCGAATGTCAATTTATGTTACCTGTTACGGCGCCATATTGGTTTGTTTTGCAGCGTGGCCAAAGCTAATTTTAATCGTAAATTGTCTCAAGTATTGTGGTATTGTCTGGTCATTGCAGGTACTGCCGGTTGATATTGTCGGTATTGTGAGGTAATGCCACAATACGTTTTGGTATTGTCTGGTATTGTCGTGGTATTTCATCATGGGTCATGGGTCATGTGAAGTATTGTCACCTAATTTGTACATGTATTGCCATGAGTGGATACACCCTCGCCCCTGCACTAATAGGACTGCCGTTTGCAGTATCTGAAAGAGAACAACTAGAGAAAGAAAAATTCGTTTGGTTCAGCCCAATCGGTCTAATATTTCTTAAGATATTGTTACAGAATACGGGTTCTTATAATTTATCGTCAATTAACTACACACTTTTATTTATTTTTAACTATTACAACACGATTAAAACACAATTACTCTCTACTAACAATTCGCACTGTTCGCTTGTCCGCTTATTTCGCTTATTTAATACACTGCACTATCTATTCGATCCCATTTTGCGCGGCTCGCTGGTCTATACAGGGTGATTCAAAATTCAGTACAAAGATTTTAAGGGCATATTTGTGGGGTCAAAATAAGACGTTTTTTTCCTATAAACATGGGTCCGAAAATGAACCCTCTTCCCGCTACGGGCGCTGAAAGTTGGGAAAGGATAAAGAGTTTTTTTTTAATTGTGGCTATATTTATTCACGAAAATTCTTGAAAATTAACAATTTGACAGCATAAATAAAAAACAACAGTTGCCATAACTACGAAGTCCCAGCCTCCTATGTTTTTCCTTATTATGATGTTCATACTGCAGCCGTTCAGTCAAAGGGGTTTTTCTCGAAAACGGTTAGCTTAATCAAAAATCTTCAAGAAATCAAAACTACAGATATTTGTTTGGCCTACTGGATAGTGATGATGAATTTAACAAAACTCCCGGGAAACATAAAATATTTGTCATCATAATGACAGTAAGTCCTAAAAAACTGCGAATATTTAAAATTTCGCCATTTCTGAGAAATGTAATGAAAAAAGCTCGTTGAGAAACGGGGATGTACAAATTTTCAAGACTTTTCTTGAATAAATATGGCCACAATTAAAAAAAAATATTTTTGATTTCCCAACTTTCAGCGCCCGTAGGGGGGAGGGGGTTCATTTTAGGACCCATGTTTATAGGAAAAAAGGTATTATTTTGACACCACAAATATGCCCTTAAAATCTTTGTACTGAATTTTGAATCACCCTGTATATACCCGGACACACACTCTCGCATTTTCTAGAACGGGGGCGACTCTTCCCGGTCCTCGTTTAGTCAAGATGTGTTCCCGGGGTCGCGGTCGGCACTCGTCGTTGCCGTTTCGGACCAAATCTCTGTCGTGCAACAGTCGGACGCAACATTGCCCCCATCTTAGTTCTGATGGTCCCGATCAGAGAAATCTCCTCGAGTGTAAATTTTTAACCGTTCAAGACGAACCACTTTCATCTTTGCTACAGGGGTACGTTGAATCCTGTATACTACGTCGTTGATCCGTTTGATGACTGTATATGGACCCTCCCAACTTGGAGACAACTTCGGAGACTTTCCTTTCTTCCTGTGTGGATTATACAGCCACATCAAGTCACCTTCCTTAAATCCTGCTTAATTCGCCCTTAGGTCATATCTGGCTTTCATTCGGTTGCTGGCAATCTTTATCTTTGCCCTCACGTTTCGATGGATTTTCTTTATTCTTTCTCAAAGTTCATCAGCATAGTTCTGGACATCTTGCACCTGTTCTTCTGGTGATCCGTACACCAAATCTACTGGAAGACGAAGTTCTCTACCAAATATAACCTTGGCGGGGTATGTCCTGTCGTATTATGCACTGCACCCCTGTAAGCCGTCATTAGAAGAGGCAGAAATTTGTCCCAATCTTTCTGGTGGTCCGCTACCATTTTGCAGAGGTATTGTTCCATGGTTCGATTGTGGATGGAGCGGAGTTGTCCTTGTTTTACGGATTTTCAGAAGTTCCATGATCTTCTTGAAAAGTTGCGATTTAAAATTCCGTCTCTAGTCGGATTGAAGTTTTAAGGGTACGCCAAATCTACTGAAGAATTCGTCAACCAAGACCATTGCCATTGTATTAGATTCCTGATTTGGTAGTGCATAACGGTCGGGCGTAACAGTAGCAAATTGAATTTGCGTGAAAGGTATATCATAGTTTAGTTTTTTAACCATGTGTGTTTAACCTTGATATCAAAATAGTCCAAACTTCCACCAACGAAGGAGACTACTTCTAAACTGGCGACTAAAGGGACTGACGTTTGTGGTATCTCTAAAGAGGACAACAAGAAGAAGAAAAACTTCCAATAGGTCAATTATTTCTCAAGTTATAGTAGAATATTATGAGCTATGTTTTGGTTAACTCGAACCAAATGGGCGAGGTTGGTTCTTGGTATTATATAACTCAAACACAGATTATTCCATACAACCCATTAAAACAGACATCACGCGACGGAAAACATATACAAAAGAGCCACAGAAACAATTATTTATTTAAGGATCAAAGATCCCATTACAAACTTCTTACATTCGTTTAAATAACAGTACAATACAATATTATACTTTATGGCCTGTGAAAGATGATAAGCCTTCGAAAGTATGTTTCCATTTATCTTTAATGGCATCTTTTCGGCGTCGCCAAGAACAAGACACACAAACACTGATGTTTCGGAGATTTTGGATTCGCGTAGGCCGCCAAAGTTGTTGAAATGTTGTAGTTATGTGGACGAATGGCTTCCGAATTGGGTGTGACTTGCATACCAGAACAGAGCGACTCTTTGAAGATACCGGAAGTTGCCGTTTTCTCTTTTTTTTCTCGTTCTTTTGTAATATTTGCCGAATGAAAGGAGCACAAAAGAAGGAAAAAACAGGATATTTGAACTGCTTAGCACTCCCTTTATGGCTTCGACGTCTTTAGACGAATACCGCTTACGTGCCCTATTCACTGCTTCATAAAAAGATGCCATTAAAGATAAATGGGCACGCCATTTTTGTAGCGTTATCAACTTTTACAGCCAATAAAGTAAAATATTTACTGTTGTTTAATGAATGAAGTACTTAAGGACGTTTGTTTTTATTTCTATAAATCGGCAGTGTGAATGGAACAATAAAAGCTGCGGGATCTTTTGAGTGGCTGCCAGAATTCCAGGATCCTCTTTGAAATCCAGACATCGCTGCCTACGAAATAATTAAAAATTTCCCTTTATGTTCAGGATTTGGGATAAAATTTGTTTTAGAAATTGGAGCCGGTATTAAATTTGCCTAATTAAAATTGATATTCCTCCTCTAATGAAGACTGATTAAACTCTCGGGATAAGCACTAATTGGAATTGGAAATGGCGGCGGGTGTAAAGGTAATGCAAAATTCGAATATTTTGCCCAGTTTCAGATTACCAGTAAGAGGCAGAAAATGTTTAAAAGCGATTATCTCACATTTCCATAATTCAATGTTCTAATAATTATTCACACAAGGAAGTGTTATTTCCTCAAAAAAAAAATATATTCTTTAGAAAAACTCATTGAATTGACGAAAAGATCAAGTTTCACATTTGAAAATTTCTATCGTAAGCAATTTTGTCCTAAAATAAACTAAAATTCTTATTACAATTATTCAATTTTTGAAACGAAGTCGATTAAACTGTGCTGAAATTCATGAAAAGGACACATCGTCTCAAACTCAATAATTATCTTTGGAAGTATACTCAAATTAATTAAGCAAAATTGGTGATTTTTTGCCAACTTTGGTGGTTTGGTGAACTTTGAATAAAAAAAAACAATTCTGATGGTTTTTTTAAATATCCAATTCATAATTTCTTTGAGTTGTTTGTCAATATCTTTTACAGTCGCACTAGTTTCTCGTAACTTACCCCGTACCTCAACAGCAATAATTTCAGTTTGTTCTTCCTTTCTATTATTTTTTTTTCCTTCCTATAGAACTGAAGTCTTCTGTACTTCTTCTGGTAATTCTTTAATAGTATAAGTTGAACTCTATTCCAAGTGACCGTGATTTGAGGTTTTTCGCTTTTTTTCCTCTAAAATTTTCGACTTTCGTCTCTTTGTCACCCCTCTTTAAAATAATTACTCTCCTCTTTACAAGCTGCTTCTTAGAAACTTTGTATTCAAAAACTGTTTGTTCGGATAGTTCTTAAAATCGACATTCTAATTCTTCAGGTTTTATGTTTAACAAACTATAGTGAGTGGGTCTTTTTTAGCCTCTTTTTGTACTCACTTTTCTTTGACGTTCTTCTTCTTCTTTAGAAATGTTTTTTAAATTATTTTCGTAGGATTACCTTCCCCAAAAGAAATTGTTCCTTGTATTTACTTACAGGCTTCGTCAAAAGCATATTCTAACGTCTTGGGAATCTCTTTAACTGTAACCTTTATTTGAGGCTTTTTACGTGACTTTTTTTATTTCAGTAACAATTTCAGTTTTTTCCGCTTTATCGCTTTCCTCTTCCTTTATTACTAGATTTTTGACAACTTTTAAAGTATTCATTTTTCTTTTACAATTATTGTCTTTTCTATTTGGTGGAGCAGTGTCTCAAGGAGAAGTTCCGGCAACATAAATAATTCTTTCTCTTCTAAGTAACCAACCAAATACCAAAACAAGATTATTTGCCTTGATATTCCTCTGTAACAATTTTCGTCTCCTCTTCTTTGTCGCCAAGTTTTCCTTTCTCCCTTTTTCTTTATTTTTAATATTTTTTCTATTATTGCCACATTTTTTTATGCGGTTTTAGCTCGCAATAGAACTATTAAAACACTACGATCGATTACGATACACAAAGATCGATTTCTATAGAAAGAATTTTGAGAGAAAAAATACTTTTTTTTACTAATGTTTGCACGATTCTGGCTTAAAGTTAAACTAACTATCTACGTTTTTACTATATTTTTTTTAGGTGCTAAAAATGTACTCTTTTATTGTTCATAATTTTGAATTTTTATTTTTTGTCCCTTTTCTGCAAACTGCACTTTTTTTAAAGTTTTTAGATAATTTTGGTCCAAAATTAGAAATATTTTCAATTTGAACCTTACTAAAAAATACGTGGACTTATTTATTGAAAAATTTGCAGATTTTTTCAAATTTGCTATTTTTTTATCGTTTGTAGTTTTTAAGTTGTTCCTTTGAAGTTTTTGTGTTGTTCCTGCCTTTATTGCTTTTTTTTATTCATCATTTTTCTCCACTTATTCTAATTATATCAAGTTTTGCAATGTTTTTGTTCATTCATATTATTCTTTATCAATTCAAATTCCACTTAGCTTTGAAAGCTAAAAGAAAGTTATTTTAGTGAACGAAATTTTTAGCTTTTTCGCAGGAAACTAGTTTAAAATATGCAAAAAGGCAATATTTACTATTTGGAAATTAAAAACTTATCTGCTTTCAATATTTCCAAAAATCTTACAGCTTTTAAGAAGGAAACAAACAGAAACAACTACTCCGAGGGCTGATACCCCTACCGGCATTGAATTACACTGTTTGTTTCAAAGCTTATTTTATAAAGCAAAAAAATATTAAAATTAATTAATAAGGTAATAAAAAATTTATGCTAGAAAGCCAAAAAAATATTAAGCTTTTTGCAAAGAATTAACCAGAGTTTAATTAAGATATGCGAAAAATGCACATGTATAATTACAATTTGGAAATTTGAAAACTTGTCTGCTTTCGGCATTTCCAAAACCTTGTAGTTATACATAAAGAAGGAAACAAATAGAAACAACTACTTTTTTTTCTTTTTTTTTCGTATATCTTAATTAAACTCTGGTTCTATATTCTTTGCAAAAAGCTTAATATTTTTTTGGCATTTTAGCATAGATTTTTTATTACCTTATTAATTAATTTTAATATTTTTTTGCTTTATAAAATAAGCTTTGAAACAAACAGTGTAATTCAATGCCGGTAGGGGTATTAGCCCTCGGAGTAGTTGTTTCTGTTTGTTTCCTTCTTAAACGCTGCAATATTTTTGGAAATATTGCAAGCAGATAAGTTTTCAATTTCCAAATAGTAAATATTGCCTTTTTGCATATTTTAAACTAGAGTTTCCTGCGAAAAAGCTAAAAATTTCGTCCACTTAGCTTTGTTTTCCATTTGGCAAAATTAGAAATATTTCCAATTTGTGCCTCTTTTGAACAAATTTTTCTCTATAATTTTCTGATTGATTTTTCCAAGTTTCTTAACTGGGTGCTTTTGTAATTTTTAATGCCTTTTCTTGATTGATAATTCTATATTTTTTTTATTTTTTTATACGGTTTTGACCCAAAACAAAACTTTTTCAATGAATCAATTTTTTTTTTTTATACAACTATGGTTGGAACGTGAAATTGTTTTGGAAAATTTTTAAACAATTTTAGCATTTTTTTAAGCGGTTTTAGCTCGAAATAGAACTAAAACATGAGCCAAAGGTCGATTTTTATAGAAAGGATTTTGATCCAAAAAAACCATTTTTTTTGCAAATGTTTGCACAATTCTGGATTACGTAACATTAGAAATTTCTTAAATTTTTGCTTCTAACTGTCTACATTAGAAATTTCTTAAATTTTTGCTTCTAACTGTCTACGTTTTCACTATTTTTTTCTTTAGGTGCTTCTGGTCCATTTTGCATTAAAATTAATAACTTTTATTGTTCTTTTATTGTTCATAATATTGTATTCTTTTTCTTTTGCCCCTTTTCTGCAACCTGCAAATTTATTAAAGTTTTCAGATAATTTTGGCGCAAAATCTAAATTCCCCTTGGCATTGTTTTCCACTTGGTCTAAATTAGAAATAGTTTCAATTTGTGCCCTTACCTACAACATTTGAACTTATTATAAAACTTTTAGATTTTTTCTAATTTTCAATTTTCTTATCCTTTGTTGTTCTTAAGTTGTTCCTTTGTAGTTTTGTTTTCTTCCTGCTTTTATGGTCTTTTTATTCTTTATTTTTCTCTACTTACCACATTTTTTTATGCGGTTTTAGCTCGAAATAGAACTCTTAAAACACGAACCGAAGATCAATTTTTATAGAAAGAATTTTGATCCAAAAAATATTTTTTTTGCAAATGTCTGCACGATTTTGGCTTAAAATTAGAAATGTCTTAAATTTGTGCTTCTAACTATCTACGTTTCTACTATATTTTTTAGGTGCTAGAAAATTACTATCTTTTATTGTTCATAATTTTGTATTCTTATTTTTTGTCCATTTTCTGCAAACTGCACTTTTACTTTTTTTTTTAACTTATTAGATAATTTTGGTCCAAAATTAGAAATATTTTCAATTTGAGCCTTACCAAAAAACCCGTGGACTTATTTATTGAAACATTTTTAGATTTTTTCAAATTTTCTCTTTTCTTATCGTTTGTAGTTTTTAAGTTGTTTCTTTGAAGTTTTTGTTTTCTTCCTGCCTTTATTGTTTTTTTATTCCTCATTTTTCTCCACTTATTCTAATTATATCAAGTTTTGCAATGTTTTTGTTCATTCATATTATTCTTTATCAATTTAAATTTCACTTAGCTTTGTTTTCCATTTGGCCAAATTAGAAATATTTCAAATTTGTGCCTCTTTTGAACAAATTTTTCTCTATAATTTTCTGATTGATTTTTCCAAGTTTCTTAACTCGGTGCTTTTGTAATTTTTACTGCTTTTTCTTGATTAATAATTCTATATTTTTTTATGTTTTTTATACGGTTTTGACCCAAAACAAAACTTTTTCAAAAAATCAAAAATTTTTTTTTTATATATAAGCAAAATTTGAGAGTTTTTAGACGATTTTGGCCGAAAATTATAAATATTTTAAATTTGCGCTTCTGTCACTTCTTTTACACTATTTCTTTTCTGTAATATCCCAATTTTCCCAGGTTTTTAAACTCGGTGCTTTTGTAGTTTTTTTTTATTTTCTTTTCTTAGTGTTCTTTTATATTTCATTTTTTTAAATTTTTATCCTTCTTCATGTTTCTTTAAGTTGGTGTCTCATTTTTTATCAATCTAAATTAAACTTTTTATTGTGTTTGATTCTTTCAAAGTGTTTGATCTAAAGTAATTGAACTTTTCCAGCGAGCTTCCAGTAATCTAAATTAAATATCATTGAGACAATTATGGCCCAAAGTTTCTACCATAAGCTATGGAATAACGAATCGATTATCGAATATAAACAATCGAAAGATTAGATTGCAGTTGCAGTATTTGAAAGCTCGTACATATATCCATAAATACAATGGGAATCCTTTTACCTGAACGTTTGGTTCACTAATAAAGGCGAAACCGGCTTTACTTCTCGGCCATTGTCCGTAAACTACACGGCAAAAGGTTTAAAGGCTTTATTGGGGATACAATACATGGCGCAAATCTCAATTCATCCCGATAAATTTGATCTATCCGGCTCCAAGTCAAGGCAATTTATAATGGGCCGGATTCAAATTAGTGTGAGTAATGCGGATAATGAATTGCTCGCTAATCGGATAATTCGAGCGACCGCCCGTAACCAAAGAGATATTGTACTAATTTCATTGCTTCAGCCTCCCGGCAGACATAAATCAAGGGGATGGTGTTGCTGAGGATAAAAGACAGTGCATATGCAGTTGAAAGTTTACACCAGAAAGTTATTGCTAACACGAGGTGATATGGAACAAAGATTTCTTGATTGATGTTAAATGTCTCACTTATCAATATCTATTGTGCCTCAATAGCAGTGAGAGTTCGTTCAGAAGACCCCTTTTGAAATATCTCCAGAATGATAAGAGGTTTTAAGCATTGGACTGGATATTCGTCTTATATGGAAAAAGTTGGCAGAAAACGAGTATAAACTCCACAACTTTTTCTTTAAGAATAACGAAGTTAGATATATCTCCAGAACGGTTGGAGTTTGAAAATTGGAGAAATTTTGAAAATTGGACGGGACCATCGTCATAGTTGGAGAAAGTTAGCTGAAAACGTGCACACAAGCTTCATTTGTTTATTTTTGCTCATAAAAAAGTAAATATTTCAAGAACGGAAGTTAGAAATATCTCGAGAACGGTTGGAAAATTCAAGAATTGGATTGGACCATCGTCTTGGTTGGTAGAAGTTAATCGAAAGCCAGTACAAACTTCATGGGTTTATCTTTAAAAATAACAAAACGAGTGAATATCTCAAGATCGGTTGGAAGTGTGTTATTCAGTTCAACTAGTTACAGAAGCAATTAGTTGAATCAGACCTCATTACTATACTATGGCAGTTGCATCTAATATTTCCGCTACCCGATATCTCCCCGTCATCATACAAGAGCCAGCTTATCGGTACAAAATGCGTCTTCGAGTTTCCATCTCTCTGGAGTGTCGTGAAAATGCAAATTGAAGCGGCTTAATTATCGCCCCGAGGCATATCAGTATTGTCTGGAAACGAGACGCTAGATAGCTGAAAAGCCGTGGAAATCTTATCACCGTCGTTAATACTAACGCAATTTACATAGTCTGCCGAGTTCGAGGTAAATTAAGAAGAAGATGCAATTATTATTGCAATATAGTCCCCCTTAAAGTTTCAGAGCTCAGGAAAGAAAACTACAGGGAAGAAAAATGGCCGAACGAGAACAAAAGAAATTCGTCGACAGGTAATAAAAGGTATTGTCTAAAAGAGTAATAAATTTTTTTTCCGCTGCGTTTCCTTGCATTCAGCCCGGAATTTCCATGCTCGCAATTCGAAGCTGGGAAACAGAGAGTTTCCTCTCGAGAGTGCTTTTCGAGTGCGCTCAGGGATTGGAAGGGGCAGGGAGACGTTATAAATAAAGATCTAATGGAGGAACGAGGCAGTTCTTGTCCCCTTTTACTGGAAGTAAAAAATGTAGGCACATTTATTAGGTGACAAGCGAAGAAATGACTACAGTTCGAATTCGGCGTGACCAGGGAGAATAATTTTTTCATTTTGTTATGCAAGGTGTTTTTTTTTCAATTGTTATCTTCGCTGTAGTTACGAGGTCGGTTGAATAGGTAGATCCTTTTTAGAAAACAATTGCAACATATTGTATGGTTTTTGAAATATTTAGAAAAATGCAAAAATGTCAAAAAGTTTTCTTCTAGTTCAAAAATTGTTGGTAACACAAAAAAAAATTAAAAGAAAAGTTTCGGTACACTTTAATCTCTACTATGTAACATCTTGTTTCGCTTCATGTGACCCTTATTATCCGAGTAGCATACAGTTTATTTTTTCAAATACGGACCTGGAATTTATTTTCATACTTTTAAAGTTCCTTTTATTCCTTATATAACGGCCTTTTACATATTTGGGTTTTAAACGCTTTGGTCAAATACATTCATCTTCATCATCAAGGTATTTTATATGAGTTTGGTGCTGTTTTTGCAGTCTTAGAGATTTATACTGTGTTTTCTTTAGACCCATTTTCAATGTTTTTCTGGGTATCTTATTTAAGTGGCATCCAGAAATTTGTGGTTTTCACAAAATGGCGACCAGAATATTCAGAGCCCTTTTAGTTTTTGAGATTTATCGGTCATAGGGTATTTCTATATATGGAAGTATTCTATATATTTCTCAGGATGGAAACCAAAAGTTTTGTTTTTCATCCTGAAAAGCAATGTTTAAGAATGTAAAGAAACATAAATATCGGTCAAAGCATGTTTCTATAGATAAAAGCAAGCATATCAGTAGAGTTATTTTTTGTCGATGGTATTCTCTTTCAGAAGAATTGTGTCTTTCTTTCTACAAAAACCGTGACTAGGATTTCAAAAGAACATAGAAATGCAGAGCTTGGGAAGAACCAAAGCAGGGCAAAAAAATTGAAGAAAACAAAGGCTCTCCTTCTTGAGAAAACATGTTTAGGAATTAAAAGAAACATCAATATCGATCAATGCATCTTTGGAAGACCATTGGAAGAATCACTTTTTGTGAATGGTATTCTCTTCCAGAAATTTGTACCTTTCTTTCTGGAAAAACCGTGTTTAGGATTTCAAAAGAACATAGAAATGCAGAGCTTGGGAAGAACCAAAGCAGGGCATAAAACTTGAAAAAACCCAAGGTTTTCCTCCTTGAGAGACCATGTTTAGGAATTAAAAGAAACACAAATATCGATCAAAGCATGCTTGTCTAAATAAATATACGCAAACCAATGGAATTATCACTTTTCGTGCATAGTATCCTCTTCCAGAAAAGTCGTTTCTTTCTGAAAAAGCCGTGTTTAGGATTTCAAAAGAACATAGAAATGCAGAGCTTGGGAAGAACCAAAGCAGGGCAGAAAATTTGAAGAAATCAAAGGTCTTCCTTCTTGAGACACCATGTTTAGGATTTAAAAGAAACACGTATATCGATCAAAGCATGTCTGTCTAAATAAAAATATGCAAACAATTGGAAAAATCACTTTTCGTGGATGGTATTCTCTTCCAGAAAAATTTTGCCTTTCTTTCTGGAAAAAACGTGTTTAGGATTTTAAAAGAACACAGAAATGCAGAACTTGGGAAAAACCAAAGCAGGGCAGAAAATTTGAAAAACTAAGGGTTTTCCTTCTTAAGAAACCATGTTTAAAAATTAAAAGGAACACAAGTATCGATCAAAGCATGCTTGTCTAAATAAAATTATGCAAACCATTGGAAGAATCACTTTTTGTGGATGGTATCCTCTTCCAGAAAAATTGTTTCTTTCTAAAAAAACCGTGTTTAAGATTGATTTCAAAATAACATAGTAATGCAGAGCTTGGGAAGAACCAAAGCAGGGCAGAAAAATTGAAGAATCCAAAGGTTTTCCTTCTTGAGAAACCATGTTTAGAATTTAAAAGAAACAGAAATATCGATCAAAGCATGTTTGTCTAAATAAAATTACGCAAACCAATGGAATTATCACTTTTCGTGGATAGTATCCTCTTCCAGAAAAGTTGTTTCTTTTTGAAAAAACCGTGTTTAGGATTTCAAAAGAACATAGAAATGCAGAGCTTGGGAAGAACCAAAGCAGGGCAGAAAAATTGAAAAAATAAAAAGTTTTCCTTCTTGAGACACCATGTTTAGGAATTAAAAGAAACACGTATATCGATCAAAGCATGTCTGTCTAAATAAAAATATGCAAACAAATGGAAAAATCACTTTTCGTGGATGGTATTCTCTTCCAGAAAAATTTTGCCTTTCTTTCTGGAAAACCCGTGTTTAGGATTTCAAAAGAACACAGAAATGCAGAGCTTGGGAAGAACCAAAGCAGGGCAGCAAAATTGAAAAAAACCAAGGGTTTTCCTTGTTAAAAAACCATGTTTTAGAATTAAAAGAAACCCAAGTATCGATCAAGGCATGTTTGTCTAAATAAAATTACGCAAACCAATGGAATTATCACTTTTCGTGAATAGTATCCTCTTCCAGAAAAGTTGTTTCTTTTTGAAACAACCGTGTTTAGGATTTCAAAAGAACATAGAAATGCAGAGCTTGGGAAGGACCAAAGCAGGGCAGAAAAATTGAAGAAACAAAAGGTTTTCCCTTTTGAGACACCATGTTTAGGAATTAAAAGAAACTTGTATATCGATCAAAGCATGTCTGTCTAAATAAAAATAGGCAAACAAATGGAAAAATCACTTTTCGTGGATGGTATTCTCTTCCAGAAAAATTTTGCCTTTCTTTCTGGAACACCCGTGTTTAGGATTTTAAAAGAACACAGAAATTGCAGAGCTTGGGAAGAACCAAAGCAGGGTAAAAAAATTGAAGAAAACAAAGGCTTTCCTTCTTGAGAAAACATGTTTAGGAATTAAAAGAAACATCAATATCGATCAATGCATCTTTGGAAGACCATTGGAAGAATCACTTTTTGTGGATGGTATTCTCTTCCAGAAATTTGAACCTTTCTTTCTGGAAAAACCGTTTTTAGGATTTCAAAAGAACATAGAAATGCAGAGCTTGGGAAGAACCAAAGCAGGGCATAAAACTTGAAAAAAACCCAAGGTTTTCCTCCTTGAGAGACCATGTTTAGAAATTAAAAGAAACAGAAATATCGATCAAAGAATGCTTGTCTAAATAAATATACGCAAACCAATGGAATTATCACTTTTCGTGGATAGTATCCTCTTCCAGAAAAGTCGTTTCTTTCTGAAAAAGCCGTGTTTAGGATTTCAAAAGAACATAGAAATGCAGAGCTTGGGAAGAACTAAAGCAGGGCAGAAAAATTGAAGAAATCAAAGGTCTTCCTTCTTGAGACACCATGTTTAGGGTTTAAAAGAAACACGTATATCGATCAAAGCATGTCTGTCTAAATAAAAATATGCAAACAATTGGAAAAATCACTTTCGTGGATGGTATTCTCTTCCAGAAAAATTTTGCCTTTCTTTCAAAAAACGTGTTTAAGATTTCAAAAGAACACAGAAATGCAGAACTTGGGAAGAACCAAAGCAGGGCAGAAAAATTGAAAAAACCAAGGGTTTTCCTTCTTAAGAAACCATGTTTAAGAATTAAAAGAAACACAAGTATCGATCAAAGCATGTTTGTCTAAATAAAATTATGCAAACCATTGGAAGAATCACTTTTTGTGGATGGTATCCTCTTCCAGAAAAATTGTTTCTTTCTAAAAAAAACCGTGTTTAAGATTGATTTCAAAAGAACATAGTAATGCAGAGCTTGGGAAGAACCAAAGCAGGGCAGAAAAATTGAAGAATCCAAAGGTTTTCCTTCTTGAGAAACCATGTTTAGGAATTAAAAGAAATACAAATATCGATCAAAGCATGTTTGCCTAAATAAAATTATGCAAACCATTGGAAGAATCAATTTTTGTGTATGGTATTCTCTTCCAGAATAATAGTCTTTCTTTCTGGAAAAAACTGTGTTTAGGATTTCAAAAGAACAGAAATGCAGAGCTTGGGAAGAACCAAAGCAGGGCATAAAACTTGATGAAACCAAAGGTTTTCCTTCTTGAGAAACCATGTTTAGAATTTAAAAGAAACACAAATATCGATCAAAGCACGTTTGTCTAAATAAAATTACGCAAACCAATGGAATTATCACTTTTCGTGAATAGTATCCTCTTCCAGAAAAGTTGTTTATTTTTGAAAAAGCCGTGTTTAGGATTTCAAAAGAACATAGAAATGCAGAGCTTGGGAAGGACCAAAGCAGGGCAGAAAAATTGAAGAAACAAAAGGTTTTCCCTTTTGAGACACCATGTTTAGGAATTAAAAGAAACATGTATATCGATCAAAGCATGTCTGTCTAAATAAAAATAGGCAAACAAATGGAAAAATCACTTTTCGTGGATGGTATTCTCTTCCAGAAAAATTTTGCCTTTCTTTCTGGAACACCCGTGTTTAGGATTTTAAAAGAACACAGAAATTGCAGAGCTTGGGAAGAACCAAAGCAGGGTAAAAAAATTGAAGAAAACAAAGGCTTTCCTTCTTGAGAAAACATGTTTAGGAATTAAAAGAAACATCAATATCGATCAATGCATCTTTGGAAGACCATTGGAAGAATCACTTTTTGTGGATGGTATTCTCTTCCAGAAATTTGAACCTTTCTTTCTGGAAAAACCGTTTTTAGGATTTCAAAAGAACATAGAAATGCAGAGCTTGGGAAGAACCAAAGCAGGGCATAAAACTTGAAAAAACCCAAGGTTTTCCTCCTTGAGAGACCATGTTTAGAAATTAAAAGAAACAGAAATATCGATCAAAGAATGCTTGTCTAAATAAATATACGCAAACCAATGGAATTATCACTTTTCGTGGATAGTATCCTCTTCCAGAAAAGTCGTTTCTTTCTGAAAAAGCCGTGTTTAGGATTTCAAAAGAACATAGAAATGCAGAGCTTGGGAAGAACTAAAGCAGGGCAGAAAAATTGAAGAAATCAAAGGTCTTCCTTCTTGAGACACCATGTTTAGGGTTTAAAAGAAACACGTATATCGATCAAAGCATGTCTGTCTAAATAAAAATATGCAAACAATTGGAAAAATCACTTTCGTGGATGGTATTCTCTTCCAGAAAAATTTTGCCTTTCTTTCTGGAAAAAACGTGTTTAAGATTTCAAAAGAACACAGAAATGCAGAACTTGGGAAGAACCAAAGCAGGGCAGAAAAATTGAAAAAACCAAGGGTTTTCCTTCTTAAGAAACCATGTTTAAGAATTAAAAGAAACACAAGTATCGATCAAAGCATGTTTGTCTAAATAAAATTATGCAAACCATTGGAAGAATCACTTTTTGTGGATGGTATCCTCTTCCAGAAAAATTGTTTCTTTCTAAAAAAAAACGTGTTTAAGATTGATTTCAAAAGAACATAGTAATGCAGAGCTTGGGAAGAACCAAAGCAGGGCAGAAAAATTGAAGAATCCAAAGGTTTTCCTTCTTGAGAAACCATGTTTAGGAATTAAAAGAAATACAAATATCGATCAAAGCATGTTTGCCTAAATAAAATTATGCAAACCATTGGAAGAATCAATTTTTGTGTATGGTATTCTCTTCCAGAATAATAGTCTTTCTTTCTGGAAAAAACTGTGTTTAGGATTTCAAAAGAACAGAAATGCAGAGCTTGGGAAGAACCAAAGCAGGGCATAAAACTTGATGAAACCAAAGGTTTTCCTTCTTGAGAAACCATGTTTAGAATTTAAAAGAAACACAAATATCGATCAAAGCACGTTTGTCTAAATAAAATTACGCAAACCAATGGAATTATCACTTTTCGTGAATAGTATCCTCTTCCAGAAAAGTTGTTTCTTTTTGAAAAAGCCGTGTTTAGGATTTCAGAAGAACATAGAAATGCAGAGCTTGGGAAGGACCAAAGCAGGGCAGAAAAATTGAAGAAACAAAAAGGTTTTCCTTCTTGAGACTCCATGTTTAGGAATTAAAAGAAACACGTATATCGATCAAAGCATGTCAATGCAAACAAATGGAAAAATCACTTTTCGTGGATGGTATTCTCTTCCAGAAAAATGTTGCCTTTCTTTCTGGAAAACCCGTGTTTAGGATTTCAAAAGAACACGGAAATGCAGAGCTTGGGAAGAACCAAAGCAGGGCAGAAAAATTGAAAAAAACCAAGGGTTTTCCTTGTTAAAAAACCATGTTTAAGAATTAAAAGAAACCCAAGTATCGATCAAAGCATATTTGTCTAAATAAAATTACGCAAACCAATGGAATTATCACTTTTCGTGGATAGTATCCTCTTCCAGAAAAGTTGTTTCTTTTTGAAAAACCCGTGTTTAGGATTTTAAAAGAACATAGAAATGCAGAGCTTGGGAAGAACCAAAGCAGGGCAGAAAAAATGAAGAAATAAAAGGTTTTCCTGCTTGAGACACCATTTTTAGGATTTAAAAGTAACACGTATATCGATCAAAGCATGTCTGTCTAAATAAAAATATGCAAACAATTGGAAAAATCACTTTCGTGGATGGTATTCTCTTCCAGAAAAATTTTGCCTTTCTTTCTGGAAAAAACGTGTTTAGGATTTCAAAAGAACACAGAAATGCAGAACTTGGGAAGAACCAAAGCAGGGCAGAAAATTTGAAAAAACCAAGGGTTTTCCTTCTTAAGAAACCATGTTTAAGAATTAAAAGGGACACAAGTATCGATAAAGCATGTTTGTCTAAATAAAATTATGCAAACCATTGGAAGAATCACTTTTTGTGGATGGTATCCTCTTCCAGAAAAATTTTGCCTTTCTTTCTGGAAAACCCGTGTTTAGGATTTCAAAAGAACACAGAAATGCAGAGCTTGGGAAGAACCAAAGCAGGGCAGAAAAATTGAAAAAAACCAAGGGTTTTCCTTGTTAAAAAACCATGTTTTAGAATTAAAAGAAACCCAAGTATCGATCAAAGCATGTTTGTCTAAATAAAATTACGCAAACCAATGGAATTATCACTTTTCGTGGATAGTATCCTCTTCTAGAAATGTTGTTTCTTTTTGAAAAAACCGTGTTTAGGATTTCAAAAGAACATAGAAATGCAGAGCTTGGGAAGAACCAAAGCAGGGCAGAAAAATTGAAGAATCCAAAGGTTTTCCTTCTTGAGAAACCATGTTTAGGAATTAAAAGAAATACAAATATCGATCAAAGCATGTTTGCCTAAATAAAATTATGCAAACCATTGGAAGAATCATTTTTTGTGTATGGTATTCTTTTTCAGAATAATTGTCTTTCTTTCTGGAAAAAACTGTGTTTAGGATTTCAAAGGAATAGAAATGCAGAGCTTGGGAAGAACCAAAGAAGGGCATAAAACTTGATGAAACCAAAGGTTTTTCTTCTTGAGAAACCATGTTTAGAATTTAAAAGAAACACAAATATCGATCAAAGCACGTTTGTCCAAATAAAATTACGCAAACCAATGGAATTATCACTTTTCGTGATTAGTATCCTCTTCCAGAAAAGTTGTTTCTTTTTGAAAAAACCTTGTTTAGGATTTCAAGAGAACATAGAAATGCAGAGCTTGGGAAGGACCGAAGCAGGGCAGAAAAATTGAAGAAACAAAAGGTTTTCCCTCTTGAGACACCATGTTTAGGAATTAAAAGAAACATGTATATTGATCAAAGCATGTCTGTCTAAATAAAAATATGCAAACAAATGGAAAAATCACTTTTAGTGGATGGTATTCTCTTCCAGAAAAATTTTGCCTTTCTTTCTGGAACACCCGTGTTTAGGATTTTAAAAGAACACAGAAATGCAGAGCTTGTGAAGAACCAAAGCAGGGCAGAAAAATTGAAAAAACCAAGGGTTTTCCTTGTTAAAAAACCATGTTTAAGAATTAAAAGAAACACAAGTATCGATCAAAGCATGTTTGTCTAAATAAAATTACGCAAACCAATGGAATTATCAGTTTTCGTGGATAGTATCCTCTTCCAGAGCAGAGGAGAGTTGTTTCTTTCTGATAAAAACCGTGTTTGGGATTTCAAAAGAACATAGAAATGCAGAGCTTGGGAAGAACCAAAGCAGGGCAGAAAAATTGAAGAAACCAAAGGTTTTCCTTCTTGAGACACCATGTTTAGGAATTAAAAGAAACACGTATATCGATCAAATCATGTCTGTCTAAATAAAAATATGCAAACAATTGGAAAAATCACTTTTCGTGGATCATATTCTCTTCCAGAAAAGTTGTTCCTTTCTGGAAAAAACTGTGTTTAGGATTTCAAAAAACATAGAAATGCAGAGCTTGGGAGTTAAAAAAGTAGGGCATAAAACTTGAAGAAACCAAAGGTTTTCCTTCTTGAGACACCATGTTTAGGAATTAAAAGAAACACGTATATCGATCAAAGCATGTCTGTCTAAATAAAAATATGCAAACCATTGGAAAAATCACTTTTCGTGGATAGTATTCTCTTCCAGAAAAATGTTGCCTTTCTTTCTGGAATAACCGTGTTTAGGATTTCAAAAGAACACAGAAATGCAGAGCTTGGGAAGAACCAAAACAGGGCAGAAAAATTGAAAAAACCAAGGGTTGTCCTTTTTAATAAACCGTGTTTAAGAATTAAAAGAAGCACAAGTATCGATCAAAGCATGCTTGTCTAAATAAAATTACGCAAACCATTGGAAGAATAACTTTTTGTGTATGGTATTCACTTCCAGAAAAATTCCAGAAAAGTTGTTTCTTTCTGAAAAAAACGTGTTTAGGATTTCAAAAGTACATCGAAATGCAGGGCTTGGGAAGAACCAAAGCAGGGCAAAAAAATTAAAGAAACCAAAGGTTCTCCTTCTTGAGAAAACATGTTTAGGAATTAAAAGAAACACAAATATCGATCAAAGCATGTTTGTCTAAATAAAATTACGCAAACCATTGGAAGAATCATTTTTCCTGGATTGTATTCTCTTCCAGAAAAATTGTCTTTCTTTCTGGAAAAAAACTGTGTTTAGAATTTCAAAAGAACATAGAAATGCAGAGCTTGGGAAGATCCAAAGCAGGGCATAAAACTTGAAGAAACCAAAGGTTTTCCTTCTTGAGACACCATGTTTAGGAATTAAAAGAAAGTATATCGATCAATGCATGTCTGTCTAAATAAAAATATGCAAACCATTAGAAGAATCACTTTTCGTGGATGGTAGTCTCTTCCAGAAAAATAGACGAAAGTCTTTCTTTCTGGGGAAACCATGTTTAACATTGTCAAAGAACATTAACATGTAGAACATGGGAAGAATCAAGGCAGAGCAGGGACAGAATTTATTTTTATGGATGTTATTCCCGTCCAGAGAAAAACGAACATGTTCCTAGAAAGGCAGTGCGTAGGATTTAAGGGAACATAAATATCAAAGAAGATTTATATGGATAAAATCGAGGAGAGTATGAAAGAACTACAATCTATACTATATGTAGACGCAGTTCTCTTAAAAAAAACAGAATCATTAGGTGTTTCATTCTGGAAAAACCGCTTTTAAAAACAGGCAAATATCGGCGATATCAAATTTCTCTAAGTAAAACCAAGCAGAACATGGGAACAATAATTTTTCGTGGTTGGTAATCTCTTCGAAAAACATTCAAACAAACCGAAGGTGTTCCGAACAGTTCTTAGAATTTTGAAGAAACGTAAATTTCGATCATAAGAAATTTCAGTGAAAATATTAAAAAAGTATCAATTTTTTGGAGGCAATGGTGTCCCGTCCTGAGAAATTGTGTTTAGAATTTTAAAGAGACAAATATCGACTGTAGCAAATTTCTCTGAGTGAAATCAAGCAGATCATGGAAAAAATTAGTTTTTCTGGACGGTATTCCTTTCCAGAAACATTGAAACGACTTAAAGATGCTTCTAGAAAAACCGTGATGAGAATTAAGAAACATAAATATTTGTCATAGCAAATTTCTATGGGTAAAATATAAGTTATAAGATTATAAAAGAAGCTAATTTTCGAATGCGGTATTCTCTTCCAGTAAAGTTAAAGAAGCCAAAAGACACATCCTGGAAAATCGAGTTTAAAATTTTTTATTAGGCATAAATATTGGTTACAGCAAATTTCTATAGGTAAAATCCATGTTTGTCTATGTTCCATCCAACAAACAATCCATTTTTTTCCAGAAAAAAATGAACAAGGCAATGGTGTTCTGTCCTGGAAAAATTGTGTTTAGAATTTTAAAGAAATATGAAACAAAGCATGTTAATATCTAATTAATTTTTGTGGATGGTATTCTCTTCCAGAAACGTGAAGAAAACCAAAGGTGTTCTTGGCTTCGAACTTTAGTAACTTGGAATTTTAAAGAAACATAAATATGGGTTGCAAGGAATGTCTATAGGTAAAATCAATAATTCTAAAAGGAAGATGAGAGAAAAACTTGGCTCTAATAGACCAAGTTTTCAGGACTCCTCCTTTTTGTCTCGGAGATGGTTTGGTCCGTTTTTGAAACATAGGTCAGTATGTGTTGCTTTTCTATACATGACTATGCTCCAGCTTTCCGATTGGATTCTTTTTGGAATTGTTCCTTCCATTGAAGATATGTAGTAGTTAGGCACTGTCGAAACCACTTAGCAATATCTTGTGGAAATTCTTGATTAAAATGTTCTATAGCTTCCTTAATGGATACCACCGTGAAGAACAAAACAACCACAAAGCTAAGGAGGGCAATCCTCGGGAGAGAGTCTAAAAATGTAGTTTTTCGAAAAATAATTATTATATTGTTTTTTGGGGCTGAAGAAGTTTTGTGCGGTGTTTTGCGATGTTGCAGTTCATACTTACTGTTCCACTGGACCACTTCTTCAAATGCCGGAAAAAATCTAGAATGTACCCTGTATAGTGTTTTTATCACTTTATATATCTAACCTGAAAATGGCTTCATCGTAACTATTAACACCCTACCCCGAAAACGAAAAGTTCAAACTCCATTTCGCTGCTACACATTTTTCGCTTTCTTTTTACGTTTTTGACCCTACCCTTGAAACTACCCTCCGGGGAGAATTGCATTATATTTTCCGGTAGAAAGCGAATACAGCAATTTTCAGCGCGGCCCAGACATGTAGAATAAACGAATTTACGGTTATAGTGGCCGACCCTATATATACCTGCCACGAAAAACTATATCCGGGCTCGTCTATGCCCTATAGGGAGAGGACTCAATTTAAGACGACATGGAATGGGAGTGTCTAACTAAGAAGAGAACGGTCTTTGAACTAAATTAGAGCATGATGTTTTCTTAGGTTTTTGTTATTAATGTACCTGTTCTATTAGTCACGTTTAAACTTGTGAGGAGGAAATTTGTGCTGCATGCTTGACTCTCAGAGGAAATGGACTTTTTGCACAAAGTGGAAATGTAAATTCGAGCAGTCCGACAATTGCCTGGGGCACACCAATTTTCTCGGTAACAGGTCTCGGCAGAGTTCCGGAAAATCCAGACGATTCTATCTTGGAAAGATGTGGCTGCTCGTAGTCTAGCTAAAGGGCGATTGAGAATTATTATGTGATTGGATTGCCTTATTTTATTGAAATTGTATGCCGGACGAATACGGAGCATATTCGATTGTGTCGTGCCATTATGCTGAAATCTTTTCTCAAGGAAAAATTCGATTTTCGTTGCTTTTTTTGTGGTAAAATTCAGATAGCAGTCTGTCCATATAAAGGAGCAACTCATGCGCTGGACTGCCCAGCTGCTTAAGATAAGCTATAATTTAATTCGGAATTAAGTATGTAATAAGGCTCCACGATCAACTTCTTTTAATTCGCTTTATCGCCCATGTTTGCGGCCATCATATTAACATTTTGTACTGTTAGCCAGCCCTTTCGCGGCCGAAGACCGTGCTCGCGGTCATGGTCCATCGCGAGGAAACTACTGGTTCAAATCTGTTATTACTCTCAAGATCCGTTGCATGTTAGATGCCTTGTCTCGATACGGTTTCACTTGGCCTAGCATCGAAATAATAAGTGTTTAATAAACTGCAATGTTCGTAAAATATGGAGCGTTGCAAAACGAATTAACGAGAGAATATGGAGAAGGCTAACGCTTATGTGGAGTGAGTAGTGTGACGTTTATGTCATCGTTAGCGAGAGGAACAAAGCGAGAAACTCTTGATAAAGAGGGCTTTAAACAGCACAAGGAATGAAACTTAAGACGGGATTAGTGCAGTAAAATGTTATCATAAATGTCATGCAAGTGTTCTGTAAGGTCAGAAAGATTATTAATACATTAATACATAAACGACGTTAATATGATATCATGGTTTGACATCAACAGAACGTCAGTAATTAGGAAAAAATTGAAAAAAATCAGGTTGGAAACCGTTGACAAATGAAAATAGTTGTTAAAAATCATTGTTGTCTAGAAATGACGTTAATATGATATTATGTTACTGTCAAACAAATACATTGAGTTTCTTCGAACTTATTACATTATTTACTTTGCGTAATATTGAACAAAGATCAAGTTTGAAAAATTTATTAAAACACATGTTTCACACCTGTTGTTGCATTGCATCCACGAGCATGTTCCTCAGGGCTTGAATAGTAATTTTATATTTCATTCGGGACTTTTGATTAGTTTTTATGTGACGGTGAGAGGATCACCAACCTTTACCGAGTTGATTCGATTAATTTTAATTTGCAAAGCATAACCTCTTTTGTTGTTGATATTTCTTATTGGCATGATAACTTTGACTCTATTTTTATTTTGCATAACGACATTGGAGTGGGGAACGGATTGCCGTGGCCTTTGTGCTGTGTCGAATAAGGATGCAAAGATGCACGCACTCATCATATTTTCTAAAGCGATGTCCCGTGGAGATTTCATTCGGCGGCACTTTCAATTTACCTGTTTGACATTGAGTGACGAATTTATTAATTTCTTAATTTCATTTTCTTTTCCTGACTTGTTTCATATCTGATTTATGGGGTCGGTCTAGTCCTGATTTGTTTACTACTTGTGCTAATTTTAACTTCAGTTATTCAAATATTTATCTTCAATTCGTTTCATCTTCTGAGCTTGGATCATGCGTGATGCCACTGTTTCATTGATTTCTCTGATTGGCCATGTGACACGTGACTTCCTCCCCTCTTTCCTCATGGCACCGGTGTGCTTTTTTTTCCGGCTTGTTTTTTTCTTTTTTCTTTCCTTGAAATTCGACGAGAGACCAGCTAAGGGCTCGGGCTGTATCTTTTTATCGCCCCTAGTAATAACTTCGAGTTGATATTCATTCAATGTTCAGAAACTGTTTTCGAATTTTTTGACTGAATTCTCTTTTTTAGGTTAGTTTAGGTTATCAATTAATTAAAAGAAACTAACCGATCTAATTCTTATTCAGTAAACTGAACTAATCTAATTCTTTTTCAGTCAAATTCCTGATTCTGATCTTATCAAGTCAGATTTCTAATAAACCAAGCTGAGTTGACCTAAAAGAAAACTGTCAACTGAATTTGAGTATGAAGTCTCTATTTAATCACCTAATGAACTCACCGATCTAAAATATCCAAAACATGAAAAAAATGTAATGGCTATTCAGTAAAACTTCTTCAAGAAAAATGTACTCTTAAAAGCCTCTTTTTCCGGGTTTTGAGTCAATTATTTGTTTCTAGATCAGCAATTGATAGAGAGTTGAGTATCCAAAATCTCAATAAATCTAATTAATTTTATTCAATTAGATTTCTCATTTACTCACCACTAAGAACTTCTTTTAAGTGGTTCCGTGGAGTTTCTGTTTCTAGATTACCTTAGGTAGGTAGTAGGGTACTAAAATATCCAAAACCTGAAATAATTTAATTGTTATTTAGTAAAAATCTTTTCAAGTATAATTTACTCTCAGAAGCTTTTTGTGAGGGTGGGGGGGGGGGAGGGTTGGGTGAAATCTTCACTTCTAGATTACCAATTAATAGAGAGTTTAGGTACTCAAATCCTAAATAAATCTAAATGTTTTTATTCAGTCAACTTTCTCATTAACTCACCACTTACGCTCAGAACTTCTTGTTTGTCTTTTAATTTATTACTATTACTACTTTAATTAAACCATCTAATGGATTCACACAGTTTAGTTATCCAAAACCTGAACAAATCGTTATCAATCTCAAATTATTCTTATTTAGTCAAAGGGCTAATGTTTCCAAAATGTACATAGATCTAATTCTTATTCACTCAAATTTCTAATGAATTTACCATCCAATGAATTCACGGAGTTTAGTTATCCAAAACCTGAGCAAATCTCTCTCAATGTCAAATCATTTTGATTCAGTCAAATGGCTTCCAAGGTTTCCATAACTTAAAAAGGTCTCTAGAAGAATTCTTATTCAGTCAAATTTCTGAAAGTGCGGTCATAAAAAAATAAGTTTAGGTATCCAAAACCTGAACAAATCTAATTATTCAGTCAAAAGGCTAATTTTTTCAAAACTTGAACATATCTAATCCTTATTCAATCAACTTTCTAATGGCCTTACCACTTACTTTTAGAAGCATTTTTTACTGTTTTGGGTGGGTTCTTCGTTTCTAGTATAGGTTAGGTAATAGAGAGTTAAGGAATCTAAAACCTGAACAAATCTTTCTCAAACTCAAATTATTCTTATTCAGTCAAAGGGCTAAGGTTTCTAAAATGTACATGTCGATCTAATTAATTAATACAATACAATTAAACCATCCAATGAATTCACTGAGTTTAGTTATTCAAAACCAAAACAAATCTTTCTCAATCTCAAATCATTTGGCAGTCACATGGCTGCAGTCTCCAAAACTTGAAAGGATCTCTAGAAGAATTCTTATTCAGTCAAATTTCTGAAAGTGCGGTCGTAAAAAAAATAAGCTTATGTATCCAAAACCTGAACAAATTTAATTATTATTCATTCAAAAAGCTAAGGATTCCAAAACTTAGACATATTGAATTCTTATTCAGTCAAATTTCTAATCAATTCACCCTTTTCTTTAAGAATTATTTTTCTAGTATTTTGGGTGGGTTCTGTATTTCTAGTTTAGGTTAGGTAATAGAGAGTTAAGCTATCTAAAACCAGACCAAATGTAATTTTTATTCAGTCAAAGAGCTAATGTTTCCAAAACTTGAACAAATATAATCCTTATTCAGTCAAATTTCCAATGAACTCACCACTTACTGTCAGAAGCATCTTTTTGAGGATTTTAGGTAGATTGTTTGTGTTTGGTTTAAGCTAGGTAATTAATGTTAAGATATCCAAATCTTGAACAGATCTAATTCTTATTCAGTGAATGAACCCACCACTTACTCTCAAAAGCTACTTTTTAGTGTTTTCGATGGGTTCCTCGTTTCTAGTTTAGCTTAGGTAATAGAGAGCTAAAGCATCTAAAACCTGCCCAAATGTAATTCTTATTCAGCCAAATTTGTAATGAATTTATTATTAAACCATCCAATGAACTCACCGAGTTTAGTTATCCAAAACCTGAACCCATTCTTTTTAATCTCAAGTTGCTCTGATTCAGTCAAATTCTCAATCTCAAAATATTTTTATTCAGTCAAAGATCTAAAGTTTTCAAAACTTGAAAAGTTCTCTAGAATAATTCTTATTCCGTCAAATTTCTGAAAGTGCGGTCATAAAAAAAGTAAGTTTAAGTATCCAAAACCTGAACAAATCTTATTATTATTCAGTCAGAAGTCTAAGGATTCCAAAACTTATATCTATTGAATTCTTATTCAATCATGTCTAATGAATACACCACTTACTTTAAAAAGCATTTTTTTGTGTTTTGGGTGGGTTCTTCATTGCTAGTAGGTGAGGTAATAGAAAGTTAAGCTATCCAAAATCTGACCAAATGTAATTTTTATTCAGTCAAAGAGCTAAAGTTTTCAAAACTTGAACAGATCTAATTTTTATTCAGTCAAATTTCTAATGAAGGCACCACTTACTTTCAGAAGAATCTCTTTAGTGTTTGGGGTGGGTTGTTCGTTTTAAGTTTCAGTTAGGTAATAGAGAGCTAAGGTATTTAAACCCTGACTAAATGTAATTCTTATTCCGCCAAATTCCTAATAAATTTACCATTAAACCATTCAATGTACTCACCGAGTTTAGTTATCCAAAACCTGAACAAAACCTGCTGAATTTCATATTATTCTTATTCAGTCAAAGGGCTAAGGTTTCTAAAATGTACATATAGATCTAATTCTTATTCACTCAAATTTCTAATGGATTCACAATTAAACCATTCAATGAACTCACGGAGTTTAGTTATTCAAAACCTGAACAAATCTTTCTCAATCTCAAAAACATTTTGATTCAGTCAAATGGCTAAAGTTTCCAAAACTTAAAAAGATCTCTAGAAGAATTCTTATTCAGTCAAATTTCTGAAAGTGCGGTCATAAAAAAATAAGCTTATGTATCCAAAACCTGAACAAATCTAATTATTATTCAGTCAAAAGGCTAAGGATTCCAAAACTTAGACATATTGAATTCTTATTCAGTCAAATTTCTAATGAATTCACCTTTTTCTTTAAGAATTATTTTTCTAGTGTTTTGGGTGGGTTCTTTATTTCTAGTGTAGGTTAGGTAATAGAGAGTTAAGCTATCTAACATCTGACCAAATGTAAATCTTATTCAGCCAAATTTCTAGTACATTTTCCATTAACCACCCAATGATAGTTAACCAAAACCCGAACAAATTCTTCTCTGACTGTTTCACGGCCGCCCGGTCAAAATACAATCTAAAGTGTTATCCGAGCTTTGAAGTCATGGTCCAATGGAATTTCATCCTGACGTTTCGTCTACAGCTGTGGAAGCTTGCGCACACTGTTTATAGAAAACCAACACACACTGACAGATACCTCAATAACGGATCAAATCATCATCCCAGTCAGAAAAGGCGAGTCATAAAGACTCTGTCGGTGAGAGCCAAGAGAATTTGTGAGCCGGTTAAATTGGAACGGGAAATTAAGCATCTGGAAAGAGCCTTTGGTTGGAATGGATACAGCAAGCACGAATTCGATAGGGCCGCCTGTCCAAGGAATGTGGTGCGCCAGGAAGGAACAACGGGAAAAGATGAAGAAAAGCGCGGATGGCCTAGTCTACCATACATCCAGAAAGTAACGAGTAAGATCGGCAGGCACTCGTACAACGGAGTTGGTGGATGTATTATATCAATTGTAGCATTTCTATCCGAGACTAACGAGAGAGGCAGTTAAGATCTTTAAACACGACAACAGTTTCAGCAGGAAGCAAGATATAACATTTTTAGGTGCAGACTGGAAACGAGTTCTACGCCATACTTTAAACGCGCCGAAACCCTGCGCTATCACTACACCCACCTCAGTCCCTGCACTGCAGCGTGACGGCGGGGTAATAAATACCGCGGAGCTCACCACAGTCGAATCAGTCAACGTCGAGAAGCACGAGAGATCACTTCGCCCATTGCCTCATCGCTTTTGATAATGTCTGCCGAAGCTGTAGACGAAACGTCAGAAATATATTCAGTTGGACAACGGCTTCGAAGCCCGAAAATCACTTTTTCTCAATCTAAAATCATTTTTATTCAGTCAAATGCCTGGGGTTTCCAAAACTTGAAAGGAACTAATTCTTAGTCAGCCAAATTTCTAAAATTGTTTTTAAAAAAATAAAACTGTTACGACCGAGAACAGCGACATCATGCTGCATAAACCCGGCCAAGACAATTAAGTGGTCTTCTATAGAGGAAGATGTAGGATCGGTTAAGGTTGACCTGTTTGATAGCCGCTATGTTCTAGATGTTCTCTGAAACTGAGTCTGTCGTATTTTTTAAAGGTGCTATAGTGGAGGACTCCTTCTTTCTCTACACCCTTATTGCCATGAAAAACAATACCTGCTATGAAAAGAAATTTATAACTGCTATTGTAGTTTCTCTGGAATTTTCCCCCACAAACGCGCTCCCCGGAGGACTTTTACTGGGAGTGCGTTCCGAAATCCTGAAGCCGAATTCTTATAGGCAATGTCAAGTAGAAATAAATGTTGGATTGTAACAGGCAACTTCTTCCTCTATACAACAATTAACAGAACAAACAAGCACATACTCACTCAACCATCTGCAGACCAGGGATCTGAGGTCAAGTTTCTCTCATGCGTTGATTATTCAACAATAAACACACGCTAAACGGGCGTGCAAACAACTATAAAGCTACAATTCGAAACACAATAAACCTTCCGGTCAATGTGACGGGTAATTCAAATACTTTTTTAAGTGATGTTTGCCTAACTAATAGACTTTAAAATAGCCTGCAAGGATGGGAACGGAAATGCAAACAGAAACTTGGCGCTGTTGATGGTCTTTGATAATTAACGTGCACTTTCTTAATCCCCTCTAATCCCCTAAAATGTTGGTAATTAAAAATCCAGCAAGCCAATAAACTTGCTAAACTGTTCCGTTTAAATAGCACTCTCGCGTATTAATGCACCGGCCGTTTATCGTGCTTTACCACCCGTATTAGGGGCTCGAAACTTTCGCCTAATAAAATAGTTAAAGTTCAGGGGCAAAACGGGAGTTCACCGAGGCGGAACAGGAAGTAAGCCCTTAGGCCAATACGCCATCAGAACCGGAGAAAGTTGCTGGAGACGCTCGCAGTTTTCATTTCGCAATGTTGTATTCTTTATTGTTTGAGCAGGTTGGAGAAAACCGCGAGCCCTGTAGGGCGTAGCTGAGTCCAGGATTCCGGATCAAGGAATATTCGTGCCGGGCAAAAACTTTTATTACACTCCCATACATTTTAAACGCCGTAATTTTTTAAAACGAAATCGGTCGTCATTATCGCGGCACTAAACTTTTACCACGATGGCGGTCATTTAATATACCCTTATCTCGAACCCTGTCAACCCCACGACATAGGCAGTTACGGAGTTAACTATATAGTTTTTATAGCGTGCTATAAAACCATTATTTCTGCTATATGGGGAATTTAGGCGATGGTATTAGCCATAATACGCAGCAGTCGCATGAATGTGCCGAATAAGCTTCGATGTAGCTGGAATTGTACGGTCGTATTTTCCGGGATATTTTGCCTGTTCTGGGCTCTAGAGGGTGTTAAAATTGAGGGAGCCGGAAAGGGGGTGGGGGGTGATTCCATAAAGGATAATTTGGAGATTATCATTAGAGGTGTCTGTGTTGGAATGGCGTAATGTAATAGTGAGTACCTGTCAGCCGGATAATTTTAACGAAGGGAGCGACATCTGTTATTTCATTTTTAGCAGTCTTCACTCTGCTAAGTCTAGTTGTATGTGGTAAACTTGTAAATTTAATAATCAAATACTTTTTTTTGTGCGCTCGAGGGCCGCTTGTGTGGTGGTCAAGGAGCTGTCCATAAAGTCAGTATAGAATAGTTGTTGGCTCAAGTTAGCTCAGGTTAGTTCAGGTTTGTTTAGATTTGCTTAGGTTAAATTAGATCAGTTCTGGTTATTCAGGTTAGTTCAGGCTCGATTAGGTGCCAGTTGAAAACAACCCATGTGGTAATGAGAAACACACAAGTGACCCTGCATAGAAGGTAATACTGTTTTTTTTAACTAATTATTATCTCGTTTTTTTATTAAATCTTAATAAAACCCTGTTTCTGTTTTCTTTGCAAAAAGCTTAATATTTTTTTTTGCTTTTAAGAATTCTTTTTTTATTATTTTACTCATTCATCTCAATATATTTTTTTTGCTTATGAAATGAGCTCCCAAACAAACAGTGTATTTGAATGCCAGTAGGGGTATTAGACCCCGGAGTATTTGTTTCTGTGTGTTTCCTTTTTAACAGCTGCAATATTTTGGAAATATAGAAAACAGGTAAGTCTTAATTTTCCAAATTGTAAATAATACCTTTTTGAATAATTTAAACCAGAGTTTTTTGTGAAAAGGCTAAACATTTCGATCAATATAGTTAATATAATTTCTTATAATTTCGTCAAACTTAATATAATTTCATCAAACATATAATTTTAAATTAGCATTTTTTTTTATCTTTCAGTAGAGTCGTCTTTCCTATCCGGCGACACACTGTATACTAATATTTTAAGTATTGGCGTTGCTTCGCAATACGATTCTTAGACTTGGTTCTTACAAAAAAACAAAATGAACTAACTAATCATAACCTACGAAGTGTTCATCATAAAGAGAAAATGATATACTGTGCGTCCAAGATAAGGATGCACTGCATGGGGATTTCCGAACTGATCTAGAAATGGTTTGCAAAAATGAGTTGCTTGTTTTAATTTTTTACATTTCTAAAAAAAGGTATTTTATGGATTTTATTTACTTTTACATTTTTTTAGTCATTTTCAACAATATAACAAAATAACACTTTCACATTGCATATTGTAAAACTATACAAGATCTCATTTGTTAAGTTTTATTCCAATGTTTCGTTACCGAGTACTTACATCATCAGCTTTACTTTCTTATATAATATTTTATACGAATAAGTCCTAGAGTAATAAGAGACACGTCCAAAAGCAAATAAGTCACCGACACAGAAGACACAAGGAACTAAGCTGCGTACTTCCGAATGTCAAAGTCGTTGCTGAGACTCAACGAACAACCGAATACGAGTAAGTAAGTAGACAACGACGAACTACCGGAAGATGCTCTTTCGCAAAAGTACGATAAGGAAACATTTCAAAGATATTTGAAGATTGAATATACATTGCAAACGTCGAACACAAAATGAAGTACTAGACGGAAACCAGGGATATTGATAAAAGGGGGGACGAAGTTGAATTCTCTGTTCACCAGGGCTAGAATGAAGGACAATCGTCCGCCTTGTCGATACCGATGAATAGGCAAGCAGGACCACAGCCCCAAACGAAGTCACCAATGCCATACATATAACACATATAACACTTGCCACCAAGGCACTCGTCTTCTCCATACCACACAAACAGGCCTTTCAAATCTCCAATTCCTGACTACGGTGGAGGCACTCTCCTAGTCCTGACTTCTTTCTTCTTCTTCTTGTTTTCGGAAGCCTTAAGGCTTGTTTTACCCATCCGTTTGCCCCTCTTGGGATGTCGACGACCAGCTGTGCTTCCACCTCTTGGGAGGCCGCCCTGGTGGTCTGCTGGATGCTTCTGGCGATTTTTGCCAGTCTTTGGTTTCCCAGCCTGGATATGTGTTCGTTCCAAAAACGTCTTCTGGCACGGATCCATCTATCCACGTCCTCTAGCCCGCACTCTTCCCTAATTTCGCTACTCCTTCTTTGGTCCCAGAGTGTGCTCCCTATGATCATTCTTAGTATTCTCATTTGGCTGGTTCGCGACATCCTTTTTGTCTCCGCTGTGTCAGCTCTTGTTTCTGCCGTGCATGTTATTACGGACCTGACACATGCTTTACATATTGTACCTTTGGTCGGGATTGATATGCATGTGTTTTTCCATACGGTTGTTCGTAGAGCTCCCGCTATCCTGGCTGCCTCTGGTTTCGTACACCAGTCTTGAGTTCACCATATGGTTGTATTGTTGTTCCCAGATAGTTGAATTCAGGAGTATGGTCTATTGTTATGTTGTTTAGTTGTAGTTTGCATCTGCGTGGTTCCCGGGCCATCACCATGCTTTTTGTTTGGTTGATATTTCCATGTTGACATTTTCGGTCTCTTTCTTAAATACCTGTAAGAGCCATTGCAGCCCGTCTTACGAGTCCGCGAATAGCGTTACGTCGTCTGCGTAACATATTATCTTAAGTTGTTGGTTTCCCATCTTGTATCCCTGGTCTACCTTACGCTCTTGCTCTATTATTCTGTCCATTATGATGTTCAACAGCAGTGGGCTGAGGCTTTCTCCTTGTTCCTGTGCTTTGCTCTATTTTTTCTATTGTTGTTAATTTCGATCGTATTGTTGTGGTGTTATTTGTGTTGAGCTCTCTAATCCTGTCCGTGATGCTTGGGGGTTTTCCCTTCGGTTCAGCTCGTTCCTAATGTCCTCCAGCCTTATGCTGTCGAACGCTTTCGTAAAATCTATAAAGCACAGGTATGCTGGTTTGTTATACTCTATTGCCTTCTGTATAACCTGCCTGATAACCAACCCTGCGTCAATCGTCGAACGGTTCTTCCGAAAACCTTGCTGCTCCTCGCTTATTGTGGTGTAGCTGAGAATACGGTGTTGTAGCATAAGAGTGAATAATTTCATGGTCGTGTCTAGAAGCGATATTCCAGCAGTTCGGTAGTTCGCCGGACCTGAGGTTTTTCCCTTTTTGAATATAGGGATTGTGTAATATGTTGTTGAATAGTTCGGCCAGCTATCGAGCCAGAGCTTCTCATCCGCACTTCAGCAGTTCGTTGGGGACGTTGTCCGGACCGGGAGATTTACGGTTTTTCAGGTGCTTCATCTCGGATATCACTTCCTCCATCGTGTATTGTTCTATATCGTCGATGTCTATGACTTCGCCTCGGTTCAACCTCCCCCGCCCCTTAGGCCTTCGTTGTTCTTATCCGTCCTGTTCCTATACAGACCCTGAAAATAGGTGGTCCACTCGGATACTGAGATGTTATTTAATTGTACTGTCTCATTTATTTCCTCTTTGTTGTTCTGAGTATTTTTCATATGCGTTTTTGGGTTCCATAGAAGTCACTTTCCATTTCTCTACTGAAGTTCTCCCAATGCTCTCTCTTTATTTCTCTTATACGGTTGCTTACTCTGTTCCTTGTTTCGATGCATTTGATGTGGTTTCTTGGGGTCTTGTTGGCTATGTATGTTAGGTGTTTCTTTTCACGGCCTTTCTTTTCACCTCTGGTTTGAACCATTTTTATTTCTGTGTTTTGTCGTGTTGATTGTTCTTTTGCCTAGTGCCTCCCCTGCTGCTTGGTTTATGTTGTTTAGTAGGATGTGCCATGGGGGGTCTACTGTGTGTTGCTGGAGGATGGGTTCCCTTTCAATTCTTTGGGGTATGCGCCGTTTGTCCAGCGTGCTTTCTGTCTTTAGTGACTCGATATTGAACTTTGTTGGTGAGATGTTGTACAGAGCAGAAGCAGGCGACATCCTCCAGCGTGTTTTAGATCCAACACTGCATGACAGATGGCTCTCAGTTCGAGAAGCAGCCCATATTGCTCTGTACTTCGCTGGTTATCGGAAACAGAACGAATTGAAACGAGTGTATGTGGTCACCAATTTGTCGATCAACCCATGTGCTTAATAGTTTCGGGGTCTATCCCTCATCAGCACAGCTTTGGCTGGTCGACAAGTTAGGGACCATGATTCGGCAACTTCAAGCCGGAAACCTACGGAGTACCGTACTCCGTAGGTACCAGCCATTTGTCGACCAGCCAAAGCTGTGCTGATGAGGCGTAGACCCCGAAACTAGTACGCAGATGGGTTGATCGACAAATTGGTGACCACGTACACTCGATTGAACTTTGTTGTTGGGTTATCCGTTTTCTTCCTGTTGGGTGGTGTTATTGCCATGATACTTATTCCCATTACTAAGTTATGGTCTGATCCGATGTTTGCCGATGTTAGTGATCTAACATCCTGTATTTGCTCTGGCTTGATGGCTCTATTCGTTATTATGTTGTCTATTGTGGACGTTACCCCTCTATTGCCCTGAAACGTGACTTTGTGTTGGGGTTTGTGTTTAAAGTTTGTGTTTAAAGTTGTTAATCCTTACTTCCTGGTAAGCACAAAATTCAACAAGCTTCTCACCTTGCTCGTTCACTGTTCAAATCGATGGTCTCCTGGACAGACTTTCCAGTATCTGGTGCGTAAACGGACAGTAAGTGAAGAGTTTGTTTGTTTAGTTTCACGTTTTTTTTTATTATTTTGTCATTTATGTACTTAATTGCGATTATGGAGTCCTTGAATTTTTGGTTGATCAGCATTCCAACTCCCGACGCTGCTCTTGTGTCTTTTGGTTCGCCTGAGCAAATCAGAAAGTAGTTATCATATGGTTCTGTTCCTTTCCCTCTCTTTTTTGTTTCGGATATGACACATTAGTTCAGGTTAGCGACACATTAGTGTATTTTATGGTGCTGTAGTTCTAGTATGATTTCCTGATCTTTCCACGGAATGATCTTACGTTCCAACATCCCAGCTTTATCTGTTTTTTGTGTTTATTCCGTCTCATTATCTTTGATCTCGCTTGTGTCGTCAACATTGAGTCCGTCCTGTTCCGAGGCAATGCTTGGGTTCTATGAGCATGGCGGTTGTTTTATGGAGGGTAGGTTGCTAGCCTCGCCCTCCAACCCTCCTCCTTTATCCGGGCTTCGGACCGGAAGTGACACCATCTTAGCTACTCAATTCACCCAGTGATACCTCAGGCGGAGTTCTGCTACCATTATCAATATTCAGCACTGTCGCACTACAGGAACGGGCTCTCACCAAAGCCTGATTATACGTAGCCTGTGAAGATCTCTGCTTCACCAATTAGAACCATGATAATTCTCCTACTCCACTGCACAAAAAAAAGCTCAAGACGCAGAGAGAAGAAAGCTCTTCTGACATTCGTTACGATAGTACGATAGTGGATACGCTCCTAACTATACCGCAGAAAAAGCTTGATCGTCCAAGGTAGTCTAGAGGAAATCAAAACCAGAGCCACCACGTACACTTCGAACTTTAACATCCAAAGACTGAACCACAAGCCCAGTGGCCTCAAGAGTCCTGGACTGATTTCAAGTCTCAACACAAGCCATAAAGATAAACGGCATGACATCTAGATTTCTCGTTTCCAAAAAAAAAGTGACAGTGTGGATATCGGCAGTTGGTATCCGGATTTTCGCAACAACAAAAGCTTTGGGGATCGAAGTGAGAATATAAACATCTCTGGATTACTTCAAGACGATTAATAGTGATTCTGACGATTGGAGGGGCAGGAGTTATAATAGCACAACTTCTAGATCTACCACCAGGAGCTTCAAGGCGCAGATACGTATGGACTACCTTTCAGACTTAGAGACACCCACATCACAACATCCACTTCGTCTTCCAGCCATTCAGTCCTGCGCCGAGGTAGAAATTCCAGTGCGAATTTTTCGGAAACTTACAGCACGACCACAGGGAATGACGAACGATCACCATCGAGAATCATCATTAAAAGTATCAAGTTTGTTTAAAGAGGAGTCGCGTTCTGGTTGGTCCACAGGTCGTTCGTCCTTCTGGCGCAACTAATGAAACGACTTCAGTCTTCTATGGATGTAGCAAACTGAATATGAGCAGATTAGCTCCTCTAAAAGACTCTCCTTAATTATACAGGGTGGTCTTTTTAACTTGAGACAGCGAGATATCTGGAGAACTAGTAGGGCAAAAGATTTCGCTATAATGGTAATCTATAATTTAGAGCTTCACGAGACCGAGACCGAGACTTACATACTCTCGATCTCGGTCTCGAATTTATAATTAAGTCTCGGTCTCGGACTCGGTCTTGTGCATTGAGACCGAGACCGAGACTCGCGAAATCTCGGTCTTAGTCTCGTAGTAGCAACTCGAGTCTCGGTCGCGAAAAAAGGTAGTATCTCAAAAAATCTTATTATGTTTGAATTGCATATTCAATTTTCTTCTGAATTTTTGAGTTATAACGCACAGTTGACTTCTGTTGGGAGGTAAAAGAGGACATCAAGAAGAGCAAAAAAACAGGTGGATTAACTCCCATCGGGGCACTTGTTCTAAAGTGACAGGCGGTGTCAAACTTGAAAATTGAGAAAAAAGTCGTTATAAATTTCAGAATTTTTTTTGCTGCATTTGATGGGAATGGCCCGTCTGCAATTCACTAGAAAGGTAACAAATTCAATTCTAATGTAATTAACAATTAAAGTAATTTTTTCAAAAATTGGCCAAAAACTCGATTTTAAAAGTGCCTGAAAATCGACCCCCGAAAGGGTCTAACTCCGAAAATGTTGCCTCTACGGCACTTTTGTTGCACCTATGGGACTTTTGTTGGCGGGAGGTGAAAGGGGACATTAAGAAGGGCAAAAAACAGTTGAATTCACTCAAATCGGTGCACTCGTTTTAAAGTTAAAGGCGGTCAAACTTGAAAATTGAGAAAAAAGTCGTACTACCCCCTCCCCCCTTAAACAAGTTCAGGAAAATTTAGGAAATTTTTCTTTGCTGTTTTTAATTGGAAGGCACGTCTGCAATTCCCTAAGAATGTAACAAACTCAATTCGAATGAAATTAACGCTTGAAGTGGTTTTTTTTAAATTTGCCATAAACTCTATTTAAAAGTGCCCAAAAATCGGCCACCGAAGGGGCCTAACTCGGAAAATATTGCACCTACGAGACTACTGTTGAAGGAAAGGGCACATCAAGGAGAGCAAAAAACAGGTGGATACACTCCAAATGGTCCACTCGTCCTAAAGTTACAGGGAGTTTAAGTTGAAAATCGAGAAAAAAGTTGTAACATCCCTCCTCTCCTTTGGTCAATTTAAAAAAAGATTGGAACCTTTTTTTTTTTAGTTTTTTTCATCGCAATGGCACGTCTGCAATTCCCGAAAAATGTAAAAAAACTCAATTCGAATGAACTTTACCCTTAAAGTATTTTTTTTTAATTAACCAAAAGCTCGATTTTAAAAGAACCTAAAAATCGCCCACCGAAGGGTCGTCTCTCCGAAAATGCTGCATCTACGGGACTTGTATTCGCGGGAGGTAAAACAGGACATCAAGAAGAGCAAAAAACAGGTGGCTTCACTCCCATCGATGGACTCGTTCTAAAGTTACAGGAGGTCAAACTTGAAAATTGAGAAAAAAGTCGTTATAGGTCAAGTTAAAAAAAAAATCAGAAATTTCTTTTTGGTGTTGTTGATAGGAATGGCACGTCTGCAATTCACTAAGAACGTAACATATTCAATCCTAATTATATTAACCCTGAAAGTAAATTTTTTAAAAATTGGTCAAAAACTCGATTTTAAAAGATGACATCAAGAAGAGCAAAAAACAGTTAGATTCACTCCCATCGGTCCACTGGTTTTAATGTTACAGCCGGTCAAACTCGAAAATTGACGAAAAAGTCATTCTAGCCCCCCCCCCCCCCACCCCCTCTTTGGTCAAGTTCAAATAAATTTCAGATTTTTTTTTTGCTATTTTTGATGGGAATGGCACGTGTGCAATTCACTAAGAACGTAACAAACTCAATTTTAATGAAATTAACCCTTAAAGTAATTTTTCAAAAAATTGGCCAAAAACTCGATGTTATAAGTGCCTAAAAATCGTCCACCGAAGGGGTCTGATTTTTAAGATTTAATATCGGACCATCTATTAAGAACCTTTTGACGAATTGCAACTTTTTAAAATGTGCTTAATTTTTTGTTTTTATTTAGTTTTAAATCATTTTTTGCCTCACACTCCTTTTTAGCCTTCTTCTGCATTTTTAACGCATTTACCTTTTCTCTATATTGTTCTTTTCCAAGTTCTTAATATTTTTCCTTTTTTGGTTTTTCATACATCTTCTCACCGTTTACATATCTGTTCTTTTATATTTATTCATCAATCGACCTGATTTGTTCTTTGTATGATTAATTTGTATTGTTTCTAATCCGTGATATTTTCCATATTTATAAGACATTTGCTTCATTTACTATTTTTTTAAATAGTCATTGTACGTTTTCTATGGTTTGAAGAAATTTTATTGAATCATTTTTCAGCCACTTTCCTTTTGATAATTTTTTATTATTTAAATTATTTTTATTATTTCTTTTCCCAATAACATTCTGTAATATTTTCTGTTTTTTATATTTGTAGCTCAATTGCTCCCCTTTTTAATTCCTGTATCTTTGATCATTTTGTCTCATAATAATTTTCTGCCAATAAAGTTCCCTTCTTCGTTTTTGTTTTTTTTTATTAAATTTCTTCTCTCTAGTTGGTTTACGTCTATTCTTCCATTCGCAAAATTTTTACTCCTTTCTATTTTAGATCATTTACTATTTTTTCTATTACTTCTTACTTTATTTTTGAGCGTCCTATACTGTTTTTTGTTTGAATAAATTTCTGCTATTCTTTATATTTTTAAATTTTAGCACATCTGCTTTTTCTCTCAATTGCCGTTTTTTTATGTTCTTAAATTTAATTGGCTCTCTTTCGGTTCAAGCACCTATTCATTGTAATTTTTAATTTTTGTATATCCATAATTTTTTAATCTTTGTAATATCCATAATTTGTAATTGTAATATCCATAATTTTTTCTTTACTTTTATAATCTCTACTTCTTTCCATACTCCCTTTGACCTACCTTTTCTCCTTTTTCTAAATTTAATATTTTTTCTTAATTTCCCTTTCTGTTTCCTCTTCAGTGTGAATTGGTTTGCTACCAATTGTCAATATTTAACAGATATTCTTCTAGTTTATTTCAAACTAAATGTGAAATTTCTAGACTGCTTTATTTAACAGTTTTTCATATTTATCAGTTTATGTTCTGTTTTCTTTTGATTTTGTAAAGTTTTATTCTCTTCTTTGCTTATTACTGCTTTTAAATATTCTGGTTAGTATTCTTTGTATATTATTTTATTTTTCAATTTTGTTATTTTACAAGTTTTCAATTATTTCCTGATTTTTAGTATCGGACTATTTCTTATAGAGCTTCACGAGACCGAGACGGAGACCGAGACTTACATACTCTCTGTAAGTCTGTGTCGGTCTCAAATTTATAGTTGAGTCTCGGTCTCGGTCTTGATCTTGTAGTAGCAACTCGAGTCTCGGTCTCAAAAAAAGGTAGTATCTCAAAAAATCTTATTATGTTTGAATTGCATATTCAATTTTCTTCTGAATTATTGAGTATAACGCACAGTTTTCAGAGAAATTTTTTGTGTATAAATGTTGACTTAAAATCAAAATTTGAAATTATTGAGGGTTCCAATTTCCAATGTAGAATCAGGTTAGTTCAGGTTAGTTTAATGTAAAACTGCATTAGACCTGCCCGTAGGTGGCCACTGAAGCAACTAAACATATTTTTTTATAAAAAAAAATGCGTCCTGTCTTAGCTGTCGACACATCTACAAAATTTCATTGAAAATATGGAAATATTTCAAATCAGGCTTTATATTATGAACTCGAATATGCATGTCGAAAAAGTGCACATACTGCCAATGGAAAAATTCCAATTTTTTAGCTTTATTTTGTGGTAGAATGAAGTAATTTAAACCAACTTAAAAATTACCCTGTATAGAAATAATACAATACGTTTGCAAACCAAAAATGTCATTATCATATTGTTAACTGTCAGGCTAGTCACACTCAGGAATTCATAAAACTTATTTATGATAGTTGATAGTTATTTGGGGGCGGAAAGTAACACTTTACACTTGTCTTCCTCTTTGGTTCTTGCTCGCTTTGAGGCGATTTCATTCGTGATGAAACTACTTTGTAAGCAAACTAAGTCTCGTTTTTCTATACAATGCGGAAAATAGAAAACTCTGGTAAGTATGTACTAGAGTACTTCTCTAGTACGTACTTAAAGTAAAGTGTCTTTTCGTACTAAGAATAATTATATGCAACGCACTATTATAAGGACCCCTCGCCTGCTGATTACATAATACCTAATATCTTGCAAACGAATGATATTTTTCGAGACCGAGACTGTTGGCAGTATCGGTCTCGGTCTCGGTTTCGCAAACCGAGACCGAGAACGCGACCTAGACAGCCTCGGTCTCGGTCTCGAAGTCGATATTAAAGTCTCGGTCTCGATATCGTGGTCTCGTGAAGCTCTAACCTATATTAGTAGAAGGACTTATTTTAGGAACACTTTTTATATATACAGGGTGTCCCAGAAAAGTGTAACCTCATATAATGTAATATTTTTAAATAGGACACCCTGCATTTTTTACTAGATTTTGATAGATCTTAGAGCTCTTAGTTGGCTCTGAAAGTTTTACATCGTTGCCTGCAGTAGTTTAAGAGAAATTAATTAATAAACTGAAAGTATCTGATATGGCGTATCACGTACTCTTAAACCAGTTTTGTTACCTGTAAATTATAATAGGTACCTACCTACTACTAATATTCAGCTTTCAAATTTGACGTTTTTTTATAAAATGTTGGAACGTTTTTCTATGGAAGAAAAAGTTGAGATGATGTTGCTTTATGATATATGCCGTAGAAGTATTGTTAATGCCGTTGCATTGTACGTTGAACGTTTCCCAAACAGACTTGCTATCTCCCGCGCAAGTTTTTATGGCGTTTTAAGAGAATTAAATGAACATGGGAGTGTGCAGCCGAAAAAAAGAAGAAGGGCAGCCACAATGGGGAGTGAAAACAACGAGATCGCAGTATTAGGGGCAGTTGCGGTAAATCCACATATTTCTTCACGCAGATTGGCTCGTGACTGTGGAATTTCGAAAACCACATTTTTGAAAATCTTAAAAAAGCACAGTTTCCATCCATATCATATCAGTTTACATCAGGAACTACATGGTGATGATTTTGAAAATAGAGTGATATTTTGTCAGTGGGCGCGATGTAATTTTTCAGGTTTTAATAACCATGGAGATGTAAATCTCCGTAATATACATTATTGGAATGTCGAAAATCCACATTGGCTAAGAGAAGTTGAACTTGTGACTGATTATTGTGACAAGTTGTTTGGCCCCTATTTCATTGAAGGAACATTGGATGGACCCAAATACCAACAGTTCTTAGACCAACATTTACCGGTTCTACTTGAAGATCTATCTCTTTAGCAACTGCTAACCATGTGAATTCAGCACATTGGATGCCCTGCCCATTACGCCAAAACTTCCCGTGAAGTTCTAGATCGGGAATAAAATGATCGCTGATTTGGAAGAGGCGGCCCCATCGCTTGGCCTGCTAGGTCACCTGATTTAACGCCTATAGACTTTTTTTGTGGGGCTATCTTAAAGAAAAAGTGTATCATGTGGCACCCACTTTACCTGAAAACTTAATGGAACACATCCGAGATGCTTGTAGACATGTAAGCAGAGAAACTCTCCTTTTGTGCCACGAACCATTTAAAAAGAGAGTTCTTAAGTGTATTCAGGTTTGCGGTAACCATTTTGAACATTTGTTACAATAGAAGAGACAAGTTTGATGAGGCCGTTGTGAAAGTTCATTGTTTTTGCGTTAAATTAATTTCTCCTAAACTTCTGGAGGCAACGTTGTCAAAGTTACAGAAACAAGTCAGATCTTTACGATCTATCAAAATATAGCAAAGTTACAAATATTACATTATCGGAGTCCACACTTTTTGGGGCCACTCTGTGTATGTAAAAATATTTTCTAAAAATAAGCCCTTCTGTATAATATAGATTACCGTTGAAACAAAATCTTTTGCTCTACTGGTTCTCCAGATATCTCGCTGTCTCAAGTAAAAAAGAGCACCCTGTATATGATATGTTTGCGGGAGGGAAAAGACGACATTAAGAGGAGTAAAAAATCGTTGGATTTACTCCAATCGGTCCGCAAGTCTAAAGTTACGAACACCTAAAGTGACACCCTCACTCCGTCCTCGTGTTCTAAAGATAAAAACGGTTAAAGTTACAAGTTGAGAAAAGAGAAATACCCTTTTCTTTGGTTAATTTAAAAAAAAAAATTTTTTTTCTTTTTTATCGGAATGAGACGACATCAATCTCTTATGATTGTAACAAACGTAATACAAGCGTAGTAGGTCCTCTAAGGGAGTTTTTTAGAAAATGATAAAAGCGTTGATTCAAAAAGTGCCTAAAAATTGACCACCGATGGGGTCTATCTCCCAAAGCGTTTAACTTTCAGAAGTTTCGTTTGCGGGAGGCGAAAGAGAACATCAATAAGAGTAAAAAACCGTTGGATTTACTCCAATCGGTCCGCAAGTCTAAAGTTACGAGCGCCTAAAGTGACACCCCCACTCCGCCCTCGTGTTCTAAAGATATAAACGGTTAAAGTTACAAGTTGAGAAAAGAGAAATACCCTTTTCTTTGGTTAATTTTAAAAAAAATAAAAGTTTTTTTTTGCTCTTTTTGATCGGAATGAGACGACATCAATCTCTTATGAATGTAACAAACGTAATGCGAGCGTAGTAGGTCCACTAAGGGAGTTTTTTAGAAAATGATAAAAACGTTGATTCTAAAAGTGCCTAAAAATTGACCACCGATGGGGTCTATCTCCCAAAGCGTTCAACTTTCAGGAGTTTCGTTTGCGGGGGGCGAAAGAGAACATCAATAAGAGTAAAAAACCGTTGGATTTACTCCAATCGGTCCGCAAGTCTAAAGTTACGAACACCTAAAGTGACACCCCCAATCCGTCCTCGTGTTCTAAAGATATAAACGGTTAAAGTTACAAGTTGAGAAAAGAGAAATACCCTTTTCTTTGGTTAATTTAAAAAAAAAAGTTTTTTTTTGCTCTTTTTGATCGAAATGAGACGACATCAATCTCTTATGAATGTAACAAACGTAATGCGAGCGTAGTAGGTCCACTAAGGGAGTTTTTTAGAAAATGATAAAAACGTTGATTCTAAAAGTGCCTAAAAATTGACCACCGATGGGGTCTATCTCCCAAAGCGTTGAACTTTCAGGAGTTTTGTTTGCGGGAGTCGAAAGAGAACATCAATAAGAGTAAAAAACCGTTGGATTTACTCCAATCGGTCCGCAAGTCTAAAGTTACGAACACCTAAAGTGACACCCCCAATCCGTCCTCGTGTTCTAAAGATATAAACGGTTAAAGTTACAAGTTGAGAAAAGAGAAATACCCTTTTCTTTGGTTAATTTAAAAAAAAAAAGTTTTTTTTTGCTCTTTTTGATCGAAATGATGACATCAATCTCTTATGAATGTAACAAACGTAATGCGAGCGTAGTAGGTCCACTAAGGGAGTTTTTTAGAAAATGATAAAAACGTTGATTCTAAAAGTGCCTAAAAATTGACCACCGATGGGGTCTATCTCCCAAAGCGTTCAAGTTTCAGGAGTTTCGTTTGCGGGGGGCGAAAGAGAACATCAATAAGAGTAAAAAACCGTTGGATTTACTCCAATCGGTCCGCAAGTCTAAAGTTACGAACACCTAAAGTGACACCCCCAATCCGTCCTCGTGTTCTAAAGATATAAACGGTTAAAGTTACAAGTTGAGAAAAGAGAAATACCCTTTTCTTTGGTTAATTTAAAAAAAAAGTTTTTTTTTGCTCTTTTTGATCGAAATGAGACGACATCAATCTCTTATGAATGTAACAAACGTAATGCGAGCGTAGTAGGTCCACTAAGGGAGTTTTTTAGAAAATGATAAAAACGTTGATTCTAAAAGTGCCTAAAAATTGACCACCGATGGGGTCTATCTCCCAAAGCGTTGAACTTTCAGGAGTTTTGTTTGCGGGAGTCGAAAGAGAACATCAATAAGAGTAAAAAACCGTTGGATTTACTCCAATCGGTCCGCAAGTCTAAAGTTACGAACACCTAAAGTGACACTCCCAATCCGTCCTCGTGTTCTAAAGATATAAACGGTTAAAGTTACAAGTTGAGAAAAGAGAAATACCTTTTTCTTTGGTTAATTTAAAAAAAAAAGTTTTTTTTTGCTCTTTTTGATCGAAATGATGACATCAATCTCTTATGAATGTAACAAACGTAATGCGAGCGTAGTAGGTCCACTAAGGGAGTTTTTTAGAAAATGATAAAAACGTTGATTCTAAAAGTGCCTAAAAATTGACCACCGATGGGGTCTATCTCCCAAAGCGTTCAACTTTCAGGAGTTTCGTTTGCGGGGGGCGAAAGAGAACATCAATAAGAGTAAAAAACCGTTGGATTTACTCCAATCGGTCCGCAAGTCTAAAGTTACGAACACCTAAAGTGACACCCCCAATCCGTCCTCGTGTTCTAAAGATATAAACGGTTAAAGTTACAAGTTGAGAAAAGAGAAATACCCTTTTCTTTGGTTAATTTAAAAAAAAAAGTTTTTTTTTGCTCTTTTTGATCGAAATGAGACGACATCAATCTCTTATGAATGTAACAAACGTAATGCGAGCGTAGTAGGTCCACTAAGGGAGTTTTTTAGAAAATGATAAAAACGTTGATTCTAAAAGTGCCTAAAAATTGACCACCGATGGGGTCTATCGCCCAAAGCGTTCAACTTTCAGGAGTTTCGTTTGCGGGGGGCGAAAGAGAACATCAATAAGAGTAAAAAACCGTTGGATTTACTCCAATCGGTCCGCAAGTCTAAAGTTACGAACACCTAAAGTGACACCCCCAATCCGTCCTTGTGTTGTAAGATATAAACGGTTAAAGTTACAAGTTGAAAAAAGAGCAATGCCCTTCCCTTTGGTTAATTTAAAAAAAAGTAAAGTTTTTTTTTTGCTCTTGTTGATCGGAATGAGACGATATCAATCTCTTATGAATGTAAGAAACGTAATACGAGTGTAGTAGGTCCTCTAAGGGAGTTTTTTAGAAAATGATAAAAACGTTGATTCTAAAAGTGCCTGAAAATTGACCACCTATCTCCCGAAGCATTACACTTTAAGGAATTTCGTTTGCGGGAGACGAAAGAGAACATTAATAAGAGTAAAAAACCGTTGGATTTACTTTAAACGGTCCACGCGGTCCAATGTTGTAACCGGTCAAATTTGCAAGTTGAGAAAAAAAAGAAGGATACCCTCGTTAGTCAATTTCAAAAAATAAAAAAAAAAATTCTTGTTCTTGACGGAATGAGACAAAAAAGTCTAAAAAACATTTAAAAAAAAAAAATAATTTCTTAAAATTGTAATACAAATTTTAAATGTGAAAAAAAATATTAAAACGTTGATTCTTAAAGTTTCAAAATGTAAAGCCACTGAAGGAGTGCATCTCCCAAACTATTGAACTTACAGGACTTTCCATTTTTGCAGGAGGCGAAAGAGGACATTAAGAAGAGTAAAAAACTTTTGGATGCACTCCAATCGGTCCACGCTTTCTAACATTATGAACAGTCAAACTTGCAAGTTGAGAACAAAAGAAATACCCCTCTTTAGGCAATTTCAAAAAAATATATATTTTTTAATTTTACAATGTTCCTGTAAGGAAGTTTTTAAAAAATAATAAAAACTTGGATTCCAAATCTGCCTAAAAATCACCCACGGTTTGGGTCTCTCTCCCAACTATTGAACTTATGGAACTTTTGTTTGCGGGAGGCGAAAGAGGACTTTAAAAAAAATTTCAAAATGTTATATTCACTCTAATATTTCCACACGTCAAAAGTTGAAATTAAGTTTCAAGGTCTAGCTTTCGATTTTTCTATTTTATTAATTTTTACCAAACATTTAATCTTTCTAACCTGAACTAGCCTGAACTAATTTTCTCTTCCAACCATCCCGGGCAAGATAAAGAAGCAATGTGAAAGGTCTTTGAGGAGATACTACAGAAAAAACTTCTAATATAGGCGCTTCGGCTGTTCAAACAAGTCGCATTCAATTTAGAGGAATTTTTCTTTGTGAGCTTCTTGACAAGTTAAAATTACTGAAATTAAATAATACTCCAAAAACGAAATTCACTAACTTATTCCCTAATGGAAATGAGCGTTCGTTAAGCCACCCTTATTCTTCGTCGGTCTCCGTAATGATGCATTGCCGCATTAAAAAAAAAATAGAGGAATCGAAGGGGAATTTAAACTCCCCCTGGAATAAAATTGATTCGGGATGTAGCATTAACTTCGTTATGCTGAAATGAATTTGGCTTAGTTGTGGTGAACAATGACATATGCTTTTGTTACTTGAAGTCACGTGCCTTTTTCCCCAGGGGGTGGAGACAACTTGAGTTCATAAAAAACTTTTTCTAAACGCTTTGCGAGTTGATAATTAAAATACTTCAAAGTCTGTTTATAAAAGTTTTCTAATTTTAGCTTCTTACGCTTCTAATAGTTAAGTAGCTTTAAAGAAGTTCTACCAAGCACTTTCCCTAGGGAATATGAGCATTTTTAGTTAGTCACCAGAGAACTTGCTAAACCATGACCAAATAGAAATGGGAGGAAACGACACAGATCCCCTCGTCAGTAATATATATAACTTGTTCATCTGATTGGAAAGGAAAACTAATGACGTGAAAGAGTATAATGGCGCTCTGTTTGATGTACAATGGACCGGTAGTGTGATGACGTCTCTATTGAAACGGGCTCGAATTAGGTGTATCGGGTTTCGTGAGTCAGCTGGACCTCCCCACAATGGTACATTTGTTTGCTCTCTGAATGCCCCTTTTAGGCAATGATTTGGGCAAAAATGGCAATCGCATTAGTTGCATATCTACTCCGTCAATTTGTTCAAAATGCAAATGCCCGCAACCGAGTATCGCCAGGAGGCATCTCCATTTTCATCGTAATAGGACCCTAATGAATTCCAGAAAATCCAGGAAATCTTATCTGCGAAACGGAACGAGCTTGTTGTTGTCATGGCAGCACGCAAATTCGCCTACTTAGAGTGCATCCCATTGTTTTAGTATGAGGACGAGGCTTTCGTCGAAAATCTGCTTTCGAGGGGTAGCTTTGCTTTTGATTACCAGGAAAGGTATTGAGGCCGTTCTTAGGGATTTAACTTTTACTTCTGAATGTCTCCTAAACACTCCATGACGTAAAAAAGATCTAAATTATTTGCCCACATCCCATGTTTCATTTCATTTTACGGCCGTAACATTTCAGGGCAGTAAAGTGAGGGGGCGGCGAAAAAGTGCTCTTGTTGAGGAAATGACACTAAAACGAATGATATCGTAAAATTTTACAGGCAAAAATGCCGACGCGTCAGCCGGCTTTGTCTTGTTAACTTTGGAAGTTACATGTTGCAATTTTATGGCAGAAGTACTAACTAGGGTGTAGGTGAGGTCCTTTGATGCTTTTGTGACTTTGTAATGAAATTTTTACTAAAGCTCGATGGGCAATGTTTCAGTTATAATAGGAGTCAGAAAGCCTCACAAATTACTAGTTAGGCAGAAATTGAAATTCCCCTTTTTGTGTGACCAGGCAAAATAGAATATAACAAAGTTAATTGCTACTTTTATCAGCACAAGTTTTCCCCTTCACTAACCTCTTAAAATATTTAATAGAAAAGAAATGTAAACGTAAAAATATTGCCATGATATCCATTAATTTTTCGTTGAACGTCCTGTCATTCGATTCAATATGTGCCTGTTCCAATGCCAATAAAACGTAATACAATTTTAATGAACTCTGTGTTGTAAGGAAATAGGACGCTATTAGAATAATTGAGCCTTAATTATATGCCTTTATAATTTCCAAGATATGCGACATTACTGTCTATGGAATAGAGATAGGTCTTTGTCGTTCACTAGCACTAAAAAGCCTGCAAATAAGGTATCAGACGAAGACATCTAGAAATATGACCACAACCAAGAGGTCTAGAAATATGACAACAGTCTAAACCTCTTGGACATCTGGTAAATCAAGTGTTTAATATTTGGCCTACTGAACTAGCGGAAAGGTGCTTGCAGGCAATCTGGAGAACTTCCAAATAGTAATATCACACCCAAGAAAAATCTTACCCATTCATTTATTTACAGTGTAAAAACTATGAAGCAGGTTCATAAAAACATTATTGCATTTTCAAAGGGTGGCTGACGTTTCATACCAAGACGCATATCAGAGAAAAATTTAAGTGTTTTTTAATTTCTTTCATTGCAAACTGTGATATGCAAAAACTCTTCTTATCCTGCAGGCAATATGCAGCATTGTCAAATATTATATTAATAATTTAAATGCCGAAAATAAATAAATAAATAACTAAATTGATCTAACTTAAGTTGACCTGGTTTTCTTTATTGTGCCTCGCTCTTTGCTTTAGTTGCAGTAGTGAAGATGTTTACTTTAGTTCTTTCTATTATTTGGAAGAAGGTTTCGACTTCTTTTTCTTCAACGGGCACTAACAAATTTTACACTTTCGAACCAAATATGACTTTGATTTTTACTATCAAATTGAAGGTTGAAGTTATAATTGTAGGTTCCACTAGTGCTTGAGAAAAATTAATTTTTGTGAAAGAAAATACCACCTGCAAATTTTTTTTTCTTTCATATTCTCCATAGATTTTACCCATAGAAATTTGCTATGGCCAATATTTCTATTTAAATGTGTTTAAAATTCTAAATAAGGAATTCCCATAAAACACCATTGGCTTCATCAATTTTTCTGGAAGAAAGTACCATCTACACAAACGAATTCCACCATGTATGCACAGTTCCACCATGTATGCACAGGGTAGAAACAGCCACCCCTTGAAAAATATTTATATTAAACAACCCTATATTTTTTTATTTACACTCTGTATATACGTGGTGAATTTTTCTTAATTTATAGTCCAGGGCTTTCGGGAAATATAACAGATACGATGAAGTATAAAGCGGCAAGGAAATCCAGTTTTGTGATCTCAATTTGGAATGAATCTTGATTTTTTTTTTATTTAACATATGTCACAATATACTTTTTGTGTATATACCGTCCGTTTTAAAATTATTATGCGATTGTTTAACAGCATAATCTAGAGAAAAAGATGACGGGAAGCTTCTATAAACACAGCTAAATAGTTCCAAGAAGGAAAACTTTCAGATTCTACAATCTTTTGGAATACAATACAATCTACAAAATTTGATTGTTCATTCACACTCTTCTTGACTTTACCCATAGAAATGTGACCTACATTTATTTCTCTTTGAAGTTCTAATAAACTTTCTTTAGTTTATTTGAATTCCTCAGTTTGCCTAGGACCACCTTCAGTTGTTTTAATGTTTCTGCAAGAGAATACCATTATCTAAAATTAGTTCGTTTAGTTCGTTCCATGCTCTGCTGCTCGATTTTACTTAGAAAAACTTGCTGTGGCCAATATTAATATCCCTTTAAAATTCTAAACTCAATTTTCTCCGAATGGAACACGTTCTTTCCTTTTTCAGGAAAAGAATACCGCCTACAAAAACTGTTTCGTTATTCATTCTTTCTAGGGATTTCACCAACAGAACCTCCTTTATAAACTATGTTTATGTTTCTTTAAAATTTGAGTTTTCACAGCAATACCTTCGGTAGTCTCAATGTTTCTGGGAGAGAAAACAATCCATAAAAATTATTGGTTCCCATGCTCTGCTTTATTTATCTATCTATATTTAAACTTGCTAAACACGATTTTGCCAGGACGGAACACCACTGCCTTCTTCAGTTTTTCTGGATAAGAATAACGTCTACAAAAATATTTCTTCTTCCATACTCTCCATGGATTTTTTGCGCAGAAATTTGATTTAGCCGATATTTGTTTCTTTGAAATCCTAAACAAGGTGTTTCTAGGCAGGAACACCTTCAAATTGTTCAATTTTTTTGGAAGGGAATACCATCTACAATTATTGATTATTCTCTTATAATCTGCTTGATTTTTTTCTTTAATTTTTCTGGATAAGAATACCCTCTACAAAAATTATTTCTTCTCCCACACTCTCCATGACTTTTTTTGAAATTTGTTATAAGCGATATTTATGATTCTTAAAATCCTAAACATGATATTTCCAAGCAGGAACACTTTCGAATTCTTCAATTTTTTTGGAAGAGAATACCATCTACAATAATTGGTTATTCTCTTATACCTTGCTTGATTTTTTTCATTAATTTTTCTGGGTAAGAATACCCTCTACAAAAATTATTTCTTTTCCCACATTCCATGACTTTTTTTGAAATTTGTTATAAACGATATTTATGGTTCTTCAAAATCCTAAACAAAGTATTTCCAAGCAGGAACACTTTTGAATTCTTCGATTTTTTTGGAAGAGACTCCCATCTACAATAATTGATTATTTTCTTATATCCTGCTTGATTTTTTTTCTTTAATATTTCTGGATAAAAATACCCTCTTCAAAAATTATTTCTTCTCCCACACTCTCCATGACTTTTTTGAAATTTGTTGTAAACGATATTTATGGTTCTTTAAAATCCTAAGCAAAGTATTTCCTCGCAGGAACACTTTCGAATTTTTCAATTTTTCTAGAAGAGAATTCCATCTACAATAATTGATTATTCTCTTATGCTCTGCTCGATTTTTTTCTTTAATTTTTCTGGATAAGAATACCCTCTACAAAAATTATTTCTTTTCCCACATTCCATGACTTTTTTTTAAATTTGTTATAAACGATATTTATGGTTCTTTAAAATCCTAAACAAAGTATTTCCAAGCAGGAACACTTGAATTCTTCGATTTTTTTGGAAGAAAATACCATCTACAATAATTGATTATTCTCTTATACTCTGCTTGATTTTTTCTTTAATTTTTCTGGATAAGAACACCCTCTACAAAAATTATTTCTTCTCCCACACTATCCATGACTTTTTTTAAAATTTATTATAAACGATATTTATGGTTCTTTAAAATCCTAAACAAATTATTTCCAAGCAGCAACACTTTTAAATTCTTCAATTTTTTTGGAAGAGAATCCCATCTACAATAAATGATTATTTTCTTATATCCTGCTTGATTTTTTTCTTTAATTTTTCTGGACAAAAATACCCTCTACAAAAATTATTTCTTCTCCCACACTCTCCATGACTTTTTTGAAATTTGTTATAAACGATATTTATGGTTCTTTAAAATCCTAAACAAAGTATTTCCAAGCAGGAACACTTTCAAATTCTTCAATTTTTCTGGAAGAGAATACCATCTACAATAATTGATTATTCTCTTATACTCTGCTCGATTTTTTTCTTTAATTTTTCTGGATAAGAATACCCTCTACAAAAATTATTTCTTTTCCCACTCTCCATGACTTTTTTTGAAATTTGTTATTAACGATATTTATGGTTCTTTAAAATCCTAGACAAAGTATTTCCAAGCAGGAACGCTTTCGAATTCTTCAATTTCTTTGGAAGAGAATACCATCTACAATAATTGATTATTCTCTTATACTCTGCTTGATTTTTCTGTAATTTTTCTGGATAAGAATCCCGTCTACAAAAATTATTTCTTTTCCCACAATTTCCATGGATTTTTTGACATTTGATATAAGCGATATTTATGTATCTTTAAAATCCTAAACAAAGTATTTCCAAGCAGGAACACCTTCAAATTCTTCAATTTTTTTGGAAGAGAATACCATCTACAATAATTGATTTTTCTCTTATGCTCTGCTTGATTTTTTCCTTGGAAATACGATGTATATTTATTTTTCTTTAAAATTGTGATACATTTTCTATAGTTCATTAGAAACATTTAGTTTAGTTTTCTTAGGAACTCCTTCAGCAGAATAACATTCAAAAAAATTAATTATTTCTATGTGCTGCTTGGTTTTACTTGTAGAAACTAGCGTTAGCTAAAATATAGATATACTGATCTACATATAGATGAAAAAAAATGTCCCATAGAATTGTGACCCACATTTATGTCTCTTTGAAATTCTAATAAACTTTCTTTAGTTTATTTCAAATCTTCCTGCTGTGTCCAAGATCTCTATCCGTTTAAAATTCCAAACACAATTTTCTTCGAAACTTCGAACGGAACACCTTTACTTTTTCTTGTAAGAATACCGTCTACAAAAATTGTTTCTTCATTCATTCTTTCTAAGGATTTCACCCGCAGAATCTCCCTTATAACCTATATTCATGTTTCCTTAAAATTTGAGTTTTCGTATTAATATCTTGGGTAGTCTCAATGTTTCTGGAAAACAATCCATAAAAATTAATTGTTTCCATGCTCTGCTTTATTTTATCTAGAGTAATTTTCGCTGTGTGCAGAGAAATGTCTCTTTAAACTTCTAAACACGATTTTGCCAAAACGGAACACCACTGCCTTCTTCAGTTTTTCTGGATAAGAATAACGTCTACAAAAATTGTTTCTTCTTCTATACTCTCCATGGATTTTTTTGCGTAGAAATTTGATTTAACCGTAATTTGTTTCTTTAAAATCCTAAACAAGGTATCTTTAGGAAGGAATACTTTCGTCTTTTTTTATTTATTTGGAAGGAAATACCATCTACAAAAAAAATATTATTCTCTCATACTCTGCTTGATTTCATCTATGGAAACATGACCTATATTTATGTTTCTTTAACATTCTAATAAACTTTCTATAGTTTTTAGAAAATCTTTAGTTTTCCTAGGAATTTTTTCAGTTGTTTCAATATTTCTGCGAAAGGATTCCATTCACAAAAATGTATTCTTCCCATGCTCTGCTTGATTTTACTCAGAGAAACCTGCTTTGGCTAAATCTCCTTAAAATTCTAAACACGATTTTGTCAGGACGGATTACCACTGCCTTCTTTGATTTTTCTGGATCAGAATACCGTCTACAAAAATTGTTTCTTTTTCCATATTCTCCATGCATGTTTTGAAATTCGCCGAAATTAACCGATATTTATGTTTCTTTAAAATCCTAAACAAAGAATTTCCAAGCAAGAACACCTTCGAATTCTTCATTTTTTTTTTTAGGGAATATCATCTACAATAATTGATTCTTCTCTCATACTCTGTTTGATTTTTTTTCTTGGGAATATGATCTATATTTATGTTTCTTTAAAATTGCGATACACTTTCTATAGTTGATTAGAAAAATTTAGTTTTCTTAGGAACACCTTCAGTTATTTCAATGTTTCTCCAGCAGAATAACATTCAAAAAAATTAATTATTTTCATGCGCTGCTTCATTTTACTTATAGAAACTAGCGTTAGATAAAATTTATATCTCTCTAAAATTTTAAAGGCGATTTGTTCAAGACGGAACACCTCTTCAATTTTTCTGGAAGAGAATACCGTATACAAACGCTATGGCCGATATTTAGGTGTCTTTGCAATTTTAAGGACTGTTTTTTTTAGGAAGAGCTTCGGTTGTTTTATTGTTTCTGAAAAGTAACCTTCCACAAACATTAGTTGTTTCCAAGGCCTGCTTCGTTTACTGTAAAGAAATTTTCTTTAAAATTTTAATCACGATTTTTCCAGGACAGAACACCATCGCCTTGTTCAATTTTTCTGGAAAAAATACAGTCTACAAAAATTGTTTCTTCTTGGACTCTACATGGATTTTATCCATAGAAATTTGCAATAACCGATATTTACGTTTCTATAAATTTGTAACAAACTTTCTGGTTTTCTAGTTTATTAAAGATTTGTCTTTTTTTAGTTTTCCTAGGAACACCATGTTTCTACAAGAGAATACCATCCACGAAGATTAATCCTTTCCATGCACTACTTGACTTTACTTAGAGAAACTTGCTATGATCAATATTTACGTTTCTTTAAAATTCTAAACACTATTTTCTCAGGACGGGAAATCACCGCGTTCTTCAATTTTTGTGGATGAGAATACCGTGTACAAAAATTGTTTCTTAGTTCATTCTTTCGAAGGATTTTACCCATCGAATCTTCCTTATAACCGTTATTTACGTTTTTTTTTCAAATTTTCACTACTGTTTTCCTAGGAATACCTTTAGTTGTTTCAATGTTTCTCGAAGAGAATACCACTAATTATTACCATGATCTGCTTCGGTTTTCCCGGCGAAATTTGATATAACAGATATTTAGGTCTTTTTGGAACTCTAAGCAAGATCTTTCCAGGACGAAGCGCCATTGCCTTCTACAATATTTATGGAGGAACATGCCATCAATAAAAATTTTTTTATTTCAGACCCACCCTGATTTTTTTCGTACAAATTCTCTTCGATAATTTTCTTTTATTTCAAATAAACTTTCTATAGTTTATTAAAACTTTCAGTTTACCTAGGAACACTTTCAGTTGTTTCAATGTTTCCACAAGAGAATACCATTGACAAAAATAAAATCGTCTCATGACCTGCTTGATTTTACTGATGAAGCTTTCTATGATCAATATTTATATCCCTTTAAAATTCTAAACACGATTTTTTCAGAACGAGACACCACTGTTTTCTTAAGTTTCTTCTGGAAGAGAACACCGTCTACAAAAGTTCACTATTTATGATTCATTAAAATCCCAAAAACTGTATTCCTACGAATACCATCGGTTGTCAATATTTCTGAAAGAGAACATCATTCACGAAATTTAGTTATTTCCATGCTCTGCTTCGTTTTATCTAGAGAAACTAAATATGGCCGATAAGTATGTCTTTTTAAAATTATCTTGAACACAATGTCTCGACAAATCGAAGTCTACGTCTCTCTACCTTCTTTTAATTTAACATCTAAATGCTACGGTTTATCCATTATTGAACGTTTCTGAAAATCTATTTTAAGCTGCACTAGGTATTTAGACGTTCCAGAAACACAAAAATACTTAGTAGGTAGGTAAAAAGATTAATTTAAATTAATTTAACTGTAAAAAATGTTAGACAACACTCACCTAACTGACTGCTATTTGACAGGAGATTTCTTCTCTCCATCTAAGCCTCATCCAGCTCTTTCAAATCAGCTGCTGACAATGCTAAGGCCAAGCATTGTTTGAGGTGAATTTTTCTTCTGCTAACATTGTTTCCGGGATCTGCCTTTTTACGTGCAAATCGTCGAACCAATCCTGTGCCTGTAAAACTGTTAAAAAAGAAAACTGCTTAATCAAAAACTATCTAATCAATAACTGAAATTACAAACCACGATTGTTTTACTCCTTATAGATTTTTTTATTTTTATTTTAGTGTTTTCTTGATTGTTCAATATTATTTTTTTCACACTTCTGTTTACCATTTCAGTTTTTTTTTTTGATAATGTTTCTTGACTATTTTTTGTATAACTTTGAAATATATTTTTTTCTTTGCTTTAAAGACTTTTTCAAAGGTTTTTTTTTGTTTTATAATTTTTAAAAATTGTTCAATTAATGTTTAATTGCAATTTAAATGATTAAAAACATTCTAGAAGGCAATGTTTCTAAAGGAAATACCGTCAACAGAAATTGATTATTCATTAATTCTCCTCAAGGATGTTACCCATCGAAGCTGCCTTATAACCAATATTCATAATTCTTTAAAATTCCAATGACCGTTTTCCGTACGAATACTTTCAGGTATTTTAAGGTTTCTGGAAGAGAACACCATCCACGAAAATTTATCGTTTCCACATGCCCTGCTTCGATTTTGCCTAGAGAAACTAAATATTCACGATATAACTTTCCTATGACCAATAATTGATTTTCTATAAAATTCTGAGCAAAATATTCTTAGGAATGACTTAGGTGTCTTCTTTGTTTCTGGAGAGAATAAATACCATTTACCGTTTTTTTTCCTGATGCCATGCTTGAGTTTACTTAAAGAAGTTAACTGCGGCCGTTATTTTTGTTTGTTCAAAATTCTAAACGCAGTTTTGCTTGGGACACTTTGAAATGTTTCAAATTCTCATTCTCTTCAAGACAATTCCATGATAAAATTGGATTGGTTTTCCAGTTTTATCATGGCATTCTGTTCAATGAATCATCTTCGTGAAGATACGTTTTTATCCCTATAATTTTTTACGACGGAAATTTAATTTTCGTTAAATTCCAAGTACGGTTTACATTCGAACACCTTGGGGGTTTCTTCTGAAAGGAAACATCATTTATAAAAAATCATTCTTCACTCCTAGTCTACTTGATTTTAATCGTGTAAATTCAAATATCGGCTATATTAATGTTGTGATGGACCCAGATCTGTTATACCTCAGATGCTTTCTTTCTGTCCATTTTTTTCTTCTTTAGCTGACAAGCAACAAAGCTACTGGTCGCTACACTTGGTTCTTCTCAGTCCATTAGCCCATGCGAAACGTAAAATTGGGAAATTTACCATGCAATCTGGAATCCCCCAAACGAACGCAACCCCAAATTGTTCGTTAAGCCACCCTCTCTTTTTGTTCCGGGCATAATGATCTATTAGGAGAAAAAAAAACGCAGGCTTGTGGGTAATCCGAACCCTCTGGGGTATAATATTTAATTTCGAGTGTAACGTTACCATTGCGAAGGTCCCTAATGGAGCTATAGGCGCAATGTCACTTAAAATAATGGTCAGCTTCTGGTTTGTGCTGGTGGGTGTTTGCCAGATGTATTTCCCCGATTTAGTATCTCCCCTGCAGGCAAAAGGGAGAGATAATATAACCTTGTGCCAATTTGATTTTTCTTCAGCCGATGATAAAGTATACATAAAGCTTTTTTACTCTCTCGATCTCCGAAATTCATATTTAAACACCTTTTTATGAGTTCCCGGTTCCATTCATTTTAATTTCAGATTTAAAAGGTTTTTTCTCATCTCTAAAGCGCTCTTTTATGCCGTATTGCAGGCATTTAGAATATAAACCCTTTCCGGGGGAGGTCATTAATCACCGAGTCCAGAGCTTTATTATATTAGCCCACTTTTTTGCCAAATGAAACGAAAAAAAAATGGTAGCGAATGCCTGAAAGGTAATTTTTCATGAAAAAAACCGCCCCCATCGAAAACTTGACGCCAATCTCCAAGAAAAAAAGATATTTTTCACATAACAAAGAGCAATTTCATTTCAGATTTCAATTAGTTTCGAAAAGCGAAATCTCCTGCTTAGCTGTTCCTCACATTTAAAGCTCTTTGTACGTGCTTTCTCCGCTCGTGCCGTTATGAAACGTCTTCGACGTACCCCTCCATTATTGAATTTCCTTTTCCCTGTTTCGTCTCTATTTACGGACTAATCCGTAATTTGCCCTAAACAAACTCACCCCCCAGGCGCGGAAAACCTATTGAACTGTTTGCCTGCAACGGACAATTACAAGTCAGAGTTTGAGCGAAAGGGCATTGCATCTGCCACGATCCTATAATGCGAGGGAAGAGGACCTCCCGCTAATGGTGGGAAATCTAATTTGCAGTTTTGGGGTGGTTTATCTTTATTACCACTACATGTATGACCAGTTTTAGGCCATTAGATAGGACCACGGGAATAAGAAAAGTTCCTTCTGCTGTGACGGTCAAGCAATGGGGTTTTCCTTGATAATTGAATATCGAACGAATTGGTAATGAAGACAAACTTAATGTTGTAAGCAGTGTTCTATCACACACTTTCAGGCTGTAATCTACATAATTAATAATTGCATTAGAAGAAATAGAAACAATTAAGGAATAAACAATAATTCTCATCTTAAAGTGGACCAAAGCAGATTTCCCAGTAGTTGTCACTTCCCACAGACAGATTTCGTACCTATATTGTCTGGGGGCGAGGTTTAACAGAGTATTAAACTCAATTATCTATCAGACAGAAGAACCATAGACAGGTTTCGCTCTTATTGGATCACTACGGTATATCTCAAACCTCATAGAAAAGGAGTTCGATAAACTTGGTTCTTTTTCTTGCTCAAGGCGTTGTGTATATGTGCAAGTGGCGCCATCAGACGACGACTGGTTCAGACGGCGGCTGGTCCTGATGGCGCCACTTGCACATATAGTCATCGCCTTGAGCAAGAAAAGGAACCAAGTTTCTCGAACTCCATTTTTTGTCAGGTTTGAGTTATACCGTACTGATGAGCTCCAATAAGAGCGAAACCGGTTTATGGTTTCTCTGCCTGACATCTATATGTGGAAAATGACAACTTCGGCGGAAATATGCTTTGATATTCACTCTACGATTTGTCTCACATACCCTTTGTGGAAGAACCAGCCATCGTCTGATGGTGCCACTTGCAAATAATTCTTAATTTGGGCGCCAATTTTGTTTTAGACGCCGTGCGCCGCACAATTTTTGGTTCCAGTTACAACAAGTTGAACTTCAGGTTGAACTTACATCAAAATAGATTTGTAATTATTAAATTTACAATTCTAGGTTGACATTAAAATTGCAAGTTCAAGTTACAGCTGTAGGGGGCCAACTTACAATTCTCAATCAAAAAAAGCATGGGAGCAATTAACTTTCGTGTATAGCATTTTTCTAGTCTGTTGAATTTTAAAGTTTCTGAAGTTGAAGAGAATGAAAAAAGGAACAACTCTAAATAAAGGAGGCAGTGATGTTCGGTCTTGAGCAAATTGTGTTTAGAAATTTAACGAGACAGAAATATAGATCATGAATACATAGAATATGAAGAAATCTGAAGTATGTGGAAGGTGTTGTCTTCTGGGAATATATTATTTAAGATTTTGAAGAAACGTAAATATTCAATATCAATAAGCACATGGAGAGATTTTATTTTCGTGGATGGCGTTCTTTTTCAGAAACATTGACAAAGGTAATAGGGTTTCGTCCTCGAAAAATCGTGTTTAGGATTTTAATATGACGTCAGTATAGGGCATAGCAAGTTTTTTTAAGTAAAAACAAGCAAAGCATGAGAAGCGTTAAATTTTTGTGGATGGTATTCTATTGCAGAAACATTGAAATAACCGAAGGTGTTTCTAGGGAAACAGTCCTTCTTAAGGTTAGTATTAGGTTAGTACCTCAGAGTATGAAAAATCCCCTCTTAAAGAAAAGTGAATATCGGTCATAGGGCATTTCTGTGAGGTGAGTTCTTGGAGAGTATGAAGGAAGAAACAATTTTTGTAGACGGTATTCTCTTCCAGAGAAAGTGAAGAAGACAATGGTGTTCCGTTCTGGGACACCATTGCCTTCTTCAATATAGTATTTTAAAGAGACATTAATATTGGTCATAGCAGATTTTTTAGGTGAAATCAAACAGAACATGGAAATAATTTATTTTTGTGAAAGGTCTTTTCTTCCAGAAATATTGTGTTCCTAGAAAAACCGTGCTTTGAAGAAACATAAATATTTCAATGGGTAAAATCAAGGAGAGCATGAAGAAAAAATGAACTTTTTGAGATGATTCTCTTCCACGAAATACATAAATTCATAAATAGAAATAAAATTAAAAAAAAAAAATAAATAAAATCTGTGAAGAGATGAAAGAAAACGTTTTTTGTAGATGGTGGTGTAGAAGGTAAAGGTGTTCTTGCTATTACCTTGTTTACAAATTCATAGATACATAAACAGAAATATCGCTCATAGCAAATTTATTTCAGTACAATCAAGCAGAGCATTGAAATAACTTATTTTTGTAGATTGTGTTTTCTTCCAGAAACATTGATATAACCGAAGATGTTTCTTGGAAAACCGTGCTTGAAAATTTAAAGACACATAAATATTGGTCATATTTTTATTGCAAAAATCAAGGCAAATCTGAAAGAAGAACCAGTTTTGTAGATGGTACTCTTTTCCAGAAAAATTGACGAAGCCAAAGGTGTTCCTTTTTGGGAATGCCTTGTTTAGAATTATGAAGGTCCATAATTAGAAATATCGGTCATAGCAAATTTCTGTAGGTAAAGTCCATGGAGAGTAAGAAGGAAAAGCACTTTTTGCAGATGGTATTCCGAGTGGTATTCTTTTCCAAAAAAAAAAAAAGGAAAGTAATGGTGCTCCTTAGAAGTTCGTATTTAGAATTTAAAAATTTAAAATGAAGCAGAGCATTGGCAGTTAATTTTTGTGAACGGTATTCTCTTCCAGGAGCATTGAAACAACCGAACGTATTCTTAGAAAACAGTACTTAGAATTTTAAGAAAACATAAGTATCGATCACATTTCTATAGATGTCAACTCGGTCACAAATCAAGGAGAGTGGATAAGAATCAATTGTTGTAGATGGGATTCTCTCCCAGAAAAATTGAAGAAGCCGATTTTTTTCTTCCGAGGATATTTTGTTTAGAATTTTTAAGAAACATAAAAACGGGTCCAATCAAAGTCATGTGTGTATAATCCATGCAGGCTGTAAAAGACGAAACAATTCTTGTAGACGATATTCTCTTCTAAAAAATTAATGGCAATGGTGTTCCGTACTAGAAAATTTGTGTTTAGAATTTGCAAGAGGCGAAGCAGATTTCTCTAGATAAAACGATGCAGAGCATGGAAATAATTAATTTTTGTGAATAGTACTCTCTTCCAAGAACTTTGAAACATCCAAAAGGGGCCACGGTACTCTCTTCCAGAAAAATTGAATAAGGCAATGGTGTTCTATCCTGGAAAAATTGTGTTTAGATCTTTAAAAAGGCATGAATATCGGTCGTAGCAAATTTCTTCAAGTAAAACCAATCAAAGCATGGAAAGAGTTTATTTTCGTGGATGGCGTTCTTTTCCAGAAACATTGACAAAGGTATGATGTTTCGTCCTCGAAAAATCGTGTTTGGGATTTTAACATGACATCAGTATGGGCCATAGCAAGTTTTTCTAAGTAAAAACAAGCAAAGCATGAGAAGCGTTAAAGTTTTGTGGATGGTACTCTCCTGCAGAAACATTGAAATAACCGAAGGTGTTTCTAGGAAAATAGTCCTTCTTAAAGAAGAGAGTATGAAGAATCCCCTCTTAAAGAAACGTGAATATCGGTCATAGGGAATTTCTGTGAGGGAAATTTTTGGAGAGTATGAAGGAAGAAACAATTTTTGTAGACGGTATTCTCTTCCAAAGTGAAGAAGGCAATGCTGTTCCGTTCTGGGACACCATCGCCTTCTTCAATTTCAGTGTTTAATATAGTATTGTAAAGAGACATTAATATTGGCCATAGCAAATTTCTTAGGTAAAATCAAACAGAAAATGGAGATAATTTATTTTTGTGAAAGGACTTTTCTTCCAGAAACATTAAAGTGTTCCTAGGAAAACCCTTCCTAGTAAAATCAAGGAGAGCATGAAGAAAAATAATTTTTTTGGGCTGATATTCTCTTTCACAAAATACGTAAATTCATAAATAGAAAAATAATTAAAAAAAATAATAAATAAAATCTATGAAGAGATGAAAGAAAACATTTTTTGTAGATGGTGCTTTTTACCAAAAAAATTGAAGAAGGTAAAGGTGTTCCTGCGATTATTTAGAAATTCATAGATACATAAATAGAAATATCGCTCATAGCAAATTTCTTTCAGTACAATCAAGCAGAACATTGAAATAACTTATTTTTGTAGATGGTGTTTTCTTCCAAAAACATTGATATAACCGAAGGTGTGTCTTGGAAAACCGTGCTGGAAAATTTAAAGACACATAAATATTGGTCATATTTTTATTTCAAAAATCAAGGCAAATATGAAAGAAGCATCAGTTTTGTAGATGGGACTCTTTTTCAGAAAAATTGACGAAGCCAAAGGTGTTCCTTCCTGGGAATGCCTTGTTTAGAATTTTAATGGTCCATAATTAGAAATATCGGTCATAGCAAATTTCTGTAGGTAAAGTCCATGGAGAGTAAGAAGGAAAAGCACTTTTTCCAGATGGTATTCCGAGAGACATTCTCTTCCACAAAATACATAAATTCATAAATAGAAAGAAAATTAAAACAAAATATAAATAAAATCTATGAAGAGATGAAAGAAAACATTTTTTGTAGATGGTGCTTTTTACATAGCAAATATCTTTCAGTACAATCAAGCGGAGCATTGAAATAACTTATTTTTGTAGATGGTGTTTTCTTCCAGAAACATTGATATAACCGAAGATGTTTCTTCGAAAACCGTGTTTGAAAATTTAAAGACACATAAATATTGGTCATATTTTTATTGCAAAAATCAAGGCAAATATGAAAGAAGAATCAATTTTGTAGATGGTTCTCTTTTCCAGAAAAATTGACGAAGCCAAAGGTCTTCCTGGGAATGCTTTGTTTAGAATTTTAAAGGTCCATAATCAGAAATATCGGTCATAGCAAAATTCTGTAGATAAAGTCCATGGAGAGTAAGAAGGAAAATCACTTTTTGTAGATGGTATTCTTTTCCAAAAAAAATTGAAGAAAGTAATGGTACTCCATACTTAAAAGTTCGTGTTTAGAATTTTAATGAAGTATTAATTTTAGTCATAGCAAATTTTTCAGGCTTAAATCAAGCAGAGCATGGGAAGTTAGTTTTTTTGAACGGTATTCTCTTCCAGGAGTATTGAAACAACCGAACTTATTCTTAGGAAACAGTACTTCAAATTTTAAGAAAACATAAGTATCGGTCACATTTCTATAGATGTCAACTCGGTCACAAATCAATGGGAGTAGATAAGAATCAATTGTTGTAGATGGGATTCTCTCCCAGAAAAATTGAAGAAGCTGAATTTTTTTATTCCGAGAATATTTTGTTTAGAATTTTTAAGAAACATAAAAACAGGTCCTATCAAAGTCCTGTGGATATAATCCATGCAGGCTGTAAAAGAAGAAACAATTTTTGTAGACGGTATTCTCTTCTAGAAAAGTTGAATGGCAATGGTGTTCCGTACTAGAAAATTTGTGTTTAGAATTTGAAAGAGGCGTAGCAGATTTCTCTAGATAAAACGAAGCAGAGCATGGAAGTAATTAATTTATGTGAACAGTACTCTCTACCAAAAACTTTGAAACATCCAAGGAGGGGCACGGTATACTCTTTCAGAAAAATTGAATAAGGCAATGGTGTTCCATCCTGAAAAAATTGTGTTTAGAAACTTAAAGAGACATAAATATAGATCGTGATTACATAGAATATGAAGAAATCTGAAGAAAGTGGAAGGTATTTCTTCTGGGAATATATTATTGAAGATTTTGAAGAAACCTAAATATTGATGCTATAGTCTTCTCTAATCTCTTCTCTAAGTAAAATCAATAAGTACATGGAAAGATTTTATTTTCGTGGATGGCCTTGTTTTCCAGAAACATTGACAAAGGTAATGATGTTTCCTCCTCGAAAAATCGTGTTTAGGATTTTAATATGACATCAATATAGGCGATAGCAAGTTTTTCTAAGTAAAAACAAGCAAAGCATGAGAAGCGTTAAATTTTTGTGGATGGTATTCTTTTGCAGAAACATTGAAATAACCGAAGGTGTTTTTAGGAAAACAGTCCTTCTTAAAGAAGAGAGTATGAAGAATCCCATCTTAAAGAAACGTGAATATCGGTCATAGGGCATTTCTGTGAGGGAAATTCTTGGAGAGTATGAAGGAGGAAACAATTTTTGTAGAAGGTATTCTCTTCCAGAGAAAGTGAAGAAGGGAATGGTGTTCCGTTCTGGGACATCATTGCCTTCTTCATTTTCAGTGTTTAATATAATATTTTAAAGAGACATTAACATTGGCCAGAGCAAATTTCTTCGATAAAATCAAGCAGAACATGGAAATAATTTATTTTTGTGAAAGGTCTTTTCTTCCAGAAACAATAAAGTGTTCCTAGGAAAACCGCGTTAAACTTTGAAGAAACTTTGTTAAACTTTGAAATCAGTCATATTTCTATGGGTAAAATCAAGGAGAGCATGAAGAAAAAATAAATTTTTTGAGATAATATTCTCTTCCACAGAATACATAAATTCATAAATAGAAATAAAATAAAAAAAAAAATAAAAATCTATGAAGAGATGAAAGAAATCATTTTTTGTAGATGGTGCTTTTTACCATTAAAATTGAAGAAGGTAAAGGTGTTCTTGCTATTACCTTGTTTAGAAATTCATAGATACATACACAGAAATATCGCTCATAGCAAATTTCTTTCAGTACAATCAAGCAGAGCTTATTTCAATAATAACTTATTTTTGTAGATGGTGTTTTCTTCCAGAAACATTGTTATAACCGAAGATGTTTCTTGAAAAACCGTGCTTGAACATTTAACGACACATAAATATTGGTCATATTTTTATTGCAAAAATCAAGGCAAATATGAAAGAAGAACCAGTTTTGCAGACGGTACTCTTTTCCAGAAAAATTGATGAAGCCAAAGGTGTTCCTTCCTGGGAATGCCTTGTTTAGAATTTTAAAGGTCCATAATTAGAAATATCGATCATAGCAAATTTCTGTAGGTAAAGCCCATAGAGAGTAAGAACGAAAAGCATTTTTTGTAGATGGTATTCTTTTCTAAAAATAATTGAATGGTGTTCCAAATTAAAAGTTCGTGTTTAGAATTTTAATGGAGTATTAATTTCAGCCATGCAAGTTTTTCTAGCTTAAAATCAAGCAGAGCATGGACAGTTAATTTTTCTGAACGGTATTTTCTTCCAGGAGCATTGAAACAACCGACCGTATTCTTAGGAGACAGTACTTAGAATTTTAAGAAAACATAAGTATCGGTCACATTTCTATAGATGTCAACTCGGTCACAAATCAAGGAGAGTGTAAAAGAAGAATCAATCATTGTAGATGGGATTCTCTCCCAGAAAAATTGAAGAAGCCGAATTTTTTTCTTACGAGAATATTTTATTTTGAGAATTTTTAAGAAACAGAAAAACGGGTCTTATCAAAGCAATGGTGTTCCGTACTAGGAAATTTGTGTTTAGAATTTGAAAGAGGCGTGACAGATTTCTCTAGATAAAACGAAGCAGAGCATGAAAATAATTAATGTTTGTGAATAGTACTCTCTTCCAAAAACTTTGAAACATACAAGGAGGGCCACGGTATTCTCTTCCAGAAAAATTGAATAAGGCAATGATGTTCCATCCTGGAACAATTTTTAGAACTAGAAAGGCATGAATATCGGCCGTAGCAAATTTTTTCAAGTAAAACCAATCAAGGCATGAAAAGAGTTTATTTTCGTGGATGGTATTCTCTTACAAACATATTAAAAATACCGATATTGTTCCTAGTAAGGCCATGCTTGAGATTAAAAAAAAAAACATTGTTATCGGTTATAGAAAATTTCTAGAAGCAAATCAGGGAGAATATGAAAGAGAAATACATTTGTGTATACAAAATTCACTTTCATAAAAATTTTAAAAACCCAAGGTGTTCCCTCCTAGAAAAACCATGTTTATTAGTGTCGAGCATAACAAGTTTCAAGAAGAGCATAGAAATAATTTTTATTTTCGTGGATGGTATTCTCTTACAAAAACATTGAACAAACCGAGGTGTTCCTTGGAAGGCAGTCCTTGGAATTGTAAAAAAAAACATAAACATTGGTTATAGAGACTTTCTTTGGTTCAAGAACGATCAATTTTTGTAGATGGTATTCGCTTCCAGAAAAATTGAATAAATAGGGTTCCGTCACGGAAAAAGCCTATATAAAATCTTAAAGAGACATACATTTCGATCATAGAAAATCTGAAAGAAGAATCAATTTTTGTATAAGATATTCTCTTCCAGAAAAATTTGTAGGTTTTTTCCACAACGGGTGCTCCGTCTTGGAAAAATCGTGTTTCGGATTTTAAAAAGATATAAATATCGGTCTTAGCAAAATATCTGTACATACATAAAATCAAGGAGGGCACTTACGAGAGGAGAATGATTTTTTGTAGGCGCTGGTTTTCCAGTAAGATTAACGAAGTCGGGCAATGTGTACTATTAGCTCTACACCCGCTATCCTACGATTTCCATATAAGTCTTAAAAACAACCAAATTGAGAGAAAATTGCTGCAGAAAAACTATAGTAATTGTTGATGAGGCTTGTGCTTGTCATGTTAAGTACTACAATTAACTTTAACTAATTCAATTTATCTCACAACCAATATCAGGAATAATTATTTATGTACGTGAGTAAAATAAATGTTCGAAATTCTTATCCACCGACGCAATAATTAGAACAAATGGCATCCTAAATCTCCAACTGTCATTTAAGTAATATCTTTCCATTATTCTATATTAATGGCCGAAACTCCCAAGAATAACTGCGATTTTTCGGCCGGGCCAATTAAACAGCTAATGACCGAACAAGAATCAGTCATTTGGAAAGTTTAAATTAAAGACATTTGATATCGCAGCCATTATTTTAAAAGATTTTCATTCGGGAGTTCCACCAACAACTCGAAACTTCCATTACCCGATAAGATTCTTTAAAAGGCCTCAAGATAAATTTGGGAAATAAAAGTAATCTGTCTTGGTGGGTGGATAAAGGGACTAAGGCAAGCAGTTTGGACGATTGGGATAAAGGCAAAAAGTTCTCTCTTTTAAATAGGGCTAAAATTAGGGACACTTTGGACGTCAAGCCGAGTGCGGGATAATGAACCAAATTGAAATTATCCCAGCTAATGTCGAAGCCCGCTAATGGCATGAAGTTTTTCGATTCTAACTTGGAAAAGTAAGTCGCGTTTTTCCTCGCAAATTTTAAATTTAAATACCAAATAAAATGCAAATTTCACAAGCTGGTCGGCCGAAAACCTTGGAAAGTTCCGCGCAATTTTCCATCCCAAATTGTATCTATCCCTTATCACATTTTGAGGCGAGTCGTGCATAAACTGCTCGGGAAAAAGAGAGTTGTTAAAAACTTTGCTATTCAATTAAAAACTTTACTTTGCACCGTGGTTATTAAGCTGGAAATATGTTGAAAATCTGGATTGGTTGCAAGGCTCGCCGTGGAACGTTTAAGACGATTAATTTCCTGCAGTCAGAGAGAGGACTTTGATTTTCCATTAACGTTGGTTTGTTTATCCAGCCCGTCCCGCAGCCTGTAGAGTTAAAGCTAAATATTAAATGGAAAATGCTGATCCAGTTACTCTTTATAGTTTAAACGCTATAATAGCTTTGTGGCGTAGTGTCCATTGTACAATTTAACAAAAATGAGTTTGCAGATTACTATAAAATACAGAAATCGATTTTTAGCCGTCGGTACTATGAAAACGCTGTTTTCGACCTTTTAAACGACTGATAAACATCATTTCGCAAGCTCTAATTGTGTCCATCCACAGACTAGTTTCGGCACGGATGGCGCCACTGGGAACCTTTTCTCGGTACTGCCATGAAACGTGTCTTGAGTAGAACGGATTTCGAGAGTAATTATGTAAGAAAAGACAAAGTTTTTAAAATTTTGACTGAATAACACGAAATTTTGGTCTATGAGTGAGTAACACAAAATTTTTAAATTTAGCTATAGTAGCACGAAATTGTAGCCTAAACGTATCACAAAAATAAAACAAATTTGTTTAGTTACAAGAAATTTTGGTTCCGAAAATACATCAAATCTTTAAGTTTCGACTTTGGTTATAGGAAAATTTTGCTTAACTGTAACCCGAAATTTTGGACTGAAAGTAACACAAAATCTTATCATTTTTACTTGAAATGTTTACACAAAAAACGTACATAACACAAAATTGTTTAATTTTGACTTGGCAACAAGAAATTGTGGTCTAAAAGTAATAAAAAATTTACAAATATTGACTTTAGTAACAGGAAATTTTAATCTAAACGTTACACGAAAATCTGGTCTGGATAATACACAAATTCTCGAAGGTTTTTCTTGAATTGTTAGTCTAAACGTAACACGAAATTCTTTAATTTTGAATTAGTAACAAGACATTGTGGTCTAAAATAACACAAATTTTGACTTTAGTAACAGGAAATTTTAAACTAAACGTTACACGAAAAGTTGGTCTGGATGTTACACAAACTCTCAAAGCTTTGACTTGAAATGTTAGTCTAAACGTAACACGAAATTAAATAATTTTGACTTAGTAACAAGAAATTGTGGTCCAAAAATAGTACAAATTTTACAAATTTTGACTTTAGTAACAGAAAATTTTACTCTAAACCTAACAAAAAAATTTTTAAATTTTGACTTAATAACAGGAAATTGTAGCCTAAACGTATCACAAAAATAAAAAAAATTGTTTAGTTACAAGAAATCCGAAATTCCGAAAATAACATCAAATAATTTCGACGGAAAAGTTTCGACTTTCGTAAAAAGAAACTTTAGCTTAAATGTAACCCGAAATTTTGGTCGGAAAGTAACACAAAATCTTAACATTTTTACGTCAGGCGATTCTTATGGAGAGTATAATGAAGAAATAAAAGATGCAGCATGATTATTGCATATTATTCACGCTGTGATTAGAAAAAAATCTTTTTCAGTAATGGCTCTAGCCATAACGATCGTCGCGAATAGCGTGACACCCTGTATAGAGCAGGGCACTTATTCTATAGAAGGTGTGAAAGTGAAAATGAAAATCTCTGGCCAATGAAATTGGTTAATAGAATTTTTTAACCAGTCAAGGTTGTCAAAATTTTCATTCCCAGTTTCACAACTTCCTATAGAATGAGGCTCCAGGCCAAACACATTCCGCGATGCTTTTTATACGCGGGCAATAGACAATTTAAATTTAATGAAAAGCCAAAAGGTGCATCATGATTAATGAATATTATTCACGCTGTGTTTGGCGAGGAAAGAAAATATTTTTCTTTTAATGGTTTAGCCATAAACTATCCATGCGAATGCCGTGACCAATGCGAATACCGTGACCCCTGTATAGGGCACATTTGAAGACATGTGATTCGCATGGAGCCTAAAAACGACAGATGAAGCATGAATAATGAATGTTATTCACGCTGTGGATGGCCAGCAATATTTTCTCTTATTTAATCTTTGGTTTTCCACTTTTCGGAGCTCTATACTATATGCCCTTCTCAATCTTACAAAGGTCTTTGAGCTATCTTAAAGTCGGAATTGCAGACCGAATGTTTTATCTTAGCTGAATGATTCTGGGTAAATTCACACCCAATGTGGGGCTAGATTTGTGAATAATTCAATTCCAAGTTGCTGAAAACACTAATTGAAACACTCGATCACGCTTCTTCATCAAAAGGCTTATTGGGCGCAAAGAAAAGCGTCTATAAGAGTCATAAGGAAAGCAACCAAAGTCTTAGAGTGACAAGACAAGCACTAGGCGTTTATTGGAAAAAGTCATCAAGTTGGCTATGAATTTCTGGATTAAAAATGTAGATGAAATTTTTTGTTACTCCATTCTTTTATATCAACATTGCACAACCAATTTGCTGGCTTTTTGGTTGGAAAAAGTGGACTGTAACAAAGATGTATAATCATCGTACTATTCTCATTAGACCAGTATTACTCAACCGACAACCCTTTGAGGTTGTACATCAAACATTTTTTTACACACTTGAGACAACACTATCAAATTTTAAAGGCAAACGTTAAAAAGTTACAAATGACGTTATTAGTTATTGAACAAATACGGATTGGAGGTACTAGGTTGATGTGCATTGATTGGAAATTTCTGTTGTTTACTGCATTTACTGGATACCTTTTGAATTAAAATCCAATGAAATATTCACATTGTTAAATAGGGCTATCAAAGTTACATTTTTGATGGCACTAATGGCCTTAAATTATTAGTTCGTGTACTGTATATCTGGTGCAAATACTATATACTTAATGATCACCCATTATCGCTCTATGGAGTTTCGAGGCATCGTGAGATGATGTGTCTGCACATGAACGTTATTAGTAGTTTCTTTTCTCCGATTTTTATGATTTTTGCAATTCCTGCTATCAAATTTTAGGCTAAAATTACAATTATAGGTTGAAGTTACAATTGTAGGCTCAGCTAACAATTGTAAGTTCAAGTTACAATTATAGATTCAAGTTACAATTTTAGGTTAAAGTTAGAACTGTAAGTTTAAGGCACAATTGTAATTTATTACAACTTTAAATTCAAGTTAGAATTTAACTTGAAATTAAGTTACAATTGTAATTTCAAGTCAGATTTATTTTACTTTTAAGTTACAAAAAATGTAGGTTCAAGTTGCAATAGTATTTTCAAGTTATAACTGTAGGTTGATGTTACAAATGTAAGCTAACGGTACAATTGCAGGCTTGAGTTACGATTGTAGCTACAAAGTCACTATTGACGAGCTAGATACAATTATGAGTTTACGTTACCATTGTTACCATTGTAACTTCAAATTACAATTGTATCTAGAACTTAACATTTTAGATTCACATCACAATTGTTGTTTCACTTTGCCATTGTAGCTTCCAGTTACAATTATGGCTACAAGTTACAATAGTTGCATTTATAATACATTTATAGATTCATCCTACAATTACGGTTTCACGTTTCAATTGTAGCTTCAAATCATAACTATATCTCCAAGTTACAATTTTAGGTTCAAGTTACCATTGTAGGTTCAAGTTACAATTGCAGGCTTATGTTACAATTTTAGGTTGAAATTAGGTTTATATGTTCTAGTTACAGATTTTATCAATGTTATAATTGTAACTACAAGTCACAATTGGTAAGCACGTTACAATTGTAGCTTCATGTTACAATTGCAGGTTTGTTTTTGGTTTAAATTACATTTATATGTTTTAGTTATAATTCCAGCTTCAAGTTACAATATTATGTTGAAGTTGCAACTGTAGGGTTAAGTTGAAGTCACAATTGTATGTTTGAAGCTTGAAATCAAAAATTGATTTTTGATTCTTGGCCCTAATACAGGGTGTTACGGGACGAAATGTACATACTAATATGGAGGATAAATTTTGACCATGCCAACACACATTCAGTATTAAAAAAGTTCAATTCAAACTCATTTCTTACTGATATACAGGGTTTTGTATAAATTTTGGTCAAAAAAAAATCAATCATATCTCCCAGAATTTTTGCAGAAATGAATTCAAATTTCATGTTAGTGAGACATTTTACGTTAAGAACTCAGGAAGGTAACAAAAAGTTCTAAATTTCCAGAGCTGGACTAATAAAGTTGTTCTTTTAATGATCGCAAAACAAACACTCAGTATACATTTTTTTTTAAGCTTTTGCAAAAGATCTGACGGTCCCGAACTCAGGCAATCAGAAATTGAAACCATTTTAGGTCTCGCACTTTTGCTTTTTTTTGCATCTATTGCAAAAGTTTTAAAAAATCGTATACTAAGTTGTTGTTTTGCGGCATCATGAAAAGAACAACTTTATTAGTAGGGCTCTGGAAATCTAGAACTTTATGTTACCTTCCTGGGTTCTTCTCCTCCAACGTTTCACGCATATGCAATTTGAATTCATTTCTGCACAAATTCTGGGAAATATGATTGATTTTTGTTTTGGGCAAAATTTATGCAAAACCCTGTATATCAGTAAGAAATTAGTTCCGAACTTCCAATATGGGTTGGCATGGTCAAAACCCATCTCCCATATTGGTATGTAAATTTTGTCCCGTAACACCCTCTATATATGTAAGAATGACACAGCACGTCTAGCCTGTGTCCGGTGCATATAGGCCTATCTGTTACAGAAAAATAATCTTCTATAGTTTGTTTCTAAGTTTTACTACACTTTTTTTCTTTTTATCGCAATTTTTTTTATAATTTTTCTCTTTTTTATAATTTTTTTTATACCTTTTTTTACCCTTTTTTATATATTTTTTTTTAATTTTTTTAACACTTCTACACTTTTGTTTTGTTACAAAACAGTCTTTCTTACACTTTTTTTAACGTTTTCTTTTACAATGTTTCTTACACCTTTTTTAGACTTTTTACATCTTTTTGATAATTATTTTCTATCCTCTTTTCTACACTTTTATACAATTTTTCTTTAAACTTTTGTATGGTTACAAAATAATTTTTGTTTCTAAACGCATTTTTCTACACTTTTTACATTTTTTGTAATGTTTCTACTTTATTTTCGCATTTTTTTTTATAATTTTTTCTACTTCTTTTTCTACACTTTTTTTACGCTTTTGTGGCACTTTTTTAAGTTTTTTGTTTATATCTTTTTTTTTACACTTCTTTTACGCTTTTTTTAACAACATTTTTGACACTTTTTACACATTTTTTCCCAATACCGATTTTCTAAAAAAAACGAGATTTTCTCAATTGGTTTTGGAGCAAAACTTGAGATTTTAGTCCACAAATTGAGTTTCATTAAAATTTAAGAAAAAATGAGTTTTAATCGTTACAAAACGTTGTTTGTGTGACTTTTTTAACTAAACGAAAATGTAGTTTTTTTGATTTTTGAACCAAAAACTAGATCTTTTGATTGAATCAATTGTGACGGTGTTAACAAATTATGACAATAAAAGAAATGATTAAAAACTGATTGTTTTGTTAACTGTGACTATTTTGATCAATTTTGGCCCAAGAAATTACATTTTGTAATTATTTTTTTCCAAAAAGTAAATTTTCGTCCCAGTACCGATTTTATTTAAAAAACGAGATTTTCTCAGTTGATTTTAGAGCAAAACTTGAGATTTTAGTCCACAAATTGAGTTTCATTACAATTTGTGAAAAAATGCGTTTTAGTTGTTATAAAACGTTTTTTATGTTTGTTTTTTTTTAACTAAACGAAATAGCAGTTTTTGTCATTTGGAACCAAAAACTTTTTTTTTCGAATGGTTTGAGAAGATTTTGATCGTCTTGGCGCAAAAAGTTAATTTTTGAATGATTTTGCAAAAGACCCTGAACGAAAAACCAATTTTTTTTTATGACGATTTGGCCACCACGCGAATCGGAGCGTAATTTGACAGTCGAATTTAAAACAATCAGATAAAAGCTAAAAAAAATTGACATGTGTAATGACGTTATTGACATGTGTAATAACGTTATTGACATGTATAATGACGTTATTGACATTTCTGATCCGTTCCGCTCTGTTCCGTTCCGCTGTATGTGACGGTGGGCTCACGCGATTTCCGATGCCTTATGGTACGTCCCCATGTGCGGTTATGGCGTTGCGGTTGTGGAAAAAACGACAGTTACTATATCGATATCTTTGACATTTGCCATATGATTTTAAAGGTCCGCGTAGAACGATGCATATATCAAAAATAATGGAATGCAGTGTGCACTGCGGCAACACTGTGGATCCGCAATATACGCCATATCCGCACATGGGGACATACCATTAAGAAGTCTTGAGGGCGACGTCAGATACAGCGGTATTTGGTTAAAAGCGGAACGGAGTGTAATTTAACTGTTGAATTTAAATCAATCAGATAAAAGCTAAAATCATAATTGATATGTGTAATGACGTTATTGACATGTATAATGACGTTATTGTCATGTATAATGACGTTATTGACATTTCTGCTCCGTTCCGCTGTATGTGACGGCGGCCTGACTCTGCTCTTGCGCTAACGTTAGGCCGCCGTCACATACAGCGGAACGGAACGGAGCGGAGCAGAGCAGAAATGTCTATAACGTCATTACACATGTCAATAACACAATGACATGTTAATTCCTATTTTAGCTTTTTTCTGATTTGTTTAAATTCAACAGTCAAATTACGCTCCGTTCCGCTTTTAACCAAATTCCGCTGTAGGTGACGTCGCCCTTAGACAAGGATCCAGGAGTTTTGCCATTCGTATGTTTATTAAGGTGATCTCATTTTGGCGTACGTGACGTCACACGTTTTCCCCCACCCTTTTTCTGGTAACTGGCAATTCGTCATCTTTTCCCATCGGTTTTTCTACCTGAATTTGCAACGGGAAGACCCAGCCCAGGTTCCAAGTTCTACCCAACGCCTTTGGATTTTGGATTTTGGATTTTGGCGGATTCAGGACTCGGTCCATATGTAACTCTTTCCCTTTTTTCGGAAGTTTTCGCTTTACCTTACGTTCAAGGGAACAGTTTCACTGCTTCGGCAGGATTTGAACGGCAGGCGAACCTTTCTCCCATCGTTGGTCTCCCACCAGGGTTGCCAGATGCAGAATGTTCACTCTCTTGAGTTCACTGTGATCTCGTACCTCAATTATCGAAAGTTTAAAGCCAGTCGTTCATCCAGGCCAGTCTTACTGGCGCCATTTGTCTCGCTAAGTCGGCATTTTGTAATTGTAGTTTTAAGTTACAATTTTAGCTCCAAGTTATAATTTTAAGTTACAGTTGTAGTTTTAAGTTACAGTTGTAACCTCAAGTTACAATTGTAGCTCCAAATTATAATTTTATCCTCCAGTCAAAAATACAGGTTCACGTTACAATTGTAAGTTCAAGTTACAATTTTAGGTTCAAGTTACCTTTGCAGCTGTAAATTATAATTGTAATTTCGTGTTGTAATTGAAGGTTTAAGTTGCAATTGCACGTTTATGTTACAATTTTATGTTCAAATTACATTTAAAGTTTCTAGTTAGAGTTGTAATTTTAAGATACAATAGCTTCAGGTTATAATTGTAGCTAAAAGTCACAATTGTAGTTTTAAGTTGCAATAGTAGTCTCAAGTTACATATGTATGTTGAAGTTCAAGTTAAATTGTGGGTTCATGCTACAATTTTAGGTTCAAAGTGACAGTAATTTTAAGTGACAATTGTAGCTCCAACTTAAAATGTAACTTCAAGTTAAAATTGCAGGTTCAAGTTAGAATTGTAACCTACAATTTAAAAGTACAAATGTAGCTTTAATATACAACTGTAATTTCAACCTACAGCTGTAACCTTAAGCTCTGATTGTAAAGTTCAAGCTACAATTATAACTTGAAACTATAATTGTAACTCCAACCTACAATTGGCTAGCAGAAATTGCAAAAATGAAAGTTTGTTATGCTCGAAAATTTGAAATTTGTTGTTGTTCTTCTACACTTTCGTAGTGTAACAGCAGTCTTGAGCAGATCTGATTGAAATAAGAATAATTATTTTTTCCCTTTTAAACAAGTTAAAAATAAGAATAACAATAAATCCTAAGAAGAACCATTTATCAGGCTTGAAGGAAGCTGTTCATGTTTTGTTATGCAAATCGTCATAAACCTGAGTCAATTTATGCACATCAATTTAAAGTAGTGCAAGGCAAACACGCCTATATGCAAGGCTAGTGCAAAGCAATCAGAGAGATCAGAATCATGAGAGCGTGCGCAATGTGCACTAGTATTGCGCATTTGTTCATTTTCGAGGCAGTCGTAGAAAAAAAAACTTTTTCAGGGCATAGTGCCCTAGTGGTGGATTTTTTTCTATTTCTGTAATTTGTTAACAATATGAATTCAAACAATTGCGAAACTATCAGAGAGGCCTATTGTCAAGGTATGGTTAAAAAAGTTCTCTACAGGTATTATATTAATATTAGTTCAGGTCAGAACATTTCTGAATCGACCGTATTTTAGCCGTTTAGAAGTCTGACCTATGTCAAAACCAGAGCAACCCAAACAATCGGTCGTGTAAGTTGAGGTTGTAATTGAGAATTTTTAAGCTCTGTTTTAGCCACTGATAAATCTGACCTACGTTACAACCAGAGCAATCCAAACAGTCAATCCTGGTTAGATGAATTTGTAATTGAGTCTTTTTTAAATGTGTTTGGATAGCATTGTTGTCTATCATGTCGGCTTTATCTATTTTCTCGTACTTTAATAGTTCTCTTTATCGAACATTTGAAATACATCTGAGAAACTACGAGACCCGCTTAATCCCAAGGGAGTTTGCAATACTAGGCATATATTATTTTAATACCTTCTCCCCAAATTTGGAGAGATACACGTATATACACTCAAATATCCATTTAAATGTCGGGGATTAAACCATTTGCTCCCTAAAGCACGCATGCCGCATTTGCCCCTCGACTCTCCCTGGCAATAATAGCGCCGTTTATATGATCGAGACCCGGCAAAATGAAATTGGCTCGAACTTACAACCACCAAAACGTATAAATTCTATTGACTTTTATATGTTAACTTTGCCCGTTTATGTGTTTGCTGCGCTTAATGCCTCTCCTATAAAACAAAAAATTGATCAACTTTGCGGATTAGGTTACTTTACTGCTAAAGTTGCTGCGGTGTGGGGCTTTTAGTCGTGTGCGAAACCGTTATCGCACATTGTTGGGTATGTGTGAAATTCCTTCGTAATGCATCCTTAGCTGGAATATATGGTGAAATATTAATAAGGTGTGACTAACGGTAATGTGCAACCGCAGTTTTGGGTGATATACTGTTTTACCCGATTTCTCTAAAGAAGAAATACTATAACGCTTCGAGTCGCATTTCAGTAAAGGCGGGCTTGACACTGCACTTGCCTCATCAATGATTCAGGGCCATTCGGCCATATAGTAACAAACGAACTATTTAGTCCTGAACAATACGGACACCATTAGCCTCGACGGAAGAATCCCCTTTACCCCACAGACAAATCAATTTCTTATATAGATTAACCAATACTTCCGAATAATACACTGATCGCAATTTGGAATCGACATAAATCGAGTAAGTTAATGCGGCAGCAGTCGACGTTCAGAATTTCATTCCGAGGAATAAATTGGCGTGAACCGGGCCTAATGATCTCGCGTCACTTTAGAAAGCTGCGGCTAATTTGTTCCGATGCTCGTCGAGCTTTTAACCGAGTTCAGTTTGTTTGTTAAGTTCGAATTTGTTGTCGACTAATTTGGGAAGATTTTGTTAAAAGTTTCGGCTGGATTGTACTTATTTGGCGAGGTAAATTTGTTTTCAGTCCCTGGCCCACAATAGCAATACAGCGAAACTGGCCTCAATCACAAGCTCAGTGGTTAACATTAAATATCTCGTTTCTCAGTTCAACAACTTACAGGAAGAAAAGAGAAGCGAAAGAGGACATTGAGAAGAGCAAAAAACCTTTGGGTTCATCCCAGTCGATCCACGCGTTCTAAAATTATAAACGGTCAAAGTTGAAAAGTGAGAAAAAAAGGAAAATTTTGTTCAATTTCAAACAAATTTTAAATTATTTTTTTTTGTGTTTCTGCTCGGAATGAGATTTCTGATGGCCGAAACATTAAACAAACTTACCCAGTAAACAGTTGAACGTTGACTCAACGTTAAAAAAAACCTGTAACCAAATGTTTTTTCAACGTAGTTATGTCCATTGAATCAACGTTTTTATCAACCTTTCTTAAAACGTTTCATCAACGTTTGCTTAAAACGTTTAATCTATGTTTGGTTAAAACGTTTAATCTACGTTTTCTTAAAACGTTTAATCAACCTTGCTTAAAACGTTTATTCAACGTATCTTTCAACCTTACATAAAACGTTAAAACGTTTTCATCTATTTTTTCCATTTACATGAATATAATTTATGTCAAATCAGTTTTACCAGGGTTTGAACTTTTAAACCAGTTAAAACTTATTCGATAAAAGTGAGTAAACCTGTTTAATGAGTTTTAATTTTAGTTTAAGACAAAAACTGTAAACCAAAAATGCTGTTAAAAGTATACATAGCGTTAATGTTTAATTAAAAAGCACATACAAGAAAGTGTTTGACCCCAGGTAGCACACTACGTCGTCACACGTCACATCCACAAGACGTCCATTTGTTGACGTCTCTACGTATTTAATATATCAAACTGTGCATTTTATCATAAAAAAATTCATAATATATTTTAAACATGTTTTATTGGAAATATAATACTTGTGCTAATTACAATTATTAGTAAAATAGTTATATTTTATAAATTCGTTTTTGATGATATATATGTTAAAACTTAAAAACAAAGGAAGGACAGCACTTAGGGGTTAACTGGGGGTGACTGTAATCTAGGAATAATTTTAAACAAGAATTAAATTTTTTAGTACTTACTTTTGGGTAATGTCTACCTCATACACTTTTTTGGACGATTTTGGATTTTTGGAAAAGGAATTTCCCATAATTCACAGTAAAATTACTTTTTACCTTAAGAAAAACCTTTAGAAATGATGAAATAAAAAAATTATACTTATTTGTGTGTTTGTTTATGAGTACCTATTTATGTTCGAGATTCTGAAAATTACCGTGCTTTAAAAAAAAAAGACATTTTGATATCAAAACATTTAGTGGAGGTCAAGGCAAATTAGGTATATAGGATTTAAAAGAATTTTCTTGGAAATTGAATCTGGTAGGTATACACCTTTTAGGAAGTGATTTTCTCCTGGGGTGAGAGCAAGGCAAAGCATTCCAAGCTTTCTCAATGAGACTGTAATTCTAGAGACAATAAAATTTTGATTGTCAAGCATTAATTTTTGTTGAGATGCATAGGTAAATAATTTATATCAGCCTTAATATGCCTATATGTACCTAATTTAGTATAGCTTAATTTAACCATATCCACTTAAATTAGTTGACCTGCAAAATAATATAGCCACACTCATCAAAACCAATGGTGGTGGTGAGATTCCAGCCATCTTGTCTCTAATCTTAAAAAACAGTAAAATCTCAACCCATGAGTACTCACCTTTCAAGCGATTTGAAATTTTTCACCCTGAAAAAACGGCAAACAAAGTAAACGAAACGAACAACAACAACGAACGCCGTGTCATGGCCGACAATAACATCTCAAGTCTCAAGCAGCCGACAGTACCGACGCCCGACACGCGTAAGAAATATAAACACCGGGGATCGTGGCAATACGTCCTACCCCTCTAAGCCTCCTTATAGGAATCTGGGTCGTCCGCCGTTTACGCCAACGCCACCTAGCGCTCAGAGTATGTGACATGTAAACCTATTTTCAACGTTTAATCAACGTTATAAATTCAATCAATATCTAAACATATTCAACACACGTTTTAGCAACGTTGATTTAACGTCGAAAAACATGGTTGTTCATTTTCGAACAAATCAACCAAAAATCAACAGCTTAAAATTAAAGAGACAACTATAAATCAACCGAACAAATGATGATAAGTTTTAAAAGACATTTCGCAACCGCGCTTTTGTGACGGTTTAATTACTGTCACCTATTTGCAATGTTTAAGCAACAGGATAAATTCAACCAATATCAAAACACATCCTAAACACGTTACAACAACGTTGATTTAACGTCGAAATCAAAACGTTAAAAATCAACACGTTAAAATCAACGTGACAACTATAAATCAACGGACCAAACGATGATTCTATGTTGAAACAACGTTCTTCAACTGTTTACTGGGTAATACCTAATAGAGTTTTTTTTTTTTGAATGATATAAACATTGATTTTAAAGTGCGTAGAAGTCAACCACCGAATAGGTCTAGCTCCCAAACTATTGAACCTGCAGGACTTTCGTTTGCAGGAGGCGAAAGAAGACATTAAGAAGAGTAAAGAACCATTGGATTCTCTAGAAATGGTCCACGCGTTCTAACGTTATAAACAATCAGATTTACAAATTGAGAAAAGATTTCTTCAGTCAATTTAAAGCAAATTTGAAAAATTTTTTCTTTACTGTTTTTGATCGAAATGAAACGATTTCAATCTCCTATGAACGTAACAAACTGAATACTGTGAATACACGAGCAGTAGGTCCTCTACCGAAGGGTTTTATTTCCCAAACTATGGAATCAAATTTAATATAATATGAAGGTTTAATTCATTTGTCATTATTTGCAGGTATTTAAGTCCAGAAAGCATCCAATTTGCTGTTTTCCTTGTTGAATTCAAAAAAAGTAAATCTGCAATTTCTATTATGGCCACAAGAAGATCTGAATTGAGAAGTTTTGTTATACGTCAAGTGTGACGTTTGTACTTTAATATCGATTTTTCTTAAATGGGATTATAGATAATTTTTAAACTATTTAGATCGGTTGAGTCCGAGAAGTTATCTCAAATATAGGAGTGTGTTCAATTGAAAGCGTCATATAGTTGACCGTAAAATGTGACAAGGATGAAGGAAAAAAGTCCATTTACTTTGATTATATCATCTTTTTCTGTCAACATTTAACCTTCTATATGACCTTTTTAAAAATCTCCGTAATTTTCTTACTTATCTTGAATTATTTAATGACCTCTAAAAATTCAGTGACGTCAATGAGACGGCTAAAAATTTTTTTAAATATTGAATTGGCACATGCAGCAGTCGTAATAAACATCGATAAACCTTTTTTGAATTCGAAATTAGATAGGAGCAAATTTGGTGAGAGACTTAAAATTATTCTGAACACTTAATGACATTGATACCCAATTTAGTACTTTAGTTACTATTTCCTAAAGCATACGATCGGTAAAATTAGACAAAAGTTGCTAAATTTTGCGTAAATTTGAAAGCGGTGCTTGGAAATATTTTGTTTTTTAAATATTTAAAAATGGATTTAAATTTACTGCGAGGGAAGAAAGAGGACATTAAGAAGGGTAAAAAACCATTAGATTCACTTCAATCGGTTCATGTGTTCTACAGTTAAAAACGGTCAAAGGTGCAAGTTGAGATAAAACAATGAATCTTTGGTAAATTTCAAAAAACTTTAAAAAAATGTTTTGCTGTTTCTTTGATTGAAATGAGACGATTTCAATCTTCTCCATAAGTAATTCGGTCGTAATAATAAATAATAACGTCGATTTTAAAAGTGCCTAAAAATCGACCACCGATCTATTGCCGAACTTATTGAACCTACAAGACTTCCGTTTAAGGGAGACGAAGGAAGACATTAGGAAGAGTAAAAAACCATTGGATTCACTCCAAACGGTCCATGCGTTCTCAAGTTATAAACAGATAAAACTGCAAGTTAAAAAAAAAGAAATACCCCCTGCTTTGTCAATTTCAAAAAATGTTTGAAAATTTTTTAAAAAAATGTGGTTTTTGATCGCAATAAAACGATTTCAATCTCCTATGAACGTAGCAAACTTAATAGGAGCGGAGTAGGGCCTCTAAAGGAGTTTTTTATAAAATAAAAAAAAAACGTCTATTTTAACTGCCAAAATATCGACCACTCATGAGTCGAGGATGATCTTTACCGCCTCAAACAGGTGTTCTGCGACACCGAGCTGCAAGAAACGCCTCTAGACTAAGTAGTACAAAATGGCTAAGTTAGGTAATGAGTGGCCCAGAAAAGAGAAATTGGGCAGCGAACACTAGCTCGATGGTTGTTGCCTTTCGACGACAGACGAAACGGGACATTAGACGAAGTTAACCAATAATCTAACAAGTAGTGAACAGAAGTACAGAAAACTCAGGAACGAAACTCTTCAAAATTCGTGCAGCCAAAGCTTCCCCCCCCCCCCCCTCAGGAATTTTTTCTCCAATAACGTTGCCGTAGCATAAACTAGAGCATCCTTATTTTTGTCCTCGTTTTTGCGGTCTATTTTTGAAGTTCCTTCCTCTTCACATCCTGCATACCGGATATTCTGCTCTTCACATCTGGTGTGTTTTCTCAGTGAACTGTGTCCTAAGCTCAGACTCATAGCCCTCCTCAATTGGTTGCTCTCTTCACAGATCAAGTGTTCATTTGCCTTGTTTCTTTTTCTATCTCACGCGAACATTCGGGTTTGTTCATGTACGGGAGTCCGCACCAGTAGGTGAGTAGTTTTGTTTCTTTAGTAGACAATAATAAAGGGTGCTCATAAAAATAAACTCGTACCAAGCCATGGAATTAAATTAAACTCTTGTGTGAGATAAGTTCATAAAAAAATAAAAATTGAAACACTTTATGACGTTTACGACTTCCAGTTTTTTTATGAAATCATATCAGACCTTCTTTCTAATACCACCGCCTACTTGAGGGTTTTTTTGCTGAACGCATGATATTACTACAATTTCTACAATAATTGTAGCAATAACAAAAGTAGATTTCCTGAAGGTGAAACAAAATTCCACTTGCTAATCCATCATAAGTGCACGCTTTTCCTCTACAACTCTATAGATGTTACTCTTGGTTTTCAACATTTTCGTTCGGGAGCGAGATGCAGCTTGTAGTCCTCTTCAGCTGCACCCTGCAGCTTTCAAAACATGGAATGTCGTTTTCTGACGTTAGACGCTTTTAATCCACCAAGACGTGCTGTATCTCCTCTACGGAACGCTCCAAAAAGTCGTAGGTCCCGTCCTATTTTTTGCTGAGATCCTCTCTCTCGAGTAAGAGCTTCTGTTGTTCGTCCTCCAAATTTTCCATGATCTACAAGTCGGAAAGAGCATTTTTATGACCTTCTCCTTTTCACTTTCTCCAACCGCTCGCCTATCTCGGAGTTCTTCAGTTGCAGCTTTTTAATTTCGCTTTTGTTGTCATTGTGTCCTTGCTGCAACTCACTGCAACCTCACCTTGCCACTTCTTCGAACTGTGCAGAAACGAGCTCCATTTCCATAAACAATTCCTGTTTCTCCTGGATCTCCTCTAAATTCTCTAAAAAGTTCGCTTCTGTTAATACGTCAAAGATGCCCTCGTCAACCACCTGGAGTCATGTCTTTTCCCCGTTTCAACTCTGCTTAATATCTATTGCTCATTTCCAACGTTTCCACAAGGGAGAGAAAACACCTCGCCTTGGCTTAAGTCCAGGAAGGTCTGCACCAATTTATTCACCTGTGACTTCTGCAGCTCCTGCTCGCCTTTCTATACTGTTCCTCAAAATCCTCAAGGTTATCTCTTCAAGTAAAGAAAGCTTCCTGTGGCTGCCTCTTCGCGTTTCTTAATCAAATCTTCAAAAAGCCAGGCAAAATGAGAATTTTTACGTTTCTAGTGTAGCAACTATTGTTGAAATGATTGCACGATCAACATTATTTTGTTTAAAATTAACTTCAAACTGTTGTTCATTTAACTGAAGCTTCGATAAGGCGTCTTCAAGCTTCTTCTGCCTGGACTTTCTGGTTTTCAAGTTCTTGATTTCTCGAAACTAAATCGCTTTGCAGATGCCTAATCTTCGATTGTGTTTCTTCCATAGCAGTTCCTGCTTGGTGAAGCTTCTGCTATGTAATCAAAAATGCATTCTTTGGGTGTTGCTCCATTTTGAAACAAATTGCTTCAGACTTCGCAGACTTTTAAGCTACCATGACAGGATGTAACTTCTAGCAGAGTATCATGAAGACTGTCTTTCTCTTATCTTTCTTTTATTACTTCGCTATTTCAACTTACACTTTGCTTCAGATGTTTTTACTAGCAACTTGCATTCTCCTTAATTTTTGCTAGCAAGTCCAGATCTTCATTAAACCTTGCATCAGCAGTTAAAACCTCCCTCGAGCTTCTCGTTCAACAATTGCCTACTGTTTGCAAATTGTCCTTCTCCACTTCCTTGAGTCTCTTCGCAGTAGCCTTTAACTTTTCATTTGCTATTTCAAGTCTAGTTTCAGTATTCTCGAGCTTCTTTGAGATGTCTCTCAAATAAAAATTGATAGTCTCTTTTCGAACTTCGCCTTCTAAAATCTTCCTGGAGGTATCAGCTAGGTTGGTTTCGATCAAGGCTTTAACTTCCAAAAGCCCTTTCGCTTTGTTTTCGTCTTTCTGGGCAGTTCTTTTGAAGAAGACCTTTTCTGATTATAAAAACGTGTTTGACAATAAAAGTAGGACGCCGATAAATTTGGACTCAGTAAGGAGACCAATCTGCTTCATTTTCTTCTTATTGGGTCATAAATGAGACCTCAGATGTTCCACGGAAGTTGTTCCACTAGTTGTCATTAAGAAAAGGGTTAATTTAGGCTCAGAAGGATTATTATGACCGCTAGGACCCTTTTGATCAATTTGGGTTCTCTTGAAGGAGAGCGCTTCTGAAGGTAAATTTTTACCGTCAGAACAGCATTCTTAACATTTTGTCTAGTAGTAAAAGTCGGCTTGATTTATTTCTTGAACACGAACGGGAGCTCAGAAGTTTTACAGAACTAGTAGTAAAAAAAACGGTTATGTGGCTCAGAATTCTTACGACCTCCGATACCCTTTTGAACCATTAAGTTTTGGTTCTCTTGGAGAAAAGCTTGTCTGAAGGAAAACATTGCCGGTCAGAATAGCATTCTTAACATTTTGCCTAATAGGAGAAACACTGATGATAGTGTGGACTCAGTATAGAAGATATCTGACTTCTCCTAGATGAATCTGCTTAATTTCTTTCTTACTGGGTTATGAATGAGAGCTCAGAAGTTCCACAGAGGTAGTTGTAAGTAACAAAACAGTTAATTTAAACCTTCACAAGAGTTATTGTGACCTCTGAGACCCTTTTAAAACATTAAGTTTTGGGTTTCTAAAAAAAAAAGCTTTTCTAATGAAAAAAAAATCGATGGTCAAACGACATTTTGTCTAACACTAAAACCAGGACACTGTTGAAAGTTCGAACTCAGTACAGGAGACCAATCAGCTTTATTTCTTTCTTTCTAAGTCATAAATATGACCTATGAGACCTTTTTGATCCATTAAGTTTTGGGTTCTGTTGAAGAAAAGCTTTTCTGAAGGAAAAAATTAACGACCAGAACTGCAGAAGCAGGATACTGGTGAAAGTGTGGACTCAGTGTAGAAGACCAATCTGCTTAATTTCTTTCTCACTGAGTTATGAATGAAAATTCAGAAGTTCCACACAACTAGTTGTAAGTAAGAAAATGGTTAATTTAGGTTCAGAAGGATTTTTGTGGCAGCTGCGGCCCTTTTGAACCATTAAGTTTGAATTCCTTGGAAAAAAGATTTTCTGAAGAAAAAAATATGGTCACAACAGCATTCTTAACATTTTGTGTAAAATTGGAATCAGGACACTGTTGAATGTTAGAACTCAGAACAGGAGACAAATCTGCTTTATTTCTTTCTTACTGAGTCATTAATATGACGTTTGGGATCCTTTCAATCTATTAAATTTTGTGTTCTCTTGAAGAAAAGCTCTTCTGAACGAACAATTGACGGTCAGAACTGCAGAATTAGAACAATGATGAGAGTGTGGACTCAGTATAGAAGACCAATCTGCTTAATTTCTTTCTTACTGAGTTATGAACGGGAACTGAGCAGTTCTACACAACTAATTGGAAGTAAGAAAATGGTTAATTTAGGTTCTGAAGGATTTTTTTGACCGCTGCGACCCTTTTGAACCATTAAGTTTGGGTTTCTTGGAAAAAAGATTTTCTGAAAAAAAAAGATGGTCACAACAGAATTCTTAACATTTTGTGTAAAATTAGAAGCAGGACACTGTTGAAAGTTTGGACTCAGAACAGGAGCCAAATCTGCTTTATTTCTTTCTTACTCAGTCATTAATATGACCTCTGGGACCCTTTCGATCTATTAGATTTTGGGTTCTCTTGAAGAAAAGCTCTTCTGAAGGAACAGGTCAGAACTGCAGAAGCAGCACACTGATGAAAGTGTGGGCTCAGTACAGAAAAACAATCTGCTTAATTTATTTCTTAGTGAGTTATGAATGGGAGCTCAGAAGTTCCACACAACTAGTTGTAAGTAAGAAAATGGTAAACTTGGGTTCAGCGGGATTCTTGTGACCGCTGCGACACTTTTGAACCATTATGTTCAGGTTTCTTGGAAAAAAGCTTTTCTGAAGAAAAAAAAATGTTCAAAACAGCATTCTTAACATTTTGTATAATAGCAGAAGCAGGACAGTGCTGAAAGTTTGGACTCAGTACAGGAGACCAATCTGCTTTATTTCTCCCTTACTGAGTCATGAATATGACCTCTGAGACCCTTTTAATCTATTAGTTTTTGGGTTCTCTTGTACTACAGTATTGAAGACCAATCTGCTTAATGTGTTTCTTATTGAGTCATGAATGGCAGCTCAGAAGTGTCACAGAACTAGTTGTTTGTAAGAAAACGGTTATTTTAGGCTCAGAAAAACTTCTGAAATTTTTTTGAACCACAGAGTTTTTAGTTTTCATGAAGTCTAGTCATAGTTCATAGTAATCCTCTTTTGAATGAAAAAAACTTCAAACAGAACTAGATTTTTAGTATTGCATCCAGTAGTAAGAGTAGCTCATCGATAAAAGATTGGACTCAGTATAGAAGGTCAATTTGCTTCTATTCCTTCTTATTGAGACCTGAATAGGAGCTCAAAAGTTTCACGGAGCTAGTTGTGAATAAAAGAACTGTGATGATTTTCGACTTAGAAGGATTCTTATGACGGATCTAGGACCCTTTTGAAACTTGATATGTTGAATTCTCAAGAAGATGACGTATTCTGAATGAAAAAACTTGACAATTTGAAATACACTAAAGCTAAAAATTCTAAAGCGTTTTACGACTTGATGGCCAATTTTTTACCAATTTTTGCCCGAAGAGCCAATTATCCTATCAACTTTAGTGGGCAAATACAAGCTGACTTGTACTGGAGAGCCGTTACTTTATTTTTTCTCAGAAAAATGTGTTTTTTCTTTTGTCGCCTTTCTCCAGTCTTCGAGAAGCCAAGTTCACACTACTCAGTTCAGTTTGACTTCTCAATTTTTTACCGAAGAGCCAATTTGCCGGCTTGAGTGTAATTTTAAGTAACCTAGAGCCTGATGGTAATATACAGAATAAGTTCATAAAAGTCCATAAAAATTCTGTTGGGCTTGTCTGTTTGTGATCGAAGGGCCAATTATCCAAAAACCTACAATTGCCTGCGCCAGCATAAGACTGCTCATAAAATTCCTTTCAAGGTTTAGTATGCCCTTATTTTTTCAAAAAAAAAAGTAGTAAATTTTCTTTGGATTTTTAATAATCTGGGACTCTAGCAAACGCCTATAAAAATTCAGTTTCACTTCTCTATTTTGTGAACTTACGCTTTACAATGAAGACAACTTAACAGTCACAACTGGATTCTTATACTCTCAGCAGCAGGTAGCTATCTTGCTTTTCTTCTTACTAAATTCTAAATTGCTCAAAAATTCCACTGGTTGAAAAAAAAACAAAAAAATTATTTTAGAGTTAAAAATGTATTTTGGCCTTTGAAACGCTTTGAATTACAGGGTTTTGAATTTACTTGAAGAAAAGTTTTTCTGAATAAAAACTGCAAATTAAATGAAAACTGTCACTCAAAACTGAATTTATTAATATTCTGTCTAATAGTAAAAGTAGGAAGCCAATAAAAGATTAGATTCAGCATCTGGTTCACTGCTTTGTCATTGAGGTCCAAATTGAATGTAGAAAAGTTCCACACGAGTACGTGGTTACACACAACTACGTAGTTCCACACAAGTAAGTAGCTGTAAGAAAACTATTATTTTAGAATCAGAAAGATTCTATGACCTGTGAGACACGTTTAAACTACCAAACTTTGGGTTCTCTTGTAGAGATAGGCTCTTCTCAATGAAAAAACTTGACAGTAAGAGCTCAATTCGTAACAGTTTTTCGAATAGTAATAGTAGGACGCCAGTAAAAGATTAGAATCAGTACAAGATGCCATTATTTTTTTCCTACTGAGTCAGAAACGCTCAGAAGTTTCACAAAACTAGCTGAAAATAAGAAAACGCTTGTTTTCGACTCGAAACTCGAATGGTGACTTTTCTAATCTTTTAAAACCACCGAATTTTGTGTTGCCTTGAAGAAGAGCTCTTCCGAATGAAATGTAAACCTAGAACTAAGACCAATTTTTTCTTCCTGAGTCCTGATTAAGAGCTCCGAAATGCTCTCAGACGCAAGAAACAAAACAGTTATTTTAGATCTACTAAATTATCTTTATCAATTGAGATTTTTTTGAACCACCGATATTTGAGTTTATCTGAAGAAAGGTTTTCTGAATTAGAAGACTTATTGGTCTGAGCTTGATTCTTAAACTTTCAAGAGTAAAGAAAAAACACGTGGATCTAAGAACTATTCACTTTTGAACCACCAAATTTTGAATTCGCTTGAAGAAGAGCTCACAACACCCTCTTCTAAGAGAGCATACTGGCAAAAAAGTACCAGCACTCTTCCATATTATAATCGCATTGGCAAACACAACCGTACCAAAAATATTTATAGCCCACACCACCCGTGCCAAGTGGATATTCAAAGGGCCAAAAAAAAGCGATGCCCTTCATGCCGTTGGCACGTCCCGCATGAAATATTAATTCGAACCCGAGCCGAGAGTGACAGAGACATGGAGTTTTCATTACGGTAATCACAGAAATGCCACCCTTTTTCCCCCCTTTTTTCTCATTAGGGTCGGATAAATCGACGACCCGAAAGGCAAAACAACACCGTGTATACAGCGTTCAAAGGGTCTCTGGAAGCAAAGCAAAAAAAAAAGGATTTAAACAAGATTGGATACTTCGAGCTTAACTAATAGGAACTTCCAACTGCTTGTAGATAATTTAAATTCACAAAAGGTAGGGAAAATTGAAACAGAGTTTAGAGCAGTTACACGTCGTCCAATTTATCGAGATTTTCAGCCCCTCTAGGCTCACAAAAAATTGGAGGGGTTTGGTTTAGTTGCTATATGATTTAGTGGTAATTCAGTTATTTTTTTTTTCAGTTTTACGCGAGGAGTTCAAAGTGGTACCCACAGACACCAAGGTGGCGGCAGGAGAAACCGCTCTTCTACAATGCGGTCCTCCGAGGGGATACCCTGAGCCCACCCTTATCTGGCGAAAAGACGGCAAGCAGATGGATATAGACGGACGCAGAATAAGAGTGATGGACGGTGGTAATCTCATGATTGCTGATGTCAGGCAACATGACGAGGGACGTTATCAGTGCATCGCTCATAACGTGGTGGGCAATAGAGAGTCTCCTGTAGCCACCCTCAAGGTTTATGGTAAGTTCTCAGCTTTTTTTTTGCAATAGCCGATTTGGCCCGACGATCCCTCGTTTGCATATTGGCATTTCCAGTTAAGGCAGTAGCGCTAACTACTAAACTAACCTAAACTATTAAGAGTCAGACTTTCAGGATTGTGATTAGTTGCATAAAAAAGGCTTAAAAGTATTGGTTTAACACAGCCATCAAATTTTAGCTTAAAGCTTATTAGCTCAGGTATTATATTGGTATTGTTGTATATTGATATTACAATAGAATACTAATGTATTGCGAAGGGTGAGGTAGAATTTATTGAGGTTGACCTGCGTATTATTCAGGGTAGACCATTATTAATTTGCTGTCTTTGTCTCTGTTTCTAAACTGCTTAGAGCAGAGGAAGTTACAAAATTATTATTTTCTCTATATTAGTAAAAATTTAATGAGCTTCGGGTGTGAATAACTATAATCAATTCTAAGCCGCAATCGCTCTATAAATAAACCCGGCAGTAGTAATGTAGTACACATGGGTTGCTGGAAACAAACACACATGAATGTCATCGAAAAAGCCATAAAAGCCTCGAAATACAAACAGCCCAGTTAGTTTCATTAAGAACGCGACAGAAAATGTATGAAGTTGACGGGGTACAGTTTCTGAGATATATACGACCGATTTCGCCGAATTCCACACGAAAATAACTTCTATTATGGTGAAATATAACACTTTCAGCAGCCCACTCTCTGGAATTTCGCAAAAGTTTACAGCTGTTGGTAGTTGGTCGGAGAGCCTCCTAATAAAACATTTCCAATAATAAGTGTCTAAACAGAAGATATCCCGATAAATCCGGCATTCAGACGTCGGAGTGTTGCCTCTCGGTTTTATCACTTGATATACGAGAGTTGTGCCAACTCATTTTTCAAAACTTTACTGCTGCATCGGTAATCAGAATAACTCCATTGGCCGACGGACTGGGAAGTGAAAGAAAAGAAATGCGAAAAGTTTGATGTCGATATTTTGCAGCATATTAGGAAGTTAGCTACGAGGAAGTTTTATTACCTTATATATCTAAGTCGTAAGTTTTTGGCCATACTTATTTGATTGTATTGCATATGGCAAGGATAGTCCGCTATATGCAATGCGGTGATTCCGCTATTCGCTGCGGTGTTGTGATTTGACTACGTGGAGTTTCTATCGTCGACTTCTAGCTGCGAAAAGCGCACGTCAGAGCTATTGCAAATAGAAAACGCTTTAACAGACTTTAAGGGACATGTTTATTGGTTACTATAAGCAAACACTTTTGCGCCCTTTTTGATTAACCAATCTTGGAAGCATGACTATTATTAGTTTATGAAGTCATAACTTGGCGCTACGGTTTTAATTTGAATCGCCTATATGCAAACCAGTGATGCCATGTTGCTCCGTACTCCCTCAGTGTCACGTGACTACGGTGTCGTGATTAACCAACAACGCAACTAAATACTTAATAGGATATCTTTTTCCAGCTCTAGTCCAGCTCTAGCATAAATCCCTACACGACATTATCCAATATATACTGTCGGCTTCTATTCACATCAGTGATATTCCAAACAGATGTTTATTTATTACTCTCTAGGAACGGTTAATAATGAAAGCGCTTTAATAATTTTTAAGCAAAAATTGTATTGGCTGAGATAAACAAAAAAATTTTCGCGCAATTTTTTGTTTAACCAATCACAATCTTGAAAACCTGTCCGCGGATGCCATGTCGCACCGTGTTCGCTCGGTGTCACGCGGCCGCGTTGTTTTGACCATTACCTGGGAATGGTTAATACTGGAAACGCTTTAATAATCTGTAGCTAAAATTTGATTGGCTGCGATAAATAAACGCTTTAGCGCAGTTTTTTGTATATCCAAACATAATCAAGAAAGTCTGACCAGGAATGTCTCGTAGCGCCGTGCTCTCTCGGTGTCACGCGGCAGCGTTGTTTTGACCATTTATTACCTGAAAATGGTTTGTACGGAAAACGCTTTAACAATTTTTAAGCTAAAATTTGATTGGCTGCGAAAAACAAATGCTTAAGGCCACTTTTTTGTTTATCCAATCGTAATCTAGAAAGCCGGACCAGGTATGTCACATCGCGCCTTGCTCTCTCGGTGTCACGCCGCTGCGTTATTTTGCCCTTTCATTACCTGGGAATGGTTAAATTGAAAACGCTTTAATAGTTTTTAAGCTAAAATTTGATTGGCTGCGATAAACAAACGCTTTAGCGCAGTTTTTTGTTTCACCAATCATATTCTTTAAAACCTGTCCAGTGATGCCACGTCGCGAGGTGCTCTCTCGTTGTCACGCGGCTGCGTTGTTTTGACCATTTATTATCTGGGAATAGTTAGTACTGAAAACGCTTTAATAATCTTTAAGCTAAAACTTCATTGGCTGTCTCATTGGCATCTGGCAACTTGTCCAGGGATGACATGTCGCGCCGTGTTTTCTCGGTGTCACGCGACAGCGTTGTTTTGACTTTATTACCTTGGAATGGTTAATACCGTAAATGTTTTAATAATCTTTATGCTAAAATTCGGTTGGCTGCGATAAACAAACACTTAACTTCAGTTTTCTGTTTACCCGATCATAGTCCAGGAGTCTAGAAAGCCTGACCCTAGCAGGAATGCCACGTCGCGCCGTGCTCTCTCGGTGTTTGTTTTGACCATTTGAGAACGATTATTACTGAAAGGGCTTAAATAATGTTTAAGCTAAGTTTTCATTGGCTGCGATAAACAAATGTTGTAGCGCACTTTTTTGTTTATCCAATCCTAATCTAAAAAGCCTGACCAGGATGCCACGTCGCGCCGGGGTCTCTCGGCTCTCGGTGTCACGCGGCTGCGTTGTTTTGACCATTTATTACCTGGGAATGATTAATACTGAAAACGTTTTAATACTCTTTAACACATACATAACACAAACTTCATTGGTTGCGATAAACAAACGCTTTATCGCACTTTTTTGTTTCTCTAATCCTAATCTTGGAAACCTGTCCAGAGATGCCACGTGGCGCCGTGTTTTCTCGGTGTCATGCGGTTGCGTTGTTTTAATCATTCCTTACCTGGGAATGATTAATACTGAATACGCTTTAATAATCTTTAACCAACGCTTTAGCGTAATTTTTTGTTTAACCAATCATAACCTTTAAAACCTGTCCAGAGATACCATGTTGCGAGATGCTCTCTCTTTGTCACGCGGCTGAGTTGTTTTCACCATTTATTACCTGAAAATAGTTAGTACTGAACACGCTTTAATAGTATTTAGGCTTCATTGGCTGCTATAAACAAACGCTTTAGTACACTTTTTTATTAATCTATTCATAATCGTAAAAACTTGTCTAGGGATGCCATGTCGCGCCTTGTTTTCTCGGTGTCACGCGGCTGCGTTGTTTTGTCTTTATTACCTGAAACTGATTAATACTTTAAACGTTTTAATAACCTTTATGCTAAAATTCGATTGGCTGCGATAAACAAACGCTTTAGCTCACTTTTCTGTTTATCCAATCATAGTCTAGAAAGCCTGATCAGGAATGCCATGTTGCGCCGTGCTCTCTTGGTGTTACGCTCTCGCGTTATTTTGACCACTTGAGAACGGTTATTACCGAAAGCGCTTTAATAATATTTAAGCTAAAATTTTATTGGCTGCGATAAACAAACGTTTTAGCGAGCTTTTTTGTTTATCCAATCCTAATATAGAAAGCCTGACCAGGGATGCCACGTCGCGCCATGCTCTCTCGGCTCTCGGTGGCACGCGGCTGCGTTGTTTTGACCATTTATTACCTGGGAATGATTAATACTGAAAACGTTTTAATACTCTTTTAACAAAAAATGTCATTGGTTGCGATAAAAAATGCTTCATCGCACTTTTTTGTTTTTCTAATCCTAATTTTGGAAACCTGTCCAGAGATTCCATGTCGCGCTGTGTTTTCTCGGTGTCACGCGGCTGCTTTGTATTAACGATTCCTTACCTGGGAATGATTAATACTGAAAACGCTTTAATAATCCTTAGCAAAACATTTCATTGGTTGCGATAAACAAACGCTTTAGTGTAATTTTTTGTTTAATCAATCATAATCTTTAAAACCTGTCCAGAGATGCCATGTTGCGAGATGCTCTCTTTTTGCCACGCGGCTGCGTTGTTTTCACCATTTATTACCTGCGAATAGTTAGTACTGAAAACGCTTTAATGATGTTTAAGCTAAAACTTCATTGGCTGCTATAAACAAACGCTTTAGTGCCCGTTTTTGTTAATCTATTCATAATCTTCAAAACTTGTCTAGGGATCCCATGTCGCGCCATGTTTTCTCGGTGCTACGCGGATGCATTGTTTTGACTTTATTACTTGGGAACGGTTAATACCGTAAACGTTTTAATAATCTTTATGCTACAATTCGATTGGCTGCGATAAACAAACGCTTTAGCTCACTTTTCTGTTTATCCAATCATAGTCTAGAAAGGCTGATCAGGAATGCAATGTCGCGCCGTGCTATCTCGGTGTTATGCGAATGCGTTGCTTTGACCACTTGAGAACGATTATTACTGAAAGGGCTTTAATAATCTTTAAGCTAAATTTTCATTGGCTGCGATAAACAAATGTTGTAGCGCACTTTTTTGTTTATCCAATCCTAATCTAAAAAGCCTGACCAAGGATGCCACGTCGCGCCGGGGTCTCTCGGCTCTCGGTGTCACGCGGCTGCGTTGTCTTGACCATTTATTACCTGGGAATGATTAATACTGAAAACGTTTTAATACTCTTTAACAAAAAAAATCATTGGTTGCGATAAACAGACGCTTTATCACATTTTTTTTTCTAATCCTAATCTTGGAAACCTGTCCAGAGATGCCATGTCGCGCCGAGTTTTCTCGGTGTCACGCGGCTGCGTTGTTTTAACCATTCCTTACCTGGGAATGATTAATTCTGAAAACGCTTTAATAATCTTTAACCAAACATTTCATTGATTGCGATAAACAAACGCTTTAGCGTAATTTTTTGTTTAACCAATCATAATCTTTAAAACCCGTCCAGAGATGCCATGTTCCGAGATTCTCTCTTTTTGTCACGCTGCTGCGTTGTTTTCACCATTTATTACCTGGGAATAGTTAGTACTGAAAACGTTTTAATAAACGCTTTAGTGCACTTTTTTGTTAATCTATTCATAAACTTAAAAATTTGTCTAGGGATGCCATGTCGCGCCGTGTTTTCTCGGTGTCACGCGGCTGCGTTGTTTTGACTTTATTACCTGGAAACGGTTAATACCGTAAACGTTTTAATAATCTTTATGCTACAATTCGATTGACTGCGATAAACAAACACTTTAGCTCACTTTTCTGTGTATTCAATCATAGTCTAGAAAGCCTGATCAGGAATGCCATGTTGCGCCGTGCTCTCTTGGTGTTACGATAATGCGTTGTTTTGATCACTTGCGAACGGTTGTTACTGAAAGCGCTTTAATAATCTTTAAGCTAAAAATTTTATTGGCTGCGATAAACAAACGTTTTAGCGAGCCTATCCAATCCTAATATAGAAAGCCTGACCAGGGATGCCACGTCGCGCCATGCTCTCTAGGCTCTCGGTGTCACGCGGCTGCGTTGCTTTGACATTTATTACCTAAGAATGATTAATACTGAAAACATTTTTACACTCTTTAGCCAAAAATTTCATTGGTTGCGATAAACAAACACTTTATCGCACTTTTTTGATTTTCTAATCCCAATCTTGGAAACCTGTCCAGAGATGCCATGTCGCACCGTGTTTTCTCGGTGTCATGCTGCTGCGGTGTTTTAACCATTCATTACCTGGGAATGGTTAATACTGAAAACACTTTAATAATCGTTAACCAAAAGTTTCATTGGCTGCGATAAACAAACGCTGTAGCGTACTTTTTTTTTCTAATCATAATCTCGAAAACATGTCCAGGGAAGCCATGTTAAGCGGTGTTTTTTCGGTGTCACGGGGCGGCGTTGTTTTGATCATTTATTACCTGGGACTGGTTACCCCTGAAAAAGTTTTAATAATCTTTAAGCTAAATTTGATTGTCTGCGCGAAACGCTTTAGCGCAGTTTTTTGTTTATGCAAACATAATCTAGAAAGCCTGACTAGGGATGCCACATCCAGTCGTGCACTCTCGATGCACTGTCGGTGTCAATCACACTATCACGCGATGAGTCATTGTCCGGCTTTTAAGATGATTAGTTAAGCAAAAAAAGGGCGCAAACGCGTTTGTTTGTGGCAGCAGAGTTTCACAGTCACATTTTAGCTTAAAGCTTATTAAAGAGTTTTAAAGGAGGGGGGCATTTTCCGATTTCTCAACGGAAAAAGTGGTTCCTATATAGGAGCCGTATAGCAAATATTTTATGGTATCCTGTGGGATAAGGATAAAAAATAGCCTATAGCACCTACCGTCTCAGAATCTAGTGTATATTTGAGAATTTTTACAAGGAAAGAGTTGTAGTCTTTCCAAAATCAAGCGCACATAACGAAATCACAGATCTTCCCATTACAAACAGGCACTAAACCACAACGAGAAAAAACGAGCTCTTCGCCCCGAGCCGGCTTAGATAAATAATGTCAATCCACTCGGAAACCGTCGTAACGGGCCTAAATACATGAATATTTCATGTTATCGGTAAACCATTCCTCTGACGAATACAGCAAACAAAAGTCCTTTCAATAACTCAAAATGACAGAAAACAAGACTCGCTTATCTCCAGAGAAATAAACGGGAGAGAGGAGACCCTCGGAACAATTTTTCAAAGCTTTTACTGCTGCATCCGTAATAGGATTCGCGTTATATATGCGCGGAAAGCTGAACGGGAAGCAGAAGAACGTCAAAAGTTTCCATGTTGCAGAAATATGTTATATCGTGACGTCGGCTAAAGTAAACAGCCGTCTGCCAAAACCCACTCCTCGGGAGATAAGACCGGTGTCTTCATATGATTTACATTATTTCCGCCATTCGAAGAGGTTTATTTGGGAGAAAAAGTGTAATTTTTTTAAAGCTTTTGATTGTTTTTTAATTCTTTGTACTGTTAGTTATAAACCAACATGTTTTCAAGCAGCTCTAGTAACTCGTCCGATTTTATGCACTGATGATGACCTGATAGCCGAAAATGGTTGAAAATAATTGCACAAAGTAATATTTTTCTTCTTTTACAACGTTTCGACACCGTGCACCCGGCAGTCTAAACAATAATTTGTTATTATTATGACGATATAGTGAAATAGTCGGACAGTTTTCCTTTACCATCAAGAATTTGTGCAGTCCTGCCTTGTTGCCACATATAATACAAGGTATATCCGACACAGTACACACGGCAGTCTACACAATAATCTGTTATTGTAACGACGGTATACTGAAATAATCGCACAGTGTCCTTCACCATTGCATCAAGAATTTATGCAGTCTTGCTTTGGTGCCACCTATAATTTAAGGATATCCCTTTATGTTGACTTCAAATTTAATACATTCAAATTGTTAATGCTGTGCTACTACGTTGAGTAATTGGTATCGCTTTTTCAGTAAAACCGTTTTTCAACAAAGAACCCCAAGACGTGGAAGCCCTCGCCGGACAGAGGGTAATCTTCAAATGCAGCGCGGATGGAGATCCTTCTCCGAATATAATTTGGAGACGAGACGATGGAAAAATGCCCTTAGGACGAGTTTCGGTGCTCGACGACAAGTCCCTGCAAATTGAAAACGTCCAGCCAGATGACGAGGGCCTGTATATCTGCAACGCCGAAAACATCATGGGCAGCATAGCCGCGAAAGCTTCGCTAGTTGTAAATTGTAAGTACCTATAGTTACCCGAGTGTTCTGGTTTTCTCCCTCTATTATCTATCTGCACGAGCATCAGGTTTAATATAAAAACAACCAGCCGGGAAGTGTATTAAACTTCCCTCTCATATCCGAGAGCGTGTTGCGAACAAAAATGGTCCGCGTTCCTTTTTGCTCGCAATTGAATTGCAAAACGAGGCGCGTTTCTTTCACTTTTATTTCGGGTTTATGTTTTCAGTCTGGCAAAAAGTGAAACTGCGGCCGTATGTTTAAAGCGAACTTGACATTAAACTACAGTAAAAGTTTCCAGACTTTGCCTGTAATAAAATAAATCCTTTCGAAATCACGTAGGATCGCGCGCCGTGCAATCTTCCATCCCGGTGTTGGCAAGGAAACTTCGATGTAACCTGAATGAAAGCTCTCGTCGAAAATTTTTACATTTGTCCTTTTTTAGTTATGAAAAACCTCTTTTAACAGCGTCGGTTGTTATCATCACTCTAATTCATCACTCTATTCGGTTAATTCATCACTCTATTATTTCTCACTTACATTCAATAAATGTGACCAATTTCAAAGTGGTTATGAACGACATCAAAGCAAATTTTTCCATTAATTCTGTACATTTTGAACCTTAGAAAAGTTTTCAGTCATTGTGATCTCTTGAAAACTATAACGGCATACATATCGACCAAACTTGAAGTTGGTAATTGAGGAAAGAGGAAATAGACAGAAGTTTAATAAAAACACCTCAAATTGCTTTCTTCCTCAGGATGCATCAGGACATGGGGTGCGTTCATACACGTATTATATTTATCGATACAGAAAACACCATCATCACTGACATGATACTCAACGTAAGGAAATGCATCTATTTAACATTTCTTTTCACTGTAGATCACGACCTTTTCCCACTTTTTAGACAGGACCAGTTTATCAATAATTAACAATTAATGGATTGATCCTATCGCCCATTTCAAGCGGTCCAGCTTTAGGAACATGAGTAGGAACAAGTCGTCCACCACCAAACTGTCTTCAATGTGTTTTACTCATGGAGTCAGCATCATATGATTAAGAAGTTTGATCCAATCGGTCACCAAACATTGATTTTGCATTTTTGAATTGTCACCATCATCATCATCTTTTTTTCTCTTATCTCGTTATAAGTTTTTTCCTCGTAACGGCCTTTACACTTACGATTAATGTAATATTACTGATCAATGATTGGTCCAGTGTCAAGTTGAGTTTCCTTATGACTAAAGAGATTGATTAACAGAATTACGTGTTTTACGGTTTTGATATTTATTGGTTGCCTGTTATATATATATCGTCACCTTCGGGTTTAGTAGCTCAAAGTCACCAATTACCATCCTGCTCTAGTAAGCCAAACTATTGAAGGGAGATTGGTTCAGTTCAACAATGGAACCATCTCGAGACATTCACTGGTCATTGGGCACGTTAACATCTAAAAGTCGGTCTTTGCAGACCCACTCCTCAGTTGAAGAAATCATTTTCTCGTTGTGTACGATTAATATGCGAAAATCTTCAACAAATTATATTAGGTAGATGAACTGATTTTTTCTTGTCGGTTTTCTTTTTGAGCTTTGTCTCAGATTGCCAAGCTAGTGTTCATCTCAAGTCAACAAACTTATATCCACCTTCAACTTGTTCCATTTCATTTAACATTGTTTATCATTGTATCAGGCGAATAAACCGAGACTCTTTTCGCTTATCATATTAGATCAATAAATTAATACTCTTCATCGTTCATTCTCAGATCAGATCGACACTCATTGTTTTTACTCTTGTCACTCATTTCTTTATTAGAACAACAAATAGGCACTCATTGCTCATCCGACAAACAACCCATATTCGTATTGCTCATTTCTGTATCAGAAAAAAACACTTTCAGTCACCTATATCAAAAAACAAACTCTTTATCGTTTATTTTCATATCAGGTCGATAAATTGATTGTCACATTCAGCCCACCTTTATTCACTATTGTGTCAGTATTTCTATTCACTATTGTGTCAGATGACTAAACTGGTTCTCTTATCGCTCATTCCCACATTAGGACATTAAACTGACACTTTTAACCATAAGTTGAAGCTGCATGTAGGCGAAAAACTAATGAATTGGTAATAGTGTCTAGAATCCAAGACGTCCTCGCCAAAATTCGCTTTAGTTTTAAAAAATTTTTGGTTGCAATGCTGAAAGGTCGCTGCGCTATCGCCAATTCCTGTAGCAGAACAACAGATTATCAGTTCTATTAATATATCCAAATTCAGCCCATTTTTTATTCAACATTGTGTCAGACGGCTAAACGGATAATCTTATTGCCCATTTCTGTATCAGGACTACAGGCTTGGTACCCTTATATCGCTTATTTCTGAACCTGGACAAAAAATTAATACGATTATCGCTTATTCCTGTATCAAGACAACAAACTGATACTTTTATCGCTTAATCTTATACCAGAATAACAAACTCTTTTTGCTATTCTTGTGTTAGAACAAAAGACTGAGACCACAATATAAGGAATAATACATTATATCAGTAACGTCAGTCAGTCGAAAAATTGAAACTCCCCTCCCCTTGCCCCGTCCGCCCGGCCGCCGGCGGTGCACCACCAAACTGGTTTTGGCCGGTTTTGGCAATGTTTTGGCAGTGCATCGCATGTGTTTGTCCCCTCGTAACTACTCGAGAAAATTGCCGGGTGCAAGTGCGCGCGGCACGCTTTAGTTTTGGAAATATCAAAAGTGTCGACACGAACTGACGATACTGATATAATGTATTATTCTTTATACTGTGCTGAGACTTTATCGTTTAATCTCATATCAGAACGACGATTATATTCGAATTCAACCCATTTTTATTTACCTTTGTGCCAGACGAATAAAAGAGAAAACTTTTAATATTCACTCCTGTATTAGAATATCACAACAACGAACTGATACTTTTATTATTTATTACTATATGAAAACAACAAAGTGATATGTTTATCGCTCAATCTTGTATCAGAACAACAATCTGATACCACAGTATAAGGAATAATACATTATATCAGTAACGTCAGTCGGTCGAAAAATTGAAACTCCCCTCCCCTTGCCCCGTCCACCCGGCCGCCGGCCGGTGCACCACCAAACCGGTTTTGTCCGGTTTTGGCAATGCTTTGGCAGTGCATCGCATGTGTTTGTCCCCTCGTAACTACTCGAGAAAATTGCCGGGCGCGGCACGCTTTAATTTTGGAAATATCAAAAGGGCCGACACGAACTGACGATACTGATATAATGTATTATTCTTTATACTGGGCTGATACTTTTATTGCTCATTTCTCTATCAGAGCAACAAAGTGATACTCTTATCGCTTATTCATTTATTAGAATATCAAAGTGATATTCTTATCGCTTATATATAACAAGATAAAAACAACAAACTGATACTTTTATCACTCACTGCTGTATCAGAACAACAAACTGATATTCTTGTCGCTTATTTCTGTATTAAACAAAGCTATATGTATTAATATAACAAAGAAATTGATACTCTTATCGCTTATTCCTGTATAAAAATAACAAACTAAAACTTGTATCGCTCATTCTTGTATCAGAATAACAATCTGATACTTTTATCGCTCAATCTTGTATCAGAACAACAGACTGAGAGTTTTTATCATTCAATCTCATATCAAATTTATAAATCCTGCTGTACGGTGGATAGTTTGGTAAGGATCAATAAAACGACTACGGGATGTGAATCGTTATAATCGTCAACGTTTCGGCTCTAAAACAGAGCCATCCTCAGGACAATATAACACTTGCCACTCTCTGTGCGTCAGATTCAAAATGGCTTTCCCAGGACTTATCGTATATAAAGCCACTATAGTGCGTTAATGTGGTTTGGAAAATGGAGGAGACGTAGGCCGTATCACAGCCAAAGCAGAATGAATTCGAGCCGATCAAGTCGGCATTTGCTCTATAAGTCCTACCTATTTTTATTCATTTTTATTAACCATTGTGTCAGACGGCTAAACGTATAGGTACTCTTATTGTTCATTCTTCAATTTATACTTTTATCGCACATTCCCGTATCAGAACAACAAACTGATACTCTCATTCCTTTATTAGAACAACAAACTGATGGTTGGCTTAAACAAATACTTTTCCCGTTAATTGCTGTATTAGAACAACAGACTGAGACTTTACATTTTTCAAGCTCATATTAGTTCGAGAAAATGGCAATTCAAATTCAACTCATTTTTATTCACCATTGTGTCAGACGGCTAAACGGATATTCTCATGGTTCATCAGAACAACAAACTTTAACTTTCATCGTTTACTTTTGTGTCAGAATATCAACCTGATATTCTTAACGCTTATTCTTGTATTACAACGACAAACTTATACTCTTATCGCTTATCCTTGAATCAAGATTACAACGTGACACTTTTATCGCCCCATCTTGTATCGGAACAATAAACAAATACTCTTTCCGCTCATTCCTATACCAGAACAACAAACTGATACTCTGAAAACGCTGTTCTCGACCTTTTAAACGACTGGTAAACCATCATTTCGCAAGATCTAATTGTGTCCATCCACAGACTAGTTTCGCCATTTACGGCTCATCAGTGAGGCTTTGACACAACCAGAGCTCTCGAATTTTGGAATACTCAAGACACGTTTCATGGCAGTACCGAGGAAAGGTTCCCAGTGGCACCACCCGTGTCCGTTTGTTGAACTAACGAGATTACACCCGTCCAGTGTCAACGTCAATGCCCGGTCTAAGGAAAGAATGATGCAGGTCGAAAACAGCGTTTTCATAGTACCGACGGCTAAAAATCGATTTCTGTATTTTACAGTAATCTGCATCATTCTTTCCTTAGACCGGGCATTTTCTACGAACGGACACGGATGGCGCCACTGGGAACCTTTTCTCGGTACTGCCATGAAACGTGTCTTGAGTATTCCAACATTCGAGAGCTCTGGTTGTGTCAAAGCCTCACTGATGAGCTGTAAACGGCGAAACTAGTCTGTGGATGGACACAATTAGAGCTCGCGAAATGATGGTTTATCAGTCGTTTAAAAGGTCGAAAACAGCGTTTTCATAGTACCGACGGCTAAAAATCGATTTCTGTATTTTACAGTAATCTTCATCAAACTGATACTTTTTTATCAAACCTGTACCAAAATAAAAAACGGGTACTCTTGTCCCTATGAAAACAATAAAATGATCAAATTTCAAACTGATGTCCACATTCAACCTGTTTTCATTTATCGATTTAGCAGCAGATCAACTTATAATTTGCCGCTAATTTCTATAGCAAGGCCACCGTTCGATATTTTTATCGTTTATTTCTTACTCAGAACGATAAACTGATACTTTTATCGGTCATTCTTGTATCAGAAAAACAAACAGATACTCTTAGTTGATTAACCTCATACAAACTGATGTCCACATTCAACCTACTTTAATAGTTACTGTTAACTTATCGCTCATTTTCGTGTCGGAACCACAAACTTATTCACCTATCGGTCGGTTAAAAATAAACTGATACTTTATATCGCTAATTCCTTGTTGTCCTGATTGACAAAATGCTCTCAATTATGGCCTATTCCTTTTTGAAAACAACATATGGATACTTTTGTCGCTCAATCTTGTGTCAAAACAACAAACGAATACTCTTCTCGCTGAATCCACTATCAGAAAAACAAAATTATTATTTTCCTCATAATATTCTCATTCCTCAAAAATTTTAAAACAATAATGTGTCTCGCTTATGCATGTGTCAAACTCTTGCCCTTATTGCTTATTCCTTTGTCAGAACGATAAACTGATATTCGGGGGTAATTTTTTGATAAACAAACTCTCCTTATGGGAAAATGTATACATTAGTGAAATAATCATATGTAATATAACAAGTGCATTGAAAATTACCGGTAATTTTTTGACGATATGCACAAATGCAATTTGGGATGAAGAAAGAACGAGTTGCACGAGTGCTTTTTTCTTATCCAAATTGCATAAATTGCATATCGATCTAAATATACCTATCATTTTCAATGCACGAGTTATATTCGAAGGTGAATTTTATGAACAAAATAATTAAAAACCCTAGCAACATTTGCGAATTCCCTGTAGGTATAGCTATTGTTACGAAACGCAGCGACGCCGCATGGGAGGCGGAGCAACGCGTGTGGTTGGTGGACCTTCGCGACCAATCCGCGCTGCTTCATGGGTGACACGAATGATTTATTGCTCTGTGTGACACGAGTGATTTATTGCTCTGTTTATCTAGAAGGCAGTTGTTTACAAGCTTTTTTTTATGTGAGATTATTCAAGAATTCTTATCAAGAACGCTCTAGGTTTTTCTCTAATTTTAGGATTGTGTATAAAAGGCGAATAGCGCGCGCGGTTAAGAGTAGTCTCATTTTAATCGAGCTATAAGTAAGCTAAAGTACCAAACGATAATAGAAGGTTATAAAGTGTTAAGTAGTGAGTTATTTAGTAGTCGTGTGTATTTGTCGAATAAATAAATAGTGTTTTCGTGTTAAATCGTTACACTGGAATTATTGAATCCCGAGTTCGCAACACTATTTTGATTCGAATCAATGTCAGAAAACTTATTGCGGGGCCAGATGGTATGACTATGGATTGAATATAAATTAATTTGCATGGTTTATGCCAAGATATTGAGCACGTTACTTTTCAATTGACTTTGACAAGAAAAATTATCGCGGATTATTTCACTCATGTATGAATTTTCCCATAAGGAGAGTTTGTTTATCAAAAAATTACAGCGGTAATTCGACGTTGTCTAGACGACGTGGTATTATCGCTTACACTAACCTAAACCTTAATCAATGTCGTGGTCTATATTAAATTGATTCGAGAAATAATCTCATTAAATACCGCTCGAGCTTTAAAATGAACCAGATAATTTTTCACTCTGGCATGTTTTCCTTGCAAATTTCACTCGTCCTCAAGGACTCGTGAAATTATGGAAAACATGCAATCGTGAAAAATTATCGGTAATTATAAAGCTCTCGTGGTATTACCCCCGATAATTTTTTTTTACAGAAAAATTGTTATTAACAATATTACTATGGTTACGATTGATCTATAACAATAGAATATTGGGCAAATATTGAATAACATGTAGCGAATGAAATTCTGTTAGTTAATTATGTGTCAAGCCAATATCATGTATATCAAAATCAAAATATAATCAGAAGGTGGACGTCACTGTCAGGATTTGATATGATGATGCCTGTCAGCTTCTTGTGGCGCTACGAGATTGAGCAACTAAAAGTACAACAAAAAGTACCCGTTTGTCAATTTGATACAAGAATTGTCGATCAGAGATAATATGGCAAATAAAAATGCGGATACCAGTTTACCAATCTGATATGATATTAAATGATAAAGAGTTTTAGTTTGACGTTCTGGTTAGTTCAGGGTAGGTTCAGGTTCAATCTATTTTAATTGTTACTGTTAATATGTTACTCTTATCGCTCATTTTCTTGTCGGAAGAACAAACTGATACTCATATCGCTCATTCTTATATGAAAAAAACAAACTAATACTTTATATTATCATAACCACGACAGGCAGTTCATTCAACGTCATCATTTTAGATCCTCACGGTCACGTTCACCTTTTGATCTTTTGATCTATATTTTGGTTTTGATATACATGATGTTGGCTTGCTACATAGGTGAGTTTTGTTTGTACAATTCTACAACAGTTCTGTACGCAATTTGCAAAATTAGATACTATTATTAGATAGTACGTTTCAAGTTCTCTGATCAAATTGAACCTGAAGCATAGACTGAGAAACATATATGTATAAAGACAAAGTTTACACTGAGAAATCCTCAACTTTTTACGAACAAGATACGCAACAAGAAAGAGAAAAAAAACATGATTATTGAAAAATTTCATGAATGAATGAAGGTTTTCAAATGTTTACTAAGAACTATCTGCGTTTTGTTTACGTATATTTTTTTGATGCCGCCCGCACCTCGTTTTCGGTGAGTATTGTACTATCCTCGTAAGCCTTCAAAATATTTATTATATTCAGGTATAACATTGGAGAATGGCTCACAGCAATATTTACTTCTAAGTATATGTAGGAAAGAGTACTTACGTTGAGAGCAATTCTAACTACTCTTTTGGGCTCCAAATCGTTCCGTACTGTAATATGGCCCATCGATCTTTATCTTTCTTTGGTTGGTTGATATATAATTTTTTTCTATAGACACTAGTTTATTTACACTTTTTATATAAACAATCAAGCCCTCTAAATAACGTTTTCTTGTAGCACCCCATCCGAATTCTCCGCACGTAAGATTTTATTACCAGGAAAGAAAGGAAAACATAAAACCCCTTAGAAGAAAGGATTATTTTCTGGAATCGAGCCCATATATTCCGGGAGCGGCTCCAAATAACGTTCGATAGATTTTTATTGCCTAATAATATTTCTCTTCCAGCTCCCCCAGCGTTCGTGGAACGACCGAAAGATCAAAAGGCCTCCTTAAATGGCGTCGTCGAATTCCATTGTTCCGCCACTGGAAAACCGAAACCTTCAGTGTTTTGGAGCAAGGAGGGGTCCCAGATATTGATGTTCAGCGATAACTCTAATGGTAGGAATTTCATCACCTAATACGAAAGAAAGTTAATATTATTGTTGTGTGTCTTGTGATGAATTAGGGCACATGCACGTTAATGCTCATGGAACGTTGCGAATCCAGGGTGTCCAGAGAGAAGACGCTGGATGGCTGGTCTGCAGCGCCCTCAGCGTAGCGGGCTCGAACAGCGTAAGGGCATTCCTTCAGGTAAGTTTACAACTCCATAAAGCAACTTCCGCATTTACATTTACCGCCGGCAGGTTAAATTTATAGCACAATTTACCGGTTCCTATTTTTGTATCGTTAAAGGGCCATGTATCCTAATCTAAAATAAATGCGATATCCATTTACACATCAAGTTTTCGGTGTACATTACCGGCGCGCGATAATTCCCAAACAATGATGAATGGTTTAAAAATTGCCGCCTGAATGGGTTGTAAGTTGGAATTACAACACGCGATGGTCCAAATTGAGCTACTTTGAAGGTAATTAGTTTTTGGCGTGCAGACGTTTTTCACGCTCGCAAGAAGGTTCATTTCCTCGTTTGATTGATATGAGGTTTATTTCGCTTCAAAAGGGAAATTTATTTAGCGAACAGCGTTTTTATTTGGTAGGCATGTTTTTAGGTAGGTAAACGATAAATGAAGAACACACTGTCAAAGCCAACTTGGCGCTACGGTCTTGATTTGAATAGGAAACATGCTGTAGGGTTGTGATTTGACTGCCTGCGCAATCTTGGAAGCCTGACTATTAGTATATAAATTCATCACGTGGCGCTACTGTCGTAATTTGAACCGCTAATATGCAAACCATCCCTGGTTTGCATATTAGCGATTTTCAAACCTTTAAAACCTTAGAAAACGACCAAAAGTTAATACTGAGCAGGAAAAGGGTAAAAATCAAAGCACCGAAACGTCCGAAGGAAGAACATATTTTATTCGGGAAAACTTTCCCTATTTTCAACTACCGACTGTTCGATAATTCGTTTTTATCTTTCGTCTCAAGGAGTCGAAAAACGTATTTCATAGATACCGACCATGGAGCGTCAGATAAAAATCAAACCTCCGGAACAGCCGAAGAAAGAACATATTTTCCTCTATAGAACTTTCTTTATGTCGAACTACCAACTTTTCGATAGTTTGTTTTTTATCTTCATCGTCGTCTCTTCTTCTATTGCTACTTCCTTGACATTGACAGTAGTCTGAAAACCATACTCTCGTCTTCTATTACGATAATTTCGATAATTTCTCTTTCGGTTATTTGAGGAGGCAATTTTGGGCAATTTTCTCATTGATGATTTCTGGTTCTTCAATTTCCTCAATAAGTTCGGGATTGTAAGAAGAGTTTGAGTTGAACAAAGTTGATTCAAGCGGTGGCACGCCTTTACCGACTCTCGCTAGTTCGTCTTCTTAAGTTATTGTAACTATCCCATTGTGTTATTTTTTTTTGCCGCATCTGTAACACACTTCTTTTTCTTTAGAACTCAGAAAGAAGCCAAAAATTATATTGCCAAAACATCCTAAAAAAGGACATATTTTCCTCTGAAAAACTGTCACTATTTTGAACTACCGACGTTTCGATAGTTCTTTTTCTAACCTCGTAACAGTAGGTATAAACCATTCACTTATCATTGTCATCAAGTAGGCGTTGGAAATATGACTTTGACACTTTTATTGTATCTTCTCAACACGTAATCAATGGAGATAGGTATAAAAAATGAAGATTTCAAAGATTACGAAAAGGTCACAAAAATAAGTGAATGTATTCAGGACTATTTTACAGTTTACAAAGAACAGGAAACAACAGCGTATTTCTCTTAAACGTGATTGATTATAAATTGGTTTAATTTCAAGTAATAATTTAATTACTTTGTCGGAAAAAGGGCACATAACCGCGATAAAGTATCAGTACAGTAGTTTATGAAGTAATTTTGTACAAAACCATGAATTATATTTTAATATAATATAAATTGTATTATAAATTTAATACAATATAATAATGTTAAAATCAAGCCTGGTCATTTCCTTTGAGAAAGTAAATTGTAATTTAAAATAATTAAATTATTACTTAAAATAAAGCCAATTTATTACGTTCTAAAAGTTTATAAGGAAAAGAATTAGTAATAAATCAAACACATGTAATGAAAATACGGTGTTGTTGCCAGTTCTTTATAAATTGTTAAATTGTCCTAGACACACAAGCAGTTTCAAATCATTCATAAAGTCTATTCGTAATATTACTACCGTTACTTCAAAAAACTCATTCATAAGTAAAGATGGTAATTTGTACTCATAGAAAGATCAGTAATGTTTTGGTAAAGAAATAAATTATTGTTACTTGGTCGTAGGGGCAGTCTCAATGTTACCCAAAAAAATATTTTTAATTTGATGATTTCTTAAGTTCAAAATGTTTATAAGAATCAGCAGAAGTAACAAATCAAACACATGTAATCGAAATATGCTGTCACTTTTGAACAATATTACAAAAAAAACGTAATTTTAAAGTCAAGACTGCTAAATTACTTTGAGAAAGTAATAAATAGTTACTTTATCGCAGTCGTTAAATGTTAATCTTTTTCCAGCAAAACAATTAAATTATTACTTAAAATAAAACGAATTTATTACCTTCCAAAAATGTGTAAGAATTAGAATTAGTAATAAATCATACATATGTATCAGCAATATACTGTTGTTTCCGGTTCTTTATAAATTGTGATATAGTCCTTCTCTATCAAAGACACCATCAGTTTTAAATCAATAATAAAGTGTATACGAATTATTACTTTTGTTACTTCGAAAAACTCAAAAGTCATAGTGGTAATTTGTAATTCTAGAAAGATTCAGTAAATGTTCCACTGGTAAAGAAATAAATTGTTACTTGATCGTGGAGGCAGTGTCAAAATTTTAAGATATGTATATTGTCACGAAAATGATAGTTGCTAGTCGGGAACTATTTATTGTAAAAATTACTGCATTTGACTGGGCGTTAATTTACGCTTTAAATCTCTATTCTTTAAATTGGGTACCGGATCGTCGTTACCTCCCCCGAAGGGTCCTATGCTGATTTACTCACTGAATGGGGGCTTCCAAAAATATGGAGGGGGGGTATTATTTAAAATAAGAAGATGGAATTCAAGTAAACTTCAATTTTCTGTGCCTTAAAATTTCCCTAACTACTTAACTGAAATGACTAATATGAAAACAAACACCGTTATAACAAAAGGGTCTTACCTAGGTCAAGTGTAGAGGAGGACCGTATCGTGCCAACCAATTTAACGTACTTCAGGGGTAGTCCTATGCGTACCCGTGGCTTCTCTTAGGACAACAAGGACTTCTAGGACAACTTTCTTCTTTGTACTCGGACGATAACAAATTTTGGAAAACACTTAATTACTCTTCGACGGGTGGTCGTTCGTCTATATGACGTAACGCCCCCAAAAGGATCAACCCGAACTTCAAAAAATCTTGGAGTCTTGCCTACGTGCAAGCCACCGAGCAAGTCCTCGTTGCTGGCTCAAAAATCCTCGAGCTTACTTCTCTTTTCGTCAGCACTTTTTTCCAATGCATTGCAACGTTCTTTTCCATGACGTCAATCAGCGGTTCGAAGTACCCAGTTGTTGAACCAATTTACGATCTATGATTTATAAATTTGGGTCAACTATTCCTTGGTTACTAAACCGGTCATCGGCCGACCATTTCTAAAGACGCTGCAATTTTATGTCTTTTTGCTTCTTTGTGACAATATAATTAAATTATTACCCTAAAAAATAATATCAATTTGATGATTTATTATATTTAAAGGAATGAGCAGAAGTCTCATAGAATATAGTCTCATATAAACTGCTCAACTTAAAGTTCGGCACAAACAATTTTTCGTGTCATTTTCAATCAGCTGTAACGTTTTAAGCAATAAATTGTTTTAAATACTAGTACTATAATTTGCACGGTATGAAACCCCATTTCCTCTAGATTAAGGAAGCGGATAATTTTGAAAAAAAAACCGACACTATCTTTATTATAAAGGGTGTGAAGCAAAGTGATGCAAAATTTTCAAAATTTTGATGTTCTGCCATTTCGCAATAAGCTCTTTTTTCCTTATCGTTTTCAGGTCAAGAGTTAGCCAACATCCATATCTCGAGACCTTTTCGCCAGATTTTTTATTAAAGAACTCTGAATTTTTATACAGAGCGAAACGAAAAAAGGGGTTAAATTTTTGTTGCTGATATTTTTAAATCGTCGTAGTTCGAAAAAGAGGTAAAGAATCTTACTGTGTTTTCCTCATTTGTTGACATATTGTCTGCAGATTGTTACCCACTCAACAAATTTTAAAATAAGTGCCGTTTTCTCTAGTATACTACCATTCAAAAAATATGATGCCATTATTGTCGATACTCGTGACAGAATAGCAATATTAAATAATAAAATAACCTTTCTAGAGGTAAAGGGAAATTGAGTGATGCTGTCGCAGATAGCCAACATCAATATCTCTAGAAGCTTTTGTCATTTTTTTGTTTTAAGGTATTAGAACTTATACAGAGGGAATCAAAATTTTCTTAAAAATTTTGTTAGTATTTTTTTTAAATCCTCGTAATTCGCGGACAAGTTGACGGATTATTATTTTTATTCTTTGGATCAAAAGCACTGTCTACAAATTGTTTCTCAGCAAGGGAGTTGACAAAATTAGTATACGGGGTGAATCATAATGGGTGGTTGAAAATGAAATATCATATTCTTTGGTCGATTTTAAGGGTTTTCTGTCCCTATGTTACCTAGCGAGCTTCGTTAAAAAGTAACAGGGTGTTGAAATTAGAATTTCAAAATGCATATGTATTGATTATTCCGAAAGCGTAAGAGATATTTTATTGAAATTTTGTACGTTTTGACTGTTATATAAGGCGCACTTTTTGCCAAAAATAATTATTTTTATTTCCCCCAGTGGCGCGCTTAACAGCACGTTGACATATATTATTTGAAAAAAAGTGGAACGTCACTGGTTTTTCGAAAAATTAAATTTAGTTTTTCAATGCCCATTAAAATACTATTGGTTTGCAATATAATTCAAGCCATAAATAATCGAATATTTTAGATTTTTCATCAGAATGAAATTCGTGGCTTACTAACATACATTACAATCGTTTTTATTTATTTACTCGAAAACGGTGCATCGTACGGAAAAAACCGAAGAGGGCTCTTTCCTTTGAAGTAGAATGGGTATTTAAAAACGAAGTTTTGTTTTGCCAAAAATCAGTGACGTGTAACTTTTTATTCAAATAATATAAATTGTCGTTCTGGTAAGCGCGCCACTGGCGAAAATAAAAATAAATTTTTATTGCGAAATGTGCGCCTTTCATAGCAGTCAAAACGTAAAAAATTTCAATCAAATATCTCTTACGCTTTCGGAATAATCAATACATATGCATTTTGAATTTCTAAATTCAACACCCTGTAACTTTTTAACGAAGCTCGATAGGTGACACAATTGTATGACAGAACAGCCTTAAAATCGACCAAAGAATATGAGATTTCATTTTCGACCACCCATTATGATTCACCCCGTATACTAATTTTGTCAAGTCCGTACCTGTAATTCATTAATCACTTTTGGAAAATTCCCTTGTTGAGAAACAATCTGTAGATAATGCTGTCGATCCAAAGAATAAACATAACAATCCGTCAACTTGTCCGCGAATTACGACGATTTAAAAAAAAATACTAACGAAATTTTTAAGAATATATTGATTCCCTCTGTATAAGTTCTAATACATTAAAAACAAAAAATGACGAAATCGTCTAGAGATATTGATGTTGGCTATCTGCGACGGCATCACTCAATTTCTCTTTATCTCTAGAAAGGTTGTTTTATATAATATTGCTATTATAAGTCACGAGTATCAACAATAATGTTATCATATTTTTTGAAAGCTCGTGTACTAGAAAAAACAGCATTTTTTATTTTTTTGAATTAGTGACAATCCACAGACACTATGTCAACAAATGAGGGAAAACACAGTAAGATTCTTTACCGCTTTTCCGAACTACGACGATTTAAAAATATCAGCAACAAGAATTTCAGGCATTTTACGCTTCGCTCTGTATAAAAATTCAGAGTACTTTAATAAAAAATCTGGCGAAAAGATCCCGAGATATGGATGTTGGCTTACTCCTGACCTGAAAACGATAAGGAAAAAATAGCTTATTGCGAAATGGCAGAACATCAAAATTTTGAAATTTTTGCATCACTTTGTTTCACGCCCTATATTATAAAGATAATGTCGTTTTTTTTTCAAAATTATACGCTTTCTTAATCTGGAGGAAATGAGGTTTCAGACCGTGCAAGTTGTATTTAAAACAGTTCATTGATTAAAAAGTTACAGCTAATTGAAAATTACACGAAAAATTGCTTGTGCCGAACCTTAAGTTGAGCAGTTTATATCAAACACATGTAATCGAAATATGATGTTACTTTTGAATAATATTAGAAAAGACTTTTATAGTCAAGACTGATAAGATACTCTTAAAAAGTAATAAATTGTTACTTTATTTATGGTAGTCATTAAATGCCAATTTTCCGACAAAACCATAAATTACTACGTAAAATAAACTCAATTTACCACATTTCAAATAGTTAGAAGAATTAGAATCAGTAATAAATCAAACACATCTTGTAATCAAACATATGGTCATGTATATTACTTACTACAACTTAAGTGTAATAATAAAGTGTTTTCGAATTATTACTCAATCTAAACCGAATTATTTTCAGTTACTTTGTGGATGCCTCAGAAACAAATGTGACATATTATACTAAAGTCAAGGCTAACCTTATTTCTCTATGATGGATATATTTATTCAGTCATGTATAACGTCAATTTCAACAAGTATATTAAATAGGGATTAGCTCTAATGCCCTGGGTTATAAACGTGAGTTACCTCTGCCCCGAGAGTTACCCAGAATCAGCTGTGTTTTCTCCCTATATTTAACACTCGGGGCAGAGTAACTCGACTTTATATAACCGGGCGTTAGTAAGTATACGTGAATCAGTTATTTTTGTCATCTCGTTACATTTATAAGATGACAATAATAAGTGAATGGTTTATAATGAATGTTACTTTTGTTGAGTTGAGTGTTGCTTTATAGATTTGCGTAAAGAAATAACTTTTGAGTCTTGAGGGAGGTAGAAATCAAACCACCAAAACATGCGACGAAGAAACATAACCTTGTCTAAACTAAATCTAACTAAACTGACCTACCAACGTTTCGACAGTATCTTTATTGCGTCTCGCATTTACAAGCAAAAAGGAGCAGACAAGTATCTTAAAGAGAGTAAATGCTGAATTATGGAAACGTCAAGAAAAAAAAAATCAATAGTGACTTTTGAGGGAAGTGATTGAAATGTTCGAGAAAACGACATATTTTTCTATGGAAAACTTACACTATGTTGAAATACCGGTTTCTGTTCAAAGAATATCTCGCCACTTACATTCTCTTTGATTTTTTTTTGTATCGCTAATATGCAAACTAGGGATGCCATGTCGCGCCGTGCGCCTTTGGTGTCCCGTGGCTGCAATGTTGTAATTTGACTGAGTGGAGTTTTACGTCCCGCCTAGGTACAAGATCGTCAGCTTCTAGCAGCGAGGAGTATACGTCAGGTAAAAAAGCTGCCTATTAATTGACTGGGAAAGGTTTATACCGAAAACGCTTTAATAAGTTTTAAGCTAAAATTTGATTGGCTGCGATAAGCAAACGCTTTTGCGTCATTTTTTGTTTGACCAATCACAATCTTGAAAGCCTCACTATTAATAGTTTATAAATTCGTCACTTGGCACTACGGTTTTAATTTGAATTGCCAATATGCAAATCAGAGATGCCATATCGCGCCGTGCGCCTTTGGTGTCACTTGGCTGCGATGTTGTGATTTATCTGAGTGGAGTTTCTACGTCTCATGTAGGTACCAAATCGTCTGCATCTAGCCGCGAGGTGAATAGTGTATATTGAGCAATTCTTCTCCTCCTACGGAGAACCCAAAAGAGAGCACCATTGTTCTCGAAATACCCAATATGCATAATCTGCTATCTTTCCCATATTACTTTTCACTATATGTCACCACAAGACCACCACAACCTGACGGCCCAATAAGAGCAAACTACTACCCTCACCTTACGTTTACTTGTGTAAGGCTATTCTTTAACGGGCTCTAGTGTAGCACCGATGTGCAGAGGCCATTTGGGTTTTCGGAAGAGGAAGGTGCGCTCTCTTGATTTTTTGGAAGCGTAGGAACAGGGTCCAGTCTATATACACTATTAAGTAACTTCAGTTTTTAACTAAGACAATTATTAATTTGATTGTTTGGGATAACGCAATCTACAGTTGGATCGCTAAGAGAATGCCGGTCTGACGTCATTGCAAGGTTATAAATTTCATATGAATCAAATCAAAGTCTTCTGGGTTGGGTTTCGAGTTACGTTAACCTATAAACGGGTGTGATTCCAATCCCGCATTATCTGTACTCTGGACTCAGTTTAAATAGTCGGCAAATGGTATGATAGATATTGCTCATGAATAAAACAAATAATACAAAAAGAAATATAATTAAGCTCTTCCAGTAAAACTAAAAGGGGCTTTAGCCCCTACTTGTTACTTCTATTTTCCATTTAAATATACAAGACATTAGCACTGATTTTTCTAGTTCAAATTTTGCAGCAGGGGCAACCTTCCTTTTAATAATGGCGCCTTTAATAATACCTACTTATTTGCCAAATTCGTTGTTAGATGACTATTATTTTTCCTTGATTACTTTTTCAAAAGAGTCTCAAAGGCTTATTCAGATTCTGTAAAAAATTTGGTCCTGTCGAGTTTGTGTGGATTATAATAGTAATTGTACCTCTTTCTGGTTATTAGGCACTGTTTTAGGTCTTAAAATTTTTGTGGTATGAGTTGATGGTGTGGCACGCTTTCAGAGCCTTTGCGCCCTTCAGGTACTCTTACCTTATTTATACATGATGCCTCCTAGTTTCCTGTTCTACTTGCGCGGTTCGTTCGGTCTTCTCTTCTTATCCCATATGAAGTGCAAGGCTTTTAGATCTGCTACCTGGTACTAAAGCAATGGCAATTTCCGCTCTTATTGACATCAGTTAACTGGTAATTCTTTCTGGGCCTGGATTAATGGACTTGATCTGTTCTAGTATCATCTGCCTCCACAGGATAATTTCATCACTGCGTGCTCAGTCCCGATAACTCTTTCAATTTTTGTCATAGTGGGGTTGACTGTATTTGGCATATATTGTCCACTTATTGATATCTTCTGGGTCCGGGAGGGATCTGTTTGCGTAAGTACATATGTTGGTAGGACTGGTATGTGGTTCCAACTGTGTCTTTAAAGTCGTTTGTTTTAGGTGTATATTGTTGGTTGTTGGCCTGAGAATCGATTAATGGAGGTTGATCTCTTGAACAGGGAGTGGTTTGGAGTTCCAATTTTTCCTCAATTTAATTTCTGTCTGTGGCCTATAGGGATTTTTTTCTTCTCTTTCCAGCGATATAATCGTGAGGAAATGTTGTGGTATAGGGTTTCTTTTGTAACAACTAAATCTTTTTAAACGTTTCATGATGGATATCTGTATTTCACAATAATTAATATCAACAATTTCTTTTAGGTACTTTTACTTTCCCAACTCTTCATTTGCATTTAGATTAATTTTGGTCCCTCCTTATTTAGACATCGTTATTTTCGTAGTTCCGAGGGTCTCAAAAGTGGTTCTTAATCCTATTATGCCCCTGGAGGTTCTTCCTTTTGACGAAACAGCTGGATGACATTCTTTTCTCTTCTGGGTAGCAATACCATTATTCTATAATTACTAGACCAACAGCTATACTCTAGAAGAAGTATTCTTTATAATTAATGAAAAGCAACATGAAAAAATACAGATGTTTCTTAGTACCTCTCTCCTCTGTTGAACAGATGAAACCGATTCTAAGAGCTCGTCATTTTTTTTCCTCCATTTGAAAGTAGGTACGTGTAGGTTTTAATATGTTACGTAGCTGCGCTTGAAACTTGATGTTTGTTTAACTGGCATTATCTAAAGATCAGGAACCTGCACAATTGATCTACGTTAGACTTAGATTTACAGATTAAAGAGACGAATTTGCGCATTACAGTGCAGATCGAAATTGGTCCGTTGCCGTGACTGGAAACATGCCCAGAAATTCGCGTGTTTACATTGATCAAAGCGCGATCTATTCTATGAATTAGGTTGTATATTCTCACCAATTAGAAGGCTGTAAAACCCGTCATCCTAAATGGAACTGATTTGGCTATTTGATGCACTTTATCAGTGAAAAAAGGCAGAAAAATTGCGATTTAAAAATTAAGGAAAACACGTCATTCTGACACACGTATAAACTGACAATGCTATTTCTCGAGGACGTATTGCTTAACCACCAGACAATATTTTATCTGCTGTTTCTTTTCTTATTATTGGATGTAAAATAGGTAGGCAAATCTAACATATGTTTCGCATAAATTCATCGGATCGGCATTCTTTCAGCGATCCAACTGTATTTGACTTAACCAATCACAACCTTGAGAGCGCTAGTATTGATAGTTGAACTCATCACTCTGCGAGCTACGGTCTTAACTTGAATCGCCAATGTGAAATCAAGGGATGCCATGTCGCGCCGTGCCTCCTCAATGTCACATAATTGCGGTGTTTTAAATGCTGAGTACGAACACTGTATATAAGAGATATGGTTTTGAGAATTTGTGTACCTGTGTTCAGATTAATTTGGCGTGGAACACTTTATGAAATAGTAGAGTTCCATCCGGCCTCCTTTTTCCACCTAATCAGATATTTCCATCTACCTACCTGTAGATATAAATCCCGCAATTTTCTGTAACAAAATTCTGATTGCACGAAACGGTACCAAATGTCCCATGGCTAGACAACATTTAATAACAATCTTCCGATCCTGCTCAGATAAAAAGACAATAAAGGATTGCGCCAGTGCTGCCTTAGGGCCTAATCTTATTACTCTCGGTTTACTGTGGTAGATAACAGTTCCAATTGTGAGCGCATTGATCCAAATAATAAACAAGCCTCGACCAGAGATGCAGATCTTGCTCGCATTGTCTTAGCTGGGTACCCGTATGTTGAGTAATTGCGCATGGTAGCCGTTCTAAAAAAATAAATTGCCTCGTTGACTATATACAATAAGTGATTACTGAATAGGGCGCTTTGGGCTGAATTGCTACTTTTTTGTTGCAGGTTACTTCAGTGGCAGACTTACCACCGCCAATCATACAAATCGGCCCCGCTAATCAGACTCTGCCCTTGCATAGCGACGTCACGTTGCATTGCAAAGCCTCGAGTCCTGAGGGCGATCCACCGGTTATTCGATGGTTACGTGACGGTAAACAGTTTACCCAAGAAAATCTCCCTACACGGTATACCCTAAACACCGATGGAACCCTGCTAATCGACGGTAAGTTAAAAAAAAATATGAATCCATTAAACCGTAAAACACGGTCGGACTTGCAACAATACCCAACCAAAGCAGTTTTCCCCTAAATGAGCCGATTTTAAATTAGTCGCACAGACGAAGTAATTAGTTAATTATGGTCAGACAAACGAGTGCTGACCATGTGAAATATGAACGCGAAATTTTCCACTCCATTTCCATTGTGGTAACGTACGTTTCCCACGGGTAATCAGCGGGCGAAATTTGCTCGATCAGGCCGGAAAATTTAGGCGTAAATATGGGAAAATTGGGAAATGAGTCCGCTAAAATAAATTAGCTTTTTCGATAATCATTTTGGGCTATTTAATCAAGATCCCCTCGACGTATTTTTAATACAACGCGGGCGCTTTAATCAAAATGCTTTATGTTTGGGCGTTTTTTTGGGGCGCCGATAATTTAAGCCGCGGAAATGGGAAATCGTGTTCAGAAATTCCTAAAATCGAAATTTTACTTGCTTAGCTTAAACCTTATCTAAAGACGCCAGGAGGTAGGATATTAAATTTTTTGGATACTTGATGCATGTATTGTGTCAAATAAAAAAAAAGTCTTTTGATTGTCAAGCTGTATTTCTTTTTTAAAACTTCAATCTTTAAAACCTATCTATTATTAGTTTATAAAGTTTTCACTTGACGCTACTGTCTTAAATTCAATTGCCAATTTACACACAAGGGATGCCATGTCGCCCCCCAGATGTTACCCAGCTGAGAGAGAAATATGGGTTTCTCTTCTGATGATAAAGAAGATACGAACGAATATCTCGAAATGAAGTCAATACGAGTCTTTTGTTTAGTTGCAAAGTCATCCAATAGCCCAAAGAGGGAAAAGATATTTTTGAAAATATATGACTAAGGCTAAGCTCCGCCAAAGTACAAATTTTTTAAATCAGCAAGTGCCCTCTCGGTGTCACTTGGCTTTATGATTTGACTGCGCGAACCCAGGTAGCACACTACGTCGTATGGACGTCCAAATGACGACATGAGATTGAGCCAAAAGACGTCCAAATGACGGCTACATGTAACATCCACAGGTGACGTCGGTCTGACGTCTGCGTTTAGATGTCTTACGACGTCCAGTTATTGACGTCTCTAATATTTAATATATCATGCTGTGGATTTTATCATAAAAAAATTCATTACATATTTTAAACATGTTTTATTGGAAATATAATACTGGTGGTTAGCAGAGTTAGATCAAATAATACTCTTCTTTATCACAACATTGCCAAGGTTTCGACTATTTATTTAGTCTTCCTCAGAGCTGAAGCGCAAGAAAAGCTATGTGTAATGAATCCCTAGGCTCAGCATATAATAGAAATTCATTCTTATTTAAGATGATGACCTAACCTGAATTCATATAAAAGATAAATACGAAAGTGTAAACACTATTCAAGGATTTAACAATTTCAATAATAATTAAAAAGTAAAAACCAGCGAGTACCTACCTACCTCATGGAAGCAGAAATTAACACTACTGTTTCCACCACTGGTACGTCTCACACTTGTTGAATTTTTGTTTAGCATTCTGAAATCTTAAATCCTTGTAGTGTTTACACTTTTCTGTTTATCATATATGAATTTAGTTAGACAATAATCAATGGAAAATACTTGCTTTCCATCATCTTAAATAAGCATGTATTTCTAATATATGCTAAACATATTAAAGATATATCAGTAGGTACCTAGATACTTACCTACTAGTCAGAAGTCTGAGCAGAAAACATGATTAGATTATTTTGATCGTTATATGATGACCATTCTTGGTCGTCCACTGGACGTTCATCGGTTGCTGCCCATTGGACGTCAAAAAGTTGACGTCTTCGAGACGTCCTGCTTAGGTCAATTGACGTATTGACCAAAAATTACTTAAAACCGACGTCCAGCAGACGTCCAACTGGTCAGTTGTGCTACCTGGGAAGTTCCTACGTGTCTCCTGCTTAAAGTAAATTTCGTCCCTTATAGCGATAAGCTCCCGTTATCTGGTGACAGAATTCTAAACTAACCTTAGCCAGACAAATATCAATCTGATTGGCTACGATAGGCCAACATGACATTTTTGGTTTAACCAATCAGAATCTTGAAAACGCAACTATATATATAGGGACTCATTCCAAAAACTGGAACTTAATATAAGCAGGGTGTCCGGAAATTAAAGTGATAAACCTTGAAGGCATAAACTAAGAAAAAATTGCCTGAAACCCAGAGAAAACTATTTAGATGATAAAATTGTAAACATTTTCAGATTGCTTAAAACATTTTTGCAAAGGCTTACCGACTTTAAATGTTGTATTGAGACTAATTCAAAAAACTGGAACTTAATATATACAGGGCGTTCGGAAAATAAACTGACAAACTTAGAAGGCACAAACTAAGTAAAATAGGCTGAAAACCAGGGGAAAACTACATAGAAAGTGGAATTGTAAATATTTTTAGAGTGTTTAAAACGTTTTGCAAGGACGTGCCGACTTCACATATTCGTGTCGAGACTCATTCCAAAAACTGTAACTTAATATATACTTGGTGTTCGGAAAGTCAAATGACAAACTTTGAAGGCATAAACTAAATAAAATCAGCTGAAACCCAGGGAACGCTATATAGAATGTAAAATTGTGAAGATTTTTAGATTGTTTTGAATGTTTTTGCAAATACTTGCCGACTTCAAATACTAATGTATTTATCAAACTTGATATATGTATACAGGGTATCTGGAAAGTAATCTGACAAACTTTGAAGGCATAAAGGAAGTAAAATCGGCTGAAACCCAGCGAAAACTATCCAGAAGGTGGATTTGTGAACATTTTTAGATGGTTTGAAACGTATGAGAACTTAATCGGTATCCGGAATCTAACTGACAAACTTTGAAGGCATAATCTGACGTAAATCGGCTGAAAACAATCTTTGAAGGCACAAACTAAGTAAAATCTGCTGAAACCCAAGAAAAACTATATAGAAGTTCAAATTGTGAAGATTTTTAGATTGTTTGAAACGTTTTTGCAAAGTCTTGCCCGCTTCAAGTATTCGTCTCGGGACTCATTCCACAAACTGAAACTTAATATATAGAGGGTGTCCGACACTGACAAACTTTGAATTCATAAACTAAGTAAAATCGGCTGCAACTCAGGGAAAACTGTTGCAAAGACTTGCCTATTTCAAATATTCGTGTAGGGACTCGGGGGTCGGCGTCCCGAAAATAAACTAAGTAAAATCGGGTCAAACCCAAGGAAAACTATATAGAATGAGAAAATTGTTAATCTTTTTAGATTGTTTAAAACGTTTTGAAGGCATAAACTAAGTAAAATCGGCTGAAACCCAGCAAAAACTATATAGAAGGTAGAATTGTGAAGATTTTTAGATTGTTTGAAACGTGTTTGCACAGACTTGCAGACTTCAAATATTCGTATCGGGACTCACTTCAAAAACTAGAACTTAAAATATACAGGGTGTCCGGAATCTAACTGATAAACTTTGAAGGCATAATCTGAGTAAAATCGGCTGAAAACAAACTTTGAAGGCACAAACTAAAAAAAAATAAGTTCAAATTGTGAAGATTTTGAGACTGTTTGAAACGTTTTTGCAAGGAATTCCCCACTTCAAGTATTCGTCTCGGGACTGATTCCAAAAACTGAAACTTAATATATAGAAGGTGTCCGGAAAATGAACTGACAAACTTTGAATGCATAAACTAAGTAAAATCGGCTGAAACCCAGGGAAAACTAGTTAGAAGGTAAAATTTTGAAGCTTTTTGGATTGTTTAAACTGTTTTCGCAAAGGCTTGTCGACTTCAAATATTCGTGTCGGGACTGTATCCGATAACTGGAATTTAATGTATATACGGGATGTCCGGAAAGAAATCTGAAACTAAGTAATATCGACTGAAACCCAAGAAAAACTATACAGGGTGAGTCACGTTATTCGACACGGAAGATTATGGCTAAACTTTTAGATTTTAAAAAAGTTTTGTATATGGAATGGATAAGGGTCTATTGGAAGTACATTTTAAAATTATTGTCATTGTATACAAGTGGTCCCAAAAGTATAAAATTGATTAAAGTTTTATTTTTTTAATGAAACACCTAGTATATTAATGTATTTTCGGTATCTACGGACAAAAGTAAAGGTAGTTTTATTAAGGTTTATGGCATCTAAACCGTACCGTTCTTCAGATATTCGTGATTTTGTGAAAATGCAGCATCAAATTTAATGTTTAAAATCTCAGCACTCGGTTTCTTTTCAACCACCGAAATTGGCTGGTGGGCTACTAGTACATTGAATTTTTTGCGGTGTGTATTAAATATTAACTACTGTGTACCAAATGTAAAAAAATGAACACTAAATTATTGTAAACGTCAAACAGTAATAACTCGTTTAATTTAAATTAGACACCCTGTATTTTATAGTATCATTAGATGCAGAATTTGGTTTCCTATCAAAAACTATTAAACATTCCTATAGCTTGGTCATTGCATTTTCTTGGAAAATTGATTTTTTCTGAATTTGCACTGACAAACGAATGTGTAATCTAATTTACCTGTTCAGGTCTGTTCAGGTGTTACCTGATTTTGACAAAGCAAAATTTATTGTCATTTCTAGTTGTCACATATTAATTTAAAGTTATAGTAGATTATGTCACTAGGAGTAAAAGTGGGTCTTTTCGCTGAGCCCAGAGATTGACGGCCGAAGCGTAGCTGAGGCCTGCAACTGGGCGAAGCGCAAAAAGACCTTTTACTCCGAGTAAAATATACTATTTTTTTTTCAAACCTGCAGGAAATAAGTCTATTTCAGAGTGATTCAGTTTTGCAATTTTCTCTCATCCTCTTTAAGCGGGTCTAGGTACTTTCCCAATTAGTGGTGTATATTATTTGTAAAATAAATAGAATGTGTTACAACGGTGGTTTTCAATGTTCCATGGTTTTAATGGTATTAAATCATAACCAATGTTTTAGATGGTTTAGGTAAATTATGGTAAACTAAAAATTTGTAGCATTATTATCAATACTAAATTAATAAAAGTCACATTGACAGATAAATATGATGACGCGTATGACGTTTGACAACCAATGACATTTAACATAATTTGAGAATCTATGCGATTTCGACTAATAACGGTTTCGGGTGGTGCTCTCGAGCGCTCTGGGAGTATTCCTATCCTTTTTCATTAAGAATGTAAAGATGGCGATACACTCAGATCTGATGTCATCTAGTGTTTAAAAAATTTTGGTGAATGAAAATCGTTTATATATGCGCCACCATAACAGTAGCGGTGACTTTTGACTTTACTTTTACTGCCTAGGACTTTTTTGCTACTTTTTTGGTCTCAGGATTAGAAACTCCACTTTAGGTGTGCGTATGGAGAAAACAAATGAGGTACATTTAGTCCGCTTGAAAAAAAAAATATTTTTTTTGCTGTTATAATTGGGGGTTAACAGGGAGTTTTTTATTTAATCAAAATGCTGGTTTACACAACAGAAGAACGAGTCGATATGATCTTCATTCTAGGAGAATGCTTGCAAAATTGTCTTTTAGCATCAAGGGTTTATGCTGAAAGGTTTCCCAACCGAACTCGACCAAATAGAGCCGTTTTTGAAAGACTGGTGGTTCAATTTAGGCAAACTGGTAGTATTCAGTATGAAACGACTGCCAAAACGAGACCAATTACAGAAAACCAAGAAACTGAATTAGCCGTTATTGGCTCTGTAGTTGAAATCCCCATGTCGTACAACGAGAAATTGCACAAAACTTAAATATTAGCCAAGCAAGCGTATCAAGGATTCTTCAAAAATATAAATATCACGATTATAAGATACAACTACATCAAGAACTCTCCGATAACGATTTTGGCTAACGAGTGGACTTTTGTATGTGGGTGTTAGAAAAAGTTGGAGAACAAGAAGATTTTTTTGAATCTTTACTATTTAGTGATGAGTGTACTTATCATAACGATGGTTCTTTTAACCGACACAATTTTCATTATTATTCTGATTTTAACCCCCATGAATTTAGAGTTATTAATAACCAACATAGGTGGTGGTCAGTAAATGTATGGGGGGGGGGGGCATGATGGGACAGTATGTGATTGGACCTTATTTTTTTGAGAACATTTAAACGGAATGTCGTTTCTAAATTTTTTGAGAAATCAGCTTCCAATTTTACTGGAAGAAGTTCCTCTAGATATAAGAACAACCATTGCAAATGTGGCACTTTTCAATACTGATGACAGTGACGTAACGTCCTACTTTTCATAACTAGTTACGAAAAGTAAAATCTTTCGTAACTGGTGATGAAAAGTTCGTGTCACCACCAGTTGCATGTTTCGGTTGTGGCACACCGTTGCTATAGTTATACCGTATTAAGTAGATACAAAGTGGTTTAAAAGTAAATATTGAAGTTTAATAATAATAATAACTCTGTCTCTAAGTAGGAATTTGTAGTCAAAATTAGAAAAAATCTTGTATGAAACACGTGACGAAAAGTCTTTTTTGTGTATCTCATTCAAACAACATTCATTCGTTACACAAAATCGGACTTTTCGTAACTGGTTACATAAATAACTATTGTAATAGAGATGCTAAATTTTATAACAACTCTTGTAACATAATGTTTTATTGTTTTATTTGATATTTTATGCCAAATAAAGACACTTTAACATTCAGATAACTGTTAGATAATCTTCATGATCATAATTTTGTAACTTATAAATTAATATCTGACAAATACGGGGTGTTCATTAGAAAGCTTCGTCTAGTTGGTTGTGAAATGTCAAAGGAGAAGAATGGAGAAACAAAAGTCCATTTACTTTCATTATGCCATCCTTTTCTGTCAAAATTTTATAACTTCCTAAATGAAGTTTTCTAGTGAACACCCAGTACTAATGATAATAAATTTTGCTTTCTGGAAATCAGGTATTGTAACAGGTAAAGTAGATTACTTAATTCGTTTATGTCAGCTCAAATTCAGAAAAAAATCAATTTTCCAACAAAACGCAAAGACCAAGCTATAGGAATGTTTAATAGTTTTGATAGGAAACTAAATTCTGCATCTAATGATACTATAAAATACAGGGTGTCTAATTTAAATTAAACGAGTTATTACTGTTTGAAGTTTGCAATAATTTGGTGTTCATTTATTGACATTCGGTGCACAGTAGTTAATATTTAATACACACCGCAAAAAATCCAATGTACTATTATCCCACCAGCCAATTTTGGTGGTTGAAAAGAAACCAAGTGCTGAGATTTTAAACATTTAATTTGATGCTGCATTTTCACAAAATCACGAATATCTGAAGAACGGTACGGTTTAGATGCCATAAACCTTAATAAAACTAGATTAACTTTTGTCCGAAGGTACCGAAAATACATTAATATACTAGGTGTCTCAGTTAAAAAAATACAGCTTTAATCAATTTTATACTTTTGGGACCACCTGTATGCTATGACAATAATTTTAAAAGGTATTTCCAATAGACCCCCATCCATTCCATATACAAAACTTTTTTATAATCTAAAAGTTTAGCCATAATCTTCCGTGTCGAGTAACGTGAATCACCCTGTATAGCAGTTCAAATTATGAAGATTTTTAGATTGTTTGAAACGTTTTTGCAAAGATTAACTCACTTCAAGTATTCGTCTCGGGACTCATTCCGAAAACTGAAACTTAATATATAGAGGGTGTCTGAAAAATAAATTGACAAACTGTGAAGGAATAAACTAAGGGAAATCTGCTGAAACCCAGGAAAAATTATATACAAGATAAATTTGTACAAGATTTTTAGATTGTTTGAAACGGGTGTCCTGAAAATAAATTGACAAACTGTGAAGATATAATCTCAGTGGAATCTGCTCAAACTGAGGAAAAACTATATTGTGAGTAAGGTAAAATTGTGAAGATTTTTAGATTGTTTGAAACGTTTTTGCAAAGACTTTTCCACTTCAAATATTCACGTCAAAAACTGAGACTTATTAATATATACTGGATGTCCGGAAAATTATTCTGTTAATGGTTGATACATACGAAAACGCTTTTTTCTAATTTTGACATAAAGTGACACTTTTCAATACTGATGATAGTGACGTAACGTCCTACTTTTCGTAACTAGTTACGAAAAGTAAAATTTTTTGTAAGTGGTGATGAAAAGTTCGTTTCACCACCAGATACAGGTTTCGATTGTGGCACACCGTTGCTACAGTTTTACGGTATTAAGTAGATACAAAGTGGTTTAAAAGTAAATATTGAAGTTTAATAATAATAACTCTCTCTCTAAGTAGGTATTTGTAGTCAAAATTAGAAAAAATCTTGTATGAAACACGTAGCGAAAAGCCTTTCTTTTGTATCTCATTCAAATTGCGGGAACTCGCTGCGCTCGTCCCGCAATAGCTATTTATGTAACCAGTTACGAAAAGTCCGATTTTGTGTAACGAATGAATGTTTGCGAGACGAGCGCAGCGAGTTCCCGGAATTTGAATGAGATACACATAAAAGGTTTTTCGTCACGTGTTTCATACAAGATTTTTTCTAATTTTGACTACAAATACCTACTTAGAGAGAGAATTATTATTATTAAACTTCAATATTTACTTTTAAACCACTTTGTATCTACTTAATACCGTAAAACTATAGCAACGGTGTGCCACAGCCGAAACCTGCAACTGGTGGTGACACCAACTTTTCATCACTAGTTACGAAAGATTTTACTTTTCGTAACTAGTTACGAAACGTAGGACGTTACGTCACTGTCATCAGTATTGAAAAGTGCCACTTTATATGTCAAAATTAGAAAAACATTCATTCGTTACACAAAATCGGACTTTTCGTAACTGGTTACATAAATAGCTATAATAAACTTTAAGGTAAAATTAGATTTTCTGTTATAAGCAAATACTTTTGCTCCCTTTTTTCTGTAACCAATCACAGTCTTGAAATAATGATTTTTATTGGTTTATAAACTCATCACTGGGCGCTATAGTCTTAGTTTGAATCACCAATATGCAAAACCAGGGATGCCATATCGCCCCATTATTGGAGTTTGGTTGCGAGGAGTTTTTACGTTCCGCGTAGGTACAAAATCAGCCGCGAGGACTAAACGTCATTGATATTGGATATACATTTATTATCTGGAAAGAGTTTGTACATACAGAAAACGTTTTAATAAGCTGTAAGTAAGCAATTTGATAGCTGCTTTTGCTCCCTTTTTTGTTTAGCTAATCACAGTTTTGTGTGAGAAAGCCTGACTCTTAATACAAAGCAGTGCCATGTTGTACCGTCACGTAGCTGCGGTGTTGAGATTTGGCTGCATGGAAATTCTAGAAATCATGAATGAATTAATCATGAATGAATTAATGAATTAATCATTAGGGTCATAAATAAAGACAACTTTTTTGTCACTTTCCATGCCGTGAATATTACCAGATACCTACCCAAATCGTTCACTGATCTATCTTGATTCTTCAAATTCAGATTTACGTTCGGAAGACTCTGGACTATATACGTGCTCAGCTACATCAGAGAGCGGCGAGAGTGCGTGGTCAGCATCACTAAACGTCGTGGAAGGCACAAATGGTCTTCTCCATAGGAGCCCCGACCCTTCTACATTTCCATTGGTAAGTTACACCATTTTGAGTGGAGACCACATCACCTTAAGTTGCCAAATACTTAATATATATCTTATAATCCCTACTGGTTACGTAAACAGCTATTTTTTCTCTCCTAGGCTCCTTCAGCTCCGACTATTCTAAACACCACAGAGTCGAGCATAAGCTTATCCTGGGAGGGCGATGAAAGCGACCCTACTCTGGTTGGATACACTGTGGAATACTGGAGTCCGGATCTTCAAACTGGCTGGGTTATTGCCGCGCACAGAGTCCAAAATCCCTTTATGCTGGTCAAGGACTTAAAGCCTGATAGTTCCTACGTGTTTATTGGTAAGACTCGCTGTCAACTTTGTAGGCTAAGATGAATATCCACATTTGACTCCAAGTCTACATGACAAAGGGTACAAACTTTAAAGTGCTTAATTGTAGTGCGTGCTGAAAATGCCCACGGCCTCTCTCCAGCCAGTAAGGTCTCCACCACAGCTCGCACCTTGGCCAATTCTCGATCGTTGCCACACTCGGAGCTGGATACTGCCAGGGCAGCTTTGAGCACGAAGCTTATTGAGCTGCAGGATGCCAGGGCGCAGAGCTCTAGCTCTGTTCGACTGATGTGGCTCCTAACTGCTGTAGATTACGTGGAAGGGTTTTACATTAGGTAGGTATCAAATCACTTAAAGTAAATGAGCTGGTTTGTGTACATAAGTGAGTTTTTCAGTCTTTATTTCTTAAAAAAACAAACAAGGCAACATGTTGGCACTGATAGAGCTTTCTCCAAGTTTATGCCTATTTTTTAGTGACTCTTCAGCTATCAACCATCTGTGTACCTACAGTATTATTACTCTCTCACTCAACTCATCGATTGGCGTTACGGTTTCAATTTGAATCACCAATATGCAAACCAGGGATGCTATGTCGCGCCTTGCCTCTCGGTGACACGCGATTAACGGTCTTTCTTCTTCCACAAGGCGATGCTTTGACTTTTTTTTTTAATTCTTCGTTTTGTCGTGTCGAGTGGTTGTTACAAAACCGATAAAGCACACCAAGGCTGTAGCAAACTGTAAGGGAAAAAAAGCACCGAGGCCATTTTGGCATTAATAGAGCTTTCCACAAGTTTGTGTCTTTAGTAGCTCAAGAAAATTAAAAGGCTGGGAACAAGGACAGTTTATCACGGTTATTGTAATACAGACAGAAGCAAAATTCATTTACCGATTTATCACAATCTTAACATCTTGAATCACAACCACAACAATTCAACAATCACAATCTTAAAAGCCTGACTCTTAATAGTTTATAAACTAATTACTTGGCGCTACCATCTTCACTTCAATCACCAATATGAGAAGCAGGGATGCCATGTCGCGCCGTGCGCTCTTGGTATCCCGTGGCTGCGGTGTTGTGATTTGCGTAGATGCGGTGAGTGATATTGTTTATATGTTTATAATGTTTATATAGAAAAATCTTAGTTGGCGCTACGATCTTAATTTGAGTCGCCAATATGCAAACCAGGGATGCCATGTAGCGGTGTGCGCCTTGGTCCCACGTAGGTACCAAATTGTCGGCTTCTAGCCGCGATAAGCGCAAGTCAGTTATATTGCAAACAGATGCCTATTTAGTGCCTGTGATTGCTTTATACCCAGGCAATAATTAGACAGTTTTGACAAGTTTCCTGCCGCCCGCTGCACTTATTTTTGCTTAGTGTGTAGCTTAAATTTTGCTCTCCGGAATGTTTCCATTTCAGAAATTTTTTTCCCAAAGGAAATCTCGACACTTACCTTCCTTCTGTACAGTGCATATCATAAACATCTAACAACGAAACACCGAAGATTTATCTATGTATGTAACCAAGACGGTGCTGAACTTTGATCAACCAGGTAAAAATGCGTATGTGGCCTAAGTCAGCACGACACAAAAATAGCAAAAAATATATGAGTAGTTGACGAAAGTGGTACGAAAGCACCACGCTACTAAACTTTCGACTTACCTACAAATCGTTCTTAGCAGTATTACGTTCTCAAAGATTGCTCAGTAAATCTATTTCTCTCTTTATTTGGTGCTTAAGGGGACAAAAGCTACAACAGTAATTTTATGACTGCAAACTTCAACCATGTCGGCAGTTTTCTGAAAGAAGAAAGACTGCCAATCCAGGCTCCACTCACTTATAATAATTTAGCCAATAACCTGCTGCTTAGCAATATCTTGTAACTAACCCTTTGTTAACAGATTCAGGGAACTTTCTGGCGGCTCGCACAACTACAACATACTGACTGTCTTGAATATCGAAACCACATTTTACACGGTGACGAATCTCAAGAAGTTTACCAAATACGAGTTCTTCATTTCACCCTTTTACAAATCCGTGGAGGGTCAGCCCTCCAACTCGAGGATCGCTCAGACTTTAGAAGATGTGCCCTCAGCGCCACCAGACACGGTCACCGCAGGTGGGATTTTGCTTTTTCTGCAAGAAGACTTTATAACGGACGTGTGTTGTAGGATTTTTCAATAACACCGCCGGTTGGGTCCACTGGTCACCTCCGCCGCCGCAGCATTGCAACGGCGTCATAACCGGCTACAAAATCCAGATCAAAGGCGAGGTGACGAGGACTATCACCATGAACGCGACCACCACTTCCATCCTAATAAGTAACTTGACCTCTGGGGCTACGTACACCGCACGTGTGGCTGCTACCACTAGTGCAGGGCAAGGTAGAACTTCGTGCTTTTATCAATAAAACTTTGATGTGAAGGTCAACATTACTTAGGTCCATATTCTCTGGCGGTACCACTGCTAATCCCTCCGAGGTCGCAAAGTCCCCGCACATTGGGTCCTTTAGTACCTTTGGTGCGTAAGACCTGGTTCGTGGTGCTCTTAGCTGTGATAGTCGTGGCTCTAGTGGTGGGTGCTGGAGGTCTCCTTTACGCCAGAGGAAGAAAGTCCATTAGCAAGGAGCTGGGGCATCTGGATGTACCCGTTGTAAACGCTTCACAGCTCAGTGCCAAAGAGAGCTTGTGGATCGATAGAGGGTAAGTTAAACTAAAATTAATTTATCAGCAAAACAGATAAAGTCGCCAAAAGTCGTTTTGACATCATTGCCAAAAGTGAAGAAACCAATTATTCAGCTAAATATATTTTGGATTTAACTTGAAATTTCAATAAATCTTGTAGTTGGAAACCTGCCGACTGCGATAAAGACTCATCGATGCCTTTGGCCCAGCCCACCGACTACGCGGAAGTGGACACCAAAAATCTGTCCACCTTCTACAACTGCAAAAAGAACTTGGACAGTCCGACGCCCTATGCCACCACGATGCTGCTGCCGCCTCCCAGCTGGTCCGAAATCATCCCCCCACCGCCGGACCACCCTCCCCCGGACTGTCCGAGGGACGGACCGTGCCCTTCGAGAAGCGGGGGGAGCAGCACGTGCAGCAGTACCGGGGGATACGCTTGTTACGCTGTACATTTGCCAAATCAATGCAATAACAAGGTAGGTGTTTTTCTCGCTTATTCATTCATTCGTTGTTATTCGAGAATAGATATTTCGGTTCTCTGCTTTTATCTATTCACACTTCGATCTATTTCTTCCAAAGGTATTATAAGCAGATTCTCAAACATGAACGTCTGCAGTAGCTGCAGCTAAATCTTCGTTAAATAATTTTTCATTAAATCTTTACGAAAATGTTTTTGAAAAAGTGTTCTGTATCTTCAAGAAATTATTTCTGAACAAATGGTTTTCAAAGATTGTTTAGTCCTCACAGAAGCATTTTTTTTAAATATTCACCTCTTCAAAAATGTAATTTATTTATTCGTTGCTATTCAATAATAACTACTTTAGCTTTCTATTGTAAGCGATCCAGGAAGAGACACTTCTTGGCACGTCGTTCCCCATTAGTTATTTTAGATTTAAAATAGATTTCTTGGGTGTGGTGGGACCGTCCCGATAACCACATTTTTATTTAAAATGTAGGGTACTTAAGCTAATGTCTCGGAAAGGAACCGTGTGAAGTTTTAAGGGAGCATTTTTAGGATAAGGCGGTCTTGATTATACGTTTGTCGCGAGAAGTTGATTTCGCTTTTATTCCGAATTTGAAGGGCGGTTTACACTATATTTATCTATCCACACTTCCAAAAGTATTTTAAGCAGAGTCTCAAACATAAACTCTTCAGAACTTCTGCCATGACTTTACAGAAGCACTTTCCATTAAATTGTCTTCAGAAACTGAGCAAAATCTTCTTCAAATTGTTTTCGACAAAACACTTCATTTGATATTTATAAGACTTTTCTTCTAAATGTGTTCTATATCTTCAATAAGGTCCTTGGGTTGTACCTGAGGTAGGGTTGTAAGCTTGTTTCTATCCACCCTCGGATCTATTTCTTCCCAAGGTATCTTAAGCAGATTCTCAAACATGAGCTTTTTAGAACCTCTGAAGTGACTTTACACAAGCATTTTCCATCTTCACAGCAGTTTTCTTCAGAGACTGAGCACAATCTTCACAAACTTATTTTTCGCAAAACACTTCATTGGATCTTTTCTTCTAAAAATATTCTGTATCATGTGTTTCGAATCTTCAAGAAGTTATTTCTCACTCAATAATATTTCAAGAACAAATGTTCTTCAAATATTATTGAGTATCTTCACAAAAGCATTTTTTTAACATATTCTCTTATTTCAATGCAGTGACCTTGCAGAAACATTTTCCATACCTTCTGAAACTGAGCTAGATCTTCATCAAATTATTTTGCACATAACCATCATTAGATCTTCACGAGAACGTTCTTCAAAAAATGTTCTGTATCTTCAAGATGTTATTTCTCGACAAGTGTTATTCGAAGATTGTTTAGTAATATCACAAGAGCATTTTTTTAAACATATTCAGGTCTACGAAAATATCTTCCTGAAATATTTCGTCAAATAGTGTTCTGAATCTTCAAAAAGTTATTTGACAACAGTTGTCCTTCTAAGATTGTTTAGTATATTTACAAAAGCATTTTTTTAGCATGTTCAACTCTTCACAAATGTCATTCATTTATTTGTTATTATTCAATAACAGGTGCTTTGATTTTCTGCTTTTATCTATGGACTGTTTAGTCTATGTGTTCAAAAAGTATTTTAAGCCGATTCTTAAACATGGGCTTTTCAGAACGTCTGCGGTAACCTTTCCATCTAATTCTCTAGTTGTCTTCACTTTCCGTATACTTTTCTTCAGAAACTGAGCACAATCTTCTCAACATTATTTTTTGCAAAAAAGTGTATTTGAAAAAAATTTTCCAGAATGGTGCTCTGTATCTTCAAAAAGTTATTTGTTAACAATTATTCTTCAAAGACTGTTCTGGTTCTGGATCTTCACAAAAGCATTTTTTTGAAACGTTTTCAAGAAAATGTTTTTCAAAAATTATGGAATATCTTCACGATACTTCTACCGAGATAGCTCTCAATCTTTCACTCTATTCGCAAAATCATTTTAGGGATTTCAGTAAGTCAAAAATAATGCTTAGGAACCAAATGCATTTCAATAAGAATACGGAAACTTGCATAGAAGAATTTTTACCAAATTTTGTTCAATCCGTTGAAGCATTTTTCAGTAGCTTCTGCAAGAGGTGTTTTGTATCTTTAAAAATTCATTCATCGGTCATTTTTTAAGCAATCTTTAAAAAAATGAAAATGTCTTCACAAAGATGTTTCTCAATCAGTCAATCTCTTTATAAAGGCATTTCGAACTAAGAGGGTCATCAAAAAGTGGAAAACTACTTTCATATAATAATTTTTCTTCCAAACTGTATTCTGTATCTTTAAGTGAACATTTCTCCACTAATTTTCTTTAAAAAATGTAAAATGTCTTGGCAGGGGTGTTTCTCAACCACTTAATCTCTTTATAGAGGCATTTCTAAACAAAAGGGACCCCAAAAAGGGCAACAACTTTCGTAGAATAATTTTTCAACAAAACAGTGTTCTGTATATTTAAATAATCATCTATCCACAAGTTTCTATATAAAATGTAAAATGTATTCACAAAGATATTTCTCTCCCAGTCAATTACTTCAAAAAGGCATTTTGAAACCAAAGGGACATCATAAAGTAGGCAGCAATTTTCATAGAACATTTTTTCATTACAACTATATTGTGTATCTGTAAATTAGCTATTTATGTAATCAGTTACGAAAAGTCCGATATTGTGTAACGAATGAATGTTTGCGGGACGAGCGCAGCGAGTGCAGTAAGTAGGACGTTACGACACTATCATCAGTATTGAAAAGTGCCACTTTATATGTCAAAATTAGAAAAAAGCATTTTTCAACAAGTTTTCGTTAAAATTTGTACAATCTCTTCACAATGATGTTTCTCAACCAGTTCATCTCTTTGCATTTCGATACAAAAGGGTCATCAAAAAGTGGGAAACAACTTTCATAGAACAATTTTTCATCGATACCATGTTCGACATCTTTAACTAATCATTTCTCAAAGCATCTTTTTCACAAATCGATATGTTTCTCAACCAGTCAACCTCTTTTCAATGACAGGCATTTAGAAACAAAGGGACATCAAAAAGTGGGCAACAACTTATTAATTTTTCATAAAAACCTTGTTCTGTATCTTTAAGTAATCATTTCTCAACGCATTTTCTTCAAAACGTGTAAAATATCTTCACAAAAATGTTTCTCAATCAGACAATGTCTTTATAAAACCATTTCGAAACAAATAGTACATCAAAAAGTGGTAATCAACCTTAACAGAATCAGTTTTCATAAAAACTGTATTCTGTATCTTTACGTAATACTACTTTACAACTAATTTTCCTCAATAATTATAAAATATCTTCACAGAGTGTTGTTTATCAACCAATCAATCAATTCAAAAACGGACATCAAAAAGTGGGCAACAACTTTCATAGATTAATTTTTTATCAAAACCGTGTTCAGTATCTTTATGTAATCATTTCTCAACGCATTTTCTTCAAAGCGTCATCACAAAAATATTTCTAAACACGTCGATGTCTTTATATAAGCATTTCGAGACAAATGGTACATCAAAAAGTGGTAATCAACTTTAATAGAATAATTTTTCATCAAAACTGTGTTCTGAATCTTTAAATAATCATTTATCCACAAGTTTCTATAAAAAATGTCAAGTATCTTAACAAGGACGTTTCTCTCCCAGTCAATCTCTTCAAAAAATCATTTTGAAAGCAAAGGGACATCATAAAGTAGGCAGAAATTTTCGTAGAACAATTTTGTATCAAAACGGTACTGTGTATCTGTAAATCAGCATTTCTCAACAAGTTTTGATTTCTCACAATGATGTTTCTCAGTCCATCTCCTTACAAAAGCATTTCGATACGAAATAGACATTAAAAATTGGGCAACAACTTTCATATAATAATTTTTCATCAATACCGTGTTCGCATCTTTAAGTAATCATTTCTCAACGAATTGTCTTCAAAAAGTGTAAAATATTTCACAAAGTGTCTCTCAACCAGTTAATCTCTTTATAGAAGCATTTCGAAACAAATGGGACATCAAAAAGTGGTCAACAACTTTCATGGCATGATTTTTTTATCAAAACTGTACTAAGTAAGTAAGTTATCATTTCTCAACCCATTTTCTTAAAAAATTGTAAAATATGTTTCTCAGCCAGTCAATCTTTTTATAAAAGCTTTTCGAGACAAGTGGTACATCAAAAAATGGTAATCAACTTTAATAGAATAATTTTTCATAGAGACTGTGTTCTGTATCTTTAAGTAATCATTTCTCAACAAATTTTCTTCAAAACGTGTAAAACATCTTCACAAAACTGTATCTCAACTCGTTGATGTTTTTATAAAAGCATTTCGAGACAAATGGTACCTACATCAAAACGTGATCAACTTTCATAGAATAATTTTTCATAAACGCTGTGTTCTGTATCTTTAAGTAATTATGTTTCGATTAATTTTCTTTAAAAATTATAATATATATTCACAGTTTCTCAACCTGTCAATCTTTTTATAAAGGCATTTTGGAATAAAAGGGACATCAAAAAGTGGGAGGCACTTTTCATAGAATAATTTTTCATCCCTGCAAGATTTTACGTAAACTTTCTTGAACTAGTTTTCTTTAAAAATTGTGAAATATCTTCAAAAGATATTTCTCAATTTTTTCACTCTTTTCAAAAACTGTTTTTAAAATGAGTGTAATAAAAAATACAAATAAGCTTATTACTTTTACAAGCATTTTTCAAGCGAATGCTCTTTAAACATTGTAGAGTATCTTTACAAAGTTATCTCCCAACCATTCACTCACTTCTTCTTAGAAGCAAGAAGCAAATAAAAACTTATTGTTTCTTAGCTTTACAAGCATTTTTGATTATTTTTTTTTCGAAAGTGGTCTGTATCTTTAAGAAGTGATTTCTCTACACAGTTTTTTTCAAAAAAGTATACAATAACTTCATAGATGTAATCTTCATTAAAGCATAAACTTGTTTTTTATGTTTATATCTTTAAAAAGTCAATTTTCAACAAAACTTCTTCAAAGATTTAGAGATAACTTTACAATGATATTTGTCAACTTTTTGAAAACCTTGAAATATTTTGAATAATTTTTTTTAAATAAGCCAAATTTAATTTTTTAAATTAAATTTTTATTAAAAATAATTTATTATCTTTATAGCCATTTTAATTTTTTTAATAATGCTATGTTATGTATCTTCAAAAAGTCATTTCTCAACAAATTTTTTTTAACGATTGTTTAGAATATTCACAAGTGTGTCTTCATGAAGCATTTTTTTCAACAACATTTTCCAAAAATTGTAGAACATCTTCACAAAAATTATTCTCAAGCATTAATTAAGATATTTTTGCATTATGAAACAAAATAAACGTCTAAAAGTGCAGAACAAAGAAGCATTTTTTATAAAAAAAAATATTAGTTTTATGATTGTTTTTAAAGTTCTTAAAGTTAAATCGTTAAAAAGTAATTTCTTAAAAATGTTAAAGGAAATGTTTTCAAAACATTGTGGATTCGAAAGATATTTCTTAATTACTGAAGTACAAGGGAATTCAAAAAGTGAGCAACACATTTAAAAAAGCATTTTTCAAAAAAAAATGCATTACTTTCTATTTATATTGTACTCATTATACTCTTTATTTTTTACTCAAGAATGCCGACGTCTCGACTATATTTGCTCGGTCCTTGTTTTAAACACTGCAGAGATGTGGGTAATTTAATAATGATGATACATAAATTATTTTTTTTAATTTAGGTGACGCCATTCCCGAGGACCCGTTCCTGCAACAGCTGTTCGATAGCCAGCGGCAGTAGTACCGGAGGGCGTCACCACCACAAGGGGGCTCACACCTCCAATGGCCCGGGGCCTGCGCATCCAAATAACTGTGATATTAAAGTGTGGTTTAATCAAAACGTAGCTAGTTGGAATGGAAAGGGAGAATGTGGAGACTGCGATGGAGATCGGTGAGTAGGAGGAGTTTTACTTCTTTTTAATCTCGCTTATTAAGTTGTTATTGGGGTTTCAAACACTTGTAGTTCATGATGTTAAATATGGTGGGATCTTTGATCAAAGTTATGACAGATAAAAAATGCCTGTTGCTTATACAGTTTTAACTTTTGTAGACATTCGTGTTCAAGTAGCCACGATACTACGTGCTCCTGCAGCGAGTCGTCTTGCTTATACGCCGAAGCTATCAACACTAGCCAAGGGCCCCCGTTTGCGACGAGCTATAATAAACGTCCGGGCAAATAGGACCAACCCTGTATATATTTTATACGAACTGAATTTTGATAATACCCTATGTATAGACTGCGTGTGAATGAGTAGTTTTAACTTAAATCTAGTAAAAATGACATTTTTTCTCCCATACGAAAAGGAGGCTTTTCGAATCGGAGGGCGATGATAAAGTATATCAAAGTGGAGCAATATTTATTTATATAGAAAACCAAGTAAAACGAAATTTTTGAAAATCAAAAACTGAACGCCAACAAGCTCAAAATTGCATTTTATCCAATTTTGTTTGTCTGAACATGTACATTCAAATGTTTTCAAAGCTCCAGGCGACAGTGGATGACAAAAATCAAAAATGTGATTTTTTTAAATATTTGAACAACCTATATTTAGAAAGCACAATTCCACAAAAATGTATGAACTTTTTTTATTATTTCGACTTCCTCAGTCGCGCGGGACTATGCCGCATTCGAATTTGTTCAATGTCACGGTGAAGTTTTATAGCAGTGTAGGTTTTCGTTCCCTGACATCCCATTAGGCATTCATCCTTTGTCAAGAATCTCATTATTTTGATCTCTAACCTTTCATGACTTAATGATTGCAGGAAGGTGTGTCACTTGACAAAGACATGATGAAGTGTTGTTCTATGTCCAAACCTTATATATGACTAAATCTGCTTTCGGACAAAACAGAAATGTAGGAGGTGCAAAATGTATTCTCATCTTTTTTTTAGGTACTAATAATTGTTATATGAACAGTCGACTGCATATCTGAATATACGTAATGCAATAACGTTATAATATCCATTTACTTATATAATTAGGACTTTAACTACTTAGTACTGTGGAAACATTAGTTGTTTTTGACTGACTGTTTACAGTAATTGGTTCCTGTTTCGGTAAACAATCTTCAGTTTTCTAAAACTATAATAATGAAGATAATGTAAGTTTTTAATAGGAAGCAGAAGTCTAGTCTACAAGCATTGAATAGTTAAGGAAAATTGTTCATTAACGTGGAAAAATGGGAACATAACTGCGTAATGGTGATACTTGTTTGATTTTTGATGAACAGATCTAGTGAGTTGTAACCAACTTCACCTCGCCTCCTATGTCCTTATTCTCTCTCTCTTATCCTTCAATTCCGGAAATTATAAAGTTGTTGCACAATTTGCTGCCACCTCGGGAAAAACCTTCGAAAGCTACCGAAATCGATAATGCAGGTATCTGAACTTGGTCATGCCCCCCCAATACATGATATTTTACGTCAATTCTATATCATACGTTAAGTAATTTATTGCAGTGTCTTGAATTAGTACGTAAATTAACGCGAAACCTTGGCCCTTGCAAGCTTCTACGTTAAGTACTAATTGAAGTGTACGTTTAAGTTCTAATAATTTTAGAGTTTGTGAGTAATCTACAGTGCAAGCCTATGCCAATCTCTCGCGGTTAATTTGTATTACTAATTTTAAAGCTAATTATGAGGTTGTGAATGATGCTTAAATGTGCGTGTGGCACTGATTTATGTTAAAGTCTTGCTTTGACTGACTCTATACAGTTTTGTCATTAAGAATTTGATTCTTCAGACAACAAAGATCTATTTGATTACATCATCGTCTACGAGGCAGATTTCTTGTCATTATTGGTAGATGGGTCTTTCTTGTCATCGTTGTGTCGAGAATGCGACAACAAGCCATTTCACCATTGCGTAGGACACACGTAACAATATTTTTTGTAACTTTTCAAGATTTATTATAAAAAAAGGTTTTTGAGCGTGTTTACCTTTGCTACAACTAAATATTACAAGTATCCAGTCCATTCTAAAACCTATGTCCATAAGGGTCCGTAAGACCTCAATACTCAGTCCATTCTTTAATGAAGCTTATAATATTAGGAATTTGGGCCTCACAAGCTCCTGTGCCCTAACGCCTAAAGATTTGCTGAATCGCTTGGTTCCAGTCAACTTGCTTCTCAAAAACAAGCCATTTTTATCATTTGAAGAAGCCACTGTACTCTCTTAGTGTAAGCATGTTCTGGATCTATGGACGAGTGAAAATATGATGCCCAGTAACCTTTCGATTTATTTCTTGATAAAATATTTTAAGCAGAATCTCAAACAATTTGAGAAACAACGAACTGTTCAAAACGTCTGTAGTATCTTTACAGAAGCGTTTTCCATCTAATTTTCTTCAGAAACTGAACACAATATTCACAAAATTATATTTTGCAAAACAATTCATTAGATCTTTTCAAATTTTCTTTATATAATGCTGTTTGTTTAGTATCTTCACAAAAGCATGTTTTACATAATTGCCTCTTAAAGAATGTCAAATCTTCAATAGCAATTCGTTTCTTCATTGCTATTCAAGAATAAATACTTTAATTTTACGCTTTGTTCTGTCTACACTTCGATTTCTGAAAGGTATTTTAAGCAGATTCTCAAACATGAGCTTTTTATAACGTCTATAGTGCCTTTAATGAAGCATTTACCATACAGTTTTGTTCAGAAACTGAGCACAATCTTCACAAAATTATTTTTCGCAAAGAAATTCACTAGATCTTTCCACAAATTTTCTTCAAACGGTGTTCTATCTCTTCCAAAAGTATTTTAAGTAGATTCTGAAACATGAGCTTTTCAGAACGTCTGTAGTAAATTTACAAAAGCATTTGCTATCTAGTAATCTAGTTTTCTTCAGAACCTGAGCACAATCTTCACAAAATTATTTTTCGCAAAGAAATTCATTAGATCTTTCCAAAAATTTTCTTCAAACGGTGTTCTATCTCTTCCAAAAGTATTTTAAGTAGATTCTGAAACATGAGCTTTTCAGAACGTCTGTAGTAAATTTACAGAAGCATTTTCTATCTAGTAATCTAGTTTTCTTCAGAAACTGTGCACAATCGTCACAAAATTATTTTTTGCAAAACAATTTATTAGATCTTCGCGAAATTCTTTTTCAAATAGTGTTCTCTATCTTCAAAAAAGTTATTTGTCAATAATTGTTCTTCAAACATTGGTTAATAATTTCACAAAAGCATTTTTTTTAATATTAAACTTATTCATTTATTGTTATTCAAAAATAAAAGTACTTTGCTTCTACGCTTTTATCTATCTATAGCCTTCTGAAAATTTTCTTCAAATGATGTTCTATTTCTTCCAAAAGTTTTTTAAGCAGATTCTGAAACATGAGTTTTCAGAACGTCTGCAGTGACTACACAAGCATTTTCCATCTAGTTTTCTTCAGAAACTGAGCACAATGTTCACAAGATTATTTTTCGCAAAACAATTCATTAGATCTTCCTGAAGATTTTCTTCAAATAGTATTCGGTATCTTCAAAAAGTTATTTGTCAACAATTGGACTGTGTTCTTCAAAGATTGTTTAGTATTTTCACCGAAGCATTTTTTTAAACATATCTCTCAAAAATGTCATTCATTCATTCATTGTTATTCAAGAATAGATACTTTGGTTCTACGCTTTTATCTATCCACACTTCGATCTATCTCTTCCAAAGGTTTCTTTTTGGGCCGATTCTCAAATATGAGTTCTTCAGAACGTCTGCAGTTATCTTACAGAAATATTTTCCATTAAGCTGTCTACCGGAACTGAGCTAAATCTTCGTCAAATCATTTTCCATTAAATCTTTACGAATTTCGTCTGTAGTGACTTCACAGAAGCATTTTCTTTAGAAACTGGGCACAATCTTCAGCCTGTTTTCATATGCCTGAGGATCTGCTGAATCGCTTTGTACCAGTTAACTTGCTCCTCAAAAACAGGCCACTTTTATCCTCTGCAGTAGCCACCGGTTTTCTTTTAGTATAAGCATCTTCGAGATATATGGATAAAACGAAATATGACCAGTGACTTTTGGATACAAAAGATTTAACAGACATTACGTTATAATTAGCCTGTGAAACCCATAATTATTCTAGGTTTCCACCGAAATGATCTACTTAAGCCCGGTTTTATAAAAGCGAGTTACCCCACCCCCGAGAGTTAACCCCCGGGCTAACTTAATATTTAACACCCGGGGGCAAAGTCACTCGACTTAATAAAACTGGGTATTAGAAAATTACAACTTTTGACACTCTTTTTATACACATCAACCGTAATTTTTCTTAACTATACAATGTAAAGCTAGATAATACGTTGACTCTTAGAGAAACAAAAACATTTTACGTAACTTGTGAAGTCTGCATTAGGATTATAGTTTGTAATTAGTAAGCATAAAACGAAGCAAAATGTCCATGTAACGTAATAGTTCTCATATTATACATATTATTGATATTAGTCTCCTAAGATGTAGGGTAAATATCTAATAATACAATAAGCTACGTATAAGTAATACCTTAATAATTACCTACCTATTGAGAAATCAACAGTAATAATATTTGTATATATTATTATGTACTTGTACAGTTGTAAATAGTTTTTGTACATTTGTAAAATATTTTGTACTAGGTTTGTAGGGTTTTGCCTATAGATGATCAAACGAACAATCACATTATTATCCAGTGTAGATATTTATTACTTGTTTCTTTCCTGTTTTTTTTTTATTTTGTAACTTGTGTTAAATAAAACGGTTCAAATAATAAATACGTATTATTTGTCTTTTTCCTTATTATAAGTTGATTATAACGACACTTCTCTACAATACTTTTAACGCGTGCAATAAAAAAGTGCCCTTTCCGCACTTGTTACGTAATAGTTATTTACGTTATAAGTCTGGTAAATATAGTTTTACGGACTGGTAGGAGTAAGATGTTTCTCGACGAGGCGATGGACGAGTCTATCGCTATTTCTAAACCACTACTGTAACAGGTTACCGGACGTATAATGTACAACATTTTCATCACCTATTGAAGTTTAGCCACCTAGTTTTGGGATACCCTGTATAGGAAGTAGAGGACTATAAAATCAAAAACTTTTATTCTGGGGGTGAGGATCGGCGAGAATGCATCGCAGTAACATAATGAATATCAAATATTTGGAATATATTTAGTAAAATATTCAGTAATAAAAATATGTTTGTGCATCAAGTTGTAAAATATTTCGTACTAAAAAGAGGAAAATATTCAATCTTAACAAATTGTGAAACATAGAAATAAGTACAAAATTATTACAAATTGTGCGGCTTGATTAACGTTTCATTAACATGTTATAGAACTTATAAAATCTTTTGATAAATCAAGGTGAATGTAAGCCGGAGAATATAGAGTAGGAAATTTATATATGAGGTTACTATTAACATACAGAGGACTTCCGAATTGTATTTAGCTGCTAAATATCCTGCTCTGTGCTACAAAAATATTTCAGAAAAACATTTAAAATCGTTATAAAAAATTAGAAATTTGATTTCAATGAAAATTTATACTTATTATACATATTCAAGGTTAATTATAAAAGTGTCATCATTTTGAGATTAAAAATCCGATTTCTTAGCTATTTTGGCCATTAGTATTTTCTCTATTAGGTAACTTTTTTTACAACATTTGTAGTTAATAATTTGCGTAGGATGTACAAGATAATAATTTTCTTTGGTTTTGACGGGTACCTACAGTACAAACAGTAATAGGTAACGGAGAAGTAAGAAAGCCATTTTTCATTAGTACCCAAAAAAGCGAAGTATCTTCAGTTATATGGGATATGCAGGAATTTTAAAAAAATTACTGTTTTTAACGAAAAAATAATAAAAACAGCTATTAATAGTTTTAATTTTTGAATTTTTCAAGAAATGACCCAAGGATGTGGATATGTGCTTTTATTTAGGAGAGCCACTCTGTATATTATTTTACATTCGAACAAAACTTGACATTACCGTTCCAATGACATTTTTGTTATTCATTGTTGTAATTAGCGTCCTTAAGTTATAAGTTGTTGGTGAAGTTAGCGGGATTAGGACAAATAATGCACCTCTTCTTTATTTGAAAATGGCCGACGTTTCGACTATTTATTTAGTCTTCATCAGGGCTAAAACCAATAAGTTCAATAGTAACAAATCCCTGGGCTCTAACCTGATGAAGACTAAATAAATAGTCGAAACGTCGGCCATTTTCAAATAAAGAAGAGGTGCATTATTTGTCCTAATCCCGCTAACTTCCCCAACAATTTGTTATTAATTTTTTATTTTTTAAAATTGACTCAAAATAAGATGTAGTTTTTTTTTAAACTGGACGTCTTGCATATTGTTTCTTATTTGTATTCAGCTTGAAAGTACCATTCTAAAATTATAGTCTCAGATTTACTAATGGATTCTCGAAATAGTATATTGTGCAACTAGTGTAGAAAATTTCATTTTTCACACGAGTGTGATGGTTTGGACATGAGCCGTAGGCGAGTGATACGTCACAAGAGTGTGAAGGGTCATTTTCGTACGTGTTGTACGCTATACTTTTTCTACGACTACGATTTTGCCTCATAAATGATCATTCGTATTATAATACATCTCCAAGGCGTGTGCAAAAAAATCAGTAGCGTGTGCACAGTGGACTTAGCCCACGCTTCTGTATCGGAGCGTGCAAAAAGTTGACTTTGCGCACGCTGTTTGCAATATGCGATTTTCAACGATGGTTGGTAGTGCGCATTTGTTCATTTTCAAGTCGTAGTAAAAAACCATATTCATAACAGTTTTCTTTTACTTAATTAAGTGAAATTTGTCAATTATAAAATAGTAGATTATGTCACTAGGAGTAAAAGTCGGTCTTTTCGTGCTGAGCTCAGAGATTGACGGCCGAAGCGAAGCTGAGGCCTGCAACTGGGCGAAGCACAAAAAGACCTTTTACTCCGAGTAACATATAGGTACTTTTTTTTTCAAGCATACAGGAAATAAGTTCAGAGTGATTCAGTTTTGCAATTTTCTCTCATCCTCTTTAAGCGGGTCTATTTACTTAGCCAATTAGTGGCGTATATTATTTGTAAAATAAATAGAATGTGTTACAACGGTAGTTTTCAATGTTCAATGGTTTTAATGGTATTAAATCATAGCCCATGGTTTAGGTGGTTTAGGTGAATTATGGTAAACTAAAAATTTGTAGCATTATTATCAATACTAAATTAATAAAAGTCTACATTGACAGATAAATAAGATGACGCGCATGACATTTAACAACCAATGACATTTAACAGAATTCGAGAACCTATAAGATTTCGACTAATAACGGTATCGGGTGGTGCTCTCGAGCGCTCTGAGAGTAATCCTATCCTTTGTTTTTTCAATAAAAATGTAAAGATGGCAATACACTTAGATCGGTCCATCCGGTATCATCTAGTGAATGAAAATCGTTTATATATGCGCCACCATGACAGTAGCGGTGACTTTTGATTTTACTTTTACTGCCTAGGACTTTTTTGCTACTTTTCTGATCTCAGGATTAGAAAGCCCACTTTAGGTGTGCGCATGGAGAAAACAAATGACGTACTTTTAGTCCGCTTGAAAAAAAAAAGACCTTTTACTCCGAGTAACATATACTTTTTATTTCAAGCATGCAGGAAATAAGAAATCTATTTCAGAGTGATTCAGTTTTCAATGTTCAATGGTTTTAATGGTATTAAATCATAACCAATGGTTTAGGTGGTTTAGGTAAATTATGGTAAACTAAACATTTGTCGCATTATTATCATTACTAAATTAATAAAAATCACATTGACAGATAAATATGATGACGCGCATAACATTTAACAGACGAACTCGATTCGAGAACATAATGCGAATTCGTCTTAAGCCGAGTTCGGTAATTTCATCCGAGCGCTCCGGACACAGACCATCTCCTAAAATCTTAACAAACTAGAGTGAGATAGACTGATATCCCTAGCGCTCGGCATGTAATTACCGAACTCAACTTTATAACGGTTTCGGGTGGTGCTCTCGAGCGCTCTGGGAGATCTTTTGTTTTTTCAATAAGAATGTAAAGATGGCAATACACTCAGATCGGTCTATCTGGTGTCATCTATAGTGCTCAAATAATTTTGGTGAATGAAAGTCGTTTATAGGTATATGCGCCACCATGACAGTAGCGGTAACTTTTGAGTTTACTTTTACTGCCTAGGACTTTATTTTTTGGTCTCAGGATTAGCAAGCTCACTTTAAGTGTGCGTATGGAGAAAACAATTGACGTACTTTTAGTCCGCTTGAAAAAAAATGATATTTTTTTAAAAATCTCCTGTATAACCCAAGCAAAAGAATTTAGCTCGAATTTCATTGGACTACTTGCAACATATTTCTTTCTTTTCTCCTATCTGTTACGGTTTGTGCAGTAAGTAAAAAACCATTCACTTATTATTGTCATCAATAGGCGTTGGCCAAAAATAAATAAATGTATTATACCTGTAAAAATCATCGAAAATGAATCAACCTGTACATACTATGTATAACAATTAATAAACTATGGATATCTCAAGAACATACAATATCAATAAATAAATGTTAGCTGTTGATGCAGCTGATATATTTAGGATATTTGGAATGATTTCACAATATCAAATATACATACGAAAAGCATGGGTAGACATATACCTATGCGACATTCTCCGATGTATAATCCCTACGTAGGGTGTTCCACCGGGAACTACCCCGGTCGATAGTTCGAAAACTATAAAGTGTATTTCGAACATTTCGGGGTTTAACATTTGCGATGGGGCCTCCATCTAAAATATTTTCCCTTTTGAGGTACCGCTACACGTACCTACCCGAAGTTGGAAACAACTTCACTACTTTAAACGCTACCCTGCATTTTTTTTGCTTTTTGAATTCAACGTTCATTTCTTAGGAAAAAATGTTATCCTACGGATTTCTGAACTAGATTTAGAGCTATCTTCCATTTAAAAAAAATACCCAAAAGCATGCCAGGTTTAAATCATGACTGTCATTCAAGCGATTAGATTTTTTCAAGCGATTAGATTTAGAAGTGATAATGCGGGGTACCCTTTAAAATATTGTGAAGTTGGTACCAACTTCGGGTACTTGCAGTGATGCCTCAAAAGGGAAAATATTATAGACTTGAAGGCACCATTGCAAGTGCTAAACCTGCTAAACTTTAAAATTTTGAAAAAATTATCCTTTGTGGTTTTCGAAATATCGACCGCGATATTTCCCGGTCAGACACCCTGTATACCGACAACTGTAACAAATAGATATTTATAAGATATACATTTAATGTAAGTCAGACATACATGGACATCCCACAAATATACATGATTTTCGCACTTGTTAGGTAAATAACTATTTCGTTAACCAATTTAAGGAATAGATTTGTGTCTGCATAGTGTCGCTTAGGTGTATGGTCACATTGTTGGAAAGACAAAACTAAATAACGCATTGTAAAAGAAAAAAATATCGCTGGTAGTAACCGATTCTGGATATAATGGTGAAGGAAAAACGTATTTGCTCCAGGTTGTTTATCAAATTGCAATCGCGTGCGGTAAAGATCCACTTTCCGTATTTGCTAGTTAATAGTATATTACATAACGAGCGTAGAAAGTAGCTCTTAACACAGAAGCGTGAAATATTGGCGCACGATCCGAAGGCGAGGGCGCTAATCACGCGAGTGTGTTAAGAGACTTTCTTGCGAGTTGTGTACACTATTTTTCCCACAAGCCGACATAGAGAGCATAGTCCATGAACAAAAAAAAAAGGTGCTGGGGTGTGAACTGAACAACGTGAACTAAGTATGATAATTATTTTCATAATTATTCATAAATTTATTTATTCATAAATAAGTCATAAAACGCTTCGCTTACTGTCAATGTCCTTGGTTGTTTGTTTTTAGTATTGCATATTTTTATAAGAAATGCCTGCCCTATATCCTTAATATTCTCGCATTTTAGCTGGAATAATTCTTGCTCGCGACACGCCCCCGAGGTTCCAGTGATTAACGCAACTTTTGTAAATAAATGTACGTCATTCGGTGCTTCTCGTATAAAATTTTGAATTTCTTCTGTTGTCAAAGTTTTTGGCTTCTTGGAAACGTATCCGTCGGTTTCAGCTTTACATACTTTGTAAAATTCACATCGTGATGCACATTAAGCGTGGACCTAAGCATACTGTAGTGGGTCCAAAGGCTTCCTTGTTTCACTATTTGCGAAAGTTCGTCCAAAACGTTTTCGGAGAACGAAGTGGTATTCTTTTGTAACATCCAATCCATAAATCTTCTGTAACATGTCTCATACCTCTGCCGTGATTTGGAAGGCAATAAATTTAGCGTGGTCTCTTTGGCTGCTTCGAGTATACTTGGTGGAGTATTTTCAAAAGCTTCTTCGTCTGAACTACTTAGAGGATTATCCATCATCTTATTATAAACTGCAGCTTTCAATCAGTAAAATCAAAGAATTCTGACTGGAAAAGTTTAACAATTTGAATTTGACATTAAGGATTGCAAAATGGCGGAAACAAAAGAACAATCGTTGCGTGTCGCGCGCAGTTTGACATCGCGCAACGTCCAGCCCACTTGAATTTCTCTTGCGACCGTCCTACTGACAGATTAAACGATGGTTTTGACACGTATTTTTTTTTATTGTCAATAGATTAACAATTATTTTACGGTCTTGGGGTCCGGTATTATTTGTTGTTTGAAGTAGATGCGACGACGAGTTAAAGTACGAACATATTTTGCCTAATTGACTAAAGCACATATTATATTTATCATCAAAATAATGAAGTTACATGTTTACTTCTTCACCTGGCATGTTATGGAATGTCCTGTGTCCTGATTGGTCGAAAACTAGCATGTTAAGGATCTTAACGCACAGGTGAAAGATATTGCTAAGTTTCGAAGTCTCTTAGAATAGGCGTTATGGGCATTTTCATAAGTGGTTGTGGGAAAATAACAATTTTGTTACCGGATTTAAGGAATAGAGCTGTGTCTTTATAGTGTCGTGTAGGCAAAGTTCAGATTGTTATTGGAAAGAAAAAACTAAATAACGCAATGCAAAAGAAAAAGAAAAAAACACCGCTAGTAGCAGACCGATCTGAATATACTGGTGAGGGAAAAATACTTTGCCACCCGTCGTTTATTCAAGTGCGATTGCATGCTCTAAGGAACCACTTGCCGCATTTGTTAGGTAATAGCTACTTACCTAACAACTCTGAGCAATCGAGTGTTAGACTTTCCTACTAGCGTGCGGTAAAGTACTTTGCGTGCGGTAAAGTACTTTACCGCACGCAAAGCATGGATGAGTACGACAATGGCGTTATGGAACGTGTATCTTATACTATTTTATGTAATAAGATAGATTAAAAAGAATACTATAACTAAAAATAAGTCATTATTTCAAACGTTTAGTAATATTTGATCTTTAAAATTAAGTTCGCCGCGTGACTTCGACGTTAATTTTGACTGAATATTATTTGACATTTCCATAAACCGCTGCTACTTAACGTCAAATTTTACCATTGTCACCTAAACAGAGCGAAAATAACTATAACGATGCTTTAATAAGGCTAAATAAAATCTCTCTGAAAAACAAGTAAACTCATCGTTGTCAGGGTTTTAATAACGGTACTAACGAACTAAAGCTAAACGAACTGAATTACATAAAAAAAACTGTCTTCAACGGTCATCGAACACACGATAAAGTAGGTGAGTTAACCACTACACCATGCATTTCTTTTGTTCTCATGTGTTAAATAAAAATAAGTTCGGATTAAGTACCGTTTGACAAATGTCAGTTTTGGTGTTTTTAAAAATAAATTTACAGACAAAATAGAAAGTAGGGACAAAAACCTTGAAAACATCTAATCAGAATGGTCTTACCAGACGAAATTTTAAATGCACCAAATAGGTAAGCTCTTCCAGTGACTTATTGTAAAAGCACTAACACTTATAAATAATTTCATGACGTTGACAGCCGTGCGTGTAAGAGTTTATACCGCACGCAAACTTAAAGAACTAAACTAGGGAAGACGAAAAAGATTAAGAGAAATTGGCTCGTAGAAAAAATATTCAGCAACTCGATTGCTGACCGAACTCCGCTAAGCGTCGTTCGGTCATTGCAATCAGCGTGCGGTAAAGCATCACTTCCAACACTTGTTAGGTAAATAACTATTACCAAGTGGGGCAAGTGGTTCTTTACCGCACGCAATTGCCCTTGAATAAACGACGTGTGACAAAGTATTTTTCCGTCATGATTATATCCAGAATCGGTTACTACTAGCGGTATTTTTTTAACACTGCTTTATTTAGTTTTCTCTTTCGCTTACACGACACCATGCAGACACAAATCTATTCCTTAATCCTCGTCATATTGCAATCAGCGTGCGGTAAAGCGTCACTTCCCGCACCTATTAGGTAAATAGCTATTTCGTTAATCAATTTAAGGAATAGACCTGTGTCTGCATAGTACCTCTTAGGTGTAGGGTCACATTGTTATTGGAAGGAAAAAAAACTAAATAATGCAACATAAAAGTAAAACGAAAAATGCTGCTAGTAGCAGACCGATTCTGCCCAGAAAATTCAAATTGGTCCCGATTGGTCAACTCATTACAACACCTTTTATTTAAATAAAAATCGGGAATTCCCCATATAAAACAAAGGCAATGGCCAACACGGCCGTAGGTCCGCGGGTGCGCCCATAGATGGCGCCACCTGTTTATCGCGCTTAACAAGCCGACAGAATTTATTAAGACTAGTAAAATAATTCCAATATTTTGCGGTCGACAGTGGAGTCGAAGGTCGAGACAGAGACAACAACGAGACGGGTAAAAAGATAGGCATTTTTGTCTTATTTAAATTTTATTATCTGTCTTGTTTTAAACGAAAGTAACAGTTATAATGCGATCTTTGTTCCACTTTCCGGTAAGTTTTCATAGAGACGCTACTTTCACCGCAAAAATATCAATGTTGTCATGTGACATTTTTTTGAAAGCTCATGTTTGGTTTCCTTGTTCAATGTCGAGTTGAATAAAGATACAAATATAACTACGACTCGAAAAAAAAATTTTACAGCAGAATTTTAGAGGTTAGGGTTTAGAATTTTCTAGGAAACCGTTAATTTTGGGCCCTTGTCACGCTCTTGTCATGCGGTTAATTTATATTATTTCCTTTCCTCGTTTCTGTTCTTAAATATTGTATTAATTTTGCTAATAGTCAGTCAAGAAAGCAAAAAACAGCAGAGACAACAACTATATAGGTCGAAGAAAAGAAATATTGTAGCCATGGGCAGAAGGTTATGCCATGTTTGTGGCTTCTCTGTGTGTATTTTCCCATCAAACATAGTAACAAAAAGTAAGTGGTACAACACTTTTGAGCTTTCGTAGCGGGTAAAATGTTGAGTCAGTTTAAGTGCTGATACTTTCACGATTTGGGCGGGAGTTTCTCCCCTTTGACATGGTATGCAACTCCTCTCCCGCCTCCATGTAAACCCTTAATGTTTCCCACTTTTGCTCAAGTTACACTTACTATAAGCACAAAATAACAGCATCATCATCAAACTCATCACCAAAATATTTTAACATAGGATGGCATGCCCTAAGTACGTGTTTTTAATTTTACTGGTGTTTTTTACCTATACAAGGTCGAGGCAATAACTAACAACTACCTACTTAATTTTTTCAATTTCCAATTCTGTTCCTCTCTTTCAAGTCTTTGTTGTCGACCTCCCCTATTTTTAAGTAACCACTATTGACGTCTGTTATTCAATTTAGAAGATCTGGCAGCCTTAGTTGAGAAGTAGGTACTTTCATAAGCAATAATATTTTAGATGTAAAAAATGGAAAGATTTATTAGGATATTCGGCTTTTGAACCTGTTCGAAAAGCAGACAGGATTTGAGACAATCATTTTAGTGAAGAATCTTATGTAAATGTAGCAACCTTTCGTCTTGGAAGGGATGCTGTGCCACTACGCTATATGAGAATGAAAGATAGAAAATATGAAAAAAGTGCCTTGAAAATCAGTATGGAGACTACCGCCAATGCTCCAACTACTTTTAAAACAACAGATAAGGCAACCTCTTTCGCAGAAGAAATTGGAAGTGAAGGTTTAATCAAATCGAATCTATCCCATGAATATAGTTCCACATGTTTCGTCAAAGATGTAAAAGAAGGTAAGTAAGTAGTTATTGTATTATAAAAATTTACCACATTTTAAAAAATCTATATGTACTAACAGGTATTATAAAGCAATTAAAAATATTCTATTATTTTAGTGCTAGACTAATGAAAGTCTCAACTACACTCGAGACTATCTGGATTTAAATGTAAACGAACCAAATATCAGTCGAAAGAGTTGCCATGTCAGAAGAGAAAGTATCGACTTTAGTTGGCTGAGCTTTACAGATCATAAACAATTCTTATCAGAAGCAATAATGAAAGTTGTATGCAAAATTTGAATACCTTGGTGGTGCAAAAGAAAAGATTAAGAATTCAAGAAATCTAAGAAAGAGAAAAAGAAGAATATAAGGAAAATGAACACTTTTCTGCAAATGTAGTGATATGCGATATTCCTGAACTCGGTATAGATAATAGATAATAGAATAGAAATAGCAGCAAATTAATTTCAATGGCGTCATTATTAGACGGCTCGCCTAGTAGTCTCAAATTAACATCAACAGCATCGACTTCACAAGAAGCTACTAATATCCAGTGTACATACAAACCAGGGTCAAATAACATCAATGTTTTGCAAGTCAGATTATAGCCGGAGAGCAATAAGAGATGGATTCCGCACTAAACCTACAATGCGTTACTCTTCCTCCTTTTTTTTTCTTGGTAATCTTTATTGTTGCAGGTCCAGAAGTTACAATATGCAACCAAATTGAAGAAATTATGTACTAAATGGAAACCACCGTGATAGGGACTGGACAAAGCCACAGGATATAGACGTTTTGAGAAAATTATTAGTTTAGTATTAGTTTAATGTAACAGTTAGCTTGTTGACCTGGACAATTCTTGCGCTAAACGAGAATGAGGCCTTCAGGTTCCATAAGCAGATGTATATTCAGATAATTCAAAGAAGTATCATCGTAGTTATAGTTTTTTCCCTAGTGATATATAAAGAGATTTCTATCATTTCCATCTTTATGTATTTAAGACAAGGTCTGCGGTATTTATTGTTCAGGAGTAACAGTACTTCTTGGTTATTAATTCATTGTTATTAATATTACTTGACTAGTAATGCCTGTGTCACCCGGTGTATGTATTTGCAAGGATATTATCAGATAACTCCAAATAACGTTATTACTATGCCAATTCAATGTAATCATCAGAACTCAAGTTCTACTTAACTCCACCTATTCATTAAGAAAATCGGTTCCAATGGCCATAAGAAAGATGATAAGCTTCCATAATTTATAATTCAGGGATAAGCACCTAAACAGTAGCTTTATATTGTAGGTACAGAACTCATAAAGAAATTTTTTTGTGAATATATTATGTATTAGCATAAACACTATCAATGGCCTATTAATTTCCTGTTTTTGACACAATATTTTGCTGAAATTGTGTATATGTATATGAGAAGGCCAGTCAACAAGGATTCTACTCAAATATAGATGCAATTTCTTTTGCAAAAACAGTTTTGCAAAGAAAACTCATCAAAGGCAAAGATTATGAAAAAGGCGGGAAGAAGAAACGCTAGTGGCGCCAAAATTTCCCCTACAAACATTTACCGAAAATGTGACTGCGACAGACAATACAGCTTGTCTTTGTCAGTTTAGAATCGGACTGTTTTTTAACACGTAGTTACCCATCTCGTTATTGTCTCTGGTCGAGAGTCGACGGTCGAGACTCGAGGGTCGATCGAATGGGAGGACTCGATGAGCTAGTACCGGATATCTGACCTAGGGGGCCGACGTTGTTGCTTCACGTTTTGGCTCCTGACGTCATGATAGGGTTTTACGACACAAGAGGGGTGGATTTGTGATTTTCCGGTGTAGTTGGAGTTGTCGTGCTCCACCGGAGTAGCTGGACGTTCAAGTGACGCAGGTGCCATGCTGATTCTGGCCGCGTTCATTTTGCTCATCACAGGGTGCGTTCATATGTAACCCGGGAAAATCGCTAACACCCCGCTCACCGTACCGCTTCTTCCAAATCCGATTTGGACCTATCACCGATTCCGTCACCGTCCTGTTTTACATCCTGCGCTGCCCGTAGCACCGATCTTCAAAGCCAGCCTGGATGTGATTAAACCGAAACCGACTATATCCGATTCCGAATTATAAAGTACGCTTCCTCCGAAACCCCAGTCCCAGTGGTCCCAAAGCTCCGTTACCGTTTCATATTGTTGTTACTACTTGTACGCAATATTGAAGTTTCCGACCCCGACCGATCCAGTACAGAATGTACTGGTTTATTACCGAAACCTCCCGTTTTCCCTGGTTCATCAGAATTTCCTTTTTACTAAGTAACTAACTGTTGCTCTCCCCCCTCTCGCTGTTATTAATTTCATGTACTGGTTTATTACCGAAACCTCCCGTTTTCCCTGGTTCATCAGAATTTCCTTTTTACTAAGTAACTAACTGTTGCTCTCCCCCCTCTCGCTGTTATTAATTTCATGTACTGGTTTATTACCGAAACCTCCCGTTTTCCCTGGTTCATCAGAATTTCCTTTTTACTAAGTAACTAACTGTTGCTCTCCCCCCTCTCGCTGTTATTAATTTCATAGTTGAAGATGTCTTCGTATGTAGTTATAGAGATTAACTAACAGTCGTAGTATTAGTAGGTGTTTGAAGGTTGTTTTACCGTAGTTTAATAGACACCCTATTATTGTTCCTTACTCCTGGTGTTTTAATCTAAAAATCCCTGGCCCCAAAGGGTGGCGCCCGAGACTCAACGAATTAAGTCAGCGGACCTGAGAAAGGGCGTCGCAGTAGGGCTAGATTATTATTGGAAAAATAAAACTAAATAACGTAGTGTAAAAGAAAAAAATACCGCTAGTAGTAGAGCTATTTTGGATATAATGGTGAAGGAAAAACCCTTTGCCAGTCGTCGTTTGTTCAATTGCAATCGCGTGCACTAAAGAACCACTTTCCGAACTCGTTAGATAAATAACTATTTTGGTACCAAATTTCAGGAATAGGTCTGTAAATAATGCAGTTATAATAAAAAAAGATTCTTATTGGAGGATAGAGCTTTTATTGATCCACCCCCGTATCACAACAAATTTTACTACTTAATTGATAAACATGATTTTTATATAATGCATTATGTACTCAAATCCGATTTATTCCACATGTCACAGTCAGGAAAGGCAAAATAGTACGTTTTGTCACTTAATTTATTTATTTTCAATATTAGCCTTTCTACGTCAAATCAATTATTATTACAATATCAGTTTTACTAAAATCATGCATGTTTTTTATGTCTCTGTCTGTACATTAAAAAACAATTAAATACTCATTAAATTGGAGACTAACTAAAACAGACAACAGACTATAAAGCACGTTAAACATCAACTATGTAAGACTTTGTTGCTCTGTGAACAGATATAAAAAATTTTAACAAAAAATTGGACTACGCCTGTAAGGCCACAACCCCACCTTTTTAGTTAGACACTTTATGTTTATGAATAATCTATGACGAGGATGCTATACTTTTCTTTAGGGACTGGGTCTTCGATATGTATTAATAATGCAATCAAAGCGTGGAACTGCCAGAAATCAAGCACTTACCAGTAATAGCTACTTATGCAAGACGTAAATTAAACGATTGTTAAACACCTGAATAAACAGCTTTAATTAACGAGTTTTAATAGTAGCAATAATTTATTAGTAAATAAAAAAAATCTAAATCTATTGTGCATAACAAAAAACGGTCAATAATACGCATAAATAAACCACCGACGATAAGGGGTGTTCATTAGAAAACGTCATCTAGAAGGCTGTGAATTTTTGAGAGAAAGGGATGACCTAATAAAAATAAATGGACTTTTATCTCTTCACTCTTTTCGTTCGACATTTCATAACCAACTAGATGACGTTTTCAAATGAACACCCCTCATATAACTATTGCTCATGCTAAACCCATGTGCCATCCGAACAGTTAACAAAGAAATTTGAATATTAGTTAGTTACCAGCACATTGAAAAATTTATCAAATACTTTAACTGTCGCTTTGGTAAACCCTCTCGCAAGCTTTATCCAATTCATCAATATTATTAAAAATATCCTCAACAATTGATTGAATATCTCCTTGTTCTGGAATAATTGCCTTGTCGACAAATAATCCCATATGGAACTTATTGTCGTAGGTAAATATACACAGCGTAATACCTAAAAATATTACAACAGCTCGTGAATAATTTAAGATTTGCAGGATTACCTATAACAGGATTTTATATACTTACCTGTATAATTCGTGTGTGGAGCACTAGTGAAAATATTCAGTAAGTCACAGTCTCCCAATACTTTAAAGCCGCTGATTCCGGGCACACTAGTGATTATCATGGTATGTGAACTAGTGTTTAATAGGAAGTTCATGGCGGGCCCGGGCACGGGCCCACACAAATAGTTGAGTATCCAATAAAGAACCTGCAAAGCAGTAAGAAATAATTTTCATAGCCTAATCCTAACTTTATTAAAACTCACATCTTTTTCTCGACTGCTCTTCATTTTGTTCATGTTGGTTTTAACTTTCTCCAGTCCGTCGAGTAAATTTGAAGACCCTACCAGAGGCAATTCCAAGGGCCCAAAGGTGAACTCATTTTTTAACTCAATCCTGGACTTGCTGTTCAGTGACAGCAGGATTGGTAGTAGGCAGGATATTTTATCGGGTATTTCGTAGTGTTTCTAAAATAAAGGGAGACTTGAGCTTCATTTAATGGAAAATAATCGGAGAAAAAATATTCCTGGGAAAATAATTTCAACTTTACTATTACACAATTTGGTTAAAATTTAATTAAATTCAGGTTTTAATTTATAGTTAAAGTTCAAAATTGCAGCCACATCTCTTAAGGGACTTAATGGCATAAATCAAAGTTAAATGTTTGTAAAAAGTTAGAGCATTTCATAAAAAATTAATTAATTTAAACTCAGATTTCTTGCAGTTAAATTAGGATTTTTTTAAATTTGATGATTCACAAGAATGTAGTTAATTCCAGTTTTCAATTCAAAATTGAATTATATATTGAATTTAAGACTGAAAGTTAATGAAATTTCCAATTCTCCATCATTTTTTAGTTAAATTGGCGTGCAAAGGAAAAGTGTTTGTTAATTAAATGGAGATTTTTAATTTACAGTTAAAGTTCAAGTGCGTAGCCACATGACGTTAGAGAATTAATGGCATACATTAACGATAAATGTTGTAAAAGTTAGACCATTTCATTAAAATAAAAATAATATAAACTCAAATCTTACAGTTAAATTTGGATTTAGTTAAATTTGATGATTCAAGGGAATATAATTCATTTCAGTTCACAATTCAAAATTTAATTAAACACTGAATCTAAGGTAAAAATGTAATTAAACATAGAATCTAAAATTAAAATTTCGTTAAATTTCTAGTTCTCCGTAATTCTTGGATTAAATTCTACTGTGAAGAAAAATTTCTTATTAATTAATTGCGGGTTTTTAATTTACAGTAAAGTTCAAGAATGAAGCCACATCACTTTAGGGAGTTTATGGCATAGTGGCAAGTTATATCTTTTAAAAAGTTAGAGTATTTCATTAAAATTAAATTTTAAACTCAGATCATACAGCTAAATTTGGATTTAGTTAAATATAATCAATCACAAGAATATAGTTGATTTCAGTTTACAATTCAAAATTTACTTAAATAGTGAGTCTAAGGTTGAAACTTCGTTATTAATTTATAGTTAAAATTCAAGAGTGAAGCCACTTTTCAGATGTAGTTAAACATTAAATTTAACGGTGAGATGTTGTACAGAGCAGGAGCAGGCGACATCCACCAGCGTATTTTAGATCCAATACTGCATGACCGATTGCTCTCAGTTCGAGAAGCAACCCATATTGCTCTGTACCTCGCTGGTTATCGGAACCAGAACGAAGTTAAAAGAGTCACACACTCATTAAATTTAACGTTAGAGGTTAGTAGAATTTATTCAAGAAGATTTCTAGTTGGATAAAAATTCAGAATTTAGTTAAATTTCTAGTCTTTGTCTCTTATAGTTAAATTTGTAGTTCGATGGGCAATTTAATGTCAGTTGAATTGCAAGTAATTTCAGAGTTTAGTTTATTTTCGTGTTTCAAACCAGACCTTGTTATTAAACTCGATTTTTTTTTTAAATTGGATGTTTCACAAAAATATCGTTAAATTATGATTACATTCCAAATTAAATGATTAATTTAACTTTAAAGTTTAGCTGAATTTGTAGTTTCAAGGCGATTTATAGTTTGATTAAAAGTTTAAAAAATCAGTATTTAGATAAATTTTAATTCCAAGTCTTGCTTTGTTATAGTTAAACTTTGTAGTTCGAAGAAGCAATTTAATTACATTTTAATATGATGATAATGTATTGCGTCCTCTCAATTTACAGATGTAATGGTTTTGCAGGTTTAGGACAAATAACTCTATAATTTTTGTTGGCAACTCTTCAATTGGTTATTGTGTATTTTGTATTTGCTTCTAGCCCTGAAGAAGACGTAAAATTAAACGTCGAAACATTGGCCTTTATTCAAGCGACAAGGGAGTTTTATTTGTCCTAAACCTGCAAAACCATTACATCTGTTACATTTTAATGTTTAGTTAAATTTCAAGATTGGAGCCACATAATTTGGTTTAATGTCTAATGATATAAATTTGTTGAACTGCAAGTAATTTCAGAGTTTAGTTTGTTTCTGCCTTTCAAATCCGACCTTGAAATTAAACCCGAATTTAATTAAATTTGATGTTTCACAAAAATATCGTTAATTTATGATTACAATTCGAAATTTAATCATTAAATTTAACTTTAAGGTTTAGTTGAATTTGTAGTTTCAAGACAATTTATAGTTGGATTAAAAGTTTAAAAAATCAGTATTTAGATAGATTTTTCATTCCAAATCTTCCTCTGTTGTAGTTAAATTTTGTAGTACGAAGTAGCAATTTAATTTATAGTTAAATTTCAAGATTGGAGAAATATCATTTAGTTTAATGATATATTTTTGTTGAATTGGAAATTAATTTTAGAGGGTTTATTCCTGCGTTTCAGATCCGGCCTTGAAATTTAAACCGAATTTAATTAAATTTGATGTTTTCAAAAAATATCGTTAGTTTATGTTCACAATTCGAAATTTAAACATTAGTACCTAAATTTAACGTTAAAGTTTAGTTGAATTTGCAGTTTTATGACAATTTTTAAATTGATTCAAAATTAAAAACATTCAGAATTTAGTTAAATTTCTAGTTCCAAGTCTTTCTCTGTTATAGTTAAATTTTGTAGTTCTTAACCTTAAGGTTTAGTTGAATTTGTAGTTTGAAGACAATTTATAGTTGGATTAAAAGTTTAAAAATCAGTATTTAGATAAATTTTTCATTCCAAGTCTTCCTCTGTTGTAGTTAAATTTTGTAGTACGAAGAAGCAAATTCACTACATTTTAATTTATAATTAAATTTCAAGATTGGAGCCACATCATTTTGTTTAATGATATAATTTAGTTGAATTGCAAGTAATTTCAGAGTTTAGGTTTCTTCTGCGTTTCAAATCTAACTTTTAAATTAAACCCGAATTTATTTAAATTTGATGCTTTACAAAAAAATTTTTAATTTATGTTTACAATTCGAAATTGAATCATTAAATTTAACTTAAAGGTTTAGCTAACTTTTGTAGTCTCAAAAAAAATTATAGTTGGATTAAAAGTTAAAAAAATCACTATTTAGTTAAATTTTTAATTCCAAAGTTCCTCTGTTATAGTTAAATTTTGTAGTTTGAAGTAGCAATTTAATTACATTTTAGTTTATAGTTAAATTTCAAGATTGGAAGCACATAATTTTGTTTAATGATATAATTTTGTTGAATTGCAAGTAATTTCAGAGTTTAGTTTATTTCTGCATTTCAAATCCGACCTTGAAATTAAACCCGAATTTACTTAAATTTGATGTTTCACAAGAATATCATTAATACATGTTTACAATTCGAAATTTAATCATTAAATTTAACTTTAAGATTTACTTGAATTTGTAGTTTCAAGACAATTTATAGTTGGATTAAAAGTTAAAAAATCACTATTTAGTTAAATTTTTAATTCCAAAGTTCCTCTGTTATAGTTAAATTTTGTAGTTCGAAGTAGCAATTTAATTACATTTTAGTTTATAGTTAAATTTCAAGATTGGAAGCACATAATTTTGTGTAATGATATAATTTTGTTGAATTGCAAGTAATTTCAGAGTTTAGTTTATTTCTGCATTTCAAATCCGACCTTGAAATTAAACCCGAATTTACTTAAATTTGATGTTTCACAAGAATATCATTAATACATGTTTACAATTCGAAATTTAATCATTAAATTTAACTTTAAGGTTTAGTTGAATTTGTAGTTTCAAGACAATTTATAGTTGGATTAAAAGTTTAAAAAATCACTATTTAGTTAAATTTTTAATTCCAAGGTTCCTCTGCTATAGTTAAATTTTGTAGTTCGAAGTAGCATTTTAATTACATTTTAACTTATAGTTAAATTTCAAGACTGGAGCCATATCATTTTGTTCAATGATATAATTTTATGGAATTGCAAGTAATTTCAGAGTTTACTTTATTTCTGCATTTCAAATCCGACCTTGAAATTAAACCCGAATTTACATAAATTTGATTTTTCACAAAAATATCCTTAATTCATGTTTACAATTCGAAATTTAATCATTAAATTTAACTTTAAGGTTTAGTTGAATTTGTAGTTTCAAGACAAATAGTTGGATTAAAAGTTTAAAAAATCAGTATTTAGATAAATTTTTAATTCCAAGTCTTCCTCTGTTATAGTTGAATTTTGTAGTTCGAAGTAGCAATTTAATTTATAGTTAAATTTCAAGATTGGAGAAATATCATTTAGTTTAATGATATAATTTTGTTGAATTGCAAATAATTTTAGAGGGTTTATTCCTTCGTTTCAGATCCGGTCTTGAAATTAAAACCGAATTTAATTAAATTTGATGTTTTCCAAAAATATCGTTAGTTTATGTTCACAATTCGAAATTTAAACATTAGTAAATTTAACGTTAAAGTTTAGTTGAATTTGCAGTTTTATGACAATTTTTAAATTGATTCAAAATTAAAAACATTCAGTATTTAGTTAAATTTCTAGTTCCAAGTCTTTCTCTGTTATAGTTAAATTTTGTAGTTCGAAGTAGCAATTTTATTACATTTCAAGGTGGAGCGACATCGTTCTGTTTATTGATATAATTTAGTTGAATTGCAAGTAATTTCAGAGTGTAGTTTACTTTCGTGTTTCAATTCTGACGTAATTAAACTCGATTTTAATAACATTTTATGTTTTGCAAGAATATAGTTTCTACGGTTATTGTAACTTACAATATAACTTGGAAGTTGCAAGAGAAATCTTAAGTAACTTTAGGTTTTTAACTTATAACTTTAATGAAGAGATTTTGACCACAAAATTATGTGAAGTCTTACCTTTAAGAAATAATTGCGAATGCTTGCAGAAATGCAGGTAAACACCACGTCACTAAACTTAGTATTTGGAATTTTGTTCTTGATCTTTTTCACCGTTTTTAAATGGCGACTTCCGTCGTCGGCTATCCAAGCCACCAACTTCTCGCCACTGAGCTCACAGCCGTGAATGGCATTCTCGTCGTGTGGCTTGAAAAACGACACTTTAAGAAAGGTGACAGGGGCGATTAGTGCCATATGGATATGAAAAAAACCCTGTTTTATTAAACCTACCTAAAAAAAAATCGCTTTTACTTCACCCATTGAATCAGGCGATTCATTGTACTTACTATGGACTTCAGAAAAGTACCCTCATCGTGGTGAATCAACGTATCAGAATAATTCGAGTTCTGGTTATACGAAAATAGAGTTGTCATAAGGGCAGCACACCTAATCCCATCAGCCAATGCATGATGAACTTTGATTAGAACTGGGTATACATATCCCTTCTTTCCATTCTAGAATTAAACTTTCACTCACAACACCAAAGTTTCAAATAAGAACGCACCAACCGTTATTAGTGCCTCGGAATTTGCCATTGTTTCGTTTGTGTAGAAGACCTCCCATAAAGCTGCATCGTTTTTTGGCAGTGGTTTGTTGCTTATTTCACCAGCTATCTTTTGCATGTAAGCAGTGTCAAGGGGAGCCCCGTCTTGTGGCAGAGGCAAAGGCTTTAAGATGTCTTTTAGAGTCACCTGATTCTTTATGAGATACTCTTGCCCTAGAAAACTGTGGTGGGTTGATGTTAGTTTCACGTACTCCTCAGGACAATCGAAGACCTAATGCAACATAAAAACCCAATATAAAGTAATAATTTAAAACCACATTAGCACTAACCCTTTGCTGCAGACATTCGCTTAAGTGTTTAGCAACATTTTTGGGATAGTCGCAGCGGAAATAAACTAAAATAAGGACTATTTTCCGGCTGATATCGAATTTTGGTGTATAAACTTTGTCAGCAGATATAAAAAGACCACCAAATTTGTGGCCTAGTTTCTTCCAAAGCCACCATCGTATGCCTAAACGAAAAACTCCTAAAAGCAGGAACGTTGCTAAAGCAACTGGAATCAGCGGTAGAGCCAATATATGAAGGAGCAATTCCGAAGGAACGGTCATGCTAAAAAAAATAAATTGTAAAGGCCAAGGCAATTTGGAACGTCATATACTTACTTATGCAAAAACTAAGGCAACGAGTTTGAGGACGATCTATTAGCTTTGACCAACCAAAATCAAATAAAAGTATTCTTATCACCAGTGTACGTTTTGAAACCAGTTATTTAGTTCGATTGGACCAGGGCTTAATCATAGTTTAACGCTTTAGTAATTACGAGTAAATTACCATTTCGAAAAACGATTACCGAGATTTGTAGGACTAACAAAAAGAATTTGATCTCATAAGAGTTGATAATGACTTAAGCAGATGGTTTTATGAAAGTTAAGTTGCAAAATCCACCTCTTTCAACTGTTTTAAAGTTTTCAATTTAAGTCGCCAATAGACACGTGTATGCAAATGAACTAATTAATGTATTATTCAAATCAGCAGATTCTTCTAACGCGGTTTTCGGCGCAACTATCCGACTGTAATAGAAAAATGTTTTGTATTACATCACATTAGGCGCGTAATCAATTGTTGATTTTAAGGTTATTGTAAAACAAACACTTTAGTTTCAATGACACTAAAGATGTAACGGGGAGTAGTTTTTGTACCCGGCCGTGTACTGTTGTCTTCATAGAGTATGCACCCATTTCTATTTATCAAAAGTACTAGATTCCTGTAATATTTCAACTAAGTTGGGCATAACAACTTACTAAAATAAAGAAGTTTTCAAACAATTTTTAGGTCAACTTTTCTGTACTAAAACAGACGGCGCTCGCGGTGTGTCACCCTGTATAGGAGTCTGGCTACACCGCGGGCTACACTTACGGTTTCAGTTAGCGTCGTAATAAGATTAAGTGGCCATGTTTAATATTGTTAGTTAATATTGAATTTTCGAGGTTTTTTGTAGTTCTAAGTACTTAAATATGGTAAATGTGGCGATAATGACAATGAACTTAATTAATGACTAATATATTTTTTTATACAGTGAGCGGCAAATGAATGGAATACAATTATTTAAAAAACTAACGTGAAGCCAGCGTCCCCGGCGCCAGCGCTCCTCAGCGTCGGCCCCATAAAAATACCTGCATTGTTGCCAAGTTGTTAACTTTTATTAGTATAAGTGGCCTATGGTCAAATTTAAAAAATATGTATATTGTGACTCGTCTAAGGTTCAAGGGTTCATTCAGCACATATACCGGGTGTTCATTATAAAACTTCATCTGTGCTTTAGCTGTGAAATGTCAAAAGAAAAGGATGGAGAAACAAAAGTCCATTTATTTTGATTATGTCATCCTTTTTTGTCAAAATTTCATAGCCTGCTAGATGAAGTTTTATAATGAACACCCCGTACGTACTATTCAAAATATAGGCGAAGGCTCAATCCACCCCCACCCTCAAAAACATATAATTCCCTATTTAAGCAAAACCCGGCTTTGTGACACATCCAAATTAAGAATGTTGGTAGAACATAGGGTTCTGAATAGAATTCAGAGGTCCAGTTTGCTCAAAATTATAGACGAAGGCTCAATCCACCCCCATCCTCCGAAATATATATCTCCCTATTTAAGCAAAACCCGGGTTTGTGACACATCCAAATTAAGAGTGTTGGTAGAACATAGGGTTCTAAATAGAATTTTGAGGTCCAGTTTGCTCAAAATTATAGACGAAGGCTCAATCCACCCCCACCCTCCGAAATATATGTCTTCCTATTTAAGCAAAACCCGGCTTTATGACACATCGAAATTAAGACGGTTGGTAGAAAATAGGGTTTTAAATAGAATTCTGAGGTCCAGTTTGCTCAAAAATATAGACGAAGGCTCAATCTACCCCCACCCTCCGAAATATATATCTTCCTATTTAAGCAAAACCCGGCTTTGTGACACATCCAAGTTAAGACCGTTGGTAGAAAATAGGGTTTTAAATACAATTCTCAGGTCCAGTTTGCTCAAAAATATAGACGAAGGCTCAATCCACCCCCACCCTCCAAAATATATATCTCCCTATTTAAGCAAAACCCGGCTTTGTGACACATCCAAATTAAGACCGTTGGTAGAAAATAGGGTTCTAAATATAATTCTGGGGTCCAGTTTGCTCCAAAATATAGACGAAGGCTCAATCTACCCCCACCCTCGAAAACATATAATTCCCTATTTAAGCAAAACCCGGCTTTGTGACACATCCAAATTAAGGCCGTTGGTAGAAAATAGGGTTCTAAATATAATTCTGAGGTCCAGTTTGCTCAAAAATATAGACGAAGGCTCAATCCACCCCCACCCTCCGAAATATATATCTTCCTATTTAACCAAACCCGGGTTTTGCTTAAATAGGGAATTATATATCTCGGAGGGTGGGGGTGGATTGAGCCTTCGTCTATATTTTTGAGCAAACCGGACCTCAGAATTCTATTTAAAACCCTATTTTCTACCCACAATCTTAATTTGGATGTGTCACAAAGCCGGGTTTTGCTTAAATAGGGAATTATATGTTTTCGAGGGTGGGGGTGGATTGAGCCTTCGTCTATATTTTGGAGCAAACTGGACCTCAGAATTATATTTACAACCCTATTGTCTACCAACAGTCTTAATTTGGATGTGTCACAAAGCCGGGCTTTGCTTAAATAGAGAGATATATATTTCGGAGGGTGGGGGTGGATTGACCCTTCGTCTATATTTTTGAGCAAACTGGACCTCAGAATTCTATTCAGAACCCTATATGTATACTACCAACGATCTTAATTTGAATGTGTCACAAAGCCGGGTTTTGCTTAAATAGGGAATTATATGTTCTCGAGGGTGGGGGTGGATTGAGCCTTCGTCTATATTTTTGAGCAAATTTGACCTCAGAATTACAATTAGGACAATATTTTCTATCAACGGTCTTAATTTGGATGTGGTCACAAAGCCGGGTTTTGCTTAAATAGGAAGATATATATTTCGGAGGTTGGGGGTGGATTGAGCCTTCCTCTATAATTTTGAGCAAACTGGACCTCAGAATTCTATTCAGAACCCTATGTTCTACCAACACTCTTAATTTGGATGTGTCACAAAGCCGGGTTTTGCTTAAATAGGGAATTATATGTTTTCGAGGGTGGGGGTGGATTGAGCCTTCGTCTATATTTTTGAGCAAACTGGACCTCAGAATTACAATTATGACAATATTTTCTATCAACGGTCTTAATTTGGATGTGGTCACAAAGCCGGGTTTTTGTCTAAACAGGAAGATATATATTTCGGAGGTTGGGGGTGGATTGAGCCTTCCTCTATAATTTTGAGCAAACTGGACCTCAGAATTCTATTTAAAACCCTATTTTCTACCCACAATCGTAATTTGGATGTGTCACAAAGCCGGGTTTTGCTTAAATAGGGAATTATATGTTTTCGAGGGTGGGGGTGGATTGAGCCTTCGTCTATATTTTGGAGCAAACTGGACCTCAGAATTATATTTACAACCCTATTGTCTACCAACAGTCTTAATTTGAATGTGTCACAAAGCCGGGCTTTGCTTAAATAGAGAGATATATATTTCGGAGGGTGGGGGTGGATTGACCCTTCGTCTATATTTTTGAGCAAACTGGACCTCAGAATTCTATTCAGAACCCTATATGTATACTACCAACATTCTTAATTTGAATGTGTCACAAAGCCGGGTTTTGCTTAAATAGGGAATTATATGTTCTCGAGGGTGGGGGTGGATTGAGCCTTCGTCTATATTTTTGAGCAAATTTGACCTCAGAATTACAATTAGGACAATATTTTCTATCAACGGTCTTAATTTGGATGTGGTCACAAAGCCGGGTTTTGCTTAAATAGGAAATTATATATTTCGGAGGGTGGGGGTGGATTGAGCCTTCGTCTATAATTTTGAGCAAACTGGACCTCAGAATTCTATTCAGAACCCTATGTTCTACCAACATTCTTAATTTGGATGTGTCACAAAGCCGGGTTTTGCTTAAATAGGGAATTATATGTTTTCGAGGGTGGGGGTGGATTGAGCCTTCGTCTATAATTTTGAGCAAACTGGACCTCAGAATTATATTTAAAACCTTATTTTCTATCCACATTCTTAATTTGGATGTGTCAGAAAGCCGGGTTTTGCTTAAATAGGGAGATATATATTTCGGAGGGTGGGGGTGGATTGCGCCTTCATCTATAATTTTGAGCAAACTGGACCTCAGAATTCTATTTAAAACCCTATTTTCTACACACAGTCTTAATTTGGATGTGTTACAAAGCCGGGTTTTGTTTAACTAGGGAATTATATATTTCGGAGGGTGGGGGTGGATTGAGCCTTCGTCTATATTTTTGATGAAAACCGGACCTCAGAATTCTATTTAAAACCCTATTTTCTACCAACAGTCTTAATTTGGATGTGTCACAAAGCCGGGTTTTGCTTAAATAGGAAATTATATATTTCGGAGGGTGGGGGTGGATTGAGCCTTCGTCTATAATTTTGAGCAAACTGGACCTCAGAATTCTATTCAGAACCCTATGTTCTACCAACATTCTTAATTTGGATGTGTCACAAAGCCGGGTTTTGCTTAAATAGGGAATTATATGTTTTCGAGGGTGGGGGTGGATTGAGCCTTCGTCTATAATTTTGAGCAAACTGGACCTCAGAATTATATTTAAAACCTTATTTTCTATCCACATTCTTAATTTGGATGTGTCAGAAAGCCGGGTTTTGCTTAAATAGGGAGATATATATTTCGGAGGGTGGGGGTGGATTGCGCCTTCATCTATAATTTTGAGCAAACTGGACCTCAGAATTCTATTTAAAACCCTATTTTCTACACACAGTCTTAATTTGGATGTGTTACAAAGCCGGGTTTTGTTTAACTAGGGAATTATATATTTCGGAGGGTGGGGGTGGATTGACCCTTCGTCTATATTTTTGATGAAAACCGGACCTCAGAATTCTATTTAAAACCCTATTTTCTACCAACAGTCTTAATTTGGATGTGTCACAAAGCCGGGTTTTGCTTAAATAGGAAATTATATATTTCGGAGGGTGGGGGTGGATTGAGCCTTCGTCTATAATTTTGAGCAAACTGGACCTCAGAATTCTATTCAGAACCCTATGTTCTACCAACATTCTTAATTTGGATGTGTCACAAAGCCGGGTTTTGCTTAAATAGGGAATTATATGTTTTCGAGGGTGGGGGTGGATTGAGCCTTCGTCTATAATTTTGAGCAAACTGGACCTCAGAATTATATTTAAAACCTTATTTTCTATCCACATTCTTAATTTGGATGTGTCAGAAAGCCGGGTTTTGCTTAAATAGGGAGATATATATTTCGGAGGGTGGGGGTGGATTGCGCCTTCATCTATAATTTTGAGCAAACTGGACCTCAGAATTCTATTTAAAACCCTATTTTCTACACACAGTCTTAATTTGGATGTGTTACAAAGCCGGGTTTTGTTTAACTAGGGAATTATATATTTCGGAGGGTGGGGGTGGATTGAGCCTTCGTCTATATTTTTGATGAAAACCGGACCTCAGAATTCTATTTAAAACCCTATTTTCTACCAACAGTCTTAATTTGGATGTGTCACAAAGCCGGGTTTTGCTTAAATAGGAAATTATATATTTCGGAGGGTGGGGGTGGATTGAGCCTTCGTCTATAATTTTGAGCAAACTGGACCTCAGAATTCTATTCAGAACCCTATGTTCTACCAACATTCTTAATTTGGATGTGTCACAAAGCCGGGTTTTGCTTAAATAGGGAATTATATGTTTTCGAGGGTGGGGGTGGATTGAGCCTTCGTCTATAATTTTGAGCAAACTGGACCTCAGAATTATATTTAAAACCTTATTTTCTATAAACATTCTTAATTTGGATGTGTCAGAAAGCCGGGTTTTGCTTAAATAGGGAGATATATATTTCGGAGGGTGGGGGTGGATTGCGCCTTCATCTATAATTTTGAGCAAACTGGACCTCAGAATTCTATTTAAAACCCTATTTTCTACACACAGTCTTAATTTGGATGTGTTACAAAGCCGGGTTTTGTTTAACTAGGGAATTATATATTTCGGAGGGTGGGGGTGGATTGACCCTTCGTCTATATTTTTGATGAAAACCGGACCTCAGAATTCTATTTAAAACCCTATTTTCTACCAACAGTCTTAATTTGGATGTGTCACAAAGCCGGGTTTTGCTTAAATAGGAAATTATATATTTCGGAGGGTGGGGGTGGATTGAGCCTTCGTCTATAATTTTGAGCAAACTGGACCTCAGAATTCTATTCAGAACCCTATGTTCTACCAACATTCTTAATTTGGATGTGTAACAAAGCCGGGTTTTGCTTAAATAGGGAATTATATGTTTTCGAGGGTGGGGGTGGATTGAGCCTTCGTCTATATTTTTGAGCAAACCGGAGCCCAGAATTCTATTTAGAACCCTATTTTCTACCCACAGTCTTAATTTGGATGTGTCACAAAGCCGGGTTTTGCTTAAATAGGGAATTATATGTTTTCGAATGTGGGGGTGGATTGAGCCTTCGTCTATATTTTTGATGAAAACCGGACCTCAGAGTTCTATTTCAAACCCTATTTTCTAGCCACAGTCTTAATTTGGATGTGTCATAAAGCCGGGTTTTGCTTAAATAGGGAATTATATATTTCGGAGGGTGGGGGTGGATTGAGCCTTCGTCTATATTTTTGAGCAAACTGGACCTCAGAATTCTATTTAGAACAATATTTTCTACCAACAGTCTTAATTTGGATGTGTCACAAAGCCGGGTTTTGCTTAAATAGGGAATTATATATTTCGGAGGGTGGGGGTGGATTGAGCCTTCGTCTATATTTCTAAGCAAACTGGACCTCAGAATTCTATTTAGAACCCTATTTTCTACCAACATTCTTAATTTGGATGTGTCACAAAGCCGGGTTTTGCTTAAATAGGGAGATATATATTTTGGAGGTTGGGGGTGGATTGAGCCTTCGTCTATATTGTTGAGCAAACTGGACCTAAGAATTCTATTTAAAACCCTATTTTCTACCAACAGTCTTAATTTGGATGTGTCACAAAGCCGGGTTTTGCTTAAATAGGGAGTTATATATTTTCGAGGGTGGGGGAACTTGCCCGTAAGATGCTATTTTGAATAGTACGTACGAGGTGTTCATTATAAAACTTCATCTAGCAGGCTATGAAATTTTGACAAAAAAGGATGACATAATCAAAATAAATGGACTTTTGTTTCTCCATCCTTTTCTTTTGACATTTACAGCTAACTAGATGAAGTTTTATAATGAACACCCGGTATATGTGCTGGATGAACCCTTGAACCTTAGACGAGTCACAATATACATATTTTTTTAAATTTTACCATAGGCCACTTATACTAATAAAAGTTAACAACTTGGCAACAATGCAGGTATTTTTATGGGGCCGACGCTGAGGAGCGCTGGCGCCGGGGACGCTAGCTTCACGTTAGTATTTAAAAATTAGGTGTTTATTTTTCGAAAAATTGCGCGGTCCCGTCGGTTGTTGTTTTTTGTTGCGCATTATCTGAAGGAATTTTTATGTATACAGGGATACCCAAAAAAAAGTTGTGATATTATTTCTTTTTCAATAGAAACCCCCTTTTTGTGATTTTATTCAAATCTCTACAAAATTTTAATAATTTCTATGCAGCTCTCAGCATACTCTAAACTTATCTTTAACGGTTTTCGAGAAAATGGTCTATGGAAATCGTAAGCAAAATTACCGACCAATTTAGTAAACTGTAGCGACCGCCCTAGTGATAGCTGAGGCTTACGGAGCGGGAGGTTACCTGGAGTTGCCGTCCGAATGTTTTTTTTGTCACGCGACAACGTCATTATAATTAATCATTAATTTTCTGTATGTATAATGTTCACACAGTTTAATTTACTTTTATAAAGATTTTCGCAAACCAGTTAATAAACGGGAATATCAAAATTCGATGTCTAAACCCAAACAAAACTCCAACCTACAACTGGCGCCCAACTCGTGGCCATCGAATTTTGTGTTTTGTGTGTTGTGTGAAGACTCAGGCTCCTCACTCCAAATCTTCGTGTTGTGATTGCTTCTACGTGTGTAGGATAGTTCCACCCTCAAATTCGGAATCAATTAAGACAATATCTGCCTTTGCTGAGACTTGTACACTTATAAAAACAATTGAATATAAGATCAGTCATGTCAGAAAAAAAAGAATGCTAAAACCGCCGGGAACCCTTACAACAGTAGACTAGATATCCAGTGCGCATGCGCGAGTTTATGGACTGTGGGTTGCCTGCATTACCACCATTACCAGAATTATCCCTAAAATATCGAGATCACGTGACGATAAAGTATTAAATATGTCCAAGGAAGTGTTTCATATTTGCGGTCTATCCTAATATTTTTTAATCATTATTCTAAGTAATGTGTTTGATATTGAATATGGTGAGTGTCTCGACCGGAGAATTTACAAAGAAGCAAGTTTCTCGGGTAATCGGTCAGGGCATCAAAAGAATAAACTCTTCAGCTACCAAGCTTTCGGCAATACTTTATTGCCTTCTTCAGGGCTACAAAATTAGGTCTTATGGACGACAGAATTAATCACAACAATGACAATAACTTACTGCTACGTTGTTTCTTGATATCGGTCATTACACTTTACTTACTTCCTTCCCTGCTACCAGTAACGCCCCGCCGTGTGCACTTCCACCACTACGCAACGTTGCCACTGTTCTTTTAAAGTCTGAACATGCCGCCCCCGTTGAAAAGTACTACTTTTCGAAACAAAACAACACAGTATTTGGTACATGATAAATCGAAAATTAAGTGTTTTATTAATGTCAATAGTCTGTCGGAAGAGGGCATATTTTTGATAGCGATCTTCTCACTATGGAACCACTAGGTAACCGAAGGGACACTACGCGCACTACTTGAGCTCCTCCTGCATGCAGCTGGACGACTCTAGCCATGGGCCATCGTAAAGGGTTCAAGTTGTCTTCTACTAATAGTACCAAGGAACCGATCTTCAAAGAGGTTTGGACGTCGGACTTCCATTTGGTTCGCACGTCGTAAGCTGGTCAAATAGTCCTTGGACCACCGATCCCAGAATTGCTGGTACAACTGTTGTAGTCTTTCGTATCTTGTTAAACTGGATATGGTAGCTTTTCGAAAGTCATCTTCGGGTGGACTTGCCATGCAGTCTCCGATTAGGAAATGGGATGTAGTTAGCGGTGTGTAATCGTTGATGTCGTTTGAAATAGACATCAACGTATGAATATACAAAATAGACAGGTCTCTATTTGAACTAATAAAGTATACATCTCTTCGTAGGTAAGAGAAGATTCGCCAAGCACTCGCCTCAAATGAAATTTAGTGGATTTCACCGCCGCTTCCCAAACACTGCCCACGTGCGCACTTCGCGCGGGAATGAAATGCCATTTAATCTGATCATCACCCATCATATGTTTGTACCTTTCGAAGATGCTCTTCATCATTTAATAACTCATACAATTCAACAAAATGATTATTGGCACCTACAAAGTTTACGCCGTTGTCAGAATGAATGTTAGCAGGTTTGCCTCGTCTTGAGCAAAATCGTTTCAAAGCATTTAGAAAACTATCTGTAGTCAGGTCTTTCACAAGTTCGATGTGAATTGCTTTTGTGGCAAAACAAACGAAAATACTGATATATGTCATAACTAGTTTAGCTCTACGCAGTGTTCCTTCTTTGACAAGAATTGGACCAGCATAGTGCACACCACAATTGGTGAATGGTCGAGAAGGTCTAACTCTGGACGAAGGAAGAGAACCCATAATAAATTTAGCAGGTTTTGGATTAACCCTGTAACATCTAATGCATGAATGAATAATTTTCTTAATCGCGTTTTTTCCATTATGTCATTAATAGTTATCCAATACTTCAATCGAGATATTTCATATGGTGTTCCATGATTATAAGTTCAATCAACCTATGATTATGCGACAAGATGATTGGATGGCATTGATTATAATTTACGTTTGAATTTGTTAAACGACCGCCTACTCTCAAAGAGAGTTAAAATTTTACTGCTATTTGGCAGCTTTTTTGATTTTTTAAGACAAAGTAGTTCTTGCTCAAATGAACTTTGTTGAGATAATTTTAATAATAAGTTAAAAGAATCTTCTAATTCGTCTACTGAAAGTACATTAGAATTGAAATGTTTCCGTTTTAGATGTATGTTTCTGAATCTACAAATGTATGTAAAAATGCGATGGAGTTTTCGCAAGCTTACACCTATTAAAAATGACAAACTGTTCACACGCTACAGTTTGTTGCGCAACCAATGAGGTGTTCATGCATTTTAAAGAAATTGCTTTATCTTTAAGTTCGGGTAAGCTTTCTATTCTAACTGCGCCTGAGTTATTAATATCAGATCCAGCATCCACGTTCTCTAACTTCAGAAAAGCTGGACCATTAAACCAAAATTTGTTTTCTAACAAGTCCTTAGGATTTAAGCCCCTGGATATAATGTCTGCAGGATTGTCTTGAGTTTTTACGTGTTGCCAATTTTTTATGTCAGAAATTTCATTGGTTTGTGAAACGCGATTAGCAACAAAGGTTTTTAACTTTGATGGCTCAATTTTTAACCAATTGAGAACTATTGTCGAGTCCGTGTAGTATGTTGTCTTAGTTATATTTATATCAAGAGTAGATTTAACTATATCTACTAACTTTGCTAGCAAATGAGCAGCCAGTAGTTCTAATCGCGGTAATGTTAACTTCTTAACTGGCGCTACTCTCGATTTAGTTAGTAGAGTAACATAACTTCAATTTTTCCTACTGCATCTATCGAGCGAATATAGACACAGGCTCCGTACGCTCGTTCAGAGCTGTCACTGAAATCATAAAGTTCCACTGATAGCGCATTTGGAATTGCAACCGGTCTCTTTATCTCTATATGGTTCGAGTATTCCAATTGTGAAGAAAACTCTGACCAGATTTGTTTAAGATCGTGTGGGAGGTCGTCATCCCAGTCTAAATGAATTTTCCATAAAGTTTGAAAAAGCAATTTTGCCCTAACTGTTGCTGGACCTATCAAGCCTAAAGGATCAGAAACTTTGAAACAGCTGATAAAATTCGTAGTTCGTTTTGTGTATTTGGCGTGATCAATTTTAATATTTATGTTGTATCTTAGTAAGTCCTGTTTGGAGTCCCAGACTATACCTAAAGTTTTCACTTGTTTGTTACTTTGATCAAGAATTAAATTGTCATGATTATGGCCATTGTTTGATTCTAAAACTAATTTCAAAAATTCGTCAATGTTTGAAGACAATTTCCTCAAATAAAAATTGGTTGATTCTAAAATTCCGTTAACTCTTGATAAATTTGCAAAGCTTCATGTACGGTATCCACGCTCAACAAAACATCGTCCATATAAAAAGCTTTCTTTATAACCTCTGCACTCCATGGGTGTCTTTTTTCATTTAAAATGGCTAATTCTATCAAGCAATGCGTAGCCTGAAAAGGTGCACTTGATGTGGCGTAAGTCACTGTGTTTAAATTATAAACAGCCACAAAATTTTCGGTATTGTATCGCCATAAAATCTGCTGATAAGGACGTTCGTTTTCGTGAATTTTAATACACCTGTACATCATTTTGATGTCAGCGCTTAACAAAATCGGTCTAAGTCGAAGTCTCGATACTACAAAATAATATTATTTAAAGATATAGCCGAGATAGTTTTAGCACTCGCATCGAATACCACTCGGCATTTCGTTGTAATTGAATCTCTTAATACTGCGGTGTGTGGCAAAAAATAAGAAGTTTTTTGATTCGAGTCATCAGCTTCTAAATTGCATTTTTTTGTCATATGTCCTAAATCCTCGTATTGACGCATAAATTCGTGATATTGATTTCGAAGGTTTAAATCTTTTGCTAGTCTTTTCTCAGGGCTCAACCAACGATTTAACGCGGTGTTCTTTGAGTCACCTAATTCTACTTTCAGGTCTTGATCAAACGGATATTTGACTATGAAACTTCCGTCGTGATTCCGTGAAGTTGTTTCTTTAAAGAGTTCTTGGCAATACCTTTCATTTTTAGAAAAATGCTTTACTTTTTCAGTTTGCTCTGTTTCCCATAATTTTGTCAGTGAGTCGTGCAAATTTTGATTTGTTACAAGACCGCATACTGATTTTTGCTTTTTTGCGTGCCCTAAATGCAAATTTCCTGAAAAAATCCAGCCAAGACATGTTTCCTGCAATGTTGGCATGTTTTCACCTAACTTTACCCTACCGGTTTCTAAAAGGTCGTAGAAAATTCCTGCTCCTAATAATAAATCTATCTCTTTTGGCGTATTAAATTGCTCGTCCGCTAGCTTTAGATATTTAGGAATTTCAATTGTTGAAGAATTGAACTAATGGAAATTTTTCTGTGAGTACGGGTAAAACTAAAAATGACAAACTTGTTTTAAAGTCAGTAAATCGAGTTTTAATTTTTGCTTCGACACTATTATTGATTTTTGTAATAGATTGACTTATTCCTGACAATGGAATGTCCGTTTTTTTCAAGGTTTAAATTTAACTTATTGCATAGCGATTTACTTATTAAATTCGACTGGCTTCCAGAGTCGAGTAAAGCGTTGCATAATCTGCAATGAAAATGGTAGCTGTTGACAGTAAAATTTGTGATTTGTTTGAATTCGAGTAAACTACGGCTTGTGAATTACTTAACAGTTCGTCGTTTATTTGTCTGTCAGTATAATTATCATTTAATTGTTTCGAGTCATTATTCCGGTCGAGCGTCAGCATAGTAGGTCTACCTGATTCTCTGCTATCTTTGTTCACTGAGTCGTGCGTTTCTCTATATACAGTTTGTTCCTGCAGCCCTAAAGTGTAGTTTTTTCAAATGTAAAATAGTGTTATGCTTATTATTGCATTTTTTGCAGCCACCTGACATGCAATTTTCTTTTAAATGACCTGATCTAAGACAGTTGCAACATAATTTATGTTTTTTATTTCTTTATATTACTGAGCTGTTGACAAACTAGCAAAACGTGGACAACGCTAAATAAAATGTGATTCGTTGCAATATGGGCACTTATTTTCATAAGCTGTTTGAGTTACTAAATAACCTCCGTATCTATGTTCCTGAGCTTGTGGTTTGAAAGCTTTATTAAATTTTTGACTACTTTCAGTGCTTTGAATTGGTTTGTTACTGTTAACATTCGCATGATTTAAAGCTTCTAATGTGAAACACTTCTTTGTCGAAAGTTCAATTAAGTCATCCAATGTCGGTAAAATGTTATTTGATAGCTTACGTTCCCAGTCCCTAGCCGTTCGAGTATCTACATTTTGCAAAATAATAGGAATTATTAAGGCATCTCAATGTTGAACTGGTAAACTAAGTTTCTCTAAGGCACTTTTGTGTTGATAGACCGTATCAATCAATGTTCTTAATTGCTGTGATGATTCCTTAACAACCTTAGGTAAATTAAATAAAAGATGATTAACATGATGGTTAATTATTGCACGTTTATTCTCATACCTCTTTTGAAGTAAATCGAAAGCAATTGTGTAATTTGTTGCTGTTACGTCTAAAGATTCAATCGATTTCAAAGCATCGCCCTTACAACAAAGCTTCAAATACATGAATTTACTTATGTCCGTTAAGTCAGATCTGTTAGCTACTAAAGAACTAAAAATGTCCTTAAACTAAACCAAGATTCGTATGTACCTACAAAACTAGGCAAATCGAGATGTGGCAACTGCGCAATCGATCCTGACGTAGGCTTAGGCAGGGTTGCCAGTATGGCCAATTTATCGCAAATTGGGCGATTTCATACAAGATTTTGCGACCAAATTTAAGATTTGGCGATTGGGCGACTTATTTTGCGATGTTTTTCAAATATTGGGCGGTTTGGGCCGTTTGGGCGATATCCCAAAATACATTTTCTTCATTTACGTATTTGGTTGCATAGGCGAAATTTCAGGCAAAAATTTCTAATTTCCACATTCTCTACGTCACCTCACCCGCACCCCTCCCCAAAACCTCGTTAGTAGATAAGTAGTTTATGTTGGTTGCAATAAATTTTTTTCAATTTCTGAGGTAAAAATTCTTGTAATAACCAAGATCCCTGTAAACGAGGACTACAACAATATAACTATTGTCCACTAGAGGCCGCTTTTCCTTTTTTTTTAAGTTGGCAATTGGACGATTTGGGCGATATTCTAAGAGAGATATTTGCGATGTCCACGGAAAATTGCTGGCAACCCTGGGCTTAGGAGAGTTTGACAAAGATGGCGATTGATGTGATTTGCTCAAGACTGCAATAAATTTTTTTGCATGTGATATTACCCCGCATGGGCGTAGCCAGAACTTTTTCCTTTTTCCAGAACAAATTTCCAGCAAAAACGAGAAAACGCAATAAAAAATAAATTGTTTTATTTGGACACTCAAAAATTACTCGCAAAGCTTGCGTAAAGTGGCCATTATAACATTGTGTGAAGTAGCAATAATAAGTTGCTAAATTGTTCCACCCATGGTCATTAAGTATTTCAATTTTTGCATTTTTCTTTCTTTTTAGTTATATTTTTTTATTTTTCCCTTGAGCCAGGGGGGGGGGCAGGTGCCCCACCAAGCCCCACCCTGGCTACGCCCATGTTACCCCGTACCTAATAAATAATAAAACCTATTTTCTATTTCAAGCCTATATTCTGTTTCGCTTTCATCCGTATATTCTATACGAGTCTGATGCACCCTATCGAACTCTTGAAAATCCTCTTCTATATTCTTTGAGCGAATTTCCAACGGAAAAACGTCAATATTATCGATATTCCGCCCTAAATAGCGTTCAAAACGAGACAACTGTTCGACGATTACTTTGCGTATGTGGAAGTATTGTTTAAATTCATCACTTTGTTGAATTTCTTCCAAACCTGAACTTTTCTTTGATTTAGGCTTATTTGGCTTTGATATTCAGATATAAATACGAGCAATCGAGTAAATACTAATGCATCAAAGTACTTTAACGTTAAAATGATTATAAACCGTGGGCCGTGGACGTGTGAATAGCTGGCGCTAAGATCTAGTTTTATTCATGCAAAAAAACACAAATTATTTACTTGAAAATCGTGAATAACAAAATCGAGCTAGGCAAGAGAACGATTATGCTTATCTACCTACGAGGAACGAGTTAAACGAGGAAATGTATGAGTAAATGTGGTACCTATTTCACACAAATTCAACAAATACGTAACGGAATGTACTGGGAATAAGTGGAAAAGGGAACAAATGTTTAGATAAAAAGGAACGGACTCACCATTTCTTGTTGCTTGTGGAAGTGCCGCCTTATTCCATTCAAATAACTTGATTGAGAATGGAAATGAAAACTGGATCAAATCACAAGATTTTTCCTTGAAAATCGGTCTGCGAAGGACCAATGTAACGTGTCGGGTATGCTTTTGCTTTTAATCGAAATTAAACACTGATTTAATTAACGTGTGATTTATTTTGAGACATAAAAAAATACGTGAAATGAAAAAACTTGATACGAGCGTGCGCGTGCGTGATTAACGAGAGTCTCTTCATGTCTGTCATAGATTACCCAAATAGATGTAAGTGTCAAAGTCAATCAACTGAAGTAACAATTATGACAGACCAAATTTTGCTCCCAAACCAAAGCTGCCACAGCTGACAATTGACACAGCGCATTCGCGTTGCATTTCCATTAGCGATCAACTTAATCATTTACCCACCCGAATCGTAACAATTGTCCATACATAGATTTTTTTTTATCCACAGGTAATGTCTATATCAAATAAATATTCATCTAGTAGACTGTGTGAATATTACATAATTTTCCAGCCAGCTAGATGAATATCAATTTGAAATGGTCTTAATTTCAAAAACCAATTACTTACCTGCTGTATTAAAAGAATAAACTGTTATGTACGACCACCCTTTATTAAAACATTAAAATACACGAAATTGAGGCCTTATTATATACAACTTACGTTTTTATATAACTTAAAGGGGAAAAATGATCTATTTAAATTGTATTATCAGCAAATAAACACATAAACATCTAAAAATAACACCTTCCAAAATTATTCTCTGTATCCGACTGAATTATCAGGAACAAAATGTTATCTTTTTGGGCTTTTCTAAAAAAAGAAACATACACATTAAGAAGAAATAAATATAAAATATTGTGATTTTGTGATACTAATAGTTTTACGCCCCTAACACTTGACTTGGTAGTTACACAATGTGTTTCCATATTGCAAAAAATAAAATGAGTGGATGTTGTTTGACTTTTAGTTCAAAATTATCTACTGTAACGGGCAAGGTCAAGAAGTGTTTATCAATTTTCTGTAATGAAAGTTCAGCCATTTATTGGAGAATATTGGGGAGTGCTTTAAAGCACTTTCCCCCAAGATGCTGCGGACATATCGAAAAATCTGTTGAGTGCGTCATATTCAAATTTTGAGGAATGATTTTTATTATCAAAATGCTTAAACTTCACAGTAAAATGTTCCATTTAGAGCCATTTGCGCACCTTCCCCATAATATTGATCTAAGGTGGAACTTAAAATTTCCCATATAAAATTCATTGATGTCACTTGATCTGTCACTTACCAAATTTTTTAAGAAAAGGTGTGCCAATGGCCCTTAACTATATTTATACCATTGTTGTTGTAGATTGACTAGAATATATCTGTCAACTCTGACATAAAGCGGGTGAAAATCTAAGAAGACTTTCGGACCGTCACCTGTCGTCAGATTCTTTTATATTAACAGATCTCTGAATAAGGAATGAACAAACCACTCACCAAATGCTCGAAAAGACACTAATTTATTACAATGTTTATGTACAAAAATCACTTTGATTTGTTACTTTGACTTGTAAATGAATGAGATTAATTTATCTAAAAAGCTAAACTAAATATGGTCAAATCTGAACAGCATAAGGCTCTAAGCTTATTTACTAAACATGAAACTAAACCTTAAAATATCTAAACGTTAAATAAACAACGTATGTTAAAAAGAGAAATCAAATTGTGAGACGCCACTGCTCGGTATCAGATATTATCAATAAGATAACGTCCAAACCAACGCCGCTGCGTGTTAGTCAACAGGCAATTTAATTTTGAAAGAAATTCAAAACTACTTTAATCCAGTGAAATTATTTTAAAATTGAGGGTTCGTGCTACGTTTGATCAGAACAAATAGGGAAAGAGAGAGTCAATAAATCACAAATCACAGTGAAGCAACACAACTCTTTGTTCTGAGCATTAATTAATAAATAGGAACATTCTCAACAATCTTCAGGGTTCTGTTCGCCAGCTTATTCTTCAATTGAGTTTGGAAGCAAGCAAAATGTGTAATTGGGCTGTAATTAGGTCGAACTATCCTTCTCGAGGGTCCCAGAACTGTACCATAGGCGGGTTTTTGCTTGCTATTCAATCCAAAACACAGCTCCAGGGTCAATTGGCAGGTGCCGAGTAATTGTGACTATTGTGAGAGATTCTTGAAAACACGACAAGAGGGGTTGACAAACTGTGAGACACAAACCAAGGGTGTTTTGTCAAAACTACGCGAAGTTGGAGCTCTTTTGGTGCGAAAATATCACGCTAACTACTAATACACAACGAGAACTGGGTTGACAAAACGGTGAGACACAAACTAAGGGTGTTTTGTCAAAACTATGCGAAATTAACTCGTTGGTATGCGAAATTGAGCATAAAAATGCTCCCGATAAGCGAACGGCGCGATACTGTGGTGGCGGCGACAGACAGACTGGAACTACTTCGGGGTTTTTTGCACTGGGGTTGTACCTTGTACGGGAACTGCGTACGTGCCTTTTTTGATGTCGCTGATGGCGTCGGGAGGGGAGGGGGGGGGGGGTTTCATACAAGTTTTCAGAGTGGCAACAGAGAAAGAGACAGAGAGACAACACAGAACGGAGCAATAAGCATAGGCGTGCGAATATGCAAATATTTATTTTTCCTGTTGGAGATCATGTCTTCAACATACTGCCCCCTGTTGAAGTCATCAACTTCAACCAAAAACTAAGATGTGTGAGGAGAAATAGGGTCTGAATCTATGAACTCATCATCCGTGTCACCAATCGGTAGCGGGCAGAGCTTAGTGATACTGCGAGTGAAGATTCCATTTGCAGTCTGCACCTTGGCAACTCTCAACTTCTGATCACGACCCGGGTAGACTTCAATGATTCGAGCAAGAGGCCATCTCAAAGGGGGATTGTTCTCATCTCTAACCAGTACTAAATCATTAACCTTAAGGTTGGGAACAGGGGAAAACCACTTTGGTCGATGTTGCAGGCGATTCAAATAATCAACATGCCATCTCTTCCAGAACAATTGATAAATTCGACAACACTGTTTCCAAAGAGAAAGTCGGTTAGATGAAATCTGGGTAATGTCCTTATCTGGGTATGCCATCAAACTTTTACCAATCAAAAAATGTCCAGGAGTCAATGGTTGTAAGTCACCAGGATCGGAAGATAGACCACAGAGAGGTCTGGAGTTCATAATGGCTTCAATTTCAGTGAGGAGGGTACTAAATTCTTCAAACGTCAGCGTAGTTTCTCCATCCTATCCAATCTGCGGATATGAAACTTGGCACTCTTGATACCAGATTCCCAAAGACCACCCCAATCTGGGGAGCGAGGAGGGATAAAATTAATAGTTACTAAGTTACTAAGTTAATTTCATTTCTCGACAGAAACTCTCTTATATTGTCATAAACGGGTTGCTTTTTGAAAAATTCACGATGCTCCTTGAAAATTAGTTGCATTATAACAAAAGATAATTGTGGGATTTCCTCTTCTAGAAAAAAATCTACTCAAACATTGTAGAAACGCTTCAGTGGTGAGACTGGAAACAAGCTCCAAGTGTACAGCCTTGGTAGCCATACATACGAAAAGAGCCAGATAGCCTTTAGCAACAGGTGCTTTGCGAAGATGGGAAGACTTTATCTGAAAGGGACCACCAAAATCCACTCCCACTTTTTCAAAGGGCCGGGTGAGCTGGACTCTATCTCTTGGCAGGTCAGCCATCTGCTGCTGAGCGGCCGTGGCATTCAGTCTATGACATATCAAACATTTGTGTATTATTCCCTTAATCTCTCGAAGACCATTCAGGGGCCAGTATCTCAGTCGCAGTTGAGAAAGAACAGTTTGTGGGCCAGCATGTCCCAAACGAATATGCTCCAATTTAAGTAGCATAGAAACAACATGATTCCTTGCAGGCAATAGTACAGGGTGTTTTTGATCATATGGCACATTTGAGTAAGTGAGTCTTCCTCCTACTCTGAGAATTCCATCTTGGTCTATAAAGGGTTTAAATTTTATCAAGTTCTTGTTAGCGAGCGTTACACCATTAGTCAATTCTCTGAGTTCCTTTTCAAAGTGAATGCGCTGTAAACTTCCAATGAGCTGATGTTGAGACTGTCCCAATTCATTAACAGTGAGTGGACCAACATCAGAGTTTTTCCTTTTAAAGACTTTGACCGATCTAACAATGTAAGCTAAGACACGCTGCAATCGAGTGAAGGAAGAGAAGCGACCAAATAAATCATTCCAAAAACTATTTCGTTCCACGGATGTAGCGTTGACAAGTGCTACCTTTTTCATCTCTGGAATAGTCTCAAGGTTAGATTGGTGGTTAGGATCAAAATCATGCTCACTCAGTTCAAGATCATTTCTATGAAGAAACTCTGGACCAGAGAACCACAAACTTGACTGGACAAGTTCCTGAGGGGAAATTCCACGAGATGGGAGATCAGCCGGGTTATCCTCAGATTTCACGTGTCTCCACACACAACCCACTGTCTGCTCCTGAATCTGAGCTACTCTGTTTGATACAAAGGTAGTCCAACGACTGGGGTGCGAATTCAACCAACAAAGGGCAATAGTGGAGTCACTCCACAAGTTGATAGAGTCAAAATCAAATTTGCGGCTTAAAATCTTGGGTCATCATCATCACTTGGGTCAGGAGTTTTGCGAGCAAGAGAGCAGCACATAGCTCCAATCGGGGTACGGAGAGTACCTTCAGAGGTGCAACTGTAGACTTTGAGGTGACAAGCTGACATGAGACTGATTAATCAGTATAGAGGACTCTCATGTAAATACAAGCAGCGTAAGCGCACATGCTGGCATCTGCAAAACCATGCAACTGAATAGAGATGATGGGGCCAAAAAGAGTTAGAGGGCGAGGAATTTTTATTTCCTTTAATCGAGGTAAGTTTATAATAAAATCTGTCCACTTGGCCAGAATAGCCTCATCATCAATCTCTGAGTCCCAATCCAATTTCTGTAGCCAGAGCTTTTGCAGAAGAAGTTTGCCAACCACTACTATCGGGGAAACAAAACCTAAAGGGTCGAAAATCTGAGCCACAGTAGAAAGGATTTTTCTTTTTGTGAGTGTGTCAATCATAATAGACTCAGGAACAGAGACAACAAAACAGTCTCCAACTGAACTCCATTTAAGGCCTAAAATCTTACTTGGACAATTTTCTTGGGAAATGTCATTCTGTTGAGCAGGGCCAATGCTGCTTTCATTCAACAATTCAGGTGCGTTAGTGTTCCATTTATGCAAATTAAATCCAGCTGAATTCAAAAGATCATTAAGTTGAGAGTGCAGCAATCTTAGTTGTTCAGGGGTGTCACTACCAGCCAAAATATCATCCATATATGTCTGGTACAAAAGAGCTTCCGAAGCTAGAGGGAATTGTTCAGCATATTTTTCTGCTAGGTGTTTTAGTACTCGTCTGGCCAAATATGGTGCACAGTTAGTGCCGTACGTGACTGTGGACAATTCAATGCAGCGTAAGGGCTCCTGTGAATTGCTTCTCCAAAGAATATTTAGAAGAAACCGATGATCAGGATTAACTTTGATTTGCCGAAACATTTTTTCAATGTCAGCAGTCAGAGAGTAGCGAAAACAACGAAAACCATGTAAAATGTCATACAAATTGGGTTGAACTTGATAGCCCTTCAGCAATATGTCATTCAATGAAAGACCAGTATCACTCTTGCAGCTGCCATCAAAAACCACTCTGGTTTTAGTAGTGACACTTTCAGATCTAATAACTGCGTGGTGAGGTAAAAAGAACTTATTTGACACTTGCTGGTCAACTAGACAAGTATGTTCCAAAGGAATGCATGAGCCATGTCCTAATGTAACAATTTCATTAATAAAATCAGTATAGTCAATTTGAGTTCGGGATGTTTTTGAAGTTTACTTTCTATCCCAAGAAATCTTTTATAGGCAATGCGAAAAGAATCACCTAATTTGAGGTATTCCGATTTCTCTTTAAAAGGAAGATTAACTTGATAAGTGTTGTCTGGGAGTATCTTAGTGCTATTCACAAAAACTGATTCAGCCAACTCATCCTCAGGTGTATTAACTACAAGCTCAGGTATCTCTTCAGTTTGCCAAAACTTTTCAACGAAATTCTCGAGGGAGCCCTGATTAGTGTGAGTGTGGAGTGCGACATGAGAGAAGTTGACATTAGAATGACCTGTAGTAACACAATAAGTGACAGAGCGAGACATGCGTCCAACAACTATCCATCCAAGGTGAGTATTTTGAAGATAGGGAAGCTGTTCGCCAAGAGAGACAAGTCCATCCCTTTGGAGGTCGTAGTATATATCTGCCCCCAACAACATGTCAATTTGGGAAGGAGTGCCAAAACTAGGATCGGCTAGTACTTTATCTGTGGTTATAGAGAGTAGTGATATATCTAAATTTAACTGGGGAAGTTCTCCAGTTATTTCCTGAAGCACTGAACACACAACCTTAAACTTTTTGTCTTCATGTACGCTTGAGTGCAAAGTAAGATTCACCATTTTATTACAGTTTGTCTTGCTTAAGGAAACACCAGAAATTTCAAGTTGATGTTCATAGGGTTTGAGTCCTAACTGGTCAATGGCATGCTGGTTTATAAAAGAGTTTTGCGAACCACTATCCAATAACACTCTCAAGGGAACCATGACACCACGTGAATTGCGCACACAGACTATGGCTGTTCCCAATAGAACAAATGATTTTTTTGCAGAGAACACGGACATTGAGTGAGTAGGAGGGTCCACATCATCTTGTGCAGGTGGAGGAGGAGGTGTACCTGGCAAAGCAGTATTGGGAGAGTTACCCTGTCTAGATTCATGGAGAAGGGTGTGGTGTTTTCGATGGCATATTGAGCAGCCTCTCGAGGCGCAAGAACTTACCTGATGCTGGCTTCCCAAACAATTGAAGCAGAGCTTGTGATTTTTTACAAAATTTTGCTTTTCTGTAAAGGGTAAAGTTTTAAAGTTAAAACACGTATATATTTTATGAGCAGCTTTACAAAAAGGGCACTTCAAATTAGAGTCATTTTCTACTTTAGAGAATAAATTAGTTGTTTTGTATGATTTCTTAGCATGTGAATTGTTACTTGTATTTTCAACAAAACTTAAATTTTCGTTGACATCTCCTCGTTTTTCCAAAAACTTAGAAAATACATCTATGTTGGGCAAGTCATTAACCTCATTACTTTGTTCATAAGCCCTCTTGGTATGCGGATCAAGATTTTTTTCAAGTAGATACACTACTAAAAATTCGTAAAGTTGTGCCGCTTCATAACCTAGATTTTTCAATGATTCATAATACTTTTTGTGATTTGAAATAAATTCTGACAAATAATCAGGGTGTTTAATAGAGAGAGAAAAATCAAAAAGTGCACGAAAATGAGCGTTTATCGTAGCTGTCTTATTATCATAGCGACTGTCAAGTAAATTCAAAGCAGTTGCAAAGTTTTCATTAATAATGTCTCAATTTTCAATCAATTTGAGGGGTTCATCTCTTAAGAAAGATTTTAAATATGTGAATCGTTGAACGTCAGAAAGTGAAGTATTGTCTATAATTGTGGCTTTAAATAACTGTCTAAATGTCCTATACTCGAGCAGTTTGCCTCTAAAAGGTTTAATTTGTACCTCGGGAAATTTTACATAAACTGGAGCAGGTGGGGGTTTTACTAAGGGCTGTAATGCGGGAGGAGCATTTAACAAACTTAACCTGTCAATACAATTATGTATGAGAGCGAGCGCATTACAATATCTTTCTTCATTTAGCACAAAATCTTCAGAGTCCGACTCTCTACCATCACTCATCACGACAAAACTTTCAATGTTTTCATGAAGTTCACTGTGTTTTTCAAAAGCTTTTTGCAGCATAGCTGCTTTTATACGAAACTGAGCGACATCACTTTCCACGTTTGCATTAGTGTCCAGCCAAGTAACTACACGAGTAATAGTAGCCTTAGCCCTACCGCGCAGAAATTTTAACTGTTTCAAATTTTGTTCGGCTTCCATTGTGAATATGAAATGAGGGCTATTCAATCCAGAATCCAGAGATCCGGCTCGAAGGACCAAATTTATGTTGTAGATTGACTAGAATATATCTGTCAACTCTGACATAAAGCGGGTGAAAATCTAAGAAGACTTTCGGACCGTCACCTGTCGTCAGATTCTTTTATATTAACAGATCTCTGAATAAGGAATGAACAAACCACTCACCAAATGCTCGAAAAGACACTAATTTATTACAATGTTTATGTACAAAAATCACTTTGATTTGTTACTTTGACTTGTAAATGAATGAGATTAATTTATGTAAAAAGCTAAACTAAATATGGTCAAACCTGAACAGCATAAAGCTCTAAGCTTATTTACTTAACATGAAACTAAACCTTAAAATATCTAAACGTTAAATAAACAACGTATGTTAAAAAGAGAAATCAAATTGTGAGACGCCACTGCTCGGTATCAGATATTATCAATGAGATAACGTCCAAACGAACGCCGCTGCGTGTTAGTCAACAGGCAATTTAATTTTGAAAGAAATTCAAAACTACTTTAATCCAGTGAAATTACTTTAAAATTGAGGGTTCGTGCTACGTTTGATCAGAACAAATAGGGAAAGAGAGAGTCAATAAATCACAAATCACAGTGAAGCAGCACAACTCTTTGTTCTGAGCATTAATTAATAAATAGGAACATTCTCACCAATCTTCAGGGTTCTGTCCGCCAGCTTATTCTTCAATTGAGTTTGGAAGCAAGCAAAATGTGTAATTGGGCTGTAATTAGGTCGAACTATCCTTCTCGAGGGTCCCAGAACTGCACCATAGGCGGGTTTTTGCTTGCTATTCAATCCAAAACACAGCTCCAGGGTCAATTGGCAGGTGCCGAGTAACTGTGACTATTGTGAGAGATTCTTGAAAACACGACAAGAGGGGTTGACAAAACGGTGAGACACAAACCAAGGGTGTTTTGTCAAAACTACGCGAAGTTGGAGTTCTTTTGGTGCGAAAATATCACGCTAACTACCAATACACAACGAGAACTGGGTTGACAAAACGGTGAGACACAAACTAAGGGTGTTTTGTCAAAACTATGCGAAATTAACTCGTTGGTATGCGAAATTGGGCATAAAAATGCTCCCGATAAGCGAACGGCGCGATACTGTGGTGGCGGCGACAGACAGACTGGCACTACTTCGGGGTTTTTTGCACTGGGGTTGTACCAACGAGGATATAATACTTTTAGGAGAGTACCCGATTGCGTGTAAATGTAGTAGCACAATGTTCAATTGTCATAGTTGTCAATACCCACCAGCGCCACTATGAATATCTGGGGCAACTAAATAAGAAATGGCGGGTTATTCAAATGGCTTTTTTAGCGATTTTACTGTATCTAATAGCACCCATACTTGCAAATAATATGTTTTAAAGCATATGAGTGGTAAGGATTCACTTGTAATGGACAATTGTATGTATTGAATAATTAATAAATTGAGACTGCAATACCAAAATAGAAACAGTTTTTATTTAACAAAAATTAATTCAAAAATTTATTTTTTGAGGAAAATAACAAGGTAAGCTTCTATTTAATACATAAACTTCTTTTAACATTAAGAATTAATGTACAAAAGTAAATTAATGATTAATGTAACTAAAGAAATATGGTCTCGAGGAGTATATCGATTAAACTTCTTGTTTAGTGCATTTTTACTTGGCAAGCAACTTTAGAAAAATAAATACTTTGTAAATATAGGTAGCTCTGGCCATTTTATAATTAATATAGTATATGTACATAAATATAGGAACTTTTTGTAATACTTCTGAACACAAAAGGTCTTGGGGACCATAATAAACTAAAAATAAAGGAACATATTAACATCAATATAGAAAAACCTTATCATAAATAACGTAAATATTCATTTCAAGGAACAGAAATAACTTCAGGACTAGAAAACAGTAAAGATATCATTAGGTTTGTCTTTTTTATATGGTGTACTTATTAGTGAAGAGAGGGCAGGTAATGGCTTTTTAATAATTATATCTGAAATTATATTTATCTTTGTATCAATAATTTTTGGTTCAGCAAATTTTTGGATCCTGTTTTTCAATGTACTGGAAAAGTCTTGCTCCTCAAAATGATCCTCACATAAAAAATATCGGCTTAAAGAATATTGGAGATTTAGGATTTCAAACCATTTGCGACGTCTCACTGGATCTGTTGGAAAAGCTACAAATTTTTTATTTTTATAATTTGAGTCTGTTATTGGGCTAAAATATTTATTATGGCAATTTTGTACTTTGCAATCATATTGAAATGTTCCTGGAGGCATGTTTAATAAAATAATAACTAAGCATTTCCAAAGCAAAAAGAAAAAGTACACCACAAAACCACAACACACACTTATACATATGCCTTACAACTAAGGCATGATAGAATATATACAGCTCTCGACACTACACAGAGCCTAACTAACCTAACTAACCTTCAATAATTTGGAGCAGGCTGACCAGTTTAATGAATATGGCTTATCACAGCATTTCCAGCAGGTTTTGCTGTTGCTATAATATAGCATTAGACAAAGAACTGTAAAGAATAAAATAATTAATAGAACAATAGACTTGATTTCTATGAAGCTCACTATGCAAGTTTTCCCTTCATGAACTTACATTTCCTGAACAGCAAAAGGTAACACTATCAGACAAGAAGAAAGTGCCTGGATGAAAGTCTGTAACCCCTAAGGTAAATACACAGGTTTCACATATGGGGGGTAGCAGGCATCCCTGACTTAACCTGTGGAACCAATTGTGACAAATTTAGAATAACCATATGCCATTGGGATCAAAATATAAGAAACCCTATGGCCTATATTATGCACTTTTGTACTTACTACTTCTTATATGCTGTCTATAGCTAGCGAATCTTCCTATAGCCTTGCCTTGGCAGTAACACTAGCACTACTATCAAAGAGGAAGAAAGTGCCTGGATGGAAGTGTGTAGCCCCTAAAGTAAATACACAGGTTTCACATATGGGGGCTAGCAGACATCCTTGACTTAACCTGTCGAACCAATTGTGATAAATTTAGAATAATAATATGCGATTGGGATCAAAATATAAGAAACTCTATGGCCTATATTATGCACTTTTGTACTTACTACTTCTTATATGCTGTCTATAGCTAGCGAATCTTTCTACAGCCTTGCCTTGGCAGTGCTTGGCACTTTTTTAAGGAAAATTTCCGCTATTGATACTTGCAAGAATAATAACTTTCCTAAAACTTGTAACTTGTATGTCATTTACCCTGTACTAAACTACTAAACATGACTGTTAACGGTCCCTTTCAAATCTGTCAGTCGGGCAAAAAATGACAGTACTGTCACTGAATATGAATAATGACATACACAATTGACATAAGTCGACGTCGCAGGCGCCGCGATGAACTTCTGGGCGAACTACAAACTTCGTACCCAAAATGACGTATGATTGGAACCCTCTTATAGAATTATTATATTCTCTTTGGGTTGTACCTTGTACGGGAACTGCGTACGTGCCTTTTTTGATGTCGCTGATGGTGGCGGGTGGGGTGGGGGGGGGGTTCATACAAGTTTTCAGAGTGGCAACAGAGAAAGAGACAGAGAGACAACACAGAACGGAGCAATAAGCATAGCCGTGCGAATATGCAAATATTTATTTTCCCTGTTGGAGATCATGTCTTCAACAATTGTATTTAAATCTAATAGCATTGTATTTAAATCTAATAGTAGGTCAATGGCACTTATGATGGTGTTCACTAGATGTCACTGGAGCCTAGTGACATCATCATTTTAGACAAATATTTCAAGGCCGTTTAATTTCCGGCGTTGTTGCAATTGTAATTTACGTAATACTGACTTCACGTCAGCTAGATAAAGATCTCCGAAATGCTCCTTGCTCTCTTGCCTGCAGTCATATTTGTCATGGTATGTCACATTTTATTTTTTTATTTACAATTCATAATTTCTATATTTTTATGGATATTGGAGCAAAAAAAGCTCGATATTTGGGCTAATTAATGAAGCAGCCGATAAATAACTCAATAAGTACCAAAATGCCTTCGCCTGCTGCCGTTACTTAAAACAGTGTGAACAGAGAAGTGAGTGAATCTAATGGCGCGAAAACCCAGGGAATCTTATGGATATTGGAGCAAAAAAACTGGATATTTCGGCTAGTTAATGAGGCAGCCGATAAATAACTAAAAAAGCTGCTGCCGTTACTTAGAACAATGGTGAACAGTGAATTGAGTGAACCTAATGGCGCGGATACCAAATTCATCATATGTGACAAGTTTCAGGATGTCCCTTAATTCTTACAAAGCAGGGAGTTTATTACAAGCAAATCAACACAAAATTAAGATATTATAATGTTAAAGACTAGTAAGACAAATCCTTGTAAATCCAGTTATTATGGCTAAATTCATGATAGTATGAAACAAAAGCAATCACTGGTTTTCCAGATGATTTCACCTGTACCTATATGATACTAGGGAACTAGACCTATGGAGGTTTGGAGGATCAGTGGACAACCATTGTTTATATTAGCGTTAGGGTGTTAGGTACTCTTAAGATTGACCTTATAACTGCAGTGTCACACATACTTTCAAGCTAAACACCAATAACTTTCTGTTATTTATTAAAACCCAGAATACAAGATGTAACACTGCAGCAAAGGGTTTCATACAGGAATTTCCATGATTGAAACAAAAAGAAAAACTTTTGAGAGGAATAAAATTGGGCAAGCTATATCTGTATTATGTGTATTATTAATAATTCATACTGTATTATGGATATTATTAGGATTAGATATTATTTACTAACATAATATTATTAACAAGAGTATTAAAGAATTCTACCAATATTGTAACTTTTTTTAATGTTCTTTTTAGAAAATCAACACTTTTTCTTTATTTAAAACTTAACTTATTATAAAACTAATGCATTTTAATCATAAGTAACCTACCTAATATTATAATTTTACCTATAAAAACACTTTGAATATAAAATGGAGATATTGAGTTCACAGAGTTCATAAATTTGAAAAGAGTTTGTTTTTGTACAGGTTGTAACACAACTTTTTAGATGGGGTGGGGGCTTGGGAGCTTTTTTTTAAATGTCAAATTTCCTCCTTCAGAGCCCCCTATGTCAGTCTTTTATCTATATGGGTAATCTATGATGTCTGTCTTGCTTACTTCCTTACGTGTAGAGTGCCTGTAATGAGAGTGTGGCCATAAGGACTTGTCCGCCATGGTTTTTCCAAGATTAACATTGTTCTTATGGGCAAAAGCCTTCAAATGATTTTTTTTCAGACAAACGATGAACTATAATTCTTCCTTCCTACTAATAAGTAAACGCTTTAGTTCAAGATACATTATGAGCAATTGAGAATTGTTGAAGAAATCACAAATTCGCGCAACAACCCTTTTAAGTACAGATAATTTTTGAATATCCCGCCACTTTTAGATGACCTTTATCCATCATCGAGTTGACGTACTGAGTACTGACAGCCGACATTTCCAAAATTCCAAATTACTCTTAGAGTATTCTTGTGCTTAAATTCATATTGAGGAAACAGAGGACGGGTATATTCCCAAGGGCGTAGTAGGGCCATAACCCGAAAATGCATCAAAATGCCATATACCATATATATGGTATTTGGCATATATATAAATGGCATATAAATAGTATAATGGTCAGATTAACATATGTTAATCTGACCATTGACTTCTGACTTTGGAAAAAACATGGCGGCACCAATACCACCTTATGGCCACCAAGATCAGTTAACTTTACAGGTTACCTCATTTCTTAGAGAGAGAACCACTTGTATACGTCAGCCAACGTCACAAGACTTCATTTCCGCCATTCCCCCTATGCTTTTGTAAAGCGTGGGTAAATTTTTTTTCCTACAAACGTCAAATAATGACGCATTTTACGCTTTCATTAGACAAACGAAAACCTAACCATTTTTGAGGATCAGAATGTGAGTTTACTTTTCCGCGCGTTGCCCAGGACAGCAAGCGAAAAAGATTTTATCGCTTGCTGTCAACAGCAACTACCACCACTCAACCAATTATTTAAAACGTCATTGTCACTTTGATTTAAATTTTCAGATTGTGACTTCAGTTATGCTCGGTTGTGATTCACATTATTTGAAATTGATCGTTTGTAGAAAAAACGTTGTATGCATTACGAGCAAAAAGTAACTTTTTTGCTCTCGAGTGATTGCCGCTCTCCGCTTCGCGTCGAGCGGCAAACTTCACTCTCCGAGCAAAAAAGTTGTACTTTTCGCTCTTAATACATAAATAACTATTTTATTAAGTTGAGTTTTGTTATGGTTTTTGGAACTTTTGTGTGCTGAAACCTAGAAGTTATTTCCTACATTATTACTATATTAAGAGTGAACTTCATTTTTATGAATATTCTGCTCTGTACTAGTTGAGTTTGGTATTTACATCACGAGCGCTCCGGATATCAGTCTATCTCACTCTAGCTTGTTAAGATTTTGGGAAATGGTCTGTGTCCGGAGCGCTCAGATGGAATTACCGAACTGCCGAACTATATCATATGTGTTCTAACCCTATTTTCTTAGCCGTTTTGTGAAGTTTATTTCCGATATTTAAGAAGTATTCTGAATGAAACTATTGCTTTGCACGGTGTAAAGTAAGTCTAAATAAACCCTAAATTTATAATAATTAAGAATTCTTGCCGAACATTAACATTTAAATGCTTAAATTTTCAAAAAATAAAGCATCTCTGACAAATCACTCATTTAAATCATTATAAAATTGTCAGCCGTAAATTCTCATGATGTCACAATAGCTCTTTCTTTATTTTTCTGCGAAATGAGGTAACCTATAAAGTTGACAGATCTTGCGCAGTGTGTGCTTGCCAGTGACTTTGTACTACTAGACCCAAATATGGCTATAAGTCGCCGAAATACACGCCGTTTCCAAGACCTTCAACATTCTTTTTTCTGTATCTGCGTTAAGCTTAGTTCTCTTGTGGCACTCTTTATTATCAAAACAACGATCCAAGCACCGACGTATGCGTAACGTTTCCTGATTTTCTGGCTTTTCTTTATTATAATCTCAGAAAATGTAAACTAGGGAAAGCCACGCGCGCAATTCTCCGCTATATGGGCAGCTGTTACCAAAAATGATGAGACGCCATGTCTAAGGCGAAAACCAACATTTCGTTGGCTATGTGTTTTTCTGCAATAAATTGTATTTTGCAAGACTTTAATATTATAAATAATTGTGTTGTTTACAATGGTGGGATGTGCAGATTACGGTTTTAAGAGCAGCGGCTATAGAAAGGAGCCTGGAGTTACGTTTCAAAGGTAAACAGATAATGGCGTTTTTCAGCAACAATTAAATTATTTCAAATAACTCTAAAACCAGTTATTTTACATCCAAATCTTCGAAATATGATTTAGTAAATACCGCATTGAAGTCAATAATGCTATTTTGGGAAATATTTTTCTAATCCTGTAACTTGTAGACAGTTTTTTTATTTAAATTTTTGAGCAGTTTTTCCAGGGGCGCAGGAGATGTAATCCCAGGGTTATCAACGACTATTAATTCACAATTATTTTTAATTATTTAATAGTAAGTCGATGTTTGCTAATAATATTACGTATAATATTACTAATGTTACAAATAGTACTTTAGTTCCATTATTATTTTTAATAAAATATTTTCTTATGTGCTACAATACCAATGCTACGTCACTGGCATTTTCACACGACAGATTGGAGCAAACTGGTAACAGACGCCGGCGTCGTATCCTACTTCCTCTGGTTTACATTTTCTAAGATTATAATAAATAGCGTTTTCGGGAGACCGCTCTGAGAGTATTGCTATCCTTACATTCCTATTAAGAAACTAAAGGATGGGAATAGTGATATCAGCTTGGATATCAGTCAATTTTTAAATTCGTGTGTCACCGTTGGTGTCACTAATTAAGCCGGGTCCACGACATTGACAAAATATTGGGAGTTTTGTTACGACGAAAGAGACAGGCTTATATAAATACGTCGATACTATATTTACAACAAGTTATGTCGCCAAGGGGGTCTAGTACTTATTTAATTAATTAGAATGTTATCCAGAGAAAAGTGTTGTGGTTGTAACCGAAAGTTTAGCAGAAGGGAAGCTACAAGCACTACTGGATCACACAGTAACACGTTTAAGGACTAACTTAAAAGAAGTTGTTATAAACTTAACTCAGGAAGAAAGAAGCAGCTTAGAATTAGTTCGCAAGTGGGGATGTGATGGATCGCAACAAGTGAACTACAAACAAAGGTTTAAAAATGAAAGCGATTGCGACTCAAATATTATTCAAAGTTCTTTGGTTGCGATAAGATTAATGTGCAATGAAAATGACAGAGTTATTTGGCAAAACCGTTTGCCATCTTCTCCTCGATATTGCCTATATGAATTGGTATAAGTTGATTTACTCCAGAAAACTAGAGTAAACATTAAGAACAAGTTATCTGCTCTTAGGCATACAATGCTTCTAACTATGGTTGACGGAAAAGTGTGCAATGCGGCCACATAAACAATGTCAAAGAATGTCAAACAACTTCAAAGAGTTTTAACTACTTCTCAATTGAAAGAGTTGCTAAACCCGAAACGTTTCAATTCGACTTATCAGTGCTACACTCTAGAATTCGACTATTTGAGTCCCTCCTACATTCATCATATAAACTTCCAGTGAAAAAATGGCAGTTGAGAGCTCAAGAAGATAAAAAAACATTTGACTTAAGAAAAAAAAATATTCAGGAAAAGTTCAGAAGAAAACTTGGATTGCTAGTGGACATACCAAAACCTTGATTCGGTACTACGAATGATAGCAAACCAGCAGAAGGTTTTTTTTTTCTGATCCACAGTTGGCATCCGAAATAACAGGCATTGATTTGAGTTTAATTTATCACTTCAAAGTTATCTTAGAAGCCATATCAAACGGACATAAAATTGATACAATAAAATTGTCTCTGTATTGTCAAGAAACTGTCGAGCTTTACGTTAAGCTATATTCGTGGCTTATTCTAACCATGCATAAAATTTTAGTTCACTGAGCAGCAATAGTTAAAACTGCTTTACTTCCAATAGGTCAATTATCATCACTTTCGAACTTACCTCCAAAAATTTTCAAGAACCGCATGCTTTTAGGACATAGGCTGTTTATTAACATCCGATCCTGTTATAACAGGAATGAGAGCTATTCCGCGAAAAACTTCCAAGCCGTTTTTAAAGCAGACCAAGGATTTATTAATATCTGAAGAGCAACAAATAGAACCTGGCGCACTTTCCGAAGAAAAATATGAAGCAAGTCCGTTATTAAAATACTTAAAATTATTAAAATAATAATTTAATAAAATAATACATTTTTTGAATCTTTAAAACCCTGTATCATCGTAACGAAGCACTTGGCGTCATATGTTATATCAACTTTTTGTGTAAAATCCTGTGAGCTCTATTTTTTTTTATGCTTTAATAATAAAGAGATCAAACCGAGAGAACTCACTGTCAGGGGCGTTTAAATTAGACATTTAGCTTAACCAACGATAACTCTCAGATAACTAAAAGTGTAGTACTTACATAATTAATCAGTTAAATAATTAATATATGATTCTAGACTATTCTGGGTCTGTGACTAGTCTAAGGAGCAGTGCCGTGTCATACCTGTAATTAAAAAGTAACCTGAGCCCTTGTTTTTACCTTTAACACGAGTAAGAAACATGTTAATTAAATTATTAAGAATTTAGATAGCTTTTGCAATTAGTGTACTACGTGTCTGTCACCCACGAGTACTATATTTCGCTAAGTGGTTCGGGAGGTACTGAAGGGATCAAATAGAATAGGAGACAGACGGTGTATTTCAAGCCCATCGCAGGCACACACGTACTGCTAGGATATGAACGGAGTATACACTCAAGCCCATCGCAGGCTCATACGTCCGGCTAGGATACAGACGGTGCATTTCAAGCCCATCGCAGGCACACACGTACTGCTAAGATATGATAAGGACGGAGTATACACTCAAGCCCATCGCAGGCTCATACGTCCGACGGCTCAAACATTCCGCCAAAATAGGAATGGAATAGAACAGAATAGTACAGAATAAACTTAACATAGACCGCTCAACCACTCGGCGTCATTAATTCATTATTAATTGTAAAACATTCAATTCAACAGGTAATAAGAGGAACTCCGTGAGAAAACTCACCTCTCTGGCAAAATTCACGCACAAGCAACACCACAACCGACCTCAACGTTTCACTAATACTCGACTATTAATATTTCTTTAAAGCAAATGCCCAAAAGCCTCGATCTAAGCGAGATTATCTGGAAGAGGGTGGTAGACTTCACAAGTGCCCACATGGCCACATGACATGTTTACTACCCGTTAAAATAATAAAATCTCCGATATTCGGGTTCTGTTTATACTTTGGTTCATAGAAACGCTTAATACGGTCTGTGAGGTGTTGTTGCCGTAATATTAGAGTAAAATAAAAATATGGTTCTTACAATCCTATAAACGTTCACTTTACGAGCAAAAATATTTTTGTCCGGCTAGATCAGCAAAATACCCCATATTGCGACGGCCTAAGCCGTCGCAATATGGGGCGCATGGTATAAATAAATATTATAAAAACATTTCCTACTTTTCCCCATTTCAATAAGTTTTAGTTCTTATTTTAACATAAATTTTTATAATTTCTCTGGTTTTACCAATTAACCAACATATTGCGTATTAATAAAAAATAATGACAAACCTAGATCGGTTAACACTAATCAGCATTTTTACATACAATAACAACATCTTAACCTTGGATACCGCAGGCGACCTCCATTTTTCTATTTTAGTAAACGCACACATATCACGATTGAACTTGCCCCATTTTTCATTAATAAAGCTCCATGTGACAATTGATGTTACTTCTCTTTCCTCATTTTTCTTTAAAATTTAAGCGTATCTGCCTGTTTGGCTCCTGGCCGCCGCAAAAAGGATTTTTCTAAAGTGATTGAAATTATTGCAATATTGTGTAACTGTAATTCTAGAATAGTCAAAGAGTAAGAAAAATTATGGCAAAGTCGGTTATTAACAAACCATGTCACATAATAATATCATTTGCTCTTGAGCGTATATATAGCTTAAATCTTTTAAATAGTTTAGCATCAATTTAAACTGTATGTTATAAATCTGAATCGTAATAAATTTGCACGATTTTATTCTTGTATTAATTGTTGATATCTAGAGTATTTAATTTTAGTTTTTATTGCTTTCAAGTCGTTTTGAGTTAGCTCTATCTAGGTGTGAAAAACAGTTGAGTTTTTTTTTATGTTAAAATTTCTTTAATTTTTTTTTACAGATTTTTAGAACTTTTTTATTATTATTACTATACAAAAGAACGCATCTACTACTAACTTCTAAAGTAATTAGCTGCGCATTAAGATATTTTTGTAATTTTTTGTGAGCGTCTTACACAGTTGCATTAGTTGTATAATACAGTAATAGCGTAACTTTTTTTGAGTTTGAGTTTTTAGGAAATATAGGGAACCTAATACTCTGAAAATGAGCAGGTTAGAATCCAATGAAGATCTTTATAAAGTGCTAACTGTTTCTTCTGACCCTTTAATATCAAGTCGCTCTCATTGCGAAAACCAGGGTGTATCTGCAAAGATGTATTATCTGTTCTACAGCCTCCTCATCAAAATTCATCGATATTTATCGAAGATATTGATGTTATGAAACTTAATATTTTCTCACGAAGCTGAAGTACTTAATTTTTGTGTACGTAAAGACATACAATCCAAAGAAAGATGATTACGTGTGCAGATAGTTTAGTCAATGTTTTATGTATTACGCCAAAGTAATTGTGTATAAATGCAGTAACAGTTTAGTTTTTGACAATAGTTTACGGGTCTAAGGGAATTAATTTCAATAATTAATACTGTAATTAATTGGGGTTGATCATTTGAAAACGTCATCTAGTTGGCTGTAAAATGTCAAAAGTAAGTAATGAAAGAGCAAAAGTCCATAGACTTTGTTTATCTTGTTGCGAACTCAGGGTTCAGTAATTCAAGTGTAACGATTTAACACGAAAACACTATTTATTTACTCCACAAATACACACAGGTACAATTCGACTAGTAAATAACTCACTACTTAACACTTTATAGCCTTCTATTATCGCTTCGTACTTTAGCTTAATTATAGCTCGCTTAAAATAAGACTACTCTCAACCGCGCGCTCTATGCGCCTTTTATATGCAATCCTAAAATTACAGAGAAACCTAGAAAGTCCTTGATAAAAATTCTTGAATAATCTCACATAAAAAAAAGGTTGTAAACAACTGCCTTCTAGATTAAACCGAGCAATAAATCACTCGTGTCAGCCATGACGCAGCGCGGATAGGTCGCGAAGCTCCACCAACCACACACGCGTTGCCCCGCCTCCCATGCGGCGTCGCTGCGAATCGTAACATTGCCCCCTTTCCTAAGGCTGTTCGTCCCGAACAGATACAGTTCCATGGTATCGTTCTAATCGATCCAAAGAAACGACCTTCATTTTTGACCTGGGGGTCCGCTGGATCCTATACACCACGTCATTAATCTTCTTTATAATTGTATAAGGTCCTTCCCAATTTTGGCTAAGTTTGGGCGACTTCCCCACCTTTCGCCGCGGATTGTATAGCCACACCAAATCACCACTCTGGAAGCCGGAGGAGTTAGCTAGTAAGTTATATCTTGCTTTGGCTCGATCACTGGATATCCGCAGTTTATTCCTGACTTGTTCAGGAACATTGTTCAGCCTCTCCTTAAGCTCCTCCACAAATATCTCAGAGCTAAGCGACTCTTTTTCTGGTGTTCCCTACATCAAATCCGCAGGAAGCCTCATTTCCCTTCCGAACATTACTTTCGACGGAGTATAACCAGTGGCTTCATGCGTAGAGCCTCGATATGCCATCAACATGAGAGGTAGATGTTGGTCCCAATCACGCTGATGATCTGCCACCATTTTAGACAGGTAATGTTCCATGGTCCGATTAACCCTCTCTACCATCCCATCCGACTGTGGATGCAAAGGAGTTGTCCTGGTCTTGCGAATTCCGAGAAGTTCCATGACCTTCTGGAAAACAGCCGATTCAAAATTTCGGCCCTGATCAGAATGAAGTTCGAGAGGGACTCCAAATCTGCAGGACATTTCATTTACTAGCACCGTTGCCACAGTCGTTGCTTCTTGATTAGGCAGGCCATACGCTTCAGGCCATTTAGTGAAATAATCCATGGCGACCAGGATGTATTTGTTGCCCGACTCAGTCTGAGGAAATGGTCCCGCGACATCAATTGCTACCCTCTCGAATGGAGCACCTACAGTGTAAAGCACCATTCGGCCGCGTGATCTTGCTCGAGGTCCTTTTGTGGCACAACAACCTTAGTACTTGCGGCACCAAGATTCGACGTCTTCATGATAATTCACCCAGTAGAACCGCTCTTTAATTTTGGCCAAGGTTTTATTGACCCCAAAATGACCTCCACTTGTTCCGTTGTGCATTTCCTGTAGTACATCTGATTTTTTGCTATCAGGAACAACCAACTGACTGACTACGGACTTGCCATCCGGACTCTCCCACGCTATCTTCAGTAGTCCATTTTCTATTTTAAGAGAGTGCCACTGGGCCCATAGGGCCTTCAGGCTTGGACTTTTACCAGCAATTTCTTGCCATTCTGGTCTCTTGTCGTCAGTCTTTGCAGAGAGGATGGGTCCAATATCTGGATCGTTCATTTGTTCTTCTCGAAGCGTCTGTGTATCGTGTGTACCGACGTTCTCCTTGCAGAAGGAAGTCCCTCACGCTGCTCAGTTCTTTGACAATGCCGACAATCTTCTTTACAAGGCCGTCTAGACATTGCATCGGCATTTCCGTGAGACCTTCCTGGTCGATATTCAATTTGGAAATCACACTGCTGCAGGCGCTCTATCCATCTGGCTATTTGGCCTCCAGAATTTTTCATCTGTAATAACCATTTCAAGGCTCCATGGTCAGTTCTAATCAGGAACCTTTTTCCATATAAGTAGCGATGGTAATGTTCGACTGCTTTAACGATGGCCAATAGCTCTTTTCTAGTGACGCAATAGTTTCTTTCTGGCTTATTTAAAGTCTTACTGTAGTATTCAATGACCTTCTCTTGCCCGTTTTGTCTTTGAGAGAGTACTGCACCTAGACCACAATTACTTGCATCCGTGTCCAAAATAAAGAGTCCGTCCTTTATAGGGTAAGCCAAGATCGGACTAGAACAGAGGGCAGCTTTAAGCCTTGCAAACAACTGACTGCAATCGTGGTTCCACAAGAACGGTGTTTTCTTTTCCGTTAATTTGTGCAGCGGTTTTGCGATGTCGGCAAATCCCTCTACAAATCTCCTGTAGTAAGTACATAGTCCCAAAAAGCTCCTTACTTCGTGTTTGTCTCGGGGAACTGGCCAATCTTTAATGGCAGATATTTTACTTTGGCTAGTTTTAATGCCTTGTTCTCAGATAGTATGCCCCAAGTACTCGACTTGCTTTTGGAATAGGCTGCATTTCTTGTAGTTTAACTTCAGGTGAGCATTCCGTAACTTGTTGAAGATTTCTCTTAAATTCTTCAAATGCTCGTCGAAATCACGTCCCATGACAATTATGTCATCTAAGTATACCAGGCAAGTTTTCCAAGTCAGCCCCCTCAAGACAAGTTCCATTAGTCGCTCGAAAGTTGATGGAGCATTGCACAATCCAAAAGGCATAACAGTGAACTGGTATAGCCCAGAACCAGTAGAAAATGCAGTCTTTTCTTTGTCTTTGGGAGCAATCTTTACTTGCCAGTACCCACTTTTTAAATCTAGAGTGGAAAACCACTTTGATCCCGATAAAGTTGCTAAAGTGTCGTCTATACGTGGCAATGGGTTTCCAGTGTAACGATTTAACACGAAAACACTATTTATTTACTCCACAAATACACACAGGTACAATTCGACTAGTAAATAACTCACTACTTAACACTTTATAGCCTTCTATTATCGCTTCGTACTTTAGCTTACTTATAGCTCGCTTAAAATAAGACTACTCTCAACCGCGCGCTCTATGCACCTTTTATATACAATCCTAAAATTACAGACAAACCTAGAAAGTTCTTGATAAGAATGAATAATCTCACATAAAAAAAAAATTGTAAACAACTGCCTTCTAGATTAAACCGAGCAATACATCACTCGTGTCAGCCATGACGCAGCGCGGATAGGTCGCGAAGCTCCACCAACCACACACGCGTTGCCCCGCCTTCCATGCGGCGTCGCTGCGAATCGTAACAATATCATCTTTTTCTGTCAAAAATTCATAGCCCTCTAGATAACGTTTTCTAATGAATACGGGCTATATCTAAATATACATGGCTTATGTTATGCTGAGTTGGTCACATCAATCTATAATCGGAGTTTATAGTCTCAAGACGTGCAAAGGCAGTCATTTTAAGTGAGGGCCATATTGTTATCTTGGGAATGGTTGAAGATCTAAAGTTAGTGAAATTAGAAAAAAAAATTGCAGTTTGTAGAGTCCTTTCAAACAATCTAAACAATAGTGCCTGATGATGAGTGGTTTCTGAGATACCTCCCAGAAAATTGTTATAAACATTGCAAAACATATACACAGTAAAAATAATAACTGTGTTATCTCTATCAATGTCAATTTTTTAAATGCGAACCTGAAACTTGAAATTTTTTATTATATTTTAAATATCCCTTTTAATACTCTTAGAAATATGACAAAACACTTGGTCCGTATATAAAAAGGCAAGATGTCAGCAATGACTGACTTATTATAAGTTGTTAGAGAAATGCGGTATAACAAATAGTTTTCAAAAAAAAAAATTGTGGGCCCGGCCCTGTCTAACCGGACACTACGAAGCGCAAGCGCTGGAGTGCCGAAAAACACTAGCTCAAGGTTGCGGCACGACAGTGCAGAAGAAGACAGCAGTTGAACGCCGGCAGGGGCAGAGTGAGGTCAACGGCCCGAGCTGAACGACGTGTTTTATTGTTTTCCTACGACGAAACGACGTGTTTATTAAGTTAATTTATGTGTTTAAATGTTAATCTACGACGTTATGTATTTTTGACTCTGTAAACGACGTTTCCGACCGTTTTTCTTTCTTTTTGAAACAAGGAATCCCATAAAAATTGGGGGCTCGTCCGGGATTAAACGGTCGATTTTGCATTCGGACTGTGTGCACATTTATCGATTTATAACGACGTACTTTTGCTAAACTATCATGGATATTTCGCCCATAGTTTCAGGTGGACTACAACTGTAAAATACTGGATGTGCAAGTGAATTGTGTTGTGCACGAGTGGGAATCAATTTGGTAAGATCCAACCATTTTTTTTTATCGAAACACCTTGCAAATTTATGAACTATTGATAAATAGACTCTAAACTTTTTAACTTTCTTCGAAGGTAAAGACATTTTTTTTGATATTCTTCAAGCAAATTACGATGGTTTTGCTTGGGGACATTTCGGGTTTTAAGGACTATTTAAAGATAGCGCCTACGAAGGTAGTTAGAGTGCTTCATAAACTGATTTTTGAATCTGATGGCGATAGGCAAAACAAAAAGCGTCTTTATGCGTTCGGTGGATTTGATTTCGGGATAAACTCTGATAGATATAGGTAACGCCAAAGTTGCCTTTATTTCTAAGAACTGTTCACATAATGATTTAGTGAGTGTGGCTAACCTTTTACACATAGACTTTTCAGATGCAGGGGAAAGACAATTTAATAGCAATTATTTGTGTTACTTTAACAGACATTGAATCGTTGTCAAAGACTTTTGAAAGTGACAATATATCTGATTCTGACTCATCTGACGAGTCTGAAGATGAGGTGTCGTTTAATCCCCCGCGTTCTAATGAACATAACCTCGCTGACAGTGTGAATAGCTTTAGGTCACTGATTTCTGATAAGGCCTTGGCTAAGCCGGTCACTTTAGCTTCAAACTTTTTAAATAATAACCATCAACAGGCAGCGACTGTAAATACGGACGGCAAGTTGATGCTCGTGCGAATTTTCGACAGAATTTTGAGTATGTGCCAGTGGATATTGGACAAAATTCAGCTCATATTCCCCTTTATAACCAAAGCACGGGTCAAAGCGAGGGCCAAAGCGTCACAGAAAGTAAAAACGTTGCCAGTCGACCAGCACAGAATTTTGCCATCAGTTTCCGAGATGTGGAAGGTTCCATAAAACCTTTCGACGGTCCCAAGGAGCAGTCTGTTGAGAAGTGGATCTCGGATTTTGAGGGTTTTATCGCGCTGTTTGGATGGAGTGATCTGCATGCCTTTATATTTGCAAGGAGATCTTTGACTGGGATTGCCAAACTGTTTGTTGAAGGTGAAGATAACATAAATACTTGGCCAGCTCTGCGCAGCGCCTTGTTTAACGAATTTTCCTCGAAACTAAATAGTGCCCAGCTCCATAAGAAAATGTCACAACGGAAAATGCAGCCGAATGAGAGTGTGCATGAATATTTTTTAGCTATGAAAGAACTTTCTAGTAAAGGGTCTATTGAGGCTGAAGCACTAATGCAGTACATAATAGATGGCATCCGTGATGACTCTGGAAATAAGATTATGCTGTATGGTGCTACCAACTTGTCAGAATTCAAAATAAAATTGAAACTCTATAGTGATATGAGAAGTAACTTTAATGGACGTGGTAATTTAATACGAGACAATACTAATGACAGCGAACGCAGATTTTCTGCTGTACTTTAACGCAACGTTCAGACTGCCTTGTCGGATAGGAACACTTCTTATAATCGTCAGGGTCTACGTCCTTTAAATAATTCTGACGTACGATGTTATAATTGTGGTCAGCCGGGTCATAGAGCTAATGCCTGCCAACGCCGAAATGATGGATTGAAATGCTTTAGATGTAATGCTTTTGGACATAAAGGAAGAGATTGCCCACGGTATGGTTCGAATAATAACTCCATTCAATCAAGTCAAAATTCAAGCTTAGGCTCAAGTTAAAGAAATTCGAGTTCCACTGAGAATCAGTCAAAGAGTCAATCATCAAATGTCAAACAGAATACAGACATCCAACCGAAATGACAAATGTAAGGAGGTGACTTTTGACACCTTCAAGACCGAAGCTTTAATAGATACAGGTAGCATTGTCAATTTAATTAGAAAAGACTTCTATGACAAACATTTCTCCTCGTTCTTTTTACAACCATCCGAGCTGCAACTGATGTTATTCTGGGTAATGAATTATTCAATGAGGCGGAACTTCATATTACTAACAACGAAATCAGGATTTGTAAAGTTAATCATGAAACCGAAATCATGAATATTTGTGTACAGCAAGACGAATACGACGTAGGAGGTCCAGATTGCGACGAAAATGTACTCAATCGAGCTAAGGAGATGCTTAAGTCATATTGCCCTGAAAAAACAAAGGATGCCAATATAGAAATGAAAATAATAGTGAAAAACGAAGAACCAATATTCCACCGACCTAGAAGATTGCCTTATTCTGAGAGAACCATAGTTGATGAGCAAGTTGAAATATGGCTAGAGGATGGGGTGATAGAACCGAGCACCTCAGAGTGGTCGAGTCAAGTGGTAGTCACTAGAAAGAAAGATGGATCACCACGAGTGTGTATTGATTACAGAAAAGTCAATAAGGTTGTGTCCAAAGATAGATTTCCGTTGCGACTGATAGAAGACCAGTTAGATAAGCTGACGCATTATCGTATATTTTCCACTTTAGATTTAAAAAAAGGTTTCTTTCATGTTGGGGTTGAACCTCAGAGCAGAAAATACACATCTTTTGTGACTTATAATGGACAATTCCAATTTAAACGAGTACCATTTGGCTTGTGCAATTCACCAAGTGTTTTCCAGAAATTTATCAACTACGTTTTTTGTCCGTTAATAAACAGAGGCGTAGCAGCCCTTACATGGACGACTTGATTATTCCAGCGGTGGACGAACAAGAAGCTATTCAACGACTCCAAATAGTTCTTCAAACCTGTAAAGATTATGGCCTGGAAATCAACAAAAAGAAATGTCATTTACTAAAGCGCAGGATAGAATTTCTCGGACATGTGATTGAAGGTGGCCAGTTGTTCCCTTCCGAAACCAAGATAAAAGCTGTTCTACAACTTCCCGAACCAACTTCAATAAAGCAAGTTCAAAGTTTTCTTGGACTAATGGCTTACTTTAGAAAATTTATTCGAGATTATTCTTTAATAGCACGACCTCTTAGTGACCTACTAAAAAAGGACAAAAAGTTCGAATTTGGCCAATTACAAAATGATGCTTTTGAAAACCTAAAGAAGATCATGGCTGATAAACCAGTTTTGTCTATATTCACACCCGGTGGCCATCGAAGATAACAGGATGCATCCAATTTATTACATCAGTCGCAAGACAAGTGACACCGAACAGAAATATTGCAGTTACGAACTCGAGGTGTTAGCAATTATTGAAGCATTGCGTAAATTTAGAGTTTACCTACTGGGAATTAGATTTAAAATGGTGACCGATTGCGCAGCATTTACCAAGACTATGGACAAAAAGGATATATCCACCCGAATAACAAGATGGGCATTGATGCTGGAAGAATATGATTGTACAGTTGAGCATAGACCTGGAAATCGTATGAGACACGTGAATGCTTTAAGCAGATATCCGGTGATGAGAATCCTTGCTGAAGATAGTCTGCTAGCAAAGGTAGAAAGGTTGCAAAACACTGACGAAGAACTAGCGGCAATTAAAGAGATTTTAAAAGAAAGATCTTTTAAGGACTATATAGTAAAGAACGGCTTACTTTTCAAAGAGAATGGTGGATCTGAATTACTACTGAATTACGGGTTATCCCACCGAGAATGACATCAGAGATTATTAGAAAAGTTCATGAAGAAGGACATTTTTCCGTAAAGAGGACTGAAGAGTTATTAAAGCAAGAATACTACATACCAAAGATGAGAAGCCGAATAGAGCATGTTATTGCTTGTTGTATTCCCTGTCTAACAAACAACAGAAAGAATGGAAAACAAGAAGGATTACTTCATGCGCTTCATAAGGAAGACTTGCCACTCTATACTTACCATTTTGATCACCTAGGACCTCTTAAATCCACCATCAAAAAGTATAAGCATATTCTAGTGGTTATCGATAGTTTCACCAAGTTTGTATGGCTTTACCCAACCAAATCAACGACATCTGCCGAAGTTATCAGAAAGCTAGATCAGCAGAAAAACATCTTTGGTAATCCAATGAACATTATATCTGACCGAGGTACCGCATTTACTTCGGAAAAATCAACGAATTGCTGAATCAGGAGCTGCAAGGAATGTTCGAGAAAGATAGAGAGGATGCCAGGAGGGATGCTAAGAACCAAATATTGAAAATTCAACAAGAGAACAAAATAAATTTAAATAAGAAACGACGATCCGCCAACAATTATCAAATAGGAGACCTAGTTGGTGCGCACCCAAATGAAACCAGGATTGAAGTTACGTGCAAAGTATTTGGGTCCTTACAAGGTGACCAAAATCAAGGGCAACAACACTTACGACGTCCAGAAGGTCGGATACCATGAAGGATCAGCAAGAACCACGACTTGTAGCGAGTACATGAAACTTTGGACTAATGATCATCTCGATGACGACTTAGACGACGATGATTGCGATCCGACGCCAGCTACAGAAGTGAGCGATACCGAGGACGATACATTGGGGACCAATGCATTCCAGGATGGCCGAGTTGTGGGCCCGGCCCTGTCTAACCGAACACTACGAAGCGCAAGCGCTGGCGTGTCGAAAAACACTAGCTCAAGGTTGCGGCACGACAGTGGAGAAGAAGACAGCAGTTGAACGCCGGCAGGGGCAGAGTGGGGTCAACGGCCCGAGCGGAACGACGTGTTTTATTGTTTTCCTACGACGTAACGACGAAACGCCGTGTTTATTAAGTTAAATTATGCATTTAAATGTTAATCTACGACGTTATGTATTTTTGACTCTGTAAACGACGTTAATAAAAGCCACTTTCCGTTTCCGACCGTTTTTGTTTCTTTTTGAAACAAGGAATCCCATAAAATAGAAGTTTTTGTCAAGTTTTATATTGTTCCTAACATCTCAGAATCAAGCAACCAATCACAACATTGTGAACATTTCTTAAAAGAACTTTCTAAATCACAACGAACGGGTAGACAACTATTGGTTGCGGAAACCATTGTTTCTGTAGTTAAAAACGACACCTGTGGCAATTTTTTGCGATTTGTAAATGATGTTATCAAAAACACTTCCAAGTATTGCCCTGGGAAGCAAAAGAATAACTTTTTCAGTGTGATACATTTAATATATCAAATTAATTAATAGATTCAAATGAGGCTGTAAAAAAACGATAGGCGATTTTCACTGCAAAAATTATATTTTTGTACTGTAAAAACAGTGAGAATAGTACCATTTTTATTATAAATATAATAAACAAGTTTGGCTGGTCACATCTGTGATCATACTAAATTTACACAACACAACACACCAATACTCTATTACATTCAGTAATTATCAACACTTATTTAGTTGATCACTGGTTATTATAACAATTTAAATACCGAATAACTAATAAAACAACAATTTTACAAATATCAAAAATGAGAAAATGGATCTTGTTTTATGTATCCAAGATTTTGTGATAATGCATTCCATGGTTCCAAAAATAAAAGGGGTTCTCATTATTTAGATGGGTACGGCATGAAGATTTTTATGGAAACCTTGTATAAGTAAATGACAAAATTCAGATGTAAAAATCCTAAAAGGGCATGTGAGGTACCTGTAAAAAAATCTAGTTGCCTAATTTCACATAATAATGTAACTCAAAATTTTGCGCGTGAAATGAGGTCCGCCCGACCACTGTGCGGCGTGGGCTAGGCAACTAGAACACAACACGCTTGCCACTAGTAGGTGGTCGTAACGTCTTTCTAGAGCACTGCAAGAGTTGGTTTCCATAACTTGATGCCACTTAAAAAGAAAGAGGGTTCATGAGTCACATCTCCCATGTGAGAGTGTTTTTTGGTAAGCCGTCTCCTTTTCTTCCCTTTTTTTAATAATGTAGATTGTTTATATTTATTTTTTACTTTTAATATTATTATAATGTATTTCCAATGTATAAACACTTTTATCCAGCTTCTTGTCTCACGGACAGTTCTACTCATAATTAAAATGTTAGCAGCTATTACTGATGAAGATGCCATAAGGCATCGAAACGTTTAAGATAATAGAAGTTTGAGAAAAAAATCATTGTGTTTTTTTCTCATCACATAAGGACCGCATTCCAAGAACTACCCCCCCCCCCCCTCGTCTAATACAACCCAGGTCCGAGAACGACGCACGTTCATGCGTTGCAACTATACAGTGAGCGGCAAATGTATGGCATACAATTACTTAAAAATTAGGTACCTATATATTCTTTTTTTTTTGGGTCACGTCGTGACCCAAAAAAAAGTTATGATATCAAGGCCTACTTTTTTAAATGGAAACCGCTCTTTGTTGTGATTTTTTTCAGTTCTCTAAGGAATAATTTCCTACGGAGCATACCCTATATTTATCTGTAACGTTTTTCGAGAAAATGGCGCCTGGAAATCATAAATGAAATAGTTTATTGTTCAACGAGTGACGAAAATGCCTTTTGACGCGTAGAACACTATACTTATTCTACGACCATGCTAACATTAGGTCCTTCTTCTTCTTCTTGTTGTTCCCTGTCAGGTCCCCCTGACGTTGGCAATCACGATGGTGAGCTGATCCCTGTCTTCAGCCACTCTAAACAATTGTTCGACGCTATGTATGCCTGTCCATTCCCGGATGTTCTTTAACCAGGAGATTTGTTTTCTTCCTACGCCCCTGCGGCCTTCTATTTTGCCCTTCATTATAAGCTGTAGGATCAGGTAGCGATCCTCTGAGTACATGGCCGAGGTATGCCAGTTTTAGTCATTTAACTGTTGTCAAAAGCTCACGAACTGTATTTGCTTGTCTAAGACTGCTTCATTTCTTTGCAAAGCCACCCATGGTATTCTTAGCATCCGTCTATGTAACCACATTTCAAATGCTTCTAGACGGTTGATTGTCGCCGCTTTCAGTGTCCAGACTTCAGCTCCGTACAACAGCACAGACCAAATGTAACATTTAATCATTCTTTGTCTCAGCTTTAGGTTCAGGCTGTCATTACAAAACAGTGATCTCATCTTCCTGAACGTTGTATGGGCTGTTTCAATCCTACATCTAATTTTCCTATCCGGGTCGAGTTGCTCGGTGATGTAGCATCCGAGGTATTTAAAATTGGATACTCTCTCAACGTTCTGTCCATTTATCTGTCGTGACGCGTTGAGGTATGGCTGACGGCTAAATACCATAAACGTTGTCTTAGCAACATTTATATTCAGTCCCATTTCCTGTCCCACTGCACTAACCGAATTTATGAGACTTTGGAGACCCTGAAGATCATGACATAAAATAGCCGTATCGTCACCATAGCGAATGGTGTTAATCAGCTCGCCGTTGATTTTGACCCCGAATTCTATTTCATATAAAGCCACTTTGAAGACTTTGTCAGAATATAGATTGAATAACAGTGGAGACAGGACACATGCCTATCGAACGCCTCGTTGGATTTGATGTTCATCTGTAAATCTTCTATTGGTCTTAATTATTCGTAAATTTTTGCCATCAATACCAGTATCTCTCAATATATTTATGAGCTTTTCATTTTGCACTCTGTCGAAGGCCTTTTCATAATCAATAAAACACACGAAAAGATCTTTACGTTGGTCTCGACATTTTTGGAGAAGAACATTCAGAGCAAACATTGCTTCTCTGGTACCAAGGGCATTTCTAAAGCAGAACTGCGTCTTGTCTAAATCACTTTCGCATTTGTTTCTTATTCGAGCGTGTATTACGTATTACGAGTACCTTTAGTGTGTGACTCATCAGGCTTATTAGCCTGTGATCGTTGCACCTCCTAGCTTGTTGTTTTTTGGGAATTATTATGAATACAGATTTCAGCCATTCTTCTGGTATTTCTCCCGTGTTGTATACAGGTCTCCCAAATTGGTCTTCCATGTATTGGGATCTCGGAAACTATTGGAGCTACGAAGTCGGTTAAATGGGGAAAGTTCTAGACAATTATGTTAGTAATGTAATGACGAAAACGTGGTGGCTGTAATCAATCGGGTTTTTGAGAAATTTTGGGAAAACCAAAATGGTGCATTTTTAAAAAAATTGTTATACATCCTTTATTTTAAAAGATAATCGAAATTTGTGAAAACTTTTCTAAAGCAACTTTTTGAGTGGAATATACCTGTAAAGGTAGAATAGGAAGTAAATGTTTCGGCAATATTGGATTTTTACACTTGTTTACAGGGGACAAGAAATGCGTTTCAATAATGTATAACAACCCTAGTAAGATTTTACAGTATTTTAGAAAATCAAGAAAAATGTAGTTTTTACTAGTAGGCCATGGATTGAAGTTGACAGTAATATGTGGTTCGTATCGCGAATGCTTTAAAACAATATCACAATGGGTGTAGAGGTCACAGCGGAATATTTGTTGAATTCAGAGTTCTTAAAAATTTAATTGAAACAGCTGGAAAGTACTTAAAGTAAGGGAAATTTTCACTTGCTGGAATTTCATTTCCAAGAAAACAGAAATGTTCAAATTTCTAAAACTGACCACGAAGGAAAATATGTGGAACGGGGAGCGACTTCAGCATGGTTTAAAACAATTCAAGTCTTGAAGTGTTTAAATTTATTGAATTAAAATAGAAAAATTTCTTACTTTGAACCCAAGCACCTAAATGAGGAATACACGATAATGGCTCAACTGAAAAACAGAATGTTGCAATGGGACATAGAATTTCCCGAGGGGTAAACCGCAAAGGAATTATGGTGTACAGCGGAGAGTAATTAGAAGGAATTAGTGGGAATTACTCGAGGAATTAGGTGGCATTATTGGGAATTAGTAGGAATTAGTAGGCATTAATCGAGGAATTGGTGGCATTAGTCGAGGAATTAGTGGCATTAGTAGGAATTATTCAAGGAATTAGTGGAATTAGTAGGCATTAGTGAGCATTTGATAGGCACTTATGAGGAAATTTGATTGTAAAAGAGAAAAATATTCAAATTAATTACCTAATGTCAGGATTGCGGATTTTTTTCAAGAATCTAAATTGTTCGTTTTTGGCCTGTGTTCGATAGAGTAACATTTTCTCTTTCCAACGAGACCTTATTTTGAGAAATTAGAGTAAGTAGTCAAAAATTATGGACGTTTTTATGAAATAAACTTTAACCTCCCCCATTACCTGGAGAGGTAAGTGAAAAAAGATGGATACAAGAATTATCAGAAATAACTTGAATATTACGAATATCATATTTTTAGCTAAGGACCTCATTTAAAATTTAGTGAAAACAGGCATTTCTTAGTTCGACATCGCTGTTACGCCCTCTAGCGGTCGTTTTAGAAAACTAAAAATAATTTCCAGCAATTTCTTTGGGTTACTTTATCTGAGATATTTTTTTCCTCAAGAATGTACGATAAACGGACTTCAAGATATAGCCGACGTCATTTCTTAGTGACTCGTCCGGTAAAAAGTTAATTCCAGAACCGTATTTGAAAAAATGAAGTTGATGATGGTTGCATAAAAACGAAACGTCGGATATTCAATTTGAAAATACTACGTTGAAGGGAGCAAAAAGTGGCTATGAAGAACAGCCAGTTATTTTTAATTAGGTATCTCTTCAATAGAAAGAATAAAAAGTTTAAAAATTTCGATTTTTTGCGAATATTTCAGAAACCAGTCGGAATTATCAGCGAACAGTCCATTGCCCAATTTTTCGGGTCCAAATGGATTGCAGTTTTCTAAGTTATACCGTATATTCTAGGTGTATGAAATAACCTCAACAGAGAGTTCTCTGTTGGAAACTCGAAGTGGCCTTTTACAATCAAAAGACTACACTTTACTTTACATTTTACTAGAAAAAGGTGCATTTTTAAGAAGTCCTCCAAGAGCATCTTTTTAATTTAAAAAACAATGCTTTGTCAGATCCTGTGTTCAAGTTCAAGAAAAAGTTAATAATAAAAAAGTTAGGGCTAAAAATACTCAAAGCCGGGTCTGGTTAACACCCTTCTAAGCTGGGTTTCTAAATTTCGTTTCGACTTGCCTTAAAAATTTAATCGAACGTACACAATTTTATCACGTTATCTAAAACGTTTATCACATTATAAGAAAATCAGATTGTGATCAGGTCCGTGATGATAGTTTAAAACAGGACATTGGTTCTATGGTCAGTTCCGATACAGCCTTGGCCAAACAAAAAAGGAAAATTAAACGTAGGAGAACCTTGCAGAAAATGAGGAGTAGTGCGGAATCTCCGACCTCAGATAATCCATCGGATGTCGAGTCTGATGGCTACGAAGATGGCCCTGTTTCAGATTTCAGAAATTTTAGTTGAAAAATATTACGCTGTTGCAAGCAATGGTATATAGGAAGAGACATTTCATGTCTGGAAGATAACCAATTTTAATTCAAAGTTCTTAAAATCCAATCTTAATCAATTTGTTTGGCCCCGCCAGGAAGATCCTGACATTATTAAAAAAATATATATTTGTATGGACCAATTGAACTTATCGGATGTGAACTGTTTTAATTTAAAAAGACAAAATCTAACCAAATCGAAAAATCATATAAATTAACAAAATAATGATGCTCAGGAAGGGTTCAGTAGGTACTTGTCCAAAAATAGTTAAGTGATATCAGGCGCAGTAGCCTGATACCTTGACCCTTTTTGCACAACACTCCCCCCCCCCCCCCCCCCATTTAATATCTAAATACAACATAAAGATGTAGGACTATCCATTTTCTCTGATTTCAACGAGGTTTTCAATAATTGAAATATTTTTTGATAAGTATTTTCTGAGGTATTTTCTATTTACCTATTTGGTTTCTTGTACCGAAATTCCCATTTACATAAAACTGGGGGTAAAACAGTGGCTAAAAAAAGTACTTGTATACCAAATGTTATTGTTTCTAAAAGTAGGTATCAATTTCTACAATAAACGTGTTTTATCCACGACCACACTATAATAATCACATTATTCTTGTACATTCTCAAATTTAATGGTAATCTTTAGTCACTTGTGAATAATGGACATTATTATGTTATAATATGTAGTAATTAATATGTAATAATGTTCATTATTCACCAGTGAATAATGAGTTGTCATGGAAACGAAACATGTCCTAGGCAACTGGCAACTCAAAAAATAAATGGCCTTAAACATGAAATCGGTAGTTACCACTGTTTCATTCAAATAATTATCCTTCTATTGGGATGTATTGAGACAAATGTAGATTACAGTGTCTCTCTTTCACTAAAAAATTAACTGAAAAATGAAGTAATTTACAGTCCACCCTCGCAGAATTGAAATGAACATCCACGGGCCACTAGACCGTCATCTATCTGACGCATCAAAGATCGCGCCGTCGATTAGCGAAACCAGTAGTGGTTTTAAAATTGTGAATTATCTTTGTGGCACCTATAACCTCATCTACAAACTATCATATTTTGAGAAAACCCGGAGTCTTGGTCGTAAAGTATAGTATTCAACTATACGCGTTAACAGATATTATAAGGTGACTTAAGGTGACCTACGATGGTCAAATAACGTTTTATGATGACAAAGGGTAATTCTTTGGAAAACGCCAATCGAAACGTCAATCGGAACAAAGCTGCTCCAAAGACATTATATCTAATTTTCAGTCGAGGGAATATATTAATTACAAGCATTTTTCTTCATATACCTACTTTCCTACTTAGCTGCTTCGAGATACCCTGCATATAAGAACCATAATTAAACCAGACCTTCATACCTATGCATATGTTTCCATGTTTATTGTTTCTCCAACATTCGATTATGGAACTCACAGTTCTAAAGAGACAAGTTTTTTGTGTTAATTTTTATTTGAAGAAATAATAGGGTTAAGAAATAACAGAGTAAAAACATAATAGGAATTAGTAGGAATTAGTGGACATTACAGGGAATTAGTAGGCATTGGTCGAGGAATTAGTGGGAATTAGTAGGAATTAGTGGGCGTTACGGGGAATTAGTAGGCATTGGTCAAGAAATTAGTGGCATTAGTAGGAATTAGTTGACATTAGTCGAAGAATTAGTGGCATTAGTAGGAATTAGTAGGCATTTATTTGGCATTAGTCGGCTGTACAAGAATTCGGCCTGCGGTTTACCCCTCGGAATTTCCGTTGGAGCACCAAACGATAAATTGCGATTCGAAAATTATGTTTGCAAAGCATTTTAAAATCATTCAAAAGAAACTCGAAGAAGGCTACCAAAATCGATCTTCTCAGAGTGGTTTAAATGTTATCGCGACCAATTTGAAGTATTTAGATACCGTCAAAAGAATTTGGTTAGATGGAAGCGGGATTAGACGGCGACGTATCTACATAAGTTACCTCATATTGTATATTGGTATATATGGTTAACTCAAAAAATTCTCTTTTTAAATTGAGAGTTAAAAATTTATTAAATTAAAAAAGAAAACCTTTTTTTATTTTAATAAATTTTTAAACTTCAAGACTTGAATTGTTTTAAACTATGCTGAAATCCATCATACCTGGAGCTACACTTGGGGAAATTTCCTGCAGTTATAACTGATTGTTGAGCCGGTTGTGGAGATGAAGTTGATAATTTTGATTGTCTGCTGAACTTGTCTGCTGCCAACTTGCCGAAACGTTAACCAGGTCGATTCGTCCGAGCCCTTTCTAGGGTAAATTGTTATTCGCAGTAATTTTACTGTGAGTAGTGCGAAATTCCTTCTCCAACAACGAACGAATCGGGCCCAAAAGTGAATGAGGCTTCACCCAAAAGTAAGTAGTAAAAAATGAACTTTCCGCCTCAAAGATTTAGGAGTTAGTAATTGACTGTTGGGCTATTTCTATATTTTACTGCTTGTGTAATAATGTGTAAATCTTTTGCAATTATTAAGTTGCATAGTTGTATGTTGTGCTACTTTTGTTATACTATTTGATATAGTAATTCTTTACAACTACATTTTGACAAAGTTGTTGTGTTTCCTTGAATAATCCCAAATCATAAAGCAATAGTGTCTTGGTAAACAGTTCATTTTTGGATTACAACAAAAAGTAGTCAACCCTTAATTGGGTAACCAATACAGTGGTAATGGTGCCCAGAATAGTGATAGAGTTGTAAGTTTTGCTTTTAGTACTAAATCTGAGCAACAATTACTATCTTAAACAGGCCTTAACAGTTTCAGCTTACTAAATCATTTTGTCTCCTTAATAACAGCAATGTATACTGATAAAAAGGCCCATAAACTTACTGTAAAAGAGAGGATTATTTTGGTTTTTATGAAGTTGAAAAATTTCACAGCCTACCGCTCAGGCCATTTTTTGTGAATTTGTATATTATTTGTCAAACATTTTTAAAATATTTGTGAAGGCTTTCACGGGCGGTCACAACACTATCTAAAGTGTTTTCCGGGCTATAAAGCCGTGGTCCAATGGAATTGCTTCCTGACGTTTCGTCTACTACTGCGGCACTACTGCGACATTATCAAAGGCGATGAGGCAGTGGGCGAAGTAATCTCCCTTGCTTCCCGACGATGACTGATTCGACTGTAGCACGCTCCGTGGTATTCGTACCGCCGCTCTCGCGTCGCAATGGTGGGGCCGGGGTGGGGGCGGTGGCGCGGGGCTTCGTCGCGCTCGACGTGTGTCGCAGAACATTCTTAAAATATGTATTCCTTGGCCTAGTTGTAAGAAACTGTTACTAATACATAACTAAAGTTGAGACTAAAGTATCTCATCTTTATAAAGATTATTGGTTAATAAACTGACAATTAAAACAATCTACCGTGCACAAAGTTACTTACTTACACTTGAAATTTTCTTCCAAAGAAATTGGGAAGATTACTAGGCATTTTATTTTCAAAGGATTTATATTTAATTTTGTATTGGTAATAAGAAATTGTTCATACTTAGGTAGTGATGTAATAGGTAAACACAGACAGGTACTACCTAATTCTCTTAGAGCAAAACCTTTAGGCTCCACATGAAAGCCAGTACTTCAACCGAGGGGTAAACAACTGTGGTGGCATTATGGTGTACAAAATTTAAAGCAATGGTTTACCTCTCAACTTCAACATTGTTTCACAAAATAAGAACTCAAGTTGTTATCCCAAGTTTCAAAATAAAACAATTAATTAAAAACCTTTTATCTATATTATTGCATTTAAATTTTAAACACACTTTGGTGAGAACACATCCGCTTTACTATAGTTTTTTACTATGTACCTACTTAAATAGTTTCCAGATGCATCTACTTTACAGCTGCATTCAAAGATTAAAATTTTGTAACCTGATGCATGGATCATCGTTTATCACGGCTCCAGACACCTCATGGGGTTTGCCATTCAGCAGAGCACTTGTCTGAAGGCACAATGCTACAATCTTTATCACTTCACCTTCTAGTGTTGGTAGATTTCCATAATGGCCACACAAAATTAAGTGTTTGGATTTGAAGACGTTTTCTCCTTCCACAACACATCTGCTCGTTACAGCGAAGCTTCTAAGTACTGGAAGACTGTAGCTAGTTTTAGCTATGCTTCAGGTTCAACGATACCTGAACTCAAAAAAAATCACAATTATGGAATAGAATTGAAAAAGGTACACTTTGCATGGAAACTTACTTTTTCAAGCAATTTTTGCTTCCCAGGAAATTATGCCCACAAAATGTTTCACAAAAAAACACTTCCAAATATTCGCAGAAACCCTGTTGAACTATAAATATATCATTAGTACCTAATTTAAACAGTAATTTGCTAAAAACGGTGTTCACACAATAAGTATACCTTGAAAGTAAAGGAAAAAAAGTCGTTTCAACCACAAAATCTTCTTAAAATTTAACAAACGTCACTTTTCGATCACCTTCTAAGTCGCCATATTTGTTTACATTTGCAGCGCCTCCATCGGTAATTTTAATCGCCAATAGCATAATGATTTAAAGCTACGCTATTTATGGTACCAAATTAAACTTTTGAAAATATGGAGCCACTAGTTGTAAAACCTTATTAATCGCAAATTATTTGCTAATAATTATTACTACATACCAGTAATAGATGTTTCTCAAAATCCTTCGAAAAGTAATTTCTTAATGGGAAAAATGATGGAGTCGTCATCATTAAAATATCAACAATGTGCTTGTGTTTCTTCAAATATATGTAGTACTTTGAAATAAGTCGGTTCTGCTGGGCATTGGGGAGATTTTTGAATTTCACTGAATAACTTAGAAGCTCGTTTCGAATATCAGGAAATGATGGTTGATTTGATTTAATGTTTTGATTTAATGACAAGTAATATAAAACGTCGCTGTTCAGACTTTATAAGAACAGCTGCGTAGTGTTGGAAGTGCACACCGCGGGGCGTTACTGGTAGCAGGGAAGCGAATACTGTTGAGATTTATACGAAGAGTCGCCTTTGGTTCCAATGTTCGAAATGTGAACGTTCGAGTGGGCGTTGGAATCCCAACATCAGCCCGGTTGGTCTTAACTGCGCATGCGCAAAATTTATTAAAAGGATTGTGGGTTACTGGGTTCTTTTGTTTACGGTTCCGGCCATTTTGACAATCAAAAATTACGTTTTGCAAATAATTTACAGTAATTTTTAATTTCAGCAAAGTTGGTGTAATAGAATTGCTGTTTTCAATTAGTAAAAGGAATCTTTGTTTAGCAAGAATTGCGCGAGATTCGTTAACGCAACGTGTCAAGTGACGGATTTATTGGATTCTCGTATTTCGAGAAAGCGTCATGCAGGTACACCAGCCGGCACCCAGTTTTCCTGTTTCTGCTCCACTCATTTCTCAATAATATCAATTTTTCTTATTATCAAATGATCTACACACACTTTTCAGTGCAGTCTTGTGCTTGTGTAGTACCTAAAGATGTAAGTATCGAGTATCTAGGTATGTGTAATAATTTGGTATGGTGTTGGTGTGAAAGAATGAAAGGTAGGGGCAGCATGAGTTTGAGGTAGTTTTTGAAATAGCCCCTACAAAGGAACATTGTGTTCACAGCTGTTGACAACCCTGGCCTTGTTGTAAAGACTGTAAAGCATACATGAGTCCACAGTAAGGTTAGGGCTCATGTATGCTTTACAACTTTTCTTTTATTCTACAGCTCATAAGTATGGCACTCTCCTTTCATTTTGTTCATCACTTATGCCATTTGCATTTGCTAGTATGATTAAGTAGGGCTATTGGCTATCCTTACCCCTAATTTGAAATGATAAACACTGGTTGTGGTAAGCTGAAGTTAAAAATTCTCGTTTTTTAGGAAGGGTTTAGTAAGTCCTACACACTGGAGAGTATATAGAAACTTTGTTTAAAAGAGAAAAAGGATATATTTTAATCAAGTTCCAGCAGATGCTCTATTAGGCCAGTGATCCACTATCCCAGTTAATAATCTATTTATATCCTATTCATATAGAAGCAAAGTGACTCTCGTCTTGCTAGACAATTATGCTATGGGTACATCCACAGTATTCCACAGTGCAGTTAAGGTTTGTATAAAGGTTTTGATACTTACATTAAAACTACTAGGACCAGAAATAGATTATGCCTATGCCATTTTCAATGTGTGCACAATAAGCTCTCCTCTCATTTTTGACTCAAAAGCAAGTAGCTGGTTTGATAATTTATGCTGCATTAGCTTTTCTGCATACTTATGTCTATGTCAGCTACTTTACTAGAAATGTATTAATGAAGGTTTACGGGTGTACTATTTACTAAGAAGCATATTAGAAGGCATACTTTTGTACCAAAAAACTAACAATATAAGGATGCATCTTAGCACTTAAGTTAAATTATTACTTTTCTTTTGCAATGACTAAAGTTCAGAAGCCTGTTAGTGTTAAGGTACCAAATTAATTTTTTTTTAGTGAGATATGAGGGTAAATAATTACATATTGTGTAAACCCTGTTTTTTATCTCTTTTTTTACTTACCTCTTATCTTGTTTTAGGGTTTCAGAATAGTCTTGAGAAGAGGTTTTTTTTGTGGAAATGAGATGTGGCAGAGTTTTTTTCCTTATGTAGTACCAACCTAGAATTCAACCATGGAAAGGCGACTTATAAATAGATGATAAAGGAAAAGATTTGTGTGTTTCAAAGAAATTCCAGGGTGCCACTAAGGTTTCAAGCATGTAAGTTAGCATCAAATTTCATACTTGATTAAACCCTCCTTTTAATCTAAACTAAGAATCAATTGAAATGATAAACCTCAAATTTTGAATGAACTTTAAAACTGTCTACCTTTAAAGCCACTCAACCGATTTTCATTGGAGATGCCATTTCGGTAAGATCCGTGTATAAACTGCTTTAAGTGGTTATGTACTCGATTATATGTTTTGCAGGTTACATAATACAGGGTTCAACAAAACTTGATGCAGTTTTGCAAAACCTTTTTGAGCAGATAATTTTGCGGAAAAAAAATTCAGAACATGTTTTGCTACGGGAGTATGTGGAGACGCGTCATACCTTGGGACATATTTGGTGTTTTTTGGATATTTTGCCTGGTTCCATAGATATTTAGTTTTTTCTATAAACGAAGTATCATTTAACACTGGAGCTCCAATTTGCCCCATAATACAAATAATGATCAAAATTTTATATGGAATATAAAGACTATGCACAGGGCAAGGATCTTACCAAAATGGCATTCACAACGAAAATCGGTTGAGTGGCTTTAGAGACAGTTTTAAATTTCATTCAAAATTTGGGGTGTATCGTTTCAATTGATTCTTAGTTTAGTTATAGATTGCTCACATTGATCACACTTAACACACTCAATAATTTTCGCTCAGTTGATTCCTGAATGTAGTTCCTATTTTTTGTCTCTTCGTCAAGTCTAGCCAACAAGCTATGAAATGTGTTGCCAGTTTACCAAAAGTCCTTTTTCCACTTGAATGATCTTTTTCTTGCGATTGTCTTACTATATGCACATATTCTGCTCAAAAACTCATTTTTTTCTGTGTAATAATAATCCTGAAAATTGTGATCAAATACTTATTGGTCAATTAAGGATTTGCAATACGCTTCATTAATAAAAAATGATGGTTTTGTATTTCACATATTTTATACTTTATTTTCAGTATGATGAAAAATCATGAAAAAAAGTAAAATGTTTAAGTACAAAGATAACGTGCAGTTGAAGAAGTTAGTAATTCCTCTCTATTATATATGCCTTCTACTAATTACTCCTGCTGGAAAGTAAGCAGAGGATCGAAAAATTAATAGGGAGCATATGACTTAATCAATTAATAGGCATTCAGTGATCACATTATTACATTATGATTAAGCAGTCTTTTGATCAAATGTGCTCAAAACAATTAATTTTTATATTAAATTGAGAATTTTATTCGCCAATTCAATTGTTACATATTCAACATTAGAAAAATGTATCGGTGTTTTTCTTTGTTACAGGGTTGATAAACATTGGTCTAAGTGAAGGACAAAGAAAGTCTGTCATACTGGCTTCCAATTTCCTGGGAAGGAAAACGGAAGTAGTTCGGATATGGAGTTTCCATCCTGCATTGAAACCCACAATTTAAATTTGAAGATGAATCAAGACAAGCGTGTAAAAAAGGTCGCGCCACTTCTGCATGCTGAAGAATTGTACTGCTATGATGTCTATAAAACTCTTGGGTACCACTAGCCTATAAAAAGATATCTTCAATTGAGTAATGGTGAATGAAACAATAAAACTATTTTACGGTAATCTGAAAAACAAAAAATGTGGAATTCTTCATTCAGAGGTTTAGGAAGCATATGTTGAAGATATGTGATATTAAGGTTTGAAATGTTAGGTAAATTAAAAACACATATTTTATATATGCCATGTTTATTTGTGCACCAAAATCAAAATAAACGACATTGATTTTTTACTTATTTTACTTTAAAAAACGTATAAGTTATGTATTCAACGTATAGGTTATTGTAGTGTTATTTACAGTGTATTTCAGAAAGCAATTTTCAATAATTCCAAAAGATCCTTCGATTAAGTTTTATTTTTTTGTAAGCTATTAAAGTCAAATAAGGCGATTACATTTATTATTAGTTGAAACTGTTTCAAAACATACAAGGCTCAAAAAATATGTAGGGTTAATTTGTTATTATTTATTTTTTTTTGTGTCAGTTATTACAAGTCTTGATAAGTATATAAGAATTATAAAAACCATACCTAAATAAAAATAAATTAAAAACTAAAGAGCAAAATAATTTTTTAACATCCTGTATTCAATAACTGATTTTGAGATTTTTTTTTAAATTATCTATGTTTTAACAATCTGTGCATTGAAGTAGAGCTAACATGATAATTATTATAAATTATTATTGTCATATTATATAATAAAACAATCTTTCCAGTAGATGATCTATGGATTCATTAGATAGAAGTTCCTTTTTCCTGAGAACTATTAGAAGAGATCTCAAAGATTTTATTCGGGTCTTGGACCCTCTTAATTGTTTTGCCTTTGAAAATAATGTGACGCTCTTACGACGAACATATTTTGCCTTCTGCGGTTCCTCCATGTCAATGGTTGTACACTCATCAAACTTGAATTTTGGACCTAGAGATTGACAGGAAATAAATATATTAACGGTCATACATTCCGCCAAAGCGATACGGGCGGTCCAATACAGGGATTTACAGTTAACTAACTGTAAATGAAACTTAACTATGAAAATAACTATTAAGACTTATCCATGCTGGAGCAAAAAACTGACAGATATATATTATATAATTTTAAATAGAACATAAATAACTTTACTCATCTGACTGTATTGTCTGTATAAGTACCATATTTTAATTAGAAAGAGCAATGCCTTGTTAAGGCACTTGCTCTTTCTAATTAAATTTAAAAATTAATTATTAATTGTTGCATATTAATTATTGCAGAGTTACAGGGAGATTCAAAATCTGATATAAAAATACAGGACTGCATCTAAAAAAAATTGAAGCAATGTTGTTTGCATGAAAATGAAACGTCGGATTTTAAATTTGAAAATACCGCGTTGAAGAAAGCAAAAAGTGGCTATGAAGAAGTGTTAAATTGTTTTTAATTAACTCATTAAATTAAAGCTAGAAAAAATAAAAACGTTTTGTGAATATTTCCAAAACCAGCCGAAGTTTTCAAAATTTGAAAACAACTTTTATAGACTTCTAATTGCGCAACTTTGCCCTAATTTAACCTTCGTTGTATCTCTTCAAATAACCAAGATCCCCATGGTTAAACTCCAAACGATCAACCCGTATTTCTTCCTTTAATGTTACAAAAGTTCATACCAGGTTATAGGAAATTATATACAGGGTCAGAGTCTGGCAATAGGGACTGATAGTTTCCAAAGTCTTATGATAAGGATACCACTCAGAATGTCATCAAAACTTGTGGAAAAAAGTTACACAGTTTGAACAAGAAAGCCCATGCTGCAATGTATCTTTTGCTTCACATTGTTTTTCCAAAGTTGGTCGAAAATCTAACATTTATAAAATCCTTTGAGTTTTGAAAAGATAAAATTCAAACTTGAAGTGCCAAATTGCATAAATGCTCTGAAGGACACTTGATGTTGCCAAAACTCCATGGTGTTGTTTGTCAATATTTTCTAATATCCTATCATCCTGTAGGTTGTGGATGTACCTAAATGTTCTAGGTATATAATATCAGTGTTATTGAACCTTTAATTGATACATAGAAGAAAAATATTGTCAGCATGACATGCTCTATAGGGTCTACAGAACAAATTACTTTGTGATGTTTATACATCAGAATAACAATATGGCCTTAAGCATAAGAATATGGTTTTACTTAGGAATGAGCTTAGGAATAACCTACCTACATTATTATTTAAACATAAAACCATTTAAATTGAAAGATAGCTTAATCCTTAGGTAAGCATTAAGCAATATTTGTTTAATAATCACATGTTTTGATTAATGCGTAACCAACCATTATCTTATTCTTTCCGAGATTCTTTCATTCTTAAACGTTATTCTTTATTCTCATGAATAAACCCACCATTTATAGCTAAAAAAAATAAATCAATGTTTTTTTTTCTCTACATATTGTGTCACTATTTCTGATCTCTATCTAAATCTCTCATCATGTAAGGCTCGGAAAACCATCAGTACCCAACAGTTAAATTTAACAGGTAGTTCTAAATTTAGAAGAAAAACAAAAATTAGTTTTGCATAAAGAATAATTTCTAATTACCTGGACTTAAAATAGTGGGAGCAGCATATTTTCTCAACTTTTTCTTTCCCAGGTCTTCTGCCATAAAGTGCCATTCGCCTATAAAGTGGCTCCGGATGATGAAGTCAATTTCTCCTAGATGCATAACCCCACAACCAACACTAAAATCTATGCCAGAAATTTTAACCACTGGATCCTATAGAAATCTGAAAAGATTTAAAAAAAAATTATTAGCTACCTCCAATTCTATTAAATAACTCTTATGACAAGCTTCAACACTTCTTAAATTATAATCCTCCTCATCATTTCCTGGGTTGGAATCCATTATTGGTCTTATCATGTTGAAAATATGAGTTCAAAGTTTATGGTAGTTGGTAGTATACTACCTACACCAACAACATTTAATTAAAAATAAAAATAGGTAGTACTTCATATCATATAAGTAGCTACCTAAATACCTAACTAACTACTTTTCCGATACTCATTCAACTAGATACATATGAGAGAAAATTCCTTTTTCTCTCATATTTATTTTAGAAAAATAGACTTTTTAAAAAAGTGCAAAAATGCTAGGTACTGATGTTGCTATAGGACGGCATCTATTTAATTGTGAAGATTTCTTCCAAAGCCTTTAGTTACGCAATATTGTCAATAAAGATGTTATCCCTTAGTTATCTACATACAAATCTACAAGTATAAAAAAAAAGTAAATACATACTACATCTACTCACCCCAAGAAAACTCCATCCACTGGAGATTTTTCAGCATCTCACACTTCTCACACTATGCATTGCACGTTTATAATTTTGTTCTTCTTGGCATCCACGTTTTTTTTATGGATATTTGGGCTTGTTAATAATTGCAAATAGAATAATGTTGAAAGGTTCCGGAATCTTCAGTTTCAAGTTTAAAGTAATCATTTAATAGCACAGAACTTAACAGAACAGCAGAAAAAAGCAAAATAGTACAGCAATAAACTGAAAGGCTATTGAAATAATTTAAATTTGAAATTAAAACAACACCAACACAAACTAAAGCTGCTAAAAAGCCAAAATTTACAACCAAAATTGTATTTTTTTGGATGCTTACGATTTACAATTTTATAAATTGTACGATGATCAGGAAAAAGGTTCTATACTAACACCAAGCGCTTTTGCATTTTACGTCACGAAAATTATGACGATGTTGTTTGGCTGAGAAATTCCTTTAGCCAACGTTGATTGGCTCGACGTCGGCAAAAATGAAGCTTAACTGTTTAGAGGACGCATGCGGATTATTTAGCAACCGGGCTGATCTTCGGGTTCCAAGCTACATTTTTGAGGCCTTGACTACTTCTATATTCAATTGTTTTCTATTTGCAGGGAAGTAGAGTGCCCTTAACGAGAGTGTGGCCATCAAGATCTGTCAACTTTATAGGTTACCTCATTTCGCAGAAAAATAAAGAAAGAGCTATTGTGACGTCATGAGAATTCACGGCTGACAATTTTATAATGATTTAAACAAATAATTTGAAGTTGTATAAAAATTACGTAAGTCCTGAAAAAGAAGCCAAAAACAGCTGACGATCGACATGCCCATTAACTCGACGGAAATGAACTGGACCAATGCCACCTAGACATAAGGCGATATTTTAATGGCCGCCAGGGTGGTACGACGGGTCAGCTGTTTCATATGGCCTTTAGTAGTATTTTGCTCCTAGTTTTGCATTTTTCGTGCATATTCAAGTTGTTTTTAGCAGACCATTGCCCACGGTTGCTGTGTAGAGAGATGCAAAAGTAATTACAAGACTGGTCCGCGAAATTCAGTGTTTAGATTTCCAGAAGATGTTATTTTAAAAGAAAAGTGGAATCACGGTATTAGAAGGGATAATTTTATACCAAGTAAACATAGCAGGGTAAGTCTACCTAACCTAACCTCATACAACACTACATAAGCATAAGTATAGGAACATATTCCGAAAAAACCTCTCATACCTATTCAAAAAATCAGCAGAATTTATTGGGTTTTTTATTTTAGGTATGTGAGTTACATTTTCATTCACATGAAATTCAGAGGAAATTAACATACTTACATGTGAAAGAACTGGCCAGTCCTTAGAAGCTCTACTGCTACTATTGGATGTCCCAAGATTAATTCCAGGTAGGACTTTTTTTTAAACATTTTGTTGTGTAGGGTTTGTGCTATAGTTTGTTACAAATATGTTATCCAAATCCATCAAAGATTTTTATATTTGTTTCCTAGGCCTAGTTGTAATCAAATCGAGAATCAAATCAACCAATTCCTGTTTGCAAAAGAAGAAATTCCTCTAGTATAAGACAAAGTGTGTAGGTAGTGTGTGCAATGAACCAAATAGGGTTTTCTGAGGTACACATGTATATTTGATTTGTTTTTTTTTTAATTTAATATAATGTTTTAAAATGTTTTCATTTTTTTCATCTAAATCCCTATTACCAAAGCAGGCACCTTTGAAAATCAGATGGTAAGTAATGATTCGAGTTATCACATTTCAATTTTGAAGTCATTATCTTCGAAAATAAACGAGCTATCTATTTGGAAAAAAAGAATTTAATTTAAAAAGTTATTTATTCCCTCTATCTTTGTAACGAAACGTTTGAAAACCTGTCTTTATATATAAACTTTTTATCTTTTTTATTCTAAAATACCCAGGCTGTTACATTATTGCATGCTAATTTCAGAATCCTCTGTATATAACAAATTCAACCTAAAAGAGAAAATGGTATGCTTATTCTTCAGAAGTATTAAAAATTATTGTTAGTAAACCGCTACACTGTATAATAATAATATACAGTATTAAGTATTATATTAAGTGTACCCTGGTATAGTTAAATTGATTATTTATTTACGTTTGTATTGTTTATATATATTACTAATGGTTTTATTTTTGTCCATCTAAAATCTAAACCCCAATTACCAAAGTATTCACCCAAAAAGCTTTCCAAAACCTTCGGGTTTTGAGCGGTGAAACGGTCGTCGAATTTTCGTACCACATATGATGACGTCACCGCTCTCCCGCTCGGTCGCTTCCAGGCCTTATATGGTCAAGGCGGCGTTGACTGGACATGCGCGAGATTTGAACATTATTTGAAAGTTCTACGTTGCCAACTTGTCGACGAATCTGACGTCACGCGATTAGATAAATTAGTAAAATCTTACTAAAAGCACCGATAATTACCATTTTAGCATTTTTATGTTTATGCAGGATACATATTTATATTATAACGGAACATATGATATTATAAAACCGATACAATTCACAATAAATTGAATTTTTTAACACTCACAAACGGTAATAGAAACTACATCTGTCAACCTTGCATTTAACCCTACTTTTTGGAGACGCTTTCAAGTTTTCATCTTGTTGATCGTGTTCGTTCTTTGCTAAATTTAAACTTTCAGTTTAGTGTTTGTTTATTTTAATTTACTCAAATCATTAATCGATCTGCATAAATACCGTTTGGTTTCATCTAATTCAACTTTGCTTGGCTGGGTATTCCGGTGCGGCGTCTTTTGTGCTGTGTTTACTGCTGCAGATTCAGGATTGTCCCTATTTCTGACTGAGATTTGTTTACTATACCTAGGTATGCAGGTTTGTTTTGCAATTAAACAGGGGTTTTGCCTGTATCCAGGCCCTCCTCTAATGAGCTCCTATAGGAGTTCCATATTATTTTACCCATACCAAGACCTATACCTACCAGGCCACAACTACCAGAAGTTTCTTTCAGTAAGTACTTATACTTTATTTGCTTTAACTAATCTTTGTGTGTTTAATTTCATATGGCTTTACTTATCCTATTAAATACTCCATGTCCTTTGAAAACAAAGAAAGATGTAATACCTATAACTAGATATGTAGGTCCATGAAAGACACTTAAATTCTCAGTGGGATCTTTACAACATCCTAAAGCTTTTTACTTCTCTTTGTGGAAACTGACAGTGGAATAGTTCTCTAAAACAGAATCTGTTGTTCCTTCAATTGTAGCCTTCAATGTAGGCCTTACTTAGTTATTATGTAGATATCTATCTTCCTTTTAAGTTTTAATGGCTTTATATAGTCCTTTGAACACACGAAATATTGCCCCCTGCAATAAAACAAAACTCGTTGTCGTCAATCGTGCCAGAATCAAGAAATAACTTCTGTAGCTATATAAATTGAAGTGAAGTGAATTATTTTTTTTACGCTTTCTTTGTTCCAAAGACTAAACATCTAAAACATCTTGCAACTAGCCTTCGAATCAGTGCAATGGAAAATTTGGCTATTTATTTATTTTTGTCGACTTTCGTTCCCGCCAATAAACATGTCACATTTGGCATTACCTAAAAATTTGTAGACGTCAGATTCAAAACGTCACTCATCTTTCAACTAGCACGTGGTGCGCAGTAAACATGCGCAGTAAAATCTCGTCGACCAACTGCGAGATTTTCATAGCCAACTGAGGAGCTTTATTTTCGATTTACTGTGAGGGATTGACGTTCGACGTATATTTAAATAATAGGTATATGGATTTAAATGAGTGATTTGTCAGAGATGCCTTATTTTTTCAAAATTTAAGCTTTTAAATGTTAATGTTCGGCAAGAATTCTTAATTATTATAAATTTGGGGTTTATTTAGACATATTTTACACCATGCAAAGTGATACTTTCAGTCAGAATACTTCTTAAATATCGGAAATAAACTTCACAAAACGGCTAAGAAAATAGGGTTAGAACCATAGAGGATTTATCAAGGTAGAGGTCTTTATTTACATTTTTCAATATTGGCGTGATAAACAAACCCTCCATACAGGATTACTTTGCTAGTAATTTGGCACATCCTTTTTTGTGCCAATTGTGATTGTGATTAATAGAACACTTATGACGATAAACGAAAAAAAAAACGTGTAAAATGGCCAACTGATCACAATCGGCAACATTGCAGAATCCTGTGACTACTGTGACACGTGGTTTATGTCAGTTTGTGATAATTATTTCATGGATTTTTTTTCTGGTTTTAAGAGTTTTCCGCCGACTTTTTCGCTTTTAGCAATCGTTTCTGTGTTTTAATTTGTTTGTTAGCCATGGTGAGACAATGTTTTGTGTGTAGAACTTGGGATTATAAAAATAAATCTAATAAGAAATCCTAGAAAATTATGTTTTCACCGGTAAGTTCATTTGTGTTTTGTGGTTATGTTGTTACTCGGCTCTTAGACGTTAGCCATTAGCGTCGTTTGTATATGCCATCTCAAATTATTATGGACTGGGGTGTGCCATGGAAAACAGATGTTTTGGCCCTGTATAAGTTTTTAACAATGACATTGAGTCAATTTGGCAAGTAAATGAGGTTAAAAATTTGACAAATGTCTAAAATATTTGTAAAACGTTGCCAAATTAATCAAAAATTAAGTATCAATCATTTAAAATACCGAGCCTGCCAGAAGTAGGCAGTACGTGTAGTAGAAAGAAGCAAAATAATGAAATGGGTAGGGGAGTTAGTTCATAACATTTTTTAATTTTGGTAAATAAACGACTACTGATATAAGCTCGAAAATCCGAACATTATCATATTTTGGTGCTAACTTAATAGGCAATTAAAGAAATATACAGAAGCACATCTTTCTTAAGAAGATAGAAGTAATAAGGTAGACATATTACTATCTTTCTATTCCTAATGAATAATCGAGAGTGTGATATCATAACAATTCGCGGAATTTGAACGATTGGGGGTAATGTCGGCTTGATGTATGGTAATAAAGTTACCATACATTAGTTAGGATGTATAGGTAATATAGTAAATATATTAGTTATTATGAATATCATATGAAAAAATATTTATTATTTCATTCTTCTCTTCTAAAGGTGCCTATCTTCTTATGATGTTGGCGACCACTTTGGCCCATCTTATCCTATTCACTGCAGCTCGGAATAAGTCAGTTGATGTTAGGCCAGTCCATTTTCTAAGGTTGGCAAGGCAGTATATACGCCTGAGTCCAGGTCCTCGCTTGCCCTCATTCTGGCCTTGTAGGATTAATTGTAGAAGTCGGTACTTATCATTACGTATAATGTGGCCAAAGTAGGCCAGTTTTCTGTTCTTTACGGTAGTAATAATTTCCTTGTCTTTTCTGAGCCTCTCGAGAATCATGATGTTAGTTGTATGCTATGTGTATGAGACCCGTAGCATGCGTCGGTAGCACCACATTTCGAATGCTTCTAAGCGTTTGGTGGCAGCCTCAGTAAGACTCCAGCATTCTACTCCATAGAGGAGAACACTAAAGACGTAGCATCTGAGAATTCTTATGCGTATATTATTGATATTAAGAGACAGGTTACAATGAACTTTCTTAACGCGGTTAAAAGCGCTTCTGGATTTTTCAATTCGAGTTCTTATTTCATAACTATGATCCCATGTATCACTGAGATTGCAGTCCAGGTAGCATATTTTCTCTACTCTTTCCAATGGTGTATCGTTTAGCGTAAATTGAGCGTTTATGTTGATGTTCTTACTAATAATTATTTCATACATATCTATTAGTTCACTATTGGATTCTGACGAAAAATGACTGCTAGCCAATTTTGAATCAGCCTGCTAATGTGATAATGAATGGAGAAATATTATCAAAAGGTGTTCCACTCGACTATTTTACTCTAGTCCCCCAAAATTAGATCGTTACTGTGCCTAAAATAAAATTTCCACAACTTGTCAAGAGTATAGTGTTCTTGTTGCAGAGATTCTTACAATAAACCCTTGCCATTTGTTTGTATGATTATATTGACAATGATAATGGAGTAGGTTTAGAACCTAATAACCATGATACAGTAACTATTAAAGATAAGATGTTGCACATATGGGAGGTGACCGTAGCCGTCGATTGCGTAGGAAGAAAAATTTGTGGACAAAGTGGCGAAGGCAAAATTTCTCTCCTATTTTTAAGAACTCAATTCAGGCTACTATACAACAAGCTAACATACCTCAATTGCCCAGATTTCCCCCTGTAGCGAATCCACACTGCCAAATATTAAGTATCTATTATAACAATGTTAGACTACCTATGCAGAATTTGGGATATATAAACAAAGCTGAATGCAAAACACGAATTAAAGCATCAGAAAGTGTTGCTTTTAGTCCAAGGTGAGAACTAAGAAATATTTCTTGTCGCTTCTTTAGATTTTAAAATTGCCTGTTGTCTTGAAATTTATCAAGAGGATTGTTTGACTTTCCTTCACAAATATGATAATAAAATTGCATGCAGATATGGTTTGTGACTCATTGTACAAATGAATGAAAGAGTAACCAGAAAAACCGTTGATACCTTTAGGCACAAAAACATCTTTGACGGAAAAGAGGAAATTGCGGTCCAAAATTCAGACTGGAAACAAGTTCTACAAAAGCAAAAATTCATTGGACCACCACATCAAAGATCGGAGAACAATTTAGGAGTGCTGAATTTGTTCAAATGCCAATTCTGTTTGTTTGTTGTTGTGTGTATATATATATATAAATTCATTCTGTTGGTTTTATGTTAAGTACCAAATTATGGTGATGTTCTAGCGTATACCTATACCTATGTCTATTTTTTTTTACTCACCACTTACTTAAATAAAAAAATGTATGTACACCAGCTATTTATTAATGTTTCCTGATACCTAACTACCTAGTTTTATGATTAGACTCATAACATCTATGCTTATAACAAGCCTTTTATTTTATTTTGTATAATTTAATACTTCTTTTCATAACATTAATCTGGCAACATTTAATGAATGAACTAGACATTTGTCAAACTTGTAACCTCGTTTACTTGCCAAATTCACTCAATGTCATTGTCAAAAATTTATACAGGGCCAAAACATCGGTTTTCCATGGCACACCCCAGTCCATAATAATTTGAGACGGCATATAGGTGTAGTCTATTATTAATCTTTAATCTAAAAAATCTCAATAAATGGGAATAGTAGGGAAAGGTAGGAATGTATCAAAAATAATTTATATATAAACTTATTTGAATGTTTTGGTCTGCAAAAAAATGCAGATGCATGCTTCGTAAAAATCGTATAGTTGTTTCGTTGAAAAATAATACGCCTATGTGTGCTTATGTCAACTGGAGATGTATCTTTAGAGATTCAAATTTCGCCATATTGTTTTTAGCATTTCTGCTTCCCCTCTACCCGAACAACCCGCAAACCTCCAAGTATGCGGTTTGTATATCAAATACCAATTTATGATTAACTCGCGGCGTCTATTTATTTACTCCATTGTCAATGGTTAGAACATATATGATATAGTTCGGCAGTGCGGTAATTCCATCCATTTCCCAAAATCTTAACAAGCTAGAATGAGATATCCGGAGCGCTCGGGATGGAATTACCAAACTCAACTAGTACAGAGCAGAAAATTTATAAAAATGGACTTATCTCTGTAAGATAGCAATAATGTAAATATATATGTATAAATAACTTCTTGGCTTCAGCACACAAAAATACCAAAAACCTTAACAAAACTCAATTTTAATAAAAAAAATTAACCCACGCTTTACAAAAGCATAGGGGGAATGGCGGAAATGAAGTCTTGTGACGTTGGCTGACGTATACAGGTGGTTCTCTCTCTAAGAAATGAGGTAACCTGTAAAGTTAACTGATCTTGCCTACGGATGTTTTTTATAAAACGTCATCTAGTTGACTATGATTTTTTTTTGAGAGAATAGAAGAGGGTTTTAAAGGCACGTCGTAACTTGATTCACCATCTATTTGAAATTGGCTCTTCCGAATGAGCTTTGAGTGCTTCAACCTTACTTATTAGTTGTCATCATGTTTTGTAATGAAATGATTCACGACATGCTTCAAAATAACAAATTAATTTCTAAAGTGGCTAGATGACAGATTCTAATGAACACATACGTATATGGTACATTGTATACGTAGTTGGGTCCCAATATCTAGACAAGCTGCAGTGAGATAGGCTGATGTTCAGAGAGTTCGGGTTTCTGTGCGCTCCGTCAGAAGCATTTTTTTTAATTTATCTTAATTTTTATGACCTAGTTTAGAGTTTAGCACCTTAGACGGCAATCTAGTACAAGTTTCGGTAAATTTTAGTACTTTCTAAACAATATCAAGGTGGCAATACTGGCTTGTAAAAGGTGTTGTTGAATACAAAGTATATAGATTTAAAGATTAATTTTACTGCGTTTATGAAATCATCCAGAGGTATGTCAATTTGTTGTTTTAATTTGTCCCAATCATTGAATTAAACGAGTCAGGAAGGAACATTGTGCTTGGTTCTTCAAGATGGTTGTAAAAAGTATTTGTGAACGGTCTTTCAAGATGGCGGATAGACATTTCCAATAGTCATTGGCGTACTTGTAAAAATTATAAACGGTTTTGATTGTATAATTTTCGTTGTTGCTTGATAATTCTTTTTATTTTATGTTTTGTACATTGAAATAAATAATTTGGGCTTGCTTAGGTATTAAGATTAGGTATCTTGATTTTCTTTAGAAATAAGCATAATATTATGGGTTTGTATATAATTGTTTGTAGCAATAATACAACGAACTCATTTTATTTACATTACATGTTACAAATAGTTTATTAAGTCAGATAGATATTCATGCATTTCTAAATTATCTATAATTAGTAAAAACAAGTAATTACTTACAATTATTAACCTTACAGTAACAGTGTACGACAAAGTTTCACATGTTTATTCGTCCTGCTCTAGCCTTTATGTAGTAGTTGCAATAACTATATCATCCGTCAATCGTAAATAGTTATAATAGTAAAGTTTGTGGAGTATGCGAGATCTTCTTCAGGCCAGTATGAACTACAAACTTTTAGCTTTTTATTGAGTTTACTAGTTATTTCTTCTGAATTTTAATATTCGATAATTTATGTAAGATCGAGTATTGATGCGAGTGTCAAGTTCTGGAGCAATATTCGACGGTCGAATGTAGAGGCAAGTCTATTTTCTTGTGAATGGACAACAGGGTCGCCAATGAAACTGATGCCAGGAACCTGTTGTGGCAACGGATAGGCTTCTCTACGTTTTAGTTTTGGGAACGTTTGGCAGCTCGTTACTGAGACTGGCGTGGTAAAGTGGTAGTACGAAGTGTAATGTTATGAAATGATAATGCTATAGAACACGCACATAACTTATTGAAACCCTGTGACATTAATTTGGGAAGTAATTATAAAACCTTAGAAACTGTGTTTGAGTGTTTATGATTATGTGGTAAAAAATAAATTTATTAGTACGCAAGTTGAATCCTAAAGCAGTGAGATTGCGCTATATTTTTGCATTTGATTATTGCCCTTTAAACAAAATTGATTTATTGTAATATTGTGTACGTATGACTTTTCCTTGAGGTGCTGAGTTTGCTTTACAAATATAATGAATTCGTGTTGAAACATAATGATTGATTACACTTTTCATTAATAGAGAGAAGGATCATGAAATTCCATAAAATCAAATAATGAATCATTTATAAAAAAAACTCTAAAACTTTAATAGATATAGTCGCATCGGTTCTTAACTGGCGGGTCCAAAGTCCACTAACCATATGAATCAAATCAGAGAACACAGTGACCAATAAAATGTTTCCTGACGTAAACAATTCGAGGTTAGCTTATCATAGTCATAAGTCGTTATATCAAATGACATTAAGCTTTTTCGGAATATTATTCGGATTAACTACTCGTAGAACTCCTAGAGTACCATAGTAATTCTGGAATTTCTTTTTACTTCAGACTTAAAAATATATCAGATATTAGAAGAATTTGGTCAGTTCCTGTGAGTTACGGTTTGAAAAGAATCATATCATATCGATTGAAAACTGAACAGTGAACATTAGAGTTAAGTAATATACATACATAATACATGCGTATCGATATTATAAAAAAATATTTTTTTGGATCTATATACTTTCTTTTTGTATTTGTATTTTTTTACAGAATTTGAAAAGAAGACACGAATGAAGTTTTCAATATAATAACTGCTGTACCAATTTGTACTATATTATGTTGCATTTTTTATGTATGTATATTTTTGTAGTTTGAAGCAATTAGCAATCTGTGCATTAGAAACAAAACCAACTTTGAAGAAAAATTGGAAGAAATAGGTAAAACAATTAAAAAATATATAGGATTCAAAAATAGGTTCTAAACGTTCCTAAGCAAAAAATGAATATTTTCCCGAAAACATTAAGTACTTAATTTGTTCATTAACCATAGATGTTTTAAAGAACAACAAATCTGAAACTCGGCTAAATTTATTAAATTTTAGATTGGGAATAATAAAAGATAAAGATGCTCTATATTTATCAGATTCAAGAATAGATGTTGCCCAACACAACTGCTTTATAGCTATTAACTAAACATATATTTTTGTGTGAATTTCTTCCTGACGGTTCGCCCAAACTACTTCGGACATTATCTCCGCCTTGACTGATTTTAGCTCTAAACGCTTCTTGGTATTTTTACTGCCACCGCCGTGCTGAAGTGGAAGGACTGGGGAAGGGTTAGAGCATATAGTTTTGGCGCACATAAAGTATATGTCGCAGAACTCCCTGTATGAATTAGGGTCGTAATTTCCTCTTTCCTGTCGAAGTTGTTCTTGTGCTCGAATATCTCAGTGACTTTCCTCTTTAGTCTCAGATAGTAATGCTGCGTTTGATGTAAGATATCCACTTCGTTAAAAAGGATGTCGTGGCCTGCAGAGAGAGCGTGCTCTACTACTGCTGACTTTTGTGTTTGTCCCAGCCTTCAACTTCTTTTATGTTCCGTAGTTCTCGTGTTAATACTACGTTTTGGGGTGTCAGTGTATTTATACCTAGCCAGAGCTGCACGAAACTTTGTAAACTCCTGATGCTGATAGAGGATCCCTCTGATACTTGGCCAATTTGTCTAAGGCTCTGTTGTATTGTGGGAGTCGATTTAAAAACACTTTTCACTTTGTTTTTTCAGCCTGCCAATCCTGTGGACTTTGTGGGTGTATGGTAGCCTAGACCAAACACCTTTTTCTTCATCACCTCTATTATTAAGTATTCCAATGCATCTTGCCAAACCTTTGCTATACATGCTCTGATTTAAGCTCATCAACTATATGCTTGTAGTAATACCCTTTTGCTCCAGTCTATATTGTTACGATCGCAGCAACGCCGCATGGGAGGCGGGGCAACGCATGGGAGCGTGTTGGTTGGTGGAGCTTCGCGACCTATCCGCGCTGCGTCATGGCTGACACGAGTGATTTATTGCTCGTCTGGCTTAATCTAGAAGGCAGTTGTTTACAACCGTTTTTTTTTTATATGAGATTATTCAAGAATTCTTATAAAGAACTTTCTAGGTTTTTCTGTAATTTTAGGATTGTATATAAAAGGCGCATAGAGCGCCCGAGTAAGAATAGTCTTATTTTAGTCGAGCTATAAGTAAGCTAAAGTTACGAAGCGATATTAGAAGGCTATAAAGTGTTAAGTAATGAGTTATTCAGTAGTCGTGTGTAATTGTGAAAATAAATAAATAGTGTTTTCGTGTTAAATCGTTACACTGGAATTATTGAACCCCGAGTTCGCAACAATTGGTGTCAGAAGTGGGATTCCAGTGGGAATTTGAGGACTAATATTGCTGAACTGTAAGTGAGTGCTTCATTACCGGACATTACGTGTTTATGCCAGTGACCAGAAGCCAGCATCAAGCGATGGAGGATCAACTTGCAGTTCTGCTGTCCCTTATGCAACAACAGAGGGAAGAACAGGAAAAACGTGATCAAGTACAGGAGCGGCGTTATCAAGAACAGGAAAAACGTGATCAAGTACAGGAAAGACGTTATCTAGAACAGAAGGAAGAGCTGGAAAAACGTGATCAATTACAGGAGCGACGTTATAACGAACAAAAAGAAGAACAAGAAAGACGTGATCGAGTACAGGAGCGACGTTATCAACAACAGAAAGACGAGCAGGAAAGACGTTATCAAGAACAGAAGGAAGAGCAGGAAAGACGTTATCAACAAGAGAAAGAAGAACAGAAACGGTTCAAAGAAGAATTAGTGAACCATCTCGCAGCTAGGGAGCAACAATTAGAAGAAAGAATAATGCAATCCGTCAACGACGTCAACCAGGGGGTTCTCGAGCTAGAAAAGAAATTCCGGGAACAACTTGAGGACGACACCGTGTCTACAGAGAGTTTTAGCACAGCCAACGCTAAAATTAAGCCTCCTGATTATGACGGTACTACGGCCTGGGAAATTTATAAAACTCAGTTTGAGGCAGCTGCAAAAGCTAATGGTTGGTCCGAGCCCCAGAAAGCTACATCATTAGTGGTAGCACTTCGTGGAAAAGCGGCTGAGTTACTCCAATCTCTGTCGGCAGCGGATCAAAGTAATTATGCGGCTTTAGTACACACTCTGCAACTACGATTTGGGAATGAGCACAAAGAGACCGTGTTCCAGGCCCAGCTGAGGATGAGGCAGCAAAAGTCAGGTGAATCCTTACAAGAATTTGAGGCGGACATAGACAGACTTATTCACCTGGTATATCCATCGGCACCTGAATCTTTTCAAATGCAATTTGCCGCCGAAAGGTTCATTGAGGGAGTTCGCGATAGTGACATGAGATACCACTTACGTCTAGTAAGGCCCAAGGATATCAGCGAGGCACTAGTTCGGGCCCTGGAATTCGAGGCGTCACGAGTGTCATCTAGTTCATCTCCACGTGTAAGAATGGCAACTTGCAATGAAGAGGCGAATACGTCTATGGCTGAATCCATGGCCAGTTTACATAAAGCGATGAAGGATATGGCAGTCAATATGCAAGCCCTGTTAGAGAGAACTCCTCGATCAACAGACAATCGGGGCATAAAATGTTTTAACTGCGGCAGACTGGGTCACATCAAGAGTAACTGCCGTAATAGGGCAAGAAGTCCGTCGCCGTCGTTTAGAAGACCAAGCGGCGACCAAGACCGCCCTAGGTCCCAGGAAAACTAATTCCGGTCAATGCAAAGGGGCAATTGACCGGGGCCGCTAAGACCCCCAGGATCTTTAAAGTCAATAATTTGGGTGGCAAAAGTCTCACAGTGGCCGGACGCATTAAAGGACAGAAGATCCAGATTACCATCGATACAGGAGCAGATGTGACCATTGTAAGGCCAGATAAACTTTTCGGATATACCATACAACCATTGCCCAACCCTATTATGTTAAAATCAGTCACTGGAGAATCTTGCCCTATAGACGGAGAAGCCGATGTCACCATCATTATTGGAGAAAGACTTGAAGTTCGGCATAAAGTGTTGGTTGCCAGGATCAAAGACGAGTTTATTTTGGGAATGGATCTCATCAGGAAACATGGATTCTCCTATGATCACAAACAGAATATTCTCACGTTTGGAGATGAGGAGTTTGCATTAACCAATGGAAATGTGGAAACTAGTATCCGTCTACTGGTGGTGGAAGATGTAAAAATTCCTCCAAATTCAGAACAAATTATCACAGTGACTTCTGAAAATGATCCTGGGTGGTCCATAGGACTTATAGAACCTAACCTGGATTTGACGACTGAAATCATGGTAGCCCGAACTTTGACCGACACGAAGAAGACTATGCCAGTACGAGTTGCCAATATTGGAGAAAGGACCATCAAGCTAAAAGAAGGAACAGTTCTTGCCAATTATGAGCCTGTACAATGGGTATGCAATTGTGTCGAAGCAGAGACATCCAAAATTATATCTTCTAACCAAGCTTCCCCAGAAGTTATTGATGCTTTTAAGCGACAGTGGAGTCACCTGTCAAAGGAACAACTTCAGTCTGCTATAAAATTTGCCATGGATGAATCTGATATGTTTAACTTCAAGAGCAACGACAGTCAAACCGATTTAGTTGTCCATAAGATCAACACAGGAGATGCCCAGCCAATACGACAACATCCACGAAGGGTCCCTCTGGCTAAACAACAGGAAGTTAACAGTTTGCTGAATGAAATGTTAAAGGAGGGCGTCATAGAAGAATCATCTAGTCCATGGTCGTCGCCTGTGGTTCTTGTTAAGAAGAAAGATGGTTCAACGCGGTTCTGTGTTGACTACAGGAAACTTATTGACGTGACCAAGAAGGACAGCTACCCATTGCCCCGTATAGACGACACCTTAGCAACTTTATCGGGATCAAAGTGGTTTTCCACTCTAGATTTAAAAAGTGGGTACTGGCAAGTAAAGATTGCTCCCGAAGACAAAGAAAAGACTGCATTTTCTACTGGTTCTGGACTATACCAATTCACTGTTATGCCTTTTGGATTGTGCAATGCTCCATCAACTTTCGAGCGACTAATGGAACTTGTCTTGAGGGGGCTGACTTGGAAAACTTGCCTGGTATACTTAGATGACATAATTGTCATGGGACGTGATTTCGACGAGCACTTGAAGAATTTAAGAGAAATCTTCAACAAGTTACGGAATGCTCACCTGAAGTTAAACTACAAGAAATGCAGCCTGTTCCAGAAGCAAGTCGAGTACTTGGGGCATACTATCTCAGAACAAGGCATTAAAACTAGCCATAGTAAAATATCTGCCATTAAAGATTGGCCAGTTCCCCGAGACAAACACGAAGTAAGGAGCTTTTTGGGACTATGTACTTACTACAGGAGATTTGTAGAGGGATTTGCCGACATCGCAAAACCGCTGCACAAATTAACGGAAAAGAAAACACCGTTCTTGTGGAACCACGAATGCAGTCAGGCGTTTGCAAGGCTTAAAGCTGCCCTCTGTTCTAGTCCGATCTTGGCTTACCCTATAAAGGACGGACTCTTTATTTTGGACACGGATGCAAGTAACTGTGGTCTAGGTGCAGTACTCTCTCAAAGACAAAACGGGCAAGAGAAGGTCATTGAATACTACAGTAAAACTTTAAATAAGCCAGAAAGAAACTATTGCGTCACTAGAAAGGAGCTGTTGGCCATCGTTAAAGCAGTCGAACATTACCATCGCTACTTATATGGAAAAAGGTTCCTGATTAGGACTGACCATGGAGCCTTGAAATGGTTATTACAGATGAAGAACTCTGAAGGTCAAATAGCCAGATGGATAGAGCGCCTGCAGCAGTACGATTTCCAAATTGAACATCGACCAGGAAGGTCTCACGGAAATGCCGATGCATTGTCTAGACGGCCTTGTAAAGAAGATTGTCGGCATTGTCAAAGAACTGAGCATCGTGAGGGACTTCCTTTGGTAAGAAGAACGTCGGTAGAAATAAACGATGGCTGGACCACACAGACCCTTCGAGAAGAACAAATGAATGATCCAGATATTGGACTCATCCTCTCTGCAAAGACTGACGACAAGAGACCAGAATGGCAAGAAATTGCTGGTAAAAGTCCAAACCTGAAGGCGCTATGGGCCCAGTGGCACTCTCTTAAAATAGAAAATGGATTACTGAAGAGAGCGTGGGAGAGTCCGGATGGCAAGACCGTAGTCAGTCAGTTGGTTGTTCCTGGAGGCAGAAAATCGGACGTACTACAGGAAATGCACGACGGAACCAGTGGAGGTCATTTTGGGGTCAATAAAACCTTGGCCAAAATTAAAGACCGGTTCTACTGGGTGAATTATCATGAAGACGTCGAATCTTGGTGCCGCAAGTGCGAAGTTTGTTGTGCCACAAAAGGACCTCGAACAAGATCACGCGGCCGAATGGTGCAGTACACTGTAGGTGCTCCATTCGAGAGGGTAGCAATTGATGTCGCGGGACCGTTTCCTCAGACTGAGTGGGGCAATAAATACATCTTGGTCGCCATGGATTACTTCACTAAATGGCCTGAAGCATACGCCCTGCCTAATCAAGAAGCAACGACTGTGGCAACGGTGCTAGTAAATGAAATGTTCTGCAGATTTGGAGTCCCTCTCGAACTTCATTCTGATCAGGGCCGAAATTTTGAATCGGCTGTTTTCCAGAAGGTCATGGAACTTCTCGGAATTCGCAAGACCAGGACAACTCCTTTGCATCCACAGTCGGATGGGATGGTAGAGAGATTTAATCGGACCATGGAACATTACCTGTCTAAAATGGTGGCAGATCATCAGCGTGATTGGGACCAACATCTACCTCTCATGTTGATGGCATATCGAGGCTCTACGCATGAAGCCACTGGTTATACTCCGGCGAAAGTGATGTTCGGGAGGGAAATGAGGCTTCCTGCGGATTTGATGTATGGAACACCAGAAAAAGAGTCGCTCAGCTCTGAGAATTTTGTGGAGGAGCTTAAGGAGAGGCTGAACAATGTTCATGAGCAAGTCAGGAATAAACTGCGGATATCCAGTGATCGAGCCAAAGCAAGATATGACTTACTAGCTAACTCCCGCGGCTTCCAGGATGGTGATTTGGTGTGGCTATACAATCCGAGGCGAAAGGTGGGGAAGTCGCCCAAACTTAGCCAAAATTGGGAAGGACCTTATACAATTATAAAGAAGATTAATGATGTGGTGTATAGGATCCAGCGGACCCCTAGGTCAAAGATGAAGGTCGTTCATTTGGATCGATTAGCACGATACCATGGAACTCTATCTGTTCGGGACGAACAGACTTAGGAGGAGGGCAATGTTACGATCGCAGCAACGCCGCATGGGAGGCGGGGCAACGCATGGGAGCGTGTTGGTTGGTGGAGCCTCGCGACCTATCCGCGCTGCGTCATGGCTGACACGAGTGATTTATTGCTCGTCTGGCTTAATCTAGAAGGCAGTTGTTTACAACCGTTTTTTTTTATATGAGATTATTCAAGAATTCTTATAAAGAACTTTCTAGGTTTTTCTGTAATTTTAGGATTGTATATAAAAGGCGCATAGAGCGCCCGAGTAGGAATAGTCTTATTTTAGTCGAGCTATAAGTAAGCTAAAGTTACGAAGCGATATTAGAAGGCTATAAAGTGTTAAGTAATGAGTTATTCAGTAGTCGTGTGTAATTGTGGAAATAAATAAATAGTGTTTTCGTGTTAAATCGTTACACTGGAATTATTGAACCCCGAGTTCGCAACAATATCAATTCTATTGCGGTAAACTGGGAAAACCATCATGTCCATGTTCGCACAATCTTTGGTTTGCGGCGTAGATTTTTGTTTTTTTTTAGAGCTCTGGTCACTGACAAAAGTTGCGATCAGTCATTTTTCACATCCAATTTCACTGCTTTCGGTAAATCGAAAGTTTTTGTTCTCTTCTTTTAATGTTCTTCGGTAATATTTTGTACTTGGTTTCTACGCATTTCCTCTCTGCATACTCCTTAAGATGATTCCCAGTGTCTTTGATACAGTTTCCTGGATATTGGTTGGCAAATTTCCACTTTTTCTTTCATTCCCGAAATAGTATAATAAATTTAACACTATTTGCTTGGATTAAAAATGCAAAAACCCGAAAATTCCTTAGAATTAATTAATTATTAAAAATTACACATTTTGGTGACCACTTTAAGCCAGAGACAAATATAAGAGTATCCTATTTTTTCTTGTCTAAAGTTGTATATATCTGTCTTTTTTAGCATACGGCCTGTTTTTGGTCGGTACAAATAAATGCCGTGAAAAGAAACAAAAATTTCAAAGTTTGTCGTTGATGAATCGTCGGACCCCATTCGACTATACCACATTTTTTTTAATTAGGGTGGATTTCGTCTGCAAACTTCTAATGACCTTTTCGGTTTGCGTACATAAACGAATGACATCGTCATGAGGGTAGCAAAGTCCTCCTGGGTTCTTGGTGTCCAAAAAAGAGTTCAAAAAATCTTCTTTGACACCAAAAAGCGCACTACAACAGTGTTCACATTTTAGTTTATTTTTGAGTTTGTAAACGACAAATCCAGCGATATATTTAACAATTTCTTGGCTAAATTCCGAAAGATGTGGCAGAGTAAATGCATAATCCAGATTACATAAATTTAATTTAGATTCTTCTCTCATTTCTACGTCAGCGGTATATATAGAATTATTTTCAGTAATACCATTGTATTTAAATCTAATAGTAGGTCAATGGCACTTATGATGGTGTTCACTAGATGTCACTGGAGCCTAGGGAGATCATCATTTTAGACAAATATTTCAAGGCCGTTTAATTTCCGGCGTTGTTGCAATTGTAATTTACGTAATACTGACTTCACGTCAGCTAGATAAAGATCTCCGAAATGCTCCTTGCTCTCTTGCCTGCAGTCATATTTGTCATGGTATGTCACATTTTATTTTTTTGTTTACAATTCATAATTTCTACATTTTATGGATATTGGAGCAAAAAAAGCTCGATATTTGGGCTAATTAATGAAGCAGCCGATAAATAACTCAATAAGTACCAAAATGCCTTCGCCTGCTGCCGTTACTTAAAACAGTGTGAACAGAGAAGTGAGTGAATCTAATGGCGCGAAAACCCAGGCAATCTTATGGATATTGGAGCAAAAAAACTGGATATTTCGGTTAGTTAATGAGGCAGCCGATAAATAACTAAAAAAGCTGCTGCCGTTACTTAGAACAATGGTGAACTGTGAACTGAGTGAACCTAATGGCGCGGAAACCAAATTAATCATATATGACAAGTTTCAGGATGCCCCTTAATTCTTACAAAGCCGGGAGTTTATTACAAGCAAATCAACACAAAATTAAGATATTATAATGTTAAAGACTAGTAAGACAAATCCTTGTAATTCCAGTTATTATAGGCTAAATTCATGATAGTATGAAACAAAAGCAATCACTGGTTTTCCAGATGGTTTCACCTGTACCTATATGATACTAGGGAACTAGACCTATGGAGGTTTGGAGGATCAGTGGACAACCATTGTTTATATTAGCGTTAGGGTGTTAGGTACTCTTAAGATTGACCTTATAACTGCAGTGTCACACATACTTTCAAGCTAAACACCAATAACTTTCTGTTATTTATTAAAACCCAGAATACAAGATGTAACACTGCAGCAAAGGGTTTCATACAGGAATTTCCATGATTGAAACAAAAAGAGAAACTTTTGAGAGGAATAAAATTGGGCAAGCTATATGTGTATTATTAATAATTCATACTGTATTATGGATATTATTAGGATTAGATATTATTTACTAACATAATATTATTAACAAGAGTATTAAAGAATTCTACCAATATTGTAACTTTTTTTAATGTTCTTTTTAGAAAATCAACACTTTTTCTTTATTTAAAACTTAACTTATTATAAAACTAATGCATTTTAATCATAAGTAACCTACCTAATATTATAATTTTACCTATAAAAACACTTTGAATATAAAATGAAGATATTGAGTTCACAGAGTTCATAAATTTGAAAAGAGTTTGTTTTTGTACAGGTTGTAACAAATTCAGGGGTGACCTGGAGGGTGACCGTTGTACTTTAGGAAACTCTAAGAGATACAGGGTCCTCTTTATTACATGATACATATACAAGGTGTACCTAGGTGACAATCTTTCGGGAGCCTACAGGGCTATCCAGCATCCCATATGACACACGCTTCGTACTACTATAGTTATTAGACAAAGGTAGTACCTTCCTTCAGGTAGTTCGCACTTGGACTTGCATGCCCTGTGAGCTGAGAAATGACGGTGCATATCCAGCATCCCATATTGCACACGTAGTGCTAAGATTACTTACTGACACTGATAGCTCCGGTACCAAGGAGTGCATCGCATTCGTACTACTATCCAATCACAATATTCACAATCCATTCAGGTCCTTAATGCAGCATGCTGGGGTCTGAAGCCTGGGTTCCCTGGCTGCCCCATTGTAACTATGGCTCTGGGTATAGGATAACTTAAATGGATGCGGCGACAGTACGTAATAAAGTCATTTTTCTTTGTGGCCGGCATTTGCCAAAAAAAGAAAGTAAAATAACATAATATCACAAATACTTATACATACACTACATAACCAAACTTTAATAAATAATAATGACAGACGAATTGGCATATCTTTTTCTCTACGTCTGCAAAATTACTAGTTTTTATAATGACTTTATATTTATAGAATATATTCATCCTTGTTCACCCAATGCAGTAGAGAAGTAGAAATTTTGTTTTTAATTGTATAGAGTATACAGCTGTGGTTATTTTTACTTTTGCCGTGACATTTCCACCGTTGCCAAGTTTATGGTCCCCAATGAAGTTGACAAGATTGACAGGCGTCCCCCATGGCCCTCTGGCAGAGAGGGACCGAACTATCCATTCCATATTCATCAACTATTTACTTGTGATTCATATACAATGGTAATACCAAATAGAAAACAATTGAATATAGAAGTAGTCAAGGCCTCAAAAATGTAGCTTGGAACCCGAAGATCAGCCCGGTTGCTAACTAATCCGCATGCGTCCTGTAAACAGTTAAGCTTCATTTTTGCCGACGTCGAGCCAATCAACGTCGGCTAAAGGAATTTCTCAGCCAAACAACATCGTCATAATTTTCGTGACGTAAAATGCAAAAGCGCTTGGTGCTAGTATAGAACCTTTTTCCTGTCATCATCGTACAATTTATAAAATTGTAAATCGTAAGCAATAAGCATCCAAAAAATACAATTTTGGTTGTTAATTTTGGCTTTTTAGCAGCTTTAGTTTGTGTTCGTGTTGTTTTAATTTCAAATTTAAATTATTTCAATAGCCTTTCAGTTTATTGCTGTACTATTTTGCTTTTTTCTGCTGTTCTGTTAAGTTCTGTGCTATTAAATGATTAGTTTAAACTTGAAACTGAAGATTCCGGAACCTTTCAACATTATTCTATTTGCAATTATTAACAAGCCCAAATATCCATAAAAAAAAACGTGGATGCCAAGAAGAACAAAATTATAAACGTGCAATGCATAGTGTGAGAAGTGTGAGATGCTGAAAAACCTCCAGTGGATGGAGTTTTCTTGGGGTGAGTAGATGTAGTATGTATTTACTTTTTTTTTATACTTGTAGATTTCTATGTAGATAACTAAGGGATAACATTTTTATTGGCAATATTGCGTAACTAAAGGCTTTGAAAGAAATCTTCACAATTAAAGAGATGCCGTCCTATAGCAACATCAGTACCTAGCATTTTTGCACTTTATTAAAAAGTCTATTTGTCTAAAATAAATATGAGAGAAAAAGGAATTTTCTCTCGTATGTATCTAGTTGAATGAGTATCGGAAAAGTAGTTAGTTAGGTATTTAGGTAGCTACTTATATGATATGAAGTACTACCTATTTTTATTTTTACATAAATGTGGTTGGTGTAGGTAATATACTACCAACTACCATAAACTTTGAACTCATATTTTGAACATGATAAGACCAATAATGGATTCCAACCCAGGAAATGATGAGGAGGATTATAATTTAAGAAGTGTTGATTGTTGAAGCTTGTCATAAGAGTTATTTAATAGAATTGGAGGTAGCTAATAATTTTTTTTTAAATCATTTCAGATTTCTATAGGATCCAGTGGTTAAAATTTCTGGCATAGATTTTAGTGTTGGTTGTGGGGTTATGCATCTAGGAGAAATTGACTTCATCATCCGGAGCCACTTTATAGGCGAATGGCACTTTATGGCAGAAGACCTGGGAAAGAAAAAGTTGAGAAAATATGCTGCTCCCACAGTCCAGGTAATTAGAAATTATTCTTTATGCAAAATTAATTTTTGTTTTTCTTCTAAATTTAGAACTACCTGTTAAATTTAACTGTTGGGTACTGATAGTTTTCCGAGCCTTACATGATGAGAGATTTAGATAGAGATCAGAAATAGTGACACAATATGTAGAGAAAAAAAACATTGATTTATTTTTTTTAGCTATAAATGGTGGGTTTATTCATGAGAATAAAGAATAACGTTTAAGAATGAAAGAATCTCGGAAAGAATAAGTTGTAATGGTTGGTTACGCATTAACCAAAACATGTGATTATTAAACAAATATTGCTTAATGCTTACCTAAGGATTAAGCTATCTTTCAATTTAAATGGTTTTATGTTTAAATAATATTGTAGGTAGGTTATTCCTAAGCTCATTCCTAAGTAAAACCATATTATTATGCTTAAGGCCATATTGTTATTCTGATGTATAAACAGCACAAAGTAATTTGTTCTGTAGAGCCTATAGAGCATGTCATGCTTACAATATTTTTCTTCTATGTGTCAATTAAAGGTTCAATAACACTGATATTATATACCTAGAACATTTAGGTACATCCACAACCTACAGGATGATAGAATACTAGAAAATATTGACAAACAAGTCCATGGAGTTTGGGCAACATCAAGTGTCCTTCAGAGGATTTATGCAATTTGGCACTTCAACTTTGAATTTTATCTTTTCAAAACTCAAAGGATTTTATAAATGTTAGATTTTCGACCAACTTTGGAAAAACAATGTGAAGCAAAAGATACATTGTCCAAACTGTGTAACTTTTTTCCACAAGTTTTGATGACATTCTGAGTGGTATCCTTATCATAAGACTTTGGAAACTATCAGTCCCTATTGCCAGACTCTGACCCTGTATATAATTTCCTATAACCTGGTATGAACTTTTGTAACATTAAAGGAAGAAATACAGGGTGATCGTTTGGAGTTTAACCATGGGGATCTTGGTTATTTGAAGAGATACAACGAAGGTTAAATTAGGGCAAAGTTGCGCAATTAGAAGTGTATAAAAGTTGTTTTCAAATTTTGAAAACTTCGGCTGATTTTGGAAATATTCACAAAACGTTTTTATTTTTTCTAGCCTTAATTTAATGAGTTAATTAAAAACAACTTAACACTTCTTCATAGCCACTTTTTGCTTTCTTCAACGCGGTAATTTCAAATTTAAAATCCGACGTTTCATTTTCATGCAAACAACATTGCTTCAATTTTTTTTAGATACAGTCCTGTATTTTTTATATCAGACTCTGAATCTCCCTGTAACTCTGCAATAATTAATATGCAACAAGTAATAATTAATTTTTAAATTTAATTAGAAAGAGCAAGTGCCTTAATAAGGCATTGCTCTTTCTAATTAAAATATGGTACTTATACAGACATCACAGTCAGATGAGGGAGTAAAGTTATTTATGTTCTATTTAAAATTATATAATATATATCTGTCAGTTTTTTGCTCCAGCATGGATAAGTCTTAATAGTTATTTTCATAGTTAAGTTTCATTTTCACAGTTAATAGTCACTAAGTCTTAATAGTTGTTTTCATTAACCGACCGCCCTTATCGCTTTGGCGGAATGTATGACCGTTAATATATTTATTTCCTGTCAATCTCTAGGTCCAAAATTCAAGTTTGATGAGTGTACAACCATTGACATGGAGGAACCGCAGAAGGCGAAATATGTTCGTCGCAAGAGCGTCACATTATTTTCAAAGGCAAAACAATTATTAGGGTCCAAGACCCGAATAAAATCTTTGAGATCTCTTCTAATAGTTATCAGGAAAAAGGAACTTCTATCTAATGAATCCATAGATCATCTACTGGAAAGATTGTTTTATTATATAATATGACAATAATAATTTATAATAATTTATAATAATTATCATGTTAGCTCTCTCTACTTCAAAGCACAGATTGTTAAAACGTAGATAATTTAAAAAAAAATCTCAAAATCAGTTATTGAATACAGGATGTTAAAAAATTATTTTGCTCTTTAGTTTTTAATTTATTTTTATTTAGGTATGGTTTTTATAATTCTTATATACTTATCAAGACTTGTAATAACTGACACAAAAAAAAATAATAATAACAAATTAACCTTACATCCTCTTATTTGACTTTAATAGCTTTACAAAGAAATAAAACTTAATCGAAGGATCCTTTGGAATTATTGAAAATTGCTTTCTGAAATACACTGTAAATAACACTACAATAACCTATACGTTGAATACATAAGTTATACGTTTTTTTAAGTAAAATAAGTAAAAAATCAATGTCGTTTATTTTGATTTTGGTGCACAAATAAACATGGCATATATAAAATATGTGTTTTTAATTTACCTAACATTTCAAACCTTAATATCACATATCTTCAACATATGTTTCCTAAACCTCTGAATGAAGAAATCCACATTTTTTGTTTTTCAGATTACCGTAAAATAGTTGTATTGTTTCATTGACCATTACTCAATTGAAGATATCTTTTTATAGGCTAGTGGTACCCAAGAGTTTTATAGACGTCATAGCAGTACAGTTCTTCAGCATGCAGAAGTGGCGCGACCTTTTTTACGCGCTTGTCTTCATTCATCTTCAAATTTAAACTGTGGGTTTCAATGCAGGATGGAAACTCCATATCCGAACTACTTCCGTTTTCCTTCCCAGGAAATTGGAAGCCAGTATGACAGACTTTCTTTGTCCTTCACTTAGACCAATGTTTATCAACCCTGTAACAAATAAAAACACCGATACATTTTTCTAATGTTGAATATGTAACAATTGAATTGGCAAATAAAATTCTCAATTTAATATAAAAATTAATTGTTTTGAGCACATTTGATCAAAAGACTGCTTAATCATAATTAATGTAATAATGTGATCACGGAATGCCTATTAATTGATTAAGTCATATGCTCCCTATTAGTTTTTCGATCCTCTGCTTACTTTCCAGCAGGAGTAATTAGTAGAAGGCATATTATAATAGAGAGGAATTACTAACTTCTTCACCTGCACGTTATCTTTGTACTTAAACATTTTACTTTTTTTCATGATTTTTCATCGTACTGAAAATAAAGTATAAAATATATGAAATACAAAACCGTCATTTTTTATTAATGAAGCGTATTGCAAATCCATAATTAACCAATAAGTATTTGATGACAATTTTCAGGATTATTATTACACAGAAAAAAATGAGTTTTTGAGCAGAATATGTGCATATAGTAAGACAATCGCAAAAAAAGGATTATTCAAGTGAAAAAAGGACTTTTGTTAAACTGGCAACACATTTCATAGCTTGTTGGCTAGACTTGACGAAGAGACAAAAAAATAGGAACTACATTCAGGAATCAACTGAGCGAAAATTATTGAGTGTGTTAAGTGTCAACAATGTGAGCAATCTATAAACTAAACCAAGAATCAATTGAAACGATACACCCCAAATTTTGAATGAAATTTAAAACTGTCTCTCTAAAGCCACTCAACCGATTTTCGTTGTAAATGCCATTTTGGTAAGATCCAGCTCGCCCTGTGCATAGTCTTTATATTCCATATAAAATTTTTATCAATATTTGTATTATGGGGCAAATTGGAGCTCCAGTGTTAAATGATAACTCGTTAAAAACTAAATATCTATGGAACCAGGCAAAATATCCAAAAAACACCAAATATGTCCCAAGGTATGACGCGTCTCCACATACTCCCGTAGCAAAACATGTTCTGAATTTTTTTTCCGCAAAATTATCTGCTCAAAAAGGTTTTACAAAAGTGCATCAAGTTTTGTTGAACCCTGTATTATGTAACCTGCAAAACATATAAGCGAGTACATAACCACTTAAAGCAGTTTATACACGGATCTTACCAAAATGGCATCTCCAATGAAAATCGGTAGAGTGGCTTTAGAGGTAGACAGTTTTAAAGTTCATTCAAAATTTAAGGTGTATCATTTCAATTGATTCTTAGTTTAGATTAAAAGGAGGGTTTAATCAAGTATGAAATTTGATGCTAACTTACATGCTTGAAACCTTAGTGGCACCCTGGAATTTCTTTGAAACACACAAATCTTTTCCTTTATTATCTATTTATAAGTCGCCTTTCCATGGTTGAATCCTAGGTTGGTACTACATAAGGAAAAAAACTCTGCCACATCTCATTTCCACAAAAAAACCTCTTCTCAAGACTATTCTGAAACCCTAAAACAAGATAAGAGGTAAGTAAAAAAAGAGATAAAAAACAGGGTTTACACAATATGTAATTATTTACCCTCATATCTCACTAAAAAAATTAATTTGGTACCTTAACAGTAAAAGGCTTCTGAACTTTAGTCGTTGCAAAAGAAAAGTAATAATTTAACTTAAGTGCTAAGATGCATCCTTATATTGTTAGTTTTTTGGTACAAAAGTATGCCTTCTAATATGCTTCTTAGTAAATAGTGCACCCGTAAACCTTCATAAATACATTTCTAGTAAGGTAGCTGACATAGACATAAGTATGCAGAAAAGCTAATGCAGCATAAATTGCCAAACCAGCTACTGCTTTTGAGTCAAAAATGAGAGGAGAGCTTATTGTGCACACATTGAAAATGGCATAGGCATAATCTATTTCTGGTCCTAGTAGTTTTAATGTAAGTATCAAAATCTTTATACAAACCTTAACTGCACTGTGGATGTACCCATAGCATAATTGTCTAGCAAGACGAGAGTCACTTTGCTTCCATATGAATAGGATATAAATACATTATTAACTGGGATAGTGGATCTCTGGCCTAATAGAGCATCTGCTGGAACTTGATTAAAATATATCCTTTTTCTCTTTTAAACAAAGGTTCTATATACTCTCCAGTGTGCAGGACTTACTAAACCCTTCCTAAAAAACGAGAATTTTTAACTTACCTACCACAACCAGTGTTTATCATTTCAAAATAGGGGTAAGGATAGCCGATAGCCCTACTTAATCATACTAGCAAATGCAAATGGCATAAGTGATGAACAAAATGAAAGGAGAGTGCCATACTTATGAGCTGTTGAATAAAAGAAAAGTTGTAAAGCATACATGAGCCCTAACCTTACTGTGGACTCATGTATGCTTTACAGTCTTTACAACAAGGCCAGGGTTGTCAACAGCTGTGAACACAATGTTCCTTTGTAGGGACTATTTCAAAAACTACCTCAAACTCATGCTGCCCCTACCTTTCATTCTTTCACACCAACACCATACCAAATTATTACACACCTAGATACTGGATACTTACATCTTTAGGTACTACACAAGCACAAGACTGTACTGAAAAGTGTGTGTAGATCATTTGATAATAAGAAAAATTGATATTATTGAGAAATGAGTGGAGCAGAAACAGGAAAACTGGGTGCCGGCTGGTGTACCTGCATGACGCTTTCTCGAAATACGAGAATCCAATAAATCCATCACTTGACACGTTGCGTTAACGAATCTCGCGCAATTCTTGCTAAACAAAGATTCCTTTTACTAATTGAAAACAGCAATTCTATTACACCAACTTTGCTGAAATTAAAAATTACTGTAAATTATTTGCAAAACGTAATTTTTGATTGTCAAAATGGCCGGAACCGTAAACAAAAGAACCCAGTAACCCAGAATCCTCATAATAAATTTTGCGCATGCGCAGTTAAGACCAACCGGGCTGATGTCGGGATTCCAACGCCTACTCGAACGTTCACATTTCGAACATTGGAACCAAAGGCGACTCTTCGTATAAATCTCAACAGTATTCGGGTAATACCCTTTGTTGCTTGAATTTTCAAATATTTGACATTGACATTTAAAATTTTTAGTGAATGTATCATAATATGTGTAATTCAAGCGCAAAATGTTTTTGTAGCTCTCGATCTGCGCTTCGCTTTGCGTCGCGCGTTTAACGTTTCTCATCGAGCGACAAAATATCCCTTTGCGAACTTAATACACAAATAACTATTTTCTACAAACCTATTTAAAAAATTATAATATAACACTAATGAACTACCATATCAACTTACACCAAGGCCTTACTTGTCCGGATTTCGACCGAAGGATAGATTTTTGCCGCTGGCTATTAAACATGGGGGTCTATGCAATATTAGGCAATACGGATTTTCGATGTTTTTTGAAATTCACAAGAAAAAGGGCAGCAAATTAAGTACTTTTATGGAAAAAAAATGCGGATGAACCATATTTGTTCTAGAAAAAAAATGTTAATATATTATAATAGAGGATGACGTGAATTATAATACCTAATTATACAGGGTGTCCCAGATAAAATGATATACATGGGGATTTTGTAAACGATAAGAGATACAGTTTCAGTTAAATGGGGAAAAAGTTGTGCTGTTCCAAGCCTAATCAGATGCGATATTAACATCCACGATATCTACAGGGGTTTTCAAAATCTAAAAATTGGGTTTTTAGAACACCTGCAATAATCTCGCCATCTTGAATCCGATTTTAATAAAATTTGGTAGTTTTGGGTTATCTACTATGACCAATCGATTGACGTTGACGATATTTTTCTAGACATTTTAGATTTTTTTGCAACCATAGTCGACTTTGTTATTTCTTGTGGACGCGATATTAGATTTATACGTCATTAAATAGCAAGTAAAAAGACCTTTTCAACCATGTATAACAAACCTATCTTGTATGGCGTTAATTAAGTTTATATAAGAAAACATTTTTTCATTTAGTTGGCTGTGAAAACAAATGTCGGGATTGTTGTCATGGCAATGCCATCGCTGTCAAAAATTTTAAACTTTTGAAATAATTGTGATATTTTTAAAGTTATTGATCTTTGTAATAGGTTTGACATTTTGAATAATTATTTTTTGGTTTCTTTTATTAAGATTTATGTTAATCAAGTGTTTTAAAATAAACAATTTCGTTAGTAAACGAAATTTTTATATCAAAAAAATTAATTGAAGAATTCTAAATTTATTTATTTATTTATACAAGAAATTTATCACAAAAACAATTTCGTTTTTGTGATAAACTCTCTTTACTCAACAATAAGTTTAAGATGGAGAGATTTACAAATAGAGAAAAAGTAGATTTATATGATTGCTCCATATTGTGCCGCAGAAATGCTGCACGAGTGAGGGGAAATATACAATGAGCGCTTTTTAGAAACGGTCAGTATTTTGCAACTGGTTCCTCATAAAATGCCAGGAATCTTCTAGATTTCTTTTAAAAGTGTTGTGGTCGGACGAATGCAAGTTTACTAATTGTGGTGTATTTAATACACATAATAATATTTATTGGGCCGATGAAAATCCATTTAGAAACCGCGAAGTTCACCATCAAACAAGATGGGGATTTAATGTTTGGATAGGTATTTTCAATGGACATGTTTTATTTAACATTTTTTAATGACAACCTAACAGGACCAAGATATTTAGCAATTCTTGAAAATTACGTAGAACCCAGTTTAGAAGAGTTGCCTCTTCATGACATAGCCAACATGTGGTTCCAACAAGATGGCGCCCCTGCACACAATTCTGCAATTATTTATAATCACCTAAATGAAGCATATGGAGATAATTGGATAGGAAATCAAGGTCCTGTTGCGTGGCCTGTCCGCTCACCTGATTTGACGCCTCTTGATTTCTGTGTATGGGGATACCTAAAAGATAAAGTGTATTACACTAATCGTAATACAGTAGAAGAACTTGAAGCAGCCGTTCGACAAGCAAATCAAGAAATGCCACGACAAATTGTCGAAAATGTTTGTTTGGCTAAATTGGCTATATTCTTGATAGGTGTACATTGTGTATTAACAAAAATGGAGGTCTTTTTGAACACTTTATTAACTTATTAATAGTTAGTTAATAAACTTTATTAACTTATTATTTTATTTCGGTTAATTGTTGATTGTTATTTGTTTAATTTCATTTATCGTTGTAAGTTAGAAATAATTGTTCTTATTTTTTCAATTTAATTTTCATAATAACAAACATTTTATACATATGGTACCTAATTAATTTATAACTTTGTTTTAATAAATGACTTTCTTGTTTGAACAAAAAAACCTCTTGGTTCTTTTTCTTGTTAAACCTCTTGCTTCAGTTAAACCTGTCCTAAAGGACAGGACTAACCTGAACTAAACCAAAGGAAAAACAGAACTAAACTAACCTGACCTAACCAAAGGCAAAGTAAAACTGAACTAACCTAACTAACACCAGGAAAAATCAAACCAAAGGAAAAATATAAGTGAACTAACCTGAACAAACTTAGCCAAAACAAAGTAAAACTGAACTAGAGTTTTACTTTGCCTTTGGGCTGCGCTGCCAGAACGTAGGGGCCATTGCGAGATCCGATACATAACTACCTTCTTCCGAAAAGGCCTAATTTCTGGATATTGAGGGCAACCTCTGGCTACTGGCAACCTAGCTGCTCTTATTAGAGCAGCTGTCACCTATTGGTGACAGCGACAGCTAATCCCAAGTAAATAAATTGAACTTAATTATGAATGCGCCGTTGTGCATTAACATGTAAATAAACCGTTCAATTTTTTTGGTATTTTTTATTATTTTTTTAGTTCAAATATGAATAGTCCGCAAATTTGTTTGCTTTAAACTACTTAATTTGATGCCTTCTTTATTGTAAATTTCAAAAAACCTCCAAGTTCCGTAATACCTAATACTGTCCAGCACCAAACATGGTAGCAGAAAATCCTCAATTTCTTTCAAATGTGTTGTCGACTGACGAAGTCACCTTCGGTAGCGATGGGCGATTAAACTTACATAATACGCACTTTTGGGCCTGAAATAATCCGCGCTGGCTTGGAGATAAGAGGTATAGTGTAAATGTTTGGTGTGGGATAAGTGGAGGGCGGTCCCTTATTTTGAACATGGCATTAAATGGTCGACCATACCTACATTTCTTAGAAAATGTTCTTCCAATTTTAATGGAAGATTTCCGTTGGACGTCCGCCAAAATATGTTTTTCCAGCATGATGGTTGTCCCACCCATTATGCCCTGCTGTTCACCAGTATTTAGTGGCCACTTTCCCTAATCGTTAGGTCGGAAGAGGAAGCCTGTTCCCTTGGTCTCCAAAGCAAGTGTTTGTAATGTAATTCGCTACAAAAATACTTAACACAAGAATCCTTAGATTTTGCCTTTTAGAATGATTATAATTGCGCACATATTAAAACTTAATGAATATCTCTAGGTCTCCCGATTTAACTTGAATTGATTTTTTTTCTGGGGCAGGATTAAGGATATAGTCTTTGCAACAAGGCCAACTTCCTGCGAGGATATGATTGCATGAATTAGGAATGCCATCTTGAACATCCCAAGAGCTGAAATTGAGACTGCTGTTAGTTCTTTCAACACATCAGGGTCTTCACACGTGCACCCAAAATGACGGAGGCCATTTTGAACACCTGGGTCGCCATTAGATCACTTTCTTTTTCCTGTCATGGGATTTATTAAAAAACGGTTCTTCTTAAAGCCACAGACCATATCATAAAAAGAATTCATTCAATTAACTATATTGTACTTACTAAAATCTCCGGAAATGGTCCGCTACGCGTCGTTCGGTCATTGCAATCAGCGCGCGGTAAAGCACTACTTCCCGCACTTGTTAGGTAAATAACTAATTTAAAACGGTCATCTATTTGGCTGTCAAAGGTCAAAAGGAAACAACGAAAGAACAAAAAATGTGGTTTTACTTTGATTATGTCATCCTTTTCTGTCAAAAATGTATAGCCTTCAAGATGACGTTTTCTAATGAACACTTTTACCTAATAATGGATAAAAATAATAAATAGATTTCCATACTTACACTAATTTTACTTTAATTATTCCTGTGTCATTCCAAGAGCATTCCTAGAATATTCAGTGTTATCTGGGGAAGATATTAGGAAAAGCAAAAAACCGTTGGATTCACTGAGAACGGTGTGCCTGTTCTAATGTCTCTAAAAATACGAAATTTACTATCGGTACTATAGATTTATTTATTCGATTGTATCGATAACTATCAACAGCATATATTATCGATAGTTTTTCATCGCACTATAGACTATTTTGGAAATAATTGAACACCGAAGAACCCCGAAACGGAAAAAGGACACAATATTAACATCACAAGCGAATAATTTATTATAAGTGTTTATTTAATATTTTCAACATTTTAAATTAAACATAATAATTACAAGGTGAAATAATTGAAATAACAGCATTAGAAATTTCGTGACTTAGAGTGTACTACGCACAACACAACCAAAAATTTACTCAAATTTACTTTATACTTGCTAAGATTGAAGAAATGTAGTTATCTGGGTTTACCAATTCTAAACAACCTAAACAGAAGAAAATTAGGAGTGGATATTTTATTGACAACGAGCAATACTTACCAACTACGTCGCAAAATTCGCCGAAAGAAGTGCATGGGAGGAGGTCTTCTGTGTAATAAGCTAACAATTTTTCAGAATTCTTTATCAGTGCTTCATCATTGTGACGAATATAATCGGCTAAATTCGTCGGCCACTGTTCAAACTCACCTTCCACATCCTATTAACCAATTTAAGATATAAGTTTAAGCGGTATTTAAGCTGATTTTAATTTACCTTAAAGAAATACGTGTAGATGCCATCTATCAAGCCGAAGAACAACAGATACGGCTTGTAGACGTTATAATCTTTGATCGATTTATCACTAAGGCCCGTGCCTGGTCCGCCGGGCTGGACCGACCTGGCTTGGGCAGTCACCAATAACCTGAAGATGTTTCAATGTAAAAACAGCTCGAAGTGTTGCAATACAACTTAATTGTTACCTCGAGAGATGCGCAAGGCGCTCTTTTTCCCATTCACCTTTGCTTTTGAGGAATAAGGCCATGGCCGCCATGTACAACGGACCGTCTACTTGATAGGCCAAGTCCACTGTAATGTCGGACGTAGTGTATAGAGTTAAGGCGGCGAATTCTCTCGAATAGACTCTCGTTCTGAGAAAAAAACAAGTACATTCATAAGTCATTAACATTCATAATTTAGGCAATAATTTAGGGAAAAATTAACCATATATCAGATCCCTTTAGAGATCACCCATTTCTATGACACTCTACGAGTACCTTTTTTATGGCGCTTTTATATTCCAAATTTAATCTTAAACAAAACGCGAGATTCCAATAAATAATCGCTGAAAAAGATTTGGATACAAGCGATCACGGAAAGAAACAAATGGCACTAGCGAAATATACTCGCTGATGAGGCCAAAAAAGAAAAAAAAAAGAAGAAAGCTGTGGATGGTTACAACAATATATTACTCATTCACTTATTTTTGTCATCTAGTTACCTTCATTCTTCATTTTAGTTACCTCCATTTTTTTATACCCATTTCCTTTTAACACATGTTGAGAAGATAAGATAAAAATGTCAAAGACAATTTTTCAACTCCTAATTTACGTCAATAATAAGTGAATAGCTTATAGTGTGCAATATTGGAAATTACCGATGGCCGACCCCCGGTCGTCATAATGGTTTTAACGTCCCTTCGACTTTGGCATTCAAAACAAAACGCGTGTTGACCACCCAATTATCTAAAAAATTGTAAATTAAGCCGTCATTACTTCAGGTGAATAGGCATATCCCACATATTTTTTTATTTGTTATTTTAAGAGTTCATATCAAAATAGATAACAAGTATTTTTTTATTTTTGAAAATCGCCATTTAAACACTTGCACAAATTAAAGTAAACTATGATTCCGCCGTTTGTGTTTAAAATGCCCGCTAGCGTGGTGACGTATTATACTCGGAGCCAATTAGCTACAGCGCCGTTGACAGGATAAGGTTGATAAGGAAAGAGGGTTATTTCCTACAATGCGGGTTTCTTAATTAGTTTTTGTAGAATAAAAGTATATATTTAAAGTATGGAAAATAAATGTTTATATTAACATACCTCAAAGTGATCTTCACAAGCATACAGAACTTGTTGTAAAGAACCTTCTGAATCATAGTTTACAACTGTAATTGTCATTTACCAAACCGTCGAACAAATTATTCTATCCAATAGAAACGCTTAAAGTCAACTACGTCATAGCCGGCAAAATTCTTCCTTTTAAATTTCTCTTCTAAGTTTAAAATAAACTGCTCAACTTAAAGTTCGGCACAAACAATTTTTCGTGTCATTTTCAATCAGCTCTAACGTTTTAAGCAATGAATTGTTATAAATACAATTTGCACAGTCTGAAACCTCATTTTCTCTAGATTAAAGGAGCGAATAATTTAAAAAAAAAAAAAAAAAAAACGACATTGTCTTTGTTATATAGGGTGTGAAACAAAGTGATGCAAAAAATTCAAAATTTTAATGTTCTACCATTTCGCAATAAGCTATTTTTTTTTCTTATCGTTTTCAGGTCAGGAGTAAGCCAACATCCATATCTCGGGATCTTTTCGAAAGATTTTTTATTAAGGCACTCTGAATTTTTATACAGAGCGAAACGTAAAATGTGTGAAATTCTTGTTGCTGATATTTTTAAATCGTCGTAGTTCGGAAAAGCGGTAAAGAATCTTATTGTGTTTCCCTCATTTATTGACATATTGTTTGCGGATTGTTACTCATTCAAAAAATTAAAAAATAAGTGCCGTTTTTTCTAGCATACTAGCATTTAAAAAATATGATACCATTATTGTTGATACTCGTGAGTTATAATAACAATATTAAATAAAATAACCTTTCTAGAGGTAAGGGGAAATTGAGTGATGCCGTCGCAGATAGCCAACATCAATATCTCTAGACGTTTTGGTCATTTTTTTGTTTTTAAGGTATTAGAACTTATACAGAGGGAATCAAAGTATTCTTAAAAAGTTCGTTAGTATTTTTTTTAAATTGTCGTAATTCGCGGACAAGTTGACGGATTATTATTTTTATTCTTTGGATCGACAGCATTATCTAGAAATTGTTTCTCAACAAAGGAGTTTTCCAAAAGTGATTACTGAATTACAGGTACGGACTCGACAAAATAAGTATACGGAGTGAGTCATAATGGGTGGTCGAAAATGAAATGTCATATTTTTTGGTCGGTTTTAAGGGGGGTTTGTCATACAATTTTGTTACCTATCGAGCTTCGTTAAAAAGTTACAGGTGTTGAAATTAGAATTTTAAACTGCATATGTATTGATTATTCCGAAAGCGTAAGAGATATTTGATTGAAATTTTCTACGTTTTGACTGATATGAAGCGCGCACATTTTGCAATAAAAATGTATTTTTATTTCCGCCAGTGGCGCGCATACCAGCACGTGGATTTACATTATTTTATTTGAAAAAAAAGTAGCCCTGTTTTTTTGCAAAATGACTCTTAGTTTTTTAATACCCATTCTACTGTAAAGAAAAGAGCCCTCTTGGGGTTTTTTAGTACGACGCACCGTTTTCGAGTAAATAAATAAAAATCAATGAAATGTATGTAAGTAAGCGGCGAATAATTTCATTTTGATGAAAAATCTAAAATATTCGATTATTTAAAACTTGAATTATGTTGCAAATCAATATAGTATTTTAATGGGCATTCAAAAACTAAATTTTCGAATGATGACGTCCCACTTTTATTCAAATAATATATGTCGACGTGTTGTTAAGCGCGCCACTGGCGGAAATAAAAATAATTATTTATAGCAAAAAGTGCGCCTTATATAGCAGTCAAAACGTACAAAATTTCAATATCATGTAACTTTTTTACAAAGCTCGCTAGGTAACACAATTGTATGACAGGACCCCCTTTAAAATCGATCAAAGAATATGAGATTTTATTTTCGACCACCCATTATGATTCACCCCGTATACTAATTTTGTCAAGTCCGTACCTGTAATTCAGTAACCACTTTTGGAAAATCCTCTTGTGAGAAACAATTTGCAGATAATGCTGTCGATCCAAAGAATAAAAATAATAATCCGTCAACTGGTCCGCGAATTACGACGATTTGAAAAAACTACTAATGAAATGTACAATACATTAAAAACAAAAAAATACAAAAACGTCTAGAGATATTGATGTTGGCTATCTGGGACGGCATGACTCAATTTCCGTTTACCTCTGGAAAGGTTGTTTTATTTAATATTGCTATTATAAGTCACAAGTATCAACAATAATGGTATATTTTTTGAATGCTAGAATACTAGAAAAAACGGCACTAAGTTTTAAATTTTTTGAATGAGTAACAATCAACAGACAATATGGCAACAAATGAGGGAAAACGCAGTAAGATTCTTTACCGCTTTTCCGAACTACGACGATTTAAAAATATCAGCAACAAGAATTTCACACATTTTACGTTTCGCTCTGTATACAAATTCACAGTGTTTTAATAAAAAATCTGGCAAAAAGGTCCCGAGATATGGATGTTGGCTTACTCCTGACCTAAAAAACGATAAGAAAAAAATAGCTAATAGCGAAATGGCAGAACATCAAAATTTTGAAATTTTTGCATCACTTTGTTTCACACCCTATATAATAAAGATAATGTCGTTGTTTTTTTCAAAATTATCCGCTTTCTTAATCTAGAGGAAATGAGGTTTCAGACCGTGCAAATTGTATTTAAAACAATTCATTGCTTAAAAAATTACAGCTAATTCAAAATGACAAAAATGACACGAAAAATTGCTTGTGCCGAACTTTAAGTTGAGCAGTTTACTATAAAATAAAACAAATGGTATTATTTACGTATTTTAAATCTATTCTTTCAATCTAAAGTGAAAGATACATGATTTTCCATTATGTGGGATAGGCCTATTGCGCCAGTGGCTACGCTCGTGGGCTCAAACGACACCTTCGGTAATGATGGCCTACATTATATGCTTGTTGGATAATGTATTATAAGGAGGTGAAGTTAACTTCCCTACGGTCATATTATTCTCAACTTGGTGGAACATGAACATAACTGTTGAAAATGTTGATGACAGGGAGAAAAGTGTTGGTAATCCAAATTCCTGACACAAAAACTTACAAAATTTTGAAAAAATACATTGGACAGAATTTCGATAATTGTCTGCAATATTAACAAATTCTGGGGCCAATTTCTCAGTACCACTGAACAGACATGGAAAGAGGCGATAAGATTTCATCATAGAAGGCCACGTTGATGACTCCCTTGCCAATGAAATAATGTTCTCATAAAATACTGTGATAGATCAAAAGATATTACAACTCTAGCAGTTAATTTATAGAGGTCGACAACAGAATTAACCATTTTGGTGCCTCGTGGGACACATAAAAACCAGGACAGTCATTTCATCAGTGAGTCACGAGATGCAATTGAGTACTTTAAGAAAGTGTAGTTTTGTTTGTAAATGATATGAGCGAGAAAATGAGTGAAATAATTTTTTTCATTTAAGTAAATTAAGTTCTTAAATTCTCTTAAATCTTTTTTAAGAAAACTATAAAAAAAATCGTAGCAAGCCATGGAACTGAAACACTTGACCGAGATAAGTTCATAAAAAAATTGATAATAGGAACTATTAAAGACCTTTGACTTTCAATTGATTTTATGAAGTCATCTCAGACCTACTGTTGTAATTCCATGAGCTGCTTGAGTTTTTTTTTAATGGACGCACATTGCAATGTTATTATCATTGTATTTAAATCTAATAGTAGATCAATGGAAATTATGATGGTGTCAGTTAGATCATAGGCTTCAATTTCAAGCGATTATTTGAACGGCATTCGATTATTGACATTTTTTTTCTCACATTTCACATAATACGGACTTCAAGTCAGCTAGCCAAAGATCTATTTTTAGTTTTGTAAACTTGGTACATCGAGCGAATCTGGAGACCCCCTCCTGTTTAACTGGTTAAAGCTGGTGACGACATCGACACCACGATCTCAGTTAGACAGAGTGCTAATTATGTAAGTGTTAATCTCTCCAAAGCATGCATATAAAATTTGTCAAAATAACACTAAGTGTTAATATATTATCATATTCCTATATATCATATTAGGTATATTCATTTTTTGCTAATGTGATTCCTAAGGGCTGGGCCTCAAAAGGGGCCTCTTGAAGTTTACATCCTGGGTTCTAATTTTTTATTTAATTTTTAAATTGGGTACAGGAACAATAACATAAAGTGACCCCTATTTTTAACCCCTTTGACACTGTAGCCAGAAAAAATGGGGTATTCCATTTAAAAATCACGAGTTATCGTCATTTTTCGAGTAAATTTTTGATACGTTTTTCTGAGGATCTGGAGTATTATTTTTTAAGTTGTGCCGGGTTATCAAGTACTTTATGTCTTGTCAATTGCCACCAGAGGAACTTGAAAAAATCTAGTGGCCTGACTGACAATCATGATTTAAATCTGGTATGTTTTTGCATTTTTTTTTTAAATGGAAAATAGAATAAAATCTGCTTCAGATAGCCTTAGGGTAACCTTAACATTTTTTCCTTAGAAATGAACGTAGAATTCAAAAATGCAAAAAAAAAGTGCATGGTACCATTGAAAATGTTTTAGACGTGGAGGCCCCATCGCAAATGCTAAACCCTAAAATTTTCAGAAAATTACCTTTTGTAGTTTTCGAAATATCGACCGCGGTAGTTCCCGGTGGAACACCCTGTATGTTTAAAATATATCCATCCTTATCCACTCAATTCAGTAAAGAAGCAGAAATCCTATTTTCGTTTTGATAGAGTAAACAGCTGACGTACGTCCTAAGACCCCCTCTGGTACAAGTCCCAAACTTTTCATTCATTTTTTTACTCGGGATTATATATACAATGATATTATGTTAAATTTGAAAAAAAAAACTCGCCAAATTCAAATATTGGCCTGAAATCAAAGCCTAGCAACATCGAACGAACATCAGCATAAATTCCATTGACCTACTATTAGATCTAAATACAATGATCGTTACCGAGTTGTACCCGGTGGTCAAAAAAGGAGTACCTCAAAAACTTTAAACGATAAAAGTTTGCAACAAAAATCACATGTAAAAAAACACTTTAAAATATATTCATCCGATCGGTTCACTCGTTCTAAGCGCGGTCACCCTTTGGTAAATTTCAAAAAAACGATGCCAATTTTTTTGCTGTTTTTTATCGAAATGTTGCGATTTCAATTCCATAAGAACGTAAAAACATAATTAGAGTGGAATTATAAATAGACTTTTTTCTAAATGCCTCCAAAGCACGTTCTAAAAGTACCTAAAAATCGACCACGGTCTATCCCCCAAAGTTTTGTACCTACGGAACTTTCTTGAACATGTAATGTGAAAGAGTACATCAAAAGAAACCATAAACCGTTAGATTCACTTCAGTCGGTCTACTCATTACAAATTTAGAGGAGGTCAAAGTTGGGAAAAAAAGAAGATTTATAAAAAATGCATTTATAAAGAAAAGATAATTCCTCTTTTGGTCAATTTAAAAAAAAAGAAACAAAAAATAGAGCACTTACGTATTGATCACGTAGAGTCCGACGTGAATCAAATAAGGCACCATGTGCAGGTTGCTCTGAGGTCCGCCGCCGCCCGTGTCCTCATGGAATGACTTCTCCTGCGCGAATCGCCACAACAGCAATTTCAAGTCGTGAATGGTGGACGCGTGGCCAATATCTCTGTAAAAAGTATCAAAGATTTTAGGACTAGATAAAAAGTTAATGCAAATCGAAGTAGCTACGCAGTGTCGCCAGGATTTTCTGTCACGTTATTATTATAATGTATATTTTGATTTTCCCAGGTATAATGTCCACGCTGCCTAAAATTAGAGGAAAACTCTGCGCTATTAAATTGACGGATATCTACCATATTGGGAGAGTGAGGCGTTAAAATAATAATAGTACAATGGAATATCGAATGGTATTCCATTGTATATGGTCTTATACTTAGTGTGTGTGGTGTAACTATGTGTGTGGGTGGGTGAATATATGTAAGTATATGTAGTAAAATTTTATGTGGACTTTATGTAATTGGTATGTAACTAAGAAATAAAAACACCACAATGAACTGGTTGGACATAAAATAACATGTTAACTAGCTTTTGTCTCATACAAAAAAAAACGTATGTATTGTTGCTCTAGGACCTGGTGTTCATTAGACAACATCTATGCACCTTTGAAATGCATTTGTTATTTTGAAGCACGTCGTGAATTACTTCGTTCTTTATTTGTCCGTCAACCTTTCAAATTTAGGTACGTTCACACTTTGCGAACGATTTATTGGTTGCATACTTTTACGCTCTCCGACAGTGTTTCCATCCTTTTTTTTCTCAATAAGAATCTAAGGACGGGAATACTCATATAAATTTAACAAAATAATGAATAGCAATTGACATTGACATTAATGACATTCCAAACAATCCAGAATGTTGATAAATAAACAAGACGGCATTAATTTACTAGAGATATTCCCGAGCTAACATTTTCCATCGAGAACTTAGAAAGGCACCCCACTCTTAGGAAGTGAGATAAACTAAAATATTGCCACCCTGAACGCCTGAATAGGCCTTTCGCCCTTACAAGAGGCGATTTTCATATTGATCCTTTGACTTCTGACGACGACAAAGCACTACAATCACCAGTCCCAGCACGGTGTAGCCTTTGGAGAGAGGAGTTTTTACGGCCTGCCCCTACTAACTGCAACTGCACCCAAAAGTAGCTACAAACCGTTTTGTGTTTTATTTCCGTAGAATGGGATAGGCGTGATTTTTCAAAGGTATTTAAAATTAAAACATTAGAGCTGAAGATGAAAATAAGTTTATAAACATATTGTAACCACAATTCCTGAAGCTAAACCTAGAAATTTTGCATCAAAATAGGTGAGGACTGCGACCATTGAGACCTAGAATAAAAGATATTTCCAAAAATGTATTTGTCAGTAGATACTCTCGAGGTTTAAATTTGTCCCCTCCCCAGCATGGAAAAGATATATGCAACGGTACTATTAGCAGTTTTTAAGGCACATGTGTACATGCATAAACCATTTTGGGTCTGAATGCCAGTTTTAATGTGATTCAAATGTATAAATAACTGAGATGTTTTGTCAGCATCACTATGAAGTCAGAATTTGAGTTGATTTTAAAAGTAAATAATAATTAAAATATTAGAGGTATAGACAAAAATAACTTTATAATAATACCTATTATAGGCCTTGAGGCATATTCCAGAAATCTTGGAACAGATCAGTATGGACTTGAGTTTACGAGCAAGAATGTAAAGAAAAAGAGGTTTATTGGTATATGTTTATTGGTATATTGGCATATATTTATAATGACAAGTAGTTTAATATGGGTTAAATTGTGCATTAATAGCTACTACATATTCCTAATTTATAGTTATAAACTGAATTTGTTTAAATATGTTATAGACAGAAATTAATTTTACAGTGATAAGTAATTAATAGTGTTAGACTGGATAATCTTGGTCAATGATCAGATCTGTAGTTTAAAGGATTGCTGTCCACCATGTTTCAAATCAAAAATTTACAAATTGGCTGGTTAAAACCTGTTTATTCAAAAGCGACAGTGCACAATTTCTATGATCATAAAAGTCCTTTTTGGAAATTGCAATCCAGATTGGGTTGATTATTACTATAAGCTTATTTTCAACCAATCCGATTGGCTGTCTTGTTATCAGTCATCAATCTGGTTGTTGGAAAATAAGCTGTAGAGATCAATCTGATCCAGGTTTACCATTTCCAAAAAGTCCTACTATGTTTATATTAACAGGATAGACATGATATGAATGATAAAATTTGAGTCACACACTTTGTCACAATAGGACGTTTCGGAAATATTGATCCTGGATCAGACTGATCCTAAAAGGTGATTTTCAGAAAACCAGATTGATGACAGTTTGAATCCGATTTTCACTCAATATGATCGGTAGAAACTCAGCTGATGGTAACCAACCTAATCCGAATTGCAGTTTTTGAAAATGGCTTCTTCTATTGGTATATGGAAAATTGACATATGGGTTCAATGGTATCTGCGTTTGTTGTGTTCAATAAGACTTGTAATAAAGCTAATCATATTTTGTTAATTTATTTTCACATTTTTATTGAGTTTTGGAAAGTCATGTTTCTATTCACTTATCAACTGTTTAACAATAAATTCGACCGAATAGACGAATCGAGACGCGGAACGATGAGATGAACTATAAAATCTCGAGACGGTAAGGAAACTTCCTACCGAGATGTGTATACTATTTCATATTTTTCGAATAATATATTTATAATATTTTTAACTATCTTTTTTAAAAATTAACAGTTAACTATCTTATCTAGTTCGATGCTACTAAGGACACCTTTTTAATCTATAAAGACATTAAATTTTAGAACCCAAGGATTAAGCATGGAAAATAAGGGTTGAAAGAGAGGCTGGTAATAAGCCATTACCGCCCTGGGGTGGTAATGAATACCCATTCATTACGCCTAATTTAGAGGTAGGTAAAAGGTAATTTTCCACCCTCCTATGACGTTGGTAATGATAGCATTACATATATGGTTGTAAATAAACATATTTTATAAATGTGTAAAATAGAAGTTGGATAAATAATTGATATAGGTGTTCTTGGGGTGTGGTCCTTGGTGATGGGAAACAAAAAAACACAGTGTTTTTCTATTTTCCTCAAACTTCTATTGTGCTAAATGTTTCGATGCCCTATGGGCCTCGACGCCCTATGGAAACAAAAAAACACAGTGTTTTTCTATCTTCCTTAAACTTCTATTGAGCTAAATGTTTCGATGCCCTATGGCATCTTCATCAGTAGACTGCAAAATACGGGGTGTTCATTATAAAACTTCATCTAGTTGGCTGTGAAATATCAAAAGAAAAGGATGCAGAAACAAAAGTCCATTTATTTTGATTATGTCATCCTTTTCTGCCAAAATTTCATAGCCTGCTAGATGAAGTTTTATAATGAACATAGTATAATATGGGCTATAAGTGACACGGTCCGTGAGACTAAGAGATAGACTTACATTTATATTGTACATAGGAAATAATTTTATTTAATATTAAAGTTAAAAATATGTAATAAACATTATAAAACAGGGGGAAAAAAGGGGGCGGCTTTTCACAAAACACTCTCACACTGGAGACGTGGCTGATGGACTTTCCTTCCTTTCTTGTGATGTCATCTTTCTCAATAGATTGGTGAAAATTGGTTACTCGTGTTGGTCAGACTTGGCATCAAGTTATGGCAACCAACACCTAAAGTGCTTCAGAAAGACGTTACGAGCACCCTACTAGTGGTCAGCGTGTTGTTTTCCGGTTTTTGTGGAAATGTGATGGTGAAGTTTGAGCTACATGCCAGGCTCCCGCCGTAACAAACCGCGGATGACCAGCAGTAATGCTACGGCCAGTAGCCAGACATGTAAAGTTGTTGTTGTTGTACGAAAAATTGCTTATTATGGTAGTAGGTCTAGGTTTGCTGTTGTTTTTTTATCAATGTGCAATATTTTGGTTATTAGGTAAATGAAGGAAATTGTGAAAATTGATGTTCCATTGCTAAGAATAAAAAACAAGAGGAGCAAAAAGAACTAACATCTAACATTCAACAGAAAAGGAGAAAATAGGCACTGTTGTTATAATATATATGAGTAAATTTTGCTTAGGCCGTCTGTGTCTGTTTTTGCGTTTATGTTGTTATTTTTTCTTATGCAGACCATTTCGTGAAATTCCCGTTTTCTTTTATTAGGTTCAGACTTTAATGTTGGTTTGCGTGTAGTGTAAGGGCGGTTGGGTTATTTTTGTTATGTTTGTGACCGCTAATTCGGTTGTTTATATATTGTGATTTTGGCCAATATATACGGCAGGGCAACCTGTCTGGCATGGTATTTCATATACCACATTGCTTTTTTTGTCGGTGGGCGTTTTGGGCTTCAGTTGTGTAAAGTGTTTTTTAAGTGGGTTATGTCCTTTAAAGCTGGTTGGATTTTTTTTCTTTTTTAAAGGTATTACGAATTTTTTTAGAGAGACCTGGCACGTATGGTATTGTTAGGTAGTTTTTAGTGGTGTCTTTTTTTTGTGGCTGTTTTATTGCATAAGCAAATGCACGAAGCATATCCATATCTACCTATTCACTTTAACTGACATATGGTTCCATATTTACGTCGCATTTCGGCAGTTGTGTTCGAACTCGGCGAGAAAGAATCAAATTCGCGCACTTCATTTTGATGTTAGTCCCTTAAAGTTTAAAAATTCGTCAAAGGGAGTCAAAGGGTAGGACGCCAAAAAGGAAACCATTAAAAAAATTAAAACAAAAAACGGTCGTAACTATGCCAATTTTTCTATTCAACTTTTCGGAATTAGACTTACCCCGCATAACCTCGGAGTTACGGTAAAACGCCGTAAATTTAAGTATTGAAAAAAAAAACGTAATTTTGACTTTGGTATGCATTTTTGTACCTACGCGCAATATATAAAAATCCCGTCAAATTAATAGTGTAAAAGTAATAAGCATCGGAATGAAAAAACTAAAAAAGTCGGGTTTCGAGAAATTGACTTATGGTTTTTGGGCGGCGCGTCCAGAGCGCTCTGAGAGTATTCATATCCTTTGTTTCTCAATCAGAATTTAAGGATAGAAAAACTCTCAGAGCGGTCCCCAGAAACGCTGTTAGATACTGCGCTAGAACCTTAATCGTATACTTGCCTGTGGTTGGTGCTTTCTTGCAAATAGGTGTTATGTCTGGCTAGACAGCTGGCAAACGCCGATTCGGGCACCTGAGGTCCCCACAAAGGCAGAAGTCCATTGCACTTGGTATTAGCGTTTTGAAGGGCGGCTGATTCCCATTCGTCTCTTGCTCTAGCTAAACGCACAGCCGACATGTGACAGTCTATGTGAACCACATTGAAGTGGGTTACTGTCGAGTATCCTGTAATAGAACGACTAGTTATTCGCCACATTTACGTTCTTTAAATTCAAACGTGGCGAATGATATTTGATAAAAATCAACCAGCAACCAAAATAAATAGCGATTTTTTTGTTGAAGGTGACTTGTTCGTTGTTGTCTACCTCTTTTCTTCAAATTAAAAGAGCCAAAATTTCTGAAACCCAAAAACTAATGCAATTTGTTTGTCGCTCACTTTCGCGTTTGTCCACGTGTTTCTTGGTTTAATAAAACTAAATAATATATAATAGGAACTATTAGTAACACATTTCATTCAATGATTTATACTCAATATCCAGTAAGATAGAGCACTTACCGACAGTTTTGCGAGGCTTATTTTCGAATTCTTCAACGTTGCATCGTTTGGTGAAAGTGTAAATTCCCAACACCTTAGTGGGTTGGTATTTGTACCCTTCTCTGCAAATGCAGCACACTAGACCCGACTCTTCGCCTAATTCCTCGATTTGTTGCAGAATCGTGGATTTTGCCGTTACCTAATTGAAGAAAAACATATTTGAGTAAGTTTCACTAGCATTCGATAGTCACGCACCTGTCCTTTGTCATTGGTCCGCATTCCCAATTGGCCCAACTGCTTTTCCCGCATCGCCATTGCCAAACGTTTCTTTTCCGATCTTGTAAATTCACGCACCTAAAAAATAGTTTTTTCGAGTTTTGTCGGGCCAATATGATCGATTGAGGGTTATTAAGATCAGAAATATGCCTCTTCACTCACCTCTTCTATTTGTTTGGCAACCGCTGCGTTGGTGCAGAGAGCTTCCAATAAGTTTTCAGCCAGCGATCCGACGTGCTCATCCGAGGAAACCTGCTCCAGGCGGTGAATAATGGGAATAGTTTCCGCTTTAGCTATTTCCAATTGAGTGTTTTCGTGACTATGCGCTAAACCTGTTAAGAATCTACATAAAACAAAAAAAACTTTAGTATAAATTTAAAACAATGCGAATTGATGGTACCTAAGGATGTACTTTAAGGCGGGTTTCGAGATAAAATCTTTCAGTTCATCGCTGTCGGTTCGCAATAAAGTGGGCTTAACACACGGCGCATGCATTGTAATATACTCCAAAGCATTATTGACGATATTTAAGGATAATATGTAATCCTTGAGGGTGTTGCCAATCGCGTTGCGCTCTATGCTGTTCGTCAGCATGCAGAACATCTCGAGCTTCTGCTGGTCTTCTGCGGTATGCACGAAATCGTATCGATTAAATTCTAAAACGCTCTTGAAATGTTCAAGTAAAATTTCCATTTTTTCCTTGTTGCCGTAAACAAGAGCCGCTAGAATCCTGGTCAGATGAGTTAACACTGCGGCGTTATTCTTAACGGAGGGATGGACCTAAATTACAATAGCGCTTTTCTAGATATGCGTCAAGAGTTCTCGACAAGCAAGCTTACCGTAAACGACAGCAAGGCCTCGATATATTCGGGTCCGCCGAAAGTCCCGGACAATTTTTCGAATACGTCTAATGGTTTAGTGGTAGCTTTGGACATTAAGGTTTCCATGATATCGAGAACTTGCTCGATCAAAGCAGATTGACTGAAAAGGAAAATTGCAAATAAACGAAATGAAATAAAAGAGTAATAATCAATAAATGTTCAAAAACATCCAAATGTATATGGAGGCTTCAATATTTTTGTTACACTTCTCATTCTAAAAGTAAAATAATATAAATAGCGGGTGAAGAACGCCGACTATTATACCATATTTTACTCTTTCTAAGGCTATCTTTTTTAAACAGAACCTTCTCACAGCTTTGTCCAATGAATAAACTGTAGAGAAAGATCAAGATCAACTATTCAAGATCAACATCGCCTACTATTTTCAAAGCCTCAAGTCATCAGGATATGTTTTACCGTTTGCCAGCGATAGGCAAATTATCGTCGAAAATGAACAAAATTTCATAATTTTCCACACAATATGTATGAACTTCTCCTGTAAAAAAAAATCATCACATTCTTATGTTTTCCATCATACTATGGAAATCTTTCGAAAAATTTTGAGCCTTATAATCTCTTGAAAATGTGGCTTTATACTGATTCTAGATACTTTCCTTCAGTTTTGACCTAGAAACTGGAAATAAACGTAATTTTTTTTTGGGGTGTAACGGTTGAAAACTGTCGCTAGAATTAGTCAAGCAAATGCGGATATTTGTCGTTTATTTGGGGCTGAAACGTTTGTTGTTCTGCTCGAGTGTAAAGATTTGAGGTTGTTTATTTACCTTTTTTTGCTAACCTGTGGAAGGTGGATTGGGGTCGCGTTTTGTCTTGTCATGGGTCTCAGGACTGTACGCCCATTTTCCTTGCCTTTGTTTCAATAAGGGAGGCCACAGATTTTATTAAGTTTACGAAATTATAACCCCAAAACTTGGAAATAGATAAACAACTGACTTATTTCAAATGTCGGATTTGTTGACTGATTTTTTTTTGACGGATTGGCAATGGGTGTATTGTGTAGATATGGAGGTGACTGCCTATCAGCCTAAGTGCTTCGGTTTCTTGGCCGGAAGTCCGCCATGTTTGAGAGGACTTTGCAAATTCTTTGCTTGCACCTAATAGCCCATTGTTAGCTGTTCGTAAGTCAAACGTTATTTTATGATAATAGCACTAGATGAAATGGAAAACATATGGGACAAACTTAAAGTGGTACATTTTGCTTGTTTTCTGAGGAGTAAAAAGGGTAGCGAGAGCAAGTATTTTGGGTGTCGTCCAAAAACGCCTTTCGATAACAATGAGAGTTGTCATTCGTCAATTGTTCGTTGCGCGCTGGCGCTCTCGACCACTTTTCCCCACCTCCACCTTTTATCTAATGAAAATCGGAATATTGGTGAAGATCTTTCTTTCTGGATCAAGACACGTGGAAGGCACCACTCATCTCTTCGCTGCTACTCATTTCGACGTAAAAGTGTAAACCACTACGTGGGATTTAGTCGATTTGTAGTAGTATTTCAACTTCCCTTAGTTGGTGTTAGTTTTGGGGTCACTCGACTAGTTTTTGGGACATTTTTGGACAAGGGAAGTTGAACCGAATTTCGGGATTGTGCAGCAAGAGAGTTTGGGCCTACAAGCGAAGCATTTGTCAACCTATACATATATATATATAGGTTAATGTGAGGGCTGAAAGCAGCCACACCACGTGTTTATTTTGTTCTGTTTTTGGAAACCCTCGTGGACGAGGGTGTTTTCCAAGGGGGCCTACCGCCACCTTTAGTCTTTCCAAGGAGCCCGACAGCCACTTTAGTGTTTCCAAGGGGCTACCAGGCACCATTATTGTTTCTGAAGGTTAATCACCACATTATTGTTACCGAGGGGTGCACATCACCACCTTATTGTTCGAAAACCACCACTATTGTTGTAAGAGGCAGACAGCTACCACTATCATTTTTGGAGGGCCAATAGCCACTACCTTTTGCGTTGTTTTGGACCTAAGGCGCCTAGCCTTTGTGACCATCTGTAATAGCGTCGTGTCAAGCTAAGTAGTAGTATTTAAGTTAACCTGTTTTTTTTATTGTTACGCTTGGTGATCACCACTAGGGAGATATATTCCAGACAATTGTGATAAGTAGAATTAAGGAAAACCTTTCACTCGTTGACTTGAAGTACAATCATCATATTGTACAACATTGATTTCGTTCTTTGATATTATAGGACATAAATTAAACTTGTTAGTTTTATTTTGTTTGCAAGTACTATGGGTATTTTGGAAGAAGCTAGAGGGAACTGATCAGCTACCTAACAGCGTAGGATTTTTCCAATTTAATTGATTAAAATTGGTTGCGCCCCGAACTCACTTTACCGGCCGGTTTTGTAGCACTTTTTGTTCCTAACCTGATACTTTTCCCTGAGCACTTTTTGATTATTCTAAGATACCTTTACTGAAAATAAAGTGTTTCAGGGCGTAAAATAGCCGATTGTAGATATTCAGAAAAAAAATGTAAAAAAATCCAGGAGCTTTCCACAACTTTGCCCATGACAATCTGTAGATCAACATATTTGCTTTTTTAAAAAAGTGAAATATCTCGCAAAAAATAAACAGTTTTCTAATTCCAATCTACTACCCATCTTGCTTCTATATACAAACTATTTCATACACAGGGTGTTTCTTAATAACATGCTAATATTTAAGGAGGTGATTCTTTGGCCCATTTTGAAGAAAAATCTTCATATGAAGATATGGCCTAAACGTCTTAACTTTTGAGATACAGAATGCTAAGATGTTTAACTAAATTTCTTTTTTTATTAATATATGTGGTATTGCTCTAGATATTTTTGTGAAATTTGTTACAAACTTTCTATTCATTAAAGGGCATTTTCATTTTAAACAATTTTATTAATTTTATCAGTGGCGTCAGTTTGGGTTTTGCATTGAATAATATTGAAGACAAAAATGGTAGACAAATGATTTTTTAAAAGAGTGAAGTTATGTCTCCAGGAAAAAATTTAAATCCTTTTGTAAGTAGTATAATGAATGGGATAGTGAAAAACTTATGAAGAAAATAACTCAAGACAACATTTTTACTTTTTTATCGCGAAAGAAAAAAAAAGTTTTCTATGTCCATAGGTTGGACATAGAAAACTTTTTTTCCCATCTTGTTTCTACAAACTATTTCCTATATAACATTTTCTCTGTCTTACTCAACACAACATATGGAACAGTCCAAACACAACATAAACGTAAGGAAATCTATCAAAGCTGTCTAAACTCACATTTAGTCATAAAAATAATTTCAGTTTATATATTTCAGAAACAATACAAAATTAATTAACTACGTTATTGCCGCCAACGCACCGCCAGTAGGTCACCAGTAAACACCAGGCAACCAGGTACTAGACGCAGCGTCAGCAAGAACTTATTTTTGTATATAAATAGTTGTTAATTGTTAAATAAAAGTCAGTATTAATCCAACAGTGGTTCTTACTCAACCTTCCAACCTAAACCCTATACAATAATAAACTACCAAGTGTCCTGAGCATTCTTCCTAAATTCGATTACAGGAATTTACATTGGTCCTTCAAGCAAAAAAACCTTCCAAAATCCAACTGATTACGATTCTCTCAAGCCTGCGCGGTGCCCAAGTATACCTTGGTTGGGTGGTAGTGGATCTTTTCAGGTATTCCTTTGTAAAGCAGGTGCATTGTCTAGTTATACAATTCCTTCCGGCTGTAGCAAGTGCCTTGCCCGGTTACAGCATCCCAAAACTGATTAGGACTCTCTCAAGCCTGCGCGGTGCCCAAGTATACCTTGGGTGGGAATGGTTCTTCTCAGTTACTTCCATATACAAATATACACAAACACTCGCACCCCTCGGGGTTAACACATACATACCTTCCTGCAGCGTCCCATCCCAACGAAACAAAGAAATCGGTTGAGATACCAGCAGACAACAACAACAAAAAAAAAACAAACGTACTGAGGTCATAAAAAGAAGCCAGGATGTACTGATCTAGAAGAATGGAAGAAGCCAACGAACTCGCCAAAGAACAAGAAACCTTGGGTAAAAAATTAAAAACCCTATTTGCCAACTACAAAAAGGACGCCCACGAAAAGAAAAATGATCAATATTTTCTCAAGAAAACTGCAGAGTTTGAGTCCATCTGGGAAAGCATTGAAGAAAACCATAAACAGCTTATAAAGCTTGACGTTCCGACAAATCCGTATTTCACAGCCACTTATTTTCGTTAACTAGAAGAGTTATTTCAAGAAACCACCAAACACATTTCCGATTCCAAACAAAAGTTTCTCCAGGCGGCCAAACCACTCGCACAACAAGAAGCCTTATATTACAATACAATACAAAAGTCAGAGATCCAAGATACCTTAGTTGCAGGTGGAACTCAGTGGCACTTCATTCCCCCAGGTTCTCCTCATTTTGGAGGACTGTGGGAAGCTGGCGTTAAGTCTATGAAATTCCATTTAAATCGAATAATTGGCGACACACCACTAACTTATGAAGAAATGACGACATTACTCACCAAATAGAAGCTTGCCTTAACTCTCGACCTCTGTGCCCATTATCAAATGATCCAGATGATTTAGCAACCTTAACTCCAGGACATTTTCTAATTGGAAGAGAAATTATATCGTTTCCCGATCCAATATCTACAAAAATAAACTCGGACATTGTTGGGAAATGGAAACTTGTTCAGAAAATTAAGAAAGATTTCTGGAAGAGCTGGACTAATGACTATCTCCATCAACTTCAGCAGCGTTACAAGTGGAAGAAACATCAAGGTTCACTCAACATTGGAGACCTAGTACTTGTAAAAGATCAAAATATCAACCCAAGCAAATGGCCATTAGCCCGAATAACTGAAGTGCACCCAGGTAAAGACACAAATGTTAGAGTGGTCACTATAAAGAGAGCAGAAGGAGGCCCGATCAAGAGATCTACGCACCACTTAATTCCAATATTGTCAAACACCGAGAATGAAAAACAACTATTCCCCAACAAAAACAAACGAAGCCCAAAACAGCACTGGAAAAAGGTATTGATCGCCGTTCTTTTCGTTGTGAAGATCCAAGCTTCCAAGGCAACTCAATATTCGATTCACTATCCTCCACCAGGACTGTACAGGGTATCCCATTTTCGGCACTTTTGCGGGGTATCTCCCTGATTTTTAAAGATAGAGGGTTGCGGTTTTCTCGACAGTGTGCTACTTTTTTGTGAAACTAAAGATGGCGCCAGCAGAATTTTTATAGCCCTTTTGGTTTTTGAGATACAGGGTGGAATTGAAAAGTATCGCTTTTGAGGCACCCCCCGCATCACAGTTATCTTTAAACTTATCCAAGAAGTTAAAACGCAATCTTAAATAATTTTTTCCGTAGAATCCAATGGCGTAGTCAGTTCTTTCCTAGCAACTTCAGTTTTTGAGTTACGAAGCAAATATATGTTTTTTTTAAATGGAACACTCTGTATATTATTTTTCTAGTTTATTAGTCATAATGTGGGCTTTCCAAAAATATATAATTGTATGCAAATATTTTCAAAACAAAGCTCAGAATTTAAGATTTTCTTAAATTTTTATTTTTGTCCAATTCGTAAGTAGTAGGCTATGGCTAAAATATTATTAGGAACAAAATCGATGTAAGTAATAATTATTCTAATTTATAACATCTTCAAATTTAATACAAAAAATCTTTTTTAAATCTCAGTATCTCAGTTATTAGTTATTTATTACAGCATTCAACATAATTAAGTAAACAGTTTTTAAAGGTGGTTTTCAAAATGACGGCCATTTTCCTGTATGCAAAATTGGCACATTTTCGTTATTCTTCTAATCGCGTTAAAAAGAATCATAGGCCTTCTTTGCAAATTTTGGAAAGTTAAATTGATTGCCGCAAGAAGCTCCGCTCGAGACTGATACTGTGTTTTATAGACTTCATTTTGCATAAAACCCCATAAAAAAAAATCCAAAATTGAAAGATCGGGAGATCGAGGGGGCCACCTTACAGGTCCGTAGGTACCAATCCACCTTTGAGGAAAGTTATCGTCTAAAAATTCCCTTAAAAGGGCAGAGTTGTGGCTTGGGGCACCATCTTGTTGAAAAAAAACGGCATTATAAAGGGCCAAGGGAACATTTTCCATCAGTTCTGGAATAACTTCCTCAAGAATTTCTCGGTAACGATGCGCTGTCAGACCTCCTTCAATAATTCTGTAGACTATGCGTCTTCCAAAAATGAAACACGAGACTCCAACCCCAAAACGTCCTTGTTGTGCCCTCTCAAAAGTTAAATGGTGATTTTCTGTGGACCAATGTCTAGTATTATGGCGATTAAAAATTGCCGCACTTGAAAAATAACATTCATCGGACCAAATAACGAGTCTGCCAAAAGATTCATCAGTATGGATTTGTTGTAAATACCATTGGCAAAACAACATTCTGCGCTCGGCATCGCCAGGGTGTAAACGTTGAACTATGTGGAATTTATAGGGGTGATACCTATATTTTTTCAAAATTCTCTGAGCATCAGACTTGGATACACCAGTTGCTTCCTCTATATGCTTGCAAGAAGATGAAGGCTTTGCTTCTACATAACCCAATACGTTTATCTCTTTTCTCTCTCTATCTTGTTTGGAGTATGAATTAGGCCTGGGCTGGACAAATGATCCGTGCTCTACTAGATTTGATTTAATTCGGGCAAATATGTCTGGGAAAGGTTGCCTTCTCTCTGGATATCTAATAATAGCAAAAACGACCCCTAAGATGGTATCCTAACCATAGCGTGCAAAATACTTTACCTTTGGAAATATACTTCCGAAGCTTCTTGGGGATTTTCATTAGATTGTATAAAACAAACCAACATATCATACTTCTCATAATTTTTGTAAACCGCCATTATTGTAACAAAATTAATTTAATTAGCAGCTAAATAGTAGAATAGAAACACCAAAACAACAAGCATATTACTAATAAAAACAAAGAGTGACAAAACCACAAAGTTTTTGACATATTGCCTTTTGTTTCAAATAAGCTAGCCATCTAGCCATAGCCTACTACCAACGAATTGGACAAAAATGAAAATTTAAGAAAATCTTAAATTCTGAGCTTCGTTTTGAAAACAATTGCATACAATTATATATTTTTGGAAATCCCACATTATGACTAATAAAATAAAAAGATAATATACGGGGTGTTCCATTTAAAAAAACATATATTTGCTTCGTAACTCAAAAACTGAAGTTGCTAGGAAAGAACTAACAACGCCACTGGATTCCACGGAAAAAATTGTTTAAGAATGCGTTTTAACTTCTTCGATAAGTTTAAACATAACTGTAATACGGGGGGTGCCTCAAAAGCGATACTTTTCAATTCCACCCTGTATCTCAAAAACCAAAAGGGCTATAAAAATTCTGCTGGCGCCATCTTTAGTTTCACAAAAAAGTAGCACACTGTCGTGAAAACCGCAACCCTCTATCTTTAAAAATAAGGGAGATACCCCTCAAAAGTGCCGAAAATGGGATACCCTGTACATTGAGCACATGGGACATGCACGAATAGACAGGGGTACCTTCAGAATTGACTTTAAGTACGAGAAAAATAAAATGGTAAACGACTCAATAAACGTTCAAGATGCAATTAATCAGATAGACAACCTCTGTCAACGAGCAAAATCAATAGCAAGGAACACACAATGCATATCACTGATACATCATTTAAAAGAGAAGGAAAAACAATTTCAATGGATACAAAACGGATTACACACTGCGGTATCCAAACGTGAAAAAAGAGGAGTGTTGGGAAAACTACTTACGGAAACGCTGTATTCGGAGTAAATGATGAGATCTACACGAATATTGACGAATTAGACAAAAACACGAAGGAGCTAATCAAGGAATTCAACCACCACACCAAATTCATGTTATATGCTCTATCTACCTTTAATGGCACCGAATCCAGAATCAACAATCAACTCAAAAGACTCCGGGAGAAAATCAATGAAGGCATTGTTTCAATAAATGAAATGAAAGCATGGTATCGAACGGTGGATACAAATAAGCTGACAATCAATGTTCTTAGTTCATATCAAGTGGTTTTCAATTACATAGATGAACTTTTGGACTATTATAAACGATTGTTAGATGTTCACTACCACAAAGATCACATATATGACTTAATATCTCCGACCCACGTTAAAGAGATAATAGCAGCTGCGTCCAGAAAGATTCCTTCCAACATCGAGATAATATCTTATCCTGCGGTCCAGACCAAAATGGAACACAGTGAAAAATTTATTCACGTTTATGGATATTTTGGGATGATAGAACACAGCGAATTTATGCTAATCAGATCGACTCCAATTCCACTTAAGACAGAAAAGAAGTCATACTGGATCCTGGATATTCCAAACGAAGTACTAGCAATCGATTATGATTATGAGATGATATGAAAATGTCTTCGTATGTTCCCACCACAACAAAAGGCATAAGGACATCATACAGCATTCCATATCATGAATAATATGGAAGCGGTTACACACTCCAAACTCATGGTTAGCAATTACGTCTGAAAATACTAAAATTGCCATTATTTGCGATGGAAACCGAGACGATGTGTCTCTAAATCAGACTGCTATTATAGAAACAACTTCAACTTGCCTCATCAAAACGAAGAAGAACATCCTAACGCCTAAGAGGTCAGACATTGTCACTGTCTTACAGGCATTACAGGCACGACAGAGAAACCACGCTAATTGACGAACCTGTAATTGGTGCATCCAACAAGCTTAATGAAGTCAGGAGTGAAGAAATGAACATCAAACGACAACTTGAAACCACGCATTGGGTGACAGTCAAAAAGCACCTCCTAGTCACAAGCCTCAGTGGTACATTAATAACTATACTTGTTGTTATCGCATTTATGGTGCTACTCGGGTTCTACAAACGACGACAGAGTAGCAGCTCCAATACGAAAAGAGACAGAGATGCAGCAGACATCCTATTAAATACAATCAGATCTGCCCAGCCGCCCACAGAAGCGATTGTCCTCGAACCAATATATCCCCATGACGGCGCTGAACACTGATGGCATGGCAATAGACTGCCCAGAATGTCGAAACTCACATTTAGTCATAAAATAATTTCAGTTTATATATTTCAGAAACAATACAAAATGTATTAACTAGGTTATTGCCGCCAACGCACTGCCAGTAGGTCACCAGTAAACACCAGACAACTAGGTACCAGACGCAACGTCAGCAAGAAAATCACTTCCAATATGGAGCACAGAACAATATTTGTCAGCAATTTATTGTTTTAATTCACTTAATATTGTTTATGACGTTTGTAATTTTTGTATATAAATAGTTGTTAATTGTTAAATAAAAGTCAGTATTAATCCAACAGTGGTTCTTACTCAACCTTCCAACCTAAACCCTATACAATAATAAACTACCAAGTGTCTTGAGCATTCTTCCTAAATTCCAGTGCAGGAATTTACAAGAAGAAAAAAAGTCGTTTCAACCACAAAAACTTCTTAAAATTTAACAAACGTCACTTTTCGAATAACGCCTTAGTCGCCATATTTGGTTACATTCGCAGCGTCCCCATCGGTAATTTTAATCCCCAATAATATTTGAAGTCTTGTTAGTTTTGCATGTCGCCACTAGAGGGCTTTATTCGGCATTCCGACAGAAATGGGTAATTTTAGCAAAAAAAAAATGAATGTATTGGTGTGACTTTTTTTTCACGAAAAAGTAGCTAAATGATGCCTAAATAAGTTCGCGAAAACCGCATCTCGATATCTTGTTCCTACCCTAAAATATCGAAAACGAAAATTTTATACGAAAATTCCTTAATTTTTTTACTTTATTAACGATATTTTTCTATAATTCTTTTTATTATGTATGTTGTGGCCCTAAAAAGGACCGATTTAAAAAGAAAGGTTTTTAATGCGTAAATGCTCAATATGCTGACTATCACGCTCTATGCATTGCTGAAGACTCTCATGGGTAGACAAAACTGCAGCTTCAATTTCCGCTCTCGGTGTATATACGTATTGCGTTAGGAATCCGGTTTTTCATATCTTCTCTGTCACAGCACCATGTCCTTTAACTGCCCCCATAAATAAAAATCGCGGCAAGTTAAGTCTGGTGATCGCGGAGGCCATGAAAAAAGACTTCCTCTTCCAATCCACCGCTGTTGAAATACGACATTAATATGCTCTCGCACGTTAATAGCAAATGTGCTGGGAAACCATCCAATTGCAAATAAAAGCTTTGCCTTGTTTCTAAACGCACATCTTCCAACAACAACGGTAGTTGACTGGCCAAGAAGTCAAAGAAAAACATTGCCAAATAGGGATTGATCGACAAAATATGGTCCAATAATTCTGCCTCCCAGTATGCCACACCATACATTTAAACTCCAACGTCTTTGGTGGTAAACTTCATGCAACCAATGCGGATTTTCTAGAGACCAATAATGCATATTGTGCAGATTGACTCTCCCGTCACTATTAAAGGTTCTTCGTTCCAAAGAATTTGAAATAAAAATTCTGTATTTTCGCGTATCACACCCAACATCCAATGACAATAGTCTGACTTTCGAAACAAAAAAAGTAATTAACAAAAGTTTAAACAGATTCTTATATTTTGATGGCCATAGAACTTACCTATGGTCTTTCAAAATATTTTGTATCGTTGTTCGTGATATGCTCAACTCAAGGGATAATGCTCTTGTGCTAACATGAGGATTTTCTTCAATATACCCCAGTACTCGGTTAATATTTTCTTGTGTTCTTCCATTTCTTTGCCGTTGAAACGCAGGCCGAAAACTACCATTGGCTCGTAAGCTCGCCACTAATCGGGGGAAAACATCGCAAGGACGCCGATTTGGATATCGATCCGCGTAAACCAGTGGCGTCTCGTGGTATAAAAAGTAGGGGGTTGCACGTCACGCCCAGTTTTGGTAATTAGCGTACGACAAGCCGCAACATTATTTAATAGTTAAATATCTATATAAATACAAATAACACATAATAAAATAAAATAAATTGGGGACCTTCCTTTTGGGTCGATGACTACGAGTATGGCCCTTAAATGCTGGTGGTTTCTCGTTTCTACAAAAATAAAACTATTAATTTTAATGAAATTCTGGTTATTAAATAGTAATAAATAATCACGTAGCTTTTATTTGAACAGAAAGTCCATTGCAATTAAACTTTCCACCGAATTCATGGTGGTTAAATTTAAATTGTTGCAACTCCGCGTCCGGTCCCTACAAACGTCGCCCGCGCATTGTTTTGATTGCACTCAAATTGCAACACCACAGGGCTCACGGGAGCGTGCAGGCGTGGCCGGGCATATTGGACGCCGGCGGACCGCAGTAAAACATGAGTAAAACAGTGGAAAGAAAGCAGAGACGGATGTTTGCAGCTGGACTGCAACACCAGCCTCGTTGCCGCTTTTCCTATCCTATACATGATCGAGGGCCGGATTTTATTGAAATCGACGTCGACTCCGCGCCGTACATCATGATTATTGTTTCGCGGGCTAATTCTACTGACATATACAATATATAATAATGAATTTGTACATTGTCAATATACATAATAGTCATTATTCTGTATAGTTAAAATAAAAAATTAGGATAAAAAAAAATCATCGGCACCTCAAAATTTTGGTTGTTGCGCCAACCTGCAAACCCTATTACGAACCGCCACTGGCGTAAACTATTTTTGCTACTGCGGCATTCTGAAGATTTTCACAAAAAACCGCACGCATCTCAACAGCTTCATCAATTGTAAAAGGCAGTTTGAAAGCACAAAAATTTTTCAAAGTAACGCGAAACTAAGAATATTCCGAAAATTTGGTCAAGAGTCGTCTAGGCCTTTTTTGTTGTGCGCGGCCGTTGTCAACTTTCGTTTTTCTTATAGAGGCAATACTGAATTTTTGCACTTTTAAAATCTCCGTAAAAAATTCTCTCCATCCATGTATAACATCTTTATGTTCGGCCAAGAAAAATACTTAAAAATAACAAAATTAAGATTTCATCGTATTGGGTATTCCTATTAAAATGTACCTACTGTAAATGAACTGCAACTTCAGGTTAATTAGGAGAAGTTATGTGTCAATTAAAACAAAGAAATTAAATTAACTATTTTAGATTGAAATTAAGTGTTCAAATAAATCACCGTTCTCTTACACGCATAACATAGCTCGTGCCAGGAATGTTTCGCAAGAGTTTCTTACTATTTGCGAAGTAAGTCCGTTAACAGCTTCTGTAACAGCAGGCCTAAGTTCATCTACGGTTTCGTAAGACCTACGATATACTTGATTTTTCAGATAATCCCATACAAAAAAATCGAGCGGTGTTAAATCAGGGGACCTCGCGGACCCTATTTCTCACATGATATATTTCTGACAATGTGAAAAGTTATTCATTTCAAAATTTCCAATTTTTTTTAGCTGCAGAAACTTAATACTGTTAATAAAGACTATGCTCTGATGGATCATAACAAATGACAAATCTAAGCACCCTATGCCAAAATTTTAATAGGAATATCCTAGCCACCTACGATGTAATGTTAATTTTGTTATGTTTAAGTATTTTTCATTGCCGAACATAAAGATGTTATACATGGTTGAAGAGCATTTTTTACGGGGATTTTAAAAGTGCAAAAATTCAATATGGCGACCATAGGAAAAACGAAACTTGACAACGGCCGCGCACAACATAGTAGGCCTATAGGACTTTTCAACGATTTTTCGGAATCACCATATTCTCCTACCCCTAATCTGAAATTTTCATGACTGTAGTTCTTGTAATAAGTCAACTATTAGGGTTTTTCAAAAATGCGCTTTTTTGGTTTTCACCCTGTATCATCGGAGCGATATCGAATTACAATATCATTAACGCGGAATATTTTTAAGCAAATCAATTCGCAACTTTTCTTCCATTTAAGCCACCTTGTACCTCCAACGGTTTCCAATATCCACATGTACATCATTTTCAACTGGGCGCCCTGTATACTCATAGTGCATAGTGAATATTATGCATTTAAAATTTAAGCACACAAATATGACTTTCGTCATATGAAATTGAAGCTGCAGTTTTGTCTACTCATGAAAGACTTCAGCAATGCATAGAGCGTGGTGGTCGGTTTTTTGAGCATTTAGGGGAGCACTAATAACCTTTCTTTTTTAAATCGGTCCTTTTTAGGGCCACAACTTACATAATAAAAAGATTTCCAGAAAAACATAAGTCACCAAAATTTAAGGGATTTTCGTACAAAATTTTCGTTAGCCGGTATTTTGGGTTACGAACAGGATATCGAGATGCGGTTTTCGCGAGCTTATTTAGGCGTCGTTTAGCTATTTTTTCGTGAAAAAAAGTCACATCAATAAATTTAATTCTTTTGAGAAAATTAACCATTTCGACACGGGAAACTAACAAGACTTTAAATATTATAGCATTAGTAGCCCAAGAACGTCTCTTTTCAATGAGCCGAAGTTTGCTACAATCGGCTTAACCGTTTCGAAGATACAGGGTGTTATTTACGGAATCGTTTGAATACCCCCCACCACTCTATTTTACAGAGATACATCAAAAAGTGTCAAAAGTTTAGATGATCCTCGACTTTAAATATCAGGAACTTTTTTATTATGTTAATATAGCGGAATTCATAGAAACATCACTTTTTTATATTCAAGATTGCAGTTACGCCCCCCTAGCGGCCATTTCAGAAACTTGAAAATATTTATTTATCTTTTGGCTGTTTTAGTTTTTTTTTTGCCGCCAGCCTCTACGATGGATAGTTTGGCAGGAAAAGTATACCTCCCATACTTAGTTGGCCACCCTGTACAGGAGAATCTGTAGAGAAAGGATTCACCAAGATCGTCTACTATTTTTACTATTTTGAAAGCTCCAGGTTATCGCGAGAATCTTTGACAGTTTGCTAAACGTACGCCAACTTTCTTCGAAAATGGTCAAAATCTCATGTTTTGAGTCTTAGTTTTGAAAATGTGGCTATATGCTATTCAAGGTAGCTGAGAACGATCAACTCTTGAAAATAAGACACTATAAAGCCGAGAAAATAGTATTTTTCTGAAAACAAAAAACTCCCCACCGAAAATTAGCCACAGATGTCTGAAAATATAATATGACAAGTTTTAACTTACCTAGTATCAGCTTCTCCCTTCAAACACAATTGGAGCACTCTCAAGAACGCCTCGATTGCACCCAATTCGGGTTCAATAAGGACCTCCTGACAGTTGTTCACTTTAACGCTCAGTCTAAATAACTTAAGAAGCACCTGAAACAATGGAAACTTGTGTTAACGGTAGTCTGGAGGACGCTGAAAGCCACTATAATTACTTGTAATAAAGGTTTAGCCCTCCACACGTTTTGGATAGCACCTAATCGAGTAACCATCACTTTAAGGCCACCGCACTCGGCCAATACGTTCGCCATCTTGTACACTTCCTCGTTATCCACGGTGCTTTGTCCTTTGTTGGCCAAAGTTTCAATGAATTCTTCGGTGGCATCTCCCAGCAACCCTCTAAAAATTTAAAAAAAAATAACAATTTTAATTTTTAAAGCAAACAAACAAGAAAATGTAGCTATAAAACCTGACCTCATTCTATAAACCACTCTCATGGCATCGTGGTCTCCGCCCTCAGCCAACCAGACCTTCTTGTACACGTCTTTGACCGGCAGATCCAGGCTCATAATTTTGTTGTTCACTAACAATTCCATTCCGTTATCGTCTTCTAAAAGAGCCACCAGTTCGCAGTCCTGACAAATTTTATTTTTCACGTCGCGCATTAGCGGCCCTAAGCCAGCTTCGTTACAGGAATACGGATTACCCAACATTCGACCTGGAAGTAATCAAATGAATAGGCTTAAGTGCAACTTTTACAAGTTTAGTTTAAACTCCAGATTTGACGTACATTGCATTATTTACCTGTCAAAATCTTTCGTTTATCGCCATAAAGTACCAAGCCAAAGAGCTTGTCAAAAGCTAAATCAAATATGGCAGGTTTGAAGCCTCTTCAACTTTTTCTATTGACATTTTACAGCCAAATTGATGACTTTTGTTATTGAATTCCTTTTAAATGACAATTTTTAAATGTATGTGACTGACTCACTAGATGGTAGAGCCAGCATGACAATTTGTCAAATGTCAATGTTAAGCCAGTTTATTGACAACTTCGTTTTCAACCTCCAAGACCGAACGAGCATAACTCTATCTCACTCGTCATTGAGAATAAATAATGACAAGGAATAAAAAAAAAGAGAAACAAACCCTAATGACTTCAACATATACTCTGTTCAGCGAGGGTTCAATATTACGTCATAAATTGTGACGTCATACAAAAAAACACGTCTGTCTCTGATAAAATGTCAGTTAAACAAAATGTCAAGTTGACACGGGACATGTAACAGTTTAGCCTTTTGTGCAAACATTCCAAGGTTTTCCCATTTCGGGTATTACTTCAGAAGGAATATCCGCAGCAGCTTTACCATAGACACCTGCTATGATTCACCCGGCCATGGATGTAGATCATGAGATATGGACAAAATTGGCCCAAGATATTCGAGTATTTTTGTGTGCTTACTATACCTAGTAGTGCTCACAACTTGCGTTGTAAAACCAATAAGCAGAAACACTTGTCGTCGGGTCGCCAAACATATTTTTTCGTTCGAATGCACCCTTTTCTGCGGAATAGTTCAATACGTGTCCGCATGAATTCATTCATTTGATAAAACAACTGTTAGGCATTTATTGTATATTCAATTCTTCAAATTTTTCTTACAATTTAATTAATGCAACATGTGATAATAAAACATGCAACATAAATAACTTAAATTGAGTACATAATCTAACTAAGTGTGGGCAATTTTTTTGGACACCTAGTTTTGCCGATATCTGTGTCGCAGCACCGTTCTTCCACATTTTTTCTTTAGTTGATTCAGCTACCTGCTAATTTTGATTAATGTTTTATTCATTTCCACAGAAGCGGATCTAGCCTTTAGGTGACACCAGGGAAAGATATTTTTGTGGACCAGTAGGTGGTTGTTCAGGAACAGGGGCTTCTTTTCAACAATTCATAGTTCCTTCGGGACGTATGTTGATGGAATTTCGTCCGCCGCTTCATCGATTGTAACTCCTTGTTTCTCAACTATCTTGGAAATTTTCTCCGGTTTTTCTTCACACAGTGTACTGTTTCTACATGATCCCTTAAAAGCGGTTCTTTCGTTTCTATATATAGTACTACAAAAGCTGGACTCGGATTTCTAAATTTTGACGACAAACTGACTTTAGCTGGTGGTTTCATTATTAATAAGAATACGCCTGTTTTTTTGCGATCTTTTTCTAATGAAATGAGATGATGAATGTGACGTCATATTGAACCCTCGCTGAACAGAGTATAAGTGAGTTTTGCTTCGTTTTTCTTTCTGTTGTTATGGTTACTGTTTGTGTTTGTTACAAACCAATGATCTAGCAGATATGGACAGAGCCAACAAATGCCGATATTTCCCTAAAAATGGTTCCTTTTCTTGGCCGGAAGTCCGTCACTTTTAAGGTTTGTAATTTTGTCGTCAGTACACGTCATACAAGCCGGACCGGATATTGATTGTTTTTGTTTTTGGTTAGGTGGAAAGTTAAGTTTAAAAAAACCTTGGAGCTAAGTCAGCTAAGGGCTAGGAGCCCTAGCGCTCTAGTTAGTAGATAGACATAAGTTCGATATTCGATTGGATTGGAAATAAAAAATAATAAAAATAATGACAGTGACAACTGTTTTGCAATAATTTGACGTAATACGTGATGACCTCACCGATACGTCACTTCCGGCGGATATCGTCACCAGTATTATAGTGCCCCCTGCTAAAAAGGGGGGCGAAAACTGTAAAACAGGAGGGGATCTCCAGATTAACTCGATGATACAAACAAATAATTTTGCGAATTGTACTCCAAAGGTTATCGGGAACAGGACCAAAAGAAAATTTCCACAAATTAAGCATAAACTGCCGAAGTTTATTGACGTCTTTATCACAAATTAATAGAAATTAATTTGTGATATTTGAGAAAGATAATTGTGATATTGTGATAATTAAGAAATTGATTTGTGATGATTTTCCACAAATTAAGCAGAAACATTATCTTATCTTTTGTTATTTTTTTGTTTTATTCTAGAGCACTTTCTTGTATTTCATCTTTGCTTTTATGTATGTTTTCTATAATATTTAAGCTTTGAAAGAAATAGTATAATTCAATGTCGGTAGGGGTATTAGCCCTCGAAGTAGTTGTTTCTATTTGTTTCCTTCTTTATGTATAACTACAAGATTTTGGAAATGCCGAAAGCACACAAGTTTTCAAATTTCCAAATTGTAATTATACATCTGCATTTTTCGCATATCTTAATTAAACTCTGGTTCTATATTCTTTGCAAAAAGCTTAATATTTTTTGGCTTTTTAGCATAGATTTTTTTTATTACTTTATTAATTCATTTTAATATTTTATTGCTTTATAAAATAAGTTTTGAAACAAACAGTCTAATTCAATGCCGGTAGGGGTATTAGCCCTCGGAGTAGTTGTTTCTGTTTGTTTCCTTCTTAAACGCTGCAATATTTTTGGAAATATTGAAAGCAGATAAGTTTTCAATTTCCAATTAGTAAATATTGCCTTTTTGCATATTTTAAACTAGAGTTCCCTGCGAAAAACCTAAAAATTTCGTTCACTAACATATTTCGCAGAAAATAACTTTCTTTTAACTTTCAATACTAGTTATCCATAAACTGATTTGCCAAAAATGTGATTGACAAGATTTTAACCAGTAAATTAAAAGCAGGTGAAGGTAAATGCCAATAACAACTTCCCTACAAGTTGTTATGACGGTTTAATGTAGTTTTACTTTAATATCTGCCATCAGTTTGACTTTGAGTAAATCAAATTAATTTCCTCGACGTTGCTCGAATTACATTAAAAAAAGTTTATATCCGCTTATGAATTTTCTCAAAATCACTCACTAGCTAGCAAATTCAAGAAGAACGGTTTTAATTTCTCTGCCGAACTACCCCTTGGAAAGAAGCCTAGTGTTCTGAAGCAGAGCGTTGTACCTACCATATCCGAAGTGCAGATAAACTGTTCCTGGTAAAATTTTGAAAGCATTTTATGTGCACCTTGTTTCATAGCATGAGTATGTCCCTCCCTTTTTGTAGATTTCTACAGTGAAGAAATGTTAACGTTTTGTAAAAGAGCTCATATACAGTGAGTAGATAACCCCAAAGATACTTTTAATACAAAGATTTTATGATTCCAGGAATAAGAGCCATTTACGTAAGACCTTTTAGTGGTTCAGTGTTAACAAACTTTCTCTTAATATATATTATGTTGCACAGGGTGAGCAAAACTCGATGTCCCGGCTCTAGTATAAGAAAATTTGTTGTCCTAAGAATTACTTCTGCCAAGTATTTGACCTGAAAAACGTAGTATCAGCTCTAGTACATGGTTTTATTATTTTCGCTTACAACTATTATTTTTGGTAAGTTCTGGCAAATGGCAGCATTTTATAACCTTTAAATTATGTCAATATAACCAATAAAACTGACACAGTTCAAATATTATACGGGGAGCAATCTCTCAAATTTCCATGACCTACTTTTCCGAAAAATATAATGAAAAGCTTTATATATTTCTAAATTGTCTCTTTTAGGCAAACGCTCCAAGGCAGAATTTACAGTACTGAAGGAAATCATAAAGCAACAAAAGAAAAATGCGTTTCATAATTAATATAGCCTTGCTGCGGTGTTGCCGTTCTTACTATTTTTTTATACTTTAATTTATTTATGTATGATTATAAATTAGGTGGGAGTAAAGATAATGATAACTAAATGCGAATAACAACAGAAACACATTGTTTTAATGAAGATATACCTTCCCAATGGAACAAACGACCTTGAATTATCGATTCTTATGCATTATTTCTGTACAAACACAGAAAATTCGGTATGTTTGACTACACTGCTTGTACGTCTCTCAGATAAGTTTGTCAAAATCAGCTGTTCTGGAATGGTCAATAACCAATTGACCACACCCGAATTGCGTCATTTGACAAGTATGACCCCCAAGGCAACATGGCGGACCAACCTATTTAAATATCAGACGGAACTTAAAAGTTGATCTTGATGATCATATTTCATATTTGAATTGAGATATATTTATTACGGGCCAACGAAACAAAACTTTTTGTTTGTTTCGTTAGCCCGTGTGTTTGTTGCTTGTCTTTTACGTGCACCGTCTGGATTTTAACAATTTTGGTTTTATATACTGCCATGACGGTCTGTATATGCTTTGGTGACGTTCTTCACTGACTAAAAAAGCCCTGAGGAAGACCTAAAAATAAATGTCGAAACGTTGGCGATTTCGAGAAAGTGAAGTGGCTATTATATATGCTAGGACGCAAAGCGCAATATGGTAAAGATAATGCTAATAAAAGGCGAATAACAACCAAAAAATATTGTTTTAAAGATTTATCGTTCTAAAAGAACAAACGACATTGGATGGTTGATTGTTATTCATCATTTCCGTATAAACACGTTCTAGAACGGCAACACCCCAGCTATCGCGATAATGTAATTTCTGATAATTTCATATTGTGTCAAATTTAAAAACTTCAACTGTTTTTAATGGAAGATTTCAATCTGGTGGTTAAGTTTGTCTATGTTTAACGTCAAACTTAAGTTTAAACTGAAATTGTAGAAGTAAGCCCATGGGCGACATTTAAAAGTTCAGTTTAAACTTTAGTTTGAAGATAAAACGAAAGATTTTGACAGATAAACAATACAATATGCCTACGACAAATCTATAGTTTAAACTTTAGGTAAGGTTTAAACTTGACTTGTAAAAGTGACACTACGCTGGTGGGAAAGCAAAAGCGCCTTGTCTGGCTTACCTTGTAGGAAATCTTCTTGTTGCGGGTCTTTTTCCAGAGTGAGGAAGAATTCGCCTATGTCGTTTTCTTCGGGATAAATTATCGAACAGAGTCGCTCGAATATAAACACGGGGGTGAGTATATCTTGTAAACTGTACCGTTCCACCGTCTTGATGCAGACGGACATAAATGCTTTGGTTTCTTCTTCAGTGCCAGTAGTCATTTCTTCTAGTAACTCCAGAAGTTTATCTTGGGTTTCATCAATTAACCGGGTTCTTTGGACAACTAGTCTTCTTAGCGATAAATAGCCATTCAAGACGGCACCTAAAAAAAAAGTTTTTTTGCCAGAGAATATAGAGAGAGAATAAATATCGGCTGCTCATACTGTTGTTTTTATTTAACAGACATGACAAACGGTTCTTAAGAGCCGGCGTCCACTAAGAGTCGGAACGGACTCCGACCGTTAAGGATAATGTGACATTTCTATCATGCATTTGCATAAGCGAAACTTCGATAAAATAGCGTGTCATCATACCGGGTGTCCAGCAGAACCCTGGACATAGGAGATTAACATGGGAAATCGGTTTTTATTTTTTTGCGCCTGTACGGTTGATTTGATTGAAAAACTTTTAAGAGTAAAGTTGTAGAGTTTATAGTCAGTTATCATCCTGTAATTTTTTCAATACCACAGTTTTGGCTATTTTTTGGAAAAACGCCTCGAAAAGTGCAAAAATTTGAATTTGGCGCGTCACCCCCACCATGCATGTGCAGTGTCGCCAACATAATAATTTCTTATGTCAGACTCAGAGCCGATTTTCCTTTCTTATTAATTTGGAGGGACTATCATGTAGTAATTAACGTGATTATGCAGAGAAAATTAACTGAAAACATGACGATAATGTTCTTAAATTATAGGTAAGTAAAAGTTACGTTTATAATAATCATAATTAGTAAAAGGAAAATCATTCCAATTTGTGTATGGCTGGTTGTCTAATTCATTTTAGTTTAGCAATACGACAACCACGATGACATGACAATTTGTCTCTTGTCACCAATTAAGGGTGTTCGTTGTTGTTGTTGTTATTGAGGTGAATTCATCTATCTCCAAATGTTTTACTTCAAAAGTGTCTATTTTGCAGTGCTGTGTGACGCGAGGCCCCATCCTGCATGCAAAAAACCCTTGCTAAGTGCTGGACTCTTCTATGACAGACAAAATCTCATTGGAAAACCAAATACAGCGCGCCCCAAAATGCCAATCCACACATTGACAACTTCTCGACGTTGGTCTCGGTTGTCCTGCACTGTATGTGGATTTTAGAGACTCAAAACTCATTCATTTTGTTGATTTGAGGGACCCATTAATCCAAATTAACAGTCATTGGTGGAACAAATGTTTATAGCAAATAAGCAAGACCAGAAGCAGATAGCGATGGATGTTTGATCTGCTAAGACCAGTTTCTTTCATGTTTTATCTATGTATCTGGAGACTATAGTGCCTGTGAAAAAACTCTTTTCAGTGACAACAAATCTTGCCAAACTGGCCACAAACAACTTGAAAAACTGGACAAAAATTGGTTTCATTCCAATCGATTGCTGCTGAATGCAAGACACAGAGGGCATTGAGGGAGATTGGAACCGTAAATGACCACGTATCCCAGGTTAAATTTCTTGGGGTTCTTGTGGATGAGAGTGCCAAATGGGATTTACACACTAATAACTTGGCTTCAAGACTCAATACAAGTTTGTACCTGCTACGTCAGCTTTCAGATAGGATATCTCGTACGGTACTTAGATCGGCTTACTTTGCATCTTCTCATGCATGGCTCTCTTATGCTGTAGTTGTTTGGGGCCACGCCTCGGGGGCTAAGCGTTTGTTCGGGCTTCAGCGAAGAGCGGTCAGATTGTTGGCTGGCCTGGGCTACAGGGATGACTGCAGAGCGCACTTCAGAGAGCTAGGCATACTAACCCTGCCCTCCATGTTTATATTGGAGAATTTGCTGTTTGTGAAAAATAACATGTATCTGTTTTCTGCTCATGAGGACATGCATGCTTACCTTACTAGAGACCGAAAAAGTTTAATAACCTCATATTTTCGTTTGAGAAGGTGCCAGAATGGTCCTGGCTACTGGGCGGTAAAATATTTCAACTGCCCATAAAAATTAAAGCATTGACAGTGGATAGTTTCCGAAAGAAAATTAAGCAAATTTTAATGGTAAATGTTTTTTATTGTGATGAAGAGTATTTTAAGTATTTTAATCAAAATTATTAATTTTTTTTTCTTCTCTCTGTATAGTCTATTTTAGGATGTTGACTGTAAGCTTTTAGTATTAAGTAAATAATGGCATCTGGACTGAATTTATTTAAATTTAATTTGTAGACTATTCTATTTTTGAGCTATGTACATTGCTGTTTTGGTGATTGTAAACATGAATAAATTTGAATTGAATTGAATTGAATCTTAATAAAGGTGATAGTGTTTTTATAGGAATAATTGTTGTTATCTGTGTTATTACCTAAATTTATGTTACATTTCTTTTTCATGTCCACTTGTTAATTTCTTCTGTTAAGAAATTTATGTATAGATTGATTACGGAAATATACTTATTTTGTTACTACACACAATTTCCTCGAAATAAAAATGTAATGTATACAGAAACCTTGTATTTATTGATATTAAAAGTAAGGAAATTAGGAACCATTTTGTTGATACAGTGTAAAATTTTATTTTTATTATTTTTAATTTAAATATTTCATTAGTTATGAATTTTGAGGAGAGAAAACTTGTTTTAAAACAATACTGGGCTGGTAATTCCTTTGCTCAAATTCGAGACAACATTGTTGCATTGTTTCCTGAACAACCAATATCAGCATGCAGTTCACTTCAGGCGGTGGTTGCTCGTTTTGAGGAAACTGGGAGTATTAAGCCGATATGTTCCTGTGAGCGAAAGCGATGACTTCAAGCTGGTGCGGCTCCAGAGGATGAAAATGTGGCAAAACTTGTTGTTCTTGCTGCAGTAAACAATGATCCTTCCAAGAGTATCGACAGATTGGCCAAGAAACTAGACTTAGTGGATCGACCATCCATAATTATCTGCAAAAAGAAGGTTTTGAAAGCTACAAACAAGAGAACCATCAACAACTTGTACCGACCCACCTTTTCCCCCAAATGGAGTTTTGTGAAATCCTAACCGAAAAAATTATTGCAGCCCCAAGATTTGTTAGAAACATTTGTTTCAGGGATGAATGCTAATTTGGATTGACTGGCTCTTCAAATCAACAAAATGATCGGATTTGGGCACTCCAAAACCCACATATAGTGCATGACAATCGGGACCAACGTCGAGCAACTGTAACGTGTGGATCGGCATTTTGGGGCGCCATGTTATAGGTCCATTTTTCATTGATTGCAGTTGAACGCCAACAAATCTGGCAATATGCTTCGCACTGACATTTTGCCTGCTGTAGAAGCCATCCAGCCATTAGAACGGGTTTTTTACATGCAAGATGGGGCGTCACACCATCCTCTGTGTCTTGCATTCAGCAGCAATCGATTGGAATAAAACCAATTTTTCGCCAGTTTTTCAAGTTGTTTGTGGCCAGTTTGGCAAGATTTGTTGTCACTGAAAAGAGTTTTTTCACAGGCACTATAGTCTCCAGATACATAGATAAAACATGAAAGAAACTGGTCTTAGCAGATCAAACATCCATCGCTATCTGCTTACTGGTCTTGCTTATTTGCTATAAACATTTGTTACACCAATGAATGTTAATTTGGATTAATGGGTCCCTCAAATCAACAAAATGAATGAGTTTTGACTCTCTAAAATCCACATACAGTGCAGGACAACCGAGACCAACGTCGAGAAGTTGTCAATGTGTGGATTGGCATTTTGGGGCCCACTGTATTTGGTTTTCCAATGAGATTTTGTCTGTCATAGAAGAGTCCAGCACTTAGCAAGGGTTTTTTACATGCAGGATGGGGCCTCGCGTCACACAGCACTGCAAAATAGACACTTTTGAAGTAAAACATTTGGAGATAGATGAATTCACCTCAATAACAACAACAACGAACACCCTTAATTGGTGACAAGAGACAAATGGTCATGTCATCGTGGTTGTCGTATTGCTAAACTAAAATGAATTAGACAACCAGCCATACACAAATTGGAATGATTTTCCTTTTACTAATTATGATAATTATAAACGTAACTTTTACTTACCTATAATTTAAGAACATTATCGTCAGGTTTTCAGTTAATTTTCTCTGCATAATCACGTTAATTACTACATGATAGTCCCTCCAAATTAATAAGAAAGGAAAATCGGCTCTGAGTCTGACATAAGAAATTATTATGTTGGCGACACTGCACATGCATGGTGGGGGTGACGCTCCAAATTCAAATTTTTGCACTTTTCGAGGCGTTTTTCCAAAAAATAGCCAAAACTGTGGTATTGAAAAAATTACAGGATGATAACTGACTATAAACTCTACAACTTTACTCTTAAAAGTTTTTCAATCAAATCAACCGTACAGGCGCAAAAAAATAAAAACCGATTTCCCATGTTAATCTCCTATGTCCAGGGTTCTGCTGGACACCCGGTATTAATTGTAAACAAACTCGCTCGTCATCGGACTTGTGTTGCTAATAGCATTGTCTATATATACCATATTCGTCATATATATATATTACACGTTACATAATACAATTTGACACTCCTAAATCCTCTACCCCTAAAGTTCGCAGAATACGTTGCGACATCTGGTGTTAAAATCGGGAACAACGGTACTAAAATCAGAAATATGCTATGTTCAGATATGAAGAGTTTGCGAATAATCATATCGATTATTTCGTCGTTGTGTATAAAAGGCGCATAGCGCGCGCGATTAAGAGTAGTCGTATTTTAATCGAGCTATAAGTAAGCTAAAGTACTGAACAATAATAGAAGGCTATAAAGTGTTAAGTAGTGAGTCATTTAGTAGTTGAATAATTGTACCTGTGTGTAATTGTGGGACAAATAAATAGTGTTTTCGTGTTAAATCGTTACACTGGAATTATTGAACCCTGAGTTCGCAACAATTCTGTGTGAAGGTATGAGATTTTTCAATATTCTCTATAGTGACATTTAGATTGATTGTTTATTGACGACTTGTGGCCCAGCAGCAAAAAATAAAAACAATTTTCGTAAATTTCGTTTTTTTTCGAGTCTCTTCAGAAGTAGTCGAAACATTGGAAACTTTAAAACGTCATTATGATCTGCACGCAAATGCGCAAATTTACCCCAGTTTAACTGAATCTGTATCTCTTATGGTTTAAAAGATCCCAATTATGAGCGGCAAATTTTAATAACCCCGTATATATTATGGGATCGTTTTATAGCTCTGCTTTTAGCTCATTCGATTGATGTATAATTTCAGACCTTTACCTCTAGTAATTTTCGAGGAATTAACAAAAAAACAAATTTTTCTCATAGTGAGTAAAGTAATGCCATTATGCCTTATGGAAAAATATAGTTTTTTATTAATTTTTCGAAAACCACTAGAGATAATGGTATAAAACTTTACATCATTCAAATCAGCTAAAAAAGAGCAATCAAACGAACTAATTCCATATAGGATGTAGAGAAACCTTAACTTTATATCATAACTTGAAGATCGCTATCAATAAAAAATTCAAAACTACCCCACTAAAAAACGTATGAAGAACTTCTATTTGACTTTTTGTCAAATAGAACAAATTATTTCTATTTGACTTTTTGTTGTATTTCCTATAGTAACCGAGATGTATAGGGTGTTTCATAATATATGCGCAGGACTTACCCTTTAAAATTTTTATTAACTTACCCTCTAAAAAAGCACCATTTTCGAGATACAGGTTGTTAAAATTGAAAAAACATTTTCGTTTTTTTCGAATATCTCCGGAACCGTTTATCCTACAGAAAACAGCTTTTGTAGGCATTTTCTACTCATAATAAGCTATGTTTTGTGCAACTTTTTTAAGTCGTAAATGGTGAAGGGTTTCAAGGGGTAGTGGATGTTTTTCTCCCCAACTACGCCATTGGAAAAAGTAAAGTTTTGAGACGCCCTTTTGAATAGCCAATGTTTTCTACACAAAAAAGGTACTCTTGGTCATAAGCTCTAACGACTGTTTTCAAGAAAAACATGGTAAATTTTTTGAATTTTTTTTTCCTACTAATTTTTATCAAGCTTTAAATTTCGAAACAAAAGCTACCTCCTATCAAAATAACTATTAGTTTGTACCTGCAAAATGTAAATTTGTATTACAAAATTAAAAATGTATTAGAAAGGCCGAAATGTGCGAAATGAATTGGCTTTACGGAATGGCGAGCGGTAATTTGGCAGAAGCACGGCGGTTGTATCAAGAAAGACATCCTGATCGCCAAGTACCACACCATAACTTGTTTCAACTAATTCACCAACAACTATGGGAAAATGGAGGTTTTAAAAAGAATACTCCTGATAATGGGCGGCCTATGGAAGTTGCATTCCCCAAAAGAGCCTGTCCTCAACGAAATTGAAGAAAGACCGACCACAAGTACCAGAAAAATTGCTCACAACTTAAACCTACCTCACTCGGCAGTGTGGAGAATTTTGAATAAACAACTTTTGTGTCCCTACCATATCCAAAGGGTACAAGCCTTTCTGCAAAGAGATGTTCCGCCAAGATTGGCCTTCTGTAGATAGATGCAAGACAAAGTAGCTCAAAATCCTCAGTTTGGAGACGAAGTTCTGTTCACCGATGAAGCATCTTTTTCGAGAGATGGTATTTTCAATTTTCACAATAACCACATTGGGCTGAAGAAATTCCCCATGAATATGCAGAATCCAACAATTTTCCGTGAATGTTTGGGCTGGCATCGTCGGTGATCATTTGATAGGCCCACATTTCTTACCGAACAGATTAAACGGTGCAGACTTTCGACAATTTCTAGAAGAAATACTGTAGGAACTGTTGGAAGATGCACCGGTTCAAGTAAGATTAAAACATGTACTTTATGCTTAATGGAGCTTCGGCCCATTTTAGGTTGGTTGCTCGCCAATACTTGGACGACGAATACAAGATCGTTAGATCGGCCAACACCCTTGACCCCGCAATCTCCCGAACATAATTGTTTAGATTTTTTCTTTTGAGGCCATCTCAAAACTCTATTTTACTCTACTCTAGTTAAAAATGTTGACCAATTAAGAGGGCGCATTTTTGCATCTTGTGACATAATTCGGACCACCCCGGGAATTTTTCTGCATGTTAGGCAGTCAATGCGTCGACGAATGCTGCGTGCATTGAAGCGAATGGCGGACATTGCCAACATTTAATTTAACTGTTTAAGGCTATTTTTTTTTTGTTTTAAAAAAATTATTTAAAAAAATATACCATGTTTTTCAACGTAAAAAATGCTTTTTCTAGAAAACGGTCGACTTTAGAGCGTATAACAAGAATATCTTTTTTGTGTAGAAAACATTGGCGGTTCAGCTTACGGGGGGGCGCAAATGGGTCTCAAAACCGTACTTTTTCCAGTAGCATAGAAGTTGGGAAGAAAAACACCCACTATCGCTTCAAAATTCGTACAAAAATGCTTAGAAAACTGTTATATAAACGATTCCGGAGATATTCGCGAAAAAAACCATTTTTTTTTCAATTTTTTTCAAAAACGTCCTGTACACGGAAAATGAATCAAGCTGACCGGGAAATAAGAAAACAATTAAAATTATCATGAATATCGGCGTCGAGAATGTGTAATAAATTCATCGAAAAGGCGCCATCCTCTATTCACTCATATATCACCTGTATTCACTCATATATCACACTTTTCTAAATTTTACGAACCGTTTAGTCTTTTTGTATCTAACGTTTAGTTCTGTCTTGCGCACTAATGATATATGCGACAGTTACTACATAAGAGTAAGATTGTATCAATTTTGTAAAAACAAGAAGTCTATGCCATAATAATAAATTTATATAAACGCTTATTTAATTTTTTTATTCAATACTGATTGCTCTTATTAGAAAGAAAATCTCATATTTATATATAAACAGGTCTAGAAATACAACTAAATTTCCATATATTTTAGCCGGTAGTAAGAAAAAACCACAGTGACGTCATACGCGCAAAGACCACGCAGATGGGACGACAATGCTTCATACCTCTTTCTCGTTTACCGTTTCTCTTTATTTATTGGTTAATAATTATAATTACTTTACCAAAATTGCTTACCGACTAGTTTAGATTTGTAGTGCCGTCTAATGGCTGCGTCTTCCAAAAATCCTTCCAGCAGTTCCGTGAGTTGGTTCAGTGTGTACCCTTGGGCCAAGTCTGACGTAAGCGTTGTAGCTTCAAGCCGGTGTAGTTGCTCGATTTCTTTGGTCATTAAATTGGCCAATACCAACGGCAAACCCTAACAAACAATCAAGTGTCAAACAGGACAGTTTCTGGTAAGTATCAGGCAGAATTCCTTCTTTAGTATTTCGCTCTAATTCAAATATAAAATTAAAATAACTTGTTACAACTCGGAACCCTTAATTTGAGATAAAAAACTTCGATTTTGTTAAATTATTTTAACAGGATTTAGTGGGTAACTGGTACCTTTATGGTCAAGTACTGCTTCCACGGCGTGTCTTGGATAAGATTCTGGTACAATTGCAAAAACTCCGCCGACGCCTCTCCAGCGTCCGACAGCTTTGACAGGAAACACGTGAGCAACGTGATGATCTCCTTCTTGCGCTCGTAAGTGTTGCACATCACTTCCACTATATTGCAAGCTACGATCCGAGCCTGCCGAGAGCTGGGATTAAACATCACAGTTTCCATCCAAGATGTGGCGCTCAACGCCAGTCGGTTACTCCGGGTCAATTTTTTAACCCTACTGCGCCACTTCCGCGCGTATTTCTCCATCAAGTACGATTTGTGAATATCCTCTTTGGCGGTGGCGGACGTGGTCGACTCCGATCGACGCAGTAAGAGTGACTTCCAGCCTAGTTGGAATGGATTTTAGAACAATTTTTGCTGGACAAATAGGTACTTTGCAATTATGAAACTGACAACGTTTCGACCTTTAGTAATGAAATTATTCTGCAATTTCAGATGCAGTCTAGTCATGTCCTGCAATTTTTATAGATGTTGGTTAACAGCAGAGACTTTTTAAACTCCGAGAAAGATTAAATTAGCAAAAATTAAATAGCACATTAAAGCAGAAGAGTCGGAGAAAAGAAAGTGTACACTTGCTGTGTATACAGTATATTCCCGGAGAAGTGAAAACACTAACGTAAAATGTTAAAAAAATGCCAATTAAAAATATCATTTTTTGTGGCTTACTCCAGCTTGGTCAAAGATCAATTTCTGATATAATTTAAGAAAAAACTAAAAATTTTTTAAAAAGTCAAGGAGGCTTTGGCTAATATCAGAAAACTTCTTTTTCGACAGAGTAACTTCCCTATCGAAGCATAAGTAACTTAACTTACGCTCACACCCAAAAAAATAAAGCCAACAAGTTTTTTACGCCCACTTTTACAAATTCCGATTAAACTCCACGTAAAGTTAAACGAAAGATTTTTGACAGATAAACTATTCCTGATGAATATGATAATGATAAACATACGTCAAATCGGAATTCAGACTTTAGGTAAAGTTTAAACTGAAGATGATAAAGGGACATTATTCCTCGGCCTTAAACTCACCGGAAAACGAATGACTCGGAGATTTGCTTAAAAACTTTCGCACTTCGACAGGAGCCTGCAGCGGTACTAACTTCTGAGCAGCGGCTGTCTTTCCGTTTGATTTTTCTTTTGATTTTTTGCTGCTACTAGGCGGTGGTGGAGGTGGGTCTGGTATCTTCATTAGGCTTTGCAAGATTTTCAGACAGGGTAATATTACGCTTTCCATCACGGTGGGGCTTTTCGAATCCTCGCAAGCTTTGAGGAACAAAGACACGAGGCAACTCAGTTTCAACTCCCAACAGTCATCTTCTTTCTGAACCATAGCCGCTAGGAGAGCCATTTCGTGACGGATGGTCAGTCCTATAAACAAAATTTGAGAGTAATAAAATGTGATGTAATTAAAAAAGTGCACTGGAAGTGAGCGTAAACTTATTTTCCAAAGCACTTCATACAGCTTTTTAATTGAACATTATTTTAATAACTATGTTCAATTAAAAAGTTAAATAATTAGTTCGTAAGGTCCGAGAATGAAAATTTTCAGGAGATTTTTTTTTCTACAAACATCCAATAATAACACATTTTACGCTTTAATTAGACAAACGAAAACCTAACCTTTTTTGAGGATCTGAATGTGAGTTTACTTTTACGCGCGTTGCCCAGGGCAGCAAGCGAAAATAGTTATTTTCCTAACAAGTGCGGAAAGTGATACTTTTCCGCACGCGACTGCAGTTTCCGCTACGCGTCGTTCGGTCATGCAGTCGAGTGCGGAAAAGATACTTTCCCCAAGTGTTAGGAAGAATATTTTTTCTACGAGTAAGGACGACTTTTACAACTATCAGTAAAACTTCAGTTTGAAGTTAAATCACCAGACATGGCGTTGTTTATCTGTCAGGTAAACAATGCAATATACGTCATATCTGGTATTTTAACTTCAAACTGAAGTTTTACTGCTAGTTGTAAAAGTCGTCCTAAAACTCTGTCAATGTATTGGTATTTATTGCCTCATCTGCGCAATGTGCGGCAAATCATGAGGGCTGGGACCCCAACAAACTATGTGGCTATACGTGACAGTAATAAGACCGATAATCACGTATGGGGCCATAGTTTGGTATCGAAAGGGCAGAGAGAGATCCATCAAAGCTAAACTGTCCTCTCTGCAAAGACAAATATGTCTCAGCATCACGGGGGCAATGATAACTGTTTGGAACTGCCACAGGACTCTGAACACTCTATCCCAGGAGAACAGCGTCACACTGGTATGGACGAGCAGCATGTACAAAGCAATAATGGAACATTTGTTTTTTCAAAATTTTCATTCAAAATTTAACTCTCGACTTTTAAAGGTAACCAGTACATAAAAGAAAAAAAAATGCAACAAAAGACTTTACTCTTTTACGTTAATCATCTCTCAATACTTTTATGTTCAGTATTTTATTTTGTTTACTTGTAGTAATCTTTATATATTTTTTTTCGTTTATTGCTTTTATACCGTTCCTTCCTACTAGTGTACAAATATAACTTTAAATTAAGTATTACGTATGTTGTAGTACAAAACTCTGATGAAGGCAGCAATTTGTGTCGAAACGTCAAGCCTATAAAATAAACAACGAAGTTTGAAGCACCCGCTGTACCTTATTTAATTATAAAAAGGACCACAACCCAAGAAAACAACCAGCCATATGACACAATGTTCTCTTTGGCGGTGGCGGTCGTGGTCAACTCCGGTCGACCTAGTAAGAGCAGATAATTGAGAGTTCTATAAAAAAACGTAAGTCTAACTAACCTGAAATAAAAAAACTAACCTGAAAGTAAAACTGAAACAGCTGACGATCGACCTGCATATTTACTCGAAAAAGATCAAATGCGCATGCGCGAAAACTTCTAAACAAAACTTCTAATCGTCAAGTTTTAAAACGTTACCCATTGTTTAACTGGCACCACGTGGTGGAAAAATTAAACTACTCGTGATTTTCAACATCTCCCATTGGGCCGGATACGTTAATGGTGAAGAAATATATGTTTCAGAACAAAATGGCGAAGGCAATAATTTTCCCGTTTCTAGCTTAAAGAACTCATCATTGTTTTGCATGTAACTTTTGGCTTTACTTTGTCATGTCTCGAAGAAACATTTGTTTTAACATAAGACATAATGTTCAATGTGGCGGTGGCGCCTATTTGGATTGGATTTTCGAACAATTTTCGGTGGGCAAATAGCTAAACTTCTCAACTTAAAGTTCGGCACAAGCAATTTTTCGTGTCATTTTCAATCAGCTGTAACTTTTTAAGCAATGAATTGTTATAAATACAATTTGCACAGTCTGAAACCTCATTTTCTCTAGATTAAAGGAGCGGATAATTTTGAAAAAAAAAACTGACACTATCTTTATTATATATAGGGTGTGAAACAAAGTAGTGCAAAAATTTCAAAATTTTGATACTCTGCCATTTCGCAACAAACTTATTTTTCTTTATCGTTTTTAAGTAAGAAGTAAGCCAACATCCATATCTCGGGACCTTTTTGCCAGATTTTTTATTAAAGCACTCTGAATTTTTATACAGAGTGAAACGTAAAATGTGTGAAATTCTTGTTGCTGATATTTTTAAATCGCCGTATTTCAGAAAAGCGGTAAAGAATCTTACTCTGTTTTCCCTTATTTGTTGACATATTGTCTGCGGATTGCTACCCATTCAAAAAAATAAAAAATAAGTGACGTTTTTTCTAGAATACGAGCATTCAAATAATATGATACCGTTATTGTTAATGCTCGTGACTTATAATAGCAATGTTAAATAAAATATCCTTTCTGGAGGTAAAAGGAAATTGAGAAATGCCCTCGCAGATAGCCAACATCAATATCTCTCAACGTTTTTGTCATTTTTTGTTTTTAAGGCGTTAGAACTTATACAGAGGGAATCAAAATATGCTTAAAAATTTCGTTAGCAGTTTTTTCAAATCGTCGTAATTCGCCGACAAGTTGACGGATTACTGTTATTACTTTTTGGATCGACAGCATTATCTGCAAGTTATTTCTCAGCAAAAGAATTTTCCAAAAGTGGTTACTGAATTACAGGTACGGACTTGTCAAATAAGTATGCGGGGCGAGTGATAATGGGTGGTCGAAAATGAAATCTCATATTCTTTGGTCGATGTTAAGAGGGGTCTGTCATACAATTGTGTTACCTGTCGAGCTTTGTTAAAAGTTACAGGGTGTTGAAATTAGAATTTCAAAATGCATGTGTATTGATTATTCCGAAAGCTTAAGAGATATTTTATTGAAACTTTGCACGTTTTGACTTCTACGGAAGTCGCACATTTTGCATTAAAAAACTATTTTTATTTCCGCCAGTGGCGCGCATAACAACACGTCGATATATATTATTTAAAAAAAAATTGAACGTCACTGTTCTGTAGAAAAATTAAATTTAGTTTTTGAATGCCCATTAAAATACTATTGGTTTCCAACATAATTCAAGCCATAATTAGTAGAATATTTTAGATTTTTTAACAGAACGTAATTTTTCGCAGCTGTACTTACATGCATTACAATGGTTTTTACTTATTTACTCGAAAACAGTGCGTCGTACTAAAAAACACGAAGAGGGCTCTTTCATTTATAGTAGAATGAAGTGTTATTTTTCAAAAAATCAGTGACTTGGCACATTTTTTAAATATTGTAAATCGACGTGCTGGTAAGCGCGCCACTGTCGGAAATAAAAATAATTTTTTTTTTATATTCCAAAATGTGTGCTTTTCTTAGCAGTCAAAACCTACAAAGTTTCAATAAAATATCTCCTACGCTTTCGGAATAATCAATACATATGCATTTTAAAATCCAAATTTTAACACCCTGTAACTTTTTAACGAAGCTCGATCGGTAATACAATTGTATGACAGACCGCCCTTAAAATCGACCAAAGAATATGAGATTTGTCAAGTCCGTACCTGTAATTCAGTAATCACTTTTGGAAAATTCCCTTGATAAGAAACAATTTGTAGACAATGCTATCGATCCAAGGAATAAAAATAATAATCAGTCAACTTGTCCGCGAATTACGAAGATTTAAAAAAATACTAACGACATTTTCAAGAACATATTGATTCCCTCTGTATAAGTACTTATAGCTTAAAAACAAAAAATGACAAAAACGTGTAGAGGTAGTGATGTTGGTTAACTGCGACGGCATCACTCAATTTCCCTTTGCCTCTAGAAAAGTTATTTTATTTAATATTGCTATTATGAGTCACGAGTATCAACAATAATGGTATCATATTTTTTGAATGCTAGTTCACCAGAAAAAACTGCACTTACTTTAAAATTCTTTGAATGGGAAACAATCCGCAGGCAATATGTCAACAAATGAGGAAAAACGCATTAAGATTCTTTATGGGGTTTCTAAACTACGATGCTTTACAAATATCAGCAAGAAAAATTTCACACTTTTTACGTTTCGCGAGTGCTTTAATAAAAAATCTGGCGAAAAGGTCCCGAGATATGGATGTAGCCTTACTCCTTACTTGAAAACGATAAAGAAAAATAAGTTTATTGCGAAATGGCAGAGCATCAAAATTTTGCAAAATGTTTGCACCATGTTGTTTCACACCCTATATAATAAAGATAATGGCTTTTTTTTTCAAAATTATCCGTTTCTTTAATCTAGAGGAAATGAGGTTTCAGACTGTGCAAATTGTATTTATAACAATTCATTGCTTAAAAAGTTACAGCTGATTGAAAATGACACGAAAAATAGCTTGTGCCAAAGTTTAAGTTGAGCAGTTTATTTTGTAGTTATAAAATTGTTGACGTTTCGAACTTTAGTAAGAGCTGACTCAAAGGCTTTTTTTGGAAGAAGAAAATGGAACTCGCGATTTCAACATCCCATTGGAACGGGTACGTTAATGGTAAAAAACAGATGCTTCTGAACAAAATGGTGAAAGCCCCAATTTTTTCTAGCTATAAGAACTCTTCATTGTTTTGAATGTAACTTTTGCCTTCATCTTAGCTTCTCTCAAAGAAACATGTACCTTTGGTTTAATATAGGCATAATGTCTTATTTGCCTGTGGAGGTAGACAAATAGCTACTTCAGTAGGAGCTGAATTTAAAGCTTTTTTTTGCAAAAATAAAACTGAACCCTCTCGCGATTGTACGTAACTTTTGGATCGCATAAGTTAATGGTAAAAAACTTATATTTCTGAACAAAATGGTGAAAGCAAATTTTTTTCATTTCTCGCTATAAGAAGTCTTCACGGTTTTCTATGTAGCTTTTGTCTTCTTTGCATGTGGAGGTCGTGGTCAACTCCGATCGACGCAGTAAGAGTGACATCCAGCCTAGTTGGATAAGATTTTAGAACAATTTTTGCTGGACAAATAGTTGCTTTGTAGTTATGAAACTATCAACGTTTCCACCTTCAATAGGAGCTGCCTTTAAAGCTTTCCTTTTGCAAAAATAAAAATAAACCCTCTCGCGATTATACGTAACTTTTGGATCGAATACGTCAATGCTAAAAAATACATATTATTGAACAAAATGGCGAAGTATCAGACTGTGAAGGCTTTCACAAAAATGGCGAAATTTCTTCAAAAATGGCGAAGGCTAAACTTTTCCAGCCTCTAACTATAAGAACTCTTCATTGTTTTGTATGTAACCTATGGTTTTATTTTGTCTTCTCTCAAAGAAACATGTGTTTTAACATAAGACATAATGTTCTCTTTTCACCGGTTGTTCTAAAATCCAATCCGAGTAGGCTGGACGTCGGATCGGATTTTAGAACAATTTTTGCTGGGTAAATAGCTACTTTGCAGTTATGAAATTGTCAACACTTCGACCTGTAGTAAGAGCCGATTTAAAGGCTTTTTTTGGGAAAAGAAAAATGATGAGATACGTCAATGATGAAAAAAATATGTTTCTGAACAAAATGGCGAAGGCCACACTTTCCTAATTTCCCCATATAAGAACTCTTTGTGGTTTTGTATGTAATTTTCGGGTCGTTTTCTCTTCTCTCAGAGAGACGTCCTCTTTGGCGGTGGCGGTAGTGATCAACTCTGATAGACGCAGTAAAAGTGACTAACTACCTTGTAGTTGGATGGGATAATTTGCAGTTATGAAACTGTCAACGCTTCGATTTTTAGAAAGAGCGGACTTTTAGGCTTTTTTGCAAAAAGAAAAATGAAGCTACTCGCGATTTTCACATCCCATTGGATGGAGAACGTTAATAGTAAAAAATACATGTTTCTAAACAAAATGGCGAAGGCTATACTTTTCCAGCCTCTAACTATAAGAACTCTTCATTGTTTTGTATGTAACCTTTGGTTTTATTTTGTCTTCTCTCAAAGAAACATGTGTTTTAACATAAGACATAATGTACTCTTTTCACCGGTTGTTCTAAACTCCAATCCGACTAGGCTGGACGTCGGATTGGATTTTAGAACAATTTTTGCTGGGTAAATAGCTACTTTGCAGTTATGAAATTGTCAACGCTTCGAGCTGTAGTAAGAGCCGATTTAAAGGCTATTTTTGGGAAAAGAAAAATGAAACTACTCGCGATTTCAACATCACATTCGATCGTATACGTCAATGATGAAAAAAATATGTTTCTGAACAAAATGGCGAAGGCCACACTTTCCTAATTTCCCCATATAAGAACTATTTGTGGTTTTGTATGTCATTTTCGGGTCGTTTTGTTTTCTCTCAGAGAGACGTCCTCTTTGGCGGTGGCGGTAGTGATCAACTCTGACAGACGCAGTAAAAGTGACTACCTTGTAGTTGGATGGGATAATTTGCAGTTATGAAACTGTCAACGCTTCGATTTTCAGAAAGAGCGGACTTTAAGGCTTTTTTGCAAAAAGACAAATGAAGCTACTCGCGATTTTCACATCCCATTGGATGGAGAACGTTAATAGTAAAAAATACATGTTTCTAAACAAAATGGCGAAGGCTACACTTTTCCAGCCTCTAACTATAAGAACTCTTCACTGTTTTGTATGTAACCTTTGGTTTTATTTTGTCTTCTCTCAAAGAAACATGTGTTTTAACATAAGACATAATGTACTCTTTTCACCGGTTGTTCTAAACTCCAATCCGACTAGGCTGGACGTCGGATCGGATTTTAGAACAATTTTTGCTGGGTAAATAGCTACTTTGCAGTTATGAAATTGTCAACGCTTCGACCTATAGTAAGAGCCGATTTAAAGGCTATTTTTGGGAAAAGAAAAATGAAACTACTCGCGATTTCAACATCACATTCGATCGTATACGTCAATGATGAAAAAAATATGTTTCTGAACAAAATGGCGAAGGCTACACTTTTCCAGCCTCTAACTATAAGATCTTTTCATTGTTTTGTATGTAACCTTTGGTTTTATTTTGTCTTCTTTCAAAGAAATATGTGTTTTAACATAAGACATAATGTACTCTTTTCACCCGTTGTTCTAAAATCCAATCCGACTAGGCTGGACGTCGGATCGGATTTTAGAACAATTTTTGCTGGGTAAATAGCTACCTTGCAGTTATGAAATTGTCAACGTTTCGACCTGTACTAAGAGCCGATTTGAAGGCTTTTTTTGGGAAAAGAAAAATGAAACTACTCGCGATTTCAACATCCCATTGGGTCAATGGGGGGACGTCAACGATGAAAAAATATGTTTCTGAACAAAATGGCGAAGGCCACACTTTTCACATTTCCCCATATAAGAACTCTTTGTGGTTTTGTATGTCACTTTCGGGTCGTCTTGTCTTCTCTCAGAGAGACGTCCTCTTTGGCGGTGGCGGTAGTGATCAACTCTGATCGACGCTGTAAGAGTGACTTCCTGTCTAGTTGGATTGGATAATTTGCAGTCAACGTTTCGATTTTTAGAGAGAACCATTGGATCCAGAAGGTTAGTTATAAAAAAAAATACATGTTTCTGAACAAAATGGCGAAGGCAGGCATTTCCCTATTTCTAGCTATAAAAACTATTCACTGCTTTGAATGTAACTTTTGGCTTTATCTTGTCTTCTCTCAAAGAGACATGTGTTTTAACATATGACATAATGTACTATTCGGCGATGGCGGTCGTGGTCAACTCCAATAGACGCAGTTAGAGTGACTTCCAGCCCAGTTGGATTGGTATACAATTTTTGCTGAACAAGTAGCTACTTTGCAGTTACGAAACGTTTCGATCTTTAATAAGAGCTGACTTCAAGGCTTTTTTTCCATAAATAAAACTACTCGCTTTTTCAGCATCCCATTGCATCGGATGCGTCAATGGTAAAAAAAAATCTATTTCTGAACAAAATGGCGAAGGCATATTTTCCAATTTCCAAGCTTTAAAAACTCTTTAGTGTTTTGTATGTAATTCTTGGCTTCATCTTATCTTCAAGTTAAACAAAACAAAACGTTAAAAAAACTGCTCCTTACCTAAATTCGTACTATTCAGGTTCCCACTGAGGCAGTTCGTAATGCGGGTCATGAGAAGGTTGCAGAGGTCTTCGGTGGCCTCGGGATTGTCCCTGGTTAAAGTGCACAGCAGCTGTCTTACCACCTCCTGATTCTGAACGTTTCCTTTTCGCAAATTGCTCCACACAAGTTCCTGAGGGTGAATTGTTTGTTGGTTGTGAAAAAATTCGAATTCGAAGAGAAACCATACCTGCACCAGGCCGTACGAGCACAGTGTCTGTCTCGTGGTTTTGTTGAGCGCTAAAGCTCGCAGGAGCGTAAGGCAATGCTCGGTGGCGGCGGTTGCGCAACCGTAACATTTATTTGTCACGCATGGGAGAGCAGCCACCTAACAAAACATGATGAAGATATTTCGATAATTCAAAATTGTTAAATAATGTAAAATGAATTTAGTTCAGGTTAGTTCAGGTTTCGTTCAGTTAAGTTTTTATCTGGATGTATGTAATTAATCAATAAGTGCATATTGTTGTTATTTTCTTTTTAAAAAACCTTTTTATAATAAGGTTTTTTAACACCCTGTATAATTTGGATTCCTCGTAAAATTCTGCAAGTGGATTAATTTTTAGTTTTGCAAAAAATGGCGACGTTACCGACGTATTTAACAAACATTTCAAATTAGGGGCAAAATATACATCTTTGTTATCGGCGATAATTGCCAAATTACTTGGAATAAAGTAACCAAAATCAGCCTAAGGGGCGTCAAAACTGCAAGTAAGAGTTCAAATAGGAACAAAAGACATTAACTCATACAATTTATACTTTATATAGCCCATAATTTGAAATGTTTGTTAAATAGGTTGGCAACGTCGCCATTTTTTGAGTCCACCTGCAGAATTTTACAAGGAATCCAAATATGCTAAAACATAAAGGGTATTCCACTTAAAATAACAACCATTTGTTCTGCCCCGCACTTACGTAACACCCTGTGTAGCCAAAAATATTTTTAAATTGTAGACCTGAGCATCAAGAGCAACTCTCACACAGAAGTTTTTCAAAAAGTAAAAAATGCCAACAATACTCTGTATGTTATTCTGAAAAATCTTACCCGCAAGTCGTCAAATACCGAGGTGCTTTCGGGAAGATCCATGTCGTGGTGTTTCCTTTCGTAATTAACCAGTTCTTTTCTAGACGCTAACACCTGCAAAAAAGACAAACGCACTGCATCTCTCGAAGCTTAGTAGATAAAAATGCAAACTTTGGGGATTTTTGGTCTATAGTATTTGATATATTTTTCAAGAGAACAGCATTGCACGGGTTACTTATAACTGAACTGAGTCGTTACTCTGAAATTAACTCACCTTTTGAATAATCTTGCTCAATTCTTCAAAGCTGGTCTTGCATTCGCTGAAGTATTGCTGCGCCAACATCTGGATGGTTTTGTTGACTTTAATTTGAGGTAAAGCAACGGACCCTGCAGCGTTCTGTGCGGCGGAGTTGTTATTGTTGGAAGCCGCGACCGGCTCGTCGCCTTTTTTGTCGGACCTATGCTCGGTTACTCGCAGCACCAACGACTCCAAGGTGGGCTTGTTCGCTATTAGTTGCTTGTAGATGCGATCGGCTTTTTCCAGCAGCGTGTTAATGCTGGATACCGTTTTCTTACGATCTTCGTCGTTCTAGATAAAGCACATATTATACTTTACACGTTCTTTCAATGAAAAGATACAAACTTACCTCAATCGGTTCTACCGCACAACAAGGTTTGGCTTGTAAGGTAAAATCAAATTTGGCGTATTTGCAGAAACCGCAAGCGTGACACAAGAACGGATCCTTCTCATCGTAATTGATGGCTCGGCACTTGTGGCACTGGAATACGTTTTCTCCACAGTTAGCGCAGACACCGGGATTGGCCGGCACTGAAGCACTGCATCTGGGACATTGAAGGGTTTCGCTGCTCGCCTAGAATGACATAAAAAGGTTTTACAGAAATTGAAATAAAAGAATAAACTTAAAAAGTTTTTCCAACTAGATATTCCAACGAGCATAAACACAAAATAGACGGCAATATAACCCGGAACTGCGTGAGAAGGAATTTTATTGAATAGTGAAAGTTAGAGGTTGAAGTCAAATGACCTCAATCAGTTTACAGCCAAATCAGCCCCACGGTTCCTCGGTCGCTTACTGTAATAGTAATTTACGTCACAAGTCCTGTAAGTTTCTTGTTACAGTACGAGGTTTTTACGGACGAGGCGACGTCAGGATCCGAGTCTGGAAAGTTATACTAGTACTGTAACAACACCGAATGGGCGTGTATCGTACAATATTTTATTTTATACTGTTTTTTATACTGTTAATTTAGAAATTAAAAAAAAAAAAATGAAAAAATTACCACGTAAGAATTAGATTTATTGATATTTGGCGGTGTCTGCATTATTGTGACTGTCAAAATTCATAATTGGAGAGCTATAGCATAATGATTTACTATTTAGGGTACCAAAATAAACTTTATGTAATTCGGTTCGTTTAGCTCGTTATTAAGACACTGACAGCGATGCGTTTACAGCCTTATTAAAGCATCGTTATATATATTTTAGCTCTGTTTAGGTGGTAATGGTGAAATTGACAATAAGTAGTCAAAATTAACGTCAATGTCACGCGGCAAACTTAGTTTTAAAAACCAAATATTACTAGACGTTTGAAATAATGACTTATTTTTAGTTATTATTCTTTTTAATCTATCTTATTACATAAAATAGTATAATATACACGTTCCATAACGTCATTGTCGCCCTCATCCATTGCAAAACTCGTCGCTTCGCTCCTCGTTTTGCAAACTTGGATTCGTGCCCCAATGTGCTGTGTTATGAAACTTGCAGCATAACATACTATTTGCAAATATGTACCAACTAGTTTTAATAGTTATTTAACGAATTAGTTTATTAATGAAGGCGATTAATAATCGGGACGGTAATAGAGTTGAGATTGTTAATCGCCCATTGATATACGAGTTGGTTACAATACTTTTCCGTCGACTGCAACTTGGTCATTCAATACATTCAAATTAGAATACTTAGTTTGAATATTTGAAATTCGCCCCCTTTATGTCAAATACGATGACATTGATAGAATCAATCCAAAATGACAGATGTCAGGTTTTTTCTATCAAATACCTATCAATCCGTAAAAAGATAAAAATTGAGTTTATGTATATCTCTCTGTCGAGGAAATGTCAAGTAAGACCACAATATACACGGTCCTGGATTTATTCAGCAATGAACTCAGTGTTTTGTGGATTTTGCATACAGAGAAATATAATTGATATTGACATAACCGCTTTTTAAAGTGACAGAACCGTTCATTAATGGGAGTCATTAATGAACGATCTTGGCAAAGAAATCGTACCTTAAACAAACCTGTTATTAGTCAGTCGACGGAAAAACTTTTTTATCGCAAATTATACGGGGTGTTCATTATAAAACTTCATCTAGTTTGACTTCATCTAGCACTTTGAAATAACTTAGAAGCTCCTTTCGAATATCAGGAAATGATGGTTGATTTGATTTAATGGTTTGATTTAATGACAAGTAATATCAAAAGTCTTAACTACTGCGCACAAATTTTGACGTCGCCAACTGAGCATTTGACAAAATCTTAATCAGATTTAAGTAACGTTATAGTTTATATTAGACGGTAGCTCTCTAGCATCGGTTGCCTAGCAACCTTTACCGGACTTGTCCGCTAAAGTTCCATTTACCGGACTCAAATCGATGCATGTAGGACGAATATACCGGACACTTCGAAATAAAGAAATTTTGTCACTATGGCCCTATGCCTGGCATTGCCTAGTAGCCTGAAGCGACGTTTTTCACTCGACTATCCTTGGATGAGCCGATAAACAAACCAAGCTCATTAATCTTCCATTTATTCCAAGTTAATTTTAGGAAAACTTCCTTGTGAAGAGGAGAATATATTTACGGTCAAAGTTATTGAGCTAGTTGTTTTAAAACAACAAGTTGGTTAGCAAAAATCTTGAGTTGGTTTGTTTTATAATGTGCTTTGGTCAATTTACGCGTAGTTAACTACCATAAAATTATGAAAAATTATGAAGAAAAGACGTGATGATGACCCAAAGCAGCTGAAAATTTGAAACGCAAAAAACACGTACTTTCATATTCCTAATTTTAATAGCATTATGGGAAAACAACTGTTACGGTCATATCAGGGTTCCGATTTATCAAATCTTGTTTGTAATTATAAAAAAAAAACTACAACAGAAATTTCAGGGTTGTAGCTTGAGCGCTTCCTAAAAATGCAATATTTGCCACTTTTTGGTACACCTTATAGTATGTAAATCAGAAATTAAGGCGCTATATTTATATCACAAGGTTAATAGAACTAACAAAATAGTCGCGACATTTAACAGGTTATATCTTGTTTCGATGGACATTAACTCGAATCGAAAATGATGAAAATGCCAAAAAAGTAGAACAGTGGTGCTACATTTAGAAATACATTTTATATGTTCACCTACAACAGTAAATGAGCACGGGTGACTCAAAAAAAGAAATACGAACAAACAAACGAAAACCATAAACAAACAAAAATCTATAAAAAAATGTAACAGCATTTTTTGGGACACCCTGTACTATAAAATAACTTTCCGCCTCAAAGATTTAGGAGTTATCTACCCTGTACTATCTGCAACAGAAATCAACGCCCTATTTATCATAAGACTCTTCGCATCAACGCAATAAATTAACTAACATAGATATACAGGGTGTCCGCTAAGTATGTGGCATAATTTCGAGAACTTATAGGGGAGGCCAAAATAACCCTAGTCTGTCATATAAAAAAATTCCTAAAGTGCTCCCTAACGGAGATACCGGGTGCCAAAGGGACACCCAGCGATATAGTTTTTTTATAGAGCATAAAATCGCATAAAACCATACTACAGTACATGTCTTACTTCTGGATAGTCAGGCCCAGTGGGTGGTCTGGCTTAGCCAGTTATTCATGTAGGAGTGTCCATCGTGGAGGGGAAACTGCTATCATGTACCGCAATGGGACTGAGTTCTTATCACTAGACACCAAGGTTTCTCAAATTGAGAAAATATGTGAGTTTTGAATATCAAAATGTATGCTTAACAGTTGTGTTTGTACAATAGTATGCACGGGGTGTTCATTATAAAATTTCATCTAGCCAGCTATGAAATGCATTTGTTATTTTGAAGCACGTCGTGAATTACTTCGTTCCGTATTTGTCCGTCAAACTTTAAAATTTAGGCACGTTCACACTTTGCGAACGTTTTACTGGTTGCCTACCATTACGCGCTTCGATAGTGTTTCCATCCTTTTTTTCTCAATAAGAATCTAAGGACGGGAATGCTCCAATAAATTTAACAAAATAATAATGAATAGCAATTGACATGACATTCCAAACAATCCAGAATCATTCAGAATCTTGATAAATAAATAAGTCGGCCTTAATTTGTTTGATTTTTTTAATTATTTAAAGATTTTTAAGATTCTATAGGTTGTAAAATTTACTTGAGGTATTCCCGAGCTAACATCCATAGAGAACTTAGAAAAACACATCAATCTTTGTGCCAAATTAAGTGTACGACGGAGATAGTGGACCTTGGGAGGTGAGATAAACTAAAATTTTGCGACCCTGAATGCCTGAACAGGCCTTTCGCCCTTAGAAGTGGCGATTTTCATATTGATCCTTTGACTTCTTTCTGACGACTACAAAGCACCCCAATCACCAGCTCCTGCACGGTGGAGCCTTTGGAGAGAGGAGTTTTTAAGGCTTGGCCCTACTAACTACAACTGCAACCGAAAGTACCTACAAACCATTTTGTGTTGAAAAACTGAAAACTAGTTTTAAAATCATTAAAACAAGTGTATGATTCTAATATTTTATCTCTGTAGAATCGGAAATGGAGTGGATTTTCAAAGGTATGTAAAATTAAAACATTAGAGCTGAAGACGAAAATAAGTTTATAAACATATTGTAGGCTCAATTCCTGAAGCTAAACCTGGAAGTTTTGCATCAAAATCGGTATTGACTGCGACCATTAGGACCTAGAAGAAAAGATGTTTCCAAAAATTTATGTGTCAGTAGATACTCTCGAGGCTTAAATTTGTGTACAAGTGTAATAGTTCTCTTCCCTCCCCAGCCTGGAAAAGCTATATGCAACCATACTAGTAGCAGTTCGTAAGGCACATGTGTACATGCATAAACCATTTTGGGTCCGAAAGCCAGTTTTAATGTGATTCAAATGTATAAATAACCGAGATGTTTTGTCAGCATCACTATGAAGTCAGAAATTGTGTTGATTTTAAAAGTAAAATAATAATTAAAATATTAGCAGTATAGACAAAAATAACTATAATAATACCTATTATAGGCTTGAATCTTGAAGCATATTCCAGAAATCTTGGAACAGATCAGTATGGACTTGAGTTTACGAGCACGAATGTAGGAAACATCTCTATTGGTATATGGTATTTTCATGTTCAATAATAAATGCTAACTTTTTTTTATAATGACAAAGTAGTTTAATGTATGTTACATTGCATCAATAGCTACTAAATAATGCAGGATCATCCAGCTTCATATTCCTAATTTATAGTTATAAATTGAATTTGTTTAAAAATGTTATAGACAAAAATTAAGTTTACATTGATAAGTAATTAATAGTATTAGAATGGATAATCTTGTTCAATGATCAGATCTGTAGTTTAAAGGGTTGCTGTCCACCATGTTTCAAATCAACAATTTACAAATTGGCTGGTTAAAACCTGTTTATTCAAAAGCAACAGTGCTCAATTTCTATGATCATAAAAGTCCTTTTTGGAAATTGCAATCCATATTGGGTCGATCATTACTATAAGCTTATTTTCAACCAACTCGATTGGCTGTCCTATTATCAGTCATCAATCGAGTTGGATGAAAATCGAGCTGTACAGATCAATCTGATCCAGGTTTACCATTTCCAAAAAGTCCTACTATTTCTATAGTAATAGGAATATGAGTGATAAAGTTTGAGTCACACACTTTGTCACAATAGGACTTTTCGGAAATATGGATCCTAGTTTAGACTGATCCTTACAGATAATTTTCAGGACACCAGATTGATGACAGTTTGAATCTGATTTCCACTCAATATGAATGGTAGAAACTCAGCTGATAGTTATCAACTTGATCCAAATTACAGTTTTTGAAAAGGGCTTGTATCTCCTATTGATATACGGAAAATTGACATATAGGTTCAATGGTATATGTGTTTAATGTGTTCGATAAGACTTTTAATAAAGCTAATCACATTTTGTTAATCTATTTTGACATTTTTATTGAATTTTGGGAAGTCATGTTTCTATTAGCTTATCAACTGTTTAACAATAAATTGATCTTCGTTATTAAACATATTTTATAAATGTGTACAAATAGAAGTAATATAATTGACAATTAAATAAATTGAATACAAAAAATTAAATGATATTAATGAAGAATTTTATGTAATATTTTCCAAATGCTAGCAAAATTCAGGAGCTTAAACAGGTACCTATCCAATTGGTAATGCTTGAAGTGTCCTAGTGATCAGCCACCTTCACAGAAAAGCAGACCAATCAGTCACCAAGCTGTGATTCCTACCCATACTCTCAATTTTTTCAGGGTGTAGTCCTTTTTCAATTATTTCATGGGGGTGTTTTCACTAATCTAAGTTCTCATGTTTTGCGAGTTCACATAACCACTTCACTCAAATCAAGCTTCATCACTAAATATGGATTTTTGGAAAATCTTCTGGTTATTATCCCTATCAATACACCAATTGCAAAATTGCAGTCTTCGGGGAAAGTCAGCTTCATGCAATTCTTGCACATCTGTGAAGCGATATGGGTAGACTTGCAGATTTTTATGTAAAATTGCATGGGTGGCACCTACCGAAAGGCCTATTCGATGGTGAAACTGTCGAATAGAAGTACCAGGTGTGTTTTGCATTATTTCTTGTGCCTGTGTAACCACTTTATTGGTGTGTTTCTTGTGAGATTCACTGCCTGGCCTTTGTAGACTACCTGCTTCTGTAAGCAATGCTAGAACATGCTCCAAAGGTTTCTTGAACTGCATATAGACCACAGCAAAGTTTGGAAATTGAGCCTGGAAATCCTTCTCGCAGTTTCGAATGGAATAAACCTATTCGCCATCCACTTTCCATCAAACTCAACATAAAAACTTTATGTTCTAAAGCGAAGGCCATGTTGTCCAAATACAAAACAGGTTTTATAGCAATAAAAATTAACGTTTTTTGCAAAAATTTTGTTGGTAAAACTAGAAAACAAAAAGACAGCAGCTAGAAACAACAAAAAGGTGGGAAACGGGAAAATTTGCCAACAAGGATAAAGACAACACAAGATGGCCGCTAATAACGTTGAAGCGCTGAAAGCTGATTGGACAGTGGCAATGACAAATCTGTTTTGATGGCGAGTCAAGTTAAGACGTACTTTTATAACTCTCTTTCTTTCTCTCAAAAAATCATAGCTGGCTAGATGAAATTTTATAATGAACACCCCGTATCTGGAACTTTTCCTGATGACCTAAAGTTGGCAAAAGTTGTTCCGGTTTTTAAAAAAGGCGACTCTACTATAACAAAAAACTACAGGCCTATTTCTGTTTTGCCGTCTTTTGCTAAGATATTCGAGAAGGTCATATATACTCGGATGGTCAACTACTTGGTTTCCTTTAACATTTTGGCTCAACATCAATTTGGCTTTGGTTCAATCACGTTCAACAGAGCAAGCTATTTTTAACACTGTCAACTATATATTTGAAAGTGTTGACCAAGCAAATAAAGTATCCAGTCTGTTCTTTGATCTTTCCAGTGCCCTTGACACTATAAACCACCAGTTACTTCTCCAAAAATTAATTTCTTATGGAATGCGGGGCAAATGCTGTGCCCTAATTGGGTCTTATTTGTCTGGCAGAAGGCAGACTGTCTGTGTGGTTTAGGATTAGAAGCGATGTCTGTCAGCTATGAGCGATATAAATCAGGGAATTCCCCAGGGCTCCATTCTGGGCCCACTCTTATTCATCATATATGTGAATGATTTGGCATGTGAAGTCGGTGCTGATTTAATTTGTCAGTACGCTGATCACACGTCAGTGGTCCTGGTGTCCCCCTACGTCGATACTTTGGCAGTATGTGTCACGAGAGTGTGTGAGATGAAGGAGTGGTGCAATAGCAACTGTCTGCTTTTAGCAAGTAAGACAGACCTTGTGAGCTTCGAGAAGATGCAGCCCAATTGTTCTCTGTATGTTCCTCTGGGTGGAAAATCTATTCCAACTTGTCAAAGCATCAAATTCTTGAGTATGCATATGGACCAGCGCCTTGCCTGGGATGTACATTGTTCTGTGCTTGTTTCTAAGCTGAACAGTGCCTGTGCCCTTGTAAGGAGACTTCGTGATGTTGTTTCTACTGATGTCATGATGACATACTATATCGCCAGCATTCAAGAGGTTCTGAGTTATGGAATATTGTTCTGCGGTTCATCTAGCATGGCAAATAAGGTGTTTGTTGTCCAGAAAAGAAACGAGTTGTAGGCCTGTCTTCCTATCCTCAAATATCCTTACCGCACCATCCATTTACTTCCTCTCACTGGTAATGTTTGCTAAGAGAAATCCGAAGGCATTCCTACGAAATTGCGATTGGCGTTCCTCACAATTGACTGTTGACACATGAGGTAGAAAGGAACTATGTATTCCCCCACACAACTCAACTTTTTTTGAGAGAGGGCCGCTTTTCAGGGCCATAAAGGCCTTTCATGGGTTGCCCTGTCACATAAAGGAAATCCCCTGCGTTCGAAATTTTCGCAAGGAAGTCGTACTATTCTTAAGAAACAAGTGTTTTTACTCATTCAATTTTAATGAGTGAGCTTTCGGTTTTTTCTGTTAGCTATTTGGAAACTCCTATTTTACACACAGTTATATGTTAAAAATATTTCATACTGGATGCTCTATATTCTTACAATAAATATGGATTCTTATTTATCTAATGTCTCTGACATCATGTATTCTTGACGTTGCTTTGTGATGTGACTCATCATTTTGTTAGCAATAAAGATTATTATTATTATATTATTATTATTATAGGAATGGACTAGCCGCCACACTCGTTGGGCCAAAATTTTGACAGGTGTCATTTTACAGAGCCAAAAATCGAATATTTAAATACCTTGGACATTCCTCTCTAAAAAAGGTACTTCATTTGTTTTGGTAAAATTAGCCCTTTTCGAAAAAAATAGTTTTTTTCGGGCACTTTTAAGCATTGACTTTCAAAATTTAACTCATAATCAAGTTTATTAACAATAGTTAGACTTATTATAACTAATCGAATAATATCATAATTAATATTAACTGATGTCATTGTGATATCTTTTTAATGTCCACATTCTTATTATGTATAACTTTGGACAGGCACTCGGTAATTGTGTAAATACGCGAAGACTTGATTCTGATACATTCTCAAATCGAGGTTTTCCGCATCGAAGAACTTTTGAGATGGTTCATCGTAGCTTATGAGAAACAGGTAAAACCGATAACCAACAACAAGATAAAGAAAACAGGTTAAATCATCAAAACTACTAAAAACTGAACCCTTTTGACATTTCGAAAATCATTTAAACGCAAGAAGGATAAGAATGCCAAAGATGTTCTCGTTTACTTGGGCAGATTTGGGCGCCTTGTACTTCTATGAATTTTCTGATTTGACGGACGTTTTCTCGTTGCACTTGAAGCAGCATTCCAGGATTGTTTCGAATTTCGTTGCAGTGACATTCTTTCTAACAGGTTTTCTCTAGTGTTAACTGCTGTCAAATATACAAATCTTTTTAAATTTCCCCGAAGAAAGAAATCCAATGGATTCATGTCAGGCGACGTTGGTGGCCATAAAATATGCCAACCTCGATCTATCCATTTGACTACCAAAAGTGTTTGATAGGTGCTGACGAACCAAAACGCTAAAATGAGGCGGTGCGCCGTCATGCATAAGCCACATCTGATTTCTAATTTCTAAAGGCACATTTTCTAAAAAATTATTTAAATTTTGTTGCAAGAATTGCAAATATCTGGCACCGTTCAATGTCTCATCAAAAAAGGACGGTCCAATGAGATGATTTCCAATAATTCCCACTCACACGTTAACCATGAACCTTTGTTGATGCTTTGCCTATACTATCGCATGCGGATTTTCTTCGCGCCAAATATTTAAATTATGACAATTTATTACTCTGTCTTGAGTGAAACCGGCTTCGTCCGTGAACATAACAATTCCAGTAAAATTTGGAATTTGCCATGTTTCTACAAAAACCAATTTGCGTAATTCTCGTCTTGCAGGATAATCCACAGGAGACAGGTACTTTTTGGACGTGATAAGAATGTAGCAGTTGTTCTCGAAGAGTTTCATGAACGGCCCACTTAGTCGCATGAGCCTGCACCGACAACTTTCTTACACTATTGGAGAGATTATCAGCAATGTCAACCAGAACTTCCTTCTCTAGCTGAGGGTGTCTTGCTCTCCTGGGAGAGCTCTCCACTACCATGCGGCAAGAAACAAATAAATTAACCAAGAATAGCGACTTTTAGCCTTTTTTTTATTGTACTTGAGTAATGCTCCATTATTTCAGTTTTGAGTACTCAGACAATCAGACAATATTCAAAAACTTTTGACAATGGCTAAGTTCCGCTGACACGCTTTCCAGGAACATACCCAATAACACATTGTTAAGGGAATAAAAACTACTGGTGTTTTATAGCCGTAAGTAAATTTTAATTTTTTATTGCAAGAACGTGTCAAACGACACGTTCCTGTTAAACGACACGAACGTTTTAAACGACACTCCATCAATAGCCTTATCTGCATTGATGAGCATTTTTTGAGTCACACTATACTATATAAAACAGCAATCGACGCCCTATTTATTATAAAACTACTGAGTAGTAAGGTAATGAATAAAATCGATAGCTATAGATTTATATATGACACAAAACAATATTTCCATGTTAAGCATATGGGGCTCTCGAACCAGTCCGAAAACCTAAATTTAGAGATCAAGATCGTTCATCGCGACCTTTAACAGCTTTTATCTCATTTCGATGTGACTATTTTTCTAGATTTAGGAAAATCTGTGACAATCGAGATCGGCTCAAAATTTAGACGACCCACACTCCCTGTAAAATTATCCTGATTATTTCACTCATGTATAAATTTTCCCATAAGGAGAGATTGTTTATCAAAAAATTACAGCGGTAATTCGACGTTGTCTACACGACGTGGTATTATCGCTTACACTAACCTAAACTTTAATCAATGTCGTTGTCTATATTAATTTGATTCGAGAAATAATCTCACTAAATACCGCTCGAGCTTTAATATGAACCAGAAAATTTTTCACTCTGGCATGTTTTCTTTGTAAATTTCACTCGTCCTAAAAGACTCGTGAAATTATGGAAAGCATGCAATCGTGAAAAATTATTGGTAATTTTAAAGCTCTCGTGGTATTACCCCCGAAAAATTTGGTTTTTTGTCTAGAGCTTGAAACCGATAATATTTTTGATGTTCGAGTTAAGAGATTTCTTATGAGGGTATCATTGAGGACTATAAGTCTAATTTATTTTATTTAACCGGAAAATGCGTAATAACAGCTAAGATTGTAGAAGAGAAAATCCACATGAAGAATGTAGAAGAGTAAAGCCACATTTTGAGATACATTTTAAATGTCCATCGACAACAGTAATTAATTGAGAACGTGTGGCACAAAAAAAAGTACCAATTTTGATTTTTTTATTTTTTTTTCGAAAACCGTAAACCATAGCCTAGATTTCAACACGAACATCAAAAGTATTACCGGTTTCAACCTATACACAAAAAACCAAATTTTTCGATAATTTTACAGGGGGTCTGGGTCGTCTAAATTTTAAGCCGAACTCGATTGTCACAGATTTTTCTAAATAAAGTCTCATATCATAGAGGGGATAAAAGTATGTAAAGCAAATGCAAAATTAGAACTTTCAGTAGCTTTCTTTCATGGTAAAACGATGCCATTGATATCGAAAGATAGAGCATGCATGAAAATTAATATCAGTTTATTTGGTTATTCCAAGTTTTTTGTTTTGTTGGCATTATGTTGAATCAAAATACAATTTAGGCAATTTTCGTACAATTATATTGTTACGATTCGCAGCAACGCCGCATGGGAGGCGGAGCAACGCATGGGAGCGTGTTGGTTGGTGGAGCTTCGCGACCTATCCGCGCTGCGTCATGGCTGACACGAGTGATTTATTGCTCGGCTGGCTTAATCTAGAAGGCAGTTGTTTACAACCGTTTTTTTTTATGTGAGATTATTCAAGAATTCTTATAAAGAAGTTTCTAGGTTTTTCTGTAATTTTAGGATTGTATATAAAAGGCGCATAGAGCGCGCAGGATAGAATAGTCTTATTTTAAGCGAGTTATAAGTACGCTAAAGTACGAAGCGATAATAGAAGGCTATAAAGTGTTAAGTAGTGAGTTATTTAGTATACGAATTGTACCTGTGTATATTTGTGGAATAAATAAATAGTGTTTTCGTGTTAAATCGTTACACTGGAATTATCGAACCCCGAGTTCGCAACAATATCACGTTTTTACTTCCATTGAGACTCTTATACAGTATGGTGGAAATGAAAGGAATAAATTCATTATTTCGTAAGTCAGAGACTGGAGAGAAAAATCCTGAAACCCGTCGATTTTTAATTTCAGTTGCGCATTCTGTCCGATTTTCTTTTTATTTCTTATGCCATCTGTATAAGCGTGATGACGTCATCGATGATTTTTTTTAAATGGAAACGTGGTTGATGCTGTACATCATTTGAAAGGTTTTGTAATTCTCCATTCAACCATATCAATACTTTTAAATAAATGAGGTTTGTAAAGAGTCAATACTAATTATTAATATTTATAATTTATTTAATATTAATTTTCGGCTCTCTTGCAATATGGATATGTGAATTTGGGAGATTGTCACTGGAAATAAACTGTTAAATTTTTGCACGTTTCTTGCTTGACTTTTTATGTAAAAAAATCTGATTCTTATCAAGAGTGCTACATACAAATTAAACATGTCTTTGACATGTCACATGTAAATGGTATTAGTTCGATTACATTGCAGTCAAATAGTGTTATAATTATTATTCATTGTTACTTTGTTCCAAAATGAAACTTAGTGAAACGCAGAGAATTGAAATTCTTATAATGACTGGTTGTGGAGATAAGACAAGCACACAAATGGAGGATTGTGCATTATTCAACGATAAATATCCCGACCGAGAACCAATTGCGCAATCCGCCGTCAGTAAAATTGAGAAAAAATTCAGAGAAACGGGCCATATAAGGGACCTCTCTTACATGGCCCGTTTATCTGAGTTGGAGCGACTGGTTTTCAGTCGCAGAAAACACAAAATTAGATGTTCTACTAGCGTTTCAAGAGGATCGCCATACCATTAGACAATAACATACACCATGCCACAGTTCTTGCTACGCTAAAATAGGAAAAGTGGCATCCTTATAAAGTTGTTTTAGTCCCGGAGCTTCTGGAAGATGACTTTGATAGACGCATTCAATTTTGCGACATTATGATGGAATAAAATAACACAGATCCAATGTTTTTAAGAAAGGCCTTTTTCTCGGATGAAGCTACATTTCTTCTAAATGATCATGTAAATCGTCCGACGTGTCGGTATTGGGCTCAGCAAAATCCGCATTGGATGCAGGAGTATCATACTCAATACCCGTAGAAATTAAATGTATGGGCGGGAATAATAGGTAATAAAATTATAGGACCATACTTTTTGGAGGAAACTTTAACAGGTCCTCGATATTTAGAATTTTTCCAGCATTTCTTAATACCAGAGTTGCATCGACTGTTCCCAAATAGAGATGATTCTTGGCTGCAGCAAGATGGTGCGCCCCCACACTATGCGGTCTGGGTAAGAAGCTACTTGGACAGAGTTTTTACAGATGTCGCCAGGGGTCGCCAGATCTCACTCCGCTGGATTTCTTTTTATGGGGATACTTCGTGTCGTATTCGATACGTCGAGTGTACAAAAATAGACCACATACTATCAATGAACTCAAGGAACGCATACGGCTCGAGATCGCGCAAATAAGTTTTTCAGAACGTTCAGGATGAATTCGTTTCTCGCTTATCTCATTGTTTCATCGCTGAGGGTCATCAATTTGAGCAGCTTTGAATTTGGTTGCTATTTCGGACAATAACAAGAATGTTAATTTTAATAATAAAACTATTTGACACTTTACAAACGTCATTTATTTAAAAGTATTGATATGGTTGAATGGAGAATTACAAGACCTTTCAAATGATGTACCGCATCAACCACGTTTCCATTTAAAAAAATCATCGATGACGTCATCACGCTTATACAGATGGCATAAGAAATAAAAAGAAAATCGGACAGAATGCGCAGCTGAAAATAAAAATCGACGGGTCTCAGGATTTTTCTCTCCATTCTCTGACTTACGAAATAATGAATGTATTCCTTTCATTTCCACCATACTGTATAACAAAGCAACACCGTAATAAATGTTTTGCGAAGTAAATGAGATGGCCCACATTTAGTTAAGATTCCGTTGTTTTATTGCCACACATTGCTTTGCTATAAAATAGCAGATTTGACTCCTATCAATGAGAAAGTTAATCAATAAAATCTCGGAAGATAAGAAGGAAGAGAGAGGTCTTCGTTAAAGCTATTTTGTCATGTCAGCGTATACGAAACACAATTAGTTTTTCATATATGACTGACATGATATATACGAAAGTTTTTCGTGTATGTTTACAAAAAACGAATTGTTTTTCGTATATATATTTAGTATACTACTGTATTCAATGTAAAAATTTCCGAAATGAAACTTTTCGTACCCGCGGCAAAGTTGCGGCCATTGGCGACCCCTAGAACATTCGGCAATGTGCATGCCAAAATTCAGCTTTCTAGCTCTAACCGTTCCAGAGATGTCGAGGTATCCCCCATGCCGCTCATATCCCAGGAGTTATGATAAAGACGCCGTAAAGGACTATTAGGATATAGAAAAAAAACGCAATTTTGACTTCGGTACGCCACTCCTCAGCCTCCCCCCCTAATACACATTCGACCAAACCGACCATATTTTTCGAAAACTCAATTCCTCTCAGACTCTTGTTGTATAGGAACATATCAAATTAATAATTTAAAAGTTATTAGCATCGAAATGAAAAACTACCAAACATCAACTAAAACCAAAAGTGAAAGGAAGAGACGGAATTAGATATCCAAAGGCGTTAGGATATAAAAATTATTAACTCTAGACCAATATTGTACAATTTGCCAGTTCAGAGGTTCTACCCTTCTTCAGGCTACTACAGCCCTATGTATTGTCTCGATATTTTAAAAATCCACCTCGAGTGCGACTTACCTGAATATTTTCATAGAAGTCCGCATACTCGATCATCAGGTTGCAGGCGACAATAGGCAGAGGAAACTCAATTTTCACCTCGGTCTGACCAGACTGCAAGGTCACCTTCTTGGCTTTGTGCCATAGCGCGGGTTTGTTTTTCAGCTCTACTACCGCTTGGACGCTCCTGGATTGAATAAAACTTAAATTAGTCTGGAATTTCATACACTGAGGATGGTTAGGAACAATTCATGTTTTGTGTAGCCCAGGATTCCAAGAACCCCGTCAGGGCTTGTCTCGTAGCCATTAACACTAGGTATTTTGTTTCATTGGCAAATGAGATTAGTGAACTTTATTTCGGTTTTTAAAAGTAGCAAAAATAACAAGTAATGAAAGAAGTGGATAGCGGGTGTAGGCATAAACAACACTTTTATGGAACGTTTATGAAATTGCCAAGATACGACCTTTATTGAGGTCTTCTTCAGGGCTCTTTAATAAGCGAAGGTCGTCATGCGAAGTTGTTCTGCACCAAAAAAAGACCACACATAGGACGGCACATACATAAATGTGATCACACAAATGTCGAATGACAAACTTCGCTTATTGAAAGAGCCCTGAAGAAAGCCTCAGTAAAGGTCGTGACATTGGTGATTTCACAAACGTGAGCTCTTGTTTGTTTTTGTGAAAACATGTGAAGTTATCACTACCCACCCGTTATTCACCTTTTTTAACTTGGTAAAAGGACGCAAAACTTACATACATATAAACTTACAACATATGATAATAAGTAATTTTTTTGTTCCTATTTTTGATCGGAATGAGGCGATTTCAATTCCCTATGAACGTAACAAACATGATAAAAGTGAACTTAGTTCCATAACTGGGCTTTATTCTAAATGCCTCCAAAACCCATTCTAAAGGTACCACTGAAATCGACAGACTAGTGAACCTACGAAACTTTCTTTGTTAAGAGGTGAAAGAAGACATAAAAGAGAACAAAAAAACCGTTGAATTCACTGCAAGCGGTCCACTGGTTATAATAAAGTTACAGGCGGTCAAACTTGGAAATTGAGAAAGGCGAGAAAATACCCGTTCTTTCTTTGGCCAAAGCAGACAGTATTCTTGACCGACTAGTATGAACAGATGAGAGTGTTCTTGGGTATTCGGTCTGGGCAGTGTAGAATAAAACCATTCAGCTGTCACGCAACAACCTGACATTGCAGCCTCAAACTCAAGCGACTCCTCACTAGATTCCTTTAGAATCTATTAACCATCTTTTACATATCAACCGACATACCGACACGCATGCCTTCACGAGAAGGAAGGATGATATCGGGTGGAATTCCTTGCTAAATTGTTTGATTAAGTTTGTCAAATTCGATTTAAACGTGGCGATGGCTGGTCCACTTTGACTTATTTTAATATGTTTTGTACATCGTGTCGTATCATGTGACATCTGTCTAAAAGTGTCAACCAATTTTATTGACATATATCTGAATTTTTTCTCTCAAGGTTTCCTGCCTTCATTTCTCAGATCAGATCATTTAGCAATAAGTATACCATTGGGCAGTTTTTGTAACTCGCTCTGACATGCTCATAACATCTTTGTAGCCCTGAGGAAGATATTAAAAAATATCAAAATCTTGGTAGCTGAATAGGAGAACTCTCAAGAACATTCTCACCTCTTCTTTCTTTGGTCAATTTCGAAAAAATTATGGTAATTTTGTTGCTATTTTTGATCTGAATGAGGCGATTTAAATCCCCTATGAATGTAACAAACATAATAAGAGTTAAATTAGTAGTAAAACTTTTTTCTAAATGCCTCCAAAGCATATTCTAAAAGAAAGTAAAAATTGACTTGCGAACAGGTCTATCTCCCAAACTATTGAATTTATGGGACTTTCTTTGATAAAAGATGAAAGAGGACTCCAAAAATAACAAAAAAACCGTTAGATTCATTTCAATCGGTCCCCTCGTTCTAAGTGGCAGTTATAAGCGGACAAACTTGGAAATGGAGAAAAAGGACGAAATACGCCCCCTCCCCATCAATTTCGAAAAATTAATTTTTGTTTGCTGTTTTTGATAGGAATGAGGCGATTTCAATTTCCTATGAACGTAACAAACATGAAAAGAGTAAATTAGTTCCATAAGCAGATTTTTGCCTAAAACTTTTGTCTAAGTACCTCCAAAGCACATTCTAAAAGTACCTAAAAATCAACTGCAACAAACCGAACGGGTCTATCTCCCAGACTGTTGAGCCTTCAGGACTTTTTTAGTCGTTAGTAGGTGAAAGAAGACATCAGAAAGAACCAAAAACCGTTGGATTTACTTCAATCGGTCCACTAGTTCTAAAGTTACAGGCGGTCAAACTTAAAAACTAAGAAAAACGAGGAAATATCTCTTCTTTCTTTGGTCAATTACAAAAATGTTATGGTAATTTTTTTGCTGTTTTTGATCTGAATGGCGACTTAACTCCCCTATGAACGTAGCAAACAAAATAAGAGTGAAATTAGTCCCATTAGTAGGACTTTTTTCTAAATGTATCCAAAGCACTTTCTAAAAGTACCTAAAAATCTCCCAACTCCTTACTATATAAACTTACGGACTTTCTTTGATAAGAAGTGAAAGAGGACACCAAAAAGAAGAAAAAAAAACATTGGATTCAGTCCAATCGTTCTAGTCGTTCTAAACTTAAAGGCGGTCAAAATTGGAAATTGAGAAAAAGTCCCATAAGTGGCCTTTTTTCTAAATGCCTCCAAAACACATTCTAAAATTACCTAAAAATCTCCCAAGTTATTGGGACATTTTGGTACTATATAAACTTGTGAGACTTTCTTTGATAAGAGGTGAAAGAGGACACCAAAAAGAACAAAAAAACCCCGTTGGATTCACTCCAATCGTTCTAGTGGTTCTAAATTATAGGCGGTCAAACTTGGAAATTGAGAAAAAGTTCCATAATTCCGTTTTTCTAAATGCCTACAAAGCACATTCTAAAATTAACTAAAAATCCACCTCCGAAGGGGTCTATCTCCCAAGCTAATAAACTTATGGGATTTTCTTTGATGGGAGGTGAAGGACAAACAACCGTCAGATTCACTCCAATCGGTCTGCCCTTTCTAAAGTTATAAGCGGTCAAACTTTTTAAACAAAATTTAAAACACTTTAAACAATTTAAAAAAAAAGGAGGAAATACCCTTGTCCTCACTTTGGTCTATTTCGAAAACAAATTGTAATTTTTTTTTGCAGTTTTTTGATTGGAATGCGGCCATTTTAATCTGCTATGAACTATGAAACTTTGGTGGGAGTGCAACGTTCTTAATTTCATTTTAAAATGTTTGTCCACGACTACTTAATAATATACTGATATTCAGTTTGTTGGCAAAAGTTAAATAGGGCTCATATAGCGTCAGAGGGATATATAAGTTGAAACAGCGGGAATAATATCATTATTCCCGCTCGCCATTTAAGTTATACATGTTGCTTTGGCAACCAGTAGGAGTAGGCAACAATGCAATATCCCAAGCCGCAGCGTAAAAAATGCACTGGTGGCACCGGTTTTGCCGTCAAACCCGAGTGTCACTTTGACATTTAAATAATTTTATTTACACTACCTATAGATTTTATAATTTCTAATTATTATTAGACAATGGCCGTGGACAAAGTATAGTAGGTATTATGCCCATTATTCCCACGGGGGACTTGCAAGATCTGTTAACTTTATAGATTACCTCATTTCCCAGAAAAATAAAGAAAGAGCTATTGTGACGTCATGAGAATTCACGGCTGACAATTTTATATTGATTTAAATGAGTGATTTGTCAGAGATGCCTTATTTTTAGAAAATTTAAGCTTTTATATGTTAATGTTCGGCAAGTGTACTTAATTATTATAAATTTGGGGTTTATTTAGACTTATTTTACACCATGCAACGTAATAGTTTCATTCAGAATACTTCTTAAATATCGGAAATAAACTTGACGCTATGAATGGCTAAGAAATTAGGGTTAGAACATATGTGATATAGTTCGGCAGTTCGGTAGTTCCATCCGAGCTCTCCGGACACAGACCATCTCCCAAAATCTTAACAAGTTAGAGTGAGATAGACGGATATCCGGAGCGCTCGGGATTTAATTACCAAACTCAACTAGTATAGAGCAGAAAATTTATAAAAATGGACTTCACTCTGTAATATAGTAATAATGTAGGAAATAACTTCTTGGTTTCAGCACACAAAAATACCAAGAAGCTTAACAAAACCGAATTTTAATAAAAAAAATTAACCCACGCTTTACAAAAGCATAGGGGGGAATGGCGGAAATGAAGTCTTGTGACGTTGGCTGGCGTATACAGGTGATTCTCTCTCTAAGAAATGGGGTAACCTGTAAAGTTAATTGATCTTGGGGGACTTGCGCCCCTCGCCTATGGCTCGTGACGCAAACGTGTAATGTTATAATGGCTATCATATTTATGCTCGTTTAATAATATACTATTGTTGATGGCTCGACAAAGAAAACGGAGTGGTCGATAAAACCTTCTTATTGCTACGCAGCAGTTCGACGTCACTAGTCATTAACGTTTCGAGCGCGGATTTAAATTAATAACAGCCCAACGTGCGCTCATGGTGAGAAAAAACTTAAACATCATAACCATAACGCCAAACTTGGATATTTTTGGAACCTCAAAAAGGTTGTTTTATTACTTGACATAACTGTCATCGAACATCTATCTGCAGGTCAACTGAACGTGGGCTTTTCTTGTTTGAAAATAAAAGCTACTTCTACCTCATTTTTTACTTACCTATTATTGTAGTAAATGTTAATAGTTCTGACCATTTTGGTTTTCTTCAAATCCCCTATTCGTACGGTTATCTTGCTGATGATGTGACTGCTTAAAAGCTTCACAATCTGAGTGGTTGTCGTAAACTTGGAATCTACTTTAATGGAAGAGAGTTTAATCGTTGTAAATGGAACCTAAGAAAGAAAATTGCCCTTATTTCTTAAAAATACTCTAGAGAAGATGTTGGAAAACATACCTCAGGATTGTTGCACACCAAGCACGGCTCAGACTCCAAATAGTAACCGTCCAGCTCCACAAACTGCGACATGTGAGCGTAAAGATTGGCGTTAGGGTGGTAGGCCAGCAACTCATTTTGAGCCCTGAGCACGGCCACTGCTTTCTGAACGTACTCCTCGATTTTCTTTTCTCCCTCCTTCTGCTCGGTATAAATCAGTGAAAAGTAGCCGAGCAGATCGACAAACTGTGCCGCTTTCTTTCCGTAGGCTGGCAGAAGTGGCCACAACTGCCAAAGCAGCTCCAAGACCGTCTCCTGCTCTTTGGGTTTGGAATTGTTGTATATTGCCAATACAAGACCGTGAGCCTGCCACCGGACCGTCGTTGTGTTGTTTTCCAAAGTGAACGTTTTGATAAAACGTGCTAAAATTTCTTTTGAGACCTGCTTGTTGATTTGTTCCACCAATGCCAAGCAGTTTGATTCCTCGAATAGAGCTTCAACAGCAGAGTCGTCTGACTTTTCCCGATCCTTACGGTTTGCCTGTAAAAAAGTATGCAATCCAACCATTGTTTTTCTTGAGCAACAATCTCCCTACTTTGCTGGTCCCTTCGGATTTTTTGCCTTGATGGTTCGAATTCACAACCAAGGCGCTGGACAACAGTTGCAAAATTGTAGGAGCCACCCCATCATCCAGGAGAAAGCTGACTCTCAGCAGGTAAGGCAAAATTTCTTCCGTGTGAAGGCAGAACTGCTGCCAGTTTCCTAAAAAAGCTTTGGTGTTCACAAAGAAAATACTTATTAAGGTGAACATATACCGGTTCTAAATAGGGCAATGTCCAAGCAAGCTTTTAGATGTTCCACTAGTTCCACCAAACTGTCGTACGGTAAATTAAGGGCGTGTTGTAGGTCGGAGTTCGCCTGATATCCTCCTTTGGCACAGCATTGTTTGATACCTACCCAACCACAGCTTTAGCTGCTAAAATTATCTTTTTTTTTTTTACTTTTACCTTTGGAATGTGTGCTAAGAGTATGGAGGTCCCTCAATTGCCTGTACTTTTCTTTACTGCCGCAGATATACAGCAACAATTTTCTGGCGTTCCTGCGGGACGGTGGGGGCAGAGGCGTCATCATATATTCACAAAGGTATCTATAAAAACAAATGTTGCGTGGTATATACGCACAAGTGTTATCGGGCAAACCATTTTCATAAATTAAATGGAAACTGCCGTCGTTTCGACATTTATTGACGACTTTCTCAACGATATTCTACCACTAGTGTGGAAATTATGTCACAATGCAACATCAAGCTAATACAAGTATGTATTTGCATATGTACCAGTCACCAGGAGACAACTTGTATCAAAATGTCGTATAATGGGGAAAGAGATGAGTAGAAAATTAAATTGTAAATTTTGGCAAAATAATCTATTCTGCGACGTTATTCTCAAAGACGTCGAGAGGTTTGCATTAGTAAGCAGACGTCCGTTTTACGGCAATAAACGAATGGCCCTTATCAGGTAACCAAGCTGAAGCCAGTTTTACGTCGCTAAACTGGGACTTAGGTCGGGTTTTAACGTTTGTTTAAATGTGGTAAACAATGATGTACTATTAAGCGAAACATCTTGGACTCCCATTGTCTTTATTGAGTTTTTTACACGACGTTGAGAATTGAGAAGAGACGTCGCAACTTGGTTTACTAAGGACGCCCTCATTGCTTCCAATGAAGACTGCTTCCTTAAACTTTCGTTTCTTCCAGTGCTGTTCCCTATGCACAATGTTGGCTTCCGACCACTTAATATTGAGGAAAAACTGCTGAGCAAGGGATTGAACTTTGCAATTGCTCCAACGTCAACTCCAGTGCTTGACATAATAACTGCTGTAGAATCAACGACACTCCAGGGGCCAGAGAGAGAGGAACTCAAGTGGAAAGTCAGAACACTATTGGACAAACCACAACACCTACAGAGAAATATCACAAAAGAAAAGGAGTCGTCAATATGAACGTCACATTCCTGCAGGTACTAGGAGGTCTCTCACTCCACACCATAGTAAACCACCACATCTCTATGGGTTACCTAAAATTCACAAAACAACTATGCCCCTAAGACCAATCACAAGCTCCAGAGACTCGCCAACAAGTTCTCTAAGTAGATTTCTCCTTCAAATCATCCAAACTCCTGTGGTTGGAAAAACAACCTCCTTTGTACAAAATTCTGAACACTTTGTTAGTATTCTTAAGGACTTAGAAATGGGTGATAGGAACACATTTGTGAGCTTCGATGTAGAAAGCCTTTCCACCAACGTACCGTTGGAAGAGTCGTTCGATATCGTCGAGCTCAGGCTGAAGGCGGATGCATCTTTGAAGGAAAGAACATCGCTGCCTGTGGAGGAGGTGATGAACCTATTGCGCTGCTGCTTCAAAAGATCGTACTTTCAGATTAAAGATCAGTTTTGTGAGCAGGAGGATGGGCTTCCGATGGGTTCATCACTATCATATCTTTTATATCCTATCATCCGATTATTGCAAATATATAGAGGGTGTCCGGGTTTTTTGTAGCAGGACTTTACCAGCTTGTAGAAACAACGATTTTATGACAAAAAGTTCATATAAACTTATATGTATAGAAGCTTAGTTTTCGATATACAGGGCGTTAAAGTTACACGATTTTTATATTTTTTTAAATGGAAAGGTGTCCAAGCAATATAATATGTTCTAGTAGAACTTGCTACACATTTTAAGACTGAACTTTAAATCATTATATTTTGTAGGTAATATTACATTACTTTGCATTTAATATTAAATTATCATAAATTATTAACATGAACGAAATAATGAGTGAGTGATCGTATTCAATAAACAAAACTTTAAAGAAAGTGTTCGAAATGCCTGCCGTTATGAACAACACATAGATTACAGCGTCGCAACAAAGACTGCCGGATGTCTCTCAAATGCTGTGGAGTAATTCTCCGAGCCGCATTTCGTATTCGTCGTATCAGTTCTTCTTGAGAATTAACAGGACTGGAGTAGACATTTTCCTTCAGAAACCTCCAACCAAAAAAATCAAGCGGGGTCAGATCAGGCGATCGGGGATGCCACGCAACTGGACCTCCACGACCCACCCGTCTCTGTGGATATTCTGTATTAAGCCAGTTCCTCACCTCTAAAAAGTAATGTGCAGGACATCCATCTAATTGAAAAAGAGAGGCTAGTCTTTGTTGTAGAGGCACATCTTCCAGCATTGTGTCTGCATTTATTAGCCAACGGCAAAACTGCATTCGACGTTCAGCATCACCAGGTTGTAATCCCTGTACCGGCTGCCAACGGTACGGATGCAGACCATTTTGTTTCAAAGTAGTTCATGCGAGGGTTTTAGGAATATTTAATCGTCTTGAAGCTTGCCTTGTACTTAATCGGCGGTTTCTTTCAAAAGTATTTAAAATCCTTGCATCTAATCTGCCGCGTCTTTGACGAATCTGTTCACCAACTCGTGATTGAAGAGGATTTAAAGCATAGTTTCTAAACCGTTGGTGTACCTTTACAAAAATGCTTGGATGAGGCTGTCTGTTAGGAAATCTTCTCCTGTATTCTCGAGCAGTACCAGCAGCCCATCACAAAATCCATACAAATAATGCATGTCTGCATATTTATGGTTAGAAAAGCGGAACGGCATTATGTCCACACATTAATACATGAAATACTCGTACGTATTAATAATTTCAGTAAAAAAGATAACTTGAAACTAATTAAAAATAAACAACAAATTCTGACTGACACATATTACTTTGACAACTTTAAAACAGGATCAAGAATTTACCATGACCTACTTGACGTTGGTTTTTTTCTGAAACACAATCCATGGAATGGGGACATGCACGAATGATACTTCTGCAAATATCTCGAGAACGGCGACAAATACGAAAACGATTCAGGCATAAAAGCATTCAAATTGAACAGAGATATAAAATTTCTGGAAACGAATGATCAGTGGCGCACTACAAAAAAGTTCGAGATGGTAAAACGGGGCCTGACTCCGGAAAAAATAACACAATGTAGATTGTCACAACCATTTGTCAGGTGTATTTGTACAGACCCTAAAAACTAACATACACTCTAAATTTGAAATAAATATCTCAAAAATTGTACGAGCTGGAAGGCAAAAATTATAAAAATCGTGTAACTTTAACACCCTGTATATCGAAAACTAAGCTTCTATACATATAAGTTTATATGAACTTTTTGTCATAAAATCGTTCTTTCTACAAGTTGGTAAAGTCCTGCTACAAAAAACCCGGACACCCTGTACGTGGAATGGTTTGAAACACACGGCATTAAAAAAGCTACGCATAAACCCAAAGTCTGGCTCCGGTATGTCGATGACACCTTTATTGTGTAGGACGGAAATGACAGGCAGTTACAAGAGTTCCTGAATCATCTAAATAATGTAAGACCAACTATAAATTTCACAATGGAAACTGAAAATAACTACTGCCTGCCATTTCTGGATGTATTGGTGAGTAAATCAGAGTGTCATATAAGAACTTCTGTTTACCGTAATCCCACGCACACGGGACCAATACCTGAAGTTCCTTTCAAACCATCATGCATCAACAAAAATGGGAATAATTAAAACTTTATGTAGACGCGCCGTAACAATATGCAGCGACAAAGAATCCATAAATTTGGAACTTCAGAATATTAAACAGGATTTGATGCAAAATAGTTATACGGAAATCTTGAAAAGTTTTATCTTGAGGGCTTTTACGGAATGTAAAAGGCAAAAGCCTCGGCAAAACAGCGAGGACCAACCTCATCTTCTTACTATACCATACATAAAAAGAACTTCAGAGAAACTTCGACGCATCGCAAAACAGTACAACATACGAACGGTTTTCAAAACTGAAAATACATTAGGAAGCGTACTTTCCAAAACCAAACCGGAAAATTCAAATCAGAAAAAAGATTGTAGATATCAGATCCCGTGTGAGTGTGGCATGTCGTACATAGGAGAAACCAAGCGTCCTTTGCATGTAAGAGTTCAGGAACACAGAACTCATATGATAAAAGGAGAAACATCAAAATCGGGAATTGCAGAGTGAGATTGCAGAGCAATCGAGGAATTGTGCATAGGGAACAACACTGGAAGAAACGAAAGTTTAAGGAAGCAGTCTTCATTGGAAGCAATGAGGGCGTCTCATTGCTTCCAATCTTCCACTCTTCATTCGCATTTAGATTAATTTTGGGCCCTCCTTATTTAGACATCGCTATTTTCGTAGTTCCGAGGGTCTCAAAAGTGGCTCTTAATCCTATTATTCGCATGCAGGTACTTCCTTTTGACGAGACAGCTGGATGATATTCTTTTCCCTTCTTGGTAGCATACGCCATTATTCTATAATTACTATTCTTGTAGTAGCTGTTGTACTACTTACAACAGCGGCACTCTAGAATAAGTATTCTTTGCAATTAATGAAAAGCAGCATGAAAAATTGCAGATATTTCTTAGTACCTCTCTCCTCTCCTGAACAGATGAAACCTATTCCAAGAGCTCGTCATTTTTTTCCTCCATTTGAAAGTAGGTACGTGTAGGTATTTGTTGCTGCGCTTGAAACTTGATGTTTATTTCCTGGTATTATCTAAAAATCGGGAACCTGCACAATTGATCTACCTTAGGCTTAGATTTACAGATTAAAGCGAAGAATTTGCGCGTTACAATGCAGATCGAAATTGGTCCGTTGCCGTGACTGGAAACATGCCCAGAAACTCGTATGTTTACATTGATCAAAGCACGATCTATTCCATAAATTAAGTTGAATATTCTTACCAATAAGAAGGTTTTAAAACTCGTCGCCCTAAAAAGAACTGATTTGGCTATTCGATGCACTTTATCAGTGAAAAAAAAGGTAGAAAAATTGCGATTTCAAAATTAAGGAAAAACACATCATACTGACACACATTAATCTGACAATACTAATTGTCGAGGACCTATTGCGTAACCACCAGACAATATCTTATCTGTTGTTTCCTTTCTTATTATTGAGTGTAAAATAGGCAGGCAAATCTAACATACGTGTCGCATAATTTCATCGGATCGGCATTCTTTCAGCGATTCAACTGTATTTTTTGTTTTCAACCAATGTAGTCACGTGCCGCACGAAACCCATTACAGTCTCATTGAGAAAGCATTCCAATCCGTTAAATACAACTAAGTCAAAATGTGTGTACACCAAAATTCAGCGGTGATTTTTGCCTTACTCTCACCCCAGGAGAAAATCACTTCCTAAAAGGTGTATACCTACCAGATTCAATTTCCAAGAAAATTCTTTTAAATCCTATATACCTAATTTGCCTTGAGCTTCACTAGGTAAATGTTTTGATATAAAAATGTCTTTTTTTTTAAAAAAACAAAGTAATTTTCAGAATCTCGAAGATAAATAGGTACTCATAAACAAACACACAAATAAGTATAATTTTTGTATTTCATCATTTCTAAAGTTTTTTCACTTTAGGTAGTCCTGAAGGAGGCAACAGAGAAGTTGCCGAAACATTAACTAAGTGGATTCGTCCGAGCCCTTTCCAGGGTAAATTGTTATTAGGAGTAATTTTACTGTGAATTGTGGGAAATTCCTTTTCCAACCATCCAAAATCGTCCAAAAAAGTGTATGAGGTTGACATTACCCAAAAGTAAGTACTAAAAAATTTAATTCTTGTTTAAAATTATTCCTAGTTTACAGTCACCCCTAGTCAACCCCTAAGTGCTGTCCAAAAACGACTTTATAAAATATAACTATTTTACTAATGATTGTAATTAGCACAAGTATTATAATTCCAAGAAAACATGTTTAAAACATGTTATGAATTTTTTTATGATAAAATGCAAAGTTTGATATATTAAATACGTAGAGACGTCAACAAAAAGTCAAGAACCTGGGGTCAAACACTTTTTTTTGTATGTGCTTTTTAATTAAACATTAACGCTCTGTATATTTTTAACATCATTTTTGGTTTACAGTTTTTGTCTTAAAGTAAAATTAAAACTCATTAAACAGGTTCACTCATTTTTATCGAATAAGTTTTAACTGGGTTCAAAGTTCCAACCCTGGTAAAACTCATTTGACATAAATTATATCCATGTAAATGGAAAAAATACATGAAAAAGTTGATTTAACGTTTTATGTAAGGTTGATAGATACGTTGAATAAACGTTTTAAGCAAGGTTGATTAAACGTTTTAAGAAAACGTAGATCAAACGTTTTAAGAAAACGTAAATTAAACGTTTTAAGAAAACGTAGATTAAACGTTTTAACCAAAAGTAGATTAAAAGTCTTAAGCAAACGTTGATGAAACGTTTTAAAAAAGGTTGATAAAAACGTCTGGTTACAGGTTTTTTTAACGTTGAATCAACGTTCAACTGTTTACTGGGTCAGTTTCACTTGAAAACGAGCAGAGTTTTCACTGCTCGAAACGTCGTGTAAAAAACTCAATAAAGACAATGGAAGTCCAAGAAATTTTGCCTTATGGTCACATTTTAAGTTAAAATTTTGTTTAAAATAGTGCCAAGAAAGAGACAACTTACATCAAAGTATCGTAATGTTGAAAGAGATGGATAGAAAAGAATGTTGTACATTTTGGCAAAATAGTCTATTCTGCGAGGTTATTCTCAAAGGTGTCGAGAGATTTGCATAAGCTGACGTCCGTTTCACCTCAATAAACTAATGGCCCTTATGACGTCACCAAGCTGCCGCCAGTTTTACGACGCTAAGCTGTGACATAGACCCGTCATTTTGACTTCACTGTCAGGTCACCTTTTAAGTTAAAATCAAATTTTAAAAAGCGCCAGGAAAGAGACAACTTATATGCCGTCTCAAATTATTATGGACTGGGGTGTGCCATGGAAAACAGATGTTTTGGCCCTGTATAATTTTTTGATAATTACATTGAGTGAATTTGGCAAGTAAATGAGGTTACAAATCTGACAAATGTCTAGTTCATTCATGAAATGTTGCCAGATTAATGTTATGAAAAGAGGTATTACATTATAGAAAATAAAATAAAAGGCTTGTTATAATCATAGATGTTATGAGTGTAATCATAAAACTAGGTAGTTGGGTATCAGGAAACAATAATAAATAGTGGTGTAAATACGTTTTTTTATTTAAGTAAGTGGTGAATAACAAAAAAATAGACATAGGTATACGCTAGAATATCATCATAATTTGGTGCTTAACATAAAACCAACAGAAAAAAAAATATACCGGGTGTCCAGCAGAACCCTGGTTTTTATTTTTTTGCGCCTGTACGGTTGATTTGATTGAAAAACTTTTAAGAGTAAAGTTGTAGAGTTTATGGTCAGTTATCATCCTGTAATTTTTTCAATACCACAGTTTTGGCTGTTTTTTGGAAAAAAGCCTCGAAAAGTGCAAAAATTTGAATTTGGCGCGTCACCCCCACCTGCATGTGCAGTGTCGCCAACATAATAATTTCTTATGTCAGAGTCAGAGCAGATTTTCCTTTCTTATTTATTTTGAGGGACTATCATGTAGTAATTAACGTGATTATGGAGTGAAAATTAACCGAAAACCTGACGATAATGTTCTTAAATCATACGGTAAGTAAAAGTTACGTTTATTATTATCATAAGTAGTAAAAGGAAAATCATTCCAATTTGTGTATGGCTGGTTGTCTAATTCATTTTAGATTAGCAACAGACAACGGATCGACGATATGTCTCTTGTCTTTGTCATTGGTAAAGCTAAAAGCTAGGTTAATGTTAAGAATTATTAAGGACGGCGCGTTGGGTGGATACATTTGTTGGGCAAACCAAGAACCAAGCTTGAAATGTGATTGTACTCTACAAATGAGTTATCGTGGAATTGGCGAAAAGAAAATACGGATTGGCAGCTCTTAAAAAAACCATTTAATTACATACTACAAAGAAAGTGAATAACCACCCATGTGTTTAACATCAAACACATACGTAAACAAGAACAATAAACAAATAAATAAAATACAGCACTAGATGTGGCACATCAGATAAATTGTTCAAAATTATCATCTTCTGCAGAGGTACAATATGCAAGCCTCTGTTCAAAATTGCGACATGTATTGTCCAACATCACCACCGTGACTTGACTACAAATTTCTTGAATGGCAAGTTTCAACTCTTGAACATTTGCATATTGTTTATTTCTCTGGTAGAGACGATCTTGAATGAATCCCCAAACAAAAAAATCACAGGGATTCAAATCCGGAGAGCGAGGTGGCCAATTAATTGCTCCAAACTTTCCGATCCACCTATCACCAAATGTTTCGTTTAAAAAACGTCTATTTTGCAGTGCAGTGTGACACGACGCCCCATCTTGCATGTAAAAAACCCGTTCTAATGGCTGGATGGCTTCTACAGCAGGCAAAATGTCATTGCGAAGCATAATGCCATATTTGTTGGCGTTCAAACTGCAATCAATGCCGAAAAAATCAAAATTTTTTGGGCCTCTAGTAAGGTAAGCATGCATGTCCTCGTGAGCAGAAAACAGATACATGTTATTTTTCACAAACAGCAAATTCTCCAATATAAACATGGAGGGCAGGGTTAGTATGCCTAGCTCTCTGAAGTGCGCTCTGCAGTCATCCCTGTAGCCCAGGCCAGCCAACAATCTGACCGCTCTTCGCTGAAGCCCGAACAAACGCTTAGCCCCCGAGGCGTGGCCGCAAACAACTACAGCATAAGAGAGCCATGCATGAAAAGATGCAAAGTAAGCCGATCTAAGTACCGTACGAGATATCCTATCTGAAAGCTGACATAGCAGGTACAAACTTGTATTGAGTCTTGAAGGCAAGTTATCAGTGTGTAAATCCCACTTGGAGCTCTCATCCACAAGAACCCCAAGAAATTTAACCTGGGATACGTGGTCATTTACGGTTCCAATCTCCCTCAATGCAAACACCATCCTCTGTGTCTTGCCCATATTCAGCAGCAATCGATTGGAATGAAACCAATTTTTGGCCAGTTTTTCAAGTTGTTTGTGGCCAGTTTGGCAAGATTGGTTGTCACTGAAAAGAGTTTTTTTCACAGGCACTATAGTCTCCAGATACATAGATAATACATGAAAGAAACTGGTCTTAGCAGATCAAACATCCATCGCTATCTGTTGGATCAATTTGGATTAATGGGTCCCGCAAATCAACAAAATGAATGAGTTTGGACTCTCTAAAATCCACATACAGTGCAGGACAACCGAGACCAACGTCGAGAAGTTGTCAATGTGTGGATTGGCATTTTGGGGCGCACTGTATTTGGTTTTCCAATGAGAGTTTGTCTGTCGTAGAAGAGTCCAGCACTTAGCAAGAGTTTTTTACATGCAGGATGGGGCCTCGCGTCACACAGCAATGCAAAATAGACACTTTTGAAGTAAAACATTTGGAGATAGATGAATTCACCTCAATAACAACAACAACGAACACCCTTAATTGATGACAAGAGACAAATTGTAATGTCATCGTGGTTGTCGTATTGCTAAACTAATAAATGAATTAGACAACCAGCCATACACAAATTGGAATGATTTTCCTTTTACTAATTATGATAATTATAAACGTAACTTTTACTTACCTATAATTTAAGAACATTATCGTCAGGTTATCAGTTAATTTTCTCTGCATAATCACGTTAATTACTACATGATAGTCCCTCAAAATAAATAAGAAAGGAAAATCGGCCCTGAGTCTGACATAAGAAATTATTATGTTGGCGACACTGCACATGCATGGTGGGGGTGACGCGCCAAATTCAAATTTTTGCACTTTTCGAGGCGTTTTTCCAAAAAATAGCCAAAACTGTGGTATTGAAAAAATTACAGGATGATAGCTGACCATAAGCTCTACAAATTTACTCTTAAAGGTTTTTCAATCAAAACAACCGTACAGGCGCAAAAAAATAAAAACCGATTTCCCATGTTAATCTCCTATGTCCTGGGTTCTGCTGGACACCCGGTATAGTTCGTACACTATAATTTTACTTGCGCAGTAGGTCATGCAAATTTGACATTTTGCCCCCTGTATATTATGACAGGCATTGTCATATATTTTAAGTTATATTTATGATTTTAAAGGTTATAATTTTTGGTTCCATGGTTGCCAAGTCGATTGTAATGTAAACCATCTAAATAATAATTATAATTTATAACAAATTTAGTATTGATTGACTTTATCATTCTACAAGACGGTAGTCACAGTATATTCTTGTGATTTCCTAACATTTACACTCTCTGTTTTCTCATATTATATTAACGTGTTATTTCTGTCGACTGCCCTAGGGTGTTTCAATACGTTGATATGTAGAAATTATGGCAGAATTAGGTTGGGCTCTCGTTCTGCAGTGAATATCCTTAGCATGCTTTCTTCTTTCTTGTCATTTTCCAAACTTATGCGACTCTAATTACTAGCTAAAAGTGTGAAATTCATAATTTTCTCGAATATTGCACCTACATCTTGCCTAGCTACCAGTTTGAGTCAGAGGAATCAGTTCCACCGTTTAACTAGATTATTAGAAGATGAGTTTCTTACCAGTTGGACACTATTTCTTCTCAAGCCATACATTATCGATTTTCTCAGTATGATTAATACACTCGATTGTACATAATTCTGGAGTGATCGTCTTCCTTCCAGGTCTTCCCAATTAGGTCCTCTTTCGCGGCAGCCAACATAAGAGAATACTATAGAGTACGATAGATCTTCAAATTAGCAGGATTTATACAGAAACAAACGGACTTGAAAACATCAAACCATTAGACAACGTCCAATTTTTAAAAAGTGATTGCTGGTGGCCCATTTGACACTGACATTAAGCTAATTTCATAGGTAAACAGATTCCTTGTAGACGATTGGTTGAATTATGTCAAAATTCAATTTTATTGGAAGATTTTGATTTCGCACCTTGTTATGAACATTTGGGCTTTGCCTAAAGAAGCTGGGTGGCAAACAAGAGCTAACAATTCAAGAGTGCCAATCTAACGGAAAAGTATCATGGCCGCCTGCACAAGTAAAGCTATAATGTACGACTTATATATAAACTGTTCCATAAAGTTTTTCCAAAGGCTATTATTTGAATGACCCCTATATAATTTTTGACCTATGTCAATGTTAATGGTTATGTTATAAAAACCGTAAAGGAAATATTCCGCCAAAAACGCGACATATTAGTTATCCATAAACTGATTTGCCATAAATGACATTGACAAGATTTTAACCAGTAAATTAATAGCAGGTGAAGGTAAATGCCAATAACAACTTCCCCGCAAGTTGTTATGACGGTTTAATGTAGTTTTACTTTAATATCTGCCATCAATTTGACTTTGAGTAAATCAAATTAATTTCCTCGACGTTGCTCGTAGCTAGCACATTCAAGAGGAACGGTAGCTAGCACATTCAAGAGGAACGGTTTTAATTTCTCTGCCGAACTACCCCTTGGAAAGTTGGAAAGAAGCCTAGTGTTCTGAGGTAGAGCGCTGTACCTACCATATCCGAAGTGCACTGTTTCTGGTCAAATTTTGACGGCAGTATGAATGCATTTTATGTGCACCTTGTTTCATAGCATGAGTATGTCCCTCCCTTTTTGTAGATTTCTACAGTGAAGAAATGTTAACATTTTGTAAAAGAGCTCATATACAGTGAGTAGATAACCGCAAAGATACTTTTAATAGAAAGATTATATGGTTCCAGGAATAAGAGCCATTTACGTAAGACCTTTTACTGGTTCACTGTTAACAAACTTTCTCTTAATATATATTATGTTGCACAGGGTGAGCAAAGCTCAATGTCTCAGCTCTAGTATAAGAAAATTTGTTGTCCTAAGAATTATTTCTGCCAAGTATATGACCTGAAAAACGTAGTATCAGCTCTGGGACATGGATTTATTATTTTCGCTTACAACTATTATTATTGGTAAGTTCTGGCAACAATATTTTTTGTAATGGCAGCATTTTATAACCTTTAAATTATGTCAATATAACCAATAAAACTGACACAGTTCAAATATTATACGGGGGGCAATCTGTCAAATTTCCATGATCTACTTTTCCGAAAAATATAATGAAAAGCTTTATATACAACAACAAACAAACAGAATTGGCATTTGAACAAATTCAGCCCTCCTAAATTGTTTTCCGATCTTTGATGTGGAGGTCCAATGCATTTTTTATCTTATGCTTTTGCAGAACTTGTTTCCAGTCTGAATTTTGGACCGCAATTTCCTCTTCTCTGTCAAAGATGTTTTTGTGCCTAAAGGTATCAACGGCTTTTCGGTTACTCTCGGATAATAACTCTGCGATTGATAATTGAAGAAATCCATCTTGTTAAAAGGATGAAAGGCATATCTTGACCTTCAGAAAAAGCGTAATCTGCTGCTCCTGACTTTTGTGTTTATCCCAGCCTACAACAGCTTTTTTGTTCCGTAATTCCCTGCGTTTGTTAATATTGAGTTTTGTGGTGTAAAACAGGTAGTTTTAAAATCAGAAGAATCGACAAGAAATATTTCTTAGTTCCCACCTTGGCTTAAAAGCAACATTTTCTGATGCTTTTAATTCGTGTTTTGCATTCAGCTTTGCTTATATATCCCAAACTCTGCATAGGTAGTCTAACATTGTTGCAATGCTTAATGTTTGGCAGTGTGGATTCGCTACAGGGGGAAATTTGGGCAATTGAGGTATGTTAGCTTGTTGTATAGTAGCCTGAAATGAGTATTTAAAAATAGGAGAGACATTTTGCCTTCGCCACTTTGTCCACAAATTTTTGTTCCTACACAATCGACGCCTACGACCACCTCCCATAAGTGCAACATTTTATCTTTAATAGTTACTGGATCATGGATATTAAGTGCTAAACTTACTCCATTATCATTGTCAATACATCATATAAACAAATGGCAAGGGTTTATTGTAAGAATCTCTACAACAAGAACGCTGTACTCTTGATACGTTGTGGAAATTTTTTTATAGGCATAGTAACGATCTAATTTTGGCGGACTAGAGAAAAATAGTCGAGTGGAACACCTTTTGATAGTATGTCTCCATTTATTATCAAATTAGCAGGCTGATTCAAAATTGGCTAGCAGTGATTCCTTCTCAGAATCCAATAGTGAAATAATAGACATGTATGAAATAATTATCAGTAACAACATCAACATAAACGCTCAATTTACGGTAAACGATACACCATTGAAAAGAGTAGAGAAAATACGCTACCTGGGCTGCAATATCAGTGATACATGGGATGGGATCATAGGTTATGAAATAAGAACTCGAATTGAAAAATCCAGAAGCGCTTTTAACCGCCTTAAAAAAGTTCTTTGTAACCTGTCACTTACTAGCAATATACGCATAAGAATTCTCAGATGCTACGTCTTTAGCGTTCTCCTCTATGGAGTAGAAAGCTGGAGTTACTGAGGCTGCCACTAAACGCTTAGAAGCATTCGAAATGTGGTGCTACCGACGCATGCTACGGGTCTCATACACATACCGTACAACTATCTTCACACTAACTTTTTTCACATAATATTCATAATAACTAATATATAATCTGAAGATGTATTTCACTTTATTACCATACATCAAGCCGACATTACCCCAATCGTTCAAATTCCGCGAATTGTTGTGAATTCACACTCTCCTTATTACTTCTATCTTCTTAAGAATGAGGTGCTTCTGCATATTTCATTAATTGTCTATTAAGTTATATATCAGTAGTCCTTATATCAGTAGTCCTTTACCAAAATTAAAAAAATTCATGAACTAATTATCAATTACAAAATCCTGGGGTTTTTTTACCTCCCCTACCCATTTCATGATTTTTCTTTCTACTACACATACTGCCTACTTACGGCAGGCTCAGTATTTTGAATGAGTGATACTGATAGATGATTTTTTATTAATTTGGCAACGTTTTACAAATAATTTAGACATTTGTCAAATTTGTAACCTCATTTACTTGCCAAATTCACTCAATGTCATTGTCAAAAATTTATACAAGGGTAAAACATCTGTTTTCCATGGCACACCCCAGTCCATAATAATTTGAGATGGCATATATATCAAGTATCGTAATGTTAAAAGAGATGGGTAGGAAAGAATGTTGTACTATTTGGCAAAATAGTCTATTCTGTGACGTTATCCTCAAAGATTTCGAGATGTTTGCATCAGTGAGATGACGTCGCGTCGGTTTCACGTCAATAAACTAATGCTGGGCTAAACTAAACTAATGATGGGCCTTATCAGTTTTGCGTCGTTAAGCTGTGACATTTTGACTTTAGTGTGACGTCACATTTAAGTTAAAATTTAATATAAAAAAGCGCCAGGAAAGAAACAACTTCTATCAAAGTATCGTAATGTGGAAATAGATGGGTAGAAAAGAATGTTGTTCATTCTGGCAACATAGTTTATTCTGCGACGTACGGGCATATTAATTTCTAGTAGTACAAAATGGCTGATATAAACAAAACATACCTGTACCAGGGTCCATCGAATACATCGCCAGTGGTTTCGCTAACGTCAGACAACCGTTGTACTTGGTAAGGCAATCTCAGCACGATCTCCGTAACCAAATGCTCGTAATTCGCAAACACATCGGTCGAGTTCTCCTTCAAATGATTTTTCAAAAAGAACGGAGACATGTCCGGTAACGGGTAAGTCAGGTGGGGCTTCAAAAGGTTTCCAGTCGTGCTTCCTGGTAAAAACGTTTAAGGCAGGGAATATGAAAAATAAGACAAAACAATGGACGAGGTTTCGACCGAAAATTTTTAACGAAGCAGCGAACCGATCGGAGATTCTGATCAGCTTTAGAAGTAGTAATTCGTAAGATCATAAACTTTAGTTTCGTTTTCCTAGTACCTGAGTACCGAATATCTTAAAATTTTCTAAATTTTAATTCTATTTTCCAGTAAAAAAAAACTTGAGTCTGTCAGTAAATTTGTCCACAACAGCTAAAACGTTGATGCAAGATCTTACCTGCGGAATTCTCTTCCTCAGACTGATGTTTCCAATACTCGTTTAACAGCGAATGGCTGATCTTCATGCAATAGTTGATAATACCGGCCTTGTGCAAAAATGTAGCCGAGGTGCGCACAGCGTAATTCGACGGATCGTTTGAACTGGTCGACTTAGAGGAAGTACTGGACTTGCTGCGCTGCAGTAGGTTGGCTGGAATCGGAAAATAAAAAACATTAGGTTATATCTAAACATCGAAACTATGGCTTACAAATAAGCTTCAGGAGCAACAAGTGCACTTCTCCAGTTTTGGATCTTGTGCAAACACCTTGAATGTTCTCGCCGTTGAATTGAAGTTCTTCACTTAGCGCGGTAAGCAGGGAATTTAAGCAGGTTTTGTCTCTTTCGCAGGATCCGTCCAAGTCGTTCGTCAACTGAGAAATCACCTAAAATACCGATTATAAAAGAATATGTGAAAACGGGATATTTTTGCAGTCTTATACTTGGAAAAATGGAATAGTCCGGACTCCCTCTGCGTTCTTCAGCTTGGGCAAATATTCCACCAATTTTTCTAGTAATTGTAGCCGAAGACTGTGCAACTTGGTGCTGCTCTCGCTCTCACACTCTAGATCTTCTTGGATCTGAGCTAAAGTGTCGCTTCCTTGCGACGGGCGCTGCGACAGCTCCACTGAAAACACTTACAATAGAAACGAAACCTAAATAGACTATAACAGTTAAATAACCTTGAGCAGTAGCAACTCCCGCACTGGTTTCTCCTGTTCTAGGGACATTCGCGTCGTCCCCATAGGCTGAAGATCTGCCAGAGACATTGTGTTCCCCTACATGTAAAACAAACATTTGTTAATACTGAGAAATATTCGTTCGGTAGCTGACAAACCCGTAATACTTTCGACGCCACTACCTCCGCTCTCTGATCCTGCGCTTCCGCCTTGTTCAGCTGGAGATGTGCGCAGAGTTGAACCATCAGTGGCTGCAGTTGAACCTACATAAGGAAATTTAAAAAAAAGTAATCAAGGGGCAGCATTTTAAGATTATACGAAGATGTGATTTTCTATACACGCTGATGGTAGACGTATCTAGAGAACGGCTTCGCATATTTATTTTAAGTTTAGTGTGTGGCCACAAATGCCTCTAATAGTAGATTATGTCACTAGGAGTAAAAGTGGGTCTTTTCGTGCTAAGCCCAGAGATTGACGGCCGAAAGGAGGCTGAGGCCTGCAACTGGGCGAAGCACAAAAAGACCTTTTACTCCGAGTAACATATACTATTTTTCTTTCAAGCATGCAGGAAATAAGAAGTCTATTTCAGAGTGATTCAGTTTTGCAATTTTCTCTCATCCTCTTTAAGCGGGCCTAGGTACTTACCCAAGTATAGGCAGAATCATTAAGCAAGCGATGTGTCAATTGAAACTCAAGATCATGTCTTCGATCATAGACATTGTCTCCTCTAACGAATTTAAAAAAAGATGGATATAATTCAATGGTGGTTGACATGATCTCCAGCAATGTTGCCTTATTTGCGGTTTATTGTAAATAACGTAACAATCGTTTTTCGGCTTACCTGTGAAGATTGGTAAGCGTGCTTGGTAAATTAATTAAAACAGACCATTAAACTATTCATATTAACTATAGGTGTGATAAAAAATGTCTTGTTTTTGCTCAATTTAATCGTAAATCTTATCATAAAAAACGCAAGCAGTTGGTGAAGTGCCGCGCGGTCGTGGAGTACGCAGAATTATTATTAAAACGCCTGGAACTAACGTCAACGTCAACGAAAGTCAAACTTAACCTCGAAATTAAAATTAGAAGATCGGCGGGTTTTGTGCTTTTATGTACTTTTTCCAAGGTTTCCTTATGCGCTTGATCGAGATTTGTGTTTTTTATTGAACTAATTGTGTTGATTCAACATAAACAAAATGCCAAAAAGTCTTAGTAAAGACTGCAAAAAACTTGTAGCTTCCTTCTTGAGCTTTTTTGAATTGGAGAAAGAAAAGAGAGGATCACTTTTGCCACTCGCAGCAGTACGTAAAAGAGTCACGGATGCCTTAGGTCTTCATTTAGCTACGGTTTCAAAAATGTCTCTAGAAGGTGGTCATGGCAAAATTGTAAGCCCTAAAAGGATTCTTGTCCAGAAGAAACCAGTAACCGATCCAGGGAAATGGGATATTTGTGCGATTTGTTACCAAATTTATGAAATGTATAAGAACCGTAAGTAACTGTAGATTCTAAATTATGTGACAATAACTTATTTCAAATTTATATTTATTTATTTTGTTGCTTATTGAAGTAAAGATTTTCTTTTTAAAGAAGTAGTCACTAGCCCTAATGTCAGGTACTTTATCATTGATTATATGTTCCTAGTAAACTTTTAAAGTTGGTGAAGCCTAATTGATGCATATGATTGTTAGAGGTTCTAATGAGGGGTTATCCACCAGGCACAATACATGTATAAACTGCATCACAATTCCACACAATACCGTTACAATAATCTACATTGGAAATACAGCAATACCCTTCACAATATTGGAAATACCTCTCCGTACTCATGACAATATTCTACAGTACTTGTCACAATATCGATATTAACTTTATGTACTCATGACAATACCCCGCAATATCACTATATTCACAATACCTTGCAGTGCCATCGCAAAACTTAAAAAATACCATATTATGGCAATACATGTACAAAGCATTGGCAAAGTGGATTCCCCTTTGAGTTCTAAGGTGCTCTAGGGTATCTGCCTGGAAGGATTCTGGGCCTATAATGCCCATATTTATAGTGGCAACTTGAGCACAAGCATGTGCTTAATCAAAAATGTTTGATGTAAGTCAATGCATTTTAAATGGAGACTAAATGTCCAAACTCAGACTTGAGGCTTACTCAGAGCCAAGTCATGACTATAAATATGGGCATTAGAAACCTGAAATTGGTACAAATGGAAGGGTCTTGCCAAATTTAATTCTATTTGAATTTATTAAACTGATTATACAACTCACAATGCTAATTTTCCCTATAAGAGGAGAGAATTAATTTTTCTGTCAATAGTGCATCAATGCAGCAACTGTCAGAAAATTCCAATAACTGCTTCTGTGTAGTCAAGTGTAGGTGTGTGAAACCTGTCTTTTCAAAAAGAATTTAAGTAATTGATAATTAGGAATAGTTTTTTTCATTAAGCTTAACTGGAACTGGACTGTAGGGAAAGTTGCTCGGAAAGTTGATAAGTACAGTGCACTTCATTAACTTTGATAACATTTTAATTAGCTGTAACTTTGTGTTTTTAAGGATGTCGAAATTAACTGAAAATCATATTGCATAGTTAACTGGCAAGTTTTTTCCTAATTGGAAGAAAAAAAGCAAAATACCAATGATATTGAGAGATCTTAACCTGCAGTTGGTTTTATATTTTTCAATGCAACTGTATATTATTGGATATTTGGATTCTATTCAAAATTCCAATAATATTTTATAAAGCACCTAGATACCTATCTTCAACTGTTTCTGAAAAAATGGGGTCTGTATAAGTTGGTCATATAAACACAAAATCGAGCATAAAATAACAAATAAGAAGCGAAGTAAATTTGAAGACAAGTGTAGAATTTACTTTGCTTCGTATTTATCATTTTATGTTTGACCAACTTAAACAGACGCCATATTCTCAGAAACAGTTGAAGATAGGTATGTTTTATAAAATATACGTGGAATTTTGAATAGAACCCAGATATCCAAAAATATACAGGACATTCCATTAAAAAAATATAAGTTAAGTTAAGATTTCTCGAAATCATTGGTGTTTTGTTTTTTTCTTCCAATAGGAAAAAACTTGCAAGTCAACTGTGTAATACGGTTTTTGCTTCATTCCAATATCTTTAAAAACAAAAAAGTTACAGCAGTTTGCATCTATAAAACTTTTCATAAAGTTTTTCCAAGAGTTATTTTTTGGCTGACCCCCGTAAAACGTTTGAACAGTGTTAATGTTATTGGTTATGCTATAAAAACTTCTATATGGACATATTTATGATGTTTAAGTATTCTCATAAACCAAAAAATTATATTTTTTGAAAACCATTTGAGATATTTTAATGAAATATTACTTGTCAATAGTAAACGAAAACATAAGGTTTGCAATACAAAAGCTTCGTTTATTGTTACTGGCGCGCGAGGCGGTTTGTCACTGACTATTTTTCAGCAAAAAAGTTGTATGTTCATGGTTTTTCTAAAAATAAAGATTATTTTTGAATTATTTGTTCAATTTGGAAGAATAAAGCCATTTTTACTTTTAACATAATTAGACAATGATAAATAAAGCTTTTGTATTGCAAAACTTAAGTCTTCTTTTACTATTGGCACCTGCAATATTTCATTAAAATATCTGAAATTGTTTGCAAAAAAAATACAATTTTTTTCTTTATGAAAATAAAGATCAACACCATTGTATTTCCATAGAAAAGGGTTTTTTGACTACAGTTTATTTAGCAAGATAGTGTTACTTATTGAAGTAGAACATCCCCTTAAACTTTATCATGAAAAACCTGGTCAACCTAGTATATTTTTTGGATTTTTTATGTTCTAAAAAAAATATTTAACTAACATTTTCCTGAAATCTTGACTAATTACTCAAACCTATTGTTAGATGCCAACTGAAATACAAACCATGTACCTATCATCATCAGTTTATTTCATACAAAACAAGTCATAAGTTTACACAAGTATCAAATTTCTGAGCAACTGTCCCTAATTATCCTTTACTTAAATCCTTTTTCAAAATACAGGTTGTACACACCTACACCCGACTACACAAAAGCAGTCATTGGAGTTTTGTGGCAGTTGCTTTGAATGCATGCAATGATGTCGATCCTACAAAAACGTAAAAAAGAATATCTTTTTAATTGAATTTTAGGAGAATCTGTCACCGCCCAAAGCATTTTGCAGAGAGTAAGAACAATGCAGCTCTTTGCGTGATCGAAATCATCACTTATGAGACTGATGAAACAGATTGGCTTAAGACAATCCACGGAGGTTTAATGGGGCTGCCAGACATTGTTTCTAAAATAATACAATTTTTAAAATCCTATACTAGTTACAAAGAAGGGGGTAACTATATGTTTGTATTTTTAGATGAGACTTGGCTTTTTCAAGATGGAACATCAAGCCATTCTTGGCAAGATGCGGATACTCGAAGTGTTGAAAGAATGAAAAAGGAAGGGAAGAGGTAAGGTGTAGTGTTTTGTATTAATTGTAATTGTTACTCGTTTGCTCTCATTTTGTCGACTAGGGGAATATGAGGCTGTTTGTAGCTTCAGCTAACCCATTTTTTCAAAATTTGTTTATAGGCACTTTATTTAGTTTATCTTTTACAGGTACATTGTAGTGCATGCTGGAAATAAAGAAGGATTTATTCCTGGCGCAGAGTTAGTTTTTTTTATCCAAAACGTAAGGAGATTATCATGGAGAAATGAACAAGGATAATTTTTTGTGTTGGTTTGAGAATCAACTGCTGAAAAATTTGGAGGAACCCTCAGTGATTGTGATGGATAATGCACCTTACCACAGCACCTTGTTGGAGAAAACGCCGACTTCTTCATCAACAAAGGCAGACATTCTTGAGTGGCTTCGCTCAAAAAACATACCGTGTGATGACAGGCTGTTGAAAAGTGAACTTCTTGACATTGTAACAAAGTATGCAGTACATTTTGCCAGAATAATATCATTGAATTACGTTTCCATTTTTTTTTTATTTTAATAGGCATAAACCCCCAAAGATCTATGTCGCTGATCAAATGGCGTTGCAGTATGGACACCAAGTTTTACGACTTCCGCCATACCATTGCATATTCAATCCCATTGAGTTGATTTGGGGAGTTGCCAAAGGTTACTACAATCGGCATATTGGGAGAGATGGCAGAACCACAGAAGTGTGTTTGGCTATGTGGAGAGAGGCCTTGACCGCAGCAACACCAGAGGTTTGGAAAAATTCAATTCGCCATACAGAGGAAGAAATACAGAGGTGGTGGGATAGGGAACAATTTATGGATGCTTCGGACATTAACCCAGTTGTAATAGAAGCAGGGTGTAGTTCGGATTCAGACTTAGAAAGCTTGTTTAGTGATAAGGAAAATGAAGATGTTTGAGGTTATAATATTGTTGTATTGTATTGGATATTGGTTCAGTAGTTACAATTTACCAAGATTCCCAAGCACCATTCACTAGTCAAGGGGCAAAGCCCCGGTGAGTGTTTATAATTATTATGCTTGTCATATGCAGAACAGTAATTTTGATTTATATTTTATGACGTGCTATTTTGAGTAACTGAGTGGCTACCTATACTGTACACTGTGTGGACTTCTGAACTACTGCATTTGTATGACCTAATAAAGGATGTATTTTACTCTGATGATTATTGGAATTACCAAGTAAGCACGTAAGGCTTTAGGAATTAACTTTATGATTTTCCCTAAATCTGTTCATAGGTAAATTCAAGAATCACCCAGCAGTGTTGAGAGATGCGCACCAACTACCGTTCAGAAATTAAATTAGTTCCACAGCTGGTGCAAGTGTGTAATTCCTGAACTGCCTCTGCGCATATATAAGATGATTTTGGAATCTGTTCTATGAAATTTTCATGTGGCTTAGTCAAAACTAAAAAGTTATTTTAAGTGTGAGGAAAATCTCACTTTCTAACTTTGCAGTCTTTTGTGACAGTTGTAAAATTAAAAGCAATAATTTCTTGTTATTTTTATTTTTCCAAAATATACAAAATATATTCCTACATTTAAAAAGTAAACCTGAAATTATTTCTGGAGAAAGAGAGTGTGTTTTTTTTATCAAATAACAAATTATTAGTTTGTTCTAGGGAAGTATTCAAAGTTTCTATGAATAATTACAGGATACTACACAAGAACAAATACTATAATAATAATTATTGAGGTTGCTAGGATTCAAAGAAACTACATATTTACTGCTAAAATCCCGACTACCACCCTCTCCTATATGGACATGAGACATGTAAAGAAAAACGAAGTTAAATTGTTCCAGAATCTGTTATACTGATTAGAGATTGACTTTAAAAGTAGCATTAATATAATAATAATATGGTCTATAATATCAGTGTACTTTTTAAGATTTTAAACTTGTTTTCTTCCACTAATAATATTGGACTATTGAAAAACAAAACTGTTTATGTTGTTATTGAATGTCAGGAATTAGAAAAAGTTCTAATAAAGAATGAAATTTAAAATCCTAAGCGGAAATGTGCGTCAAGACGTTTAAACTGTATCAAGATTTTTTATAGTAAGTTTTCCAAGTCGAATTAATAGTAAAAAGGGCGTATGGCGTTGGGCGGAGCAAAAAAATAGGACGATTGATCGAGCAAGCCTTATAAACTGGCTTATTTGCACTATATGGTGTAAATTGTTTTTTTTTGTGCAGCAAAATTGGAAATAATCTGACAATTTTTGATTTACCGACTAGAAATTGCTCCTAAAGGGGTTTAATACGAAAAGCTTTTAACTAAAAACCTATGCCAATAAGTCACGTGATAATGTAGCCATCCATAGTTGTCTTAACAATGTTGTACAAATTAATAATAGCTTTCTCTCTACAGCTGACACATTTGAGTAATTTTGTGAATTCTGATGCTTTGAAATCTTGTATCAAAAAGCTAGGCATGCTGCAAATCTCATATCTCTTATCCATTTTCAAAGTAATTTTAAATGTTTCGTAACAAACTATTTTACTAATGTTTGGTAAACATATTCATTTTGTGACCGAATATTATGTGTTCTATTGGTTTTTATTAGTTATTTTCCAAATATCTCGAAAATGGTTACAGATAAAAGTTTGTTGTGTGCTTTATATCCTTTGATGAAGACAGTTCAGAATTTGTAAAAATATTCGAGCTATCATAAAAAAAGTGACCATTTTTGGTAGGTATCTTGGTAAGAAGTAGGTACTGCTTAACTGCTACCCTAACAGCTATATAGTTTAGGACAGGAATTTTAGATAAATTTTTCATAACCTAACCATATCATGGTCCTACCAAAAAAACTTCCTAGGAACAATTTCAAGGCTGTAGAACAGAAATTGCGATAATAATATGTATTTGATTCCAACATAGAATAAAAAAAACTAAAAACATCTTTTAAATGCAAACAAAACAGATTTTTTGTCAGCCTTGTTGAGCTTGATTACTCTATTTTTTTCGCTCACATCTCTCGATACTCATTAAGCATATGTGACAATATTTCTCGGACTGTAAAGATGACACACTGTTGGGTAAGATATTTGGGTTATAGGTCATAGTAAATGGCCACTGGGTCACAATCAAATCCAATATAAATTGGAGTTCAAGTGAATCCCATTAGAAAACCAACCAAACTTATCCTTGCATGCATTGCATTAAAATTATTAAAATTGTCCAACAGCTAATATACATGGTTTTTCAAGTGTTCAAGGTCTACTTTTTACTACTTCCTCTTCTTAGGGAAACCTAAGAGCAGGAAGATTTTAGATATTAAAGTAGGTCTCGAAGTAGGTTTACAGAATCTATTTCTTGATGATCATTTGATATTTGTAAGATCTAGGCAATCAGAGCATTGATAATCTTTTATTATGCTGTTCACAATTTTAATCAATTTTTACAGTCTGAAAGTTTCTCTATGAAGCAATTATAATTTAGAAAGCCTGTATGATGCCATCAGTTTGTTACAATTCTGCTTTAAACTTTAGATATAAGCTAGGTACCTTGATTAGAATATGTTAAACTATTTGGGTTATTTTGAAGAATCACGAACAAAAACTTGTCTGGATCACAGACTTCCATATGGATATATTATGTGTGAAACCATCTCCTAAAGCACAAACCTTTGACTTAAGACTCTGTAACTAAGAAAACTCCTTTGCAAAATGGGCACTTCACGGACGGTCAATTACAATGTTCTAAAGCCTGCAAAAATCCTAGAAAAGCTATCTTAAAGATTAGAAATGATAAATTTAAAATTTAACATACGAATACAAATAGTAGATCGACTGTAAATAAAGGTTGCGGGTCGTGGTTAATGCCTCGCAGATAAAAATAACGAAATTCAATTTGAGATAGCCATATTTGGGGAATTTCAATATAGTTCTACTTGGTTTCATGCACAAGCTGGCAACAGCGGCGAAGTGATCACGATTTGGATTAGTTTCCTTAATGAATTCTACTATAGTGGTGTATATTATTTGTAAAATAAATAGAATATGTTAGAACGGTGGTTTTCAAAGTTCAATGGTTTTAATGGTATTAAATCGTAACCAACGGTTATGGTAAACTAAAAATTTGTAGCATTATTATCAATACAAAATTAATAAAAATCACACTGACAGATAAATATGATGACGCGCATGACATTTAACAACCAATGACATTTAACAGAATTCGAAAACCTATGCGATTTCGACTAATAACGGTTTCGGGTGGTGCTCTCGAGCGCTCTAAGAGTATTCCTATCCTTTATTTTTTCAATAATATAATGTCAAGATGGTAATACACTCAGATTGGTCTAGCTGGTGTCATCTAGTGTTCAAATAATTTTGGTGAATGAAAATCGTTTATAGATGCGCCACCATGACAGTCGCGGTGACTATTGACTTTACTTTTACTGCCTAGGACTTTTTTGCTACTTTTTTGGTCTCAGGGTTAGAAACCCCACTTTAGGTATGCGTATGGAGAAAACAAATGATGTATTTTTAGTCCGCTTGAAAAAAACTCTTTTTTTATATTTTTCCCATTGCGGTGTTGACGGCTTAGCTGAAAAGGGGTACCAACTTTTGGTTTTTTAATAGATCATTATGTATTAATATTATATTAAGATACAGGTGTAATAACACAGCGCATTGGCGAAGCGATGAGTTTTGCAATGGATGAATGCGACAATGGCGTTATGGTACACGTTCCATTTTCCGCACATCTTATACTATTTTATGTAATAAGATAGATTAAAAAGAATAATAACTCAAAATAAATCATTATTTCAAACGTCTAGTAATAATTGTTCTATAAAATTAAGTTTGCCGCGTGACGTTGACGTTAATTTTGACTGAATATTATTTGACATTTTCATAAACCGCTGATACTTAACGTCAAATTTTACCATTGCCACCTAAACAGAGCTAAAATAACTATAACGATGCTTTAATAAGGCTGTAAACGCATCGCTGTCAGTGTTTTAATAACGACCTAAACGAACCGAATTAGATAATAGTATATTAAGATACAATTTTCATAACATAGCGCATTGGCGCACGAATCTAAGTGTGCTGTTGATGAGTGCGACAATGGCGTTATGGAACGTGTGTATCTTATACTATTTTATGTAATAAGATAGATTAAATAGCTATTTATGTAACCAGTTACGAAAAGTCCGATTTTGTCTAACGAATGAATGTTTACGGGACGAGCGCAGCGAGATCCCGCAATTTGAATGAGCTACACAAAAAAAGGCTTTTCCTCACGTGTTTCATACAAGATTTTTTCTAATTTTGACTACAAATACCTATTTAGAGAGAGAGTTATTATTATTAAACTTCAATAATTACTTTTAAACCACTTTGTATCTACTTAATACCGTAAAACTGTAGCAACGGTGTGCCACAACCGAAACCTGCAACTGGTGATGAAACGAACTTTTCATAGTTACGAAAAGGAGGGCGTTACGTCACTGTCAACAGTATTGAAAAGTGCCACTTTATATGTCAAAATTTGAAAAAAGAAAAATAACTAAAAATAAGGTATTATTTCAAACGTCTAGTAATATTTGACGTGACATTGACGTTAATTTTGACTGAATAATATTTGACATTTCCATAAACCGCTACTACGTAACGTCAAATTTTACCATTACCACCTCAACACCTCTCTAACTCAATAACTATAAAGATGCTTTAATAAGGCTGTAAACGCATTGCAGTCACTATTTTAATAACGAGCTAAACGAACCGAATTACATAAAAGTTATTTTAGGATTCCTCATAGATTTTTTTATGATACCACTTTAACATTCCCATACCTATATGACACATCGTTTCGCAGATCTTTAATAATATCTTGTTTTCGTAATCAAAAATGGGACACTAAGTAATAACTAAAATATCACGACCCGAAAAGTTTAACGATATGAGTGCGGGGAGTTCGTTAGCCAGAACCATGTGCCTGAATACCACATGGTCAGTTAGTCATAAAAACTTACAGGGCGGACCACGATTAACTATCATTGAACAGAAAAGAAAAATTGTAAAAAGTTATGTTTTTTTTTTATGGAACTTGTTTTTTTTTTTTAATAGAACCACTTGTGGATTGTTCCTCGCAGAGAAAAGTCTTTCAATTTAGGACAAATTGATGTACATTTTATCATACCTAAAATCAACATTTTTTGACTTATGAGCATTTATTTCTTCAAATACGCATTTTCGTACTCAATTTCAATCCAACAATAGTGACATCTGTATCTAACTACACCTACTGGTTGTAAAATTCTGATAGAACAGATAGACAAGGGTCTTTGAGTTTGGTTTTCTTCATGTCACATTAACTTGTTGTTTCTGCAGATGCAGAGAGATAATAATTATTCTAGTGCCATCATTATGAATTTACTCATAATCTATGAACATGTATAAGAGTATAAACTGAACATGCAAAAATTCATTCAAAATAGTCAGAGCTACTACCTATCGATAAACAGAAGTTGGTAACAGTTCCATAAAGGTCCATCACTGAATTTAAACAAAAATAGTCTGAAAACATAAATTATAAAATTATGAGAACATTATCCGGCGCTTTCTTTAATTGAACCGAAAATTTATAGATTAAAGTTCAAAGAATTAAAGACTTTTGGTTATATTTTTTTACACATTTATACAGTTTTTTGGTTATATTTCAAGAACTAATTGAGATAAACAACTTAATTTTTGTACACGTTTTACCATTACTTGGACTTACTTTATGCGCGCTTTTTCATCAACCAGTGACGTAGATTTTGGGATCGCCTGGAATTGATTTTTCTTTCACGTCTACGCCACTGGAATCCAACGAAAATATCGAAATGAAAAATCGATCCTAAATATCTAATAATGTAAGATGCTCTTTACAAAGGAGGAAAGTGTCGAGCTATCTGATAAACATAGTCATCGATTACTTCCGGAACCATAATATAACCGTGGATCAAAATTATAATTTTAACATGTCAGCAGGGATACCACAAGGCTCAGTCCTAGGGCCGTTGCTATGGAACTTATAGTATAACCCGAAGTTCCGAATAGCCAATTCAACAATTGGGTACAGCCATTGGGTACGCAGACGATATTGCGTTAGTGGTATGCGCTGAGAACCGATACGTACTGGATACGGAGGAGACAAATTCGGCAATCGAAAGGATAAGAGAGTGGTTGGGCACGAGGTCGCTTCGACTTGCTCAGGAAAAGGCTGAAGCGCTTATATTGAGTGGGAAGAGAGCTAGAGGAGACGTGGTGTTCATAGCCAGATCTACAAGCATATTTCCAAAGAAGGCAGTTAAGGTCTTCGGGTAACTTTCGGCGAAAACAGGTTTGGTGTTCGCGGAGCACGCCAAATGCATCACACGGAGGAGCCTGGGCAGGCTGGGCTCTTTACAGAGACTAATGCCAAACATAGAAGGGCCAACCAGTCAAAAAAGGCACATGCTGTATACCGGGTGTTGCATCGTCGGGCGGGAGATAGGAAATCCCATGTAAATTTTGATATGATCAATATTTGGCTTCCCTAATTATTTGGGTGAAAAAATGTAAAGAAAAAAGTTTTTTTAAAGACTGCTAAAATTCGCAACCAATAGGATAACTTCAAGCATTTTTGATCGACCTATTTACGAATTATTTGCCAGTAACATTTTTAATATTTAGTCTTTTTTATCGCATCGTATTCACCGACAACATTCAAGGTAAGTGTTGTCTGTCAAGTAAAGCTGTCATTCATGAATATTTAGTGCTTGATAGACAAGTCTTACTGGTATCTGTAAATATAGGGCGATAAAAATGACAAAATACTTAAAACGGTATTGGAAATAACTCGTAAACGGATTAATCAAAAATGTCTGAATTTGTCCATTTAGTTGTGGTTTTTAATGTTCTTCAAAAAAATCTAAATAGATTTTTTCTCTAAAATAATTAGGGAAGCCAATTAGAGAACTTTTTAAATTTACTTGGGATTTTCTATCTCCCGCACGACGATGCAACACCCGGTAGAGTGGTACAATCCATTATTTTATATACCGCTCCGATATGGGGCACATAATTAAGATTAAAAAGTACAAAGATTTACTGCAGTCTGTACACCGAAGAGCACCTCTCCATGTTATAAGCGGGTACCACACAGTTTCATGGCCAGCTACGCAAGTCATATCTGGCACACCGCCAATCGATCTACTCATCGAAGAGAGATAGCAGCCATGGACGAGGGAGTCAACAGTGCGCAGATACCAGAAAAGATGGAACGATAAGAGCGAAAAAGCACAATGGACAAAAAATTACACATTATTTCCTAGCTCAGGGTTTTAGCCGACACGGCAGCTTTAATCATTATACACACAAAATAGGCAAAACCCGGAGGGAATGTGACCACTGCGGGGAGGGCGATACTGCGGAGCATTGCCGTCGAGTGCTCCAGATGGCACAAACAAAAATTGACTTTGGAGCTCGAACTTAGGGTTGAGGTGACGGCGGAAACATTAGTAAACGTCATGACGGAATCGAAGAAAGGATGGAATGCATGCGAGAAGTACGGGGTGTTCATTATAAAACTTCATCTAGTTGACTGTGAAATGTCAAAAGAAAAGAATGGAGAAACAAAAGTCCATTTATTTTGATTATGTCATCCTTTTCTGTCAAAATTTCATAGCCTGCTAGATGAAGTTTTATAATGAACACCCCTTACTTAATCGATGTGGTGAAAGAGAAGGCAGAAGAAACTAATGAAACAAGCGCAAATCGAAACATCGTGCTGAAGCTTGTTATTCAATATGTATTCCGACAGAATATTTCAAGAGGCTTTGGATAAGTGCGACGAGGGGATATCTGTCAATTGGATTAATATCAACAACCTGAGGTATGCGGACGACACGGTTCTTGTCGCCGATTCCCTGGAAGGACTGCAGGAACTGGTAATTCGCGTGACGGCTGCAAGCTCAGAAGCCGGCCTTAGACTAAACGTGAGAAAGACAAAGTGGCTAACAATTAGCAAATCAAACAACGTGGACGGACACCTGACAATTAACGGCCCACCAATTGAATGAGTGGAAACTTTTAAATATCTCAAGTGTCAACTAAATGAGAAATGGAACGGCATGCAGGAGATTTGTGCCAGAATAGAACAGGCCCGTGTTTCGTTCCTGAGGGTGCGTAATATACTTTGCAGCAAAAATTTAAGCTTGCCTCTGCACATCCGAATACTGCGCTGTTACGTGTTCAACATACTATTTTATGGAATGGAAGCTTGGACCTTGACAGATGCGATGTGCAAAAAATTGGAGGCCTTTGAAATGTAGACGTACAGAAGGCTACTGAGAATCTCCTGGGTAGAAAGAGTGCGTAACACCGAGGTACTTCAACGCCTCGACAAGCAACTGGAAGTTCTGTTCACACTAAAAAAGCGCAAACTGGAGTACTTCGGTCACATCTTAAGGAATGACAAATACCGACTTTTAAAGCTTATTATAGAAGGCAAGATCGAAGGACGAAGAGGCCCGGGTAGAAGAAGGATATCCTGGCGAAAAAACTTAAGGCAATGGTATGGAGTGAGCACTACCACATTGTTCCGCCGAGCTGTAGACAAGGTTCAGATAGCGCCGATGATTGCCAACGTCCGAAGAGGACAGGGCACCTAAAGAAAAAGAAGAGCGGAAGCCGATTGAAAACGACGATGTTAAGCTCTGAAGAGTGGTACCGTTGTTTTCCATTGAAATATACCCGAGAAAACCTGAAATAAATATGTGAAGCTGTTCTCTAGATACGTCTAGTCTAAGTACCATCATCGTAAATCACCCTGTATATATGATAATATTAGTCAAATTTCGATATAATTTCAAAACTATTAAAGTTCGGTCAAAAAGTTTAATCTTGCTTTATCTAGAATATAATAATATCTATCTTTTATAGTCCACAATGCAGATTATACTATTTGAAGGCAAAATTGTCTGCGGTTATTTTCGAATTCGTCGGACGCTTATCGGGTTGAAGAAAAGAAAAAAGGAAAACTTTACCTTCATCGTCAGATCCCGCTGCTGAAGCAGTGGTGTCACTGAAACTAGCGGCTTCTTGTTGAGCTTGTGCAGCCTGACCTTGGGCGGCACCTCTCAATTGCGCCTGGAAGTTTTGGAACACTTGGGCTTGATCGGCCGCGCTTCCACCTCCTCCCATTTCATGATCCTAAACAATGAACGTTTAAGTCTCGTGTTAATAAATACCACGCTGACTAAAAAACACGTATGATTATGTAAAAGATCTAGGTAACAAATGTCCTCAAAAATTAAGGAAATATAGCATAATGCTAGAAATATATGTTACAAGGTGTTTCAGAATATGTGGACAATCTTCCTGATTTATATAGAAAACACAAAAGTTACATGACAATTTGAGATATTAATCGAACAACATTGTTATCTCCGCATGGGGTTCCCAAATATTACACCAAACTTTTTGTAACAGATTTCAGATTCAACAGTAAATAATGCAACAACGCCAGTAAGTATTAACAGCACTTACAATCGCCTGTTCACTGATGATTACCAAGATACAATAATTATTATGTATTGAAAACGTGTAAAAACAACGATTTGTGACAAAATGGCGAAGGCCACTATTCCTCTCCTATTTAAATACTCAAATCTGGCAACCATGGTACCCTGTATATTTAAAGTGGCCTCCATTTCAAAGCTTTACCAGTCGTATAACGTTCTGCCCTGTTTTGTCATTATTAAATATAATATTTTGTTTAAAGTACATCTACGGATATGTCTTGGGTTATTTATTAAGTACTTCTCCAAATTATAAGTTGTTTATTAAAGTACTTGCTAAGCACCACACTATCAATCGGCAAAAGGTCAAATAAAGTTGAGATCACTAGACCTACCTGTAAACTTAAGGCAATCGCCAGTTCAACTATGGTTTCATCATCTGCGTCTGCGGGTAGATCTAAAAGTGGTGGAAACCCTACGTCTCCGCCTAAGCAAAATAGTCATTATGCACAGTTTCAAACAAACCACAACAATGTACCCAAAAGAGCCTCGAGAGGATTAACTCCACCACCAGGGTGCCCTTCCAGCATATTTATCGCCTCTATCATGTCTACGTCAAAACTTCCTCCGCCAGCCGGAGGCGCAATCGCGCTCGGCTGCTGGGGAGCGACGTCGTTTGCATTCGCCGACGCTGATGTTGATGTGGAAGGCACCACCGACGATTTTGAAGTGGGAGGACTGTCACATCGAGTTGGTGAAGGTATATGAACCCTGCGACGTTTAACACGAGGCTTCAAAACCTGTTGGATTTGAGATGGAAATTGTAGTCCAAATGTCAATAAGTTGACATCGTTAAAACTTAACAACGTACCTTGCAGAGGGCTTGTTTTGCGCTAAAAGCAATAACTGGATCTTGGCAGAGTAAAAGTTGCAAATATAAAGCGATCGTGACGTTTCCATAGCTTTCCGAGCTTTGAAAGGCGTGTATAATTTCAATCAAGGCGTGGATGACTTGCTCTGTATACCTATTTAAACATGGTACTTACGAAATTTGTCGACTAACAGCCACTTTTACAAGTTCAGTTTGTAGTTTAAACTCCAGAATTAACCTACATTGTTTATCTTTCAAAATGGTTCATTTATCTTCAATTTTTCCACAAACTTCAAATTTATGTTTAAAAAAGACTTTTAACAGTGAGCCTTAGTGTCACTTTACAAGCCAAGTTTGAACCCTTCCTGAAGTGTAAACTCCAGATTTGACGTATCTTACATTGATTATTTTTCTAAATCTTTTGTTTATCTTCAAACTAAAGTTTAACCTAAACTTGTAAAAATCGCTTTAAGGTTAACAAAACATTATTTACTTCAAACCAGGGACGACCACAGGGGCTAAAGCGGGGACGTCAGGATTCAGTTGGTGCAGCATCCAAAGTACATCGACGAGCTGCAAGAGCAGATGGTCGGTTTTCTTAGTTTTAGCTGCTTCGCCTTCCTTGTTGAGAGGTTCTTTGCTCTCCAGTGGATCTTCGAGCACTACGTCCTGTATAGAGGCGTGACTGTCGGCAAATTTTATGAGGTTTTGCGGTCGTGCAACTGCGATTCCTCTAACTATCAAGACTAGACGGTAGTAGCTTTCGGCGTCGAGATCTGTTGTTCCAGATTCTATAAAAGATTAAAATTTTCAACTATAAATCTAATAAAAGATATTTTGTGACAATATTCTACTAGGTAATTTATAATATCGATGGTAGAAAGGAAAAAGGGCATAAGCCACATACTATGCAAATTTCAGTTTTAAGCGCCATTAAACATCGTTTTTATTTCTGCGTAGAATGATCTGACTTCCAGCTTTTTCTGGTAAATTATTTGTTGCTTAAGCCAACTAAACAATGGTGTATATAGTAGATTTCTTTAAGAGTAATTGAAACTTTAACTCGGTCTACTGTAATAGTATTGTTGCGAACTCGGGGTTCAATAATTCCAGTGTAACGATTTAACACGAAAACACTATTTATTTATTCCACAAATACACACGACTACTAAATAACTCGCTACTTTAACACTTTATAGCCATCTAATATCGTTTCGTACTTTAACTTACTTATAGCTCGCTTAAAATAAGACTATCTAACCGCCGCTCTATGCGCCTTTTATATACAATCCTAAAATTACAGAAAAACCTAGAAACTTCTTTATAAGAATTCTTGAATAATCTCACATAAAAAAAGGTTGTAAACAACTGCCTTCTAGATTAAACCGAGCAATAAATCACTCGTGTCAGCCATGACGCAGCGCGGATAGGTCGCGAAGCTCGACCAAACACACGCGTTGCCCCGCCTCCCATGCGGCGTTGCTGCGAATCGTAACAGTATATTATAAACCAAGGTTGTGAGGTACATTATTATGACCCGAACATCAAGTTTAAATCCCGAAACGCGTAGCGCTGAGGGATCTAAGACGTGAGGGTCATAAGTAGTTCACAACCGCGGTGTATATACGACTTTTTCCACTACTAGACTCGATAAATCTACAACAGAAAATTGCCTAAATTTTCTGTTGTAGATAGCGCTCCGCATATTTTATTATTAAGAGCAGGTGCGTCTTCAATCCATATGGAGGCTTCGTTACTGTGGCAACCGATAAACAAAATCGCCGTATGACGATATCACGGCGCCTAATGCGCCTGACAACTGACTGCTTTATATACCCCTATATATAGACCGCTTATGTTCAATTGTTTTATAAGCAAAACGAGAAAACCCACTTTACAGTCATTCTGCTGGCCTTTAACGGTCCGTATTAAAGCTAGTAGTGGAAAAAGTTATTTACTTCATACTGTATCATTTAGAACACTTTTACGTACTTGATTTTAAAATCCGGAAAATAGTTTTATACAGGACTGGCTATCGTAACGAAACTTTACTTCATACTGTATCATTTAGAACACTTTTACGTACTTGATTTTAATCCGGTAAATAGCTTTTTACGGGATTGGATGTCGTAATAGCATATTTCATTAGGAGTACCGAAAGTAGCCTTTTTCGGTGCGCGCGTGACAAATTTCCGTGTGAGGCGAAGCCGAGCACGGAAAGTCATGTAAGCACGGGAAAAGGCATTTCGGATGTGTAATGAACGATACTTTTCATTACACTAATTAAATTATACAATATATTATTAAAAATACTTAATTTTGAAACATCAAAAGTTGTATGTGACAATCGGGTGACATAAAAGCCTGACAGAGAAATCAAAATCAACAAATCAAATAGTAGTTGTCAAGGATACTTGCTAAAGCTGAAGTTCACAACTGGTGGCCGTCTTATTTTAATATAAGTAGTGATATATACTCTGTTCAGCGAGGGTTCAATATTGCGTCATAAATTGTGATGTCATACAAAAAAACACGTCTGTCTCTGATAAAATGTCAGTTGAACAAAATGTCAAGTTATGTTTGTAAACACGGGCATGTATCAGTTTAGCCTTTTGTGCTAACAATCCAAAGTTTTCCCATTTCGGGTATTAATTCAGAAATAATAACCGCAGCAGCTTTACCATACACACTTGCTATGATTCACCCGGCCATGGATGTGGATCATAAAATATGGACAAAATCGGCCCAAGCTATTCTGAGTATTTTTGTGTGCTTACTATACCTAGAAGTGCTCACAACTTGCATTGTAAAACCAACAAGCAGAAACACTTGTAGTCTGGTCGCCAAACATATTTTTCCTTTTTTCGTTCGAATGCACTCTTTTCTGCGGAATAGTTCAATATGTGTCGTGTGTGCATGAATCCATTAATTTGATAAAAAAAAACTGTTTGACGTTTATTGTATATTCAATTCTTGAAATTTTTCTTAGAAATTAATTTACGCAATATGTGATAATAAGACATGCAACATAAATAACTTAAATTGAGTACATAATTTAATTAAGTGTGGGCAATTTTCTTAAGACACCTAACCGCGGTTTTGCTTTTATCTGTATCGCATGCACCGTTCTTCCACATTTTTTCTTTAGTTGATTCAGTCAGCGGATCTAGCCTTTAGGTGACACCAGAGGAAGATATTTTTGTGGACCAGTAGGTGATTGTTCAGGAACAGGGGTTTCTTTTCAACAATTGATAGTTCCTCCCTAGGACGTATGTTGATGGAACTTCTTCCGCCGCTTCGTCGCTTGTAACTCCTTGTTTCGCCATCATCTTGGAAATTATCTCCGGTTTTTCTTCACACAGTGGCTTCTTCTACATATGATCCCTTAAAAGCGGAGCTTTCGTTTCTATATTGAGTTCTACAAAATCTGGACTCGGATTTCTAAATTTTGACGATATTTTGACATTAAGCGTCAAACTGACATTAGCTGGTGGTTTTATTATTAATAAGAACTAATAATACGCCTGTTTTTTTGCGATCCTTTTCTAATGAAATGAGATGAGTAATGTGACGTCATATTGAACCCTCGCTGAACAGAGTATACGTACAACTGGATACGTACAACTGGGAACGGCAAATAAACAGCGCACGGAAAACGGTTTTTCCGTTCCCTTACGGCAAATGTCTATTTTCTGTACAGTTAACTAGCCTGGAAAATGGTAATTTTTGAGTAGTGTAATGAACAGAAATTTTACAGTATTGAGTACCGGCACAGCTTCAATAAATCCATTGTATCCATGGTACCTGTACCGGTACCAGTACAGGATACCGTAATGAAACTTTTTGTCAAATTGGCGGCTTTGTCAAAAATATATTCGCCGCGCATAAAATTAATTATTTTTTTCCTGTTTTTAATAAGTATGAAGTAAAATTTTGTACATCATACGTCCGGTAACGTGTTACAGTAGTCGTTTCGAACGTCTTACTCCTACTGTAAAACTTCTGTAAAACTATATTTACCGGACTTATAACGTAAATAACTATTACAGGATTGGATATCGCAAAGAAGATTTACAGTATTGATCGCCTGCGGCTCGTGACGCAAACGTCCTCCTAAGGGAATAATGGCTATCATAAAAAGCTCGTTTAATAATATACTATTGTTTAATTGCGGAAACTAAATTCATTATTTTAGCCACGACAAATTAATTTACTTCGCGGAACAATTTAAAGTCAAAACGGACAGTCCTTGTGGACTTAATTATTAAATTAGAAAGTAAAAGAATTGAGAAGGAAATAAATGAGAATGCAAGTAGATACTAAGGTAGGTAAAGTAAAAGTATACAAAATCTCTTCTTCTTCTTCCGAGTGACGCCTGGCTTTAACTGTAGCAATGACCTAGCAGATATGGACAGAGCCAACAAATGACGATATTTCCCTAAAAATGGCCCCCCTTTTTGGCCGGAAGTCCATCGCTTCAAAGGTTCCGCTTACGTAGTTTTCTATTCAGCACACGTCATACAAGCGATATAGCAACTTAAAGCTGGACCGGATGTTTTTTGTTTTTGTTAGGTTGGAAGTTAAGTTTTAAAAAACCTTGGAGGTAGGTCAACTATGGACTGCGAGCTCTAGCGCTCTAGCTAAGAGATGGATGTCAGTTCGATATTTGATTGGATTGGAAATAAGAAGAAATAAAAATAATGACAGTGACCACTCTTTTGCAATAATTTGACGTAAGACGTCACCGAGACGTCACTTCCGGCAAGTCCTCATCAGTTCAAAGGTTAACAGTGCTAAAAAAGGGTGGAAAACTGTAACACAGGAGGGGTCTCCAGATTAGCACAATGAACTGTAGAGAAACATTGTTAAGCCTACAACTTATTCTTACCCTTTATGACGAGAAATGATATTCTATGGTTACAGAGATGGTCGCCCTGGTGATCGTGTCGAGATTTAATAAATTGCCGTGCTTCTAGTGTTAAAAGATACCACTTTTATAGAAAAAAACTAAGTATCTATTAAACAAGGCAAAATAGCAAAATAATACTAAACACGTTCCGAAGTATGGCGTTTCTCTACATACTTCTATATCAAAAGTTGTTTTAATTTTTTTTTCTGTAAAAATATATGCTCGAAAAGTTTCAACCGGTTTACCGACATGGCATCAAAGTTACCGAAATGGCATCGCTAACGAAAATCGCCGGAATGGTTTTTGAGATGAGAGAGAATGGCTTAAAAGTTGATTCAAAATTTGGGGTGTATCGTTTAGGGCGGTTTACTTTTTGAGTTGCTAGTTGCCTAGGACATGCTTAGTTTCCATGACAACTCATTCACATTGACAACATTATTCACATGACATCATTCACAAGTAAATAATGAGTTGTCGTTTTATCACAAGTTCATTATTTATCACTAGTAAATAAAGTGAATCAGTCATTTATCACAAGTGAATAAAGATTACCATTAATCTTGAGAACGTACAAGAATAATGTGATTATTTGTTGCCAGTTGCCTAGACATGTTTAGTTTCCATGACAACTCATTCACATTGACAACATTATTCACATGACATCATTCACAAGTGAATAATGAGTTGTCGTTTTACCACAAGTTCATTATTTATCACAAGTGAATAAAGTGAATCAGTCATTTATCACAAGTGAATAAAGATTACCATTAATCTTGAGAATGTACAAGAATAATATGATTATTATAGTATGGTCGTGGACAAAATAAACTGCTAACGGAAAAAATCGATACACCAAAATTTTTTGTAATTTTTGGGGAAATGTATCTCGTAAATGCCTTAGCCGAAATTTAAAACCTAAAGAAATTTTGAAACGTCGTTTCTTCTAGAATCACGGCGGGAGATTAATCTTAAATAAGTTATTCTCTAAAGGATATACAGGGTAAAGAAACAAGCACTGCAAAATGGTTACATTTCAGCCCACTGCATTTGGTAGGTAGCGTAATTTCATAACATTCATTGTTATGACATTTAATGGCGTTAGTTGGTATCTCGGGACATGTTCGGCAGTTTTCGTTTTTTTGGCCTACAAAATAAATTACATAGGTTTTTCAAAAAGTTGACGCTTTTTTGTAAGTATCGCGAGAATGCCGCAGCTGATTTTAATAACATAAATTATCTCTAAAAGATAACTGATTGTAAAATCAGCGACGTAGACTCATAGTTAATAATAGTATATTATTAAATGAGCTTTTTATGATAGCCATTATTCCCTTAGGGGGACGTTTGCGTCACGTGCCGCAGGCGATGAACGCAAGACTGCCGTGAGAATAATGGCCATAAAAAGCGAGTATAATACTATACTTTGTCCACGGCCTTTTCCTAATAATTACAAATTATAAAATCTATAGGTAGTGTAAATAAAATTATTGAAATGTCAAAGTGACAGTTGCGTTTGACGGCAAAACCGGTGCCACCAGTGCATTTTTTACGCTGCGGCATTTGGTATTGCATTATTGCCTACTCCTACTGGTTGCCAAGGTAACAGGTATAACTTAAATGGCGAGCGGGAATAATGATATTATTCCCGCAGTTTCAACTCATATATCCCTCTGCCGCTATAGGAGCCCTATTTAACTTTCGTCAACAAGCTGAATATCAGTATATATTTAAGTGGTCATGGACAAAACAATTTTATTCCATTTTGTACAAGGATGGCAAAAAATCTAATAAAAAACTGATTAAAATTTTGTTTACTAAGATGTCATGACGAGAGCCTTAACTTTAAGGCTCTTTTTGTAATAATATTTAAGAGCTGGGGTCGATATCTCGGGACGGTTTAGGCGTTATTTTGGTTTTTTGCGTACTAAATCAGTTACAGGGCGTTTACAGAACCCTGACGATTACCAAAATCGTCAGGGACTTATTTTTTCTCGGGTTGTTATCCCTTTAATCCTCACAAACTTTTTTGTAGCACGCCACTGGTAGAGATAAAAATGTTGTTATTATTGCAAAACATACACATTCTATAGCGGTCAAGGGCAGCCAAATTTTATTGAGATATCTCTGGCGATTTTGGAGAAATCAACAAATTTTTATTTAAATAAAACACCCTGTAACTTTCAAACCAAAAATTAATCAATTTCTCTAGAAATGTTTTGTTAACAATGAGTCTACGTCGCTGCTAAACTAAAGCTACATAAACGTGCCATCTTTTTGAAAAACCCCCTGTAATTTATTTTGTAATCCAAAAAAACGAAAACTGCCGAACATGTCCCGAGATACCAACTAACGCCATTAATAGCATATTACGTAATAAGGGTTCTAAGAAGCTTATTACGAACGAATGGAAAGTTTGAGCACGACGCCGCGCAGCGGCGCGTGACTATTTCCATGAGTGCGAAATGCTTTACAACCCGCATTTCGTACTATACTTTAACTACGACGCTATAGCAATAGACATTTTGAAACTATTACAAATAAACGTTAACAAATCAGAAAATTAATTAATGTTTAATTTGACAGTTAGCCGCCATTAAAATTACAAATTGGTGGCGAGTGGACTGTTGCTAGGCGACGCGTGAATTAGGTCACCCGGCTGAGGGTCTTGCATGTACGATTAGCTCAGCGTGCGAATGCGGGGTTTTCATTATAAAACTTCATCTAATTCGCTTTGAAATGTCAAAAGAAAAGGATGGAGAAACAAAAGTCCATTTATTTTGATTATGTTATCCTTTTCTGTCAGAATTTCATAGCCTGCTATATGAAGTTTTATAATGAACACTCCGTAAGTAGCTCCTTACTAGCGAAGTAGAGCGTGTGTTATTTGATATTTACTTAGTAGTCGTAGATAAATGTCATAATAACGAATGTTCTGAAATTACGATAGCTACAAAATAAGTGGGTTGAATAAGAAATATCTACAGGAGAGACTACAGAGAGAAATATCTCTATCTTATTTTTTCTCGGGTTGTGTCCCTTTTACCCTCACAAACTTTTTTGTAGCATTTCATTGATCGTTTCTTTTTAAAAATCTGAATTTTTTATTAAATTTAGAAACTTTCTTGCCTCTTGCCTCCTTGTCTTATGTCTCACCGTTTTTGAGAAATTTGAAAAGTGTTTAGGAATGCACATAATTTTTCCTTAAGAAATGTCTGTTTTCTGCGTTGCTATTTAAATTTCCAGATACTGATGAAAAAGAGTCACGTATTAAAAAATATGTGCATTTCTAGACACTTTTGCAAATTTCGCGAAAACAGTGGGAGATAGGACAAGGATGCAAGAAGCAAGAAAGTTTCTAAATTGAATAGAGAATTCAAACTTTTAAGAAAAAACGATCAGTGGCGTGCTACAAAACGTTTGTGTAGATAAAAGGGATACAACCCAAGAAAAAATAAGTCCCTGTCGATTTTGGCTAGCGGTTGGTGTGTCCAACGATGTAGATAATCAATGGTTACCTATATTCACAATTTGAGTAAAATATCTCAAAAACTCTAAGAGCTATAAAGAAAAAATTAAAAAGTAAATTTCAACACCCTGTATCTCGGAAACCAAGCGTTTGCGGTTATGTTTATATGACCATTGTGCCCTATTTTTGCTTAGGGATTTCCCAGTTAATTTCAGGATACTTTGTATTGTAACTTACGAGAAAGTTCAAACTTTCTGTAAACGCCCTGTAACTGATTTAGTAGGCAAAAAAACAAAAAACCGCCAAAAACCGTGCCGAGATATCGACCATAGCTCTTAAATGTCATCACAAAAAGAGTCTTAAAGTTAAGTCTCCCGTCATGACATCGTAGTAAACAAAATTTTAATCAGTTTTTTATTACATTTTTTGCCATCCTTGAACAAAATGAAATCTTATTAAAATCGGCTGCGCATTCTCGCGATACAGGCTGACTTACAAAACAGCGTCAACTTTTTGAAAAACCCATGTAATTTATTTTGTAGGCCAAAAAACCGAAAACTGCCGAACATGTGCCGAGATACCAACTAACGCCATTAATTGTCATAACAATGAATGTTCTGACATTACGCTACCTACCAAATGTAGTGGGTTGAAATGCAACCATTTTGCAGTGCTTCTTTCTTTACCCCGTATATCCTTTAGAGAATAACTTATTTGGGATCAATCTCCCGCCGTGATTCTAGAAGAAACGACCTTTCAAAATCTCTTTAGGTTTTAAATTTCGGCTAAGGCATTTCCGAGATACAGACCGTCAAAAATTACAAAAAATTTTGCTGCAACGATCTTTTCCGTTAGCAGTTTATAATATTCTGGCTACCGTTGAACCCAGGCCCATTGTTTACTAGATTCCAGATTAGTCATCAATATTATTTGAATGAATAATTTTGAATTAATGAAGCCATCTAGCAACTATGTAAGCACAACAGTAAAAAAATAACCTTAACCTCAAACTGATTATTAATCACAGTCAATATCAGTCAGGAGAAATATGTCAGATTTCCAATGCCTACTTGACGACAGAAATAATTAAATGGGTTCTAGATATAACAAAAGGTTAAACAAACAGTATTCAGTCAAAAAAAGACTGTAGCAATTGATAGATACGACTCACCCTTTCGACTAGTCATCGTGGTCAAATTAACCAACACATGCTCCAAGAGAGCTTGATCTTTGTAGGCGTGGTACTGCTGCTTGGTGGGGTGAAGCGTCAGCATCAACGCTTTGGAATGTACTTGAATAGAGGGCGGAGTGGGTAAAGTCAACAGTTGCGTAGCTGAAATCAAACCTCGTGCAATGACTTAAAAAGATAATATATAGAAAACTGATGAGTACCTATTTTGAGTGCTGCGGGTTTGAGCTTAGCAAACTTTTCGTCCGATGAGTATACGTACAAAGAGGAGTCTAGACTCTTAAATACATCCATTGCCAAGCGCTCTAGTTTCGTAAGCTGCTGCGGCGAGCCAGGTTGATGCTCGATCTAAAACCCCCCTCCAAAGTTTAAAAATTATCCATAAAACCATCCTTATAACATATCCACCTCGCTGCCTGTGCCTGTGGCGGACGCATTGTTTGCCTGCGAAGCACCCGAAACAGCTTCCTCATTATCTTCCGGCCATCCGAACGAGTCTTTAGTTTTTCCATATATCTTAATACTGTCTACCATAGTCATTAACTCGGCATCCTAAAACCAAGACAGTTAGTTAAACAGTAATAAAATGTTACACAGGAGTTTTTACTTGGCAAGGACCAAAGACAATAGTCAGCTTCTTGTCGGCCTGAAGGCTCTCTTCCCGCGAAAAGGGAACGTCGTACCAGCGGCCCCTCGTTACGTTAAAAGAAATGATGCGTCCAAAGACTTCCACGTATGAAGGAGCTTTCTGCGGGTCTTGGGTGCCCACTAAAACCCGCACTCCACACATAACCATGTTGGCATCGTTATTGAAAACCTCGATTTGAAATTGCGCCTTGTTGCAAACGACATATAGCCCAGTTGCGTTTAACCTAAGATAGTAAGCAATGAATAGGTATTAAATCTTTAGTGACACTCATTTTACCGATGTTTTAACTGAGCAGCGTTATAGATTTGCAATAAATCGTTTCCGCCAAACTCGACATCGTTCATTGCCGTGCAGTGTTCGAAAAAGTCCACGGGAAAAACTGGAGTGCTGGACGTTTTTCCAGGTTTCACTGGCTTTTTCTTTTTAGGTTTGAGTGAAGATCCTGTACAAATTGTATTTCAGGAATGTGAAACCACCTTGCATTTTGTTGTGGAATCAGTGAAGGAACATCCGCTTACCTACTGGAACCGTGGCTTGTATACTGCTGGACATCCAGAATCCTGTTTGCTCCATGTTGGCGATAAACATTTTCAAACTTCCGTCTTCACACAACAGAATCAGGGTGGTCCTCAGTTCGCTGCCCGAGTTGTGTCTAATCGCTACCATATCCATTATTTTCGACTTGGCAGGAACAACCTGGAAGATATTAAATAACGTTTTTGTTTAGTTCTCCTATGGCGCTTGAAAATTAGTTAAGAAAAAGTTGGAACCTACACTTTCACATAGGGGGTGTCAAAAATTCATAGCCTTCTAACCTTCGTATTAGTTACCTTAATTTCTTGGATTAAGAGTGTGTCGGGCTTGAGCATCAGTACAACCGGCTGGTTGCTTGATTGCATCGCGCAGCATATTATCCCAGGATGATTAGGAATTTCGGTCCACTGGCATAACGGTTGTGGATTTGGCGTTCTGCTGTTGTTACTTTTGGTACTTGAGCCATTGTTGCTCACCGACGACGGGGGTATATTGATCGGGAACACTAAAATTATAATATAGTCGTTTTCAGGAAGATATTCATCTAGCCAGCCATGAAAATGTCGGTTTTGTAGTGGCAGTCCTTCTTCTTTGTAAATATTGTAATATTGTGAATGTATTTCTCATATTTCTTTTTTTTTTATTCCAATTTTCGTGAGCAATTATCAAATAACTACACTGCCTATTATCATCAAACAGTCCTTTATGTTTATAGTACTACTTTTCTACTCAACAACGCATAATCCGGCCGGTCATAATACTATCTAAAGTATTATGACCGGCCGTGAAAGCCTTCACAGTCTGATAAAACGCCTCTACGGGGAGGATACGTCAAGACTGATTCGACAACTGGAGAACCTCCGCAAGAAGAAAGCACAGCTCCTGAGTTCAATAGCATTTCTGCTGCTTTTCGTGACACCAAGAACATCCCAAAGTTTCTGAGGATAAAAAGAACTTTCAGATCCGGACAAGCGAGCAGAATTTACAACAGGACCGAACAATCGCTCCTCCGTGAAAGGATCCATGAGACCTGTAGAGATCTTGCATCTAATGACAAAAAACTTCTTTTTGTTAATTTAGAACTAGCCAACAGCTTGCATTGGAGCGACTAGGAAAAGGTGGATCGTCTAACACATGACCGAAGGATTGCAGCCCAAGCCGCCGCAACGAACCGACAAAAGAAGAAATTTGACGAACTAGGTGCCAACAACAATTCGTCGGACACAACAAAGTCCACATCCGAGGAGAGTCAGCCCAAGATTGTAGTGAATCTGACCGACAAATAACTGTCAACAGATGAGTTCACCGTTCTGAACAAGGGAGGTAATTTTGCCATAACACCATCCAGGATACCTGTGGAAATCATCATAGCAAACGTGGAGAGCGGAATTCGTCAGCTGCCAATTCAGACGACTGAACAGATAAGGATGGAGACATCACGAATTCTACTACGCGCAAAACCACCAAAAAACAATCTCACCTTTGCAGAAAGGAAAGCTCTGAAAGCCTTAAACGAAGACAAGGACATTCTTATTCTACCAGAAGATAAAGGAAACGCAACAGTAGTAATCTCAACTTCGGATTACGAAGGAAAAATCAGGACACTGTTAGATCCCACCACCTACAAGAAGCTAACTCGTGATCCAACCGCCCATATTCTGGAGGCTACCAACAATTTAATCAGGGACGTGGTATCGGATGAAATAACTAAGCTCAAAAAATCGGAAGCCCTGCCACCAAGGCTGTACGGTTTGCCGAAGATCAACAAACCCGATGAGCCACTGAGACCCATCGTGAGCACCATAGGAAGCCCGACCTACGAAATTGCCAAACACCTGACAAAACTGTTGCAGCCAAAAATAGGAAATACTGACAGCTTTATAAAAGACTCCACTCATTTCGTCGAAAACCTGCATTCGTTGACTCTTTCTCCAGGGGATATTCTCGTTAGCTTCGACGTTGTTTCGCTCTTCACGATGGTACCCATTAAGGAAGCCATGGAACATATTAATCAAGAATTTCCACAGGATATTGCTAAGCTGTTCCAACATTGCCTAACCACTACATATTTTCAATAGAAGGAAGAATTCTACGAACAAACAGATGGTGTAGCTATGGGCAGCCCTCTTAGTCCAGTAATAGCCAACTATTTTATGGAAATTTTCGAGGCCAGGACGTTCGCTACAGCAAGGAAGAGGCCAAGGTGCTGGTTTCGATATGTGGACGACACCTTTGTTATTTGGAGCCATGGAAAGGGCGAACTTCAAAACTTCCTCTTACACCTAAACTCTATTGACCCAAAAATCCAATTCACTATGGAGATAGAAAAGGAAGAACGCCTACCGTTTTAGGATGTTTTGGTGGCAAGGAGGCCGAATGGAAAGCTTGCACCTACCGTCTATACCTCTGTAACACACACTGACCGATACCTCAACAACGGATCAAACCATCATCCAAGACAAAAAAGGGTAGTCATAAAAACTCTGTCTGTGAGAGCCAAGAGAATTTGTGAGCCAGCTGAATTGGAACGAGAAATGAAGCATCTGGAGAGAGCCTTTGGTTGGAATGGATACAGCAAGCAAGAGTTCGATAGAGCCGTGCGCCCAAGGAATGTAGAGCGACAGGAAGCAACAACGGGAGATAATGTAGAAAAGCGCGGTCGGGCTACTCCACCATACATCCACAAAGTCACGGACAGGATCGGCAGGCTACTGGAAAAGCACAAGGTTAAGACTGTCTTTAAACCCACTCGTACAATTCAACAGAGCTTGAGATCGACTATCAGCACCCGGAGTGTATAGAGTTCCATGCAGCTGTGGCTCTGTATACATTGGCACCACAAAACACAGTGTCAACACGAAGATGACAGAACACAAAAGGAGTTGCAGGCTGGGACAAATGCAAAAGTCAGCAGTAGCAGAGCACGCTCTCTCTGAAGGTCACAACATCCTTTTTAATGAGGTGGATATCCTACATCAATCACAGCGCTACTATCCGAGACTAACGAAAGGAAAGACATTGAGATCTTTAAACACGAAAACAATTTCAACAGGAAGGAGGAAATTACGTTTCTAAATGCAGACTGGAAGCGAGTTCTGCGACACACGTCGAGCGCGTCGAAACCTCGCGCCACCACCCCCACCCCGGCCCCACCACTGCGACGCGACGGCGGCGGTACGAATACCACGGAGCGTGCTACAGTCGAAGCAGTCATCGTCGGGAAGCAAGGGAGATCACTTCGCCCAATGCCTCATGGCCTTTGATAATGTCTGCCGCAGTAGTAGACGAAACGTCAGGAAGCAATTCCATTGGATCACGGCTTTATAGCCCGGAAAACACTTTAGATAGTATTATGACCGGCCGTGAAAGCCTTCACAGTCTGATAACTCGATACAACTTTTCTTTTTTTTTCTCCTCCACCATTCTATCTCGTTATTTTTTTTCTAGTTTTCGTATTGTTTCAGACCGCTATTTCGAGCTATCAGAAGAACTCTTATTATCTAATATTTTTTAAAATGCTTAATTTGGAACCTTTTTACGGATTATTTAACTTTTGCTTTGCAGCGCGTGTTGTTTTGTTTTATTTTTAGTTTTCAATGTGATCATACTATCTCCTTTTTTCCTTTCCTTTCCATTTTTCGTTATCTCTCTCTGCTATTTCGAGCTCTTTTATCTTTTTGATAGCTTTTCGCTTTGTTTCTTACTGCAGCTTATTTTCGTTAATTTTAAACCCTTTTGATAGCAAATTTTTTTGATTACTTCAGTTATTTCCGAAGCAATTTGTTACTTACACCGTTTTTCTTTTTCTCTTAGCTCTCTTCTAAACAATGATTTATTTCTGCAGCACAATCTTTTCTGATATTTACAAAAAACTTTATCTTTTATACCTTGTCGAGTTTTCCTCTAGTTTTTGAAGTTTTAGTTAATTTGTTACTTCCAATTCACCAATTTGCACTTGAAACTTGCTTATTATTTTGTTATTTTTTTGCTTTCACTACAAATGTTGTTTCATTTTTTGGCAAATATTTGATCTCATTTTAGTGCCTCTTTTACATCAACAGTGTAAACCTTACCTGAAGTTTAATCTCCAGATTTCACATATATTGTTTATCTGCCAAAACCTTTTGTTTATCTTCACAGTGAAGTTTAAACTGAACTTGTTATATTGTGCCTAAGTTGGTTTCTTGCGCCTTTTCTAATGTTTATAATGATTTTAGAACAACGTACACAAAAGGAGACTGTAAACGTTAATGACACACACTTTCTCTTTCCTTGCCTATAGTTGTTCACAAGATAGTTTTTATATCTCCAAGCTTATCGGTACAAAATGCGTCTTCGAGTTTCCATTTCTCTGGTGTGTCGTGAAAATGCAAACTGAAGAGGCTTCATTAACACCTTAAGGCATATTAGTATTTTGTGGAATGAGAGATAGCTGAAAAGCCGTGGAAATCTTATCACCGACGTTAATACTAACGCAATTTACATAGTCTGCCGAGTTAGAGATAAATTAAGAATAAGATGAAATAAACTGCTCAACTTAAAGTTCGGCACAAGCTATTTTTCGTGTCATTTTCAATCAGCTGTAACTTTTTAAGCAATGAATTGTTATAAATTCAATTTACACAGTCTGAAGCCTCATTTCTCAAAACGACATTATCTTTATTATATAGGGTGTGAAACAAAGTGGTGCAAAAATTGCAAAACTTTGATGCTTTGCCATTTCGCAATAAACTTTTTTTTCTTTATCGTTTTCAGGTAAGGACTAAGCCAACATCCATATCTCGGGACGTTTTCGCCAGATTCAGAAGCACTCTGAATTTTTATATAAAGTGAAACGTAAAATGTGTGAAATTCTTGTTGCTGATATTTGTAAAACGTCGTAGTTTGAAAAGCTGGCAAAGAAAATTAATGTGTTTTCCTTCATTTCTGCACATATTGTGTGCGAATGGTTACCCATTCAAAAAATTTAAAAATAAGTGACGTTTTTTCTAGTAAACAAGCATTAAAAAATATGATACCATTATCGTTAATGCTCATGACTTATATAGCAATATTAAATAAAATAACCTTTCTAGAGGTAGAGGGAAATTGAGTGATGTCGTCGCATTTTAAGGCATTAGAACTTATACAGAGGAAATCAAAATATTCTTGAAAATTTCGTTAGCAGTTTTTTTCAAATCGTCGTAATTCGCGGACAAGTTGACGGAGTTTTTTTCGCAACCTTCTATTAGTCTTAAACGTTTTGATGCCCATGGCATCTTCTTCAGTAATAACACAAAACACTCTCACATGAGAGATGTGGCTGATTGACCTTCTTTCTTTTCGTGTGATGCTATTTCCTCAATAGTTGATTGGAAAAACAAAGGTTGTAATGCTTCAGAAAGACGTTACGAGCACCCTACTATTGGTAAGCATGTTGTTTTCTAGTTGTTGTGAAATTGTGATGGTGAAGTTTGAGTTACTTTTCATTCAAATTTAAGCGTATCTACATGTCTGGCTCCTGGCCGCGGCTCTACTGCTAGTCATCCGCGGTTTGTTGCGGCGAGGGCTAGGCATGTAACTCAAACTTCACCATCACAATCCCACAACAACTAGAAAACAACACGATTACCAATAGTAGGGTGCTCGTAACGTCTTTCTGAAGCATCTCTCATATGCTATGTTTTTCCAATCAGTTCTTTGACTTTCCAACTTCCATTGACGTATTAACCACATAGCATTAGCGGTTGTTTGTTCGACCTTCGTTTGTTCAGTGGTCCAATGTTTGTCGACGTCAATCCTGGCTCTACTAAGAATGCTTGATCCTTCTCGTTGTTCTACTCGTTGGCAGTGTCGACATTCCCCTTTACAAGGCCAGCGTGATATGCCTCTGCTTTACCATGAGACCTACCTGAACAATGTTCAATTTTAAAATTGTACTGCTGAAGGGGTTCTTTGCAAGATGGATGCAAATTAGTCTACAGAATTCTTCATTTGGAGAAGCCATTTCAGCGCTCCGTGATCTGTACGAATCAAAAACTTCTTTCCGTACAGATACCGATGGAAATGGTCAACGGACTTCATGATAGCACAGTATAGAGAATATATACCAGTAACGTCACTCTCGGAAAGATCAAAGAAATTCCGAGTTCAAAAGCATTTTGCCGCAGTGTGCGTTCGAGGGTGATATCGCTAATTGGGCAATGTATTCAGTATAGGCCGGTGGCACAAAGTGGCTAAACTTTTGTTTACTTTAGCCGAAATCTAAGGCGAAGTAAGAGGAGAGCGGTCACGTGATAGAGTGACGCTACTATTAGATATTCCTTATACTGTGACGATACGTAAAAATTTCCCTCTGGCTTGCTCAACGCCTTACTGTACAGTACTCAATTACTTTTTCCTGGCCTGCCAGTAACCACTTTTCAAATCCAACGTGGAAAACTATTGTGATCCTAATATAGTTGCCAGGGTATCGTCAATTCGTGGTAACGGGTAACTCTCCCTCTTGGTGACATAGTTCAACGTCCTGTCGTCTACACAAAACCTAGTTGTGCCGTCCTTTTTTTTACAAGAACAACCGGAGACCACCATGGGGTCGACGACTCTTCGATGACGCTCTCTTCTAGCGTGCTCTCCAACAGGCGATCAACTTCTTTTTGCTTTGCGATTGGTACTCTCCTGGGAGAGTTGTCGTATTGGTTGTGCATCCTCGGTGTTGATTTTATGAACTACAAGGTCATTATTAGTTACATTTGTTGTTCTTGTTCTTCCAGAAAATTTCTTTGTTCCTCTTTGTCAAGCTGCCTTTGTTTTTCCTGTTCCTTTTTCTCAAGTTGCCTTTATTTTTCTTGTTTTTTTTTCCAGAAAATTCCTTTGATCCTCTCTGTTCTTCTCTCTCTGTACTCTCAGCATTTTTATAAATGCTGAGAGTTGTTCATCCATGATTTTTGTCGTAGATCGAGTATATGGCATGCAAAAAACACCAAAGTTCTTGCACTGTCCTTACCATACAAAATTCCAGGCGCGCGACGACTCCTTTGTCCGTACAGTCACAAGTTGGTAGAAAATTATCAAACTTTTCACACCAGTTGTTACGGGATACAGGTTCCAATCATTTATCGTCAATTAAATGCACACTTTTATTTATTTTTAACTAAACTGCTCAAGTTAAAGTTTGGCACAAGCAATTTTTCGTGTCATTTTCAATTAGCTGTAACTTTTTAAGCAATGAACTGTTTTAAATACAATTTGCACGGTCTGAAATCTCATTTCCTCTAGATTAAGGAAGAGGATAATTTTGAAAAAAACCCGACAATATCTTTATTATACGGGGTGTTCATTATAAAATTTCATCTACACGTCGTGAATTACTTCGTTCTGTATTTGTCCGTCAAACTTTCAAATTTAGGCACGTTCACACTTTGGGAACGTTTTACTGGTTGCCTACTATTACGCGCTCCGATAGTGTCTCCATCCTTTTTTTCTCAATAAGAATCTAAGGACGGGAATACTCAAATAAATTTAACAAAATAATAATGAATAACAATTGATATGACATTCCAAACAATCCAGAATAATTGAGAATCTTAATAAATAAATACGGGGTGTTCATTATAAAATTTCATCTAGCCAGCTATGATTTTTTGATAGAAAGAAAGATAGATATAAAAGCACGTCGTAACTTGACTCGCCATCAAAACACATTAGTGGCCATCTTGTCTTTTTCGTTGTTGGTAAACTTTCTCCTTTTGCACATTTTTGTCAAGGTTTTCTAGCTTTATCAAGACAATTTTTGCTAAAAACAGTAATTTTTATTGCTATTAACGTTATTCGTGAATTTTTAACGGAAATCAATGGTTTGGCCGAGGTGGACTTCTCTTATGGCCTGTGGAGCTATTTAGAGTTCTTGGTGTAGGCTACTGCAGAGGAAAATGTAGAAGACTTAAGAAATCGAATCGTTGCTAGGTGCACCTTAATTACAACCGGTCTTGGCGTTTTTGAGAGAGTTCGCCTGTCAATGAGAAGAAGATTGGATTCTTGCATCCGAGTTGGAAGTGGTCATTCAACAATTTTTGTAAATTCTTGGTGATACGTACTGTTAAATATTTCTTTTGTATATCGGTGGTATACGATAAAATGTCAAGACAGGCTTTTTTCTTCAATATTGCACAGAGAATAGAAATTCTTTTTTATTTTTAGAGAATCCAGGGGCGTCTTATTTTTGTCATTAAAAATAGCCAGTGCAGTGACAATCTGTTTAATTAAATTTCAACATCCTGTATAAAGGTAACTAAACGCTTACGGACCTATGTTTATAGCAACTTTTTTTCCATAAAATGACCTGGCCAATCACCTTCTTAAATATTGCCGTGTTTTTTTTTAAACACCCCGTTTATTTCCATACTACCTTTAGCACAAAAGAAGAAATTAATTACATATCTATTATAGCCATACGTTCTAAAATGATATTAACAACCAAAGCGGCAACAAAACTTACCTAAAGAAAGACAGTTGCTCTTTGGAACGATGGGCGAAATGAAGCTCTTGCCCTGGGCGTAGCTGTAGAAAAGCAACATCAAAGTATGCGAATAATAAATCGAAACTCCTCCGCCGCCTAAATGCCCGTTGGTGTCACTAACGTCAACATGAAATACCTAATAAACCAATTAGTAGCGTAGATAATAAATTGTTGTAATTAGCGTCCTTAAGTTGTAAGTAGCTGGTGAAGTTAGCGGGATCAGGACAAATAATGCACCTCTTCTTTATTCGAAAATGGCCGACGTTTCGACTGTTTATTTAGTCTTCATCAGGGCTAAAACCCAATGAGTTAAATAGTAACAAATCCCTCGGCCCAACATAAAATTGCAAATAATGTTTGTTACATAATTTAACCATCTTGAATAGAATTTTAAATGACTACCCTCTCTAAGTGAGAATAGGTAAGTTCTGTCTTCCGTAATGTACGCCTCAATGTTTACTGGTTACTTGGTACTGTCAGTAATTGTCAAATGTTAATTCTTGTAGTTGTTTATAATTTGTCTGTATACTTAATTTTATTAACTTTTTTAAATTTTTAAAATTTAAAAAATTTTTTTTATAGATGTATATGATTTTACGTTATATTATGTAACAAACATTATTTGCAATTTTATGTTGGGCCCAGGGATTTGTTACTATTTAACTCATTGGGTTTTAGCCCTGATGAAGTCTAAATAAACAGTCGAAACGTCGGCCATTTTCGAAAAAAGAAGAGGTGCATTATTTGTCCTAATCCCGCTAACTTCACCAACTACGTAGATAATAAAGTTTAAAAAATCATACATCAAGAGTATTGGTCACATAAAAGCTTCCGAACTTAGTTGAACTGTCCTCGTTCAGATCCTCGGTGTATATGTGTCCCGGCGACGACATGAGTAAAATGTGGTAAATACCTTCGTCGTACATGAAGGTGCAATCCCTGATTTTGCCGCTAGGCACCTGAAAAATGTAAAATTCTCTCCACACACCCACCACAAATTTTATTAACAAGTCACCAAGAAGTGATACTGCGGATTGGCGGCGTCTTTGCTCAGGTCAAATATCTTGACAAAATCAGCAGTCACTAAGGCGAGCTCAGTCTGAGATCCAGGCAGCCACAATGCTTTAATGATAAAATTTCCGGTTTCCAATTGGGGATGCAAGACGAGATGATCGGTGACCACTCCGTTGGAATTAAAAGTTAATACGTGGCAATCCTTTAAGCCGCACACGGCTAAGAAATCTTCGTTGCAGAGATTTGATGTCATTGAGAGAACTTAAAAAAATCCAGAAACATTTTTGTAATCAAGTTTAAGCAGCAAACAGATGTGACAAACCTGTGAAAGGTATAGGGGCTGAGCTTAGACGAGTTAAAGTCAATTTTCTACTAAAAGCGGAATCGGCTTGTTTGAGAAGGGCTGACAGTTGCAGGACGGTTATTTTGCCTTTTTCATGAGAGACGGCCAAGTGCTGTCGCTTTCCTAGCAGGGGTTTTACTTTATACACTATTTTTGTTGTAGAAAATAAGCAAATTTACCTTGGGTGGTCGTCATACAGCACATGGCAACGCGCCTTATAATGTGAGCTGACAACAGCTGTCTGATTGTCTGGCCCTGGTCGCCGGCGTATGACATTCGGACGTTTTCGAAAGCACCTTCCTGAGACCCTGTATGCAAATTCCAGAGTTCAAGTTACATTATTAGTTAGAAAATAAAACAATTGTCACCATTATTATGCTAGGAAAATTGAGTTACTACGAGTTAAAGCGTTGAATAGGCTAAGCAGAATTACCTTTTACTAGAAATATTCGGTTATCATGAATCTCCCCCCCCCCCCCTCTTAATTATACAACCAAATTCTAAGAAATATGCAGCGTCGAAACGTATGTTTTACGTCTACCCTACAACTGGTCTTGGTGAAATTAAAAGCAAAGACGATACATACACAGGACAGTTACTCCTATGCTCTACTTTGGCCGCCCAGTGAAAGGACGACAAAAATGGACGCCAAACCTGATTTGTGCTGTGTGATTCGCGCTGCGAGAAAAATCCGGCCAGGCGCCGAGCGTTTGGTCTATTTTGGCCTATTTAAGCGGTCTTTCGTAAGGAGTTTCTTGAAATAGAACAATGCGATGGTGCCTAGTTGTATTAGCTTGGTCTTTATGATATTTCGGAACCCGAAAATGCAAAGAAGTATTTACGCATTTTTGCAACCAGTCTCTCGCCGCCGCTAAAGGGGCAAGAACCAGGATAGACGATAAGATAATAGATGAGAGTGATGACACTTCGGTATTGTCGAACTCGGTTCATAGTTATGCATGTCCAGCGGCCCGACTTAAGCGGGACATTCCGATTTTTGCTAAGTTTGTCCCGCGTCTTCCTTAATACTGCAGCGGGACACAAAACTCCGATAAAAATGTTAAAACAGTTGCTTGTGATCAAAAATGGATACAATTTTTGTCAAACGAGGAATGTCCAAATGTTAGGAAAAAGTCTGTAAATTTTGTTTTTTTTATACTTCATTCAAACGCATCCTCAGAAAGAGTGTTTAGTTTAATGAAACAATTTGGTAAACAGAGAAAAATTTACTATTACTGAAAACAATGGAGGCTGAATTATCGATAAAATTTATTCTTAATATGACATGCAGTAAATGTTCTGATTATTCAACATATAAGTTAAAGTTGTTTGGATCAAGATAAATGAAAAGTTAGACGGGTTTATATGTGTATTTGCAATTTTCGCATATCTTAATTAAACTCTGTTTCAATATGCTTTGCAAAAAGCTTAATATTTTTGCTTGTTAGCAGTGATTTTTTATTATTTTATTAATTCATTTTAATATATATTTTTTGCATTTTAATATATTTCTAGTTTTCTCGTTATGTTCAAAAGCCCGTCGTTTATGGTCTAGGGCTCTTCGATATTTCGGAACAACCAATGGTTAACCACTTTAACGGACTACTATGAATTTAGGTGTACCAACATTGTTTAATTTTAGGAATTCAAAAATGATAAAACAAAAATCCCAGCTATGCCGCAACGTAAATATAAGGGTCAGGCTTTGAGGATAGAGGCCCTCATTTATTTGCATGATGAATATTTTGATCATGCTCAACATCTACTCCTAACCTAACATTATGATTTTCTTTTCGTCGAGGAGGAAATCTATCAATTTCCGTAAAATTGCAATGCAATAATGTTATCAACCTTCTTGCAATGAAAAGCTGTAAAATTTGAAATCACTAGTACAATAAAACGGTTCATTCTGCGAAAAATTACGAACTAATGAAAAAGTTTCTACACAAAATTAAATGAATAATAATAAGTGGATTTATTTACGTAAAGGACTTTGCTGTAATGAAAAGAATATCTGCGCCAATTTTAAAAAAAATTTGTTAAGGTTTTTAAAAATTAGTATTAATATCTAAACTCTAGAGCTTAAACGACGGACTTTTGAACAAAAAGAAAAAATAGGCGTCTGTTCATTTTATTAGTAGAGTCTAATATATGGTTAAAAAATTTGTACTTTGATCTGGAACACCTTGTATAAGAAAATGTTACTGTAGGAAACTTTTGAAAACTTAAGTATTTTAATAAGTCGTTATGCCCAATGTAGGTAAAATATTCACAAGATTCTAGTACTTCGGATTATACCGGAAGCCAGCATCATACGTTTGTCTTTCCAACGGAACTCCCCAATTTTTACTGCAAATTCTCATTTCTCTGTCTATTTTTGTCAAATAAATCATGCCGCTAACGTCAACTTCGTCAACGAGAAAATGCAACTTAAAAAGGCATTTTTTTAATTTTAGAAAGCTGGTAGCGATAGCAGAACAGTTTGCATTTTCTTATCTTAATCTTGGATAGGCTCTTCAATGGTACCAACTATACTTTTCTTTAATCTTAGCAAAGGGCCCAAATTTGACACCGGCAAAAAAATCTTCAAAATAAAACAAGACTACCACGCGAAGGATCTGCAAAAAAATAGGAGAGGAAGGTGCAAGCCGTCTTGTAATAACTTCAATTATTTAAATTTTACAGATTTTTTAAAACTTGAAAAACCCTGTAAGGGTGCACTTTCTCGAAAACTGTTTTAGCATGGTTTATTTGTGAAAAATGACTTAGAACTGACTAATGGATCAATATTTGCAACAAAAAAAATTGGTAGCTTTATTTAAAGAACAAAGATGGCGCCGGCTTCTGGAAAAAATCGGAAGTACTGGAATCTTGAAGATATTTTACATAAATTTGGCATAACGATTAAGAAAAAAACTTAGATTTTCAACAATTTCCTACAACACATTTTCAGTCCATATATAGATGGCGTTCGTGTTGGGACACCCATATGAAGCTGGCCCAATAATTATTTACATCCCATAGAGTAAGTTTTTATCCTGCAGCGAAGTTTACAAAGCAAATCGCTAAGGGGTAAAAATACTCCGTAGTCCTGAGGACACTATTTTTTGCTTTTCAATGTAATTTTTTAAACGTTGAATTATAAAAATGCTGGTCTATTCAGTTTACTGTTTCCACCTGGTAGTATTTTTAACTTTACGAAATAGCTAGAAACTATTATATTATGCTTTCACAATTTTTTATTAAAATTTTTTATCTCACCGAAAAAAAAAGATACTTTAGTTCCAGAAAAAAAAGCCAAAAAGTGATTTTTCACTCCACAAAGTTCAAAAAGATTTTTATATAAACTTATTAGGCCTCAATGGCATTCGATGACTTACCATCTAATGTTTTAAAGTCTAAAAGGGTCTAGTGACAGAACATATTTAACACGGTGGACTCAACATTGGTACACGGAACAATACAATAAAACAATTTTTTTTGATTGACAATTTGTTTTATCGTCTCGTATCGTGTAACTATGTTGAGTCCATCGTGTTTAATACGTTCTGTCACAGAACATATTCTGTGACTTCGGTAGTTCCAAAACCTTGTAGCTATACATAAAGAAGGAAACAAATAGAAACTTCGAGGGCTAATACCCCTACCAACACAGTACCATTTGTTTCAAAGCTTAAATATTATAGAAAACATACATCAAAACAAAGACCAAATACAAGAAAGTGCTCTAGAATAAAACAAAAAATTTAACATAAAAGAGAAATAAAGATTCTTTTTGAAAAAAAGTTACTAAATGTATATGTATATGAACAAACCAAAAGTATTTTTGGTTAACATATGCCGAAAGCAGACAAGTTTTTCAAATATCCAAATTGTAGTTAGTCCTGTGCAATTTTCGCATATCTTACTTAAACTCTGTTTCTATATTCTTTGCAAAAAGCTTAATATTTTTGCTTTTTAGCAGTGATCTTTTATTATTTAATTCTTTAATATATATTTTTTTGCTTTATAAAATGAGCTTTAACAAACAGTATAATTCAATGCCAGTAGGGGTATTAGTCCTCGAAGTAGTTGTTTCCTTCTTAAGAGCTGCAATATTTTGAAAATATAGAAAGCAGATAAATTTTCAATTTCCAAATAGTAAATATTGCCTTTTTGCATATTCGAAATTAGAGTTTTCTGCGAAAAAGCTAAAAATTTCGATCAATTGCAAACTATTGTTGTAGGCAAATTAAACAACCAGTGATTTGAAAACAATTGCCTTTTATATTAACAATATGTGAGTATATGTGGTTTACAATAAACTTAGGCCAAGAACTGATCATCCAATCTCTAAGTGTGGTCATACTCTCGACCTTTTCCGTTTTCCAATTCCTTTCGGCTAGTTATTTATATTAACATATTAACATCAGCCCTAGATCCTACACTAAATAAAACTACAAAATAATATTCATTTAAGCACACCCGGCATAACTGAGCGACCGCGTTCTAAATCGGTCTCATACTATAATAGGACTGCCAGGTTTCAAAGAACAAAAAAATCGAGATTTTTTAGCAAAAAAAATATTATTAAGAACTTCACATATCACGAAATAAAGGTACACATATAAACAAAACAAAATATATTGTATCGCACAGTGTACCAATGTTGAGTCCATCGTGTTAAATATATGTTCTGTCACTGGACCCTCTTAGACTTTAAAACAGATGCTAACTACAGTATTCACGTTCTATCTAAGTTAATGGTGAAAGGTAACAGGTTTAGGACTGGAAATAAAACTTCCAATTTCTGGACACGCCAACGTTTCGGCTCTATATTGAGCCTTCCTCAGGGCTAAAAAAGAATCAAATGAAACACATAAAGGGCGTGATCACGCAAGTAATGCACTTAATGGACAATTACAGAAAAAACAAAAGGTATACCAACAATTTCACAAAAAAGACCATAAAAAAAGTACGCAGAAACTCACTTGAGCTAATATAAATTATTTTGTTCATTATATGCTAGTGTATAATTTTTTTTTCCAAAAATAAAAATAGTAGGCCAGACCGAAGTTACAACCACTCACCAAGGAGAAAGGAAAAAAGGAGAAAAGGAAACCAAAAAAACGGCTTCGGGAAACGGTCCAAAACAAAAGTGAAGTTTACTCACCTAATCGAAGTTAGAAAGTCGCGTCAGCGAAGTGAAAAATCCGCATTCCATAACACAAGTGAGTCGGTACTGAGAGCGTCATGTATTAATATCACCACCAATTTCATTAATTCTTCCAAAAATGGCAAACCACCTAGATTCAGTAGGGTGGTTTCCCACGACTATAATTTTTCAAAGAGTTTTCTTAAAGATCATCTTGAGATTGTGGTTCGTTGTATGTAGAAACGTTGGCGTGTCGAGAAGTTGGAAGTTTTATTTCCAGTCCTAAACCTGTTACCTTTCCCCATTAGATGCTAAGTCATCAAATGCCATTGAGGTATCTTAACTGTAAACTGATTGCATTTTTGTTATTTTATCATAGAACAGCCCTGATGAAGACAATACTAATAATAAATACATAAAATGCAAATAATAAAAATTGTCCAAAGCTTGGAAGTTTAGGAGTTTTAATTTTAGTCTCTTAGAAGAACTTAGTCGCCTAGACCGATTACCCAAGAATTTCCGCACTTGTATACCTTGGCGGTCAAGATTATCCTCTCCCTTAAAATCAACCATATATTTACCAGCTAGATAAAATCCCGCTTTGTCTAAGCCCCAGATCATCGCGATATCACGGTACGCAACTTTCATAATTTAAGTCCTTCAATATTCATATAAAGCGATGCATGTGGCAACGCCGAGTGCTCTCGTGAAGGTCAAGTGGGAATCGTTCGACGAATTTTAATTTCACCTCGGCGAAGTCGGTACATTTTTAAAATATTACGATTATTTTATCATATCGCCATCTTCCAACGGCCTAGTTAACCACGTTAATTCGACACCAAATCGCCCATTTGCAATATTTGTCTTGTGTATGTATCGTCTTTGTTAAAAGTTAATAACGGCAGTCATGTAAAAACTGTTCATTTCTGATGCTTAATGTTTTTTGAATTGCAGTTTTCAGGAAAGCAGGAAAACTGTTTAAATAATCTCTAACAGAAACTATAATTTTGTTTTGAATTGCAACATATTTTAACGGTGATCTGATCAATCTGTACCGTTAGTATGACTAATTTATTTTTAAATGAACTCAAAATTTTGTAAATAAAAAAGCGGTTACCACATTTTTGACCAAAAGTGAATTTAAGGGGTTTTGATTCTAGTAGACCCAATTATCTTGGAGACACTTCAAGTGTTCTACACAAGTTCTTCATTTTGATTTTTTTGTTTTAAAACTACTTTGGCACACGAAACGGAGCGTTTTCCTGGTGCTACTGATCACTTATTAGGCCATAAAGCTTAAGTATGACTCGCACTCTATCGTAATTGAACATTTCTGATGGGTACTTTACTCACCTAAAGTTGGCACCATCAAATGGTCAGTATGAACGTACTTCTTTTCGGTGCTGTGCAACTGCTCCAAAGCTTTGACGCCCCTAACGTGGCAGCCTACCGGGCTGTTCAAGTTGCACGTTGATTCTATGGCTGGAATGAGGCCTTGCAAGAATGCTGAAATGCATTTCAAAGAAGGCTAGTTAGAGAATGAAGACATCGATAGATACTCATTTCAATGTAAAAGCTTACCGCAGATTGTCTTTGATTATGGATATGAGTAGAAAACTGGAATTGACTGTAATTATTACTTACCCAATAAGGATGAAGTTACTGAACTTGAACTGAGATAACTCAATAGGAACTCCTTGGAATCGTCCAATTTCTTTTTTTCGTGATCGCTGCGACGCTCCTCAAACAGAATTTTGTCAGAAGGTACAGGTGAACTTGTTCGCCTCCTACACGAAAATAATTTTATACATCACATCCATGCACACCGCACTTCGTTAATGTGTTTAATAAAATTAGTCAATTAGAGGTTGTTTATTCTACCAGTTTGTCAATTTAATAGTATATTATAAACCAAGGTTGTGAAGTACATTATTATGACCCGAACGTCAAGTTTAAATCCCGAAGCGCGTAGCGCTGAGGGATCTAAGACGTGAGGGTCATAAGTAATTCACAACCGCGGTGTATATACGATTTTTTCCACTACTAGACTCGATAAATCTACAACAGAAAATTGCCTAAATTAGTAAGATAGCGCTCCGCATATTTTATTACTAAGAACAGGCGCGTCTTCAATCCATATGGAGGCTTCGTTATCGTGGCAACCGATAAACAAAATCGCCTTATCACGGCGCCTAATGCCCCTGACAACAGACAGCTTTCTTTACCGGTAAATAATCGGCCATAACGTTGTCATTATAGACCGCTTATGTTCAATTGTTTTATAAGCAAAACAAGAAAACCTACTTTACAGTCACTTTGCTGGCCTTTAATGGTCCGTATTAAAGCTAGTAGTCGAAAAAAAATTAATATCCAGACAACGCAAAATGAGGACAACGCAAAATTACAAAGATTTAATGTAAGCAGTTTACCTTAAAGAACTGGCCAACACGTGCTGATCCGATCCCTCATCTTTCCGCTGATGCGACCCGGTCTCGGGATTAGTAGCAGGGCTGCGCTTCACCAAAGCTTGACAGGATCCGTCCTCCTTGGCTCCGCAGTCACAGAAGAAATTACCGTATTTGGCGTAGCTAACGTCGTGGCCTTTGTGGCACACTCGGGCGCAAATGGAGCACACTCCTACCCCGTCTAGCATACGGCAAGTATGGCAGTGGTACCTATAAAGCGTTCCATAAAGTTTTGGCAAAGGCTATTATTTGAATGACCCCTATATAATTTTTGAACTGTGTCAATGTTAATGGTTATGGTATAAAAACCGTAAAGGAAGGATTTCGCCAAAAACGCGACATACTAGTTATCCATAAACTGATTTGCCAAAAATTTGATTGACAAGATTTTAAACAATAATTTAAAAGCAGGTGAAGGTAAATGCCAATAACAACTTCCCTACAAGTTGTTATGATGGTTAATGTATAGTTTCACTTTAATATCTGCCATCAGTTTGACTTTGAGTAAATCAAATTAATTTCCTCGACGTTGCTCGTATTATATTGAACATTTTTTTTATCAGCTTATAAATTTTCTCAATATCACTCAGTAGCTAGCACATTTAAGAAGAACGGTTTTAATTTCTCTGCCGAACCACCCCTTGGAAAGTTGCCTAGTGTTATGAGGCAGAGCCTATCATGTTGTACCTACCATATCCGAAGTGCAGATAAACACTGTTCCTGGTCAAATTTTGTGGGCGGTATGAATGCATTTTATGTGCACCTTGTTTGATAGCATTAGTATGTCCCTCCTTTTTTGTATATTTCTACAGTGAAGAAATGTTAACTTTTGTAAAAGAGCAACATAAATACATAAAACATAAAACAACATAAAATATACAGTGAGTAGATAACTGCAAAGATACTTTTAATAGAAAGATTTTATGGTTCCAGGAAGAAGAGCCATTTACGTAAGACCTGTTAGCGGTTCAGTTTTAACAAACCTTCTCTTAAAATATGATGATCTTATGCTCTAGTATAAGTTGTTGTCCTAAGAATTACTTCTGCCAAGCATTTGACCTGCCTGAAAAACGTAGTAGCAGCTCTAGTACATGGATTTATTATTTTCATTTACAACTATTATTTTTGGAAAGTTCTGGCAACAACATTTGTTGTAATAGATTTCGTGCACGTGACATCACAATTTGAACCTGGGGGTGTGACAACATAACCTCACCAATTTAAAATACATGTAAATTAATGACATTTTTGCATTTAATTACATTTTTTTCAATTATCTTAAATTGAATGAAACTTAAATTTTGCTGGAGGCCTTCTAGAATCATCATTCTTGACAGTGAAGCAAAAAAGAATTACCTTTATGCCGAAATAAGTGGTAAGGGAAACAATATTTTGTGGACTAGACCTACCACCAAGTACCACCAACCTTTTTATGCCTCAAAATTACTTCAAATTCAGACAAATGAGAATGGAAATAGAGGTTTGGCGTTCCCAGTAAATTCTATTGCCATAAAAACTAGAAAGGAATGGATTGTTAAAAGGTATAATATGATTACTTGGCTAGAAGCTGGAATAAGATATTTAAACATTTGTAGGTGTGAATTCTAAGTCATATATACGCCCTGGACTCTCGTTGCACCAAATTCAAATAAATCGAGCAATTTTGTGTCAACAAAGAAATAATTATAAAAAAAATTTGAAGGATGTGATCAGAAATAGATAACACGAGCTATAACAGTTTGAAATAACTAAAACCTTTTTATGCCTCAAAACTACTTCAAACTTAGATAAAGGAGCATGGAAATAGAGATTTGGTGTTCCCAATAGATTTTAGTGCCATAAAAGCTAGAAAGGAGTGGATTGTGAAAAGGTATAATGTGATTACTTGGCTGGAAGATGAAAAAAGATATTTAGACACTCGTAGGTGTGAATTCTAAGCCATACATGCCCTAGATTTGGAAATCTTGCACCAAATCCATATAAATCAAGCACTTTTATATCTACGAGGAAATAATTGTTGAAAAAATTTGGCTGTGGTCAGAAATAGATGACACTTAAACTGTGCGGTGATAAATTAAGGCAAAATAATTTTTAAGATGTGGTATTTAGAATAAATTGTAAATGTTCCTTCACAATTTAATATAAAAACATTGTTACTTTTGAGGTTATAATTGTTTATTGAAGAATTTAAAACAAAATCTGTCGCTTAATGGCACATTTTATTTTGTCATTTCCATACTCAACAACAATACACAACAACAATAAAGCTATTAAGATATTAAAAACATAACTCCAGTTAAACAATTACAAAAAAAGAGCAAAAATAATATGATTGGAACTGTATGTTAAGCATCAATGAGGGTATAATTCTGTACTTAAGCATCTACTTAATAATATTGTACCCTCCTTGGCCTTGGTTAAGTTAAGCACTATGAAGACAGGCATTGCAAAGTAGAAACAAACAAAATTCTGATTTCAGCATTTCTTATTCCCAAAATATTTGGAGTTGAAATAATGGGCTCCTTAACAGTTGTTCCAATCACGCAATGCTCAGATATCAATAGTGTGATTTGAAAGTACATTTTTAAACTGTACCTGAAGCAGATTAGGGTCTGTGTAGACAGAATCTGCAGAGTTCCAATTTTATGTAATTCCTGTACAGTTATGAGGCAATGTACCCAATAGCTCCGACCTGGATATGGGAAATGCATTTGGTGCTTAGAACAACTCACTTTTGTTTCAGGGTAAATATCTTAACAAATATTATTGAAAAACGGATTTATATGCATGAAGGCAGATTTTTTCCATTTACGTCAATGTAATTTTTTGAGGTTGTTTTACCACCAAGTTCGATAACAGGGCACGTGCTGCACAAAACCTATGGCAGCATTTTATAACCTTTAAATTATGTCAATATAACCAATAAAACTGACACAGTTCAAATATTATACGGGGAGTAATCTGTCAAATTTCCATGACCTACTTTTCCGAAAAATATAATGAAAAGCTTTATAAATAACGCAGAAAAAGCTTGGTTTCATTGATCTGCAACTACTACAAAAGTAATTGCTTTATGATTTAAATATAAACCATTACACATCCCAATTAGCAATTATAGATCCAGTGTGGACACCGCTACACATAATTGGAACTTCTAAGTAATAGTTACCAGTCCCGGCGACCACTCCGTAACGGATTTATAAAGCGTCCCATAAAGTTTTTCCAAAGGCTATTATTTGAATGACCCCTATATAATTTTTGAACTGTGTCAATGTTAATGGTTATGTTATAAAAACCGTAAAGGAAAGTGTCCGCCAAAAACGCGACATATTAGTTATCCATAAACTGATTTGCCAAAAATGTGATTGACAAGATTTTAAACAATAAATTAAAAGCACGTGAAGGTAGATGCCAATATCAACTTCCCCACAAGTTGTTATGACGGTTTAATGTACTTTTACTTTAATATCTGTCATCGGTTTGACTTTGAGTAAATCAAATTAATTTCCTCGATGTTGCTCGCATTATATTAAAAAAAGTTTTTATCAGCTTATAAATGTTCTCAAAATCCCCCTTGGAACTACCCCTTGGAAAGAAGCCAAGTGTTCTGAGGCAGAGCGTTGTACCTACCATATCCGAAGTGCAGATAAACACTGTTCCTGGTCAAATTTTGAGGGCGGTATGAATGCATTTTATGTTCTTATGTGCACCTTGTTTGATAGCATTAGTATCTCCCTTTTTGTAGATGTCTACAGTGAAGAACTTTGACGTTTTGTAAAAGAGCTCATATACATTGAGTAGATAACTGCAAAGATACTTTTAATAGAAAGATTTTATGGTACCAGGAATAAGAGCCATTTACGTAAGACATTTTAGTGGTTCTGTGTTAGCAAACCTTCTCGTAATATATATTATGTTGCACAGGGTGAGCAGAACTCGATGTCCCAGCTCTAGTCTAAAAAAAGTTGTACAACTACGATTTTTGGTAAGTGCTGGCAACAACATTTTTTGTAATGGCAGCATTTTATAACCTTTAAATTATGTCGATATACCCTATAAAACTGACATAGTTCAAATATTATACGAGGGGCAATCTGTCAAATTTCCATGACCTGCTTTTCCGAGAAATATAATGAAAAGCTTTATATTACCACGCTTTTAATAAAATGGGGAATGATTATCTAGAAGCGTAAACGTGGCGGCAGGGACACTCAACACGCAAACTAGCATCGTTGATTTGCGAGTTTTTTTCAGCCGGTGCTGTAGTTATGCACGCAACCAAAAATTTGAGCCTATTTTTTAAGTTTTGCTACAACTTTTTTTAACAAATCTTTAAGAATCATTAAAATGTGCTGAATACATTTGATTTGGCATGTATTTTTATCCCCCAAGATATTGTTGAATATTTGGGAGTTAAACTGACAAATACGGTGAACTAATGGGTGGCGCTATAGTTATGCTCTCTACTTTATATTAACGACTTTGAAGTAATTGTGGTGGCGTCAGCGTAACTCCCAAAAATAACTTTGAGGTAGTTGGGTCATAAAGTAATTTTAATAGAAATTGTTACATCGCGGTTACCTCAGATATGACGTTAAAGTTGTGGGACTTGTAAGTCGTCAAATAAAGTTATTTTTACGTAAGTAATACCACAGTATAAGGAATAATACATTTTATCAGTATCGTCAGTTCGTGTCGGCGCTTTGATATTTCCAAAACTAAAGGGTGCCGCGCGCACCTGCACCCGGCGGTTTTTTCGAGTATACTCTGTTCAGCGAGGGTTCAATATTACGTCACATTACTCATCTCATTTCATTAAAAAAAGATCGCAAAAAAACAGGCGTATTATTAGTTCTTATTAATAATAAAACCACCAGCTAATGTCAGTTTGACGCTTAATGTCAAAATGTCCTCATAATTTAGAAATCCGAGTCCAGCTTTTGTAGAACTAAATATAGAAAGGAAAGATCCGCTTTTAAGGGATCATGTAGGAGCCACTGTGTGAAGAAAAACGGGAGAAAATTTCCAAAATAGTGGAGAAACAAGGAGTTACAATCGACGAAGCTGCGGAAGAAATTCCATCAACATACGTCCCGAAGGAACTATCAATTGTTGAAAAGAAGCCCCTGTTCCTGAACAACCACCTACTGGTCCACAAAAATATCTTACCCTGGTGTCACCTAAAGGCTAGATCCGCTTCTGTGGAAATGAATAAAACTTTAATCAAAATTAGCGAGGTGTTTGACTGAATCAACTAAAGAAAAAATGTGGAAGAACGGTGCATACATGCGACACAGAAGCAAAACAGCGGTTAGGTGTCTTAAAAAAATTGCCCACACTTAGATTATGTACTTAATTTAAGTTATTTATGTTGCATGTCTTATTATCATATATTGCATTAATTAAATTCTAAGAAAAATTTCAAGAATTGAATATACAATAAATGCCTAACAGTTTTTTTTATCAAATTAATGAATTCATGCGGACACGTATTGAACTATTTCGCAAAAAAGGGTGCATTCGAACGAAAAAAGGAAAAATATGTTTGGCGACCAGACGACAAGTGTTTCTGCTTATTGGCTTTACAACGCAAGTTGTGAGCACTACTAGGTATAGTAAGCACACAAAAATACTCAGAATAGCTTGGGCCGATTTTGTCCATATCTTATGATCTACATCCATGGCCGGGTGAATCATAGCAGGTGTATATGGTAAAGCTGCTGCGGATACTCCTGAATTAATACCCGAAATGGGAAAACTTTGCAATACGTAGCACAAAAGGCTAAACTGATACATTCCCGTGTCTACAAACATAAATTGACATTTCGTTCAACTGACATTTTATCAGAGACAGACGTGTTTTTTGGTATGACATCACAATTTATGACGTAATATTGAACCCTCGCTGAACAGAGTATAGTTACGAGGGACTTGTAAATGCGATATAGCTGCCGTTGGATGGAATCTTTCTAGGAACGTGCTACGGGGTCTTTTTTTAACGTAATTTTATTTCTTTGATTATAGATAATTTTACCTTTGTAATATTTCTACAATGTAATAAATAATGGGTTTATTAGGAGACCATTTTTGTAATACATCATTTTCTGTGTTAGTATTTCGGATTTATATAATTTAATACATATCTACCTTTCTTGATCCTGTGGACATCTAAAAAATTTCAATCCTTCTCTTAAACGACTTTCGCAGCGATCCACTAAACACAAATTTTTCCTTGACATTTTTAAAAGACTGTGTAATATCCGCGCAAATTAAATTTACCGCCGAGTGCATCATCGATGCACTGCCAAAATCGGTTTGGTGGTGCACCGTCGGCGGCCGGGCGGACGGGGCAGGGGGAAAGGAATTTTGATTTTTCGACCGACTGACGCTACTGATATAATGTATTATTCCCATTGACAATGAAGTAAATAAATAGACGCCGAGTTAATCATAAATTGGTATTTGTTTACTTGGCGTGATATACAAACCGCATATTTGGAGGCTTGCGGGTTGTTCGGGTAGAGGGAAAGCAGAAAGTGGCCGACATTGCTAAAAACAACATGGCGCAATTTGAATCTCCAAGGACACATCTCCAGATGACTAGCACACATATGCGTGTCATATTTTAATTTTTTTTTATTCCTGCTGTTCAAGCAAAATATTTTTACGATTATGGGATGCAGACCAAAACGTTCAAATATTTTTTATATTTAAATGATTTTTGCTACATACCTACTATACCTATTTATTGATTTTTTATAATAATAGAATCAAAATACAAACGACACCAATGGCTAACGGCCAAGGGTCGAGTAACAACATAACCACAAAACACAAATGAGCTTACAGGTGAAAACGTAATTTCCCAGATTTATTTTTATAATTTCAAGTTTTACACACAAAACATTGTCTCACCATGGCTAACAAACAAATTAAAACACAGAAGCGATTGCTAAAAGCGAAAAAGTCGGCGGAAAAGTATTAAAACATTCAGAAAATCAGAAAAAAAAGTCCAGGAAATAATTCTCGTAAACTGACGTAAACCGCGTGTCACAAGATGCTGCAATGTTGCCGATTCTGACCAGGTGGCCATCTCAAACGTATTCTTTTTTCTTTTATCGTCATAAGTGTTTTATTAATCACCATTCAAAAATTATTTTTACATCAATAGATATTATAGTACTCTCGTGGTGTAAAGATTCCCAAGATATCATCCAAAAAAAGGACGTGTCAATTTACTAGCAAAGTAATCCTGGCAACACTGTACGGAGGGTTTGTTTATCACGCCAATATTAAAAAATGTAAATAAAGACCTCTACCTTGATAAATTCTCTATGATTATTCCTTATACTGTGGTAATAACTTATATTACGTCTTTCGGGTATATTTTACAATATAAGGTGTTTCATAAAATATACGCAAAAAAATCTCTATTAACTTACCCTCTAAAATGCACCATTCTTGAGATCGTTAAATTTGAAAAAAAGATTCGTTTTTTGCGAATATCTTCAGAACCGTTTATTATACAGAAAACAGCTTTTGTTTGTGCGCATTTTAGTTAAAATAATTGGTGAAGATTTTGAAGGGGTCATGGATATTTTTCTCTCAAACTTCTACGCTTCTGGAAAAAGTAGTTTCAAACGCCTATTTGAACCGCCAATGTTTTCTACACAAAAAACTCTTGGTCACACAAACACGATGCAACAATGCGCTCTCTTAATGGTAGGTTTTTGAGATGGCCCTAAAAGAAGAAATCTAAACAACTAAGTTCAGGAGATCGCGGGGGGTCAAGGGTGTGGACTTCCTCGACCGAACCAACGCTTTTAGTATTCGTCTTCCAAGTATTGACGAGCAACCAAACTAAAGTGGGCCGGAGCTCTATCGTGCAAGTACATGTTGTGTCTTACTTGAGGCGGTCGTACATCTTCCAGCAGTTTCGGCAGTATTTCGTCTAGTAATTGTGGATAATCTGTTCGGTAAAAAATGGGGACCTATCACATTATCACCAACCATGCCAGCCCAAACATTCACGGAAAATTGTTGTTGATGATGGCCTTCTGCAATTTCAGGTGGATTTTCTTCAGCCCATATGTGGTAATTTACCATTTTTTTCTCGAAAACGGTCGACTTTAGAGGCTATTACCAGTATCTTTTTTTTGTAGAAAACAGTGACGGTTCAAATGGGCATCTCGAAACCATACTTTTTCGAGTGGCATAGGAAGTTGGGGAGAAAAACACCCACTACCCCTTCAAAACCGTTCCCAATTATGACTTAAAAAAAATCGCACAAAAATAGCTTATTATGAGTAATAAATGAAAAATAAAATGCTTACAAAATCTGTTTCTGTACGATAAACCTGTTCCGGAGATAATCGCAAAAAACATTTTTTTTTCAATTTCAACACCCTATATCTCCAAAATGGTACATTTCAGAGGTTAAGATAATAGAAACTTTGTCTTCATATTTTTGTACGAACCATCACATCCTAAAGTCCTCCGCATAAAACACCCTATATAGTAATAAATTGGAGTATAACTTACCAAACTGCAATTCATTTGATGTGATTTTTACTTTAGCAAAGTTATTGGGACTACGAATGCTACTTGGGATGGAGTTAATTATAGCGAATTAAAACTAATACTGTGAAATACAAAACATAATATGGTGAGGCTCCGTTTAGAACTTTTAACGTTTTATGCTTTTTCAATTAGACGACACAGTTTTCGAACGAATAGAAATCATAAACTCCTATTAATAAAGTTGCGTTGCGTATTAACTTTATTCAATTCAAATGTTTCAAAATCTGTGAACCGTAACTGACAACTCACAAATAAAATTATGAAACATGATGATTCAGGTATTATGAGAATACATAGAAACATCTGTAAAGTGAAATAATCTAATAAATTAAATCTTGTTAGTAGTTTTCTGCTCTATTTTCTTAACTTCCTTCTAGCGGAATAAAAAGAAATAAAGTTGGTGATGAAACCACCCTACTGGTTAAAACGTTGGTACTTCATAAAATTATTTGTTTCATTCTCCTCAAAAAACATGGTTTTTATTAACTTTTTTATTTTTGATAGTCGTTTAAGAATTCAAACATTTACATTTTAGGTAGTTAGGGAAGATATGAAAACGCTAAAATGACATCGGAAGCGCTTACCAATGTTGATTCATAAATTCCTTTTGGGTGACGGTAAATGTGCAGAGTTTGTTACATAAAGAGTCCTCGTCTGAATCCTCACCGCTCTCGTCATCGTCGTTACCTTCCTCCTGCCAGTCCAGCTCAAAGTCAAGCGGACTTTCATGCTCCCATTGAGGAGATACGGATCTACTCGTAAATACAACGTCAATCAGCAAATATATGTCAATACACACGACGGGTATTGTTCAAGTTTCCCCGTAAGATACCGAGTAATGGTCGAAACGTCGGTACTTTAATTGCAAACTAGCTATTTGCTTTATAGGTGCTCGCTATAAAGTTAAATCTCAAGAAAAGGTATAAAACTATACAAGATGACCGTTTGTCGAGTTTAATCATGGGGATCTCGGTTACATTTGACGAGATACGAAGAGAGTTTAATTAGTGCCAAAGTTGCGCAAATAGAAGTCTATAAAAATACTATTTTCAAGTTTCGAAAATTCGAACTGGTTTCGGATTTTTTCTAGGTTTAATTTAAAGAGAGAATTAGAAGTAATTGGCACTTCTTCGTAGATACTTTGTTTAATTTAATTGAACACTGTATGTTTGTCTTTGGTGCATACCTGCATACCCTGCGGTGCGCATTGTTGTTTTAGAGAGACTTGACATTTTTGACTATTTCGAACATCATTTTTCAGTAAAATATTGTAACCTTGTTCAAATACCGGCCAGTTAGGCAGTTTTCAGTACTGTATTACACGTTATCAATAACGCACTAGTTTTATTCTAATGAAAACAAAGCGAAATCAAGAAAGAAAAGAGTACAGTCTACAAGTCCCAAACACACATTTTGCTTTCCATTAACTTTTAGATTAAATTTTGATAATTTTGTGACGTGATTGACAAATTTTTTGGTTTATTGAACATTTTTGGCCGATTTTTGTCGGATTAGGCTAAATCTTCAAATATTAAACTGTTTGATAGATGTAGTGGGTATGCAGTCTGTCCAATCAAACCACCAAACAAACCTTGTAGTGTGTGAAGATTCAACCCAATCCGACTGAACTACCGGCCGATGAAAAAGTCTCAAGTCTGCGGGGACCACAAATCATACTTACGTACTCAACACTTACCCAACATAATAAACAAATTTTAACAATCACATCACAAAATCAGCAAAGTCTAACCTAAAAGTTAATATGATTAGTAATTATCGCATATCACCGAATTGCAATAGAATTGCAAGGAGATTGAGAATACGATTTAAAAAATCCACGGCCGATACGTATTTAAAAAAAAAAAAGTTGATGACGGTAGCACGAAAACGAAACGGACGGATTTTAAATTTGAAAATACCACGTTGGAAAAAGCCAAAAGTGTTTTTAATTGTCTCCCTATGTCAACAGTTTTTATTCAAAATTTTTATTTTTTGCGTATGTTTCCGAAACCAGTTGGAATTTTTGAAACTAATTTTTATAGACTTCTAATTTCGCAACTTTGCCCTAATTTAACCTTCTTTGTATCCCTTCAGATAACCAAGATCCCCGTGGTTAAACTTGAAAAAACGGTCTCACTGTATAGTTTAAATAGGACCTTGAGGATTAACTTGCGGTATAAAACATCTTTCTTTTCTTGTTGAGAATTTTTGTCATTCAAAAAAATCAAACTCACCTAGGCGGCTGTTCAGTAATAGACAAAACCACGTCGGTCAAATAATCCAAAATGCGCGAGGCAGCATTGAGCATACTGTTATTCTTCAAAACGTCAGGTGAATTTGCGATTTTTTCACTGATTTCGGTATTTTGAACGTAATGGACGCAAAGCTCTATCCATTGAGCAGCTGCAGGAAACAAATGGCTGTGTCCCTTGCCGGTCCCCGCGTCTGCCAACATAATCATGATATCCATCAACTCGCTGAAGCCGGCGCCTTCCAATGTCGGACTGAGTAAGTGGCCTCCCAAAGGTGTAAGGGACTTGAGGATGGTTATTGACACGTCTTCTGCGACGTTGCTGGTCTATACAAAATTTAATGTAGGTTTATTAACTGTTAAACTTGTTAAGGATACCTTTAAAAAGTACACACAAAAAACCTCGTCATTTTCTTCACCTCATTTGACGAGTAAGTTCTCAGATAAAATGTATACAAGCTGTTTCTAACTAGTCATAAATACTGGTCATAAATGCTGGCGCTGATGATGGCTTAGAGCCGAAACCGATCCGCCAAAAGGACACCACTACTCAATTGGTATCAAAATTTATAACCAAAAATCTAAACCTGCACCTTCTAACATTTTTTTGGGACACCTTATACAATCTAAAACAAAAATCTATGCCCTATTTGCCCTATTTGCTAAAAATCTAGGAAAAGCAAAAAAAATTACTTGATAACCCTCGAGATTTGATCGCGCGCGGTAAAAAAAGACAAGTCGGCATTATTTCGGAAAATTGCTCTTATTGCTGAGCTTTAATATTGCTTTCATCGTCTACATTAACATTTCGCTTAACATTTTGCTATACCTTGTATAGGCACTAAATATTCGATCAATCTAAGAATCAATTGAAACGATACATCCCAAATTTTGAATTAACTTTAAAACTGCCTATCTCTAAAGCTACTCAACCGATTCTCGTTGGCGATGCCATTTTGGTAAGATCCATGTATAGACTGCTTTAATTGGTTATGTACTCGGTTATATGTTTTGCAGGTTTCCTAATACAGGGTACAACAAAACTTGATGCATTTTTGTAAAAATTTTTTGAGCACATAACTTTGCGGAAAAAAAATTCAGGTACATTTTTCGCTACCGGAGTATGTGGAAACGCGTCATACCTCGGGACATGTTTTGGACATTTTGCCTGGTTCCCTAGATATTTAGTTTTTTATATAAAAGAGGTATCATTTAACACTGGGTCTCCAATTTGTCCCATTATACAAATATTGATAAAAATTTCATATGGAATATAAAGATTATGCATCGGGCAAGCTAGAGGAAACAGAAAGTAGTATGTAAAGAAAGAAGTAAAGTTTTCTTAAATATCCAAGTGATAATCGAATGTCTACAATTAAGTGATGTGGAACAAAACGTATGGATTAATTTGGAATTCCGCTGCCTGATTATTGCAGCTATTAATCCCGATAACCTCGAGACCTTTTTCTGTCCTTTTTTATATCTCCATTAGGTTAAAAAAAATGGGTTTTTCTAAAAGTGTAACATTTCAAGACGATAAAAAAAATAGCCTATTCAGTGAACATTACCAAAATTTGGAATTGGACGTAGTCATCTGAGAAGCAGAGCTATGTCTAATTGTTTAGATGTACAGGGTCACCCACGAAACTGACATTATCCTCATTTTTTTAAACTTACATTCTGAATTCTGACTGAATAAAACTGAACTTCGCAAATTGTTTGTATTGATAGAATCAGAGATTTGGTTGTTTTTATGGGCGAGAATATGAATGGTGAAAGATACCTATTGCAATTTGTGTGTAAATGACGGTGTCATTTCCTTTGCTGATTTTATTTTAGTAAATGGTAATGCTAGACCTCAAAGGGCTAGGACTGTCATTCAGCTACTAAGGGAACATAGTATGGACAGAATGGTATCGCCGCCTATGTCACCTGACATGAATCCTATAGAGTATATCTGGAGTAAATTAAAGTTAGATTTGAGTCGCCAAGGGATTGATTTTGAAAATTTGGATGATTTGGTGCAAACGATATTGAATGTTTGGGAAGCCATTCCTCAAGATTTTATTAGAAATCTGACAGATAGTATACCAAGCCGAGTAGATGCAGTGTTGCAAGTCCGTGGAACTGCAACCAGGTACTAAAAAATATAGAGCCACCAACACATCAGATCCAAAATTACCATTTAACAAAAAATATTTTTATTATTGTTTCCATATTTTTAATAAGCTGTTAATTGTTACTTTGTTATTTTTAATATATTATATTTTAATATAATTTTACTTTTGTAGTTCGCCCGGTATAAAAGCTAGACCAAAACTAACAACAGCTTTTTTTTTCTACACATTGTTTAATCACACATCTACAACCGAAGCTGGGCCGCGTTATAGTTTTCGTAAAAATGGTAAAAAAAACTAAAGAGTGTTTTTTTTAGCGGTATAGAACTTTAAACTGAAATAAATCTCACGGTGATCATGTTAAACTCCATAGTTTCATAGAAAAGATAATTTTATGGCATTAGTGCTAAAATATAATTTGGGGCATATGGGCACCGAATGAAGAGTAATCAGGAAGTCCTTCGACCACTTTTCCGAGCAGCAAGGGCCGTACATCGGCCCAAATTAGATGTAAGATATACATACTTATACTAAGTATTGGATACTATAGAATTTACTACACTGTAAGTTATAGGTAGAATTTGAATAATTAATAGTTTCAATATTGCTCATATGCCTTCATAAAGGTAATAGATGTAATAAAAAAAAGTACCTAAACAATATCAATATCACATGATAAAATTAAATTGCGAAAAGTCGTCAACCGTACAGAATGCGTTGCCTAGGAGTAGTTTTTTCAGGGTAGAGTAAAATTTATTGTGCTCATATTGACGAATATTAGGAGGAACTTTGTTATATATAAGCCATTCAGTTATTATTGTCGTCAAGTAGGCGTTGGAAATTTGATTTTGACATTTTTATCCTATCTTCTCAACATGTGCTAAAAGAAGATATGTATAAAAAAAAATGAAGATTTCAAAAGTAACTAGATGACAAAAATAACTGAATGGGTAATATTACAGCACCAATGTAATAAGGATTTAATTTGAACACTTCAAGGCGGTGTAATGAAAGTTGGTAGTCATCGCCAAACCTGGTCTCATAGTTATGGTAGTAATTTAATGTATCAAATGATGAAGAGTTCTGTCGAACAAACTTTACAATTTCAAATAGATAGATACTGGGCACTGTCATTATTCGGTCACGAATAAAATGTTGTTTGCAAGAATCGTCAAATTTTAATTTATATATGGTTCGGATTATACGTTTTTGCATGCGAAATGCCCTAGTAGATGCTGAAGAAGCACCCCATAGGACAATACCATACCTAATTATACTCTCAATATTTGAAAAATAATATGACCTGACTGTATCCTTACTGGCAATGGAATTTAGACGATTTAGAGCAAAGCAATTTTTAGCGATTTATCACAAGTATATTGTACATGCGCCCTCCAGTTAAGGGACAGGTCAACAATTACTCCCAACAGTTTAAAGTGTTTAATGGTATTGCCATTGAGTGGGATATAACTACTTTTACAGTAGTTGGCACCTAACGGGTGAAACTGCATAATGAACGTCTTGGATGGATTCATTGTTAACTTGTTAGTGTTGAAGTAGGAACAGAGCGATTCCAGATTGTTGATCAAGGCTTTAGATGATGTATTTTCTTGTACAGCGAAAGAAAGTAGAGTAATGTCATCGGCGAATTCACTGTGGAATATAGATACATGATTAGAGACGTCATTTATATAAATTAAACCCAGTACACTACCCTGGGGAACACCAGCTTCAACTTTCAGCCGCGATGATTCCGTGCCTTTACATTGTACAACCTGCAAATACTGTTCCATATAAGATTTTAAGAGTTTGTAGCAGTTTCCACGAATCCCGTATGCCTTCAGTTTTTCAAAGAGCACTTAATGATTAACAGAGTCGAACGCTTTCGTCAGATCTACAAAGCCATTACCCTTTGGTTCTCATCGAGTTTTTTATAAATTGTGTGTAAGATAAAGCCGTAATTGTAGATTTTTTATTTCTAAATCCATGCTGGGTGTTGGAAATAATTTTGTTCTTCTCAAGAAAATTGATTATTCGTTTTGATATAATTTTCTCGAATATCTTGGCAAAGACTGGGAGGAGAGAGATGGGTCGGTAGTTCCTCAACTCACACCGGTCTCCTTTTTTGTGCAGGCATATCACTTTGGAAATTTTTAATTGGTCTGGGAAAACACCGAAAGTAAAACACTTATTTATCAGATAGGACAAAGGTTTCGCCAATTCGTTTTTACAAAATTTTAATATTGTAGAGGGAAAACCATCACAACATAGAGCATAGAAGCATAGAAAACCTGTTTTTTAAATTATTAATAGTTTCAATAACTTCATTTTTGGAAACTGGATTTAAATATATGGATGGAACAGCTAGAGAAGGTATGTCAGGAGATAGGTTATTATCTTGTAACACAGTATTGTTTCCAATGTTAACAAAGTAAGAGTTTAATTGGCAGGCAATATCGCTCGAATCAGTGTATTCGACATTGTTTACTTAAATTTTTTGCACTTTATTGATTTTAGATTTGCTTTTTATTGTGGATTTAATAATATTCCAAATCGTCTTGGATTTGTTTGTAGTTGTGGAGATAAATTTATCGTAATACTTACGTTTAGCTAAGTGTAAAAGGCGCCTGCATAGAGTTTTGTATTTCTTATAGTAGACAGAGGATATTTCGCCCCTCTTTAGTTGTTTGCACATTTTACGGAAGTTCTTGGAGGAAGTTCGAAGCCCACGTGTTAACCATGATTTGTTGGAGTAATTTGATAAAAGAGATGTTTGACACTTGCCCATTGATAAAAGAGAAACATATGTTCAAATAGCCGGCGAGAGTATTTGAAAAATCATCAAGATATTAATGTCATCACATTCTTCATACAGCTCTTCCCAAGTTTCGACCTAATTTTTGAAAATTTCTAATAGTTCTTTCTAACTCTTCTATATAGTTCATGCATTGTTCCAGATGTATGAAGAAACTTGGTAAATTGCCAAGTGGTGATCTGTATACACACATTATGATGGTTGGTACTCCAGCCAGTTCTAGTAAAATACATGCACAGTCGAAGACCAATTCTATGCAAAATCGTGAAATCGCTTGAACAGGGTTATAGTCCAAATTCTCTCTCAGCAAAACCATGACACCACCGTGCTTGTTAAGGGTTCTATTAGAAGCATTGGCAATTTTAAATCCGGAAATGTTTATATCGTCAGTTTCCGTTGCATTTGACCAAGTTTCGGAAAGACAAATAACGTCCACTTCTTCAACTTGCAGGAATACTTCCAGTTCATCCAGTTTGTTTCTCACTGATTGTATGTTTTAGTGAACCACTTTTGTACATTTACTGTGCCTTCCGTGTATAATTGTGCCTTCCGTTCATTGTCGCCAGCTTGTTGGTCGTTGATTATGTGCTTTGGGTTGGTTGAGAAAAAAAATCTCCCCCTGGTTTATATTTCTGGAACAGACTGTGGTTGACACGTCTGATACCAACGTTTTGTGTGCAAAAAATCAGGATTATATAATTCATTCTTCCTATGCAGGGGAGCAGTTAGAACAAAACACTTCAATTTTGAAGGATCACTAGGCAAATCCTTAACATGAATTTTATTTTTAAAGCCTGACTGATTTTTACATGTTCCTCTACTTGTTGCTGAGTAACGTGACGCTTTATCCGATAGAGATAAATCCAGGCTTTACGCTCAGCTCCAACAAAAATTGTTGGTTTATTGGCGTAAACTAGCGACTTTACATATCCCTACCGAAAGTAATCTCTAACTGTAACATAACACAACCGTGGAGGTCAATTCGAAGAAATTTCCATTAGGCGAAATTATGCGATCAACGAAAGTTTGTTGCAATAAATTAATTTTGTCGCGCTGTGCGCCATGTTGTTGGAACCAAAGTTCCTCCACATTAGGGCCACAATTGGGGAATAAAAAAGCTAGAAAGCATGGACCGAAAACGCTCTCCATTAACTGTTACTTTTTGGCCGGCATCATTCTTAAAGAAATATGGGTCAATAATTCTACCAGCCCATGAAGCACACCAAACAGTGAGTTTTTCTGGATGTAATGGAGTCTCAATAAGCGCTTCCGGATTTTCTTCGCTCCAAAAACGACACTATTGTTGTGTTTACGTAACCATTGAAGCAAAAATGGGCGTCGTCGCTGAATAAAATTTCTCAGTAAAAATGAAGATCAAGAAATCAAGAGCAATCTTGTTTACTTGTTAATTATCCGAACGTACGACGCATATGATGATCAAGCGGCTTCAACTCATGCACGAGTTGTATCTTGTTAATAATAAGCTCGTCAATAGCTCAAAACGTTTCATAAGGTGGAGGGACACAGCTCTAATTGCTCTGCATGATGTACTAGGAGACTATTACAAAAAAACATAAAAAAACAACTTTGCGGATATTTCTTCTATTTAACATATTGGAATTATTTATCATATAGACATATGGGTAATCGACCCAGGGGAGCCCTAAACCTCACATACCACCAGAGACACGGTAAAGACGCAGTAAATTTGGATATCGAAAAAATGCCATTTTGACAGGCCCCTTGACCCCCCCCCCCCAAATCAAATTAACAGTTTAAAAGTTATAAGCGTCGGAACGCAAAAACATTTACAACCAAAACGACCGAAGAAAGAGATGCTTATACAGGGTAATTCAAAAGTACGTTGACAAACTGCAGGAGCTGATTGCTGGCATTATTTTAATAAGAAAAGTTCTAATAAATGAGGGTCCTTAAAAGCATCGTTACGAAGATACAGGGTGTTAAAGTTTTATTTAAAAAAAAAATAATAATATCTTCTAAACCGCTTGAAAGGTTTTTATAAAATTTTACAGATGTCACTAGCTAGCGAGCATCCATGTTTCTGTTAAACGAAATTTTTTTTTGTTCCACCAGGGCGCATATACCGCAATGCCGCTTCATCTTTTTGAAGAAAAGTATGGTACGCCACTGGTCTATCAAAAAATAAATTCTACCCTTTTGTTCTCTGTTCAATTCTAAACAAAAAAGCTCTCTTAAGTTTTCTTCGTTAGACGCGTCATTTTCAAGTAAAAAAATAAAAATCGTTATAATGCACATCTTAGAATCGTTACCTCAACGTTACTCAAGATGAAACGTGTTATTTCAGTTCAAACTTAAAAATACATTTTTTTTTTAATTAAATTAACTTAAATAAATTGTTCGAAATGTCCTTCCTCAACCTTTCATGCGGTTTCGAAGATATTATTATTTGTTTTTTATTTTTTAATAAAACACCCTGTATTTTCGTAACGATGCTCTTAAGGACCCTCATTTATTACAACTTTTCTTCTTAAAACAATGCCAGCAATCACCTCCTAAAGTTTGTCAAAGTACTTTTGAGTCACCCTGTATATAAACTATTCAGTTATTATTGACATCAAGTAGGAGTTGAAAATCTGACTTTGACATGTTTATCGTATCTTCTCAACATGTGCTGAAAGGTAACGAAATGGCAAAAATAAGTGAATAAGTTACATGTAGGACCAAACCCATAGAGTGCGTTTAGGTATGAAAAAAGCCATCTAGTTGGCTGTGAAATGTCAAAAGAAAAGGATGAAGTAACAAAAGTCCATTTATTTTGATTATCCATCCATTTCTGCCAAAAAATCATGGCCTTCTAGATGACGTTTTCAAGTGAACACCCCGTAGTTGCGAGCTGAAGTATATTAAGTGACATTTTTGTAAAGGGGGGACAGGATTAAAAATGCTCCAAGATAAGCCGTTTTCGCTGGTACCAGTCTCGTTGAGCAAATCGTCTAACTAAGAGGGTTAAAATGTCCAAGGGGGACCATTACAAAAAAAAACAAAAAAACCGTCCCAACTTTGCGGATTTTTCAAGATTTTTTTTCTATTTGACTTATTGGAATTAGAATTCAAAATTTATCATATAGACATATGGGTAATCGACCGAGGAAAGGCCCTAAACTTCACATACCCGCGCAGTTACGGTAAAGACGCCGTAACTTTGGGTATCGAAAATAATGCCATTTTGACTTTGGTACGCTACTAGTCAGCCCCCCCCCCCCCCTTAAACTCGACTGAATCGGCGATATTTTTGAAAAGCCCTTTCATTTTTATTCTTATGTATCATTTATTACCTTAGACGTCTCTAGAAAACGGCTTCGCATAATTATTTCAATTAGCATGTATTAATAATCGAGCTTTTTATTACAGCCATAAAAAGCGAGTATAACACTATACTTTGTCCACGGCCATTGTCTAATAATTACAAATTATAAAATCTTATAGGTATTGTAAAGAAAATAATTGAAATGTCAAAGTGACACTGGCGTTTGACGGCAAAACCGGTGCCACCAGTGCATTTTTTACGTTGCGGCGTTTTATATTGCATTGTTGCCTACTCCTACTGGTTGCCAACATATGTAACTTAAATGGCGAGCGGGAATAATGATATTATTCCCCCTGTTTCAACTTATATATCCCTCTGACGCTATATGAGCCCTATTTAACTTTTGTCAACAAGCTGAATATGAGTATATTATTAGGTGGTCGTGGACAAAAGTTATTTTCGCATTCATCGTAGATTTGTTTATGATACCTTTAACCACTTTAACACTCCTACCTATCTCATTTACCTGTCCAATTTTAATAATTTCTTGTTTTTGAAATCATAAATAGAACTCTAGATAATAATTAAAATGTCATGACTCGAAACATTTAACGATATGTGCGCGGACTACGTTAGTCAAAACCACTTGCCCGAATACCAACAAAAACCTACAGGGCGGTCCACAATTAACTTTCATTCATCAGAAAAGAAAAATTGTCAGAAGTTCGTATTTTTAAATAGAACCACCTGTGGATTGTTCTTCGCAAAAAAAGGTCATTCACTTTAGGAAAAATTTGTGTATACCTTATCATACCTAAATCAAACAGTTTTTGACTTATAGGCATTTATATCTTCTAATGCGCATTTTCAAGCATAATTCAGCAATAGTGGCTGAGGTATCTAATTGCAGTTACTGGTTGAAAAATTCTGATAGAACAGATTTTGTCACAGTTTTGACATTTTCTCACAAACCATTCAGTTATTAGTGACATCAAGTAGGAGTTGAAAATCTGACTTTGACATGTTTCTCAACATGTGCTGAAAGGAGATCAGTATACAAAAAAAAAATTAAAGTTAACGAGGCGACAAAAATAAGTGAATGAGTTATATACAAACAATAAGTTAATGAGTTTTTATACCCAAACGCATAGAAACGCCATCTAATTGGCTGTGAATCCGTGATCTGTGTGAATGTGTGCCTGTGCATCCATCCTTTTCTATCAAAAATTTATAGCCTTCTTCTAGATGACATTTTCAAGAGAACACTCCGCAGTTGCTCAGCTGTGAAGAGACAAGGCTGGAATAATAGAAGTACCGTCTACCTTTCTCTCGATACTTCTATCTACGCTTTTATCCCATACAAATGTACGCCCACCTTGATTACTGACCTTTGGTACATAAACCATATATCAAGCCACAAAGAAACTCACCTGCTTCACGATGTAACTAGTGAGAGCCTGCAGCAGCTGACTATTCTCCTGAACTAGACTCTTCTTATCGTCGCTTGATCCCAACGTGATTACAACACCTTTCGAATCCGAGCTGCCAGTGCTCGACTGTTTTTTCAACTTCAGGGTGGATTCGCTGCAAAGATGTTCCTTGTATTAACACTTGTTACACAAAAAAATGTCTTTTCTATATGATTTGTAAACTCAAACACACTCATATTTCTAGGTAAACGCACGAGAGAAAAAAAACTTGTCTAGCAACAGAGACATACCTGGCAGGCGCCATTTCGGTTGGTCCGACGATTATCTGTCGCAGCCATGCTTGCAACTTCTCGCTTTCGACTTCTGCCAGCTTTCCCATGCTCGAACATAGATAATTCAAGCTCGGATCGGTGGAACTTTTCTCCGCAGCTTGGAACAGTTTATTGAAAAAGTGCAGAACGCGTGTACTGTACTGTTGGGACATGTGCGGGCTTGAGACCGACATTAGCACCTTTACAAGATGCTTGTCGCCTGAAAACAATCACCGACACATTTCGTGGGGTTTAATTTAATACGTGGGGAAATAATAATAATAAACCTGTAAAGAATTTTTCCAACGCCTGCCTCCCGCAACTCTTCTCAATGATCCTTTCGTAGAACTGCAGGCAGCTGTGCAATATCTTTTCGTCCACCAGTCTTTTTTCTGTCTGTTCTGGTGGCGCCTCGGTGTACTTCATTAGTAAATTGTAGGTGTGATCCAAAACCCTTAAGCCACCAAAATATGAATCCAACTATCACGACCTCGAACAATTTCTCACCTGATGTAAACCCTCTTCTGCCTTTCCTCTGTCTCAGTATCACCGATCATCTTATCTAAAGCCTTAATCGCCACGCCGTACAAAAACTCCGTTCTGACATCCGTGGTTATGGAAATAAGCAGCTCGATGGCTTTATTTTTGGTATCAGTATTGTCAATTCGCGGGGCGTGCTGCACTACGAATTTAACAAGAGTGTTGAGGATACGTTTCAAAGAAAAACTTATGTTGAACGGCGTAGATTTTGAAAGCGAGGACATATGGATGTCGATAATTTTCATAATGTAACTTTCCGAAGGAATAATGTCGTTGCGATATTGCGTCTAAAATTAACGTAAATCAGTGATAATGTCGTTTTGTTTTTAGCGTCTAATACCAAAAGCACTTCTAAAAACGAGAATCTCCACTCGTGCAGAGTCACATCCACGTTAGCTGGTAAGTGTGATTCTATTTCGCTCTCCAAGGTGGCCAATAACGGGTTTTCTTTAGATGCAATAGCAAGAACATCGTGCAGTGGCTCCAAATCTTTCAACTATAATACAACGTTTCAAATTTTATCAATAAATCAAGCTACGAAAAGTTCTTAGTCAACCGTACTTTATCGGTATTTTCACTGCGGTCGACGCACACATGGAACATAGACCACCTGGTGCATTGTAATATCGACCTGGAAAGGCGGATTACCACGGGGACCAAATCGTGAACGCATGATTGTTCAGAAACAGCTACCGGGGTACTCTCCGATTCAGAGCCTTCATCTAGAGAAACCTAAAATCCGATTTGTGACCGAACGCAAAATTGATGAAAATCACAAAAGAAAATTCAAGAGTGGAATGGAAAACTCACCTCTACTTTAGCTATTAGGCAATCCAAAAGAATGAGTTGCCAAAGAGGGGGAAGATCCTCTTTGGTTATAACGTCCTCCGAAGGCTCGGGCATGAGGGTTTGGATGCATTTCTTTGCCACCGCGGCGTCGTACTCGATGTTGTTCACGGCATCGGACACTGATTTCAATAATTTGTCCGTATTCTGAGTGTACATTCCCTGCGGATATATTACAAAATAAGTGTTTATTATTAGAATAAAAATATAAGGTAACTTCAGAGAAATCGATGGTATACAGTTGATGGTAAACGGTGACCGTTTTTCGAGTTTAACCATGGGGATCTCGGTTATTTGAAGAGATACGAAGAAGGTTAAATTAGGGCAAAGTTGCGGAATTAGAAGTCTATAACAATGACATTTTCAAATTTCGAAGTTCGAGTGGTTTTGATTGACGCAAAAAATCGAAATTTAGAAAAAAAGTTTTTATTTTTTCTAGTCTTAATTTAAAGAGATAATTAAAAATAATTGACTCCTCTTCAAAGCCACTTTTTGCTCTCTTCAACGTGGTATATTCAAATTCAAAATCCGACGTTTCGTTTTCATGCAACCATCATCTGGTGATTGTTAAAATTTGTTGACAAAGTCGGGACACGATTCTTTTGGCCCCCGCAGACTACAGACTTTTTCATTGGCTAATAGTTTAGTCGTATTAGGCTAAATCTTCGCATACTACTAAGATTAAACTGCTGCGACTGCACAGACTGCGGTACCAGTCTGCGTACCTATCACCAATCAAAATGTTTAATCCTTGTAGTGTGCGAAAACTCAACTCAATCTGACTAAACGAACTGCAGATGAAAAACTCTGTAGTTTGCGTTGGCCCTAAGTCTAGTATAGCAGTAAAAAATGCAAATAATTATAACTTCAATACGAGAACATTCACTACAGTGTTTGACTTTTAAACAAGAAATATCCAACTTGACACCCGACAATTTCTTGTCAGTTCACAGTACAGCGGAATATACAAGCAAGAGTGGATACAAAAAGATTGTGACCCCATTCTACTGTTAATATTTGTTTTCAAGCAAACTAGGTGAAAATGTATTGAATTCTATCTTTAACTAACCAAATTACCAATACGAAACGTGGGGTGAGATTAAAAGAGACCTTTTCGGCTTAATAGAAAATAAAAAAAAATTAAGAGTACATGGTGAAAGGTAACGGGTTTAGGACTGGAAATAAAACTTCCAATTTCTCGACACGCCAACGTTTCGGCTCTATATAGAGCCTTCCTCAGGGCTAATCGAAGTTAGGAAGTCGCGTCAGCGGTTCGATTAGCCCTGAGGAAGGCTCAGTATAGAGCCGAAACGTTGGCGTGTCGAGAAATTGGAAGTTTTATTTCCAGTCCTAAACCCGTTACCTTTCACCATTAACTTAGATAGGACGTGAATACTGTAGTTATTTAAGAGTACTTTGGAAACAATCGCAAACTTCATAACTAATGGCAACAGTCACTGTAATTTGTGTCAGTTTTAACACAGATTAAATTGCATTTTCTTCGATTCGCTTGAGTAGATATTATTAATAATAATGCCATTTTCAAATGAAGAGAAGCGAGATATGATGATTAAAATTTATTATGCTTCAAACCGGAATATTAAGCGTAGTGCCGAGATTTACCTACAGCGCTATCCAGAAAGAGCTCAACCGTCATTTCCTTATTTTTTTTTTTGCTATTGCACAGAAATTTGGGTGAACACGGTTCCTTCAAAAATCCCAGAGGAAGATACGGAGTAGGGATAAATGATAATGAACTGCATATTTTAGAAGCGGTAATGACAGTGTCAAGAAAGATGTACGAATGTTTATAATAATTTAATATTTAGATTCAAGCTGTTCCAACTTCATCCACGCGGGAAATTGCTTTGCAACCCAATATTTCCCAGCAAGTTGTATGGCGGATAGGTACTTAAAAAACACAAATATCATCCGTACAAAATTCCATATACTCATACCCTCTACCCAGGAGATTGTCTTCGACGTCTGGAATTTTGCAGATTTATTATCGAACAGATTCAGTTGAATCCCAATTTTCTTAACGATGTAATTAATATTTTCCGATGAGTGCAAATTTACAAATTCAGGTTTGTTTAATCACCGCAACGAGCATATCTGGTCCCTAGAAATGGACCCACACGGACATGAAGCAAGGCATCCACAAATCCGATTTGGATTGAACGTATGGGTTGGTTTACTAGGCGACCAAATTATTGGACCCTTCATTTATGAAGAAAACTTAACTTCAGATTTGTATATACAATTTTTACATATTTTCTTGGCCGATTTCATCGAGGATAATATTTGTCTCAATCGGCTGAATCGCTGAATCGCCTTTGGTATCAACAGAATAATGCTCCGCCACATAATGCCAGGAGAATTTCAGACTGCCTTACGGAACTGTTTCCGGGTAAAGTGATTGCCAACAATGGTGCCGTAAGATGGCCAGCCAGGTCTCCCGACCTTTCACCACTCGATTATTTTTTATGGGGTACTAACTACGTAGGAATATAATAAATACCATACAGACTAAAATAAGAAGAAGAGACGTCTTACGAGCGGTTTACAATTTAAAGAAACGAGCACGCCTTTGTTTAGAAGTAGACGAAGAGATGGTGAATTATTTGAATATCTTTTATAATTATGTTGTTTGTAATTTACTTCCTTGATAATTCAATAATTATTGAACTTTACTTTAAAATTATATTGAGTAGTAGAGTCTTTGTTAGAGTTATTTGAAAGGTTTTAATCATTAAGCGCTCAGCTTATGTGAAATTGAAAGCAGAGCCGAATCAACAAATTCGAACAAATCACATCACAAAATCTGCAAAATCTAACCTAAAAGTTAATAAAATTACTAATTGTCGCATAACACCGAATGCAGAATTGCAAGGAGATTCAGAATCCGAACTTTAATAAAAAATTAAAGTTGATGATGGTTGCATGAAAACAAAACGTCGGATTTGAAATTCAAAAATACAACGTTGAGGAGAGCAAAGAGTGGCTATGAGGAAGTGACAATTTTCAATTCAATTCAAATCAATTTTTAATTATCTCTTTAAATTAAAACTAGAAAAAATAAAAACTTTTTTTTCAAAATTTTGATTTTTTGCAAATATCGTAAACGAGTCAAAATTTTCGAAATTTGAAAACGTCATTTTTTAGACTTCTAATTGCACAACTTTGCTCTAATTTAACCTTCTTCGAATCTCTTCAAATAACTGAGATCTCCCTGATTAAACTCCAAAAAGGGTCACCCTGTATGGTATCGCTACAGTACAAGTTTATTTACAGCCTAAGACCGGGTTTATTCAACTTAAATTTTGTCCACAAGACAAGTGAACAAAGTTAAGTTTACTATAAAAAGAAAATTGTGATACGAAGCTAGAAAATTCCATCCTTCGTTTCATTCTACGTTATGAGTCAAATAAAGAACATCTGTGTTTTTCTGCATGAATTTGAAAGTACAATGTTGAGGATATACTACTGTCTATGTTTTCTGTATTGCAGTTGCTTCCCCATCACCCAAAGGTCTCTTTAACACTAAAGACAAATGTCTTCCCAAGAAACAATTGTAAGATTATCAACCTGATGTTAGGTTTTAAAACGGTCTGTATCAGTGTCTATATCAATAAGTCTATGTCAGTGTTAAAACATTGTTATATGTTCTTCATACTTTAAGATCGTTTACTTTGGAAAATCAGTTTTAAAGAACTCCTGGTTTGGCCTTGGAAGAACTCTAGTTTTAAAACTGCATTATTACAATCTTGAAACAAACCATTATAAAGCAATGTTGCCTTGTTATGCTCTAAGCGCTATTTCCTCCCTTTTAATCCTAGAACTCTTAAACCCTTAAAACAATTTATTAAGAGCAAATGCTCTCAAGCGTAATGAGTCTTGTAAAAAGATTGAATAAAACAAGAAGTAAATTTGATCTTAAAATTTGGGATATTAACCCTCGTTCGCAAGAAGCGTTTTTAGGGAATCTTAGTCGTTAGGTAGGAACGCATGTCGGTTGTACAGCTTGAATTTCTAACCCTAGGTAATCCTAACATTTGAAATGGCGGCTGCGTGGAATATATTTAGGTGTCAGTGTCAGTTCCAGAAAATTCTACTTCAAATCAAAAAAAAATTTTTTTAATGTTATTTGATTTGAGATAATACTTATTTGACTATTTTTCAAGATAAGGAAGCATTTGAAGAATACTTAAAAAGCAGTTAACCTTAATAAAAAATGGTTTCCAATAAAAACTTCTTATGGATAACTGAATGATCCGTAGGTTTATATCAAACAGGAATACTCTCAATAAAATCTAATTTTTATTTTGGTAACAGTGAAAAATCAAGCTACTTTTCATATTTTATATAATTACACGCTACATTATATGTAGGCTTGTGTCCTTTCTAATGCAATGGTACTGTAGATAGTGGGTGTAGGACAAATAAGAAGCTACTTCACAGTTGCCAATACGCCAAAGTTTCGATCTTTATTAAGATCTTCTTCAGGGTTAAAAAAATATGCCCAATAAAAAATTCTATAACACACTCAATGCATAAACAAATCAATAAAGACACAACTATAAACACCGATAAAAAATTGCATAAAAATACGTTTCAAGTAGATTTAGTAATTAAAAAATACAAACAAACCATATACAGTAAAAACAGAAACCGTGCATGTGTATGTGTCTATTATCAAAGTGTAGGATGGTATGTTTAGATAATTAGTGGATTTGCTTGACATAACGCAAAAACAAAACAATGAGTCAAACGAAAAAAAGGACAAACGAAACACTAACTGGTCCGTAACTCATGTGGTGGCCTGTTTGTGGATTCATTGTTTTATCCTTAATCTCCTTAATCGATCGAAATACGATCGAATTACGATCTAAATAAAGATCGAAACGTTGGCGTATTCGCAACTGTGAAATAGCTTCTTATTTGTCCTACAACCGCTATCTACTGTTCCATTAGACCCTACGCCAAGAGCTTTGTGCTCCTTTCACCTTTGTTATCTTCTACAAACTCTTAAGAAATCTCTTAGAATTATGATTCCTAGAGACTAAGACCAACACAAACTCCATAATAGATTAACAAAAGGTCCACCCCAACCCAATTATTAATGCAAACAAAAAGGGAAATCACTAGAAATATAAAATATCGATAATATAAACCTAATTTGCGATGTTGCCAACACCTGCTTTCACCCTAATCAGGTAAGGTTTTTCAACAGGTTTGGTGCAATTCAAATTCACACTTAGGGAAATCTAAAGTTAGGGCTAGCCTCACAAGGTAACCCCTATGTAATATTGCGCAAATGGGCATTAGACCTTTATAGAGCTTTCATAAATCTAATAGATTTAAAAGTCTGATATTTAGAGAACTTAAGACAAGAAGAACTGTTGTCTTCTGAAACGATTTTCTCTTATGCAAGAAACAAAAGTGTTTCCAAGCACACTAGAGTTGCACAGGGTATCCCAAATTGGTTGTCCGAATAGGGTACCTGCGTTATTATTAGCGCTAGAAGAAAACCGCCCTCGCATGCCCGTAGGCTTTTTTCAAGGTAGCTTTAATGGTGCTTTCAGATTTTCGCGATTGTCATTTGTTTTGGCGCTACAGTTGATTTTTCAATTTTGGCCCAATTTGAAAATGAGTTGTATTTCGCTTAACATCGCAGATATCGCAATTCTGTAAAAACATTGTATGGGCACTTTTTAAAGAAGAACTCATTGACGTACTCAGATTTTTTGTGCTTAAAAGATATTTTTTTTCTGATTTTAATGATGTATGTGATAATGGGTCTAAACAAACTAACTCTTCGAAAAATATGAAATTTTGTTTGTAGGCATTACTCTACTTATATAAAAATTAAACACATCTAGATTTGTTAATAATAGTAGATACTGAAACAAGAAAATTAAATTTTTAATTATCTAAGGGTTCGGGCAACGTCGGGCGTCGTTCGGGCAACGGCAGTCGCGTGCGCGAAAATGTTACTTTGCGCACTTGTTAGGAAAATAACTATTTTCTACAACCGTCAAAATATGACACGGTGCGACGCCCTTTCTCAGGTCCGCTGATACTTAATTAATTCGTTGAGTCTCGGGCGCCACCCTTTGATATTTATAAAGCGACAAAGGGACCGCTATTGCCTACAAGGTAGCTTTTAAACAGAGGAGAAATATTCCAGGGATTTTAGATTAAAGCACCAGGAGTAAGGAACAATAATAGGGTGTCTATTAAACTACGGTACAACAACATCCAAACACCTACTAGTACTACGACTGTTAGTGACTCTCTATAACTACATACGAACACATCCTAAAACTATGCAATTAATAACAGCGAGAGGGGGGGAGCAACAGTTAGTTACTTAGTAGACGAAATTCTGATGAACCAGGGAAAACGGGAGGTTTCGGTAATAAACCAGTACACTCTGTACTGGATCGGTCGGGGTCGGAAACTTCAATATTGCGTACAAGCAGTAACAACAATATGAAACGGTAACGGAGCTTTGGGACCACTGGAACTGGGGTTTCGGTAATAAACCAGTACACTCTGTACTGGATCGGTCGGGGTCGGAAACTTCAATATTGCGTACAAGCAGTATCAACAATATGAAACGGTAACGGAGCTTTGGGACCACTGGAACTGGGGTTTCGGTAATAAACCAGTACACTCTGTACTGGATCGGTCGGGGTCGGAAACTTCAATATTGCGTACAAGCAGTATCAACAATATGAAACGGTAACGGAGCTTTGGGACCACTGGAACTGGGGTTTCGGTAATAAACCAGTACACTCTGTACTGGATCGGTCGGGGTCGGAAACTTCAATATTGCGTACAAGCAGTAACAACAATATGAAACGGTAACGGAGCTTTGGGACCACTGGGAACTGGGGTTTCGGAGGGAGCGTACTTTATAATTCGGCATCGGATATAGTCGGTTTCGGTTTATTCACATCCAGCCTGGCTTTGAAGTTCGGTGCTACGGGAAGCCCAGGATGTAAAACAGGTCGGTGACGGAATCGGTAATAGGTCCCAAATCGGAGAAGCGGTACGGTGAGCGGTGTGTTAGCGATTTTCCCGGGTTACATATGAACGCACCTTGTGAGGAACAAAATGAACGCGGCCAGAATCAGCATGGCACCTGCGTCATTTGAACGTCACAAGTACTCCGGCGGAGCGCGACAACTCCAACTACACCGGGAAATCGCAAATTCACCCCTCGTGTGGCGTAAGACCCTAGCGGCCTAGCATGACGTCAGGAGCCGAAACGTGAAGCAGCAACGTCGGCCCCCTAGGTCAGATATCCGGTACTAACTCACCCAGTCCTTGACTCGATGCGACCGTCGACCTCGAAATCTTCGAATCATTTTACAAGTCTTTATAAATTCTGTCGGCTTGTTAAGCGCGACAAACAGGTGGCGCCATCTATGGGCGGACTCGCGGACCTACGGCCGTTTTGGCCATTGCCTTTGCTTTTATATGGGGAATTCCCGTTTTTTATTTAAATAAAAGGTGTTGTAATGAGTTGGGTGATGAAATATAAAGAAAATGTTAATTGGGACGTCATTACCTGTGAGTTAGGGAAAAACTTCGTTACATTACCCCCTCTTCTTCGTAAAGAAAAATAAGTTACTTATTTTTCTTCACAACTTAACATTTTCAAAAAAACAATACAACCTAAAATTAATTCACAATACTAAAACTAACACTATCACTAAAACAGTCTTTGGCTTCTGTCTGGTTCTGGAGCTGGTTTCTCTCTACTCTCTGCTCTTGCTGATTTCTGAAAGTATCGCTTTTTACTTAGCAGATACGGCTTCTTCTTCCTATGCTGCTCCAGGATACAGGAACAGCGTCGCGACGTCACTCCAACTCTGCCACAACGGGAACAAAATAAGATGGATCGCCCTTGGCAGTGGTATCTGTCATGTCCAGAACTTCCACATCTCCAACAAGTGTCGTTGGTAATGGCGACTTTCGTTGTGGGTTCTTTACAGCTGGTGGCTTTCTTCTCGGTTTGTTCATGAGTGCTAGTCTGACATTTGTCTGGGAGTGGAGCATCGTTGGCTTTACGGATTGCTTTACACTGCGTCCACTTCGTGGAACGATCAATGTCTGTAGACACCCCTTCCCAAGGTTGACTGTTTCGGATTGGGTTCATTTTCCCCGCGGGTTTCTGTTGACATGTTTTATACCTTTGACAAGATGGGCAATTACGGACGTAACGGTTTATGTCTCTAAACATTCCTGGCCAATAATACCTTGAGGCTATTTTGGCGATCGTCTTTGCAACTCCCAAATGTCCGGCAGTCGGTTGGTCATGATTTTCGGTTAGTACGGTAGCGCGGGCAGACTTTGGAACACACAGTCTCCATGGATCGGTCATTTCGGGTTCGGTCGGATCTGAGTACTCCCAGAAATGTCGGTATAAATGACCGTTTCGGATACAATAATCGGGGAAAGCAGTCGGATTATTCTCAACGGCTATCTTCTTATTTCGATACCACGAACATGGTACAAAATCAGCTAATAAAAACACTTGTTCCGTTTCTTCGGTTTGGTTCGGTTCAGGATTACGGGATAGAGCATCAGCTACTTTATTCAACACTCCTTTGCGATATTTAATGTCAAAGTCGAATTGTTGAAGGTACATGCTCCATCGAGCTAGTCTACCAGACGGGCTTTTAAGGGTGTGAAGCCATTTCAAGGACTGATGGTCGGTTACCACAGTGAATCGGTACCCTTCTAAATAAGGACGCATTTTCTCTATTCCCCAAACAATCGCCAGACATTCCTTCTCGGTGACCGAAAACTTTTTCTCATTGACACTCAGGGTGCGGCTTGCATATGCGATCACGTGGTCGCCTTTGGATCCATTCTGGATCAGTGCAGCACCTAAGCCTTGATCGGAAGCATCAGTCTGCAGGATGAAGGGTTTCGTAAAGTCAGGGCAAGCCAGAACAGGGGCCTCGGTTAAACATTGTTTAAGTCGGTTAAATGCATCTTCTTGTTCTTTGGACCAAGTCCATCTGGAAGCTTTCTTGAGTAGGCGTGTAAGAGGGGACGCAATTCTTGAAAAGTCGGGAACAAAGCGACGGTACCAGGATGCTATTCCAAGGAAGCGTCTTAATCCTCTAACGTTAACAGGGGCGGGCATTGACATAATCGCGGAAACTTTGTCTGGATCGGTTTTTATTCCTTCGGGAGTGACAACATGACCTAGGTATCGGAGGGAACGTCGACCAAACTGACATTTTTCAGGGTTTAGCCGGAGGTTAGCAGCTCGGAGGCGACGGAAAACTTCATGCAAATTCCGGAGATGCTCATCGAAAGTTTTTCCTAAGACTATGATGTCATCAAGATAGGCGAAGCATACCGGGTCTAAGTCAGGGCCAATTATTTGGTCCATGAGACGCTGAAAAGTTGCGGGGGCGGAATGTAGACCAAAAGGCATTACTCGGAATTGAAAAAGGCCCATCCCTTCTACGGTGAATGCGGTTATCGGTTTACTTTCTTTGCTCAGCGGAATTTGCCAGTAGCCTTGTTTTAAATCTATGCTGGAAATATAACGGGCATTCCTTAGTTTATCTAAGATGGCATTGATGTAAGGAAGTGGGTAGGCATCTTTGCGAGTAACGGTGTTTACTTTCTGAAAGTCAATACAAAATCTGGGCGTACCATCCTTTTTACGGACTATTCCTACCGGAGAACTCCATGGACTGGTGGAGGGCTCTATAATTCCATCTTTCAGCATCCTCTCAACTTCGGTGTGTATCACTTGCTGCATTTTTGGGTTTCGAGGGTGGTAGCGTTGCTTGATGGGCTCCAATTTTTCCAAATTTATGGTATGCTCAATTAACGGCATGGTACCTTGGATGTTCTTAAATTTTGGAAGCTCCTGATCCAAAAAAAAAATTAACTTTCGTTCTTCATCTTCAGAGAGTGTAAGGCTGGGTCTTTCTTCACTTCCTAACATATTGCAATGCTGGTCAGTAGAAGCGGTTTCAATAAATTTCCATGTTACGGTTTTAGTCTGTAGGTCCAGACTATCAGCATATTCTCCCAGAATATCCATACCCAAAATAATATCCGCAGCTAAGTGTGGAAAGTAATTGAAAAAGGCTGTAACTTTTTCTTTCCCAATTTGCAACGGTACTTGATAACATTCTTTCACATGGACCGTCTTTCCATTAGCAATTTTGACTTGTAAACTTGAAACAACTTTAGGACAAGAACTCTGCTCACACAGTGAAGCGACGGCGTTTCCTATATATGAACTAGTTGCTCCGGTATCGAGAAGGGCTAAAAATCTTTTATTAAGTACCCTTACTACTATCTGCGGACGGTTGTCCGGGTTTGAGCTTGCGTTATGAGCAAATAGCGGTTCATTCTGACTTGATATCTTTTCAGGCTGCACTGTCTCTAATTCAGTACAGCCCCCTTCTAGTTTTCCTGTCGGGCACAAGAACAATTTCGGGTTAACGTCCCAGCTTTCCCGCAACGAAAGCAAAACAATTTAGCCGGCTTCCTACAATTCGTTTTATAGTGCCCATTCTCACCACATCTCCAGCAAACGATAGCTGTTGTGGGTTTCGGTTCAGTTTGTACTGGTGGGTTATTTCGGGAGAAAGATCTTTCCTGTCTTTCTCTTGAGTAGGTAGGTCTATCTGGTTCCGTCGGTCGGTAAGAGCGTTCAGTCGGTCGGTAAGAGCGGCGTAGTTCGGCGAAGAGTACTTCCGCTCTTCGTGCAGCATTGGAGAACGAGGTTATATCGTAAAAGTCGGTATTTCGGATTTGCTGTCGGTATTCTGGTAGCAAATTACGGTACAGCCATTTCAATTCGTCCTCCGGGTTGATTCGTCCATGCCTGCGAATCAATGTCTGTAAGTCGGTTATATAACGGTTCACTGGCTCAGTTGCTCTTTGAATTCTTCGACTTATTTCAACCTCCAATTCCTCCTCGTAGTTCATAGGAAAATAGAAGGTCCGGAAATCCTTAAGAAAATCATCCCACGTGATCCAATTCCTACGGTTATTTCGGTGCCATAAAGACGCTTCGTCCCTTAGTAAGACTGATAAATAAGGCATCAGGTCATTCGGTGTTATCCCCTGTGCTTCGGTGACTTCCAGTAAGCGTTCAATAAAACTTACAGGGTCAGTTTTTCCATTAAAGCTTATTCCCCATTCTTGTAGTTTCAGCGGAGGTGTGACATATCGGACCATCGGTGGCGAATATTTCGCTTCACATGGTGTAGGACTAAATGTGGTAGGATGGTATTGAGATGGTAAGATTGCTGGACTGGGCCTACTTGCGGTCGCAGTGGTATAAGTCACGGTAGTGGCTGTAGTTGTGGTCGGTAGTGTTGGGAGCGGTGGAATTACAGATGGTGTTGGCCTTACACCAGCTGTTGTTATATTTTCCTGATACTCGTATGGGTTGATGAGTGACTGAGGTGTTATTTGCTGAAAAGGCGGCTGAGTAGGATAGTCGGAATTATATGATGGCGGAATAAATGATGGCTGGGATATACTGTCGGTCGGGGCGGTTGGTTGTGTCGGTAACGGTGGTATAACAACCGGTAGTTGTCTTACATCAGTGCTTGACGCGTTTTCCTGATGTTCAAAGAGTCTGGCTCTGAATCGGTTTCGTAAGTCTGATAGGGTACCTTGTGGATCCCTATATACATCACAAGTTTCCCTAACGAAAACTTCGGGCGGCATTCGGTATGGCCACGTCATAGGAGAAGCAGTAATTTCAGGTGAAGGCTGTATTTGGTTTGGTATCGGTAAGGGGCTACGGTGCGGTAGGAAGTCTGTGTTTTCTTCCATGTTTCGGATAAATCGGTACAGCGTAAGAAAATAACAAAAGAGTCCCTGGACCCTTAAATTTAAACAAAAGAAAAGAGTCCCTGCTCGGGCGCCAAAATTATGCGACGCCCTTTCTCAGGTCCGCTGATACTTAATTAATTCGTTGAGTCTCGGGCGCCACCCTTTGATATTTATAAAGCGACAAAGGGACCGCTATTGCCTACAAGGTAGCTTTTAAACAGAGGAGAAATATTCCAGGGATTTTAGATTAAAACACCAGGAGTAAGGAACAATAATAGGGTGTCTATTAAACTACGGTACAACAACATCCAAACACCTACTAGTACTACGACTGTTAGTGACTCTCTATAACTACATACGAACACATCCTAAAACTATGCAATTAATAACAGCGAGAGGGGGGGAGCAACAGTTAGTTACTTAGTAGACGAAATTCTGATGAACCAGGGAAAACGGGAGGTTTCGGTAATAAACCAGTACACTCTGTACTGGATCGGTCGGGGTCGGAAACTTCAATATTGCGTACAAGCAGTAACAACAATATGAAACGGTAACGGAGCTTTGGGACCACTGGAACTGGGGTTTCGGTAATAAACCAGTACACTCTGTACTGGATCGGTCGGGGTCGGAAACTTCAATATTGCGTACAAGCAGTATCAACAATATGAAACGGTAACGGAGCTTTGGGACCACTGGAACTGGGGTTTCGGTAATAAACCAGTACACTCTGTACTGGATCGGTCGGGGTCGGAAACTTCAATATTGCGTACAAGCAGTATCAACAATATGAAACGGTAACGGAGCTTTGGGACCACTGGAACTGGGGTTTCGGTAATAAACCAGTACACTCTGTACTGGATCGGTCGGGGTCGGAAACTTCAATATTGCGTACAAGCAGTAACAACAATATGAAACGGTAACGGAGCTTTGGGACCACTGGGAACTGGGGTTTCGGAGGGAGCGTACTTTATAATTCGGCATCGGATATAGTCGGTTTCGGTTTATTCACATCCAGCCTGGCTTTGAAGTTCGGTGCTACGGGAAGCCCAGGATGTAAAACAGGTCGGTGACGGAATCGGTAATAGGTCCCAAATCGGAGAAGCGGTACGGTGAGCGGTGTGTTAGCGATTTTCCCGGGTTACATATGAACGCACCTTGTGAGGAACAAAATGAACGCGGCCAGAATCAGCATGGCACCTGCGTCATTTGAACGTCACAAGTACTCCGGCGGAGCGCGACAACTCCAACTACACCGGGAAATCGCAAATTCACCCCTCGTGTGGCGTAAGACCCTAGCGGCCTAGCATGACGTCAGGAGCCGAAACGTGAAGCAGCAACGTCGGCCCCCTAGGTCAGATATCCGGTACTAACTCACCCAGTCCTTGACTCGATGCGACCGTCGACCTCGAAATCTTCGAATCATTTTACAAGTCTTTATAAATTCTGTCGGCTTGTTAAGCGCGACAAACAGGTGGCGCCATCTATGGGCGGACTCGCGGACCTACGGCCGTTTTGGCCATTGCCTTTGCTTTTATATGGGGAATTCCCGTTTTTTATTTAAATAAAAGGTGTTGTAATGAGTTGGGTGATGAAATATAAAGAAAATGTTAATTGGGACGTCATTACCTGTGAGTTAGGGAAAAACTTCGTTACAACGGTTCGAGCATTTCTTTTTCTTTCTCGCACGTCGCCCATAGCAGCGTAGAAAAAATTACTTGTTGCCATAGGACACGTGAAAAAGTCTTTCGCGCACGCCGTCAATACAGGGGTAGCAGAAAAGAACTGTGAAGCTTAAGCATTTATAAAATCGTTAAAGATGTCCCATATGAGTGGCAGGTGGACTTTTATACGGTTGTAGAAAAAATGTTGTTCCTAATTCTTGCGCAAAGTGTCTTTCGCGCACTAGACTGCTCCGCTTCGCGTCGTTCGGGCAACGGCAGTCGCGAAAGTGTTACTTTGTGCACTTGTTAGGAAAATAACTAATGTACAGATGGTGCGCAGTTTCTGAAGGAAACTAAATAACTTTTGTAATCTGCTTAAAACACCTTTGGAAGATATAGATCGAAGTGTGGATAGGCAGAAGCGTAGAACCAAAGTACCTTTTGCCGAATAGCAATGAATTAATGAATGACATTTTTGAAGAGATCTATTAAACTGTTTTGCAAAAAAAAATTGTGGAGATTGTGCTTAAAAAACTAGATAGACAATGCTTCTCTAAAGTCGCTTTGTTATAAAACAGGGAGAAAATAGATTTTTGCATGACCAGAACATAACTTTACCTGTTTAACGAGGCAATCCTTGAGAAACCTGTTAAAATTCTTGTGTCCGGCCCGCGGTCCCCATACCAACGAGTGAATAAGCAGTGGACCGGGAGTCAGGGGTTCCCCCAAAGCCAGTTTCTCCATGTACGGTATGGACGGAGGCAGAAGTTGCAACAGCCGCCAACAAATAGTGAAACAGTATTGGGTGGCGCACAGGCCCAAAATGGATATTTTTTGGGAGCTTGTGGCGCTGACATTGTGAGCGACGTTCAAGATCTCGATCAAGGCGTCTAGTAGGAGGGGATACCGCAATTTATCCGGCGTGCCGAGGATGAAGTTACAGGCCAAGCCGTCTAGTTTCGGGGAATCTTGATTGCTGACCTGGAAAAAAGCAATTTATTCCTCCCATTGTTCGCCTTTCACAGTCAGCTAATGTCAATTTCCGCTAGAATGTGAGTTGAGTTTGAAAAAGTGTAAACTTTCTATTCTGGTTAATGCTTCATTAAGAAAAAAATATTTCAGATGCATTTCTCTACAGGTAGCCGAACTATTATCTAATGCAAGCGATATTTATAATATATATTTTATTTGTTTATAACATCGTTAACTACTTACAATGTTTTTTTAAGGTTTATAGTTTTATAACATCCCTAGACGCCAATTAAAACTCAACTTTAAAAGGTTTGAAACTTACCTCTAAATTGGACAGTTTATAAAATCTAGGGGAAGGATGCACTTCGTTAGACAATTTTCGGTATGCATCTTCGATTTCTTTCCATGCAGCGTCCGGTTTGGGCGTCGCGGGCTCCTTGTCAGAGTTAAGGTAAGTGAGATCAAATAAATTTCTTTGGATCTGAAAAAAATGTTATAAAAAAGTTAATTACAGAATTGGAATGAACAGTTATTAACTTAAATTGGTTTGCGAAAATAGTTTGAACTTTCTTCTTACATATTCTCCTGTATTACAGGAACAGTTACGGGAGTTGACCTCTCGTGCTCTATTGACTTGATTAGTGAAATGATCGAAGTAGGAAGAATTTATCTACTGGAAATCCTTTCGTGGAGAAGCATAAGTGCGTTTCGATAAATATTAAAGTAAAAACAGAAACGTTGTCTTTGTCATTTCTCGAAAAAAAAATATCAATTTTTCTTTTTTCATTTTATTTAACTTTTTTTACAACTTTTACTACTTTAATTTTTGAATTGGCAGTGTGAGAAACTTTGACAAATCAAGCATTATGAGACGAGAGATTTTTTAAAGAAAAAAAGACGTTTTTTTTGCGGGTTTTCGCGATAAAGGTTAGGGTAAAAATAGAAACGTTGCTATTTGAAAAAAAGGGGACTTTTTCTGGTAATATTCGAGATAATCGTTTACCTCTCGTTCTCTGTAGATTTGAAGACTGAAGTGATCGAGCCGCAAAGAATTTATTTACTGTGGACCCATTCGTAGAAACGAAGCGCAAGTGCACTTCGATAAAGGTTAAAGTAAAAACAGAAACGTTGCCATTTGTCATTCCCCCAAAAAAAAATAAAAATTTGACTTTTTTAATTTTTCTTTCTACTTTTTTTACAATTTTGACTATTATAATTTTTGATTTGGCAGTGAGAGAAACTTTGACAAAACTGCAAACAATATGAGATAAAAGACTATGAGCAAAAAGATCGTTATTTGAAAAATTTTTTGGCTTAAAATTGGAGATATACTCTGTTCAGCGAGGGTTCAATATTACGTCATAAATTGTGATGTCATACAAAAAAACACGTCTGTCTCTGATAAAATGTCAGTTGAACAAAATGTCAAGTGATGTTTGTAAACACGGGCAGGGGTTTAGCCTTTTGTGCAAATATTCCAAACTTTTCCCATTTCGGGTATTAATTCAGAAGGAATATCCGGAGCAGCTTTACCATAGACACCTGCTGTGATTCACCCGGCCATGGATGTAGATCATAAGATATGGACAAAATCGGCCCAAGATATTCTGGAGTATTTTTGTGTACTTACTACTTACTATACCTAGCAGAGCTCACAACTTGCGTTGTAAAACCAATAAGCAGAAACACTTGTCGGCGGGTCGCCCAAACGTATTTTTCCTTTTTTCCTTCGAATGCATTTTTTTCTGCAGAATAGTTCAATACGTGTATGCATAAATTCATTCATTTGATAAAAAAAACTGTTAGGCATTTATTGTATATTCAATTCTTCAAATTTTTCTTAGAATTTAATTAATGCAATATGTGATAATAAGACATGCATCATAAATAAATTAAATTGAGTACGTAAACTAACTAAGCGTGGGCAACTTTTTGAAGACACCTAACCGCGGCTCTGTTGTTATCTGTGTCGCATGCATGCATCATTCTTCCACATTTTTTCTTTAGTTGATTCAGTCAAACACCTCGCTAATTTTGAGTAAAGTTTTATTCATTTCCACAGAAGCGGATCTAGCCTTTAGGTGACACCAGGGGAAGATATTTTTGTAGACCAGTGGATGGTTGTTTAAGAACAGGGATTGATTGAAATGAGATGAGTAATGTGACGTCATATTGAACCCTCGCTGAACAGAGTATAATCAACACAGTGTGTCCCAGATAAAATGATATACATGGGGATTTCGTAAACGGTAAGAGATACAGTTTCAGTTAAATGGGGAAAAAGTTGTGCTGTTACAAGCCCAATCAGATGCGATATTAACATCCACGATATCTACAGGGGTTTTCAAAATATCGGGCTAAATCTAAAAATTGGGTTTTTAGAAACCGCAATAATCTGGCCATCTTGAATCCGATTTTAATAAAATTTGGTAGTTTTGGGTTATCTACTATGACCAATCGATTGACGTTGACGATATTTTTCTAGAGATTTTGGACTTTTTGCAACCATAGTCAACCTTGTTATTTCTTATGGACGCCATATTGGATTTATACGTCATTAAATAGCACGTAAAAAGGCCTTTCAACCATTTTATAACAACCCTATCTTGATATGGCGGAAAATTAAATTTATTAAAAAAAAACATTTTTTTACAGCAACAAAGGCTGCTAATCAATTATTTTGTTTTTTTTATTCATACAAGAAAGTCATTTATTAAAACAAAGTTATAAATTAAATAGGTACCATATGTATAAAATTCTTAATATTATGAAAATTAAATTGAAAAAAATAGGAACCACAATTATTTCTAACTTACAACGATAAATGAAATTAAATATGTAACAATCAACAATTAACCGAAATAAAATTAGTTGATAAAGTGTTCAAAAAGACCTCCATTTTTGTTAATACACAATGTACACTTCTCAATTATAGCCAAACAAGAATTTTCGACAATTTGTCGTGGCATTTCTTGAATTGGATGTCAAACGGCTGCTTCAAGTTCTTCCACTGTATTATGATTAGTGTAATACACTTTATCTTTTAGGGATCCCCATACACAGAAATCAAGGGGCGTCCAATCAGGTAAGCGGGCAGGCCACGCAACAGGACCGTGATTTCCAATCCAATTATCTCCATATTCTTCATTTAGGTGATTAGAAATAATTGCAGAATTGTGTGCAGGGGCGCCATCTTGTTGGAACCACATGTTGGCTATGTCATGATGAGGCAACTCTTCTAAACTGGGTTCTACGTAATTTTCAAGAATTGCTAAATATCTTGGTCCTGTTAGGTTGTCATTAAAAATGTTAAATAAAACATGTCCATTGAAAATACCTATCCAAACATTAAATTTCCATCTTGTTTGATGGTGAACTTCGCGGTTTTTAAATGGATTTTCATCGGCCCAATATATATTATTATGTCTATTAAAGACACCACAATTAGTAAACTTGCTTTCGTCCGACCACAACACTTTTAAAGGAAATCTAGGAGATTCCTGGCATTTTCTGAGGAACCAGTTGGAAAATACTGACTGTCTGTCTAAGTCTCCTTCTCGAAGTCCCTGACTAATGTGCTCACGATATGGGCGGTATTTAAACTTTTTGAGAACTCGTTGGGTGGTAGTTTTAGATACTTCTACATTAGCTTCAATTTACCTAAGCGATGGGCGCGGATTTTCCAGGACACTTTGCAGTACTAAATTTTGTAAATTTTCGTCGCTATTTCTGTTTCTGTTGGGCTTGTTAAATGAACCATACTTCACTGAATTATCTCGCATACTACGGAAAGTCACTAAACCTGGTTGTCGTCTTTCTAAAAAGCGCTCATTGTACATTTCCCTCGCTCGTTCAGCATTTCTGCGGCACAATATGAAGCAATCATATAAATCTACCTTTTCTCTATTTGTAAATCTCTCCATCTTAAACTTATTGTTGAGTAAAGAGAGTTTATCCCAAAAACGAAATTAAATACTTGATTAACATAAATCTTAATAAAATAAACCAAAAAATAATTATTCAATATGTCAAACCTATTACAATGATCAATAACTTTAAAAATATCACAATTATTTAAAAAGTTTAAAAGTGTTGACAGAGCAATGACATCGCCATGACAACAATCCCGACATTTGTTTTCACAGCCAATTAAGTGAAAAAATGTTTTTTTTTTAATAAATTTAATTTTTTGCGATATCAAGATAGGGTTGTTATACATGGTTCAAAAGGTCTTTTGACGTGCTATTTAATGACGTATAAATCCAATATGGCGTCCATAAGAAATAACAAAGTTGACTATGGTTGCAAAAAATCTACAATGTCTAGAAAAATATCGTCAACGTCAATCGATTGGTCATAGTAGATAACCCAAAACTAGAAATTTTATTAAAATCGGATTCAAGATGGCGAGATTATTTCAGGTTTCCTAAAAACCCAATTTTTAGATTTAGCCCAATATTTTGAAAACCCCTGTAGATATCGTGGATGTTAATATCGCATGTGATTGGGCTTGGAACAGCACAACTTTTTCCCCACTTAACTGAAACTGTATCTCTTACCGTTTACGAAATCCCATGTATATCATTTTATCTGGGACACCCTGTATATCGAGATAATATAAATATAATAAATTTTCGTCTTGATTTGAAGACTGAAGTGATCGAGACAAAAATAATTTATTTACTGTAAACCCTTTCGTAGAGAAGAAGCACAAGTGCGCTTCGATAAAGGTTAAAGTAAAAATAGAAACGTTGCCTTTTGTAAGTTCATAAAAAAAATTGACTTTTTAATTTTTCTTTTCACGTTTTTTCAACTTTTGCTACTTGAAAAAAAGGTCTTTTTTTTAGGCGTTTTTTGGTCAATATTCAAAATAATCGTTGATCTCTCATCCTCTATTAATTTGCGAACTGAAGTGTTCGAGGCGCTCAGAATTTATATACTGTAAACCCCTTGCTAGAGACGAAGCCCAAGTACGCTTCGATAAAGGTTAAAGTAAAAATAGAAACCATTTTACTTTTTACCTTTTTTACAACTTTCGCTACTTTAATTTTTGATTTGGCAGTGAGAGACTAAACAAGAATTGGAAGATGAGAAAATTTTTCTTTTTTTAATGGGTTTTTTTTTGGTCAATGTTTCGTCAATAAATTCTGTCAATCGATGACCCCTCGTGCTCTGTTGATTTGAAGACTGAAGTGATCCAGGCGCGAAGAACTTATTGTAAACTTACTGTAATGAACTTACTGTAAACCCTTTTGTGGAGAAGACCCACATGTGCGTTTCGATAAAGGTTAAAGTAAAAACAGAAACGTTGCCTTTGTCATTTCTCAAAAAAATATACAAATTTTACTTTTTTTTTTAATTTTCTTTTCACCTTTTTTACAGCACAATGAAGCAAACATAATACATACCTTTTCTAATAGGAACGTAGGGACGTCATATAAATGTTTCATGATATAATCAAACAGCAACAACAGCCGCGATAAGTTGAGTAATTGAGAGTCTTTTAGGCTGCTCCTGGCTATTTCCGAGCACCTCAGTACTCCTCCGGCCATAAGCAAAACAACGGACTTCTTCTGCATCAAATTTAACGAGTGGAACAAGTAAAGTAGAACTTCCGCATGTTCAACGTTTAGGTCTAAAAACACAATTTTTAATCCTGAAACCCCCTAAAATAAAAAAAAAATACCTTCAACGTCGGTTTCTGTCGCAAGTTGGGCGTTGTTCAGAACATTCTCAATCAAGGTATTGACTAGTCGGTGCCATATGCTTATGACCGACGCCTCTTTCTCGTTCTGAGGCCTCAGCAGCAAAACCTGAGCTAAAACTGTTAGAGTTCTTGGGTAGACTTGCAAAGGCCAGGCGTGAGGCACGTCCGCGTTCCACGGGGACACGCCCAAATGGTTCAACAGACACGCCTGCAGCGACGCCAGGTTATTGCTCGTTATCAAGTTGTGAGTGAACTTCATTAAGGCGCTAGAGAAATCTGCGTACTGTCCACCTGAAATTAACCGATTGGGTTAAACCTTAGGTCTTACTGTCCACTTGTGACCTAGCTGAACCAGAGCTCGTGCTCATAAACATACAGAGCGATTCGCGGTAATGGTACCTTAGAGGTATCTTGAGAATGGCTTCGCATATTTGTTCCAAGTTTTGTGTCTGGCCAGAAATGCGTCTAAACTCTATTTCTAAAATATTTTTACCTTTCCCATGTTGCCGGTTCAGCTGAAAAGAAGTACCAACTTTTGCTTTTTAATGGGGTATATACCATGTATTAAAAGCTTTTTCCGGATCATAGATTTCTTTATGATACCACCTTAACATTTCTATACCTATATCACACTATTACGCAGATATTTAATAATTGCATGTTTTCGTAATCAAAAATAAGACTCTAAATAATAATTAAACATCTCAGGACCCGAAATATTTAACATGAGTGCGGGTACTTGTTAGCGAGAATCATGTGCCCAAATACCACATGGGCAATTAGTGACGTAAACCTACAGGGCGGTCCACAATTAACTTTCATTCATCAGAAAAGAAAAACAGCCAAAAGTTCGTTTTTTTTTTTTTAATAGAATTATCCGTGAATCGTTCTTCACGGAGAAGGTCATTCAATTAAGGACAAAACGGTGGATACTTTATCATACCTAAATCCAATAGTTTATGACTTATAGGCATTTGTTTCTTCAAATGCACATTTTCGTATTCCATTTTAATTCAAAAATAGTGGTCAAGTATCTAATTGTAGTTACTAGTTGTAAAATTCTGATAGAACAGATATTTTAACATTTGTCACACCATGATGATAATGTATTGCGTCCTCTCAATTTACAGATGTAATGGTTTTGCAGCTTTAGAACAAATAAAACTCCCTTGTCGTTTGAATAAAGGCCAACGTTTCGACGTTTAATTTACGCCTTCTTCAGGGCTTTTTTGTGCGGCACTGCAGTAAAAATATTTGCCGGTTGCTGACTGCTGCTAACTTTTTGTTAAGATTAGTCCACTCTTTCAAAATGCGTACTGCGTCTTCCTCATATGCATCTCGGATTTGTCGGAAAAACCCATTGTTGAACATGATGATAATGTATTGCGTCCCCGCAATTTACAGATGTAATGGTTTTGCAGGTTTAGGACAAATAAAACTCCCTTGTCGTTTGAATAAAGGCTAACGTTTCGACGTTTAATTTACGTCTTATTCAGGGCTTTTTGTGCGGCACTGAAGTAAAAATATTTGCCGGTTGCTGACTGCTGCTAACTTTTTGTTAAAATTAGTCCACTCTTTCAAAATGCTGTGTCTTCCCCACATGCATCTCGGATTTGTCGGAAAAACCCATTGTTGAACATGATGATAATGTATTTTGTATATGGATGTCGCACAAAAAAAGGCTTGAAGAAGACGTAAATTAAACGTGGAAACGTTGGCCTTTATTCAATCGACAAGGGAGTTTCATTTGTCCTAAACCTGCAAAACCATTACATTTGTCACACCGTTGCCAGTTACCGAATATCTTTGAATTTGGTTTTCTTTGTATCGGATTTATTGATTAACTTGTTTCTGCAGATGGAGAGAGATAATATTTATATATGTATTAAGAGCGAAAAGTAAAACTTTTTTGCTCGGAGAGTGAAGTTTCACTCGAGAGCAAAAAAAGTTACTTTTTGCTCGTAATGCATACAACGTTTTTTCTGCAAACGATCAATTTCAAATAATGTGAATCACAACTGAACATAACTGAAGACACAATCTGAAAATTTAAATCAAACTGACAATGACGTTTTAAATATTTGGTTGAGTGTTGCTAGTTGCTATTGACAGCAAACGAAAAAATCTTTTTCTACGAGCGTTCTTAATATATCACTTTCCCGCACGCATTTTGTTTTCGAAAGCTTTACTTTCCAGCACGGCGTACGTGAAAGTAAATTTGGCGTGCGGGAAAGTAAATATTTAAAGAATAACTAATTGATAATATAATTTAGACTTTATAGTCTCTATCTAGATAGGTGCATCTGCCTTACAGCCGTGTCAAACATTCTTATCTGTTTGAAGGAACTATTATGCTTGCCTTTATTGATTTTTGATACAAAATATACCTATAATATATGTACTTTTTATTCCAATGTCAACAGTTCATGCCTGAAACATTATATCACGCCAACAATCACACCAAGTTTTTGTTATAACAACCAATTGATTGCTGATTAATTCAGCTGTCATACTGTTGACAAAGATAACGTTCTACCATAAGGCTGATTATCTGTTTCTTTACTTGGGCTCGTAAAAAAAATATTGTTCCTAACTCGTGCGGAAAGTGTCTTTCTCGCACTCGTCAGCTGCCCGGGCATCGTCAGAGAGCGCGCGGGAAAGTATCACTTTCCGCACTAGTTAGGAAAATAACTATATTCTACTCCCGTGCGCAAAAGTTTACTTTTCTGCAAGCATTTGAGTGCGGAAAGTTGTACTTTTCCGCACTAGTGCGGAAAAGTAAAAAACCTCAAATGGCTGCTATTTTGCTTTATATAACTTTGTTTACAATGATTGGTATGGAAGAACGTAATAAGAACCATTAAAACTATCTTGATTTATAGTTGTTAAGAATGGTGGCATTAGGTGCCTGGTATACCATCTTACTTATACCTGTACTGCATCTTTAATTTTAGTTTTGCAAAAAAGGTAGGATATCGATATCAACATTTTTAAATGAAAAGGTTGATTCCTTTAATTATTGCTATGTGCGTAAGCAAACATCATTCATCGCGCAGCTGAGGCAATAAATACCAATATATTGACAAGAGTTTCAAGACGACTTTGACAACTATCAGTAAAACCTCAGTTTCAAGTTAAAATACCAGATATGACGTTCATTGCATTGTATATCTGTCAGGTAAAAAATGCAATGTACGTCATATCTGGTGTTTTAACTTCAAACGGAAGTTTTACTGATAGTTGTAAAAGTCGTCCTTACTCGTAGACAAAATATTGGTCCTAACACTTGCGAAAAGTATCTTTTCCGCACTCGACTTCATGGCCGAGCGACGCGTAGCGCCACTGCAGTCGCGTGCGGAAAAGTATCACTTTCCGCACTTGTTAGGAAAATAACTATTTTCGCTTGCTGCCCTGGGCAACACGCGTAAAAGTAAACTCACATTCTGATCCTCAAAAAAGGTTATGTTTTCGTTTGTCTAATGAAACCATAAAATGCGTCATTATTGGACGTTTACAGAAAATAATTATTTTAGTGCAGTTATTATGAATTTATTCATAATCCATGGACAATATATCAAGATTATCAACCAAACATGCAGGAAATTAATCATGGGTTGATTAATTATTATATCTATTAGAAAGCTTATGTTCAGATTAACCGATTTAAGTAAAAAAAAATCTTGGATGTTCGAATTTTGTAAACAAAAAATATAAAAATGAAGGTATGGAAATACATTGCTCATACTTTGAAGTTGTCTCAATTTCTTCTATTGTAGCCACAACAAAGATTACACTTAAATAATTCTAAGAATCAATTGAAACCATACACTCCAAATTTTGAATGAAGGTTAAAACTGTCTATCTCTAAAGCCACTCAACCGATTTTCGTTGGCGATGCCATTTGGGTAAGATCCATGTATAGACTGCTTAATTGGTTATGTACTCGGTTATATGTTTTGCAGGTTTCCTAATACAGGGTTCAACAATACTTAATGCATTTTTGTAAAAGCTTTTTGAGCAGATAACTTTGCGGAAAACATTTTCAGAACATTTTTTGCTACGGGAGTATGTGGAGACGCGTCATACCTCGGGACATATTTGAGGTTTTTTGGATATTTTGCCTGGTTCCATAGATATTTACTTTTTTCTATAAAAGGGGTATCATTTAACACTGGGGCTCCAATTTGCCTCATACTACAAATATTAATAAACATTTCATATGGAATATACAAACTACACATAGGGCAAGCTAGACGTACAGGCGTAATGGCTATAAAGTTTGACACATCTACAGTAGCGAACAGAAAGTTTTTTTTTTTCTTAAATATCCAAGTAATAATTGAACATCCACAACTAAGTGATGTGGAACAAAATGTATGGATGAATTTGGAATTCCGCTTCCTGATTATTGCAGCTATTAATGATACCTCGGGACGTTTTTCTGTCCTTCTTTATAGTTTCATTAGTTTAAACAAAAATGGGTTTTTTTCTAAAAATGTAACATTTCAAGACCCCACATACTCCCGTAGCAAAAAAATGTTCTGAATTTTTTTCCTGCAAAGTTATCTGCTTAAAAAGTTTTTACAAAAATGCATCAAGTTTTGTTGATCCCTGTATTAGGAAACCTGCGAAACATATAACTGAGTACATAACCAATTAAGGCAGTCTATACATGGATTTTCCCAAAATGGCATCGCCAACGAAAATCGGTGGAGTGGCTTTAGAGATAGACAGTTTCAAAGTTCATTCAAAATTTGGGGTGTAGCGTTTCAATTGATTCTTAGTATATAAAATTCATGGATTTTCCACTTTTATGGTATAATTTAAGTTTCAAACGTCTCATAAATTCAAATTTTAATGACTTATAATTTTGCATTTCTATATTACGTAATTTTCGCACCGGGGCCGGTCTAGTTGACATAAAAATGACAGACCAGCTCTAACCAATCAGTTTTGGTGAAAATCAGCTGGTCTGCCGTTTTTATGATAATCAGAACCAAAACCGCTGTGAAACGAAAATGACTTTGGTTGCTAGTCGACTGATTGATGGTGGCAGGTGGTATATGAAAAATGAAGTTTGTTGACGTTTTTAAAGGCAGTGTTGCCAAGTCTCTTTCTTGAAAATTTTCTATTATTATAACTTAAAATTTAATATTAGGAGTAATAATTCTGGTTTGTGCATATCAACTGAGACGACTAATGTCATCTCAGTGATGTTCTGTTTCTCGCATTTATACATACTAATACGCTTTATAACATAATAATATCCCGTCGGCAGTTAATACAAGACCATTTGAGGGCCCGCTTTTCTTTTAATTTTTAAATTAGGTTAATTTTGGTTAGTTCGGGTTAGTCCAGTTCTAGTTTTTCTGGTTAGGTTAGTTCAGTTTCACTTTTTACGTTTAGGTTAGGTTAGCCCTGGTTGCTTCACTTCTACCCTTTATGTTAAGAGTAGAGAATTATACAGGGTGTCATTTTCAAGTGCGTGCAGTAATGATATCTCCGAAACAGCTCTAGTTAAGGGTCGGTTAAATTAGCAAAAAGTTGTCGTTTGTGAAAATTTTTAGAAAACATTTACAGTAGTAGTTTCTGGAATTTTAAGTAGTTTCTGAAATGTTTAGAAAAATGCAAAAATTGCGAAAATTTTAAATATCTTCTATTTCAAAAACTATTGGTGACACAAAAACAATTTGAATTACAATGTTTTACTACATTCTAACCCCTCCCATATGATATCTTGAATAGCTTCTGTGAAGAGATTTAAGTTTTTGATATTTTTTGCATTTTTTTTAAAATATTTCAGAAACCACTCCAAATGTGGCAACATTGTTAAAGGTTTTCTAAACAGGCTCTACAAAAATCAACTTTTTTCGAATTTAACCGTCCTCGCAACTACAGCCATTTCGGTGATACCAATACTGCACGCACTCAAAAAAGGCACCCTGTATAAAATGCGGGCCCGTAAGCCCCCGCTTTTCTTTTAATTTTTAGATCAGGTTAACTTCGGTTAGTTCAGGTTAGGTCTGATTAGCTTAGTCCAGTTCTAGTTTTCCTGATTAGGTTAGTTCAGTTACATTATTTACATTTAGCTAAGGATTAGGCTATTTAGCTAGCTAAGGTTACAGAATTATAAGAAGTCACAAATCGTTTTTGCAATTTGATTGGTCATATTCGCAAACGTTATGTTTTAAATTAATAACTCTTTTAAATTTTCCTTATATTAGTTATGCAATTTTCTTTTATTGTCTCATCCAACAATTATTTCGTTTAATCTGTTTTATAGACCCGAAGCTACCATTAAAAAAAGAAAAAGAAACCTTGAAAATCGCGATGACATAAACTTTCTTTGAAATTTAGAACGACCCGTAACGTTTGATGAAGACAACAAAGTAAATATACTGGCTTATTTCCAGACACAGCCACGGTCTGCCATAAGATGTGTTGTATATGATTTGAACATCCATCCGAAGAATTTTAGACAAACGTAACCTACACACGATTATAAATATACCAGGATTCAAGTTCTTAAATCTGAAGATCGTATACTTGAGTTTTGTAAAACGTTGCTAACATGAAATGAAGAGCATCCAGGATTTTTTGGGACAATTATTTGCTAGAACGAATATAAAATTTTGGGCAACGGCATTTTTAATAAGAAAAATCCTCACTGCACAAAGGAATAATTAGCAAATCAAGTTAAATTTAAGTACAATGTTTTGGTTTTTTTTAATCCTGGACAATCAAATTCGTTATTTTATTTATGACGAAAATTTGAGTTTGCAGAATTATTTGCGCATAACTGAAACAGTGGTAGAAGATTTCGAGGACACTCTTCCTATTGAGCAGTAGCACAGCACTTGGTATCAACTTGATGAGGCTCTAGCACATTGTCCAGACGAAGTAAGCCGTGCGTTGTATACAGGATTTTTGATGACCGATGGATCAGGAAGTTGAGGCCATGGAGTTGGCCACCAAGGTCATCCGACCTTACCCCACCCGACACATATAATACACACAAAACTACAAAATCAGGTAGTACAAGTTTTTCGGGATTTCGATTCTATGGAAATTAGGCGAGCTGTAAGAGACGGTGTTACTAACTCGAGTTCATACATGTCTGGAAGTCAGTGGAGATCAATTTGAACATTTATTGTAAATATTATTATTAGATTGTACCGTTAAATTACTTCAGATTTTGTCTTAATAAGTTTTGTTAAATTTCGTTTTATTGATAGGTAGTAGCACTGAATAAGTTTCGTTAAATTTCTTTAATGTTCGGTTGGTAATCTTATTACATTGTCTATGGATTATGAAAAAATTCAAAATAACGGCAATAGAATAAGTATGTCTCTCCATCTGCAGAAACAACAAGATTATTAGTAAATTTGACACAAAGAAAATCAAATTTAAAAACACCGGGCAACGGTGTGACAAATGTTAAAATATCTGTTCTATCAGAATTTTACAACCAGTAACTGCAATTAGATACCTGACCCACTATTGTTGAATTAAAATAGAATTCGAAAATGCATATTTGAAGAAATAAATGCTTGTAAGTCAAAAACTGTCGGATTTAGGTATGAAAAATTATCCATCAATTTGTCTTAAATTGAATTACCTTTATCTCCGAAGAACAATCCACAGCTGGTTCTATTTAGAAAAACAAACATTTGAACAATTTTCTTTTCTGATGAATAAAAGTTAATTGTGGCCCACCCTGTAGGTTTTCGTCACTAACTGCCCAAGTGGTATTCAGGTACATAGTTCTGGCTAACGAAGTCCCCGCACTCAAATCGTGAAATCTTTCAGGTCGTGAGATTTAATTATTTTTCCTATTTATAAATACATCCAATTATTAAATATCTGAAAAACCGTGAAAGATAGGTATAGGAATGTTATAGTGGTATCGTAAAGAAATCTATGAGAAAACCGAAAATAACGTTTAATACATAGGGATCCATGTAGAAAACGAAAGTTGGTACTCCTTTTCAGCTGAACTGGCAACACCGCAAAGGTGGAAATATTTTAGAAATAAGAGTTTAAACGCATTGGTGACCACAAACAAATTTGTGAAACCGTTCTCTAGATATGTGTAAGGTACCATCACGGTGAATCACCCTGGATGTGACGTAAAACATACTTGAACGCTCTCTAAACTAACGTTTGTTAGTTCAATTAAGCCGAGCTTAAGCTATCTTTTTACAATTATTGAAAAAAAAACTAACCCAGTTCTGATTTCGCCCATTCCCTGTCTAAATCTCGAATAATGGCGGCTAAAATGATCATCTGCTGTTCCGTCAAGCCGTTTTTGACGTATCGCTGCACGAAATTTGATTTCGAGCAGAGAAAATGTTTGTTCAGAAATATGAAGATGTTTGTGGCCAGAGAAATGTATCCGTCGACCTAAAAATCACAATAAAAATAGTATTAAGATTGCATCTACAGGGTTTTCAGAGGTTTGAAGTCGTGGTCCAACGGAAATTTTTGCTTGAGTTGGAGGGATGAATTAAAGATGGGCTTTGGCGCACATGATTCAGAATTCGCTGGCAGTCTGAATTTAGGGCCGTAATTTCAATCATTCGATTCACCCTGGAGGCGATTTAATGCGCCAAAGCCCCGCCTCAAACACATTAACTTCTTTGATAATTTTCGCTGCAGTTGTAAACGAAAGGTCAGGAAGAAATGTCATTGGCGACTTCAAAGCCCAGAAAACACTTTAAAATACTTTTTGACCGGCCGTGCGAAAGCCTTCACAGTCTAATATTAAGAATACTTCAAGAAGCTTACTTCTCCCTTCTCAGGAACAATCGAATGACCGCGGTTGGCCTGATTATTAGATTTTGTGTCGGCATTCTCTGAAGTCGAAGGAGATTTCGGTTCTGCGGGTTCCGGCGGTACTAATGTTTCTTCGAACCATTGGCCTAAAATCGGTTCACTGTCGTCGTCTGGAAGACAGTTTTATTAATCAAGGCAGAAATAAATATCTGGCGCTCTAAAGGGTTTTCCAATAAGGAAGGGTAGATGTTTAAATTGAATATAACACGTTGTGTGTGAATTATAAACAAAGGGGACTGGGAAGAACGACTATATGCCTCTTTTAACGATATTCCTACTAGTTATACAGGGTGTTCCGCGACTCGACCGACAAGCTTATAGCAATATGTATACAGTGTGTCCAAGATAAGGGTGCACTGCATGGGGATCTCTGTAATGGTAAGAGATACGAAGGCGGTTAAGTTAGAAGAAATGGCACAATGGGGAGACCTTTAACAAGGTGTTTGCAAAAATGAATTGTTTGTCTTAGTTTTTTAGATATCTTAAAAACAGTAATTTTATGGATTTTTGTTTTTATTTATTTTTAAAGTTATTTCAAACAGTATCCAAAAACAAACAACACTTTCTCATTGCACCTTTTTAAACTCTACAAGATGACGTTTACTAATTTTTGTTACAACGTTTTGTTGCCGAGAGACCATCATCAACTTAACTTTTTCATATGGACTTAGAAAAAAGTGCATACTGAATTAGATATTGCTTTTTATACTCAATTCAACGTTGTGTTACATGACGTGATTTATATCAGTTCTTGTGTCAAAAAAGCAATTTTTATTAAATTATCTACATTTTTCAATAGCAGGCGATGTCAGGCGAAACATTTATAGTCAGTTGTAACAACTGTCAATAAATGTTTCATTAGAAATAGCCAAAATTATTTCAGTTACCCATTACATTATGCCGGGGAATAGTTTCACAGGGGTAGAAAAATTTGATATGTTGTCATGTTACATTTTATCCCTAAAATAATTGTGTGGCTGTTGAAAGTATGTACATCGACAAATATCTTGAAAGAAGACAGCCCAATAGATCAATCTTCAGACGTGTAGCTTTCAATCTGAAGGAGTATGGGCCATTTAAGCAACCTATTAAAACCAGGAAAAAAACTTCTAATGAAGAAAAAGAGTAACAAGCTATTCAATCAGTCATTGAAAAACCTGATGTATCAACAAGGGAAATTGAAAGTCAAACAGGAGTAGCCAGATGTACAGCCCAATGTATTTTAAAGAAAAATAAATTTCACCCCTATAAATTTAGAATTTGCCAAGGACTGCGACCTGGAGATGAAATTAAAAGGAGGACGTTCTGTGAATGGTATACCAGGCAGTCTCACATTGATAATGACTTTCCATTCAGTTATTTGGTCGGACGAAAGCAAGGTAACAAACAACGGAATTTTTAATAGACGCAATATCCACTATTAGGCACAAAGCAACCCCCGGGTGAAAAAATCATCCAAGCACCAACACCGATTTGGCTTCAACATGTGGTGTGGAATTCTGGGTACTAGAATATTGGGACCTTTTATTTACAACTCCTTAACCTCAGAACGCTACCTTCCTTTATTGAGAAATGAATTGGAAGAAAGTCTAGACAATCTGCCGCTACAGAATGTACAAGACTGTTGGTTTCAACAAGACGGTGCACCTGCACACAATGCTGGACTAGTTCGAGGGTACCTTTCGGAACAGTCTCCAGGAAAAACAATCGGTACTTATGGTGAGGTTTCCTGGCCAGCGCGATCACCAGACTTAACCCCACTAGACTTTTCTTTGGGGTTACATAAAAAACCAAGTATACGTTCACCATTTTGATACAGAAGATCAACTTTTGAGAGCAGTTACGGCAGCATTTAATACTATCACTCCAAAATTATTATCCCGAGTCTTAGAATCAACGGTAAGAAGATCTTACCTGTGTTTAGAGAATAATGGTTATCTATTTGAACATTTGTTGTAAATTTTGCGTCCTTTTTTTTCTATTTGTTGTTATGCATTTTTATTCATTTCCTATTAATAAAAAATGTAGATATTTTATTACGAATTGCTTTTCCGACACAAGTACATCACATTGTTGAATTGGGTATAAAAAAGGCTATCTTTTGCTTTCTCTACTTTTTTTCGGTCCATAAGAAAAAGTAAAGTTGATGATGGTTCATCGATAACGAAACGTTGGAATAAAAAGTAACAAACTTCATCCTCTAGAGCTTAAAAAGGTGCAATGAGAAAGTGTTTTTCGTTTTCGAGTATTGTTTGAAATAAGTCAAAAAAATAAATAAAAACCAAAATCCATAAAATGACTGTTTTTGATATATCTAAAAAACTAAAACAAACAACTCGTTTTTGCAAACACCTTGTAAAAGGTCTCCCCATTGTGCAACTTTCTTCTAATTTAAACGCCTGCGTATCTCTTACCGTTTTGGAGATGGCCATGCAGTGCATCCTTATCTTGGACACACTGTATATACTTATATACCTATTGGTATATAAGTATATATACTATAATACCATTCTATAAGTAATTCTGATAAAAAAAGTTCATATCAACTATGAGTCAATTCGCTTTTGTTTCAAAGATATTGAAGAAAATAGGAACACATTCAGTTATTTTTAATAAGGAATACATTTGAGGAATACAGGATCCTTTCCACACCGTCGTTTAGAAAGAGTTCGAAATAACCATTACTCTGTAGTTGTTTTAAATGCAATTCAACACACTCCTTCTACAAGTATTCGCAGATATCGCGCACACCCGAAATTAGTCAAACTCACATATGGAGGATTATTCACGAAGATGGACTTCATCCTTTCCATTTACGAAAGGTGCAACATTTAATGCCTGATGACTTACAAAATCGGATGCGATATTGTCACTGGTTGCACAATAACTTTGAACTTTGAAGTTATTCGTAACACACATTTTACGGATGGGTTTCAGTTTACGAGAGACGGTATTAATAACTCACGAAATGAGCACATTTGGGCCCATGAAAACCCACATGGCATAGTTATAACGAAACATCAACATCATTTTTCTGTCAACGTATGGTGCGGTTTGTTGAAAAACTCTCTTATCGGATCATTCTTCATCGAAGGGCCTCTTAGGGACCGTGATTATCTGACCTTTTTTGGAAGAGGAGTTGCCGAGTTACTTAGAAGATATTCCTTTAGAAACTCGGCGAGACATGTGGTTCCAACAAGATGGAGCACCTCCACATTATGGTAGAGAAATAACGGCATTTTTAAACATGAACTATCCCAATAGGTGGATTGGACGAAACGGACCCATACATGGCCAGCTAGGTCGCTTTTTTTTATGGGGCCACCTAAAAACCCGGGTGTATAGTCAAGGTAAGCTAGATACGTGAGAAGAGCTAAGAAACAGCATAATTGAGACCACAAATTTGTTGCGCGTCGATCTAACCGACATTAATTGGCAACATTCTATAGCCAACAGGGTAGCAGCATGTATAGAAAACGGCGGATCCCACTTTCAGCAGTTTTTGTGATTTTTTTATATTTTTTCAATATTTAAATAAATAATTTTTTTTTGTTCATTATTAAGCTTTATAATTTTCTTCAATATTTTTGAAACAAAAGCGAATTAACCCATAGTTGATATGAACTTTTTTATCAGAATAACTCATAGAATACTTGGTATAAGCTTGTTGGTCGAGTCGCGGAACATCCTGTAGACAATGAGTGTCAATTTTTTGGCCATAGATTGAGAGTGAAGCGTCGAGTAACCTATGAAAACCAAAACCAGAGCCACTTTCCAGCTGTAATAATGGATGTGAGTATCACACTTTCAGCGCCTTAAGTTCAAACGGATTTAAATGGTTCTAGCTGGAACAGTTTTTCGTAGCCGCCAAAGTAAGCCAAAACTACTTCAACAAACACCAAAATATCGGTAGGTTCTCGAGGGGTAAGGGAAGTTGGAGCGCTTCAAGTGCATCAACACGTACCACACAGTGACACGCCACTGTTTTCGGATTGGGGCTCTAGAGGAGTGCCTATACTTTTGTCTACATGAAAATAATCCACTTTTTATTATCCTAATTTAATTCGCCCCATGACCAAATTTTAGCACAGGATTTTATACTACTGGAATCGACCCTACAGTTGTGTTATCCTGCCGGAAAATGAGCTAAACTCACCTTCATTTGATCTTCAGTAAAAAAAAGACATTTAATGTGTAAACAACAGCAAAAGTGGGAATACTTTCTACAATTCTTTTGTCTTGGGACGCTTGTTTGGCGATTTTTATTGTTTGCCTTTTTGGGAATTTAACAGTATCACTCAACAATTTATTTTCTAATTTTTAGATTATAACTCCTGAGCAGATATTATTACCTATAGCACTAGGGTGTCAATGAAATTAATGGTATCATGGCAAATTAAACTGGCTACAATACACTGCAATTGAAATAAGAGCCACCTTTATATCTAAAATTATATAGAAAGGTGAGATAGAAAGGAAACTAAACATATGAAACTTGAGGTAACTCGGACTTCTGCTTTACGTATTGTAATGTTTCAGGTAGAATGTGTGAAATTAAGTATTGTACACACTGAAACCTGTGATGTGATTCCTGTCTGGTTTATTCTTCTAAATTAACAAAAACAAATTAATTTTTTATGTACCAATGTTCAAAGAGAACTGACATGTGGACTTATTTAAATTTCCAATTTCGCAATTGAGAAGCAGGAGCAGGTCCACGTTCACTTTGACTGTTGATAAATTAAGCTTAGTGTAAAGGAACATTTAATTCAATTGTTAATTTAGAGATATATAAACCTTATTGTACATGAAGCAAGATGCAGGATTTATACTTTTTTCCACCACTAGCTTTAATACTGACCGTTAAATGCCAGCAAAATGACTGTAAAGTAGGTTTTCTTGTTTTGTTTATAAAACAATTGAACATTAGCTGTCTATAATGACAACGTTATGGCCGATTATTGACCGGTAAATAAAACTGTCAGTTGTCAGGAGCATTAGGCACCGTGATATCGTCATAAATACCATTTTGTTTATCGTTTTTTTTTAATCGGTTGCCACGGTAACGAAGCCTCCAGATGGATTGAAGCAATGCCACTAGACATAAGGCTTGGAAGCGATATTTTAATGGCCGCCAATGTGGTACGACGGGTCAGCTGTTCCATAAGGACTTTAGTAGTATTTTGCTCCTAGTTTTGCATTTTTCGTACATATTCAAGTTGTTTTTTGCCTAGATTTGTATAATTAACAGTTCTGTGTCTTTTCTAGAAACGTGTATTTTAGTATTAGCTGAATTAGCTCGGAATTAAAGTTTCAAAAGTTAGCAAACCATTGCCATGCCTCAAGGTTGCTGTGTAGAGAGATGCAAAAGTAATTACAAGACTGGTCCGCGAAATTCAGTGTTTAGATTTCCAGAATATGTTATTTTAAAAGAAAAGTGGATTCACGGTATTAGAAGGGATAATTTTATACCAAATAAACATAGCAAGGTAAGTTTACCTAACCTAACCTCTTACAACACTACATAAACATAAGTATAGGAACATATTCCAAAAAAACCTCTCATATTAAAAACATCAGCAGAATTTATTGGGTTTTTTATTTTCGGTATGCAAGTTACATTTTCATTCACATGAAATTCAGAGGAAAGTAACATACTTACATGTAAAAGAACTGGCCAGTCCTTAGAAGCTCTATTGTTACTATTAGATGTCCCAAGATTAATTCCAGGTAGCACTTTTTTTAAAGAATTTGTTGTGTAGGGTTTGTGCTATAGTTTGTTACAAATATGTTATCCAAATCCATCAAAGATTTTTATTATTTGTTTCCTTGGCCTAGTTGTAATCAAATTGAGAATAAAATCAACCAATTTCTGTTCGCAAAAGAAGGAATTCCTCTAGTATAAGACAAAGTGTGTAGGTAGTGTGTGCAATGAAGCAAATAGTGTTTTCTGAGGTATATTTTGTCACATATATAGTTAATTTGTTTTTTTTATTTAATATTATAATGTTTTAAAATGATCAAATGTTTTTATTTTTTCCATCTAAATCCCTATTACCAAAGCAGGCACCCTTGAAAATCAGATGGTAAGTATCTATGTAGAGCATAATGATTCGAGTTATCACATTTCAATTTTGAAGTTATTATCTTCGAAACTGAACGAGCTATCTATGTGCAAAAAAAGAAATTAATTTAAGAAGTTATACCCTCTATTTTTGTAAGGACACGTTTGAAAACCTGTCTTTATATATAAACTTTTCATCTTTTTTTATTCTAAAATACCTAAGCTGTTACACTATTGCACGCCAATTTCAGAATCCCCTGTATATAACAAATTCAGGCAAAAAGAGAAAATAGTATACTTATTCTTCAGAAGTATTAAAAATTATTGTTAGTAAACCACTACACTGTATAATAATAATATACAGTATTAAGTATTATATTAATTTAAGTGTACCCTGGTATAGTTAAATTGTTTATTTATTTACGTTTGTATTGTTTATATATATTACTAATGGTTTTATTTTTGTCCATCTAAAATCTAAACCCCCATTACCAAAGTATTCACCCAAAAAGCTTTCCAAAACTTTCGGGTTTTGAGTGGAATCGGTCGTCGAATTTTCGTACCACATATGATGACGTCACCGCTCTCCCGCTCGGTCGCTTCCAGGCCTTATATTGTCTAGGTGGCGTTGATTGAAGACGCGCCTGTTCTTAGTAATAAAATATGCGGAGCGCTATGTTACTAATTTAGGCAATTTTCTGTTGTAGATTTATTGAGTCTAGTAGTGGAAAAAATCGTATATACAACGCGGTTGTGAACTACTTATGACCCTCACGTCTTAGATGCCTCAGCACTACGCGCTTCGGGATTTAAACTTGACGTTCAGGTCATAATAATGTACTTCACAACCTTGGTTTATAATATACTATTATTTATATATTATATTTATACAGTGTGGTATTTTTTTATAGATGAGCTGTATATCGCTTGAAGCTTACTAAATCTACAGGACACTCGAGCTTTAAAATTAACTAGATTGAATTTACCCGACTAGACTTGCTAATAAAACTGGAATACACTGCTCAACTTAAAGTTCGGCACAAGCAATTTTTCGTATCATTTTCAATCAGCTGTAACTTCTTAAGCAATTAATATAATTTGCACGGTCTGAAACCTCATTTCCTCTAGATTAAAGAAGCGGATAATTTTGAAAAAAAAAACGACATTATCGTTATTATATAGGGTGTGAAACAAAGTGGTGCAAAAATTGCAAAATTTTGATGTTCTGCCATTTCGCAATAAACTTTTTTTCTTTATCGTTTTCAAGTAAGGAGTAAACCAACATCCATATCTCGAGACCTTATCGCCAGATTTTTTATTAAAGCGCTCTGAATTTTTATACAGGGCGAAATGTAAAATGTGTGAAATTCTTGTTGCTGATATTTTTAAATCGTCGTAGTTCGGGAAAACGGTAAAGAATCTTACTCTGGTTTCCCTCAGTTGTTTACATATCGTCTGCGGATTATTACTCATTCAAAAAATTTAAAAAGAAGAGCCACTTTCTTCTAATATACCAGCATTCAAAAAATATGAAACCATTATTGTTGATACTCCTAACTTATAATAGTAATATTAAATAAAATAACCAAATAACCATAAGGGGTAAATGGAAATTGAGTGATGCCGTCGCAGATAGCCAACGTCAATATATCTAGAGGTTTTTGTCATTTTTTGGTTTTTAAGGCATTATAACTTATACAGAGGGAATCAAAATGTTTTACGTAAACCTGGTACGTAATAGGGTGAAAAGTGCGGGCGGAAAGTTCTACTTTACCGCCCGTCAAGAAAAAGCCAGCCTGTCAAACAAATAAACAGATATAATTTTATTAAAACTATACCTTTTTTTTCAAGCGGACTAAAATTACGTCATTTGTTTGCTCCATACGAACACCTATAGTGGGCTTTCTAATCCTGAGACCAAAAAAGTCGTAAAAAGTCCTAGGCAGTAAAAGTAAAGTCAAAAGTCACCGCTACCGTCATGGTGGCGCATATATAAACGATTATCATTCACCAAAATTATTTGAACACTAGATGACACCAGATAGACCGATCTGAGTGTATTGCCATCTTTACATTCTTGTTGAAAAAAACAAAGGATGGGAATACTATCAGAGCGCTCGAGAGCACCACCCGAAACCTTATTAAGTTGAGTTCGGTAATTATATCCCGAGCTTGTTAAGATTTTAGGAGATGGTCTGTGTCCGGAGCCCTCGGATGGAATTACCGAACGCGGTTTAAGTCGAAATCGCATATGTTTATCAATTTTATCTGTCAATGTGATTTTTATTAATTTAGTATTGATAATAATGCTACAAATTTTTAGTTTACCATAATTTACCTAAACCACCTAAACCATTGGTTATAATTTAATACTATTAAAATCATTGAACATTGAAAACCTCAGTTCTAACAAATTCTATTTATTTTACAAATAATATAAACCATTATAATTGGGTAAGTACCCAGATCCGCTTAAAGAGGATGAGAAAAATTGCAAATTTGAAACCCTCTAAAATAGATTTCTTATTTCCTGCATGCTTGAAAAAAAAATAGTATATGTTACTAGGTGTAAAAAGTCTTATTGTGCTTCGCCCAGTTGCAGGCCTCAGCTTCGCTTCGGCCGTCAATCTCTGGCCTCAGCACGAAAAGACCCACTATTACTCCTAGTGACATAATCTACTATTTATCAAAATTTCCTTTTCATACCGCTCCCTTGATGTTTTTGGGCACAACTCGGTTAATGCTTCCTCGGCAGCTTCAGATATTTTCGCTAAAAGATTCATGATTACCGAGGATTCGTCATCGATGGAACACATTTTCGAATAGAAGAATTACAATTTTTAGTTGACTTGTTTGACAATCAAATAAAGACGTTTGTAACGGTTTTTTTACAATCGGCTTGTCGCAATCCCCTTGCTGGTGTCGTAATGGTTAATCATTCCATATTAAAAAACGTTTGTAAAAACCGAGTTAAAACTTAGCACAACGCTATAAGAGTACATTAGTTTTGCGTAAAACGTTGTACCCACCTCAGGCCGAAAGTATGATTGCGACCCTTGTCGTCATTAAAGCCCTCTGCTTCGCGTCGAGCATCAAACTTCGTCCGCGAGCCGCAATCGTATACTTTCAGCCCTTTATACGTAAATAACTATTATTCCAACCACATATGTAATGATAACATTTCTGTCTTTTTAAAATCTTGGAAGTGTCTCATTACTGGTCTAGGACGGGAAGTAATTCCTACTGTGAAGTAGTTACTTCCCGTCCTAGACCAGTAATGCACATGGAAACAAAGCGCAGAAACTTCAGAGAATTTCAGAAACCCTGATTGTTGGTTTTGCTCTATACCATAGCGACCATCAAAATTCCGCCTCCTGAGTGAAGATTTGAGCCAGAATATTATATGAATAAATAATATTCAAGAACATTTTTTGATGTTATGCAGAAAGTGTGGTTGAAAATAAATAGTATACATATACTCGAAGGGAAGCTTCATTACTGTCTCGAGATTTTATTTATCTCGACGCTACGCTCGATAAATAACATCTCTGGACAGTAATGACAGAGTTCCCATCTCGTATTGTAATATACTATTTTTCAAATTGTCGTAATTCGCCGACAAGTTGACAGATTATTATTATTATTCTTTGGATCGGAAGCATTATCTGCAAATTGTTTCCCACCAAGAGAGTTTTCAAAAGTGGTTACTACAGGTACGGAGATGACAAAATAAGTATACGAGGCGAGTCATAATGGGAGGTCGAAAATGAAATCTTATATTCTTTAGTCGATTTTAAGGGGGGTCTGTCATACAATTGTGTTACCTATCGAGCTTAAAAAAGTTAGAAGGTGTTGAAATTAGAAATTCAAAATGCATATGTATTGATTATTCCGAAAGCGTAAGAGATAGTTAATTGAAATTTTGTACGTTTTGAATGCTATGGAAGGCGCACATGTTGGCTGTCTGCAACGGCATCTCTTAATTTCCCTTTGCCTCTAGAAAGGTTATTTTATTCAATATTGCTATCATAAGTCACGAGTATCAACAATAATGGCATCATATTTTTTGAATGCTAGTTCACTAGAAAAAACTGCACCTATTTTCAAATTCTTAGAATGGGGAACAATCCGCAGACAATATGTCAACAAATGAGGGAAAACACCTTAAGATTCTTTGCCAGGTTTCCAAACTACGATGATTTACAAATATTAGCAACAAAAATTTCAGACATTTTACGTTTCGCTCTGTATAAAAATTCAGAGTGCTTTAATAAAAACTCTGGCGAAAAGGACCCGAGATATGGATGTTGGCTTACCACTTACCTGAAAACGATAAGGAAAAAAAAGTTTAAGGCGAAATGGCAGAACATCAAAATTTTGCATCACTTTATTTCACACCCTACATAATAAAGATAATGTCGGTTTTTTTTCAACATTACTCGCTTCCTTAATCTAGAGGAAATGAGGTTTTAGAACATGCAAATTTTATTTAAAACAACTGATTGCTTCAAAAGTTACAGCTGATTGAAAATGACACGAAAACTTGTACCGAACTTTATGTTGAGCAGTTTATATGTGACATTAGCAGGAAGCAGAAGGTATAACTATTTTAAACCATTCTACAATTACAACCTCATTTACCATGAAAAAGTGTCAGCTGACGGATGTAATGACAGCTGACAGTATCCTGCTCCTTGAAGTCAAATGAAGGTGATTTTTAACATATTTTCCAGTCGACAAAAGTACGCACCCCCCTCTAAAGTGCACTTAGGCTATTCCCGTCCTTTGTTTTCGCAATAAGAATATAAAAATGGCAATTACTTTTAGAGTTGTTCAAAATTAAGGGGCAGAGCTTGCCAGCCGGTGCAGCGCTTCTGTTGCGTTTCGATCTGCACTTTCCAATGTTATGTTTATATTAAATTCAATTGTCCATAACATGCTTTGGTTCTCTGTTGGAACAAACTCTATGATGCAAAACTATAATTGAACGCAGCATCGTTGTCACAACAGCCCCATTATAATAATAAAGTTTTATTATACAACCAAAGATTTAACAGATGCAGCTTTAACAACATAACACCAAGGCTGTTTCCGAACCAAGCCATTTCTATTGGAAAACCCTTTATTGTAGTACTCTCTGATGTTTCCCAAAAATAATTTCGTACTTACCTTCATCGGTCGAATTTTCATCACTGCACAATATCATGTCCTCGAAATAAGCAGTGGAATCGGATTGGCTAAAGTTGTCGCCCTCGGGTGGCATCAGTCGCTTTAAGGAGCACGCTTTCCGATAACTGACAATGGAAAGATAAAACAAAAGGTGGTTAAGAGGCGCGGCGCTGAGCACTCGAGCAACGCGTTGGAGAGCTGTGAATTGGCCTAGAATTGCCAGGGGTGCCGGCTCAATCTGAAAAGAACAACGCAATTATAAAGTTAGGCCTGACGTTATGTTTTTTCTCGAAGTTAACTAAACAGGTAAATTTTGATTATGGAGTTATTCGAAAACTGTGGGATAACATTGGTTAAGGAGGGGTTAGGCCTGTTATTTTTAACTAAAATGTGACAAGCAATAGAGTCCGGTAAAAATTAGATAATCTTTTACATCTCCAATGTAGCTTAACAATACCTAATTTACAAGCCGAGTTTATAGTTTAGGTGCTGGTTGCTATTAGGTATTACGGAATTCCGAGGTATTTTGAATATTACAAGGAGGGCAACGTTAAAGTCAAAAAATGTGCGGAATAGTCGCATTGGTACAAAAAATATTTAAACAATTAATGTACAGGGTGTTTCTTTTATGTGTTCCCACCACTGCTCCGGAAGGTAAGATTTACAAGGTAACTTAAATCAGGAAAAAGTCGCCTTTTGTTCAGTTATTTTTATATTCCACTTCGAGGTTGCCACATTTTTAGTGGTTTTCAAGTTATTTGAAAAATACAAACAATTTTCAAAACTCCAATCTCCTGTATTTTGTGAACTACACCATTTTCACATGTAGTTTAGAAAGTATCATTTGTATTTTAGAACAGTCACTTGGATTTCAGAATGTATCACTTGTATTTCAGAATAGTGATTTTGATTTTAGAAATCGTCAATTGTATTTCAGAATAGTCACTTGTAATTCAGAAAACTACACTTGAAGAATTTCAGAACAGTCATTTAGATTTTAGAATATATCACTTGTATTTCAGAAGGCGTCACTTGTAGTTTAGAAGATATCACTTGAATTTCAGAAAATTGTTTTGGAAATAAAATTTGTTTTTTGCATTTGTGTGGAGTTCTTTAAAAAGGTAAGTACAGTGCAAAAGTGAAGGTAAGAAACCACTTTAACACAATATAATTTCTACATACATAAAAAATTGAACTTTATTCACACCACTTAGCACTTCTATTAATGCTGCCGTCTTAGTAATGGAAGATATACCAGTTGGACTAAATTTTATATTTGCCAAGAGTAAATTGTTGTCATTGTTAAATTTTATGTGTATATTAAGTATAATTTATACAATATAAAAAAAGGAAACTCTGTTGTAGCCGCATCGGATGCTTTTTCATTGCGATTCTGAAGATAGTACGTAATTCATTAATTTTCTGAAATTTAAATGACGAATTCTGAAATACATCTGAACTTTTCTGAAATACAAGTGACGTTTTCTAAAATACAAATGATACTTTCTAAACTACATGTGAAAATGGTGTAGTTGCAATAGAAGAAAACTTTTAAATTGAATGTGTAATAGCTTTTTAATCTCTACACAATGGCATATCGCATGTCATTATGTGTCTTTTATTAACCGAGTTATCGTTACCAACTCAATTTTTTTTAAATACGGATCTGAATTATTTATTCCATATTTCTAAAGCGCTCGTCATTCGTCAAAGTTTAATGTATTATTTGAATAAATTCATGATCGCTTTTACCTAGAAAATCCATCATTATAAGAACTATCTATTTAATTAGTATAAAAACGTGCGATACGGAATTATCTTATTAAGCTAACTATCTTAAATGTTTAAAATGCCTTCCGTTCTCCCTCAAACTTAACTGCACACTATTTATTAAGTTTCATCTGTATATTACTTAGACCATTATTGTTAAGAATTTTGAAATTTACCTACCCTAAAATTATCAACATACAAATCTAAGAAAAAATAAATGTATTATGCCTACCGAGAACAGTTTATAGCAGGGTTATAGCGAAAAGCTATAATTGCATTTAACGCACTTTTGAGAAAAATGCTTTCAAACTTTTTTGCTACATTAAAATTGTGGCTACAAAATAAATTTATCTATAACAGAATTAAAAAAATTATAGAAATTTTTTAATGAAGTAGCTAAATACAAATCTAAATACAAAGCAATTTAAGCTAAATACTTAAAAAAATATGATGCACTTATACTGTTTTGCACAAAGGTACCAAATCATTTAGTTCAAGTTCACACGACTCATATTAAGACAAAACATAAAATATACCTATGTCCGTATACCATATTCCATTATTTTCTGCATAATTTACCCTGTATAACATCGATGGCAATTGTGGTTTACTTGTCGTCAAAACAGATACGGTAAATACAGAATTGGAAGGTGCATAACTAAAATCGGCAATTTGAAAGCTGGCCAATAATATCGCTTGACATGTTTTTTTTAACCAATACAGTCAAACAAATTACTAACTGGTATTTTTAGTCGCAATTGCTTTCAATAAGCTTTAAGATTTCGTCAAATTAAAGTTGCGTCGTTGTCAATTTTCAATACGTGTATCAATATTTTAAGTGTATGAAAGAGTAAAAGAATCTCAAAATGCCGAAAGTAATCAACAAGAAAATTGGATTTTTTGTAAAAAAGAGCTTTCCAAAAAAAGGTTTGCAATATTTTTGAGGTAAGTATGCATACAAGTATAAATTTTTCTTGTATTGGCTGTAGGACCTATTTGAGGACTAGAAATACTACTAAATGTCATCATTCATGAGCAGTTAATAATGGTTTAAGTATAAAAGTATTATGTACTATAGTTAATTGCTTTTTGTAGTTTACTTAGTATAGAATAGAGAAATTCAACAATAATAACTTTTTCCACGACCATGTAAACATAAACAACTTTCGTCATACCTTGCCCTAGCCGAAAACGTAACTTTCGTCTCTAGCGAGAGAAAATCCCATAACATTAACTTTCGTCTCTAGTGACGAAAGTAAGTTGTTCTAATTTCACCTGTATATCGCCAATTAAATGCGACTTAACTGGTCTAATCTTATTAAATACCATGGAAAATGGGGATATCATACAAAAACATATATATTTTGCCTACCCGGACCTCAGAAAAGTGAATCAAAGTGTTGAAATTTGACCAAACTGAACTCATTGACAGTCGAGGTGTCATGTTGACAATGACGCGCCTTTATTTTTGAAACAAATACTCTATATATATTATATAGAGATTGTTTTTAAAGTTAATGAAGGCTTAATGATAGCATGGTCGAAGAAAAAGTATAGTGTTTTACTCGTCAAAAAAGCATTTCAAAACCTGTCAAAAAATGCTATTTTCGTCACTCGTTAAACAATATACTATTATTAACCAGGATATGCAAAGCAAAATAACCTAGGTAAATACCAGCACCCCCGACACACAAAAACGTCTACACGACAGTACTACATTTCACATGTCAGTTAACTCCGCTCCTCGGCCCTCGCACAAATTCACCATCCAGCTGCCACCTATTGATGGGCTGAACGTCAGGCTTGAAACCTTGAGATGCAAACATTACAAAAAGTGCGCCAGGCGGAAAGGAAAATCATAGAAGAAGAAATTTCGAGTGCTAGTGAAGTGCTCAACCAGAAAAGCTGAAGGTTTCCTGACCCGCGATGATTAGCTGCAAAGCGACTCACATCCAGAAGATTTCCTGGAATAGAAGAGTAGTAACACTAACACCAATAAGCCATTCACATTTAAATTGCCTCGTGTAGGGGTGCCAGGAAGCGCTTTCATACACGACCTGTAAGGAAATTACTTATTAGGTACCAGGGACTCATTAATTATTTTGCAAAAGTCTAATTTTTCATATACGAGTACATATTTCGCTTGAGTTTACAAAAGACATCATCACGTTCGCTCAGTGCTACTGCGCTATTATATACCGACTGGAACCTTAGCTTCGCAAATAACAAATTGTATAGAGTTCCAAAAACTTCTCTACCAAATGCCTAATAGATCACGCATATTCTGGTTGTTTTGGTAAAGATAAAAATATCTAGAAGCAGTTCCAGTTTAAGCTAAACAAAGAAAATAATTGAATCTAATTTATTAAATAGATGGGTTTTCAATATACCTTTATATGTTCTTTATTTTTAGGTGAGTACCTACTAGAACTGTACACGGTATCCCATTTTCGGCACTTTTGCGGGGTACCTCCCTTATTTTTAAAGATGAAAGGTTGCGGTTTTCGCGACAGTGTGCTACTTTTTTTGTGAAACTAAAGATGGCGCCAGCAGAATTTTCATAGCCCTTTTCGTTTTTGAGATACAGGGTCCAATTGAAAAGTATCGCTTTTGAGGCACCTCCCGTATCACAGTTATCTTTAAACTTAAGAGGAGAAGGTACAAATATGTGCTCCCATTTTGTTTTTATATATGTGACACATTTTTGGTGTGTATAACGTTTTTTGTTTTTTACCGGACAAGTAGAACCCCAATAACATTATGCTGGTATTTATTTATCTTTTTACAAAGATATTTCTTTAATTTTATTTTATTTAAAAAAGAATGACATTAACGCAGTAATTGAAAACGTGCTACAAATATGGGCTACGAAAGAAAATACCTACAAAAATTTATTTATGCATTTTATTCAAATGCAAAATTCGAAAGAATTTGGAGCAGTTGCTCAGTTGCTACAAATAACACCTTAATAATAAGTGCGACAAAAGTCACAAACATAATCATCTCTGTCAGCGCCTGCACAAGAAAATAACTACCTCTGCAAAATTCCCAAACACCTGTTAATGTAAATCATATCCAAACAAAGCTACGCAAGTCAAAGCAGGAATTTAGGAATCAGTGGGTGCGTACATATGCTAAAGTAAATGTAATTGTCTCATTAATGAGATGGCCCTAGATCCACGTGAATACTAGAGTGCATGTAATGAGAGTGTGGCCATAAGGACTTGTCTGCCATGTTTTTTCCAAGGTTAACATTGTTCTTATGGGCGAAAGCCTTCAAATGATTTTTTTTCAGACAAACAATGAACTATAATTCTTTCTTCCTACTAATAAGTAAACGCTTTAGTTCAAGATACATTATGAGCAATTGATAATTGTTGAAGAATTCACAAATCCCCACAACAAGCCTTTTAAGTAGAGGTAATTTTTGAATATCCCGCCACTTTTAGATGACGTTTATCCATCATCGAGTTGACGTACTGAGTATTGACAGCCGACGGACTTCCAAATTGCTCTTAGAGTATTCTTGTTCTTAAATTCATATTGAGGAAACAAAGGACAGGTATATTCCCAGGGCGTAGTAGGGCCATGACCCGAAAATGCATCAAAATGCCATATACCATATATGTCAATCTGACCATTGACTTCTGACTTTGGAAAAAACATGACGGCACCAATAGAAAGCGATACCACCTTATGCCCACACTCTCATTACAGGCACTCTAGTGAATACCACCATATTTGTACGTTCTCCTCTATCAAAGAAGTTAAAACGCAGTCTTAAACATTTTTTTCCGTAGAATCCAGTGGCGTAGTCAGTTCTTTCCTAGCAACTTCAGTTTTTGAGTTACGAAGCAAATATGTGTTTTTTAAATGGAACACCCTGTATATTATTTTTTTAGTTTATTATTCATAATGTGGGCTTTCCAAAAATATATAATTGTATGCAATTATTTTCAAAACAAAGCTCAGAATTTAAGATTTTCTTAAATTTTCATTTTTGTCCAATTCGGAAGTAGTAGGCTATGGCTAAAATGTATTAAAAACAAAATCCATGTAAGTAATAATTATTCTAATTTATAACACCTTCAAATTTAATTCAAAAGATCTTTTTTAAAGCTCAGTTATTAGTTATTTATTACAGCATTTTAATGTAATTAAGTAAACAGTTTTTAAAGGTGGTTTTCAAAATGACGGTCATTTTCCTATATGCAAAATTGGCACATTTTTGTTATTCTTCTAATCGCGTTAAAAAGAATCATAGGCCTTCTTTGCAAATTTTGGAAAGTTAAATTGATTGCCGCAAGAAGCTCCGCGCGAGACTCATATTGTGTTTTATAGATTTAATTTTGCACGAAACCCCATAAAAAAAATCCAAAATTGAAAGATCGGGAGATCGAAGGGGCCATCTCACAGGTCCGTAGGTACCAATCTACCTTTGAGGAAACTTATAGTCTAAAAATTCCCTTAAAAGGGCAGAGTTGTGGCGTGGGGCACCGTTTTGTTGAAAAAAAAAAGGACATTATAAAATTCCCGCACTTGAAAAATAACATTTATCAGATCATATAACGAGTCTGCCAAAAGATTCATCAGTGTGGATTTGTTGTGAATACCATTGGCAAAACAACATTCTGCGCTCGGCATACCAAGGGTGTAAACGTTGAACTATGTGGAATTTATAGGGGTGATACTTATATTTTTTTTAAATTCTTTGAGCATCAGACTTGGATACACCAGTTGCTTCCTCTATATGCTTGCAAGAAGATGCAGGCTTCTACATAACTAAGGTTACCACCTTTAAAGAAGACTCAACCCGGAGATTTTGCAACGAAGCTACAAATAGCTCCGAAGGCGAAAACTTTGAGGTGCCACGCCCAGTTTTTGGTAAATTGTGACAAACTTCCTACACGGTAGGCACGTAGACTTCTAGATTCTTGCACCCTTGTGTCCCTTAAGTTGTTTTGAATTTCATCACCGCCAAATGTTAATTGAATTAATATTTCTTGAAGCAGATATTTTGTTTTTAAAGAACAAGCACTTTTTTCACAACTCATAAAAGCTCAAGTCCAATATCCTAATCTGAAGTACTGTCCTTTCAAAAAAATGGTTTACGGCTCACTTCAGCTTACTAAAGTTGCTGCGTTGTTGTCAAATATTTTATCTATTTCTTGGCATCAAAATAATAATTTCCGGAGAAAATTTCAAGTAATCCGGAGCCCGGAGACATTATATCAAAAACCGTAGTGTCCGGGTGAAACCCGGAGAGGTGGCAACCCTATACATAACCCAATACGTTTATTCCTTTTCTGTCTCTATCTTGTTTGGAGTATGCATTAGGCCTGGGCTGGATAAATGATTCGTGCTCTACTAGATTTGATTTAATTCGGGCAAATGTCTGGGAAAGGTTGCCTTCTCTCTGGATATCTAATATACAGGGTGGACCAGGTTTTTGGTGCCAAACTTTAAGGAGGTATTCTACGTCCAAAAATAACCCTAGTTTGCTATATAAACCATAGTCTAAAAATACTCCGTTACGGAAATACAGGGTGTTAAAGTTTTTTTTGAAAAACCAAAAAATTGATTTTTTTCTGAAACTGCCAGAGATATTTTTATGAAATTTTACAGGTGTCAATAGCGATGAAAGACTTAAGTTTTGCAATACAAAAGGCCTTTTCAGCTTTACCAGTGGCGTGCACTGCGGCTCGTGACTGGCTATTTTTCAACAAAAAAGTGGTACGCTACTGGTTTTTCTGAAGATAAAAAGTATATTTGAGGTACCTGTTCAATTTGAAAGAAAAAAGGCCCCTTGGCTTTTTTTCGTAGAGCACACCGTTTAATAATAATAAAATATTTTTAAATGTTTGTGTTTAAATGGATTACCTAGCTATTTCTTAATTGCATACCACCTTGATGATGTTAGCGGCAGTTTCCATGACAATATTTGACAAATTTAACATAACTAATTTCTGTAAGGTTCATTAGTGTCAAAATGCCGTTTAGATTTTCAAATAGAGAAATAGCGGATATCCATTTTGTGTACGGATTTGCTAACGGAAACTCAAGGGCGGCCGCCAGAGAATACAGAAGGAGATATCCGCAAAGAACGCATCCTAGTCGTAAAATGTTCGCAAAAGTCCATCAGCAATTAATGGAGAAAGGTTTAAGGAATTCGCATGAGGATCGAGATGCAAACCAAAACCAACAACAAAGAAGAATTTCTCAACAGATATTAAATGAATTTGACAGAAATCCAACAACGAGTTCCCGTATTGCTTCTCGTATTCTTCGCACCTCAAAATCCAATATACTTCGTACTCTTAGACGAGATCATCGGCGTCCATTTCACCTACAACCTGTTCAAGGGCTACATCCAGGAGACCAAGAAAAAAGAATTACTTATTGTAGGTGGATCCTTTACGCAGTTCAAGAAAATAGGGATTTTTTGAACAACATACAGTGGTCTGACGAGTGCTGCTTTACCCGCCGCGGCGTAGTTAATTTGCATAATCAACATGTATGGGACCATGAAAATCCTCACGCCATTAGACCTCGAAATTTTCAAGTTGAATTTAGCTTAAATGTGTGGATAGGGGTTTACAACAACCATTTATTTGGACCCTACTTTTTACCTCGACGTTTGAACTCAGAAAACTTCTTAGAGTTTTTAGAAACGGAAACTCCGAATATGTGGGAAGAAATACCGATACTTTTAAGACAGAATGCATGGTTTCAGCTTGACGGTTGTCCCGCTCATTTTGGCAGAAATGTCAGAAATTGGCTGGACAATCATTTTCCGGATAGGTGGATTGGTAGAGGGGGTCCAGTTACATGGCCACCACGGTCTCCGGATCTTACCGTGTTAGACTTTTTTGTGTGGGGTTTTTTAAAAGAGAAAGTTTATGCGACTCCTGTCAATACGGAAGAAGAACTTATGAACCGCATAAGATATGGTTGCAATCAAATATTACCACATCTAGTACATTTAAATCGGTCTATTATACGTCGATGCCAGTTGTGCATTGAAAATAATGGTTCCCATTTTGAACAATTTTTATAACTGTTTTTGTTATGTTTTCAATGATTGTTTTAGTTACTTTTAGTTTTTAATTCTGAAAATAAATATTGTTACAACACAGTTAAAAAAAATAAGCTTGGCTGTTTTAGGTTGCCATGAATAGCTACGCCAACAAGGCGTGGCAAATATTGATTATCTGGCGGTACGCAAGTAACAAAATTAATAATCTATTAAAAGTGTGGTATGCAATTAAAAAATAGCTAGGTAACCCATTTAAACACAAACATTTAAAAATATTTTATTATTATTAAACGGTGTGCCCTACGAAAAAAAGTCAAGGGGCCTTTTTTCTTTCAAATTGAACAAGGACCTCAAATATACTTTTTATCTTCAGAAAAACCAGTAGCGTATCACTTTTTTGTTGAAAAATAGCCAGTCACGAGCCTCAGTGCACGCCACTGGTAACGCTGAAAAGGCCTTTTCTATTGCAAAACTTGAGTCTTTCATCGCTATTGACACCTGTAAAATTTCATAAAAATATCTCTGGCAGTTTCAGAAAAAAATCAATTTTTTGGTTTTTCAAAAAAAACTTTAACACCCTGTATTTCCGTAACGGAGTATTTTTAGACTATGGTTTATATAGCAAACTAGGGTTATTTTTGGACGTAGAATACCTCCTTAAAGTTTGGCACCAAAAACCTGGTCCACCCTGTATAAGTCCTAACCATAGCGCGCAAAATACTTTACCATTGGAAATATACTTCCGAAGCTTCTTGGGGATTTTCATTAGATTGTATAAAACAAACCAACATATCATACTTCTCGTAATCTTCGTAAACCGCCATTATTGTAACAAAATTAATTTTTTGTACGACCTGTCTATTCTGGCATGTTTACCGTACCTGCTTTCGAATCAGTAAGGACAAGTTCCCAGTTGCTAAGGCTAACAAAACAGCAAGTGATTTACTTACTGTTCTAGAACGGTAAGTAAAATGTGGGGTTAATCCGATATTTTAAAGGCGTTCAAGCATCAATTCAGCTACTCACTTTGACTTGACTTTTGCGGTATTAACGAAGAACGTCCTTCTTGCCATGCATTTTCAATATCTGATTCTTCCGATTCAGACATCTCGTCACACAAGGATTGCAGTTTCAACCAGAACACACGAAATTAATAGTTTGTAATTCAGAAGTTGACGCAAATTGATTAATATTTTGACATCAATAAAGAGAAGGATCATTCACATCCTTAGCAACTAAATAATGGGCACACATATAGCCACCCGTCTGGTGCTGGTTATGTCGATCTGAATAATATTGTCGTGTATTTTTCAAAATTCCATTACTTAAAAAATTATTATGAGTACGCAAAACTGGTCGTACAAAAAATAGTATAAGCATCACAAACAGTAATAGTGTTACCGGTCTCAGGCAAATTGGAGGCTGAGCAAAGCGAAACTTTGTCTTCAACCCGTAAAACTTCCTTACTGTTCTTGATACTTAATATACTATTATTGCTAATAACCGTCAAAGTTTAATAATTAAATTAACCGTTAAAAACACATAAATTAGTTATCGCAAGAGTTAATAACTATGAACAAATCAATTGCCTTAAAATCTGGAATAATTGGAAGAGTCTGGCATCAATGTAGCCTTAAGAGTATACAATATCCATAACCTTAAACCTATTTATCAATCACTGTCAGTGTTCGTTATATATACTGGGTGAAATATGTCAAATTTCCAAGGCTAACGAGATGCAAAAAATACTGGAACAGAATATATTTATTGTTTTAAACAAAAGTTGAAAATAATGTTTTAATTATTAGTCATAATCGGATGATATATCGTCGTTATCTTCATCTCCCTCTTCATCGATAAATGTGGGATTTGCCCGAGAACTAGGCCCAGCTTTCATGGCTGGTGCTGGTAAAGTCATTTTTTTTTCATTAAGTCTTTTTTTAACATTATCATATTTTTATAAAATTCATGACAAACTGGCGGTGTATAATCCAAGAGTCTTTGCAAGTTTTCCAGTTTTTCTGTTTTTATAGCAACTGAGGTCTTGTGAAGAGGTACTTTTTATCAGGTATGAGGGTCGGCCAGGAACAAGCAATCCAGGAACATATTTTAGAAATGGATATGAAACATCTAAGACTGGTTTGAACTCAAACGAAAATGCCTCAGTGCTTTTGCCACATTTAAAATATCTTAATATATTTAATTTTATTGGCTCCCTGGTCATGTTGTAAACAATAATTTGGACTGATTGAACCGTTTTATTTGATCTTTTAGAAATGACGAGCGCTTACGAAATACGAAATAAAAATTCCAGGACCTTATTTAAAAAAAATGAGTTGATAGCGATAACTTAGTTATTAAAAGACACATAATGACACGCAATATGCCATTTTGTAGAAAAACTTATTACACTTTATAATTAAACATTTTCTTCTATCATGAATACTTCAAGAAATGCAGCAGATTGAAGTTTTGAGAAATTTTCACATTTTTCTAAATAACTCGGCAACCACTGAAAATGTGGCAACCACAAATTTGAATCGGAGCTCAAACCGTTTCGGTGTTTCCACCATTGCTAGGGGCAATGGTGGGAACGCATAGGAGAAACACCTGGTATATATGATAGGATCCTCTAACAAAAAAAAAAAAAACAAAACAATAATGTCAAATTTATTTATATCGTCGTAGTTATCGCTGTCACCTGTTAAGTCAGCTAGGTTGGCAGTGCCTCTCTCAATTTCTCAAACTAAGCCTTTTTGGAAACATTTAAATATGTATTGAATACCGCAACGGCCCTTTTCGCAAGTTCGGGAGACTCAAAGGCAAAGTAAAACTCTAGTTCAGTTTTACTTTGCTTTTGGTTAGGTTGATTCAGGTTAGTTCAGTTATGTTTTTTTTTGGTTTGGTGAGTAAAGTTATACTTGTCCTTTAGTGCGGCCCGTCAGGGTGAATTCAGTTTTACTTTGTCTTTGGCTAGTTTAGGTTAGTTCAGTTCTATTTTTCTTTTGGTTAGGTTAGATCATTTATGTTTTTCCTTTGGTTTGGTTAGTTTAGTTTTACTTGTTGTATATGGCGGCTAGTTAGGGCCGCTTCTGGACTTTGGGGGCCTATTGATTGCTGCACATAAGTGGTTATAATAAGTGGTCTGTTGGTTAGATTAGTTGAGGTTAGTTCAGTTTTACTTTTCCTTTGGTTAGTTAGTTCAGGTTAAGTATGTTAGTCTAGGTTGGTTATTTCTTTATTTTTTTATTTTCTTTAAATTCGGCAACGTTGGATAGGAGCAGTACAAAAGTCTGTCATTGCCATAAATGTCATCTCAAATTTGGTTTCTTGGAAGACAAAAAGATTTTCAATTTAATTCGGGTTATAATTATTTAACGAAATCAAATAAAAATCTTTATCTTTTTCATATATACCTTATTTTTTTATTATGTTTTGATACAAATATAAATATTTCGTTTCTTTTTTGCTTTAAACTACATAAGTTGATGCTCTCTTTGTTGAAATTTAAAAAAACCTCGAAATTCCATAATACTTAATACCGGCGAAACCCATAGTTGATTTTAAGTTAAATAGAACTATAACATATCCCGCTTAGTAAAAGTTGGCTTGGAAGTTGCTTAATATGGTTATTACTTAGTAAAAACTAACAAGATTGCCGTATCTAATAGCTACATGATCAGGAAGACATTGAATTAATTATTATCATGTAAAATAAAATCACCCTAATTGATTTGATCTTTTTATAACAACAAGACTATTTTAACCATTTTAGACAATAAGTTAGTAAGATTTTAGCAACATTTTCCTACTTTGCTAGTTGAGTAAGGGATGCAGGGTGAAAATGCACGTAATTACTTAATCATCATTTAAGTGTTAATGTGACCTTACCGAACGAGTTTTGTTTATTATTAGAGTTAAAAAAATCGATAGGTAATAAAAACGAAAAAAAAATTGATTGTAGTCAAAATTATGGTACTTACCGTTACGACGCTGCCGACGGTTCCTCCACACACTTCCAAACTGAGATCATCGAACAAATCCGACAACAGCGCTAACGCCTTGGTAGCCAAGGCAACGCTTAACACTCCAAAACATTGTTGGAATTTTTGAAGGCCAGACCGGGCTGATCCTCCACTCCCCGAGGCGCTGGGAGCCGAATCACGGGGCTGCAAATAAAAAAAGAACATAAAACTAAAAAAAGTAGTCAGTATACAAGGTTCTCCTGTCAGGTTAGAGGGTTTCAATAGCTTAAAAATTAATTTCTTTTCCCTAAAAACTAAAGTTGACGTGTTCGAGCGATCTTCCATGTGTACTCGAAGTGGCCACATGACCAGAAGTCAAACATGAAGCAGAACAGAACATCTTCTTATACTCCGACAGTCAGGCGGCACTGCGAGTCATCTGCAGGACGAGTTCAAAGCTCGTTCAGGACTGCAGGGATGTTCTGGAATTACCCGCAGAAACAAAAAGGGTAACTCTGGGATGGGTTCCTGGATATACGGGCATCGAGGGAAACGAGTGCGCCGATAAATCGGCCAAGCGTGGTTCCGGCAGTGGACCGGAGCCATGTCTAGTAGTAAGCAATAGATACGTCTCTCACACGCCAAATGAGTGGGCATGGAAAACTACAAGGACAAACTGGACACAGTCAGGAATATGTAGACAGACCAAGGAAATCTACCCTAACCAGAATAGATCCAAGGCCTCGTGGCTACTTGGGAGAAGTCGGCAGTGCCTGGGAGACCTTGTAGGAATCCTCACTGGCGCCTGCAGACTAAACAGACACATGCACCTCCTAAGAGTGGTGACAGTCCACTCGGCACCCACTGTAGTGCAGGGCAAGAGTCGTCATACCACTTTCTGAGAGGAGCTTTCGAGTTTGAGATGGGTCGGGATACTCTCCTTCATTAGGTGGACCGGTCGACTCCCTCGAGGGTCTAGACGAAGTAGGAAAGGATGGATCGGGGGACTGTGAAAAGGGCCTTTAAGGCCTAGTCGCAAGGCGTCGCTCCCCTTCTCAATTTACCTTCTTAACCTACTTACGCGTTTTAATTATTTTTTATTGTCCTCCACAGATTTAAATAGTTGAAAAATAGAATATTATAAACCAAAGTTGTGAAGTACATTATTAGGACCCTAACGTCAACTTTAAAGAGACGTGAGGGTCATAAGCAGTTCACAACCGCGGTGTATATACGATTTTTTCCACTACTAGAATCGATAAATCTACAACAGAAAATTGCCTAAATTAGTAAGATAGCGCTCCGCATATTTTATTACTAAGAACAGACGCGTCTTCAAGCCATATGGAGGCTTCGTTACTGTGGCAACCGATAAACAAAATCGCCGTACGACGATATCACGGCGCGTAATGCGTCTGACAACTGACAACTTTATTTACCAGAGAAATAATCGGTCATAACGTTGTCATTATAGACCGCTTATGTTCAATTGTTTTATAAGCAAAACGAGAAAACCCACTTTACAGTCATTCTGCTGGCCTTTAACGGTCCGTATTAAAGCTAGTAGTGGAAAAACTTTTTTAAAATATAAATTTTATCTTATCGACTAAAACGATACATTTGTTTTAACTTTGACCTACATTACTATACGTCAATAAAACGTCATCAATTGAAACCAACTGTGACCACTAACAAAAATGTCTGTTATTTTTAAGTTAAAAAGGACCATAACTAGCAGTGAAATGAAAATGCTTATAGGCAGCAGTGCTAGTGTAGGTTAGCTAAAACCGTGGTGCCATATGCCATATGAATTCTAATTCTGTTCCAGTTGTTAGAATGCTGTTAGACCTAAGACTATAAATAAATTGTTTTCGACGTTTCGACATATCACCTCCTTTTATACATCATCACAAGTTTTTCTCTATAATTTTACAGTAGTTTAGGATAAACAAAAGAAGCGTTCGGGTATTTCCTAAACAATTGGCGCTCCAACTCGCGCGGGACTTTGCACAAAAAAAAAAAAAAAAAAAAAAAAAAAAAAAAAAAATGTCAGAGCACACCATAAAATACACTTATGCAGCTGCAGTACAAATAGTAATACTTTTTGTCATGTTTTCTTTTTAACGAACGAAAACAATAATAAAATAGCGTGACACAAATATTACCTGTTGGGTTTGTTTGCTGGGGCTAGGTCTTCCCTTTTCCGCAGAATCCCTTTCCCTTGACTCTCTGCTAGAGAGATGCGTAGACGGTTTGTCGCAAGAACTGCCACTGGTAGTCTGAGTTAGGTGCGTCTGTAAGCCGGATACCAATACCCAAGCGCCCGCAAGAAGGTAATTTTGGTAGGCCTAAACATAAGTAACACAAAAACATGACAGTCCGTTATATAACTATAATATAATTTTATCCTTTGTAATATGCTGATATGTCCGATACTAAGACTGTGAAAAAAAGCTGAAATAGCACCTTGTGAAAAAGATCTTCGTTGATGTTTGTGAAGTGACTTCCAAAATTTTTTTATCTGAATATGTTATAACTCTATTTGTAGTTTCATTTGAATTGTATCTTGTATTTAATGTTTGTTTGGCATACTCACGCAGTGCGCTTTTTAAAAAGTAAAACTTTCGTTTCAGCCTTGAGAAAGACACTAATATATTTCTTAAAAAACGTCGGCATTTCACAAAGTGCAAACATGCTTTTATTTAATGTCTCACCTGTCTATTTAATGATCGTAAAGCACTCCATATCCACTAATAATTCTGGTTAATGATAGGATCGCGGATTACTTAGATTTTAAATAAAGTGTCGGGATTTAATCAGCTATTGGTAGAATGTATTAGAACAATTCTAATAAACTTATATGAAGAAATAATGCAATTGACCAGTTACTTACGTGTCCACCAGCTCTGGTAGATGTCTTGATAATATTCCCGATATACGAGTACATGCTCAAAGCTTCTTCAACTAATTTAACAGCATTGGAGTCCAAGTCTTCCTCTTTCAGACTTGCTGCTTGTGCCTAGGGACAAAAATGTACCAAAAATATATAAAGCTTTTGAAGACAAATTTTAAGGTATCGCCAATATTAATAGGTATGTTTCGGCGATTTAAATGAATCAGTTTACAAAAAGAAACTTGCTCAAAAGGACAACTTTAGTTAATGCGTAGTTGTAGAAAGATAATTACAGCTGTTGGAGTTTAGTGACAGAATTGGTAAGTAGGCTACTATAAGAGCGGCATAAAAAGGCTACAAAAATATAGTAAGTACAACAGAACGAGGCAAGAGGATACCATATGAGGATAAAAATGCTAATCAGGTGCTTCATATGGGCAGAGGGGTCATTCGAGACTGTTTACCGGCGTGTAAAATTTTGGGTACAAAAAAATATATATAAACTAAGAATCAAATGAAACGATACACCTCAAATTTTGAACTTTAAAACTGCCTATCTCTAAAGCTACTCAACCGATTTTCGTTGGCGATGCCATTTTGGTAAGATCCATGTATAGACTGATTTAATTGGTTATGGACTCGGTTATATGCTTTGCAAGTTTCCTAATACAGGGTTCAACAAAACTTGATGCATTTTTTTACACATTTTTGAGCACATAACTTTGCGGAAAAAAAACAGAAATTTTTTTACTACGGAAGTATGTGGAGACCTCGGAACATGTTTGGTGTTTTTTGGATATTTTGCCTGGTTCCGTAGAAATTTAGTTTTTTTCTATAAAAGAGGTATCATTTAACACTGGGGCTCCAATTTGCCCCATAATACAAATATTGATAAAAATTCATATCGAATATAAAGAATATGCATAGGGCAAGCTAGACGAGCAGGCGTAATGGCTATGAAGTTGGACACATCTACAGTGGAGAACAGAAAGTTTTTTTTTTCCAAGTGATAATCGAATGTCCACAATTAACTGATGTGGAACAAAACTTATGGATTAATATTAATATTAATTAATATTAATATTAATATTGAAGTACGGCTAATCTGAAAAATGGCGAATAACAAGATGTCACACATAAAGATGATTAACATTAGGGGCTTTGAACACACTAAAAAATACTAATTTGAATAAATAGGAAAAACTTAGGACAGTCTAAAATTGTTTTTAAGAACTTAAAACTTTCAACTGCGTTCGAGAATCTTTGAATAATTCCAAATCCTTGAAAACCAAATAATCTAGGCTGACAGTCAAAGCAATGCCCACTCTTTAAGAGGTATAGTTGTAATATCATAAAAAGTCACTGATAAAATTTAATAAGAGCAAAATTATATTAAAAATAACAAATCAACAAAATTATCAGCTTATTAAAAATATGGAAACAATAATAAAAGCATTTTTTGTTAAATGGTAATTTTGGATGAATGATGATCTGATGTGTTTGTGGCTCTATATTTTGTAGTACCTGGTTGCAGCGCCATGAACTTGCAGCACTGCATCTACTCGCCTTGGCATACTATCTATCAGATTTCTAATAAGTCTTGGGGAATGGCATCCCAAGCATTCAATATCTCTTACACCAAAATCATAAAATGTTTGAAACAATTGTTCCCACTGTAGATGTGTCTAACCTTACAGCCATTACGCCTATACCGTCCTGCCTTAAGCCGTCCTACCTAGCTTGCCCTAAGCATAGTCTTTATTTTCCATATGAAATTTTTATCAATATTTGTATTGCGGGGCAAATTGGAGCCCCAGGGTTAAAAGCTACCTCTTTTATAGAACTTAGATATTTCTGTTTCGTAAATCGTGCCCATGACGCAGCAAGAAGAGAATGGGCAACTACGCACTCAAACTGGGGAGTGGCAGAGTGGGGTAGGTGTTTGTTTGTGGATGAGTCAAGGTTCAACATGTATCGTTCTGATGGGCGTATTGGAGAGAAACGGGTGAAAGGTACCGAGAAGAGCACATGGAGTGGCATTTGCGGAGGGAACGTTACTGTGTGGGGTGGTGTAAATAGAAATAATTGAAAGACCGATTTGCTTGTTCATATGGGCGAGAATATGAATGGAGAAAGATATTGCAATTTGTGTGTAAATGACGTTATCATTTCCTTTGCTAGACATTTTAGGGATGATTTTATTTTAGTTGATGACAATGCTAGACCTCAAAGGGCTAGGATTGTCATTCAGCTACTAAGGGAACCTAATATGGACAGAATGGTATGGCCGCCTATGTCACCTGACATGAATCCTATAGAGCATATCTGGAGTAAATTAAAGTTAGATTTGAGTGGCCAAGGGATTGATTTTGAAAAATTGGATGATTTGGTGCAAGCCATATTGAATATTTGGGAAGCCATTCCCCAAGATTTTATTGGAAATCTTACAGATAGTATGCCAAGGCGAGTAGATGCAGTGTTGCAAGTCCGTGGGACTGCAACCAAGAACTAAAAAATATAGAGGCACAAACACATCAGACCATCATTCATCCAAAATTACCATTTAACAACAAAAGTATTTTTTATTATTGTTTCCATATTTTTAAGAAGCTGTTAATTTTGTTACTTTGTTCTTTTTAATATAATTTTGCTCTGATTAAAATTTAATCAGTGACGTTTTATGATATTTCAACCATACCTCTAAAAAGAGTGGGCATTACTTTGACTGTCAGCATAGATGAATTGTTTTCAAGGATTTGGAATTATTCAAGAATCTCGAACGCCGTTGAAAGTTTTTTAGTTCTTAGAAACAATTTTAGATTGTTCTAAGCTTTTCCAATTTATTCAAATTAATATCTTTTAGTGTTTTCAAGGTCCTCATGTTATTCATCTTTAAGTGTAACATCTTGTTATTCGCCATTCTTTAGATTAGTCGTACCTTCCTAAACATATTCAAATTAAAAATTGCGACTATCGGTTAATTCTCTTTGTTGGTATTAACACGAACAATTTTCGAAGTTCAGTTTCATTCAGTCAGAATTTAGAATGTAAAGCTTAAAGAAATGAGGATTAATGTCAGTTTCGTGGCTGACCCTGTACATCTAAACAATTAGGCATAGCTCTGGTTCTCAGATGACTACGTCCAATTCCAAATTTTTGTAATGCTCATTGAATAGGAGATGTTTTTTATGGTCTTGAAATGTTACACTTTTAGAAAAACCCATTTTTTTAAACTAATGAAGATATAAAGGACAGAAAAAGGTCCCGAGGTATCATTAATAGCTGCAATAATCAGGCAGCGGAATTCCAAAATCACCCATACATATTGTTCCACATCACTTAATTGTGGACATTCGATTATCACTCGGATATTTGAAAAAATTTTACTTTTTGTTCACCACTGTAGACGTCTCTAACTTCTGCTCAAAAAGTTTTCACAAAAATGCATAAAGTTTTGTTGAACCCTGTATTAGAAAACCTGCAAAACATATAATCGAGTACGTAACCACTTAAGCAGTCTATACATGAATCTTACCAAAATGACATCGCCAACGAAAATCAGTTGAGTGGCTTTAGAGATAGACAGTTATTTAAAATTTGGGGTGTATTGTTTCAATTGATTCTTAGTTTATATTACACAAAAAAGCGAAAACATCGACGCTAGAAGATCTTCTATTCTGCAATATGCAGAGAGAAAAATAAAGAACAAGAAACTCTTCATTTCTCCTAATCCCTCAAAAAATTTTGCGCCAAAGAAAACTACTACTGGTAAAATTAAAGAAACCGAACTCTATCAGTTTGCAGTCACATACACATTGGTTAAAAAGGTGAGAACCCACGACAAGTGTCTTTCTCTGTCTCTCTCTTACTGTTCCCTTTACGTCAGACACCATATATTTATATTACAAAACCTTCAGTGTTTATTAGACAATCTGAGAATATCCAAGCAGGCATACAGGGTAACTCAAGTCTTATAAGACAAATTTAACAAGCATAAAATACTGGAAAAAGGTTATATAACCTCATTTACATCAGCATTACTTAAACCAGGCTTAATTTGAGGATAGTTTAGAATGTGAAAAATTATATCAAAGATATCGCAGTCAAAACAAAACTTAAGCGTGACTAAATAATGACGGTGCAAATACCTACACAATTTGTTTTAACAAATTCTTTTGAACATCTACAGGGTGTGTTTTTTTACCTACTGGACTTTCTTTGGTTTGAGGTGAAAGAGGTCATCAAAAAGAAAAAAAACCCTGAGATTTATTCCAGTCGGTCCTCTCATTCTAAAGTTACGGGCGGTCAAATTTGGAAATTGGAATAAGGAGGAAATACCCTCTAGGCAATTTGGAAAAAATGATGGTAATTTTTATTTGCTATTTGTGGTCGGAATGAGGCGATTTCAGTCCTTTACGATACATAACGTGAATATATAGGCCTAAATTGGTGAGCGTATAATCCATTCAGTTATTTTTAGCATCAATCCATGACATGGAATTTCTCCGGTATAACATCGATTGCGATTGTTTGTTTACTTGGCGTCAAAACAAATTTGTCAAGATGTGGCATTAAAATTTCGCGGTTGCCGATTTTTTTACACATAACACGTGCATTTTGTAATTTGTTAATAAAAAAACTTTATCCTAACAAAAAGATGCCAAAAGTAATTAACACTAATCAGTAACCATAAAAATGACTCCAATGCAGAAGAAACCTCCCCCCAGAATTGCTATCTATGACCTTGCCTAAGTTTCCAATATTTTTGGGGTAAGCATTATCTCTGCTCTGCTGTATACCTACAATCTTCAGTTATTGGATGTTTGAGGACTGGAAATAATACTTAGGATTCGAATGATTCGATGAGGAGTATAATGTTTGATATCAGACACGACACCCGAAAACAATGCAATTCTAGAATTATAAATACGTAAGTAAATAGATCAGTACCGCAGCTTACAACCCATTGTCCCATTTTCGTGCTTTCAATTGCCGCTGGCAGACACATCATTGGTCCTGTCCTTCCGTAAGTGTATTCCACCTTTCTTTTCGTCCAAAAAGCAAACTTCTTATACATATGGTCCATTTCAAATAAATATTCATCTAACAGGCTGAGGAATTGACAGATTCGTCCTATTCCATCCATCAATGTAAATATTTCTTTTATATGTCAATTTCTCAGCTTACTAGATGAATATCTATTTGAAATAGACTCTATCATCACTTGCATTTTTGTAGGGTGCATATACTGCTGATATCACATTCACTTATCTACTATAAATTTATTAGCCTCAACTATTATGGTTGAAAAAAATTCATTTTTAAAATACATTAATAATAATATAATAATCTTGCTAGCGTTGAGCCCCCGGTCCATTTTTTACTAGATTCTAGGTTGGGAATCATTAGGTTTGTTCCAACCAACCAAGAAACCGTTCCGGAACGGTTCAAAAATCATTCTGGTCAATTCACTAGTATAAATTTTAAATTAAGAGAACCGATGTGTTTGTCCAGAGTGGTTCTGCAAGGATTTCGCGACGGTGCCTTGCCAGGTTGGAACTTTGGAACAAACCTTATAAGGAATTTCTCTGCGTACCTAAATTGCTCATTACGATTTGGAATTTTTACTACTGTGTTGGCCAGAATGATTTTCTAACGGTTTTGGAACGGTTTCCTGGCGTGTTTGAACAAACCTATTATTATTAAAAGTTTGAACTAATGAAGCGATTTGGCAACTAGGTGAGCAAAACAGTAAACAATAACCGTAACCTCAAACAAATTATTAATCACTGTCACTGTCAGTCATGTTATACCGGGTAAAATATGTCAGATTTCCAACGCCTACTTGACGACAGAATTAACTGAATGGATTATACATTATGTGAGAGTACTTGATAGAACCAAGGCAATGACGTTTAATAAACATGCAAAAAATGTTATCAAATGGCCACAAAACTCTGGGCCTTTATATGTAACGCAACACTAAAAACCGAAAATAATTGAGTATAAATCGGGTGGTGTCCAATCATCCAGTTACATTCGAAAAGTTTATTTTCCTTATGAGCATAGTTAGAACCTTATAATTTCGAGCTCAAATCAAGGCCTATTTAAACTTCAGCTTCATTAAAAACTGGTTTGCTAATTATTGAGCAACTTTGCAGTTCAGCAACTTGCAGTCTTTTGTGGGCGAACCTGTATACTTTTTTTTGGTACATTTGTAGGTTATAAAAAAGTAAAAAAAATAAAATATTTTTATTTTAATTGTTCCAGTCGGTGGAAGCTGATAAATATTTATTAAAAATAGAAATAGTTTACTGTTAAAATGTAATTACATACTTTAATACAAAAAAAAAAGGACTATAAAAAAAATAAAATTAAAACGAAAGATCTGCGAAAAATGTTTGAATTATAAAAGATAAATTTGATATTATTATTTTTTTCAATTACAAATTTTTTTTACATTTAAATATATTTTCTGGGATTTCTGAGGAACGTTCATTTAGGTCCAATTTACGAAATACAAAGCTTCAGATTTGCGTTTCTTTCAGTATTTGATATTATATATATTTTTTTGAATACAGAGTGTCCCAACTCTATTTAGATGCTACATAGTGCCGGCCCCGTACATGCTAGGAAGAAGAATTTTATACAAAAAGTGAATGGTTAAAAAGCAGCTTTTAATGAAAATTTATTTATGTATACATGGGTGAGAGGCATAAGTGAACTTTTTGGCATAAACTTGATTTTTTTCAATGGAACACCTTGTATATGTTCTTATTTTTGGATTCGCCTTTGCATTTTAATAATATTTTATGCATCATAATTCAGTTTTTGAACTGTTTTTGTTCATATATATAAAACCACTTAAACTTTGAGAAAAATTTTGATTGTCCTGATCTTGCCTGCAAAAGAGCTTTTTCCATGCAAAAAAAACTGTCTTCTCTCGTCTTGTCCTACTCCCTAGAGACGCAAAAGTGACATACGTGACAGAACTAATAGACAACATAAATGCCGGGACAGATGACAGAATCGTGCGAATTTGTAGGCACTATTGGCGTTTTTCAGAAAGCCTCTATATAATTTTGATCATTTTAATCCCCATAAAAATATGTACTTAAATCAGACGCTTTATTAACGTGAAAAAGACGTGACTTTTGACATGTTGGCCAGTCATTCAATGACTTTTTTATACATCATGCGCATAACGTCATTATGGTGGGACTTCTTCACGTGATCTGATACGTCATTGAAAGACGTCCTATAGTCAGTCAATGTCGTTTCTTATAAGTGTGATATACATCATTTGGTTACGTGGTATGAACGTAACAAACATAATAAGAGTGAAATTAGTAAGAAGCAAGTTTCTCGGGTAATCGGTCAGGGCATCAAAAGAATAAAACTCTTCAGCTACCAAGCTTTCGGCAGTACTTTTATTGCCTTCTTCAGGGTGCTACGTTGTTTCATACATTGGACATACACTTTGACGACAGGCTGGCACATCATTGCAGACGAGGCATCCCTGTAGTCTCTCGGACTACATGGCCATGGACACAGTTGATAAAATTACAGAAAGGTTTAAAATTAAAATCACGTCACAAACTACGCGCATAATCTTGGCGGAGTTGGATCCGTTTGTGCGCGTAGCACGTAGTTTTAAGGGATGCCTCGTTTGCAATGATGTGCCAGCCTGTCGCCAAAGTGTATGTCCAATGTATGAAACAACGTAGCACCCTGAAGAAAGCAATAAAAGTACTGCCGAAAGCTTGGTAGCTGAAGAGTTTTGTTCTTTTGATGCCTTGACCGATTACCCGAGAAACTTGCTTCTTTGTAAATTCACCGGTCGAGACACTCACCATAGTGAAAGTAGTCCCATAAGCGGACTTGCTTCCAAATCTTGGCATCAAGCACATCCCAAAAGTAGCTAAAAATCGACCATCGAGGGGATCTATCTCTCAGAGAATTGAACCCATGGGACTTACTTTGGTTTTGCGGTGAAACAAACATCAAAAAAAAAGTTGGTTTTACTCCAATTCGTCCGTAGTTAAAGGCGGTCAAATTTGGAAATTGGGAGAAAGAGGATTGGAAGTTTTGGTAAAAATCGAAAAATTTTCGTAAATTTTATTTGTTATTTGTGGTCGGAATGAGGCGATTTCAATCTCCTATACATGAAACAAACATAATAAGAGTTGTGGACTTTTTTCTAAATGCCCCACAAACACATTTTAACAGTAGCTAAAAATCAACCACTGAAGAGATTTATCTCCCAAACTATTAAACCTACAAGACTTTTTTTTTAGTAGGTGGTAGGTAAAGATCAAAGATTTGTTTTTTTTTAATTATAGGCTCGTATTTATTTTAAAACAAATTAGTGTAATAGTAATAAATTCTCATCGGGCGGCTTGCAACATCGCTTGGTGGTAGTGAAAGTGGACCGTTCCCGTCAAAGATCGCGTAGGTTCAAATACTTTGTCCTACAATAACACCAAGACTATCAAGTGTATTGTGTATTGATTTCTTGATGCATGACTTGTAAGCCAAGGCAAGGAAGGGCAACAAAAGACTATTAAGTGTATTGTGTATTGATTTCTTGATACCTCACTTGTAAGCCAAGACAAGGAAAGGCGCCAATATTTTATAGTATGGTTAGACTTTCTGAACATGAAAACGGTGAGTATTGGGTCTTTTTGAGGTTTTATGATTATAATTAATTAAATTAAATTACATTATTATGGTTTTATTATCAATATCAACTACTGACTAATATGTAAATGTTACGCGCGTACCCGCCAAAAAAAACCTAAAAAGTTAGGTTAACAGCAAATGACGTTGAAAGCATTACGGCATTGTCATGTGTAAATTATATTCAGGAATAAAACAGAAGCTTATTTTAAATAAATTATGAGTTTTTAGTTTTTTTCTTACACCACACTATGCTAATTTGCCAAGTTAACTAACAGCTCAAACATTTTAGAAACTAAAAGCAATTCTTAGTATTTTTTATATTGATATAATACATTATTAGATATTTTATATTTTGGCGAAAACTTAATAAAACATAAAGCTTGGCATCGTCGATGTCTCAAAATTAAGGGGCGGCTTTTCTTGCCACTGATCCGGACTTTTTCGGGCTGAACTTTTTAATGTTACGTTATAATTATATGTCAATTATTATTTATATGATAAAACCTTCTGGTTTGAGGTGAAAGAAGGCATCAGGAAAAAAAAAAAAAAAAGTTGGAATCGCTCCAATCGGTCCACTCCCTCTAAAGTTACAGGCGGTCAAAGTTGGAAATTGAGACGAATGAGAAAATACCCCCCTTTTCGTATTTTTTTTTTTTTTTTTTGCAATCCCGCGCCATTTTACCACCTCAAACTGCTTTGTGGTGGGCCACGGACTTGGTTTTAATTTTGAATTCCCTGTTCCATTTAAAAATTCTTTGGTTTTTTCTATTTTATTTATTTCACTCTTGCTTAGTAATATGGTAATGGAAAAAACAAAACAGAAGGCACTAAAACGTGTTTGACTAAAGCGAATCTTACCTTTGGAGAAACGACGTTGGCACCAGCCAAACAGGCGCTCGCGGCTGCCTGCGCCACAGTACAGTGCAAAGCGGCCATCGCCAAATTACACAGTTTGTCCAGTTTCGGGGCGCTGAGAGGCTCCAACACTGGTAAGTTTATTGCAGATATCGCAAGGTTTATCTCCGATAGGGTTTGCGGAAGGCTACAAAAACATTTCTATAAATACATCTCACTACACCAATTCGATTTTAAGAAGCTACCTATTCCTATGTGCCAGCGCTTCCGCATGATTGGAAGGAATACTATAAGGCCTGCCCGCTAGTGCTTCCTCAACTTTCGCCTTTGCTTTCTTGATTGTAGGTAAATTAAGACATAAGTCGATAAGTGTGTCGCCGGCTCTGAGAGCCTGTAAACTTTCCGTGTTTGCTCTGAGAAACAGTCTCTAGAAGAATTCATCAACATTGACAAACATTGACAACAAACTAAAATGAAAAAACTGAACTCACATTAATTTCAGTTATCGGATCGGCATCACTCAGGTTTTCTGGTAAAGATAAACTAACCATTGGGTCATGGCTTTGGGGTCCCTCTCGAATCGGTAATGTTAATTTTTCAAATATAACAACAGATAAATCTGGTCTGTTTTTGGAAAACTCTTGCTTGTTTATCGATTCCTTATCGCTGCCTTTAAGACAAAAAACACTTAACTAGCAGTGCTCAGATTTTCAGACGATTGTCTGAAAGACCACTTTCTGACATTTTGCCAGCACAAACGCTTTATCTGCACTCTTTGTGCTGGCTAAATGTTAGGAAGCCTAAAACTAACTATCACCTACTAATTTCAATCAATGGCCACAAAAACCTAAACTGCTGAGTATAAAAAAAAAATGTCATAGTTTGTTTTACAGAACTTACCACTCGGTGAGACATTGGTCTGTTGTGGCAGATTTTCACCCTTCATGATGTCAACTAGATTTGACACTTCCGAGGTGCTGAGTAGGCCAGCGCCAGTGCAAAGGACTTTGATGGCGTTTACGTAACGTTCTATCGCGACGCTGTCCTGGTATTGCTCGCTGCTAGCACTTTGTAAGGCGCTGAGCAGGTATTTTAACAACACTCTACATGCTGCACTGGCTGTTTCTAGCTGACTTCCGGACACTAAATGTCAAATGATGGTAATAATGATGTATTAAGCAACTGGTTAAGCGACTCTAGATAATTACTTAAAAAACTTAAATTGCAATATAAAATTTCTAAACAAAATTTTTGATACACAATAATAAAATTCCATTGTTTCCAGAAATTCTCTAATGATGAGTGATTAATAAAAACTTAGTGGCTCCAACTACATATTAGAAAAAAATTAAAAAAAAGGAAGCAAGAAATCCATAAGCGGCATTGCCCAAATGCATTTTTTCCAATTATTGAACTCAACATAACTTTAGAACTGGGATTATCCAAGGATTCAAGAAGTTTACTATAAGAATTTGAAGAACACAGGTATTTTTTCAACAGACACATTACTTTTTTTATGCAAAGAGTATCCCAAAAACAATGGAGAGAGTGAAATATTTAGAAACCTTCTAGAAGCTATGAGAAACAATAATTTGTCCAGGGCATATTGTCCAAAAGCTTTCTCTACCAGTTGAAGCTGGAGATAGCTATTTATCATGTGTTAAAAGTGCAACTTTAAGGCATGCATGTGAAAATCTCAATTTGCATGAGTACCTTAAAAGCAGTTTTAACACAAATACCATAAAAATTTTTTCTACAAACTCATTAAAAATGATTCTATGAAAATTTAGGTAGTATCATTTAGTTTAAAAAAAAACTGTGTTCAAAGTAATTTACTTTTGACACTAATGTTAAAAGAAGTTTATTTTTAACCCTAGTGTCTTAAAGTTTACTTTTAACTCTAGTGTCTTAAAGTAGTTTATTTTTAACACTGGTGCCTTAAAACGCTATTGTTGACAATTTATTAGTGTGTTAAAAGTTGAATTTTTAATGTGTTTGTACAGTGATTTGGATGAAGAAGATAAAGAATTTTACCATAGCAGGGACTGTAAGCCAATAAGAGAAAGAATGAGAAACTAAAGATGGTGGAATAGGGAAGCAGGAGACAAGACAAAAGAAGCAAGAGGGAAACCAATGTAATTGGTAGAAACAAGCAGATTAAATGATGACATTATTAGACTAGGATGACTTAAGTGACTGCGTGGGTCAAGGGACTGCAGGGGTGGGGAAATAAGAATGATCAATATTAGATAAAGAATGAAGAGATAAATGGAAATCAGAAACCTGAATTTTTTTCTATAAGATGAATCACATGACTGAAGGAATTTTGTAGATGTTTGTGAATAGAATGGTGAAGGTGACGTAATTTTCTACTAAACAAATACTAAAATCTGGCAATCAATGGGAACCTATACTTTTAAAATACTGCCTTTCTCTAAGCTTTAAGAATCTTTTAATCTTCTTTATATTTTGCTCTTAAGTACTTTAGCTCAATACTACTGAAGGTAAACAATCCCCTAGCTTCTACGCCAATTTCTTTCTAGATATAAAGTTCCTGGTTTTAAAACTTGGGCAAATAATTTGTATAAAACAGTTGCTTTTAAAAGTGGTAAAGCTAGTTTTATAATATTTGTGCTTCCCAAAGTGTGCAGTTTGTGACATCACAACATTTCTGTCAAGGTTCTGCTGCACGCAGTGAAGAAAAACTGTTAATTTATTAACCTTCAGCTTGGACAGCAAAATCACCAATAATTTACAAGAAGTTAGAAAAGAGAGTGAGATCTATTGGCGCTGCTCAGGGCACTGCTGATGTTTTTCACGAGTGTATGTCTATCCATTGATAACTCAAACAAAATTTAAAGGATAGAAGTAGACTAGAGCAGCTAGTAAAAAAATAATATGTAAACTAAGGGTAAACAACTGACCTTGAATAAATTTATCCTATGCTTTTGATCACCCTTATACTTAACTCATGCTTGTTTCACACTGGTTCTGGTTGGTCCCAGTTGACAGGAAAATAACAGATCATCTGATTTTCTACAAATCTTGAATGGTTGAAAATTAGCCTGCCATTTTTTATGTCAACCCAAACCAACCAGAACCAGAACTGGTGTCTGGTGTGGAATTAAAGTGACTATACAGTGCCATCTAATGCTCAATGACTTTTGCCAATAGGGATTTATAAGTTAATTGCTTTCAATAGGAATAACAGGCCAATCCCAGAAATGTATAGATGTCATGGGAGAACTGCAAACTTTGTGAACTGTTCATAAATCCAGAGTAATAGTTTCTTATTTAAATGTATACATATATGTTTAAAAATTTTTTTATAGATACATTTTGGTTTATACCTAGCAATATAACCTAACTAACACCATGGATTACAGAAAGTGCATAGTCTTTGCATCATTGAACCAATACATGTAGGTATAAATATCCTAGAACACACCCACATCTGAATTGACTAAACAAAAATATCCACTGAACATTCAAGGGACAAGTGCTATTCAATTCTGCAGTTGCCAAAACCAAAACGCTTACATTTTGTGATGCTGCTGCTAATGTAATCGGCTGCAAGCACTGTAAAAGTGTTGTAGAAATTCTTGTAGGTCTCTGTGTGCCTCCAGATCTCCGTTTCACTACAATAGAGGAGAAAAAATTGGTCATTAGTACAAAAAAAGACCTCAGCTTTTGTGAAGTGTCAATCGAATGAATAGCGAAACTTGAAAACGAATGTTATGCGTAATAAAGGCAAACAGTTCATTGTACCTCTTGACTATTGTGGAGCATAGTTCTATGAGCTCAGAAGTGCTAGAACTTTCGTAATTCGGCGACAAGAAGGGCTTTAAAACGACGGCCCAATCGACACCACCACTGCTCGCTGCCATTAGGTCCATTCGTAAAAAACTTTGGAGAAAATGAAAATGACAAACTGTTTCTTTTTTTTTGTTTTTGATATGTTACTTGTCAACTGTCAAAGGGCTTGTCATTGGGTATGTTCACCCGATAATAGCAGAGCGGCAACAGCTAGAAGTTTTAGTAAGACTTCTGATATGTACCGTAAAAACTACACGCGACACGCTGTATTAAGCCAAGTGCAGACGATGCAACTTATTGCGGGGGCAAAGTTGCAGCAATTTTAATCCCCGCGTTTTCTTGCATTTGCGTTCAGACAGTGCAACTTTTTTTATGCAATTTTTTAGGAACTTTACTAGACTGCTACCAACTTATCAAAAAAAATCCATTCTGTCTTATTATTTTTGTAAACTATCTCTATGCCTAAAAGTTGATGGGTGAGGCCCTGGGTGTTAAAAAGAGATTTTGGGGGGGGCCTTTCCATTAATTAATGAGGAGTTTGAAAAAGCTGATGATTCAGAGTGTTCACCTAACCACACTTTTTTGTTCAACCTAAAATTTTAAGTTTTCGCTGGAAAGGCACTAGAAACGTAACCAAATCCCCGCGACAAATCGCATGGAAAATAGAACAATTTCTATTGCTATGCAATTAATTGCAGCAACTAAAATGCACCGTCTGAACGAAAAAATCCCTGCAACTTTTGTCGCAGGGATGAAATCCCCGCGATAAATTGCATCGTCTGCACTGGGCTTTAGGCTGTGTGCTGTCATGTGCTGTGCTGTTGCGCAAAATGATCTCTCGATTTACGTACGAGTTCGTGTGTGGCAACTTGAGATTCTTGAGAATTTTGTACGCATTTTTCGAAGCGTTTAAGTTTTATGCTCATTGATTTTTTTTTTAATTTTAATTGTTTTCTGTATAAACTATATAGTACCATAAATGTTCATCTGGTTGCAATATGTTTATTTTTCGTCAAAGAGAAAATGGATTTTTTCTGATAAATTTGGACAGGCACTGTCGCGCAGTGTCCCCCCCGCTAACGTTAATAATAATCCGTTTAATCGGTGGTTGCGTGGGGGCGGCTGGGTTCGCGGCTCCTGCCGTGTTGCCGTCGCCGCCGTGTCTGCGGAGATTCGACTGCGTGGATGTTCTATGTCCAACGTATCTTCTTGCGCCAAATCTCTTTTACCACGCTGCAAGAGGGACCTAACTCTTGGAAAGGATCTATTGTCCCTTAGGTCGCTGATTTAAATAATGTAAAATTTAATATTTTTGGGATGCCAGCAAGGTTTTATTGTTTACGACAAAACCTGCAAAACGCCAAAAAAAACTAATTGAATAGTAATTAAGGAAGAATAAAATTAAAAAAGATAATTCTTAGTTTTCTCAGGAATCTGAAATAAAATAGCGGCGGACGTGAACTTTTCGCGATAAGCTCAGTGGTCCCCAGAAACGTGTTTGACGGGTTCACGATTTCTTACTAAATTGGAAAAACTACAACAAAGAAAACTAAGGGTGACTTTTACAAGTTCTAGTAAAACTTCAGATTGAAGATAAAACCCCAGATATAACCTACATTGCATTGTTTATCTGTCAGGTAAACAATGCAATGAACATCAAGTCTGGTGTTTTGTCTTCAATCTGAAGTTTTACTTGAACTTGTAAAAGTCGCCCTAAACTAACGACGCAGTGTAGAAGAGAACAGAATTCTGCCAGTAGCTGGGATCCTCGATATTATGGTGAGCAAAACACTACCATAATATACTAAATGATTCAACTTCTACAACTACTCTACAAATACAAATACTTAATTGCCGGTAGTCTCCTGCGTCTGCAAAGTATCCGCTATCTGCAAGAAAATGGCCTATTCAGGAAAAGGGCAGAGGTGGGCTGACACTATATGGCACAACCGAAAAAACACTCCACGAAACTTTTCGTAGGCGAGCAATAGCCGAATTAATTGTTGTGGCACTAATTGAAAATACAAATAATTAGCGCGGATTTCTAAAGCGAGATTCAAAAAAGGGGGAAAAATTACGAATTGGCGATAATCAGAACGGCGGAGCCAAGGACTTTTCTCGCGATAAAATTCGAACTTTTTTATCTTCCCGGTTAATCGTCGCTTTTTGATCGTAACTCTATTGAGTTCAAAACGCGTCTTTTCTCTTCGAGTCTCGAAGATCGTCTCTCTTTGGCCACCCCCTCGGTACCTCGCATCCCCGAAAGGGTACTGCCGAAAAAAATCAATACCACCCTGACCAGTGGCGAATATATGGCGCTTCGGACAGCGCGGGCATAAATTTAGTAAATGAGCATTTCTGAAAAATCTGTTAGTAGAAGAAAATTGAAAATGTGATCATTAAATAGAATAAATTTTGCTCTTTAAAATGACACCTCACATGACATAGTTTAATTGACAATTAAAGCTTTTTATTTAAATTGACCGTTAATTTCCTGGCCCAGTCAATTAAGACATAAATTGCTCGAATCTAGATTCAAAAGATAAGAAATTAAAAGCTCTATCTGATGAGGGAATAAGATTTTAATTTCAATTAACGATATTCGCATAAACGCTTTAATTACCAAACTATTTTTAGGGTCACGTACAGGTCTGAAATTCTTTCAAGGGCTATAAACCATTAAAAGGGCGCCTTTGCCGGTTACAGAAGAAGGGCAATTGTTGGGTATGGTCTTGACAAAAATAAAAATTATTGCAAACATATGTGCATTTAGGGCCTCATGGGTCTGGTTTATTTAGAACACCAAAAAAATAGAAGAAATTTCCATAAGTTTAAAACTTAAAAGCTTCGAAAAATGGCTTACAGAGTTGCCACGTTTCCACACATGAACTCATAGGCAAACAGAGAGATCAGTTTGCATAACAGCACTTTCAACCATTTCTGTGAAACATTTCAACATTTCTTAGTTACCTTGATGCCAAAATATGAGGACCGAATCACTATGCGCGTGTCCGTGGGTTGCCAAATCTCGAAACGTATAAACTATTCACTTATTATTGCCGTCAAGTAGGCGTTGGAAATCTGACTTTGACATTTTTATCGTATCTTTCTATCTTCTCAACATGTGCCGAAAAGAGATAGGTATAAAAAAATGAAGGTTTCAAAGGTAACGAGATTCAAAAAATAAGTGAATGAGATATACTTGGTTGGAATCACATACGTACCTACTTCCGCATCGAATAAATTTTTCTGACACGCATTTACGTCGAGGAACCGGAGTACCTCGTGAAAGTATCGGCAACACTCAACACTAGATGTCGCAAATCACGAACCAAGTGCTTTCGGCCTAGTTCTTGATTCGTGGACAGAACTAGCTGCACGTATAGGTCTCTGTTCAAAAGGGCGCTAATTTTTCTGCATGTGCAGAAATTACAATGTAAGAGGTATTGTGTTTGCATCCCCTCCTTTTGCAGTTCAAGGCCAGGAATGTTAAAGATAGGCAATGTCCCGTATGTTATGGAAGTATGTGGAAATTCCAGCCATAAAACCAGTGACTTCGTACTACTAGACCCAGGGATGTCGACACCACTTGTTGTAAATATAGCATCGACGTATCTATATAAGCCTGACTCTTTCGTCATAACAAAACTCCCAATTTTTTTTTTGTCATTGACGTGGAACCGGCACAATTAGTGACACCAACGGTGACATACGAAGTTAAAAATTGACTATTCCCATCCTTTCTTAATAAGTTTCTTAATAAGAATGTAAGGATAGCAATACTCTCAGAGCGGTCTCCCGAAAACGCTATTTATTTTAATAAAGAAAAGTCAGAAAATCAGGAAACGTCATGCATACGTCGCTGCTTGGATCGTTGTTTTGACAATAAAGGGTGCCACAAGAGAGATAAGCTTAACGGAGATACCGTAATGTAGAAAGAGATGATCAGAAAAAAGAATGTTGGAGGTCTTGGAAACAGCGTGTATTTCGGCGACGTATAGCCCAGGGTTGCCAGATGCTCCGTAATTACGGTTTTTCGCCGTAATTTAGGAATTTTCTGCACTAAAAACCGTAACACCGAAAAATCCGTCAAAGCGCCGTAATTCGGTAATATGGGTTTCATCAGCTAAAATGATGAAAATATATGGGCAGATGACAAAGATTTGGGTTCACATTTTGTAGCATCGCAATTCCGTGAGAGCTTATTTATTTAGGTATGTGTACCACCATAAAATGGGTCAAGATTCGAGTGGGCATACCAGTACCGTATGTTGCATCTATATTTGTGATATATTATCTAATGTGTTAGAAAGTGATAGCATCATATTGGTGCTAGTGACAGTCACAGTCTGTTCGTTGCAAAAATTCGACATTCGACTCTTGAATAAACGCGATCGCGACCACACACAATAACCATAAACCATAACCTCCAATATAGATGGGCGAAGGGAAAATTCCCAAAAAACCTTTAAACCCAATTTAGGGTTTTTACCCGGGTTTTTTCCCATCTTTTCTTGAAAGCACCCGGCAGTTTCAAGATTTAAGGTTAGATTTTAGATTAGAATTCAATAAATCCAGATTCTGGTTTGTTTTTTGATAAACTAAACACTGGTCAATTGATTAAAAGCTTCAAGCTGCACAAACCAACTAATTATTGTTTAATTGGTAAGAGTTATGCGAATTGAAAAAGTTAAATTTAGAGGTTATAATGGAATAAACCCGGAATTTTCCCGGATGTGTGCAGGGAATAAACCCTCAAAAATGAAAAAACCGGGTGAAAACCCATCTCTAACCTCCAATTACCAATTTCTAAATTTCTATTCGATTTGAGGATTTGATTGATATTCAATGGGTGATCTTGTTTTTGTTTCGTTTATTCCTTTTATGCTTTTTCAGAGTTACCCCTAGTCTCTATCTCTTGGGGTTCTACTCGGTTCTATAGTTGGTTCGTCAGGTTTATGCATTGTTTGTGCCAGTTCTTGTTTGGTTGTATCTTGTTAGTACTGAGTAACATCACTGCCGTAAAAGAGCCGTAACTTGGGATTTGACAAAACCGTAATTTCCGTAATTTTGCACTCTCTGAACTGTAATCGTTTGAAAGAAATCTGGGTATAGCCATACTTGGGTCTAGTAGTACAAAGTCACTGAGCGACGTATAGCCATACTTGGGTCTAGTAGTACAAAGTCCTGTATAAAACATAAACCCATACATAACTTTATAAAATATAGATAAAAAGCAGACATAGGGGGCTCTGAAGGTGGAAATTGACATTTCAAAAAAAGCTCCCAAGCCTCCACCCCATCCAAAAGTGCCGGTGTTGGCCGATGTCTACACGGAAACAGCCGAAATGGCGAACAGGCAAACACACAAAAAACATACCCATATAGAAAGGAAAGATACAATGGAAGGCCCGGTTAACTGTTTTAAGTTTGCCTTCCTATTGTGTGAGAGCGCCACTAGTACTCCATTTTTAAAGGTTGCAGTTTTCTTCTAAAAATACCAAAAAATTGTGTTAAGTTGAAGGTGACAATGACGGGACATTTAAAATTCACGTCTTTTTCAATTTGGAAGTACTCAAATTTGGGCACAAATTTCGTTTAATTTCAATGATTTCGACTTGCTACTTATTGAGTGTATCATTTAGTTCAAAACAGTTAATTATTGCAAATATATGGTTACTTGAGGATGGTGGAAATCTTACTCCAGGCGCTTTTCCTGCTTTATGTATACACTATAGATGGGCGAAGGGAAAATTCCCAAAAAACCTTTAAACCCAATTTAGGGTTTTTACCCGGGTTTTTTCCCGTCTTTACTTGAAAGCACCCGGCAGTTTCAAGATTTATGGTTAGATTTTAGATTAGAATTCAATAAATCCAGATTCTGGTTTGTTTTTTGATAAACTAAACGCTGGTCAATTGATTATAAGCTTCAAGCTGCACAAGCCCACTACTTATTGCTTAATTGGTAGGAGTTAAGCATATTGAAAAAGTTAAATATAGAGGTTATAATGGAATAAACCCGGAATTTTCCCGGATGTGTGCAGGGAATAAACCCTCAAAAATGAAAAAACCGGGTGAAAACCCATCTCTAGTATACACCAAGGTAAGATTTGTCAAATTTATAAGGAATACGTTTGTAAAATATACTTTATGGGATTTTCTCGTTTTGAACTGGTTTTGAATGTGTTTGGACGTACAGTATCTCATAAAAAAATTGAAAATAAGGTAATTTTTGCGAAAGTTGCATATTCAGCCCATCATCATTCTAGTTTATAAACTATCTAAAATTCTCTTAATAATATGGCATTCAAAAAAAGAAACGGTATTGTTGCGAACTCAGGGTTCAATAATTCCAGTGTAACGATTTAACACGAAAACACTATTTATTTATTTATCAAATACACACGACTACTAAATAACTCACTACTTAACACTTTAAAGCCTTCTATTATCGCTTCGTAACTTTAGCTTACTTATAGCTCGATTAAAATACGACTATTCCTTAACCGCCGCTCTATGCCCCTTTTATATACAATCATAAAATTACAGAAAAACCTAGAAAGTTCTTTATAAGAATTTTTGAATAATCTCACATAAAAAAAACCGTTGTAAACAACTGCGTTCTAGATTAAGCCAGACGAGCAATAAATCACTCGTGTCAGCCATGACGCAGCGCGGATAGGTCGCGAAGCTCCACCAACCAACACGCTCCCATGCGTTGCCCCGCCTCCCATGCGGCGTTGCTGCGAATCGTAACATTGCCCTCCTAAGGCTGTTCGTCCCGAACAGATAGAGTTCCATGGTATCGTGCTAATCGATCCAAATGAACGACCTTCATCTTTGACCTAGGGGTCCGCTGGATCCTATACACCACATCATTAATCTTCTTAATAATTGTATAAGGTCCTTCCCAATTTTGGCTAAGTTTGGGCGACTTCCCCACCTTTCGCCTCGGATTGTATAGCCACACCAAATCACCATCCTGGAAGCCGCGGGAGTTAGCTAGCCAGTCATATCTTGCTTTGGCTCGATCACTGGATATCCGTAGTTTATTCCTGACTTGTTCATGAACATTGTTCAGCCTCTCCTTAAGCTCCTCCACAAAATTCTCAGAGCTGAGCGACTCTTTTTCTGGTGTTCCATACATCAAATCCGCAGGAAGCCTCATTTCCCTCTCGCAAACATCACTTTCGCCGGAGTATAACCAGTGGCTTCATGCGTAGAGCCTCGGTATGCCATCAACATGAGAGGTAGATGTTGGTCCCAATCACGCTGATGAGCTGCCACCATTTTAGGCAGGTAATGTTCCATGGTCCGATTAAACCTCTCTACCATCCCATCCGACTGTGGATGCAAAGGAGTTGTACTGGTCTTGCGAATTCCGAGAAGTTCCATGACTTTCTGGAAAACAGCCGATTCAAAATTTCGGCCCTGATCAGAATGAAGTTCGAGAGGGACTCCAAATCTGCAGAACATTTCCTTTAATAGCACCGTTGCCACAGTCGTTGCTTCTTGATTAGGCAGGGCGGATGCTTCAGGCCATTTAGTGAAGTAATCCATGGCGACCAAGATATATTTATTGCCCGACTCAGTCTGAGGAAACGGTCCCGCGACATCAATTGCTACCCTCTCGAATGGAGCACCTACAGTGTACTGCACCATTCGGCCGCGTGATCTTGTTCGAGGTCCTTTTGTGGCACAACAAACTTCGCACTTGCGGCACCAAGATTCGACGTCTTCATGATAGTTCACCCAATAATACCGCTCTTTAATTTTGGCCAATGTTTTATTAACCCCAAAATGGCCTCCGCTTGTTCCGTTGTGCATTTCCTGTAGTACATCTGATTTCCTGCTACCAGGAACAACCAACTGACTGACTACGGACTTGCCATCCGGACTCTCCCACGCTCTCTTCAGTAGTCCATTTTCTATTTTGAGAGAGTGCCACTGGGCCCATAGCGCCTTCAGGTTTGGACTTTTACCAGCGAGATCTTGCCATTCTGGTCTCTTGTCGTCAGTCTTTGCAGAGAGGATGGGTCCAATATCTGGATCATTCATTTGTTCTTCTCGAAGGGTCTGTGTGGTCCAGCCATCGTTTATTTCCACCGACGTTCTCCTTACAGAAAGATGTCCCTCACGTTGCTCAGTTCTTCGACAATGCGGACTATCTTCTTTACATGGCCGTCTAGACAATGTATCGGCATTTCCGTGACACCTTCCTGGTCGATGTTCAGTTTGGATCTTGTGTCCTTTAATGCGTTCGGCCTCTGTAACACTTTTGCCACCCAAATTATTGACTTGACTTGATTGGTTGACTTGACTGATCCTGGGGGTCTTATCGGGCTCGGTCAATTGCCCCCTAACATTGACAGGAATTGGTTTTTCCTGGATTCTAGGGCGGTCTTGATTGCCGCTCGGTCTTCTAAACAACGGCGATGGACTCCTTGCCCTGTTACGGCAGTTACTCTTGACGTGACCCAGTTTACCGCAGTTAAAACATTTTATGCCCCGATTGCCTGTTGATCGGGGAGTTCTTTCTAACAGGGCTTGCATACTGACTGCCATATCCTTCATCGCTTTATGTAAACTGGCCATGGAATCAGCCATAGACGTATTCTTCTTGCCACCGCAAGTTGCCACTCTTACACTTGCAGAAGAAGTAGATGACACTCGTGACGCCTCGAATTCCAGGTCCCGAACTAGTGCCTCGCTGTTATTCCTGGGCCTTACTAGACGTAAGTGGTATCTCATGTCACTATCTCGAACTCCCTCAATGAACCTTTCGGCGGCAAATTGCGTTTGAAAACATTCAGGGGCTGATGGGTATGCCAGGTGAATTAGTCTGTCTATGTCCGCCTCAAATTCTTGTAAGGATTCACCTGACTTCTGTTGTCTCATCCTCAGCTGGGCTTGGAACACGGTTTCTTTGTGCTCGTTACCAAATCGTAGTTGCAGAGAGTGTACTAAAACCGCATAATTACTTTGATCCGCTGCCGACAGAGATTGGAGTAACTCAGCCGCTTTTCCACGAAGTGCTACCACTAATGATGTAGCTTTCTGGGGCTCGGACCAACCATTAGCTTTTGCAGCTGCCTCAAACTGAGTTTTATAAATTTCCCATGCAGTAGTACCGTCATAATCGGGAGGCTTAATTTTAGCGTTGGCTGTGCTAAAACTCTCTGTAGACACGTTGTCGTCCTCAAGTTGTTCCCGGAATTTCTTTTCTAGCTCGAGAACCCTCTGGTTGACAGCTTCGAGTCCTTCGTTAACGGATTCGTTAACGGATTGCATTATTCTTTCTTCCAATTGTTGCTCCCTGACTGCGAGATGGTTCATTAATTCTTCTTTGAATTGTTGATGACGTCGCTCTTGTACTTGATCACGGTTTTCCTGTTTTTCTTTTTGTTTATTATAACGTTTTTCCTGCTCTTCTTTTTGTTCTAGATAACGGCGCTCCTGCTCTTCCTTCTGGTGTTGATAACGTTGCTCCTGTACTTGATCACGTCTTTCTTGTTCTTCTTTCTGTTCTACATAACGTCTTTCTTGCTCTTCCTTCTGTTGTTGCATAAGGGACAGCAGGGCGGCAAGTTGATCCTCCATCGCTTGATGCTGGCTTCTGGTCACTGGCATAAACACGTAATGTCCGGCAATGAAGCACTCACTTACAGTTCAGCAATATTAGTTCCCAAATTCCCACTGGAATCGCACTTCTGACACCAATTGTTGCGAACTCAGGGTTCAATAATTCCAGTGTAACGATTTAACACGAAAACACTATTTATTTATTTATCAAATACACACGACTACTAAATAACTCACTACTTAACACTTTATAGCATTCTATTATCGCTTCGTAACTTTAGCTTACTTATAGCTAGATTAAAATACGACTATTCCTTAACCGCCTCTCTATGCGCCTTTTATATACAATCCTAAAATTACAGAAAAACCTAGAAAGTTCTTTATAAGAATTTTTGAATAATCTCACATAAAAAAACCGTTGTAAACAACTGCGTTCTAGATTAAGCCAGACGAGCAATAAATCACTCGAGTCAGCCATGACGCAGCGCGGATAGGTCGCGCAGCTCCACCAACCAACACGCTCCCATGCGTTGCCCCGCCTCCCATGCGGCGTTGCTGCGAATCGTAACAGTATATATGAGCCAGATTACCATGTTGAACATGATAGGGAAAGCCTAAAATATTTGGGTAAAAATTTAATTTTATTAAAAAATATTAGAAATTGATATTTTATACTATTATACATTGGCACATGTATGATAGAAAGTATTGTTTCCTAATGTCCACATGATATTGCAGCAAAAAAAAATACATATTTACATCAACAACATTTGCAGAGATTATCAAAGAAATTAAAACTCTGAAGAACATTGATGGTACATTTGAAAAACATGTATTTCAAATGTACCATTCTTCGCCTCCACATGAGAGGCAGGCACCCAAGCCTCCACCATAACCGCTGTATGTAGGCGAGTGTATTTTGCTCATTTCGCCTCGATAATTCAAGTTCTTTCCCTACCACCGAAGAGGGGTAGGGAAAATGTGCAAATAAAAAATCTGTATAAGCGGTACACATGTAAATGTAATAGGCCTCATCGACGTCTAGTCCGATGTGGCTCCCTCTTATATACAACGAAGTATGCTGTCGATGCATGCGCCTCTAGCAAGGTTGCCAGTTTTAAAGTCTGAGGAATGCGCCAATTTGGCCTTGGTGTCTAAAAATAGATTACTGAAACTATATTATATTATTATTCGCCGGTTGTTTTTGTATTTTATGTCGTCGGATGCTTATGCGTAAAATATAGGGCGGAAGCTCTTTCGGCACTGGGCAATTTGATATATGAACCCGAATAGTTTATGTGATGTAATGGCTATTTATGCAAGTGTTAAAATTGCATTTTTAATTAAAGCACTATTTCACACTTTAAAAATACTTTTAATACTAATTTCATAAAAAATTTCTTCTACAAATGCACAAAATGTATTCTTTTTATTAAAATTTTAACAGCTTTTATTTTTAGCACCAGTGTTAAAAGTAGTTCAATAATGCCATTTAAAAATTGAACAATGGTTTAAAAAAAGTCTTGATAATTGTGATTTAATTTTTAAGGAGGAAAGTAATAACTTGTGACCTCTGAACACACTTTTTATATAAAGCGAGCGCCAAATGTATGGCATATAATGATTTAAAAATGTGTTGTTCATTTTTCGAGAAATCGCTCGGACTCGTCGATTTTTATTTTTAATTGCGCATTTTGTGCATTAGTTTTTAATTACACAGGGTGACCCAAAAATAAATTATGATATCATGGCCAACTTTTTTAAATAGAAACCCTTCCCCAAATTCTAATAACATTCTATTCTATGTAGCATACCCTAACCTTATCTTTAACGATGTTCGAAAAAATTACATATAGAAATCGTAAGAGGAAATCGTAAATTACCTCTTAAATTCATAAACTAATTAAAATTAAAACTAACAAAGTTAAATTAAGTGCACAAACTGCCATCCATTAGTTTGTTAACAATACCCAAGCCTATGTACTCATTCATCTTGAACATAATCTTGGACATCATTGAATAACAAAGCTAGAATTTTCGAATGAAAATGAGGTTGTTCAAAAATTTTATCAGCAAAACTATTGATTATTAAATCAACAAGTCATAATATGATGATGAATATGATGAATTTAGTTTTCAAAAAGAATAAATTTCTCAATTTCAAAACGCGAATAATTTTCAAAATCTCATTCGAGCAAATCCGTATTCGAATGTTGTGAAAATAACACAATATGTTTTTTATACTTGTATAATCTGAATTCACAATTTAGTCACGTTCACGGTTGGCGTCATTCTAGTATGAATTAGGCTTCAGTAGCTTTAGAATTGTCCATGCATCACAGAAATGCAGGCATCCAACTGCATCATAGAAATTTCGTTATAAAGCCAGTTTTTCAAAACTAATTGGTCACAAAAATTAACTTAAATAAGTTTTTTCTAATTTTGACATATAAAGTGGCACTTTTCAATACTGATGACAGTGACTTAACGTCCTACTTTTCGTAACTAGTTACGAAAAGTAAAATCTTTCGTAACTAGTGATGAAAAGTTCGTTCACCACCAGTTGCAGGTTTCGGTTGTGGCACACCGTTGCTATAGTTTTACGGTATTAAGTAGATACAAAGTGGTTTAAAAGTAAATATTGAAGTTTAATAATAATAACTCTCTCTCTCTAAGTGTATTTGTAGTCAAAATTAGAAAAAATCTTGTATGAAACACGTGAAGAAAAGCCTTTTTTGTGTATCTCATTCAAATTCAACAAAAAACATTCATTCGTTACACAAAATCGGACTTTTCGTAACTGGTTATATAAATAGCTATTTTTTTCAAGGGGACTAAAAGTACGTCATTTGTTTTCTCCATACGCACACCTAAAGTGGGCTTTCTAATCCTGAGACCAAAAAAGTAGCAAGAAAGTCCTAGGCAGTAAAAGTAAAGTCAAAAGTCACCGCTAGTGTCATGGTGGCGCATATAAACTGCTCAACTTAAAGTTTGGCAAAAGCAATTTTTTGTGTCATTTTCAATCAGCTGGAACTTGTTAAGCAATGAATTGTTATAAATACAATTTGCACTGCCTGAAACTTCAATTCTTCTAAATTAAAGGAGCGGATAATCTTGAAAAAGAAACCGACATCACCTTTATTATATAGGGTGTGAAACAAAGTGGTGCAAAAATTGCAAAATTTTGATGCTCTGCTATTTCACGATCAACTTTTTTTTCTTTATCGTTTTGAGGTAAGCGGTAAGCCAACATTCATATCTCGTAACCTTTTCGCCAGATTTTTTATTAAAGCATTCTGAATTTTTATACAGAGTGAAACGTAAAATGTGTGAAATTTTTGTTGCTGATATTTGTAAATCGTCGTAGTTTGAAAACCTGGTACAGAATCTTATGGTGTTTTCCCTCATTTGTTGACATATTGTCTGTGGATTGCTACCAATTCAAAAAATTAAAAAATACGTGACGTTTTTTCTAGTACACTAGCATTCAAAAAATATGATACCTACCATTATTGTTAATCCTCGTGACTTATAATAGCAATATTAAATAAAATAACCTTTTTAGAGGAAAAGGGAAGTTGAGCGATGCCGCTGCAGATAGCCAACATCAATAACTCTAGAGAGTTTTGTAATTTTTTTGTTGAGGTATTAGAACTTATAGAGAGGGAATCAAAATATTCTTGAAAATTTCGTTAGCAATTTGTACAAATCGTCCTAATTCGCGGACAAATTGATGATGGATTATTGTTATTATTCTTTGGATCGACAGCATTATCTGCAAATTATTTCTCACCAAGAGAATTTTCGAAAAGTAGTTTCTGAATTGCAGGTACGGACTTGACAAATAAGTATACGGGGCGGGTCATAATGGATGGTCGAAAATGAAATTTTATATTCTTTGGTCGATTTTAAGGGGGGGGGGGGGGACTGTCGTACAATTGTGTTACCTATCGAGCTTCGTTAAAAAAATACAGGGTGTTGAAATTAGAATTTCAAAATGCAGCATATGTATTTCAAAATGCAGCATTTGATTATTCCGAAAGGATAAGAAATACATTATTGAAATTCTGCACGTTTTGACTGCTATGGTAGGCGCACATTTCGCAATAAAAAATTTTGTTTATTTCCGCCAGTGGCGCGCTTAACAGAACGTCGACCTATCTTATTTAAAAAAAATGGAACGTCATTGCTTTTTCAAAAAATTAAATCTAGTTTTTAAATGCCCATTAAAATACTATTTGTTTGTATCATAATTCAAGCCAATATTAATCGAATATTTTTGATTTTTTATCAAAATGTAATTTTTCGCGGCTGTACTTACATGCACTACAATGGTTTTTATTTATTTACTCGAAAACGGTGCATGGTACTAAAAAACTCGAAGAGAGCTCTTTTCTTTAGAGTAGAATGGGTATTAAAAAAACAAGTCTCATTTTTCAAAAATTCAGTGACGTGCTACCTTTCTTCAAATAATGTAAGTCGACGTGCTGGTAAGCGCACCACTGACGGTAATAAAAATAATTTTTAATTGCAAAATTTGCGCCTTCCGTAGCAGTCAAAATTTCAATAAACTATCTCTTATGCTTTCGAAATAATCAATTAATCAATACATATGTGTTTTGAAATTCTAATTTCAACTCCCTGTTACTCTTTAACCAAGCTCGATAGGTAACACAATTGTATGAGAGACCGCCCTTAAAATCGACCAAAGAATATGCGATTTCATTTTCGACCAACAATTATGACTCACCCCTTCTACTTATTTTGTCAAGTCAAGTCAAGATGAGAAACAATTTGTAGATAATTCTGTCGATCCAAGCAATAAAAATAATGATCCGTCAACTTGTCCGCGAATTACGACGATTTAAAAAAAGTACTAACGAAATTTTCAAGAATGTTTTGATTCTAGAAAGTTTTGAATATAGAGATAATCATGTTGGCCATCTGCGACGGCAACACTCAATTTCCCTTTGCCTATAAAAAGGTTATTTTATTTAATATTGCTATAATAAATTATCATATGCTGCCCAGACCGAATACCCAAGAACACTCTCACCTGTTCACACTAATCGGTCAAGAATACTGTCTGCTTTTTGTGCTTCGTCCAGTTGCAGGCCTCAGCTTCGCTTCGGCCGTCAATCTCTGGACTCAGCACGAAAAGACCCACTTTTACTCCTAGTGACATAATCTACTATTATTTAAATAAGTTTAATTTTTGTCTTAAATTTTTTCTTTATAGCTTTTAGAGTTTTTAAGATAATTAACTCAAATTTGGAATATAGATAACTATTTATAATCATATGTAATATAACAAGTGCATTGAAAATTATCGGTAATTTTTGGACGATTGCACGAATGCAATTTGGGACGAAAAATGTACGAGTGCACGCAGTGCACGAGTGCTTTTTTTCTGATCCAAATTGCATGAATTACATATCGGTCTAAAATTACCTATAATTTTCAATGCACGAGTTAGATTCGAAGGAGAATTTCATGAACAAAATAATTAAAAAACCTTGCGAGATTTGACCCCCCCCTGTAAGTATAGCTATTTTGATTCGAACCAATGTCAGAAAACTTATTGCCGGGCCAGATGGTATGATTATGGATTGAATATAAATTAATTTGCATGGTTTATGTTATAACATTGAGCCAGTTACTTTTCATTTGACTTTGACAGACAAATTATCGCGATAATGTTTTTTGACCGAAAAATTGTCGCACGCAATACCATAAGAGCTCAGATTTAGCCGGATATTTTTTAACTTGTTTTAGAATACTTTCTTTCTGGAATAATTTAACGAAACCTGTTTATAGATCGAGTGAAATTATACTAGAAAGAAAGTATGAGAGGACAAGCAAAAAATATCAGGCTCAAAATCTGAGCTCGAATGGTATTTGATAAGACAATTTTATGATTAAAATAGTCATAGTAATACCAAATATGAAACTACGAAGCTTTATTTAATAGTTCAACATAAAAACTGATATTAACGATAATAACGCCAGAATAATAGATTTAAAAATAAGCAATTATTAAAAACACAGTTCTTATGTTTAATTTGTTCTTTAGTATCTGCCTCTACAACGGAGATTGATGAAGATTGTTCTGTAAATGACGTTGTATTCGGTTGTATATGTGGAAGATGGTTGACGATGGGCTCCTCTCTCGGCTGGCTGATCTCGAAGACTCTCGAAGATTTATTAAAAGTTTTTCGTGGTGATCTTTATTTAGTTGCAAATAAGATTTTATAGAACCGGCTGAAACATGTCAAGTCTTTTTAATTAAGTTTTGTTCACTAAATCCTGACTTTGCTAAATTTGACACTGCACTGGATCGATGGGAATGATTAGTTATTTTTTTCTTCTTAATATCTTCTAATTTCTTCTTCTATCTAACTCTAAGTTCTTCATTTACTCCTATTGGAACATTTTTGTATCATCCTTTTGATATATTATTTTGCCAGAACGGATTTGGAGTTAAGAAAAATCTATCAGTAGAAATATGACTTGTTCTATGAAACAAAATTTTATAAAATAATCTTACTGGACAAATGTCGGGATTTTCTTTGTTCCTTATTAGCCATTTACTATCACAACACTGTTTCGAACCACCTTGACACGTTTTTGAAAACACCGCATTGTATTCAATAAGGCCGGTTAAGTCCCCATTATTAAACTTTTCTTCCTTGAAGTAGGACACCTTACAGGTTGCTGCCTCACCTCCTCGCCAAGCTAGTTCGTATGAAGCGAAATGGAATTTTTTTTTTAAAAGGCCTCTTGGCGTATTTTTATCCCATATTAACGCCATTTTATCAATTTCGCTTTTTGTTAATGCAACAGAACTTTCTTTTCGTTTGTTTAAGTTACTTTTCAACTTCTTTCGTTTAGAATTACGTGCATCACGAGATGTTTTAAAAGCCGGATCACTAAAACGGTTGAAGGAGACATGGAATTGTTCGAATTACCTTTTTTGCAGCATTTTAGCCGTTGTATTCCACATAGTTTTGACAACGTATTCCTTATAATCGTCCCCTTTCTTTTTCTTCATATTAAACCCCCAATCCATTAGTATGTCTGCTATATCTTGTACCGATTGTTGTGTGTCCAAATCAAAACTTCGTTCTTTGCAGATGCGTTAAACTGACTCCATTTTGATGATTGACTTTTCTTGTTATTAATCGGAGTCATATTATCTATTTCTTTTTGAATTTCTGCTTCGCAGCTTACTCCAATATGAGCCATATCGCAAAAAATGGATGTATCAAATTTAAATTAGCTTTCAAACTGACAGATGATGAATCGAAAATTCAGTTTTAACAATGGGTCCCCAAGTTACATGTATCTATGGCGACGTAATTTATCCGATTTTTTTATCCACTTGCATTTTCTCTTCCTTCCTATTTATCTGATAGCAAACTAGCATTTTATTACCTTCAAATGGCATTAATTGTACATGAATAAAATTGTCGCGACAAGGAAGAGAAAGAAGGAAGGAAGAGAAAATGCAAGTGGATAAAAAAATCGGATAAATTACGTCGCCATAGATACATATAATTTGGAGACCCATTGTTAAAGTTGAATTTTCGATTTATCATCTGTCAGTTTGAAAGCTAAGTTAAATTTGATACATTCAAATTTATTTTTTGCGATATGGCCTGTTTTGGAGTAAGCTGCGAAGCAGAAATTCAAAACGAAATAGATAATATGACTCCGATTAATACCAAGAAAAGTCAATCATCAATATGGAGTCAGTTTAACGCATTCTGCAAAGAACGACGTATCCGCCGAAAAAATTGGCCGGGATATTAAGAAGAAAAAAATAACTAATCATTCCCATCGATCCAGTTACAGTGTCAAATTTAGCTAAGGCAGGAGTTAGTGAACAAAACTTAATTAAAATTGCTAACCAATCTTCAACATATACAACCGAATACAACGTCATTTACAAAACAATTGTGGTGAATAAAATTCTCTACAACGTTGGATATAGTAACCGATTGCGAAAATCTACCGAATCTTATTTTTTCTGGGGTTGTATCTGCTTTCACCATCCCAAACTTTTTTGTAGCACGCCACTGATTGTTTCTTCTTAAAAATCTTAGTTCTCTGTTCAATTTACAAACGTTCATGCCTTTTGCATCCCTGCCTTATAAACCATCATTTACTAGAAATTTGCGAAAGTGTCTAGGAATGCACATAATTTTTCCATAAGAAATACCTGTTTTCTGCATTCCCATTTAAATTCCCAGATACCTTTGAAAAATTGATGAAAAAGAGTCATTTCTTATGGAAGAAGTAGGTGCATTTCTATATACTCTTGCAAATTTATGGAGCACGGTAAGAGATAAGGCAAGGATGCAAAAGGCAAAAATGTTTTAAAGTAAATGGAAAATTCAGATGTTTAACAAAAAATGATCCGTGGGGTGCTACAAAATAGTTTGGGAGGGTAAAAGGGGACACAAGTCCAGAAAAATAAGACTTTCGCTATCGGTTGATATCTCCAACGATGTAGATTATAAATAATTAGCTATTACTATACTTAACTATATTTCAAATTTGAGTTAAATATATCAAAAACTCTAAAAACTATAAAGAAAAATTTTAAAAGAAAACTTAAACACCCGGTATATCCGTAACAAAGCATTTTTCGACTACAGTTTCTGTAACAAACTAGGGTTATTTTTGGACGTAAAATATTTCCTTAAAATTTGTTACATAAAAATCTGCCCCACCCCCTGTATACACATGACAACTTTCAATATTCTGCCAAATTTGAAACTAATTGAAATAGTGGAAAAGTGAAAAATGCTGAATATTTAGTATGAATCAGCGAGACACACACAACTTCTTATTCAATGTACCAATCGTTTAATTTGCCTCCGGAATCTCCTTTCCGATATACAATTATCCGGATGATATACGGGATCCACCAATTGGTTTCCGGCTACTCTTATACACACAATTTTTTTATTGTTGTATGAGTTCGGCCAATTAGCATCCAGCCACAAAAATATACAACTTTAACACACATATGTGTGTTGGCTTTATTGGCCTCCAATCATCCCCTCCCCCCAAGCCTTTATATACACTTGTTTTGTTGATATAGGATGTCGATTAATTGACCTCCACCAGCGTTTTTGCGGTGTTGTCGCATTTCTGAGGCACGTTGACCTACTCACACTGGAGGCAGAGCTGCGTGGGCCACCTGGCGATTATATAAACGTATGAGATCGGCACGCCACGTGGTGGAATTTTCGTGAACTCGATTGTGTAACTGTACATGTGTATTGTCAAAATGGCCTCCGGACGAAAATTGGCAGAGAGGCTTATAGAGGTCACTTGGACTGTTTGCCAAAATATTAAGGGCGATTCGAATTCGCCTCCGGATTTTCCAATTCGGCTCCGTTTTTGAGGCGTGTGCGAATATTGAACTATGCGAATTGGAGGTGTATATGTCAAAATGCATATATATATATATATATACATCATCAAATAAAGAGATTCTACAAAGTCATGGAAATGCATCTGAAGAACCCTAAGCACACACAGTCAACTTAACTCTCCTTCTTTCTCTGGCAGTGCAATCCATCAAAGAAGATTTATTCCGGATACTCAAACATTAACAGGTATAATACTCCATAAATGAGTTATTATGCATTATTGCACAATATTTAAACATGAGAAATTTAATAATTATAATTTAGTAGTGTACTAATAATTATTATAGTAACATATTACATAAGTCTTGTAAGTTATTACAATAATTTTGGGTGGTGACAGAGTAGATGATTTTCTGTCCATTTAATCAAATACTACCTACTAAGGGCCGGTATTTTGAATCCCGATCACGAACTTGATTAAGTAATCATCGATCAAATGTTACAGTCATAATAATATAAGTTATAGATAATCAGTGTTCAAATATAGTAATCGAAATTTAAACTACCGACCCTAAGTGTAACACTATTTGTGAAAAAACCCACATTTGAATTTATTTCTTTTCTTTGTTTTGAAATGCTGTCTTGTATACACTAAACTTGTCCCTCTAAACACAAGTTTAGAAAAATAGTATTGAAATACGACCTTTCTAAACTTTGGTAAAATAACGACTTGCAGGACATACTGTATAGATACATACCTGTACATATTGGGTTACCTAAATTGTAAGAATTATCTATGCCACAGCACTTTTATGTTTTTTTTTTTTTAATTTCATACAATTTAAACTGTGCAGGACTATTGATTTCAAAATCAAGCACTGTTTGACAGAAGGCCTCTAAAAACACATAAAATTATAATCTTATAACCTATTAATTTTAGGTGTTAAGAAACCTTGGTACCATTATGATATGAATCATAAATAATCGAAAAATAATTAACAAAAAATAAGAACATTTTCTCTTCTTTCTGACTGATTTTTGGAGGTTTTACTAATAGTACTTTTCTATGTTTTTATGTTTATGCTTCTCGTTTAAAATATATAACTTGAAATAAGCTTATAACTGAAAAAAAGAACTGGTACATGATTTCTACCAGCTAAAACCCGTAAAAAAAATTACTTATTTTTGCTTTATACGTGACAGCTTAAAAATATATGGAAACATTTTTTAAGTTTAAACAGGGATGCATAGTGCTGTTTTATTATTTATTTTGCAGTTGTACGCTTTAATTTCCAATAGTTTTTTTAATCTACATAGAATATTCAGTTACTACCCATAAGTTTCGACCACATAAGTTTATAATATGTTAGACACTTTGTAGTTTTTGTAAAAATAGAATACCACATAATTTTGTTATTTTCAAGTATGCTTTAGAAAATAAAATTTAATTACCACATACTGAAATATTAATAGCGACTTTATTTAAAACACTACCCAATTTAAGATAACTGGATTTAGGTTATAGTATTTATTTGCTTAATCTGGTAGAGACTCGAACTCACAGCAGATAAAAGAATATCTGTGTCACTTTTATCTTAATCCTGCTAACTTCAATCACAATATATAAGTACTAAATAGTCCGTAAACTATTATTACTAATAATAGTAGGTAGGCTGTTAAATATAAATTGTTTAAGATTATTCACATCAAAAACGTCTCCCTATAAATACAATACCATAATCTATTAGATAGAGCAGCATGTTGTTTCAGGAAGAAGATATGTGCTTCATTATCTTATTCTATATATTTTTTAAGTAAAAATGTTCCTATAAACTTGGGATATAATTAGAGTATATCCTACATAAAGCCTCTGCCGATATAAGTGTATAAAGAAACATTTTTGCTTAGAATGAAATGTAGAATTTAACATACTGCATCACATCCATCGTCTTCTGAAACACCTTGTATAATGTGGTGCCTTCCAAAAAGTGGAATTAAAAATGGTGAATTCGCCAGGATTTCTAAAACTATACCTTCCTATTAACAGATGGCGCTGAAAGATATTGCCAAGGTGGAACATTTCACCACATTGCCGGGTGCAGGTGCGCGCGGCACGCTTTAGTTTTGGGAATATCAAAAGTGCCGACACGAACTGACGATACTGATATAATGTATTATTCCTTATACTGTGATATGGGTATGTTTTGAGGGCGCACTCGATTTGTTTGTATCGCAAAAATGGCGTCGGTTTTTGTGTTTAATTATAAACTTTAATTTATTTCTGGTTTTAAATATAAATTGAATATAAAATTTTCGGGTGTATCACGTTATTAAATAGTTTGCTATGATCTGTGGGTAATGGGGATGTTCCTATATGGCAAATAAGAGGAGCAGAGGCTATTGTGCATCAACCATACCACCAAGTCCCGCACCGGCGGAGGGCCCGCTGTACAAAGAGGCCCTAAGCGAAGCCGTTACTTGGTTGATTGAAACATTGATTTTAACAAGGCACAAAAATCAAATTTAGCGGGGAATCCCTCTACTGGACAGAGGCTCGCTCTTGGGTCATGCAAGTTATCAAGGAATTCCATTTTATTTCAACGGTTGTATCCAGTAAACCAGATCCTCCTTAAGAATTAAAAAACGTCCAACAGTAGCAATGTAGGTAGGTTTGCAGCAGCAACCACTAAAGCTAATCTCATGCATAAACTTATGCATGATTTCAATGTCAAAAAACAGTATTGTTTTGTGTAGGTATTGGTGATTGTGATTCAAAGAGCTATTTCTATGCAAGCAACAAGGGACTACAAAACTATACATAAACTATAATTAACATGGATTGATAAGTCAATAGCAAACAGAATAGTCCACTTTAAAATTTGGTTGTCTCTGCCCTGCTGTTTCTCAAGGGCAAAAATCTAGAGGCAGGACTAAAGTAAGTACCATAAATGATTTTTTTTAAATTAATTAAGACAAATTGTTTGTTCTGTCATAGTTTTTTCCTCCCAAGATGTATTTTCAATATTTTGTATGCGTTTTATTTATATATTTTTTTTATATATTTTTTTTTAATGTTTGTATAAATATCCTAAAAAATATCTACTTATTGGTTTACAGGAACTAAAACCCATGGCATATGTCTCAGTTCCACACTCTGCACCCCTGATATTTGAAATGATTCATTCCGCCTTCCACTTGCAGACATTGTTAACAGGATTAAATATTCGCTTAGACTGACTACTTGAGTAAGCTGAGGGGGACTACAATCAAGAAAAGACACATGTCTAAGGAGACTCAGGTAATTTGAAAGAGCTCAAGCTGAAAATCCATTTTATTTTTCAGTATGATTTATTTCATCCTATTTATACAGAATGTTACAAAAAAAGAAGGCAAATTTGTGAACCACAGATTCTTTGATGAAAAATAATGGACCTTTTATTACCCCATTTTTCTTTTGGTTGTTTCCTCGGTTGTAAATTTTAAAGTAATTTTATTTAGTAAGTCAAATAATCACTTCTCAAAGGATTTATTTCATATAGGTAGAACTATTAAGTCGAAAAAGCCACATACTAGAACAAAATTTGACAGCCAATATAAATAATATTTTAATGTACTTTTTGCGCCCTTTGAACGTTTTTGGTTCTAGGCTGATGGCTTCCAATCAAGATTTGTTTAAAATAACAAATATAGCTCCAATTTGTTGTTTTAAAAAATGTTGATAAATATTTTTTGATACTATTTTACTAGAGTATTTTACACAGGAAAAATGTCATAGCAACAGCCTATTTTCTACTGACAAAACTGCTACCTGGTCCTACCTGGACAAAATCAACATGATGGTTTTTCAGCTACAAAATTTTGTTAGGGTCAAGTAAAAAGTATTGTCAGTTTAACGAGTGTCACCTATTTGCTTTTAACTGCAGGTTGAAGTTTTCTCGTGAAATAGTCGTGTCGAATACCATTCGAGATAAAATTTGCTAAGGCAAAATATTTCTCTTGTTTTATTCAAGTTAGTTGCTCTTTGGCAATTTCGTTCATGACTTTTTTTACAAAACCTGTTTTAAATGTCATTCCATATGACTTATATGTCATATGTCCATATGACTTGTCATTCCATATAAACCAGAGAGCTATTCAGATTCAAACTGCCTTCAGTAGGGTTGAGTCATAAAGCTCTTACATACAACCAAATTTACAAAATAGATTTCACTTGAGTTAACAAAGAATACACTCGGTGCACCTGCCCTCTAGTAGAGCTGTAGACAGGTTTCCTAGAAGAAATTTTAAACAATTTTAAAACCTACTTTTCAAAATGTAAAAAAAATATTCTTGTGCATACTCTGGTTGCTCTTGTTAATCAAACTTTTACGTTTAGTAGCATTTCCAGTTTAAGAAAAAAATTAAAAGAGAATTAGAGAATTATTAAATTAAACTGTTAATCTTAATTTTTAGGTTGGTGGATCTATAAAAAGTATCAAAACTACAAGTTTAAAGTAACAGGAAAATTCTTAAAGCCCATCAGAGAAGAAAAAAGTCCTGCAAGATATATCCTCCTGAAAGATGTCAGATCAGGACTTTGACGTGTTTTAAAGTGGGAAGAGCGAGTTGCATAGAAGACATTTCTTAGGGAAAGTTGGAGGGCTATTAGCCAAAGACACGGATTCGTCACAAACCCATGCAGGGTTTTTTTGATATGCAGTATGGACTGTCCCGAATGTACATAATCATTTGTTACCAGCTTCTAGAAGGTAAGACTGTTTCGAGGAACGTTTTGTTATGCAAACTGACCTCTCTGTTTGCATATGAGTTCATGTGTGGAAACGTGGCAACTCTGTAAGCCATTTTTCGAAGCTTTTAAGCTGTAATTTTATGGAAGTTTTTTCTATTTTTCGGTTTTCTAAATAAACCAGCCCCACGATGCCCTAAATGCACATATGTTTGCAATAATTTTTATTTTAGTCAAGAGCATTTCTTTTGTTAGTGTTGGACAGGCACTTTCACAATTTCTTGGGAATTCCGGCCATAAAACATGATACCCAACAATTGCCCATCTTCTGTACCCGGCAAAGGCTCCCTTTTAATGTTTTATGGCCCTTGAAAGAATTTCAGACCTGTATGTGACCCGAACAATAGTTTAGTAATTAAGGCGATTTTGCGAATATCGCTAATTGAAATTAAAATCTTCTCTCAGCAGATAGAGCTTTTAATTTCTGATCCTTTGATTGTAAATTCGAGCAATTAATGTCTTAATTGACTGAGCCAGGAAATTAACATTTAATTTCGATAAAAACCTTTAATTGTCAATTAAACTATGTCATGTGAGGTGTCATTTTGAAGAGCATCATTTCTTCTGTCCAATGATCACATTTTCATATTATTATTATGCCCGCGCTGTCTGAAGCGCCATATAATCGCCACTGGTCAGGGTGGTATCGATTTTTTCGGCAGTACCCTTTCGAGGATGCGAGGTACCGAGGGGGTGGCGAAAGAGGGAAGATCTTCGACACTCGAAAAGAAAAGACTCGTTTTGAACTCAATAGAGTTACAATCTAAAAACGACGATCTAACCGGGAAGACGGGAAAGTTTGAATTTTACCGCGAGAAAAGTCCTTGGCTCGGCCGTTCTGATTATCGCCAATTCGTAATTTTTTCCCCTTTTTGAATCCCGTTTTAAGTCCGCCGCGCTAATTATTTTTATTTTTAATTAGTGCCAAAGTAATTAATTCGGCTATTGCTCGCCTACGAAAAGTTTAGTGGAGTGTTTTTTAGGTTGTGCTATATAGTGTCAAGCCACCTCTACCCTTTTCCTGAATAGGCCATTTTCTTGCAGATAGCGGATACTTTGCAGACGCAGGAGACTACCGGCAATTAAGTATTTGTAGAGTAGTTGTAGAAGTTGAATCATTTGGTATATTATAGTAGTGTTTTGCTCACCATAATATCGAGGATTCCAGCTACTGGCAGAATTCTGTTCTCTTCTACACTACGTCGTTAGTTTAGTTTTCTTTGTTGTAGTTTTTCCAATTTAGTAAGAAATCGTGTACCCGTCAAACACGTTTCTGGGGACCACTGAGCTTATCGCGAAAAGTTCACGTCCGCCGCTATTTTATTTCAGATTCCTGAGAAAACTAAGAATTGTCTTTTTTGATTTAATTTTTTAAATTAATTAGTATTCAATTAGGTTTTTTTTTTTGGCGTTTTGTCGTAGTCGAATCTCCGCAGACACGGCAGCAGCCGCGAACACAGCCGCCCCCACGCAACCACCGATTAAACGGATTACGGATTATCATTAGCGGGGGGGACAGTGCGCGACAGTTTTCTTTACTTCTTTACACACAAAATTAATATTAAAACATTTTTAATTTTTTAATTCAGAGCCACAATTTACTATCAAAGCCACTATCCAATGCCGATAACAAACAATGCATCCTGGAGAACAGAATAAAGATGGCAAAAAAATCTCACTATTGGAATTACTAAGTATACTTAATTACTAATACTTAATAAAATATTTTAGATTATATGGACACATGAAGCTGACACTGCAGAAGTTATTTAACTCTAATGAAGAACCCTGTTAATGGTTAAGAGAATCATATCTGGACGGTTTATCGAAGTTGGAGGCGCATTATTTTCTTCTAAGGATGAGCAAATAATTATATAGTAAAAAGGTCACAATTATTCATAAGACAGTTCCTAATCTTTTGCAATATTATAGATCAGGATGCAGCTTGGCTTGATAATTGGCATATTGCAACTGGTGCTACTAAAGCATGTGATTCGTCATTGCTTGATGAAGATTTGACATTTTTAAATGAACACCTCCTACTTGAGATCACTAGAACCAACAGTTTCAATTGCAGTGCTTTTTGCGTTAAAATTAGTTCTGTTACTATTAAATGAACATGAGCAACCATATGAGAGGAACATCATGTATAAAATCACAATTGGACGGCAAACTCAACAGTTCGAATCCCCAGCTGCACAAAAAGAAACACGTTAGTGATTTTTGGGTGCTATTTATATTCAATGTTATATTATTGTATTGTTATTAATAAATATGCATTAATAAAAAGTCTTGCGAGCATTTATGTCATGAAAATTGGTGTCTTCACATTCACACCAAAAACTGAATCTCTTCTACTATCATTTCGCAAGATTTATTTTAAAATATATTAATAAAATATAATATACCTACTAGCGAAGAACCTCGGCCCATTACTAGATTCTCAGTTATTAATCAATATTATTAAAAACTTAAACAAATAAACCTATCAGACAACTATGTGAGCAAAATTTTAAACAATAATCTTAACCTCACACTGATTAATAATCACTGTCACTGTCAGTCATGTTATACCGGGTGAAATATGTCAGATTTCCAACGCCAACTTGACGACAGAAATAAGTGAATGGATTATAGTGTATTTTCTCAGGATCAGCATGATAATAGGTACCAATAATTATATCCTAGAAGCAACTAATAATAGCAGTGATTTCCACTGCTAAAAAGGGGGGCCAAAACTGGAAAACAGGAAGGGGTCTCCCGATTAGCTCGATGTCTTTTCCCTTCGGAGAAACAGATCCGGTACACATCAAGAACGTTTCTGGTGGGCCATATTGCATATTTTAATAAGTCAACGTCCACCGTTCTTTTATTTCAGGTGTCTGAAGAGAAAAAAGTAATTTTAAAATTATTTTGTTATTCAAATATTAAATTTTTTTCCAAAGTCGTTTTCCAAGTTACGTCTAAGGGTGACTTTTACAACGTACAGTAATGACGTAGATTGCATTGTTACCTGACAGATAAACAATACAATCTACGTCATATCTGGTGTTTTAACTTCAAACTGAAGTTTTCCTGATAAAGTACGGGGTGTTCATTATAAAGTTTCATCTAGTTGGCCGTGAAATGTCAAAAGAAAAGGATGGAGAAACAAAAGTCCATTTATTTTGATTATGTCATCCTTTTCTGTCAAAATTTTATAGCCTGCTAGATGAAGTTTTATAATGAACAGTCCGTATACTCTGTTCAGCGAGGGTTCAATATGACGTCACATTACTCATCTCATTTCATTAGAAAAAGATCGCAAAAAAACAGGCGTATAATTAGTTCTTGTTAATAATAAAACCACCAGCTAATGTCAGTTTGACGCTTAATGTCAAAATGTCGTCAAAATTTAGAAATCCGAGTCTAGCTTTTGTAGAACTAAATATAGAAACGCAAGATCCGCTTTTAAGGGATCATCTAGAAGAAGCCACTGTGTGAAGAAAAACGGAGAAAATTTCCAAGATAGTGGAGAAACAAGGAGTTGCAATCGACGAAGCGCCGGAAGAAATTCCATCAACATATACATCCCGAAGGAACTATCAATTGTTGAAAGAAGCCCCTGTTCCTGAACAACTACCTACTGGTCCACAAAAATATCTTACCCTGGTGTCACCTAAAGGCTAGATCCGCTTCTGTGGAAATGAATAAAACTTTAATCAAAATTAGCGAGGTGTTTGACTGAATCAACTAAAGAAAAAATGTGGAAGAACGGTGCATACATGCGACACAGATAAAAGCAAAACCGCAGTTAGGTGTCTTAAAAAAATTGCCCACACTTAATTAGATTATGTACTCAATTTAAGTTATTTATGTTGCATGTCTATTATCAAATATTGAATTAATTAAATTCTAAGAAAAATTTCAAGAATTGAATATACAATAAATGCCTAACAGTTTTTTTTTTATCAATCAAATTAATGAATTCATGCGGACACGTATTGAACTATTTCGCAGAAAAGGGTGCATTCGAACGAAAAAAGGAAAAATATGTTTGGCGACCAGACGACAAGTGTTTCTGCTTATTGGTTTTACAACGCAAGTTGTGAGCACTACAAGGTATAGTAAGCACACAAAAATACTCAGAATAGCTTGGGCCCATTTTGTCCATATCTTATGATCTACATCCATGGCCGGGTGAATCATGGCAGGTGCCTATGGTAAAGCTGGGGCGGATATTCCTTCTGAATTAATACCCGAAATGGGAAAACTGTGGAATGTTAGCACAAAAGGCTAAACTGATACATGCCCGTGTCTACAAACATAACTTGACATTTTGTTCAACTGACGTTTTATCAGAGACAGACGTGTTTTTTTGTATGACATCACAATTTATGACGAAATATTGAACCCTCGCTGAACAGAGTATACTTCTAATTTCTCTTGAGTGTTACGTCATTACTCTTTCATATTACTTTATCTCACGTTAAACGTATGAGACAAAAGTTTTGCGTCACCGACATGGGTCGAATAAGATTATTTAAACTTGACATTGACATTGTCACTGGCAATATCAAATCTGCTCTTAAATCGAAAAATTCCAGGCAAAACATTCTCCGAGGGCGAGCAAGTATTAATATTGAAGTTACTTCAATATTTCCAACAAGAAAAAGAGGCGGGAAAGAGCTTGATAACTTTAAATGCAGTACATAACGTAGTAGGTACCTATTGTTGTTAAAATTAAAGACTAGTTACGGCGTATCTTCTTTGGGAGACAAATATAAGCGGTGTGGTTGAATTGTGGGTGCAAAACGGCATCGGAGAGGTAAAAACAGGTATAACATGGATATGCTATGTCTAAAGATTCCGATAGGCAGCTTCATAGATTTTGCTATAAGTTACCGCTTTGCTCCCATTTAGTCCTTTAAAACGGACGCGGCGATTCTTGTTAAATCGAATCAAGAAACGCAAAATGTTTAACTGATAATTATTTTTCTAGAGGGTAGCAGATGCATTATACCTCATTCACTTATTTTTGGCATCTCGTTACTTTTGAAACCTTCATGTTTTTATACCTATCTCTTTTCGGCACATGTTGAGAAGATATGATAAAAATGTCAAAGTCAGAGTTCCAACGCCTACTTGACGGCAATAATAAGTGAATGGTTTACAGGTGTGTCCCTAGCACAATTCAAACACTCGGAAACTATAATGGAGTGAGTATAAAGATCATGCTGTTTAAGAGTCTAAATTGTGTAAGAAAACACCACAACATCAACTCTGCCAGCATATAATAAGGGGGCCAATTTATGCTATGTATGCAGCAGGTACAGTACAACAATCTCCACGACAGATATCGAAGATTATTGAGTTCATTTTTTTAGTACATGCGAACATGTTACACTCCAGTCTTCGCATAACCATCTGCAAAATATTGATCAAGTTATAATTCTTTGCAGTTCCCTGGATTTGTGCTTGAAAAAACTTAATATTGTTGCGAACTTAGGGTTCAATAATTCCAGTGTAACGATTTAACACGAAAACACTATTTATTTATTCCACAAATACACACAGGTAGAATTCCACAAGTAAATAACTCACTACTTAACACTTTATAGCCTTTTAGACTACTCTTAACCACCCGCGCTATGCGCCTTTTATACACAATCCTAAAATTACAGAAAAACCTAGAAAGTTCTTGATAAGAATTCTTGAATAATCTCACATAAAAAAAAAGGTTGTAAACAACTGCCTTCTAGATAAACAGAGCAATAAATCACTCGTGTCAGCCATTACGCAGCGCGGATAGGTCGCCAAGCTCCACCAACCACACGCGTTGCCCCGCCTGCGGGCAACGCGGCGGCGCTGCGAATCGCTGCGAATCGTAACAATATCTAACCGACTTTTTCTAATGGAACAACCAAATATTATACATAAAATTATAACGTTTTTGAGTGAGTATAAAGCGAACGAAACTTCTGTGTTTTGTCTCAAACCGGTTTTTATAGATCAAATATGAGTTTTTACTAAAGCATATAAACGCTATTAATTAATTTTGGTCTATTTCGTAAGCATCATTCAAAGGGGCATTTAGGACAAGTTGGCAAGATGATGAAGATTGGGAACACTGTAATAGCGTATTCCATTGGTAAAATTAGTGCCGCACCAGAGCAAATATTGCACACCATTGGTGAAGTTAGTGCAAGTTTGGGTGTTCCATTGGGAAACAAGTGCCGCACTTTTTGCACTTAGTGCAGCCAGTTCCGCACCAGGTCAGGTAGATGGTGCGGCACCAATTTTAAAGGTATTGGCGGATGGGGGAACACAAAGCATAATTTTATATCTTTCTAATAGGTAACTTTAATAAAATAAACGGGAAATTAATGCCTTATCGTGAATTCTCTCGTCCAGTCCAAATTTCCTGCCAAATATATTTCAAGGTTACAAAATCGGTTTCCATTGACGTTGCAGTTTTACTGCATTGACAACGAGCGAGGGCAGCCCTCGTGCGATTCTAGTGCAGCACTAATTTTACCAATGGAATACGCTATAAGAAAAAAGTCTTCCTCAGAAGGAACACGCTATATAGTTTTGCATGCTGGTTCAGAGGATGGGTTTATCCACAAATGCTAGTATTCAAAGCGGGAAGTAAATCAGGGGATTACCATGATTCGATGAACTCTGCGAATTTCGAAAAATGGTTTTGTGAACAGCTTTTGCCTAATTTGGAGGAACCCTCACTGACAATTATGGACAATGCTTTTTACCACTCCATGCAAGTAGAAAAGTTACCTAATCCAAGCTGGTCTAAACCTTGCCTAATAGAATGGTTGCAGCAGCATCACATTACATTTTCTCCTTTTGCTATGAAAGCTGAGCTTTTAGGTATAGCAAAAAAGAACATGCTGAAGAACAGATATCGGTTGGCATTTTACATTAAAATAATTGTAGGGTGTCCAAAATCGCTCTTTTATAGTGACAATTAGTAAGCTTAGTTTTGGTGTTTTTCATTTACTTCAGAATAGACGAACTAGCACTTCAAAATGGCCATCGTGTGTTAAGACTATCTCATTACCATTGTCATTTTAACCCCATCGAAATGGTATGGTCCCAGTGTAAGCGATATTGGGATTCGAAAATCAATGCTATTCATCGAATCACAAACGAGAGCCATTCCATGTTTTAAATTTATGGAACGAGGCGTTGAAAAAAGCACGTTTTTCAATTAAAAAAAAATGATTTACTTAACTTACTAACAATACTCTTTTTGCAGGTTAATCCCGAGTTACGGAAAAACTATGTTCGACATACTAATAAACATTAGCGATACTTGGGAAAAAGAAAAGTATGTTCGTCGAACATTCCGTCACTTATCATCAATTTAGATGACTCAGATGATGAAGACAGTGAATCCGAGAAAAAATTCGAGAGATTCGATTTGTTTGCTTTTACTTATTTGTTCTCCGTTTGAACGTTTGTGCTTTGTTTAAAATAATTGGGAGTTTTTTAAAATATTACATCAACGTATCTTATTTTTTCTCCCAAACCTGTTTTATTTATTTCTCTACTACTCGCCATACACACAGCAAATGTGCGGCTTTTTCGTTACCTACAGTGCTCCAAAACAATTACTGCGCCACTAGAAACTTATTTTTGTTTGAACTTGATCACTATTTTTGTATTTTTTAAATCTACTTATTTACTCGTTTTTTTTTTATTTCAACTGTGTACTTCTTTTTTAAGGTCTCTATGCTGCATCAAAAATTTAGTACCCACCTTTTAATACAGATTGCTGTAAAGCATTATTTATTGTAGATGTGTTGTATATTACATTAAATAAAAATGTCAAAATCGGAATTTCTTTGAAGTTATCTCTTTAGGCTGCTTGTGATTTTTTACAAAAATAAAGTGAAACGTAGTACTTCCGGTTTGGTTAGTTTCATACCTACTAAATCCTGACGTGATCAGAAAACTAAATAAATAAATGACTCTTAATTTTAATAATGACTTACGTAAGGCAGGTAATTTATTTAGTTGAGTTCAAATAATATACTAATACACCACTTATTAAAAATAAAAAGTATACTGGTTAACTTATCCATTAACACCGATTAAGAAAATACGGGCACTTACCTATAAAAAAGTGTCAATGGGTATCGTGCGGCCATATAAATAATAATTGGCATATAATTATAACCTAACATTAAAAAGTTCAGCCCGAAGAAGTCCGGCTCAGTGGCAACAAAAGCGCATGCGCGGCTGGCAAGCTCCGCCCCTTAATTTTAAAAAATCGACGATGCCAAGCTTTATGTTTATTAAGTTTTCGCCGAAATATAAAATATCTAATAACGTATTATATCAATATAAAAAATACTAAGAATTATTTTTAGTTTCTAAAATGTTTGAGCTGTTAGTTAACTTGGCAAATAGCATGGTGTGGTGTAACAAAAAACTAAAAACTCAGAATTTATTTAAAATTAGCTTCTGTGTTGATGAGTATAATTTACACATGACAATGCCGTAATGCTTCCAATGTCATTTGCTGTTAATCTAACTTTTTGGGTTTTTTTTTTTGGCGGGTACGCGCATAACATTTACACATTAGTCAGTTGATATTGATAATAAAACCATAATAAAAATAATAATAATAATAATGTAGTTTAATTAAATTAATTATAATCATGAAACCTCAAAAAGACCCAATACTCACCATTTTCATGATCAAAAAAAGTCTAACCATCCTATAAAATATTGGCGCCTTTCCTTGCCTTCGCTTACAAGTGAGGTATCAAGAAATCAATACACAATACACTTGATAGTCTTTTGTCGCCCTTCCTTGCCTTGGCGTACGAGTCAGGTATCAAGAAATCAATACACAATACACTTGATAGTCTTGGTGTTATTGTAGGGTAAAGTATTTGAACCTACGCGATCTTTGACGGGAACGGTCCAGTTTCACTACCATCAAGCGATGTTGCAAGCCGCCCGATGAGTATTTATTACTTATTACACTAATTTGTTTTAAAATAAATACGAGCCTATAATCAAAAAACAAATCTTCGATCTTTCGTTGTTATAAATTTTCTTTTCATGTCAAAAAGTACTCAGAGTTGAGTACCTAACCTCAAACTTTTGTTATTCTAGAGTTTTCGGTAGACTGCTCTGTGCGCTGCGACATTACTACCATCCTTTGTTTTCTCATTGCGAATAGAAGGATGAGAATACTCCGAGAGCGCACTAGGGCGTCCGGCCGAAAACGCTAGAAGTCACTAGAAGCTGCACTTTTAGTCCGTGGGGAAAGATTGACGTTCGTAGTATATTAACTAGTACGAATATGCGTGCGGCACGTGACTACATTGGTTGAAAACAAAAAATATATTGTATTTGTGTGTTTCTGCATCAACATAACTAAATTTAAAGTTTGGATCCCCGAAAAAGGCCTTAGTAGGATTTAAAATTAATGCAAAAAGACCAATTTTATTGCAAACATTATATAATTAATTATTAAAGTGAGGTTATATTTACTAACATTCTGGCAAAATGACATCATGTGCACGAAACCCATTTGACTTTAATCATATGTATCAAATTAAGACATACCCTAAAATTGTGGTTACGTAGTAAACGATCACGTAACACTCAACAGAAATCAGAAGTACTATAGTTGTAAAAGCCGCCCCAAACAATAATAACCTTGCTGGCATCCTGAAATTAAAAATATTTCAACTTCTTTGAAATATCATCCATTAATGATGATATCCTTCTGGGTAAACTATGGCCGGGTTTTTTCACATCGAAGATGAAATATGAAACGCTATGGAATAATACTTAGATTTGGCGTCCTCTCGTGGCCTTAGTAAAAACCGCAAATATATTTTTGTTTAATTCGAAATAGAATAGGAGCAAGTTGGGTGAGACATTTAAAATCATGTCCCTGTAGTTACCGAAAAAGTTGCCAGAAGACTGCGCGCTTATCGAAAGGTCAAAAAAGCCTCTGATAAAAAATTAGTTGTAAGTTGCACGTGCCAATAAATGTTAGTATTTTTTCTGCGCTACAGGCAGCCAATTTCGACGCTGATGTTTTCATGTTGAGCTTGTTATTGTTTATTTCGTTCTGTATAGTTTTAAAATAAAACAAGAATTAGAAATTAATACAAATTCTGGTTTGCTACTGGAGAGCTAAATTTTTTTGTGTTTTTTTTAATTATTTTACTTATTACTTACCCCTATATCTATATTTATTAATAGCACTTTATATATATTTTTGTATTGGCACTTAGCGCATTCTATGATTTTTCAAATGTATTTTTTCTGCTATTTTTGAAAGAAAGTTTTCGAATAAGTTAGTAAGTGCACAGAAAAATACTTATACTTAAATAAATCTATGTTTAATTTTGAGAAATGATCCTTATACATTGATTGTAGAACAAAAATTGTAGTTTATCACAATAATGATTTTAGCACCTAACACATTATGTATCGGTGTTCCCCCTGTGTTGAAAACGTCATCTACTTGGCTCGCAACGTCAAAGGAAATAGTTATTTATGTATTAAGAGGAAAAACTTTTTTGCTCGGAGAGGGAAGACACTCGAGACTCACAATCACTCGAGAGCAAAAAAGTTACTTTTTGCTCGTAATGCATACAACGTTTTTTCTGCAAAAGATCAATTTGAAATAATACAGTACAACTAGGGTAGGTATTATGAAGATTAGAAAGTAACATTAGAAAGTTCAGCCCGAAAAAGTCCGGATTCGTGGCAATAAAAGCGCATGCGCGGCTGCCAAGCTCCGCCCCTTAATTTTGAAAAATCGACGAAGTCAAACTTTTGTTCTTTTAGAGTTTTCCGTATTGCGAATAGAAGTAAGTAGGTATAGTAATCTTGGTTTCCGTGGGTCACTAGAAGTTGCACTTTTAATCCGTGGGGAAAGATTGACGTTCGTAGTATATTAACTAGTACGAATATGATTATAAAGTAATAAAATCTGAAAATTTAACCAAACTGACAATGACGTTTTAAATATTTGGTTGGGTGGTGGTAGTTGCTATTGACAGCAAGCGAAAAAAACTTTTTTTTTTCAAGCGGACTAAAAGTACGTCATTTGTTTTCTCTATACGTACACCTAAAGTGGGCTTTCTAATCCTGAGACCAAAAAAGTAACGAAAAAGTCCTAGGCAGTAAAAGTAAAGTCAAAAGTCACCGCTACTGTCATGGTGGCGCATATATAAACGATTTTCATTCACCAAAATTATTTGAACACTAGATGACACCAGATAGACCGATCTGAGTGTATTGCCATCTTTACATTCTTATTGAAAAAACAAAGGATGGGAATACTCTCAGAGCGCTCGAGAGCACCACCCAAAACCGTTATTAAGTTGAGTTCGGTAATCACATACTATCTCACTCTAGCTTGTTAAGATTTTAGGAGATGATCTGTGTCTGGGGCGCTCGGATGGAATTACCGAACTCGGCTTAAGTCGAAATCGCATATGTTCTCGAATTCTGAGTTCGTCAGTTAAATGTCATGCGCGTCATCATATTTATCTGTCAATATGATTTTTATTAATTTAGTATTGATAATAATGCTACAAATTTTTAGTTTACCATAATTTACCTAAACCATCTAAACCATTATTGATTATGATTTAATACCATTAAAACCATTGAACATTGAAAACCTCCGTTCTAACACATTCTATTTATTTTACAAATAATATACACCACTATAAGGGTAAGTACCTAGACCCACTGATGAGAGAAAATTGCAAAACTGAATCACGCTGAAATAAACTTCTTTTATCCACGACCATACTATAATAATCACATTATTCTTGTACATTCTCAAGACTAACGATAATCATTCTTTTCTTGTGAATAATGAACATTATTCACAAGTGAATAATGAGTTGTCATGGAAACGAAACATGTAGTAGGCAACTGACAACTAAAAAAGTAAACTGCCCTAAACATGAAATCGGTAGTTACCACTGGTTCATTCAAATAATTATCCTTCTATTAGGATGTATTGAGGCAAATGTAGGTTACAGTGTCTCTTTTTCCCTAAAATATTTACTTTTCACTGAAAAATACTTAAAATAGGCCATAAAATCAAGTAATTTACCGTCCACCCTCGTATCATTGAAATGAACATGCGGTGACATGCGCGGGTCATCTATCGACAAGACGCATCAAACGTCGCGCCACTGAATAGCGAAACCAGTCGTGGTCGTCGTTTTAAAATTGTAAATTATCTTTGTGGCATCTATAACCTATCATATTTGAGAAACCCCAGAATCTTGGTCGTGGATAAAGTATAGTATTCAACGCGCATTTAATGAGCGTTATTCTCTCGGGCAACTTGTGTCACTCGCTTCGCTCGTGGGCTCAAACGTTACCCTCGCGAATAACGACTCTCAATTTACAAGCATTTAATCTTGTTGTATAATATACTAATTTCCTGCATGCTTGAAAAAAAAATAGTAGACCTATGTTACTCGCAGTAAAAGGTCTTTTTGTGCTTCGCCCAGTTGCAGGCCTCAGCTTCGGCCGTCAATCTCTGGGATCAGCACTTTTACTCCTACTGACATAATCTACTATTTCGCTTGCTGCTCTGGGCAATGCGCGTAAAAGCAGACTCACAGTCTGATCCTCAAAAAGGGTTAAGTTTTCGTTTGTCTAATGAAAGCGTAAAATGCGTCAGTATTGGACGTTTGTAGGAAAAAAATAAGACCAAAAGTCCATTTACTTTGATAATGTCATTTTTTTGTTCAGATGATCTTTCCGTATGAACACCCCGTACCCCGTGTTTAGTTTAATTTATCATTGTGTGTTTGCCTTTGGTGCATACCTGCTTACTTGACTTGAGATTTGACATTTTTTTTTACTATTTCCGCGTGGAAACTTATTTGCGATAGGTACAACAATAGTCGAATGCTTATTCAAAACCACATAAAAGCGCTCTATAATTTCGCTATAATTCGTGTTGAATCTTCTGCAGCTCTAAGAAGCCTTATCGATGGTATTTCTAAGCACTTTGAAGCCCTGAAAACTTTGAATGAGCCTACTGAGTCATGGGACACCTTGATTATTTACTTAATCACTACAAAATTGGATGATCTTTCGCTTAGAAAATGGGAACAGACTAAGGCTTCTTACCGCTCACCAACGCTGGTGCAAATGAATCGATTGTTGAGGGAAAGTAAGTAGTAAATTTCATCGCAGGAATCACATATTCTTCGAAGCGTGTCATTTGTTCAGGGCCACATTATGTCACAAATTGCGAGCAGTTGTTGAAGCTTGACGTGGCTGAGCATTTCGAGTGGACAAAGAGAAATCGCTTGTGTCTAAATTGCCTAAAGCCCGGTTATATGCTTCAAAAATGCACTTCAGAGTCTCGAAACAGGGAACTTTCAAATAAGTCAAATGAATGCTCAAATGATCCAGAAATTGCTACAAATCCACGAGTTGCGTTATAGTTAGTTTCATTTCTGATAAATTCTGATCAATCTCAAATTTAAAAAGGTCTTCGACTAATATGAAAATCAGTAGTGGTTTCCAATATTACAATTATATTCCAATAGATTTAATTCCCCACAATCCAGTTAATAGGTGCAACTTGAAAATTCCTAACCACATTACGTTAGCTGATCCAAACTTTGATACACTCGGTGAGGTAGATTTGCTCATTGGTGCGGATTGGTTCTGGGATATAATGTGCATTGTTCAAATCAAGCTGAATGATCGAGGTCCTTACATTCACAAAACAAATTTTGGTTGGGTGGTCACTGAACAGATTCATTATGCATTGAACAATGATATTCGTTGTCATCTTTCAAGGGAGATTAACGTCTTCCGACAACTTACTCGATTTTGGGAAGTCGAAGAGTTTTCATGCACCAAGCCTCTTTCGCAGGAGGAGAAGATTTGTGGGCAACATTTCTTAGACACCTGCATTCTAGACATTGACGGACGTTTTTTCGTTAGAGTTCCTTTGGCCCGTGATGTCAAGTTGTTGGGTGATTCGTACGAGACAGCCGAAAAGCGTTTCCGAACCCTGGAACGTACGTTTGAGCGCAACCGAAACTTCAGGGTTCAGTATTTCGATTTTATTAATGAATACAAATCGTTGGGACACATGGCAAAGGTAGAGTTGCATAATCCTTCGAAGGTTTGTTATTATATGCTACATCACGGAGTTTTGCAACTTAGCAGTCTAACCACCAAGCTGAGAGTGGTGTTTGATGCCTCATGTCCAACTTCTTCAGGACACTCATTCAATGATCTCCAAATGGCTGTTGCGACAATCCAGTCTGATCTCATAACAATTCTTTTGCGATTTAGAAAACACGATTATGTGATTGCGGCTGACAGAGAAAATGTACAGGATGTGCCTTGTAAATCCCAAACAACATTCATTGCAACGAATTCTGCAACGGCCTATTGAGGTCTATGAACTTTCTACGCTTACCTATGGTACAAGAGCGGCATCATTTCTGGATATTCGTTACCTTTACCAGGTGGGACTGGATTGTGAGAATAAGCACCCAGAGGCCTCTAAAGTCATCAAGGAAGACTTCCACTGTAAGTAAACCTGGCTAGTGACGTCTCGTCACTATCACAATAACTGGTTTTCACCTTCGCAAGTGAATTTCGAATAGTACTGCAGTCTCACAGGGTATTGGGGCTTCAAACAGGCAGATTTCGATAATTTAGAAGAAGCGGAAAATGCGAGAACTTTAGGTTTTGTTAGCTTAAAGGGACATTTTGTTGTTCAAAATGGATTCGAATTTTCGTAGAAGCATCACCAAGCATTCTGTATTGTCGGAGATATCTCAAATATTTGAACCCTTACGTTTATTGAGTCTTACCATCATACTTGCGAAGATTATTTTGCCAGACATCTGGTTCGAAAAAATTTGGTGGGATAGCTCTTTGGCTTATGATTTACTACTAGATGGCTTGAAATTCGCAACAATTTACCATCGTTGAATGAGCGCAAGATAAACAGATAAGTAACGAGGAAGGGAGCAAACAGTTTCGAAATACATGGGTTTTCAGACGCTTCAGCTCAGGCATATGAGGCATGCGTTTACATTAGGTCTAAAAACAGCAGTGGTGATATTTCCATAAACCTCATTTGTGCCAAATCGAAAGTGGCACTTTTAAAGACACAAACCCTCGTTTGAAATTAATTGTTGACTGCGGTTCTCTTGGCCCGTCTGGTGGATAAGGTGAAAATATCGTTGACTATTTGCTTATCAAAACTGTATATTGATGCGATTCCACTATTTTCTTGGACTGACTGCGAACTTTCTCCACTGTTCTTCAAATGTTTGTAGCGAACCGTGTTTCGGTAATTCAGGAGCTGCCTTATTCAGACCAGTGGAAAACTCATTTAAAACGCATTTTAGGCGACGCGTCATTGCCTTTCGAAAAATTATACACTCTTTTTAGTACAAGTCAAGGCAGTATTAAATTCACGTCCTATCCATCTTTCTATCTTTATCTTCTGATCCCTCTGACTATTCACCCTTGACTCCTTCACACTTTCTGATCCGGCGATCGGCAAGAACCTGGTTTGATCGCCATACCAAGCAATCGCCTGTCACACTTCCAGCAGTTGCAAAAACTGCTTCAACATTTCTGGACCAGGTGGTCGCGAGTATCTTGCGAACTTCAGCAGCAATATCTAAGTAGTTCAGAGGTCAGAACGTGCTTAAGCTGAACGACCTCGTATTAATTAAGGACGACGACCTCTCTCTCCTCAAATAAGCTTTAGGCAGGATTAAACGATTGTATTCAGGGACAAATGGAATTGCTATAGAGTGGCGGATGTGCGAACTCCTAAGAGAACAGTAAAGCGATCATTCGAAAAATTGTGTCCGCTTCCTACAAGTAGTGACATTGACAATTGGGTGAGCTGTGTTTCACGAGAGCCAAGACTCTTTCGTTGTGTTGCAAGTGCGTTATTTCAAGGAGGGGGAGATGTTAAGTTTAATTTATCATTGTATATTTGCCTTTGGTGCATATTTACCTGCATACTTTGCGGTGCGCATTGTGGTGGAGAGAAACTTGACATTTTTTTTACTATTTCGAACATCATCTTTCAGTAAAATATTTGATATACTTGTAATTGATTCAAATATCGGCCAGTTAGGCAGTTTTCAGTACTGTATTACACGTTATAAATAACGCACGAGTTTTATTCTACTGGAAACAAAGCAAGAACAAGAAAGAAAATAATATAGTCCACAAGTCCCAAACACCCCGTATATAGGTATTTTAAGTTTTTAAGTATTTATCAATAACTGTACTATTTTTAAAAGTAATATACCGATAGCGGAGTTGTCTTATCGAAAAGACCGCCAAATTCAAACGAAAAAATTATTTTCAAAAATTTCTAAGAGACAAATTTTTCTTTACAATCTGAAAAGACCACGAGATCTTTAGCTTGAGTGGTCCCTTTTTTACTGCAATAGAGAATTTCTGAGTGAGAAGAATTTTTTATGAAAATTGCATTTTTGAGTCTTAAATCGGCGGGATTCGATAATAAGGCAGCGACGCTAGAGGTATATTTGATTGGACAATTTCAAGAACTAGCTGTTGGTCGGTATATCGGTACCTATATATCTGACACATACTGAAAAGTCAAAACATTGACTGTTTGCGTGAAATTGTGATGCCTCAAATTCTACCATTCGCGTTGGTGCTCATGTTGATGCACCTTAAGGTAGACCGCTTTCACTTTTCTGTTTGTTAGACCCGTTGCTATAATAGCAGCGCGGTCTTTTCGATTTCGTCTTTTCACCGCGTCTTTTCAGAAAAGACTACGTTACCTAGGACGGTTGCTAGAATATCGAGAGTTGTGATTGGTCGGTTAAAAGTGAGTGAAATTGTCACAATTAGAACACCGCCATAGTTCCACAACTTATCAAAATGCTTAGGTAAAATATAAAAAGCGAATTTTATATCCTTTCAATCGTTTGAAACTGAAAATGAGGATGAAATAATGAAAGCAAAAGTTTGATATATCACTACCAACCCAAACTGGGCTAGTTTTAATGCTTCAGTAATATATTATTGCAAGCTTGTGCATTAGGTAACCTATAAAAAATGCTGATGCAAGATTAGATTTAGCAAACACGCTCTTTATTGATTTTGTTTTAACAGTTGTTACTTTAGGCAAAAAAATTATAAACATGCATGAGGCGAAGTTCATGAGCGTATAATTAGGAATGTTGCAGATTACCGACAATAAGACTGGTCAGGCATGGAAAATAATAGTCAATGGTCGATGTTGAAGTTAAAGCAAAAACAAGGGGATGATTTTCTTCTCCACGAACAAAAATAAACTATAATATAATATATGTAAGTGGCGCCATCTGACGACGGCGGGTGCTTCCACTAGGGCATGCGAGATGATTGTGAAGCGATCCAACAACCAGTTTTCTGCAATATTGTCACTTCCCACAGACAAATGGCCGAGATTTCGTACCTATATTGTCTGGGGGCGACGTTTAGCAGAGTATCAGACTCATTTCTCTATCAGGCAGAGGAACCATAGACTAGTTTCGCTCTTATTAGAGCTCATCAGTACGGTATACCTCGAACCTGATAGAAAAATAAGTCTGAACGGCAATTGGATCTAAATCTTGCTTAGACGCCTGTACGTATATGTAAGTGGCGCCATCTGACGACGGCGGGTGCTTCCACTAGGGCATGCGAGATGATTGTGAAGCGATCCAACAACCAGTTTTCTGCAATATTGTCACTTCCCACAGACAAATGGCCGAGATTTCGTACCTATATTGTCTGGGGGCGACGTTTAGCAGAGTATCAGACTCATTTCTCTATCAGGCAGAGGAACCATAGACTAGTTTCGCTCTTATTAGAGCTCATCAGTACGGTATACCTCGAACCTGATAGAAAAATAAGTCTGAACGGCAATTGGATCTAAATCTTGCTTAGACGCCTGTACGTATATGTAAGTGGCGCCATCTGACGACGGCGGGTGCTTCCACTAGGGCATGCGAGATGATTGTGAAGCGATCCAACAACCAGTTTTCTGCAATATTGTCACTTCCCACAGACAAATGGCCGAGATTTCGTACCTATATATTATACTATACCTATATATATATATATAGTACCTATATAATATAATATGTTTATCATTTTATCAAGCTCAGTTAAATAAGTAACATTTTAAATTCACCATTTCTAAAGTTTTTTTTATTTCAGGTATTTGTTCCGAAGAAGGTAATAGAAAAGATGCCGAAACGTCAACTAGGCGTTTCGTCCAAGCCCTTTTTAAGGGTAAATTAATATACTCAATAATTTTACTGGGAATAGTGGAAAATTCGGTTTCTGGGGTAATGGGCGAAATACCCATAAGAAAGTAGTAAAACAAAATGAATAATCCGCCTCAAAGATTTAGGAGTTATCTATGTTTATCACAGCTGCTTTCCAACAGTCATAAAGAATTTGAGTGTTTCGCTCCCGGAGAGTTAAATCTATGTGGATTTGAGGTATTCTAGCTGGAACAGCTTTTCACAGTTGTAAAAATCAACTAAAAATACTTTAAACGCAAATCTCGGAAGATACTCGAAGTCCAATGGGTGCGGAAATTTGAAAAGCTATGAAAACAAACTTCAGGATTTGTGCGCAAGTTACGGTGACCGTTACGCTCCGGGCGAAGGAGGTAGAATCTTCGCGTCTCGGCGTTTAGCATGTCGTCACGAGTGATTGATTTATTGCTCTGTTTACTTAGAACGTAGTTGTATACGACCTTTTTTTTATGTGTCTCGTATTAATTATTTTTCTTCTAAAATATTCTAGGTGTTTCTGTAATTTTAGGATTGTGTATAAAAGGAGAACGCGAGCGCGCGGTAGGGGTAGTCTTATTTTAATCGAGCTATAAGTAAGCTAAAGTTCCGAACGATGTTAGAAGGCTATAAAGTGTTAAGTACTGAGTTATTTAGTAGTCGAATTGTACCTGTATGTATTTGTGGGTAAATAAATAGTGTTTTCGTGTTAAATCGTTACACTGGAATTATTGAACCCTGAGTTCGCAACAATTGGTGTCAGAAGTGCGATTCCAGCGGAAACTTGAGGACTATTATCGAACTGTGAGTGCTTCATTGCCGGACATTACGTGTTTACGCCAGTGACTAGAAGCCAGCATCAAGCGATGGAGGATCAACTTGCCACCCTGCTCTCCCTTATGCAACAACAGAGGGAAGAGCAGGAAAAACGTTATAACGAACAAAAAGAGGAGCAGGAAAACCGTTATAAAGAACAAAAAGAGGAGCAGGAAAAAACGTTATAAAGAACAAAAAGAGGAACAAGAAAGACGTGATCAACTACAGGAGCGACGTTATCAACAACAGAAGGAAGAGCAGGAAAGACGTTATCTAGAACAAAAGGAAGAGCAGGAAAAACGTGATCAAGTGCAGGAGCGACGTCATCAACAATTCAAAGAAGAATTAGTGAACCATCTCGCAGCTAGGGAGCCACAATTGGGAGAAAGAATAATGCAATCCGTTAACGAAGGACTAGAAGCTGTCAACCAGAGGGTTCTCGAGCTAGAAAAGAAATTCCGGGAACAACTTGAGGACGACAACGTGTCTACAGAGAGTTTTAGCACAGCCAACGCTAAAATTAAGCCTCCCGATTATGACGGTACTACTGCATGGGAAATTTATAAAACTCAGTTTGAGGCAGCTGCAAAAGCTAATGGTTGGTCCGAGCCCCAGAAAGCTACATCATTAGTGGTAGCACTTCGTGGAAAAGCGCCTGAGTTACTCCAATCTCTGTTGGCAGCGGATCAAAGTAATTATGCGGCTTTAGTACATACTCTGCAACTACGATTTGGAAATGAGCACAAAGAAACCGTGTTCCAGGCCCAGCTGAGGATGAGACAGCAAAAGTCAGGTGAATCCTTACAAGAATTTGAGGCGGACATAGACAGACTCATTCACCTGGCATATCCATCGGCCCCTGAATCTTTTCAAATGCAATTTGCGGCGAAAGGTTCATTGAGGGAGTTCGCGATAGTGACATGAGATACCACTTACGTCTAGTAAGGCCCAAGGATATCAGCGAGGCACTAGTTCGGGCCCTGGAATTCGAGGCGTCACGAGTGTCATCTGGTTCTTCTCCACGTGTAAGAATGGCAACTTGCGATGACGAGGAGGATACGTCAAAAACTGAATCGATGGCAAGCTTACATAAAGCGTTGAAGGATATGGCAGTCAATATCCAAGCCTTGTTGCGAAGAACGCCTCGATCAACAGGCAATCGGGGCATAAAATGTTTTAATTGCGGTAAACTGGGTCACGTCAAGAGTAACTGCCGTAACAGGGCAAGGAGTCCGTCGCCGTTGTTTAGAAGACCGAGCGGCAACCAAGACCGCACTAGAATCCAGGAAAGACCAATTCCTGTCGTTGTAAGGGGGAAATTGACCGAGCCCGATAAGACCCACAGGATCAGTCAAGTCAAGTCAATAATTTGGGTGGCAAAAGTGTTACAGAGGCCGGACGCATTAAGGAACAGAAGATCCAAATTTTTACATCGACCAGGAAGGTCTCACGAAAATGCCGATGCATTGTCCAGACGGCCATGTAAAGAAGATAGTCAGCATCGTCAAAGAATTGAGCAGCGTGAGGGACTTCCTTCTGTAAGAAGAACGTCGGTAGAAATAAACGATGGCTGGACCGCACAGACGTTTCGATAAGAACAATTAAATGATCCAGATATTGGACCCAAACTCTTGGCTAAGACTGACGACAAGAGACCAGAATGGCAAGAAATTGCTGGTAAAAGTCCAAACCTGACGGCGCTATGGGCGCAGTGGCACTCTCTTAAAATAGAAAATGGACTACTGAACAGAGCGTGGGAGAGTCCGGATAGCAAGTCCGTAGTCAGTCAGTTGGTTGTTCCTGATAGCAGAAAATCACATGTACTACAGGAAATGCACAACGGAACAAGTGGAGGTCATTTTGGGGTCAATAAAACCTTGGCCAAAATTAAAGAACGGTATTACTGGGTGAACTATCATGAAGACGTCGAATCTTGGTGCCGCAAGTGCGAAGTTTGTTGTGCCACAAAAGGACCTCGAACAAGATCATGGGGCCGAATGGTGCAGTACACTGTAGGTGCTCCATTTGAGAGGGTAGCAATTGATGTCGCGGGACCATTTCCTCAGACTGAGTCAGGCAATAAATACATCTTGGTCGCCATGGATTACTTCACTAAATGGCCTGAAGCATACGCCCTGCCTAATCAAGAAGCAACGACTGTGGCAACGGTGCTAGTAAATGAAATGTTCTGCAGATTCGGAGTCCCTCTCGAACTTCATTCTGATCAGGGCCGAAATTTTGAATCAGCTGTTTTCCAGAAGGTCATGGAGCTTCTCGGAATTCGCAAGACCAGGACAACTCCTTTGCATCCACAGTCGGATGGGATGGTAGAGAGATTTAATCGGACCATGGAACATTACCTGTCTAAAATGGTGGCAGATCATCAGCGTGATTGGGACCAACATCTACCTCTCATGTTGATGGCATATCGAGGCTCTACGCATGAAGCCACTGGTTATACTCCGGCGAGAGTAATGTTCGGAAGGGAAATGAGGCTTCCTGCGGATTTGATGTATGGAACACCAGAAAAAGAGTCGCTCAGCTCTGAGAATTTTGTAGAGGAGCTTAAGGAGAGGCTGAACAATGTTCATGAACAAGTCAGGAATAAACTGCGGATATCCAGTGATCGAGCCAAAGCAAGATATGACTTACTAGCTAACTCCCGAGGCTTCCAGGATGGTGATTTGGTGTGGCTATACAATCCGAGGCGAAAGGTGGGGAAGTCGCCCAAACTTAGCCAAAATTGGGAAGGACCTTATACAATTATAAAGAAGATTAATGATGTGGTGTATAATATCCAGCGGACCCCCAGGTCAAAGATGAAAGTCGTTCATTTGGATCGATTAGCACGATTCCATGGGACTCTATCTGTTCGGGACGAACAGCCTTAGGAGGATGGCAATGTTACGATTCGCAGCAACGCCGCATGGGAGGCGGGGCAACACGTGCGGTTGGTGGAGCTTCGCGACCTATCCGCGCTGCGTCATGGCTGACACGAGTGATTTATTGCTCGGTTTAATCTAGAAGGCAGTTGTTTACAACCTTTTTTTTTATGTGAGATTATTCAAGAATTCTTATAAAGAAGTTTCTAGGTTTTTCTGTAATTTTAGGATTGTATATAAAAGGCGCATAGAGCGGCGGTTAACTAGTAGTCTTATTTTAAGCGAGCGATAAGTAATCTAAAGTTACGAAGCGATAATAGAAGGCTATAAAGTGTTAAGTAGTGAGTTATTTAGTAGTCGATTGTATTTGTGGAATAAATAAATAGTGTTTTCGTGTTAAATCGTTGCACTGGAATTATCGAACCCTAGTTCGCAACAGTAAAATTTTTACAGGTATTAAGAATCCCATACCACTGTCTCAGCAGTCTGGGATAATCTATAGCATCCCATGTTCTTGCAACAAGTTCTATATTGGCCAGACGAAGCAATTTCTAAAGAACAGACTCAACCAACACAAAAGCGATTGTGGGATTCGTAATCAAAAAAGAAAAAGCGGCCTTAGCTAATCACCATTTTTAACTTGGGACACATAACATACGCATAAGACTGTATGCATTGTATAAACCAGTGTTAAACAAACTTGCTTATACTCTTCTAGATACCTACTATACATGTTTTGAAGAACTAGGCTAGAACCAGTTCTTATATCCTCTCCAAAAACCCGCTTCCACGATTTCAATATCGAGTCGTCCATTACAATTTACAGTTATTATTAATTATCACCAACTCCAAAAATAAACAACACGACTAGGTAGTTATAAAATTTAAATTTAGAAATTTTCATTAAATTTGAGACTGTAAACTGTAAAAACATTTTCCTACGAGCGTGCGGTAAAGTTGCTTTACCGCACTCATTTGCATACGGGCACTTTACCGCATAGCACTTTACCGCATGTGTGCGGTAAAAATTATGATTTCCACAAGAAATCATAATTTTTTATATGAACTGGGGTATTTACCTAAGGATCTAGGACTAGGACAACTAACAAAACAAGTTACATATAAAAATTATCTAAATAATATCGATTTCGCTATGAAAAGAACAGTAATAACAACAAACAAAACAAGATTACCGTTGAAATTGACAGCTATTAAAAAAAATTTTATTGGTGAATCAAAACGTTTCTCAATTGACCGTAAAATCGCTTAAATTCCGGTGTTACCGGAATTACCAGCGATCTACCGGTAGATGTAACCGGTAAATTTATTTATCACTTTTGAAATTCTCCCAATGTTAACAGCAGGATGTCTTTTGGATACTAAATGGACATGTCCATCAAATGTAGAAATTTGTGCCCTCTGTATAATCCATTGGACAGCCTTTGGATTAATCTGGGCTCTTAACGGTATATTCACTGGACATGCGGATTTACAAAAATATTAGTCGATTGGATGTCCATAGGATTAGGTTGTGGTGTTTGGGTTATTTTCATTGCCCTAATGTTTTATTTTCAAAACTACTCTTGGCTTGGTTTAGAAACTACAGAGCAGAGTTATAACAGCAGTGATGGTTGCACATTTACCGGAAAACGATAACAGGTACTTCAATTAGTTCAATTTGGGAACCGGCAACCAGTTTCTTATTAAATTCTCTATAACTTTCCCCATTTAGAACCGACCTCGTATCTATTAAGATAAATAAAATCTCTATCCATGGATCGCCAATTTGGACTGCACTGTATATATGACGATGACGCTATGATATACAGGGCGTCTTTTTTAAGTGCGTGCATTTTTGCTATCTCCGAAAGGGCTGTAGTTACACAGTCGGTTAAATTAGCAAAAAGTTGACTTTTGTAGAGCCTGTTTAGGAAACGTTCACAGGGTTGCCACATTTCGATTGGTTTCTGAAATATCGAAAAAAATTTAAAAAATTCCAAAAATTTAAATTTCTTCTATTTCAGAAACTATTGGTAACACAAAAAAAGTCTAAATTACGAAGTTTCACTACACTCTAATCTCTATCATATGTCATCTCGATTAGCTTCGTGTAACGCTTACGAACCTACTTACCAATATAAAGTTATTTTTTTTAAATACGGACCTGATTTTTTTCACAATTTGAAAGTTACTTTTATTCTTAATATAACAGCGTATTACACAATTAGGTTTTAAACGTTTCGACCAATTAAATCCACCATCAAAGCATTCTATCTAAATCCGATCCTGTTTATGGAGTAATGAAAGTTAATACTGTGTTTTTCTTCAGTAAATGCGTCAGAATAATTACCATCAATAGTTGCAATGTTTTTAGTACCTTAAAGAAAATTATTACAAACATTAAAAGAGAGTAATCTTATTATTGTGCTAATATGCACAAGATAGTTATGTTAGAAATGAAGCGATGACTTAATATTTTGACCTATTTTGTAAACAACTATTGTTTTAAGAAATTAAATGCCCAAAATGTCTTCCTTGATTTCTTAGGCACAACCTTGCCCTCTTCTTAATATTGGCCTGGATGTTTTCTAATATTTGTGGCGTAATTTTATTACAAGCCATTTGAATTTTCTGTTTCAAGCCCTCAACATCTTGTGGCGCACTTTTTTACACATCATTCTTTGCAAAACCACAGTATAAAGAATGTATTATTCTTTATACTGTGATAAGACCCCAAATAGAAAAATCCATAGGAGTTATATCAGAGGACCTAGGAGGCCAATGAACTGGTCTATTATTGCCAATCCACCGATGGGGCATAGATAAATTTAAATAACGAACACATCGTTGATCTCTATGAGAAAAAAACTCTCGAGATCATTAGCTAAAAATTTAGACACATTTGGCCGTTCAAGTGATCATTAAAAAAAGAAAGGGCCTATTACTTTGTTGTCGAGAACACCTAACCAAACGTTAATACCGAATTGTCCCTGAAAACCGTTTTCTCTACGGTAATAATGATTGCCTTATGTCCATTTATAATGGATGTTCCAATTAAACCAGCCGTTGTTACAAAATCGACTTTCATCGCTCCACATCACTTTTTTGCAAAAGTGGGGGTCTTGCCTAATTTTTCGTAGTATCCATCTGCAGAAAATACGCTTCTTTCAAAAGTCCTCAGGTCTCAGATGAGGAATTTTCCGACATCGATATGGTTTAAAACCATTCCTCTGCAGAATTTTTTTGACGGAGCTTTTGGCAATGTTTAATTCCTTTTCCAATTCGCGCAATGAGTCATCTGCATTTATGTCATTTTTATAAGCTACTTATGCTAAAATTAGTACAGATTGATCAGAATTCAAAGTACACAGTTTGGCACATTTAAGTAAAAACTAAAAGTTTATCTAATACGTTAAATTCATTTACTTCTCCTTCTTCTGTGGCAGTGTCTTTCAGTAGGTTTTTTAAAGCTTATATAGCCTCATTCTTCTTTACAACTCCCTAATGTAATTTACTCCAGGTATACTTGTTTCTGAATACAGCTCGGAATAAAGCTGCCGTGTTGCATTGATGTTTCGAAAAGATCTTGCATACGCAAATAGCATATATACCTTTTCGTCATTCGAAAACTCCATTATAAATTGTTGGATTAATAATTTATACTGATAACGGTAAAATGACAACCAATAGAAATTTGGTTGACACGTGGTGTTCTCATAGTCTGGTAAATGACGTTTTCTAATGAGCTATGTGGACCAGATCGAACCTATTGAATAAAATTAGGTTGATAGTGGTAAGTAAGGTCGGTTGGTAAGTGTCGTATTAAGCCAATGGATTTATGACTTTGTACTGAATATAGCCATGTAAAATGTTGTCTATTATATTTTCTATCACAATTAATTTAAGAAATTTAATACACTTCTCAACTAAATTAAGGCATCACATAAAAATTACCAAATGTTCAATTATTATTTTTGGCAAACCTACGGAACGGATTTATTTATCTAATTCCTTTTTTGAAAAGTGGCTTTATTTGGTGTTATTGGTATTATTATGTGGTTTTTGGTGTACAGGGAGTAACAACTATACCTACAAGGTTGTGTGTTAGTACCAAGGATAACAATTTGAACATTTAATTTCTTAAGACAATAGTGGTTTACAAAATAAATAGCATTAAGTCATCTCTTCATTTCTAAATTAAGCATCTTGTTCTTATTAGCACAATAATAAAATTCCTTTCTTTTAATTTTTCTAATAATTTTCTTTAAGGTACTAAAAACATTGAAAATACTTATGGTAATTATTCTGACGCATTTATTGAAGAAAAACACAGTATTAACTTTCATTACTTCATAAACAGGATCGGACTTAGATAGAATACCTTGATGATGGATTTAATTGGTCGAAACGTTTAAAACCCTAATCGTGTAATACGCCGTTATATTAAGAATAAAAAGGACTTTCAATCTATGAAAAAAATATCCAGGTCAGTATTTAAAAAAATTTACTTTATACTGGTAACTAGGTTGGTAAGCGTTTCACGAAGCTAATGGAGATGTCATATGAGAGGGATTAAAGTGTAGTGAAACCTCGTAATTGAAACTTTTTTTGTGTCACCAATAGTTTTTGAAATAGAAGAGATTTAAATTTTTGACATTTTTTAGATTTTTCAAAATATTTCAGAAACCACTCGAAATGCGGCAACACTGTGAACGTTTTCTAAACAGCCTCTACAAAAGTCAACATTTTGCTAATTTAACCGACTTTGTAACTACAGCCGTTTCGGAGATGGCAATACTGCACACACTTAAAAAAGACACCCTGTTTATGGCCTATGGTCCATCAGGTCCATCGTCCATCTATCCACCATCGTGCACCGGCGCTGGGGCAGTCGAGAGTCGAGCACAATCGCAAAATCAGCTGTTTTCTTCGAGGTCTTTGGGTCAACGGATAACAATCGACATTCGCCCCGAGTTGGGCTGAAAACAAACCAAAACCTCAACAAAGCAAATAGTTCGTTTAAGCATTCGTTACTGTTTATTTATAAACTATCCTATCGGCAGTTAATAATAACCAGCATTAATAATAATAATACAGTATTACAGTAAATAGTTGGCAGTTGGCAAGAAGTAGTGATAGGATCAAGATGTGGTCTTTGTGGTTGACTTGTTTGGCAGGGGTTGCGTTTGCCGATGGTGAGTCCCTAAAAAAAAGCCCATAATATACACTCTACAGTGTGTTTCTAAAGTTGTTGTTATCTGCTTCCACTAGTAAATAGGGCTCCAAGAAATTTTTTTTTCCATTGGCACTTTTCCAAAATATCAACATCACTGGGGTTAGGGGATCAAAATTTTATTTAAAAAAAATATTTTTGTAATTACTGCCAAGAACTTGAGATAATTAAACAAAATTTCGTAGGTTTTCATTTAAGTAAAGCCAGGTTTATTAAACAAAAGTAATTTTAGTTTTAATAGTAACATTAGCATTTGTATTAAGAATTTGAACTCATGTACCTACCTAGCTGAGTGCCTTTATAAATGGAGTTTACTTTTAGTAATGGTATAAAGGAGTGACCTTGGATTTACTTAAAATTCTAAATTTCTTACTGCTGTTATTAAGGATTGTTTCTCAATCTAAACCACTACAGTATTTAAGTTAAGGTATACTTGTTCACTTATTTATAAATACATTTAATTAAAAATAATATTAGGTAACAGTTATCATGGAGGACCATCTAGGGCTACTAAATGAAAAAATATTCATAATAAATAATACTACCAAAATCATTAAAGAGTTAAAGATAGGTGGGTGTCTCAAGAAGAAACTTGCTTTGCCCCTTTTTGTTCGAATTTTGATGAATTTACATACATTTTTTTTCTAAAAGAAGCAAGTAACATGCTAAATATAATATAGGCAAATAAACAACTTAACTACAATGCAAACCATCCTCAGAGGCAGGTCAGTTGTTCTAGTTAAATTTGATGTCACAGTTTGGACCATGGATCAAAGAATAATTCGAGGGGTTAATTTTTTTTTTAACCCAGTTTCAGTTTGGATGAGGAAATATTCTTATTAAAATTAAATCTATTTGATATCTTCACATGTGCTGTATCAACAATGTTGACAGATAACAGTTGATTTTATTTTGCTTATTGGGTTTCATGTTTTTGTAATAATTGTTTACTCAATAGTTTAGTTGAGTTTAGTTCCTTCACCAGTTTATCACCCCTATTAGCTGATTTCATATTCACTGCCCATTTATTTAAATGATGTAAACTTTAACAATCAAACCACATTTATAAACCTTCATTTCTTTCAGTTAATACTAAATTTAATACTAATACTAATGCTAATAATAAAATTAATTTTTCATTTATAAACCTGGCTTCAAATTAAAAAAAAAACCATAAACATTTTTTTTACTCAAAATGTATGTGTTTTGGTTTAGTCATCTCAAATGGTTTGGCAGTTGTCAATAAATTATTGGTTTGTAAATAATCTAGAATACAGGTGTTACAATGTTTTATGACAGCTCATCTCAAACCTGTTTAGCTCATCTCAAAGAATTTCTATTTATCCAATTTGTAGTAATTTGGACATTTTTTTAGTAGTTTAAGGGTTCCTGCCCCTTCATTGTCATAAACCTTATTTTTAAATTCACCCTAAAAATTAAAGTCTATGGGAGTCAAATCTGGTGATTGAGCAGGCCAGTTGATGGGACCATTGTTGGTGATACACCTATTAGGTATTAAAAATTGCCATATATTTATTATCAGCAGGACAGCCACTTGTCCAAACCAAATTTCATTTATATTAAGTTTGCAAGTGTTTTATGCCACAATGCCTCTTATTTCAGGAATAATTTGATTTTTTTGGTGCATTTCCAGTTGTTACCCATCATTTAGTGTGCACTAGAGGTTGAACAGAACAATTCTAAACACATAAATGTGGTTATAAAATAATAATGTTTCATTGGCTTCGAAAATTACCTAGCATCAATCTAAGTTATAATACAGAAGACTTTAAATTAGAGTAAGCGACTTTAAATGACAATGATAAATAAACTGTACTACTTGTACTACAACATATAATATTATAGTATAATAAATTATACTACAAAAAGTTAATAAATCAATTAATTACATGACTTTAAACTTACCAACTATACCCCAACAAACATTAAAACCAAATCCAATTTGAAATCTTCTAGGAGGAGCCATATGGGGATTCGCTATATTCCAACTTTGACCATTAAGTATGTTTATTAAAAACTGAGAGTACACAGGTTGACCTCTATGCGAATTAAATAATTTATAATACATCTGACTTGCTCGGTGGAAAGTTTTGTTATCATAGTGTCGCAAATATCTCGAAAATGGTTAGAGATATTATCCATTCACTTATTTTAGTCATTCAGTTACTTTTGGAAACTTAATTTTTTTGTTGAGAAGATGCGATAAAAATGTTAAATTCATTTTTTCCGACACCTACTTGATGACAATCATAAGTGAATGGCTTATACCTGTAACAAGTGCCTGTAAAAAGTAGCCATGAAAAAGTGGTTTTAGTTTTTTTATATCCAATCTGACAATCTGCAGCAAAATAAAATTTTGACAGTTCAATTCAATTTTTCTTAATTATTACAAAAACCAAAAATCTTCTGATTTGTTTTAACGTCAACGTCCCTTGTTGATGTTGTGTCTCCAATAAAAATGAAAATAGCTGTAGTGTCCACAGGCAAATGGGACACATTGTATAGCCATGCATCAGAATAAGGAAGATATCTATCTGTTTTGTTGGAAACAATTCCAGTCATGATATAAATTTATAAAAAAAAAAATGGGTTTTGTCCCAAGGCCAAGTAAATACTATAAGTACGTACATCATACATGGTAATGATCCAGTTGAAATACTTAACTGTTACAGTTGGGCTAAGAAAGCAGATGGCAAACTAAAATACCAATTTTCAAGAAAAATCCTTTCCAAGGTACTTAGAAAGCTTTTTAAAAATTGTTTAAGGGAAACTCAAGTATTTATGAAAATCAATCATCTCAAAGCAGTGCAAATGTCAACGCAATCAATATGAAGACTGCAGGTACTTCTAAAGTAATTTGGTTAGATGAAAACAGGAGCAGTTGACGTATCCATCATTATAGCAACCTATATTTCTGAAAAGTGGATCCATGGCCTACTCATAAAAAGAGAAAAGGATGATATGACTAGATGGTACTTTTTTCTTCTTTAAAAAAAATAGATAAAGGTGTGGTGTGGTTGAATACATGTTTAAAACGCATTTTCTCCACTCATAAAATTGCTTCAGAAATGTTTTTGCAGATTTAGATTATCTTCTATAGTTTATATCTTCTAAAATATAGTAGTCATAATTTGTTTTCTCTCTCGGACATCAAGCAGTCCTACCGCGCTGTTTTGATGTCAAAACGTGGTCTTCATGTCAATCGACATAAAGATCTTTTCGACGCCCATTTTGGGTTTTGCCTTGTAATGTGGGTAGCGGTGACCAATCAAATTTCTATATGCCATATGTAATAGAGATTTAAAATTACATGATATCGTATTATTTCGATATGTTATTCATGCAACGCAATATTCACAGCATTTAATGCAAATTGCAAAGCTTTGCAATTATGGCCCAGTGCAAACTGATTTCTTGGTTCATATTTTTTTAATATGAAAGTTATATTTTTATATAATAATCATTTGTTTTAAATGAAAATGGAGGCAATGAGGATGATAATTTGGAAAAAATTAAATTTATATTTATTGAAGCTATAAAAATATCTGACTCCATAAAAAAAAGTGCAATAAAAGTGTATAAGATACACGTTTATTGGACTTGGACTGGCGCGACAATGAGTTTCATTATAAACATTCTATATAGGTACTAATTGTTAATAATTTTAATAATTATTAATAATTTTTCATTACGTTACTAATATTATTGTCTACAATTTTCTTCATTTAGCCAACTTTGTAGTTCCTCTAGTTTCTAAGATCCCAAATACCTGGAAGCGCAATTTGAACACACTGTGAATATATGGTAATTCTAAAGTTGAAGTTATCTTTTCATAAGCGGATAGTGCTTCAAAATTTTTTTTCTTTGTTTCTATTTGTTTGTGTTGTTTGTTACTTATTATTAATCGGTATTATTAATAAAAATGGGTGTCATAAGTTTATTTAAATATTAAAATTTATTAATAAATGCTAAACCGCTTCCTTGAGATAATTATGATTATCTCTAACCTGAACACTTTAAGACATGATTCCTTTCTGCATAAATAAAATTGTTTCCATTTTTCTTTTACGAAAAAAGTTATATAAAAAAGTTAGGATTCTACGACAAAAATTGATTAAAACGTACAGTACACTAATTTAAATTCCATGTTACTCACCTATTTTCTATCAATAAGAGATGATGTCAAATAGTATGAGATACAACAAACATTTAATGACAGTCGTTACTATCGAGGGTAACGTTTGAGCCCACGAGCGAAGCGAGTGGCACAAGTTGCCCGAGAGAATATCGCTCATTAAATGCGAGTTGAATGCTATAGTTTATCCACGACCAAGATTCCGGGTTTTCTCAAATATGATAGGCTATAGGTGCCATAAAGATAATTCACAATTTTAAAATCACGAATTCGACTGGTTTCATTAATCAACGGCGCGACGTTTGATGCGTCGCGCCGAGAGATAGATGACGGTCTAGTCGCCCGCGCATGTTCATTTCAATGCTACAAGGGTGGACGATAAATTACTTCATTTTATGGCGTATTTTAAGTATTTTTCATTGAAAAGTAAATTTTTTAGTGAAAAAGAGACACTGGAGGATAATTATTTGAATGAACAAGTGATAACTACCGATTTCATGTTTAGAGCAGTTTATTTTTTGAGTTGTCAGTTTCCTACGACATGTTTCGTTACAATGACAACTCATTATTCACTTGTGAATAATGTTCATTATTCACAAAGAAAATCTTGAGAATGTACAAGAATAATGTGACCATTATAGTATGGTCGTATATAAAGGATGGTTATCACCGTGATGCTGGTAGAAATCACTATACAACTTCATTATCCACAAGAGACACGCAGATCCACGCAAAACCTGATTTCAAGGTATACGTTGCTGACAGCTACGGGCTAGCAACAAATGATAATCCCACCAGTGTATAAATTAAATGGTCATCCTATTTGTCGCTACCTGGAACATAGGCAAATTTGTTCCGTCGTTAGAACATTCCAAACTGCGCAGGTCGACTTCAGAGTTTTATATAAGTGAATCAAATTCTTATATTGCATAGTGAGTTCCTGGGTGCAGACTGGAAGCGAGTTCTACGAAATACTTCAAGTGCGCCGAAACCCTGCGCCACCACTACCCCCACCACAGTCCCTCCACTGCAACGCGACGGCGGGGAAGTAAATACCATTGCCTCATCGACTTTGATAATGTCTACTGCAGCTGTAGACGAAACGTCAGGAAGAAATTCCATTGGACCATGGCTTCAAAGCCCGGAAAACGCTTTAGATTGTAAATTACATTTGATTGAAACCAATGAATCACCAATTACTCAAAGAAATTATCATTTTATATCATTTTGTATCATTGTAGCTGTCTTTTGCTTATAACAGCTTAACGTATATTTAAGTCAAACAAACATTTCAATCAATACTTGTATCAATCAAGTTCATATCAATCAATCAAGTATAATTAAAGGCAGTATAATTAAAGTAGTTAAAGGCTCATTTTCTTAATTTATATAAATATGTATTTGATTCAAGAATATGATTATTTACATTAGAACTTCAACATCTTGTTCAAAATTGAAGTGAAATAAATATGTAATTGAATTAAAAATGGACTTTGAATTCCAAAGACCACCATTACTCCTTTTTTACTAGTCTTTCACATCATCATATATTGGGTATGTGCTTTTTAGTTTTATTTGTAGGCTTCGGATCAGTTTTTCCCTATTGGTGTCTTCGTACCTAGTACCTACATTATCTATCTCGGCCAAACTAATATTAATATTTTAATCTGTAGATTTATTGTCTTTTCTACCTCCAGTTTCATTCTATTCAGTAATTAAGACGTCCAACTTAACAGTAACTAAGACGTCCAACTTAACAGTAACTAAGACGTCCAACTTAAACATTTATTATTATTATTCAGATTCCATGCTCGTGAATGTACCTGTGTGGAACGACGTCTACTCAGTAAAGGGTGTCCTCAACATTCCTTATGCCGAGATTGCGGAACCGTTTTCTGCATGGTAAGTCTCTTATCTCTTAGAATAAAACTGAAACACTTACAAATGAGTTCCTAAAGGTATGATCAACCCAACAAACAATCCAGAATAGACTACTATGGCGACATGGTTAAAACCTACCAGCTAGGCAACGAAAGCTTTGGTACCAGTATCAAAATCGCCCCAATTACCACAGAAAAAGAAGAAAACGTCAGAACCTGTTTGCAAGTGAATGGTACTTCTGAACAGACTATCAAACCTCAAAGCGTCCTGCCAGACCTCACCGGGTTCCAATATTCAGGTGCGAAATTACGCTAATTGAAAAGCAACGAATAATTATGGTTTATGATTTTTGCAGGTGATGAAGTAGTTGAAGGTGTTGAAACCCAAAAATGGAATTTGACGACTGTGATAGGTGATAAGGAAAACAAGTACATCGTTTGGGTGACCTTCAGGGGGGATGGTGGAATTGGACGTGACTCAAAAATAGCAGTGCCAGTGAGGTAGGATTATGACTTACTCATTTTTTCAAAGCTTACGGTTCTCTTCGGAAAATACCATAAAACAGGGTTAAGTTGAAAGCCATAATGCCGCGACACTGAAAGGTCTTGTCTTTTTAAACTTGGTGGCCTCACATTTAGGCACAAATTTAATTTAACTTCAACGATTTCGACTTGTTATTTATTGAGTGTGTCATTTACTTCAAAAGAATTAATTATTGCAAAGATGTTTTAGTTAGAGGAATATTGTCAGTTTGGTTTCCGAGCATAGAAAAGATGCACAGAAATTTCAACAATGGAGGACAATATTGTCCCCTGTCCAAAATAAATTGCATTTATTTTGAAACTGAAATAAAATTGATAATTTATTAGTAATTTCAAACAATTTGAAAAAAAGTCTCTAAAAACACACACAATTATAATCTATTAGATGTAGGTGTCGAGAAACCTTGGTGTTATTATGATATGACTGAAAGAAAAATAAGTATATTTTCTCTCTCATAATAAACACATTTTATTTATTTTGCAGTATTAGGCTTTAATTTCCAATGGTTTGTTCCTTTTAATCTTCATATAAAATTTAGTTCTTAACCTTAAGTGTTTTAGGAAATATAATTTAATTAACTACATACTAAAATACTAAAAGCGATTTCATTTAAAGCAGTACCTATGTGCAAGGCAATTCAAGCTAACTGGATGTAGAAACACACTATTTGCCTGGTACTAATAATAGTAGGTAGGCTACTAAATATAAATTGTGCAAGATGTCTGAATTTCCCTGTATAATGATGCCTTCCAAAAGGCGGGTGAATGCCCAAGGATTTCTAAAAGTATGCCAAAGATATCGCCAAGGAATAACTTTCAATTCTATATTAAGATGTTTTATTTCTACAGAAAAACATGTTTAAGTGTTACTTTATTTTCACAATCTGTTAGATGAAAAAGAAAAGGCTTACACTTCGTGCAGCGTTTTTTAATATTTATCAGGTGAACCGGTTTCGGCTCTTGGGTCATTATTAGCACCGAAAATTCGTCAAGTAAGAGTTGTCCAAATAAAAAAGGCCCCATATGAGTCACAAAATCTCTGGACCAAGCCACACTCAATACTGGGGCTAACACTACTCTTTTATACCGCAATAAACATAACTAAGGAAACAGACAAGACATTTGTGACTCAAAAATGAGTGCTCACACACAAATAAAAACGACTGTCGAAATGTCATGTTGCGGTAATAATGTTTATATTAATAAAAACGTGTGATAGCCTTTGAATTAATGACATATACTGGGGTATTTTTTATTTGGACAACTCACAATTGACGAATTTTGGGACTGAATACCTAAATATACGCATTTCTTTTTTTATCTACATATTTAACACCCGTGGACACGACACTAACCACTTCAAAAATACAGGTTTGAGATGCGGGGCTTCAACACTCTTCTAGGCAGCCACTATGATCACTACTTCCTGCTATACGATCACTTTGACATAAGTCCTATAGATCAGAACATATTCCAAATAGATACAAGTAAGTCTTTATATTTCATATTCTTGAAAACATTTTTGTTAAACATCAAAAAAATATCAGGGGAGGATATATTTTCGCTAAACCACCTTGTTATTACATTTAAAGGCAGTAATATGATTTTAAATAAATATTTAGATATGACATGCAGTTCCTTCCCCGGTCCTGGCGAGAAGCACCTAGCCACTTTTAATCCCATGGCAGAATTTATTCATCCCCAACGCACTGGATCCCTAGACTTTGAATTCGATAAATTCACTAAGAAGCATGGTAAAGAGTACTCGTCCCGCCGCGAGATGATCCTTCGCAAAGAAGCCTTCAGGCAGAACCTGAGGTACATTTACTCGCACAACAGGAAGAACGTCGGGTACACTTTGACTGTCAACCATCTGACTGATAAGACCGAGGACGAGCTGAAAGCTCTGAGGGGAAAGCTGTACTCCGGAGAGTACAACGGGGGATTGCCTTTTCCTTATAAAGAAAAAGTAAAAAATATACCTGAGCAGTGGGACTGGAGGCTGTATGGCGCGGTGACACCAGTTAAAGGTTTGTTGAATAAATTAGGGCACATCAACATATTTGGTATCTAATTTTGGTATCTAAATCAATATTTGGTATCTAAACTTATCACAAACTATGAAGCTTGAAATCTAAAATTGATTTCTGGTTCTTGGCCCTAATATATATGCGAGAATGACACAGCACGTCTAGCCTGTCTCTGGTCTATATAGGCCTATCTGTTACAGAAGAATAATCTTCTATAACACAGTGAAAAAAGTACACCTGAAAGTTCCGTGTGGAATCATCACAACGTTACCTCCCAAGACGCGTTTCCTTCCCACTAGAGCTCGTCAGTTGTCAGACGTCTGATGAAGCCCCTTTTTTTTCACCCTGTGGGCGAAAAAATCTTCTCGGCAAGACGCCGGGCAGCCCCGCACTGCTGTCCGGTAGTGTGGGATTCTTACCGACTTAAAAAAACCCTTTTTTGCTTGGGGATTCCTAGCCCGGTTGCCTATAAATCCCCGGTCTGCTGCCGGCAGTCTTCTCTGGAGCACGTTCTTTCCTGTTTTCAACATATCTCATAGTCTCGCCAGCTTGGCTGGTTTGGCATGACATATCTTGGAGATGTGGTCCTGAACCGAAGCTCGCAACAGGATGTGCGCTGAGGTCTTCTCAACCTTGATTCTCATGAAGTCGCGCTCTGTTTGCCATCGCAGATTAGCAAGAATTTCTGCATTACTAATGTAGCATATGGAGCATGCATCGCCAAAAGGAGGTAAATGTGTTCAACGCTTCTACCCTTGAGAGGTGGGCCTCCACGGCGCACCCCCACGAGGCCGAATCATATGTTAGGATCGGCCGCATGATGGTTTTTCAGCGGCAGGAGCTTTTCCCTCAGGAGCAGATGGCTTCTTTCGTTGAGCAGGGGGTATAGTGAGGCCATAGCCCCCCTAGGTTTGGCAGCGGCGACCCTGACATGGGGCCCACAAGTCAGCCCTTTATCCAAGGTAACCCCCCAGATAAATGGCCGAGTCTTGCTACGGCACTTCGATGCCATCGATCACAAGTTGATCCGTAAGGGCATCGTGACGTCTACCTATCAGGATGGCCTGGCACTTAATTGGATTAATCTGAATCCTCCAATGCACCAGCCACTTCTGGAGGTCGTCTAAAGCTAGCTGCAGATTCTGCCGCACAACATCTTTTCTCCGGTGTTTGGATAAAAGAGCCGTGTCGTCAGCGTAGAGTGCGAGCGTAATCCTTGGTATTCTACCGGTGCGGCGACAATACCGATCCTTTTGGGGGACACCTGTCTCTAGCGCTCTGAGCGTCGACAGGGAGGATCCGACCATTACAACGACTGTCCGATCTATGAGGCAACTATCGATAAGTTGGCAAATGTTTGTCGACAAACCTAAATCACTCAACTTGTGTTCAGGCCTTCGTGCCAGGCCCTATCGAACGCACGCTGTTCTTCCAGCAGGGCTATTCCAGAGGTCAGTCTGGAGTTCCTGTCTTCCGCGACGTTCTCCATGGTTTTCAGAAAACCATATTGTTCGACGGAGACGACGTTTAGGGGTGTACACTCGTCTTGGAGTCTCCTCAGAATTATACGCTACACGCTACACGACCTTACCAGTCCCACCCTTCCTAGTCAGGTTTTTCAGCACCTTGTTGGAGATGCCGTCCTGCCCAGGAGCCTTTCGTCCCACAAGGGTCCTCACGATGTCCCCGACTTCCCCGGGGGTAACCGGGTTCCCACACACACAATAATAAATCGAGAGTATAAAGCGAAATGTCCACCCAGCTATGGCAGGCTAGTTTCATTAGCGCCATCTCTTTTGCTAATAGGGCACTTTGTATTGCAAGTAATGCAGATACTGACCACGAATCGCTTCGTCGATAGATATATGTATTTGCCTCACATGCAGCAGTTCGGTTTAACACCATACCGAATGCTATGAAGCTTGAAATCAAAAATTGATTTCTGATTCTTGGCCCTAATATATATGCGAGAATGACAGAGCACATTTAGCCTGTGTCTGGCGTATATAGGGCTGTTACAGACGAATAATCTTCTATAACCCAGTGAACAAATGTACAGCGGAAAGTGGTGCGGAATCATCAGAGCGTTGCCTCTCAAAATGCGTTTCGCTCCTACTAGAGCTCATCAGTTGCGCTCACACCGACAATTTATTAAAGTGTCGTTAATCATTTTTAATTGAAGTGTAACTTCGACCCGCTTGCTTGCTCATTGGTTGTCAAATTTTTCCATTTCACACTTTACGGTCAGCATGTGCACGCACACGTTGCGAAGTTGTCAACATAATAAATATACGCACGTAATAAAAAAAAACAACGTAACTGCTCAACTTAAAGTTCGTCACAAACAATTTTTCGTGTCATTTTCAATCAGCTGTAATTTTTTAAGCAATGAATTGTTTTAAATACAGTTTACACGGTCTGAAACCTCATTTCCCTCTAGATTAAGGAAGCGGACAATTTTGAAAAAAAAACGACACTATCTTTATTACATAGGGTGTGAAACAAAGTGATGCAAAAATTTCACAACTTTGATGTTCTGCTATTTCGCAATAAGCTATTTTTTCCTTATCGTTTTCAGGTCAGGAATAAGCCAACATCAATATCTCGGGACCTTTTTGCCAGATTTTTTTATTAAAGCACTCTCGATTTTTATAGAGAGCGAAACGTAAAATGTGTGAAATTCTTGTTGCTAATATTTTTAAATCGTCGTAGTTCGGAAAAGCGGTAAAGAGTCTTACTGTGTTTCCCTCATTTGTTGACATATTGTCTGCGGATTTCTCCTCTGTCTGCTACAAATTGTTTCTCAACAAGGGAGTTTTCCAAAATTGATTACTGAATTACAGGTACGGATTAGACAAAATTAGTATACGGGGTGAATCATAATGGATGGTCGAAAATGAAATATAATATTCTTTGGTTGATTTTAAGGGTGTTCTGTGATACAATCGATGTCATACATATCGAGCTTCGTTAAAAAGTTACAGGGTGTTGAAAGTAGAATTTCAAAATGCATGATTATTCCGAAAGCGTAAGAGATATTTGATTGAAATTTTGTATTTTTTGACTGCTATGAAAGGCGCATATTTTGCAATAAAAATTTATTTTTATTTCCGCCAGTGGCGCGCTTACCAGCGCGTCGATTTACATTATTTGAAAAAAAGTAGCACGTCACTGTTTGTTTGCAAAATAAAACTTAGTTTTTTAATACCCATTCTACTGTAAAAAAAGAGCCCTCTTCGATTTTTAGTACGAGGCATCGTTTTCGAGTAAATAATTAAAAACCATTGTAATGTATTTAAGTAAGCCGCGAATAATTTCATTTTGATGAAAAATCTAAAATATTCGATTATTTATGGCTTGAATTATGTTGCAAATCAATAGTATTTTAATGGGTATTCAAAAACTAAATTTAATTTTTCGAAAAACCAGTGACGTGCCAGTTTTTTCAAATAATATATGTCGAGGTGCTGTTAAGCGCGCCACTGGCGGAAATATAAATTATTTTTTATTGATAAAAGTGCGTCTTATATAGCAGTCAAAAGGTATAAAATTTCAATCAAATATCCCTTATGCTTTCGGAATAATCAATACATATGCATTTTGAAATTCTAGTTTCAACACCCTGTAACTGTTTAACGAAGCTCGATAGGTAACACAATTGTATGACAGAACACCCTTAAAATCGACCAAAGAATATGAGATTTCATTTTCGACCACCCATTATGATTCACCCCGTACCTATAACAATTTTATCAAGTCCGTACCTGTAATTCAATAATCAATTTTGGAAAACTCCCTTGTTGAGTAACAATTTGTAGATAATGCTATCGATCCAAATAAAAATAATAATAATCCGTCAACTGGTCCGCGAATTACGATGATTTGAAAAAACTACTAACGAAATGTTCAACAATATTTTGATTCCCTCTGTATAGGTTCTAATACATCAAAAACAAAAAGTGATAAAAACGTCTAGAGATATTGACGTTGGCTATCTGCCACTGCATCACTCAATTTCCCTTTAACTCTAGAAAGGTTATTTTATTTAATATTGCTATTAGAAGTCACGAGTATCAACAATACTGTTATAATATTTTTTGAAAGCTCGTATACTAGAAAAAAACGGCACTTATTTTTTAATTTTTTGAATGAGTAACAATCCGCAGACAATATGTCAACAAATGAGGGAAAACACAGTAAGATTCTTTACCGCTTTTCCGATCGGGAGCACCTCAAATGGCAGTATGCGCATCGGGCAGTATTCATTCATAAAATCGACGCGGTGTTCACTAAGAAACTACTGGCCAATCAGGAAGGACCGCCTCCAGTGCAAGGTTGCCGATGTGATATTTCTATCTTTAATCAACCACGTGCAAAGGGCATAACAAGAACCAAATTATACAAAAAATAATTATAACGATTCATCCTCTATTTATTTTATTCTATTATCAATTCTATGGCCGAAGAAAAGCATTTTGAACCTCTAATTGATGATTTTAACCACATTAAAGTGCATTATAGGAATCCATAAATATCTATAATGATGAAGCATATCAATTTATGCGTAGAATATCACCACAGTTTAAGGCATATTACTAGAAACATAGTCCTTAAAGTGTGGTCTTAGGTACGTACTTCATTTACAGCAAATAATTCCCTTACAGGAACGTTAGGAATGGGTTAGGCGAGGCCTTAAGAGGACGAGTTGACGTTAGATCAACCTCCCATATATACATAATATATCCACCAATGCCTAACTACATAACTTGTTTTGCTTGCTGAAGGATCAACGTTACCCCTGGGCCCAAAAGTATATAAATTAATATAATCGCTATTTTTTTTCTTTACATCAATTAAAACAATTGATAAATTAGCGAAACTTTATTATTTATATATGATTAATACGAATAGACCCTATGAGCCGCAGAAATATTTTTTTCAAAGAATTTTGCATTTTATATGTGGCAACGTTGCAAATACTGCCCCGTGCGCATACTGCTGGATGCATCCATCTCGAAAAATTGCTTGTGCCGAACTTTCAGTTGAGCAGTTTAGTAAAAATATTGTTGCGAACTAGGGTTCAATAATTCCAGTGTAACGATTTAACATGAAAACACTATTTATTTATTTCCACAATTACACACGACTACTAAATAACTCACTACTTAACACTTTATAGCCTTCTATTATCGCTTCGTAACTTTAGCTTACTTATAGCTCGATTAAAATACGACTATTCTACTCGGGCGCTCTATGCGCCTTTTATATACAATCCTAAAATTACAGAAAAACCTAGAAAGTTCTTTATAAGAATTCTTGAATAATCTCATATAAAAAAAAACGGTTGTAAACAACTGCCTTCTAGATTAAGCCAGACGAGCAATAAATCACTCGTGTCAGCCATGACGCAGCGCGGATAGGTCGCGAAGCTCCACCAACCAACACGCTCCCATGCGTTGCCCCGCCTCCCATGCGGCGTTGCTGCGATCGTAACATTGCCCTCCTCCTAAGTCTGTTCGTCCCGAACAGATAGAGTTCCATGGTATCGTGCTAATCGATCCAAATGAACGACCTTCATCTTTGACCTAGGGGTCCGCTGGATCCTATACACCACATCGTTAATCTTCTTTATAATTGTATAAGGTCCTTCCCAATTTTGGCTAAGTTTGGGCGACTTCCCCACCTTTCGCCTCGGATTGTATAGCCACACCAAATCACCATCCTGGAAGCCGCGGGAGTTAGCTAGTAAGTCATATCTTGCTTTGGCTCGATCACTGGATATCCTCAGTTTATTCCTGACTTGCTCATGAACATTGTTCAGCCTCTCCTTAAGCTCCTCCACAAAATTCTCAGAGCTGAGCGACTCTTTTTCTGGTGTTCCATACATCAAATCCGCAGGAAGCCTCATTTCCCTCCCGAACATCACTTTCGCCGGAGTATAACCAGTGGCTTCATGCGTAGAGCCTCGATATGCCATCAACATGAGAGGTAGATGTTGGTCCCAATCACGCTGATGATCTGCCACCATTTTAGACAGGTAATGTTCCATGGTCCGATTAAATCTCTCTACCATCCCATCCGACTGTGGATGCAAAGGAGTTGTCCTGGTCTTGCGAATTCCGAGAAGTTCCATGACCTTCTGGAAAACAGCCGATTCAAAATTTCGGCCCTGATCAGAATGAAGTTCGAGAGGGACTCCAAATCTGCAGAACATTTCATTTACTAGCACCGTTGCCACAGTCGTTGCTTCTTGATTAGGCAGGGCGTATGCTTCAGGCCATTTAGTGAAGTAATCCATGGCGACCAAGATGTATTTATTGCCCGACTCAGTCTGAGGAAACGGTCCCGCGACATCAATTGCTACCCTCTCGAATGGAGCACCTACAGTGTACTGCACCATTCGGCCCCGTGATCTTGTTCGAGGTCCTTTTGTGGCACAACAAACTTCACACTTGCGGCACCAAGATTCGACGTCTTCATGATAATTCACCCAGTAATACCGCTCTTTAATTTTTGCCAATGTTTTATTGACCCCAAAATGGCCTCCGCTTGTTCCGTTGTGCATTTCCTGTAGTACATCGGATTTTCTGCTATCAGGAACAACCAACTGACTGACTACGGACTTGCCGTCCGGACTCTCCCACGCTCTCTTCAGTAGTCCATTTTCTATTTTAAGAGAGTGCCACTGGGCCCATAGCGCCTTCAAGTTTGGACTTTTAGCAGCGATTTCTTGCCATTCTGGTCTCTTGTCGTCAGTCTTTGCAGAGAGGATGGGTCCAATATCTGGATCATTCATTTGTTCGTCTCGAAGTGCTTGTGCGGTCCAGCCATCGTTTATCTCCACCGACGTTCTCCTTACAGAAGGAAATCCCTCACGCTGCTCAGTTCTTTGACAATGCCGACAATCTTCTTCACATGGCCGTCTAGACAATGAATCGGCATTTCCGTGAGACCTTGCTGGTCGATGTTCAGTTTGGGTCTTCTGTCCTTTAATGCGTCCGGTCTCTGTAACACTTTTGCCACCCAAATTATTGGCCTGACTTGATTGATTGACTTGACTGATCCTGAGGGTCTTAACGGCCTCGATCAATTGCCCCTTTACATTGACAGGAATTGGTTTTTCCTGAATTCTAGGGCGGTCTTGATTGCCGCTCGATCTTCTAAATAACGGCGACGGACTTCTTGCCCTATTACGGCAATTACTCTTGACGTGACCGAGTTTACCGCAGTTAAAACATTTTATGCCCCGTTTGCCTGTTGATCGAGGAGGTCTTTGCAACAAGGCTTGGATATTGACTGCCAGATCCTTCAACGCTTTATGTAAAGTGGCCATGGATTCAGCCATAGACGTATCCTTCTCGTCATTGCAAGTTGCCATTCGCACACGTGGAGAAGAACCAGATGACACTCGTGACGCCTCGAATTCCAGGGCCCGAACTAGCGCCTCGCTGATATCCTTGGGCCTTACTAGACGTAAGTGGTATCTCATGTCACTATCGCGAACTCCCTCAATGAACCTTTCGGCGGCAAATTGCATTTGAAAAGATTCAGGGGCCGATGGATATGCCAGGTGAATTAGTCTGTCTATGTCCGCCTCAAATTCTTGTAACGATTCACCTGACTTCTGTTGTCTCATCCTCAGCTGGGCCTGGAACACGGTTTCTTTGTGTTCATTTCCAAATCGTAGTTGCAGAGAGTGTACTAAAGCTGCATAATTACTTTGATCAGCTGCCGACAGAGATTGGAGTAATTCAGCCGCTTTTCCACGAAGCGCTACCACTAGTGATGTAGCTTTCTGGCGCTCGGACCAGCCATTAGCTTTTGCAGCTGCCTCAAATTGGGTTTTATAGATTTCCCAGGCCGTAGTACCGTCATAATCGGGAGGCTTAATTTTAGCGTTGGGTGTGCTAAAACTCTCTGTAGACACGGTGTCGTCCTCAAGTTGTTCCCGGAATTTCTTTTCTAGCTCGAGAACCCTCTGGTTGACAGCTTCGAGTCCTTCGTTAACGGATTCGTTAACGGATTGCATTATTCTTTCTTCCAACTGTTGCTCCCTGACTGCGAGATGGCTCATTAATTCTTCTTTGAATTGTTGATGACGTCGCTCTTGTACTTGTTCACGTTTTTGCTGCTCCTCCTTCTGTTCTTGATAACGTCTTTCCTGCTCTTCCTTCTGTTGTTGATAACGTTGCTCCTGTACTCGATCACGTCTTTCTTGTTCCTCTTTTTGTTCCTTATAACGTTTTTCCTGCTCTTCTTTTTGTTCTAGATAACGGCGCTCCTGTATTTGATCACGTTTTTCCTGCTCTTCTTTTTGTTCTACAAAACGTCTTTCTTGCTCTTCCTTCTGTTGTTGCATAAAGGACAGCAGGGCGGCAAGTTGATCCTCCATCGCTTGACGCTGGCTTCTGGTCACTGGCATAAACACGTAATGTCCGGCAATGAAGCACTCACTTACAGTTCAGTAATATTAGTCCTCAAATTCCCACTGGAATCGCACTTCTGACACCAATTGTTGCGAACTAGGGTTCAATAATTCCAGTGTAACGATTTAACATGAAAACACTATTTATTTATTTCCACAATTACACACGACTACTAAATAACTCACTACTTAACACTTTATAGCCTTCTATTATCGCTTCGTAACTTTAGCTTACTTATAGCTCGATTAAAATACGACTATTCTACTCGGGCGCTCTATGCGCCTTTTATATACAATCCTAAAATTACAGAAAAACCTAGAAAGTTCTTTATAAGAATTCTTGAATAATCTCATATAAAAAAAAACGGTTGTAAACAACTGCCTTCTAGATTAAGCCAGACGAGCAATAAATCACTCGTGTCAGCCATGACGCAGCGCGGATAGGTCGCGAAGCTCCACCAACCAACACGCTCCCATGCGTTGCCGGGCCTCCCATGCGGCGTTGCTGCGATCGTAACAATATATAAACTAAGAAGCAATTGAAACGGTACACTCCAAATTTTGAATGAAATTTTAAGCTGTATCTCTAAAGCCACTCAACCGATATTCGTTAGCGATGCCATTTTGGAAAGGTCCATGTATAGACCACTTTAGGAGGTTATGCACTGAATTATATTGTTACGGTTCGCAGCGACGCCGCACCGGAGGCGGGGCAACGCGTGTGGTTGGTCCGCTTCGCGACCTATCCGCGCTGCGTCATGGCTGACACGGGTGATTTATTGCTCTGAGTGACACGAGTGATTTATTACTCTGTTTATCTAGAATGCAGTTGTTTACAACCTTTTTTTTACGTGAGATTATTCAACAATTCTTATCAAGAACATTCTAGGTTTTTCTGTAATTTTAGAATTGTATATAAAAGGCGAATAACGCCGCGGTTAGCGAGTAGTCGTATTCTAATCGAGCTATAAGGAAGCTAAAGCACCGAGCGATAATAGAAAGCTATAAAGTGTTACGTAGTGAGTTATTTAATAGTCGAATTGTACCTGTGTGTATTTGTGGAATAAAAAATAGTGATTTCGTGTTAAATCGTTACACTGGAATTAATGAACCCTGAATTCGCAACAATTGGTGTCAGATGTGCGATTCCACTGGGAATCTGAGGACTAATATTGCTGAACTGTAAGTGAGTGCTTCATTGCCGGACATTACGTGTTTATGCCAGCGACCAGAAGCCAGCATCAAGCGATGGAGGATCAACTAGCCACACTGCTCTCCCTTATGCAACAACAGAGGGAAGAACAGGAAAAACATGATCAAGTACAACAGCGACGTCATCAACAATTCAAAGAAGAATTAATGAACCATCTCGCAGCTAGGGAGCAACAATTGGAAGAAAGAATAATGCAATCCGTTAACGGCGTTAACGAAGGACTCGAAGCTGTCAACCAGAGGGTTCTCGAGCTAGAAAAGAAATTCCGGGAACAACTTGAGGACGACAACGTGTCTACATAGAGTTTTAGCACAGCCAACGCTAAAATTAAGCCTCAAGATTATGGCGGTACTACAGCATGGGAAATTTATAAAACCCAATTTGAGGCAGCTGCAAAAGCTAATGGTTGGTCCGATCCCCAGAAAGCTACATCATTAGTCGTAGCACTTCGTGGAAAAGCTGCTGAATTACTCCCAATCTCTGTCGGCAGCCGATCAAAGTAATTATGCAGCTTTAGTACACTCTCTACAACTACGATTCGGAAATGAGCACAAAGAAACCGTGTTCCAGGCCCAGCTGAGGATGAGACAGCAAGTCAGGTGAATCCTTACAAGAATTTGAGGCGGACATAGACAGATTCATTCACCTGGCATATCTATCGGCCCCTGAATCTTTTCAAACGCAATTTGCCGCCGAAAGGTTCATTGAGGGAGTTCGCGATAGTGACATGAGATACCACTTACGTCTAGTAAGGCCCAAGGATATCAGCGAGGCACTAGTTCGGGCCCTGGAATTCGAAGCGTCACGAGTGTCATCTAGTTCATCTCCACGTGTAAGAATGGCAACTTGCGATGAAGAGGAGAATACGTCTATGGCTGAATCCATGGCCAGTTTACATAAAGCAATGAAGGATATGGCAGTCAATATGCAAGCCCTGTTAGAAAGAACTCCTCGATCAACAGACAATCGGGGCATAAAATGTTTTAACTGCGGCAGACTAGGGCACGTCAAGAGCAACTGCCGTAATAGGGCAAGAAGTCCGTCGCCGTCGTTTAGAAGACCGAGCCGCGATCAACATCGCCCTAGATCGCAGGAAAACTAATTCCGGTCAATGCAAGGGGGCAATTGACCGGGCCCGTTAAGACCCCCAAAATCTTTAAAGTCAATAGTTTGGGTGGCAAAAGTCTTACAGTGGCCGGACGCATTAAGAAGATCCAGATTACCATTGATACAGGAGCAGATGCGACCATTGTAAGGCCAGATAAACTTGTCGGATATACCATACAACCATTGCCCTACCCTATTATATTAAAATCAGTCACTGGGAGAGTCTTGCCCTATAGATGGAGAAGCCGATGTCACCATCATTATTGGAGAAAGACTTGAAGTTCGGCATAAAGTGTTGCTTGCCAGGATCAAAGACGAGTTTATTTTGGGTATGGATATTTATTTTGGAAACATGGATTCTCCTATGATCATAAACGGAATATTCTCACGTTTGGAGATGAGGAGTTTGTATTAACCAATGGAAATGTGGAAACTAGTATCCGTTTACTGCTCGTGGAAGATGTGAAAATTCCTCCAAATTCAGAAAAAATTATCACAGTGACTTCTGAAAATGATCCTGGATGGTCCATAGGACTTATAGAACCTAACCTGGATTTAACGCCTGATATCATGGTAGTGCGAACTTTGACCGACACGAAGAAGACTATGCCAGTACGAGTTGCCAATATTGGAGAAAGGACCATCAAGCTCAAAGAAGGAACAGTTCTTGCCAATTATGAGCCTGTGCAATGGGTATGCAATTGTGTCGAAACAGAGACATCCAAAAATAAATCTTCTAACCAATCTTCCCCAGAAGTTATTGATGCTTTCAAACGACAGTGGAGTCACCTGTCAAAGGAACAACTTCAGTCTGCTATAAAATTTGCTATGGATGAATCTGATATGTTTAACTTCAAGAGCAACGACAGTCAAACCGATTTAGTTGTCCATAAGATCAACACAGGAGATGCCCAACCAATACGACAACACCCACGAAGGGTTCCTCTGGCTAACAACAGGAAGTTAACAGTTTGCTGAATGAAATGTTAAACGAGGGCGTCATAGAAGAATCATCTAGTCCATGGTCGTCGCCTGTGGTTCTTGTTAAGAAGAAAGATGGTTCAACGCGGTTCTGTATTGACTACAGGAAACTTAATGATGTTACCAAGAAAGACAGCTACCCATTGCCACGTATAGACGACAGCTTAGCAACTTTATCGGGATCAAAGTGGTTTTCCACTCTAGATTTAAAAAGTGGGTACTGGCAAGTAAAGATTGCTCCCGAGGACAAAGAGAAGACCGCATTTTCTACTGGTTCTGGGCTATACCAGTTCACTGTTATGCCTTTTGCCAATGCCTGTGCAATGCTCCATCAACTTTCGAGCGACTAATGGAACTTGTCTTGAGGGGGCTGACTTGGAAAACTTGCCTGGTATACTTAGATGACATAATTGTCATGGGACGTGATTTCGACGAGCATTTGAAGAATTTAAGAGAAATCTTCAACAAGTCACGGAATGCTCACCTGAAGTTAAACTACAAGAAATGCAGCCTATTCCAAAAGCAAGTTGAGTACTTGGGGCATACTATCTCAGAAAAAGACATTAAAACTAGCCAAAGTAAAATATCTGCTATTAAAGATTGGCCAGTTCCCCGAGGCAAACACGAAGTAAGGAGCTTTTTGGGACTATGTACTTACTACAGGAGATTTGTCGAGGGATTTGCCGACATCGCAAAATCGCTGCACAAATTAACGGAAAAGAAAACACCATTCTTGTGGAACCAGGATTGCAGTCAGGCGTTTGCAAGGCTTAAAGCTGCCCTTTATTCTAGTCCGATCTTGGCTTACCCTATAAAGGACGGACTCTTTATTTTCGACACGGATGCAAGTAACTGTGGTCTAGGTGCAGTACTCTCTCAAAGACAAAACGGGCAAGAGAAGGTCATTGAGTACTACAGTAAGACTTTAAGTAAGCCAGAAAGAAACTATTGCGTCACTAGAAAGGAGCTGTTGGCCATCGTTAAAGCAGTCGAACATTACCATCGCTACTTATATTGAAAAAGGTTCCTGATTAGAACTGACCATGGAGCCTTGAAATGGCTATTACAGATGAAAAACTCTGAAGACCAAATAGCCAGATGGATAGAGCGCTTGCAGCAGTACGATTTCCAAATTGAACATCGACCAGGGAGGTCTCACGGAAATGCCGATGCATTGTCTAGACGGCCTTGTAAAGAAGATTGTCGGCATTGTCAAAGAACTGAGCAGCGTGAGGGACTTCCTTCTGTAAGGAGAACGTCGGTAGAAATAAACGATGGCTGGACCACACAGACGCTTCGAGAAGAACAAATGAACGATCCAGATATTGGACCCGTCCTCTCTGCAAAGACTGACGACAAGAGACCAGAATGGCAAGAAATTGCTGGTAAAAGTCCAAACCTGAAGGCGCTCTGGGCCCAGTGGCACTCTATTAAAATAGAAAATGGATTACTGAAGAGCATTGTGGGAGAGTCCGGATGGCAAGATCGTAGTCAGTCAGTTGGTTGTTCCTGGTAGCAGAAAATCGGATGTACTACAGGAAATGCACGACGTAACCAGTGGAGGTCATTTTGGGGTCAATAAAACTTGGCCAAAATGAAAGAGCGGTAGCAATTGATGTCGCGGGACCATTTCCTCAGACTGAGTCAGGCAATAAATACATCTTGGTCGCCATGGATTACTTCACTAAATAGCCTGAAGCGTACGCCCTGCCTAATCAGGAAGCAACGACTATGGCAACGGTGCTAGTAAATGAAATGTTCTGCAGATTTGGAGTCCCTCTCGAACTTCATTCTGATCAGGGCCGAAACTTTGAATCGGCTGTTTTCCAGAAGGTCATGGAACTTCTCGGAATTCGCAAGACCAGGACAACTCCTTTGCAACCACAGTCGGATGGGATGGTGGAGAGATTTAATCGGACCATGGAATATTACCTGTCTAAAATGGTGGCAGATCATCAGCGTGATTGGGACCAACATCTACCTTTCATGTTGATGGCATATCGAGGCTCTACGCATAAAGCCACTGGCTTCCTGCGGATTTGATGTATGGAACACCAGAAAAAGAGTCGCTCAATTCTGATAATTTTGTGGAGGAGCTCAAGAAGAGGCTTAACAATGTTCAAGAACAAGTCAGGAATAAACTGCGGATCTCCAGTGATCGAGCCAAAGCAAGATATGACTTACTAGCTAACTCCCGCGGCTTCCAGAATGGTGATTTGGTGTGGCTATACAATCCGCGGCGAAAGGTGGGGAAGTCGCCCAAACTTAGCCAAAATTGGGAAGGACCTTATACAATTATAAAGAAGATTAATGATATCGTGTATAGGATCCAGCGGACCCCCAGGTCAAAGATGAATGTTGTTCATTTGGATCGATTAGCACGAAACCATGGAACTGTATCTGTTCGGGACGAACAGCCGAATTGCCTCCAGGAGGAGGGCAATGTTACGATTCGCAGCGACGCCGCATCGGAGGCGGGGCAACGCGTTGGTTGGTGGAGCTTCGCGACCTATCCGCGCTGCGTCATGGCTGACACGAGTAATTTATTGCTCTGTTTATCTAGAAGGCAGTTGTTTACAACCTTTTTTTTATGTGAGATTATTCAAGAATTCTTATCAAGAAATTTCTAGGTTTTTCTGTAATTTCAGGATTGTATATAAAAGGCGCATAGAGCGCGCAGAGTAGAGTAGTCTTATTTTAAGCGAGCTATAAGTAAGCTAAAGTACAAACGATAATAGAAGGTTATAAAGTGTTAAGTAGTGAGTTATTTAGTAGTCGAATTGTACCTGTGTGTATTTGTGGAATAAATAAATTGTGTTTTCGTGTTAAATCGTTACACTGGAATTATTGAATCCCCGAGTTCGCAACAATTGGTGTCAGAAGTGCGATTCCAGTGGGAATTTGAGGACTGATATTACTGAACTGTAAGTGAGTGCTTCATTACCGGACATTACGTGTTTATGCCAGTGACCAGAAGCCAACATCAAGCGATGGAGGATCAACTTGCTGCCCTGCTGTCCCTTATGCAACAACAGAGGGAAGAACAGGAAAAAAGTGATAAAGTACAGGACGACGTTATCTAGAACAGGAGAAACGCTAGAACGAACAGAAGGAAGATCAAGAAAGACGTTATCTAGAACAAAAAGAAGAGCAGGAAAAACGTTATAAGGAACAAAAAGAAGAGCAGGAAAGACGTGATCAAGTACAGGGGCGACGTTATCAACAACAGAAGGAAGAACAGGAACGGTTCAAAGAAGAATTAGTGACCCATCTCGCAGCTAGGGAGCAACAATTGGAAGAAAGATGGTTCAACGCGGTTCTGTGTTGACTACAGGAAACTTAAGGACGTGACCAAGAAAGACAGCTACCCATTGCCACGTATAGACGCAACTTTATCGGGATCAAAGTGGTTTTCCACTCTAGATTTAAAAAGTGGGTATTGGCAAGTAAAGATTGCTCCCGAAGACAAAGAGAAGACTTCATTTTCTACTGGTTCTGGGCTATACCAGTTCACTGTTATGCCTTTTGGATTGTGCAATGCTCCATCAACTTTCGAGCGACTAATGGAACTTGTTTTGAGGGGGCTGACTTGGAAACCTTGCCTGGTATACTTGGATGACATAATTGTCATGGGACGTAATTTTGACGAGCATTTGAAGAATTTAAGAGAAATCTTCAGCAAGTTACGGAATGCTCACCTGAAGTTAAACTACAAGAAATGCAGCCTATTCCAAAAGGAAGTCGAGTACTTGGGGCATACTATCTCAGAACAAGGCATTAAAACTAGCCAAAGTAAAATATCTGCCATTAAAGATTGGCCAGTTCCCCGAGACAAACACGAAGTAAGGAGCTTTTTGGGACTATGTACTTACTACAGGGAATTTGTAGAGGGATTCGCCGGCATCGCAAAACCGCTGCACAAATTAACAGAAAAGAAAACACCGTTCTTGTGGAACCATGATTGCAGTCAGGCGTTTGCAAGGCTTAAAGCTGCCTTCTGTTCTAGTCCAATCTTGGCTTACCCTATAAAGGACGGACTGTTTATTCTGGACACGGATGCAAGTAACTGTGGTCTAGGTGTAGTACTCTCTGAAAGACAAAACGGGCAAGAGAAGGTCATTGAGTACTGCAGTAAGACTTTAAGTAAGCCAGAAAGAAACTATTGCGTCACTAGAAAGAAGCTGTTTGGCCATCGTTAAAGCAGTCGAATATTACCATCGCTACTTATATGGAAAAAGGTTCCTGATTAGAACTGACCATGGAGCCTTGAAATAGTTATTACAGATGAAAAACTCTAAAGGTCAAATAGCCAGATGCCTGCAGCAGTACGATTTCCAAATTGAACATCGACCAGGAAGGTCTCACGGAAATGCCGATGCATTGTCTAGACGGCCATGTAAAGAAGATTGTCGGCATTGCCAAAGAACTGAGCAGCGTGAGGGACTTCCTTCTCTAAGGAGAACGTCGGTGGAAATAAACGATGGCTGGACCACACGGACCCTTCGAGAAGAACAAATTAATGATCCAGATATTGGACCCATCCTCTCTGCAAAGACTGACGACAAGAGACCAGAATGGCAAGAAATTGCTGGTAAAAGTCCAAACCTGAAGGCGCTATGGGCCCAGTGGCACTCTCTTAAAATAGAAAATGGATTACTGAAGAGAGCGTGGGAGAGTCAGGATGGCAAGACCGTAGTCAGTCAGTCAGTTTAGCGGTTGTTCCTGGTAGCAGAAAATCGGATGTACTACAGGAAATGCACGACGGAACCAGTAGAGGTCATTTTGGGGTCAATAAAACCTTGGCCAAAACTAAAGAGCGGTTCTACTGGGTGAATTATCATGAAGACGTCGAATCTTGGTGCCGCAAGTGCGAAGTTTGTTGTGCCACAAAAGGACCTCGAACAAGATCACGCGACCGAATGGTGCAGTACACTGTAGGTGCTCCATTCGAGAGGGTAGCAATTGATGTCGCGGGACCATGTCCTCAGACTGAGTCGGGCAACAAATACATCCTGGTCGCCATGGATTATTTCACTAAATGGCCTGAAGCGTACGCCCTGCCTAATCAGGAAGCAACGACTGTGGCAACGGTGCTAGTAAATGAAATGTTCTGTAGGTTTGGAGTCCCTCTCGAACTTCATTCTGATCAGGGCCGAAACTTTGAATCGGCTGTTTTCCAGAAGGTCATGGAACTTCTCGGAATTCGCAAGACCAGGACAACTCCTTTGCAACCACAGTCGGATGGGATGGTGGAGAGATTTAATCGGACCATGGAATATTACCTGTCTAAAATGGTGGCAGATCATCAGCGTGATTGGGACCAACATCTACCTTTCATGTTGATGGCATATCGAGGCTCTACGCATAAAGCCACTGGCTTCCTGCGGATTTGATGTATGGAACACCAGAAAAAGAGTCGCTCAATTCTGATAATTTTGTGGAGGAGCTCAAGAAGAGGCTTAACAATGTTCAAGAACAAGTCAGGAATAAACTGCGGATCTCCAGTGATCGAGCCAAAGCAAGATATGACTTACTAGCTAACTCCCGCGGCTTCCAGAATGGTGATTTGGTGTGGCTATACAATCCGCGGCGAAAGGTGGGGAAGTCGCCCAAACTTAGCCAAAATTGGGAAGGACCTTATACAATTATAAAGAAGATTAATGATATCGTGTATAGGATCCAGCGGACCCCCAGGTCAAAGATGAATGTTGTTCATTTGGATCGATTAGCACGAAACCATGGAACTGTATCTGTTCGGGACGAACAGCCGAATTGCCTCCAGGAGGAGGGCAATGTTACGATTCGCAGCGACGCCGCATCGGAGGCGGGGCAACGCGTTGGTTGGTGGAGCTTCGCGACCTATCCGCGCTGCGTCATGGCTGACACGAGTAATTTATTGCTCTGTTTATCTAGAAGGCAGTTGTTTACAACCTTTTTTTTATGTGAGATTATTCAAGAATTCTTATCAAGAAATTTCTAGGTTTTTCTGTAATTTTAGGATTGTGTATAAAAGGAGAATAGCGCGCGCGATTTGGAGTAGTCTTATTTTAAGCGAGCTATAAGTAAGCTAAAGTACAAACGATAATAGAAGGCTATAAAGTGTTAAGTAGTGAGTTATTTAGTAGTCGAATTGATCATAATTTGTTAGCTAACTATCACCTTTGGAAAAATTAAGCCATTTGAAATGTCTGACTAGTTATTTATAGACAATGATAACATATAAAAATATGGTAATTAAATGGTTTTGCAGATCAATCAGTATGCGGTTCCTGCTGGTCTTTTGGTACTGTGGGTACAATAGAGGGGGCGTACTTTCTGAAAAATGGTGGGCATTTGGTGAGGCTTTCGCAGCAAGCTTTGATTGATTGTTCTTGGGGGTAAGTACTGACTGTAAAAAACTGAAAGCTTTCATTGCAATAAATTTATTTTAACCCAGTTTAAATAGTGTAAGTAGTTTAAACAAACAAAAAGTATAACTAAACTAACCTTCCTTAACCAAAGAAAAAGGAAAACTCACCTAGTCTAAGTTTAAAGAAAAAGGATAACTAAACCAACCAAAGGGAAAGCATGAATGATTCAACTTAGATCAACCTAACCAGAGGGTTCCAAGGAAAAACAAAAATATAAAAATGACATATATAAGGCTTTGCATTAAGTTTTTCGGCGCAGGCGGCCATGTAAATGCGACAGTTTGCCCCCTGTATAATTTTTGAAGAGAGTCAATGTTATTGGTTATGTTATGAAAACTGTAAAGCAAGAATTCCGTCAAAAACGCGACATACAAGTTATCTAAAAACTGATTTGTCAAAAATGTGATTGACAGAGTTTTAACCAATAAATTAAAAGCAGGTGATTGTAAATTCCAATAATATTTATCTCCAAGTTGTTATGATGGTTTCATGTTGTTGCACCTTAATTTCTTCCATCAGTTTGGCACTGAGTAAATCAAATTAATCTTCTCGACGTTGAATTGTTAAAAAAAGTTGTCAGAAAATAAATTATTTCTAGTCAAGCACCTCAAAAAGTTCCGGGCAAAATCAAAAACCAAACTATGAAGTGCTATAACCATTATTTTAGAATGCCTAAACCTTATAAATATGTGATATATTTGTGGTAAGTCGAATGTGAAATAGCTAATTAGTGTAGGATTGGACAGCTTATCACAGTTTTCAACGATATAGATTTTCTTTACCTCAATGACACAGTTTTAGAATTCCTTTTTACTAAAATGTTTTCATTGAAAGTAACAAAATAGTAACTTTTGTATTAATACAAATATATAAAATTTGTATTGGTATGTAAATGGTTTGAACCTTCAATCCTTCATTAACCAACTTTCTTTTAACTTATTGTATTGTATAAGCCATTCACTTATTATTGTCATCAAGTAGGCGTTGGAAATTTGACTTTGACATTTTTAGCGTATCTTCTCAACATGTGCTAAAAGGAGATGGGTATAAAAAAAGAAATAAGGTTTCAAAGGTGATTAGATGACGAATGAGTAATATATGTAGTTTTATTTATTCTCCTTGCTGCTTTTAGTAAGTTCTGACACCAAAATTTTTGATAATGACGGTATTTTCTAACCTTTAAGTTTTTAAAATATAACCAAAAGACTTGACACCGTTCAAATTTTATACAAGGTGTAATCTGTCAGCTTTCTGTGGCCACCTATGCCGAAAAACTTAATGAAAAGCTATATATTTCACAAGTTAGGCTATTTTTTAAGCCAAGATCAAGAATATTATTCATTACATCAGCATAAGCCCTATTCTCTGTCCGTGCCAAGAATTTCAACCCTGCATCCTTACCAGCAATGTTTTCAAGATCCGCTAACCTTTCAGATACGGGAACAATGGTTGTGATGGTGGTGAAGATTTCAGGGCGTATCAGTGGATGCAAAAGCACGGAGGCATCCCAACTGAAGAGGATTACGGCCCCTACCTGGGACAGGTGCCTACTACCTCTGCCTATTAACCACTCACTTCTTTTATTAAAACCACTTTTTAGGATGGGTACTGCCATGCCGAAAAGGTACCACTAGTGGCCAAAATCAATGCCTGGTATAACGTGACTCCGAGTGATGAGAGTGCCCTGCGGCTTGCTATTTTCAAACATGGTCCCATTAGCGTAGCTATAGATGCTAGCCACAAGACGTTCAGTTTTTACTCAAATGGAGTATATTATGATGAAGCTTGGTAAGTATCATCGATTCTCTTAACTACTGGGACGGAGATTCACTAAACATACTAATTAAACTACCAAGCAAATAAATTAAACTACCTACCAAATTTTGAATCAACTTTTAAGCTGGCTATCTCGCAAGCCATTCCGCCGATTTTCATAGCTGCAGAGATAGACAGTTTAAAAGTTCATCCAAAATTTGGGGTGTTTTGTTTCAATTGCTTCTTAGTTTATATGAATCGATTTAGAAAATGCAGATATCACCAAAATAGTTATTGACGTAACCAAATAATAGAAAGCTAATCAATAGTCGTAATGGATGGTGGGCTCGTAGTTTGCACGACCGAAAATAACCCAACAAATATTGTCTGTAGTATTGACAGTAGCTAATGTAATCAATTATTTATTTTTATTGATAAATCTTACCATTTTTTGATATATTTAAATCAAATTTGGAATATGATTAAGTATTTATGATATACATCGGCGAATATATCATTTATCCCTGTAGCCAGAATCTACAGGGTCTTATTTGTTCTGGAGTTCTGTCCCCTTGTACCCTGTCAAACTTTTCTGTAGCTCTCCACTGACTGTTTCTTCCTAAAAATCAAAATTCTTTATTAAATTTGCTAACGGAAACTGCTAACGGAAAAGATCGATACCGCAAAATTTTTTGTCATTTTTGGGGGTCTGTATCTCGAAAATGCCTTAGCCGAAATTTAAAACCTAAAAAGATTTTGAAAGGTCGTTTCTTCTAGAATCACGGCGGGAGATTGTTCTTAAATAAGTTATTCTCTAAAGGATATACAGGGTAAAAAAAAAAGCACTGCAAAATGGTTGCATTTCAACCCACTGCATTTGGTAGGTAGCGTAATTTCAGAACATTCATTGTTATGACATTTAATGGCGTTAGTTGGTATCTCGTTTGGCAGATATGTTTGGCAGTATTCGGTTTTTTGGCCTACAATAAATTAATGGGGTTTTTCAAACAGTTGTCGCTCTTTTGTAGGTCACCCTGTATCGCGAGAATGCCGCAACCGATTTTAATAAGATAAATGATCTCTAAAAAATAACTGGTTGTAAAATCAGCGTTTTGTTCCATTTTGTACAAGGATGGCAAAAAATCTAATAAAAAATTAATTAAAATTTTACGCAACTTTAAGACTCTTTTTGTAATAACATTTAAGAGCTATGGTCGATATCTCGGAACGGTTTTGGAGGTTTTTTGGTTTTTTGCCTACTATATCAGTTACTGGGCGTTTACAGAAAGTTTGAACTTTCTTGTAAGTTACAATACAAGGTATCCTGAAATTAACTGAGAAATCCATAGGCAAAAATAGGGCACAATGTTCATACAAACGTAACCCGCAAACGCTTCGTCTCCGAGATACAGGGGGTTGAATTTTTGTTTTTTTAATTTTTCTTTATAGCTCTTAGAGTCTTTGAGATATTTAACTCAAATTTTGAATATAGGTAACCATTTATTATCTACATGGTTGGAGATATACCAACCGCTAGTCAGAATCGACAGGGTCTTATTTTTTCTCGGGTTGTATCCTTTTTACCCTCATAAACTTTTTTATAGCAGGCTACATCGTTTTTTCTTAAAAGTCTGAATTTTCTATTCAATTTAGAAACTTTCTTGCCTCCTCTTGCATCCTTGTCTTATCTCCCACCGTTTTCAAGAAATTTGCAAAAGTGTCTAGAAATGCACGTAATTTTTCCGTAACTTTTTCATCTGTATCTGGGAATTTAAATGGGAACGCAGAAAACAGACATTTCGTATGGAAATATTGTAACTGTTTTCGCTGTCTTGGTTGGTCACTGAAAGTTCTGCCGCTTTATTTAACCAGACCCATTAAGGCACTTGCTTTTTTTTTGATAGTTTGGTTCAGATATTTAAAGATGAAATAGTTATTTACCTAACGAGTGCGGGAAGCGATTGCCGACCGAACTCCGCTACGCGTCGTTCGTTCATTGCAATCAGCGTGCGGTAAAGCACTTCCCGCACGTGTTAGGTACAATATTTTTCCTACGAGCCAATTTCTCTTAATCTTTTTCGCCTTCCTTAGTTTAGTTCTTTAAATTTGCGTGCGGTAAAAACTTTTTTCTACGAGCGTTCTTAATATATCACTTTCCCGCACGCATTTTGTTTTTGAAAGCTTCAGTTTCCCGCACGGCGTGCGGTAAAGTAAATATTTAAAGAATTACTGATTTATAATATAATTTAGACTTTATAGTCTGTCTATGTAGATAGGTGGACCTTGTGACGCTTTTATTTTATAATATTAATTTACTATCAAGGGTTATTGGGAATGTTAAGCACTGATTAGTTCTTGTTTGTTAATTGGAATCTCTGGAACTTACTAAAAGAAAATCGTTACTTAATACCTTACTTCAGAAAGAGCGAAAGGAGGTGAATAGTAAGTAATCGAGCAGGAGCACTAGCGGGCCGCCAGCAACAGTGAAGATGGGGTAGGTTCAATACGATATTAGTTGTATTATTTTATATCCCGATAGGCGCCACGTGATTTCCGGAAGACGCCAGGTCCTGAGAAGGATGTTATGCCATACAGGAATATACCAATCACGAAATATATCCCTCTTTCACTACCACTTTCCTAACTACTCTGATTTAAATTCACTTTTAATAAAAAAATGAAAATAAGAAACTATAAATCTCAATTATCTGCACCAGTCAAAATCCGCATGAAATTAAAGCAAAATTGTTTGAGGACAAATAACACTGTTTCTATTGATAGATTGGTTAACAAATTAAGGAAGAGCAATTCGAATAAAATTTGAAATGCTATAAAGCAATTAAACACAAAATTTAAGGTAATTGCAGTATTCTGGAATATATGGTGAAGGAACTTTATGTATTAATGAATATGAATTATTACTAATCAATACGGCTCTCAACAATCAACTAATTAGGGACGGAGCTCAGGGTTTATGGCCATAAACTTACACAGGGTAGCTTCCGTAGCTTACCAACTAATGACTAACGCTGTAATGTTAGAGTGATTATTGAATACCTGATCAAATCTAACTTTAAATACCTGAAAATTGAAATTTACTTAATAGCGATAAATACTAAAGTGAGGAATCACGAGCCCTCAATATCTGTCCTCAAAATTACACAACACAATACGGTACAAGACATAAAGGGTGCGGTACATAAAAGATTCGTAACTGTACAGACGTAGTGCTGTCTAATACCTAGCAAAAGTTAATTCTTTATAAATAAATTAAAGTGTGTGAAGCACAAACAAATTGAAGATCTGAGAGATCTTACTACTCGGTAAATTGTCATAAAAATTGATCAAAAAAAAAAAATAACAAGAATCACTTACTTGGGGCCTCGATACTATCAAAAAAAAATACTACTTTAAATGGTTATGGTGAGGCAAAAAGTAAAGTTAATAGTTCAAATTGATAAGATAAAAAAAGTTACGATAGACGGTTCAACGCTCAGCCACTATCGTCGCCCATTTACAACATAACAAATTGGAAAACTCTCACTCTAAACTATCCCCTTATCGCGGATCAGGGTGGTCCTGAGGAGCAGCTATCCGAAGGTCTCTGATGAGGAGCAGGCCTCCAGGAACGGCGTGGATGTTTCAAAAATGCGCCAACAAGGCACGTGGACGGCGGAAGAACGTCAAACGTAGAAGCCCGTTAATAAAAAAACGTGGACGTAGCAGAAGCCCGTCACAACGATAAAAACCCCTATAGAAACACGTGAATTAGCACGGAAAACGACAGAATATTCCATTAAATGGAGTTACACATACCTGCAAGGTTGACAAACGGGGCAAGGTGATGACGTTGGCGGCGTGGCTTGCTTTTTATCCCTCCAAGAGGTAAAGGTAGAGCTGCGAAAATCGACAATAATCCTCTCCACGAGGATCCGGAAAAACTTCAAAAAGCAACTACCATTTGGAATATGCCCTGGTCTTGATCCTCCAAAGAGTATTGAGATGAAAATCACTCAAAGTAGACCACGAGGACACTTGCAAATCACGGCCAGCACGACGGGATTCTGGCTCACGCACCAGAAGTCAGAATCAAAAACCTCAAACGTCAATGTCCTGCCCTTTTATACCCACGAGTGACCTTCATAACCCTTCCGCAATGATGCCCAAAATGCCACAGACAAATATGACGTCACGAAGAGTAGCCGAAAACAAACAGCTGAAAATAGAAAAAAAAAGGAGACAAAAGAAATGCGGAACAGCAAAACAGGAAGAAGTATCCCATTAGTAATGGCCAATTAGTCCAACCTCAAGAAAAGTAACATCAATCTCCACGAAATCAAAACTGACAATAAGTACCTTTTAGTACTCTGGTGACGTCAGAATACGGTATGGGAGAATTGGACGATGACAGACGGCGTCATCCATCGAAGGGAACGCTGTCGGGAGCTTCGCCGATATCGCTCGGAATATGAGTCTCTCTCGCTCTAGCTCGTTAAGATGTGGGAAGATGGTCTCTGTACGGGGCACTCGGATGTCGAATTGCTCGAACTCCGCAATTGTCACTAATGAGTGATGGGTGACAGTGACACTATTTGGCAATTTTGCACCAGTGATTAACTTAACCCCACTTCCAAACATCGTAACATAAACATAAGCAAACGAACCCCCAATCAAAATTTACAGAAAACCTACAATAACGATGGAAACACACACTCCTGGTCGATTGGCAATGGCAATTTCACCACAATCCTCAGATCCTCCAAGCCCAGGAAAACAATAAAAATAGAGGTATGTACCATCATGAAGGGGTCCCCAAACGGGAAAACTCAGCTTGAAATTCCAGCTAACAGGCGACACCCTCCACTTATAAAACAATGGGAGCTAATGCCGGGCTGTCCACACTCTTCTCAACCCAGAAAGGTAAACTCAGGCATCATGAAACAGAACGTAATAGAAGGCAATACATTCTCAGTCAAAAAGGGCAGATAACCAAGGTGATATTGGAAATTACTGAACTAGGTACACAATAAAACTCTGACCTAATGGGCGAAAACCATAATTACCCCAAATAAGGTAAGTGCATAAATTTCACAATGTTACAACCTGCCTTACAGCCGTGCCAAACATTTTTATCTGTTTTAAGGAACTATTATACTTGCCTTTATTGATTTTTGATACAAAATATACTGTTGCGAACTCGGGGTTCAATAATTCCAGTGTAACGATTTAATACGAAAACACTATTTATTAACTCCACAATTACACACGACTACTAAATAACTCACTACTTTAACACTTTATAGCCTTCTAATATCGCTTCGTAACTTTAGCTTACTTATAGCTCGATTAAAATACGACTACTCACTCGGGCGCTCTATGCGCCTTTTATATACAATCCTAAAATTACAGAAAAACCTAGAAAGTTCTTTATAAGAATTCTTGAATAATCTCATATATAAAAAAAACGGTTGTAAACAACTGCCTTCTAGATTAAGCCAGACGAGCAATAAATCACTCGTGTCAGCCATGACGCAGCGCGGATAGGTCGCGAAGCTCCACCAACCAACACGCTCCCATGCGTTGCCCCGCCTCCCATGCGGCGTTGCTGCGATCGTAACATTGCCCTCCTCCTAAGTCTGTTCGTCCCGAACAGATAGAGTTCCATGGTATCGTGCTAATCGATCCAAATGAACGACCTTCATCTTTGACCTAGGGGTCCGCTGGATCCTATACACCACATCATTAATCTTCTTTATAATTGTATAAGGTCCTTCCCAATTTTGGCTAAGTTTGGGCGACTTCCCCACCTTTCGTCTCGGATTGTATAGCCACACCAAATCACCATCCTGGAAGCCGCGGGAGTTAGCTAGTAAGTCATATCTTGCTTTGGCTCGATCACTGGATATCCGCAGTTTATTCCTGACTTGCTCATGAACATTGTTCAGCCTCTCCTTAAGCTCCTCCACAAAATTCTCAGAGCTGAGCGACTCTTTTTCTGGTGTTCCATACATCAAATCCTTAGGAAGCCTCATTTCCCTCCCGAACATCACTTTCGCCGGAGTATAACCAGTGGCTTCATGCGTAGAGCCTCGATATGCCATCAACATGAGAGGTAGATGTTGGTCCCAATCACGCTGATGATCTGCCACCATTTTAGACAGGTAATGTTCCATGGTCCGATTAAACCTCTCTACCATCCCATCCGACTGTGGATGCAAAGGAGTTGTCCTGGTCTTGCGAATTCCGAGAAGTTCCATGACCTTCTGGAAAACAGCCGATTCAAAATTTCGGCCCTGATCAGAATGAAGTTCGAGAGGGACTCCAAATCTGCAGAACATTTCATTTACTAGCACCGTTGCCACAGTCGTTGCTTCTTGATTAGGTAGGGCGTATGCTTCAGGCCATTTAGTGAAGTAATCCATGGCGACCAAGATGTATTTGTTGCCCGACTCAGTCTGAGGAAATGGTCCCGCGACATCAATTGCTACCCTCTCGAATGGAGCACCTACAGTGTACTGCACCATTCGGCCCCGTGATCTTGTTCGAGGTCCCTTTGTGGCACAACAAACTTCGCACTTGCGGCACCAAGATTCGACGTCTTCATGATAGTTCACCCAATAATACCGCTCTTTAATTTTGGCCAATGTTTTATTGACCCCAAAATGGCCTCCGCTTGTTCCGTTGTGCATTTCCTGTAGTACATCTGATTTTCTGCTACCAGGAACAACCAACTGATTGACTACGGACTTGCCATCCGGACTCTCCCACGCTCTCTTCAGTAGTCCATTTTCTATTTTGAGAGAGTGCCACTGGGCCCATAGCGCCTTCAGGTTTGGACTTTTACCAGCGATTTCTTGCCATTCTGGTCTCTTGTCGTCAGTCTTTGCAGAGAGAATGGGTCCAATATCTGAATCATTCAACTGTTCTTCTCGAAGCGTCTGTGTGGTCCAGCCATCGTTTACTTCTACCGACGTTCTCCTTACAGAAGGAAGTCCCTCACGCTGCTCAGTTCTTTGACAATGCCGACAATCTTCTTTACATGGCCGTCTAGACAATGCATCGGTATTTCCGTGAGACCTTCCTGGTCGATGTTCAATTTGAAAATCGTACTGCTGCAAGCGCTCTATCCATCTGGCTATTTGACCTTCAGAGTTTTTCATCTGTAATAACCATTTCAAGGCTCCATGGTCAGTTCTAATCAGGAACCTTTTTCCATATAAGTAGCGATGGTAATGTTCGACTGCTTTAACGATGGCCAATAGCTCTTTTCTAGTGACACAATAGTTTCTTTCTGGCTTACTTAAAGTCTTACTGTAGTACTCAATGACCTTCTCTTGCCCGTTTTGTGTTTGAGAGAGTACTGCACCTAGACCACAGTTACTTGCATCCGTGTCCAGAATAAACAGTCCGTCCTTTATAGGGTAAGCCAAGATTGGACTAGAACAGAGGGCAGCTTTAAGCCTTGCAAATGCCTGACTGCAATCATGGTTCCACAAAAAGGGTGTTTTCTTTTCTGTTAATTTGTGCAGCGGTTTTGCGATGTCGGCGAATCCCTCTACAAATCTCCTGTAGTAAGTACATAGTCCCAAAAAGCTCCTTACTTCGTGTTTGTCTCGGGGAACTGGCCAATCTTTAATGGCAGATATTTTACTTTGGCTAGTTTGAATGCCTTGTTCTGAGATAGTATGCCCCAAGTAGTCGACTTGCTTTTGGAATAGACTGCATTTCTTGTAGTTTAACTTCAGGTGAGCATTCCGTAACTTGCTGAAGATTTCTCTTAAATTCTTCAAATGCTCGTCAAAATTACGTCCCATGACAATTATGTCATCCAAGTATACCAGGCAAGTTTTCCAAGTCAGCCCCCTCAAAACAAGTTCCATTAGTCGCTCGAAAGTTGATGGAGCATTGCACAATCCAAAAGGCATAACAGTGAATTGGTATAGTCCAGAACCAGTAGAAAATGCAGTCTTTTCTTTGTCTTCGGGAGCAATCTTTACTTGCCAGTACCCACTTTTTAAATCTAGAGTGGAAAACCACTTTGATCCCGATAAAGTTGCTAAGGTGTCGTCTATACGTGGCAATGGGTAGCTGTCTTTCTTGGTCACATCATTAAGTTTCCTGTAGTCAACACAGAACCGCGTTGAACCATCTTTCTTCTTAACAAGAACCACAGGCGACGACCATGGACTAGATGATTCTTCTATGACGCCCTCCTTTAACATTTCATTCAGCAAACTGTTAACTTCCTGTTGTTTAGCCAGAGGGACCCTTCGTGGATGTTGTCGTATTGGCTGGGCATCTCCTGTGTTGATCTTATGGACAACTAAATCGGTTTGACTGTCGTTGCTCTTGAAGTTAAACATATCAGATTCATCCATGGCAAATTTTATAGCAGACTGAAGTTGTTCCTTTGACAGGTGACTCCACTGTCGCTTAAAAGCATCAATAACTTCTGGGGAAGCTTGGTTAGAAGATATAATTTTGGATGTCTCTGCTTCGACACAATTGCATATCCATTGTACAGGCTCATAATTGGCAAGAACTGTTTCTTCTTTTAGCTTGATGGTCCTTTCTCCAATATTGGCAATTCGTACTGGCATAGTCTTCTTCGTGTCGGTCAAAGTTCGGGCTACCATGATTTCAGTCGTCAAATCCAGGTTAGGTTCTATAAGTCCTATGGACCACCCAGGATCATTTTTAGAAGTCACTGTGATAATTTGTTCTGAATTTGGAGGAATTTTTACATCTTCCACCACCAGTAGACGGATACTAGTTTCCACATTTCCATTGGTTAATGCAAACTCCTCATCTCCAAACGTGAGAATATTCTGTTTGTGGTCATAGGAGAATCCATGTTTCCTGATGAGATCCATTCCCAAAATAAACTCGTCTTTGATCCTGGCAACCAACACTTTATGCCGAACTTCGAGTCTTTCTCCAATAATGATGGTGACATCGGCTTCTCCGTCTATAGGGCAAGACTCTCCAGTGACTGATTTTAACATAATAGGGTTGGGCAATGGTTGAATGGTATATCCGACAAGCTTATCTGGCCTTACAATGGTTACATCTGCTCCTGTATCGATGGTAATCTGGATCTTCTGTTCCTTAATGCGTCCGGCCACTGTGAGACTTTTGCCACCCAAATTATTGACTTTAATAAAGATCCTGGGGGTCTTAGCGGCCCCGGTCAATTGCCCCCTTGCATTGACCGGAATTAGTTTTCCTGGGACCTAGGGCGGCCTTTGTCGCCGCTTGGTCTTCTAAACGACGGCGACGGACTTCTTGCCCTATTACGGCAGTTACTCTTGATGTGACCCAGTCTGCCGCAGTTAAAACATTTTATGCCCCGATTGTCTGTTGATCGAGGGGTCCTTCCCAATAGGGCTTGTATATTGACTGCCATATCCTTCATCGCTTTATGTAAACTGGCCATGGATTCAGCCATAGACGTATTCTCCTCTTCATTGCAACTTGCCATTCTTACACGCGGAGCTGAACTAGATGACACTCGTGACGCCTCGAATTCCAGGGCCCGAACTAGTGCCTCGCTGATATCCTTGGGCCTTACTAGACGTAAGTGGTATCTCATGTCACTATCGCGAACTCCCTCAATGAACCTTTCGGCGGCAAATTGCATTTGAAAAGATTCAGGGGCCGATGGATATGCCAGGTGAATGAGTCTGTCTATGTCCGCCTCAAATTCTTGTAAGGATTCACCTGACTTTTGCTGTCTCATCCTCAGCTGGGCCTGGAACACGGTTTCTTTGTGCTCATTTCCAAATCGTAGTTGCAGAGTGTGTACTAACGCCGCATAATTACTTTGATCCGCTGCCGACAGAGATTGGAGTAACTCAGCCGCTTTTCCACGAAGTGCTACGACTAATGATGTAGCTTTCTGGGGCTCGGACCAGCCATTAGCTTTTGCAGCTGCTTCAAATTGGGTTTTATAAATTTCCCACGCCGTAGTACCGTCATAATCGGGAGGCTTAATTTTAGCGTTGGCTGTGCTAAAACTCTCTGTAGACACGGTGTCGTCCTCAAGTTGTTCCCGGAATTTCTTTTCTAGTTCGAGAACCCTCTGGTTGACAGCTTCGAGTCCTTCGTTAACGCCGTTAATGGATTCGTTAACGCTGTTAACGGATTCGTTAACTGATTGCATTATTCTTTCTTCCAATTGTTGCTCCCTAGCTGCGAGATGGGTCACTATTTCTTCTTTGAACCGTGTCTGTTCTTCCTTTTGTTCTAGATAACGTCGCTCCTGCACTTGATCACGTTTTTCCTGCTCTTCCTTCTGTTCTAGATAACGTTTTTCCTGCTCTTCTTTTTGTTCTAGATAACGTTTTTCCTGCTCTTCTTTTTGTTCCTTATAACGTTTTTCTTGCTCTTCTTTTTGTTCCTTATAACGTTTTTCCTGTTCTTGATAACGCCGCTCCTGTACTTGATCACGTTTTTCCTGTTCTTGATAACGCCGCTCCTGTACTTGATCACGTTTTTCCTGTTCTTCCCTCTGTTGTTGCATAAGGGACAGCAGGGCGGCAAGTTGATCCTCCATGGCTTGATGCTGGCTTCTGGTCACTGGCATAAACACGTAATGTCCGGAAATGAAGCACTCACTTACAGTTCAGTAATATTAGTCCTCAAATTCTCACTGGAATCGCACTTCTGACACCAGTTGTTGCGAACTCGGGGTTCAATAATTCCAGTGTAACGATTTAATACGAAAACACTATTTATTAACTCCACAATTACACACGACTACTAAATAACTCACTACTTTAACACTTTATAGCCTTCTAATATCGCTTCGTAACTTTAGCTTACTTATAGCTCGATTAAAATACGACTACTCACTCGGGCGCTCTATGCGCCTTTTATATACAATCCTAAAATTACAGAAAAACCTAGAAAGTTCTTTATAAGAATTCTTGAATAATCTCATATATAAAAAAAACGGTTGTAAACAACTGCCTTCTAGATTAAGCCAGACGAGCAATAAATCACTCGTGTCAGCCATGACGCAGCGCGGATAGGTCGCGAAGCTCCACCAACCAACACGCTCCCATGCGTTGCCCCGCCTCCCATGCGGCGTTGCTGCGATCGTAACAATACCCATAATATACGTACTTTTTATTCCAATGTCACCAGTTCATGCCTGGAACATTACGTCACACCAACAATCACACCATGTTTTTGTCATAACAACCAATTGATTGTTGATTAATTCAGCTGTCATACTGTTGACAAAGATAAAGTTGTTTATGTATTGTATGTTTATTCCTTGTCTTTGTTACAATGAATTGGCTCGTAGAAAAAATATTGTTCCTAACTCCTGCGGAAAGTGTCTTTCCCGCACTCGTCTGCTGCCCGAACTCCGCTTCGCGTCTTTCGGGCATCGGCAGATAGCGTGCGGGAAAGTATCACTAGTTAGGAAAATAACTATTACAGCACACGTGCGGTAAAAACTTTTACACGCACGCCTGTCAATGTCATGAAAGTATTAGTGCTTGTACCTACAAGCGGAGGGACGTACCTATTTGCTGCATCTAAAATTTCGTCTGATAAGACCATTCTGATTATATGTTTTGAAGGTTTTTGTCCCTACTTTCTATTTTGTCTGTAAATTATTTTTTAAAACACCAAAACTGACATTTGTCAAATTTTAATTAATCCGAACTTATTATGGTTTAACACATGTCAAAATAAGAAATGCATTGTGTAGTGGTAATTCTTCGGCGTGGATAGTTAATTTGCTACGAGCGCATGTGTGTAAATTTTGTTGTATTCTGTAAGTTCAATTAAATATGAACGTGGGTTAACCTTTACACGCACGCACGTATGGTAATTACCTAATTAATAGTGCTAAATGTCCTCTGAACCCTAAAGCATTCAGATGAGTAAAGAAAAACGCAATCAATTTATTTCAACTCAGCAAAAAGCAACACCACAAGAACAATAAAATTATGCAAAAGTAACGCTCAGATTAATAAAGCTTCAAATTGTATGTAATTTGGCTGCGGAAATGGGCTATGAAATTGGGCGTGCGGTAAAATAAAAAAATAAAACTTCATCTAGTTGGCTGTGAAATGTCAAAAGAAAAGGATGGAGAAACAAAAGTCCATTTATTTTGATTATGTCATCCTTTTCTGTCAAAATTTCATAGCCTGCTAGATGAAGTTTTATAATGAACACCCCGTATATCAGCCAACCCCGCTTGCATACAAGTTGAATATTTGCATGCATAGATAAAAAAAAAGTGTTGCCTTCTGAAGTCACAGGAGCCAGTGGTGACTTGCAATGCGGAAAATTTTTTTTTTAATTTTTTATTTATTTTTTGTGACATATTTTTTTATTAAAAACTACTAATTCAAGAAATACTTCTAGGCCAATGTTTTTATATTTAATACATCAACAAAAAAAAAACAGAAGGAAATATATTAGATTCTTTGGAAGGAAATATAGTCAGTGTGTTCATGTTGCAAAATTCTAGCTATTATTCATTCAAAAGGGTTTTTTTTAATGTTTTACACTCAGAATTCTAAGTCTGGTTCAGAAATTGGCTGCGTTTATTTACTTTTTTTTTCACCAAGTTAGAGACCATTTTAACATGTTTCATAAAGTTCACTGACGTATTGATGTGGTTCTAAATTAAAAAATGAATTTTGCGAGCAAAATATTTCCGTTTCGAAGCAACAAACAACTAGTGTAAACATTTGCTGTCATGCAAATAGAACTGATCTGATTACTGGCGCCACTAAATCTATGCATGCACCATAGACATTTTCGTTTCACTGCTAGTTCTGGTTTTGGTTGACTTAAAAATGAAAGAAATGTTTGACAGTGGTCAGTCACATTTGGTTCCAATCAATCACGTTTGAATGACGTATAATAATGTGGCTCAAAGTTCAAACGAATGTACCGTTTTGGTTGATAAGATAAAATTAAATTTTTGAAAAAGTTTTTTCAATTGTCTAGATCTAAAGAGTACAATAGAAAAACGATTAAAAAACGTAAGTAGGTTAAGAAGGTAAATTCAGAAGGTTTTAATTTTTTTTTTAATCGAAGTTAACTCAAAATCTGCTTCAGTTAGCTTTGAGGTAATCTTACATTTTTTTCCTTAAAAATAAATGTAGAATTCAAAAATACAAAAAAAAATTGCGGGGTAACATTTAAAATAGTGAAGTTGGTACCAACTTCGGGTACCTACAGTGGTACTTCAAAAGAATTTTTTTTTAGATTTTTAGATGTGAAGCAATAATTAAAAGCCATCGCAAATAATAAACACTCAAATTTTCAAAAGAACCACCTTTTGTAGTTTTTGAAATACCGACCGGGTAGTTCCCGGTGGGATACCCTGTATAGGCACGATGACGTTGAGAATCAACGTGGAATAAAACTACAACCGAGACTAAACTCTTTGATTGGCCGGGTGATCCAGTCATTCCGTACTAATTGGTTAAGCCGCCGCGCCGCTTGAAATCTTCGAGCCTATTTTTAGATTTCCCTGATAAAATGCCAGGCACAGCTTTGGAGGCGACGATCTTTCTTTCCCGATAAATTGAAACATCTAGATTCCAGTGGCGATGTTTTGTCTTTGTCGATTATCGTGTATGAGTTTTCGTGAGTGAGTTGATAGAAAATATCGCCGCCACTGGCGGTTTTTTTTATATACAAGCCATAGGTTTTACTTCATATTGTATCATTTAGGACACTTTTACGTACTTGATTTTAGTCCGGTAAATAGCTTTTTACAGGACTCGATAATGAAATAATGTCGCCTCGTCCACAAACATCTTATTCCTACTGTAAAAGTATATTTACCGGACTTATAACGTAAATAACTATTAATGGTTTTGTTTTATGCTGTTCAAGTTCCACTAAACTTTCAAACAGTGTTGCCGGTGCTACTGCTGTTAGCTAATGCTCAATATCAATATTGTCAATTAAGTAGTTATATTTTTAAAGATTAATTTAATTGTAATAAAAATTCATACATTTCTTGTAATTTTATTATCAAAATAAATAGTGCTGTGTCCGGTGAAGCCAGAGAGAGTTCAGTTTTTTTTTTAATTTTCTGTTCTTTATATTTCTATCATTCCTACAATTTCAAATTATTCAGAATGTCGCTACTCTCGGACATTTTTCTTTAAGAAGTTGCTACATATTTTAATGTTAAAAAAGTCGCTATTTTGGCGCCAAGTTGCTACAATCGGCAACACTGCTTGGGATAGACTGGATTGCAAGCCTTTCGACGTCCTTGTCGAGTTCCACCGAACGGCAGCACAGGCGCAAGTTGACAACCAATAAAAATTATTCGGTCCACCTGCTGATCGGTATCACAGTGGGACAGTGGGAGCTTAATTTTTATAGTCATCTTTTGTTTTATGTTACCAAATATAACCAAAAGCAATAATTGTGGCTTTTCCAATATGGTAATTGAAATTTCATAATTTCGTTCCTCACGTTTAAAAAAAATCTTTTATTTTTACCCACATATGTAATGATGACATTTCTATCTTTTTAAAATCTTGCAAGTGTCTCATTGCTGGTCTAGGACGGGAAGTAGTTATTTCCCGTCTTAGACCGCATTACTGGTCTAAGACCTGTCATATGCATTAAGCCTCCTGAGTGAAGATTTGAGCCAGAATATTACATCAATAAATAATATTCAAGAACATTTTTTGATGTTATTTAGTAAGTGTGGCTGAAAATAAAATAGTATACATATACTCGATGGGAAGCTTCATTACTGTCTCGAGATTTTATTTATCTCGAGGCTACGCGTCTCGATAAATAACATAATCTCTGGACAGTGTTGCAATATACTATTTTTTTATTTGTTAGGGTTTTCTTCAGTTTCAGCCTCATCTCTGTGAGGCGGTGTTAACCCAACAGGAAACGTGTTGACACAAGTTTGGTTGACTTTATAATAGTTTTTTCATTAATTTTATTCACATTTAAACAGAGTTGGCAAAAAAAGACGTCTGTCTCTTTTTGGACAGGACAGTGGTCAAAAATGGTTAAAACCATTTTTGGCCAGTGTCCAAAATTAAGTTTACATTTTACCGATGCGTCCGTTACAAAATGGCCAATCCAAGTACCATTAGGGTCAAAGTTCAGATAATTAAACATGAATGCTGGGTTCCTAAGTGTCTACTTTCTAATGTTGACTTGTGTTGTGTTAGGTATTTATTATAATAAATGTTCACTACTGAAATCTACTTATTTCATGAAAATTTTATTTCACTATCATAATGTTGGTAATGCTGATATAGGTATTCATTTTGGGCATTTTGGACATTAGTGTCCAAAATACTATTTTGACCAGGACAAAAAAAAAACAATAAAAACCAGTGGTTAAAACCACACTGTCCAAAATTAGCCAACCTTGCATTTAAAAAATCAGAAAATTGGACAACAGTGTATCGCCTGCTTTTGCTCTGTACAACATCTCACTGGTACTCTGTACGTTTCCGGCTTCAAGTAGCCGAATCAGGGTCCCTAATTTGTTGACCAGCCAAAGCTGTACTGATGAGGGGTAGACCCCGAAACTAGTATGCAGATGGGTTGATCGACAAATTGATGACCATCTACACTCTTTTCACTTCGTTCTGGTTCCGATAACCAGCGAGGTACAGAGCAATATGGGCTTCTTTCGCGAACTGAGAGCCATCTGTCATGCATTGGATCTAAAACACGCTGGTCGTTGTCTCCTGCTTCTGCTCTGTACATCTCACAAATTAAACCATGCTTTGAAGTCCAGTGAAGTCTTTTTGAAGTCCAGTAAAGTCTTTTGAAGTCCTTAAATTTTACTTGGACTTCATGAAGTACATGTTATAATTTGAAGTTAGTGTACAAATTTCAGTCAGCGGCTTACCCCTTAGTATAGAATGAGTACATAAATCATAAAATTAACAAAATATATCCTGTGTTATAACCATCATTTGTGACAAGTTTGAATGTAAATTTGATGAAGCAAAAACCTGGTTAATCAAATCAATGTTTTTTATAGATACATAAATAAGACAGTCCTTACATTGTTACATTTTTCAAGTACGGAGTGTTCATTATAAAACTTCATCTAGCAGGCTATGAAATTTTAACAGAAAAGGATGACATAATCAAAGTAAATGGACTTTTGTTTCTCCATCCTCTTCTTTTGACATTTCACAGCCAACTAGATGAAGTTTTATAATGAACACCTCATACTTAAAGACCAAGATTTCTTTTGTTGTTTCCCCCCCCAATAGGTACAACATACAACAAAGAGAGAAATCACTTGATAATATGTATACACAAAAATTCCATATAATTTACCAGAGTTCCACTACATTCCATTAAATACTGTTAAATTTCACTAAATTCCTGATGTGTATACACCAAAATTCACCAGCAATTTTGTCTTCAGATACAACACATTTTGTTATAAGACCAGGTCGCCAAAGTTTGTCTTTGATGAACTCATCAGTTAAGACCAACTGGTGTTCATTATAAAACTTTATCTAGCAGGCTATGAAATTTTGACAGAAAAGGATGACATAACCAAAATAAATGGACTTTTGTTTCTCCATCCTTTTCGTTTGACATGTCACAGCCAATTAAATGAAGTTTTATAATGAACACCCGTATTTATAAATACTTATAAAATATTATTACAGTGGCAACAGAATGGACCAATTGGATCATGCAGTGCTTGCTGTAGGATATGGAAGCATTGGTGGTAAAAACTATTGGTTGGTCAAAAACAGCTGGTCCAACTACTGGGGTAATGATGGGTACGTTTTAATGTCTTCAAGGAATAACAACTGTGGGGTGATGACTAATCCTACTTATGTAACTTTAGAGTAAGTTTGTAGTGCAGAGAGGTATATATGAAGGTGTTTATATATAAAACTCAGATAAAACTAGTTAAGAATTTATTTTTGAGGATATTTTATAGTAACTAAGTGCTGTAATTGCAAAATGCAATATATGACGGACTGAGAAATCAATAAAGAAATTTATTTTAAGTTATTAAACTTATTCTTAACCTACCTACCTACCTACCTTAAATTACTGCCCTTCGTTGTCAACTTTGTTAGGGGCCTTTGAGGACTCCATAAGCTCATATAACTGTACAATCTGCTCATCCCTTAAATTATCCAACAGTTCACTAGGTAATGCCTTACCAAACTGAACCTGATTTTCTGCTTTTGGAGCTCCAAGCTGCTTGGCCAGTACTATTGCATAATTCTATAACAGAGTTACAACTACAATCCCAAATAAAAAATTTGGGAGGAATGTACTCACCGACCACTCGCTCATGAAAATGGTAGCCTCATGATGGGAGCAGTTTTTGTGCCTCCTAAACTCGTCTTGGACGTATTTAGTTCCCAGAATTTGCAGTTCTTGTGGAAGGCCTCTATGAAGTCTCAAAATCAGTTTGTAGAGGACGCGAACACTTCGGGCATATGGCATTGTTAGAAGGGCCCAATCCGATGAGCACTAGCACACTACTGAGGGCCTTTGAATTTAATTTCGATGAATATGATACGGATTTCAAAGCAAATAAAAAATTGGCTAATATTTTGTCCAAAAAAAATATAAACATTTTAGGTAGGTTAGTGCGTAGCCTTAGAAAATGTAAACCAGAGGAAGTAAGATACGACGCCGGCGTCTGTTACCAGTTTGCCCCAATCTGTCAAGTGTGAAAATGCCAGTGACGTAGCATTGGTATTGTAGCACTTAAGAAAATACTTTATAAAAAATAATAATGGAACTAAATTACTATTTGTAAAATTAGTAATATTATACGTAATTTTATTAGCAAACATCGACTTACTATTAAATAAATAAAAATAATTGTGAAAAAATAGTCGTTGATAACCCTCTGGGATTACATCTCTTGCGCCCCTGAAAAAACTGCTCAAAAATTTAAATAAAAAAACTGTTTACAAGTTACAGGATTAGAAAATTATTTCCCAAAATAGCATTGTTGACTTCATTGCGGTATATGCTAAATCATATTTCGAAGATTTGGATGTAAAATAACTGGTTTTAGAGGTATTTGAAATAATTTAATTGTTGCTGAAAAACGCCATTATCTGTTTACCTGTGAAACGTACCTCCAGGCTCCTTTCTATAGCCGCTACTTTTAAAACCGTAATCTGCACATCCCACCATTGTAATCAACACAATTATTTATAATATTAAAGTCTTGCAAAATGCAATTTATTGCAGAAAAACACATAGCCAACGAAATGTTTGGTTTTCGCCTTAGACATGGCGTCTCATCATTTTTGCTTTTGGTAACAGCTGCCCATATAGCGGAGAATTGCGCGCGCGGATTCCACTAGTTTTCATTTTCTGAGATTGTAGCATTTCTTTATCTTTAAACGATTTTTGTTAAGTTTATTGGAATAGAATTAGAAGTAGTACATTAATTTACTCTGAGAGAATGTATGTAATCTGTTCGGCCTTTTAAGCCATGAAAAAGGGATCTAAACATCGAGCAAACACACTGGCAGTTTAGAAGAAAACCAAAAAACATCCTAGAAGGAAAAGTGAAAACAGCTTGCCTAAGTACATAGAACTGGATAAGGAGTTAAGGGACAAGCTTAATGACCTCCCGGAAGTATTGCAGTTTATCCAGCGATTACACTAAGTCATAGAGAAACAGGTTAAAAAGATCATCAAGTGGAAGAGCAAATTCAAACATTTAGGAGAGGTAAAAACATAGCAGAGCTTATCAAAAGATTGTCCTATATTATACTTGTACTATTTTAGAAAAATTGTCAATGTTGCCACACAAACTACCTCAGAAGATTTTGTCATAGAGATGGAAAATGCAAGGGCAGAGGAGAAAAGCTTAGTAGAAGATATCAAAGAGGCTGCAGAGCAAGCAGTCCAAAATACTGGTTTTGTATATGATGAAACATCAGGGCTGTATTATGATTGTACTAGTGGATATTATTATAATGCTGTAAGTACTGCTGGTTTACTGAGGAATGAGGTTTACAATCTCTTGTTGACATGTTGTTCATTCATGTGTTTGTTTTCATATTTTTCAGTGTTGTTTCAATTAAGATATATATGTGATTTGGTTTACTATTCTCATTCCTGCCAATTAGAAAGATAGTTATAGTGTCACATGATGACCATTCACAACTTGAAAAAAATTGAGCAATGAGCAGCATACAGTATAAGCACCAGAGATTATAAACCCAGCTTTAATGTCTGACTGATTTTCTATTTTGTACAGTCATACTGACAAAAATTCTGGGACAAGTTGCTCCTAGACTATTAAAAAGGTGTAACCACAATGATTAAGTCGAAAAGAAAAACCAGTAAATTTTGAAAAAAAAAATACAAAAGTAAGTGAAATTATTCATTGTTTAGTCTTTAATGTAATATTGTCAATTTTGAGAAATATTGGTAGGTAGGGACTATTATCATAAATATAAAATATAGTTTTTAATCACTAAACTTTAATTTGATTTATTTTTCAGGTAAACTCCTTCTACAATATGGAAATCCTTACAAGTTCTTTGAATAATATGAATATATCCAGTTACGTGGCCGGTACTTATTGTCAAGTAACGCTCATGTTATTTGCAGGAGTCCAAGAGAAGACAGAAAGATGAGGAAATCCAGGACGACTTGGAGGAAGGGGAATGTTCGGAGGCTTCCTCCACCAATTGCGATGAGGATGGGAAAGTGTCTGACTCTAGTGGTACTGGCGGTAGTGATAATTGAGTATGTCCTCTGAGCAAATTTGGTTTGTTGCTCAGGGTTGGCATTCTCAATTTCTTTTGCAGTCTTCATTATTTCTTCACTTCGGTTTCATGCAGATCTAACAAAGCAGTGGCCGCCTTGTATGCGCATGATTGTTGAGCCTACAGAAATTCCCAATATCAAACCAGGAACATTGTATATCATCACCTGCGACGAGGGTACTACAGGCCGCGAGGGAACCACCCATTCGATTTGTTTGCCAGATATTAATGTCAGCAAGCACCATTTGAAAGTCAGCTATGAGTCTGAGGCGGCCAAATACATGGTGGTGGATCTCGGATCGAGGAATGGGACATTGTTAAATGGGAAGAGAATCTCCAGCTCGAAACAAGAAAGTGAACCTGCATAGGTTGCTCATGGTAGTAAGCTGCAGCTGGGGTCGACAACTTTATTGTGCCATATGCATGAAGGGAGTCAGACTTGTGGACATTGCGAGCCAGGATTGCTGCTCGAGGAGGAAAAAGGTGAGGGACATAATTTGAAGTCGGTTCAGTTACTAATAATAATAATAATAATAATAATAATAATATTCTTTATTGCCATCCAAATCCTCCCGGGACATTAGCAACGTCAAAAAACAAGAAAGCAACAACAAGTACAATAATTTGAATACACATAAAAATGAGGACCAAAGTCCACTTAAATGCTAACATCGTAAAGACACTCATCAAGTAGATATTCTGTAGCTTTTTGCTTAAATTTGTGCACATGAATTTCTGACTTTATGTAGTCAGGAAGTCTGTTGTATTCCCTAACAGCTTTATACAAAACTGTTTTTTGGAAGAATGCAGATATGTGATTTGGTACACTCAAGTTCTCTCTATGTCTCGTAGTGATGGTCATGTTATCTGCATAATGCTGTGCATTCGTTTCAAAGAGGGTCGGATTTTTTTTTACAAAAAGAACCAAGGACAATATATATAAAGATGGTACAGTTAGCAGTCTTAAATCTACAAAATGTGGTCGAGCTGACTCACGAGGGCGTAATCTCAAGAAACATCGAATGATTCGTTTTTGGGCTATGAAAACAGCCTGGGCTCCCCTCGATGAACCCCAGAACATTATGCTGTATGACAGCACAGACTGCACAGAGGCAAAGTAAAGCTGCCGCAGAGAATCCAGAGTCACCTGATCGCGCAATCTCCTAGCCAATGCACAGAAACTGTTTAGCCTATTTGGGACAAGCTCAGTTTGCCGGTCCCAGCAGAGTCCCGAGTCCAGATATACTCCTAAAAACTTTGTGGTGTCTGTCTCTGGAATAGATCTCCCATTACATCTGACGTATAGTGATCGCTCCCTTCCACCTTTTCTGCCAAAAGACAACAAGCCAGTTTTATCAGAGTTTAGATTTAGAAAACTATGGTTACACCAGTTCTGCATTGAGGCCACAGTATGGGTACATGTTGCTGCCAGGATGTCAATGTTTTTATTTGCCAAGATCACTGAGGTGTCGTCGGCATACAGACAGACAAGTCCAGGGCCCAGGTGTTGTCCCATGTCATTTACATAAATTAGAAACAGTATGGGACCCAATATTGAGCCCTGTGGTACCCCTCTACTTAGAACTGATGGGTCAGAGAACTGGGTTACTCCATCCTGCATTACACACACAGTCTGTTCCCTGTTGGCAAGATACGACTCTATTAACTGTGCAGAAACCCCTCTTATCCCACACACACTCAGCACTCCCAGCAGCCTTCCATGATCAACCATGTCAAAGGCCCTTGATAGGTCAAAGAATATACCAGCAACATCAATGTTTCTATCCATCTTCTGTATTATAAAAGATACCACCTTAAAAATGGCCATTTGTGTTGAGTGGTTAGGTCTAAAGCCATACTGACTGCTTGTTAAAACGTTGTGGTTTTCCAGAAAATGCATTAGCCTGTTGTATATTGCTCTCGCAAAGACCTTTGAGAATGAGGGCAGTATGGAAATCAGCCTATAATTGCCTATATTACACCTGTCACCCTTCTTGTGTACTGGTATCAGTTTTGCCCCTTTTAAGGCAGAGGGAAATTCTCCTGATATGAAGCAGTGGTTGATGACATCAGCAAGAGGGCTAGAGATCAGCGCTGCAATCCGCCTCAACAGGAACACTGGCACTTCATCCATTCCTGAAGAATATTTGTTGGGCAAGCCCTGTAAAATTTTTTCTACTTCCATGTTGTCAGCGGGCATCAAAAATAATGTCGGCAGAATAGCTACCTCACCGCCATCAATTAAGGGGGGCACTCTTGGGATCCCGGGAATTGGAAACGTTGGCTGTAATAAGTGTTCTAGCAAACAGATCCGCTATCGACTGCGCATCCTCCTCCAGTACACCATTTTGGTTCTTTAAGGTAATTTGGGTATCTCTGTGATTGACTTTGTTTGACTCGGTTCTGTAGATATTCCAGGCCGTCTTTGTAGCGTTTCGAGAGTTAACGATTTTATTTTCGTTTAGGGAAATTCGATAGTCCCTTAGATACTTCCGGTAATTTTTCCTTTCTATTTTGTATTCCAAATAGACTTCCTCGCTGTTGGTATATTTATACCACATATATAAGTCCCTGACATAGTCAGAGTACTGGCGAATTTCTGGATTAACCCAATTTGGCTTCGCTTTCTTTACCCTATGAGTGCATCTAGGAAAGCACCTCTCAAAATAGTAGGAAAATGTTTCTGTAAAAATGTTGTATTTTTCATTCACACTATTGCCGCTATAAACATCTTCCCATGTTTCATTCTGAAGCTCTTGCTTAAACCTAGCTATGTTTGCTTCGGTAAAGAAACGCCTTTTTTTAAAGTTTGGAACCTCTGGTGTGTTTGACGTAATCTTACATTCAATAGTTTGACCGAAGTGGTCGGAAATATGGGTATGTATTACCTGGCTTGTTACTTCCAGTATATTGCTAAAGATGTTATCAATCTGCGTATGTGAGGTCCGTCCCACCCTAGTGGTTTCGTTTATGTGTGGAAACATGTCGTAGCTCGACAGCAGTTGTATTACAGAGGTTGAGTTCTCATTAGTTACTTTGAAGTTTATATTGAAATCCCCAGCTGCTATCAAATACCTTCTTGGAGTTGACACAGCATGGAGTATTGACTCAAGAGTGTCTAGAAAAATATTTAGATCGCCAGTTGGCGATCGGTAAATACAAATAAGTACATATGATGTGTTATTAATAACATATTCCACTAAACAAAATTCACAGTGTTTTTCAATGGGGGGTATGTTTATACAGAGCGGCTTTGCATTCAGTTGTCGTGTCGTGAATATGGCCGTCCCTCCACATTTAAATTGGCTCCTGGACGAGTATGTTACAGGAGAGTACTTATCCAGTGTTACTTGACCCATGTGGTCCGACTGCAGCAAATGTTCTGTGATGCACAGCACATCCGGGGCAACCTGGGCTAACAGCACTTTAAGTTCCTTCGTTTTATTGTTTAGGCACTGCACATTAATGTGCAGTAGACGCAATGTACAATCTTTATTTAAAGGTTTTACTGCCTTTGTAGGTTTGACTGGTATCGTCTGCCGAGCTTTACCAGGAGCTGTCTTGGCTTTACTCCATATATCCCTACTTTCTTTGCTTGTTAAGCACTCCTTGTTTGTTATTTCCGCTGGTCTAAAAAATTACGACCTAACCCAAAGTTGAATCTTTGGAATGTTACTCCTTTAGGCCAAAACTCTGGACTATCTACTAGGTCTTTATGATCATATGGGACTCCTACCATAAAGAATCGCTTGTTTCCCTTTTGCATCTTTGGCTGACACTGTTTAATAGTAATTTTGTCTGCCAAAATATTTGCATGCTTCATAACATGGTTTTTAATTTTGTCCTCCGTGACATGTTCTCTCAGTTTCTTGAGAAAAATCCAAGCCTTCTTATCCGTATTTAAATCAGCTTCAAATTCGACATCCTCTGTTCGATTTCCCTGGCAGAGGTTTCTTTTTTTTAGTTCCAGAAATCGTTGCCTATTTCTTTTTGCGCGCCTTGTTCGCACAGCTGGGGTGAATTTTTCAGACTCCCGCGAGTCATTGGAGCCAACGTCCCACTCGCGTTCTGATGGCGGTTCTAGCTGCTCGGCAGATGGTTCTGTCGGTCGTAGATGTGCTACATCCCTATCAGGTTTGTTGTGGTTTTGTGGGTTGCCTACAGCTGTAGCATAGGACCTTTTATTGACAGCTGTCTTTGTCTCCTGCTTGTTTTGTTTTTCCTCAGTTCCCGCGCTGAGTTGATGTTGTTTACCTTTTTTTTGCGGATTTTCTTCCAACAATGAGAGTTTCTCCCTCAGCAGGCAGTTGTTTTCCTCCAAGATTGCATTTTTGCTGCGTACTTCTGATAGTAATTCCTTTAAATATTGGATTTCCAGCATTCTATCAGTTTCATTCCCATCTATAGCTTCTGGTTTGGTATTCTGTGGGAGGTTATGTTCACCACCATCGCTGTGATCCTTACATTTAACTCGCGTTTCATCAATAATAATGACCTTCTCGGCCCAGTCTCTAGCTACACACGATTTGTGAAATACTTTTCCGCAGTTGACGCAGATTTGGGCACTAATAGGTTTCGTTTTACAACAGAAATAATAGGATTTTTCCGTGCACGAATTTTTACGCGATCGCTCTTGGGCGGCCATCTTGGCCTTTTTTCAGTTTGTGCAAAAAGATGGAACTATGAAAATATTGTTTATATTTGGGTTGTTCAGGTGCAGTGAACATCTTGAACTAACAATTACTTTAAATATCTGGATAAAAAAACAGATTATACATATATTGTCTAACTGTTACAATTTTGAGGTTTAGAACAATGGGCCTTCTTTGTAACCAACCAGTAATATTTCGCTTGGTAATTTTCAATTTTGAGTACAAATTGTTCTAACAAATCAAAGCAGGCAAAACTATAAAAGTTGATTCTAAAACAGCTGAAAATCGACCACTGAAAGGGTCTATTTGTGAAATTATTGAGGCAGTGGCACTTTCATTTGTGGGAGAGGAACAAGGCAAGTGGATAATTGATCAGAATGGGACATTTGCAATACCTTAAAAACGTAATTCCATTGAAATAAGCCTCAAAAGTGTTTTTATTTTAAATAGCAAAAAGGTTGGTTCTAAAAGTGCCTAAAAATCGACCATCAAAGGGGTCTATCTGCAAAAATATTGCACCTATCTGTGAGTGAGATGGGAAAGAGGAGAGATGTCTTCTAAAGCCATAAGTGGCTAAAGTTTGAAATTGAAACATGATAATTAAAAAAAAAATCAAAAAATTCAAGTTTAAGATATTATCTATTTATCTATAGTAATAAAACATACAATCTACTTATCAATTTTTTGAAAACGTCGTCTACATTGTACTTATACCTAAACTAAAATTTAATTTACTTTAACATTATTTCTTTTGGTTCTTCTGCGCTTCAGCTTCTTTCCATTGTTTTATAAACCGTATAAAATTTCTTCTTAGAACAGCATCTCTGAGATTTTTCTTAAAATCGCACTTCAGGATTTCGGGTTTACGTTTTTTCTTACCCGGCGTCTGCTCCTGCTCTGTCCCTGGACTCCCTGGCTTCTCGTTTTTATCTTTGTCATTACCCGGCACGAAAGGCTTTCCATTGACTGTGAATTTTGTTTTAGGCTTTGGATGTTTATGTCCGCCAATTCTCTTCACTACAGTCTTGTCCTTCTTAGTGACCACTTTTTGAGGACATTCGCTCGTCTTGCATTTCCATATTATTTGGTCGCCGTTAGGGTTCTTGCAGTGCAAGCGGTAGTCAAAAATACTTATTTTGTCAGAAGCGTCCATGCTGTCTTGTTGACCAGTCAGTGGGTGGCAATGTCAGCGAATGGACAAGAGGTAATGTGTTTCTGACAGTCGCCGATCTTTTCGTCGGGTTAGGAAATAGTGTGAGGAACAATACAATTTGAGGCTGGTGTTACTTGTAATTACTGTGGATTTTGTTTCTATGTTGGTGACTGACTGTCTGTGATTGGTGTTGGTGACCAATACACGGTGAAAGACTAGTAAATAACAGAACTTCACCCGAATACCCGATAACAGCGTTCCACAAGGGACTTGTAGTTGTGAGCCACGAACCGCTTTTATTCAACTCCTAAGCTGAACTGACCCGTTTCTTTAAAACTTAGAATTCTGTCTGCCTAATTACGGAAATTTTACCAAGTAGGTAGACCAAAGGCGTGACTAGAGAAGAAATCTTTCTAAGTAAATTGAAGCAATGGGTTTGTGTTTATTTGGTACTTCTTTACAATAGAAATTAATAACACCGCAACCCCATAAATATAAATCTTTTATTGCCCTCAGGGTGACTTTTACAACTAGCAGTAAAACTTCAGTTTGAAGTTAAAACACCAGTAATTTGTTTGTTACCTGACACAACAAAACAATGCAATCTACGTCATTACTGATGTTTTATCTTCAAACTGAAGTTTTACTGATAGTTGTAAAAGTCACCCTAAATGAACCACCTTTTTATATGTCTAAACTTAACTAGGTAACTACCTGTACTCCCTACACTAGTAATTATCCCATAAGGCAAGGGTGGATGCAAATATTGCTGGTTAAAAAAATATAAGGTGCAAAAGAAAGAAAAGTTTCAAAATGTGTTTTCTTCTCTTGCATAAAATTTCTTTGCTATATAAATTTCAATAATTGATTTTTAATATGATGGGTAATGCGGAAACAGGATCACGAAATGACGAAGACAACTATTTGAATTAGTCTACGTTTCGCAGATATACAGAGTCAGGCAAAAAGTATTAACAATTTTTAACGAGCTATAATATATAATAAGTTGTCATTTTTTAATTATTGCAATAACCATGGTTTATCAATTAATGCAAAAGAGACTAAAGCGTTGCTCTTTGCACCACCACAGAGCGAGGTTTTTTTGCGGGAATACTTACACTTGAGGATAGATGGACAGCGCTTCCTCTTCACCGACAGTGCTCGCAATCTGGGTGTGTTCTGTGATACGGAACTTAGGTTTAGTGATCACATTTCAAACCTGTCAAAAAGGGCCTACCTGACTCTAAGAACACTCTATGCAAACAAACGTATCCTAAATTACAAGGTTCGTAAAAAATTGTGTGAGGCTTTTATTTTGTCAGGTTTGCAGTATTGTATAGCATTGTATTACCCATGTTTGACACAACTAGATAGATTACGATTGCAAAAAATTCAAAACAAGTGCTGTCGTTTCATTTATGGTTTGAACAAATTTAATCATGTCTCAGAAAATCTTAAGTTACTAACTTGGTTAAGGATGGAAAATGTGTACAAATACCAGCTGCTTGTACTGCTTTATAAATTGTTCAATACCTCTGTGCCTTCGTATTTAAGATGTAAATTAGCATTTAGGAGTGATTTGTCTGGTCGAACTGTTTCATTGCGAACGTTTGGTTTGCATATGCCAAGACATGCAACTTCTTTGTATCAACGCAGTTTTACTTATGCTGCAGTTTGTATATATAATGAGTTCCACCGGTACTTTAAGATTGAGAGTCTGGGCACTTTCCGCAAGGAAATTAAGCTGGAGCTAGGAAGGCAACAGGGTTGACCCGGCGATTGGTTCAAAGTTCTGGTTTTTATTTTATATTTATGTTTTCTTTCTTTTGTTTATCATCTACTATACTTTTATTTATTTTTTCTATTTTTAATTCTGATATTTTGTTTTTTTGTGTTGTTTTCAAGGGTTAAGTTTTGAGTAGCTTTTGCTAGACTTCGCCCATTGAGGGCCTGAACATTTCTTTTTTTTCCCTCAATAAAGGCAATTATTATTATTAATATTATTATTTCTTGAAATCAATCTTTCTTGAAAAGCGCCCCTTAAAATAGCCATACTGATTCTCGCAGTATGGCTTGTTGCGCCATCTTTCTGGAACCAACGTTCTCTCAGGTCGTCTTGGATTGCTGGTAAAAAGAACATTTGCGGTATTTCTGCATAGCATGGAGCAGTAACGGTAACAGTCGCACCATTCTCCTCAAAGAAATAAGGCCCGATAATCTTGGAAGAGGATATGGCACACCAGATGGTTACCTTTGGACTATGTAAATATAAATAAATAAATAAATAGCTGTTTATTCCAACAGGCGTGAGCCCAGTTAATGGATATAAATACAAAATAACACTAAAGCTAGTAGATTAAAAATGTATAAAACACGAAGAAGTAAAGTTCGCAACTCTACATATAAACGTTAAAATAACAATACTTTAGGTAAGAGTTAACTAAATCTGTCGCTTGCCTCCTGAATGAGACGGTGACAGCTATCAAAATTAATGTCGATGCGATGGCAGATAGCGTTGTAATCGCTGCACATTTTGTAAAGTGGGCTCTGGTACATTATATTAGACCTAGCCCTTTTAATATGGAAGAAAGGTCGATTCCTGGCCTCGGCTCGCGGAATCAGAACACAGATCTCCCCCAGTGTCCAAAAGCAATCGATATAGCCTCGCCACAATTTGAAAATGAATTTTAAAGATTGCACCGCTCGTCTACTGCTGAGATACGACTTGTTAAACCTGCTCAGCAAAGGAACGTGTTCGATTTCTCTCTCCGGATAGGTGCCGTCCTCCCTATAAATCAGGTACTTCAGAAATATTCTCTGCACCGACTCAATAGCCACACCATGACAACCATAGATGGGACCCCACACCATCGAGCAATATTCCAACCTGGATCTGACAAACGCATAATATAACACCTTGACGGTGGATGTCTCGCGGAAATACTTGCAGCTTCTGACCACAAAACCCAGAGCTCTAGGCGCAGAGAAAACCGTCTGCGTGATGTGAGGTATGAAGGTAATTTTACCATCAAAATAGAACCCGAGATCCTTGATGCAGTCACATCTGTTGAGCTCGGTGCCCTCAACACTATAGGGAAAGACGACCGGCTTAGTAAGCCTATGGTAGCTAGTTACAACACATTTACCAACGTTGAGGTACAACCGATTCTCGCGACACCAGTCTGTGACTTTCTGGACGCCACTCTGCAAAGCAGCACAGTCAGTAAGGCCCGTTACGCGACCAAAGATCTTCAAGTCATCAGCATAGGCTAACCTCAAACAGGCAATGCTATCAAGCAAGTCGTTAATAAAAATATTGAACAGAAGTGAACCCAAGTTTGATCCCTGTGGAACACCAGAAGATGCGGAATAAACGGACGACCTATCTCCACGTACTGCAAACGGCCAGCCAAATACGAACGAAGAACCTCAACCAGTCTTTGAGAAAAACCAAATTGGTAATCGAGCTTAGAGAGAAAGCGTGCATGATCAATTTGATCGAAGGCCTTCCGAAAGTCGGTGTAAATAACATCCACCTGCACCCGGTCGTTTAGGGAGTCACACCCATACTGCGAAAATCACGCAAGATTTGTCGCACACGATCTTCTCGATACAAATCCATGCTGAAATGGGGACAGAAGGCCCGTCACGTGCCCAGATATATACTTGTGCACGATAATTTCGAAAACCTTGGAGAAGTTACACAAGATAGACACTTGTCTATAATTTTCGACATCGTTAGAGTCGCCCTTCTTAAGAATCGGGCACACTTTAGCCCTCTTCCATATATTCGGAAAGGTCCGCGATTTCAGAATAAGATTGAAAATATGTTTCATTGGTTCGGACAGCGCAAAACTGCAGTCTGTTATAACAAAGCTCGGGATGTGGTCTGGTCCGGAAGTTATTTTATTTTTTAGCTTTTTGCACGCCTCAGTAATATTGTTTACACTCACGAAAGGAATGTCAATGTTCTGTGAAGAACCCCCAGGGGGTTCGAAACGCGCAAAAGACTCCGAGACGGTATAGACGCTCCCAAAATACTCAGCAAGCACCAACTATACGGTTTGGAGGTTCTATAAGTGGAATTCAAGTAGCTCGTAGGACACGGAATTCGGGACTGAGATCTCCTGCTCCCAATGAAGGACCAGAAATTAGAAGGATCGTCTTGTATATCACTTTCGGCCGTGATTATGTACTCTTTGTAAGCGAAGCAAGATTGAGCTTTAACCAATCTTCGCAAAGATGTAAACTTGTCACTGTAGAAAAGGGACTTACTTTTTCGAAATTTGCGGCGAGCCCTCTCCTTCCGATAGACGTTGATATTAATTTCCTCGGTGAACCACGGAGGAAAACGTCGGCGCCTTCTCACTTTTAAGGGCACACAATCAATAAAAATGTCAGTGAGTGACTTGTAGAGAGATGCACATGCAGCGGTAACCTCCGTCTGTTTGACAACTTCAGACCAATCGTTAGTTCGTATCCTTTCGTATAGTTTCGGAAAATTAGCCTTTCTGAAATTAAATCTGCTCTTCGGAAAAAGATCTTTTTCCATAAATGATGTATTGCCAATAATTAAAAAAAAATAAAAAAATTCAAATTTAAGATTTTATCTATTTATCTAAAGTAAGAAAAAATACAATACACATATCAATTTTTTGAAAACGTCGTCTACATTATACTTATACTTAAACTAAAATTTAATTTACTTTTACACTATTTCTTTTGGTTCTTCTGCGCTTCGGCTTCTTTCCACTATTTTAAAACCCTTAAAAAAATTCTTCTTAAAATCGCACTTCTGAATTTCGGGTTTACGTGTTTTCTTACCCGGCGTCTGCTCCTGTTCTGTCAGGGGTTTCTCTTTTTTATCTTCGTTATTACCCGGCACGAAAAGCTTTCCACTGACTGTGAATCTTGTTTTAGGCTTTGGGTGTTTGTGTCCGCCAATTCTCTTCACTACAGTCTTGTCCTTCTTAGTGACCACTTTTTGAGGGCATTCGCTCGTCTTGCATTTCCATATTATTTGGTCGCCGTTAGGGTTTTTGCAGTGCAAGCGGTAGTCAAAAATATTTATTTTGTCAGAAGCGTCTATGCTGTCTTGTTGATCACTCAGTGGGTGGCAGTGAATTGAGCCTGGATTGCCAGTGTCCGTCATTTATTATTCGGGTTTAGGTTTCTTCCGGATGGAAGAGGGCGTGGCCAGGTCAATCAGTGAGTGGGGAGGAGGTAGTGCGTTTCTGACAGTCGCCGGTCTTTTCGTCGGGTTAGGAAATAGTGTGACGAACAATACAATTTAAGGCTGGTCTTACTTGTAGTGGTAAAAGCTCCTTCAGCTTGTCAATATACTGATATAAAATCACTTTTCCGCGAAGCCGTTGCTGGAAGAAGTCGCCAGAGGATTCTGTAGATTGTGTTTCTGTACCGGTGACTGTTTGTGATTGGTGTTAGTGACCAATACACAATGAAAGACTAGTAACTAACAGAACCTCACCCGAATACCCGATAACAGCGTTCTACAAGTGACTTATAGTTGTGAGCCACGAACCGCTTTTATTCAATTCCTAACCTGACCCGTTTCTTTAAAACTTCGAACTCCGTCTGCCTAATTACGGAAATTTTACGAAGTAGGTAGACCAAAGGCTTGACTAGAGAAGAGATCTTTCTAAGTAAATTGAACCAATAAGTTTGTGTTTATTTGGTACTTCTTTACAAGAGAAATTAATAACACCGCAACCCCATAAACATAAACCTTTTATTGCCCTAAATGACCCTGCCTTTTTATATATCTAGACTTAACTAGGCAACTACCTGTACTGCCTATACTAGTAATTATCCCATAAGGCAAGGGTGGATGCAAATATTGCTGGTTAAAAAAATGTATGGTGCAAAAGAAAGAAAAGTTTCAAAATGTGTTTTCGTCTCTTGCATAAAATTTCTTTGCTACAAAATTTCAATCATTGATTTTTAACATGATGGGTTATGCGGGAACAGGACCACGAAATGACGAAGACAACTATTTGAATTAGTCTACGTTTCGCCGATATACAGGGTCAGGCAAAAAGTATTACCCATTTTTAACGAGCTATAAAAATTTATTACCTTCAAAAATATTAAATAACAAAACAAATTTCTGAAGATAAGGGACAGGAAATTCTTAAATTCATTCACTTCATCACTCAAAAAACTCATAAAATTTCGGCAAAATTGAAGTCTATTAATTTTATCTTATGTACTTACTTCTTGAACTACATCAACTTTATATGGCTGAAACTTCATTGTCTTCAACATTCTTTTCATGCTCCTGTCGGTCAAATTAAGAGCTGCAGCATGCCGAACATTAGATCTTGTTGGGCTACAAGTTACAGCGGCTCTAACTCTCTCTTGGTTTCGGTCAGTGCGAGCAGATCTTGGTCTTCCGCTTGATTTTTTATCCAAAACTGATCCGCGTTCTTCCCATCTACAGTACCAGGATATGATGCTTTTACGTTGAGGGCATCGGCGAATGTTAAAATGGTGACGAAATTATCTTTGAACAACAATTGAAGAAAACTGGATATATTTCTTAACACAAAAAACACGATGTTCCACTGACCAGCGCTCCATTTTTACAACTGTCATAAAATGTGACAAAATTTCCAAAGCCTACTCTTACAACCAAGACTCTCGCTGTTGTGGAAAATTTAATATTAGTTTCACTATCAAAAAAGAAAAATGAGTAATACATTTTGCCGGACCCAGTATTTCTGCATCTTCAGGACGAATTCGGTTTGCCTTCCTTTTAGGCTTCTGCCACTTTAGTACAGCAGAATCTGGAGTAACCATATTTTGATCTCAGCTTCTCCTTCGGAATAAATAATGTGATCACTGAATGCCTATTAATTGATTAAGTCATATGCTCCCTATTAATTTTTCGATCCTCTGCTTACTTTCCAGCAGAAGGGGTGAGGAGTAGAATGCATATATAATAGGGAGGAATTACTAACTTCATCTATGCCAATGAAGTAAATGTTTAACTTATTTGGTTCTTCAACTGCAACATGGTTGTGGCCTCAAATTTACACTGAATATAAATATATATATAAAGTTTAATCCAGTGTTTCTATAGGGATAGGGTGTATGTAAGAAAAACCTCGTAGCAAGCCATGAAATCAAAACTCTTGTCTAAAATAAGTTTATAAAACATATTAAAATCTGAACAGTTTATGACATTTCCGATTTTCAATTGTTTTTATGAAGTCATCTCAGTCTTACTGATCTAATGCCATGGCCTGCTTGAGGTTTTTTTTAATGAACGCACGTTATCTTTGTACTTTGGCTAGACTTGACGAAGAGACAAAAAATAGGAACTACATTCAGGAACCAACTCAGCAAAAATTATTGAGTATGTTAAGTGTTAACAATGTAAGAAATCTATAAACTAAACTAAGAATCAATTGAAACGATACATCCCAAATTTTGAATGAAATTTAAAACTGTCTCTCTTTAAAGCCACTCAACCGATTTTCGTTAGAGATGCCATTTTGGTAAGATCCATGTATAGACGCTTTAAGTGGTCATGTACTCGGTTATATGTTTTGCAGGTTTCCTAATACAAGGTTCAACAAAACTTGATGCATTTTTGTAAAAGCTTTTTGAGCAGATAATTTTCGGAAAAAAAATTCAGAACATTTTCTGCTACGGGAGTATGTGGAGACGCAGCATACCTCGGGACATGTTTGGTGTTTTTTGGATATTTTGCCTGGTTCTATAGATATGCAGTTTTTCTATAAAAAAAGGTATCATTTAACACTGGGGCTCCAATTTGCCCCATAACACAAATATTAATAAAAATTTCATATGGAATATAAAGACTATGCACAGAGCAAGCTAGATGTATAGGCGTAATGACTATAAAGTTAGACACATCTACAGTGGCGGACAGAAAGTAAAATTTTTTCAAATATCGAAGTGATAATCGAATTTTCAAAATCATGTGATGTAAAACAAAATGTGTGGATGATTTTAAAATTCCGCTGCCTGATTATTGCAGTTATTAATGATACCTCGGGACCTTTTTCTATTCTTCTTTATATCTTCATTGGTTTAAAAAAAATGGTTTTTCTAAAAGTGTAACATTTCAAGACCATTAGAAAAAAAATCTCCTATTCAATGAGCATGACAACCATTTGGAATTGGACGTAGTCATCTACGAACCAGAGCTATGCCTAATTGTTTATATGTCCGGCCACGAAACTGACATTAATCCTCATTTTTTTATCTTTACATTCTGAATTCTGACCGAATGAAACTGAACTTCGAAAATTGTTTGTATTAATAGAAACAGAGCGAATTAACCGATAATCGCAATTTTTATTTTGAATATGTTCAGGAAGTACGGCTAATCTAAAGAATGGCGTATAACAAGTTGTCACATGCAAAGATGAATAACATGAGGGCCTTGAAAATACTAAAAGATACTAAGTTGAAAAAATAGGAAAGGCTTAGAACAATCTAAAGCTTAACAAAATTGTTTTTAAGAAGTTAAAAACTTTCAACTTCCTCCGAGAATCTTTGAATATTTCCAAATTCTTGAAAATAACATCATCTCGGCTGACAGACAAAGGAATGTCCACTCTTTTACAGGTACACTGATAATCAGAGAAAAATTATCTTAAAAATATTAAAGCTACAAAATTAACAACATATTAAAAATATGAAACAATAATAAAAAACATTTTTTTTGTTAAATGGTAATTTTGGATGAATAATGATCTGATGTGTTTGTGGCTCTGTATTTTTTAGTACCTGGTTGCAGCACAATGAACTTACAGCACTGCATCTACTCGACTTGGCACACTATCTATCAGATTTCTAATAAAATCTAGGGGAATGGCTTCCCAAGAATTCAATATGGCTTGCACCAAATCATAAAATTTTTGAAAAAATTTACTTTTTGTTCGCCACTAAAGATGTGCCTAACTTTATAGCCACAAACACCTCATCATTTATAATTTGTTAAGTTTGTTAAGCTTTAGATTGTTCTAAGCTTTTCCTATTTATTCAGCTTGGAATCCTTTAGTGTTGTCAAGGCCAACATGTTATTCATCTTTACGTGCGACACCTTGTTGTTATACGCCATTCTTCAGATTAGCTGTACTTCCTGAACATATTAATTCGCTCTGTTTCTATTAATACAAACAATTTTCGAAGTTCAGTTTCATTCAGTGACTGAACTCTGACTGAAATTCAGTCAGAATTCAGAATGTAAAGATTAAAAAAATGAAGATTAATGTCAGTTTTGTTGCTCACCCTGTACATCTTAACAATTAGGCATAGCTCTTGTTTGCAGATGACTACGTCCAATTCCAAATTGTTGTAATGGTCATTGAATAGGAGATTTATTTTTCTTATGGTCTTGAAATGTTACACTTTAGAAAAACCTACTTTTTTCTTAAACTAATGAAGATATTAAAGGACAGAAACAGGTCCCGAGATATCATTAGTAGCTGCAATAATCAGGCAGCGGAATTTCAAAATCGTCCATACATTTTGTTCCACATTATTTAATTGTGGACATTCGATTATCCTTTCCATAATTATAAAAAAAATTACTTTCTGTTCGCAACTGTAGATGTTTCTAACTTTATATTCATTACGCATATACGTCTAGCTTGGTCTGTGCATAGTCTTTATATTTCATATGAAATTTTTATCAATATTTGTATTATGGGGCATATTGGAGCCCCAGTGTTAAATGATACCTCGTTTATAGAAAAAACTAAATATCTATGGAACCAGGTAAAATATCCAAAAACACCAAATACGTCCCAAGGTATGACGCGTCTCCACGTACTCCTGTAGCAAAAAATGTTCAGAATTTTTTTTCTGCAAAATTATCTGCTCAAAAAGTTTTTACAAAACTGCGTCAAGTTTTGTTGAACCCTTTATTATGTAACCTGCAAAACATATAAACGAGTACATAACCACTTAAAGTAGTCTATACATGGATCTTACCAAAATGGCATCTCCAATGAAAATCGGTTGAGTGGCTTTAGAGACAGTTTTAAAGTTCATTCAAAATTTGGGGTGTATCATTTTAATTGATTCTTAGTTTAGATTAAAAGGAGGGTTTAATCAAGTATGAAATTTGTTGCTAACTTACATGCTAGAAATCTTAGTGGCACCCTGGAATTTCTTTGAAACACACAAATCTTTTCCTTTATTATCTATTTATGAGTCGTCTTTCCATAGTTGAATCCTAGGTTGGTACTACATAAGGAAAAAACTCTGCCACATCCCATTTCCACAAAAAAAACCTCTTCTCTAGACTATTCTGAAAACCAAAAACAAGATAAGAGGTAAGTAAAAAAAGAGAGAAGAAACTGGGTTTACACAATATGTAATTATTTACCCTCATATTTCATTAAAAAAATAAATTAATTTGGTACATTAACAGTAACAGGTTTCTGAACTTTAGTCATTGCAAAAGAAAAGTAATAATTTAACTGAAGAGCTAAGATGCATCCTTATATTGTTAGATTTTTTGGTACAAAAGTATGCCTTCTAATATGCCACTTAGTAAATAGTGCACCCGTAAACCTTCATAAATACATTTCTAGTAAGGTAGCTGACATAGAGATAAGTATGCAGAAAAGCTAATGCAGCATAAATTGCCAAACCAGCTACTTGCTTCTGAGTAAAAAATGAGAGGAGAGCCTATTGTGCACACATTGAAAATGGCATAGGGGTAACCTATTCCTGGTCCTAGTAGTTTTAATGCAAGTATCAAAATCTTTATACAAACTTTAACCGCACCGTGGATGTACCCATAGCATAATTATCTAGCAAGACGAGAGTCACTTTGCTTCCATATGAATATAATATAAATAGATTATTAACTGGGATAGTGGATCACTGGCCTACTAGAGCATCTGCTGGAACTTGATTAAGATATATCCTTTTTCTCTTTTAAACAAAGTTGATATATACTCTTCAGTGTGTAGGACTTGCTAAACCCTTCCTAAAAAAAGAGAATTTTTAACTTCAGCCTACCACAACCAGTGTTTATCATTTCAAATTAGGGGTAAGGATAGCCGATAGCCCTACCAATCATAATTAGCAAATGCAAATGGCAGTTCCCTGTGTGTCGTGCGACACCCTGTTTGTAGTTGGATTATTTCAACTACACGCTACTTAATTTTACTAATAAGTATAATAAACAAAAAATAATATACTGTGTGTGAAGGCGAAAATTTACAAAAAATTGAACAATAAACTCTACAAGTTGAAATATGTCATCCCACTGGGGTTAATTTCCTAATAAATTTAACACCAAATCAAATTGAAAGGTTCGATTCAGGCAAGTATCCAAGTAGAATTTCTGCGACAGCGACGTGATAGTTGCAATTTGCCCCAACATTACTAGTGAAGATGTATTAAAATTAACTCCAAAGTCTCTTATTATAAAAGAACTTGTCCAGAAATGTAAATCTCGCAAATTTCAATATCCAAGTCTCGTCGTTCGTTTTCTTCAACAGAATAATTAGTACATTATGAAACATTTTTCCAAGATTGAGAGTATATCCTTAGACGATGCCGTTCAAATTTTAAACAAGGGGCCTAGCAGCAAAACTCGTCTTGTTATTGAAGCGCTAATGAAGAAAAATATATCTAAATCGCAGTTGTTTAACGAGTTGAAATCTGCTAAATTTATTGAATCGATGTGTTCAAATTTAGGTTGGAAGTGCAATCGTAATAACGCAAAACTTATTCGTAAAGCAGCAAGCTTGCATTTAAAATCATTGGATACATTGCCTTCTGACGATTCAGAATTAGATTTAAAAATCATAAATACAGATTCAATTTTGATTAGCAACAATGTTATCCCATCCGCTACGTCGAACGAATTTCAACTTGCAAAAAATAAAGTTTTAATTCCTGAGGTATCTTTAAAGACCCTGATCGTCAAATTTTAAGTGATTCAAAGAAACGCTCGTTTAGCAGTAGTGTTAGTTCAAGTTTAACCTCAGTTGACATAAGTATCGCGGACCAAGAGGGAGCAAAAAATATTAATTATTTAGAAAAAAGGTCATATGCGCAATGCATTAATAAAGAAGGGTCTTTTGCAATTGCAAAAAGTGATTGGGCTATAATTTGTAAAGATGGTAAACTAAACTCTAAAGTATACCCTTCCTATTTTAGGGATAAAATTTCGAAATTAGTCCAATACTTGCCTCATTGCTTTTAAAAGCAAAACATTTTTTGACGATCAAAGTTGTAAACTGTACGCTATATGTAGACATAATAACTATAATCCTTGCAAAATGTTTGTGATACATATCAACAAATTTTTAAATGTTTGCGTATATAGCTAGTCAAAAGACTTTTGCCATAAAAAAATTTAACGGGATACGTTAAAGGCATTGAACGATAAGCTTTTCAGCAAAAACTATTAACAAACAAACCGTCCACTATTAAGCGTCAAAGTCTTTTAAAAGCTGATACCGATTTTGTAAAATCAAGCAAAAATTTGGAAAGCGTAAAATCTGATGCCACTTTGCGCAGAATAAGGTCAGAAGCACTTGCCTCATTTGACAGACATAAAGACGACATGTTTGATATGTACCTCATGCAACAAGACCATGACGAGTACATTAAAGAAGTGGCCTCTCCACTTTGTGTAAAGCTTTTCAGTAAAGAGCAAATTCGTATCTGCAAAAAAATACCACGATTCTGAAGAAGCAAGACATCCTGTAGTGGCAGAAACGATTCGTAAGATTTCTACCAAATTCTTCTGAAGCTGTCTCTATAAAGAAGTATCGGCTTACATTGCAAATTGCCTTATGTGCCGAATTGGCAAACCTCAGCTATCTCTGAAAGCTGCCCCTATGCATCCACGGAGTCCTCGCTGTCCTTGGGAAATGCATGATATCACTTGATGTCCTGGGACTTTATCCAACAGCTCGTCTCAATAGGTATCGTTACATCCTCATCATAGAAGATGTATTCACCAAATGGATCAAAGCTTTTCCATTTCGGGCCATCAAAGAAGAAAATGTGATAAAGACACTGACTACAGACATTTTTCCTCTGTACGGTTACCACAGATACATTATGTCGGATAACGGTCCAGTTTTTAGAGGTAAGAAATTTCGAGAACTGTGTAAAAAATCCAAGATCGAACAGCTTTATTCGGCGTTGTGGCATCAAAAAGCCAACCCCGTCGAACGTAGATGTCAAGAGCTAAAGAAGGTTTTAAAAATTCTCTTGATGGAAGGAAATGTGAATAGATGGGCCGACAAACTTCCAATGGCTTTAGCTATACTTCGGTCCAGACAGAACCGAGCTACAGGTCAGACTCCTGTAGAGACTGACAAACTCTTAGATTATGAGTTACCGCTCCCAGGCGAATGGAACACCATATGGGCATTGTATAGAAGAACGCTGAACTAACCTGAACGCTTAAATTAAAGACATAATTATCCTTTGAAAGACGCTCCACCAAAAGTAAAGTTTCAACTTAGCGATAAAGTGACCGTTAGGAACAGGTCTGGTGGCGTCTTCGCACCAGCCTGGAACGAGCCAGGAGAAATAGTGAAACTTCTGTCGGACGTCGCCTATAAGATGAACGTTAACTGATACACTTCGGGAAATTCGCCATTCAGAGAGGCGATCCAGATTATAAACGCGTGATCAGTTCGAGTGAGGAAGATGACCCGCCAAATAGCCGATCATTCCGACGAAAATAACACATTCGCACCTGAGATGTACGAACAGCTGTAGATGATGGTGGTGATGGGACTACGTCTGCTGTTCCATTAAAGGTCCAGCATTTGGAATCAAAAATGTCAGAAGACGAAGAAGATAGGGACGACCTACTAAGTGAGATACATTTGAGATTGAGTAAAAATAGCTGCGAACGGACTTGGCAGTTGGTGGAGGCTCTGCAAACCAGCAACCGAACGAATCCGCGTGCTGTTCCTCAAGTTCGACTCGTGCTAAAAACGCACACAAATTTCTCAGGACTGGTGATGCAAAAAGTAACTTACAACAATTGGATAACCAAATAGAACGCTTTAAGAGGAGGCCACTGATCTTATCATCAAGTTAGATAACCTGGATTTGAGTAGTGTTGTTTGCCTTATTCATATTGGAAAGAGCGCTGCTAGATAGAATTTCCTTTCTAAAAGATAAAAAAAAATAATATAGTGAATAAGTAAAATTTCTGTAGTATTAAGAAAACGTGTAGGTTTAAGTGCTAAGGTTTCTATTAATGTTTGATACACGTCACGCCACGACGTCATACTATGCTTTAGGTATACTGTAGATTTAAAGAACCACAGAAAATACATAGGTGTAAGATTTTTAGTTCAGGTTAGTTTCGTAGCTGTTCCTGTAATGAGTTTAAAAAAAAAGAAAAACAAAATTGTTTTTGTTTTTTTAAACCCATTACAGGAACTTTTAGATCCATTAGAGAATAACTTTTAAATACATAACTTTTAAATTATATGTAAGAATAATATATATAAGAATAATAAATATATATATCAGAATAAAATTGTTTGTAGTTTTAGTTTGGTAATTAAATATGGAGTTGATTTAAAAGTTTTTGGCTTATAGTTTCTGTACTTTTTAAGTTTCGCTGCAATGCAGATGGAATCTTTTTTTGATAGAATTTTCATCAAGTCCCCAAAAAAAATGAAATAAAAAAAAAGATCTTCTTCTACATTAGTATTGATAGATATTTGTAATTTTGTATGATACCCTTTACGTATGTATTATACATATGTCTGGTTTCCGGCATTCTTACGCAAAACAAGCCAAAGTCAGTGGTACCGCAAGAAAGGCCATGTTATGATCTACTTTACGTTCTGAAGCCCGTTGTGACACTCGGCCTAGTTTTCGAGATATTTGTAATTTTGAATGATACCCCTTACATATGTATTATACCTATAAGTCTGGTTTTCGGCATTCTTACGCAAAGTTAGTGACACCGCAAGAAAGGCCTTGTTATGATCGACTTTACGTTCTGAAGCCCGTTGTGACACTCGGCCTAGTTTTTGAGATATTTGTAATTTTGTATGATAACCTCTACCTATGTATTATACATATAAGTCTCGTTTTCGGCATTCTTACGCAAAACAAGCCAAAATCAGTGGTACCCCAAGAAAGGCAATGTTATGGTCTACTTTACATTCTGAAACCCGTTATGACACTCGGCCTAGTTTTCGAGATATTTGTAATTTTGTATGATAACCTCTACCTATGTATTATACATATAAGTCTGGTTTTCGGAATTCTTACGCAAAACAAGCCAAAGCTAGTGGTACCGCAAGAAAGGCAATGTTGTGGTCTACTTTACGTTCTGAAGCCCGTTGTGACACTCGGCCTAGTTCTCGAGATATTTGTAATTTTGTATGATGCACTTTACCTATGTATTACACATATAAGTCTGGTTTTCGGCATTCTTACGCAAAACAAACAAGCCAAAGTCAGTGGTACCGCAAGAAAGGCAATGTTATGGTCTACTTTAGGTTCTTTAGTTTTCGAGATATTTTTAATTTTGTATGATACCCCTTACATATGTATTATACCTATAAGTCTGGTTTTCGGCATTCTTACGCAAAACATGCCAAAGTCAGTGGTACCGCAAGAAAGGCAATGTTGTGGTCTACTTTACGTTCTGAAGCCCGTTGTGACACTCGGCCTAGTTTTCGAGATATTTGTAATTTTGTATGATACCCTTTAGCTATGTATTATACATATAAGTCTGGTTTTCGGCATTCTTACGCAAAACAAGCCAAAGTCAGTGGTACCGCAAGAAAGGCCATGTTATGGTCTACTTTACGTTCTGAAGCCCGTTGTGACACTCGGCTTAGTTCTCGAGATATTTGTAATTTTGTATGATGCACTTTACCTATGTATTACACATATAAGTCTGGTTTTCGGCATTCTTACGCAAAACAAGCCAAAGTCAGTGGTGCCGCAAGAAAGGCCATGTTATGATCTACTTTACGTTCTGAAACCCGTTGTGACACTCGGCCTAGTTCTCGAGACATTTGTAATTTTGTATGATGCACTTTACCTATGTTTTACACATATAAGTCTGGTTTTCGGCATTCTTACGCAAAACAAGCCAAAGTCAGTGGTAGCGCAAGAAAGGCCATGTTATGGTCTACTTTACGTTCTGACGCCTGTTGTTACACTCGGGCTAGTTTTCGAGATATTTGTAATTTTGTATGATAACCTCTACCTATATATTATACATATAAGTCTGGTTTTCGGCATTTTTACGCAAAACAAGCCAAAGTCAGTGGTTCCGCAACAAAGGCCATGTTATGATCTACTTTTACGTTCTGAAACCCGTTGTGACACTCGGCCTAGTTCTCGAGATATTTGTAATTTTGTATGATGCACTTTACTTATGTATTACACATATAAGTCTGGTTTTCGGCATTCTTACGCAAAACAAGCCAAAGTCAGTGGTTCCGCAAGAAAGGCCATGTTATGATCTACTTTACGTTCTGAAGCCCGTTGTGACACTCGGCCTAGTTCTCGAGATATTTGTAATTTTGTATGATGCACTTTACTTATGTATTACACATATAAGTCTGGTTTTCGGCATTCTTACGCAAAACAAGCCAAAGTCAGTGGTACCGCAAGAAAGGCCATGTTATGGTCTACTTTACGTTCTGAAGCCCGTTGTGACACTCGGCCTAGTTTTCGAGATATTTGTAATTTTGTATGTATGATTGTAACGCCCTCTACCTATGTATTATACATATAAGTCTGGTTTTCGGCATTCTTACGCAAAACAAGCCAAAGTCAGTCGTACCGCAAGAAAGGCCCTGTTATGATCTACTTTACGTTCTGAAGCCCGTTGTGACACTCGACCTAGTTCTCGAGATATGTGTAATTTTGTATGATGCACTTTACCTATGTATTACACATATAAGTCTGGTTTTCGGCATTCTTACGCAAAACAAGCCAAAGTCAGTGGTACCGCAAGAAAGGCCATGTTATGATCTACTTTACGTTCTGAAACCCGTTGTGACACTCGGCCTAGTTCTCGAGATATTTGTAATTTTGTATGATGCACTTTACCTATGTATTACACATATAAGTCTGGTTTTCGGCATTCTTACGCAAAACAAGCCAAAGTCAGTGGTTCAGCAAAAAAGGCCATGTTATGATCTACTTTACGTTCTGAAACCCGTTGTGACACTCGGCCTAGTTCTCGAGATATTTGTAATTTTGTATGATGCACTTTACCTATGTATTACACATATAAGTCTGGTTTTCGGCATTCTTACGCAAAACAAGCCAAAGTCAGTGGTACCGCAAGAAAGGCCATGCTATGATCTACTTTACGTTCTGAAACCCGTTGTGACACTCGGCCTAGTTTTCGAGATATTTGTAATTTTGTATGATAACCTCTACCTATATATTATACATATAAGTCTGGTTTTCGGCATTCTTACGCAAAACAAGCCAAAGTCAGTGGTTCCGCAACAAAGGCCATGTTATGATCTTCTTTACGTTCTGAAGCCCGTTGTGACACTCGGCCTAGTTTTCGAGATATTTGTAATTTTGTATGATAACCTCTACCTATATATTATACATATAAGTCTGGTTTTCGGCATTCTTACGCAAAACAAGCCAAAGTCAGTGGTTCCGCAACAAAGGCCATGTTATGATCTTCTTTACGTTCTGAAGCCCGTTGTGACACTCGGCCTAGTTTTCGAGATATTTGTAATTTTGTATGATGCACTTTACCTATGTATTACACATATAAGTCTGGTTTTCGGCATTCTTACGCAAAACAAGCCAAAGTCAGTGGTACCGCAAGAAAGGCCATGTTATGATCTACTTTACGTTCTGAAACCCGTTGTGACACTCGGCCTAGTTCTCGAGATATTTGTAATTTTGTATGATGCACTTTACCTATGTATTACACATATAAGTCTGGTTTTCGGCATTCTTACGCAAAACAAGCCAAAGTCAGTGGTACCGCAAGAAAGGCCATGTTATGATCTACTTTACGTTCTGAAACCCGTTGTGAAACTCGGCCTAGTTTTCGAGATATTTATAATTTTGTATGATACCCCTTACATATGTATTATACCTATAAGTCTGGTTTTCTGCATTCTTACGCAAAACAAGCCAAAGTCAGTGGTTCCGCAACAAAGGCCATGTTATGATCTACTTTACGTTCTGAAGCCCGTTGTGACACTCGGCCTAGTTTTCGAGATATTTGTAATTTTGTATGATAACCTCTACCTATATATTATACATATAAGTCTGGTTTTCGGCATTCTTACGCAAAACAAGCCAAAGTCAGTGGTTCCGCAAGAAAGGCCATGTTATGATCTACTTTACGTTCTGAAGCCCGTTGTGACACTCGGCCTAGTTCTCGAGATATTTGTAATTTTGTATGATGCACTTTACTTATGTATTACACATATAAGTCTGGTTTTCGGCATTCTTACGCAAAACAAGCCAAAGTCAGTGATACCGCAAGAAAGGCCATGTTATGGTCTACTTTACGTTCTGAAGCCCGTTGTGACACTCGGCCTAGTTTTCGAGATATTTGTAATTTTGTATGTATGATTGTAACGCCCTCTACCTATGTATTATACATATAAGTCTGGTTTTCGGCATTCTTACGCAAAACAAGCCAAAGTCAGTCGTACCGCAAGAAAGGCCCTGTTATGATCTACTTTACGTTCTGAAGCCCGTTGTGACACTCGGCCTAGTTCTCGAGATATGTGTAATTTTGTATGATGCACTTTACCTATGTATTACACATATAAGTCTGGTTTTCGGCATTCTTACGCAAAACAAGCCAAAGTCAGTGGTACCGCAAGAAAGGCCATGTTATGATCTACTTTACGTTCTGAAACCCGTTGTGACACTCGGCCTAGTTCTCGAGATATTTGTAATTTTGTATGATGCACTTTACCTATGTATTACACATATAAGTCTGGTTTTCGGCATTCTTACGCAAAACAAGCCAAAGTCAGTGGTTCAGCAAAAAAGGCCATGTTATGATCTACTTTACGTTCTGAAACCCGTTGTGACACTCGGCCTAGTTCTCGAGATATTTGTAATTTTGTATGATGCACTTTACCTATGTATTACACATATAAGTCTGGTTTTCGGCATTCTTACGCAAAACAAGCCAAAGTCAGTGGTACCGCAAGAAAGGCCATGCTATGATCTACTTTACGTTCTGAAACCCGTTGTGACACTCGGCCTAGTTTTCGAGATATTTGTAATTTTGTATGATAACCTCTACCTATATATTATACATATAAGTCTGGTTTTCGGCATTCTTACGCAAAACAAGCCAAAGTCAGTGGTTCCGCAACAAAGGCCATGTTATGATCTTCTTTACGTTCTGAAGCCCGTTGTGACACTCGGCCTAGTTTTCGAGATATTTGTAATTTTGTATGATGCACTTTACCTATGTATTACACATATAAGTCTGGTTTTCGGCATTCTTACGCAAAACAAGCCAAAGTCAGTGGTTCCGCAACAAAGGCCATGTTATGATCTACTTTACGTTCTGAAACCCGTTGTGACACTCGGCCTAGTTCTCGAGATATTTGTAATTTTGTATGATGCACTTTACCTATGTATTACACATATAAGTCTGGTTTTCGGCATTCTTACGCAAAACAAGCCAAAGTCAGTGTTACCGCAAGAAAGGCCATGCTATGATCTACTTTACGTTCTGAAACCCGTTGTGACACTCGGCCTAGTTTTCGAGATATTTGTAATTTTGTATGATAACCTCTACCTATATATTATACATATAAGTCTGGTTTTCGGCATTCTTACGCAAAACAAGCCAAAGTCAGTGGTTCCGCAACAAAGGCCATGTTATGATCTTCTTTACGTTCTGAAGCCCGTTGTGACACTCGGCCTAGTTTTCGAGATATTTGTAATTTTGTATGATGCACTTTACCTATGTATTACACATATAAGTCTGGTTTTCGGCATTCTTACGCAAAACAAGCCAAAGTCAGTGGTACCTCAAGAAAGGCCATGTTATGATCTACTTTACGTTCTGAAACCCGTTGTGACACTCGGCCTAGTTCTCGAGATATTTGTAATTTTGTATGATGCACTTTACCTATGTATTACACATATAAGTCTGGTTTTCGGCATTCTTACGCAAAACAAGCCAAAGTCAGTGTTACCGCAAGAAAGGCCATGTTATGATCTACTTTACGTTCTGAAACCCGTTGTGACACTCGGCCTAGTTCTCGAGATATTTGTAATTTTGTATGATGCACTTTACCTATGTATTACACATATAAGTCTGGTTTTCGGCATTCTTACGCAAAACAAGCCAAAGTCAGTGTTACCGCAAGAAAGGCCATGTTATGATCTACTTTACGTTCTGAAACCCGTTGTGACACTCGGCCTAGTTCTCGAGATATTTGTAATTTTGTATGATGCACTTTACCTATGTGTTGCACATATAAGTCTGGTTTTCGGCATTCTTACGCAAAACAAGCCAAAGTCAGTGGTACCGCAAGAAAGGCCATGTTATGATCTACTTTACGTTCTGAAACCCGTTGTGACACTCGGCCTAGTTCTCGAGATATTTGTAATTTTGTATGATGCACTTTACCTATGTATTACACATATAAGTCTGGTTTTCGGCATTCTTACGCAAAACAAGCCAAAGTCAGTGGTACCGCAAGAAAGGCCATGTTATGGTCTACTTTACGTTCTGACGCCTGTTGTGACACTCGGCCTAGTTTTCGAGATTTTTGTAATTTTGTATGATAACCTCTACCTATATATTATACATATAAGTCTGGTTTTCGGCATTCTTACGCAAAACAAGCCAAAGTCAGTGGTTCCGCAACAAAGGCCATGTTATGATCTACTTTACGTTCTGAAGCCCGTTGTGACACTCGGCCTAGTTTTCGAGATATTTGTAATTTTGTATGATAACCTCTACCTATGTATTATACATATAAGTCTGGTTTTCGGCATTCTTACTCAAAAAAAAGCCAAAGTCAGTGGTACCGCAAGAAAGGCAATGTTGTGGTCTACTTTACGTTCTGAAGCCCGTTGTGACACTCGGCCTAGTTTTCGAGATATTTGTAATTTTGTATGAAACCCTCTACCTATGTATTATACATATAAGTCTGGTTTTCGGCATTCTTACGCAAAACAAGCCAAAGTCAGTGGTACCGCAAGAAAGGCCATGTTATGGTCTACTTTACGTTCTGAAGCCCGTTGTGACACTCGGCCTAGTTCTCGAGATATTTGTAATTTTGTATGATACCCCTTACATATGTATTATACCTATAAGTCTGGTTTTCGGCATTCTTACGTAAAACAAGCCAAAGTCAGTGGTACCGCAAGAAGGGCCATGTTATGATCTACTTTACGTTCTGAAACCCGTTGTGACACTCGGCCTAGTTCTCGAGATATTTGTAATTTTGTATGATGCACTTTACCTATGTATTACACATATAAGTCTGGTTTTCGGCATTATTACGCAAAACAAGCCAAAGTCAGTGGTTCCGCAAGAAAGGCCATGTTATGATCTATTTTACGTTCTGAAGCCCGTTGTGACACTCGGCCTAGTTTTCGAGATATTTGTAATTTTGTATGATACCCCTTACATATGTATTATACCTATAAGTCTGGTTTTCAGCATTCTTACGCAAAACAAGCCAAAGTCAGTGGTACTGCAAGAAAGGCCATGTTATGATCTACTTTACGTTCTGAAGCCCGTTGTAACACTCGGCCTAGTTTTCGAGATATTTGTAATTTTGTATGATACCCCTTACATATGTATTATACCTATAAGTCTGGTTTTCGGCATTCTTACGCAAAACAAGCCAAAGTCAGTGGTACCGCAAGAAAGGCCATGTTATGGTCTACTTTACGTTCTGAAGCCCGTTGTGACACTCGGCCTAGTTTTCGAGATATTTGTAATTTTGTATGAAACCCTCTACCTATGTATTATACATATAAGTCTGGTTTTCGGCATTCTTACGCAAAACAAGCCAAAGTCAGTGGTACCGCAAGAAAGGCCATGTTATGGTCGACTTTACGTTCTGAAGCCCGTTGTGACACTCGGCCTAGTTTTCGAGATATTTGTAATTTTGTATGAAACCCTCTACCTATGTATTATACATATAAGTCTGGTTTTCAACATTCTTACGCAAAACAAGCCAAAGTCAGTGATACCGCAAGAGAAGCCATGTTATGGTCGACTTTACGTTCTGAAGCCCGTTGTGACACTCGGCCTAGTTTTCGAGATATTTGTAATTTTGTATGATAACCTCTACCTATATATTATACATATAAGTCTGGTTTTCAACATTCTTACGCAAAACAAGCCAAAGTCAGTGATACCGCAAGAGAAGCCATGTTATGGTCGACTTTACGTTCTGAAGCCCGTTGTGACACTCGGCCTAGTTTTCGAGATATTTGTAATTTTGTATGATAACCTCTACCTATATATTATACATATAAGTCTGGTTTTCAACATTCTTACGCAAAACAAGCCAAAGTCAGTGATACCGCAAGAGAGGCCATGTTATGGTCTACTTTACGTTCTGAAGCCCGTTGTGACACTCGGCCTAGTTTTCGAGATATTTGTAATTTTGTATGAAACCCTCTACCTATGTATTATACATATAAGTCTGGTCTTCGGCATTCCTACGCAAAACAAGCCAAAGTCAGTGGTACCGCAAGAAAGGCCATGTTATGGTCTACTTTACGTTCTGAAGCCCGTTGTGACACTCGGCCTAGTTCTCGAGATATTTGTAATTTTGTATGATACCCCTTACATATGTATTATACCTATAAGTCTGGTTTTCGGGATTCTTACGTAAAACAAGCCAATGTCAGTGGAACCGCAAGAAAGGCCATGTTATGGTCTACTTTACGTTCTGAAGCCCGTTGTGACACTCGGCCTAGTTTTCGAGATATTTGTAATTTTGTATGAAACCCTCTACCTATGTATTATACATATAAGTCTGGTCTTCGGCATTCGTACGCAAAACAAGCCAAAGTCAGTGGTACCGCAAGAAAGGCCATGTTATGATCTACTTTACGTTCTGAAGCCCGTTGTGACACTCGGCCTAGTTTTCGAGATATTTGTAATTTTGTATGAAACCCTCTACCTATGTATTATACATATAAGTCTGGTTTTCGGCATTATTACACAAAACAAGCCAAAGTCAGTGGTTCCGCAAGAAAGGCCATGTTATGATCTACTTTACGTTCTGAAGCCCGTTGTGACACTCGGCCTAGTTTTCGAGATATTTGTAATTTTGTATGATACTCCTTACATATGTATTATACCTATAAGTCTGGTTTTCAGCATTCTTACGCAAAACAAGCCAAAGTCAGTGGTACTGCAAGAAAGGCCATGTTATGATCTACTTTACGTTCTGAAGCCCGTTGTGACACTCGGCCTAGTTTTCGAGATATTTGTAATTTTGTATGATACCCTTTACCTATGGATTATACATATAAGTCTGGTTTTCGGCATTCTTACGCAAAACAAGCCAAAGGCAGTGGTACCGCAAGAAAGGCCATGTTATGATCTACTTTACGTTCTGAAGCCCGTTGTGACACTCGGCCTAGTTTTCGAGATATTTGTAATTTTGTATGATACCCCTTACATATGTATTATACCTATAAGTCTGGTTTTCGGCATTCTTACGCAAAACAAGCCAAAGTCAGTGGTACCGCAAGAAAGGCCATGTTATGGTCTACTTTACGTTCTGACGCCTGTTGTGACACTCGGCCTAGTTTTCGAGATATTTGTAATTTTGTATGATAACCTCTACCTATATATTATACATATAAGTCTGGTTTTCAACATTCTTACGCAAAACAAGCCAAAGTCAGTGATACCGCAAGAGAGGCCATGTTATGGTCTACTTTACGTTCTGAAGCCCGTTGTGACACTCGGCCTAGTTTTCGAGATATTTGTAATTTTGTATGAAACCCTCTACCTATGTATTATACATATAAGTCTGGTTTTCGGCATTATTACACAAAACAAGCCAAAGTCAGTGGTTCCGCAAGAAAGGCCATGTTATGATCTACTTTACGTTCTGAAGCCCGTTGTGACACTCGGCCTAGTTTTCGAGATATTTGTAATTTTGTATGATACTCCTTACATATGTATTATACCTATAAGTCTGGTTTTCAGCATTCTTACGCAAAACAAGCCAAAGTCAGTGGTACTGCAAGAAAGGCCATGTTATGATCTACTTTACGTTCTGAAGCCCGTTGTGACACTCGGCCTAGTTTTCGAGATATTTGTAATTTTGTATGATACCCTTTACCTATGGATTATACATATAAGTCTGGTTTTCGGCATTCTTACGCAAAACAAGCCAAAGGCAGTGGTACCGCAAGAAAGGCCATGTTATGATCTACTTTACGTTCTGAAGCCCGTTGTGACACTCGGCCTAGTTTTCGAGATATTTGTAATTTTGTATGATACCCTTTACCTATGGATTATACATATAAGTCTGGTTTTCGGCATTCTTACGCAAAACAAGCCAAAGTCAGTGGTTCCGCAACAAAGGCCATGTTATGATCTACTTTACGTTCTGAAACCCGTTGTGACACTCGGCCTAGTTCTCGAGATATTTGTAATTTTGTATGATGCACTTTACCTATGTATTATACATATAAGTCTGGTTTTCGGCATTATTACACAAAACAAGCCAAAGTCAGTGGTTCCGCAACAAAGGCCATGTTATGATCTTCTTTACGTTCTGAAGCCCGTTGTGACACTCGGCCTAGTTTTCGAGATATTTGTAATTTTGTATGATGCACTTTACCTATGTATTACACATATAAGTCTGGTTTTCGGCATTCTTACGCAAAACAAGCCAAAGTCAGTGGTACCGCAAGAAAGGCCATGTTATGATCTATTTTACGTTCTGAAGCCCGTTGTGACACTCGGCCTAGTTTTCGAGATATTTGTAATTTTGTATGATACCCCTTACATATGTATTATACCTATAAGTCTGGTTTTCAGCATTCTTACGCAAAACAAGCCAAAGTCAGTGGTACTGCAAGAAAGGCCATGTTATGATCTACTTTACGTTCTGAAGCCCGTTGTAACACTCGGCCTAGTTTTCGAGATATTTGTAATTTTGTATGATACCCCTTACATATGTATTATACCTATAAGTCTGGTTTTCGGCATTCTTACGCAAAACAAGCCAAAGTCAGTGGTACCGCAAGAAAGGCCATGTTATGGTCTACTTTACGTTCTGAAGCCCGTTGTGACACTCGGCCTAGTTTTCGAGATATTTGTAATTTTGTATGAAACCCTCTACCTATGTATTATACATATAAGTCTGGTTTTCGGCATTCTTACGCAAAACAAGCCAAAGTCAGTGGTACCGCAAGAAAGGCCATGTTATGGTCGACTTTACGTTCTGAAGCCCGTTGTGACACTCGGCCTAGTTTTCGAGATATTTGTAATTTTGTATGAAACCCTCTACCTATGTATTATACATATAAGTCTGGTTTTCAACATTCTTACGCAAAACAAGCCAAAGTCAGTGATACCGCAAGAGAAGCCATGTTATGGTCGACTTTACGTTCTGAAGCCCGTTGTGACACTCGGCCTAGTTTTCGAGATATTTGTAATTTTGTATGATAACCTCTACCTATATATTATACATATAAGTCTGGTTTTCAACATTCTTACGCAAAACAAGCCAAAGTCAGTGATACCGCAAGAGAAGCCATGTTATGGTCGACTTTACGTTCTGAAGCCCGTTGTGACACTCGGCCTAGTTTTCGAGATATTTGTAATTTTGTATGATAACCTCTACCTATATATTATACATATAAGTCTGGTTTTCAACATTCTTACGCAAAACAAGCCAAAGTCAGTGATACCGCAAGAGAGGCCATGTTATGGTCTACTTTACGTTCTGAAGCCCGTTGTGACACTCGGCCTAGTTTTCGAGATATTTGTAATTTTGTATGAAACCCTCTACCTATGTATTATACATATAAGTCTGGTCTTCGGCATTCCTACGCAAAACAAGCCAAAGTCAGTGGTACCGCAAGAAAGGCCATGTTATGGTCTACTTTACGTTCTGAAGCCCGTTGTGACACTCGGCCTAGTTCTCGAGATATTTGTAATTTTGTATGATACCCCTTACATATGTATTATACCTACAAGTCTGGTTTTCGGGATTCTTACGTAAAACAAGCCAATGTCAGTGGAACCGCAAGAAAGGCCATGTTATGGTCTACTTTACGTTCTGAAGCCCGTTGTGACACTCGGCCTAGTTTTCGAGATATTTGTAATTTTGTATGAAACCCTCTACCTATGTATTATACATATAAGTCTGGTCTTCGGCATTCGTACGCAAAACAAGCCAAAGTCAGTGGTACCGCAAGAAAGGCCATGTTATGGTCTACTTTACGTTCTGAAGCCCGTTGTGACACTCGGCCTAGTTTTCGAGATATTTGTAATTTTGTATGAAACCCTCTACCTATGTATTATACATATAAGTCTGGTCTTCGGCATTCCTACGCAAAACAAGCCAAAGTCAGTGGTACCGCAAGAAAGGCCATGTTATGATCTACTTTACGTTCTGAAGCCCGTTGTGACACTCGGCCTAGTTTTCGAGATATTTGTAATTTTGTATGAAACCCTCTACCTATGTATTATACATATAAGTCTGGTTTTCGGCATTATTACACAAAACAAGCCAAAGTCAGTGGTTCCGCAAGAAAGGCCATGTTATGATCTACTTTACGTTCTGAAGCCCGTTGTGACACTCGGCCTAGTTTTCGAGATATTTGTAATTTTGTATGATACTCCTTACATATGTATTATACCTATAAGTCTGGTTTTCAGCATTCTTACGCAAAACAAGCCAAAGTCAGTGGTACTGCAAGAAAGGCCATGTTATGATCTACTTTACGTTCTGAAGCCCGTTGTGACACTCGGCCTAGTTTTCGAGATATTTGTAATTTTGTATGATACCCTTTACCTATGGATTATACATATAAGTCTGGTTTTCGGCATTCTTACGCAAAACAAGCCAAAGGCAGTGGTACCGCAAGAAAGGCCATGTTATGATCTACTTTACGTTCTGAAGCCCGTTGTGACACTCGGCCTAGTTTTCGAGATATTTGTAATTTTGTATGATACCCCTTACATATGTATTATACCTATAAGTCTGGTTTTCGGCATTCTTACGCAAAACAAGCCAAAGTCAGTGGTACCGCAAGAAAGGCCATGTTATGGTCTACTTTACGTTCTGACGCCTGTTGTGACACTCGGCCTAGTTTTCGAGATATTTGTAATTTTGTATGATAACCTCTACCTATATATTATACATATAAGTCTGGTTTTCAACATTCTTACGCAAAACAAGCCAAAGTCAGTGATACCGCAAGAGAGGCCATGTTATGGTCTACTTTACGTTCTGAAGCCCGTTGTGACACTCGGCCTAGTTTTCGAGATATTTGTAATTTTGTATGAAACCCTCTACCTATGTATTATACATATAAGTCTGGTTTTCGGCATTATTACACAAAACAAGCCAAAGTCAGTGGTTCCGCAAGAAAGGCCATGTTATGATCTACTTTACGTTCTGAAGCCCGTTGTGACACTCGGCCTAGTTTTCGAGATATTTGTAATTTTGTATGATACTCCTTACATATGTATTATACCTATAAGTCTGGTTTTCAGCATTCTTACGCAAAACAAGCCAAAGTCAGTGGTACTGCAAGAAAGGCCATGTTATGATCTACTTTACGTTCTGAAGCCCGTTGTGACACTCGGCCTAGTTTTCGAGATATTTGTAATTTTGTATGATACCCTTTACCTATGGATTATACATATAAGTCTGGTTTTCGGCATTCTTACGCAAAACAAGCCAAAGGCAGTGGTACCGCAAGAAAGGCCATGTTATGATCTACTTTACGTTCTGAAGCCCGTTGTGACACTCGGCCTAGTTTTCGAGATATTTGTAATTTTGTATGATACCCCTTACATATGTATTATACCTATAAGTCTGGTTTTCGGCATTCTTACGCAAAACAAGCCAAAGTCAGTGGTACCGCAAGAAAGGCCATGTTATGGTCTACTTTACGTTCTGACGCCTGTTGTGACACTCGGCCTAGTTTTCGAGATATTTGTAATTTTGTATGATAACCTCTACCTATATATTATACATATAAGTCTGGTTTTCAACATTCTTACGCAAAACAAGCCAAAGTCAGTGATACCGCAAGAGAGGCCATGTTATGGTCTACTTTACGTTCTGAAGCCCGTTGTGACTCTCGGCCTAGTTTTCGAGATATTTGTAATTTTGTATGAAACCCTCTACCTATGTATTATACATATAAGTCTGGTTTTCGGCATTCTTACGCAAAACAAGCCAAAGTCAGTAATATCGCAAGAAAGGCCATGTTATGGTCTACTTTACGTTCTGAAGCCCGTTGTGGCACTCAACCTAGTTCTCGAGATATTTGCCAATTTGTACGTTACACCTTACCTCTGTATTATACATATTTACACATATAAGTCTGGTTTAGGGTCATTCTGACCAAAAACAAGCCCTATATACTGAGTGGTACGGTACGAAAGTCCGTGGTATTGTCTACTTTATACGTTTTTAAGCCCGTTGTGACGCTTTGGCTTAGTTCTTGATATATTAGTCCCATACTACTAGCTACTCTTTTTCCTGGCGTAGTTTAGAGAAAGCGCCTAAGAAGAGAAGCGGCCACATTGCTTTTACTGGGGTGGGAAAAGTGCGTGAGCGTGAGCTCTTCGGGTATGAGACGTACGTCTGTTATTAGTATTTTATTAAGTGAATATTTGTTTAATTTACTCTAAATGCCGTTCAAATAGTTAAAAGTTATATTGTGTTGGCTTATATTCCTATATTATAATATTATGAAGAACTGCAAGCAATGAGCAGCAAGCAGTATAAGCACCAGAAATTATAAACTCAGCTTTAATGTCTGAGTGATTTTCTATTTTGTACAGTCATACTGACAAAAATTCTGGGACAAGTTGCTCCTAGACTATTAAAAAGGTGTTCTTCAATAGACTACAAAAAATGACAACTTCTGACAACACCAATCTGTAAATATCTACACCACATGTCTAGGCTGGGGTAACAATGGTTGTCATGAATGACAAAATCAAGGACAAATTATTTAATATCTAAGTTTGTTCTAAGTATCACTTTCAGTCATCCCATGTTGATTTTATTCAACAGTGCCTTGCACTATTTACTGATGTCTACTTTGCCATCAATGCTTTACTTTCCCATCAATGATATAAATTATTATTACATAACAACAACAAATTAGCCATCATATAATTTATTTAATTTATTGTTTTATAAAAAATGAACACAAGCTGGTCCACCAGGAATTGCCTCAGTTGTTTCTGCAAAACTTCGGGTTATGCTAGAAGCCAATGTCATCTTGATTGAGCCAATGACCTCAATTTTGATTACAAGATTTCATTTTACTGTCGGTTCCAGCCATTGGACAGTGTGTAATGAAAATTTTTTTTCTAATGTAAAACTAACTGTAACCTCCGACCATTGTTGAAGGAACCTTGAATAAATTATAACAGCTCTATGTTGTTCTTAATTTAAAAGTTCTTATCTTTAGGAAAGTCGACTGTACTATGATTCTGCAAGTGGGATCTATTTTAGCTACAATGACACAACCCAATCCTATGAGTACCACTGCCAAGTGGACCCTTCAGCTGTGACAGAAACAGAAAGTAAAACCACAATGATTAAGTCGAAAAGAAAAACCAGTAAATTTGAAACGAAAAAAACAAAAGTATGTGGAATTATTCATTGTTTAGTCTCTAATGTAATAATGTCAATTTTGAGAAATATTGGTAGGTACGGACTATTATCATAAATATAAAATATAGTTTTTAATCACTAAACTCTAATTTGATTTATTTTTCAGGTAAACAGCTTCTACAATATGGAAATCCTTACAAGTTCTTTGAATAATATGAATATATCCAGTTACGTGGCCGGTACATATTGTCAAGTAACGCTCATGTTATTTGCAGGAGTCCAAGAGAAGACGGAAAGATGAGGAAATCCAGGACGACTTGGAGGAAGGGGAATGTTCGGAGGCTTCCTCCACCAATTGCGATGAGGATGGGAGCGTGTCTTGACTCTAGTGGTACTGGCGGTAGTGATAATTGAGTATGTCCTTTGAGCAAATTTGGTTTGTTGCTCAGGGTTGGCATTCTCAATTTCTTTCGCAGTCTTCATTATTTCTTCACTTCGGTTTCATGCAGATCTAACAAAGCAGTGGCCGCCTTGTATGCGCATGATTGTTGAGCCTACAGAAATTCCCAATATCAAACCCGGAACCACCCATTCGATTTGTTTGCCAGATATTAATGTCAGCAAGCACCATTTGAAAGTCAGCTATGAGTCTGAGGCGGCCAAATACATGGTGGTGGATCTCGGATCGAGGAATGGGACATTGTTAAATGGGAAGAGAATCTCCAGCTCGAAACAAGAAAGTGAACCTGCAGAGGTTGCTCTGGTAGTAAGCTGCAGCTGGGGTCGACAACTTTATTGTGCCATAGATATGAAGGGAGTGAGACTTGTGGACATTGCGAGCCAGGATTGCTGCTCGAGGAGGAAAAAGGTGAGGGACATAATTTGAAGTCAAGGAAAGGAACAAGGCAAGTGGATAATTGATCGGAATGGGACGTTTGCAATATCTTAAAAACGTAATTCCATTAAAATAAGCCTCAAAATCGAAGGGGTCTATCTGCAAAAATATTGCACCTATCTGTGAGTGAGATGAGAAACAGGAAACGATCCTACATTATACTTATACCTAAACTAAAATTTAATTTACTTTAACATTATTTCTTTTGGTTCTTCTGCGCTTCAGCTTCTTTCCACTGTTTTATAAACCGTATAAAACTTCTTCTTAGAACAGCAGCTCTGAGATTTTTCTTAAAATCGCACTTCAGGATTTCGGGTTTACGTTTTTTCTTACCCGGCGTCTGCTCCTGCTCTGTCCCTGGACTCCCTGGCTTCTCTTTCTTATCTTTGTCATTACCCGGCACGAAAGGCTTTCCATTGACTGTGAATTTTGTTTTAGGCTTTGGATGTTTATGTCCGCCAATTCTCTTCACTACCGTCTTGTCCTTCTTAGTGACCACTTTTTGAGGGCATTCGCTCGTCTTGCATTTCCATATTATTTGGTCGCCGTTAGGGTTCTTGCAGTGCAAGCGGTAGTCAAAAATACTTATTTTGTCAGAACCGTCCATGCTGTCTTGTTGATCACTCAGTGTGTGGCAGTGAACTGAGCCTGGATTGCCAGTGTCCGTCATTTATTATTCGGGGGCCCCGGATGGAAGAGGGCGTGGCCAGGTCAATCAGTGAATAGGGAGGAGGTAGTGCGTTTCTGACAGTTGCCGGTCTTTTCGTCGGGTTAGGAAATAGTGTGAGGTACAATAAAAAAAAAATTGAGGCTGGTCTTACTTGTAGTAGTAAAAGCTGAAAAGCTCCTTCAACTTGTCAATATACTGTTATAAACGCACTTTTCGGTTGCTGGAAGAAAGTCGCCAGAGGATTCTGTGTGTTTCTTTGTTGGTAACTGAATGTCTGTGATTGGTGTTGACAACCAATACACGGTGAAAGACTAGTAAATAACAGAACTTCACACGAATACCCGATAACAGCGTTCCACAAGTGACTTATAGTTGTGAGCCACGAACCGCTTTTATTCAACTCCTAACCTGAACTGACCAATTTCTTTAAAACTTAGAACTCTGTCTGCCTAATTACGGAAATTTTACCAACTAGGTAGACCAAAGGCGTGACTAGAGAAGAAATCTTTCTAAGTAAATTGAAGCAATGGGTTTGTGTTAATTTGGTACTTCTTTACAATAGAAATTAATAACACCGCAACCCCATAAATATAAACCTTTTGTAATTTGTTTGTTACCTGACACAACAAAACAATGCAATCTACGTCATTACTGGTGTTTTATCTTCAAACTGAAGTTTTACTGATAGTTGTAAAAGTCACCCTAAATGACCCTGCCTTTTTATATGTCTAAACTTAACTAGGTAACTACCTGTACTCCCTACACTAGTAATTATCCCATAAGGCAAACCGGGCTGATGTCTGGATTCCAACGCCTACTCGAACGTTCACTTTTCGAACATTGGAACCAAAGGCGACTCTTCGCTTCGTATAATCACAGTATAAAGAATAACACATTATACCAGTAACGTCAGCCGGTCGAAAAATTGAAACTCCCCTCCCCTTGCCCCGTCCGCCCGGCCGCCGGCGGTGCCGGGTGCACCACCAAACTGGTTTTGGCAGTGCATCGCTTATGCTTGAGCCGTATACAAGTCCCCTGTAACTACTCGAGAAAATTGCCGGGTGCAGGTGCGCGCGGCACGCTTTAGTTTTGGGAATATCAAAAGTGCCGACACGAACTGACGATACTGGTATAATGTATTATTCTTTGTACTGTGGTATAATCATAATCTCAACAGTATTCGATTAGGACTGATCTTATACTGTTGAGATTTAAGCCTAGTTCTCAGAGCTTTGTCATGTCGCTGCGACACTTCATCCGATCAAAAAGAGATCATGTTTTGAAAGTTCCCTGTGTGTCGTCCTGTTTGTAGTTGGATTATTTCAACTACACGCTACCTGTCGCGGCACCCGCGCTTTTATTTTCAATTGGTTTTGTTTAATGTTTACTTCATTTTATTAATAAGTATAATAAACAAAAAAAATATTATATATAATATTATATATTGTGTGTGAAGGCGAAAATTTACTAAAAATGGAACAATAAACTCTACAAGTTGAAATATGTCATCCCACTGGGGTTAATTTCCTAATAAATTTAACACCAAATCAAATTGAAAGGTTCGATTCAGGCAAGTATCCAAGTAGAATTTCTGCGACAGCGACATGTTATTAAATTTGGAGAAGGGGGTGTCGCGGCGACATGACAAACCTCTGAGAACTAGGCTTTATACGAAGAGTCGCCTTTGGTTCCAATGTTCGAAAAGTTTTAACGATTTGGATTCTTTATTATATATAATTTTGCTGATTGTAAAGAAAACTTCATCTGGATTTTTGCGTTAATTTTGGTGTCGTTAGAAAGCTTATGTTAAAACTAACCGATGATTGAGTTTTGTGGAAAATAATGAAAAAATAAGAATATTTGAGTACTCCCACTTTGGAGTTGTCCCATTTTCTTCTTGTTTTATAGACACAACACAATAGTTATAAACTTCGTAATTCTCAATGTTTATAATATAAGTTGTTAAACGCTTCAAAAAGTAAAAAAAAAAATAGCTACAACAAAAATTCAAAAAAATCACAATTCCCCGTTTTGTAAATTGAGTTCGGTAATTACATCCCGAGCCGTCTATCTCACTCTAGCTTGTTAAGATTTTGCGAGATGGTCTGTGTCCAGAGCACTCGGATGGAATTACCGAACTCGGCTGTAGTAGGGCGAATTCCTTTGAATAGGTAGACTAATGGAATCCACGCGCGCAATTCTCCGCTACATTGACAGCTGTTACCAGAACTGATGAGACCCATGTTTAAGACGAAAACCAAACAATTCATTAGCTATCATATATGTTGTATATGTCATATATTCACTTTCACTCATTCCTTAAAAATAAGCACCCAGGGACTTTATTCTATAGGAAAGAGTGAAAGTGAAAGTGAGAATTTTGACAACCTTGATTGGTCAAAAAATTCTGTTGACGAATTCCATTGGCCAGCAATTCTCACTTTCACTTTCACTCTTTCCTATAGAATAAACGCCTTGTAGCTTGTGGACAGCTTTTTTATTTATTTATTTTTATTTAAATTTTTGAGCCAGTTTGTCCAGTGGCGTAGGAGATGTAATCCCAGGGTTATCAACGACTATTAATTCACAATTATTTTTATTTATTTAATAGTAAGTCGATGTTTGCTAATAATATTACGTATAATATTACTAAAGTTACCAATAGTAATTTAGTTCCATTATTATTTTTAATAAAATATAATATCCATACCTTTTGCTGAGTGCGATGAGGCGATGACCTAGAGTACATGGACTGAGCCAACAAATACCGATATTTCCATAAAAATGATCCTGTTTTTTGGCCGGAAGTCCGGCACTTGACCCTGACGGTCCTCCCTTGACGTAATGTTGTCGTCAGCGCACGTCATACAGGCGTCATAGCAACTTAAAACAAGATATTATTTGTGTCAATTGTTTTTGGTTTTTGTTAGCTTGGAATTTAAGTTTTAGAAAACCATGGAGTTTGGTCAGCTAGGAGCTAAGAGCCCTAGCGCTCTAGCTAGAAGATGGGTATAAATTAGACATTGGATTGGATTGGAAAAAGCAAATAATAAAAATAATGACAGTGACAACTGTTTCGCAATAAGTTGACGTAAGATTTCATGACGTCACCGAGAGTTATTTCCGGCGGGTATCGTCACTCGTTTAAAAGTTCCCACTGCTAAAAAGTGGGGCCAAAACTGTAAAACAGGAGAGGGTCTCCAGATTAAAGGAGGGTGCACAATTGACGGGAACGCGAACGACAACGTAAAGGCGACCGCGAGCGCGAACGTAAAAAATGTTAAAATATTCTATTTACGTTGTGCAATTCACAACAACGGCAACCTGAACGCCACCACTAAACGCGAAACGCAAAGCTACCGACTTTTATGTTTCCCGTTTACGTTTGCACAGGTGCTTTCATTTTTACCTTATAGATAACAAACAATAATTTGTTATTAGTCAGTCATTGGGATTTGACAATCAATATTCTGTCATAAACCGGCAGAATGGAAGACCAAGAAATTTTATACGAAAAACTGATTATTCAAGTTGAGAAAATAAATATAAACCAAATAAACTATAAACACTTTATTTAACAACATGCCAAATAAAATGAAACATCACTGCCAGAACTGCCAAATTTATGTCACCGTGAAGTTGAATTGTAAATCTGGACAGTTTTTTAGCATTAACGTTTACGTACACGTTCTCGTTGCCGTACGCGTTCCCGTCAATTGTGCAGCGACCTTAACTCGATGTCGTCACCAGTTTTAAGGTTTCCACTGCTAAACAGGTCAAAACTGTAAAACAGGAGGAAGTCTCCAGAGTAGCTGGATAGTTAACCCATTCATTATTCCTTAGGTCGCTAATTATGGGGGCAAAAGGCCGATAATTAATCCGTGGCGTTTCATCTTTGTAGCGAAAAGACATTTCTACGGTATTGCCAAACGGATATAATTGATAAATGTTAATTTAAATGAGTTAAAATTTAATATTTTGGGAATGCCAGCAAGGCTTTATTGTTTAAGACAAAATCTGCAAAACGCCATAAAATAACTAATCGAATAATAATTAATTAAAAAAAGACAATTTTCAGTCTTCTCAGGAATGTGAAATAAAATAGCGGCGGACGTGAACTTTTTGCTATAAGCTCTGTGGTCCCCAGAAACGTGCTTGACGGGTACACGATTTCTTACTAAAATTGAGAAAGCAACAACAAAGGAAACTAAACTAATGACGTAATGTAGAAAAGAAAAGAATTCTTCCAGGTCGCCGGGATTCTCGATATTTTGGTGAGCAAAATACTACTATAATATAATATACTAAATGTTTCAACTTCTACAAATACTTATTTGCCGGTCGTCTCCTGCGTCTGCAAAGTATCCTCTATCTGCAAGAAAATGACCTATTCAGGAAAAGGGCAGAAGTGGGTTGACACTATGGCACAACCGAAAAAACACTCCACGAAAATTTTCGTTGGCTGGCAATAAGCGGTTTAATTGCTTTGGCACTAACTTAAAATACAAATAATTAGCGCGGCGGACTTAAAACGGAAAAAAATCCGACTTTGCGGAAATTAGAACGGCGGTGTCCAGGACCTTTTCCCGCGTCGAAATTCGAACTTTTCCGTCTTTCCGTTTAGGTAGTCACTCTCTCGAGTTCAAAACGCGTCTCTCCGTCTAGGTCGTAACTCTCGAAAGATTAAAACGCGTCTTTTTTTACCAATTCAGGGTGACCCACCATATACGACACGGTCTCTTAACGGAAAACGACTAAATATTTTTTCGCGATTTTTTACAGGTTGATTAAAAGAACAATTTAAAAATGTTTGGTATTCTATAGGGTGCTCCAAAAAAAAGATATATATCAAACATATGTTTTTTCTTATGGAACACCCTGTATTTTAGACCATTTTTGAACTCTAGAGGTAAAATAAACGCTACTTACTGCTGTGTTTCCTATACCTAATATTGATGGTTTTTGAAATATTTAAATATTTCTAATATTGTAAGATAGATTTTACAAATTTTTTATGTCTAAAACACATAGGCTACTTTTACGAAATTCAATTTAATTAAGACCAATAATTTAACATTAAACTCTTTTATTATTTAAAAAAATGTTACAGGATGATAATTAACTGTCAAAAATAATGGCCATATTTAAGGTCAGATTACTTGATTATTTCAAATAGCACACCCTGTATGTAATAATAAAATACGATACAACATTTTACCCTCTTTTGACCTGTATTAGGGTTTCCTATACCTATCTCTAATAATTTCTTAGTAATTTCACTTAATTATAATATGAAGACATTAAGGTAAAACATAAACAATATTAACAAGATGACAAATACACAAACAGGATATGCCTACAATTGCCTACCAAAACAAAAGCTAAAGTAAGTGTTCAAAATGGTGACCATCATTTTCAATACACAACTGGACTCTATTTGAAACGAATGTTGAACATTGATTAACATTTGTGGCGTTATAGTTGCAAAGGCTGCGCGGATTCTCTGTTTCATATTGTCGGGGGTTGTAGGTGGAACATCGTAAACTTTGCTTTGAATGTAACTCCACAAAAAAAAGTCGGGGGGTGTTAGATCAGGCGATCTTGCTGGCCAGTTTTGCGGCCCTCCTCTACCAATCCACTTGTTGGGAAAATTATGATGTAGACGATTTCTGACGTTGATATGAAAATGCGCTGGAGCACCATCTAATTGTAGCCACATTCTACGTATTACACCCAAAGGCACGTTCTCTAAAAGGTCAAACAAATTTTCCGCTAAAAATCTACTGAATTCTTGCTCTTGTAAAACTAGCTTTAAAAAACACAATAACAATAACCATGGCAACGCCAATAAAAACATCGACCGATAAATCAACGCCACCTTAGTTGAAGAGAAATATTAACATTACTGGATAATCGTATCAGTTTAAGTGAAATTACTAACAAAATATTAGAGATAGGTATAGGAACCCCTAATACAGATCAAAAGAGACTAAAATGTTGTATCGTATTCTATTATTACATACAGGGTGTGATATTTAAAATAATCAAGTAATCTGACCTTAAATATGGCCATTATTTTTGATAGTTAATTATCACCCTATAATATTTTTTTAAATAATAATGGTGTTTAATCTTAAATTATTGAATCTCTACTCTTAATTGAAATGAATTTCGTAAAAGTAGCCTATGTGTTTTAGATATAAAAAAAAAATTTTGAATCTATCTTACAATATTAGAAATATTCAAATATTTCCAAAACCATTAATATTAGGTATAGGAAACATAGCAGTAAGTTGCCTTTATTTTACCTCTAGTGTTCAAAAATGATTTAAAATACAGGGTGTTCCATAAGAAATAACATATGTATATGTTATGTATCTTTTTTTTTTGAGCACCCTGTATAATATCAAATATTTTTAAATGATTCTTTTAATCAACCTGTGTAAAAAATCGCCGAAAAATATTTAGCCGTTTTCCGTTAAGAGACCGTGTCGTATATAGTGCGCCACCCTGTATACTCGGAACCACCCTCTTGGTACTTCTCTTCCCCGAAAGGGTACCGCAGAAAAATCGATACCACCCCGCTCGTGGTCACTGTATGACGCTTCGGACGTCCAAGCAGTAAATTTCGAAAATGAGCTGTTCTGAAAAATCTGTTGGAAAAAGGGGATTGAAAATGCGATCACTGGACGGAATAAATGATGCTATTTAAAATGACACCTCAGATGACATAGCTTAATTGACAATTAAAGTTTTTTATTTAAAATGACAGTTAATTTCCTGGCCCAGTCAATTAAAACATAAATTGCTCGAATTTACATTCAAAGGATGAGAAATTAAAAGTTCTATCTGATGAGTAGAGATGGGTTTTCACCCGGTTTTTTCATTTTTGAGGGTTTATTCCCTGCACACATCCGGAAAAATTCCGGGTTTATTCCATTATAACCTCTAAATTTAACTTTTTCAATTCGTATAACTCTTACCAATTAAACAATAATTAGTTGGTTTGTGCAGCTTGAAGCTTTTAATCAATTGACCAGTGTTTAGTTTATCAAAAAACAAACCAGAATCTGGATTTATTGAATTCTAATCTAAAATCTAACCTTAAATCTTGAAACTGCCGGGTGCTTTCAAGAAAAGATGGAAAAAACCCGGGTAAAAACCCTAAATTGGGTTTAAAGGTTTTTTGGGAATTTTTCCTTCGCCCATCTATACTGATGAGTAAGGAGCGGATTTTAGGTAAAATAAAACTCTAGACTTAGGTAAAATAAATAAGTAATTTAGGTCAGAAAAAACCCCGATTAGGTAAATTAAACTTAGATTTAGGTAAAATAAATTTTATTTATCATAATAAAATTGGTCAACTATAATTATCAAATAACTTAAATAACCTTATACACACCGTTAAAATGTTATATACACCAAAAATGTGTTAAATATAAAAAAAAACAAAATGGTAGTCCGTATTTGTATTTTTTCCTCTATTTTTTGGGGTCATTTACAACGAACTAAATTTATTTACGACAACCGTATCAGACATTTTTCGTTAAACATGGGGTAGGGAGCGGGTATAATAGTTTTACGAAAATAAAGAATAGTTTATGGGTCAACTGTTTACCGTTCGCGCGTCGCAAACCCATAAAATTAGGTGAAATCTCTGTATAATAAGCTGAATTAGGTAAAATGACTTGAAAAGCTTGAAGAGCTTAATATAGGTAAAAACCTTAGGTTTTTAGGTCAAAACCTAAAATCCGCTCCTTACAGTGATTCAAGAATAAGATTTTAATTTCAATTAACGATATACGCGAAATTGCAGCTTTAATTACGAAACTATTGTTCGGGTCACGCGCAGGTCTGAAATTCTTTCAAGGGCCATAAACCATTAAAAGGGCGCCTTTGCCGGTTAAAGAAGAAGGGCAATTGTAGGATTTCTAAGAAATTATAAAAATGCCTGTCCAAAAACTAACAAAAGAAATGCTCTTCGACAAAAATTAAAAATTTTGCAACCATATGTGCATTTAGGGCCTCGCATGAGGCTGGTTTATTCAGGAAACCGAAAAGCAGAAAAAACTTCCAAAAGTTAAAGCTTAAAAGCTTCGAAAAATGGCTTACAGGGTTGCCATGCTGCCACACATGATTCATATGTAAATAAAATAAAGAGTTCAGTTTGCACAACAAACTGTTATGCAAACTGACCTCTCGGTTTGCATATGAGTTTATGTGTGGAAGCATGGCAACCCTGTAAGCCATTTTTCGAAGCTTTTAAGCTTTAATCTTATGGAAGTTTTTTCTATTTTTCGGTTTTCTAAATAAACCAGCCCTAAATGCACATATGTTTGCAATAATTTTTATTTTCGTCAAGAGCATTTCTTTTGTTAGTGTTGGACAGGCACTTTCACAATTTCTTGGGAAATCCGGCCATAAAACATGATACCCTACAATTGCCCTTCTTCTTTATCCGGCAAATGGGCCCGTTTAATGGTTTATGGCCCTTGAAAGAATTTCAGACCTGTACGTGACCCGAACAATAGTTTAGTAATTAAGGCGATTTTGCGAATATCGTTAATTGAAATCAAAATCTTAATCTCTCAGCAGATAGAGCTTTTAATTTCTGATCATTTGATTGTAAATTTGAGCAATTAATGTCTTAATTGACTGAGCCAGGAAATTAACATTTAATTTCAATAAAAAGCTTTAATTGTCAATTAAACTATGTCATGTGAGGTGTCATTTTGAAGAGCATCATTTCTTCTGTCCAATGATCACATTTTCAATTTTCTTTTTCCAGCACATTTTTCAGAAATTCTCGTTTACTAAATTTATGCCCGCGCTGTCCGAAGCGCCATATAATCGCCACTGGTCAGGGTGGTATCGATTTTTTCGGCAGTACCCTTTCGGGGATGCGAAGTACCGAGGGGGTGGCGAAAGAAAGACGATCTTCGACGCTCGAAAGAAAGAGACGCGTTTTGAACTCAATAGAGTTACGATCAAAAAAGCGACCATTAACCGGTAAGGCAAAAAAGTTCGAATTTTAGCGCGAGAAAAGTCCTTGGCTCCGCCGTTCTGATTATCGCCAATTCGTAATTTTTCCCCCTTTTTTGAATCTCGCTTTAGAAATCCGCGCTAATTATTTGTATTTTTAATTAGTGCCACAACAATTAATTCGGTTATTGCTCGCCTACGAAAAGTTTCGTGGAGTGTTTTTCGGTTGTGCCATATAGTGTCAACCCACCTCTGCCCTTTTCCTGAATAGGCCATTTTCTTGCAGATAGCGGATACTTTGCAGACGCAGGAGACTACCGGCAATTAAGTATTTGTAGAGTAGTTGCAGAAGTTGAATCATTTAGTATATTATAGTAGTGTTTTGCTCACCATAATATTGAGGATCCCAGCTACTGGCAGAATTCTGTTCTCTTCTACACTGCGTCGTTAGTTTAGTTTTCTTTGTTGTGTTTTTCCAATTTAGTAAGAAATCGTGTACCCGTCAAACACGTTTCTGGGAACCACTGAGCTTATCGCGAAAAGTTCACGTCCGCCGCTATTTTATTTCAGATTCCTGAGAAAACTAAGAATTATCTTTTTTAATTTTATTCTTCCTTAATTACTATTGAATTCGTTTTTTTTTTGGCGTTTTGCAGGTTTTGGTTAAACAATAAAACCTTGCTGGCATTCCTAAATTATTAAATTTTATATTATTTAAATTAGCGACCTAAGGGACAATAGAGCCTTTCCAAGAGTTGGGTTCCCCTAGAGATGAGAAAATACGGTATTTTATTTTTCATTGTATTATACAAAGTAAAATACATTGTATTATACAGTATTAAATTCAAAAAAATGGGAGGATTTTTTTTCACTACTGGATTAGAATTAGGATAACAGCGTAAAAGCGAGATCTTATTGCATTTAAAAATTAACTAAATGATTAATTGTATTTAGAGAATGTATGATATTAGTAATATAAATTAAGGTATTATTTTTATAATTCAAATTCAATTTTTCCTTTAGATTAAGAGTAACCAGTGTCACCCACTCAGCCCACTCTCAACGCAGGATTCAATAGCCATTATTTTCAAAATGTAATTCTAGTTCAAACCCTTCTACATGACAAGGCTTTTGTCCCAAATGAATGCCTATATAAAATAATGCACGCATGCTATCGAATCCAGCATTTATATGGCCTCTTTCCGATTCTGGCAAATCCTGCTTAGGGCAAATTTGCAGGTGCCTGACCATTCTATAGTAATTTTTTGCAAATTGCTTTGAGCATAATTTGCACTTTTTCTCGGAATTATTTGGTTGAACGACAAACTATTTTTCTATTATTGCCCAAATTTGCCAGGCCTCCCCATTATTACTATTTCTATCATACACGATTCCTTCACTACTAGTACTAATGATAAAGTAACAATTTTTTTTTCATGAAAAAATGAAAACAAAAGAACGAAAATTAAAAAATTAAGTCTGTTATATGTCATTCTAGTCATATGTCATTCTCCTACAGCGTTGTCTACTCTTCACAGTGTTGCCAGTAAATTGTATAAAATGAAGAGGTTAAATACATACCGTATTAAACGGTATAATACAATGTATAATACATTTGTATTATACACTGTCGCGCAGTGTCCCCCCAGCCGATAATAATGATAATCCGTATTAATCCGTTTAATCGGTGGTCGTTGCGTGGGGGGCGGCTGTGTTCGCGGCTGCCGCCGTGTTGCCGCCGTGTCTTCGGAGGAGATTCGACTACGTGGATGTTCTAAGTCCAACGTATCTTCTTGCGCCGAATCTCTTTTACCACGCTGCAAGGGGGACCCAACTCTTGGAAAGGATCTATTGTCCCTTAGGTCGCTAATTTAAATAATGTAAAATTTTATTGTTTTAGAGATGCCAGCAAGGTTTTATGGTTTAAGACAAAAACCTGCAAAAAGCCAAAAAAAAAACTAATTGAATAGTAATTAAGGAAGAATAAAATTAAAAATTAAAAAGACAATTTTTAGTTTTCTCCAGAATCTGAAATAAAATAGCGGCGGACGTGAACTTTTCGCGACAAGCTCAGTGGTCCCCAGAAACGTGTTTGACGGGTACACGATTTCTTACTAAATTGGAAAAACACAACAAAGAAAACTAAACTAACGACGCAGTGTAGAAGAGAAAGGAATTCTGCCAATAGCTGGGATCCTCGATATTATGGAGAGCACAACACTACTATAATATACTAAAAGTTTCAACTTCTACAACTACTCTACAAATACTTAATTGCCGGTAGTCTCCTGCGTCTGCAAAGTATCCGCTATCTGCAAGAAAATGGCCTATTCAGGAAAAGGGCAGAGGTGGGTTGACACTATGTGGCACAACCGAAAAAACACTCCACGAAACTTTTCGTAGGCGGGCAATGAGTGGTGTAATTGTTTTGGCACTAATTAAAGATAAAAATAATTAGCACGGCGAACTTAAAACGGGATTCAAAAAGGGGAAAAAATTACGAATTGGCGATAATCAGAACGGCGGAGCCAAGGACTTTTCTCGCGGTAAAATTCGAACTTTTTTGTCTTCCCGGTTAATCGTCGTTTTTAGATCGTAACTCTATCGAGTTCAAATCGCGTCTCTTCTCTTCGAGTGTCGAAGATCGTCTTTCTACCACCCCCTCGGTACTTCTCATCCCCGAAAAGGGTACTCCGAAAATATCGATACCACACTGACCAGTGGCGATTATATGGCGCTTCGGACAGCGCGGGCATAAGTTCAGAAAATGAGCTTTTCTGGAAAATGTGCTGGAAAAAGAAAATTGAAAATGTGATCATTGGACAGAAGAAATGATGCTCTTCAAATTGACACCTCACATGACATAGTTTAATTGACAATTAAAGCTTTTTATTTAAATTAACCGTTAATTTCCTGGCTCAGTCAATTAAGACATTAATTGCTCGAATTTACAATCAAAGGATCAGAAATTAAAAGCTCTATCTGCTGAGAGAATAAGATTTTAATTTCAATTGACGATATTTGCAAAAACGCTTTAATTACCAAACTATTGTTTGGGTCCCGTACAGGTCTGAAATTCTTTCAAGGGCCATAAACCATTAAAAGGGCGCCTTTGCCGGTCAAAAAAGAAGGGCAATTGTAGTGACCATATTTTATGGCCGGAATTCCCAAGAAATTGTGAAAGTGCCTGTCCAACACTAACAAAGGAAATGCTCTTGACGAAAATAAAAAATATTGCAAACACATGTGCATTTAGGGCCTCATTGGTCTGGTTTATTTAGAAAACCGAAAAATAGAAAAAACTTCCATAAGATTAAAGCTTAAAAGCTTCGAAAAATGGCTTACAGAGTTGCCACGTTTCCACACATTAACTCATATGCCAACAGAGAGGTCAGTTTGCATAACACCCCCCTCTGTAGGCGAAAATTTGATTAAAGAAAAAGAAATATTTTCTTTGATAAGTTTGAGCAAAAAACAAAAAAAAATATTTAAATATGTAAAAATAAATATAAATATGCTAATGATTATGCTAATCGATATCTAATGGTCAAAATTAAGAATCAGAGTTCTCTTCTAGGGTATGCTGTATGGAATGCAGCTCGGTAGTTAACTGCTTACGAACGGAGCGTACTGTAGAGCTTACAGCTTCGATGCTATCTAGCGACAGGAAAGCTTGGGTCACCATTTCATCAATCCGGTTAAATTCCTGGGAATTTCTAAATCCGGAGAACCTGGTTGCTCTGGCTTTAAGGTCTGCAATTGTTTTAACAATGCTGTCAATTTTTTGAAGTGCAGCATACTCAGCTTCGAATTTATTTCCTGGAATTTCTTTTTCCTCAGATCCTGGCTCTTCTTGAGAGTGATTAGGCTTATTAATCGCTTCTACCGCTGGCACAATATCCACCTCAGTACTTACTCTGGATTCTGGGAATTCAAAACCCTCAAGGTAATTCAAAAGGTCTGAGTCGTGTTCAGGCTGTTCGTCTTCAAATTTGGGACTGTTTGGTGCTTGGGGCAAAGGGGCATCAGATGGCGGTTCCTGCGGTTTTGTTTCATAACGTTTATGGCAGTTTTGAACGTAGCTAGCCACATCTTTGTGCATCCCAGGCCAAAAGTATTGCTCTCTAATGTTGCGTAACGTCTGTTTATGGGACAAATGTTTAGTTCGGTCCTGTGAAACATGACATGCGGAAATAACTTGTGCCGAGAGGTTATAGGGCACTACCAATCGATTTCCGGCTACTTGCTTTCTAAATAAAAGGTTGTCTTCCACGGTAAATCGTCGCAGTAACCTCTTCTGTGCAGGAAGTAGATCTTCAGGTTTCCTGCTCTCCAACAACTTTACAAAGGACTTGGTGCTTCTTAGTTGCCGTACTTTTTTCTGTCCTCGAGCTACTTGACTAAATAAGGTAGCTTCAGTAACCTCATAAACTCCTGCTTCCTCTTGGTGAAAATCCTGAGACTGTTGAGCTCTATGTCTCGCTTTGTCCAGCTGCCTTGCAATAGGAGCTTTGTCAGGATTTCTCTTAAAGTATTTGCTTCGTTTAGATGTGGTTTCTTCTGAGCTTTCTTTATCAAAGCGTGCTTCGTGGACCGAGTTGTACATTACTGGCACTGTCTTTCTAGTAGATTGTTGTTTAGGTATCTCAATTCGTCTGACATGATTTGAGGGAGGTCCATTCCGATGCGTATTAAAATGTTTATTTCTCCTAAGCCGGTCCTGTCGTCGGGGTTGATTTCTATGCTGGGGTACCTGCTTCTCTATATCGGCAAGGTCCTTTTCTAGAGTAGCCGTTACGGTCATTAACTGTTCTATGCTCTCCATTGGCATGAATCTGACCCGAAGTCGAAGGGCTGGGCGTAATAAAGTTATTATCAAACATATTAATTCGCTGTCTGAACCTTGGGGAAAAATGCGATAAAAAAGGGCACGTTTTCCTAAGATGAATAACTCCGCTGATTCGGTAGTTTGACTTTTTCCATATAACTGTGCTTTACAGGACATTATTATTTCCACGCTGTCATAACGGTTAACTAATAATTGACCAAATTCCAAATACGTGATTGGATACTCTTGTAGGGGTTTAAACCAATCACGCGCTGCTCCCCTCATTTGTGCCGCTGCTGTGCAAACTTTCTCAACATCCCTGATGATGTGGTTGCGAAGGAAATAATCCTCAAGTTCGCTCAAAAAACGCTTTGGACATTCATGAGGTTTTCCGCTAAATGTGCGACTAAATGGAACTGGATTATTGTTTCCCATTCGCTGTAAAATTTGGCTCATAGCGTTAGAGAAAATTTCTATTATTTGCGAAACGCTAGCACTATCATCTAGGTGATTTTCGTGGTTTCTGATAGAAGGGTTATTGTGGGGCTCATCACTATTTCCCGAATTAAATTGGTCGATCCTTTCAAGAGGCGATCTATTTTCTGTAGATGTTGGGGTCGTTCTCACATATTCCATACTCGCTTCACTGCGAGGGTAATTTAAAATACTAGAGTTTTTCTCCTCCAGGTAATTTAAATCACTAGAGTTCCCCGCCAGGGATGCCATGTCGCGCAGTGTCCCCCCAGCCGATAATAATGATGATCCGTATTAATCCGTTTAATCGGTGGTCGTTGCGTGGGGGGCGGCTGTGTTCGCGGCTGCCGCCGTGTTGCCGCCGTGTCTTCGGAGGAGATTCGACTACGTGGATGTTCTAAGTCCAACGTATCTTCTTGCGCCGAATCTCTTTTACCACGCTGCAAGGGGGACCCAACTCTTGGAAAGGATCTATTGTCCCTTAGGTCGCTAATTTAAATAATGTAAAATTTTATTGTTTTAGAGATGCCAGCAAGGTTTTATGGTTTAAGAAAAAACCTGCAAAAAGCCAAAAAAAAAAACTAATTGAATAGTAATTAAGGAAGAATAAAATTAAAAATTAGAAAGACAATTTTTAGTTTTCTCCAGAATCTGAAATAAAATAGCGGCGGACGTGAACTCTTCGCGACAAGCTCAGTGGTCCCCAGAAACGTGTTTGACGGGTACACGATTTCTTACTAAATTGGAAAAACACAACAAAGAAAACTAAACTAACGACGCAGTGTAGAAGAGAAAGGAATTCTGCCAATAGCTGGGATCCTCGATATTATGGAGAGCACAACACTACTATAATATAGTCGTTTTCAGGAAGATATTCATCTAGCCAGCCATGGAAATATCGGTTTTGTAGTGGCAGCCCTTCTTCCAAAAATTTTTCAACTGATATCTGGGGAAATTCTTATTTTCTGTTGGTATCTAAGACATTCCGTCAAAATTTAAGAAATGGCATGACGCTTATGTTCTATCCTTGTTTTCTGCACGTATTTTGAGAAAGAGAGCATAATATTACGTATTACGATTCCTTGAAAGCATCTTTGTAAATATTGTGAATGTATTTCTCATATTTCTTTTTTTCTTATTCCAATTTTCGTGAGTAATTATCAAATAACTACCCTGCCTATTATCATCAAACAGTCCTTTACGTTTATAGTACTACTTTTCTACTCAACAACTCGTATAGTGAAAGCAGAAAGTGAAATAAACCTAGAACCTACCACGGATTTCATCCCTTGGAGAATGAAGCTATTTTTTAACAATTTTCCTGGCAATTTCCTTAACTCCAGTAGCAGAGCTGCAGCTGCATGCATTGTTTGTTTTTGACTTTGTATGAAGACTGTAAGCAAAGTGCTTGATACCTGCGAATTGGAAAATTCACTTGCAGACAATAATAAAACCAAAGAAAGAATTGCACAGTGTGCAGTATTCAAGTCACATCATAAAGGTGCTACTGATTGATTTTGCATTATCCAAGATAAATGAAGAATGATCTTTTGACCATCTCAATTATCCATGAATGTGCCAAAGGAAAGACGGATGGACTAACCTAAACAAAATATGTGTGTGTTTCTATTTATAAATTTAAATGCTCTGTTAAGTGATTGTGTGGCATTCAATTTGAGGGTGACCGTTGTGTTCTCAGTTATACAGAGTGCTAACTATGTAAGTGTTAATCTCTCTGAAGGATGCATAAGTATAACATTTGTCAAAATAACACTAAGTGTTTATATATTATCATACTCCTGTATATCATATTAGGTATATTCATTTTTTGCTAATGTGATTGCTAAGGACTGGGCCTCAAAATGAGCCTCTTGAAGTTTACATACTGGGTTCTAATATTTGAACCACCATAGATTTTAAGTGTCTTGTATAATATATTACCACAACAACCCTTAGTGTGCCTTTGATGTGGATCTTCCATTCTTAGAAGAAAGCTAACGGCATGTGTGTGTAATTATCTTCTTCTGCAAATATAATTTTTAATTATACTTGAGATTTTAACAGAAACCAAGCAGAAACCTTTTATTTATCTTTCTCATAACTCATTTCACTAAAAATTCCAAAACAATATACAAGTTAGCTTGAAAGTATCACAAACACTCAAGTGCATCTTTTAAGCCCAAGATATGTCCTAGAGCCCACATTGAGAAAAAAAATTTATACAAGATGACCTGGACCTGCCCTATACACTTCCGAAATCATGTTGTGGTAGACATCCTATAGTGGAAGGTAAAGTCCTAATGTCAGAAAAGTACCAATGTCTGAGTTATAATTTTTTAAATATCTTCCAAAATGTGAACAGGTTGGTCGTGAAGTTTTCATAGAATAGGATAGAACAATGAAAGTAGCTGGTACTTGTACGTATATAGTAGTGTATATAATTACTCCAACATTCTTGTCTCCTGACAACTCTCAGCCAACTTAATAAGTTTTTCCATTGAACACATTATACTCGTTTTGCCTTGTATATAAAATAAAAAGTTCTTGCAACTTCAATAGCATTTTTATTCCACGTATAGTAAGTTATTTGCAAAGGGGTTCTTAATTTCAAACTAATAAATGGCCTTTATTTGTTTTTAAAAGTTACTTCAAATTCTATGTCTATACGTAAGTATTATAAGTCAAAACTTTTTCAACTGAGTTTGTAAGAAACGGCCCCTGCTTATTCTATTTAGTTTAAAAGAACTGTAGCTCTCTTTAGTTGAAAATAAGTTGGTTCCATTCAACCAAGAAACCATTCCAGAAGGGTCTATCATTCTTGACAACTCACTAATATGATATCGAAATTGAAATAAACAATGTGCTTGTCCACAGTGGTTCTGCAACCATGTCAAGATGGTTCCTCATTTCAATTTGAAATGTTTGTTGGTGAGTTGGCCAAAATGATTTTTTAAATGTTCTGCAATGGTTCTCTAGAATGTTGGAACAAACCTAATATTAAATCAGACAATTAATAAACCACCACACACACATTTTAGTGTCTGGATATTTAGGTAGTTTAAGAAACTAAATGCTCAATTAGGCAAGACTTCTTTTAGTATAATTAATTTATAATGTAAAATCACATATATTTAATAAAACAAAAATACACTTCTCTAAACAAAAATACACTTCTCTAAATACCTACAAATGAATGAAAGGGTCAATTTTGATCCAACAATGGAGCCAAATGACAACTGAAATGATATAACAGTAAATTCATCGAAATATCTTTTCTTTATCATGGGGGGTAATCTTCACTAATATTAACTCAAGATCCAAAGTGATCATAATTATGGATGGCGTATGGCATATAGGTACGTATATGAAAAGGCCACTGGGACTCTCATCACAGATCATCACACAATCCAAATCATATGGCAGTACTTAAATTCAGTCTGGTAGAAAACCATCTTTTCTCAGATGCTTTTGCTGTTTGGAACAGTTTTTACTTGACTGCAATCTGCATTCAATTTTAAACTTGGAAAGTGGTAGACTATATAATATTATGGCATAACCATAGTATGGTCTATTCCCAGGGCATCTGGACACTAAAGTAATTTCGGGGCGAGTATATTCGGAACTTTTGGAAATCTTGTTCATGGTTGATGGTCCAGTTCAGTTCTTCCCTCTGCATATGCATACTAATATAACGCTCGCTTTAGCTGGCAATAATCAATCATCAATACTCCCAATTGCTTGAATGTGGTTTTAATGTCTCAATTTTTGTATTTGTAACTCTACTCTGGCGTCTTATTTTGCAGAAGTTGGAGGTTGCAGATGACTTTTCTGGGTCATGTGATGAATTGTGTTAATAGTTCTGGGTGATAGTTAGTCGTTTATTAAGCCAGTTTACTTTTCCTACATTACAAACGCTGAATAATAATTGGATTTGAGCAAAATTTGAGAAATAAAGTAGTTATGTTTGAAAATTACAAAATTTGAGGTTAAAACCCGACAAATGCGTTCGTTAAGCTCGATTCGCACCACTCTCCGATCTAGTAACTTTTCTGGTAACTTTTCAATTGTTTTTAAAAGGTGCGTTTACAATGTCATGGGTGGCTAGATGAATATCTTCCTGAAAACGACTATATACTAAAAGTTTCAACTTCTACAACTACTCTACAAATACTTAATTGCCGGTAGTCTCCTGCGTCTGCAAAGTATCCGCTATCTGCAAGAAAATGGCCTATTCAGGAAAAGGGCAGAGGTGGGTTGACACTATGTGCCACAACCGAAAAAACACTCCACGAAACTTTTCGTAGGCGGGCAATGAGCGGTGTAATTGTTTTGGCACTAATTAAAGATAAAAATAATTAGCACGGCGAACTTAAAACGGGATTCAAAAAGGGGAAAAAATTACGAATTGGCGATAATCAGAACGGCGGAGCCAAGGACTTTTCTCGCGGTAAAATTCGAACTTTTTTGTCTTCCCGGTTAATCGTCGTTTTTAGATCGTAACTCTATCGAGTTCAAATCGCGTCTCTTCTCTTCGAGTGTCGAAGATCGTCTTTCTACCACCCCCTCGGTACTTCTCATCCCCGAAAAGGGTACTCCGAAAAAATCGATACCACACTGACCAGTGGCGATTATATGGCGCTTCGGACAGCGCGGGCATAAGTTCAGAAAATGAGCTTTTCTGGAAAATGTGCTGGAAAAAGAAAATTGAAAATGTGATCATTGGACAGAAGAAATGATGCTCTTCAAAATGACACCTCACATGACATAGTTTAATTGACAATTAAAGCTTTTTATTTAAATTAACCGTTAATTTCCTGGCTCAGTCAATTAAGACATTAATTGCTCGAATTTACAATCAAAGGATCAGAAATTAAAAGCTCTATCTGCTGAGAGAATAAGATTTTAATTTCAATTGACGATATTTGCAAAAACGCTTTAATTACCAAACTATTGTTTGGGTCCCGTACAGGTCTGAAATTCTTTCAAGGGCCATAAACCATTAAAAGGGCGCCTTTGCCGGTCAAAAAAGAAGGGCAATTGTAGTGACCATATTTTATGGCCGGAATTCCCAAGAAATTGTGAAAGTGCCTGTCCAACACTAACAAAGGAAATGCTCTTGACGAAAATAAAAAATATTGCAAACACATGTGCATTTAGGGCCTCATTGGTCTGGTTTATTTAGAAAACCGAAAAATAGAAAAAACTTCCATAAGATTAAAGCTTAAAAGCTTCGAAAAATGGCTTACAGAGTTGCCACGTTTCCACACATTAACTCATATGCCAACAGAGAGGTCAGTTTGCATAACAACACTTTCACTTCACTAGGTTCCCCTTGCAGGTAAAAGAGATTTGGCGCAAGAAGATACGTTGGACCTAGAACATCCACGTAGTCGAATCTCCTCCGCAGACACGGCGGCAACACGGCAGCAGCCGCGAACACAGCCGCCCCCACGCAACCACCGATTAAACGGATTACGGATTATCATTAGCGGGGGGGACACGGCGCGACAAAACCTTACGAGTGCCGGAATTCCTGCCAAAAAATAGGAACATTTTTAGGAAAATATCGGCATTTGTTGGCTATGTCAGTGTCTTCTAGGCCATTGGTCCTTCCAGTCATTAAACGTCAGTACTGTCACATTCTTGCCTTCCATTTCTTTATCTTTAAACGATTTTTGTAAAGTTTATTGGAATAGAATTAGAAGTAGTACATTAATTTACTCTGACAGACTGTATGTAATCTGTTCGGCCTTTAAGCCATGGAAAAGGGAGCTAAACATCGAGCAAACACACTGGCAGTTTAGAAGAAAACCAAAAAACATCCTAGAAGGAAAAAGTCCAGTGTTGAATTCCCAGATGATGCCCCGAGTGAAAACAGCTTGCCTAAGTACCTAGAACTGGATAAGGAGTTAAGGGACAAGCTTAAGGACCTCCCGGAAGTATTGCCGTTTATCCAGCGATTACAGAAAGTCATAGAGAAACAGGTTAAAAAGATCATCAAGTGGAAGAGCAAATTCAAACATTTAGGAGAGGTAAAAACATAGCAGAGCTTATCAATAGATTGTCCTATATTGTACTTGTACTATTCTAGAAAAATTGTCAATGTTGCCACACAAACTACCTCAGAAGATTTTGTCATAGAGATGGAAAATGCTAGGGCAGAGGAGAAAAGCTTAGTAGAAGATATCAAAGAGGCTGCAGAGCAAGCAGTTCAAAATACTGGTTTTGTATATGATGAAACATCAGGGCTGTATTATGATTGTACTAGTGGATATTATTATAATGCTGTAAGTATTTTCTGTTTTACTGAGGAATGAGATTTACAATCTCTTGTTGACATGTAGTTCATTCATGTGTTTGTTTTCATATTTTTCAGTGTTGTTTCAATTAAGATATATAAGTGATTTGGTTTACTATTCTCATTCCTGCCAATTAGAAAGATAGTTATAGTGTCACATGATGACCATTCACAACTTGAAAAAAATTGAGCAATGAGCAGCAAGCAGTAAAAGCACCAGAGATTATAAACCCAGCTTTAATGTCTGACTGATTTTCTATTTTGTACAGTCATACTGACAAAAATTCTGGGACAAGTTGCTCCTAGACTATTAAAAGGGTGTTCTTCAATAGACAACCAAAAATGACAACTTCTGACAACACCAATCTGTAAATATCTACACCACATGTCTAGGCTGGGGTAACATTGGTTGTCATGAATGACAAATTCAAGGACAAATTATTTAATATCTAAGTATGTTCTAAGTATCACTTTCAGTCATCCCATGTTGATTTTATTCAACAGTGCCTTGCACTATTTACTGATGTCTACTTTGCCCTCAATGAATTACTTTCCCATTAATGATATAAATTAATATTATATAACAACAACAAAATAGCCATCATATAATTTATTTAATTTATTGTTTTATAAAAAATGAACACAAGCTGGTCCACCAGGAATTGCCTCAGTTGTTTCTGCAAAACTTCCGGTTATGCTAGAAGCCAATGTCATCTTGATTGAGCCAATGACCTCAATTTTGATTACAAGATTTCATTTTCGTACGCATACGCATACTGTAACCTCCGACCATTGTTGAAGGAACCTTGAATAAATTATAACAGCTCTATGTTGTTCTTAATTTAAAAGTTACTATCTTTAGGAAAGTCGACTGTACTATGATTCTGCGAGTGGGATCTATTTTAGCTACAATGACACAACCCAATCCTATGAGTACCACTACCAAGTCGACCCTTCAGCTGTGACAGAAACAGAAAGTAAAACCACAATGATTAAGTCAAAAAGAAAAACCAGCAAATTTGAAAAGAAAAATACAAAAGTAAGTGGAATTATTTATTGTTTAGTCTCTAATGTAATCATTTCTATTTTGAGAAATATTGGTAGGTACCGACTATTATCATAAATATAAAATATAGTTTTTAACACTAAACTCTAATTTGATTTATTTTTCAGGTAAACAGCTTCTACAATATGGAAATCCTTACAAGTTCTTTGAATAATATGAATATATCCAGTTACGTGGCCAGTACGTATTGTCAAGTAACGCTCATGTTATTTGCAGGAGTCCAAGAGAAGATGGAAAGATGAGCAAATCCAGGACGACTTGGAGGAAGGGGAATGTTCGAAGGCTTCCTCCACCAATTGCGATGAGGATGGGAGCGTGTCTGACTCTAGTGGTACTGGCGGTAGTGATAATTGAGTATGTCCTCTGAGCAAATTTGGTTTGTTGCTCAGGGTTGGCATTCTCAATTTCTTTCGCAGTCTTCATTATTTCTTCACTTCGGTTTCATCCAGATCTAACAAAGCAGTGGCCGCCTTGTATGCGCATGATTGTCGAGTCTACAGAAATTCCCAATATCAAACCAGGAACATTGTATATCATCACCTGCGACGGGGGTACTATAGGCCGCGAGGGAACCACCCATTCGATTTGTTTGCCAGATATTAATGTCAGCAAGCACCATTTGAAAGTCAGTTATGAGTCTGAGGCAGCCAAATACATGGTGGTGGATCTCGAATCGAGGAATGGGACATTGTTAAATGGGAAGAGAATCTCCAGCTCGAAATAAGAAAGTGAACCTGCAGAGGTTGTTGATGGTAGTAAGCTGCCGCTGGGGTCGATAACTTTATTGTGCCATATACATGAAGGGAGTCAGACTTGTGGACATTGCGAGCCAGGATAGCTGCTCGAGGAGGAAAAAGGCAAGTGACATAATTTGTAGTCGGTTCAGTTTGTGCAAAAAGATGGAACTATGAAAATATTGTTTATATTTGGGTTGTTCCGGTGCAGTGAACATCTTGAACTAACAATTACTTTAAATATCTGGATAAAAAACAGATTATACATATATTGTCTAGCTGTTACAATTTTGAGGTTTAGAACAATGGGCCTTCTTTGTAACCAACCAGTAATATTTCGCTTGGTAATTTTCAATTTTGAGTACAAATTGTGATAACAAATCAAAGCAGGCAAAACTATAAAAGTTGATTCTAAAACAGCTGAAAATCGACCACTGAAAAGGTCTATTTGTGAAATTATTGAGGCAGTGGCACTTTCGTTTGTGGGAGGGGAACAAGGCAAGTGGATAATTGATCGGAATGGGACGTTTGCAATACCTTAAAAACGTACTTCCATTGAAATAAGCCTCAAAAGTGTTTTTATTTTAAATAGTCAAAAAGGTCGGTTCTAAAAGTGCCTAAAAATTGACCATCGAAGGGGTCTATCTGCAAAAATATTGCACCTATCTGTGAGTGAGATGGGAAAGAGGAGAGATGTCTTCTAAAGCCATAAGTGGCTAAAGTTTGAAATTGAAACATCATGATAATTAAAAAAAAAATGAAGAAATTCAAATTTAAGATATTATCTATTTATCTATACTAATAAAAAATACAATCTACATATCAATTTTTTGAAAACGTTGTCTACATTATACTTATACCTAAACTAAAATTTAATTTACTTTTACATTATTTCTTTTGGCTCTTCTGCGCTTCAGCTTCTTTCCACTGTTTTATAAACCGTATAAAATTTCTTCTTAGAACAGCGTCTCTGAGATTTTTCTTAAAATCGCACTTCAGGATTTCGGGTTTAGGTTTTTTCTTACCCGGCGTCTGCTCCTGCTCTGTCCCTGTACTCCCTGGCTTCTCTTTTTTGTCTTTGTCATTACCCGGCACGAAAGGCTTTTCATTGACTGTGAATTTTTTTTTATTCTTTGGATGTTTATGTCTGCCAATTCTCTTCACTACAGTCTTGTCCTTCTTAGTGACCACTTTTTGAGGGCATTCGCTCGTCTTGCATTTCCATATTATTTGGTTGCCGTTAGGGTTTTTGCAGTGCAAGCGGTAGTCAAAAATACTTATTTTATCAGAAGCGTCCATGCTGTCTTGTTGATCAGTCAGTGGGTGGCAGTGAACTGAGCCTGGATGGCGTGGCCAGGTCAATCAGCGAATGGAGAAGAGGTAATGCGTTTCTGACAGTCGCCAGTCTTTTCGTCGGTCTGTGATTGGTGTTGGTGACCAATACACGGTGAAAGACTAGTAAATAACAGAACTTCACCCGAATACCCGATAACAGCGTTCCACAAGGGATTTGTAGTTATCAGCCACGAACCGCTTTTATTCAACTCCTAAGCTGAACTGACCCGTTTCTTTAAAACTTAGAATTCTGTCTGCCTAATTACGGAAATTTGTAGGTAGACCAAAGGCATGACTAGTGAAGAGATCTTTCTAAGTAAATTGAAGCAATGAGTTTGTGTTTATTTGGTACTTCTTTACAACAGAAATTAATAACACCGCAACCCCATAAACATAAATCTTTTATTGCCCTAAATGACCCTGCCTTTTTATATATCTAGACTTAATAAAAGGTAACTACCTGTATTGGCAAGGGTGGATGCAAATAATGCTGGTTAACAAAATATAGGGTGCAAAAGAAAGAAAAGTTTCAAAATTGGTTTTCTTCTCTTGCATAAAATTTCTTTGCTACAAAATTTCAATCATTAATTTTTAATATGATAGGTTATGTGGGAACAGGATCAGGACATGACGAAGACAACTATTTGAATTAGTCTACGTTTCGCGGATATAGGGGGTCCGGCAAAAAGTATTGCCCATTTTTAACGAGCTATAAAAATTTATTAACTTCAATAAACTTAAATAACAAAACAAATTGCTGAAGATAAAGGACGGGAGATTCTTATGCTTTGAAAATGGAGTCTGGCAAATGGCCGCCGTCTCGAACGATGCATTCTTCCAAATTCTTAATAAATCTTTGCTACAGCGCGAAGAATAGGCCTTAAAAAGGATTCACTTCATTTCTTATGTTAGCCTTCAGTTCTTCAAGGTTCCTAGACTCATTATAAGTACATTTATTTTTTTAAAAACCCCAAAGAAAAAAATTAGGAGCCGATAGGTCTGGGGACCGAGCAAGCCAAGGAAATTTGTCATTCCTTGGCTTGCTCTTCATTTCTTGAAATCAATCTTTCTTGAAAAGCATCCCTTAAAATAGCCATACTGATTCTCGCAGTATGGCTTGTTGCGCCATCTTGCTGGAACCAACATTCTCTTAGCTCGTCTTGAATTGCTGGTAAATAGAACATTTGCAGCATTTCTGCATAGCGCGGAGCAGTAGCGGTTACAGTCGCACCATTCTCCTCAAAGAAATATACGGCCCGATAATTTTGGAAGAGGATATGGCACACCAGACGGTTACCTTTGAACTATGTAAAGGTCGTTGGTGGATTTCACGAGGATTATTTTCAGCCCAATAACTGCAATTTTGCTTGTTCACATTACCGTGAGGGTAGAAATATGCTTCGTCGCTCATGTAAAGGTAATTTTCTTTACTTTGATGATTTTCTCCAAAATTCATAAAATTTCGGCAAAATTGAAGTCTATTAATTTTATCTTATGTACTTACTTCTTGAACTACAGCAACTTTATATGGGTGAAATTTCATTGTCTTCAACATTCTTTTCATGCTCCTGTCGGTCAAATTAAGAGCTGCAGCATGCCGAACATTAGATCTTGTTGGGCTACGAGTTACAGCGGCTCTAACTCTCTCTTGGTTTCGGTCAGTGCGAGCAGATCTTGGTCTTCCGCTGGATTTTTTATCCAAAACTGATCCGCGTTCTTCCCATCTACAGTACCAGTATATGATGCTTTTACGTTGAGGGCATCGGCGAATGTTAAAATGGAAATTGTCTTTGAACAACAATTGAAGAAAACTGGATATATAAAGCGTTCCATAAAGTTTTTCCAAAGGCTATTATTTGAATGACCCCTATATAATTTTTGAACTGTGTCAATGTTAATGGTTATGTTATAAAAACCGTAAAGGAAAGATTCCGCCAAAAACGCGACATACTAGTTATCCATAAACTGATTTGCCAAAAATGTGATTGACAAGATTTTAACCAGTAAATTAAAAGCAGGTGAAGGTAAATGCCAATAACAACTTCCCTACAAGTTGTTATGATGGTTAATGTATAGTTTCACTTTAATATCTGCCATCAGTTTGACTTTGAGTAAATCAAATTAATTTCTTCGACGTTGCTCGCATTATATTAAACAGCTTATAAATTTTCTCAAAATCACTCAGTAGCTAGCACATTTAAGAAGAAGAGTTTTAATTTCTGTGCCGAACTATCCCTTGGAAAGAAGCCTAGTGTTCTGAGGCAGAGCATTGTACCGACCATATCCGAAGTGCAGATAAACACTGTTCCTGGTCAAAGTTTGAGGGCAGTATGAATGCATTTTATGTGCACCTTGTTTGATAGCATTAGTATGTCCCTCCCTTTTTGTAGATTTCTACAGTGAAGAAATGTTAACGTTTTGTAAAAGAACTAATATACAGTGAGTAGATAACTGCGAAGATACTTTTAATAGAAACAATTTATAAATTATTTGGACGATATGCACGAATGCAATTGGGACAATTGGGGCACTCGTGCACTGCGTGCACTCGTGCTTTTTTCTGATCCAAATTGCATGAATTGCATATCGGTCTAAAATTACCTATAATTTCCAATGCACGAGTTATATTCGAAGGAGAATTTCATGAACAAAATAATTAAAAACTCTTGCGACATTTGCGACACCCCTATAGGTATTTTGATTCGAATCAATGTCAGAAAACTTATTGCGGGGCCAGATGGTATGACTATAGATTAAATATAAATTAATTTGCATGGTTTATGCTATGACATTGAGCCAGTTACTTTTCATTTGACTTTGACAGAAAAATTATCGGGGGTAATACCACAAGAGCTTTAAAATTACCGATAATTTTTCACGAGTGCATGCTTTCCATAATTTCACGAGTCCTTTAGGACGAGTGAAATTTGCAAGGAAAACATGCCAGAGTGAAAAATTACCTGGTTCATTTTAAAGCTCGAGCGGTATTTAGTGAGATTATTGCTCGAATCTATTAAGAAATAAATAAGTAGTGATAGAATATTCGGACATCACCTTAAATAAGTCAGTCAGACAACGACATTGATTAAGGTTTTATGGTTGATTCCATGACAACGTGAAATTACCGCTGTAATTTTTTAGAAAATTTTCAAATTACCGCTTATTAATACCTGTTTTGCTGCATAGCAATAATATGGATGAGTGGAATAATCGCGATAATTTTTCTGTTGTTGAATATTACTATGGTTACAATTGTTCTATAACAATAGAATATTGGACAAATATTGAATAACAGGTGGTGAATGAAATTCTCACTATCAAAAAAATAAAATGAGTTTGCCGGACCCAGCTATTTCTGCATCTTCAGGACGAATTCGGTTTGCCTTCCTTTTAGGCTTCTGCCACTTTAGTACAGCAGAACCTGGAGTAACCATATTTTGATCTCAGCTTCTCCTTCGGAGGTTGCTGATCATCTATCCTATTCTAACTTTAGAGGCAGCTGTCCGAAATAGTTCGAGTTCGACAGATGAGAGGTCAAACCAGTCTCGCAGGTTACGGGGCCAGGAAATTCTACGTCGACTGACGCGTCTGCGCCCCACGATCTTCCCCTGCATGATGAGCTGCCGAATTCCATATTTTGAATTACGCATAACATGCCCAAGAAACTCTAGTTTTCTTCTCTTAATTGTGAAAAGAATTTCCGTTTCCTTATCCAATCTTTCCAGAACTCGTTTGTTCGTAATGCGGTCCATCCAGCAGATCTTTAACATTCGGCGGTACACCCACCACTCAAACGATTCCAGTCTCTTCGATGTTTCCTTGTTCAGTGTCTGTCCTTCCATCTTTGAAGACCATATAACAATACTTGCTACGTCTTTCCAGCAATACTGGAACGACGTAACACCGCACCATTCTCACTCTCAAAGTCAAAGATCGATCTCGGGCTGTCAGCAGTTTTCTGTTTCATAAATGTTGTCCTCGCTTTCTCAATTCTTGACAAGATTTCTTGTTTGTGTGCAACATTTTCATTTATCATAGTTGCTAGGTATTTGAAGTGATGAACTTGCTCAACCGTTTTATTGCGTGTAGCTGACTTTGATATTAGCTGACCACTGATTTTCCTTTTGGATATTTCGAAACTATAAAAGTTGATTCCAAAACAGCTGAAAATCGACCACTAAAAAGGTCTATTTGTGAAGTTATTGAGGTAGTGGCACTTTCGTTTGTGGGAGGGCAACAAGGCAAGTGGATAATTGATCGGAATGGGACTTTTGCAATACCTTAAAAACGTAATTCGATTGAAATAAGCCTCAAAAGTGTTTTTATTTTAAATAGCAAAAAAGGTCGATTCTAAAAGTGCCTAAAAATCGACCACCGAAGAGGTCTATCTGCAAAAATATTGCACCTATCTGTCAGTGAGATGGGAAAGAGGACATTAAAAGAAAAAAAGGATAAAACAATTAGATTTCTTCTAAAGCTATAAGTGGCTAAAGTTTGAAATTGAAACATCTATAGAGTTAAAAGAAACACCAGCTGAAAGGATAGGAAGGTACTAAGTAAGCCAGGATGTCATATTATAATTATCATTAAAAAGCTTCGGATAGTAGTTGCTCTTAGGAAAAAGTTTTTTTTTCCATAAATGATGGATTGCCGATAATTAAAAAAAAATCAAAAAATGCAAATTTAAGATATTATCTATTTATCTATAGTAATAAAAAATACAATCTACATATCAATTTTTTTAAAACGTCGTCCACATTATACTTATACCTAAACTAAAATTTTATTTACTTTTACATTATTTCTTTTGGTTCTTGTCTCTTCGTCAAGTCTAGCTAACAAGGTATGGAATGTGTTGCCAGTTTACCAAAAGTCCCTTTTCCACTTGAATGATCCTTTTTTTGCGATTGTCTTACTATATACACATATTCTTCTCACAAGCTCATTTTTTTCTGTGTAATAATAATCCTGAATTGTATTTCACATATTTTATACTTGTAACATTGTGAAATTTATGCACTTACCTTATTTGGGGTAATTATGGTTTTCGCCCATTAGGTCAGAGTTTTATTGTGTACCTAGTTCAGTGATTTCCAATATCACCTTGGTTATCGGCCCTTTTTGACTGAGAATGTATTGCCTTCTATTACGTTCTGTTTCATGATGCCTGAGTTTACCTTTCTGGGTTGAGAAGAGTGTGGACAGCCCGGCATTAGCTCCCATTGTTTTATAAGTGGAAGGTGTCGCCTGTTCGCTGGAATTTCAAGCTGAGTTTTCCCGTTTGGGGACCCTTTCATGATGGTACCTACCTCTATTTTTTATTGTTTTCCTGGGCTTGGAGGATCTGAGGATTGTGGTGAAATTGCCATTGCCAATCGGCCAGGAGTGTGTGTTTCCATCGTTATTGTAGGTTTTCTGTAAATTTGGATTGGGGGTTCGTTTGCTTATGTTTATGTTTATGCAAAATTACCAAAATAGTGTCACTGTCACTTAGCCATCACTCATTAGTGACAATTGCGAAGTTCGGTAATTACATCCGAGCGCCCTGGACATAGACCATCTTCCCACATCTTAGCGAGCTAGAGCGAGAGAGACTCATATTCCGAGCGATATCGGCGAAGCTCCCGACAGCGTTCCCTTCGATGGATGGCGCCGTCTGTCATCGTCCAATTCTCCCATACCGTATTCTGACGTCACCAGAGTACTAAAAGGTACTTATTGTCAGTTTTGATTTCGTGGAGATTGATGTTACGTTCCTTGAGGTCGGACTAATTGGCCATTACTAATGGGATACTTCTTCCTGTTTTGCTGTTCCGCATTTCTTCTGTCTCCTTTTTTTACTATTGTCACGAAATAAAAATTGATGATGGGGGTTTATGTTTAAAACTGATAGAGATTGGGACTATTTATTGTAGAATATTACTATATTTCGACTGGGCGTTAATTTACGCTTTAAATCTCTAAACTTTAAATGGGTACCGGGTCGTCGTTACCTCCCCCGAAGGGTCCTATGCTGATTTTCTCACTGAATGGGGGCTTTCAAAAATATGGGGGGTTTATATTTAAAATAAGAAGATGGGATTCAAGTAAACTTCTATTTTCTGTGCCTTAAAATTACCCTACTACTTAACTGAAATGACTAATATGAAAACAAACACCGTTATAACAAAAGGGTCTTACCTAGGTCAAGTGTAGAGAAGGACCGTATCGTGCCAACCAATTTAACGTACTTCAGGGGTACTCCTATGCGTACCCGTGGCTTCTCTTAGGACAACAAGGACTTCTAGGACAACTTTCTTCTTTGTACTCGGTCGATAACAAATTTTGGGAAAACACTTAATTACTCTTCGACGGGTGGTCGTTCGTCTATCTGACGTAACGCCCCCAAAAGGATCAACCCGAACTTCAAAAGAATCTTGGAGTCTTGCCTACGTGCAAGCCACCGAGCAAGTCCTCGTTGCTGGCTCAAAAATCCTCGAGCTTACTTCTCTTTTCGTCAGCACTTTTTTCCAATGCATTGCAACGTTCTTTTCCATGACGTCAATCAGCGGTTCGAAGTACCCAGTTGTTGAACAAATTTACGATCTATGATTTATAAATTTGGGTCAACTATTCCTTGGTTACTAAACCGGTCATCGGCCGACCATTTCTAAGGACGCTGCAATTTTATGTCTTTTTGCTTCTTTGTGACATCCCCCCCTTTTAGAAAAAACTGGTCCCCAGTTTTGAAAATCGATCCACCAAAAAATTTCTGTCCCTGAATTAAACGAAATGTGGTCCTTCTCTACCTTGTTATGTTACCTGAACTAACTTAAAAGCTAACAATTTTAATCGCCAGAACTCAAAATGTTCATCGTCATTACCAACTTCAAAACAGTAAAAAACAAATTAATAAAAGTTCAAAAAAAAGATATCAAATGAGATATAGTCTAAATACCTATTTAGATACATAAAACTTCAACTACCGATCTATAAAAAAACGATTCCAAATGTAGATAAGATAATGAAAATATTTTGAAGTATCGAACTAAATAGAGTGTATCTCTAATAATTAACAGAGTTTGATTTTCAGAATGTGTTAACCAAAATTTACTAAACTGTCGATCTAAATTAATAACCCTGCATGTTCCCTCACAAGTACTAGTCCAATTATCCGATTGCTTGCTCACACTTACACTGCCCCATCTGCGCTAGCTGCATCCCTGGATTGCCCCTAATCGTTGATGCTGCTTCCAAGACCGGTTTTAACTATCGATCTTCTTCTGGTATGTCGGCTGCTACCTCGCGGCCTAGTTGAGCTATTGCCGATCGATGGGTTGACCATTGAGCCCAGCATCCCTTTGTTTTTGACTGTAAAGGGACCTGCTCTTTGGTTCGTCTGCCCAGGACTTCGGCTTTGGCTAGCTCTCTCCGTTGTAGCTCTGACAAGTTTGTGTCTTGGGGGTGGCTTGGGTTCCAGCTCTGGTGCTCTTGGTGCAGTGGTTTGTGTGGCTTACATCATAGCGTCCATGGGAACATGCAAAAAGATCTGTGTTAGTATTTGATTTCTAGCTCAATATCTTTTATACTATTTTACATCTAACTTATTTTCCTTTACTTTTAACAAAAAAAAAAAAAAAAATCCTAAAAATGTATTTTTACTCTCCCCTTTTCCTAACGCAAACTAAACATGTTATTTAACCTACTTAGTCCTAGCAAAATAATTCTTTAGCTTGACTCGCCCGAAATATGCAGGCCCATCAGTTGTTTTACTAAATTCTAAGAGGGTTCACTATGCTCTAGAATGTGAATTTATCGTACTATGACTCCAACTTGATGGTGTCGATAAGATTTACTTTGCTGAACCAATTTCTTTTTCTTCCTTATTACCATATTATTGTACCTGTATTGTTCGTCGTATCGCTTTTAGCTGTACGTCGAAAAATACTAGATCGTACTCCGCCGTTTTTTTTTCTCTACTTTAAACCGGGCTTCTTTTGTTCCCGAAAAAAATATAGTTCTGTCTGTTGTATGTTTGTCTGTTTAGCGGGGGATCTGGGGATATAGGGCTTTGTGGTTGTCGTAGTGAGTATCGATTCGTTCAGGTAGGGGTATGCTAAGTTTAGTTCTAGTACCATTTACGAATGTACGGTTAGCTCCATCATGTCTGTTAGTCAGTTGAACTGTGGCAACGTTTGAGGGTCCCCTCCCCGTTTTTTTCCTTCTTCCAGTTTGTAGCACCAACTGTGCTTCCTGTGGCCCCTTTGCTTTTTCCTTCTGTGTCCCTATAATTTCTAAGAAAAAATGTTACCTCTTTTTCTTCTGTTTTCTAACTTCTGGTCCCTGATTCGCTTCTGAATTCATTTTGATAATATCTTTAACCTATTTCAGCGCTCTCTTTTTGGAGGCGTTTGATTTCGTAACTTATACTTAGCAAATTGTTTGTCCTCTCGATTAATTATTTTTTCCTAATTTAGTTATTTTCCTTAAATATCTATCTACTCCTAAGCCTGAGCCGAACCTTCTACGATAGACGCCTGAAGCTATACTCAGCGCAGTGTTAGCTCCTTTTGTTTGCCTAGCTTTATGTAAATCTCCCTGTGGAGCCCCTTTTTATTTTATATATGCTAATCTTCTAATTTAAAGTTCATAACTATCCCAACTACTATACTATCCCCGCTTTTCTTCCTTCACTAGTTTACCTGTTTTTGAATTTAATCTTGCTCTATTTCTTATTTTCCCTTCTTGCTCTATTAAGCTAAATGAATGTTTAGATTCTTCTTTCTTAGCTTTTGAGGGTAAGTCGAGGTTTTTCCTCGTTTTATTTCTACGTCTAACGATCGCTATTTCTATTCCTATTCTATCGGCACCCCTTCGCTTTTTTTTTTTAAGTTTTTATCCTATTTTACTGATATTTCTATCGTTTACGTCTTTTAGCAATAACTCTATTTTCTAGTTTTCCTACCGACTTCTCGCATAATTTGATTGACTGTGGTGGTTCCACTCGTGTTTTCCCTATTTTGATTTTAGTTTCCTGGTAGCAGTCTCTCTTTCTGGACTATCATAGTTCTATTTTCGCTTCTTTTCCTTACTCGATATAAATGCTCCTCTAATAGATCGACTACTACGAACTCTCCTTCCCATCGTGGGTGCCACATTGTACTACCATCGCTTAAGATTTCCTCAAACGGTATTAGGACTCTCACCTTGTCCCCTACTTTAATTTTTCGGTCCATCTCCTCGTCTGTATTGCTGGAATCCTTGTAGTTTACGAGCCATCCCAGGCATGTGCCCTTTGCCAGTTCCACGTCTGTACCTTTTGTTATTCTTAACTCTAAGTACGATCTATCCCTTCTCACAAAGGGGTATCTGGAAATGCCTATATTGCCTAGATACGTCATTTCCTCATCTGTTAGAGGAACAAATTCACCGCCACAAATCTTATTTTCATCTATTTTTCCTTTACGTCTTAGGGCTAATTCTACTTCAAGTGGTTCGCCTTCTTTAATTGTACATCTTTTTGCTGCACATACTTCTATTATCTCGTGTTCTCCATTGTCTTCTAGTACTAAACAATTTTCCTCTGTTACTTCGGGATCCCATGCCTCTGTGCTAGTTCCATTTCTTTTTGTACGACTTTGTCTGGATTCGCGTCGGGTTGCCTCCTCATCTTCTCCATTTCCTATCTCTCCTGGGGTCCAGGGGTCGTAATAAGGCAAAATGCGGCTTATGTGTACTATGTCAGTTTTTGCGCTGGCACTTTTGCCTTTTCTTATTTTATAATCTACTTCGCCGACTTTTTGTTCAATATAGTACGGCCCAAAGTAACGCAGTAAAAGTTTTTCGCTTCTCCCTTTTTTCCTAATAGGGATAAAGACTTTCACTTGGTCTCCTACATTAAATTCTAACGGTGTGTGTTTCTCGTCGTAAATCCTTTTGTCTACTTTTTGCTTAGCCAGTATATTTTCTATCGCTATACTGCGTACTGCTAATGCCCTCTGTCTAATTTCCTCGGCGCTCGTTTTACACTCCGTGTCGAGTAAATGTGCCTCCGTTGGCAAAACTGGGTGTCTTCCGTACACCAGTTCGAAAGGTGAGAATTTTGTCGTGTCTTGTAGTGCTGTATTATATGCAAAAGTTACCAGGGGTAGATAGCTGCACCAATCGGTCTGTTCGGTATTTGTATAAACCGCGCACATATCTGCTAGAGTTTTATTGAATCTCTCTGTCAGTCCATTGCATGATGGGTGATAACTTGTGGTAAATCTACTTTGAGTCCCCATTAGTTTTAAAATTTCCTGCACGAGGTCTGATTGAAAAGTTTTTCCTCTATCGCTCACTAAGGTGGCCGGTGCCCCGTGTCTTGTTATTATGTTTTCAACAATGAATTTTGCGACGGCCTCGGCCTTTCCGTTGGGTAATGCCCGGGTTTCTACGTATCGGGTTGCATAGCACGTTGCAACGCATATCATCACTTTGCCTGTTTTGCTTTTTCTAAAAGGGCCAAGTAAGTCAATTCCTATTTTTTGGAATGGCAATCCGATTTCTATAGGCTGTAAGTTTCCGCCTGGTTTTGCTTTTGTGCCCTTTCTAGCTTGGCAATCAGGGCATCCTCTTACGAATCTGGTGATGTCTTTTTGTAAACTGTCCCAGTAGTATCTATTTCTTATTTTGTCGACAGTTTTCGTTAGTCCTAAGTGTCCAGATATAGGGTCTGAGTGCAGTTGGAACATAATTTCTCCTATTAGGTCCTTCGGTATTACTAAGAGTAGTTCTCGTCCATTAAGTGACATATTTTCCTTGTATAACAACCCATTTCTCACCTGGAATTGTCTCATCCTTTTAGCTCTTCCAATGGGCAAGTTATCTTTGTTATTTAAGTCCTCGATAATTTTTCCAATAATTTGATCTTCCCTCTGGCTTTGTTTAAGCTTCTCCATTTTACTTTCTGGTAGATTATTCCTATCGTCGTTATCTGTTGATATAGCTCCATTCTCCCATTCTAATAGGTATGTGGGTACGTCGTCAATGTTTCTTACTTTTCTCGCTTTTCCTGTCTGTTCCACGGGGTTACGCGAAAGGCAGTCTGCATCTCTGTTCTCGCATCCTTTGCGGTGTGTTATTGTGTAATCGAATTCAGACAGTTTTAAACTCCACCTTATTAATCTTCCTGAGTTTTTAATGCTTTTGAACCAACACAGCGCGCTATGATCTGTTATTATCTTTATTTTTCTGCCCCAAATATAGTGCCTCAAATATTCTAAACAGTATATTACTGCCAAGCCTTCCAGTTCGGATATGGTGTAATTTTTCTCATTCTTGTTTAAGCTTCGACTGACGTATGCTATTGGGTGCGGTACTCCCTCGTTGTCTTCTTGCAATAATACTCCCCCAATTCCTATAGTACACGCGTCTACATGCAGAATGGTGTCCTTGTTTGGGTTGAAATGATGTAATACTGGTGAGGATAATAGTTTCTCTTTCAATAGGTTAAATGCTTCCTCTTGCTCGTGTCCCCAATAATACTTTATGTCTTTCCTTGTTAGTTCGTGTAGTGGGCGGGCTATTTTTGAGTAATTTTTGATAAATTTTCTATAAAAATTTGTCATCCCCAAAAATGATTGTACGTCTTTCACTTTTTTCGGTTGCGGGAAGAGCGATATTGCCTCTAAATTTGACTCATCCGGCTGTATGCCTATCGTGTTTACTTTGTGGCCTAGTATCTTTAGTTCTGTTTGCAAATATTCGCATTTGCTCGGTTTTAGTGTAAGTCCGGCCTCTCTTAGCCTCTGAAAGACTGCTCTTAATTTTCTGAGATGCTCTTCTGGTGTTTTTGAGAAAATTATTATATCATCTAAGTAAATTAATACATCTGTCCATTTCATTCCTTCAAACACTTTGTCAGCTAGAGACTGGAATGTGTTGGGTGCTGTACAGAGACCAAACGGCAATACTTCAAATCTGTATGATTTAAGTCCTTGTGCTACAAATGCGGTGTAGTCTTTGCTGGCCTCGTCTAGTTCTACTTGCCAATATCCACTAAAAAGGTCGAGGGTTGTAAATAAGGTGCTACCTCCTAAGTATGACATTATGTCGTCGATGTTCGGAATGGGGTAGTTGCTTCGCTTTGTAACGGAGTTTAACTTTCTGTAATCGACACAAAATCTTGTACTGCCATCTTTCTTTCTCACTAGTACTATCGGTGATGCCCATGGTGAATGGCATGGCGTGATAATTTTATTTTGCTCCATTTCTTTTATTTGTTCCGCTATTATCTCTCGTTCTTTTTGACTGACTCTATATGGTTGGCTTTTGATAGGCGTTTCGTCGTTCAGCTCTATTTTATGTTTCACTAATTTTGTGCGGCCCATATCCTTTGTAGTTTTCGCAAATACGTCTTTGTATTCATTTAATAGTTTCAGTAGTTCTCGTTTCACTTTTCCGTCACTAAGGTGTTCTACTTCGTGGTCTGCTTCTTGAATTTCGCTATTTTGCTCTTCGTTTTCTTCCAAGTATAGTAGCATTATCTCATCGTTTTCTTGTATCCTTTCCTTCATGATATAGCCCAGGGTTGTGCATTTATTTAACATTATCGGTAGTGGGCTCCTCGATTTAATGTTTATCATAGTTCTTAGTCCGGACCTGTATGGCCCGCTAGTTGTGTAAAATTTCTTAGCTAAGAATATGTCCTCTTTAGGTATAAATTCAGTGATGTTTATACTGCGGGGGTCATGTTTCTCTGTGGCGTCTATTTTTAACTCGACGGCGATTTCCTTTCTGGGTTGAATAATATAATTTGCTGCCAATCGCAGTTTTGCGATGATACCTGAATCGTTTTTGGTACTTTCGGTTTCTGACATGTCCCATTTTTCCTCAATTTCCGGTGTTTCGTTCTTCAAAGTTTTTGACCTTCGGATCATATCTGCTAGCTCTCTCTCCTCCATTTCATTTTGCTCTATAGCCTTATCGGTGTTGGTCCTTCTTTTCTGTCTCTGCTCTTTTTTTGGGTTCCAGGTGCACACTAATATCTCGATGTCTGTCTCTGCAAAAATGTATTTTACCATTTCTGACACTATGTCCCATTGAAGCTTGTCTAGGCCGCAACCTAATCTTGGCATCGCCAGCTTTTTCTGTTGATTAGTCTGTAAGTGGTTCTTTAGTTCGCAAAGAGATTTATAGAGGTGTTCGTAATTTGGTTTGTGGTGTGCTTGTTCTTTAGTTACCAGGTAGTACAATAATCTGCCTTTACTTTTAAGAACAGCTAGTCCTCCCGTCTCTTCTTTTTGTGCACGTAGGAGTGTAACGTTGCCAAATCTTTCTTTAAATTCCCTTGCGATACCTCTATTCATAGCCAAGGTACGGTCTACACAATGGCACAACGCGTAGTCCTCTCCTGTCGAAAAAATATCGATTTCTCGTTCTTCTATGACCTTTGAACTACTGAGTTTTTGCTTTTTTAATTTTTCCCAAAATAAAGCGTACTCTTTGGCGTGTGTAGGCTTTTTCCTTTCTATCTTCTTTTCCATTTTATTTTCATTTCTCTTGTTTGTCATCTTGTTGAAGTTATTCGTAATTGATCTCTGGCATTCTTCGTAGTACATTTGTTTATAGTTTAATCCATGTGGTTTGCGATTATAGGTTTCTTCATGTATCAACCCTACTTGATTTCTGCGTGTATGTGGTTCCAACTTTGCTAATTTTATTTCCTGCTTTCCTTGCTGTGTAGTTACAGTCAGCTTATTGGTACCTAGATCTATGTTAGCTTTCACTGAGTTCAAGAATTCCATTCCTAAGATTAACGGGTATGGAGAGTTTTCGATCACTCGTGCCTCGCATCTAATTTGGACTGCTCCGATTTCCAATGTAAAGTTTGACTTTCCTAGTACTGGTATGCGATGGCCTCCGGCTGATATCAAATATCCCATATTCCTGTTGCGGTTTATGTTATGCGCTATGTCCTTTCTTATAACATTTTTCACACTTCCTGTATCTACAATCGCTTGCGTGTTCCTTCTATTATTTACTCTTACATCTAGCAGTAATGTAGTCAGTTCGGTAGTTCGTCTTTCGCTTCTAGCCCCATTTATCAAGGCGACCTGGGGAAACTTTAGTTTCGTCGCCCTGACCCATTTGGGCAGGCTGCTGCATAATGCCCTATTCCATTGCATGTATAACATCTTGGTCGATTGTCTCTAGTTCTTGTGTTAGGTAGTGTACTACTGCGCTCAAAAGTAGTCATTCTTGGCCGGTCGTATCTGTTTTCTCTCATTTCTTGTCTTTCTTGGGCCCTCTCACGTATGTTCTCTTGAGCCCTTTCGCCATATCTGCCTCTTCTATCTTCCTGTGGTGGTTGAAATTGATTACGGCTCGACTCCCTCGTGTAGGACTCATCTCTTTTTCTCGGGTAATGCTCTTGTCTTACGTTTGTCCTTCTGTAGTCCCTCGGTGGTCTAAAATTTGCCTCTCTTTCCATGTAGTCTGTTTGCCCTCTGTCTTCCTCATTAAATTGTATTCTTTGGCTTCTTGCCCTACTATCTTGTACTGGTATACCATCGATAGCCCTCGCAATCTGTTTTGCTTCTTCTAAGGTTCTTGGTCTTCTATTCGGGTTCGTAAAATAATAATACTCCGTTGCCGCTTGCTCGGAAAGTCCATTCTGAAAATAGTCTAAGAACAAATCTATGTCCATATCTTCATCGTACTGTGAATATAAATCTAATATCTCGTAGTAATACTCCAGTGTTTTCTCTGTTGGGCCCTGCCTGCGACTTTCTAGCCTTTTTTTGGCGTCCCATTTAGAGTTTTTTCCGCCCCACTCTTTCAGAAATGCGGCCTTTAAGTCGTCCCATGTGTCTTCTTTATTTTCTTCCTCTCGCGCGTACATTTTGTACCATGTGGCTGCGGCTCCCATTAAAAATGTCCCAAAATAAAATATTTTTAGCTTGTTTGGCCAGGCGTTTGCGGTTGCGCATCTCTCAAACTTGTTTATAAAACTATCTCCCGACTGTGTGCTTGGGTTGAATGTTTCTGGACTCATGAAACTTGGAACTGCCGGTACTGTGCCCTGTGGTGCTGATTGGCAATTTCCTAACGTAGCGTCCATCTCGCTTTTACCTATAAATACTTTCTCGTCCTCTGATTCTGAACTCTCTCTGTGGGTGTCGATTAATCTGCTCGTTTTTCTCTTATCGTTTTCTTCTCGATTTGTGTCTGTTGGTAGTTTTACAATCTCTACTACTGTCTTCTCTCCCTCTAGAATACTTAGATCGTTCGCTCTGTTTTCCTCCTCTATCTCTTGTTCGTTCTGTTTATCTTTTGTTTCCAGTTGATTTGACAGGGATCTCGTTATTCTTCTTGGTGTGTCTACGTTTGGGGTACTGGTGGACTCTTTTCTAGTCTCTAGGTGATTTTTTATCGTCGCTGTATTAAATGAAAATTCAGTGTTTTCTCCCGGCGGGGTTCTCGACAATTTTGGCGTTCGCTTGAACGCGGTTTCTTCTAGTTTCGTCGGTGTTAGTTTTATTTTCAAATTTAGATTTTTTGACATTGAATAAATTGTGAGTATCCGTATAGTAAATCCAAAAATATATAAGCGTGTTATGGTACTAAAGAAATATCAATTTGCAAGACATCATAAAACAAACAAAACCATCAAAATGGTGAGTTCTTGTAAAACCCTTAAAATTTGCGAGTAAATTCGAGGTTAGGTCCTTTTCAAAATTACTCGGTCCTGTCAAAATTACTGTCGAATAACGGAAAACACAAATTTACAACTGGATATTTGTACCTTTTGCCCTAAAATGCTCCGAGAGGACAAACACTGCTTTAATCAAAAGTTACTTGGTGGTTTAAGAAGCAACGCTCTGTATACTAGCTTGGTTCAAAATGGAAAACAAAAAAAAATAAGTTTATCAAAATTCTCGTCGTGTCAAACGAAATTAGTTTACACTTATATTAATTTGAAAGTCTCAAGAAAATTTAGAAAAAAAGAATATTTTACTTGCAGAATGTTTAAAAGAATGAGAGCTTCAGTTATACTTCATTTACATAAAATCAAATCAAAAGCAAAAATGATGGTAAAATGTATCGAAATATCGCGCTCTTTACCACACTAAAATTTTCTTTCTAAATTCGTTTTCCGAAACAATGGTGTTCCTTCCTACTACTTTACTGATGACATTGCGCAACTTTTACTAATAATTTCTGGTACGCTTTTCAATAAAAAATATTCCTATCCCTGCAAAGCTGAGTTATCTAGCTGACGCCCTACAACCAATAAAAATATTCTATTCTCCTATATTATATAAAAAAAGTACTAAAGCGAGACCACACCTCTAATAGGATTCCAAGAATTTTCTTTAGAACTCGTTATTGTTCAATACCCAAATTCTAAGTGGCGTATGATTACTCTGTTCTTAGTAGCTTTTCGCAATAACTAAAACAATAGGCCTGCCTCAAAAGAAAAAAATTAAATTACCACCTTTTATGACTTTTAAAAATGTTCGCAAAATTTCTACAAAGAATGTTGACCTGAGGAAATCTGACCTAATTAAATTATAAGGCAGTAGTTCATAGAAGTTACTTGACCCTGGTTCGTATTAAATTAATAAAAACACAAATAAAATAACAAATCAGCATATTTGCCTTCGGTTTGCGCTCTCCACCATGTCACGAAATAGAAAATATGGGGGTATATATTTAAATGATAAGAAGATGGGATTCAAGTAAACTTCTATTTTCTGTGCCTTAAAATTACCCTACTACTTAACTGAAATGACTAATATGAAAACAAACACCGTTATAACAAAAGGGTCTTACCTAGGTCAAGTGTAGAGAAGGACCGTATCGTGCCAACCAATTTAACGTACTTCAGGGGTACTCCTATGCGTACCCGTGGCTTCTCTTAGGACAACAAGGACTTCTAGGACAACTTTCTTCTTTGTACTCGGTCGATAACAAATTTTGGGAAAACACTTAATTACTCTTCGACGGGTGGTCGTTCGTCTATCTGACGTAACGCCCCCAAAAGGATCAACCCGAACTTCAAAAGAATCTTGGAGTCTTGCCTACGTGCAAGCCACCGAGCAAGTCCTCGTTGCTGGCTCAAAAATCCTCGAGCTTACTTCTCTTTTCGTCAGCACTTTTTTCCAATGCATTGCAACGTTCTTTTCCATGACGTCAATCAGCGGTTCGAAGTACCCAGTTGTTGAACAAATTTACGATCTATGATTTATAAATTTGGGTCAACTATTCCTTGGTTACTAAACCGGTCATCGGCCGACCATTTCTAAGGACGCTGCAATTTTATGTCTTTTTGCTTCTTTGTGACACTATTTTCAGCTGTTTGTTTTCGGCTACTCTTCGTGACGTCATCGTGGGACGAGCACGTGCATATTTGTTTGTGGCATTTTGGGCATCATTGCGGAAGGGTTATGAAGGTCACTCGTTGGTATAAAAGGGCAGGACATTGACTTTTGAGGTTTTTGATTCTGACTTCTGGTGCGTGAGCCAGAATCCCGTCGTGCTGGCCGTGATTTGCAAGTGTCCTCGTGGTCTACTTTGAGTGATTTTCATCTCAATACTCTTTGGAGGATCAAGACCAGGGCATATTCCAAATGGTAGTTGCTTTTTGAAGTTTTTCCGGATCCTCGTGGAGAGGATTATTGTCGATTTTCGTAGCTCTACCTTTACCTCTTGGAGGGATAAAAAGCAAGCCACGCCGCCAACGTCATCACCTTGCCCCGTTTGTCAACCTTGCAGGTATGTGTAACTCCATTTAATGGAATATTCTGTAGTTTTCCGTGCTAATTCACGTGTTTCTATAGGGGTTTTATTGTTGTGACGGGCTTCTGCTACGTCCACGTTTTTTTATTAACGGGCTTCTACGTTTGACGTTCTTCCGCCGTCCACGTGCCTTGTCGGCGCATTTTTGGAACATCCACGCCGTTCCTGGAGGCCTGCTCCTCATCAGAGACCTTCGGATAGCTGCTCTTCCGGACCACCCTGATCCGCGATAAGGGGATAGTTTAGAGTGAGAGCTTTCCAATTTGTTATGTTGTAAATGGGCGACGATAGTGGCTGAGCGTTGAACCGACTAGCGTAACTTTTTCTATCTTATCAATTTTAATTATTAACTTTACTTCTTGCCGTCACCATAACAATTTAAAGTAGTATTTTTTTTGATAGTATTGAGGCCCAAGTAAGCGATTCTTGTTATTTTTTTTTTTTTTTGATCAATTTTTATGACAATTTACTGAGTAGTAAGTTCTCTCAGATCTTCAATTTGTTTGTGCTTCACACACACTTTAATTTATTTATAAATAATTAACTTTTGCTAGGTATTGGACAGCACTACGTCTGTACAGTTACGAATCTTTTATGTACCGCACCCTTTATGTCTAGTACCGTATTGTGTTGTGTAATTTTGAGGACAGATATTGAGGGCTCGTGATTCCTCACTTTAGTATTTATCGTTATTAAGTAAATTTCAATTTTCAGGTATTTAAAGTTAGATTTGATCAGGTATTCAATAATCACTCTAACATTACAGCGTTAGTCATTAGTTGGTAAGCTACGGAAGCTACCCTGTGTAAGTTTATGGCCATAAACCCTGAGCTCCGTCCCTAATTAGTTGATTATTGAGAGCCGTATTGATTAGTAATAATTCATATTCATTAATACATAAAGTTCCTTCACCATATATTCCAGAATATTGCAATTACCATAAATTTTGTGTTTAATTGCTTAATAGCATTTCAAATTTTATTTGAATTGCTTTTCCTTAATTTGTTAACCAATCTATCAATAGAAACAGTGTTATTTGTCCTCAACCAATTTTGCTTTAATTTCATGCGGATTTTGACTGGTGCAGATAATTGAGATTTATAGTTTCTTATTTTCATTTGTCTATTAAAAGTAAATTTAAATCAGAGTAGTTAGGAAAGTGGTAGTGAAAGAGGGATATATTTCGTGATTGGTATATTCCTGTACGGCATAACATCCTTCTCAGGACCTGGCGTCTTCCGGAAATCACGTGGCGCCTATCGGGATATAAAATAATACAACTAATATCGTATTGAACCTACCCCATCTTCACTGTTGCTGGCGGCCCGCTAGTGCTCCTGCTCGATTACTTACTATTCACCTCCTTTCGCTCTTTCTGAAGTAAGGTATTAAGTAACGATTTTCTTTTAGTAAGTTCCAGAGATTCCAATTAACAAACAAGAACTAATCAGTGCTTAACATTCCCAATAACCCTTGATAGTAAATTAATATTATAAAATAAAAGCGTCACATACTTTATTTTCAGTGTGATGAAAAATCATGAAAAAAGGAAAATGTTTAAGTACAAAGATAACGTGCGTTCATTAAAAAAAAACCTCACTCAGGCCGTGGCATTAGATCAGTAAGTCTGAGATGACCTCATAAAAAGAATTGAAAATCGGAAATGTTATAAAATGTTCAGATTTTAATATGTTTTATAAACGTATCTTAGACAAGAGTTTTAATTCCATGGCTTGCTATGAGGTTTTTTATATACACTATAGAAACACTGTATTAAACTTTATATACATTTATATTCAGTGTAAATAAGTTAAACATTTACTTCATTGGCATAGATGAAGTTAGTAATTCCTCCCTATTATATATGCCTTCTACTGCTTACTCCTTCTGCTGGAAAGTAAGCAGAGGATCGAAAAATTAATAGAGGGAGCAGATGACTTAATCAATTAATAAGCATTCAGTGATCACATTATTATGTTAATTATGATTAAGCAGTCTTTTGATGAAATGTGCTCAAAACAATAAATTTTTATATTAAATTGAGAATTTTATTCGCCAATTCAATTGTTACATATTCAACATTAGAAAAATGTATCGGTGTTTTTCATTTGTTACAGGGTTGATAAACCTTGGTCTAAGTGAAGGTGAAAGAAAGTCTGTCATACTGGCTTCCAATTTCCTGGGGAAATTCTATCGGAAGTAGTGTAGTTTCCATCCTGCATTGAAACCCACAGTTTAAATTTGAAGATGAATGAAGACAAGAGCTTAAAAAAGGTCGCGCCACTTCTGCATGCTGAAGAATTGTACTGCTATGACGTCTATAAAACTCTTGGGTACCACTAGCCTATAAAAAGATATCTTCAATTGAGTAATGGTCAATGAAACAATACAACTATTTTATGGTAATCTGAAAAACAAAAAATGTGGATTTCTTCATTCAGAGGTTTAAGAAACATATGTTGAAGATATGTGATATTAAGGTTTGAAATGTTAGGCAAATTAAAAACACATAATTTATATATGCCATGTTTATTGGTGCACCAAAATCAAAATAAACGACATTGATTTTTTACTTATTTTACTTAAAAAAAAATGTATAAGTTACGTTTTCAACGTATAGATTATTGTAGTGTTATTTACAGTGTATTTGAGAAAGCAATTATCAATAATTCAAAAGGATCCTTCGATTAAGTTTTATTTCTTTGTAAAGCTATTAAAGTAAAATAAGGCGATTACATTTATTATTAGTTGAAACTGTTTCAAAACATACAAGGCTCAAAAAAATTATCTATGTTTTAACAATCTGTGCTTTGAAGTAGAACTAACATGATAATTATTTTCCATAAATTATCATTGTCATATTATATAATAAAAAAATCTTCCCAGTAGATGATCTATGGATTCATTAGATAGAAGGTCCTTTTTCCTGAGAAGTATTACAAGAGATCTCAAAGATTTTATACGGGTTTTAGACCTTCTTAACTATTTTGCCTTTGAAAATAGTGTGACGCTCTTGCGACGAACATATTTTGCCTTCTGCGATTCCTCCATGTCTATGGTTGTACACTCATCAAATTTCAATTTTGGACCTAGAGATTGATAGGTAATAAATATATTAACGGTCATACATTCCTCCAAAGCGATAAGGGCGGTCGGTTAATGAAAATATCTATTAAGACTTAGTGACTATTAACTGTGAAAATAAAACTTAACTATGAAAATAACTATTACGACTTATTCATGCTGGAGCAAAAAACTGACAGATATATTTTATATAATTTTAAATAGAGCATAAATAACTTTACATATCTCCATTATCTGACTGTATTGTCCGTATAAGTACCATATTTTAATTAGAAAGAGCAAATACCTTATTAAGGCGCTTGCTCTTTCTCGTTAAAATAAAAAATCGATTATTAATTGTTGCATATTAATTAATGCAGAGTTACAGGGAGATTCAGAGTCTGATATAAAAAATACAGGACTGTATCTAAAAAAAAATTGAAGAAATGTTGGTTGCATGAAAATGAAACGTCGGATTTTAAATTTGAATATACATATATTAAAATAATAAAAATACATATAGAAAATCACCATAATATCGAGGATCCCAACAAATTGGCAGAATTCTGTTCTCTTCTACACTGCGTCGTTAGTTTAGGTTTCTTTGTTGTGTTTTTCCAATTTAGTAAGAAATCGTATACCCGTCAAATACGTTTCTGGCCACTGAGCTTATCGCGAAAAGTTCACGTCCGCCGCTATTTTATTTCAAATTCCTGAGAAAACTAAGAATTTTAATTTTATTCTTCCTTAATTACTATTCAATTCGTTTTTTTTTTGCGTTTTGCAGGTTTTGTCGTAAACAATAAAACCTTGCTGGCATCCCCAAAAAATATTAAATTTTACGTTATTTAAATTAGCGACCTAAGGGACAATAGATCCTTTCCAAGAGTTGGGTCCCCCTTGCAGCGTGGTAAAAGAGATTTGGCGCAAGAAGATACGTTGGACTTAGAACATCCACGTAGTCGAATCCCCGCAGACACGGCGGCAACGGCAACACGGCAGCCGCGAACACAGCCGCCCCCACGCAACCACCGATTAAACGGATTATTATCATTATTAGCGGGGGGGACACTGCGCGACATTTGGAAGTCAATAAATCAAGTTTCTGGTTGATAAACTAAACACTGGTCAATTGATCAAAAACCTCAGACTGCACAAACCAACAAATTATTGCTTAAGGTGCATTTCTAATCAATTTGCAATTGAAGTGAAACTTCAGCACGCGTGCAGGATTGGAATTTATGCATTTTTAATGTTATGTCAAGCACAAATTGGTTTTTGTCTATCATACACATTAAGATGTTATTCCACAAAACATTATTTAGGTTATTCATTTATATTTGTCACTTAAAACTTAAATATATCTTTCTTAAAATGGAAAATTTGAATGAGAATATTGGGAACCCAATAAACGACAAATTTTTATTACAATGTGTATTAAATTATAAACCGCTATATGACAAAGCAGACAAAGGATACAAGTCTCTTGTTCAAAAAGAAAATTGTTGGGCGTCTGTAGCCCGATCTTTACAGACTTCAGGTAAATAGCAAAGTTTTAATTGTACGTTTGATTGCATAAGTAATATAATATAAAACTTCAATATATTTTAGTGCCTGTAGTGAAGTCTCGTTTTAAAGCTTTAAGGGAGAAGTACCGAAGGGTGGTTATTATAGAAGAAAAATTAAGCAGAAGTGGGGCAGCCGCACATTCAAGGCCAGATTGGCCGTTAAAAGGTTTTTTCAACTTTAGGTTAAAACACAGTCGGGAAGAGAAATAACCTACCACTTCAAATATTGAAACCGAAGAAGTTTTAAATCACGAACTCAACTCAAGCTTTAATTATGTTATCAGAAATACAGAAGGCAGCTGTGTGGAAGCAGCGTCTACTTAACAAGAGGCAGTACAATCTAAAGCCCTCTGGGAAGAGCTGGTTTTAAAAAGAAAGGGAGTGCGAGAAAACTTGACTACAGAGTCCAAAACTATTGATAGCATTTTAAGTGATGTTTCATCTGCAATAAGATCTATAAATCAAGGTGATCAAATTGTTAAGGATCAAACTGTTAAGACCTTCAACTGAAAATTATCCAGTTTAAAAGAGCTCTGCGAGCATAAGGTGTGATTATTTAGGTCATATTTAGGCTATCAGCTTTACTAAATGATAATTTTTCTTTTGGGTGGTTTTCAGTTTTATTATTATGTACAGTTTATGTATTAAATTAAGGCAATTGGATAAATAGAGAGGTAGAGACAAATTATAAATATTGGAAACGGAATATTTTCCAAACAAATAGGAACTACAACAGAGAGGACTACTTTTGTGTCACAAAACCTAAAAATATTAAAATAAGCAAATTAATTTTTTCTGTCAACATATTCCCACTGCCAGGGAGCCAGGCATGCTCCTGGAACACAAACATATTCTTTAAGGTAATTCCTAATTGCTAAGGCCGAAGAAGATGCATTTCGTGCCCCGAGCCGTAGAGGAATACTTTGTAAGGCAAGACTTTCTCTTGGTATATCATTTCTCCATCTTCCCAGAACTAAATTTCCATTTAGCTCTCTCAACATCACCTTTCTGAAGGTAAAGGGAATTCTTCTTTTTTCTAATATAATTGTGCAAACAGACAATTGCTTTTGCAATATTATCGACTGTCGATGGATGAGCATTAATGACTATGCAAAATTCTAAAACGAGCAACCATTATGCCGAAAGTATTCTCAATCACTCGTCTGGCCCTCGACAATCGATAATTATATACTTTCTCTTGTCTTGTCATCGCCCCCATCCTTGAGCGGCTAAATGGTCGCATCAAATTTTCTCTCAGAGGAAAGGCCTCATCACCTACAAAATAATGTGGGATTCTATCTTCCTCCTGACCATAAGGAAGACCTTTTGCTTCTGGCAGATTTAAGTCATTTTTCAGTAGTTTTTTTCCAAAAACCGACTGATGCAATACACCTCCGTCACTTTGTGAGCCGTAGGCCCCAATGTCAACATATGTAAAAAAGTAGTTCCCATCACAAACTGCTAATAGTACTGTGCTGAAACTCTTCTTGTAATTAAAAAATGTGGAACCGGTATGTTGCGGTGATTGTATAATAATGTGTTTGCCCCCACACAATTTGGCAAAGACCACTTTTGGCAAAAAACTTCTGAGATTTCTTTCAAATCTTCGAAAGATGGTGTAGATAAAACTATATCTTTTAATTTGTCCCATATAATAGCCCATGACTCTCTTATAATGTTACACACCGTAGTTACTCCTACTCTGAATCCATAGGCCAAAATGGAATATGAATCTCCGGTTGCTAAAAATCTCAGGGTAATTGCTAATCTAAAATAATAGAAATTATTACAAAGATAATAAGAATGTAGTAGGTAATAAAAGGGTACATATTAACAAGCAGGAGGTACATTTATACCAATGAGATGTTGTACGGAGCAGGAGTAGGCGACATCCTCCAGCGTATTTTAGATCAATTACTGCATGGCAGATGGCTCTCAGTTCGAGAAACAGCCCATATTGCTCTGTACCTCGCTGGTTATCGGAACCAGAACGAAGTGAAAAGAGTGTAGGTGGTCACCAATTTGTCGATCAACCCATCTGCATATTAGTTTCGGGGTCTACCCCTCATCAGTACAGCTTTGGCTGGTCGACAAATTGGAGAATTTGGAGACCGTGATTCAGAAGCTTGAAGCCGGAAATGTACGGAGTACCGGTGAGATGTTGTACAGAGCAGGAGCAGGCAGCGTATTTTAGATCCATTACTGCGTGGCAGATGGCTCTCAGTTCGAGAAGCAGCCCATAATGCTCTGTACCTCGCTGGTTATCGGAACCAAAACGAAGTGAAGCGATCAGTACAGCTGTACTGATGAGGGTTAGCCCCGAAACTAGTATGCAGATAGGTTGATCGACAAATGGTTGACCACCTACACTCGTAAATTTATACCAACCTGCATCCTGGAGATATTGGCTCCCTTAATGAGCTTCTGAGCAATGATGGTCCTAAGATTGATAACAATTTATCGAAACATCCAGGAAACATTCTTGTAAAATTAAAGAATATATATGGGTCACTTATGCGAGCTTCTTTCAACAAATTATCATAATAACGTTTTTCCTTTCGTAGTAATAATATCGGATGTACTCCATACTTTTTGGAATTGCGCGGCTTTTTATTACATGTGTAGCATCATACTTCTGAAAAAAATCTGTAGCGTATTTCGCTTCTGAAAAATAGTTGTAAAACCCAAATTTTAAAGTCGGGTTAAAATGGAAAATGTCAGGAATTTCAATCATTAAGATTGTGGAGGCGGTCTTTGCTTCTATATGATTTATTTGGCAATATTTTAATTAAAGATTTAGAAGCCAATAACATTAATAAGTAATAAAAATAAAAAGAAAATACAAAAAAAAAGAAAGAACAAAATAAAATAAAAGACACGACGAACCGAGTATTGTGCAGGACCAGAACCGCAAGCCAGGTGAAACTCATCTGAAATAAAAGTAAAAGGGTGTTAAGTTACCCTGTTCAACACTAGTTGATTCTACCGGGGGTCCAGCAGAACCCTGGACATAGGAGATTAACATGGGAAATCGGTTTTTATTTTTTTGTGCCTGTACGGTTGATTTGATTGAAAATTCTTTTAGAGTAAAGTTGTAGAGCTTATGATCAGTTATCATCCTGTAATTTTTAATACCTCGGTTTTGGCTGTTTTTTTGGAAAAACGCCTTGAAAAGTGCAAGAATTTGAACTTGGCGCGTCACCCTCTGCCATGCATGTACAGTGTCGCCAACATAATAATTTCTTATGTCAGAGTCAGAGCCGATTTTCCTTTCTTATTTATTTTGAGGGACTATCATGTAGTAATTAACGTGATTATGCAGTGAAAATATGTTGGCGACACTGCACATGCATGGCGGGGGTGACGCGCCAAATTCAAATTTTTTCACTTTTTGAGGCGTTTTTCCAAAAAACGGCCAAAACTGGGGTATTGAAAAAATTATAGGATGATAGCTGACCATACGCTCTACAACTTTACTCTTAAAAGTTTTTCAATCAATTCAACCGTACAGGCGCAAAAAAATAAAAACCGATTTCCCATGTTAATCTCCTATGTCCAGGGTTGTGCTGGACACCCGGTATATGAATTATTAAGCTATTAAAGTTACGCTCAATTAAGAAACTGTGTGTGTCAAGCTCATTTTATAAGCTTTGATTAAACAAATTCCAATCAAAATACTCCATTAAAACTTAACTGAGAAAATATGTTGAAACTCAATTATTGAAAAGGTATTGCATCGAAAGATCTATACTACGGGCACAGACCACTATGCCCTAAACGCCTATCTGTGAAAATGCAATAGACAATCCTCTATTTATTCTTAATAAATGTGTATCCTCTCCATGAGGCCGGATTGCTATTCATAACCACTGATGCGACTATTCGCACCCTGCAATGCCGCGAAAATGTGATAAACAATCCTTTAATCCCTATCAAGTGGCTGGATGCTACCACATCAACACAAGTACGACCAATCGTACCGGAAGCACAAGTTTTGAGTACTGGTACAAAAAAAAACAATCGGGCGTCCCCACGGCGGCAGGCCAACTTTAACTTATCACAAGAAGGGGCTAAATTATTATCTATCAAATAACCAAAAGCCAACTTCAAGATCTGAGTGTTCAGTTCGAAACCCCCAGTGACGACTATTCGTGCCATATTCGCCAAAAACGCACACACAGTGCAAAAGGCCATGGTAAATTCTTTCAGCCTTTATCAATGAACAGCAATTAATAGGAAATGTGTCAAACATCTCTAAGGACCGACGTCCTAAACCAACGATACGACCATTCGTACCTTAATCGCCAGCAATACGACCAATCGTACGCTAAAAAAAACATACCAAGCACCAAAGCAAAGATAAGCGAAAGAATATTTAGATATTGAGAAATATTCATCAATTAATATGAGTTAATTAAGATATTTCATTAAATAAAAGAAAAACAGAATAACCATGAGAAAAACAAGGTAAACTCAGTGAGAAAACTCAAGAGAACTCGAGTACAAAACAACACCACAACCGCACAGTTTAGTAACCGTCACACTAATAACCGACTCTAAATATTTCTTTAAAGCAAAAGCCAAAAAACCAATCTACGCAATCGATCCAGGCTAAATTCCCAGGGCGAGGGTAGAAATCATAAGCGCCTACATGGTCACTTGACATATTTATTACCAGTTAAAATAACAAAACCCTCAAGACATCGGGTTCTGCTTAAATTTCGGTTCTTAGAAACGCTTATTACGGGCGTTGGGGAGTGTTGTGCCGAAATATTATATTACAACAAAAATTTGGTTCTTACACATGTTATCACGCATTTCTTTTTCTGCAACAAAAGACTTTGCAGAAGCATTATAAGTGAACTAATTTTACTTTCTTGTGATTCATTGTTGGTTTATATGTAGTATACTTTCAACCTAAAGTTTTAATAACTATCGACAACTCGTGTCAGCACGGATTTCAAAAGCTTGCAAACAATTTTGACGGCTTCGGCACGCGTGCGTGCCCGTTCTGAGCATGAATTGAATTGTAAATGGAAAGTTAAAGATGTATTAAATCAATCAAACATGAAATATGACGATTTTGATGATAAAGATCGATTTTGAAGTTTCGTCTGACAGTGACATTTTTGAAGATTAATCCGCCATATTGCCTGAGAGGCAAATTATGTCAAATGACGTAATCTTGGAATCGTCTATAAACACTGACACTGACAAATGACATTGTTCAAGTTTTGTACAGCTTTATTTTTTTTAAAGTTTTCCACGATGTAAACAGTGAAATAAAAACGTACTTTAGAGTTACTTTAGTTTAGAGCAACCCTCAAAATCACCACAAAGGTCAGGAGAGAATGTCGGACACACCTGTAGATGCAAACGATATGTCCCTTTCGATCCATGACTTGGAATGGAACAAGAAGAAGCAGGATATGATCATCAATCTGGGATTGAACAGCCATTCTCAAACAGGTAACTTTAATGACTTTATTAGCCAATGTTATGTTGCTAAAACAAATTTGTATGGATCAGATGAAACTCCGACACCCACTAGATTCATCCGAAATTGTGAGCAAGTGGGTTTGTTCCAGGACCTCCAACATGTGAATCCTTTTGATGAGGAGTTTAAGAAAGCCATTGAAAACCCCTCTTTGGTGACTAATCAAAAAAAGAGCAATGACAGTTTGGAGGAAACTACTCTCCACACCCCAAAAATCAATCCACAACATGAGATTGAGAACACAAACTTTGTATGTAGTGTGTCTCCCCCAACAGAATATACATTCAGCAATATTGAGCACACAAATAGTGATGGAGACAAACCTCTAGTAATAGATATAGACACCACTGACATTGATCTTGAAAGTTCTACAGCAAGTTTTGTTAAAAATGTGAGTTTGCACAATACACAGAAGACTCCCAGTGATGATGTACTAATCGAAGAAAAGGAGAAGGAAAATGCTTTGATTGAGAAACTGCAAAGGATAAGAGAATCCAACAAAGCCTCACAGAGAAGGTCTCGTCAAAAAAGGCAGAAAGAATTTGAAAAGCTTAAAATAGAAAACAAGCGTCTAAAAGTAGAAAACTCAAAACTGAAGAACTTAGTTTTTTGTCTTAAATCTGACTGTAGCTCCTTGCAACAACAGTTAGATGATATTAGTAGACAGTCACCACAATCACAGCTGAAAGTGACAAGCAATATCACAAATACACTTCCTGCCAGTATGCCTATAAAACACTCGGCAATAATTTCCAAAAGCCAACCTCTGAAACCAGCCTTATTAGTGCCTCAGCCTGCCTTGAATAATCCAAACCCTGTAATACTTGTTTGTACACAGCCAGTAATGGTACAGCAGAGTTTAGCTCAACCTTTATCCTTGCTCCCCATAACTTCAAAAGTAGAAACCTCCACTTTAAAAAATAGTGAGTTAAAGAAAAAATTGATGGCTAGAGCTAGAAAAAGTTACAAAAGATAGGTTTATTTCAAAAACATTATTTTTTTATAGTAAGTATAATAAGTACGGGGTGTTCATTATAAAACTTCATCTAGTAGGCTATGAAATTTTGACAGAAAAGGATGACAATCAAAATAAATAGACTTTTGTTTCTCCATCCTTTTCTTTTGACATTTCACAGCCAACTAGATGAAGTTTTATAATGAACACCCCGTAGGTAGTAGGAGAGGTAGTAGATACCTACCTATCTGAAAAAACAGACTGTGAATTAGAGCAGGAAAAGAAATAGGATAATTCCAGGAGAGATGGGCCAACGGGGGAATTGGACTAGAAGTTATTTCTCAAAAAGTAATATAAATTTTTCAACCATGCATATGGGCAGTAAATTTAGACTAGTAATAATAATCAAATAGGCCGAAACTTCCATATTTTGATTGTTTATCAGGTTAAAATTTAACATGTCATGTTTTGACTATGCCTAAAATTATTTCTTTCAAAGACATATTAAATACTTCATCATGCCCATTCACTTGGGGTAGATGGATCAAAATAAAGCAGTAGAGATGCTGTGCAAAATATTGCAAAACTTTCTTTTTTTTTTGCAAAATATTGCAATTTTTGCAATTTTTTTATTGTTTTGTTTGTAATCAAACATCTTTTGAGTACTCTCACAAGCTTTTTTTGCAAGCAGGTGAGGCATTATTTTAAAATTTTGTAAAAAATACAGATTTTGATTTGGAGAAGTTAGAGATGGGGACCTCTTATTTGCATTAGCTGTCAATTTTTTAATTCTATCTTTTATAATATGCAGTTCTTTAGACTAAATATGTGTGTGTAAGTTCCAAATCTGAAATAAATCCTTGGATAAATTCTTCATTTATGAAATAAAAAAGTTTTAAAAGTTACAACTTTGGCACCCTGTAGGGGAGAGTAGTATATAGTGGGACATTTTTAAAAATCTACCTGTAATTAATATATTAGGCAACTTTTTGCTAAGAGTTTTGGTATGATGTCCCTACCACATTATATACCTGCATGTTGATGAGCCTACATGAGGATTGTTTCATATTTTTCATAAAAATGGCATCGTCCCAGAATGTTTCACTATAGACCATTGAATAGTCTATTATGTGACATCATTATGGTGTATATTGAGACAAAGCACAAATGAGATGGATTGATGATTTAAATAACTGTAGATAGTAGCATTGTCTATACACATCTAGTCATATAATCCAATGCTGTTCAATTCTCGACGCTTTACCGTCGCAGAATACGTATGCGACATCTATGGTCTGCGACGGTACTAAAGCTGTAAAAATAGGCTATTAAGGTTTGATGAATTTGCGAAGTAATCTGTTTCTTAAGGGAAAGGAAGTTCTTTATCGATTTCCGTATGCAGGCTTCCGAGATGCCATCTTTGGTATGGGTCGAAAAACTAGGTACCAGGTCAGTACTTACGTTATAGATGGTTATAGAATGGTTATAGTTATGTTTTGTGTTGTGTCTAATACGATTTTATAATAATGAATAATGATTAAGCAATGCTGAAGCAACGATTTTTCTAGAGGTCTTTAGGGGGAGAACTTAGGAGTTGAATTTGATATAGTAATTATTGAAACGTGACTAACTTGTATGATTAACACACCTCTGATTGAGGATAAAAAATAAACAAACTATTTGATACTTTGTCCAAGGCTCTATAGGGTGTTTCAGAGTTGTGGTGACAAAATTCTCGGGCAGATTCCTCTGCCAAAATAAAGCAAAAAGTTCAAGAAAACATGTGTCCCCAAGTGTCTTGTTCTCGAGATACAGAGTGTTAAAGTTTGAATAAAAAAATACAAATTTATTAATATAACGTAATCCGCACAAAATTTTTTAACGAGATGTTGGTGGTGTTGATACCTAACAGTAATACCTACATATTTTACGATAAAAATAGGGTTTTTAGTTCTATCAGTAGGGCGCATGCTGGCACGTCACTGGATATTATTAAAGAAACAAATTACAACACTGTTTTTTTCTAACCATAAAAATTATTTTTGATCTGCCCGTTCAATTCTGAAGAGAAAAGGTCGCTTTTGTATTTTTTCAAAAAATGCAAAATTTTTGAATTAAAAAATAAACACTGTCGTCATGCTCGTCTAAAAGCAATGTTATTATTTTAATTTAAAATTTTAAATTACTGACCAAAACAATAATTAATATTATACACCTGCCATATGCCTGTATCGAAGGAGGTGCTCAATTTGAATATTTGTTGTAATTGTAATAATGCATGTTATTAATAAACTTGTATTTTTTTCAAACTTTAACACACTATATCTCGAGAGCGAAGCACCTGCGGACACATGTTCTCTTGAACGTTTTGCTGTATTTTAGCACAGGAATCTCCCCTAGGCTTTTGTCACCACAACTTTGAAACACCCTGTATAAAAATGTATGCATCTTTTTTGCAAATAGTGAATGGTGATAAGGCCCTTATAATCTCAATATTATTTTTTACTAAAAATTAAGATTTTTAGCAATATTTATCATTCAAAGGCTGTCGACAAAGTGTAGTATTTCACTTGTATATGATGAGCGTCATTTTCTTAGGTGAACTCAATTAATTAGCCAAACTTCGCCATAGTTCCTAACACATTCGTGCCGTTGTCCGAACGACGCAAAGCGGAACGAAAGTATCACTTTACGTACTTGTTAGGAATTAGTATATTGTTTAACGAGTTACGAAAATAGCATTTTCTCTCGCAAGAGAACAGTTTACCAACCGAGGCGAAGCCGAGTTTGGTAATGTTCTCGAGCGATAGAAAATGCTTTTTTGACAAGTAAAACACTATACTTTTTCTTCGACCATGCTATCATTAAGTCTTCATTAACTTTAAAAACAATCTCTATAGAGTATTTCTTTCAAAAATTAAGACGCGTCATTGTCAACATGACACCTCGACTGTCAATGAGTTCAGTTTGATTCAGTTTTCTGAGGCCCGGGCAGGCAAAATATACATTTTTTTGTATAATATCATTATTTTCCATGGTGTTTTATAAGATTAGACCAGTTAAATCGCATTTAATTGCCGATATAGGGCGAAATTGGAACAACTTACTTTCGTCACTAGAGACGAAACTTAACGTTATGGAGTTTTCTCTCACGAAAGTTACGTTTTCGGCTAGGGCAAGGTATGAGGAAAATTGTTTATTTTTACATGGTCGTAGAAAAAAGTCTTTCGCGCACGCCGTCAATACAGGGGTAGCAGAAAAGAACTGTGAAGCTTAATCATTTATAAAATCGTTAAAGATGTCCCATATTAGTGGCAGGTGGACTTTTATACGGTTGTAGAAAAATTTGGTGTTCCTAATTCTTGCGCAAAGTGTCTTTCGCGCACATAACTCCTGCCCGAACTCCGCTTCGCGTCGTTCGGGCAACGGCAGTCGAGTGCGCGAAAGTGTTACTTTGCGCGCTTGTTAGGAAAATGACTATTCCCGTGCGCTCATCATCGCGCATCATTAATCATGTATTGCATTCAAATTAACAAAACAAGATCTGCACCCGGATTCTTGAAATCTCAAATCGATTTCGATTGTCAATACTTTTAATTTATTTGCGTAATTAATTAACATTCGGCAAAACTAAACAAACATATTTCAAGATCATTGTGGATAACAAAACCCCTCTCAAAATTCTCCACATTTCTTTGCTGGACTTTTTCTTAAAAGGGCTATTTACGTGATAGATGACAATCGAAATCGAAACTAGATTTCAAGAATCCGGGTATACAGAACTGAATAATGGTCAACCAAATTTCTTTTTTAACTTTACTTATCATAACCTACTAGTTAATAAAAATAATATATAATGTTATATATAATGAATAAGAATAATTATTATGCTATCCAAAAGTTCTGAAAAAAATCATTAAATACGGCCCTACACTCTTAAATACTGTGCTCCGTGTTATCGAGTCTTTCAACAAAATTCGGCCGGTCGGTCAATAAAGTTGTAATCAAAAATGATAAGGCAAACAGATGGAGCGGTACCAAATTCCCTCATTTTAAGAAATAGTTCAAAATATATTACTTTCGTTCTCGTCGCGACATCTACCGTAGTCTTCTTTAAATAATTTAGGGCGAGAAATGCAGCCATTTGGATTATCTAACTAGATATACTTAAACAATGATAGTAGCTGGAACTTTAAAAAAAATTTTTTTTCCAAATCATAAAAATAAAATTACCATAACTTGAAAGTTAGTTATAATGTATGGCAATTTTGTATAACATTGAAAATTAAGATAGGTAAGAGGAGAAATCAAAATCAAACTAACTTTTGTCGCTGACCTTTCAGTTTCTCCAAAGACAGCAGGTTTTGGAAGATTCTTAACAATATTATCTTTTTGGATGATATCTTCATCTTTTCCATCCGGAAATACAAATTTTGGTTCAGAATGAGATTCACTAAATTGTTTTAAAAAATTAACACCGAAACTATCGTTTTCACCCCAGTCAATTTGACCTACAAAGGATTTTACACTTTTTTTAAATTCATACTTCTTCTTCTTCTTCTTCATATGGCGCCCTCTCCTTTCGAAGGTTGGCGATCCACATAGCTAACATTGTTCTGGATACAGAAGCTCCAAAAATTTCAATGGAAGTGCACCCAAACCATCTTCTGAGGTCTTTCGGCCAGGAGTTCTCGACGTCTACCAATATATCTTTTCCCTTGAATCTTTCCTTCGATTATTAGTCTCAGCATTTCATACTTGTTGCCTCTCATAATGTCGCCTATGTATGTAGTTTTTCTTTCTTTGATGAGGACCATTAGTTCATTTGGCTTCTTCATTCGTCTAAGTAGGTACCTACTTAATTCTTTGTTCGTAATTGGTTGGACCCATGATAATAAAAATAATAATTTCAAATCAGGCCTTAGAAAATAAATCCCTAGCCCAAAGGAAACAGCGTTACAATCAACAAGGGTTGCAATACAATATAGTCGAACAATATTTGAGTAGTTATAGCTTTCAACAAGATTTCAACTAAAAGAATTTACAATCTTCTACCTAAATTTACTACTTATCACCTAAAGAAATCCTTAACGGAGTAAGGTTCTAAATTGATTACAAGTTCCTTCACATTGTGTTTAAATTTTACAAAGCTTGGGATACGCTTCACATTATCTGGGAGCTGATTAAATAGTTTAAGACACATGTAATATGGACTTTTTTCGGTCAGTGTCAATCGATGTCTAGAGTAGTTCACATTTACCGTTCTTGTGTTATAATTGTGATAAATTTGAAGGTCAAATAACTTCCTATTTTTAAAAAAGAACATCAGAGCTTCGTAAATGTACAGGCCAAACACTGACATGATGCATTCAGACTTAAAAACTCCCCTGCAACTCTCCTTAAATTGCATTCCCCTTACACACCGAAAAACCCCTCTTCTACAACAAATAGGTTTTGCATGCCACTATTCCTACCCCAAAATATTACACCATATCTAATATATACCACAACACACTGCATTCAGCTTATCCGTCACTTATATATCACTTATATGACCAGACCAATCCAAAAATTCATCTATTTTTAAACCCAAAAATCTTGTCTCCACAGCAATCTCAATATCATCCCCAAGAATAACAAAACTCTGTTGTTTCTGGTGCGAAATAAGATCATGTTTGTTTTGTTTCTATTTAAAATAAGCTTATTCTCAGCAAACCATTCATCCGCCTTTACAAAAAGTTCCCTACCAGCATCTATTATACTATTTATACTTTCCCCTCCAATAATTAAATTTGTGTCATCAGCATAGCTTACTATGCTTGCTTTACCCGTAGATACAATACTGTACAAATCATTAACAAAAATTATAAATAAAATTGGACCTGCTATGCTACCCTGTGCTACTCCCAATGTATTTTCTTTGATCTCTGACAGATGTGTGCAACCATTTTTGGTAACTTTTACCATTTGCTGACGATTTGAAAGATATGACCTAAACAACTTCAATGAATTTCCTCTTACACCATAACATTCCATCTTTCTGATAAGCAACTTTCTATCAATACAATCGTATGCTCTGGGGCTCTGGATAGATCTAAGAATATTCCAAGTGCAAGTCCATCTTTTTCTAGATGTTCCAACAAAGCCCTGGTAACTTAAAAACTGCTGTATCTGTTGATTTGCCACTAATGCCACGATGCTGATGACAGTGAAGCAAGTCATACTTTCTAAAAAATGATATTAATCTGTCGCACAATGCTGGCTCAAATATCTTTGAAAAACCAGGCAGAAGACTTAATAGGTCTATAATTTTCTAGTTTTCCTTGGTCCCCTTTTTTAAACAATGGTTTTATTAACGCAATCTTTAACCTTTCCGGGAATATTCTAAACTTAAAAGGAGTTGCTTATCACAAAGCTTAACACATCACCAATGTAGGGAACTATCCTCTTTATAACACTAGTGGGTATTTCCTCAAATCCACTACTATGTGTATTCTTTAATTTAATTGCATATTCTTTTACTTCATTGGCCGACACAGGTGTCAGAAACATTGATACATTATTTATAGGAATGTTACACTTAAAAGCCCTATTCTCTAAGTTCTTGAGGATATCTGGAACAATTGATATCAAATAATCATTATATTGGTTTGAAATTTTCTCAGCTTTACTATTTGCATTTCATCTTATTATCAGAATGTTTTAGTCTATTACCATATTCTTCTAATCGTGATGCTTCAAAAAGGTGATCATATTCTTTTTTTTTACCTGTTTACTGGTAATGTAACCAATTACTTGATAATGTAAGCAAAACATCCAGTTGATTTTAGCAGTTGACTATTTGCATATTTGGGATAGATGCTTTTCTCCTGTCTGCGTAGTTTTGTAACTTTAATGGAAAACAATGATCAAAAAGACTAGTAAAACATTCCATAAAATTATTCCACTGCTTGTTCACTTCTGAGCGCTCTACATCAAATACTTCTCTCCAGTCCTGTTCATTGATACAGGTTATAAAATTTTGCATATTTGGTTTTGAGGATAATCTTCTATATTGTTTTTGTACATTGAATTGTTTTGAATATTTAAATACTATCTTCTCAGCAGCATGATCGGATATAAAAGCATTAAAAACCAAAGATGTTGGGTACTCAAAGTTAACAAATATATTATCTATACAGCTTGTAGTTTTATCAGTGATTCGCGTACTTTCAAAGATAGTTTGTACCATGTTATATGACGATACGAGGGACAGAAAGTTAGTTTTTTGTTCACTGTTTTTCAGCAAGTCTATGTTAAAGTCTCCAGCCAAAGCAATCAGCTTATTTTCAAAAACAACCTCAGTGAGAATATTCTCAAGACACATCAGAAAATCATCCACACTTCCCGCTGGTGACCTGTAGATTGAAATTATGACCAATTGTATATTTTCTAAATTACACTCAACCGCGGTCCGATATGCGAAGCATATGGCGATATAAGTACATTTCAAACGCCTCAATTTTCTTTTCAGTTGTAGGGTCCAGGGTCCAGCATTCACATTCGTACAGCAACACACTGAAGACATAACATCTGATCATGCGAACTGTGAGTTCCAAACTCAGATCAGGGCTAGTAAAAAATCTTTTTCATTACACTACTCAGAAAATGATCATTTTCCAGGCTAGTGTACTGTACAGAAAATACACATTTACTTCATACTGTATCATTTAGAACACTTTTACGTACTTGATTTTAATCCGGTAAATAGCTTTTTACAGGCTTGGATATCGCAAAGAAATTTTACAGTATTAAGTACCGGCACATCTTCAATAAATCCATTGCATCCATGGTAACCTACCTAAACCTACCGGTACAAGATACTGTAATGAAACTATTTGTCAAATTGGCGATTTGTCAAAAATATATTCGCCGCGCATAAAATGATTTTTTTCCTGTTTTTAATAAGTATGAAGTAAAATGTTGTACATCATACGTCCGGTAACGTGTTACAGTAGTCGTTTCGAAATTCCAGACTCGGCTAGCGCCTCGTCCGGAAACATCTTACTCCTACTGTAAAACTATATTTACCGGACTTATAACGTAAATAATATTGACCGTTTTCCGTGCGCTGTTTATTTGCCGTTCCCAGTTGTATATCACTATACTTATTTTAAAATATGACGGCCACCAGTTGCGAACTTCAGCTTTAGCAAGTATTCTTGACAACTTCTATTATTTGATTTGTTGATTTTGATTTCTCTTTCTCTGTCCCTATGTCACATACAACTTTTCATGTTTGTAAATTAAGTAGTTTTAATAATATATATTATATAATTAATTAGTGTAATGAAAACTATCGTTCATTACATGTCCGAAATGCCTTTTCCCGTGCTTACATGACTTTCCGTGCTCGGCTTCGCCTCACACTGAAATTTTTCTCTGGATTTCTTCCTTACAACTTTATTGAGTTCTTTATATTTTAACGGTGTGGATTTGGTCATCTTTCTCTGTGTCCTAAGTTCTAAAATTTCATCCGTCATCCATTCTTTATTCTTAATGTTTTCCTTAAAACCGATCTCCTCTTCTTGAGTCTTTATTATGGCGTCTTTCATCTGCCCCCATGTGATCTTTGTGTCCAGTCGCATTCTTGAGTCTATCTCCTTCAGTTCTTTTTCCAGTTTCGTCCCCATTTCTTCATGAGTTTCCGGTGTTTCATTTTTTCGACATCTACTTGTTTATTTGTGGTTTTGCGTTTCACTTTCTTGAAGCGCTTCATTCTGAAATCCATGACTACCGGATTATGGTCGCTGTTAACATCTGTTCCGGGATAGGTTTTTACCGATATTACATACTTTTTTAGCTCGAGACGCGTCAATATATAATCTATTTGATTCCGTACTATTTTGCCTTGATGGTCTGCAGGCGAGATCCATTTATACATTCATCCAGGATGTTGTTTGAAAAAGGTGTTGGATACAAAGAGATTACAGAACTGTACAAGCCTATCACCACTATAGCGTTTCTCTCGCCAAGACCATATGCTCCAACAGACTCGCCTTCCGCGCCTGTTTTAATTTTGGCATTTAAGGGCCGTTCGCATCAAGCAATTTTTATTACCATGGTTACTCATGCTCACAGCTAAGATCCTTTAACTTTAAGTTTACTTAAAATTTGCTTGGTGGAAATGGCCATAAATCTCCCATTTTGGCACTTAATTCATACTTAACACTTATAAAATCTGTTTTGTTTAATTTATTGTCGAATCAAATTAAATTGTTCTTTATTGTTTGAAGAATCAAGTTCTCAATGGCAAAACTAATAGTTAAACCTAGTTACAAAATAAAAGTAATATAACCTATAAACCTGGCTATAAACTAGCGTTATAAAAACAAAGGAAACAAAAACATAGTTCTGAAACCTGAGTTAGAAGCAGACTCTTAAGTTTTCTCCTAAATAGGCGCTCACTTGTAATAGCTCTCAATTTTTGGGGCAGCTTATTGAAAATCGCCCTGCTATCATAAATTATTGATTTTTTTATTTGGGTAGTCTTGGGGATTGGCAAGGCGATAGTATTTGTTATTCTGGCTGGTCTGGTTGGGGCCCGACAGATATCCTGCGGAATTTCAGCTGGATTAAGCATGCCCTCTTATGAATAAATATGCCTGCGAGAGTAAGCAGTTTGCTCTCTATGAATAGGTCTCTACACGGTTCTCTCGGTTCCGCCCCCGAGATACATCTCACTGCCCTCTTCTGCAGTAAAAACACTGACCTGACAAGCCTTGCAGAGCAGTAACCCCAAAAGCCGATGCCATATTGCAAATGGGACTCGATCAGACAAAAATAGGCGTTTCTACTTATAATTTTATTATTAAGTTCTCTCATTATTATTCTGCGTGCCTCGCAGAGAAGGTCTCGTCAAAAAAGGCAGGAAGAGTTTGGAAAGTTAAAATAGAAAACAAGCGTTTAAAAGTAGAAAACTCAAAACTGAAGAACTTAGTTTTTTGTCTTAAATCTGATTGTAGCTTATTGCAATAACAGTTAGATGATATTAGTAGACACTCACCACAATCACAGCCGAATGTGCCAAGCAATATCACAACTACACTTCCTGCCAGTCTGCCTATAAAAAACTCGGCAATTATCTCAGAGTAAGCAGTTTGCTCCCTATGAACAGGTCTCCTCACGCTTCTCTCTACACGCTGACTGCCCTCTTCTGCAGTAAAAACACTGAGCTGAAAGACCGTGCAGAGCAGTTACCCCAAAAGCAGATCCCATATCGCAAATGGGATTGGATCAGACGAAAGTAGGCGTTTTTTTTTATAATTTTATTGTTAAGTTCTCTGATTATTATTCTGAGTGCCTAGCAGCCTGATGACAGCCTCCTGCTTAAAGTGTCGATGTGGCGATCAAACTTGAGACCCTTGTTGAAAGAACAGCTGTCTCCTTCCCAAGAGATATCATCCTTTGAATATCCAGATGGAATAAATTCTGAGTCATCACTTGATGATGACTCTGTAAAAACTCTTTTCTTAACCATTGCAGTTTTGCTATTCATAGTTTTCCTCTCCTTCATATTCTTTTCTAATTCACGTCTTCCTAATTTTTCAATTTTTGGCTTGTCTGTTAAGATTGTTGAAGTATTCTTTTTTCCTTCTCCTTTGTTCATTCTTCGCCGGACATTTTCGTTGGTTACTTAGGCCATTCATAGGATTTTCAACATTCTGCGGTATACCCACATCTCAAAGGCCTCCATTCTATTCTTTGGGGCTTCCTTTAATGTCCAGCCCCCGTTCTGGTCATATTAAAGCCTTTTTGAATGGCGTTTCAATACTTGAATTATACTTTTATGTTGATTAGTCGTTATTGTTTCATTCAAACTAGTCTTCTTCTCTGGTGTTTTACATGATTTCTTCAAGAGTGAAACTGAAGCAGTATCTGCGAGAAGCTATGATATATAAATATCTAAATCCTCCAAGGATAAATTATTAGCATTATTATCAATATATCAGAATCAATGATAATATCGAGGCGTGAGGGATTTTCATTAACTGTCTGCTGCATTTTTTTTGCATGTAGAGTTGCTTGTAATAGATGCTGGACGTTGGTGGTCATTTTGTTAAAGATCTTCAAACTCATTGCTATCAACTTTCAGGTGGTTTATCCTTGCTGGCTTCACTGTAATTTACTACAGCTACACTAGTAGGTTTCAGACGCTCTAAGCAAAAATCTTCCTGCACATTCCTCCACATATTGTAAAGTTCTTTCCAACTTTCTTCACCAGACCAGTAGTTTTGACCACAATCTTTAAATTGGTTTACCAAATCTGGAGGAATGTACTTTTCTAAGTTACGAATATGTTTAGAACTTGCAGTTGCAGTTGGCAAGCTGCATTGAGTGACAGGATTTTTTCTATCTTTAATGCATTCCAACCTCCACTTATGCACCGTTTTTCTCCACTGATCTTTTAGCGGTTTTGCTACTTCTCTTATTTAGTAAGCTCTCTTTAGGCGCATGAGCGAAAAGCTATCTTTAGGCACATTTACTATTAAACTGCCGGGCAAACGAGAATAAGCGTAAAGCAAAAATGCTGGTAAAACATTTACACTAACTGTTAGTGTGACTGTAATTGATTCTTTTTCAGAATCTTTGGCTACTTCATAAATGTATGGTTCTCCTCGAGGGCTTTTTTGGAGTTTGAGCATATCTGCATCACAAATCACAACTAAAGCTACGTTCTGGGTGACTCAGTAAATCTGTGTCGCCCTCAGTCTCTAGAAAATTATATACTTTTTGGAAGTTTCTGGAATTCTCACTGCCACTTGTGGACTTCTCTTGAAGAAAGCTGCTAACCATTTTTTATCAGGTTTGTCATCAGTAAAAGGATTTTGCCTATTAGTATTTTTCATAATTTTCTGTACCGTTAAGAGCAGGTCCTCTTTATGGCGAGAAAATCCTTTGTTTGAAAGTGAAATTATCCATTTAACAATGGCTTTTTCTTCTTTTTTTGTAAGAACTGAAGGTGGACCCACTTTTCTTTCTAAAGGTGTTTTACCTTTTACTTTATTTTTCCTGGGCACTCTATATTTCTTTGCTGATGTGGAAAATGGCATCCCATTCTTACAGGTGGCTATAGCAGCATCCATTTGTTCACTTGAATACTGGAAAAATGGTTTCTTTCCTTTCTCCATTACATAAAAATACCTACACCAATAACTGACATTATATAATAGCCAGTTGCTACCATGATGCAGATTACTGTAAAATACAGAAATCAATTTTCAGTTACTGCCATGTTATAAAATGGTAGCAATTACTGGTCTCTTTAAGGGTAACCAAACTCTTAAGTATTTCGGTAGCAGAACTGTACTTTTCCTTTCAAATAAACTTACTTGGTTCGATTAATATTGGTTTTTAGGAAGTGACCAGTAATTGCCAGCAATGGCAATTATTTAATTTACTTCCAATTTTTGTTCCACTAATTGACACTCTTTCGTAACCATACTGTATCTTAGTATTTAACCACTACACTCCAACTTTCAACAAAAACAGTTAGTTTTATAAAGAAATATCTTCTAATATGGTATTAGCACCAATGGATACTTAAATGGTAGCGCACTTAATAAACCGTGATATTTTCTTTAGAGACAAATGCTCAAGGATTTAATAGATTGCAGAATATGCATTAGTTTTAGCTAAAGTACCTTATTTTAGGCAGTTTTATTCTTAAATGGTAATTTTCGGTTTAGTGGCAATTACTGATGCTTTTACCCCAGTGAAAACTCTTGAAATATTTTAAACTTTAACAGTCTGTCAAATCTTTGTTAAAAAAAATTTAAAGAAATTTATTTTCTTAGAGGCAAGTCTGGTAAAATAAGCAATACATATTTACAATTTGGAAATTTGCAAACTATGAAGACTAATACCCCTACCATCATCGAATTACACTGTTTGTTTCAAAGCTCAACTTGTGAATGAGAACACAAGTTGGGACAAAAATTATGCATTTTGGTTGGGTGCAGATCCTAATGACGTTTTTAAATTTAAAAATGTTTTACTACTTCTGAAACTGTTCGAAAATGATCAAAGTTTATGAAAATTATTAATGATAGGTATATAATATTACATTTTTATTAGACTTAAAGTCATTTGTAACGATTTGTTTACTTTTATAGGGAGTATACTTTATTCAAAATAATTGATGTGACTACTGATTGAAATTTTGGAAACGTGAAAGATGTGAATTAGATTAAGTTGGAACAAATATCCTCGTTGTGAAACTTAACAAGATGGTGTTTTAAAATATACATAAAGACAACTACTGTAGGCTGAAAATGTATATTTTTGAATTTTGCGCCGTTTTGAACATTTGAATTTCCCACATACAAAAAATATAAATTTGCTAAAATAATTTATTTTTTTTTAACTTATTTGAAGATATTTTGAAAATAAAGTTTACTTTCTCAATGGCTATCATTTATCATTTTTATTTTCTACGAGCCTGGGTGATCAGATCAGAAAAGTAAAGAAAAAGAAATTTATTTTTCAAAATCTCTTAACTAAGTAAATTAAAAAAAATACGACTAACTTCTTCTCGTGCCGTGCTCGTGTTCAAGCATTGGCGGCCATCATATCAATCAGTTGGCTGTATGTCTCTCGGTCTTCGACTATTCTAAAAAGTTGTTCCACTTGGAGTTTGGTCCACTGGAAAGCTTTTTACGGTCACTCCAGCGTCTTCCTCCGACTTTCCCCTGGATCAACAATTTAAGCAAGTTGTACTTGGGGCCACGAATCAAATGTCCGAAGTATGATAATTTTCTGCTTTTGGTGATAGGCTGCAGTATGCGATTTGTGCCCATCCTTCTTAATACTTCTTCGTTGGTGGTATGTGCATGACGTCCAATTCACTCGTATCATCCTACGATAGCACCATAGTTCGACTCCATAGAAACGCCTCCAGCTTATTCATAGCATTGACCCTTAAAGTCCACGTTTCACTCGCGTAGAGCAAGATTGACTATAGGTAGCATTTCAACGCTTTCTGACGTGTACTCAACGTTAGATGTCTATTAGTTAAAACCGTTTTCCAGTTATTGAATGCGCTTCTTGCCATTTCAATTCTCACTCCGATTTCCATGTCTGGGTAATGACCCAGCAATGGCTGGAATTTTTCCAACAACCGAGATATTTGAAACGGTGAAGCCTCTCTATATTGTTTTTCTCGAGTGTTAGTGTGGTATTCGGCTCTATATTGGTTTTGCCCACTGCCATCCATCTAGTCTTGAGAGCGTTTATGTTTAGCCCTTTGTCTTTACACGCTTGGTTTACTCGATTAAGGAGTGTTTGCAGATCTTCAATATTCTCAGCAAGAAGGGCCGTATCATCAGCGTATTTGATGTTAGTAATTTCGCCACCAATCTTGACACCAGTGAGAGTACGCATTCTTGGTGAACACCGCGCTGATTGGCGATTGGTTCTGTAATTGTCTGGACTCTTATTCTCGCTGTTTGATTACGGTACAGATGTTTTATAGTATATTTCATTAGGAGTACCGAAAATAGCCTTTTTCCGTGCGCGCGTGACAAATTTCCGTGTGAGGCAAAGCCGAGCACGGAATGTCATATAAGCACGGGAAAAGGCATTTCGGACGTGTAATGAACGATACTTTTCATTACACTAATTAAATTATATAATATATACCTATTATTAAAATTACTTAATTTTCAAACATGAAAAGTTGTATGTGACAATAGGGTGCCATAAGCCCGACAGAGAAATCAAAATCAACGAATCAAATAATAGAAGTTGTTAAGGATACTTGCTAAACCTCAAGTTCACAACTGGTGGCCGTCTTATTTTAATATAAGTAGTGATATACAACTGCGAACAGCAAATAAACAGGGCACAGAAAACGGTTTTCCGTTCCCTTACGGCAAATGTGTATTTTCTGTACAGTTAACTAGCCTGGAAAATGGTCATTTTCTGAGTAGTGTAATGAAATAGTATATTTCATTAGGAGTACCGAAAATAGCCTTTTTCCGTGCCTGCGTGACAAATTTACGTGTGTTATAGTTATTTTCCTAACAAGTGCGGAAGGTGATGCTTTTTCGCACGCGACTGCAGTTGACCGAGCGACGCGTAGCGGAGTTCGGCCATGCAGTCGAGTGCGGAAAAGATACTTTCCGCAAGTGTTAGGAACAATATTTTTTCTACGAGTAAGGACGACTTTTAAAATTATCAGTAACACTTCAGTTTGAAGTTAAAACACAAGACATGACGTACATTGCATTGTTTACCTGACAAATTGAAACAATGCAATGTACGTCATATCTGGTATTTTAACTTCAAAATGAAGTTTTACTGATAGTTGTAAAAGTCGTCCTAAAACTCTGTCAATATATTGGTATTTATTGCCTCAGCTGCGCGATGAATGATATTTGCTTATTTCTATCGCACATAGCAATAATAAAAGAAATCAACCTTTTCATTTAAAAAATGCGAGATCGATATCCTGCCTTTTTTGCAAAACTAGAATTAAAGATGCAGTACAGGTATAAGTAAGATGGTATACCAAGCACCTAATGCCACCATTCCTCACAACTATAAATCATGGTAGTTTTACTGGTTCTTATTACATTCTTCCATACCAACAATAGTAAACAAACAGGTTTTATACTTTTCCGCACTAGTGCGGAAAAGTATAACCTTCGCGCACGCGAGTAGAAAATAGTTATTTTCCTAACTAGTGCGGAAAGTGATACTTTCCCGCACGCTGTCTGCCGATGCCTGAACGACGCGAAGCGAGTGACATAATAAGCACGCTCGTAAAAAAAATAATTTCATGATGTTGACAGGCGTGCGCGTATAAATTTTTTTTTTACACTACTCAGAAAATTACCATTTTCCAGGCTAGTTAACTGCACAGAAAATACACATTTGCCGTAAGGGAACGGAAAAACCGTTTTCCGTGCGCTGTTTATTTGCCGTTCCCAGTTGTACGTATATCACTACTTATATTAAAATAAGACGGCCACTAGTTGCGAAATTCAGCTTTAGCAAGTATCCTTGACAACTTCTCTTATTTGATTTCTCTGTCAGGCTTATGTCACCCTATTGTCACATACAACGTTTCATGTTTACAACACTATGTTCACGCCGGAATTTCATTTTCTGAGTAGTGTAAGGAAAAGTATCGTTCATTACACGTCCGAAATGCCTTTTCCCGTGCTTACATGACTTTCCGTGTGAGGCGAAGCGTGTGAAATTTGTCACGCGGGCACGGGAAAAGGCTATTTTCGGTACTCCTAATGAAATATACTATACCGCACGTGTGCGGTAATAGTATATTCTATGTTAAGAGCGGAAAGTATATGTTTGACGCTTGCGCATGAAAATTGCAGCTTGAGGCGAAGCCGAAAGCTGCAATTATGCAAAAGCGGCAAGAGTGCATTCGGCTCGAAATATAGACGATACTTTTTCGACGAATGACCATATTTCCATACTATTAACTCAAAATTAAAAAATAATCTTTCACTGTGTGTACTTTTATTAAAAACGGCAATAAACAATTATTAGTTAGGTAATAATAGTCTAAACACTATTTTGACTGTTATTGTGAACAATGTAATTTATTGTAAATTTCTGGCAATTCTGTATAATAATTGGTTCATTCTTGCTACTGGTTACGGAAGAAGTTGTAGCAATCTGTGTCTTATTTTCGCTTTGTTGAGGGATTGGTCCTCGTTCGGTTTGCTGGGCGATTGATCCCAGGATTTTTCGAGATATCTCTGTTTTGTTCTGTATAGATTCTTCTACGTAGCCTTCCGCTACTGTTGCTGATCGCCAACCTCCTAGTCGTTTCAAAGTGGTAATGTTCGCTCCAGCGTCTGCTAATAAGGTAGCCGAAGATCGACGGAAACAGTGTCCTGTATAATTATGCGCATTAGACAAATTTAAAAACTTTGCTATCTGTCTTGGTATGTTTCCAAATGTATTCATTCCAACCACTTGATATACACATGTCCCATTCTTGTATCTTAAGAAAAATCTTCTTGTTGTTGAACTAGATGGACGCAAATCAACATATTTACGGTAGAATGAAAGAATGAAAGGTAATGAAGATTTTCTTCTCCTCCATTTGACACGATAAATGTTCGTTGAATATTGGTTTTGGTGTTCGGTATTTTTATTATTAGTATGGACCCATTATCTTCTATGTCATCCAGTGACATTTTAGTGAGTTCATCTCGACGACACGCTCCGGAGACACCGAATATTAAAACAACCTTAAAGTAAACAAAATAACATTTTTTTTCATATCGTTAATATGAACGTACACTTTGTACATACCTTGAACATCAAATAGTGGACATCTGGTGCTTCTAGCAGAAACTTATTGATTTCCTCTCGTTTGAAAATTTCTGATTTTTTGGGCTTATAGCCTATCGACTGCTTCTTCAAGAAGGCAGTCACTTTGTTGTATTTACTAATGTCTACATTATTTTTTATTGAAATGGTTGTTCGGAGCATAGAGTAGGTAGACCACATCGTTGATGATTTCTTCGACTTCGCAATTTCAGCAAGATATGTGAGCAGAATGTTCTCTGAGTATGAAGACCCAGCTTTGTTTGCCTTACACCACTTAATAAAAGTTGAATATTCCTTGTCATAGCGTTTTTTTTTATTTTTGTGGAAGTAAATCGAGAGTCACCTTTTTCTCACTTTCTACAATATGTGGGGGAGTACAACTTATATCGCTCTCGTCGCTGGACATCGTAAAGACAAAAAAGTTGATTAATAATTAAATTTCGATGGATCGCGTTTACTTGACATGCCAAACGTTGTCATGGTTAGCTGACAAGTTAGCTGGTGTTTATATTGTCCAAGTAGAAAGTGAAATCGCTCTAGAGCAGCAAAACTGCAAAAACGCTTGCTGATCGGCAAATTATGACTTTCTAATCTCAATTGAGGGTCCGAAAAGGCTACTTTCAATGTCAGTCGCCGAAAAAAGTTTTTACCGCACGCAAATTTAAAGAACTAAACAAAGGAAGACGAAAATGATTAAGAGAAATTGGCTCGTAGGAAAAATATTGTACCTAACACGTGCGGGAAGTGCTCTATGCACTCGATTGCTGACCGAACTCCGCTACGCGTCGTTCGGTCATTGCAATCAGCCTGCGGTAAAGCATCACTTCCCGCACTTGTTAGGTAAATAACTATTTTATGTCTTTTTTTTGTATTTGCAGGCAGCTTTTTGGAGTTCTTTGTGAAGCTTTAAATCATCGTGGGTTTCCCGTAATTGTTCTATTTTTTGGCAGGATTCCTGTAGCCATATCTCTTTATCCGGTCTTATTTTTCGCCTAATTGTTTGGTGGATTTCCCTAGACTTTTAGTTGTTTCTGTTTTTGCACTGTCGTCTTTGCTCCATGAGTCCCAGAATTTTTGCCGTCATCCACTCTTGTTTGGCTTGTGGTGTTCGTTGCCGAAGAGGTTTTATGCCTTCTAGTAGTGGTATTTTGAGTACATTCCAGGCCTTATCAGAGTTCTCTGGTATGGTAGTGATCTCGTGCACTGAATTATTGATTTCTTCGCCTAAATTCTCTTTAATTGTCGGTTGCTTTAGTAGTTGTGTATCTAAAGTATGAGTCTTGTCTATGACCTTCCTCCTTTTTAGTCTTAATTTTAACTTTGCGACGAGCAGATTATGATCGGAGTTCTTGAAACGATTATTAAGCAACATAAAGTGAATTTGGTTCCACGGTTCCATTGTCATCGTTTGGTGATATCCATTTATATAATCGACGTTTTGGAATTTGGAAGCAAGTGTTCATTATAACGAGCTCGTTTTTCTGGCAAAACTCGATGAGACGCGATTATCTGTCATTCTTGTCGCCCAATCCACATTTTCTGGTGACTCCATCAGTCATTGCAGTACCAACTTTGGCGTTGAAGTCCCCTAAAATTAGGGTTATTTCATGTTTTTTAGTGTATTTCAGTCCCACTGTAGTCTGTTGGTAAAATTCCTCAACTTCATAATCGGGACTCTCCGTAGTTGGGGCGTATACTTGAATCAAATTCAATCCCACTGGTTTTGTGCTTATCTGCAGCAGCATTACTCTGCCACTTATGGGGACAAAATTCTTAATGGCTTTGGACAAGCTGTCTTTAAGTCCATTTTGCGTAATAAGCCCAGTGCAGACGATGCAATTTTTCGCAGGGATTTCATCCCTGCGACAAAAGTTGCAGGGATTTTTTCGTTCAGACGGTGCATTTTAGTTGCATAGCAATAGAAATTGTTCTATTTTCCATGCGATTTGTCGCGGGGATTTGGTTACGTTTCTAGTGCCTTTCCAGCGAAAACTTAAAATTTTAGGTTGAACAAAAAAGTGTGGTTAGGTGAACACTTTGAATCATCAGCTTTTTCAAACTCCTCATTAATTAATCAAAAGGCCCCCCTCAAAATCTCTTTTTAACACCCAGGGCCTCACCCATCAACTTTTAGGTATAGAGATAGTTTACAAAAATAATAAGACAGAATGGATTTTTTTTGATAAGTTGGTAGCAGTCTAGTAAAGTTCCTAAAAAATTGCATAAAAAAAGTTGCACTGTCTGAACGCAAATGCAAGAAAACGCCGGGATTAAAATTGCTGCAACTTTGCCCCCGCAATAAGTTGCATCGTCTGCACTTGGCTTTACCTGAATAGTAAACTGAATAGCCCATAGATTTCAGGAATCCAGAGTCTGTCCATCTGACCTCACACAGTCCCATGATATCGATATGAAGTCGGCACATTTCCTGTATTAAATTGTGTAGGCGACCTGATTCTTACCACCCCTGTTCTATTAATGGAACGCAGGGGCCGTTTGGTTATCTGTATTGTTCATGGTGATTTTACTAGAGGTATCCAGCAATTCTATCCAGCAATATCTAATTTCTCAAATAGATACATCTATATTGATTGATGGTTATAAAGGTACTAGTTAGATATTTACTGCTTAAAAATCTTAAGAAAAAAGTATAGCTTCCCATTGAAAAAATTCAAAGTCATGCTATGATCCTGAACCCATAGAGAAGGTCAAATGCTAGACTTTGACATTGACTAGTTATTATTTGACATCTATACAGGATGGTTCCAAAACAAAAAAGAATTATTTTGTATTCCTAGCGAGTCGGACGGCTTTGCCGATACAGTGTCTTATTTATCTTTAATAGTTATTTTCCTAACAAATGCGGAAAGTGATGGTTTTCCGCACGCGACTGCAGTTGGCCGAAAGACGCGTAGCGGAGTTCGGCCATGAAGTCGAGTAAAACTTCAGTTTGAAGTTAACACACCAGACATGACGTACATTGTTTACCTGACAAACTGAAACAATGCAATGTACGTCATATCTGGTATTTTAACTTCAAAGTGAAGTTTTACTAATAGTTGTAAAAGTCGTCCTAAAACTCTGTCAATATATTGGTATTTATTGCCTCAGCTGCGCGATGAATGATGTTTGCTTACTTTTATCGCACATAGCAATAATTAAAGAAATCTACCTTTTCATTTAAAAAATGCGAGATCGATATCCTGCCTTTTTTGCAAAACTAAAATTAAAGATGCAGCACAGGTATAAGTAAGATGGTATACCAAGCACCTAATGCCACCATTCCTGACAACTATAAATCATGGTAGTTTTACTGGTCCTTATTACATTCTTCCATACCAACAATAGTAAACAAACAGGTTTTTTACATTTCCGCACTAGTGCGAAAAAGTAAAACTTCCCGCACTAGTGCGGAAATGTACAACTTCCCGCACTCAAATGCGTGCGGAAAGGTAAACTTTCGCGCACGCGAGTAGAAAAAAGATTTTTGTACAAGTGATTGACAATTGTGGAGGAGAATTATCCGCAGAAATAGTGAAAATCAACATTAGACGGGTGAATCTTAGAAAATTTTCTTTAAAGTACCATAATTCGAATAAGGATTTACTTGATGATTTGTGTTAAATTGTAGCTTATTTTTAACAACGGTGCCTTAAAACGCTATTTATAATAGTTTATAGCGTGTTAAAAGTAGAATTTTTTTGAGTCCTGTCAATCCCATTTTTGGCAAATCAGTTTATGGTTAACTCGTAAGTCGCGTTTTTGGGGGATTCCTTGCTTTATGGTTTTCATCACATAACCAATAATATGGCATTGGCAGTGTTCAAAAGTTCAAAAATTATACAAGGTTGTTATTGTTTACTGTTAAGCTCACATCGTTTCCAAATAGCTCGATTTCTTTAAGCTTTTAATAATATTTGTTCCGAAATAATAAATGCTATTTATTAATATATTAATAAATAACAAAAACAAAATATAATTAAAAGTTAATTGAAAGTACGGGGTGTTCATTATAAAACTTCATGTAGCAGGCTATGAAATTTTGACAGAAAAGGATGACATCATCAAAGTAAATGGACTATTGTTTCTCCATCCTTTTCTTTTGACATTTCACAGCCAACTAGATGAAGTTTTATAATGAACACCCCGTACTAAGTGACTGTCTGACGCTCAGTTTTAAAACTTATAACTGAGGTCGAATTCTTTATTAACCGCTTTGGCAAACTATGCTTGGTTTGTCCTCAGAGGGTTTTATTACTGTTTCCTATAATCTGAAGCTATCTAACAATAAGGAAGTATTATGTAAAAATAGAGGAAATAATGTATACATACTTTTTAAGTTTATGGCACGTAAATTCCCACCCCTTAAGTAAGTAGGGACAGTTTTGGTAAGCTTCCGGCAGACTTCTCGAAGTCTGCCGGGTTCTTACCTTCTTCTCTTCGATGCATTCACTTCAGGCGCTCACAACATAACTCTCACGCCGGCGCCGCTTGTGAGCAACAAGTTAACTCAAAACTCTCTCTCCTCTCTCTTGCCAAGTTTGTTTTATATTGTAATTTAGTTTAAGTATTTCATGTGTTCTATTCACAATATTTCATTCTTTTCACAATTAAGAGAAGAAAACTAGAGTTTCTTGGGCATGTTATGCGTAATTCAAAATATGAAATTCTGCAGCTCATCATGCAGGGGAAGATCGTGGGACGCAGAACTGTCGGTCGACGTAGAATTTCCTGGCTACGTAACCTGCGAGACTGGTTTGGCCTCTCATCGATCGAACTATTTCGGCCAGCTGCCTCTAAAGTTAGAATAGCCATGATGATCAGCAACCTCCGAAGGAGAAGCTGAGATCAAGAAGAAGAAGATTTCATGTGTAAAAAGTGTAAATAAAGTTGTTACTGTTACGATAAAACTTTAGCTTGTCTCTTTCTTTCTCTAGCTCTCTCTCTTTCTTACCCTCGCAATCCCTTTTCTGCCAAGGTGCAGTGGTTCTTCGATAACCACTTGAAAACAAAAAATCACCTGAACTGCAGTGTTGGTCGACGGGTACCAGTTAGTGACCGGTACCGGTAAATATAATACGGGGTGTTCATTATAAAACTTCATCTAGTTGGCTGTGAAATGTCAAAAGAAAAGGATGGAGAAACAATCGTCCATTTATTTTGTTTATTTCATCCTTTTCTGTAAAAATTTCATAGCCTGCTAGATGAAGTTTTATAATGAACACCCCGTACCTATGTATATATATATATTTTTTAAATCGTTATTTGTTTCTTATTAGTGCACTAAAATTTGCTGTAAATTTTGTTATATTGATTCATTAGTGTTCATATCTGTGTAGAGTATCTCTTCTCCTTATTCCCAGTAAACACAAATCGGTCCATAAGACGTACCCAGTAGATCGAAACGGGATATTATTGAAGTCCCTGGGATATCCCGTATGATCCCATAACGTCCCTAGAATGAATCTACATACTTTTGGAACTGTTCAGGTTGTTGTTGGAACTTATATGAAAAGAAAATAAAAGAATATTGTACTAACTGGGATTTGAACTCAGAACCTCTCGCATGCCAGTTCAAGTTTCTAGCTTGAGGCTACGGAGGTTGTACCAATTAATACAAGAAAAAATTATCGGAACTGAGCACGCAGTGATGAAATTATTCTATGGGGGTAGATGATACTAGAACGGATCAAGCCCATGAATCCAGGCTCAGAAAGCATTACCAGCTAACGGCGATGTCAATAACAGCGAACATTGCCTATTACTATAGTACCAGGTAACCGATCTAAAAGCAAAAGCCTTTGACTTTATAAGCGATAACAAGAGAAGCGCGCGAGTAGAGCGAAGCGCGCGAGTAGAGCCGGAAACTACGAGGCGTCATGTATAGGTACATAAGGTAAGAGTACCTGAAGGGCGCAAAGGGTGCCACAAAAAAATTTTAAGACCTAGAACAGTGCCTAATAACCAGAAAGAGGTACAATTATATACCAGAAAGAGGTGGCCCTGTCGAGTTTGTGTATTATAATCCACACAAACTCGACAGGGCCACATTTTCGACAGATTCTGATCAACCCTTTGGGACTCTTTCGCAAAAGTAATTAAAGAAAAATAATAGTAATCTGGCAACCAACTTCGCAAATAAGTATGATGAGATAACAGCAGCCTTTATTAAAGGGAAGGTGGCCCCTGCGGTGCAATTTCAAGTAGAAAAAAACAGTGCTAATGCACGATATGCTTAAAACAATTTTTATAAACAGAAAAAAGCGTTCCAAAGCGAGCTAGTGCAAGAGTTAAACCGGATTATTACACCTCCAAAAGATTGAATAAAACCACAGAGGACATGCGGCTTATATGATATAGCCCCTTGCTAACATGCCTTGATATGTAGAAGATAACGGCCACCAGTGGGGCCGTTATCTTTGACGTTTACGTTACAACCATCCTTTACCACTGGAGGCCCCTTCCCGAATCATCGCTGCCCATAAGATTTCGGACTATCCGCATCTCAAGTGTTTATGGCCAATAAAGCGAAAGGTGAGGAGTGGCGTTTTTCTCTCCGCTCCTGCAGTTCTACTCATCCCTTGGCGAGGACGATTCCCATGTCTTGTATTTTTAGATAGAAAATAAAAGTAAACTTAAGGATTAAAGCCCCTTTGAGTTTTACTGGCAGAGCTTAATTATATTTCTTTTTGTATTATTTGTTTTATTCATGACTAATATCCATAATACCATTTGCCGTTTATTTAAACTTGAGTCCAGAGTACAGATAATGCGGGATTGGAATCTCACCCGTTTATAGGTTTCTGGTAGGGTCAATTTCTTGTATATGGTAAAACGTAAAACGAACTGCTAGATGACCGGTTTAATTGGTAGATGTACCGGTGAGTTTTGAAATTCGCCTATACTAAAATTACTACTAAACATAAATTTTTTATTATAAACTCAGCTTTGGTAACTACGGTACATGTTTTCTTCCCTGTTGATACCAACTCTGTTCACGTCACCTTTAAAACACCAACGTCAAAAAAATGCCACCTCTTTCAAACTCAAAATTCCAAAGATGAACAAACTATCGTACCAGATAATCAATATCGTTTCGGCCGTCTTGATAAATTACTGCCTTCAGTTCGCCGCCCACGCGGTTTTCTGCAAAGATTCCCCGAATCCCTGCTTCATCTTCCCTTAAATCATTGTCACTATGGACCGACTACTCAAGAATGCCGAAACTGAGGTCGAGCGCATCGTAGAAATCGTGCCAAACACTTTGTATTTTGCAGTACTAAAAGGCACCATCAGTGGTCGAAGACTCAAGAGCGACGACGATTTGTTTTACTTTACTGTAGATGATGAATTGCTTTACCAAAACTACTACTGTGACTTCGGGCCCCTAAATATTTCGTGTTTGTATAAGTACTGCATTAAATTAAACAAGTACCTGCAGTACGCCAGAGGCATTAAAGGGATTGTACACTATACAACTTCACATCCAGACAGAAAGACCAATGCTGCATATTTGATGGGTAGTTATTGTGTGTTATATTTGAAAATGCTTCCAAGGGACGCTTTGAAGTTGTTTCAGGATGTCGGACAATTCAAGTATGTTTCAGATAGTAATTAAGTACATGATTGAGTTGAATTGGTTGTAGGCCCTTTTTGGACGCCTCACAATTTTCTTGCCAATTCACACTCAAAATGCTGGACTGTTTCCAAGCGATCGCCAAGGCTTACACGTTCAATTTCTTCAACTTCGACGACTTTAACTCATCAGAGTACGACCTATATAACAAGCTAGAGTATGGGGATCTCAATTGGCTATTACCCAGAAAATTCCTGGCTTTCATAGGACCAGCCGATAATCGGACGGCACATCCTCCGGAGTTCTACATAAAGTATTTCATGAAAAACGACGTCAAGACAGTGATCAGGCTCAATAATGTGCTCTACGACGCTTACACGTAAGATTCTTTAGGAAATAAGGGGAAAATATTGTGACGTTAATTTGGATACATATAGTTGGGGAGCTAAAAGGACGCCGGTGAGTCATCAATGCAAGGTTATCAATCTGAGGCGAATCAAATCAGAATTTTTTTGGTAAAGTTTCAATTTACGTTAACCTATAAACGCGGTTTGATTCCAGTCCCGCTTTATCTGTGCTCTGAACTCAGTTTGAAAAACCGGGCCTTTTTCAGACGGACCGGCAAAAATCGGTCAGTAAAAAAACGACAGTTGTCCCTTTCACGCACAACACACGACAATCAGTCGACGGTCAAAAGTCAGAACGAATAGATCAGAGTGAATAGATCAAAGATTGCAATAATTAATGTTAACTAACAAGTGTCACGATCTATTTTTTTTTAATTCTATATTTTCCTGTTGCGTATTCTCCAAACTTCTCCACATTCCGGTACTTTATTTGAAACAGTCCATTCATCACCAATTTTCTTCAGGTATATTACGTTTCGTCTATATTCTTGTCCCGTCTGATTGTCTCTTACCTGTATGTCACTATTTTTCTTAGAGATAACCTCAAAAGGAGTGGGATCAAATGTTGGTGTTACCTTGTTGTTTTTTATTACGTTTTTTAAATACACTTTGTCTCAAATTTCTATGTTGCTTTTTCTGCCTTCCTGTTCATGACCGTATACTCTTTACCCTTCTGTTTCTTCATTTGGTCATAATCCTTGACTTCGTGGTCTGCCAATAATGATTGATTTGGTACATCCAGGCTTGGAATTTTATTCCGAAATTGTCTACGGAAAAATAGCTCCGATGGTGTTTTTCCTGTTACCGAGTGGGGTGTGCTATTGTACATGATTAAATAATCCTTTAGTTCTTGTCTCCAGTCTGAATTCGTAGCTTGATTTATTTTTAGTTTTTTTAGAATATCTTTGCTCTGTCTTTCCACTTCTCCGTTCTGTTGAGGCCAGTATGGGATTGAGTAGAAGATAATTATGCCTCGTTCCTTGCAAGAGGTTTTAAATTCCTCAGAGGTAAACTGTTTTCCATTGTCCGCAGTTATTGAGGCCGTGTAGCCTAATCTGGAAAATATCTCCTCCATGAGCTTGATCATGTTGGTTGCTGTTATACTACGAATAATTTTTATTTCCTTGTATCTGCTGAAGTATCAATCATTTCGAACAAGTAGTCTCCGCTGGGCAAAGGGCCCATAAAGTCTATGGCGACATCTATCCACGGGGCTAGTGGAAGTTCCCTGCGTTTTAAAGGCTCTGGGACGTTTGGAGCAGCAGAAACCAAAGTACAACCATTACATGTTTTTACAATCTTTTCAGCGTCCCCGTTTATTTTTGGCCACCACTCCTTTGTTCTTAATCTTTGCTTCATGGCCACAATGCCAGGGTGGCCCTCATATGCAACTCTTACAACGTTAGGTCGCAAACTTGATAGAATAACTATTTTGTTAGAACTCAGAGGATGTTTTTGTAAAAACACAGTTCCGAACGAAATATCTTAAAGTTAGAGATACTTTCGTCCCAGTTATCTTGGAATAATCCTTGTTTTCCTTTCTGTATTTCAGCGTCTTTTAAAGAACATTTATCAATTTGAGTTAATGTGACAGCCCTTGGCCTTGCATACTCAACTATTTGCTGAACATAGTTGTCGTCACTGTACGTAACGCTCTGAGTTATCTCGCATAACCTAGAAAATGGATCGGCAATGTTGATTTTTCCAGATTTGTATCGGACCTGGAAATCAAATGATTGCAGCCGGAGCACCCATCGTTCAATTCGAGCGCATGGCTTAGACCTCTTTCCAAAAATAATTTCTAAAGTTTTGTGATTGGTGATTAATTCAAAATATTTTCCATAGAGGTAAATTCTAAAGTGCTCTACGGACCACACTAGAGCCAAAGCTCTTTCTCTGTCTGGCAATCTCTGTCTGGCAATAGCGTTTTTCACATTCAGCGAGACTTTCATTTCCATACGCTATTACCTTGGGGCCCGAATCATCGTATTGCAATAGGATTGCTCCCAAACCTACAGGACTGGGGTCGACTCTTACCTGGGTTTTGTCTTTCGGATTATAATAGCCCAAAGTCTTAATGTGTAATAATGCTTTCTTCAACTCCCGAAATGCTTCAGCTTGTTTGTCTTTCCAGTAATTCTCAACATTAGCTTTCTTCCCCAATTTCAAACGAAGTAGCTGCCTTATAGGTTCCGTCAGAGTTGCTAGGTTTGCGATCCACTACCTACGAAATTGAGAAGACCCAAAAAGCTTTGAATTTCCTCTATTGTTTTGGGTGCACGGAAATTTTGTGCCACTTTCATGTCGCTTTCTAAAGGTTTAATGCCCTTTTCTGAAAGCTCATGACCCAAAAACTCAATTTTGTTTAGCCTATATGCACATTTATCCTTGTTTAAAAAGACATTGTGATCTTTTAAGATTTGCACCGTTTTTCCTAGTCTTTGGTTATGTTCGTTAAGGTCTTTCCCGTAAATGAGAATATCATCGATAAAATTGACTGTACCTTCACAAGGTTGTAAGATTTGTTCCAATATTTTTTGGAATATTTCAGGTGCGCATGATATGCCAAACCTGAGCCTTTTGTATCTGAATAACCCCTTATTAGTGATAAATGTGGTTATATGTCTAGATGACTCAGAAATCTCAACTTGGTGAAACGCATTTTTAATGTCAAATCTATAACACACTTTGGCCGTGCTAAAATGAGGGAGTAAAGAATCCATTGTAGGTAAAGGATGATTTTCCCGTAGTATGGCCGGCCTTATTTGCTCGCCTCATATCTACACATATACGTATCTCTCCGTTGCCTTTGAGAATTGGCACTATAGGAGATATCCATTTAGAACAATATCCAAGTCAATCAATTCTTGGAGCTCTTCTTCTACTTTAGATTCCAGTGGGATTGGTATTCTCCTCTAGGATTGACTTACAGGGATAACCGATTCATCAATTTGAATTTATCGACCACAATGTCTTTAAATTTAGGGAATTGTCCTATTGCGTTATTTCCTAACCCAATTTTAAGAACGCCGATAGCGATGACGGTTGATTTTCCTAAAAGACATTTCGTACCGTCTTTAATTACATAGAACGTCGCTATTTCATTGTTTTCACTTATGGATATATTTGATTTGAATGAACCCAAAATAATTAGAGGTTGTTTGCTTCCGTAGGCGAAAAGTAATTTATCAGGACTTTTACTTGATCCCACACCTTTACCCCTTGATGTTTTAATAAGGTCCAAGTTTTCTCGTCTAAGATATTGCTTTTGCTTCCCGAATCGATGAGCATGTCTATTAAAATCCCACCAAGGTTACACTTGATTACCTCGTTATCATCGATTTGGAAAACATACTCAGTATATTCTGTATCTACGTTGTTGACTCTTTCAGTTTCGCGTTTTTTTTTGAGTAAGGTTCTGTCATTTTACGGATCTTTTGGTTGTTCGATTTTTGTCCTTCGTTCCTAACAGTCAGGTTAAGGGTTTCGTTGGTATGATGTCTTTTACGCGGATTAGTACGGCAGTACTTTTGGTAATGCCCTTTGTACCTACACTTATCACAAGTTCTTAATCTAGCTGGACATTTTAAAAAATTAGATGGATGGCTTCCGGCACAACGTGAACAATCTTTGCCGCTATGCTTATCTTTAGATACATAATTCAATTCTAAAGTTTTGTGCTTGTGTTCATTATAATCTTCTAACTGCCTATTAACGGTTTTATACCATCTAAAGTAATGTTGTCCCCTATCGACAAATTTTTATTTCTTAGTTCGACTGAGGTACACTTTTCTACAATTTGATCAATCAATTGCTCGTCTGTGTTTGTAAATCTGCATTTGGCTGCCTCATTTCTCAGTCGAACTAAGAATTTCTCGTTTAGGATAGAAATATTCATTCAACTTTCCTACTGCAATTTTATAAACATCAACAATATCACCAGGGGGTCCCGTAGGTTCCACGTGGGCTCCTGGTAAGTTATAAGAAATTTCTTGTAGTGTGCTGCCAGCGCAATGTAGGAGAGTTGCCCTGCGTCTGTTAGGCTGCTCAATGTTCGATGTTTCCAAATAAACTTCAAAAGATCGTAACCACTTCTCCCAACGTACACCAACAGATGTTGGTTAACCCTCACAGTCAAAGGGTTGGATGGCTAACAAGTTTGCCATTTTTAGCAGACGTTCGTGCCTGTTAATTTTTTGCAATATTACTCGTACATCGGAGCATTTTAACGATGCGCACATAGGCCATTATTCCCCACAGTTGGAAGTGGTTTAATCTTTCTCCTAGGGTTACTAGTAATGCATAAGGGTAATATAATTTCCCAGTGCTTTCCCTTTTTGTTAGGTTTGATGAGGGGTTTTTCCCATTCTTCAAACTAAGTTTCAAACATCCTAATTCGATACTATAATGTGATTCGCCTTTTCGATCACGTTTTTCTATCATTTTTAAATCGCACTAGTTAGTGGAATATTATTTATATATGGGTACTTGCCGTTTTCCTATTTAGGTACTTACCGAAGTGGTTGTTGACCACTGCAGAATAATTTATCCTCGTCGCCACTTGTAGAATGCTACGATGTTATTACTTTTTTTATTGATTTTTGATCCAATTTGTTGAGATGTGGTTTTGATTTTTGGGTTGTGGGAATCAGGGGTGTTATTCAAAATCAGTTATGAACTTGTCGACGTTTCGCCATATATTACAGCATACTCAGGACAAATTCAGATAGATTTTGAGTCATCGGCTTTCTAAACATTAACTACAAAGGTCGACAAGAGACGAATGACCAGCAACAGCAGCACGAGCAATTCAACGTATGTGGTCGAGTCATGGGACCAACCAATTTGTTGAGATGTGGTTTTGATTTTTGGGTTGTGGGATCAGGGGTGTTATTCAAAATCAGTTATGAACTTGTCGACGTTTCGCCATATATTACAGCATCCTCAGGACAAATTCAGATAGATTTTGAGAGTCATCGGCTTTCTAAACATTAAGTACAAAGGTCGACAAGAGACGAATGACCAGCATCAACAGCACGAGCAATTCAACGTATGTGGTCGGAGTCATGGGACCAACTGGTTGGCCCATGACTCGAGCTCCGACCCCATACGCTGAATTGCTCGTGCTGCTGTTGCTGGTCATTCGTCTCTTGTCGACCTTTGTTATTACTTTTGTTTACAGCGTATAATAAAACAAACTATTTTGGTAACTATCAACTTTACTCGCGTATCGCCAGGCAGGTACTACTGCTCGGACCTTCCTTATCTCTGAACATGAATCATCTAGTTAGCTACGTATAGTATAAAACTTATTCCAATACACTACAGGCATAAACCTCCAGGTGGCCACAAATGCGAACAAACACTATTTCTAAAATATTTCCACCTTTGCGGTGTTGCCGGTTCAGCTGACAAGGAGTACCAACTTTCTTGTTTTAAATGGATCCCCATACCTGTCTCACACGGTTTCGCAGATATTTAATAATTCCATGTTTTCGCATTGAAAAATAGGAAAAATAATAATTAAAACCTCACAACCTGAAAGATTTAACGATATGAGTGCGGGGACTTAGAACCATGTGCCTGTATACCACATGGGCAGTTAGTGACGAAAACATACGGAAAGCGCCACTATTAACTTTCATTTATGTAACATGGACAATGTAACACGATTATCAACCGAACATACAGGAAATTCAACGGAACTTATTCGGTAGTGCTACTACCTACTAATAAAACGTAATTTAACAAAACTTATTAAAACAAAATCTAAAATAATTTAATTGTAAAACCAAATAATATGTATAATAAATGTTCAAATTGATCTCCAATGATTTCCAGACATTTATGTACTTGAGTAGTAACACCGTCTCTTACAGCTCGCCTAATTTCCTTAGGATTGAAATCCCGAAAAGCTTGCACCACCCGATTTTATAGTTTTTCTCTAGTGTTTACTGGAATTTTGTAATATTCTGATGGTAGAAGAATTCTACCCCAAAGGTAGAAGTGGAGCGGGGTAAGATCGGGTGACCTAGGTGGTCAATTGACCACCTAGGTCATCATGTAATTACATGACCCCAACCGCCACATTCATCGGTCATCAAAAATCCTGTAGAGGGTATGTTATTACTTCACCTGTACAATGTGGTCAATTGACCACCTAGGTCATCATGTAATTACATGACCCCAACCGCCACATTCATCGGTCATCAAAAATCCTGTAGAGGGTATGTTATTACTTCGTCTGTACAATGTGCTGGAGCTCCATCGAGCTGACACCAAGTGCTGTGGTACTGTTCAAGAGAGGAGAGTGTCCACGAAATCTTCTACTACTATTCCAATTTAGCGCAAATAATTCCGCAAATTCAAAATTTCGATTTTCTATGATTAAACAAAAAGCGCTGACACTAAATTTAGTTTGTTACGCTGAAGCTTTGGTGCAGTGAGGATTTTGCTGTGGCCAAAAGCAATTCTTTTTCCTATTAAAAATTTTCTTTCGGGTCGTGAGATATTAATTATTAATTAGAGTCCTATTTTTGATTACGAAAACATGACATTATTATACAGGGTGGATCAGGTTTTTGGTGCTAAATTTTAAGGGGGTATTCTGCGTCCAAAAATAACCCTAGTTTGCTATATAAACCATAGTCGAAAAATACTTCGTTACGGAAATACAGGGTGTTAAAAGTTTTTTTTGAAAAACCAAAAAATTGTTTTTTTTTAAACTGCCAGAGATATTTTAATGAAATTTTACAGGTGTCCATAGCGATGAAAGACTCAAGTTTTGCGATATAAAAGGTCTTTTCAGAGTTACCAGTGGCGTGCAATGCGGCTCGTGACTGGCAACAAAAAAGTGGTACGCTACTGGTTTTTATGAAGATAAAAATAATTTTTGAGGTCCTTGTTCAATTTGAAAGAAAAAAGTTCCCTTGGCTTTTTTTCGTACGACGCCCCTGTAAATAAATATTAAATGACTTAAAAACTTTTCAGTGTTTGCCTTTTAATGGATTATTAATTTTGTTACTTGCATACCGCCAGATAATCAATATTTACAGATACAGAATTAAAAATTAAAAGTAACTAAAACAATAATTGAAAACATAACAAAAATAGTTATAAAAATTGTTCAAAATGGGAACCATTATTTTCAATGCACAACTGGCATCGACGTATAATAGACCGACTTAAATGTACTAGATGTGGTAATATTTGATTGCAACCATACCTTATGCAGTTCATAAGTTCTTCTACCGTATTGACAGGAGTCGCATAAACTTTCTCTTTTAAAAAACGCCACACAGAAAAGTCTGACACGGTAAGATCCGGAGACCGTGGTGGCCCTGTAAATGGACCCCCTCTACCAATCCACCTATCCCGAAAATGATTGTCCAGCCAATTCTGACATTTCTGCCAAAATGAGTGGGACAACCGTCAAGCTGAAACCATGTATTCTGTGTTAAAAGTAATGGTATTTCGTTCCACATATTCGGAGTTTCTGTTTCTAAAAACTCTAAGAGTTCAAACGTCGAGGTAAAAAGTAGGGTCCAAATAAATGGTTGTTGTAAATACCTATCCACACATTTAAGCTAAATTCAACTTGAAAATTTCGAGGTCTAATGGCGTGAGGATTTTCATGGTCCCATACATGTTGATTATGCAAATTAACTACGCCGCGGCGGGTAAAGTAGCCCTCGTCAGACCACTGTATGCTGTTTAAAAGATCCCTGTTTTCTTGAACTGAGCGAAGGATCCACCTACAATAAGTAATTCTTTTTTCTTGGTCTCCTGGATGTAGCCCTTGAGGTAGGTGAAATGAACGCCGGTGATCTCGTCTAAGAGTACGAAGTATATTGGATTTTGTGGTGCGAAGAATACGAGAAGCAATACGGGAACTCGCTGTTGGATTTCTGTCAAACTCATTTAATATCTGTCGAGAAATTCTTTTTTGTTGTTGGTTTTGGTTTGCATCTCGATCCTCATGCAAATTCCTTAAACCTTTCTCCATTAATTGCTGATGAACTCTTGCGAACATTTTACGACTAGGATGTGTTCTTTGCGGATATCTCCTTCTGTATTCTCTGGCGGCCGCCCTTGATTTTCGGTTAGCAAATCCATACACAAAATGGATATCCGTTATTTCTCTATTTGAAAATCTAAACGGCATTTTGACACTAATTAACTTTACAGAAATTAGTTATGTTAAATTTGTCAAATATTGTCATGAAAACTGACGCCAACATCATCAAGGTGGTATGCAATTATGAAATAGCTAGGTAATCCATTGAAGCACAAACATTTAAAAATATTTTATCCACGACCATATTATAATAATCACATTATTCTTGTACATTCTCAAGATAACACTAATCATTATTCATAAGTGAATAATGGGTTGTCATGGAAACGAAACAGGTCGTAGGCAACATGCAACTCAAAAAGTAAACCGCCCTATACATGAAATCGGTAGTTACCACTAGTTCATTCAAATAATTATCCTTCTATTAGGATGTATTGAGACAAATATAGGTACGGTGTCTCTTTTTCACTAAAAATAGTATATTATACAACAAGCATTTAACGAGAGTCGTTATTCTCGAGGGTAACGTTTGAGCCCACGAGCGAAGCGAGTGGCACAAGTTGCCCGAGAGAATAACGCTCATTAAATGCGCGTTGAATACTATACTTTATCCACGACCAAGATTCTGGGTTTTCTCAAATATGATAGGTTATAGGTGCCACAAAGATAATTTACAATTTTAAAACCACGACCCTACTGGTTGCGCTATACAATGGCGCGACGTTTGATACGTCTTGTCGATAGATGACGGTCTAGTCACTCGCGCATGTCACCGCATGTTCATTTCAATGCTACGAGGGTGGACGGTAAATTACTTCATTTTATGGCCTATTTTAAGTATTTTTCAGTGAAAAGTACATATTTTAGTGAAAAAGAGACACTCTAACCTACATTTGCCTCAATACATCCTAATAGAAGGATAATTATTTGAATGAACCAGTGGTAACTACCGATTTCATGTTTAGGGCAGTTTATTTTTTGAGTTGTCAGTTGCCTACGACATGTTTCGTTTCCATGACAACTCATTATTCACTTGTGAGAGTTTAGACGCTTTTGTGGCCACACAAAACTTGAAATAAGTATGCGAAGGAGTTCTCTAAATACGTCTAAGGTACCATCACCGTGGATCACCTTGTATGCTTGTGCCCGTGGTCCATACAAATTTGTATGTCCCACTAGTACATGTTAGTGTTTTTCAACAATAAATTTGTATTAAAATAATCCTAAAATGTATCTATTTGATGTCCGCACTTTACTTTATGCCCGCGCGAGTCATAAAATACACTTTATGACCGCGGGGGCATACAGTTCATGTTTATGTCTTTGGTAACTAAGCATTAAAAACACAATAATGAACTGCTGGGACATAAAAAATAGTACAGCATTTATTGCCTCCATACTGTGCTCTGCTCTAAAGCCATCGCCATATCCTCATAATGGGGATAACGGTCCTTAGACGCCATTGCAAATGTGGTCTCTACGGATAATTTCGGGGGAAAGCCATAACCCACCTCTTTAGGGAAGGATCGAATCATAGGTTCATGCAAGTGGGGATTCAGCACTATGACTTGATCTTCCCCGATGGATCTACGCCTCCAAAAGAAGTTCTTCTTAAATTTCTATACATAGCCGAGTCAGCTCCTGCCGCCATCGGCGTTCATTGCAAGGTAAATTATAACTTTATTTTAAACGAGTTTAATTATTAGGATACTTTTTATGGTTATTCAAAGGCGGGCCTAGGCCGTACGGGCTCTCTCATCGGAGCCTACCTAATCAAGCACTACAGGATGACGGCGCGGGAAGCCATAGCATGGCTGCGCATTTGCCGGCCTGGTTCAGTTATAGGCCAGCAGCAGCTTTGGCTAGAAAAAATTCAAAGTTGGTTATGGAGAATCGGCAGTCAGTACAGGTACCTCTCTAATATGAAAAATGCGGAGCTCGTTAAGGAGAAACATCTTAGATTGCAGCACTATGGGGAAGGGGACAAGATTCCCAAGCACAAATACGGCATTTATAGCAAGCAGTGGCCTATCGAAAGGGAGAAACTGATTCGTGAGGCTAGAAAGAACTTGCAGGGCACTTTTACCAAGTCTCAATTGAACACTTTTATGCAGGCAGGAACTTTTCTGAGTCAAAACGTCAGCCTAAGATTTTGTTTTTTAGGTTCAACGCAAACGCAAAATGCTTAGCTGTGACAAACTGTTAGGGGTAGACTCAAAACTGTTGCCAGCTCGAGGCGACAGCTTTAAGGACATATCCAAGATCCTCTCGTCGGTACATGGAATCAGCGATGAAGTTTTGGTAAAGAGAAGTACGCAGTCAGAGAAGAGTGTTGGTTGCCGCGAGCCTGTAGAACAAACGGTTATTAAAAGGGTAGTTCAAAAACCTTCAAAAAAAGTTGTTGTGAAGGGTCCAGTGCAGGTTAAGGGGTCTGTGAAGGGACCCACGCAGGGGGATAAGTTGAACGAGATCAAGGCCATGCGTAGCACCCAAAAGTACCCCAAATATAACCAGAGGGGTAAAAGTAAAGCCGTCTAAAGTTGGTTTTGTTGTGATTGTCGCTCAATATAGAAAAGCCATGTTTTATTTAGAAAACTTGGATTTATTATAAGTAATTTCATTTTTGAAAAAAGACACCATACTGCTACATAACTAAACTTGATTTTCAAGAGCCTCCTTCTCGGCTTGGTACTTGTAATGCAGGTCGTTACAATCGTTATTATCGATATGCACCCAACCCGTCTCTTTCATGTGATAGACCCTGACAATACCCCCTAAAAAAAATAAAGATTATTTAAAAGGGTAAAGGTTTGACACCAAATTAAGGATAAGGTTATGGTCAACAACTGGATTATTTAAACAGAGTGTCCCGAATCATTTTCATTTCGGAACGACAAATGTATAAAATGTACAAAGTCAAGCTTTTAAGACTCATTCTGGTCATCTGGTTTTCTTTTCACTGTATGTTCCATGTGTCTGGTTAAGCTTACAGAGCGGCTGTATATCGAGAACTAAACTAAGACGCAATTGAAACGGTACACCTCAGATTTTGAAAGAACTTTTAAACTGCTTATCTCTAAAGCCACTCAACCAATTTTCATTAGCGAGGCTATTTTGGAAAGGCCGCTTGAATAACCGCTTTAGGAGGTTATACACTGTAAAGTGGTATATTTTAACACTAATACCCCAATTTGCCCAAGGCACAAATATTGATAAAATTTTCATATGGAGCACGAAGAATATACGTAAGGCAAGCTACAAGCTATAAACGAAATAACTATAAAATTAGACAGAACTACAGTGGCAAAGAAAATGAGAAAGTTTAATTTAAAAAAATATTTATTCAAATATCATTCAAGTGAAGTGATATTGAAAAAAATGTATGAAAGATTTTTGAATGCCGCTACCTTATTATTGCAGCTATTAACGATACCTCTGGACCTTTTTCCGTTCTTAATAAATTCATTAATTTAAAAAAAAAGAAGTTTTTTTCAAATGTAACATTTCAGCAATTGGATGTACAGGATATCCCATTTTCGGCACTTTTACGGGGTACCTCCCTTATTTTTAAAGATAAAAGGTTGCGGTTTTCGCGACAGTGTGCTACTTTTCTGTCAAACTAAAGGTGGTGCCAGCAGATTTTTATAGCCCTTTTGGTTTTTGAGATACAGGGTGGAATTGAAAAGTATCGCTTTTGAGGCACCTCTCGTATCACAGTTATCTTTAAGCTTATCGAAGAAGTTTGAACGCATTCTTAAACAATTTTTTCCGTAGAATCCAGTGGCGTAGTCAGCTCTTTCATAGCAACTTCAGTTTTTGAGTTACAAAGCAAATGTTTTTTTACATGGAACACCCTGTATATTATTTTTTGGTTTATTAGTCATAATGTGGGCTTTCCAAAAATATATAATTGTATGCAATTATTTTCAAAACGAAGCTCAGAATTTAAGATTTTCTTAAATTTTAATTTTTGTCCAATTCGTAGGTAGTAGGCTATGGCTAGATGGCCAGCTTATTTGGAACAAAAGACAATATGTCAAAAACTTTGTGGTTTTGTCACTTTTTGATTATTAGTAATATGCTTGTTGTTTTGTGTTTGTTTCTATTTTACTATTTAGCTACTAATTAAAATAATTTTGTTACAATAATGGCGGTTTACGAGTTTACGAAATTATGAGAAGTATGATATGTTGGTTTGTTTTATACAATCTAATGAAAATCCCCAAGTATAAATAATATAAATCATGGTAGTTTGACTGGTTCTTATTAAGTTTTTCATATCAACCATAGTAAACATCATCTCATCAACCATAAAAACATCAATCTCAGTCACCTTCGGTTCGCTGACGATATTGTACTGATTTCAGATAGCTTGGATAAGGCAGAGAAACTGCTTATGAGACTAACATCTGCTTCACATAAAGCTGGGCTTAAAATCAATCCATCGAAAACAAATTTCATGACAAATCTAGTCCCAAGCCGAAACTACTTAGTAGAAGGGAAAGAAATTTTCCAAGTTACATCCTACAGATATCTGGGCCATGATATTACGATTGGCAGGGACAATCAAACCTGCGAAATCAAAAGAAGGATAGGACTAACGTGGGCCGCCTATGGGAAGCTGAAGCACATTTTCAAGTCTGAAACCCCCATATGCCTTAAGCGGAAAGTGTTTGATCAGTGTGTTCTGCCGGTTCTGACTTATGGTTCGGAGACCTTAACTCTAACACGAAAATCGGTAAATAAAGTAAGAGTGGCCCAGCGAGCCATGGAACGCTCCATGTTGGGAGTCACGCTGAGAGACAGGATTCCGAATGATCGGATACGTCAGAGAACAGGGGTTACCGATGCAATCCAGCGAATAACATATTTAAAGTGGAACTGGGCTGGACATGTCGCAAGAATGACCAACGAAAGATGGACCAAAAAGATCATAGAGTGGAGACCTAGGCAGGATGCGTTCAGGAACAGAGGTCGTCCGCCGACCCGGTGGACGGATGACATAAAAAGAATAACACCAAATTGGATCCAGGATGCCCAGGATCGGAACAGATGGAGATCGTTAACGGAGGCCTATGTTCAGCAGTGGACGAGACAGGCTGTTTGATGATGATGATGATGATAGTAAACAAAGTTATTTAAAGCAAAATAGCAGCCATTTGAGGTTTTTCACTAGTGCGGAAAAGTACAACTTTCTGCACTCAATTGCGTGCGGAAAAGTAAATTTTCACGCACGCGAGTAGAAAAACGTTTTTTTTTTTTATAAATCAAGCGTATGACATCATTATGGTGGGACTTATTTACGTGATTCGGTACGTTATTTATACGTCATTAAAAGACGTCCTATATAGTCAGTCAATAACGTTTTTTATACGTTTGATACACGTTATTTGGTTATCTGAGAGGTGGGCATAGCTATAGTTGAGAGTATGTCGAATCAAAACTTGTTGTAATGCACATTGAGTAGGAAATTGATTTTTTCTACAAACGAATTAAAAATTCAACTTTTAACGCGCTAATGAATTGTTAAAAATAGCATTTTAAGGCTTTAGCACAGTATAAAGAATAATACATTATACCAGTATCGTCAGTTCGTGTCGGCACTTTTGATATTTCCAAAACTAAAGCGTGCCGCGCCCCGGGGACAAACATATGCGATGCACTGCCAAAGCATTGCCAAAACCGGGCAAAACCGGTTTAGTGGTGCACCGGCCGGCGGCCGGGCGGACGGGGCAAGGGGAGGTGAGTTTCAATTTTTCGACCGACTGACGCTACTGATATAATGTATTATTCTTTATACTGTGGCTTTAGTGTTAAAACTAAATTATATTTAACACGGTTATTAATAGAAAATAAACTACTACTTAGAAAAATAATTACTTAGATTTTCATAGAATGATTTTAATGCGTTTACACCATACAAACATTTTTCTAAATGTCTGTATGGTATTCGTGTTAAAAGTGGGAAAGTGTTTATCTGTCAGGTAAACAATGCAATGTACGTCATGTCTGGTGTTTTAACTTCAAACTGAAGTTTTACTGATAGTTGTAAAAGTCGTCCTAAGGAACTCATGCGAAACTTTTACATGGGATGCGAAACTTTTACATGGGTGCCTTAAGGTTGCACTTTAACACTTAGGTAGGTACATCATAAATAGCTATTTTCTTCTGATCTTGAAACGTTACAATTTAAGAAAAACCAACAGTTTTTTTAAAACCAACGAATATACAGAGTGGTCTTTTTAACTTGAGGCAGCGAGATATCTGGAGAACTAGTAGGGCAAAAGTCGTTTCAACGGGGATCTATAGTGAGCAGAAGGGCTTATTTTGGGAACATTTTTTTTATATATAAAGGGTGGCTCAGAAAAGTGTAACGTCATATTATGTAATATTTTTAAATAGGGCATTCTGTATTTTTTACTAGATTTTGATAGATCTTAGAGCTCTTAGTTGGCCCTGAAAATTTGACATCGTTGCCTGCAGTAGTTTAAGACAAATTAATTAATAAACTGAAAGTATCTGATAAAGCGTATCACGTAAGCTTAAACCAGTTTTTTTCCTGTAAATTATAATAAGTACCTATACTTACTACTAATATTCAGTTTTCAAATTTGACGTTTTTTTATCAAACATGGAACGTTTGTCTATGGAAGAAAAAGTTGAGATGATTTTGCTTCATGGCGAATGCCGTAGAAGAATTGGTGATGTCGTTGCATTGTACGTTGAACGTTTCCTGCTATCTCCCGCGCAAGTTTTTATTGTGCCTCAAAAGAATTTAATGAACATGGTAGTGTGCAGCCAAAGAAAAGAAGGGTGCAATACAGATTGACACAAGTGTCACTTAACTTTTATGCGGCCCTTACCTATTCGGAACTTAAGGTAATATTGGTGAGAACGGGCATTAATTTAAACAATTCTAGTTGATATCATTGTGACATTAGTAGCGCCAACTATCAAAAAACTGATATTCCCTTCGCTTGTCCCCCTTAAAGTTACACAATATGTGACAAATTTTTGTTGTACTGTTTAAGATTTGCGAAATATTCCACTCGAACGCTTAAAATGACACACTGTAAATAACGACTCTTCTGAAGGATTCCGCTTATTTGAAAAATATTACCGAGTAAATATAGAAACACCTCGTGGCTCGTAGGCATATGAAAACAACAAGATACTGACCTGAATAGGCGTCTCTGTGTGTAGCGTGGTAAATAGCCCTGCGCCCTAAATCGTAAGCCTCCTCGTCAGTTAAATCCCATTTGTAGCCAGAATCCAACACACCGAAGGCGTAAATACTACCAGAACCCACGCTGAAAACTTTGCCAGGAGTTCTGGTGCCTTCTGAATCAATGTAGTACAACTGGGGGCCTCTTTTGTCCCATCCGGCTAGCATCATTCCCATACTGAGCCCCATTCCTTTATAGTTGTAAACCATGTTTGACATCAATTTGGAAGCGGCAGCCACGGAGATTCTTTCCCGATTCCTTAGCTCATACATGCGACATTGTTTGGCGAGGACTCGATCCCAGTAGACGCAATCGGCAGCACCCCCAGCGAGGGTTCCCAGCAAGAAATCATTGATTTCGACGATTTTCTTCATTGTCTGGGAACCGATGAACTGGCCGCCGGTTGCTCGAGAATCAACGGCAAGAACCACTCCGCCTTTGTACATGAAACCAAGAGTGGTGGTACCGTGATCGAATTGGATTTTTATGTCGCGGCCAGAGTCGTCTTTGGTGAGTTTGGAGAGGTTTTCAGCGGGCTAAAAAAAATGGGCTATTTACTCTACTTACGTAATTATAATTCCGACGTAATAAGGAGAAAATAACAATATATGCTATAAGAGAAAATCAACAAGTGTCATAAGTACTTATTGTAACACTGATTTTGGATAGATATTCTGAAGAACACGTTATAGTTTGGTTAGCTCGGTTCACCCTGTTTATTCCTCTCTGGTCCCCACGGTCCACATGGGTATTAGTGGTATTAGAACATAAATATAAACTCCTAGAATTTCGAAAGATATAATGAAAATTAATAGCCTAAAATTTAACTTAAATATCTCCTAAAATAATAGATATTTTGATGACTGGCTGGCAAAAACTCATGTTGAGAAAAATCCTCGAGGATATTTTGGGTCGAACAAATCTGAGCCAGCCATGATTTGAAGACTTTTGATATTTTTTTTGCCAATTTTTATACTATCTATCTTTCACATAGCTTCTCATTCGATAAAAATATTGATTTGTCAAAAATGTCGACTTTTGGCTATAGAGTCTCTTAAAATTAGCTGTGTTTGAAAATATGAAGAAATATTTTTAAAACTATTCAATTTTAAAAATGTTTAACCCCGAAACTTATGAACTTAGGGCAAAACTGCTATAAAGGACAAGTTTCCAGAACTTAATCTATCGGACCTCAGTGTTAGCGACCTGAGACCATATGCCAGAGTCTTACAAGCGGTCACCTTAAAACTTATGCGTGTTTGCCTTATGCAACACTAGCGGCCATCAGCCAGTCGATGGAAATTGCCCGTCGATAAAAAAAAGCTTCAAACTTGGCCAAACAAAAGAATAAAAAGCAGTTTAACAAATTCAGCAGCAGACAGCAGACTAGTCTCTGAATCTGGTACAAAACTTGAAGTAAATTAACAGAAGTTAGATACGCCACACATCAAAATCCTACAGATTAATGCTGACCGCTCCAGAAAGGCACATGACATGGGTTTCCTGAGATCAACCAAATCAAACATTGACATAATTATAGCAAGCGAACCAAATAAAAAAACTAAACTGCTGAACAAAACAAACGGGACAACATATTTCACGATGATTTGTGAAGCGAGATATTTTAAAAATTACAAGAGATAAAAATCCGAGGTTTTCAGCAGTCTCTAGAAGGATCTATAGAAGAGTTATTCTAGAGTACTGTGAACAAATTTACTTATTTATATGGTGAATACAAGGCGATAAATAAGTTGACTACATTTCTTTTTTGCCGAGAATCTAGGATTCAGTTTTTATTTTGTTTTGTGTGAATTCGGGACGATTCTTGACAATTTTAGAAAAAACAAGATTAACCGATTTTAAATATCGTACCACATTTCGGATTTTTTAAATTTTTTCTTCAGACATTTACCAATCTTGAATTTCACCCTCCTGCCGATCAAGTAACTGATATGCGATTGGTTAATTTTACAAAATTGATTTATTACGTGTGCGCGAAGAGATAGTAGTATAAGATTTTTCTACAGGGTGTTGACCCTGAAAATGTTTTGACCATGAATACTGATTGGTGTTTTTGTGGAAGTGGGTGGAAATTTTGAGATCAATAAAGTAAAACACCCAGACGGATTTTCGCTTTTCATTTGAATTAATTCAAACTGAATATAGAGCGTATTAAACTTGACTTTACTAAGATAAGGGTAAATAATTGATGTTGCCTTTAAATGCTATAATACTGGAACTTTATTTTGGAAATATATTTCAGGTAGAAACATACGGGCGGAATAAGGGATTTGAACTTTGGAAGTTAGCTGGACCTACAGAGTGTCCCAAATAAAGTGACTCAGAAAGAAACAAAAAACCAAATAGAAAAAATCCTAATATTATTTCCATTCAAGAAATGTTAAGTAAAAAATGTTTACCAGCTCAAGTGATATTCTAATATGGTATTTCAGAGTTAATCACTGAATGTTATTACCACTAATTAATTATAAATATACTCTTATGATTATTTGACAGTATTTCAGGTAATTTTACAATGAAAAAAAAAACTAACAAAGGAATAATATTTAATATGGTGTAGGTTCACCTCTCAAATTTAACATTTCTCGACATCTCTCAGGCCATGCTCTGTACTAAATTAGTGATGAAATCTTGAGGTATATTTTCCCATTCCTCTCTAATTGTCAGAAATAAAGTCAAATAAATTTTGAGGTGCATTTTCACGCTTTCGTACTAATAATTTTACTTTTGACCAAACGTGTTCAATAATATTCAAATCGGGTGATTTTGGTGGCAAATGTATACTGTTTACATTGTTTTCTTCGAGGAACTCTTGTACAATTTTTGCCCTATGAGGTCGAGCGTTGTCACATATCAATTTAAATCCTTCACGAAATATTTGTGAAAATGATAAAACAATATTTCTTAAAATTTGCTCTCTATATATCTCCACGTTTACTGTTCTTTCACTTATGTAGAGTTCGGTTTTGCCATTATTCATAACTCCAGCCCAGATGTTTACACCACCTCCCCCAAAAGCTTCTTGTGGTGCCATGTGTGCTTCTCTATATCTTTCGCTGGGCTCTCTTTAAATAAGGATTCTTCCATTTGAATGGAACAAGCTGCGTTTCGTCGGCAAATAAACAATTGCTCCACTTCTACAAGATTCTTATCGCAACTGGTCAAATGACAAAGTGCTGCATGTGTTATGTATATGTGTATATAACACCCGTTATGAGGAAAGACTACTCATAAGTTCGAGCCAGAAGAACAACTTGTTCTAGAATATTTAATAAAAGAACAGTAAATGCGGAGATATTATAAAAAGCAAATTTGAATTGTACGAGATATGATATCCTCGAAGAAAACAATGTAAACAGTATACATTTGCCGCCAAAATCACCCGATTTGAATATGATTGAAAACTTTTTGACTGACGATTGCTTGGTGTGGATCAATGAAACTACAGGGTGTAGAAACGCTGTATAATGTTGAAGGTCTTGAAGGAAGCCAACAGTCACATGGATCAATTTCCACAGAAAGGTGTCAGATCCAGAAAGAAATCAGAATTGGAGTCAATGACAGTGCTCAATGACAACAGCAAAAACAAGGTCTTAATTTATTGAGACATCAGTGTAACAAACTTGATTAATACTCTGAAGGGAAAGCTCTCAAAGGTGTGCCATGGAATCCCACGTGGTAACAATGAGGGAAGATCCGAAAATGTTGAAAAGTAAAATCTTCCAGTATGTTCTAAATAAAGTGACATAGTAAGGACTGGGGACAATAATTCTGAAAATTTTGAAAGCATCGAAAGTTGCTGACAAGCAGAGAATAACTGCACGATTCTGACTGATGTAATGGTATGCGGAAGTGTCGAGAAAAACACAGCTACAAACATGTACAAGGAACACAATAATAACAGTACCGTTAGTGATACAACAGAAGATATTGTTTTTTTAGAAATAGGTCATTAGGTTTAGAAGACACTGAATTGCAAAGTACGTTGTTGTATTCAAACATAAGGTCCATTAGATGTAAGGTGATATTAATCCATAATTAACAAGAAGCCATGAATTGCATGCTTTACTGAAACCTGGCTTAAGAATGATGAATATTTTGCACTGGAGGGTTATACTGTGGCATCAAAGTTCTGTACGCAAAATAGTGCCCATGAGGGCGTTATTAAGGTAGAAGCACCCATTACCGACTCCAATAAAATCGAGACCTATTAACGCCGTAAAATTTAAAGTCAAAATTATCACCATTAATCGCGCCTTATTTTCAAACATCTTTGGTTGGCGAGAGGTGCGACCTCTTTCATGTTAAGCAGAAAAGTCCGTTACGTCTAACGGTTTTTCCGGGATTTGAAATTAGTTGTGGCAGTTGTTGTTGTCACCTAAGTGCCTAAACCGCGCAACACGTGCTTATTGCTGTTCGAAAAGGTAAGAGTACTGTTCCGTTTTTTAATGTATTTTACCAACATCTCACATACTAAAGACAAATTTTGACTCTTAAATGATTAGTTAGATACTTAAAAGGCTTTTTTATATTATATTCAATCGTTTAATTTAGAAATTGAAATAAATTATGAAGGTCGGCATTAGGAACTGAATTTCTAAAGATTTCCTATTACCGAGCCTAGGTCGTTATTAGGCATTCTGCAATATTTCTTATCTCAATCGTGTGATCAAAATTTAATTTCTCATTTGTGAAACAAGTAATTGGGCCGATTCTTTAAGAAAACTTTATTGCCGATACCTATTAACGACTTACGATTTACAGAATACGTTATTTACATTTTCAACAATAGTTTGCTGTATTGGAACACTACATTGATTCACGATACTTTGTATAATATTATTGATTTGGTGCAATTGATAAATTGAATATTTAAGCTGGGACAAAATTCAGGAAGAAAGCCCTTTAAACTTCCAGTTGATTTACATTTTTAAAAATATATATTCTTTTTAAGACGGTCGTTGATAGGCTAAAAGTAATGATGAATTATTCCTATCACCACACCACTGAAGCGCTATTAGGAAATGATGAACCCTAATTACGATCTCTTATTTTTTTTCTTTCCTTACGGATATACAGGGTGTTTAAATTTACATTTTCAAGTCTTAGAGTTTTTGAGAAATTTAAGTATACTAACTAGTGATTCTATTTTAAGCACGAATGTCAGCTTAAAAGTCAAATTGTTATCATTACTTATGTTTTGTATGAGTATTAAATAGTATGTTATTAGCATACTTTTTGCAGAAATCGCTCCTCAAGTACGAGTGCAATATACTAAAGAAAAGTTGTGCAATGACCTGGAAGCTATAGAAAATGAATGTCCATTTACAAAGCATCTAGAAAATATGGAATACCTAAAACAACATTGAGAGACGTGCGATCTGGAAAATATAAAAACCCAAAGTGTGGAGTCCAACCAGTACTTACAAGTGATGAAGAAAACACAATAGTGAAATGGATTCATCATATGGCTACTTTGGGGTTTCCAGTCTCAAAATCCCAACTAATAGAAAGCGTTGGCAATCTAGTCAAAAACCCACAAAGAAAGAACCCCTTTAAAAACGGTATACCTTGCAACCACTGGTTTAAAAAATTTATGGATAGGCATCCAGATATATCCAAGAGAGTATCTTGGAGACTGCGTTTTTTCTGTGTCCCAAAGAGAAGCAAGTATTAGCCAGACGAGGATCCAAATTGGTACACAATAGGGTAGCCAATGACGAGAAAGAGTGCTTGACTGTCCTCGCAAACGTCTCAGAAGCTGGAACAATTGCTCCACACATAGTGCTTTTTCTATATAAACAGCTACCAAAAAATATACCATTGTCTGTTCCATCTGGATGGGGGATGGGTTACACGGAAAGTGGTTGGATGACAATGGAAGCTTTCTATGAATACATCACAAATTGTTTTTATCCTTTTTTGCAAAAATCACATATTGAATTGCCTGTGGTTTTGTTCCTAGATGGGCATACCTCACATATATCATTGGCTCTTAGCGAATTTTGCAAAGATAAAGGAAATCATTCCAGTAGCATTATTACAAAACGCTACGCACATTTTACAACCTCTAGATGTCTCCGTTTTTAGACCCGTAAAAGCTGCTTGGCGAAACGTTATACATGATTTCAAAGTTAATAATAATATGGCTAAAATTAGGAGGACAGACTTTTCAAACCTTGTGAAGCAATGTTTTGATAAATGCTTAAAAGAGGACACAATAAAAAGTGGCTTTAGGTGTTGCGGACTATTTCCTTTCAACTGTGAGAATATTAACTACTCTAAGTTGCTTAAAAACGTCTACTCAGATGTAAACCATACTGCAAATGAGGTAAGTCAAAATAAATTCAATATGAATGAAGGAAATGAAGAGCACTTAAAGAGTGAAACTATTAAAATATCCCTGGAATAACATCTATCTCCCAGAACACTAGAATTATTTAAGGCTTGTAGAGGAGAATGTACAGGGGAACCAATGTATGAGAAGCTGTTTAACTACTGGAGAACACTCTCTCTCCAATAGCAGATCCTGCGCTTAACGCGAAATGGAGCTAGAAGACACCACTATTATCAACAATCTTTCAGACACCCTAGAATTTGATGACAATGTCTGGGATAAGATTGATTTAGATGTGCAAGAAAATGGAGAAGTGTCCATATCTGCAATTGAATATTCTATTCAAGATCCTAGAAGGACCCCAACAAAGTCGCCAACAATACTATACAGTACCATTGAGAAAAGTTCAAAAGATTTGTCTATGGAGCATTCACCTGAGAAACTAGAGAGTACTATCATCGATGATCAACACAGACATACTGCTCAAGTTCTAGTCCACGCCTCAGCTGAAGGTAATTTAAACCCTTCTGCTCCAACAGTAGATAATGTACAGAAAGATACGGCTCCAACAATTATTCCAATGTCATCAATTAGCAAAACTGAAACTAACATTAATTTGCCTTCGAGTGTGACTAAACAATCAGTGAGTGATGTTTTGTGTGGCTTTGTGACACCAGAGAAAATCTTTTCTGAAAAGGCCGAAGAAATAAGCTCTAAATTTCCAACTCCCTTTAAGAAAGCTTTTTTCTTTCCCACTAAAGATGACAGCACTACCAAGAGGAAAGTTAAGCATAAAGTTACGCCAACGGTGGCTATTGCTGAAGAGTTTGTTGAATATCAACATAGAATGGGACAAGACAAGGATAAAAAGAAAGAGAAAAAACGTCTAGCAGGCAAGAGTGATGCCGGAAAAAAAGCTGAAAACCAATAAGGAAAATCCTAGGGACATTATTGAGAGCACAGATAAGAAAGAACATCAGCTCAAAGATCCGCCTGAGAAACCCGAGAAAGAACCCTCATTGGAACACTTGGGGGTTAATGAGGAAAATATTTTTAATGTTGGAGAGTATATCATTGTGAGATATGAAGGAGAGTTTTACCCAGGACTAATATATGCCAAACCTTCCTTGGATACTGCCACCATAAAAGCAATGGAACCTAGCGGACTACGTTCTTTTTTGACGTTGCTTTGTAGTTCATGTAACTATTTGGTTGGCAATAAATGTTATGTTATATGTTATAGGATATTTTGACATACGGAACTAGGGACATTGGGTCATGAAAATTGCTGCTCCTCAACTGGTAAACAACAGAAATTTATATTTGATACCTGAGTTGAATCAGTTGACAAAAGAATGACTTATTTTTGTTTCAATGTTTTAGCAAGTTTCTACTTATTTCTTATTATTGTTGCAATGCAACCAGAAATGTTCAGTTGTTAAATTGTACATATATTAATATGTCAACTGCTTAGATACTAAAATCAAAGATGTTCATGAATATATTCCTTGCTAGTTTGTTATTGTGATTCTTTTTCACTCCAGAAAATTAAAACAGTTTCTCCCTTCGGTAATGGGGGAAAAAAATCGGTATTAGGGATGAGATCGAATTTATAGGGCGCTAATAGGATAATTGCTCATATCTTATTTATAGCCAATCTATTCCAAAAGTGTTGATTGGTATACAAAGGAAACATCAAAACTTTAATTTTGAAGCACCAAAAAGATCACTAACATCATTCAATATTTATTTAAAAAATTGAGAGTACTTAAAAACGTGCATTTAAAAATGTGTGGCCTTAACTAGGGCGGTAATGGGTGCTTTTACCTTATATTTATAGATAGCAAAATGCCGTTTACAACTTTAGATTAAATAGCATTATGGAGGAATTGGTTTTGGAAACATGTGGAATACAATGCACTGTCCCTGTTTTGGGGAGGACAACTTTGGTGTGTTTGTATAGAAGTCCACAGGTGTCGATATATATGATTTTCTAGATAAGTTGTTAAAACTCTGGTTTAAACTATATAAAAAGGCAATATATACAATTTGGAAATTGAAAACTTATCTGCTCTCTATATTTACAAAATATTGCAGCTGTTAAGAAGGAAACAAACCGAAACAACTACTTGGAAGGCTAATACCCCTACCAGCATTGAATTACACTGTTTGTTAAAACATTGCTGTTTTTAATCTGAAAGCATAGTTCATATCATCTCTCTACTGTACATGCTATATGCATACATCCCATTAGTAACTTACATTCTTAGAAAACAGCAAAAATGAGAAAATATGTTGAAACCTGCACATAAACTATGTAACAGATATAAAAGGGATTTTCTGTTTATTGCCTATGAAAAACTACGGGTAGCTAAAACAGGGCATTGTTCTCGATTATATATAATCTGCAAAACAATATGCTGCTTTATCATGAGCAAATTGCTTTATCACTCAGGCAATGTCTACATTCAAGAAAAACCCTTCAGTACATATAAAACTCAATCATTCCCATAGCATCTATTGCCATAGCTATCTGTAGCTTTTATAAGCAATAGACAAAAATTTCCTTTTCTATCTGTTACGTAGAGCATCTGCTAACTGTTAAAACTATGAAACTTACATTTTCAAAAGGGGGCACTCCAAGTTCTATATGATTGGTAAAATTTCTGCAAAACTGGGAGATATCCCTGTCCATAGGGAACTCAGTTCTAGAAAACTCTAAATCCTCCATTCCGCATATTTCCGCTAGACTCATTGCGTTTGGGGTACTTTTCTGCAATGTAACACAAAAATCAATGAAAATTGTTAATGAATGATGAGTTTACGAAAATACAAACTTCAAATAAAATGACAAAAAAAATGAGGTTAAGCTAGATAAACATTGTTGACATTGACATGTGTCAAAAATAGAGACTTCCAATCTTAGAATAAGAAAGAAGAAGAAGGATGGTACAACGAAGGGCGTCTGTTACCATTTGACACGAAAACTTTGCAGTGTCATTGTATTTATATTTCTTATAGTTGTTTGTTGTGTAAACTGAACTCCCGATTTACATATGAATGTGAGTTCATGTGTGGCAATTAGGCAAATCTGTAAGCCATTTTTGGAAGCTTCTAAGCTTTAAACTTCTTAAAGTTGTTTCTATTTTTCGGTTTTCTGAATAAACCATTTCTATGTGGCCCTAAATGCACATCTGCCATAAAACATGAAACTCTACAAGTGGTGCGAAAACCGATATGCCCTTCTTCGTCTTCTTTAACCGGCAAAGGCACCCTTTAACAGATGATTATGGTCCCTTAAAAAAATTTCAGACCTGTACGTGACTCGAACAATAGCCTAATAATTGTCCAATGATCACATTTTCAATCTCTTTGTTTCAACAGATTTTCTAGAAAACTTTATTGGCCGCATGGTGGCCAATAAACTCAGTAGAGTTACGACCTAAAAACAGAGACGCGCATTGAGCTGTAGAGAGTGACAATCTAACCGAAAAGTTCGAATTTCGACTCAAGAAATAAGTCCTGGGCTCCGCCGTTCTAATTTCCTTTTTTGAATCCCGTTTTAAAACCGCCGCGGTAATTTGTATTTTTAATTAGTGCCATAAACCGCTTATTGCTAGCCTACGAAAAGTTTCGTGGAGTGTCTTCGGATTGGAACGTTTTAGCTTCATCCCACCTATGCCTTTTTCCTGAATAGGTCATTTTCTTGCAGATAGAGGATACTTTGCAGACACAGGAGACTATCGGCAAATAAGTATTTGTAGAGTAGTTATTATGTTGAAACATTTATGCCCGTTCTCACCAATACTACCGAAGTTCCGAATAGGTAAAGGCCGCTTAAAAGTTAAGTGACATTTGTGTCAATCTGTATTGCACCATTCCTTTTAAATAAAATCTTATAGCGTATTCCATTGGTAAAATTAGTGCCGCACCAGAGCAAATATTGCACACCATTGGTGAAGTTAGTGCAAGTTTGGGTGTTCCATTGGGAAACGAGTGCCGCACTTTTTGCACTTAGTGCAGTCAGTTCCGCACCAGGTCAGGTAGGTGGTGCGGCACCGATTTTAAGGTTATTGGTGGATGGGGGGAACACAAAGCATAATTTTATATTTTTCTAATAGGTAACTTTAATAAAATAAATGGGAAATTAATGCCGTATCGTGAATTCTCTCTTCAAGTCTAAATTTCCTGCCAAATATATTTCAAGGTCACAAAATCGGTCTCCATTGACGCTGCATTTTTACTGTACTGACAACGAGCGAGGGCACTCCTCGTGCGATTCTAGTGCAGCACTAATTTTACCAATGGAATACGCTATTAAGCAAGTGTCGGATACATTTGGCAATGTTGAATATCTCCGACGGATTTTAGGGATTTTTCATTTTCACTAATAACAGAACCTATAATAATTATCAATTTTGGCATTTGTCAACCGGAGCATTAAAATTGCATAGATAAAATAAATTTGTCCAGCTCCGAAGCCACGAGATCTTGCAAAATAATCCCCCTGAAGAGTATTACTGAAGTGGTCTTGTTATTGTTGCTTTAAGACAATATGATGCTAGTTACGTCCGTGGTCCAAGGTTAAACAGTGCGCCAAGTGTCTGGAATTCCTTTCAAAACCAAGAGCCAGAAATTCCATAATAATGCTATAAAGCCATTCATAAACAGATTAGTTATTTGTAACATTTGTGGCCGCACGAGGTCCCGGAAAGCTCTGCTAGAGGTGGGTTACTAACCAAGAATTTTTAAAGTAATTTTTGATTGTGATGGTTTAAAGCCCCACAAGTGCGATCATTGCCAGTCCTGAACGGGAGACCAGAGCAGTCTTCACCAGTATGTGATATATGCGATCATAAAATAAAATAATAGCCGAGGCGCAAAACTGCAAAATAATAAAAATTGCAAAAACAGCTTGCACCTGCGAATGATTCTCACTTAAAGTTAAGGGCGAAATAAGCCGCGGAATTTCTAGGCTTAGACACGCGACCCTTAAAATGATGCTTATTATGTGGTGCAATGGTATTGTTTGTTTATGAACCACTTAACCTTAAGTAAACTTAAATTTTCCTTGGTGCGAACGGGCATTAGTATATTATAGTAATGTTTTGCTCGCCATAATATCAAGAATCCCAGCGACCTGGCAGAATTCTTTTCTCCTCTACACCGCGTCGATAGTTTTTTGTTTTTTTTTTTTTTTTTTTCAATTTTAGTAAGAAATCGTGTACCCGTCAAGCACGGTTTTGGGGAACCACTGAACTTATCGCAATAAGTTCACGTCCGCCGCTCTTTTATTTCCTTGTTTTTATTCATTTTATTTCAGAATCCTGAGAGCACTAAAAATTATTTTTACATTTTTATTTCTTTCATTAATATTGAATTATTTTTTTTAAAGCCGTTTTGCAGGTTTCATTTTAAACAATGAAACTTGTTTGAACACTTGCTGCAGTGGCAGTTCGTCCTAAGGTTTGCAGGTTTGTGCAACATTCAAAATTTTGAGCTGCCAATAATAATCATGATGTACGACGCGGAGTACACGTCGATTTCAATAAAATTAGGCCCGCGATAGGATAGGAAAAGCTGCAACAAGACTGCTATTTGCACTCCGCCTGTGATCTTTTGTTTCCACTGTTTTCTGTTTTACTGTGGTCCGCTGTGGCGTCCACGTGACAATATGCCCGCCTACCCAGCACGCTTCCGTAAGCGTACAAATTTTGTACAATTTTGTACAAGCTTGAAATTCTAAATTAAAATACGTAATAGCATTGCTTTTAGGCGAGCATAAAGATAGGTTTTATTTTTTTATTAAAAAATGGTGCATCCTAGGAAAAATAAGAAGAGACTTTTTCTCTTCAGGATTAAACGGAAATTTTAATAGTATATTATTAATCGAGCTTTTTATGAAAGCCATTATTCCCTTAGGTGGACGTTTGCGTCACGAGCCGCAGGCGAGGGGTGCAGGTCTCCCGTGGGAATAATGGCCATAAAAAGCGAGTATAATACTATGTATACACCAGTGCATTTTTTACGCTGCGGCATTTGATATTGCGTTGTTGCCTACTTCTACTGGTTGCCAAGGAAACATATATAACTTAAATGGCGAGCGGGAATAATGATATTATTCCCGCTGTTTCAACTCATATATTCCTCTGACGGTCTATGAGTCCTATTTAACTTTTGTCAACTAGCTGAATATCAGTATTTATTAAGTGGTCGTGGACAAGAATAATTTTTATGTTAAAAAAAAACAGTGGTGTATAATTTTTTTCTTTAAAAGTATCAACTGATGTGTCTGCACGGGCGCTCCTGATGGAACAAAAACCAATGTTCTTATTGTATAATATATATTAGTGTTAGGTATCAACACCACCAAAATCTTGTTAAAATGTCTTGTGCGGATTGCGTTATATTAATATATTTTTAAGTTTTTACCCAAACTGTAACACCCTGTATCTCGTGAACAAAGCACTTGCGGACACATGTTCTCTTGAACGTTTTGCTAGCGCTAAATTAGGTTATTTTCTATAGGCTATTTTCACCACAACTATGAAACACCCTGTATATACTATACGTGACATCATTTTCTGTTATATTATTTCGATTTTATACAATTTAATACATATCTACCTTTCTTGATCCTGTGGACATCTAAAAAATGTCATTATTTCTTTAAACGACTTTCGCAGCCATCCACTGAACACAAATTTTTCCCTGACATTTTTAAGGCACTGTGTAATATCCGCGCGTAAATTATATTTACCGCCGAGCTGGAGACACTGTATACCACTCAAGCACCAGCGATGCACTGCCAAAACCGGTCTGGTGGTGCACTGTCGGCGGCCGGAGGTGAGTTTTGATTTTTCGACCCACTGACGTTACTGATATAATGTATTATTCCTTATACTGTGCTTATATGAAGTTTTTGTTATTTTTTTGGCGTAGCCCCCGATTGTTTTTGCGCATCATTTCCGGACACCCTCTGTATACTGTAGAGACATACACCTACAGAGATTATCTGCTTGTAATTTTATAACCTTAAGAATGGTCCTAAAAATCGCAAAACTCCTTCTGTACAGGGTAGGCCACCCTTGGGTGTTTTAAATGGGAAACTCCTAAACTAATAGGACTATTAAAAATCAAAAAGTCGATGCCGAGGTAATTTCTCGAGCTAAATTCATTGCCGGAAACAGAAATCTGCTATCGTCTTTTGTTTTCTTGCAATTGATGAAAGCTCAATTTTTGCCATTTTCGAAAATACGTTATAATATTTTTTATTAGTCTAGTTTGGTAAAAATGGTTTTTACATTATTAAGGCACTTTTGTGAATAGATTCCAATGGTGATTTTTGAATTTTTATAAACTTATTATTTTTTAAGTTATTACATAAACTTCTATTTTTTTAGATACAACCTATAACTTCTTTCTAATTTGGCAGAAAGAGATTTTTTTTCTTTTTAAAATGACCTATAACATGATAGGTTTTGCTTTGAAGTTATATGCTTTTTTTATAAAAACTTCTTTTTGGAATATAGTAGGCGATGACGCGATGACGCTCCGATGCCGATGTCGCGGCCATCTTGTTGTGCAGCTGTCACTGTCGATATTCCGCGGTTGGAGAAATTTAGTAATCTCGTAACTAGCGTAGACAGTTCAATAACGTTCATTAAGTTTTCCCCTTGTAAGGACGTAACGAAAAAATGTCATTCTACATGCAACAAAATGGCGCACTCGCCATCTTGTTGCAGAAAGGGAAAATTGTTGTCCTCTCAGGAAAACGATTACAGTAAAACTCAGATGCAATATAATTATTTTGAATATAATACTCTGATGGTACGTCCCCATGTGCGGATATGGCGTATATTGCGGATTTGGCGCTGTGGTCTGATTGGTTGAAATTGAAGTTTCTTCCTAAGTGTTGCCAAATTTCTGCATTCTCATTAAAGTGTAGTTGGATAAATAGTGGGAAAAACGACAGTTACTATATCGAAATCCTTGACATTTGCCATATGATTTTAGAGGTCCGGGTAGAACGATGCATATATCAAAAAAGATGGAATGCAGTGTGCACTGCGGCAACACTGTGAGTCCGCACTATACGCCATATCCGCACATGGGAAAATACCATTAGATGTCGAATTTTTCCAAAGATTGAAATGACATTTTTTCGTTACGTCCTTACAAGGGTAAAACTTAATGAACGTTATTGAACTGTCTACGCTAGTTACGAGATTATTAAATTTCTCCAACCGCGGAATATCGGCAGTGACAGCTGCCCAACAAGATTGCCGCGACATCGGCATCGGAACGTCATCGCGTCATGGCCTACTACTACAAAACGAAATTTTTATCAAAAAAGCATATAAGTTCAAAGCAAAACCTATCATGTTATACGTCATTTTAAAGAGAAAAACTTTCTCTTTCTAACAAAGTAGAAAGAAGTTATAGGTTGTATTTAAAAATATAGAAGTTTATGTAATATCTCAAAAAACAATAAGTTTATAAAAATTCAAAAATCACCATTGGAATTTATTCAAAAAAGTGCCTTAATAATGTAAAAACCATTTTTACTAAGCTAGACTAATAAAAAAAATTATAAGGTATTTTGGAAAATGGCGAAAATTGAGCTTTCATCAATTGCAAGAAAACAAAAGACGATAGCAGATTTCTGTTTGCGGCAATGAATTCAGCTCGAGAAATTACCTCGGCATCGACTTTTTGATATTTAATATTCCTATTAGTTTAAGAGTTTCATATTTAAAACATCCAAATAAGGCCACCCTGTACATATGATGCATTTCAGTTAAGAACTTAACGTTTATTTACCTTTTAGAAAAGTCCGGCCTTCTTTAAGAAGGAGGTGTAAGGAACTCAAAAGGTTTGTCTCAAAAGCAAAACATTTTTATCACAAAGCAGTTATGTTAAAAGAAAATGCGACAGTTTCCAAAAAGCGTCATCTATTAACACGGAAGAGACTTTATGCTGGTGAACATGTTGAGAAACATGACCTGTTTCAAAACATTGTTTCTAGCATGGAGAGTATAAGGTCGAGGTTTGTTGAAAGCCAGTTAGAAAATGAACTTAATAGGCCAAAAGAAAAACGGTGTAACAAAGAGGATAAAGTCTTGGCCTGAGAGAAGTGTGCTAGCAGCTATTAAGTTTTAAAATACAAGCTGTCAATATGGATACAATTACTTCATAAGGACTGATATTTTTAAAGTTGTTGTCTCTCGTTATTCTGTAGAAATGTAGGATTAATTAGTAAATTGCTTCATCAAAACTTAAACTGTGTCTTTACTGACTTTGTCAATAAATTATTTAGTTAATTAAAGAACACAATCTTAATAATTAGAGAACAAGTTTTAGGGTGCCAGTATTAATTATTGATTGAGTATTGAAAGAAAACTCAGTAGAGAATTGAAAATTAGTTACAAATGATATTACGTACTTACCCAAACTTCAAATTATAACGTAAAGAGGTAATTTTGCGTTTTTTGTAAAACAATTTCAATTTTTTATTTGGTTCTTTTTCAGTTTGCGTCAAATAATACTGGCACCATGTTCAAATTACTGGCGGGAATAATTTGAATGGGACCTGGATCTACCTAGGTTTGATACTTGGCTAAAGGTTCCTTCATTTTCAATAGATAGCGCTGACGCTTGGTAACAAAATTTCAAGAGTAGAGAGTCCATTCTATCTAGTTCTTTTTTATCTATGATCAGTCACACATCAGTCATTTGAGAGATCAGTCAATTCGATCAGGCCCTATCCACTCTCATTACCCAACTTGGTTTGCAATTTGCTTTTATTCCAACACGTAAGATGGCGCTCGACCGGCGTTTGTTGGGTTGCGTCCCCATGAATTTCGTCCATTCCCGACGGCCAACTTCAAAATGGCTACCGAACTGTCAAAGTTTGAAGCTTTGAAATTTGAAATTTTTGAAGTATTGAACAGGCCCTATCCACTCTTATTACCCAACTTGGTTTGCAATTTGCTTTTATTCCAACACGTAAGATGGCGCTCGGCCGGCGTTTGTTGGGTTGCGTCCCCATGAATTTCGTCCATTCCCGACGGCCAACTTCAAAATGGCTACCGAACTGTCAAAATTTGAAGTTTTGGAATTTGAAATTTTTGAAGTATGGTAGGTTTTTAAGGCGATAAAGTTAAATAAAGTATATAAAAGTGATAAAAAGTGAGTTGGTGTTGTGCTGCGTTTAAAAATATTTAAGGTAAGCTATAAATTACTTATTACTGGGTTAATAAGTTTTGCTCGTACGCGGACAGGATTGGTCATACATTGGATACCTAATACGCTTTTTTCTAATAGAAAAAGGTGCCTTACGTAGTATATAAAATTAAATTTTTCCACAATCTCGTACGAATAAGTATACAGTATAAAGAACATAAATATAAAGTACCGCTACTCGCGCACAAAATTTCCTTAATAATATTCCATATTTTATTAGGTATCTACATAATTTGGCGAAGGCCAAATCTTGTTGAGAGCGGCAGTTGTCACATAGTACATATATTGACTATTGTTATACATATTAATATTCTTTATATTGTAAAAGTAAACCTTTTGTATAAATTACAAAGAGAAGCAACATAAGCTGATTGTATGATATTTCAGATTGTCGAAATGCCGTCTTGCCGTCTACGATTAGGTGTTGCGTTTCTACGTGTTGGGGAAGCCCTGAAACCGAAACATCGATTTCCCAATCCACAAAAATACGGTCACAAAAATAAAGTTTTGTCGGAAGTGAGAGGATGTTCACAATGGAACGTCAAAAAGTATATAATAACTTTCCAGTATGTTCACTAAACACCAATTGCTGGGAATAAATTACTGAATTTTTGAAATATTATGTTTATAATAATATTTTATTCACCATAGCCTTTAAAGCCCTCATAGGGCAAAATGTTGCAGACATAAACTTAGGTACCTGTGAAAAATATTTATTGATTTTATTGATGATTGGTTTGTAATAGGTGATGTTTTAATGCATTTTCCTACCATATACTTCCTACCGTCTACTTCAATTTAATAAATATAATCCGTTTAAAGCCACCACTAACTGAATACTAACTGGCGCGAATTTATGAACAAATCTCAAGTCACTCGACATTTTGGTTTGTCAAGCAACTACTTACTAAACACGAACGAGCATATAATTCTTTTAGGTGATAATACATATAATTATTGAATGCTCTTTGCTAAACGCGTGCCGTAAGTAGGAACCTGGCAAAATAAGATATCATCTGATTTGAGATTTTCGTAAATTGGCACTTGAGAATATTGAACAATGGCGGCAAATATTTAAATTTAACAATTCTCTGCCATCTAGCGACGTATGAGTGAACTAACAAAATTATTAGGAATCTACTTAGGATTAGTTAAGTGCGCCATCTCTCGACCTTAGCTTCAATCTTGAGCCTTTATTCCTTCCCGAGAGATGGCGCTGTAATGCGAACCAAATTTTTAACAAGATCAATAAATTTACCGGTTACATCTACCGGTAGATCGCTGGTAATTCCGGTTACACCGGAATTTAAGCCATTTTACGGTCAATTAAGAAACGGTTTGATTCACCAATGACATTTTTATTACTAGCTGTTAATCTCTACGGTAATCTTGTTTTGTTTGTTATTATTGTATTACTGTTCTTCTCATAGCGAAATCGACATTATTAAGATAATTTTTATTTATAAGAAGTTGTTTTGTTACACGGACAAATGCACCCATTCTTAGAAACGTGGCATTTTCATCCAATCCGGTCAATTTGCTATTGAATAAAGTCTTGTTGATATCGATAAAATCCCCGATTTTTATCGCGATAAAAATCCGGATTTTTATCGGTATCGGTATAGAAATATGACCAGTTTGTTTATTACTCGCCACCTTCCCGACTCTGACAAGAATTCAGTGTCAAATATTTTGGTATATAGCGCTTGATATACACTTACAGTATCCCTTTAAAAATGAATTTAGATCGATTTGGTGAAAAATCTCGAGAAGAAATACAGGACTTAGTTATTTCGGAGCAGCCAACAAATTCCGTAAACACCAGGAGGTCTATATGGAGGCAATTTAGTTATTTTTGTGAAACGCGCCACTACGTAATGGATGAAGCCACCCCGACATCAAAAATTGCAGAATTTATGGAAGACTGGGCAGTAAATATGAAGAAAACCAACGGCGAAGATTATAAGGAGTATTCAGTGAAGACAATTTGGAACAGCACTGCCAAAATGTTGCAAGAAAAGTATTTCAATGATTACCAAAGACGGATCAACCCATTCTCCGACATTGAATTTGAAAGTTCCTGAAAGGCTAGAAATGCTAAACGTAAGAAACTACAAAGACTTGAAAAACGTAAAGTTAGTGATGTTGCATTGAATATTAATGAATATGATCGTATGATCAATGCCTGTGATGAAAATGTGCCAGAAGGACTTCAGATGAAGTTTTTCCACTCACATCCTTCGAATTAGCATGGAGAAGCAATGAAGCAGCCAATTGCGGGGTTAGTTACTTTCAGGTAGGCACAATAATGATGGACGTTTATCTGGACCAATTCAGTATAACCCTATATTTTCCAAGATGTCCAATGAGGAGATAAGAATGTGCGGAGACAAAGTGGCTTATACCGAACCCAAACCAGCGTGACAAGTGTCCTGTGACGAGGCTCAAACATAACTACCGACAGATTTTTTCTTACCCCTATTCCTTATTGGAATACACCTGCATCACCTTGGTTCAAAAACAGCCCTGTTGAAAAGAATACTGTTTCAACGTGGAACAGAAAGTCAGCAGACAAATGTTTCTTGGACCCCAAAAAGAAAAAGATTACAAATCATTCCAGCCGTGCAACCATAATTTCTCACATGGCCAAGGTAGGCATAAAAGAACAGGAGTTAATAAAAATCAGTGGTCATAGCAGCAGCTCATCAATTAAACCATACCTTCAGCTTAATGATGAGCATCACTCAAACATCATCGATAGAGTAAGGGGAGCGGGAGCAGGAGCACAATCGGGCAGTACGTCCATTGTGGCAGCCAGTTCTGGCAAGTCAACTAATTGCCGCAATTTTGAGAATTGTTCTTTTAGTAACTGTGTTTTTAAATAAATATTATGTTATGTTGTTTGAAATAAATATCTGTTAAGATATTTTAGTTTACAGCCTACATGAAAGAAAGCATAAAGAGTAGGCCAGTATGGTCAAAATATGCAATGTCTAAACTATATCACAATTCAGGCATTTGTCCAGCCGAATATAACTCGCCCTCAAATTTTCTCTGATAAATTTTGCCTGTATTTGTACTCAATCATTGTTTCCTTAAGCAAAAGCACTCAACACCAGCAAACAAAATCCCTCGCGCTAAAGGGCTCGGGACTTTTTTTTATCTTTGCTGGTGTATCGTGCTTTTGCTAGGCAACAATGATTTCGTACCTACAGACAAAATTTATCCGATAAAATATGAGGTCTTGTTATATTATATATCATAAAAAGGATATCTAAAATGAAGAATATATCTTTACTCAAAATTCCAAGTGTTTTATTGCTTAAAATTGAACATATTTCTTTAAATAAAAAAAACTCGTATGTTTGACGCTTGCTTATGAAGTGCTGAAGTGCTTGAAATGGTCTGCTCAAAATAATATTATTATTTTAGTTCAAGAACCGTATGAATTCCAAGTGAGTTTTTCGTAATATTTACAGGAGCTAATATGTAAATCAAATTTAGAAAGTTATTTATTGTAAGTGACTTTTATTTGTTAGTCTTGACTAAACCATAACATTATTCCAAATGTGTCATATATGATTATTTTAACAATATTAATTGCCTAAACCTGAGTACAAGATTTACTCAAAGTTAAAATATAAAATCAGTTATTAATTAAACTGAAACATTCATTGTTTAAAATGAAGAAAACGATTTACTCACTTTTAACTTTCAAAACGCTTAATATAAGAAATGCGTTTTCCAATTGTAAAAATTGTAGAAGCCAATTGAACTTAAAATTCTTTACTTGATATTATAAAATATGGTTGAAAAGAAATAACGATTAGTTTGATGCAGAAAAATAATAACCGTCAAAGTATAAAATAGATGAGTGCAATTCTCATGTGTAGAATTATTTCGTGCGAGGGTAGGGAAAAAGCAAGTCCCTATTTGTACAAACACGTTTAGTGTCTAGTTGGTCGTGGGTGAGTTAGCGCTGGTTAGGGTTAGCGTTGCTCGTGGCGAAAAATAGCAGATTTGTGGTAAAATTTACAAGAAAATTTCAGTCCAAAAGACGAAATGGAGGATCTTTTAAGGGAATGGGAAGTACCTGAAGAAGTAATAGGCACTTTTAAAGGTAATAGTGGATTATGTATGTTATTAAGGTGGTTTTAAATTACTTTTAATATGCCTTTACATCATTGCTATTAGCCTCGAAATTGCTATTAGGTACATTACATCGGTTCGATTGATATTGAATGATATCGGCTTTTCACCAATCGTAGAAAACGCCAGATTTATGCTGATGCTCATTTAACATTTCAGATTTATATTATGAATTTATGAAGTCAAAAGTGAGGTTATTTCACTGATTTATATATCCTTAACAGCGTTTTCAGGTGGCTTCTCTAGACCGCTTTGAAAGCACTCCCATCCTTACATTCTTATTGAGAAAACAAGAGATGAGAATACTCTCAGAGCGCTATAGAGTCGCCACCCGAAAACGGTGTAAGATTTGAATCCTTCAATGGATGCGTTCGTTTTGAAGCTCGATGGAGCGAGTAGATCGAGCGCCGAGCTTAATGACGTCAGCTATCTGCCTCTGTGCATGACTACAATGCATAGAAAAGTGCAGCCAAAAGAGAACTTTCACATTGAAGTGTCTCTTTCAATCATTCATACTCACGGTGTACGCTCCTTGGCACGCGAACAAAATCGAGCGCCGGAGCGTCAGTGTCAACGTCAAATCATTTTGAGTCACAACTTATCATTTTGTTCTTAATGCGATGGATATTATTTCATCAGTTCATCACCAATATTTATTTCAATACTCCATTTGCTCATGAGCGGCGAGTAAGAAGATAACGAAACCAACTCAGGGCCGCGACTCACTCAAAAAAGTTGAAGATTGTGAGGAGAAAATTATCCTTTGTTCTTGTTCCTGTATTCTGAAATGTTAGAGAAATTGCTAAAAAAAAACGAAGAAGTTGACCCACAAACCCGTCATCGCCGCGGCAATAATAATGATAATAAAAATAATAATAAGCAACTCAGCAAACATAGAAAACTACACCCAAAATCATGTACCCAGAGATTTACAATCACAAGAAAAGACGGAGGTCGGGGGCTAATTGATCTGCATGAAATCCATGACAACCTAATTAAATCATTAAGATCTTATTTCCACAAAAAGGATCATACGCTTCATAAGAGTATTTGCGTCTTGGACAAAAACCACACTCCGCTCAATGTAGCGAGTCGGTTGAAGTTGATTCTGTGAGCAGGACCAAGATAAAACTAAAGGAATGGGCAGGAAAGTAGCTCCACGGGAAGCACTATGGAATTGTAAATCAAGAACATATAAACAAAAAACTTACATAGGCATTTTTGCGCAATGGTCAGCTTTATCCCGAAACGGAGGGCTTCATAATTGCTATGCAAGACCAAGTTATAGCCACCAAAAACTACAGAAAATATGTCATGAAGGACCCTACTACCAACAACGATAAATGTAGAAAATGTCAATTCCCAGAGACGGTTAACCATATAATATCTGTTTGCAAATTACTGCAGGAAATGCTTATACTGATAGGCACAACTCTGTGGCTAAAGTTGTCCATCAAGCCCCAGCCTTGAGATATGACTTGCATACAGACGCAAACCCATACTATGCTTACTCTGCAGAACCTGTATTGGAAAATAAAAACTACAAACTCCTATATGATGTAGACATTCACACAGACAAGACAGTAATGCACAATAGACCTGACATCGTCTTTCAGGACAAGGTATCAAAGTCAACATACCTAATTGATAAAGCCGTTCCATCAGACCAGAATACTCTGAAGAAATACTCAGAGAAAAAAACTAAATATCAGGAGCTTGCGATCGAAATTGAGAGGCTATGGAAACTAAAAACTGTTCAGATCATACTATTGTTATTTCTGTGACAGGTGTTACCCCATCGACATTTGCTAAACATCTGGACGAGCCAGATTTACTCAGGGATATCTATTCAGTGGCATAGAAAGCAGTTATACTGCACAAATGCAACATCATGAGATCGTTTCTTAATGAAAAATAACTTCTGATGAACTTGGCTAAGTCCCGTCTATCAGAGGAAATCTGCCAGCTAAACATCTAGCTGTGAATTCCTAACCAGGAACGACATAATAAGAAGCTTTATTTCCAATGTTCATTACACTTCATATACATGAAAATATGCTGAGACAAAGTAAATAGTAGTAAATAGGATACATTATTTGTTTTCAAGATGATTTCTAAAGGGACATGAACAGACAGAATAGAAATCAGTGATTGTTTTATCTGCACTTTAAAGGGTTTTTGTGTATTAAGCATTTGATGTTATCTGGTAAATGATTAAATAGCTTGAGACACATATATGATGGGCTTCTCTCTGTCAAAGCTAGCCTATGTATTGGATAAGTGACATTTTGTGTTCAATGAACATGCAATGAATCAACACTCATAAGAAAGCTTTGAAACAGCTACTTACAACAATCTAGTATATGCCAAATTTGGAATGTTTCAGGTACCTACCTATAGTTATTCAATTCCAAGCTGGACTCAAAGTAAAGAAAAACTAGATAAGAAAAGCTCTGGAAAGTCATCAGGAGAATTATAAACAAATGGTTTACACGGATATATGTCGGAGATGACTACTGAAAGTACTAATCACCTAATGACTATCCAGAGCTTTTTTTGTCTATATATTTTGTATCAATATAATATAATAAAACTATAGTATGTACTCAACTAATAAAACTATAGTATGTACTCAACTAATACTAAGTACTTAAATATGCGAAACAACAGGATATTGAAAAAACTCACTTTCTGCAACGAATAATAGAATGAGATGTACAGAACAGAAGCAGGCGACATCCACTAGCGCATTTTAGATCCAATACTGCACGGCATTATTGGAATAATAGAATCTTAATAAATTGTCCTCTATTCTGCTTCGATGGTTGGATAAAACTGTGTGCAGGCTGTCATCAACATCATATACATGCTGACCATGGTAACTTAGTAACTTTGGTCAAAATTGTGGGGTGGTTAGAGCTGCTATATAGGCATGTATCTGTTGAGCAAGCATGAACAAGTCAAGTTCTAAATAAGAAGGCCCCCTTTGCAGATGCAGATCCTTTTAAAATTGGATTCTTCATGCCAGATTAGTAGGTAGGTAAAAATACCATAATAACACATATTATACATCAAAAGCATTCCGAATGTGCATGACTACAATGCATAGAAAAGTGCAGCCAAAAGAGAACTTTCACATTGAAGTGTCTCTTTCAATCATTCATACTCTAGGATTAAAATTTCCATTTTATGATTTCGGAAATCTTTTTGTATAGATTTTAAAGCTTTTTATGCGTGGGACATGTAATATCGGTTGCCTTGCTGTCTACACTTTCTCCCATATTCCATATTTCACATGAAGAATCCAACTCTAATAAATAAAAGCCGCGTCTCCCAGCAAGGGCTTTTTCTGACATGATTTCATGGTTTCAAATTACTTGTTTATAGCTCCCTTACCTGCGTATCTTCCATATTTTCCTGCTTTGTGTATATTGTATAGTGAAAAACGAAAACAAAACAAAAAACTTGAAAAATTGAGGAAAAATTGCTAATATTGCTATTTACAGGTAATTGGCTTTTCTGTCACGTCAAGCCGCCATTTTGAAGCTCGGCATTCAGGGACCGAGCGAAAGGAGCTCGCTCGGAGCGATCAAAAATCGTTCACGCGAACGCAAAAGAGCTTGCTCGGAGCTTCAAAAAAAACACAATCAAGCGAATAGAGCCACTGCCACCTAGACTATAAGGCCGTGAAGCAGAGTCTGTGACGTCACAGTCGTGGTCCAAGGTCACCATTTGAAATGGATGGATTTCAAATGATTTCGTGTATATTTTACGTGATTTTACTGTGATTATTCTGTTTTTAATGCGAATTTTGTTTTTATGAACATTACTGGACTTTAGGAAACGTATTAAAGTTTGTGCTAAATTCGGAACTATGCATTTTAGTGTTTAAAAACTGTGTAAATGCTTTACCGGTGCTGTGTCGGGGTGCAACACAAACTTAAAGAATAGGTCCATTCTTTAAGTTTGTGTTGCAAAAATCGGTTTTTTGGTTTCCCAGGGATGAAGATTTAAGAGAAAAATGGATTAGAAGAGAAGATTTCGTGCCTGGAGAACATAGTAGGGTACATTTATACATAAATAAGTAACAAGAATTTTAGAGAAAGTTAGGTTATCCCTCAGATTTCGTTTATAAACAAAGCATGAATTCCATGAACTTTGTAGAAAACTGGTGTTTTAGGTATGTGAGGTGCATTTTCGCAAGGATGAAGTACAGAAAAAGTTTATTTTTTATAATGAAGAAACAGATCAGACTTTGCAAGCCCCTTTGGACATTCCAAAGTTGATCTGTGGTAAGAACTTATTACACACTTAACTTATGCTTATAAATTATATAGTCTCCATTTAACTATTAAATCTCTGAGTATGAAACAGATCCCTTGAAGGGATACTTTTATTTATTGAGTTGAGAAATGAACTTGTACCATGCCAGTCATATTCCTAGGAAAAGCAGAGGATAATAAGATAATGATGTCAACATTTTTGTCTTCTGTAACATTCATTCATATTTTTGTTAAGTCTTTTTTACACTCTTTTACAGTATCAAGCTGCTGTGGCTTGGATGCATTGTTGTATAAGCTATACCTTCTAAATAAAAAACGTATGTTTCTTGAATTAACTGTTTTATTTTTGATTGCTAAGGGCCAAATGTTGTAATAATCAAAACATGTTTTATTTGTGTGGGTTTATCCAACTTCTTAGTTGTAGTCATAATAATTGTATTCTCAATTTTCACCCATTACAACCCGTGTAAACAAAATATCCATGGCAAGGCTTGTTTATGGGTTATAATGGATGAAAGTTAGGAATATAATTACGACTATGACTAATAATAAGTTGAATAACCCGGGATTTACTACAATGAAAACTTGTTGGCAATTTAATCTGATATAATTACCTATAAATAGAAAAAAAAACAACTTCCTGCAGATTACAACATTTTGCACTTTCAACACATATCACTGCCTACAGTTTTTATTACTTTGAGTCCTTGCTGTTCCTACACACACTAACACTCAAATCCTCTCGAAGTAGGGAGGAAGTAGGCTCGATACATCTCGGTTTATGGAAGTAAGTAGGTAGGTACTTTCTGGACACTGGCACTTTCCAACTACTATTGAGTTTCTACCATTTTGACTGTGAAGACCTCACTAAAGAAGTTCTATGCAGGACATCAAGTTTTTGGTATAAATGGTAGGTATATGATGATCTCTTGCTTATTCCTTTAAGAAAATTAACAGTTAAAAGATAATGTAATTCCTAAAGATAATTCCTAAATTTTTAACAGAAATATGAAGTTTACTGAGTTTGATCTTAGTCATGTAGTACATTTGCACCACATGGACCAAATTAGACCAAGGAACAAATTGAGTACCTAATCAACTTGAATCAAAGTTTGTCAAAGAACAGCTGTTTTAGTTATAAATGGAAGCTTTAGCCCTTTTCGGAAACTGCAATCCAATTCCAGAATCCAATTTGGAGCTAAAGTGTTTACACCTTAAAAAAGACTGTTTGATCTACCTCCTTTACTCTGAACCAAATATTTGATCCCCAGTGTTTACACCACAGTGACATCATTTGATACTTGGACCAAATGTTTGGTCCATGCAGTGTACCTAAACGAGTAAATGTAATACATGGTCTATATAGGAATACGTTGAGAGCAAATAAATCTGTTTATGCAAATTTTGAAATTTGTAACAGGGTGTTACATAAAGGAGCTATGGTTTTGTATAAAAGAATATAAATGATTAGAAACTCTTTTTGCATTCTTTGCTCTGGGTGAAATAACTCTTGGGAAAAAAAGCTACATTCTTAATAGGTATATATTAAAAAGTTAAATGAAACCCTCTATACTTGCCTACTGGCAAGTTTACTGTTCTAGTTTATAGACTTTAGTCTGGCCTTTTTCAAATTCAGGAATCAGGATGAGTCACTGAGGGTTAACCTAACTTTTTTTTATGAAACCATGTAGGTACTCTGTATTTTAACTTACCCTACTATTTTCTTCAGATATAGATTAGCTTACATCCATTTTTTCTTCACACCCTCATTCCTTTGAAACCAAACAACGGATTTGCTAGACCTGTTTACATTGATTTCGCTCCGTGACACCCAACCACGTTTGAGAAATTTTCAACACTTTTAAAGCACTTGTTGTTATTCTAAATGCAGCACTAGCTGCAAGAAATGTCCTAAAGTCCGGCACAATTTATAAAAACAAAATTATGAATACAAAATGAATAATATTAGTCGCAAAGTCGAAAAAAATATTTGAAATCCATACAATTCAAATGGTCTCACACTAGTGACCTTGGACCACGACCGTGACGTCACAGCTTCTGCTTCACGGCCTTATGGTCTAGGTGGCAGTGATAGAGCGCGCGCCGAGCGAATCGAGCTTCAAAACGAACGCGCCCAACGAAAAGGAGATTGCGCATGCCTTGGTTTGTCATTGTCATTTTAGAGTGAGTTCATTGTTAGCCTAGTTCGCGAGTCTGTTTAAGAACTGATTCCGAACTGATTTTGGAATTATTGCATGCGCATTTTAAATTAAATCGACGCAATCGATGAATTTACTCAGACTGCGCATGCAAATAATCCTTAATCAGTTCGGAATCAGATCTTAAACCGATCCGCTTACTAAGCTATTATCAAATATTTTGTTTACCAAAATGTGTGTTTTATCAGTACGGGGATATAATGCTCTCGTACAAAACGCAATATTTTGAGTTAGTTTAGTTTATATAGGATACATCAATAATGTTCTTCTTTTGGTTGACTTGACGTGTACCTATATATACAGTGTGTCCATTATTCTAAATACATAATTTTATGTATAATATTATGCTGTGATCTTGAAAATCTTGTTGTTATATACGAGTATGTACTTATATTTGTAAAGCAAATGTTACTGTTACTTGGTGTCTGGAAATTATAATGCACCAAGATTTGGCTCGCACATCATTTTTAAGGCACTACTAAGAAATCCGTTTTTTTATTTTTTCTTGTATAATTGGGCTCCACATTTGGAGTAGCATCCAAGAGCGAGTTGCATCCCCTGAAATTCACTGCTAATTTTCTTTTATGCGGGCGATAAAGCAAATATATGCACTTAAAATAGTACTTTGCACTAGTAGTGCGGTAAAGTAAAAAAAATTATGATATATAATTATTACTTACCACAGTATAAAAAAAGTCTTGTGGTAAAGTATTACTATGACTTCGAGAATCAGGGTGGTGCATTTAACTTGAGAAAACTATATATTTTAATTGGAAACACCGCACAAAAATTTCTCAAATAGAAGTGACTCAGTGTCAGAGGGCAAATAAAATGTGTTGAAGTATTTTGAACTTGACTTTATTTTCTAGGTCATAATGGAGTTTAACTTTGGATTTTCAAATGGAAAGCTACACTTCTTTTTTCCTACATTTAATAAGGTGTTAAAAACTAGTAGCTTTTATACAAAACTGTTTTTAAACAATCACATCTTGTGGTTTGTTAATTAATATTTAAATTTATTATAATGTTGTGAATGAAGTTAACAAAAAAGAGTTTCCTATAAAAAGTATTAATTTTTAACTCCTTGTTAAGTTTTGGAAAAAAAGTAAAGCTTTGAATTTGAAAATCTAACGTTGACCTCGTCAGGACCTTAAAAGCAAAGTCAAGTCAAACAACTGCAACGCCATTTTTATTTGCCTCCACCCCCTCTCGCCCCTCCGACACTGAGTAATTTGACTAAAATATACAGGGTGGTGATTTTTACAATGTTCACTATTAGGACCTCCAAAATTTCATGAGTTTAAAAAATATCTGCCAATGTCAAGCAAAGCGCCATCACAAGAAATGTCAGTAACCCAAGTTTTATCAAAAAGAGATAGATAGATTTCCAAATTTGTATGATCACTTTGTGTTTTTATTTTTCAGAAAACAATATAGAAGTCGACCAGCTGAAGCAGCTGGACGACCAATTATTAAAAGAGTTGATCCCAGCAATAGGAACAATATTAAAAATACGGAACAAAATCAAAGAACTTATTGAAGAAAGCACCACACGTGGCAGTATGGGCATCGGGCACACTTCATTCATAAAATCGAGGCGGTGTTGATTCATAACTACTGGCCAATCAGGACAGAGGACAGGATGTTAACAATATCAACTGATCGCTCATCCAATTTAAAATTATACCTACTAAAATAATTCTGCTTTCAAATAATTATTTATTAAAAAGCATTTTTTTAAAGTTGTTTTAAAGTGGATATTGTTTTAAAGTGGATATTATTGCAACATACATGGACATGGACAAACATATTTTGCAAGCTTTTGTTAGTTAAAATCAATATCACCAATAGTTGCAAAGGTTTTTTTGTCTATAAGAAGACAAGAGGAGGACTAAGATAGGATCCCACACAGTTCTTCAATATGCAAATGTAAAAGAGTCAATTAAAAACAGGTAGGTATAAATAACCTCAAAATTGATATTTATTAAATCCATTTTTAAATAAAGTTAACTATATTACATCAAAGATAGGTATTGTATACAGGATGGACCTTTTTAACTTGAGACAGTCAGATATCTTGAGAACTAGTAGCGGGGAATAAATTTTTCCAACGATGGCCTATATTGTACAGTACAGCCTATTTTAGGTACATATTTTTACCTACACATAGGTTTTTGAATTTGGATCATCTTATCATTGCAAGAAATACGTACACTTTGCTACAGTGTCACATTTCTAGATAATAATAATTTGTGTTTTGTTTTAACGTAGATGTTGTTCAACTAGTTAAGTATAATATGCTTATTGGTAATATTTGACTGCCTATTTAAGTGTTAGTGATAGCATTTGTTTCCTCATGAAAAAAAGTTGTTACGTCTTTCAACAAATCTTATATTTAAATTGTTACTAAGTAATACTAAGTAATTGATATGTGTCTACCTACCTTAAAAGATAAATAATGTATTTACAATTATGTTATGTATATATTTATTTATTCCCTTATTTCAGCTTCGCAATCAACATAAGTACATGATAAAGGAGCGGGAGAAACGCCAAAAGAAAAAAATGAAAAAATAAAAGTCTGTTTACTTGAACACATGAAAGTGTGAATTTTGTTATTCATTTAACAGTTTACAGTTTGACTTTTAGGTGTTTGCACATGATTATGACGATTTATCTCTTCATTTTCACTTTTTCCTTGTAGGTAGGGACCAAGCAAAATTAATTCTCACCCATTTTTAAGCAACCCTAAAGGCTCAAAACTTTTCAGTTTCGCTTCCACCCATTTCTATAAAATAATTGTCTTGGTCAAGTACCACTCAAGTTCAGTTGAACCACAATTCTACAACTGACTCTAAAATGCTCCATGCAGTTTCTCCTTGGACCCAGTTTTATAGTTAAGTCCCCTGCCCCGAGTATTAAACATATCGAGAAAACGCAGGTGACTCTAAGTTCACTTTTAGGGCAGAGTCAAGTTAATTCAAAGAAAACCTGCTGTGTTCATCAGCAAACACTGCTGAAGCTGAAGGTGATAGTAAATCAGCTTCATCCAGTGATTTCAATCGTGTTTGTGTTCGTGTTATGTCCAAAAAGGGCTTTTACTCACACCAGTAAGTTCATTTCAACAAAGCTAAAGCTGACTTTATGTATAAGAATAATGATGTATTGTAAGTCTTCTTGCATAAAGAGTGGGCTTTCAACGAACTAAAGTGTTACCAGTTGCTAAGTGTATACTTATCAGTAGGGTTATTCTCCAATATGCATAGGTTGGTTGCATTTTTGCGTAATTAAAATCTTATTGTCCAAGATCAGCAAATATATGTAGGTACCTACTCTAGTGCCTCTTAACTTAATTCACTTATATATGATGAAACTAACTGCCATTTGCTCCACACAATTTTCATGTACATCTAGTTAAGGCTTTCCTTATTACTTCCTCATGCTAATAGCTATGGCTAAGGGGTTCTTAAGTTTAGGTTTACCTAAATTTGTTTGGTGCAAATAGGGGTAAGGTAAGTAAAGAAGTGTGCATGAACAAAATCAGGACTGATGAAGAATGGCAAGACTGATCGAGAATTAAACTAAATAGACATGGCACTATACTCGCTGGGAACCTGTGTCTATTTTCTTAATGGGTTGATAAGAATTCTACTTTTTTGTACCAATATTCATAAAAAAAATAGACAGAATATGGGCAAAAGTTAGAAAATCTGGCAAAAATAATAACAAAAACAAGCTAACCGTTACTAACCTCAAAATTTCGTCAACATCGTATCTTTACTATCATAGTAAATTTAAGGACCGCCTCCAGTGCAAGGTTGCCGATGTGATATTTCTATCTTTAATCAACCACGCGCAAAGGGCATAACAAAAACTAAAGTAGATAAAGAATAATTATAACGATTTATCCTCTATTCATTTTACTCTATTATTAATTATATGGCAGAAGAAATGCATTTAGAACTTCTAACTGATGATTTTAACCACATGAAAGGAAACATGAAAATGCATTATTGGTTATAGGTAACCTTAAATATCTATAATGATGAAGCATAGATTCATGCGTAGAGTATCACCACAGTTTAAGGAATATAACGTATTCCTTAAAGTGTGGTATCACTTAGGTGTAGGTACTTCATTTACAGCAAATAATTCCCTTACATGAACGTCAGGAATGGGTTAGTCCTTAAGACAACGAGTTGACGTTGGGTCAACCTCCCATATATACATTATATAACCAACCACCAATCCATAACTACATATCTTGTTCTGCTTGTTGGAGGATCAAAGTTATCCCTGGTTCAGTAGATATCTTCTATCGCTATTTTTTTTCTTACATCATTTATCAATTAAAACAATTGATAAATTAGCGAATCATTATTATTTATATATGATTATTACGAATATACCCTATGAGCCGCAGAAATATTTTATTAAAAGAAATTTGCATTTTATATGTTTCAACGTTGCAAATACCGCCCCGTGCGCATACTGCTGAATGCAGCCATCTCTTATTGAACAGGTATACTTTTGAGTGCCTAGATACCTATATGGGGTGTTAAAAAAAAGTCATTAAGTTGGCTATGAATTTTATTTTTTATTTTGAAGCCGTTGTAAAATACTGCAAGATAGCTCGTGACAGCTGATGCCAGCTAAACATAGGTTAAATCTGAATTTAACGATTTTGACAGTTTGACTGGCGTGTCGAATAACGATGTTTGTAATATCGTCTTTCCTATCCAAATTTCTTAGGCAACATATTGACCTTTTTTATTGAACACCATACATTTTTATTCTCGTGAAGATTGCATGGTTTTTTTTGTTAAGAAAAACTTAAAAGATAAATTTATTTTATTATTATTATTTTTTTTGTGGTAGGATCAAATAGCAAATGCAGGTACCATCTCCGTGACCATTTCTACAGAAAATTCGGTGACATCTGGTTCAGAACAACTGCACTTAAATGAGGTTGAAAATTCATCCATAGTGTTAGAATGCGATGAGGATATTCTACAATTATTAAAGCCTCAGTATGAAGAGTTTGACCTCAAAACTCTTTTAGTAACTTCTCCTTTGGGGTAAAGCGTGCTGACCTATTATAAGACCTACAATAAGTTGGATGAAACCAGGCGGAACAGATTATGTTCTATTATAATCAAACATTTGTTTAATTATATAGTCAAGCAGTAAGTAACAAGCTTTCTGACATTACTCTGGAAACTCATTAAGTGTTCTTTTTGTATCAGTAGGCTACATTCCGAGCAATACAACGCCTTGGCGGCTAAAATTATAGTTCTGTTTCCAACAGAGTTTGTTGCGACATATTATATTCCTGCCATTAGAAAATGCAATAATCCCTGGAAGAAATCAATAGTTGCCAAAGGAAAGCTTGTAAACCAAGCCAGAAACATTATATTTCGATCGGGCGAGACCAAATCCAAAAGGCAAAATGAGAGTAAAGGTGTCATGGTGGTCCCTCAAAAGAAAATAAATCTAAATTCCGGTACCTATACATATATAAATTTATTATGCAGGGCGAATATAATCTAAATTTAGCGTGCAATAATATCATAGCTTATTCCAGATGAAAAAATATTGAAGACTTGTAAGAACCGTTTAACCGTTTTTAAGATATTTGCTAAAAAAAAACATATAGGTAATACTCAATTTTAGATTACAAAATGTATATATTAATATATAGTACACTTACCATCAATTTGATAAAATTGTAAAGTAATAATTTTTAAGACTTTTAAACAATTTTTTCATCTTTTTAAATGACTATATTATAAACAAGTTTGTTTTTTAAATAAGTGAAACAAATTTGTCAAAAGGCTCCTTGGCATATCATTTCCGTATATTTCTACTAAAACGTCCCTTAAGATTAACCATTTATATTATAATTTTTGCAAATATCTCAATAACGGTTAGAGATACAAAAGTCTTGCGAGATAGCCAAATTTTTTCCACATTGAGCAGGGAGCGTAGTCATTAAGATAAAAACGACAGTGGCGTATGATAACAAATCGTATGTGTTAAAAAGGGGCCTGGTAGCAACTAAATACATTTCTGTACATTTCAAAACCCAGTAAGTGTATCTATGTAGAGCATAATAAGTTACTCGCGATGCAAAATTCAAGTAACTGTAACTTCAAGTAATTGTCTCTGTAACTGGACTAGCTACGAAAAAAAAATAATTAAAATTTTAAGTTTAACGCCCTGTACTTATGTAACGAAGCGTTTTCTATAAACTTTTTATCTTTTTTTTTGATGGTCTAGAATAAGTTGCTTAATTGTTTCACGCTAATTTCGGAACACTATGTATAAGATGCATGGATTATCCAATATCAATACTATTTCTTATCTTGAACCTTTAATGTCTCATGAAGTGTACTAAACTTATTTTGGACTTCTCTTTATTATTTAAGGTGTATTCGCAGAGGACATGTTGTGGTTAGTTCACAATACTGAACCTTGGAATGTTATTATAGAAAAATGGACCAACACGTATGAGATGAGAGCTGAAAATGACGCCAATCTATCGGTTAACGAGTATTTAGAAAAATGGCCGATTTTGGTGGACCTTAGAGCTCCACTTTTGGTATTTACTAACTTACAAATATAGTAAGACCATTGTCTTTATATTGATAGTCCATCAACTTTTGGTTAGTAAAAAGCCTCATTATTAGATGGCGAGCTGATGACATAGGACTTCCGGCTTATATCCGCATCTTTTTTTTTCTTTATGCCATTTTTAAATATTTCTTTTCAACATTGATTGTGGCGATATATGTGAATCTCCGAGGATATCTTATATGTAAACAATGGTAAAACTAATACTTATTTATCATACTGACGTAAGGTATACCCATAAAATACAATTTTGTCAACATGCTCGGCATGCAAGTTTACCATTCTCTTTTTGGACACACTGTATACGTAATAAATTAATGGTTTGAAACAGCGAATATATCACCTTTCGTTCTAACTAGGTCTAAGGCTAAATCCAGGACTTTTTTTGAGAGATTTATTTTACTTTGTGTTCAGCTTTTGTTCATCAACATTAATCAAGAACTTCTGCTTTTCTTACAGATTAACCTGGACTTTGACACAAAATTTCCCGACAGAAACATCTCCTTTTACAATAATTTTGAAGATTTTTTCATCTGTGGTCTAAATTTGAAAAAGAATGAAATTAACGATCCTGTGGCCACAAACTATTTACAAATCCTAGAAGGATTACAGGTAGAAGGTTTGTATCATTGGATTTTAAATTAAATAAAAAAAAATTGAATAAAAAAAGTCCTTTACCTACTAATCTGGTTATGATAATTTCAGACGATAAACTGCCCTTGCAGATTGCAATATTGAATTATATGTTTCCACCGAAAGGGCGCATATCCCAAAAAAATAAACACTGGAAATTTTCGACAATAGAGAGTGTTCAAAGCATCATTTTGCATGTGAAGGTAAAGTACTTTTAATTCATTTTTTTACTAAATGTTAAAACTACATACGCCTAACCTTAATTTTCAGAATACCAGTGACATTGACAGAGAAATTCAGAAGCAGATAGATATAGCTTACAAGAAGTCTATATCGATTCAACCATTTCTGCTGGTGGATGGGCCAAATCTTTATAATGTAAGGAAGTGCTATTTGGTGGTTAATCACGAGCTAAGGTACCAATTTAAATCTGTGTCCGAAGGATTTGACACTTTGTTTAAATCATTTCATTCTCTTCACATAAATTACCCGATTCAAAGTGAGCATATTTTTCATCTCATACAGTCTTGTGTTTACAAAATAAACACCCCATTTGATAACATTTTTTCGAATGCAATTGACGTTCAAAATATGTACCTGAATACCCTGAGATCGTAAAATTTAGTAGAAACTTTGTTTTACTTTGTACAGTTTTTTTTTAATAATGGAGTGCAATTCTTGTAACAGTAAATTCAAACAATAAAAAATTACATATTCCATTTCGAGTACGTACATGGCATCTCTGATAATTTTCAATGTAGTATAAGAGGCTGCACTAGGTTTTTTGATAGAAAATATAAATTGAAACAACATATAGAATCACAACATAAATCTATATTATTACCAAGTAATAATGCGTCAGTGACAAATTCTAATCTACCATCCACAAGTAACAATCAAAATACAAGTAAATTAAATTTCGCTAAGAAAAACGAACTCCTTGCACTACCGGCACCATTCTATAACGATCAAGATCACAGTAAAATCATAAAACAAAATTTAGATTTGTTTAAACAAAAATTGCAACAATTAATACAATCCCTTATTTCACAGTTATGTCATTATCTGCAAATACCCCGGAAATATATTCAGTCTATAATCGAACTATTAACTGACTTTTTATCGATTGACTTAATGAATCTAATTAAAGAAAGTATAAGATCATTGCTGAAGCTAAATATTTCGGATCAGGAAAAGCACACGGGTGATATTTTTCATATGTTAAATCTGTTATCATTTCCGTTTATTGAGTTGAATACAGAATATAAACGCTTTAAATATTTTGAGAATCAAAATATGTTGATAAATCCTGTGCATTATGTCCATGTTGGTACGCGACGTGATCAAAATCGTAATCAAGGTAGGGAAGTAGCAATGACATTGAAAAATTCAAATGCATACCATATTCCTATGCATAAAACTTTAAAACTATTTTTAGAATTACCAGGTGTATTTTAATATTTCCGAAAGTCAAAATATGTTAAATATAATACATGGTAGTCTATTGAAATCTTTTAATTTCAATACGGGGAGCTGTATTTCAGGGGACATTGTTTTTCCACTTATACTTTACTTTGACGACTTTGAAACACTGAATCCACTAGGTTCTCACGCAGGTGTCTATAAAATTGGTGCTCTATATTTTACAATAGCAACTATTCCTCCCGAATATTCCAAGCGTTTAGAAAATATATTTTTGGCTGAAATTTTTTACAGCAATACGGTAATAAAAAGACATTTCAACCCATCATAAATGATTTAAAACATTTAGAATCCAACGAAATTGAGATAAAAGTAGGAACCAATATTGTTACGATCGCAGCAACGCCGCATGGGAGGCGGGGCAACGCATGGGAGCGTGTTGGTTGGTGGAGCTTCGCGACCTATCCGCGCTGCGTCATGGCTGACACGAGTGATTTATTGCTCGTCTGGCTTAATCTAGAAGGCAGTTGTTTACAACCGTTTTTTTTTATATGAGATTATTCAAGAATTCTTATAAAGAACTTTCTAGGTTTTTCTGTAATTTTAGGATTGTATATAAAAGGCGCATAGAGCGCCCGAGTAGAGTAGTCGTATTTTAATCGAGCTATAAGTAAGATAAAGTTACGAAGCGATAATAGAAGGCTATAAAGTGTTAAGTAGTGAGTTATTTAGTAGTCGTGTGTATTTGTGGAGTTAATAAATAGTGTTTTCGTATTAAATCGTTACACTGGAATTATTGAACCCCGAGTTCGCAACAATTGGTGTCAGAAGTGGGATTCCAGTGGGAATTTGAGGACCAATATTACTGAACTGCAAGTGAGTGATTCATTGCCAGACATTACGTGTTTATGCCAGTGACTAGAAGCCAGCATCAAGCGATGGAGGATCAACTTGCCGCCCTGCTGTCCCTTATGCAACAACAGAGGGAAGAACAGGAAAAACGCGATCAAGTACAGGAGCGACGTTATCAAGAACAGGAAAAACGTGATCAAGTACAGGAGCGACGTTATCAAGAACAGGAAAAACGTGATCAAGTACAGGAGCGACGTTATCTAGAACAGGAGAAACGTTATAACGAACAGAAGGAAGAGCAAGAAAGACGTTATAAGGAACAAAAAGAGGAACAAGAAAAACGTGATCAAATACAGGAGCGACGTTATCAAGAACAGAAGGAAGAGCAGGAAAAACATTATCAAGAACAAAAGGAAGAACAGAAACGGTTTAAAGAAGAATTAGTGAACCATCTCGCAGCTAGGGAGCAACAATTGGAAGAAAGAATAATGCAGTCCGTTAACGAATCCGTTAACGGCGTTAACGAAGGACTCGAAGCTGTCAACCAGAGGGTTCTCGAGCTAGAAAAGAAATTCCGGGAACAACTTGAGGACGACACCGTGTCTACAGAGAGTTTTAGCACAGCCAACGCTAAAATCAAGCCTCCTGATTATGACGGTACTACGGCGTGGGAAATTTATAAAACCCAATTTGAGGCAGCTGCAAAAGCTAATGGCTGGTCCGAGCCCCAGAAAGCTACATCATTGGTGGTAGCACTTCGTGGAAAAGCGGCTGAATTACTCCAATCTCTGTCGGCAGCTGATCAAAGTAATTATGCGGCTTTAGTACACTCTCTGCAACTACGATTCGGAAATGAGCACAAAGAAACCGTGTTCCAGGCCCAGCTGAGGATGAGACAGCAAAAGTCAGGTGAATCCTTACAAGAATTTGAGGCGGACATAGACAGACTCATTCACCTGGCATATCCATCGGCCCCTGAATCTTTTCAAATGCAATTTGCAGCCGAAAGGTTCATTGAGGGAGTTCGCGATAGTGACATGAGATACCACTTACGTCTAGTAAGGCCCAAGGATATCAGCGAGGCACTAGTTCGGGCCCTGGAATTCGAGGCGTCACGAGTGTCATCTAGTTCAGCTCCGCGTGTAAGAATGGCAACTTGCAATGAAGAGGAGAATACGTCTATGGCTGAATCCATGGCCAGTTTACATAAAGCTATGAAGGATATGGCAGTCAATATACAAGCCCTATTGGGAAGGACCCCTCGATCAACAGACAATCGGGGCATAAAATGTTTTAACTGCGGCAGACTGGGTCACATCAAGAGTAACTGCCGTAATAGGGCAAGAAGTCCGTCGCCGTCGTTTAGAAGACCAAGCGGCGACCAAGGCCCCCCTAGGTCCCAGGAAAACTAATTCCGGTCAATGCAAGGGGGCAATTGACCGGGGCCGCTAAGACCCCCAGGATCTTTAAAGTCAATAATTTGGGTGGCAAAAGTCTCACAGTGGCCGGACGCATTAAGGAACAGAAGATCCAGATTACCATCGATACAGGAGCAGATGTGACCATTGTAAGGCCAGATAAGCTTGTCGGATATACCATACAACCATTGCCCAACCCTATTATGTTAAAATCAGTCACTGGAGAGTCTTGCCCTATAGACGGAGAAGCCGATGTCACCATCATTATTGGAGAAAGACTCGAAGTTCGGCATAAAGTGTTGGTTGCCAGGATCAAAGACGAGTTTATTTTGGGAATGGATCTCATCAGGAAACATGGATTCTCCTATGATCATAAACAGAATATTCTCACGTTTGGAGATGAGGAGTTCGCATTAACCAATGGAAATGTGGAAACTAGTGTCCGCCTACTGGTGGTAGAAGATGTGAAAATTCCTCCAAATTCAGAACAAATTATCACAGTGACCTCTGAAAATGATCCTGGGTGGTCCATAGGACTTATAGAACCTAACCTGGATTTGACGACTGAAATCATGGTAGCACGCACTTTGACCGACACGAAGAAGACTATGCCAGTACGAGTTGCAAATATTGGAGAAAAGACCATCAAGCTCAAAGAAGGAACAGTTCTTGCCAATTATGAGCCTGTGGAATGGGTATGCAATTGTGTCGACGCAAAGACATCTAAAGTTAAATCTTCTAACCAAGCTTCCCCAGAGGTTATTGATGCTTTCAAACGACATTGGAGTCATCTGTCAAGGGACCAACTTCAATCTGCCATAAAATTTGCTATGGATGAATCTGATATGTTCGACTTCAAGAGCAACGACAGTCAAACTGATTTAGTTGTCCATAAGATCAACACAGGAGATGCCCAGCCAATACGACAACACCCACGAAGGGTCCCTCTGGCTAAACAACAAGAAGTTAACAGTTTGCTGGATGAAATGTTAAAGGAGGGCGTCATAGAAGAATCATCTAGTCCATGGTCGTCGCCTGTGGTTCTTGTTAAGAAGAAAGATGGTTCAACGCGGTTCTGTGTTGACTACAGGAAACTTAATGACGTGACCAAGAAGGACAGCTACCCATTGCCACGTATAGACGACACCTTAGCAACTTTATCGGGATCAAAGTGGTTTTCCACTCTAGATTTAAAAAGTGGGTACTGGCAAGTAAAGATTGCTCCCGAAGACAAAGAAAAGACTGCATTTTCTACTGGTTCTGGACTATACCAATTCACTGTTATGCCTTTTGGATTGTGCAATGCTCCATCAACTTTCGAGCGACTAATGGAACTTGTCTTGAGGGGGCTGACTTGGAAAACTTGCCTGGTATACTTAGATGACATAATTGTCATGGGACGTGATTTCGACGAGCATTTGAAGAATTTAAGAGAAATCTTCAACAAGTTACGGAATGCTCACCTGAAGCTAAACTACAAGAAATGCAGCCTATTCCAAAAGCAAGTCGATTACTTGGGGCATACCATCTCAGAACAAGGCATTAAAACTAGCCAAAGTAAAATATCTGCCATTAAAGATTGGCCAGTTCCCCGAGACAAACACGAAGTAAGGAGCTTTTTGGGACTATGTACTTACTACAGGAGATTTGTAGAGGGATTTGCCGACATCGCAAAACCGCTGCACAAATTAACGGAAAAGAAAACACCGTTCTTGTGGAACCACGAATGCAGTCAGGCGTTTGCAAGGCTTAAAGCTGCCCTCTGTTCTAGTCCGATCTTGGCTTACCCTATAAAGGACGGACTCTTTATTTTGGACACGGATGCAAGTAACTGTGGTCTAGGTGCAGTACTCTCTCAAAGACAAAACGGGCAAGAGAAGGTCATCGAATACTACAGTAAGACTTTAAATAAGCCAGAAAGAAACTATTGCGTCACTAGAAAGGAACTGTTGGCCATCGTTAAAGCAGTCGAACATTACCATCGCTACTTATATGGAAAAAGGTTCCTGATTAGGACTGACCATGGAGCCTTGAAATGGTTATTACAGATGAAGAACTCTGAAGGTCAAATAGCCAGATGGATAGAGCGCCTGCAGCAGTACGATTTCCAAATTGAACATCGACCAGGAAGGTCTCACGGAAATGCCGATGCATTGTCTAGACGGCCTTGTAAAGAAGATTGTCGGCATTGTCAAAGAACTGAGCAGCGTGAGGGACTTCCTTTGGTAAGGAGAACGTCGGTAGAAATAAACAATGGCTGGACCACACAGACCCTTCGAGAAGAACAAATGAACGATCCAGATATTGGACCCATCCTCTCTGCAAAGACTGACGACAACAGACCCGAATGGCAAGAAATCGCTGGTAAAAGTCCAAACCTGAAGGCGCTATGGGCCCAGTGGCATTCTCTTAAAATAGAAAATGGACTACTGAAGAGAGCGTGGGAGAGTCCGGATGGCAAGTCCATAGTCAGTCAGTTGGTTGTTCCTGGTAGCAGAAAATCGGACGTACTACAGGAAATGCACGACGGAACCAGTGGAGGTCATTTTGGGGTCAATAAAACCTTGGCCAAAATTAAAGAGCGGTTCTACTGGGTGAATTATCATGAAGACGTCGAATCTTGGTGCCGCAAGTGCGAAGTTTGTTGTGCCACAAAAGGACCTCGAACAAGATCACGTGGCCGGATGGTGCAGTACACTGTAGGTGCTCCATTCGAGAGGGTAGCAATTGATGTCGCGGGACCGTTTCCTCAGACTGAGTCGGGCAATAAATACATCTTGGTCGCCATGGATTACTTCACTAAATGGCCTGAAGCATACGCCCTGCCTAATCAAGAAGCAACGACTGTGGCAACGGTGCTAGTAAATGAAATGTTCTGCAGATTTGGAGTCCCTCTCGAACTTCATTCTGATCAGGGCCGAAATTTTGAATCGGCTGTTTTCCAGAAGGTCATGGAACTTCTCGGAATTCGCAAGACTAGGACAACTCCTTTGCATCCACAGTCGGATGGGATGGTAGAGAGATTTAATCGGACTATGGAACATTACCTGTCTAAAATGGTGGCAGATCATCAGCGTGATTGGGACCAACATCTACCTCTCATGTTGATGGCATATCGAGGCTCTACGCATGAAGCCACTGGTTATACTCCGGCGAAAGTGATGTTCGGGAGGGAAATGAGGCTTCCTGCGGATTTGATGTATGGAACACCAGAAAAAGAGTCGCTCAGCTCTGAGAATTTTGTGGAGGAGCTTAAGGAGAGGCTGAACAATGTTCATGAGCAAGTCAGGAATAAACTGCGGATATCCAGTGATCGAGCCAAAGCAAGATATGACTTACTAGCTAACTCCCGCGGCTTCCAGGATGGTGATTTGGTGTGGCTATACAATCCGAGGCGAAAGGTGGGGAAGTCGCCCAAACTTAGCCAAAATTGGGAAGGACCTTATACAATTATAAAGAAGATTAATGATGTGGTGTATAGGATCCAGCGGACCCCTAGGTCAAAGATGAAGGTCGTTCATTTGGATCGATTAGCACGATACCATGGAACTCTATCTGTTCGGGACGAACAGACTTAGGAGGAGGGCAATGTTACGATCGCAGCAACGCCGCATGGGAGGCGGGGCAACGCATGGGAGCGTGTTGGTTGGTGGAGCTTCGCGACCTATCCGCGCTGCGTCATGGCTGACACGAGTGATTTATTGCTCGTCTGGCTTAATCTAGAAGGCAGTTGTTTACAACCGTTTTTTTTTTATATGAGATTATTCAAGAATTCTTATAAAGAACTTTCTAGGTTTTTCTGTAATTTTAAGATTGTATATAAAAGGCGCATAGAGCGCCCGAGTAGAGTAGTCGTATTTTAATCGAGCTATAAGTAAGATAAAGTTACGAAGCGATAATAGAAGGCTATAAAGTGTTAAGTAGTGAGTTATTTAGTAGTCGTGTGTATTTGTGGAGTTAATAAATAGTGTTTTCGTATTAAATCGTTACACTGGAATTATTGAACCCCGAGTTCGCAACAATATTTATAATTTTAAATTCATTCTGATTGCGTTATGTGGCGAGAATTTAGGGCTACATGGTTTACTTGGATTTAATGAATCTTTTTCGTCAACGCATTATTGTCGATTTTGTACTGATTTAAAGGAAAATATGAAGAGTCAAACGACAGAGCTTTATGATAAGTTAAGAAAAAGGGAAAAATACGAAGCCGATGTTGCAAATAAGATAGGAGTGAAAGAACAATGTGTATGGAATGAATTAACACATTTTCATGTATATGAAAACTTGACATGTGATATAATGCATGACTTTTACCATTGTATATGAATCACAAGTAATTCAATGAATGGATAGTTCGGTCCCTCTCTGCCAGAGGGCCATGGGGGACGCTGTCAATCTTGTCAACTTCATGGGGGACCATAAACTTGGCAACGGTGGAAATGTCACGGCAAAAGTAAAAATAACCACAGCTTCATACTAACTAGTAATTTTGCAGACGTAGAGAAAAAGATATTACATAATTCGTCTGTCATTATTATTTATTAAAGTTTGGTTATTATGTAGTGTAGGTATAAGTATTTGTGATATTATGTTATTTTACTTTCCTTTTTTGGCAAATGCCGGCCACAAAGAAAAATGAGAAAAGATGACCTTTATTACGTACTGTCGCCGCATCCATTTAAGTTATCCTATACCCAGAGGCGTAGTTACAATGGGGCAGCCAGGGAACCCAGGCTTCAGAGCCCAGCATGAAGGACCGCAATGGATTGTGAATATTGTGATTGTATAGTAGTACGAATGCGATGCACTCCTTGGTACCGGAGCTATCAGTGTCAGTAAGTAATCTTAGCACTACGTGTGCAATATGGGATGCTGGATATGCACCATCATTGCTCAGCTCACAGGGCATGCAAGTCCAAGTGCGAACCAACTGGAGGAAGGTACTAGCCTTGCCTAAAATCTTTTATAGTATGAATGTGATACACTCCTTGGTACCGGAGCTATATCAGTATATGTCTCACAACAACGTGTGTATAATATGGATTCTGGATATGCACCCCGTCATTGCTCAGCTCACAGGGCATGCAAGTCCAAGTACAAGTACGAACCAGGAAGGTACTACCTTTGTCTAATAACTATAGTAGTACGAAGTGTGTGTCATATGGGATGCTGGATAGCCCTGTAGGCTCCCGAAAGATTGTTACCTAGGTACACCTTGTATATGTATCATGTAATAAAGAGGACCCTGTATCTCTTAGAGCTTCTTAAAGTACAACGTTCACCCTCCAGGTCACCCCTTAATTTGTTACAACCTGTACAAAAACAAACTCTTTTCAAATTTAAGAACTCTATGAACTCAGTATCTCCATTTTATATTCAAAGTGTTTTTATAGGTAAAATTATAATATTAGGTAGGTTACTTATGGTTAAAATGCATTAGTTTTATAATAAGTTAAGTTTTAAATAAAGAAAAAGTGTTGATTTTCTAAAAAGAACATTAAAAAAAGTTACAATATTGGTAGAATTCTTTAATACTCTTGTTAATAATATCATGTTAGTAAATAATATCTAATCCTAATAATATCCATAATACAGTATGAATTATTAATAATACACATAATAGATATATAGCTTGCCTAATTTTATTCCTCTCAAAAGTCTCTCTTTTTGTTTCAATCATGGAAATTCCTGTATGAAAGACTTTGTTGCAGTGTTACATCTTGTATTCTGGGTTTTAATAAATAACAGAAAGTTATTGGTGTTTAGCTTGAAAGTATGTGTGACACTGTAGTTGTAAGGTCAATCTTAAGAGTACCTACCACCCTAACGCTAATATAAACAATGGTTGTCCACTGATCCTCCAAACCTCCAGAGGTCTAGTTCCCTAGTATCATATAGGTACAGGTGAAACCATCTGGAAAACCAGTGATTGCTTTTGTTACATACTATCATGAATTTAGCGTATAATAACTGGAATTACAAGGATTTGTCTTACTAGTCTTAAACCTTATAATATCTTAATTTTGTGTTGATTTGCTTGTAATAAACTCCCTGCTTTGTAAGAATTAAGGGACATCCTGAAACTTGTCACATATGATTAATTTGGTTTCCGCGCCATTAAGTTCACTCAGTTCACTGTTCACCATTGTTCTAAGTAACGGCAGCAGCTTTTTTAGTTATTTATCGGCTGCCTCATTAACTAGCCGAAATATCCAGTTTTTTTGCTCCAATATCCATAAGATTCCCTGGGTTTTCGCGCCATTAGATTCACTCACTTCTCTGTTCACACTGTTTTAAGTAACGCCAGCAGGCGAAGGCATTTTGGTACTTATTGAGTTATTTATCGGCTGCTTCATTAATTAGTCCAGATATCGAGCTTTTTTTGCTCCAATATCCATAAAAATGTGGAAATTATGAATTGTAAATAAAAAAATAAAATGTGACATACCATGACAAATATGATTGCAGGCAAGAGAGCAAGGAGCATTTCGGAGATCTTTATCTAGCTGACGTGAAGTCAGCATTACGTAAATTACAATTGCAACAACGCCGGAAATTAAACGGCCTTGAAATATTTGTCTAAAGTGATGATGTCACTAGGCTCCAGTGACATCTAGTGAACACCATCATAAGTGCCATTGACCTACTATTAGATTTAAATACAATGCTTATACAAAGGAATTTTAAGATATGATATGGCTGTCATAATCCGTCAAATTATAAATGAAAAATGGTTTGATCTAAATATTTTGAATTTACAAATAAAATATTTTACTTTCGAAACCGCTGAAAAAAATATTCCTTCGGCGATTAAACAAGATCACCTCTTAAATGGTTATATTGTTATGTCATCCGCAGAAATGTTGTGTTTACGTCTAAACTTCAGATTCATTGTTGGTGAATTAGTACCGGAGGAAAACAATATTTGGCTATTTTATTTGATTGTTCTAAAAATAACCAATATTTGTGTTTCCCCGTCTATAACACCTGCTATGATAGAATCTTTATTAACTTTAATTAAGGATCACAACGAACTGTATCTTAAATATAGTGGACAAACTTTAAAACCAAAATTTCACTGGTTGATTTATTATCCTACAATCATTCGTAAAAATGGGTCCTCCAAAATTAATGTCTTGCATGAGATTTGTGGCCAAGCATAAAGACTTTAAAGCTGCAGCTCAAAGTATAGAATGTAGAAAGAATCTGTCATTTTCCTTAGACTTAAAACACCAATTAAAATTTACTTCGCGCGTCAATAGTTCGCGAGGTTTTAACGATTCCTTTTATTTTGGAAGTATAGTTGAGACAGATCTACAAGATACGAATATCTTTCAGATGTATCAAACTAATATTAGAAAGTTCTTCAACAGTCCTATATACGAAATTAATGGGCTTACTTATAACATTGATAGCATTTTAATTGTGAGCTATGACGACAAGCCATTATTTTTCCAAATACATAAAATTTATATTCAAAAAAATAACTTGAAGAATGTTTTTTTTATGAAACTATCTTAGAAACTTTAAATTATAGTCGACACTATTGTGCGTACAAAACAAAAAAAAAACAATGATTTTGAATTACGCTCATATACGAGTTTTTTTTCTTGCATTCCGACGCGAATTAAAACAGTGTCAAATAGCTGCTATATTTGCCTAAATATATCATCGGCAAAGTCGTGATTATTAACATATAACTTAAATAATAAATGATTCGATTTGGCATTTTGCACTGGTACACGAACTGATTCTGTGGAGCTGATATGTTTAAACTCAGAGATGCTATTGTTTGGAAGTTTTAGAGGAAAAAACTACATATAAAAAAAACTGTGCAAATTATTTTTTTTAATAATTTTTAGAATTAAGTTTGATTTTTCAACGTTTTGATGGATGTGACTTTTATGTTGTGAGATTTGCTTCGTTTTTTTGACTGTTTATCGTTTGATGTGATACATCTTTTCTGCCAATTATTATATTGGTTTTCAATAAAACACTAACTTTATGAATTTAATACTTACCTAAGACTTTTAAGGCTGTAATGGTAACGAGGGCTGTTAGATAATAAAAAAGACTGATAAGCACCAATAATTCAGTTAAGTACTGGTTAAGTTACTATGTATACAGGGTTACTGGTAATTCGATACATTCCTTTGGAGATGTGATAGGGGAGGAGGTAAGGAGTAAATTTAACCCTAATATGCATTATGCAAAACTCGATAGTTTTTGAGATATTTCAATTTTTCTTTTTTTCTCAAAAACGTAGACCTTAATGTCTTAAAAGCTAGTTATCAAAAAATGTATTGTACTTTATTAAAACTTTTCAACTGGATTACTTGCCCAACACTATGATCTTATGTTTGGAATGAAAAAAGTCCGGAAACATTTGGATTATAGGAAAATTTTAAATAAAAAAGCGCGAAAAATATTTTTCAAAAATAAAGTATCACAATTTCTTATCGGTTATTTTTACAAAAATCATCAAGCAACATTTGTACAATTTTGTTTTAAACTTCCTTATTGCAATAGCTATCCAACAAGGTAAAAACGATACCAAAAACCCTTGATACGGTTTTTATTTTTATGTGAACAGTGAAAAACGTACTTGAAAATAGTGCTTAATTTTTTATTATTTTCATATTAATACTTACCTATTTGTTACAAATCTTGTTCAAAATGAGAGCCCCTATTTCGTATACATGCTCGGCAGCGTCTTCTTACTTCCGTCTTCGTTATCCTGGTTGTCAGGGTATTCCGAATGTGTTGGGCAGCGTCGGTTATCCTTTGTGTAAGGTCTTCTCGGGTATTCACTGGGGTTGCATAAACCATCTCTTTCATATGACCCCACACATAGAAATCAAGAGGTGTTAAGTCGGGGCTTCGCGCTGGCCAAAGTATTGGACCTGCCCTTCCAATCCAACGGTTAGGAAAACATTGATCCAGTAACTGCCGCACTGTCAGCCGATAATGTGCTGGACAACCGTCGTTCTGAAATATCATTCGCTCTCTGACGGCGAGAGGAACATCTTCTAAAAGCACCGGTAGGTCATGCCTTAAAAAATTTTCATACATTTCCCCGTTTAAATTGCCTTGAAAAAAATGTGGTCCTATTAAATAGCGGCCAATGAGTCCCATCCACACATTTACCGAAAACTTCCTTTGAAAACTAGTTTCCCTTATTAAACGGGGGTTTTCTTCGGCCCAATAATGTAAGTTGTGGAAATTTGATATGCCCTCGCGATTAAATTTTGACTCGTCCGTCCATAAAATGTCTGTTAAAAAATTTACATTTTCTGCATCTGAATTTATCACAAAGCGGCAGAATTCTACTCTCCTTCCAGGATCACCTTCCTCCAAGCCCTGAACAGGAGTGTAATGGTAAGGATGGCTTCCAACTCCGTGTATCGTTGACCAAACTTTCCATTGTGATGCTTCGGTTTGCCTCGAGACTGTAGTAGTTGAAGTGGTTGGGTCGTCCTCAAAATGCCTCAATATTTCTTCCTCATCCTCTGGTTGATATACGGGAGGAGCACCGGCGTCACCTCTTCTACGTTTCACGGATCCAGTTTCAGCGATAGTTCGGTATGTCCCAGCGAATACGCGGACATTTGGTATGCGGCGGTAGGGAAGCGACGTTCGTATTCTCGGCGAGCCTCGGCAGCATTGCCGTCACAATATCCGTAGACAAACAAAATGTCTGCGTATTCTGCGTTGGTGTACGCAGCCATAGCACTCAAAACACGATAACAACAAAAACGGTGAAAAATAAACTCAAATTTCGCAACTACTTTGGATTACTGTCACTGTCAAATTGCATCGCAAATAATTAAATTGTTGTAGTAGATTCTTTATTGTTTCTCAAGCATAGCCTACTTGTATTTTCAAAAGACAAATTCCCTTTTATTTGGATAGCTATTGCAATAAGGAAGTTTTAAAAAAAATTTTACAAATGTTGCTTGATGATTTTTGTAAAAATAACCGATAAGAAATTGTGATACTTTATTTTTGAAAAATATTTTTCGCGCTTTTTTATTTAAAATTTTCCTATAAGCCAAATGTTTCCGGACTTTTTTCATTCCAAACATAAGATCATAGTGTTGGGCAAGTAATCCAGTTGAAAAGTTTTAATAAAGTACAATACATTTTTTGATAACTAGCTTTTAAGACATTAAGTTCTACGTTTTTGAGAAAAAAAGAAAAATTGAAATATCTCAAAAACTATCGAGTTTTGCATAATGCATATTAGGGTTAAATTTACTCCTTACCTCCTCCCCTATCACATCTCCAAAGGAATGTATCGAATTACCAGTAACCCTGTATAATATGTATACTTTCGATGTATTAAATTTTCCATTGCATATTAGTTGTTTTTTCTTAGAAAAAAAACAGAAACTATTCTTTGGAGGAGTAGAAAAAAGCATTTTTAAGCTCTACATTGATCTTGTACGATGCATATTTGAACAAATTGTTTTTATTTCTTATTAAGCATTTTTATAACATATTTAGGCTATTTATTATTTACTTGTCTCTAGTTATCCAAGTCCATCGAAGTGCATCCGCCAGGGTATCCGAAAGAAAAATAAATAATTAATAAAAATAGCGGAAAAAACAAAATATTTGAAGAAAATCACAAACGGTTTTTTCATACAAGTACTGCAAATATCAACAATTTAACATTCAAGGTATAATATAGAAACTCGGATAAAATCAAGGCAATTGAAATTTTTATCTAAAAGTATAAACATCTCATTACGAAATTTTCACATATATTCACTTAAAAGAACTGCTTTTAAAATAAGTAAATCAGTAATCACGATGGAAAATATAGCTTTCTTAAAAGAAATCAAGGTTCATCCAGAATGTATAATCTTGAATACTTTAAACTGAGAAAATAATTTACTCCATTTGAAACGTTTATATAATTAGAACGTATTACTGCTCATTTTATTTTGAAACAATATTATATTAACAATGAGGTAACTAGTAAGTAAGATAGAGAAAATCATTTACTCATTACAAAAATATTAAGTTTTCCACTTAAGCCAGCTATCAATTTAATTTAAATTTATCATTATCTTGTTGTAACATTTATTATACCTATTGTCGAACAAATCCTTTCTTTATTAAAAAAAAACACATTTTGAAATGATAATATAGTATTTAAACTAAAACTATTTTAATATCGATTAAATTAGTTTATTTATTCATTGTGAAACAATATTTCTTTGCGTATATATAAAGTGATAATTTGCTTAATTTGACATAATGTAGTTCCTATATAGTATTTCTTTTTTAACGTGTAGTTGTCCTAGTCCTAGGTACTTAGGTACCTACCCCAGTTCAAATAAAAAATTATGATTTCTTGTGGAAATCAGGGACATTCTTAACGTGCGACACATAACATACGCATGAGACTGTATGAATTGTATAAACCACTGTTCAACAAACTTGCTTATGCCCTTCTAGATACCTACTATAAATGTTTTGAACAACTAGGCTAGAACCAGTTCTTAAAATGGACCCATCCTCTCCAAAAACCGGCTTCCACGATTTCAGTGTCGAGTCGTCCATTAAAATTTACAATTACTATTAATTATCACCAACTCCAAAAATAAACAACACGACTAGGTAGTTATAAGAAATGTTCAATACATTAGTGACTGTAAACTGTAAAAACATTTTAGCGTTATGTTTATTTATAATTTTATAGAAAGGCCACGGGCACGAACTGTCAATACTGACATTTTCTCCTTTAATCTACCGAAATTCCACTTCTCTAGACCGGTACATTCGGTGAGCTACCGGTAGCGAACCGACAATTCCACCGGTTGATTTAGAAACGGTCACTTTCTGGTATATGGTGAAAATTGAAACGAAATGGTAGCTGACCGGTTTAGCCGGTGAATTCGCCCTTTTTCTACGAACTACATGGTGATCAATGCGTAAGTTCCGCCGACGGCAGCAGCTGAGAAGTTTAGTCAGCAAACCCTGAAATTGGCCAATCAGGTGCCGATTTTCAGCGTTCGCTGGCTAAACTTCTCAGCTGCTGCCGTCGGCGGAACCCACGCAATATGTTGAGTGAACTTTAAGAAGCTTGCTAAATGTTTCTTAAATTTCATCTAAATATAGAAGTTGGTGCAAAAAAATAGATACATTTTGAAATACAAAATAGAAAGCAACGCAATTAGTTTATTTGGCGACTATATCACGACGCAAAATTAACACACGCTCTATTCTTGCTGCTTGATGAATGTTGAATTTTAAATATACAATAGCGTAAGTTTTGTGCATTTTTGCGGTCTGGTTTGCCTAGTTTTTTTTATTATACGAGAATTCAATGATTATCTCGGTTTACATTGGAGAATACAATATCGAATCATCATTGTCTTCGTAGTAAATTTTCTACCAAGTGCTATCACACCACTGCGTGGAAAGCCCGGAGCTTCTGTCATTGGCCGCAATTGGCCATGCAGCTGCCATCTAGAGGAAGAATTTGTATTAATAAAACAATGATAAGCTATGAATATAAAGACAATGCAAATAGCAAGCAAAGTATTTAATTATCGATACAAACAGCTTCACTTCACCAACAAAAAAACGCCACAATGGCTATCTATAGTGTTGGCGAGCAAATAATAAATCAAACAAGAAGCCCCTGCCTTATCAATTTGGACCACAATGCCTGCCCCAACGCCGGCTAATTGACAATCTGGTCAGCGTATTGTATTACAAGATGCTATCCAGACATCCATTTAGATAATATTATTAAGCGCACACAGAATAACCGTCGTATATCATATAGAGAATGGAGGGTAGCAGGTATCCGGCTCCTGGATTACGATGATGGCAGAAAGAGAATTTTTTCGGTAATCAAATTTTTCTTGAAAAAAACGATCTGAGTTACAATATAACTTTAAGCACCTTCCCAGATAATCCCAATTTTATTCTATATATAGATACAGGGCATCTTGGCTAGTAGTTAAACACGAAACCATCAGCAAAGTCATCAGGCTTAACCTCGATATGTCGGAGATTATGCAAAAAGCTTCCTATTCACATACGTTGCCGGATGATCGCTTTAAAGAAGACATCAGCCGTTCACCCAGTCGAGAACGACGTCGATATTTCAAGCTCCGAACTGCCGGCAGCCGGATGAGTAGCGAAACGTCAATCTAAACAGATATTTATGACATTTTACGTTATTATTCCGTTTGAGAAAAATGACTCGCAACTCACGGTTTTGATCGAATTATCCTCTTATTTTTATGAATTTTGAAGCTGAAAAAAAGTCGTTGTAGATATTCGAATCAACTGTCGATAGTTGGTTTAGAAGCCTTGTAAAGAGTGGTTAGCAAAATTAAGCTTCAGCATTGCTGAGCTGACAGTCAAAGGAACTAAAGTTCTTCTATTTTCTCTAATTTCTCGTGAGTGTTACGTCATAGTTTACTACGTAACCTTAATTTTAGGGTATGACTTAATCTGATACATACGATGACAGCAGTTTTAGACAGAGTCAACAAATGCCGATATTTCACTAAAATAGCTCCCATTTTTTGGCCAGAAGTCCGTCACTTTTAAAGTTCCCCGGAGGTAATTTTTTCGTCAGCACACATCATGGTAGCATCATAGGTTTCGTGCACCACGTGATCTCTCAACCAACATGGGGGTACAACCTCAACCAACAATCTGTGTTCATGTATATAAATCAGCTTTTCTTTTTAAGCGTACCTTTTTAAGCAATGAATTGTTATAAATACAATTTATCCACGACCATACTATATTAATCATATCATTCCTGTATATTCTCAATATTAATGCTAATCTTTATTCACTAATGAATAATGAGTTTTCGTGGAAACGAAACATGTCCTAGGCAACAGGCAATTCAAAAAGTAAATCGCCCTAAACATGAAAACGGTAGTGACCACTTGTTCATTCAAATAATTATCCTTTTATTAGGATGTATTGAGACAAATGTAGGTTTCCGCGTCTCTTTTTCACTAAAAAATGTACTTTTCACTAAAAAATACTTAAAATAAACCATAAAATGAAGTAATTTTCAATAATTTACTGCCCTTCTTATCTGACGGTCTAACGCCAGTAATGTCAGTGTTCTTTTTAAATTATCCATTTAAAAGTTACAGCTCATTGAAAATGACACAAAAATGGCTTGTGATGAACCTTAAGATGACCACTTTATTTCCGCGGGAACAAAAGTGAGTGTTGTTCTAAGCAGGTACATTTCCCAAACCTAGTTCGGAGCTATTCGATAACATTGCCGCAACCATCAAGGAGGATAGAATAATTCCAATGATAAACCTTAGTTGATATACGGGGTGTTCATTATAAAATTTCATCTAGTTGGCTGTGAAATGTCAAAAGAAAAGGATGGAGAAACAAAAGTCCATTTATTTTGATTATGTCATCCTTTATTGTCAAAATTTCATAGCCTGCTAGATGAAATTTTATAATGAACACCCCGTATATAGTAAAGAATTATATCCTTATTGGTTTTAACTTATAGCTCCAATTATATTATTTTTGCTTTTTTGCAACTGTAGTTTTGCTTTAAAAATTTTTTTCTACAAACGCATTAAAAACTCAACTTCAACATGCTAACAAATTGTTAAAAATAGTGTTTTAACGCACTAGAGTTAAAAGTATGGTACTTTTGACACTAGTGTTAAAAGCAAACTACTTTTAACAGTAGTTTTAAAATTAAATTACTTTTAACACGGTTTTTAAAACTAAGTAATACTACGTAGGTTTTCATAAAATTATTAAGAAAGAAAAATAATTTTCATATGAATTTGGTGGAAGATATCTAGGTTCAGGACTATATGACTCAGAATTTACGCCTAAAAATGTTTTTTAAATATCTTTTGACAATTCACTCCCTTCTAGATTTTATAGCAGTAGTATCTACTGGGAATACCAAATTTCTATTTTTATGCTCCTTTGTCAGAATTTGAAGCAATTTTGAGATATAAAACATAAAAAGGTTTCCAGTATATCAAACTGTTGGAGGTACTTGGTGGTAGGTAACTAGTCCATACAATATTCCTCTCCTTACCGCTTATTTTGGTACACAAGTAATATTTTTTGCTTACTTATCAAGAACGAAGATTCTAGAATGCCTCCAGCAAAAAACTCTTAATGTACTAAGATAATTGAAACTTTTTAATTAAATGCCAAGATGTCATGAATCTATATTTTGTAATCTAAATGGGTGTTTATGTTGACAAACCCCCAGGCCACATGTTCAAATTGTTACGTGACATGCACGAAATTTATTATTGAATAGGCATTATTGGAAGTAAGGAAACTACATAATTGCTTGGTTATCAAGTTAGTTCAGGTTAGTTCCGTGGTTTTTTCATATATTTGAACATCAGTGGTTTTTCCAGTTTTCTCATTTTTTCCAAAATATTGCTCATAAACTTCGATCAAAAAGCCTTACTGGTTCTAGTTAAAAACTTATATATCTATCTGTAAAGATTACCCCCAGTCTTCATGATGCATAACTCAAAATTGTAGGAAACATTGTTTTTAAACCTACAAATCAATAATTATACGTAATTTAGACGCAAAGGTTTATTTAATGGGTTTTAAAAAAATTTCATCATTTGGGATTTTAAAAGTCAGGTGTCAGTTAGGTATTTTATCGAAATTGCCATATCTGCTGCTTCATCTCAAAGACATTTTTTCACTGTTTGATCTAATCACTCCAAGTTAAATAACCAACTTGGAAAGGAAACTGGTGAAGAGCTTAAGGTTTATAACCGTTAATGTGGCCCGGCTGACCTCTGGTTCAGTCAAAACTATAGACGATAGCAGCAATGACAATAAAAATGAATTTAGTTCAGCAACCTTTCTGAGTAAAGAGAAAAGCTAAGAGGAAAATTGACCAATAAAAATAAATATGTGAACCTAAATTTAACAGTATTGTGATGTCTTTATGCACACATATCCTCGAAAACCACCTTAAGCCAATATTATACCATAAAAACCGAGAGAAACCCAAAATGACTTTATTCCAAAATGTGAGTGGGTTTTTTCAAACCCTTAGTTAGGTTTGCTCAAGAGAAAATGGCAACTTATTAGGGCAAATGAATAAATGTAGATAACTCCTAAATCTTTGAGGCGGATTATTCATTTTTTACTTTTTACGTGGGTATTACGCCTCAATCCAATTTCTTTGTGTTTCTTTTGTTGTTAGAGACCGAATTTCGCACTTTTCCCAGTAAAATTACTGAGAATTCCCATTGACCCTAAAAAGGGCTCGAACAAAACACCTAGTTAACGTTTCGGCAACCTTTCTGTTGCCTTCTTCAGAACAACCTACGAGAAACATTTTTAGAAACTATGAATTTAAGATGTTACCTGTTTAGTTTATTGAAATGCCTAGTTTATACCTCTAAATAAAGAACTAAATTAATTTTTATTTAAACTAAATTGACACTTGTCAAAGTTAAATGTGTATCTTTAGGTAGATCTGTTTAGACTTTCATTATTAATTAAATGGAAGTATAAACGGGTCGAACTGAAAGTTGACATTTTACTTTGACAAGTGTTAATTTAGTGTAATTGAAAATTTGTTTAGTAGTAGAGGTATAAATCTGGCATAAAATCAGTTTGTAATACTCAAGCTTTGTGAAAATAGTTTGTCGTTTGATATTAAATGTCATTTGATATGAAATGTCATATTTTAAACGTACCTTTTGGAATAATCTCGCCATGGCTTCAAATAGGCGTCGTCCACATATATCGGGACCAGAACGTTTAGAAAATTTCCATAAAATAGTTCCATCAATAGTTGGTTATTACTGAACTAAGGAGAGACAATCGCAGCGTTTCTGTCCCTGACCAACGAGAGAGGCCATTGAGATCTTTAAACACGACCACAATTTTAACAGGAAGGAGGAAATTACGTTTCGAAACGCAGACTGGAAGCAGTGGAAGCGAGTTCTACGACATACTTCAAGTGTACCAACACCCCGGGCTACCATTACCCCCACCCCAGTCCCTCCATTGCTGCGAGACGGCGAGGGAACAAATACCACGGAGCTCATCACAGTCGAATCAGTCAACGTCGGGAAGCACGGGAGATTACTTCGCCCATTCGCCATCGCCTTTGATAATGTCTACCGGAAGCTGTAGAGGAAACGTCAGGAAGAAATTCCATTGGACCACGGTTTCAAAGACCGGAAAACACTTTAGATTGTATTTTGACCAGCCGTGAAAGCCTTCACTCTCTTATACTATGCCCTCTTTCGCATTGTCGCAGATGTATTCTTCAGTTTTGAATGGTTGCTATATATTAGGCCCTATTGTTGGTGGAATTTAGGTTTTTTTTTCTCTCTAGTTATCTTTACTATTATCGTGTATTTTCCCTTCCTTCACCTAGTGGTAGTCGGGTACACGAGGTTCCTACATTCTAACTCTAGTGTACGCAATGCCAGTTATATGTGCTTACGGCCAAAATAATTTTTTTTCACTACTAGCTTTAATACGGACCGTTAAAGGCCAGCAGAATGACTGTGCAGTAGGTTTTCTCGTTTTGCTTATAAGACAATTGAACATAAGCGGTCTATAATGACAACGTTATGGCCGATTATCTCCCTAAGGAGATAAAGCTGTCACTTGTCAGGCACATTAGTCGCCATGATATCGTCATACGGCGATTTTGTTTATCGGTTCCTACGGTAACGAAGCCTCCATGCGCCTGTTCTTAGTAATAAAATCTTACTAATTTAGGCAATTTTCTGTTGTAGATTTATCGAGTCTAGTAGTGGAAAAAATAGTATATACACCGCGGTTGTGAACTAATTATGACCCTCACGTCTTATTAGACCCTGCGCGCTTCGCGCTTTTGGATTTAAACTTGACGTTCGGGTCATAATAATGTACTTCACAACCTTAGTATATAATATACTATGCTACATTCTCTTTCCGACAGACTTTCAGCGTTGCTGCACTGTTTCCCCTGAGTGTTGCTTGGGTAGCGGAACAAGAGATTTGGCGAACACTATTTTTTTGTCTTCAATTTAATTAACTTTCTTTTTTATTTTGCTGATGCTATTATCGTCGGCTAACTTCTTTGGAAGTTTTCCTACTTCCCAAGGAGAGGGGGGGTTGTCACAGTCATTTCTTGCCATTAGTGTCACTTCGTAAATTTTATAATTAACGTACCTTAACTGTTTGCTTATATATCTTTTTATTGAGTTAATTCCTCACACATTTGAATCACTCTTTCACTTTCACTTTTGTACTTATCGAGTTTTGCTTCATTTTGCCCTTGCTGTTCATTCACTGAAGAAACTCTTTCGGTTTTATGATGCTGCTGAGGTCTGGTTTCCCCCTGGCCTGTCTGATTTTTATTAAACTGTTAGTTTTATCACAGTATAAGGAATAATCCATTTTTTTAAGTGGACTAAAAGTACGTCATTTGTTTTCTCCATACGTACACCTAAAGTGGGCTTTCTAATCCTGAGACAAAAAAAGTAGCAAAAAAGTCCTAGGCAGTAAAAGTAAAGTCAAAAGTCACCGCTACTGTCATGGTGGCGCATATATAAACGATTTTCATTCACCAAAATTATTTGAACACTAGATGACAGCAGAGAGACCGATCTGAGTGTATTACTTACACTCAGATCGGTCATCTTTACATTCTTATTGAAAAAATAAAAGATGGGAATACTCTCAGGGCGCTCGAGAGCATCTCACGAAACCATTATTAAGTTGAGTTAGGTAATTACATTGCGTTAGGTTATTACGAGCGCTCGGGATATCAATCTATCTCACTCTACCTTGTTAAGATTTTAGGAGATGGTCTGTGTCCGGAGCGGTCGGATGGAATTATCGAAGTCGGCTTAAGTCGAAATCGCATATGTTCTCGAATTCTGACTTCGTCTGTTAAATGTCATGCGCGTCATCATAATTATCTCTCAATGTGATTTTTATTAATTTAGAATTGATAATAATGCTACAAATTTTTAGTTTACAATAATTTACCTAAATCATCTAAGCCATTGGTTATGATTTAATAGCATTAAAACCATTGAACATTGAAAACCTCCGTTCTAACACATTCTATTTATTTTACAAATAATATACACCACTATAATTGGGTAAGTACGTCTTTAACCCTACAAATAAGGGTTAAAGACGATGAGAAACTGAATCACTCTGAAATAGACGTCTTATTTGGTGCATGCTTGAAAAAAAAATAGTATATATTACTCGGAGTAAAAGGTCTTTTTGTGCTTCGCCCAGTTGCAGGCCTCAGCTTCGCTTCGGCCGTCAATCTCTGGACTCAAATACGAACTCTCTGGACGAAAATACCCACTTTTACTCCTAGTGACATAATCTACTACTTTTCTCAAGCATGCAGGAAATAAGAGTCTATTTCAGAGTGATTCAGTTTTGCAATTTTCTTTCATTCTCTTTAAGCGGGTCTACGTACTTAACCATTAATTAGGGGTATATATTATTTGTAAGATAAATATAATGTGTTAGAACGTTGGTTTTCAATGTTCAATGGTTCTAATGGTATTAAATCATAACACCAATAGTTTAGGTGGTTTAGGTAAATTATGGTCAACTAAAAATTTGTAGCATTATTGTCGTTTATATTACACATTTTTATTTTTATATTACATTATTGTCGTTTATATTTATATAATATCATAACAGAGAAAATTTTTCCGGCAAAATATTTCGATTGGTATGAAAGTTTGTTGCTCGGCAGTTTCGTAAATGACATTTACGACACAACCACGAGCCGGCGAGGGAATGGTTTTGTAAAAAATGTCATGAACGAAATTGCCAAAGAGCAACTAACTTGGACAAAACATGAGAAATTTTGCCTTGGCAAAGTTTATCTCGAATGGTATTCGACAAGACTATTTCACGAGAAAACTTCAATCTGCAGCTAAAAGCAATTTAGGTGACACTCGTCAAACTGAGAATACTTTTTACTTGAACCTAACAAAATTTTGTCGCTGAAAAACAATCATGTTGATTTTGTCCAGGTAGGACAAGGTAGGAGTTTTGTCAGTAGAAAATTGGCTGTTGCTATGACAATTTTCCTGTATAAAATACTGTAGTGAAATAGTCAATACTAAATTAATAAAAGTCACGTTGATAGATAAATGTGATGACGCGCATGACATTTAACAGACGAACTCAGAATTCGAGAACCTATGCGATTTCGACTAATAACGGTTTCGGGTGGTGCTCTCGAGCGCTCTGAGAGTATTCATATCCTTTGTTTTTTCAATAAGAATGTAAAGATGGCAATACACTCAGATCAAATAATAATAGTGTTCAAATAATGTTGGTGAATGAATATGGTTTATATTATATGCGCCACCATGACATTAGCGGTGACTTTTGACTTTACTTTTACTGCCTAGGACTTTTTTGCTACTTTGGATTTAGGATTAGAAAGCACACTTTAGGTGTGCGTATGGAGAAAACAAATGACGTACTTTTAGTCCGTTTGAAAAAAAAAGTATCTTTTTGAAATATGTGTCAAAGTGATACTGTATACTTACTGTGTATATGTTACCCAAATGTAGTTATACTAATCTCTTGTGGACAGAGTAATTGCGTAATTACTTTCTAGAGGCGACAAACACCTCAACGTCCTCTAGAAGTTTGATGATAAATGCCGAAAAACCACATTTATTAACTTTGACACACAGATCAAAATTATCAAGCAAGACACTTTTAATTTTTTAATTGTGAAAACAATATTGTTTTTGAAAACGCTGTTTTCGACCTTTTAAACGACTGATAAACCATCATTTCGCAAGCTCTAATTGTGCCCATCCACAGACTAGTTTCGCGCGTTACTTCACGGATGGCGCCACCGGGAACCTTTTCTCGGTACTGAAATGAAACGTGTCTTGAGTATTCCAAAAATCGAGAGCTCTGGTTGTGTCAAAGCCTCACTGATGAGCCGTATACAGCGAAACTAATCTGTGGATGGGCACAATTAGAGCTTGCGAAATGATGGTTTATCAGTCGTTTTAAAGGTCGAAAACAGCGTTTTCATAGTACCCACGGCTAAAAATCGATTTCTGTATTTTACAGTAATCTGCATTAATATTTTTTTTTTATAAAATGAGCTTTAAAACAAACAGTGTAATTCAATGTTCTCGGAGTAGTTGTTTTTGTTTGTTTTCTTCTTAACAGCTGCAATATTTTGGAAATATTGAGATCAGATAAGCTTTCAATTTCCAATTAGTAAATATTGCCTTTTGGTAATTTTCAACTAGAGTTTTCTGCGAAAAAGCTAAAAATTTCGATCACTATTATACTTCGCAGACAATAAATTTCTTTCAACTTGCATACACTCTTTTACTATTTATGTCGGTCGATATCGTTTTAACATTTTTATTGATGTACGATTTACACAAAAGACAAAAAAGTCACAGCTTCTTTCCATGCCCGCGATATACGCGATTTGTTTATCATTACTACTTATTTCTCTTTTTGTTCCAAACGTGAGATGTTTTGATTCTTCGAATTCTTTGAAGCCCCTGTTTCTAGAGTATATGCTTTGAAATTGAAAACCCTCGTTATTGGAATTATTGCCACTGATAGGTGTTTCCACTGTGTGGAATTCGGCTAGCCTTATAGCGGATAGTAGCTTTACAGGGGACTAAATCACCAAGTGAAGAAATATTTAAACTTAATAATTATTGCTTTGATACCCATTATTGTGAGCAGAAAAGTAATGGAAAAACTTCTTTTAGTTTTGATCACTTTTGCATTCATTGGATTATATTTTAAATACCATTTAGGGTCTTTTGATAGAGTCTTATCCGGTTCCGGAGGTCTTAGAGTTGTATATTTAACAAAGAAAAATAATGAGGAGGAGGGTAATATCTAGTCTATTATTTCGTGTGAGGGTTGGAAATAAAATAAACCCACATTCGCCCAAAGGACATTTATCTCTGTTTGCAGCGTCGTCTTTGAGTACTTAGAACGGGAGAGTAAAGAACGTGGAAGTCGCATTAAACGAGGCGACTCTTAAGCCGGCCGGCCCGGTCTCCAGGATGATCATTAGAAAATATTACCTTGTTTCATGAAGATTAACGACCCACCGGTCGGCGTTGTAGTACTTTTGTCAGCTGATTGATTTTTTTCTTTGTTCCGGCTTACACATATAAAGTACGGTAAAGGGCCGAATCCCTTTCGCGTGCCTCCCAGGAGAACCGTTTAATAAATAGAAGAAAAATATTTATGCATCCGGTCCCTCTTGGGCTCGTAAAAGGAACAAAGTAGCCCATTGAATTTTTTTTACTTAATGCCCCGTAGGTAAAGGTTATTTTCCGATAAAAAAAACTCGATTAGGGACATGAATCATCCTCCGAAACGTTAAGACGATCCCCGGCAAGGGGTTTCACTCGACGTAAAAACACCCCGTTTGAAATAAGGAATAAGCAAGTCACTATCTGATAAATGGAGATTTCGGGCCTCAACATTTGTTATTTTGATCTTGTTGACAGTTTACCAGGTAAAAAAGGATAATTAATTGCACCATCTGACAAGGAGTAAATAACATTTACTTAAGATAATTCCTTCATGTACAAAAAGTATACAAAAAGTATATACGACATGTATATTGTCTAACAACATCAGGAAGGTGAGGAAGGTATATATAAATATCTTTTTCTACAAACGTCAAATAATGACGCATTTTACGCTTTCATTAGACAAACGAAAACCTAACCATTTTTGAGGATCAGAATGTGAGTTTACTTTTCCACGCGTTGCCCAGGACAGCAAGCGAAAAAGATTTTATCGCTTGCTGTCAACAGCAACTACCACCACTCAACCAATTATTTAAAACGTCATTGTCAGTTTGATTTAAATTTTCAGATTGTGACTTCAGCTATGCACAGTTGTGATTCACATTATTTGAAATTGATCGTTTGCAGAAAAATCGTTGTATGCATTACGAGCAAAAAGTAACTTTTTTGCTCTCGAGTGATTGCCGCTCTCCGCTTCGCGTCGAGCGGCAAACTTCACTCTCCGAGCAAAAAAGTTGTACTTTTCGCTCTTAATACATAAATAACTATTTTCTACAAACGTCAAATAATGACGCATTTTACGCTTGCATTAGACAAACGAAAACCTAACCTTTTTTGAGGATCAGAATGTGAGTTTACTTTTCCGCGCGTTGCCCAGGACAGCAAGCGAGAATAGTTATTTTCCTAACTAGTGCGGAAAGTGATACTTTCCCGCACGCTGTCTGCCGATGACGAGTGCGGGAAAGACACTTTCCGCACGAGTTAGGAACAATATTTTTTCTACGAGCCAATTCATTGTAACATATACAAGGAATAACCATAGAAAACATTAACAACTTTATCTTTGTCAACAGTATGACTGCTGAATTAATTAACAATCAATTGGTTGTTATGACAAAAACTTGGTGTGATTGTTGGCGTGACGTAATGTTTCAGACATGAACTGGTGACATTGGAATAAAAAGTACGTATATTAGAGGCATATTTTGTATCAAAAATCAATAAAAGGCAAGCATAATAGTTCCTTAAAACAGATAAAAATGTTTGGCACGGCTGCAAGGGAGATGCACCTGTCTAGATAAACAGACTATAAAGTCTAAATTATAATATAAATCAGTCACTCTTTAAATATGTACTTTCCCGCACGCTAAGTTTGGCACGGCGTGCGTGAAAGTAAAGCTTTCTAAAACAAAATGCGTGCGGGACAGTGACATAATAAGCACGCTCGTAGAAAAAGATTTTTTCGCTTGCTGTCAATAGCAACTACCACCACTCAACCAATTATTAAAAACGTCATTGTCACTTTGATTTAAATTTTCAGATTGTGTGTTCAGTTATGATTCACATTATTTGAAATTAATCGTTACCAGAAAAACAGTTGTATGCATTACGAGCAAAAAGTAACTTCACTCTCCGAGCAAAAAAGTTGTTCTTTTTGCTCTTAATACATAAATAACTATTTCCACTACTAACTGTAATATAAACCATTATGAGGTCTGCTTAACGACTCTGAAATTGGTTTTCTCGCCTTTTCAAAACAAACAATTGAACAGAAGCCGTGGATACTGATAGCAATACGGCTGATTATCATATCTGACCTAGGGAGCTAAAAACGTCAGCTGATAAGCACATTTCCAGGCGACCCCCTTTATTTACATTTTTACGTATGCTAAAAATAAATCACAGTCTAAGCGTACCCTTCTACTAACATTACCCAGTCCCCTTACAGAGCTAGAGATCCATAAGAATCTTCAGCTCTATTTTCTAATTGCCTCAGTTCTACCTAGGCCTGTCGTAGCCCATGAAAACAATATAACAATTACAATTTAAAGTTTTTCCAGGCTTTGAAGCCATGGTTCAATGAAATTTCTTCCTGACGTTTCGTCTACAGCTGCGGCAGACATTATCAAAGGCGATGGGCGAGGTGATCTCCCGTGATTCCCGTCGTTGACTGATTCGACTGTGGTGAGCCCCGTGGTATTCATGTTGTAAATGAATACCAAAAATGTATTATTACATTTATAGGCTATGTGCTGACACCTACGATTAAATAATAGTATTAAGGTTGTGACGTAGATGTAGTTATTTCTCTCTCGCACTCTTTTTGACACTTGACAAAAAGTAGTTGTAGTTGATTAAACGATTTGATTGCGGCAGCTTGTGTTTTCTGTGTCCTCAACTTTGAGTAGTTTTGCCCTGGAAACTATGTTCTGCTGTACTCAGTTATATTGATTAACAACAGGTTATGGGCCCAGATCGCTCAGAGCGCAAAGTTTCGGATAGTCAGTAGTTTGGGAAGTTAAGAAACAGTTGTTTCTATGTGTCGCAGTCGGCGTGTTTCTCATTGAAAAAGTAAAATGACCGTCAATTATTTGACGAGTGTGCCCAGGCTTTTAGGTAGTGAGAATTACGATGAATGGGCTTTCGCGGTCGGGAATGTGTTTGTGCTGGAGGGCTTAAGCAAGTGCATCGACGGTAGCGTCAATTACTATTGAGAAAGCAAAGGCCAAATTGATCTTGACGATCGACCCATCTCTATTTCCACATGTGAAGAATGCAGCAACTGCCCAAAATGTTTGGACCAATCTGAAGAGGCTATATGATGATAGTGGTTTTATGCGTAAAATTGCGCGTACGCTTATTTCGGCCAGGCTTGAAAACCACGAAAGCATGGAGTCCTACATAAACCAAATCGTCGAGACCTCCCAGAAACTACGGCGCACAGGCTTCAAAATCGACGAAGAATGGGTGCCTTAATTGCTGTTAGCCGGTCTTCCCGGAGGCCCCAATGATTATGGCAGTGGAGCATTCGGGAATCAACAACACCATAGATTCAATAAAAACGAAGTTGCTTGACATGCAGATAGATGGCAGCATCAGTGGTAAAAATGGAGCGTTTGCTGCAAGCAGTAAGCCAGGTTTCCGGAAGGCATTCAGAGATGGCGCAAGCAGGGCGAAGATCTTCAAAGAAAAATCAGCTGATAATGGTGGTGTAAACGGAAGTGGGGGTCGATCGAATTCAAGTTCAAGCATTTTTGGTAATAAAAGAAATGTTAATGATATCGTGTGCGACAAATGTAAAAAGACCGGACATTTTATGTCAAAATGCCCAAATAAGAACACATGGGAACACACCGAGGGAGGATTCAGTGCTGTGTTTACTACTGAAGATTTCGGGGGCACTGATTGGTATGTTGACAGTGGAGCCAGTGTGCATCTGACGGCTTGTAAACAATGGTTTAAAAATCAGAGGAATCCTGATTTGCCTGAAATTGTAGTAGCCAACAAATCAAGAATTGCTGTGGAATGTGGTGGTGATCAGGGCTGTTTATCTCTAATGGGAGCAATCGTCCAATGCTTTCTTAGTTAAAGCCCCACCCACGAGAGGCGCGTCAAGCGACGATTCATGACACTCTACGATTTCGCACCGATTTGAAGCACTTTTTCGCGAGATCACGATTGTTCACGGCGGGAGGAAACCGGTTAGTGAGCGGTTATAACCCCACCCCAAAAATTTTAATCCCGTTCCGATGGTCGCGAAAATGTCTGCGGTTATCAATTCGTTTATAGATTGTTTATGTTTACAGTTCACTGACAAAAATTAGCAAAATGAAAAAGCTGTACTTTTAAGCTAAAGAGAAGAAATATTTGATTTAACATCTTTTGTGGTTATTTCCGATTATACTTGCTCTGGGCACAAGTTTGCATTTGAAAAGGAATCAACATTAAAAAAACCATATTACTGCAGATTTGGAGGTGTTGCCTCGACGATGCAAATTATAATACTTTCTTAATATTATTGGCTAATTAAAACACATTTATACAAAGTGGCCCGAAAGTGATCATGAGGGACATATTTAGAGTGGTTTGATGTTATGGAAGCCTTCTCCCTTGTTATTTAGTACAAGTTCTACTTCCTCTGATTCGCTCTCCTTAATTTTTATTATTAGTTTTTGCTATTTTTTACAAAAATCAGACTCAAGAGTTCCTTATTTATCAACCGTCAGCTGTAACGCTCCTAATCCTCTGTTAGGTTATCAATTCTAACGTTTTTTTGCTTCGAATTATTTGACGTAACCGCCAGTTACTCTGGTCCATACCGCGGGAACCAAATCAGTTGCCGTTGAATTATTGATGACGTAATTTTGCAACGTTATTCTTGCATTCCCCTATTACCGTTGTGTCGCCAAAATACGTCGGGAAGTAAAATATGCTTCCCGCTACTTCACCGGAATCTCGCGAAAATTTGCTTTTAAAATGGTATCATGGCGGTGTTCTTGTCAAACTTGACACATTTTTTATTTATTAGATGATTTTAGTACGTTTTTCCGGTTTTTAATCATCAGATTTTCTCAAAATGTATTACTGTTGTGTTCCAAACTGCAATACCAATATAAAATACACACACGGTATCCAATTGCATAGGTTTCCAAGAGATGGAGGGCTAAGAATTTCCTGGGTTGATCGAGTTACCAACGAAGAGGTCCTTTGGAAAATGAACTGCCAATTAACTCTCATAAATATCGTAAAACATCGCAAACTTGAGTATTTGGGCCATGTTATGAGAAACCCTGTCAACTATTGTCTACTACAGTTGTTCCTGCATGATAAAGTGGAGGGAAGAAGAAGGCCAGGTAGAAGGAGAATTTCCTGCAGAAGTAGAAAGAGAATTTCCTGAAGATGCGTATTGCCATGATGATAGCCAACATCCGGAACGGATAAGGCCGATAAAGAAGAAAAAGGGGTAAGTAAACTCAAAATATTTGGGCTAGGGACCTCTGTTAAATTAAGTGTCATTTCATGCATTTTTAGCCATTAGAAATTGTAGCTAAGTGAGTTGCGGTCCTAATCAATCAGAATGAATATTTAGTTTTGTATTCTTGAGATTTTCCCTAAAATATTCGGCAATACATAAGTAATGCACTTTGCATCACTGTCTGAGATTATTTTATACCTACCTAACCTACCATACAAGCTTTTGATGGTGTGACCTGAATTTTTTACTTTTTTTTAAATTTTTGCCAAGATGGGCCTTCTGAAACCTCATTAAACGGATATTTTAGATAAAGAACTGTAAGCTACATATATCTTTTAATAGTTATTGCAGTGCGTGACCTAAAAGATTGGTTTACGAAATCTCTAAAGATAGTGTCATAAAGCTAAACTCTTATTCTCAATTTTGCGAGAGAAGAGTTTCAATTCATATGTTTGGCCCAACAATGAGCCAACCATATGAATTGTAACACTTCTTTTTTCAAGTACAGGATCTTGATTTTGCTTTCACTAGAAAATTTAGAAGGCGACCTAAGTACTTACGTTTGGACTATACAGGTGTATTCCAATTTCGTTGTGTCAATATAATCGTTTATTTATATAAATAATGTAAAATACTATTTTAGCTCCGCAAGGTTTGGATAGCTAAAATCGGAAGACCGGGCTTGGAAAATATGCCAATTGAACGCCTTCAGAATTCACATAGGATTTGTACCCTATGGGAGGACAAACCATCATCTATGGGAGGACAGTACCTTGGCAGCAGAAATAACTCTTTGTTATCATCTGCTAACATCTGTTTTCAATAAACTAAGTAAGTATAGGGTGTCCCATTATAAACGCCACCCATTTTAGGTAACTTTCTTATTTTTTATTTTAGATAGAAGGTGGTTATATATACATGCCACTTTGAGATGAACTGTCTTATCAAAAAATGAATCCTAAGAAAGATAGAGGGCTTTTTGAACATGGCCTTTCAATTACGGTTTCTTTATAATTTGTTAGATTGCTATATATCTAGACTAGGCAATCCCTACACCATTTGGGCCCTCATTCCATCCACGAGTTTCTTTTGCTCTAAGTTCTTCTCCTAAGTTGCTAAAATGTACCATAAGCGAGAAAACTCAATTTCTATTTTTTTGTTTTCTGTGCATAATCACAAAATTACACAGTTTCAGCTAAATTAGTAGTAGGCTTTGAAAAACCATTTAGTTGAAATTTGGTGTTAATTAATAATATAAAAGGGGCAAAATCTTTGTGATATCATTTAACACCGAATTTCAACTAGGTAATTGGGTTTTCAAAGAAAAATACTAAATTTAGCAAAAACTGTTTATGTTTGTAATTATGTAAAAAAAAACATTTTTAAATTCAATTTATTTAAGCTTACCACTTTTTACGATTTTGTAATGCTCATTGGGCGTGTTTATTTAAAAACGTTATCTAGTTGACTGTGAAACGTTAAAAGAAATGGTTGAAGGAACCAAAGTTCATCTACTTTGATTATGTCATCTTTTTCTGCTAAAAATGTATAGCCTTCTAGATGACTTTTTCCAGTGAACCACCTATAGTAGTTTGTAACGCTGATTCTAACGTTTTTCGAAATCGAAATTGATGTCAATCATCCTTCCTATATCATATGGATCTGGATGTAGCATTCTTTGGTAATTTCAAATTTTATTGCAAAATTTCGATGTCGAAATGCAACTAAAATAGACCTCCATAATCATCTTTAGGCCTCAATCCTTAAGGCAAATCAATCATATTATTTAATATGTTAAAAATATTTAGATAAATAAAATGTCTCAGGTCGTTAATATGTCCTATACTATTTTAATCGAAGTAAAAATTTGTTTAATTACATACATGATTAATTATTACCATTACATAAGGAGTAATATACAATGCTTATTATTGCTTAATTTGCAATTATCTTCTTTGTAAGCTTTGTTCGTTGTGTAAGTTTGTTTCTCATGTTATTTTTATCAATTGATAATAATCATGTATTTTACAAAAGTCGAAAATATATTTACATAGATGGATTTCATATATATTATAATAGTTTTTATTAATTTAATGTGTCAATTACTATAAATTATCATGTGGCACTCTTTCATGATAATTTTTAGTAATTCTCACTTCTCGGAATATTTAAAATTCACATTTAATATAGGAATAAGGGGCATTTAAAAATCCCGCCAATTATTAGTTCATAGCCCCATCCGCTAGGCGCCAGGCGCTAGTGCGCTAGGCGCTAGTGCCCCAAGCGCTAGTGCGCCAGGATCCCGAGTGGTGTCATTGGAGTTGCCTATCTATAGTAATAATATAATTCTCTTATCTATGGTGGTGATGTAGAAATTAAAACAATCACAGATAAAGAACACAAAATATTGCTAAAAGGAGTTCAGTATGTACCAGGTTTGACCACAAATCTATTATCTGTTAGTTAATTGATAAATAACGGTATAAATAGGGTATCTTTTCATGAAAATGGGTGTGATATTTTCAATCCAGAGAATGTTTTAGTGGCAACTGCTAGTCTTAACAACAATGTATATAAATTAGATGTTTGTAAAAGCCAATTAGCATGTTTTCAGACAGTGAGCAGTGATGTGTGGCATCAACGTCTAGGCATAGCGTCAACGTCTAGGCATAACATAGCTACCTAAATAAGACTGCAAAGCTCGTAAATGGACTTGCCTATAAGGGAGTTGCTAGGATTGAAAATTGTGAGGTGTGTTGTCAAGGCAAGCAAGCTCGTATGCCTTTTCCCAAGGAAGGTAGTCGAGCACAGCAGCTACTAGAGGTGATACACAGTGACATTTGCGGTCCCATGGCAGCCCCCAACACAAAGACAACGAGTAAAACTAAAAAAACTTATGCGATTATAGTCGACAATAAAGACAAGGGATATAAGAAACGCTTGTAGAAGTAAACAATTCTCTAACAAATATAGAGGAAAGCCATAATTGGAATAAGAAGCACCAAGGAAGGTAACTCACTTATCTTAACCAAGAAAGACAATGCAGCCGTGCAAAGCATTCATACGTCTCTAAAAGGAAAAATGGAGGGAATGTTTGGAAACTTGTAAAAACGACGAACTGAAAACCCTACATATCAAAAGGCTGGACGCATCCACTACCGCCGAAGAAGCATTAACCAGCCTTAAGGAATAGATACCGAAAATATCGTAGTGCCTACACATGCAGAACAATATGCAGACTGTTGCGGTAACACTACCCAAAGATGCGGCATCTACTCTATCCTAAGTCAGCTGTAAAGTAGAAAAAAGACTTAACCTCAGGAGATGCTCGAAGTGCTGGCGTTATGACCACACAAGGTACTCAGGATTGTACCGGAACTAAAGACGATCTCTCCCAAAACTGCTTTAAATGCGGAAAGTCAGAACACGAAGCAAAGAAATGCGCAGAAAAGGACTATTGCCCAGTATGTGAAGAAGACGGACACAAGGTCGGAAGCAGTAAATGTGATATTTTTAGAAGGTTTCTATCAATCGCACGGAAAAGCAATGAACTCTTGAATATGCCAATGAGTACTCAAAGCCAAAATTCGCAACCATGAATGATATAAAAATCCTACAAGTCAACCTCAGTAGATACAGAGTAGCGCACAATATGTTATATTTTACCAGCAACAAAGAAAATATTGATTGACTGACTTCAAGAAATTTGTCAGAAAAATGTCCTATTGTGACAAAGACTGTGATACTTTCATTTTAACTTTTAATAATCTGCTTATACAAAATTGTTTTAAAGGAAAGGTGTGGTGTGATGATTTAGGATTTCGCTTGGCACTGTCCTGCTATTTTGCTCCCAATGCAGACGTTCAGCATTTTGGAAACCTGTTGGAAAGCATACATAGTGATGTCTGCTATCAATGAAAGGTGTGCAATAAAAGTTTTAAAATGCAATAAAAGTTTTAAAAGGAAAAAAAGTCGAAGCACCACTAGAAAACCTGGTGGAATGAAACCTTGCAAGTAAAAGGAAAACAAGTATACAGAAGAGAAGACAAATCTCCGCCGAAAGGGAAATGAAATTTCACCAGAGATTATGGTAGGATGTGCAAACACGAACAGCGAAGTTATGCTTAACATCTTCAACACTTGGCCTTACAGATGGTCAGTTTCCAAGCATCTGCAAACTTGCGACACTGGTGCTCATTGAAAAGCCAAAAAAAGATAACTTTCAAAGAAATGCCACATTTATACGGATATGTCTAATTGACATAAATGAAAGAATCCTGACAGAAAGCGAAACAAAAAACATGTTGCACACGAACCAGTATGGCTTTGGAAGGGGCTACTCCACGGTGGACCCGTTAAGCAGGGTTTTGGAGATTTCGGAAGATATCAAGGAAAAGGCGGGACCGCAAGGCTCTGTACTAGGCACAACCCTGTGGAAACTCTTTTACGATCATATTCTACAACTGGAAGTAGAAAATGGAGTCTTATTACTAGCTCACGCTGATGATCTTGCTACTAGTCTGTGAAGTGAAGATCTTGCTGTCCGAGATAAATCTGGGCATATGCTGGAAGGAAAAAAAAGCTACACACGCCGGCGCCGTTGCTAACATAATTGAAGAACTAAGTAGCTTTGGTTTGAGGGTCGCTGCCTGTAAGACAGACAAGCCTACTAGCTTTACAGTGACCTCAGCGATCCCTTACGCTGCACAGGTGTAGTGGGCCCCTAAAATATAAAAGGTATTATCTAAAATTGGCTCAAGTAAACAGAAGATTGGCCTTCGGCATAAGCTGTGCCTTCAGAACAGTGTCAACATCAGCCTTCGAAGTAATAAGCGGTTTGATGCCCATGGATACTGCGTGCAAGAACGATATGAAATACACAAAACCGGTCAAACGGCCAGTGGAAATTCAATTAAAAATACTTGGCAGAACAGGCGGTCCCTGGAGAACTCGGGAGATTCGACACGAAGGTTGATACCAGCATTTGGCTTGACAGAAAACATGACTTGATGATATGATTGCGGCTACTACATGTCGCAATTTCTTACAGGACATGACTGCTTCCAGTCATACTTGAAGAGAATTGGGAAGATATAGCAGCAGAGTTGTGTAAACGGTACTAACCCAAAAGACGACGCAACCAACATACATTCTTTAGTTGTTAAAGATGGAGCAGCAAAAGGAAATGTTAACCAAAAAATAGGCAATTTCTGTACGCCCAATGTCATGGCGGAAATGATAGTATGATGTACAGACTGTCATCCCGATCAGAGACCCATGGGCGCCCATTGATGACTAATAGTCGTATTTTACAATAGTGTACGTTGTTTTTACATAACGTTTAGTGCCGTTTGACCATTACTTATTTTTTAATATACAGGGTGTTTCATTAAGGGTGGCTACCGGGCATATCTTGGAAACTAATTGGTTTAGAAGCTAGAGAAAAAAGTTTTGATTATTGAAGTGGACATGAGAAAATCCTGGAAATTATTTTCAAGTTCCTAATTTTGCCACAAGAGCTCGCAATTAGAAATCAAATAATACAAATTAATCTTTTTTTGAGAATTGTAGTTTTAAGGTATACCTTGGGCAACATTATTAGAAAGACTGGACAATCCTGCAACATTTTGAACTGACTCTCGTAGATGTACTGTGCTCAATAAGAGTGGGGAAAACAATTGAAAATAAAATAATAAAAATCCTTGTAACTTTGATGCCTCATATCCGATTTTAGTAAACTTGGTCTTGTTTGGAAGATAATTGCCATTACTTTTAACAGTTTTAACTATGGTATCCAGTTCTAAACGATAGTTTTTAATAAACGTGCTAGAGGGCGCAATTTCAAATTAAAGTGTTTTTTTTTGGTTTTACACCAAAAAGTTAATCATTCGGTAAAAGTTTGATATCGTAATCGGAAAGTAGGTTAAATTTGCAACAAAAAATGTTAAATTCCAATAACATATTTTTTCTCCTTTCAGACCTATCACTTCAAGAATAATTTTTATTACTTATTTGAATAAATGAGTGTTTCCATAATTCCATAATAAAACATTCCGTTACAACAATTATTGTTTTAAAACATGATGGTTTCGTAGGCTTGTCACTTAGTATAAAATATGTCACTATCAAACATATCTGATTATTGAAAACTTCTACCTAATTTAACCATACTTCTAATATAATGTTTTACATTATCAATCTAGATAGCTATGAAACAAAATCGGCAGGTATCCATGGAGACAAATAACGTTGGTTGTCAGTTGATTCAATTTTGACAAGTTTCGTATTGCGCTGACAAAAAATTCATTCTTGCTAATTCCTTTTAAGTTTCCTCATAGCTAGGCTATTATTATCAAAACTTGCACTTCAACATGGCTTATACCAATTCCGAGGCTTTCGACATGCTTGCCGTATATTTCGAATGTTTGCAAAATGCACCTATTGCGGAACGTACAGATACTACTAGATATCCAGCACGAAGGCATCAGAGCAGAAAGGTATTTCGCCGATTGGCAATACGTTTACGGGAAACGGAAAGTGTGCGACCCATTCCAGTTCCCTTCAGAAGACGTCCTGTAAGGCATGAGGACAGTATTATCAATGTTCTTGCGTACGTGGAAGTTAATCCGCATTGAAGCACAAGAGACATTTCCGCAGATATCTGTATAAGTGCCACTTCACTGTTTCGGATATTAAAAAACTTTAAACTTCACCCTTACCATTTAGTATTACACCAGGTCTTATCAGAATCAGATTATGAGAGACGGCTAGATTTCTGTTATTGGCTAAGACGGATGTGTTACGAAAATCATCAGTTCCTCTCCTTGGTTTTGTGGAGTGACGAAGCTACTTATACAAGCAGTGGCACAGTTGACTTGCACAATATGCACTACTGGTCAGTTACAAATCCTCACTGGATGCGCGAAGTGGATCAGCAAAATAGATGGATTGTAAACGTATGGTGCGGGGTTTTAAGAGGCAGAATTATCGGATAATTTATTTTGAATGGAAATCTAAACGGCGAAGCGTACTTAAACTTCCTTCAGAATGAATTGCCTACTTTTTTAGAAGATGTTCCTCTCAATGTTAGAGCTCAATGTGGTATCAACATGATGGATGCCCGGCACATCTTGCTCAGAGAGTTCGCAATTTTTTAAATGTAGCTTATAGGAAGGGGTAGTGTGTTTCCGTGGCCGCCTAGATCTCCGGATCTAACTGTTCTAGACTTTTACTTGTGGGGAAGAATAAAAGACATTGTTTATACAACGCGACCGACCACACGAGAAGACATATAGAGCGAATTAAGAACGCTGTTCATTCGATTTCACGAGCTGAAATTGAAACGGCTGTACTCAGTACCAGAGGGAGATAAATAGTTGTATTCGGGAAAACGGGGGTCATTTTGAACATTTATGAAGTATCTTAGTATTATTCTGTAATAAAATTGAAAAAAGTTATGTTTGCAAAAATAACTCCGGGGCGAATAAAGATATCGTGTTGGGATCTTACATTTTTTTGTTGCAAATTTAATCTACCTTCCAATTATGATATCAAAATTATACCGAATGATTTAACTTTTTGGTGTAATACCAAAAAACCACTTTAATTTGAAATTGCGCCCTCCAGCACGTCTATTAAAAACTATCGTTTAGCACTGGATACCACAGTTAAAAGTAATGGCAATCATCTTCCAAACATGACCAAGTTTACTAAAATCGAATATGAGGCTTGAAAATTACAAGGATTTTGATTATTTCACTTTCAATTGTTTCCCTCACTTTTATTAAGCACAGTACATCTACGAGAGTCAGGTCAAAATGTTGCAGGATGGTCCAATCTTTCTAATAATGTTGCTCAAGATACACCTTAAAACGACAATTTTCGGAAAAAAAATTGATTTGTAATATTTGGTTTCTAATTGCGCCCTCTTGTGGCAAAATAAGGAACTTGCAAATAATTTTCAGGATTTTCTCGTGTTCACTTTAATAATCAAAACTTTTTCTCTAGCTTTTAAGCCATTTAGTTTCCAAGATATGGCCGGTGGCCACTTTTAATGAAACACCCTGTATATTGTCGTTTGTTGCTTTATCACTCGTTTATCCGACTGAGCGCACACATATTTCTTAACTCTGCAATTGTTAGGGTGGAATTTAGGGTCGAGCCTGTAAAAACTCTCGCCTCTGAAACGTCAAAAAACGAGTACCTATGTAGTTCTTCCGGTTAAGGTTATGGGATCGACTTTACGTATTCTATATCCTTGTGGAATTGCGTCTTGCAAATAATTTTAATTGTCGTCTTTGCATCTACTTTTAATAAAACTACCATCGGTGTTCTAAAAATCACTGCTCCGCTCATCTCTAGCGGCGAGTGACCCGTAGAAACTAAAGCCATGTCGAATTTTTACTAATGCGCACTTCCTTATGCGCAATGTCGCGCCCAGCAAACAGCGTTTTCTGATGGAAACTCTAGAGTGCCCTAAATCTATATCAGTTCTTTGTTTTCTCAATAAGAATATAAAGATCACAAAACTTTAGGAGTTTCATACAATTAAGGGGGGGGGGCTTAGTTTGTTACGTTCATGCATAATATATTCACTTGTTAATTATAAGATGCACTGGCCGCATGTGCATTGGTTGTTGCCAAATTCCTCGAATTTATACAGTAATTTTGTAGTTAGAATCACATGCTTTCGTATCGAATATTTTTCGGCAGTGCTACCAATTTTTCACATGAAAAATCGCCAAGGTTATGTCAAATTGGAGCCCAATAACGCTTAATGTCTTAGATATTGTTACGATAGGCAGAGACGAAGTGCCGGAGGCGGGGCTACGCGTGTGGTTGGTGGAGCTTCGCGACCTATCCGCACTGCGTCATGGCTGATACGAGTGATCTATTGCTCTGTGTGACACGAGTGATTTATTGCTCTGTTTATCTAGAAGGCAGTTGTTTACAACCTTTTTTTTATGTGAGATTATTCAAGAATTCTTATCAAGAACGTTCTAGGTTTTTCTGTAATTTTAGGATTGTGTATAAAAGGCGAATAGCGCCTAGGTTAGCGAGTAGTCTTATTTTAAGCGAGCTATAAGTAAGCTAAAGTACGAAGCGATAATAGAAGGCTATAAAGTGTTGAGTTATTTACTAGTCGAATTGTACCTGTGTGTATTTGTGGAATAAATAAATAGTGTTTTCGTGTTAAATCGTTACACTGGAATTATTGAACCCTGAGTTCGCAACAATTGGTGTCAGAAGTGGGATTCCAGTGGGAATTTGAGGACTAGTATTGCTGAACTGTAAGTGAGTGCTTTATTGCCGGACATTACGTGTTTATGCCAGTGACCAGAAGCCAGCATCAAGCGATGGAGGATCAACTTGCCACCCTGCTGTCCCTTATGCAACAACAGAGGGAAGAACAGGAAAAACGTGATCAAGTATACGAGCGACGTTATCTAGAACAGGAGAAACGTTAAAACGAACAGAAGGAGAGCTGGAAAAACGTGATCAAATACAGGAGCACCGTTATCTAGAACAGAAGGAAGAGCAGGAAAAACGTTATAAGGAACAAAAAGAAGAGCAGGAAAAACGTGATCAAGTACAAAGCGACGTCATCAACAATTCAAAGAAGAATTAATGAACTATCTCGCAGTCAGGGAGCAACAATTGTAAGAAAAAATAATGCAATCCGTTAACGAATCCGTTAACGAAGGACTCGAAGCTGTCAACCAGAGAGTTCACGAGCTAGAAAAGAAATTCCGGGAACAACTTGAGGACGACAACGTATCTACAGAGAGTTTTAGCACAGCCAACGCTAAAATTAAGCCTCCCGATTATTACGGTACTACGGCCTGGGAAATTTATAAAACCCAATTTGAGGCAGCTGCAAAAGCTAATGGCTGGTCCAAGCCCCAGAAAGTTACATCACTAGTGGTAGCACTTCGTGGAAAAGCGGCTTAATTAATCCAATCTCTGTCGGCAGCTGATCAAAGTAATTAAGCAGCTTTAGAACACACTCTGCAACTGCGATTTGGAAATGAGCACAAAGAAACAGTGTTCCAGACCCAACTGAGGATGAGACAGCAAAAGTCAGGTGAATCCTTATAAGAATTTGAGGCAGACATAGACAGACTAATTCACCTGGCATACCCATCAGCCCCTGAATCTTTTCAAACGCAATTTGCCGCCGAAAGGTTCATTGAGGGAGTTCGCGATAGTGACATGAGATACCACTTACGTCTAGTAAGGTCCAAGGATGTCAGCGAGGCACTAGTTCGGGCCCTGGCATTCGAGGCGTCACGAGTGTCATCTAGTTCATTTCCACGTGTAAGAATGGCAACTTGCGATGAAGAGGAGAATACGTCTATGGCTGAATCCATGGCCAGTTTACATAAAGCAATGAAGGATATGGCAGTCAATATGCAAGCCCTGTTAGAAAGAACTCGGTAATAGGGCAAGAAGTCCGTCGCCGTCGTTTAGAAGACCGAGTGGCGATCAACACCGTCCTAGATCCCAGGAAAACTAATTCCGGTCAATGCAAGGGGGCAATTGACCGGGCCCGTTAAGACCCCCAGGATCTTTAAAGTCAATAGTTTGGGTGGAAAAAGTCTTACAGTGGCCGGAGGCATTAAGGGACAGAAGATCCAGAATACCATCGATACAGGAGCAGATGTGACCATTGTAAGGCTAGATAAACTTGTCGGATATACCATGCAACCATTGCCCAACCATATTATGTTAAAATCAGTTACTGGAGAATCTTGCCCTATAGACGGAGAGCCGATGTCACCATCATTATTGGAGAAAGACTTGAAGTTCGACATAAAGTGTTGGTTGCCAGGATCAAAGACCAGTTTATTTTGGGAATGGATCTCATCAGGAAACATGGATTCTCCTATGATCATAAACGGAATATTCTCACGTTTGGAGATGAGGAGTTTGCATTAACCAATGGAAATGTGGAAACTAGTATCCGTTTACTGGTGGTGAAAGACTTGAAAATTCCTCTAAATTCAGAACAAATTGTCACAGTGACTTCTGAAAATGATCCTGGGTGGTCCATAGGACTTATAGAACCTAACCTGGATTTGACGACTGAAATCATGGTAGAGAGAACTTTGACTGACACGAAGAAGACTATGCCAGTACGAGTTATAAATATTGGAGAAAGGATCATCAAGCTCAAAGAAGGAACAGTTCTTGCCAATTATGAGCCAGTACAATGGGTATGCAATTGTGTCGAAGCAGAGACATCCAAACTTAAATCTTCTAACCAAGCTTCCCCAGAAGTTGTTGATGCTTTCAAACGACATTGGAGTAATCTGTCAAAGGAACAACTTCAGTCTGCCATAAAATTTGTTATGGATGAATCTGATATGTTTAACTTCAAGAGCAACGACAGTCAAACTGATTTAGTCGTCCATAAGATCAATATAGGAGATGCCCAGCCAATACGAAAACACTCACGAAGGGTCCCTCTGGCTAAACAACAAGAAGTTAACAGTTTGCTGAATGAAATGTTAAAGGAGGGCGTCATAGAAGCATCATCTAGTCCATGGTCGTCGCCTGTGGTTCTTGTTAAGAAGAAAGATGGTTCAACGCGGTTCTGTGTTGACTACAGGAAACATAATGACGTGACCCAGAAAGACAGCTACCCATTGCCACGTATAGACGACACCTTGGCAACTTTATCGGGATCGAAGTGGTTTTCCACTCTAGATTTAAAAAGTGGGTACTGGCAAGTAAAAATTGCTCCCGAAGGCAAAGAAAAGACTGCATTTTCTACTGGTTCTGGACTATACCAATTCACTGTTATGCCTTTTGGATTGTGCAATGCTCCATCAACTTTCGAGCGACTAATGGAACTTGTCTTGCGGGGGCTGACTTGGAAAACTTGCCTGGTATACTTAGATGACATAATTGTCATGGGACGTAATTTTGACGAGCATTTGAAGAATTTAAGAGAAATCTTCAACAAGTTACGGAATGCTCACCTGAAGTTAAACTACAAGAAATGCAGCCTGTTCCAAAAGCAAGTCGAGTACTTGGGGCATACTATCTCAGAACAAGGCATTAAAACTAGCCAAAGTAAAATATCTGCCATTAAAGATTGGCCAGTTCCCCGAGACAAACCCGAAGTAAGGAGCTTTTTGGGACTATGTACCTACTATAAGAGATTGTAGAGGGATTGTAGAGATTGTAGAGGGATTTGCCGACATCGCAAAACCGCTGGACAAATTAACGGAAAAGAAAACACCGTTATTGTGGAACCACGATTGCAGTCAGGCGTTTGCAAGGCTCAAAGCTGCCCTCTGTTCTACTCCAATCTTGGCTTACCCTATAAAAGACCTTTTATTTTGGGCACGGATGCAAGTAACTAGGTGCAGTACTCTCTCAAAGACAAAACGGGCAAGAGAAGTTCATTGAGTACTGCAGTAAGACTTTAAGTAAGCCAGGGAGAAACTATTGCGTCACTAGAAAGGAGCTCTTGGCCATCGTTAAAGCAGTCGAACATTACCATCGCTACTTATATGGAAAAAGGTTCCTGATTAGAACTGACCATGGAGCCTTGAAATGTCTACTACAGATGAAAAACTCTGAAGGCCAAATAGCCAGATGGATAGAGCGCTTGCAGCAGTACGATTTCCAAATTGAACATTGACCAGGGAGGTCTCACGGAAATGCCGATGCGTTGTCTAGACGGTCGTGTAAAGAAGATTGTCGGCATTGTCAACGAACTGAGCAGCGTGAGGGACTTTCTTCTGTAAGGAAAACGTCGGTGGAAATGAACGATAGCTGGACCGCACAAGCGCTTCGAGACGAACAAATGAATGATCCAGATATTGGACCCATACTCTTGGCAAAGACTGACGACAAGAGGCCAGAGTGGCAAGAAATTGCTGGTAAAAGTCCAAACCTAAAGGCGCTATGGGCCCAGTGGCACCCTCTTAGTATAGAAAATGGATTACTGAAGAGAGCGTGGGAGAGTCCGGATGGCAAGACCGTAGTCAGTCAGTTGGTTGTTCCTGGTAGCAGAAAATCGGATGTACTACAGGAAATGCACGACGGAACCAGTGGAGGTCATTTGGGGGTCCATAAAACCTTGGCCAAAATTAAAGAGCGGTTCTACTGGGTGAATTATCATGAAGACGTCGAATCTTGGTGCCGCAAGTGCGAAGTATGTTGTGCCACAAAAGGATCTCGACCAAGATCACGGGGCCAAATGGTGCAGTACACTGTAGGTGCTCCATTCGAGAGGATAACAATTGATGTCGCGGGACCATTTCCTCAGACTGAGTTGGCAACAAATACATCTTGGTTGCCATGGACTATTTCACTAAATGGCCTGAATCGTACGCCCTGCCTAATCAGGAAGTAACGACTGTGGCAAAGGTGCTAGTAAATGAAATGTTCCGCAGATTTGGAGTCCCCTCCAACTTCATTCTGATCAGGGCTAAAATTTTGAATCGGCTGTTTTCCAGAAGGTCATGGAACTTCTCGGAATTTGCAAGACCAGGACAACTCCTTTGCATACCCAGTCGGATGGGATGGTAGAGAGATTTAATCGGACTATGGAACATTACCTGTCTAAAATGGTGGCAGATCATCAGCGTGATTGGGACCAACATCTACCTCTCATGTTGATGGCATATCGAGGCTCCACGCATGAAGCCACTGGCTATACTCCGGCGAAGTGATGTTTGGAAGGGAAATGAGGCTTCCTGCGGATTTGATGTATGGAACACCAGAAAAAGAGTCGCTCAACTCTGAGAATTTTGTGGAGGAGCTCAAGGAGAGGCTTAACAATGTTCATGAACAAGTCAGGAATAAACTGCGGATCTCCAGTGATTGGCGTGAAAGGCGCAGTGTTAAAACTGTCTTTAAACTCACTCATACAATACAACAGAGCTTGAGATCGCCCAAAGATCGCAGAGATCCCCTATCGGCACCCGGAATTTACCGAGTTCCATGCAGCTGTGGCTCGGTATACATTGGCACCACAAAACGCAGTGTCAAAACGAGAAATATGGAACACAAAAGGGGCAACAAACACAAAGATCAGCTGTAGCAAAGCACGCTCTCTCCGAAGGTCACGACATCCTTTTCAACGAGGTGAATATATTATTTCGGTCGCAGCGTTTCTATGCGAGACCAACGAGAGACGCCATTGAGATTTTTATACACGACAACAATTTCAGCAGGAAGGAGGAAATTAAGTTTCTAAATACCGACTGGAAGCGAGTTCAACGACATACTTCAAGTGCGCCCAAACCCCGCGCTACCACTACCCCCACCCCAGTCACTCCACTGCAGGGCGACGGCGGGGGAATAAATGCCCGAAGCTCACCCAGCCATCACCCTCACTTAGCCCATTGCCTCATCTGATAATGTCTGATTGTCTGCCGCAGCTGTAGACCAAACGTCAGGAAGAAATTTCATTGAACTGCGGCTTCGAAGCCCGGAAAACACTTTAGATTGTATTTTGATCGGCCGTGAAAGCTTTCGGAGTCTTATAATATGATTATGAATAAGAATAAGAAGCTGGTTAACTCTGGTCATAGTCATGTTCTCTACAAAAATTATTGTTGAGATAGCTTTCATAAGAAAAATTTTATCACTGATTATTTCACTCATCCATATTATTGCTATGCAGCAAAATAGGTATTAATAAGCGGTAATTCGATAGTTTTCTAAAAAATTACAGCGGTAATTTTACGTTGTCATGGAATCAACCATAAAACCGTAATCATTGTCGTTGTCTGACTGACTTATTTAAGGTGACGTCCGAATATTCTAACACTACTTATTTATTTCTTAATAGTATTTTTGATTCGAGAAATAATCTCACTAAATACCGCTCGAGCTTAAAAATTAACCAGATAATTTTTCACTCTGGCATGTTTTCCTTGCAACTTATAAATAATATAAAGGACTCGTGAAATTATGGAAAACATGCAATCGTGAAAAATTATCGGTAATTTTAAAGCTCTTGTGGTATCACCCCCGAAAATTTTACTTTCCTGATTCATGAGCTTTAAAGCTGCACTTGAAGTCCATAATTTGGTATTCTCTGTAGTATGGGTTCGTAGTATGGTCTGTAGTATATGTCACTGTCCAAGACTTCTCCTGTGGGATGCCGTTTAAAAGACTGAGACTAGCAGAGCACTTGTTGGAAGGCAGAATGCTAAAATATTTATTTCGCCTGCCAATGTTGGTAAACAAACTTTTTTAATGTAAATGTAAAAGTCCACACAAAAGTAAAAGTTTTCAATGTAACATTTCTTTAAAGCTCGATCTAGATAAATACTAAAAGACTGTAGTCAGTTTAAGAACTTTTCTCTACAGTTTTAGTTTACAGGCCATTGACATCTGACGTAAGATCCAAAAATGGCAACGTTGGATTAAAGCTACCATTACCTGCTCTTCAAAACACCCGGACGCTATAGATGACGTACTTATAGCTTCATTCACCAATTTAGTATCAGGTGATAAAAGTCACATTTCTTTATTCCCACGGAAACAATTGCTCCAACAATGGTTTTTAGAGGATTTATCAAACTGCTAAATTAGGCCCCACATTGACCGAGCTAAAACTTTGATGAATATGGGGGTTTAGCATGGAACACAAGATTTGTGCTCTTTGTACGTTTTATAAGTTCTCGCGTCACTCTCACTTTACTAAATTGAAATTCTGCCGGAAACAATATGAAAAGAACGAAACACCTATACTCTACGAGTTTGAAAAAAAAAAGATAATACTTGAAAGGAGAAAAACAGGAAAAGGCTTTGCTTCTGTGTCTGTACGTATGTTTATATACCTACGTATCTTTCAACATCAGAAACGAGGAAATTTTTAAACGCGTTACTTGGGCGCATTTTTACACCTGGCCGAGCAGAACAGCCCTGGGGGATTTCAATATATCTTTGCGACGGCTCTTAAATATACAACATGTCGCCGTTTGATGTCGCATTTGAAAAATTGGTTCCTCTGGCGAGGCCAAAGTAATTGATCCCGGCGTATTGAGCTCAGCGGGAGCGGAAGCGTCTTATTTCCTACCCGATACATGGGGTTATTCGGCAATCCGGTCTCGTCCCCTACTTAACGGTGTCAAACCTCGAAGCGCGTCAGCCTTAAAGCAAGTCAATATATCTCTTCTTTAGACACAAACGGGAGACGGTAACGAAATAATAGTATACCTGGGGGTAATGATTAAATCCTGTCGAGGAGACGAAAAAAGCAATCCCGAACGTGACTCGAACCTCAACGTGTTCGATGCCGGGACCTATATTGATGCGATATTTTCATGTGACAACATGGGACGTGACTCGGCGGCATTTTCCCATTCACCGGAACATGTCTTGTATGTTTGTTTCTTTTCTCCAGTCGCCGAGGTCATAATCATATTAGCACGAATTATCGATCAGTCCCTAATATCGTTGCTTTCTGAACGTTTCCCATCAGATAACACCTACAATATTGTTGCAAACTGGGGGATCGGATAATTCCAGTGTAACTAACTTTAATTAAAAACTCTGATCATTTATTCAACAAACAGACCAAAAATATAATCCATTTACCTATAGTTCACTATTAGCCACTAGCACTTTACTATAGCTCACTATTATTGCTTTATCTATTAAAGACTAGAGGAGGTGGAGTGGATGTGGTGAACTCTCCTAAGTGTTTTCAGCTGGAGACAACTGTTATAGATAAAACTGAAAAGGTTGCTGGAGTCGAGTATCTTTGGTGTGAGGTACATGTCAAAGGATTAAAAGTATTAGTCGGTGTAATATATAAACCTCCTTTAATGGGTTATAAGAATTTAGAAGCACTAGAAAACATGTTTGAGTTATCCCCATCAATGATTTCATCTGCTTGCTTGGTGACTTAAATATAAACTTATGAACAGATACGCCAGAGTCTAAATATTTGATATCTCTAGCAAAAATGTTTAATTTAAATCAAGTAATTAGTGAACCAACGCGCTTAACAAGAACTAGTGATAGTTTGATTGATGTTATCTTTGTTGACAGGAAGCTTGAGGGTATTACAGTAGGTACTATAGGTTTCGTGCAGCACGTGACCTGTCATCGAACTTGGTGGTAAAACAACCTCAAAAAATTACATTGACGTAAATGGAAAAAATCTGCCTTCATGCATATAAATCCGTTTTTCTATAATATTTGTTAAGATATTTACCCTGAAACAAAAGTGAGTTGTTCTAAGCAGTACATTTCCCATATCCAGGTCGGACCTATTGGGTAACATTGCCTCATAACTGTACAGAAATTACATAAAATTGGAACTTTGCAGATTGTGCTTACACAGTCCCTAATCTGCTTCAGGTACAGTTTAAAAATGTTCTTTCAAATCACACTATTGATATCTGAGCATTGCGTGATTGGAACAACTTTTAAGAAGCCCATTATTTCAACTGAAAATATTTTTGGAATAAGAAATACTGAAATCAGAATTTTGTTTGTTTCTACTTTGCAATGTCTGTCTTCATAGTGCTTAACTTAACCAAGGCCAAGGAGGATACAATATTACTAAGTAGATGCTTAAGTACAGATTTATACCCTCATTGGTGCTTAACATACAGTTCCAATCATATTATTTTTGCTCTTTTTTTGTAATTGTTTAACTGGAGTTATGTTTTTAATATCTTAATAGCTTTATTGTTGTTGTAGAGTATGGAAATGACAAATAAGTAGGCAAGTAAGAAAACAGAAGCCATTATATATAAGTAGTATGTGACGCAACAAAAGGACAAAGATATATTAAAAAGAAGATAGCAAAAGGGCTTCGTGGTATATATTCTTAAACATATTTACTTCAGTAACGAATTTATTTATATAACTTAAAAATATATATTTATATTTTAGCAGTATCAGTTAGATTGTATTGAAGAAAATCTTTGAATAAGTGTTTGTTATATTAAAATGTGTTCCATTAAGAGACAGGTTTTGTTTTAAATTCTTCGATAAACAATTATAACCTCAAAAGTAACAATGTTAAATTTTTATATTAAATTGTGGAGGAACTCTCCGTTTACAATTTACTCTAAATACCACATCTTAAAAATTATTTTGCCTTAATTTATCACTGCACAGTTCAAGTGTTATCTATTTCTGATCACAGTAATCACCAAATTTTTTCGACAATTATTTCCTCGTAGACATAAAACTGCTTGATTTATATGGATTTGGTGCAAGAATTCCAAGTCTAGGGCAATTTTCTAGTTTTTGTGGCACGAAAATCTATTGGGAACAACAAACCTCTATTTCCATGCTCCTTTGTCTAAATTTGTAGTAATGGGGCATAAAAAGGTTTCAAGTATTTCAAACTGTTATAGTTTGTGTTATCTATTTCTGATTACACCCATCAAATTTTTTTATAACTATTTCCTTGTAGACACAAAAGTGCTCGACTTTTTTGGATTTGGTGCACAATTTTCAAGTCCAGGGCGTATATGACTTAGAATTCACACCTACAAATGTTTAAATATCTTATTCAAGCTTCTAGCCAAGTAATCATATTATACCTTTTAACAATCCATGTCTTCTAGTTTTTATGGCAATAGAATCTACTGGGAATGCCGAACCACTATTTCTATGCTCCTTTGTCTAAATTTGAAGAAGTTTTGAGGCATAAAAAGGTTGGTGGTATTTGGTGGTAGGTCTAGTTCACAAAATATTGCTCTCCTTACCACTTATTTCGGCATAAAGGTAATTCTTTTTGCTTCACTGTCAAGAATGATGATTCTAGAAGACCTCCAGAAGAATTTAAGGTTCATTCGATTTAAGATAATTGAAAAAAATGTAATTAAATGCAAAGATGTCATTAATTTACATGCATTTTAAATGGGTGAGGTTATGTTGTCATACATCCAGGTTCAAATTGTGACGTCACGTGCACGAAACCTATAGAAATGTTTAATTTGACAGACCATAGGTTAGTGTATGCTAATATCAAACTAGCAGCTCGTCAAACAGCAGGAAAAATGGTCACGTTCAGGGACTTTAAACACTTCAACTTGAATGATTTCAATTCTGATATGTTAAATGTCAACTTTAATTTGGTATGTCATGGCACCCCCGACTCCATAGTGGAGGGTTTGACTGTGGTACTACATGAAGTATTTGACAAAGATGCCCCAACTAAGACTAGTTGTATTGAGCCTCCTTACAAGCCTTACATAACTGACACAATCAAAGAAATAATTAAATTGAAAAACAAATCACACAAAGCATACTTAAAATCTAATACCTTGACTCATAACAATTTATACCTAGATATTAAGAATTATTTGTCCTTTGCTATAAGGAGCGAGAAGAGGGCATATATGGAGTATGAATTAAGTAAAGCAAAAAAAGACCCTAAAAAAATTTGGTATAATCTCAGGAAGTGGAATATCCATGGGAAGCCGGAATTCGAATTGCCCGCACATATGAAAAATGTCAATGAAATTAGTGACCATTTTGTGACAGACATCACAAACATGTGCCAGTGTTTGTGATTCTGACGTGCACACAAATGAGTTGCTTTTTGATTTCTTTAGTAATAATTATCTTACAAGAATGGAAAAACATGAAAAATTCTCTTTTAATGATATCTCCGAATCTGATGTATTTGAGGCTTTTAGGAAACTGAAATCAAAGTCATCTGGTAGTGATAACATTTCGCATGATATGTTGTTGTTCAGTTTGGAACATATTGTGCCAACGTTAACAAGGTTATTTAATATATGTCTGCAATCTGGTGAGTTTCCAAAATTTTGGAAAATCTCTCTCTCAGTTGTAAAGCCATTCCCTAAAAAAGCAAAAATTGAATCTATGAACGACTTGCGACCGATCAGTAAGCTACCTATCCTTGCTAAGATGCTTGAGATTATTGTGTCAAGCCGCGTGACTGAGTTTATCGTGAATCGTAACATTCTACCTCCGATACAGTCAGGCTTTCGAGCTGGCTACAGCACAGCTACTGCACTCAGCGGAGAGTGCTCTGATGTTTCGAGTTATATGGATCGGTCTTATGTCTGCTGTCTGGTTTTGCTTGACTTTAGTAAGGCCTTTGATACAGTGCTCTGCATGCAGTGCTTTTGGCTAAACTGAAGTATTATGGTTTTTCTGAACGGGCTTGTAGATGGTTTGCAAGCTATCTTGGGGAGCGACAGCAATTTGTGGAGGTGGACGGCAAAAAGTCGGGAACGGTCTCTGTTACCGGTGGAGTGCCGCAAGGGAGCATACTCGGCCCGCTGTTATTTAATCTGTACACTGCCGATCTGCCGCAACTAATTAAATTCTGCAAAATTTACGTTTAGGCCGATGATACGCAACTTCTATATGGATTCCTCCCTGAGATGGCTAACCAAGCTGTGAGTAATATTAATGCGGATATTGCTGGCATATACGCTTGGTCTTTGGATAATGTCTTAACCTTGAATGTCAAAAAGTACAAATATCTCATTATTAGCTCAAAAAATATTAGAAACAAGTTCTTTATGTATAATTTCAGCGTATTACATGTTAATAATTGCATAATGCCCCAAGATGACTGCACCTGTAACTTGGGAGACTATTTCGATGTCGAAATGAAGTTCGAACTCCATGTAGAAAAAAAGATTACATCTATAATTATCAAGTTAAAAAGTCTGTATCCATATAAGTACTTGTTGCCCAGCGACATAAAGCTTAGATTAATTGAGTCATTACTATTGGCGCAGCTGGATTACTGTAGTGTTGTCTATTATCATTTCTTAACTGAAATTTATAAAATAAACTTCAGAAGGTACAGAACTCATGTCTAAGATTTGCATATGCAAAAAATAAATTCGACCATATAACACCAGTATACATAGAAAATAGAATTTTGAAGTACGATCAGCGAGTTGAAATGCAGTTTCACTTATTTGTACAAAAAATATTAGTAACTGGACTGCCACCATATTTGTATAACTATTTCATACGTAGAGCAGATTTGCATGCACTAGTCTTAAGAAATGTAGTTAGATTTGATATTCCTCAGCACACTTCAGCTAAGTTCAGAAGCTGTTTCCGCTATCGAGCAATCCGGTGCCTCAAGTACTCCCTATTTGATAAAATGGTTAATTCCTCAGGGAAAACCTTAAGGAAGTACCTCAGGGATGTTTATTTGTTGGAGCTGGAGGGATGAGTTGGGTAGGATTGACTGAGAAATTAAAATAGTTTTATAGTTTCAAACCTCATATAATCATTTGGTATCGTATTTATAAGCGGTATGGAAGAACGCACTGCGAATATTGTCCTTTTGTGTATATGTAATTATCACAATAAATTATTTATTTATTTATTTATTTTATAAAGAATTAGATTAACTAACCGGCAGCGGTCCCTATTTCTATATACCTAAAGCTTTTTAGTCTACAAAGCTCCTTAACATTCATCTAATAATCAAATAATTCGTCGAAGAGCCGCAACAGGTCCAAAGATTGCCCGGGAACGATTGATGCCGCCTGGCACCAATTCTTAACATTGCTCTCCTCTTAAGGAAGGATGTTTGTCCCGAATAGACAGACAGTTTCCTTGAGCAATCCAAATGAACAACTTTAATCTTTACCCTGGGGGTCTGCTGGATTCTGTAGACCATGTCGTTAATTTTCTTTCTTAAACTATCTAAGGGCTTTCCCAAGTTTGGGTAACTTTGGGCGATCTTTCGCAGCGGATTGTACGTCCAGCCACATCAAGTTACATTCCTGGATACCGCAGAAGTTAGCTAGCAAGTCATATCTTGCTTGACTCGATACCTGCAACCTGCAGTTTATTCCTGCCTTGCTTTGTATCGCAACATAATTCACACTTGCGACACCAAAACTCGAAGTCATTATGATCTAATTTTTTGTCAATTTTTTGCCAGAGTCGTATTCACTGCAAGGTGATCTCTAATTGTTCATCACGAACTTGATCATCCGTCAAATGTTAGAGTGCGATTAAACCGCGGTTAGTTGATTGAGCATATTTTGGCCGGTATTTTGAAAATCGATTAAATTATTCGAACACTGATTATATTTTTAATCGCCTGATTGGAGGTTTTAAGTGCCGATTAACCTTAAACACATATCAAATACGGACATACGTTGGTTAATTTTAATGAGATAATCAAGCAGCCGCTAAATATTTAACCTTCCTTTGGTAACGTCATTTTTATAACCTATTATTTCATTTTTCTTTTGTTCAAATAAAGCAATTTACAAACTTTTGTTTTTAAAAATGGAGTTGAATAAGCTTTTTGAATTCTTCGATGATGTTGACGAAGTTGTTGAAGGTTACATAAATAGTATTCGAGCATATTCTGTCTCGGCGAGACAGAAAAGAGGAGAAGATCAGTTTAATTTGTGTGATGACGATTTTTACAATCTATATCGTTTGAGGAAAGCAATGTTTTGAACATTTGCAACCAATATTGAACATTTCGAAAGTCATAAAACATCTCGGTAAGTTGAAAGACAAGGTTTGATTATAACAACAAATAATTTTATGAAATGTAAATGCTAATTTTTCCTTTATGAAGAGTTGATTTTGTGGGAACACACAAAAATACTGCTGGAAAAATCATTCACCGAGCTACCAATGCTTTATTGTCAGTCAGTCGTAATTACATCAAAATAACCCAGAATGATGATGAAATGAGCAGAGCAAATATAGATTTTTCGAAAGATAGATTTGAGTCATTAGCTTTTCTATAAACTTTATTTCAAATAATAGGCACAGTCATGAATCCACCGGGTGTTCATTAGAAAATTTTCTAGAAAGCTCTGCATTTTTGACAGAAAAAGATGACATAATCAAAGTAAATAAACTTTTATTTCTTCATCCTTCTGTTTTGACATTTCACAACCAACTAGATGACATTTTATTTTATAAATGAACACAACTTACTATTACCCATTCACTTATTTTTGTCATCTAGTTACCTTTGAAAACTTAATTTTTTTATACCCATCTCCTATTAGCACATGTTGAGAAGATACGATTAAAGTGTCAAAGTCAATTTTCCAACGCCTACTTGACGACAATAATAAGTGAATGGCTTATACACTTTAAGGTTTGTAAAAGTTAACCTCTGTTTTTCCTTTCATTTTTATGGATTCTTTGTTCTCCAATCCTCTACGTGCTAATTTTATTAATTACCTACACCCTTTGTTCATTGGCAAACGTCATCTGAACGTTATTTTGTGGATGTATGGTACACTAGTCCATCCGCGCTTTTCTTCATCTTCTCCCGTTGTTCCTTCCTGGCGCTCTACATTCCTTGGAAGGACGAACGGTCCTATCAAACTCGTGCTTGCTGCATGCATTCCGACCAAAGGCGCTCTCCAGATACTTCATTTCCCGTTCCAAATCAGCCGGCTCACAAATTCTCTTGGCCCTCAAAGACAGAGTCTTTATGACTCCCTTTTTCTGCATGGGCTGATGATTTGATCCGTTATTGGAGGTATCGGTCAGTGTGTGTTGGTTTTCTATAAACGGTGTGCGCCAGATTCCCATTCGACCTGCTTGATACTAAGACATCCGAAAATGGTAGGCGTCCTTTCTTTGCTATCTCCATAGTGAATTGAATTTTTGGGTTGATAGAATTGAGTTGTAAGAGGAAGTTACAACTTCCTCTTACCTCTACTCCAATTACCTCAACTCAACTTCCTCTTACACCTCAAATCCAAGAGAATTTGTGCCAGCTGGTTTGCAGCGGAAAATGAAGCATCTGGAAAGGAACAACGGGAGAAGATGAAGGAAAGCGCGGATGGACTAGTCTACCATACATCCACAAAGTAACGGACATGATCGGCAGGCTACTGCAGTTTCATGCAGTTCTGGTTCAGTATATATTGGCACCACAAAACGCATTGTCAATATGAAGATTACGGAACACAAGAGGAATTGCAGGCCGGGACAAAAACAAAAGTCCGAGACTAACGCGAGAGGCCATTGAGATCTTTAAACACGACAATAATTTTAACAGGACGGAGGAAATTACGTTTCTAAATGCAGACTGGAAGCGAGTTCTACGACATACCTCAAGAGCGCCGAAAGCCCTCGCCGCCACTACCCCCACCCCAGTCCTTCCACTGCAGCGCGATGGCGGAGGAATAAATACCACGAAGCTCACCACAGCCGAATCAGTCAACGTCGAGATGCATGGGAGATCACTTCGCACAGTGCCTCATCGCTTTTGATAATGTCTGCCGCAGCTGCCGACGAAACGTGAGAAAAAAATTCTATTGGACCACGACTTCAAAGCTCAGAAAAGGCTTTAGCATGTATTTTAAAAATAGTTCATAACTTTCTGTTACTAAATATGGATTCACATTTTAACAATTCCTAAACAAGATCAAGGGGTGTTCATCATATACCAAGTTGGCTGCGAAATATCAAAACAAAAGGATGAAATAAATTTGACACTGACATTAAGCTAATTTTATAGGTAGACAGATTCCTTGAAGATGATTGGTTGAATGTTGTCAAAAACCGATTTTATTGGAAGATTTTGAGTTTGCACCTCGTTACGGTTATGTACTCGGCTTGTTTTTCGGTGGTTATGAACTCGGCTTAAAGAAGCAGGGTGGCAAATAAGACCTAACAATTCAGAAGTGCCAATCTAATGGAAAAATATCATGGCTGCCTGCGCAAGTAAAGTTATAATGTACGACCTATAACTTATAAACTCATTGTTAATATGGAGTACGTTAGGCGTTAGTTTAGATGGAAAATTGTTTTTAACTTTCCCAAACCCTCAATATATAAGTCAAAAATTTGACACATTGCTGAAGGGAGAAGTTTTTTTATTTTTCTGTCCTCAATCAACTACTCAATGTACTCATAGGTTACATATTTAAAAAAGAGTTCGACGATATGTCTTCTTTAAACATCAATCGTAATTTGAATTATCTACTTACGAGCCTATATGCACTACCTTCCAAATAAAATTTAAACATGAATAATAATATTAATAATGCAGTCTCAGATTCATAAGTGGAAGCCGATCAACCCCACTCTTAGACCTCCCTTGCACAAACTGAATTTAAATAAACGAAATAAACGGATTTCAGATGTCATTATCAATGACCAATGACCACATTCAATGACCAACCACAATCAATGACCAAATTATTCCCTCCTATACTACTCTAGTGCCACCCTTATCCTAAATAATCAGAAAATCAGGTAATTCTCTCAACAACCTACAAATCCTATTAGGAAACCGAACTGGCAAATAAGACTTGAGATGAAAATAGCAAAACTCCGCCAAGATATAGGCAGAATAACCCAATTTATCAATGGAAAGCAAACAAAGTCAATTGTTAACAAAAATTCAGCATGTCATCAACAACAGAGAACATCCACCTCTGCAAGCACTCGAAATCTTGAAGCAGAAGCTTGCTGTATATGCAGGGCGACTTAAGCAGGGCGACATAAGGAGTCAAACGAACGAAAAACTCATAATATATTATTCAAAAACAGAGAAAAACAGTTTTATCAACAACTTTCAGATGGACACAAAGTAATTGTCCCGCCGACCAGAGACGCCATAACTGAGTACTGGAGCGAAATATGGGGCAAATCAGTCAATCATGATACACAGGCTGAGTGGATCAATGATGAAATCGAGAGCGTCAGAAACATCAAGGAACAGAGTGAATTCTTAACAACAGAGAAAGAACTAACTGCAGCAGTCTCAAAAACTCATAACTGGAAACGCCCTGGAGCCGACGGTATCCAAAACTTCTGGTACAAACAATTTACATACAACTCATAGACATCTTACCACACGAATAAATGAAATAATTATTAACCCAGAACTTCTACCAACATTTCTGACCGAAGGAAAAACTTTCATAAAACCCAAACCAGGAGACAGTGAAAACCCTGCAAACTATAGGCCCATCACCTGCCTTCCAACTCTCTATAAAATCATATCATCCATTATTGCGGGTAAAATAGATCAACACCTGGAGGGCAACAATATTTTAACCGAGGAACAGAAGGGCTGCAAGAAAAATTCCCAAGGATGTAAAGAACAACTTATTATTGACAGCACAATCATGAAAAACTTGGAGAGAAACAAACGTAACATCAGTATTGCATATATTGATTACAAAAAGGCTTTCGATATGGTTCCTCATAGCTGGCTTAAAAAAATTCTTGATATCTACAAGGTGCACCCCAAGATGCAGAAGTTTCTCGCATTTGCAATGACCAAGTGGAAAACCAAAATACAAATCAAGACCACTAAAGTATTTTTAGAAACTGACCCAATTAATATCAATAGAGGTATTTTCCAGGGTGATGCCATGAGTGCCTGCCTTATGGTTCTGTATGTGTCTGAATCCTTTATCCAAGGCCCTAAACAACTCCCAATATGGATATAAAATTAAAGGCAGAACTGTACTGTACACGATAAATCATCTGATGTACATGGACGACATAAAGCTCTATGAGTCTAGCGCAAAACAGCTGCAAGAACTTCTAAGAACTGTCGAAAAAATGTCATCTGATATTTCAATGAAATTTGGAATAAATAAATGTAAAACAATCCACATCAAAACAGGGAAATGGGCTCTGCCTTATACAAAGCACACCCTATCCGAGCAAATTCTAGAGCCACTAGATACTTCTGAACAGTACAAATATCTAGGGTTAGACCAAAACAACAAACTGGAGCACACCACACTAAAACAAGAACTTGTTGCAAAATAAAGATCTCGTCTCAAGTTATTACTTAGATCTAGGCTAAACTCAGGAAATTTATTTAAGGCTATCAACACTTTTGCCATATCGCTTCTTGTGTACTCTTTTGGAGTAGTAAAATGGTCTGACACCGACCTAAACAATCTCAATATTGCTGCCAGGGTACAACTCAGCAAATACAGGAAACTACACCCAAAATCATGTACCCAGAGATTGACAATCACAAGAAAAGACGGAGGTCGGGGGATAATTGATCTGCATGAAATCCATGACAACCTAATTAAATCATTAAGATCTTATTTCCACAAAAAGGATCATACGCTACATAAGAGTATTGGACATAAACGCATAAGAGTATTGGACATAAGCGCCTTGGACAAAAACTACACTCCGCTCAACCTAGCGAGTCGAGTTGAAGTTGATTCTGTGAGCAGGACCGAGATAAAACTAAAAGAATGGGCAGGAAAGCAGCTCCACGGAAAACACTATGGAATTGTAAATCAAGAACATATAGACAAAAAGCTTACATACGCGTTTTTGCAGAATGGTCAGCTTTATCCCCAAACGGAGAGCTTCATAATTGCTATACAAGACCAAGTTATAGCCACCAACAACTACAGAAAATATATCATGAAAGACCCCACTAACAACAACGATAAATGTAGAAAATGTCATCAATTCCCAGAGACGGTCGACCATATAATATCTGATTGCAAATTACTCGCAGGAAATGCTTATACTGATAGGCACAACTCTGTGGCTAAAGTTGTTCATCAAGCCCTAGCCTTGAGATATGACTTGCATACAGACACAAGCCCATACTATACTTACTCTGCAGAACCTGTATTGGAAAATAAAAACTACAAACTCCTATATGACGTAGACATTCACACAGACAAAACAGTAATGCACAATAGACCTGACATCGTCTTTCAAGACAAGGTATCAAAGTCAACATACCTAATTGATATAGCCGTTCCATCAGACCAGAATACTCTGAAGAAATACTCTGAGAAAAAAACTAAATATCAGGAGCTCGCGATTGAAATTGAGAGGCTATGGAAACAAAGGACTGTTCGGATCATGCCTGTTGTTATTTCTGCGACAGGTGTTACCCCATCCACATTTGCTGAACATCAGGACGAGCTGGATCTACGCAGGGATATCCATTCAGTGGCACAGAAAGCGGTTATTGCAAACATGCAACATCATGCGATCGTTTCTTAGTGAAAAATAATCTCTGATGGACTTAGCTGGTTCCCTACCATAGGAAATCTGCCAGCTAAACATCTCGCTGTGCATTCCTAACCAGGAACGACGCATAATAATAATAATAATAATAATAATAATAATAATAATAATAATAATAATAATAATAATAATAATAAGTTCTCTCTATGTCTCGTAGTGATGGTCATGTTATCTGCATAACGATGTGCATTCGTTTCAAAGAGGGTCGGACTTTTTTACAAAAAGAACCAAGGACGATATATATAAAGATGGTACAGTTAGCAGTCTTAAATCTACAAAATGTGGTCGAGCTGACTCACGAGGGCGTAATCTCAAGAAACATCGAATCATTCGTTTATGGGCTATGAAAACAGCCTGGGCTCCCCTCGATGAACCCCAGAACATTATGCTGTATGATAGCACAGACTGCACAGAGGCAAAGTAAAGCTGTCGCAGAGAATCCAGCGTAACCTGAACGCGCAATCTCTTAGCCAATGCGCAGAAACTTTTTAGCCTATTTGTGACAAGCTCAGTTTGCCGGTCCCAGCATAGTCCCCAGTCCAGATATACTCCTAAAAACTTTGTGGTGTCTGTCTCTGGAATAGACCTCCCATTACATCTGACGTATAGTGATCGCTCCTTTCCACCTTTTCTGCCAAAAGACAACAAGCCAGTTTTATCAGAGTTCAGATTTAGAAAACTATGGTTACACCAGTTCTGCATTGAGGCCACAGTATGGGTACATGCTGTTGCCAGGATGCTAATGTTTTCATTTGCCAAGACCACTGAGGTGTCGTCGGCATACTGACGGACTTAGAGGCCAGGTGTTGTCCCATGTCATTTACATAAATTAGAAACAATATGGGACCCAATATTGAGCCTTGTGGTACCCCTCTACTTAGAATTGATGGGTCAGAGAATTGGGTCTATTAAGTATAACTATAAACTATAAAGACTCTATTAACTGTGAAGAAACCCCTCTTATACTATTACACTCAGCCCTCCCAGCAGCCTTCCATGTAAAAAGCCCTTGATAGGTCACAGAATATACCAGCAACATCAATGTTTTTATCCATCTTCTGTATTATAAAAAATACCACCTTAAAAATGGCCATTTGTATTGAGTGGTTAGGTCTAAAGCCATAATGACTGCTTGTTAAAACGTTGTGGTTTTCCAGAAAATGCAGTAGCCTGTTGTATATAGCTCTCTCAAAGACCTTTGAGAATGAGGGCAGTATGGAAATCAGCCTATAATTGCCTATATTACACATATCACCCTTCTTGTGTACTGGTATCAGTTTTGCCCCTTTTAAGGCAGAGAGAAATTCTCCTGATATGAAGCAGTGGTTGATGACATCAGCAAGAGGGCTAGAGATCAGCACTGCAATCCGCCTCAACAGGAACACTGGCACTTCATCCAATCCTGAAGAATATTTGTTGGGCAAGCCCTGTAAATTTTTTTCTACTTCCATGTTGTCAGCGAGCATCAAAAATAATGTCGGCAGAATAGCTAACTTACCGCCATTAATTAAGGGGGGCACTCTTGGGATCCCGAGAACTTTTTCCCGAAATTGGAAACGTTGGCTGCAATAAGTGTTCTAGCAAACAGATCAGCTATCGACTGCGCATCCTCCTCCAGCACACCATTTTGGTCCTTTAAGGTAATTTGGGTATCTCTGTGATTGACTTTGTTTTACTCGGTTCTGTAGATATTCCACGCCATCTTTGTAGCGTTTCGAGAGTTAACGATTTTATTTTCGTTTAGGGAAATTCGATAATCTCTTAGATACTTCCGGTAATTTTTCTTTTCTATTTTGTATTCCAAATAGACTTCCTCGCTATTGGTATATTTATATCACATATATAAGTCCCTGACATAGTCAGAGTACTGGCGAATTTCTGGATTAACACAATTTGACTTCGCTTTCTTTACCCTATGATTGCATCTAGGAAAGCACCTCTCAAAATAGTAGGAAAATGTTTGTGTAAAAATTTGGCATTTTTCATTCACACTATTGTCGCTATAAACATCTTCTCAAGTTTCATTCTAAAGCTCTTGCTTAAACCTAGATGTGTTAGCTTCGGTAAAGAAACGCTTTTTTTTAAAGTTTGGAACCTCTGGTGTGTTTGACGTAATCTTACACTCAATAGTTTGACCGAAGTGGTCGGAAATATGGGTATGTATTACCTGGCTTGTTACTTCCAGTATATTGCTAAAGATGTTATCAATCTGCGTATGTGAGGTCCGTCCCATCCTAGTAGTTTTGTTTATGTGTGGAAACATGTGGAGCATATTTTTCATTTTATAGTCCATTGTTCGTTATTGTGCACCCAACCTCACTTAGGCGGAAGACAAATTTGAACAGACACGCTTTTAATAACTTTCGATTATTAAAAGCCAACAGACCGCATTGTGTTTTTGAGTAAATAGGGCGCGCAATCACTCATCGGTGTCCAACCCCGAGACAGCCCCATAAAAAGCCATCAAGGTGCAAACTTTCCGGACGAAACACTTGGCGAAGAGTGCGCCGACCGGAAACACTCGGCAAACTCTCAAATAAGTTTCCGGACTTGGCTTGTTTACTTCCACTGAACTTCATGCTTTGCTAAATCCTTATACGGGCCGACTAGCGGACAGTCTTCGGACATTGATGCTCCTCAAGGCATCTAAATTTCGCATTACAGAATAATAAATCCTTTATTAATTTTCCATAATAATTTCCAGTCTGGGGAATTTGGATGCAAATAACTGTCGGCGAATGGGCCCAGCTAATTTAGTTGGAAGAAAAACAAATCGAGTGGAACCGGTGCCGATTCGGCGAAAGTTATTATTTGTTGGAGTAAGTTGTTCTCTTGTTTGCGAGGAGATGATAGAATTACTGCACAGTCGGTGATTTTAAACAGAAAATTGCGAGAAAGCGATTAAAACATTAAGGGTAATTAAAAAATGAAAGACAAAGAGAGAAAAGTTGTTTAGACAAAGAAGATCAAATTACAATTTTTACAAACAGTAGTCCACCTTGCATTTCCAGTACTGCCACATATAGTCTACCTATTCCAATTGGCTATTCCAAGTTTCGCTAAGATTGGTGAAAATATTGATAAAGAAACAAAAGCTATACTAAAAGTATAATAACGAGGCTTCACTACTAAAAAAAGTAGAACGTGATGATGGACTCCAGGAGAATCCATTTGCAAGCAAGAAGCAACAGAAGGTGTATTTTTTGGATTAGCTGAACGTTTTGGCCTCTGAATGCAGTCAAGGAAAGATGTTAGCTGTAGGGGGTGGGAGTTGTTATATTTTGTGTATTAAGTAATATATGCCGTCTCAAATTATTATGGACTGGGGACATGGAAAACAGATGTTTTGGCCCTGTATAAATTTTTGACAATGACATTGAGTGAATTTGGCAAGTAAATGAGGTTACAAATTTGACAAATGTCAAAATTATTTGTAAAACGTGCCAAATTAATTATTTTTATTATTATTTATTAATAATAATAATAATTAAATATTTATTTTATTATTATTATATTAACAAAAATGAAGTATCACTCATTCAAAATACTGAGCTTGCCATAAGTAGGCAGTATGTGTAGTAGAACGAATCAAATTCATGAAATGGGTAGGGGAGGTAAAGGTAACTAAAAAACCCCAGGATATTATAATTGATAATTAGTTCATGAAATTTTTTAATTTTGGAAAATAAAGGACTACTGCTATCAGCTCGAACATTCGAACATCATCATATTTTGGTGCTAACTTAATAAGACAATTAAAGAAATATGCAGAAGCATCTCTTTCTTAAGAAGATAGAAGTAATAAGGTAGACATATTCCTATCTTTCTACTCCTAATGAATGATCGAGAGTGTGAATTCACAACAATTCGCAGAATTTGAACGATTGGGGTAATGTCGGCTTGATATATGGTAATAAAGTTAAATACATCTTCAGATTTTATAATAGTTATTATGAATATTATGTGAAATAATACTTATTATTTCATTCTTCTTCTTCTTTTCTAAAAGTGCCTATCTTCTTATAACTTTGACCCATCTTATTCTATTCACTGAAGCTCGGAATAAGTCGGTTGATGTTAGGCCAGTTCATTTTCTAAGGTTGGCCAGCCAGGATATACGCCTGCGTCCAGGGCCTCGCTTGCCCTCAATCTTGCCTTGTAAGATCAATTGTAGAAGTCGGTACTTATCATTACGTATAATATGGCCAAAGTAGGCCAGTTTTCTGTTCTTTACGGTAGTAATAATTTACTTGTCTTTTCTGAGCCTCTCGAGAATCGTGATGTTAGTTGTGGTATGTGTATGAGACCCGTAGCAGTAAGACTCCAGCTTTCTACTCCATAGAGGAGAACACTAAAGACGTAGCTTCTGAGAATTCTTATGCGTATATTGATATTAAGACACAGGTTACAAAGAACTTTCTTAAGGCGGTTAAAAGCGCTTCTGGATTTTTCAATTTGAGTTCTTATTTCATAACTATGATTCCGTATAACACTGATACTGCAGCTTGCAGCCCAGGTAGCATATTTTCTCTACTCTTTCCAATGGTGTATTGTTTACCGTAAATTGAACGTTTATGTTGATGTTCTTACTGATAATTATTTCATACATGTCTATTATTTCACTATTGGATTCTGACGAGGAATCACTGCTAGCCAATTTTGAATCAGCCTGCTAATGTGATAATAAATGGAGAAATATTATCAAAAGGTGTTCCACACGACTATTTTTCTCTAGTCCGCCAAAATTAGATCGTTACTGTGCCTACAAAAAAATTCCACAACTTGTCAAGAGTACAGTGTTCTTGTTGTAGAGATTCTTACAATAAACCCTTACCATTTGTTTGTATGATTATATTGACAATGATAATGGAGTAAGTTTAGAACCTAATAACCAGGACAGTAACTATTAAAGCTAAGATGTTGCACATATGGGAGGTGGCCGTAGCCGTCGATTATGTAGGAACAAAAATTTGTGGACAAAGTGGCGAAGGCAGAATATCTCTCCTATTTTTAAATACTCAATTCAGGCTACTATACAACAAGCTAACTCAATTCAATTCAATTCAATAATGCTTTATTGTCAGTAAAAAATAAATTATTGTAGACTAAGCCATATTAAATTAAATTTATACAGGAATATGTAGCAACAACAAGCTTCAGTCTCAACAAAATGGTTCCTATCAAGATTACAAACATTGGTAACAAGGCACAATATGTCAACATAAATATATAAAAAAACAATGAATTTAAAACTTAATATTATAAATTACAAGAGTATCTACCCATCATGCAGTCAATTACCTATTAATAGTCAACTTATCCCTATAGTATTTTTATAAAGAAAGAGACCATTACAAATAAAAGCATCTTACTAAGAGCCATCCATACTACCATTCAAACAAAGCAAACTGAAACTCTATTCCCCTGACTGCGCAAAATACTCATTCAAAGAGTAATATTCTCCGTCCGAAAGGTAAGCCTTGAGTCGGCGTCTAAATAGCGTGTAGCTGGAAATGCTTCTTAGGACAAGCGGAAGGCTGTTAAAGATCTTCTGCACACTTCTGCAACCTGAAGACACGCTCAAACAATCCAAGGCCACACGTACCCCAGTAACAAATGCCGTACCTAAGGTGAGACTACACAAGAGAGAAATAAGCAACCCTAGCCAGTGGAACTCCAAGGTTGAGACGTACGGAACGTACAGCATAGCAAGCTGAGGACACTTTACCACAGAGACCCTCAATGTGTTTATCAAATTTGAGCCTTCGATCGACTTCAAGGCCCAGGTACCGACAAGAGTTCAGGCAGTCTACTGGGGTTGACCCAACACAAGCATTTAGAGTGCACTTAAAGTTTAAGATATTTGTCTTGGAGACATTAAGGGTAAGGCATAACATACCTCATTTGCCCAGATTTCCCCCTATAGCGAATCCACACTGCCAAACATTAAGTATCTATTGCAACAATGTTAAACTACCTATGCAGAGTTTGGGATATATAAACAAAGCTGAATGCAACACACGAATAAAATGCATCAGAAAATGTTGCTTTTAAACCAAGGTGAGACTAAGAAATATTTCTTGTCGCTTCTTCTGATTTTAAAATTACCTGTTTAGGGTCACAAACGACTCTAAATTTAGCAAGAGAATAGTTTGACATTCCTGCACAAATGTGATAATAAGATTGCATGCAGATATGGTTTGTGACTGATTGTACAAATTGGTATTGACACCACAATACTCAGTATTAACAAACGCAGAGAAATACGAAACAAAAAAGTTGTTGCAGGCTGGGATAAACACAAAAGTCAGCAGCAGCAAAGTACGCTTTCTCTGAGGGTCAAGATATGCCTTCATCCTTTTAACAAGATGGATTTCTTCAATCATCAATCACAGAGTTATTATCCGAGAGTAACCAGAAAAGCCGTTGATACCTTTAGGCGCAAAAACATCTTTGACAGAAAAGAGGAAATTGCGGTCCAAAATTCAGACTGGAAACAAGATCTGCAAGAGCATAAGATAACAAATTCACTGGACCACCACATCAAAGATCTGAAAATAATTTAGGAGGGCTAAATTTGTTCAAATGCCAATTCTGTTTGTTTATTGTTGTATATATACAGTGAGGTTTTTTTATCTCTGAACATACAAGCAATTTTCCCTATGTTCAATTTAAAAAAAATAATCTCAAAGCATTGGTGTCAGACGTTGATGTTTAGGTAAAGGTAAAACGTCAAAAAAGCCTCCAAATATATTTCGTTAATTATTTCAATTTAGACATCGCTTTTAAACATTAAATAACATTGATAAAAAGGTATACAGTCCTAGAAAAATAATTGGATGATATGGTTGTCGGATTGGGACAAGGCAGCAAATTACAAAAATATCTCTCTGCCAAAGCAGAGAGGCACAGGTACAGAGATAGTTGTGTAATTTGCTGCTTTGTCCTAATCCGCCAATGATATCCACCAATTAAATAACATTTTTATAACAAGAAAACATTTATTAAAAACACTAGAAAATTAAAAGTTTATAACCCCCTTCGCGTTCTAAACAATATGCAAGTCAATCTTGAAAGGCACGAACTGTGTTTCTTAAGCAATTTTGATTAAATTCGTTGCAGGCTGTTCGGATACGTTGTTTTAAAACGTCCACATTCTCAATTTCAATATTGTTATAAATTTTCGACTTTAGATCGATTAGATAGCCCCATAAAAAGAAGTCGTTTGGGGAGAGGTCACGGGACCTTGTTGGCCATGAAATAGGTCCAAACCTTCCTATCCACCTGTCAGGAAATTCTTGATTGAGGAAATTTCTAACTTCGTTTGTGGAATGAGCAGGAGCGCCATCCATTTGAAAACACGTGTTTTCAATATTCAAATTTTCAATTTCTGGCATATTTGGTCACGGAGCAGGTTTAAAAATTTAAGCGAATTTAAAGTCCCTTCAATAAAGAATGGTCCTATAAGTGTATCTCCAATTATGCCTATCCACACGCTGACTCTTGCATTTTATTGGGAGTGAGTTAAATTTTGTAAATGCTGATTTGTTTGAGACCAGTAGGTAATTAGGATATTAAAAAACAGAATTTAGGCGATTGCTATAAAAGTTCTTTACCTATAATTTTGGGAATTTACACAACCATTTAATGAAAAAGATGCTTCATCTGTAAATACAATTTTTCGCAAAATGTTGCCATTCATATGGAGTAAATTTAGATTCACAGAAATATGTTCGTTTCTCTTTGTCTTCGTCATAGGGCACTTGATGATTAGAGTATTTGTAGAATTTGAACTTGAATTCTTTTAGGGCCCTTCACACAGAAAATTTTGAAACTGGAAATAATCAGCCACTTGTTTTAAGGTGGATCCAGGATTTTCTTCCATAAAACATAAAATTTCCAGTTTTAATTCCTCTGTAAGAACATGTGGTTGTTTGCTCCTCGTCCTATGAGAGTTAACTACACATCCTTCTGAATTAAACATCTTGACGATATTATGTATCGTTCCAATAGAAGGAATGGGACTGTCTGGATGACTAGTTGCAAATAAGCCACGCACTCTCCTAAGGCTATTTTATTTTTTGTAAAGATTAAACAATTCTATTTTTTCCTGTTTAGAATACATTATCTAAAGTTTATGAAAAATATTCAGCAAAAAGTTTACTAAAAGCAGCGTTATAAAAAATAAAGTTTGAAGTTTTCGAGCTGTTAAAGTTACCTGTACAGATATCTGAACCTAGAAATTAAGATCTGACAGCAATGCATTGAGATGGTTTTTTTAAAATTGAACATAGGGGAAATAGCGTTATATGTTCAAAGTTAAAAAAATCTCACTGTATATTGTTTTTCTGTTGGTTTTATGTTAAGCACCAAATTATGATGAAGTTCTAGCGTATACAAATGTCTATTTTTTTGTTATGTATATAACCACTTTCTTAAATAAAAAAATGTATTTACGGCAGCTATTTATCATTGTTTCCTGATACCCAACTACCTAGTTTTATGTCTCTATGCATCTATGCCGAATCTATGCTTATAACAAGGCTTTTATTTTATTTTGTCTAATTTAATACTTCTTTTCATAACATTAATCTGGCAACATTTCATGAATGAACTAGACATTTGTCAAATTTCTAACCTCATTTACTTGCCAAATTCACTCAATGTCATTGTCAAAAATTTATACAGGGCCAAAACATCTGTTTTCCATGGCACACCCAAGTCCATAATAACTTGAGACGGCATATAGATGTTGACATTCCTAAAGATATACAGCTTATGCTGTAAAAATGAATTGATTTTAGTAATAATAAAAATGAACGAAATTTGAAGACGAATAAATTAAACAACAAAAAGTTAATTAAGGCAGATTATCGTTAGTGTACATACCATTGCTACACTATTTACCAAGTCCCGGTGTACGAGGTACCACGATGCTGCTAGGTGCTAGAAAGTTTGTTGTATCTGACAACGTCGTGGCCAGAGTTCCACAAAGGGCATCTAGCAAAGCAAAGCTAAAATGAACACATTTCTATACGAAATATGCAAAACAGAGTACATTGCAATCTTATAAAAAAAATTGAATATAAGATCAGTCATGTCAACTTACAAAAGTAGACTAGATATACGGTGGGTATGCGCGAGTTTATGGTCTGCGGGTTGCCAGCATTACCACTATTACCAAAATTATCCCTAAAATATCGAGATCACGTGACGATAAAGTATTAAGTATGTGCAAGGAAGTGCTTCATATTTGCCGTCTATCGTAATATTCTTAGTAAAAATATTATATTTTATTCATTATTCTAAGTAATGTGTTTGATATTAACAAGGAAAGGATTTTCTCAGGCGATCGGTTAGGGCGTTAAGAATAGTTAGTTACGTTATAAGTCCGGTAAACATAGTTTAACAGTAGGAGTAAGATGTTTCCGGATGAGACGCTAGCCGAGTCTGGAATTTCGAAGCGACTACTGTAACACTTTACCGGACGTATGATGTACAACATTTTACTTCATACTTATTAAATACAGGAAAAAAATCATTTTATGCGCGGCGAATATATTTTTGACAAATCGCCAATTTGACAAATAGTTTCATTACAGTATGTTGTACCGGTAGGTTTAGGTAGGTTACCATGGATACAATGGATTTATTGAAGATGTGCCGGTACTTAATACTGTAAAATTTCTTATTTTTCTATAGCTATTTATGTAACCAGTTACGAAAAGTCCGATTTTGTGTAACGAATGAATGTTTGCGGGACGAGCGCAGCGAGTTCCCGCAATTTGAATGAGATACACAAAAAGGTTTTTCGTCACGTGTTTCATACAAGATTTTTTCTAATTTTGACTACAAATACCTACTTAGAGAGAGAATTATTATTATTAAACTTCAATATTTACTTTTAAACCACTTTGTATCTACTTAATACCGTAAAACTATAGCAACGGTGTGCCACAGCCGAAACCTGCAACTGGTGGTGACACCAACTTTTCATCACTAGTTACGAAATATTTTACTTTTCGTAACTAGTTACGAAAAGTAGGACGTTACGTCACTGTCATCAGTATTGAAAAGTGTCACTTTATATGTCAAAATTAGAAAAACAGTTTTATGCGCGGCGAATATATTATGACAAATCCGCCAATTTGACAAATAGTTTCATAACAATATCCTGTACCGGTACCGGTACCATGGATACAATGGATTTATAGATGTGCTGGTCTGTAATACTGTACTTACTGTAAATAGCTATTTGTGTAACCAGTTACGAAAAGTCCGATTTTGTGTAACGAATGAATGTTTGCGGGACGAGAGCAGCGAGTTCCCGCAATTTGAATGAGATACACAAAAAAGGCTTTTCGTCACGTGTTTCATACAAGATTTTTTCTAATTTTTACTACAAATACCTACTTAGAGAGAGAGTTATTATTATTAAACTTCAATATTTACTTTTAAACCACTTTGTATCCACTTAATACCGTAAAACTGTAGCAACGGTGTGCCACAACCGAAACCTGCAACTGGTGGTGACACGAACTTTTCATCACCAGTTACGAAAGATTTTACTTTTCGTAAGTAGTTACGAAAAGTAGGACGTTACGTCACTGTCATGAGTATTGAAAAGTGCCACTTAATATGTCAAAATTAAAAAAATTTCTTTACGATATCCAATCCTGTAAAAAGCTATTTACCGGATTAAAATCAAGTACGTAAAAGTGTTCTAAATGATACAGTATGAAGTAAAAGAAAAGAATGACCCTGACCGATCACCTGAGAAAATATTTTCCTCGTCGATTAAGGGTCGAGAACAGCTTCAATTTTGATATTAACCTTACGAAACATTTTTTAAGAAAGTCTCGAAGACTGTGAATGCGATTTGGTAATAATGCAAGTGATTTAGCGGCGTCTTTTTCTATTCTTCCTTATCTATTTTGACAAGCCTTGGCATCTTATAAAAAAATTGAACATAATAATGACATAATAACATAATAATCAAACATGGTATACGTTCCGAGTCCGACTTTTTCAAGTCGACAATTTCTCAAGAAGATTCGGACTGGAAAACACTCCGTGCGGGTATGAGTCGAGTTGAGTGGGTGGAATGGCTGGATGAAGGAGGGAACATTGTTAAATTGTTAGTCGACATAATATGCCGATTCTAGCTTACCAGTACAACAAACGTTATTATTAGTCAGTTTAAATGTACCTTCAATTAATTCAATGTACCTATTTCTTAAAAATTAAGTAATTAACTGCAAAATTAGTAAAATATATGATAAACATCAAGTAGTTGTCAAATCGACGTCAAACTGGCGGGTTGTGTAAACATTAGAACAGCGTTTTCGGGTGGCCTTTCTAAGAGTATGCCTAATCTTAATTTTAATTGAAAGAAAAAGATAGAAGTACCCTGAGAGCGCCAATGAGCCGTTACCCAAAAACACCATTTAAAATCTAGCGCATGCGCAGTTTGTATCAAACCTACTGTTGGCAATTCGAATGCCTACTAAGGACGTTCTAATCCCTAACATCGGCTCCCTAGGAGACTGGCCGTATAGTTCTACAAGGTATTTGATTGCAATATACTTTTATTTTCAACCACATATGTAATGATGGCATTTCCGCCTTTTTAAAATCTTGGAAGTGTCTCATTACTGGTCTATGCAATTACTTCACAGGACGGGGGTAAAAACTCGTCTAGGACGGGAAGTAACTACTTCCACTAATAACTAATAATTTTGGTTAATGACAGGGTCGCGGATTACTTAGATTTGGAAGCTATGGGTAGAATTTATTAGAACAATTTGAATAAACTTATATGAAGAGATAATGCAATCGACCAGTTACTTACGTGTCCACCAGCTCTGGTAGATGTCTTGATAATATCCCCGATATACGAGTACATGCTCAAAGCTTTTTCAACTAATTTAACAGCATTGGAGTCCAGGTCTTCCTCTTTCAGATTTGTTGCCTCGGGATTGTGCCTAGGGACAAAAATGTAGCAAAATACATAAAGCTTTTGCAGACAAATTTTAAAGTATCGCCAATATTAATAGGTATGTTTCGGCGATTTAAATGAATCAGTTAAAAAACAAACTTGCTCAAAAGGACAACTTTAGTTAATGCATAATTGTAGAAAAATAATTACAGCTATTGGAGTTTAGTGACAATTGATAAGTTGGCTACTAATAAGAGGAGCGGCATAAAAAGGCTACAAAAATATAGTACAACAGAACGAGGCAACAAGATATAAGGATGAATTTGCTAATCACGTGCTTCATATGGGCAGAGGGGTCATTCGAGACTGTTTACTGGCTTGTAAAAAGCCTTTCCTACATTATTTTTTTTTGGTACAAAAAATATACCGGGCGTTCATTTTAAAACTTCATCTAGTTGGCCGTGAAATGTCAAAAAAAAAGGATGGAGAAACAAAGGTCCATTTATTTTGATTAGGTCATCGTTTTTTCTCAAAATTTCATAGCGTGCTAGATAAAGTTTTATAATGAACAACCCGTATATATATTTCACAAAAAACGAAAATATCGACGCTAGAAGATCTTCTATTCTGCAATATGCAAAGAGAAAAATAAAGAACAAGAAACTCTTAATTTATCCTAATCCCTCAAACAATTTTGCGCCAAAGAAAACTACTGGTAAAATTAAAGAGACCGAACTCTTTATCAGTTTGCGGTCACTTACACAATTGGTCAAAAAGGTGACAACCCATGACAAGTGTCTTTCTTTGTCTCTCTTACTGTCCCCTTTACGTCGGACGCCATATCTAATACAAAACCTTTAGTGTTTATTAGAGAATCTGAGAATATCCAAGCAGGCATACAGGGTGATTCAAGTCATAATAAGACAAATTTAACAGGCATAAAATAATGGAAAAAAGTTATATAACCTCAGTTTCATCAGCATTACTTAAACCAAGCTTAATTTGAGGATAGTTTAGAATGTGAAAAATCATATCAAAGATGTCGCAGTCAAAACAAAACTTAAGCGTGACTAAATAATGACGGTGAAAATATCTACACGATTTGTTTTAACAAATTCTTTTGAAAATCTACAGGGTATATTTTTTTACCTACTGGACTTTCTTTGATTTGAGGTGAAAGAGAATATCAAAAAGAAAAAAAAAACCTGTAATTTACTCCAGTCGTTCCACTCATTCTAAAGTTACGGTCGGTCAAATTTGGAAATTGGAAGAAAGAGGAAATACCCTTTAGGCAATTTGGAAAAAATGATGGTAATTTTTATTTGCTATTTGTGGTGGGAATGAGGCGATTTCAATGCTTTACGATACATGACGTGATTACTTTCATTCTCAAAGCTATTTGAAAAATCGGTATGTATTAAATTGGAAGGGTACTTTAAAAACAGTAAGCCCGAAACAACATGGGTTTCGGAACAATTTGTCGACAACAACGGCAGCATTTGTCCTACTGGATTTTGTTTATCGTAATGTTGATTCTTTAAAGTGCGTCTTAACCCTATTTTTTTACTTATCCCGGGCATTTGACTGCGTGAATAGCCATTTTCTATACGAAAAGCTGCAGGCTCTGGGTATAAGGGGGTCTTGGTGGCTGCCTCCAATCCTTTGTCACAGATCGAAAGGTTCAGGTCAGGTTTGGAGAAAGCAGATCCAGGCCCAAAAGTTCACCATGGGGTGTCCCCCAGGGCAGCATATTGTCCCTTTTACTATTCACTTTGTACATCAACGACTTGGTAGCTACCCTCCTAAAACCTGATCTATCAACCCACTCCCAATTCGAATTAACCATGTATGCAGATGATTGCACCGTTGCCATAGCAGCAGATAATTTTACTGACCTTACCAACCAGGGCAACATAATGGGTCAACGATTTTCTCAATGGTGCCTGCAAAATAACCTTATTGTCAGTGAGTCCAAGACATTCTACATGATTTATAGCAACCGTAAGTCACCTCCAGAAAATGTCAACATTGGTATAAACTCCAAACCCATCTTGCAGTCCTTCAAATTCCTCGGTTTCCATGTTGATCCCCACCTCAGATGGACTCACCATACTGACTATGTTGCAGGCAAACTTAACTCAGCCTCCTATGCTATCAGAAACCTCAAAGGCATACTGAAGACAAATCACCTCCTACAAGTATATTACGCCCTAGCATATAGTCACTTGAGCTATGGCATTCTTTTCTGGGGTCAGTCAGTGGATCATAGCAGAATCTTCATTCTTCAGAAGCGCATAAGTAGAAATATATTTTCGCTGAACCCATTGGACTCCTGCAGACCACTCTTTCGTAGACATAAAATACTACCATTTCCATGCATACTTATTTTTAGCGCAGTCGTATTTGTTAAGAAACATTTCACTAAATTATCACAGCACTTGCATATTCATGATCACAATACTAGACATAACACAAATATTTACATTCCACCTTACTCAACAGCTCAGTACCAGAAAAGTCCTTACTTGATTTGTGCCAACTTATATAACAGATTACCAAATAGTCTGAAGTCAATTACCTCTATAATAGTTATTTATGTATTAAGAGCGAAAAGTACAATTTTTTTGTTCGGAGAGTGAAGTTTGCCTGGCAATGACCCGAGAGCAAAAAAGTTACTTTTTGCTCATAATGCATAAAACGTTTTTTCTGCACACTATCAATTTCAAATAATGTGAATCACAACTGAGCGTAACTGAAGACACAATCTGAAAATTTAAATCAAAGTGACAATGACGTTTTAAAAAATTGGTTGAGTGGTGGTAGTTGCTATTGACAGCAAGTGATAAAATCTTTTTCGACGACTGACATTGAAAGTAGCCTTTTCGGACCCCCAATTGAGATTAGAAAGTCGTAATTTGCCGATCAGCGAGCGTTTTTGCTGCTTTGCCGTTCTAGAGCGTTTTCACTTTCTACTTGGACAATATAAACACCAGCTAACTTGTCAGCTAACCATGACGTTTGGCATGTCAAGTAAACGCGATCCAACAAAATTTAATTATTAGTCAAATTTTTTGCGTTTTACGATGTCCAGCGACGAGAGCGATATAAGTTGTATTTTTTATTTCTTACTTTTGGGTGAAGCCTCATACACTGTTGGGCCCGATTCGTTCGTTGTTGGAGAAGGAATTTCGCACTACTCACAGTAAAATTATTGTGAATAACAATTTACCCTAGAAAGGGCTCGGACGAATCGACCTAGTTAACGTTTCGGCAACTTGTCTGCTGCCTTCTTCAGAACTATCTAAAAAATAAAGCTTTAGAAACTAGGAATTACAAAAAATTATACCTATTGATGTGTTTGGTCTTTGAGAATTTGTGTGTGATATTCTGAAAATCGCTTTTTGCTTTTGACATGAAAATGTCATTTGATAAGAATTGTCATTATTACGAAAGGTACGTTTAAAATGTTTGGTTAATGTATTGTTTAGTACCTAATATAATTTGTTCTATCTACGTGTAAAATAGGTATAATGTAAATGTTATTATTAATTTATATGTAAGTTACCATTTTGAACTTCTTGTTCTAACATAGGTAACCATGTGTTATCAATGTATGCTGAACAATAAGCCACACAATGATCTTTGTTAAGTAAAATATATGCACTTTCTTTGATTTTACGCTTCTTTGATAATGGTTCTTTGGATACGATACTAGTATTGTTCCATTTTATTCTATGACCATTATCAAAGGCGTGTTGGCATATATTTGACTTTTCAAAATCTCTGTTTTTTATGTAATTTTGATGTTCTTTTATTCTCTTTTTTAGAGGTCTAGAAGTTTCGCCTATATAAAATTTCTCGCATTCGCAAGGAATTTTATATATAACGTTTTTTGTGTATTCGTTTTCATTGTGTGGTTTAGTTTTTGTTAGTTGTGCACGTAATGTATTTTGTGTTCTAAAAACTGTTCTAATAAAACTCTAGTTTAAAATATGCAAAAAAGCAATATTCACTAATTGGAAATTGAAAACTTATCTGCTTTCAATATTTCCAAAAATATTGCAGCCTTTAAGAATGAAACAAACAGAAACAACTACTCCGAGGGCTAATACCCCTACCGGCATTGAATTACACTGTTTGTTTCAAAGCTTATTTTATAAAGCAAAAAAATATTAAAATGAATTAATAAAGTAATAAAAAATCTATGCTAAAAAGCCAAAAAATATTAAGCTTTTTGCAAAGAATATAGAACCAGAGTTTAATTAAGATATGAGAAAAATGCACATGTAGCAAAAAAATATTAAAATGAATTAATAAAGTAATAAAAAATCTATGCTAAAAAGTCAAAAAATATTAAGCTTTTTGCAAAGAATATAGAACCAGAGTTTAATTAATGTATGTGAATAAATAAAAATACATGTGCATTTTTCGCATATCTTAATTAAACTCTGGTTCTATATTATTTGCAAAAAGCTTAATATTTTTTGGCTTTATAGCATAGATTTTTTATTACTTTATTAATTCATTTAAATATTTTTTTGCTTTATAAAATAAGCTTTGAAACAAACAGTGTAATTCAATGCCGGTAGGGCTATTAGCCCTCGGAGTAGTTGTTTCTGTTTGTTTCCTTCTTAAACGCTGCAATATTTTTGGAAATATTATAAGTTTTCAATTTCCAATTAGTAAATATTGCTTTTTTGCATATTTTAAACTAGAGTTTCCTGCGAAAAAGCTAAACATTTCGTTCACTAACATATTTCGCAGAAATTAACTTTCTTTTAACTTTCATAACTGTTCTAATATTGTATTTGTTTCCTAATCGTTTAATTTTGTCTGATAACCCGTTGACATATGGTATAAAAAGGTTTGTAATATGTCTATTTTGATTTTGCCTTGTATTTGGCTGTTCGAATTGATTAAAGCATTTATTAATGAAATAATCTGGATAATTGTTTTTAAGTAAAACATTTTTTATATGTTTCTTTTCAATTTCCAAATTATTATCATTACAAATGATTTTTGCGCGATCAAATAGACTCTTTACAACTCCTTTTTTTACCATAATAGGGTGATTTGAGTTGTAGTTTAAGTATCGATCTGTATGTGTTGGTTTGCGATAAACAAAAGTTTCAAATCTGTCTAAATCTTTTTTCATTAGTATGTCTAAAGTGTTTGATTGTGTTCTTTTTCAATTGTGAATTTTATAGTGGGTTCTTGTGAATTTATGTGATTGAGAAAGGTGTCTAAATGATTATTACCACACTGATATATTGAAAAAACATCATCAATATATCTCCACCAAATTAAAGGTTTAAAATTATAATTATAAACATTTTTTGATTCAAAATTTTCCATAAATAAATTACTAAGTACAGGAGACAATGGTGAACCCATTGCCATACCTGTATTTTGTTGGTAATAATCATTTTTGTATTGAAAATAGGTTGTGTTAACGCATAGTGTTAGTAATTCCATAATTGTATTTATGTTTAGTGTAGTGCGTTCTCTAAGCTTGATGTCATTTTCAAGTTTATTTTTTACAATAATTAAAGTTTTACCGGCAGGTACATTAGTAAACAAACTAGAAACATCAAAACTTACCAGTGTGTGATTTGGGTTTATATCTATATCTTTTAGTTTTTCTAAAAAATGACTAGAGTTTTTAATGTATGATTCTGTGGTTTCTACTAAAGGATTTAATATCTCTAATAAAAACCTAGATAGTGGATGTGTTGGTGAGTTAATGCTACTGACAATAGGTCTAAGAGGAATGTTGTTTTTATGTATTTTTGGAACACCGTAAAAGTGAGGTGTTTTACTGTTGTGTGGTATTAATTTGAATCTTTCCCTATCAGTAAAACTGTTTTTGTGTTTTTTTAAAATGGTGTAAATTTGTCTTTCTATTTTTTCAGTTGGATCTTTGTTAAGTTTTGTGTAATTACCATCGTTTAAAAGGCTCTCAAATTTTTGTTCATAAGTAATACAGTTCATTATAACTGTAGCGTTACCTTTATCTGCTGGAAGAATTTTAATTTTATTATCTTTTTTTAAAGAATGGAGTGCCTTTCGCTCGATGGGATTTAGGTTTTGTTTAATGTTAAAAGGTTTTTCTAAAATTAATTTTGACCTAATTCTAAACTCTTGTTGGTGTTCTTGTGGTAAGTTTTGAACTGTTTCTTCAATTGCTGAAATGAAATCAAGCTTAGGAACATTTTTAGGTGTTACAAAAAAATTTAGAACTTTAGAGAGTACAAGATTTTCAGTATTAGTGAGGTTTCTGTTTGATAGGTTTATTACTGCCTTAATGTTTATATTATTGTTTTTTAAGTATCCAAACTCTTTGTTTATTTTGTAGTTAATTAGTTTGTTGAATTTCTTTAACTGTATGTTTTTATGTTTGTTAAATTTTGTGAAATAGCTACTTTGAATACAATCCCACATATGATTAAAATCATTAAAATCAACATTTGAAAATAAATTACCTTTCATTACATTAATGTCATTTTCTAGAATAAATTTTCTACGTATGTGGAATTGTATTTCGTTCCTAATTAGTGATTTACTAGCCCTCTCTAAAATTCTTCTGTAATCTGTATGTAGTGGTGTTAAACGAAAACCTTTCGAAATATGTCGTGATCTCTACATTTACATAAGAAAGTTAAACTATTTTCAGAATGTTGTAGTTTATTATGTTTAGTTTCTAATTGTCTAAAAAGAAAACAAAGGTAAGGCCCATACCTTTGTTGTAGATAACTCCTAAATCTTTGAGGCGGAAAGTTCATTTTGTATTACTTACTTTTGGGTGAAGCCTCATACATTACGTGCACAACTAACAAAAACTAAATCACACAATGAAAACGAATACACAAAAAACGTTATATATAATATTCCTTGCAAATGCGAGAAATTTTATATAGGCGAAACTTCTAGACCTCTAAAAAGGAGAATAAAAGAACATCAAAATTACATAAAAACAGAGATTTTGAAAAGTCAAATATATGCCAACACGCCTTTGATAATGGTCATAGAATAAAATGGGACGATACTAGTATCGTATCCAAAGAACCATTATCAAAGAAGCGTAAAATCAAAGAAAGTGCATATATTTTACTTAACAAATCATTGTGTGGCTTCTTGTTCAGCATACATAGATAACCCATGGTTACCTATGTTAGAACAAGAAGTTCAAAATGGTAACTTACATATAAATTAATAATAACATTTACATTATACCTATTTTACACGTAGATAGAACAAATTATATTAGGTACTAAACAATACATGAACCAAACATTTTAAACGTACCTTTCGTAATAATGACAATTCTTATCAAATGACATTTTCATGTCAAAAGCGAAAAGCGATTTTCAGAATATCACACACAAATACTCAAAGACCAAACACATCAATAGGTATAATTTTTTGTAATTCATAGTTTCTAAAGATTTATTTTTTAGATAGTTCTGAAGAAGGCAGCAGACAAGTTGCCGAAACGTTAACTAGGTCGATTCGTCCGAGCCCTTTCTAGGGTAAATTGTTATTCACAGTAATTTTACTGTGAGTAGTGCGAAATTCCTTCTGCAACAACGAACGAATCGGGCCCAAAAGTGTATGAGGCTTCACCCAAAAGTAAGTAATAAAAAATGAACTTTCCGCCTCAAAGATTTAGGTGTTATCTATAAGTTGTATATCGCTCCTCCCCCACATATTTTAGAAAGTGCGAAAAACGTGACTCTCGATTTACTTCCACAAAAATCAAAAAAATGCTATGAGAAGGAATATTCAACTTTTATTAAGTGGTGTAAGGCAAACAAAGTTGGGTCTTCATACTCAGAGAACATTCTGCTCACATATCTTGCTGAAATTGCGAAGTCGAAGAAATCATCAAGGATGTGGTGGCTACTCTACGCTCCGAACAACCATTCCAATCAAAAATAATGTAGACATTAGTAAATACAACAAAGTGACTGCCTTCTTGAAGAAGCAGTCGGTAGGCTATAAGCCCAAAAAATCCGAAATTTTCAAACGAGAGGAAATCAATAAGTTTCTGCTAGAAGCACCAGATGTCCACTATTTGATGTTCAAGGTATGTACAAAGTTCATATTAAAAATATGAAAAAAAAATGTTATTTTATTTACTTTAAAGTTGTTTTAATATTCGGTGTCTCCGGAGCGTGTCGTCGAGATGAACTCACTAAAATGTCACTGGTAGACATAGAAGATAATGGGTCCATACTTATAATAAAAATACCGAACACCAAAACTAATATTCAACTAACATATATCGTGTCAAATGGAGGAGAAGAAAATCTTAATTACCTTTCATTCTACCGTAAATATGTTGATTTGCTTCCATCTAGTTCAACAACAAGAACATTTTTCTTAAGATACAAGAATGGGACATGTGTAAATCAAGTGGTTCTAATGAATACATTTGGAAACATACCAAGACAGATAGCAAAGTTTTTAAATTTATCTAATGCGAATAATTATACAGGACACTGTTTCCGTCGATCTTCGGCTACCTTATTAGCAGACGCTGGAGCGAACTTTACCACTTTGAAACGACTAGGAGGTTGGCGATCAGCCACAGTAGCGGAAGGCTACGTAGAAGAATCTATACAGAACAAAACAGAGATATCTCGAAAAATCCTGGGATCAACCGCCCATCAAACCGGACGAGGACCAATCCCTCAACAAAGCGAAAATAAGACATAGATTGCTACAACTTCTTCCGTAGCCAGTAGCAAGAATGAACCAATTATTATACAGAATTGCCAGACATTTACAATAAATTACATTGTTCACAATAACAGTCAAAATACTGTTTAAACTATTACCTAACTAATAATTGTTTATTGCCGTTTTTAATAAAAGTACACACAGTGAAAGATTATTTTTTAATTTTGAGTTGATAGTATGGAAATTGGTCATTCGTCGAAAAAATATCGCCTATATTTCCAGCCGAAAGTACTCTTGCCGCTTTTGCATGATTGCAGAATAATGCACCTCTTCTTTATTCAAAAATGGCCGACGTTTCGACTATTTATTTAGTCTTCTTCTGCTGCATTATTTACAATTTTATGTTGGGCCCAGGGATTTGTTACCATTTAATTTATTGGGTTTTAGCCCTGCAGAAGACTAAGAGGTGCATTATTTGTCCTAATCCTGCTAACTTCATCAACAACATAGAATATACTATTTTTGCTTGCTGTCCTGGGCAACGCGCGGAAAATTAAACTCACATTCTGATCCTCAAAAAAGGTTAGGTTTTCGTTTGTCTAATTTAAGCGTAAAATGCGTCATTATTTGACGTTTGTAGAAAATAGTATATTATAAACCAAGGTTGTGAAGTACATTATTATGACCCGAACGTCAAGTTTAAAACCCGAAGCGCGTAGCGCTGAGGGACCTAAGACGTGAGGGTCATAAGTAGTTCACAACCGAGGTGTATATACGATTTTTTCCACTACTAGACTCGATAAATCTACAACAGAAAATTGCCTAAATTAGTAAGATAGCGCTCCGCATATTTTATTACTAAGAACAGGCGCCTCTTCAATCCATATGGAGGCTTCGTTACCGTGGCAACTGATAAAAAAAACCGATAAACAAATAGTATATTAATACATAACTTTATAAAATATAGATAAAAAGCAGACATAAGGGGCTCTGAAGGTGGAAATTGACATTTCAAAAAAAGCTCTCAAGCCTCCACCCCATCCAAAAGTGCCGGTATTGGCCGATTTCTACGCGGAAACAGCCGAAATGGCAAACAGGCGAACTCGATTTGTTTGTATCGCAAAAATAGCGTCGGTTTTTGTGTTTGATGATAAACTTTAATTTATTTCTGGTTTTAAATATAAATTTTATATAAAATTTTCGGGTGTATCTCGTTATTAAGTGGTTTGCTGTGATATGTGGGTAATGGGGATGTTGCTACCTGGAAAATAAGAGGAGCAGAGGCGATGGTGTAGCAACCATACCACCAAGTCCCGCAACGGCGGGGGGCCCGCTGTACAAAGAGGCCCTAAGCGAAGCCGTTACTTGGTTGATTGAAACATTGATTTTAACAAGGCACAAAAATCAAATGTGGAGGGGAATCCCTTTACTGGGCACAGGCTCGCTCTTGGGTAATGCAAGTTATCGGAATTCCATTTTACTTCAATGGTTATATCCAGTAAACCAGATCCTCCTTAAGAATTAAAAAAACGTCCAATAGTAGCAATGTAGGTAGGTTTGAAGCAGTAACCACTAAAGCTAATCTCATGCATAAAATTATGCATGATTGCATTTTGAAAAATACTACAGTATTGTTTTGTGTAGGTATTGGTGATTGTGATTCAAAGAGCTATTTCTATGCAAGCAACAAAGGACTACAAAGCTATAATTAACATGGATTGATAAGTCAATAGCAAACAGAATAGTCCACTTTAAAATTTGGTTGTCTCTGCCCTGCTGTTTCTCAAGGGCAAAAATCCAGAGCCAGGGTTAAAGTAAGTACCATAGATGATTTTTTTTACTTAATTAAGACAAATTGTTTCTTCTGTCATAGTTTTTTCCTCCCAAGATGTATTTTCAGTATTTTGTGTCCATTTTATTAGGTTTTTTTTTAATGTTTGTATAAGTGTCTCAAATAATATCTACTTATTGGTTTACAAGAACTAAAACCCATGGCATATTTCTCAGTTTCACACTATCCACCCCTGATATTTGAAATGATTCATTCCGCATTCCACTTGCAGACATTTTAGACTGACTACTTGAGTAAGCTGAGGGGGACTACAATCACGAAAAGACACATGGCTAAGGAGACTCAGGTAATTTGAAAGAACTCAAGCTGAAAATTCATTTTATTTTTCAGTATTATTTATTTCATCCATATTTATACAGAATGTTATAAAAAAAGAAGGCAAATTTGTGAACCACAGATTCTTTGATGAAAAATAATGGACATTTTATTACCCAATTTTTCTTTGGTTGTTTCCTCGGTTGTAACTTTTAAAGTAATTTTATTTAGTAAGTCAAATAATCATTTCTCGAAGGATTTATTTCATATTTGGTAGACCTATTAAGTCGAAAAAGCCACATACTAGAAAAAAATTTGACAGCCAATATAAATAATATCTTAATATACTTTTTGCGCCCTTTGAACTTTTTTGGTTCTAGGCTGATGGCTTCCAATCAAGATCTGTTTAAAATAACAAATATAGATTCAATTTGTTGTTTTAAAAAATGTTGATAAAGTTTTTTTTGAGACTATTTTACTAGAGTATTTTACACAGGAAAAATGTCATAGCAACAGCCTATTTTCTACTGACAAAACTGCTACATGGTCCTACCTGGACAAAATCTACATGATGGTTTTTCAGCAACAAAATTTTGTTAGGGTCAACTAAAAATTATTGTCAGTTTGACGAGTGTCACCTATTTGCTTTTAACTGCAGGTTGAAGTTTTCTCGTGAAATAGTCTTGTCGAATAACATTTGAGATAACATTTGCTAAGGCAAAATATTTCTCTTGTTTTATTCAAGTTAGTTGCTCTTTGGCTATTTCGTTCTTGACATTTTTTACAAAACCTGTCCTAAATGTCTTTCACAAAATTACCGAGCAACTTTCATACCAATCAAAATATTTTGCCGGAAAAATGTTCTCTCTTATTATATTATAAACAAGGAAACTCAAAATTAATAATGCTTGGTTGCTTCTAAAAAAATGATGTAAAGTACTTGCAAGGTCTTTGATTGCAAATGAAAAATCAATTTGTCCAAATAATTTCATACTTTTTAAGCAACTTTTAAACAACTTCTTATTTGCATTGGATGTCAGTTAATTTTAGAACTTATTTTTTTTTATTATGCAGCTCTTTAGACTTCATATCCCTGCTAAATGAAACAAATACTTTGAGAAATAATAAAATGATTCAATAAAATAATTTTAAAAGTTACAACTTTGACACCTTGCATAGCAAACGTGAGACTCTAAAATGAAAAATTGGTTAATGAAAGTCCCATTATTTTTCATCAGAGAATCTGCGGTTAACAAATTGGCCTTCTTTTTTTAACACCTGTATGTTGTTACCTATCTCTAAAATGATATCTTTATTAGGTATTCTCCATTTTTTTTACCTGATCTATACAAAATGAAAAAGTGCTTTTCTACTATACACAATGAAGTCTTTATGTCTTTGAACATAAAAAGCTAATTTCTGTGGGTCCTTTCGTAAATTTTAAATGGCCACACTTCAATTTTAAGTTTGAAAATATTACATCATTTGTTCCTCATATTACTTTACTACGTTACTACGGCAATAGTGAGCAGTCATCATATAGCCCAACAGCTATACAATGCCCATTTTTCTGTTCATTCATCCAATGTTCCATTATTCTCAATATGTCCGTGGGCCTTTCTGCAAGGAAGGACTTGATATAATTTTGTTTATTCCCCAGCAATTTGATGCTGGATGTGCAGAGTTTTCAAAAAGGAGCTCTTCACTGATGAAGATTTCAATCTCCCTAAAGAGTTTTGGGTCTCGCTACCATGTTCGAGTCTGTGCCCTTGTACATCTCTGGAGGTGCAGAAAATGGTTAAACCATATCTCACCATGGGCTTCTTCTTTAGGTGCCCTCTCCTCTTCGGACGTTGGCAGTCATCAGCGCTATCTGAACCTTGTCTACAGCTCGGCGGAACAATGTGGTAGTGCTCACTCCATACCATTGCCTTAAGTTTTTTAGCCAGGATATCAGGTCATTCCTTAAGTTGTGATCGAAATACTCCAGTTTGCGCTTTTTTAATGTGAACATAACTTCCAGTTGCTTGTCGAGGCGTTGAAGCACCTCGGTGTTACGCACTCTTTCTACCCAGGAGATTCTCAATAGCCTTCTGTACGTCCACATTTCAAAGGCTTCCAATTTTTTGCACATCGCATCTGTGGAGGTCCAAGCTTCCTTTCCATAAAACAGTTTGTTGAGCACGTAACAGCGCAGTATTCGGATGCGCAGAGGCAAGCTTAAATTTCTGCTGCAAAGTAGGTATATTATTCATCCTCAGGAACGAAGCACGGGCCTGTTCTATTCTGGCACGAATCTCCTGCATGCCGTCCCATTTCTCATTTAGTTGACACCCGAGATATTTAAAAGTTTCCACTCGTTCAATTCGTTGGCCGTTAATTATCAGGTGCCCGTCCACGTTGTTTGATTTGCTAATTGCTAGCCACTTTGTCTTTATCACGTTTAGTCTAAGGCCGGCTTTTGAGCTTGCAGCCGTCACGCGGCTTACAAGTTCCTGCAGTCTGCAGTCCTTCCAGGGAATCGGCGACAAGAACCGTGTCGTCCGCATACCTCAGGTTGTTGATATTAATCCCATTGACAGTAATCCCTTCGCCGCACTCATCCAAAGCCTCTTGAAATATCCTGTCGGAATACAAATTAAATAACAGTGGTGATAAAATGCATCCTTGACGAACGCCTCTCAGGATTTTGATCTCGTCAGACACGGTGTAATCGATTCTGATTGTGTTGTTGTGAGCACTTTGGTTCCAGTAAAGGTTGGATAATATTCTGAGGTCTCGTTGTTCCAGTCCTGTTTCTTTAAGAATGTCGATCAGTTTTTCGTGCTTAACTTTATCGAAGGCTTTTTCGTAATCGATGAAACATGCGTAAACGGGTACCGACATGTCCCGGCACCTTTGGATAAGGAGCTGTATGCTAAATAGTGCCTCCCTTGTTCCAAAACCATTGTGAAAACCAAATTGAGAGTCACCCATCCTTGTCTCGCACTTTGCATATATTCTTTTGTGTATTATTTTCAAGAAGAGTTTAGGCACATGGCTATCAGGCTAATAAGAAGATAATCACCACATTTGGCTTTAGCGTTTTTGGGGAGCGGGACAAAAGTAGATTTAAGCCAATCAGAAGGTATACTGCCGTTTCGGTAAATAAGGTTGAATAGTTTTACCAGTGTGTTCCGTGATTCTTTGTTCTGCAGTATTTTTAGAACTTCTATATGGACGTCATCAGGACCGCTAGTCTTCCCGTTTTTTGATATTGACAGTGCATACTGGATTTCTGCCTTAGTTATGTCCAAGTCTTGGCTTGATAAAAGAATTCTTCTTGAAGTTCTGGCCGGGTATCGTGAAATAGGAGCTCGATATAATCGCACCATTGCGTCAGTTTTTCCGAAGTGTCCAATATCAGCCTGCCCTCTGCATTTTGTAGAGTGGCCACGCTTTTGTTTCTGCAGATACCTGCTGCCTCTTTTATCCTCTTGTGCATGTTTAAGGTATCGTGTTTTGCTTCCATTGCTTCTATTTCTTGGCATTGCTCGGAAAGCCATTTCTCCTTTGCTTCTCTTATCTTGTTTTTGATTATGCGGTTTTGCGCCCGGTATTCGTTGTTCTTTCCCTTGAGTGTCTTTTTTTCCATTAGATCAATGATTTCCTCCGACATCCACGGTTTCTTCTTGTAGTTTCGTTGAGAATCAAGTTATTTTGGTACTACTTTCTGTCATAGCATTTTTTATATTAGACCACAGGTCCCCAGTCTCGGTTGCCTCCGTTATGGGTATGGCATCAAGTCTGGAATTCAGTTCTTGTTTTAGTTTACTCATTATATTTATATCCTTTATCTTTGACACGTCTGGCTTATTATGTCTGGGTTTTTGTAGACATCTTTTATGTGTAAGTCTCCATGGGCTACATATCTTTATTTGTTCTTACTTACACTTAAAAAAAACTGGACAGACTAACTTGTAATCTCGATAGACAAATTATTTTATATCATTATAGCTTTTCTTGATGAATACATCATAACAAAAGTCACTATTTTTTGACACAACTTTTTGTTAACCAAGGGCATATACAGAATTAAAATCTTAAGCAATTTATGTGTTTTTCCTCATTTAGTTGGTCAAGAGCAACATTTTGGTCAAACAGGTTAAGAAAACACTTAAAACATAAAACTTATTGCTTAAGTTTTTAAAGGTGTCTGTGCCTTTTATGTCACTTACGAATAATGCTTTATGGGCCATTTGCACCAGGCAATTTTTAATTGCATCTACTTAAGGCTTCCTTTATGACCATGGTTACTCATGCTTATAACTATGGTTTAGGGATCCTTAACTTTAGGTTAACCTAAATTTGCCCAGTAGAAACATAATTGAGGGCCGTTTCCACACCTTTTCTTAAAAAATTTGGTAAGTGAAATATCGAGTGACATCAATGCATTTTATAAGGGAAATTCTAAGTTCCACTTAGATCAACATTCTGGGGAAGGTATGCAAATGGCCCTAAATGGAACGTTTTACTATGAAGTTTAAGCATTTTGATAATAAAAATCATTCCGCAAAATTTGAATCTGACGCACTCAATAGATGTTTCGATATGTCCGCAGCATCTTGGGGGAAAGTGCTTTAAAGCAGTCCCAAATATTCTCCAATAAATGGCTGAACTTTCATTACAGAAAATTGATAAACACTTCTTGACATTGCCCCTTACAGTAGACAATTTCAAACTAAAAGTCAAACAACATCCACTCATTTTATTTTTTGCAGTCTGTTTGGAAACACATACACACGTAACTACCTAGTCAAGTGTTAGGGGTGTAAAACCATTAGTATCACAAAATCACAATATTTTCTATTTATTTCTTCTTAATTTGTATGTTTCTTTTTCTAGAAAAGCCCGAAAACAGAACATTTTGTTCCTGGTAATTCAGTCAGACATAGAATAATATTACAAGGTATTATTTTTAGATGTTTATGTGTTTATTTCCTGATAATACTATTATTTTTAGATGTTTAGATGTTGAATGTTATTTATGTGTTATTTCCTGATAATACTATTATTTTTAGATGTTTATATGTTGATTTGCTGACAATACAATTTAAATAGATAGTTTTTCCCTTTTAAGTTATATAAAAACGTAAATTGTATCTAATAAGGCCTCAATGTTCATGTATTTTAATGTTTTAATAAATGGTTGTCGTACATAACAGTTTATTCTTTTAATAAAGCAGGTAAGTTATTAAGTACATAAGTGGTTTTTGAAATTAAGGCGATTTCAAATTGATATTCATCTAGCTGGCTGGAAAATGATATGTAATATTCACACAGTCTACTAGATGAATATTTATTTGATATGAACATTACCTGTGGATAAAAAAAAAACTATGCATGGACAATTGTTACGATTCGGGTGGGTAAATGATTAAGTTGATCGCTAATGGAAATGCAATGCGAATGCGCTGTGTCACTTGTCAGCTGTGGCAGCTTTGGTTTGGGAGCAAAATTTGGCCTGTCATAATCGTCACTTCAGTTGATTGACTTCGACACTTACATCTATTTGGGTAATCTATGAGTATATTGTTCAACGAGTGACGAAAATAGCATTTTCTCTCGCAAGAGAACAGTTTAACAAACGAGGCGAAGCCGAGTTTGGTAATGTTCTCGAGCGATAGAAAATGCTTTTTGACGAGTAGAACACTATACTTTTTCTTTGATCATGCTAACATTAGTTCTTCATTTACTTTAAAAATAATCTCTATAGAGTCTTTCTTACGAAAACTCAAAAGCGTCATTGTCAAAATACCGATTAATCGAACGCGCGCCTACTCGATGTCCGATACGCCGCCGCCTTGCTATGTATTCGCCAACTATTCTCGCAATTATTATTGAATAATTGGTTTATTGGTTATATTGCGCAATATAATTTGTAAATATACGAAATTTGATATCAAATTACACACATCCGCTGCCCAAGGTACAAAATTTGCGAATGATTCGCAAATTTTGTACCTTGGGCAGCAGATGTGTGTTTTGTCGAGCCTAAGATACCAGGGTCACCGAACAATCGAATGGAGTTTGCTACCGTAACTACCTTAAATCGTACTTTAACTGACTACCCTCTCTAAGTGAGAATAGCCCGGATGAAGACTAAATAAATAGTCGAAACGTCGGCCATCTTCAAATAAAGAAGAGGTGCATTATTTGTCCTAATCCCGCTAACTTCACCAACACCATTTCAATAATTTTATTTACACTATCTATAGATTTTATAATTTGTAATTATTAATAGACAATGGCCGTGGACAAAGTATAGTATTATACTCGCTTTTTATGGCCATTATTCCCACGGGAGACTTGCTCCCCTCGCCTGCGGCTCGTGACGCAAACGTACCCCTGAGGGAATAATGGCTTTCATAAAAAGCTCGATTAATAATATACTATTATACTAATTTAATACACTGAACCTGCTTAGCTTACGGACATAACCATATAACCGAAGCTATGCGACTGGAGTATCCGTTAGTCAATAAATTAATTTCGAATGGCAAGAAGATATTCGTGAAAACTCCATGAAGAGTAAAATATTTTAAAGAGAGGTTGCCTGATACTCCTTCATCCCCGGAACCCACATTAACAAGATGGGGAACATGGTTAGATGCTGCCATGTACTATGCAGATAATGTTACTGAATTTAAACTCTAGTTTTGGAGTTTGAAGGTGCCGAAAGTAAAGCAATTCAAGAATATCGGGGAGTTTTAGATGTACCTGAACTGGCCCTAAACTTTGCTTTTATTAAAAGCTATTTTAAATTTGTGGCTCAAAGTATAACGTATTGGAAAAGCAGCAGCTTCTATTAGCGGAAGCCGTGAATATTATTAAAAAATTTGGGGCTTCAACAGATGGCATTCCAATTTAAAAATGACAACTGTGAGGAAATAATTCACAAACCCAGCTTGTTCAGGATAAAAATATCTCCACCTTTTGCACTTACATCATTTTGATAAAACCAATAATGACTTTTATTAATTTAGAGAAATCTTCAAAATTTGATTTTTGTCAATTAAGTGAATTAAGAAATTTTTTACAAATGTGGAAGTTGTTAAAATCTCCTAAAACTGCAATTCCTGCCCCATTTAACAGACTTCGCACTGTCGTGTCTGTTGATACTCATCGAAGGCTCTAACCAATCAAATATTTTGAAATTGTTTAAAAGCATTAAGCTTCAAAAATTCGATTATTAGTATGATTTGACTCAGCTCGTCATCGCTCTTTATATTAAATAACAAAAGAATCGCATTTCCGAAACTTTTAGCTGACTTCCTGATTTCATATCGTTATACAAAATAACGCCTGAAAGTTGCTTACCACTCCGGACTCACAATGGCTGTTTTAGTTTAATTTGCACGTTATTGTCACAGCATTTGTTTGGTTGCCTAATTAATGCCCGGCCCTAAACGCGAAGCGGAAACTGTCCCTAATAAACGTTTTGGCGCCCATTCGAAACGTAAGTGGCGCCCCAATATGGGAAACGTCCTCGACTGGTAAATTTGGCCAATTTGTTTCACATTGGGGACAGGGACTTTAGCACGTTCGTTACTGTATAAAGATACCTACTAATTCAATAAATATGAATAGCCCATTGGATATTAATAACTTAGTATAACTGCTTTCTGGAAGAAGGAAAGACTGAGATCTTTGAGATGTTAATTTAGCTAGAAGAAAAGTACGGGATGCTCATTAGAAAACGTCACTCCATTGGCTATGCTTTTTCAATAAAAAAGAAGAGACTTATAAAAACACGTCGTTCCTTGATCCAGCATCAACTCATATTCGTTGCTACTAGTTAATATACTACGAACGTCAATCTTTCCCCACGGATTAAAAGTGCAGCTTCTAGTGACCCATGGAAACCAAGATTAGGCTCACTGCTTGCTAATCCGCACATTCTTCTGCGCAAGACGTATGCGGACGACACGCCCACCAAAAAAAAATAGCGTTTTCAGCCGGACGCCCTAGTGCGCTCTCGGAGTATTCTCATCCTTCTATTCGCAATGAGAAAACAAAGGGTGGTAGTAATGTCGCAGCGCACAGAGCAGGCTACCGAATGCTCTAAAAGAACAAAAGTTCGACGTTAGGTCAACTCTGAGTAATCTTTGACATGAAAAAAAAATTGTAATAACGAAAGATCGAAGATTTGTTTTTTTTTTATTACAGGCTCGTATTTATTTTAAAACAAATTAGTGTAATAAGTAATAAATACTCATCGGGCGGCTTGCAACATCGCTTGGTGGTAGTGAAAGTGGACCGTTCCCGTCAAAGATCGCGTGGGTTCAAATACTTTGTCCTACAATAACACCAAGATTATCAAGTGTATTGTGTGTTGATTTCTTGATACCTGACTTGTAAGCCAAGACAAAGAAAGGCGCCAATATTTTATAGGATGGTTCGACTTTATCTGATCATGAAAATGGTGAGTATTGGGTCTTTTTGAGGTTTTATGATCATAATTAATTAAATTAAATTACATTATTATAATTATTATTACGGTTTTATTATCAATATCAACTGACTAGTGTGTAAAGGCTACGCGCGTACCCGCCAAAAAAAAACCCAAAAAGTTAGTTTAACAGCAAATGACGTTGAAAGCATTACGGCATTGTCATGTGTAAATTATATTCGGGAATAGAACAGAAGCTTATTTTAAATAAATTATGAGTTTTTAGTTTTTTTACACCACACCATGCTCAAACATTTTAGAAACTAAAAATAATTCTTAGTATTTTTTTATATTGATATAGTATATTATCAGATATTTTATATTTCGGCGAAAACTTAATAAAACATAAAGCTTGGCATCGTCGATTTTTCAAAATCAAGGAGCGGAGCTTGGCAGCAGCGCATGCCCTTTTGTTGCCGCTGAGCCGGACTTTTTCGGGCTGAACTTTCTAATGTTACGTTATAATTATATGTCAATTATTATTATAAGCATCAACTGTTATTGTCACTGTCACCTGTTGATATGTCACTTACTTATTATCTGCCATATTGATCATGTTTTCAGATTTTTGCTTTTTCTCGTTTCCCACATTTTTCTTGTAGTTTTGTCAAAAAGGTTTTTGCTAAAATCAGTTTTTTTTTTAATGCTATAAGATTAGTTTTGTGCTGGGACAACATAGCTTTCACCTTAGAACATAACGTGTTAGATACAAATATAATTACAAATATATAATAAAATTTAATTACAAATAGATCAATCTTTAGACGTGTAGCTTTCAACCTGAAGGAGTATGGGTCATTTAAGCAACCTATTAAAACCAAGAAAAAAACTTCTAATGAAGAAAAAGAGTATCAAGTTATTCAGTCATTGAAAAACCTGATGTATCAACAAGGGAAATTGAAAGTCAAACAGGAGTAGCCAGATCTACAGCCCAATTTATTTTAAAGAAAAATAACTATCACCCCTTTAAATTCAGAATTTGCCAAGGACTGCGACCTGGAGATGAAATTAGAAGGAGGACGTTCTGTGATTGGTATACCAGGCAGTGTCACATTGATAATGACTTTCCATTCAAAGTTATTTGGTCGGACGAAAGCAAGGTAATAAACAACGGAATTGTTAATAGCCGCAATACCATTATTGGGCAAAAAGCAACCCCCGGGTGAAAAAAATCATCCAAGCACCAACACCGATTTGGCTTCAACATGTGGTGTGGAATTCTGGGCACTAGAATATTGGGACCTTTTATTTACCACAACTCCTTAACCTCAGAACGCTACCTTTCTTTATTGAGAAATGAATTGCAAGATAAGTCTAGATAATCTGCCGCTACAGAATGTACAAAACTGTTGGTTTCAACAAGACGGTGCACCTGCACACAATGCTAGATTAGTTCGAGGGTACCTTTAAGAACAGTTTCCAGGAAAAACAATCGATACTTATGGTGAGGTTTCCTGGCCAGCGCGATCACCAGACTTAACCCCACTAGACTTTTTTCTTTAGGTTTACATAAAAAGGCAAATATACGTTCATCATTTTGATACAGAAGATCAACTTTTGAGAGCAGTTACGGCAGCATTTAATACTATCACTCCAGAATTATAATCCCGAGTCTTAGAATCAACGGTAAGACGATCTTACCTGTGTTAAGAGAATAATGGTTATCTATTTGAACATTTGTTGAAAATTTTGCGTCCTTTTTGTTTTTTTCTATTTGTTGTTACGCATTTTTATTCATTTCCTGCTAATACAAAATGTAGATATTTTATTACGAATCGCTTTTCCGACACAAGTACATCACATTATTGAATTGGGTATAAAAAGGGCTATCTTTTACTTTTTCTACTTTTTTTTTGGTCCATAAGAAAAAGTAAAGTTGATGATGATTCATGGATAACGAAACGTTGGAATAAAAAGTAACAAACTTCACCTTGTAGAGCTTAAAAAGGTGTAACGAGAAAGTGTTTTTCGTTTTCGAGTATGGTTTGAAATTACTCAAAAAATAAGTAAAAAGCTAAATCCTTAAAACGACTCTTTTTGAAATATCTAAAAAACTAAAACAAACAACTCATTTTTGCAAACACCATGTAAAAAGTCTCCACATTGTGCAACTTTCTTCTAATTTAACCGCCTCTGTATCTCTTACTGTTTTGGAGATGCCCATGCAGTTCATTATTATCTTGGACACACTGTATAACCGCGGTTGTGAACTACTTATGACCCTCACGTCTTCGATCCCTCAGCGCTACGCGCTTCGGGATTTAAACTTGACGTTCGGGTCATAATAATGTACTTCACAATCTTAGTATATAATAATTTATTTTATCCACGACCATACTATAATAATCACATTATTCTTGTACATTCTCAAGACTAACGATAATCATTATTCACTTGTGAATAATGAACATTATTCACAAGTGAATAATGAGTTGTCATGGAAACGAAACATGTCGTAGGCAACTGACAACTCAAAAAGTAAACTGCCCTAAACATGAAATCGGTAGTTACCACTGGTTCATTCAAATTCAAAACAGTGTCTTTTTTCCCTAAAATATGTACTTTTCACTGAAAAATACTTAAAATAGGCCATAAAATGAAGTAATTTACCGTCCACCCTCGTAGCATTGAAATGAACATGCGGTTACATGCGCGGGTGACTAGATCGTCATCTATCGACAAGACGCATCAAACGTCGCGCCATTGAATAGGGAAACCAGTCGTGGTCGTGGTTATAAAATTGTAAATTATCTTTGTGGCATCTATAACCTATCATATTTGAGAAAACCCAGAATCTTGGTTGTGGATAAAGTATAGTATTCAACGCGCATTTAATGAGCGTTATTCTCTCGGGCAACTTGTGCCACTCGCTTCGCTCGTGGGCTCAAACGTTACCCTCGAGAATAACGACTCTCATTAAATGCTTGTTGTATAATATACTATTTTTTATTTGTAGGCACATTAATACGGAAAAGTAGTGAATGAAAATTTGGAAGCATGTATTGAGCATCTATGCTTGATGATGAACTAATAGAGATTTATTTTTTATTTTACACTTAATTTTTGTGATGGAGAGATTTTAATAAGGAGATTCCTCTCCATTATAGATAACCAACGAATAATTATTTGCGCACATTTTCATATTGCGAACTGAAGTAGTGTGTCCTTCTCAATCTAATGATTTAACGTTCTGTGATTTATTTTTGTGGCCTTACATAAAAAAATACATTCAAATTTCCTGTTGAGAATTTGAATGATTTTTGTCACCGAATACAACAAGAATTTGTGAAATTAATAATAACCCAACAATGTTACAAAATGTTTTCAAAAACATTAGAAATTAGAGTTTAAAATGTATTCAACAAGGTAGACAACATTGCAAACACTTTGTATATTGTTAATGTAGAGTACCGTTGAAGCGACTTTCACTAATAAATAAACAAATAAAAATATCTTGTGTGAATTAATATTTATACGTTGTCTCCATGGGCCCACACACTCATTCTTTATGTCTTTTTGGGTCAATATTGTAATGCCATTATTGTTCCAAGCTTACACTTGTTAAGTTCATACTGTTGTTTGTAAAATTTATTACATGCCTATGTTATTTTTAGGTGCAAGTACTTATGCAGTTTTATAAAAGTTATTTTTTAGGTTTTTATGATAATTGTGTGAGTCTTGTCTTATGTGAACATGGCCCTATTTTTATTACATGTTTGAGGTGAGTTCGATACTTATCATACCCATGAGAAACACCCATTTTGTCGATTTTCTAATGATTGAACAGAGCCAAAGAAGAGGACTAGCCAACAATTAAGCAAGGGGCAGGAGGCTCGGTACGAACTATATTTCGGAGGAAGTTGGTCAGAGGACAATCACAAGAAATGTTTTACATAAACTTCTTTGAACTTTGCTTAACGTCCTTTGATAACTAGTATGAACGTTTGAACCGCAGGTGTAGGACAATAAAGCTAGTTAACTTTTTAGAAATTGCATTGCGAACGTTTTGACCTTTAATTGAGGACTTCCTCAGGGCTAAAAATACTGTAAACTGTAAGTACAAATTGCAGTAAAAAAACACTAAGCACAATGAAGAGAAACGACAAACAAAGTATACAAACCAAAACAAATTATATAAGTTAAATAATTTCGTATTCTACTATCTCAAATCCGTGCAAACTATGGATCTATTAGTTGTAAAAGCCCACTTAAGAAAAACTAACAAGATGTGTCGAGCTTATCTTTTTCAATCAGAGAAGCCTGTCATGAAAATCAAAATTAAAATAACGTACCATATCGTTATTTGTTACATCTACGGCATACATTACACTTTCAGACAAAAGACCGCAGGAAAACAAGACGGCTTGAGAAGGAGTCAACATCTAAACGGAACGGAAACAAACACATAATAGTGGCCCAGGAATGCATGGAATTTTCGGCCGAATTAAACGAGTATGATGTATCTCTGTGCTATAAAAAGTGTATGCAAAGGATCCATAGTAATTTACATTATACACTGATTAACGTAACATGAAATGATGGGAACTAAAATTCATTGTTTTCACGCATTATGATCCTTCAAATGTCAAATGATGCAACAGGTTACAATACAACACACGCAAATTCTGGGTGTCAGTTCGGTCGTTGATCGTGTTGTTATGTTGTTAATGTAAATATGGACCATTTCGCTGATTGCTCTTGTTCCCGATCAAGGATTTAGGTATTAGAGAAGTCAAAATCATGATAAACGAAATAATGTTCGCGTCATTACAGTTAAATCGTTAGCTAAACCTAAAATTTTTTTTTTAATACGTATACATTGCTCCTCTAGGGGTACAATTTAAAATTAGTGGAAACTCTACCAAGTCATTCAAAAAAGAATAAAACATAGTTATGTTTAAATGGAACCCTGAATATTTTATGACGGATTTAAATTCTAGTCAAAAACGAGTAAAACCTTAAAAGCATAACACATATCTATCTGTTACCATTTTTTGCCAAATTTTAACATTTATAAAAATGTAGCATCTCCTAAGAAAATTCACAGAAGCAAAGTTCCAATTTTGTCATAGCTGTAAAGCGGAGGCTGAATTAATGTTAAATTGGTCTATGCTAAGAGACCACAGTACCAGACCCATATTATACAGGTGTCTTACAAATCATAAAAATATGTTTGACTCTTTTAATCTACAATAACTCACTTATTTCAAATGAAACACTTTTATTTTTGGTTCAGCGGGATACAATTTAGATAGCTCTTTCAGTTTCCTCTAGGGTGTATAGGGTCTACTGTTAGCGTTTGTCCAGCAAACCCAAATTTATTATTGTATGGCTATTTATACTTATTAAGGGTCTCCATTTGGCAAAAAAAGTGTGAAGTCTTTCTCATATCTCTATGAAAAATTAATAAAATGATAGTTTCGGAGTATTTATAGTAAAATTAAAGTCTATACAGCCCTCAAATTTGTAAATATTTTCAATTAAAAAATCGTAGCATTCCCAGTGTGATTTCATTATTTTAATTTTTGAAGCGTTTTCCCTACTAGAGAGGTCTGGGAGTATTCCATGCCACGGTTCCCCTTCTGGGGGGTGTGGTGGACAAAAAGGTTGGTTAAAATAAAACGGGATTACGCTGGCTCAGTGGCTTGAATATACTCACCTGAACTAATCTTAGCTTTATCCAACCTTAAGAGAGCAATTGCCCGGAAACTACCCCAGAACGAAGAATGGTCGTGAGTATAAAAGACCTTAATAAAATTGCGCCACCCAGTTTAATAAGCTCTTCAAGGATGCTGGACAAAGGTACTCGAGGGATGTTAGAGCACTAGTAAAAGCGGGCAACTAAGGAAAGCAGTGACCCAGCAGAAACAGGGCAAGATCCGCACGATTTCTATTCAACGCCGAGCAGTGTAATCAATCAATAATACTTGCATTTAAAACCAAAATCCTACGAGTATGACAAGTGTATAACCAAAATAAACACAAAAGTAACCTTCAATACCCAACCCTACATTATTAGATATTTAGGATCGATTTTTCATTTCGATATTTTTGTTGGATTCTATTTTGATGCACGGTAGAAGTATCTCTAGATCTCTTCGATTCTTCATTTCGATTTAGTGTCAGTACTCTCATTTATGCAAATTCAAATGTCCATTCAAAACGTTGGCATGTCTGTCATTTGTTTTCGAATGTTCAAAGTCATCCGTTTGTTTACCGCGTGATATAACCTATAAAACCAAAATAAATAAAATAAGAAAATCAGAATTGTGTTCAAGAAGTTTCCAATTCGTTTGTTCCACAAAAAGAAAGTGAAACAAGATTGTAAACTCATCAGATTTTGTAAGTTGGTAGTAAGAAAAAAATTAAATATGGCGGAACTTCCGGGTTAAACCGGAAGTCGTGCCTAAGAGTTTAAATATAAATAAATAAAAAAATTTAAAATAGTAATTGTGGAAATGCTGGGCTATTACATACATCTTGTGTCACCCAATATACCTCCGGTAATTATTCAAAGATTCTCGAAGGCAGTTGAAAGTTTTTAAGTTGCTAAAAACAACTTTAGATTGTTCTAAGCTTTTCATATTTATCTAACTTAGTATCTTTTAGTGTTTTCAAGGCCCTCATGTAATTAATCTTTATGTGTGACATCTTGTTATTTGCCATTCTTCAGTTTAACCGTACCTCCTTAACAAATTCAAATAAAAAATTGCGACTATCGGTTCATTTTTTCTGATTCTATTAATACAAACAATTTTCGTAGTTCAGTTTTATTCAGTCAGAATTCAGAATGTAAAACTTAAAAAAATGAGGATTAATGTCAGTTTCGTGGGTCACCCTGTACATCTAAACAAGTAGGCATAGCTCTGGTTCTCAGATGACTACGTCCAATTCCAAATTGTTGTAATGCTCATTGAAAAGGAGATTTGTTTTTTTTATGGTCTTGAAATGTTTCACTTTTAGAGAAAACCCATGTTGACCCATGACGACATGAGAAAACATGTCGCGAGGTATCATTAATAGCTGCAATAAACAGGAAGCGGAATTCCAAATTCATCCATACAATTTGTGCCACATCACTTAATTGTGGACATTCAATTATCACTTGGATATTTGAAAAAATTTGACTTTCTGTTCGCTACTGTAGATGTGTCAAACTTTATAGCCATTACGCCTGTACGTCTAGCTTGCCCTATGTATAGTGTTTATATTCCATATGAAATGTTTATTAATATTTGTAGTATGGGGCAAATTGGAGCCCCAGTGTTAAATGATACCTATTTTACAGAAAAAAGTAAATATCTATGGAACGAGACAAAATATCCAAAAAACCTCAAATATATATCGAGGTATGACGTGTCTCCACATACTCTTGTAGCAAAAAATGTTCTGAAATTTTTTTCCGCAAAGTTAATCTGCTCAAATTTTTTTTACAAAAATGGATCAAGTTTTGTTGAACCCTGTAATAGAAAACATGCAAAACATTCAACCAGGCCATATAATAGGGCTCGTCGAGTTTTGGAAAATTCATTTGGAATTTTAAGTAATAAATTTCAAGTATTACAGTCGGAAATAATTCTGCCTATTGAAACAGTTGTAAAAAATCACAGAGTCATGTTGTTGTAGTTTGTTGTTGTTGTTGTTTGTAGAGCCGGGAAAAATATTTAACTGGAATTGATGTTGAAAACATTGGTGATGATGTATCAATAGTTGAAGGAGATTGGAAACGGAATATTTTTGTAACTAATGCACAACGTAATGTGGTCAACAGTTCTTCTAATGAGACAATAGGCATACGGGAAACATGGACTATTTTAATGGATCAGGTGCAGTTTCATGGCAACAAAAAGCTATAACTAAGTTTAATTTTTAAATCTCTTTATTATCTTTAACAGAGTTAATATACGCCCTGTGTTTCTATGATTTCAAAAGTGGTATTATTCATCTTTTGGATATATTGCCTTTTGTCCTAAATATTATATTTGTTACTTCTTGTTTTGCTTTGAGTAATAATTCATCGCCATCTATGTCAGACAATTCCTTAATGATGAAATTGGCAAACTCTTGTTCCTTGAAGCACTTTTGGGCATCAGCATTTGCAATGGTCTCAGTTAAGTGCTTCAAAGTTTTTAACGTGGAATTATAAACATCTTCGTCACCTCTTTTCTTGCACATTGCTTTAACTTTTGCTCCTTTAGTAGTGTCAGACTGTTCCCATGTGCAGTTTGACGATTCTTCGCTTGTGGCCAATACAGAGGGACCACCTTTCTATTAATATTTGGATAATCAGATCACTCTTGTTTAGCTGTGGATCAACTTACTATTTTAAATCTACATACCTGAGACCACTAGAGAATCATGTCCTTTTAGACTTTTTATGTGGGGAAGCAAAAATTGAGCCACGTTAAACCACTAAACTGGTGGCTCATACTTGTCCTCTGTTTCATCCCTGCTTCGCCCACTGTTAATTTTTTTCAACTCATGTGAAACTTGGGTTTGCACATTATTTATTTTTTGTTTAACGTCTTCCACAGTTAATCCAGGAATTTTTATAACGCGTTACAAATTTTGTTTAGGGCGTCCGCTCTTGCATGTTTGTTTCAATAGAATTTTGATTCAGTATCGAACAAACATGGGTATTAGTTAACATGGATACTAACTCAAATTCCTCATAAATGTGATTTATTGATTCTTTAGTCCAGACTGTGCTCTACAACAAACAGATTATTTAGTTAGTACGTATATAATATACACTACTCCGCTCCATACTTTTCGACATTTTTTCGCCCCTCCATTTTGTTTGAGGCGCTGGCGAAACCAAAAAATAAATCCCTTGGAAAATCGAACTAGATACGAAAACAATTTATAAAAAGCTAAGTTAGAATTCTAACCTTGACAGTTGGAGGTGCGCGCTCAAAGAAAAATCCAAAATAAAAATGGAATCCAAATAGATCCCGTCCTAATCCTTAAGATCGAATGAGAAAATCGAGAGATAGATCGAACCGAACCAGTCCAATGTAAAATCGAATGATGTAGAAACAAATATTTCGGCTTTTTAGTCGATAAATTAAAAGTCGAATGGAAAAATCCAATAATGTAAAGTGCACTTTATGTTGTAGATAAAATAAACAAGCGCCTGAGTTATCTGTGATACCTGGGTTAACAAACAAGTGACAACAGCTGACAGAAATCAGCTGGTGAGCCACCAGAATTCCAACCTTACTATGGTACTGACTACAGATGATATTTTAATAATTTTACTGGCTTAAAGTGAAACTATGTTTAGTGGTCCACTATATTTCCAGAAAGAATCTAAAACCTGGAGTATACGTAGCATATACCGGGTGTCCAGCAGAACCCTGGACATAGAAGATTACCATGGGAAATCGGTTTTTATTTTTTTGCGCCTGTACGGTTGATTTGATTGAAAAACTTTTAAGAGTAAAGTTGTAGAGTTTATGGTCAGTTATCATCCTGTAATTTTTTCAATACCACAGTTTTGGCGGTTTTTTGGAAAAAAGCCTCGAAAAGTGCAAAAATTTGAATTTGGTGCGTCACCCCCGTCACCGCATGTGTAGTGTCGCCAACATAATAATTTCTTATGTCAGAGTCAGAGCAGATTTTCCTTTCTTATTTATTTTGAGGGACTATCATGTAGTAATTAACGTGATTATGCAGTGAAAATTAACCGAAAACCTGACGATAATGTTCTTAAATCATACGGTAAGTAAAAGTTACGTTTATTATTATCATAAGTAGTAAAAGGAAAAGCATTCCAATTTGTGTATGGCTGGTTGTTTAATTCATTTTAGATTACCAACAGACAACGGATCGACGATATGTCTCTTGTCTTTGTCATTGGTAAAGCTAAAAGCTAGGTTAATGTTAAGAATTATTAAGGACGGCGAGTAGGGTGGATACATTTGTTGGGCAAACCAAGAACCAAGCTTGAAATGTGATTGTACTCTACAAATGAGTTATCGTGGAATTGACGAAAAGAAAATACGTATTGGCGGCTCTTAAAAGAACCATTTAATTACATACTACAAAGAAAGTGAATAACCACCCATGTGTTTAACATCAAACACAGAGGTAAACAAAAACAATAAACAAATAAATAAAATACAGGACTAGATGTGGCACATCAGAGAAATTGTTCAAAATGATCATCTTCTGCAGAGGTACAATATGCAAGCATCTGTTCAAAATTGCGACATGTATTGTCCAACATCACCACCGTGACTTGACTACAAATTTCTTGAATGGCAAGTTTCAACTCTTCAACATTTGCATATTGTTTATTTCTCTGGTAGAGACGAACTTGAATGTGAAAGAAATCACAGGGATTCAAATCCGGAGAGCGAGGTGGCCAATTAATTGCTCCAAACTTTCCGATCCACCTAGTACCAAATGTTTCGTTTAAAAAACGTCTATTTTGCAGTGCAGTGTGACACGACGCCCCATCTTGCATGTAAAAAACCCGTTCTAATGGCTGGATGGCTTCTACAGCACGCAACATGTCATTGCGAAGCATATTGCCATATTTGTTGGAGTTCAAACTGCAATCAATGAAAAATGGACCTATAACATGGCGCCCCAAAATGCCGATCCACACGTTATAGTTGCTCGACGTTGGTCCCGATTGTCATGCACTATATGTGAATTTTGGAGTACCCAAATCCGATCATTTTGTTGATTTGAAGAGCCAGTCAATCCAAATTAGCATTCATCCGTGAAACAAATGTTTCTAACAAATCTTGGGGCTGCAATAATTTTTTCGCATTTTTTCAGGATTTCACAAAACTCCATTGGGGGGAAAAGGTGGGTCGGTAAGAGTTGTTGATGGTTCTCTTGTTTGTAGCTTTCAAAACCTTCTTTTTGCAGATAATTATGGATGGTCGATCTACTAAGTCCAGTTTCTTGGCCAATCTGTCGAATACTCTTGGAAGGATCATCGTTTACTGTAGCAAGAACAACAAGTTTTGCCACATTTTCATCCTCTGAAGCCGCACCAGCTTGAAGTCGTCGCTTTCACTCACAGGAACATATCGGGTTAATACTCCCAGTTTCCTCAAAACGAGCAACCACCGCCTGAAGTGAACTGCATGCTGGTATTGGTTGTTCAGGAAACAATGCAGCAATGTTGTCTCGAATTTGAGCAAAGGAATTACCAGCCCAGTATTGCTTTAAAACAAGTTTTCTCTCCTCAAAATTCATAACTAATGAATCATTTAAATAAGAAATAATAAAAATAAAATTTTACACTGTATCAACAAAATGGTTCCTAATTTCCTTACTTTTAATATCAATAAATACGGTTTCTGTATACATTACATTTTTATTTCGGGGAAATTGTGTGTGAAAAAGTGGATGCAACAAGTACCAAAATAAGTATATTTCCATAATCAATCTATACATAAATTTCTTAACGGAAGAAATTAACAAGTGGACATGAAAAAGAAATGTAACGTAAATTTAGGTAATAACACAGATAACAACAATTATTCCTATAAAAACAGCAATGTACATACGTCAAAAATAGAATAGTCTACAAATTAAATTTAAATAAATTCAGTCCAGATGCCATTATTTACTTAATACTAAAAGCTTACATTCAAGATCCTAAAATAGACTATACAGAGAGAAGAAAAAAAAATTAATAATTTGATTAAAATACTTAAAATACTCTTCATCACAATAAAAAACTTTTACCATTAAAATTTGCTTAATTTCCTTTCGGAAACTATCCACTGTCAACGCTTTAATTTTTATGGGTAGTTGAAATATTTTACCGCCCAGTAGCCAGGACCATTCTGACACCTTCTCAAACGACAATATGAGGTTATTAAATTTTTTCGGCCTCTAGTAAGGTAAGCATGCATGTCCTCTTGAGCAGAAAACAGATACGTGTTATTTTTCACAAACAGCAAATTCTCCAATATAAACATGGAGGGCAGGGTTAGTATGCCTAGCTCTCTGAAGTGCGCTCTGCAGTCATCTCTGTAGCCCAGGCCAGCCAACAATCTGACCGCTCTTCGCTGAAGCCCGAACAAACGCTTAGCCCCCGAGGCGTGGCCCCAAACAACTACAGCATAAGAGAGCCATGCATGAAAAGATGCAAAGTTAGACGATCTAAGCACCGTACGAGATATCCCATCTGAAAGCTGACGTATGACGTAGCAGGTACAAACTTGTATTGAGTCTTGAAGCCAAGTTATTAGTGTGTAAACCCCACTTGGCGCTCTCATCCACAAGAACCCCAAAAAATTTAACCTGGGATACGTGGTCATTTACGGTTCCAATCTCCCTCAATGCAAACACCATCCTCTGTGTCTTGCCCATATTCAGCAGCAATCGATTGGAATGAAACTAATTTTTGGCCAGTTTTTCAAGTTGTTTGTGGCCAGTTTGGCAATATATGTTGTCACTGAAAAGAGTTTTTTTCACAGGCACTATAGTCTCCAGATACATAGATAAAACATGAAAGAAACTGGTCTTAGCAGATCAAACATCCATCGCTATCTGCTTACTGGTCTTGCTTATTTGCTATAAACATTTGTTCCACCAATGAATGTTAATTTGGATTAATGGGTACCTCAAATCAACACAATGAATGAGTTTGGACTCTCTAAAATCCATATACAGTGCAGGACAACCGAGACCAACGTCGAGAAGTTGTCAATGTGTGGATTGGCATTTTGGGGCGCACTGTATTTGGTTTTCCAATGAGATTTTGACTGTCATAGAAGAGTCCAGCACTTAGCAAGGGTTTTTTACATGCAGGATGGGGCCTCGTGTCACACAGCACTGCAAAATAGACACTTTTGAAGTAAAACATTTGGAGATAGATAAATTCACCTCAATAACAACAACAACAACGAACACCCTTAATTGGTGACAAGAGACAAATTGTCATGTCATCGTGGTTGTCGTATTGCTAAACTAAAATGAATTAGACAACCAGCCATACACAAATTGGAATAATTTTCCTTTTACTAATTATGATAATTATAAACGTAACTTTTACTTACCTATAATTTAAGAACATTATCGTCAGGTTTTCAGTTAATTTTCTCTGCATAATCACGTTAATTACTACATAATAGTCCCTCAAAATAAATAAGAAAGGAAAATCGGCTCTGAGCCTGACATAAGAAATTATTATGTTGGCGACATTGCACATGCATGGTGGGGGTGACGCGCCAAATTCAAGTTTTTGCACTCTTCCAGGCGTTTTTCCAAAAAATAACCAAAACTGTGGCATTGAAAAATCTACAGGATGATAGCTGACCATACGCTCTACAACTTTACTCTTAAAAGTTTTTCAATCAATTCAACCGTATAGGCGCAAAAAAATAAAAACCGATTTTCCATGTTAATCTCCTATGTCCAGGGTTCTGCTGGACACCCGGTATACATATGCCTCGCTTACAATGAGGCCTTTGTTAATCTAGGAACTTATTCCTGAGTAAGTGTATTGTTACGATCGCAGCAACGCCGCATGGGAGGCGGGGCAACGCATGGGAGCGTGTTGGTTGGTGGAGCTTCGCGACCTATCCGCGCTGCGTCATGGCTGACACGAGTGATTTATTGCTCGTCTGGCTTAATCTAGAAGGCAGTTGTTTACAACCGTTTTTTTTATATGAGATTATTCAAGAATTCTTAAAAAGAACTTTCTAGGTTTTTCTGTAATTTTAGGATTGTATATAAAAGGCGCATAGAGCGCCCGAGTAGAGTAGTCGTATTTTAATCGAGCGATAAGTAAGTTAAAGTTACGAAGCGATAATAGAAGGCTATAAAGTGTTAAGTACTGAGTTATTTAGTAGTCGAGTGTATTTGTGGAATAAATAATAGTGTTTTCGTATTAAATCGTTGCACTGGAATTTATGAACCCCGAGTTCGCAACAGTATATTAGAGTAAATTACCATCCACTTAAAATCAGAGGAAGGTAGGCACTAGGTTCAGTATTGGATGTGTCAACCAGGATGGATAAATTCCTCATAAAAACAGTAAGTCAGCCTACCTTAGTCTCTGTTTACAAATACCTCAGTCCCTCATTCGTTATGTTGGAGCCCTACGCTATACTGCTATCAAGCTGAGTCCATAAGCTACTGCCAAGTGTTCGAGGTGCAGTGAGGTAGGTGGTTCGGTTTCGATGAAGTGAATAATGAGTGAAGTGTACGGATGTAGAATGAATGAAGATGAGTGGAACTTGAAGTAAAGTTGAAGTGAAATTGAAGCTGAAGTTGAAGGTCTAAGAAAAATTAACTATAACCACCTTCGAGCATGTATGTTCTGAATGGTACGTACGAATAAGACTATTAATGATCTTTGATAGGTAATGAATGTATAAATATGTGACATATTAAATTAACTGGTACATACCTTGGATGGAGGATGGCCTTAATGTCCCTGAGGACTTCCACAAAACTCAAGTTTGTGTTTTTTCTGATTCTACCTTTTATTCATCATGAATATATTATATAACATCTGTAAATGCATTTTAGGATTTTATTTTTATCCAAAAAATATAAACAAAATACAATCCCAGGTTAGAAAACATAGGGACGGAGTTGAATATTTTAAAAACCGTTACACCCATCCTTGCATTCTTACCCAGAAAACAAAGGATAAGGAGACTTTCAAAGTCTGCTCTGGAGCCGTTAGTGTCGTCCCCGGACATTTGACTTTACCAAAGTCACAACTAAAAGAAAATATCGCATGAAGTAAATCACGACATGTTTAAAATAACAAATAAATTTTATTTGATATTTTAAATAATATATAGGCGGCTAGATGATCGGTTCTAATGAACGCGGGGTATTAAAAAGTGTTCTTAGTCCTCTGTCGTTGTGTCAGCCTATAGAGTGCAGACGCAAGAAGAAATTTATGGGAGTAGTTAAAAATGTATGTAAACCCTCCGATCATTATAAACTATCTTAGAGCGGTTGTGGCAAAAAATTGAAAGAGAAAAATTCACTAATGATGGATGCGGGGCCAGTGAGATAGTACTAGTCATTAATTATCTTTACGATTAATTTATTTAACTTTCAACTCTAAAACTTTCTCACGCGAACTTCCATTGTCCCTTGCACCAACGTTTGTCACAAAGAGACTTATGCGTTTCCTTTTCATATCTCTGAGAGCGTGCCTTGCATTTGTTTGTCTCATTGTTTCCCGAATTTCCAGTTTCAGCCTTCTTCGGTTGCGTTCAAATTCAACTCCTCTCCTGCCCACACCCGCAAAACAGTCCAATATTGGCATCCGACTTATTTTACTTACCGGAGCCCGTAATGAGCTTTGATAGATATCGGATTATAAAGCGTGCTCTTTTGTTCGCTTTTCTCGGGAGTATTATAGAAGCGCGCTCTTTGGAATGGGCCAATTAATGGCGGGGCAAAAACTGCAGGTACAAAAGCGTCCGGCGATTAATGGACGAGGCTTTAATAATTCATCAAGATCTGATAGTGGAACGAATAATGGTTAAGACAAAGTGCACCTTGGATAAATGGATGAAAAGGATTTGGGAGTATACCTGCGATTTCTTGATAGCTTCTGTTATTGTTTGGGAACTAAAGGGCAGCTGTTATTCAACGGCGATTAAGAGTTTGTGGAGAGGAAATACTGAGGCTGGTTATTGTGAAAGCGATGAGACTAAAGCCCGAGTTTTCCAACTTCTTAGTTGTAGTCGAAATCGTATTCTTAAATATCGTCCATAACAACCCATATAACAAGCGTTGCCCATTTTGTTCATATGGGATATAGTGTGTGAAAATTAAGACTACGATTACGACTCTGGTTACGACAACGTTTAATAAGATGGATAAATAAACCAGACCTAAATACAAACACATTGGGGAGGAAAGCAACACTGATAAATGACTTTTTGTTGTTGAGTTAGGTTGACTGCCTTCAGATATTGTGGAAATAGTTATAGTTATGTAAGTTTTCGAGACCAAAGCCTTGCCTACGGCTAAAAGGACGTCAAGGTGATGGTTCTGATATGTAGACGATATCTTTGTTATTTGGAGTCACGGCGAGGATGAACTTCAAAAATTCTTTTTACACCTTAACTCCATCGACCCGAAAATTAAATTTACTACCAAAAAAAAGTTGTTATTGTACCAAGAAAACTAAATGGAATTTCTGCGCAGGAAATCGACACATACTGATCGATATCGCAACCAGTAGGTCTCCTTTCAATGGGCAAACGAAATGTACGAAATGAACCGGTAGGTGATAAATATTTAGTTTGCGATTTTCCTCTTTTTCCCTAAATTTATTATTTTTTTTCCGACAAAAAAAAAACACAATAAATTTAGGAAAAAAGAGGAAAAAGAAATCGCAAACTAAATATTTATCACCTGCCGGTTCATTCCGTACATTTCGTTTGCCCATTGAAAGACCAAATTTCAACCGAGCTGTAGCTCAACCATCGCTAATGTGTGTGTTGTCGTTCTATATTGTGCTCGTTTGCTCGTTTTTCGTGAAACTGGAGATGTTTTATATTGTTAGTTATTCTTAACATGTAGTGGAATGTTGTTCCTAGTTGACAAACTTCGCATATTGAAAAAGGTAAGCTGGGTACCGCAGCTATTTGAGATGCACGATTTATGTTCTCTTGTCTGATTTTTATAACTCAATTTTAGTCATGTTCTTATGTCTGATTTTTTTTTTATAACTAAATTATCTGTGCTTATAGGCACTTGTAACTGTGTATTTGCTATATGTATGTAATTTTATTTTAGCCCTGAGGAAGTCTTCAATAAAGGTCGAAACGTTCTTCTTTCACAAATGTGAAGTAGTTATTTCTATCCTACACCCGTTATTTTCACTTCTATCGACCTTATTAAGAATAGTGGTTTTTGTTGCTTCCAGTTTTATTGTGAAAAGCAAAGATCATAAATAATAAAGCAGTCAAAATTTTTGTATTGTTCAGGGTCCCTTGTTTCTGGTTTCTGGTTCTTTTTTCAATAAACTAAGGACATCTCGACCAGCATTTCTTCTTCTCAGATATTTCTCCTGCCAAGTTTTTCTTTGAAATTTTCGCTTTCGTTTCTTTGATTAAAACCCTTTTAAGATAAAAAAAACATCCTAGAAAATAATAAACAAATATTATTAAGCCAATTGTGCGACAACATTAAAAAAAAAACTTAATTACAATAATTAATACAACAAATAATTGTTAGGAGTTTGTAGCCCGAAAACCGCGGGAAACCTCTTACCGGCGTTATGTCATATATTATGTCCAGATCTGGCAAAGTATCTTGTTATTTGGGCAATGTCATCTACGAAACCCTAGTAAAACGTGTCATATTAATGTCAATTCTTTATAGTTTTGGACCATTTTCTTGGCTAGTTAACTTTGTTTCAATTACAATTCAATCTATTGTCCCAGATCTTGTACAAGAAATATGCCAGTCTAAAGCGAGCTTAAATCGTCCATTTGATTGCCGCCTATTGCCCAACAGCTCATTATTAAATAAATGCAATGGAAGTGCATCATCTAAATCGTCATCCTCTTCTTCAGAGTCTGAATCCCCTAGAGCTTCCACATTGAGAATTTCTTCCATACTTTCTCCAATTACCCACTTTCTACTTGTATTACTATGAATACTATGATGTATTGTAGGTAATGCACACTTTATACCGTATACCAAACTTTTCTCTTGTAGTATGCAACTAAAAACAATTAATAAAAACACCCAATTATGTCTAACTACAGACAACAACAAACAGACGTTTTACGTCACCCACCCGGGTACGTACTTTTAGTCAAAAATGATAGTCGAGAAAACGATGCGCTAACGTGAAATAACTTGCGTTAACGTTTACACTTTGCGTTTACGTCCATGCTCACTTCATCTGTCTACTGACTAGGAAAGTTCGTTGGCAGCATTTGTGATCGAGTACAAAGGACATGTAGAATAATGGAACAATGATGTACCGAGACGGTACACCATTGTTCTAGAGATGCTATAGAGCCACTGGCAGAGACAAAAAGGGAATCTCTGGGATGGGTTCTTGGACATAGGGGCATCGAGGGGAACGAGCGTGCCGACGAGTCGGCCAAGCGTGGTTCCCAGACATGCTTTACTAGGACAGAGCCATGTCTAGGAGTAAGTAAAAGGTACGGCTCTCACACTCTGAATGAATGGGCATGGGAGACTACAAGGACAAACTGGACACAGTCAGGAATATGTAGGCAGACTAAAGAAATCTACCCTAACTCGGATAGATCCAAGGCCTCGTGGCTTCTTCGGAGAAGCCGGCAGTGCCTTGGGAGACCTTATAGGAATCCTGACTGGACACTGTAGGCTAAACAAGCACGTGCACTTCCTAGGAATGGCTGACAGTCCACTCTGCCCCCACTGTGAGGCAGGGGAAGAGTCGTCATACCATTTTCTGGGAGTGTGGCATAGACGGGCGCGACTGCGCCATAGGACACTTGGAGACGCTTTTCTTCATCGAGAGCAACTTTCGACTCTGAAATGGGACTGGATACTCTCCTTAATTAGAGGGATGAGTCGACTCGTGGAGGGAATGAGGGCCTTGGTGGAGTAGGGATGGGTGGACCGGGGGAGTGTGAAAAGGGCCTCTAAGGCTTAGTCGCAAGGCTTCGCCCCCCACCACATTATTTACTACTACTACAACTACTACTAGGGCTAAGAGAATTTGCGCACGGGCTGAATTGCAAGGAGAAATGAAGGATCTGTAAAGAGCCTTTTATTGGAACGGATGTAGCAAGTAGAGGTTCGATAAGCCAATTCGTCTAAGAAATGTGTATTAATATATTTGTACTCTAGTACAAAAGCCCAAAGGAAAAACTGTTTTTAAACCGACTAGCCCATTTCAACAGATCTTGAGATCGGCCAAGCACCAGAGAGATTCTTTATCAGCACTCGAAGTTTACAGGGTTTCGTGCATTCGGTGCTTAGTATAAATTGGCACCACAAAAGGCGGTTCTAACACGAGGATCACGGGACACAAAAGAAGTTTCAGGCGGGAACAAAGAAAGTCAGCAGTGGCAGAGCCCGCTCTCTTTGAAGGTCATGATATCTTTTTCAACTCTGAGAACTTTAAGCATAAAAATATTGTCACTTGAAGGAAGTAATCACGGTTCTAAATTCATACTGGAAGCGAGTTATATGTCATTCTTCTTGTGCGGCGAAACCCCGTTATGCCCGCACTGAAGCATTGAATGGTCGACGTCAACGCCTATGATAATAATGTGGTCCGCCGCAGTTGTAGGCGAAACCTGAGGAAGAAACTCCATTGGACCATAGTTTCAAAGACCGCACTTTAGAAAAAAATTAAAAGTTTACGAAAGTATTCTAAAAAAACCTGTATTTCGTGATGGTAATGACGGAGAAGATCCACCATCCAGGATACTGGTGGAAGACATCATAGATGGAGACGTCTCGAATTCTACAACGCGCAAAAACCCCAAAAAGCAATTTCACCTTTGCAGAAAGGAAAACTCTGAAAGCGTTGACTTGAACGTAGACAAGCATATTCTCATTTTACTAGCAGATAAAGGAAACGCCACGGTAGTAATAAATGTCAACATCGGATTGCGAAGGAAAAATCACGACACTATTAGACCCCTCCATCTACAAGAAGCTAACTCTTGATCCAACCGCCTGGATTCTGAGGGCCACCAACATTTTAAGCAAGGACGGGGCATCGGATTAAATAATTAAGCTTAAAAAATCGGAAGCCTTGTCACCAAGGCTGTAAGGTTTGCCAAAGATCCACAAACTGAACGTGCCACTGAGACCCACCGTCAGCACCACAGGAAGCCCGATCTACAAAATCCCGAAACACCTCACAAAACTGCTGCAACCTAAAATAGGAAATACTAACAGCTTTATAAAAGACCACTCTTTTCCTCGAAAAACTACATTCTTGACTCTTTCTCTAGGAGAAATTCTCGTTAGCTTCGATGTTGTTTTGCTCATCACGATGGTACCCATTAAGGAAGTCATGGATTATATTAACCAGGAATTTCCACAAGATATTGCCAAGTTGTTCCGACACTGCCTAACCACCACATATTTTCGATGGAAGGAAGATTTCTACGAAACAAACTGGTGGTGTAGCTATGGGCAGCCCCCTAGGTCCAGTAATAGCCAACTATTTTATGGAAATTTTCGAGACCAAGGCGTTGGCAACGGCAAATAAAAGGCCAAAGTGCTGGTTCCGAAACTTGGACGACATCTTTGTTAATTGGAACCGCGAGGGCAAACTTCAAAACTTCCTGTTACACCTCAACTCTTTCAACCCCGAAATTCAATTCACTATGGAGATAGAAAAGGAGGCCGAATGGGAAACTTGCGCACACCGTTTATAGGCACTGACCGATAACTCAATAACGGATCAAATCATCCTCCCAGACAGAAAAGGGGGAGTCATAAAGACTCTGTCTGTGAGAGCCAAGAGCATTTATGAGCCGGCTGAATTGGAATGGGAAATGAATCATCTGGATAGAGCATTTGGTTGGAATGGATACAGCAAGCACAAGTTCGGTAGGGCCTTCCGTCCAAAGAATGTAGAGCGCCAAGAAGGAACGACGGGAGAAATGAAGAAAAGTGCGGATGGACTAGTCTACCATACATCCACAAAGTAACTTCCAGAATCGGCAGCCGACTGGAAAAGCACAATGTTGAAACTGTCTTTAAACCCACTCGTACAATACAACGGAGCTTGAAATCGGCCAAAGATCGCAGAGACCCCTATCGGCACCTGGAGTTTACCGAGTTCCATGCTGCTGTGTCTCGGTATACATTGGCACCACAAAACGCAGTGTCAACACGAGGATTATAGAACACAAGGGGAATTGCAGGCTGAGACAAACACAAAAGTCAGCAGTAGCAGGGCAAGCTCTCTCCGAAGGTCACGATATCGTTTTTAACGAGGTGGATATCTTATCAGTCGCAGCGTTTCTATCCGAGACTAACGAGAGAAGCCATTGAGATATTTAAAGACAACAACAATTTCCACGGGAAGGAGGAAATCACGTTTCTAAATGCAGGCTAGAAGCGAGTTCTACGACACACTTCAAGAGCGTCGAAACCCCGCGCCACCACTACTCCCACCCCAGTTCTTCTACTGCAGCGCGACGGCGGGGGAATAAATACCACGGCGCTCACCACAGTCGAATCAGTCAACGTCGGGAAGCACGGGAAATCACTTCTTCCATTGTCCCATCGCCTTTGATAGTGTGTGCTGCAGCTGTAGACGAGACGCAAGGAAGAAATTCCATCGGACCACAGGTTCAAAGGCCGGAAAACACTTTGGATTGCATTTTGACCGCCCGTTAAAGCCTTCACAATCTTATAACAAGCTGATGCCTTACAAACTCCATTCATTCCGGAACCAGAATATATTCATCCAGCCCCTAGAATGTCGTCACTTCGCTTTCTATCCCGGTGCAGATTGTTTTATGCTTAATTGAAGTGTGGAAGCTTTACCAGAGCAAACTGGGAAAATCGAAGCCAAGCCAAAAGAAAGCCATTTCAACAGAAAAAAATGTAGTACCCCCAATGATTTCTCCTTCGTCGGGAGAGGTAAATGATGACTGCATAGGCATCCGCCTGAGTTACGGCGTGCGTGAAAGTAAATTTGGCGTGCGAGAAAGTAAATATTTAAATAATTACTGATTTATAATATAATTTAGACTTTATAGTCTGTCTATCTAAATAGGTGCATCTGCCTTACAGCCGTGCCAAACATTTTTATCTGTTTTAAGGAACTATTATGCTTACCTTTATTGATTTTTTATATAAAATATACCTATAATATACGTACTTTTATTCCAATGTCACCAGTTTATGCCTGAAAGATTAAGTCATGCCAACAATCACATCAAGTTTTTGTCATAACAACCAATTGAATGTTGATTAATTCAGCTGTCATACTGTTGACAAAGATAACGTTCTATCGTAAGGCTGTTTATCTGTTTCTTACTTGGGCTCGTAGAAAAAATATTGTTCCTAACTCGTGCGGAAAGTGTCTTTCCCGCACTCGTCAGCTGCCCGAACTCCGTTTCGCGTCGTTCGGGCATCGTGGCAGCGTGTGATACTTTCCCGCACTAGTTAGAAAAATAACTATATTGCTATTTCTAGACTACCGTAAACCGGGTATAGTCGAGCGACGGCGGCGCGGCGTGGGGATATTTGGCTTTTTATGCAAAAAATGAGTTATGTTTGTTTTCCTAGTAGGGAGGAGGGAGGAGGGAGAAATGACCTACTAAATCTTAATATATATTTTGAAGGGAAGTATGGTCACTGGTTGGGTAGTGAGTTTGGAATTTTTAAAGCGTTGACAATCGCTGCAGTCTTTTACAAAATCTTTAACCGAGGGATATAATTTTTACCAGAAATGATAGCTTTTTTCCACTACTAGTTTTAATACGGACCGTTAAAGGCCAGCAGAATGACTGTAAAATGGGTTTTCTCGTTTTGCCTATAAAACAATTGAACATAAGCGGTATATAATGATAACGTTATGGCCGATTATTTCCCTGGTAAATAAAGCTGTCAGTTGTCAGGCGCATTAGGCGCCGTGATATCGTCATACCGCGATTTTGTTTATCGGTTGCCACGGTAACGAAGCCTCCATATGGATTGAAGACGCGCCTGTTCTTAGTAATAAAATATGCGGAGCGCTATATTACTAATTTAGGCAATTTTCTGTTGTAGATTTATCGAGTTTAGTAGTGGAAAAAATCGTATATACACCGCGGTTGTGAACTACTTATGACCCTAGCGTCTTAGATCCCTCAGCGCTACGCGCTTCTAGATTTAAACTTGACGTTCGGGTCATAATAATGTACTTCACAACCTTGATTTATAATATACTATTAATGAATGTATCATAAATTCTATTTATTCTTGTTGCCCCCTAGTCGGCGGTGTAGTATTAGTTATTGTTGCGAAGTCGGGGTTCAATAATTCCAGTGTAGCGATTTACCACGAAAACTCTATTTATTTATCCCACAAATGCACACAAGTAGCATTCGCCTACTAAATAACTCACTACTTAACACTTTATAGCCTTATATTATAGTTTGGTTCTTCAGCTTACCTATAGCTCGATTAAATAAGACTACTCTAACGTCGGCGCTATTCACTTTTTATACAAAACCCGAACAGATAGAGTTCAATGGTATCGTGCTAGTCGATCCAGATGAACAACCTTCATCTTTGACCTGGGAGTCCGCTGGATCCTATACACCACGTAATTAATCTTCTTAATGATTGTATAAGGCCCTTTCCAATTTTAGGTAAGTTTGGGCGACTTCCCCACCTTTTGCCGCGGATTGTACAGCCACACCAAATCATCATCCTGGAAGCCGCTGGAGTTAGTCAGTAAGTAGGTCATATCCTGCTTTGGCTCGATCACTGGAGATCCGAAGTTTATTTGTTTATTGTTAAGCCTCTCCTTGAGCTCCACCACAAGATTCTCAGAGTTGAGCGAATTTTTTCTGGTGTTCCATACATCGAATCCGCAGGAAGTCTCATGCCCCTTCCAAACATCACTTTCGCCGGAGTATAACCAGTGGTTTCATGCATAGAGCTTCGATATGCCATCAACATGAGTTGGTCCCAATCACGCTGATGATCTGCCACCATTTTAGAAAGGTAATGTTCCATGGTCCGATTAAATCTCTCCACCATCCTGTGATGAACCGAAAATCAGTGACTTTAAAATGAGATATTTCCGTAAAATAATAAAATAATAAATATAGTAACGTAATAGGAACGCAAGATCAAACATTCATAAAGCATCTCTCGTCTAAATTTCCAAGAAACAGTACAATAAGCGAAAACGTATTAAATCCAGGAGTCAACGCACATGGCAATGACACGACCTTGCTCTAATAGAAAACATAAATATCATCTCCTTCTCTCTTACACGGTTTCCACCTGCTAATAATTAATAATCGAAGATTATTTGGTAGTGTTTAGTTAAAAAGCAGTATAAGAGCAAAGGCGATGTATCAAGGTCTATCTAAAAATAGAAGATAGCAGATCAGGCACGTGTGCGCGTAACTCCAGTTACAATGTGTTAGAACAGTAAGTACTTCCGAGAATTGAAAGAAAGAGTAACAAAGAGACCAATAAAAATGAAATTTGCTTGTATGATGCATGACCTAGAAATTGGGTCACAGGTGTTTGATGAGTAACCTCTGGTAGAAAGATTTCGTCAATTGTAGAGAAAGGAAATGCGCGAGTATAAAAGAAGAGCTTTGAGGTACGGAGAGACATTCTTCATTCATTCTTGATTCGAATTCACATTCGCATTCTAGTCTTAAGTCTTGATTCTTAATTCATATTCTTATTCAGATGTTGATTCTGATTCTTATTATTCGCGAAGCATAGTGTTAATTTAGCAGTCAACATGTAGTATTTCTGTCTTCCGTTGTTAAGTTGACCAGCAAGAAAGGATTGATTAGGTCAAGTACTTCATTTTCGTTGATGTTCCAAGATGGAACTTAGAGTAAAGGCTAGTCAAGATTTTAAGTTAAAAGCCTGTTTGTTATTGATAATGTGTCGTGTTTTTGTGCATGGTCAAGTCACACTATTATTTTGACAAATATTTTGAAACAGACTTTAGATTTGAATTGATAAACCGGGCGTAACGTTTATTCGCATGTAGTACGCGAGTGTATGTAATTTTATTGAATATTAATAGAAACTTAAATGAAATTTAACTTGAGTCTCTTTACTTGAAAAGGTTAGCAGTTGACATTGATATTGTAACATTTTGAATTTGGATTTAATGGCACTGCAAATTAAAAAGACGTGTATATTATAGATACTTAAATACAAAAGCCTCGGAGGAAAAACGCATTCAAGGCGCTTTTGCCTTGTAGTGGGATAAAGTTTGGTCTTTGGCAAGTAGCATTTAGGAGGTACGACCTAAAGGAATACTGTTAGGTGCATGATTCGACTGATGCCTTGTCTTATTCTTGGTGATATCTTTTGCTCCCTTTCTAAAATTCACTCAAAGATGGACGGTTTCAAGGGTTGAAATGTATGAAGGGCAGGTTAAACACCGGTACCGCGAACCCCCATAAGGTAAGTGACGTCGTGGCCGCAGAGGCTAAATAAATGAAATAGGGCGGCGCGAACGTTACAATCCCATCCGAATGTGGATGCAAAAGAGTTGTCCTGGTCTTGCAACCAACTGACTGACTACTGCCTTGCCATCCGGACTCTTCCACGCTATCTTCAGTAATCCATTTTCTATTCTAAGAGAGTGCCACTGGTCTCTTGCCGTCAGTCTTTGCAAAGAGTATGGGTCCAATATCTGGATCTTTCATTTGTTCCCGCACGCTTTTTTGTCTTCGGGAGCAATTTTTACTTGGCAGTATCCACTTTTTAAATCTAGAATGGAAATCCACTTTGATCCCGATAAAGTTGCTAAGGTGTCATATATACGTGGCAATGGGTAGCTGTCTTTCTTGGTCACATCCTTAAGTTTTCTGTAGTCAACACAGAACCGCGTTGAACCATCTTTCTTCTTAACAAGAACCACAGACGACGACCATGGACCAGGTGATTCTTCTATGACGCCCTCCTTTAACATTTCATTCAGCCAACTGTTAACTTGTGTGTTGTTTAGCCAGATGGACCCTTCGTGAGTGTTGTTGTATTCACTGGGCATCTCCTGCGTTGATCTTATGGACAACTAGATCAGTGTGATTGTCGTTGCTCTTGAAGTTAAACATATCAGATTCATCCATAGCAAATTTTATGGCAGACTGAAGTTGTTCCTTTGACAGGTGACTCCAATGTCGTTTGAAAGCATCAATAATTTCTGGGAAAGCTTGGTTAGAAGATCATTTTCAGAAGTCACTGTGATAATTTGTTCTGAATTTGGAGGAATTTTCACATCTTCCACCACCAGTAGACGGACACTAGTTTCCACATTTCCATTTAATGCCGTAAATCCATTAACCAATTAAATCCGTTAATGCAAACTCCTCATATTCCAGAATATTCCGTTTATGATCATAGGAAAATCCATGTTTCCTAATGAGATCCATTCCCAAAATAAACTCGTCTTTGATCTTGGCAACCAACACATTATGCCGAACTTCAGGTCTTTCTCCAATAATGATGGTGAAATCGGCTTCTCCGTCTATAGGGCAAGACTCTCCAGTGACTGATTTTAACATAATAGGGTTGGACAATGGTCGTATGGTATATCCGATAAGTTTATCTGGCCTTAAAATGGTCACATCTGCTCCTGTATCGATGGTAATCTGGATGTTCTGTAACTTAATGCGTCCGGCCACTGTAAGACTTTTGCCGCCCAAATTATTGAATATAAAGATCCTGTGGTCTTAAAAGACCAGTTAATTGCCCCCTTGCATTGACCGGAATTAGTTTTCCTGACGTGAAGGTGTATATACGATTTTTTCCAACCGCGGTGTATATACTATTTTTTCCACTACTAGACTCAATAAATCTACAACAGAATATTGCGCAAATTAGTAAGATAGCGCTCCGCATATTTTATTACTAAGAACAGGCGCGTCTTCAATCAACGCCACCTAGACAATATAAGGCCTGGAAGCGATCGAGCGGGAGAGCGGTGACGTCATCATATGTGGTACGAAAATTCGACGACCGATTCATCGCTCAAAACCCGAATGTTTTGGAAAGCTTTTTGGGTGAATACTTTGGTAATTGGGGTTTAGATTTTAGATGGACAAAAATAAAACCATTAGTAATATATTATATAAACAATGCAAACGTCACAATTACGCAAATACACAATTTAACTATACCAGGGTACACTTAAATTAATATAATACTTAATACTGTATATTATTATAGTGTAGTGGTTTACTAACAATAATTTTTAATACTTCTGAAGAATAAGTATACTATTTTCGCTTTTTTGCCTGAATTTGTTATATACAGGGGATTCTGAAATTAGCGTGCAATAATGTAACAGCTTAGGTATTTTAGAATAAAAAAGATGAAAAGTTTATATATAAAGACAGGTTTTCAAACGTTTCGTTACAGAGATAGATGGTATAACTTTTTAAATTAAATTCTTTTTTTCCACATAGATTGCTTGTTCAGTTTCGAAGATAATCACTTCAAAATTGAAATGTGATAACTCGAAACATTATGCTCTACATAGATACTTACCATCTGATTTTCAAAGGTGCCTGGTTTGGTAGTAGGGATTTAGATGGAAAAAATAGAAACATTTGATCATTTTAAAACATATTATAATATTAAATAAAAAAAAAATAAATTAAATATACATGTGACAAAATATACCTCAGAAAACACTATTTGGTTCATTGCACACACTACCTGCACACTTTGTCTTATACTAGAGGAATTCCTTTTTTTGCAAACAGGAATTGGTTGATTTGATTCTCGATTTGATTACAACTAGGCCTAGGAAACCAATATAATAATCTTTGATGGATTTGGATAACATATTTGTAGCAAACTATAGCACAAACCCGACACAACAAAATATTTAAAAAAAAGTCCTACCTGGAATTAATCATGAGGCATCTAATAGTAACAATAGAGCTTCTAAGGACTGGCCAGTTCTTTCACATGTAAGTATGTTACTGTTGCGATCTCAGGGTTCAATAATTCCAGTGTAACGATTTAACACGAAAATACTATTTATTTACTCCACAAATACACACAGGTACAATTCGACGAGTAAATGACTCACTACTTAACAGTTTATAGCCTTCTATTATCGCTTCGTACTTTAGCTTACTTATAGCTCGCTTAAAATAAGACTACTCGTAATCGCGCGCGCTATTCTCCTTTTATACACAATCCTAAAATTACAGAAAAACCTAGAAAGTTCTTGATAAGAATTCTTGAATAATCTCACATAAAAAAAGGTTGTAAACAACTGCCTTCTAGATAAACAGAGCAATAAATCACTCGTGTCAGCCATGACGCAGCGCGGATAGGTCGCGAAGCTCCACCAACCAACGCGTTGCCTCACCTCCGATGCGGCGTCGCTGCGAATCGTAACATTACTTTCCTCTGAATTGCATGTGAAAGAAAATGTAACTCGCATACCTAAAATAAAAAACCCAATAAATTCTGGTGATTTTTTGAATATGAGAGGTTTTTTCGGAATATGTTCCTATACTTATGTTTATGTAGTGTTGTATGACGTTAGGTTAGGTAGACTTACCCTGCTATGTTTAATCCGTATATGTTACCCTGCTATATTTATTTATTTATGGTATAAAATTATCCCTTCTAATACCTAATACTGTGAATCCACTTTTCTTTTAAAATAACATCTTCTGGAAATCTAAACACTGAATTTCGCGAACCAGCCTTGTTATTACTTTTGCATCTCTCTACACAGCAACCGTGAGGCATGGCAATGATTTGCTAACTTTTGAAACTTCAAATCCGAGCTAATTCAGCTAATACTAAGATACACGTTTCTAGAAAAGTCACAGAACTGTTAATTATACAAATCTAGGCAAAAAACAACTTGAATATGCAAGAAAAAATGCAAAACTAGGAGCAAAATACTACTAAAGTCCTTATGGAACCGCTGATCCGTCGTACCACCCTGGCGGCCATTAAAATATCGCTTCCAAGCCTTATGTCTAGGTGGCATTGCTTCAATCCATATGGAAGCTTCCGAAGCCGTGGCAACCGATAAACAAAATCGCCGTATGACGATATCACGGCGCCTAATGCTCCTGACAACTGACAGTTTTGTTTACCAGAAAAATAATCGGCTATAACGTTGTCATTATAGACCGCTTATGTTCAATTGTTTTATAAGCAAAACAAGAAAACCTACTTTACAGTCATTTAGCTGGCCTTTAACGGTCCGTATTAAAGCTAGTAGTGGAAATAACATTTTATGCTCCGATTGTCTGTTGGAGGAGTTCTTCCCAACAGGGCTTGCATATTGACTGCGATATTCTTCACCGCTTTATGTAAACTTGCCATAGACGTCATCGCAAGTTGCCATTCTTACACGTGGAGAAGAACTAGATGACACTCGTAACGCCTCGAATTCCAGGGCCCGAACTAATGCCTCCCTGATATTCCTGGGCCTGACTAGACGTAAGAGGTATCTCATGTCACTATCGCGAACTCCCTCAATGAACCTTTCGGCGGCAAATTTCGTTTGAAAACATTCAGGGGCTGATAAGTATGCCAGGTGAATTAGTCTATTTACTAATTTTCTTTAAAACGCATGTTTTATAAAATGAAATTAACAATTATTAATCAGATGGTTTACATTAATTTAAATCGTCCTGGCAACCATGGACCTAAAAATTATAACCCCTAAAGTCATAAATATAACCTAAAATATATGACAATGCCTGTCATAATATACAGGGGGCAAAAATGTCAAATTTACATGACCTACTGCGCATGTAAAGTTATAGTGTACGGACTATATATCCATAGTACAGCTAGTTTTGTATCGTGTAAATTATCTGTGACATACCTACATCGATTCAGACACTCATTCCGTATTCACATTTCAAGAGAAAGAGTCACACACCAAGCATTAGTTTTGATCTTTTGTCATTATTCGATGTCCACTATGAGCTCTCTTTGTTCATGTGACCAGTTTGAATAACACACACTCATGATAAACGCAGAGGTAACGAGAATTGTATACCACATTCCATTATTTATTGCATCTTACATTGCCATGGAATTTACCCTGTATAACATCGATGGCAATTGTCGTTTACTTGTCGTCAAAACAGATACGGTAAATACAGAATTGGAAGGTGATAACTAAAATCGACAATTTGAAAGCTGGCCAATAAGACTGCTTGACGTGTTTTTTTTTAACCAATACAGTCAAATTAATTACTAACTGGTATTTTTGGTCGCAACTGTATCCAATAAGCTTTAAGATTTAGTCAAATTGAAGTTGCGTCGTTGTCAATTTTCAATACGTGTATCAACATTTTAAGTCGATTAAAGAGTAAAAGAATTCCAATATGCCGAAAATAATCGACAAGAAAATTAATTTGATTATGTATAAAAAAGAGCTTTCCAAAAAAAGATTTGCAATATTTAAGTACGCATACAAGTATAAATTTTTGTTGTATTGGCTGTAGGAGCTATTTGAGGACTGGAAATACTACTAAATGTCTTAATTCATAAGCTGTTAATAATGGTTTAAGTATAAAAGTATTATGTACTATAGTTAATTGCTTTGTGTAGTTTTACTTAATATAGGATATAGAAATGCAACAATAACAATTTTTTTAGCCAGGATATGTAAAGCAAAATAACCTAGGTAGATACCAGCACCCCCGACAGACAAAAACGTCACACGACAGTACTACAGTTCACATGTCAGTTAATTCCGCTCCTCGGACCTCGCACATATTCACCTTCGAGTTGCCACCTATTGAAGGGCTGAACGTCAGGCTTGAGGCCTTGAGACGCAAACCTTACAAAACATTACAAAAAGTGCGCCAGGCGAAAAGGAAGATCATAGAAGAAGACATGAAGAATGAGTGATAGTAGAATAGACAGAAATACTGGAACAGAATATACAGTTTAGTTCATATATCCATAGTACAGCTAGTTTTGTATCGTGTAAACTATCTGTCTCTGAAACGTCCGTCTTTTGAATCTTCGAGAAGTCGAATTTTGAATCTTTCCTTCATAATGAAGATAAAATATTATGGCACGGTAAAACCTCGTCGAGAAGGTCAGAATAATTAATTATCTAGAAGATGGACCGTCCATAAGAGAAGTTGCGCACTTAACGGTTAGAAATAAATGCACAATCCTCAAAGTTAAGAGAAAATGGGAAACTACCGGGACATTGGAGAACAACAAACTCGCTAGACCTAGGTGCACTACTCAAGCTGATGATGAGGCTTTTATTGGATATTTGGGAGGCAATCCATTTGATGTCGTTTGTAACGCAATCAATAACACCAATTTTCCAGGATCCAAGTAACAGCTGTTCGAAAAGTTCAGGAATCTCATTTGAAGAACCAAGTAGCTGCAAAAAAGATTAGTCTAAATGAAGAGCGAAAAGAGGAAAGAATCATTTTTGCCCTTAAGAATAAGCTGAGAGAGAATTGGGGTATAGTAGTGTTTACAGATGAAAAAACATTCCAGTCGACATGCAATCGCCATATTCGTGTCTACCAACCCTATGGAACTCGATTTGATGAATAATACGTTAATAATGCTGAGAAATATGAACGTTTTTCTGTGAATGTGTAGGCGTGGATCAGCTATGCAGGCCTGGGAGTATTTTATTTTATAGAGGATAGATTTACAGCGCCAAACTACCGAGATATTTTAGAAAATATAATGCTTCCCAGTGTGGAACAACACTTTCCCAATAAGGATTATATATATCAATAAGATAATTGCCCTGTCCATACCGCGAGAATAATTAGCGAATGGTTTAATCGTAATCACATCGAGGTGCTATTGTGGCCTTCCAGCAGTCCTGACCTGATATTAATTTTATTAAATATGTTTGGGGATTAATAACAAAAAAAAATATGTTGGCAACTTTAGGCCCAATAACTGGGCCGAACTCGTAAATTTCCAGGAAGAAGTTTTAGAGCAACTATCTGAAGTTCCTCATTTAACGGCGAATCTATATAAACCTATACACCTCGCAAGCTGCAAGAGCTTCTTCAACGAGATGAGGCAATGACGAAATATTAGCACGCATTGCTGCATTTGGATACAGAGTGTATTGCATTATCCTTCTGTTCTTCATAAAATATAAGGTAGTTCAAGGTTGAAGTTAATTATAGTCTTAATTACTAAATAAACTAGGTACTCGTTGATTCTTATTATTTATTTCATTTAACACTTCTCTGAAATATATTACGAGTTATAATACAACATCGGGAAGCATTGCGGTACTAGTTTTTTATGAATATCTAGAAATTAGCGGCAGATTTACACTGCTAAAATTTTGTACTACTTTTTTATGAACACAACTGTACAATGTAAGCGAAATTCTTTATATATTTATTATAATCTGTAGTGTTCATCTAAATCAAAATACTTATTTATGGTTTTATCTTATTGTAATTTTATCATATCAGTTAACCTCATTTTAGTCACGTGTGATATGAATTAGCAATTTTAGGGTCCTGAGGATGACATAGAGGTCGAAACGTCGACCATATATACAGAAGATAATTCTAATGTTGACCAACTCCAACAAACCCTTCACCACTTATAATAATAAAATGCTGTACGGATTCCATAATTTATAAAGTATTTATTAAATAAATTAAATTTAACACAAATAACGCATTTAAACTGATTAAAAATTACACGAAATACAATTAAATACACAATTTTTCTAGTAATAAAAGAGGTTGCCTTGCGATAATTTGTAGGTTGGAGTTCTTGATGTTGTATTTCATCTAGTCGTAAGAGTATCTTCTTTATATTCCTCTCCAATGGTTTCGTCTTGCTGAAAGCCCAGTTAGCTGAAATATTTGCCAAATCAGGAACTATGTTGGGGACTTGAGTTTCTCATCACAGATATACATAAATTTTAGCTATAGGTTTTTGATTTTTTAAGGTGTATTTCGGTTTTTGTCGGATACAAATTCCTCCGAATTGCTTAGTTGAGTTTAATGAAGACATTCGAACATGGGAAATAAATCCTGACATAATCGCCTTTGAAAATGTTGGCGTTGTTGGAAAATTGATGTATATTTATCGGATATTCTGCTTTAGCCATCTGTGTATTTCTCTGCACTACAATCATGTATTGACGTGGATTTTAGTAGCAATTGGAATTTTATTGCCTAAGAAGTTCCAACTATCCTTATCGTAGTGATTTACTCAAAATCTCATCAGTACTAACTCTTAATGTCAAATTCGTTGTTAGTGCAAAATGCAAAACTAATAATTTCAAATGTAACTCTACAATAGCGTTTTGTAAACTTTTCTTGTCAACTTTTCAAAAAAAGGAGATAAAAGTCTTGTTTGATGTAGCATACAAGTAAAAAAATCCCCAGCCTAACAAGTTTTCAAAAACGACTTCGTGCAGCAGAAAAACAAGTGCACGAACGACTTTAATGAAATCGCGTGCCGCCACAATGCAAACGATATTGCGATTTATCAAACAAAACGTTCCGTCGTATTAGGGACAAGCCCTAAAGGGCTTCGCTATTGCTGTAATTAACCAGTTAAAAGGAAAAAAAGGGCAGGCAAAATATAATATTAGCTGAACTCATCGCATATATCAGGACTGTCATGCAATCAAGTTGTATTCACACACCAATTAATTTTTTGTGTTGTGTCATAGCAAATTCGGGTTAAGAAAAATGTGACATATTTATTATCTACACGGTCTCCTGTGACTATAGAATAGGGACACCGAAAAGTGGGTATAGTACATGTGGAAATGAAACAAATTACCCCAAGTGAAGTTCGATCTTAATTATATGATGTCGCCAACAATTCGATTCTGAGTGATATTGCTTGAACGTCACCATAGTTACCAGGAACTGTTTAGAAGGTGGCAAACAAGATGGGAACAATATGAGGGATGGTCTAGGTACTTTTAGTTCACACTGTATCATTTAGGACACTTTTACGGTGTGATTTTAGTCTGGTAATAGTTATTTACAGGTTCATAAATACAGTTTTACAGTAAGAGTAAGATGTTTCTGGACAAGGCGATAGCCGCGTCTGAAATTTCGAAACGATTACTGTAACACGTTACCGGACGTATGATGTACAACATTTTATTTCATACTTATTAAAAACAGGAAAAAATTAATTTTATGCGCGGCGAATATATTTTTGAGAAATCCGGTATAGTTTCATTACGGTACCCTGTACCGGTACCTCTACCGGTACCGGTAATGGATTTATTGAATACCGGCACAGGATGTACCGGTACTCAATTCTGTAAAATTTCTTTACGATATCCAATCCTGTAAAAAGCTATTTACCGGACTAAAGTCAAGTACGTAAAAGTGTCCTAAATGATACAGTATGAAGTAATAGTATATTACATAACGAGCGTAGAAAGTAGCTCTTAACACACAAGCGTGAAATATTGATTAACGCAACTTTCGTAAATAAATGTACGTTATTCGGTGCTTCTCGTATAAACTTTTGAATTTCTTCTGTTGTCAAAGTTTTTGACTTCTTAGGAACGTATTCGTCGGTTTTCCGCTTTAATAATGCATTCAGCTTTACATACTTTGTCAAATTCATATCGTGATGCACGTTAAGCGTGGACCTAAGCATACCGTAGTGGGTCCAAAAGCTTCCTAGTTTTACTATTTGCGAAAGTTCGTCCATATATATAGCGTGGTCTCTTTGGCTGCTTTGAGTATACTTGGTGGAGTCTTTTCAAAAGCTTCTTCGTCGTCTGAACTACTTAGGGCGACTTTTAGAAGTTCAAGTAAAACTTCAGATTAAAGATAAAACACCAGACTTGATGTACATTGCATTGTTTACCTGAGAGACAAACAATGCAATGTAGGTTATATCTCGAGTTTTATCTTCAATCTGAAGTTTTACTTGAACTTGTATTTGGATTATCCATCATCTTTTTATAAACTGCAGCTTTCAATCAGTAAAATCAAAGAATTTTGACTGGAAAAGTTTAACAATTTGAACTTGACATTAAGGATTGCAAAATGCCGGAAACAAAAGAACAATCGTCTCTGTGTCGCCCGCAGTTGGCAGTAATAGATTAACAATTATTTTACTGTCTTGGGGTCTGGTATTATTTGTTGTTTGAAGTAGATGCGACGACGAGTTAAGGTAGGAACATATTTTGCCTAATTGACTAAAGCACATATTATATTTATCATCAAAATAATGAAGTTACATGTTTACTTCTTCACCTGGCATGTTATGGAATGTCCTGTGTGTTGATTGATCGAAAACTAGCATGTTAAGGATCTTAACGAACAGGTAAAAGATATTTCTAAGTTTCGAAGTCTCTTAGAAGAGGCGTTATGGGCATTTTCATAAGTGGTTGTGGGAAAATAGATATTTATTTTATTAGGAGTATAAGTTATACTTTATGTGACGAAGTGTGAAAGTTTAAACGCCGAGCGTAGCGAGGCGAATTAAATTCACACGAGTCACACGAATAAAATACAATATTTTATTTTCAAACAATTAATACATCTAGTACAGGAAATGTAGCTGCTAATTCCACTCAATCGCATTAAAAAAAACAACACCGTCTAATTTTAGTTTGGTTTGTATTCATAACTAACGTGTAACACCAGCTGACATTGATGTATCTAAAGTAAATTTGATGACAAGATATGTTTGTCAGGTTTACGTTTTTGTAAAGGTGTTTTAAATTAAGTTCGAAGCCGATTAAATAGCAATATGTCAGATATAGAAGAAACAAGTTTACCAACTACGCCACCGAGAGTGGCTGCAGTGGCGAAATCAGCAGTCTATTTTTCATATTTTTCCTTGAGCGGCGTATAAGTGTTATACGCCGCCGGATTATAACACTTATACGCCGCTCAAAACAGGCGTCAAAAAAGCGACACTTATACCTTCATAAAACTGTCACTAAAGTTGTGGTTATATGACGTTTGAAAATAAAATATTTTTACAGGACTGGATACCGTAAAGAAATTTTACAATACGTAATGAAATTTCATTACAGTACAGTATACCATAATAAAACTATACTGGATTACTCAAAAATATATTCGCCTCGAATAAAATGAATCTTTTCCTGTTTTTAATAAGTATGAAGTAAAATGTTGTACGCCCGGTTATACGTTATATGTCCGGTAATGTGTTACAGTACTAGTTACGAAATTCCAGACTTGGCTAGCGCTTCGTCAACAAACATCTTACTCCTAGTGAAAAATTATATTTACCGGACTTATAAAGTAAAAAACTACTACAGTATTATACAGGGTGGGGGGGATTGTTGGGGAGGGGGGGTGGTGTTGGGGGGGGGGGGTGTTCTTGAGGTGTGGTCCTTAGGTGATGGGAAACAAAAAAACACAGTGTTTTTTATTTTCCTCAAACTTCTAATGGTTCTAGACGTTTCGATGCCTTATTGCATCTTCATCAGTAGACTGCAAAACATTTAAGCTATGAGTGCCATGGTCCATGAGACCAAGAGGTAGATACGATGTAACGTCGAAATCACCTAAAACATGACGTCGTAGTGACGTCAAAATGACGGGCCTAAATCACAGCCCACTGACGTCTCCTTACTGACGTGAAACTGTCGTCAGCTTCGTGACGTGATAGTAAGCTTTAGTTTACTGACGTCAGTGTTACGTCAGGGATCTTTTTCACTATAAAAAATCATAGTTGCATTCTAGAATTTTAACTTTATTATTTTGATTTATACATCAAAAATTTATGAACGAGTAACTTGACAAGATGGACGTCTGTCAACAACTTGGTCAACACATAACGTCAGAAGCAATCGCCACAAAAAGCGGCAAATCGGCAAATCTCCATCACTTTGCCTTCCTCTCGAACATAATTTATGAGAGAAACCTTTTGCTTTATAAATGTTTTAATTGTTATTAGTAAATTATTAATATTTTATAAATATGAAATAAATGACTTAATAATGACGTCTTATTCACGTCAGTTCTATGACGTGAGTTGATGACGTCTTTAGTGACGTCACATTGACGTCATTATGTAGGCTTCAGTCTCAATTGACCAACGCGACTATAAACTGACGTCATTTCGACGTCAGGGTGCTACTGGGGTAGAAGCTTACATTTATATTGTAGCGTAGAAATATTTATACTTAATATTAAAATTAAAAATATGCAATCTACATTATCAAAAGGGGAAAAAGCAAAAGGAAAAAGGGGGACGGCTTACCACAAAACACTCATATGGGAGACGTGGCTGATGGACTCCATTCTTTCTTGTGATGTTCTATCTACCGCTTAGTCTCACTGACCGTGTCACTCATAGCTTAAATTTTTTGCAGTCTACTGATGAAGACATCAAAAGAAAGGAAGGAAAGTCCATCAGCCACGTCTCCCATGTGAGAGTGTTTTGTGATAAGCCGTCCCTTTTTTCCCCCTTTTTGATAATGTAGATTACATATTTTTAATTTTAATATTAGGTATAAATATTTCTACGGTACAATATAAATGTAAGCCTCTATCTAAAGTCTTAATTTTACAACTTGGGCGTGAAGTCAAAAGTTATGAAAATCACGTATGTCGCAGAGTTTAACATCCATATTATCATAACATAACCAACTTCAGACGAAAGTTGCCAAATATAAGGTCGCAAACACAATCAACTAAACTTTTTAAACCTTTTTTCTCTTTGATTTACAAAAGTAGCGTTTAAGATAGGTGTACGAACTTTAGAATAAGTAAGATTCTATTAGAATTATATATGAAAAGTATATAATTTGTTTGAATTTCGTCATAAAGGCCGGAGAGGTAAGCAGCGTTATCCATAATAATGAAAGATCTTGGAGGTAAGTTTGGAACTAATTGGGATTTAAACCATTTTTATAAATTGACTCTGTTCATGGAATCATGGTAACCACCCTTCTTGGAACCACTTTTAAAAATCAAACTCGTCCCTTTAATAAAGCTGTGTTCATTGCCGGCGTTCACCACTATAAAACGACATCCTAAATATAATTTTTTTTTCTACAAACGTCAAATAATGACGCATTTTACGCTTTCATTTGACAAACGAAAACCTAGCCTTTTTTGAGGATCAGAATGTGAGTGTACTTTTCCGCGCGTTGCCCAGGACAGCAAGCGAAAAAGATTTTTTCGCTTGCTGTCAATAGCAACTACCACCACTCAACCAATTATTAAAAACGTCATTGTCACTTTGATTTAAATTTTCAGATTGTGTTTTCAGTTATGCTCAGTTGTGATTCACATTATTTGAAATTGATCGTTTGAAGAAAAAACGTTGTATGCATTACGAGCACAAAGTAACTTTTTTGCTCTCGAGTGATTGCCGCTCTCCGCTTCGCGTCGCGCGGCAAACTTCACTCTCCGAGCAAAAAAGTTGTACTTTTCGCTCTTAATACATAAATAACTATTTAGATATTAGTATATACAGAGAATGAAATACTAGCCACAAACATCACAAAACTTTTTGAAGCATGTTGCTAATGTATCTACCATCCTGCCAACTTTTCCCGAAGCTTCCCCTGCTAAAAATCCACGTTTCATCTATAAACACTGGGGAAAATTGGTCAGACGCCGAAGATTTTTGATTTTTAATGTATTCTCGCAGAAATAGCATTCTTTTAAATTGAATATCGGGCGATTCCATTAGGTATTTTCGGTTGTTAGATTTTTTCCATTTAAACCCTATACTATGACACCGCTGAGTAATAGCTGCAATAGAACAAGTGAAAAATCCACTTAGTTTTTCAAGGAGTTGTCTTTGAAGGTTTGCAATGGTTACATATTCATTTCTTGCAAACATACGGTAAATAATTTCTCGAAGTTTGTTCTTCGTAAAATCGGTTATTTTGGTTTTATCTACTTTTTGCTTCATAGACTCGTTAGCCAAATAGTCCCTGTCCATCTCAACACCACGTTTTTTCATTCATTTCAACGTAGTTTTCCCAATTTTCAACGCCTTTGAGGGTCTTTGTCACACGTTGACACAATCGATTGGAACACCATTTGTTACTTGAATATTCTTCATCTCAAAGAAGGCCAAAACATTTAGAATTAATAGCTGCGCTTGCTAATTGTAACGATGTAGAGGCATATTGACAATATGGTTTTCAAAGTTATTGAGTGAAAATTTTTGACAAATATATTTGACATATTCTGCCTTTTGATAATATTCGACCAGGTAAAAGGTACAGAACGTTATTTGAGACCTGTTTTTAATTACTTTATTTTTTGTTTCATCCATTTTACATATGATAAACAAAGCAAGAAAAAAAAGTTGAAGGGTCCAAGTTGTAAAATTAAGACTTTACCTTTTGGTCTCACGGACCGTGTCACTCATAACTTAAATGTTTTGCAGTCTACTGATGAAGATGCCATAGGGCATCGAAACGTCTAGAAAAATTAGAAGTTGGAGGAAAAGGAAAAACACTGTGTTTTTTTTCATCACCTAAGGATCACACCCCAAGAACGCTCCCCGTATACAGTGTGTCCCAAATTCGAGGCTCTACATTGGGATCTCGGAAACTGTAATGGCTACAGCAAAGGTTAAATGGGGAATGTTTTGGGGAATCTAGTGCTGCTTTCAGATCCGGCTTTAAATTAGATACCGGACACTTGGTTTCTGAGATATTTCAAAAAACATATAAATTTCGGATTTCGTTTTTTTCTTATAAATACGAAGTGGTTTATTTGACGAATGTCGAAGTATGACATTATTAGGACACGCTTTTGAGACAATCAATATGGCGTATATCAAAACTCGCTATCATCTTTTGTTTTTTCGGAACGCACTACAACTTTGGTTTTTCTTATGGCGGCCATAATGGATTTTTCGATTTTCAGAACTAGCAAAAAATTTTCATTACATTGATATCCCGCAAGTATATAAAACTAGGAAATTACGATAAAAAAAGAACTTTTTTTAAATTTGAACAGTTGGCCATGACTTTGACGTAAAGTGACATCGCGTCATTTGCATTTTTGTTTAAACAATTATAGGTACTGTATACTACATTTATCAAAATCGTTTTAAATTCGATTCCTCTTAGATTGTCAGTTAGATTTCTTGTGAGAACTTCCTTTAAGACTTCAAAATACATAATGGCTTATTCCAATGAAGAAAAGTTTGAAATGTTAACGCTGTATTTGCAGTTACACAGAAATGCCGATGCTGCAGCAGCTAGATATTTGGAGATACACCCAGAACGACGACAGCCCCATAAAACATATTTTCGAAGAATTGTTATCAATCTTTTTACTTGTGGAGCATTTGACCATCCTAGAGGAAAGTACAATATTGCAAATCACAACTGCGACCGAAATATTTTACAAGCTGTCAACAGAAATCTCAGAACATCTGTCAGAACCATAGAGCGTAACATAAGCATACCAAAATCCACTGTACAACGTGTACTAAAGAAAAACAGATTACATTCTTACAAACCTACAATTGTTCAGGGGCTCATAGAAACTGATTCTCCAAGAAGAATGCGTTTTTCAGAATGGTATACAAATAAATGTATTGCAAATTCAGAATTTTCGAACAACGTGTTGTGGTCTGACGAAAGTAGGTTACTAACTGTGGGGTGTTTAATAAACATAACAGGCACCATTGGGCCATAGAAACTCCCTTTGAAGTCGAGGAAAAGTGATTTCAAACCCGATTTGGATTTAATGTATGGTGTGGAGCCATTGGTAATTTTAATTGTCTACTTTTTCCCTTTTAGACCTTATACACTCACAGACAAAATACTTAATATTTTATTTTAAGCCGCTATTTTTATTTTATTTTCTTCTTTTAACACTAGTATCATAATCAATGATGCCTTTGCCCTAGGGGTCTTATACTAAAATTACTATAGTTCAAGTGATTTAGCAATAAAAAATATAAAGTTTTAAAAAAAATTAAATAAAAATTGTGACTTAAAGACGGTTAAAATATGCAATATCTGGGTGTATTTAACGTATGTATCATAATAAATGATGCCTTTGCCCTAGGTGTCTTATACGCAAATTACTATAGTTCAAGTGAATTAGCAATCAAAAACATAAAGTGTTAAAAAAATAAAGTAAAAATTGCGACTTAAAATAAAATATGCAATTTGTGGGTGTATTTAAAATAATATGTGCGCTTTGTGTCCTTTTCAATACGATGGAACTGCAGATAGCGGGTGTAGGACAATTAAACAGCTACTTCACAGTTGCGAATGCGCCAACGTTTCGATCTTTATTTAGATCTTCTTCAGGGCTAAAAGATATGGTAAATGAACATTCTATAAAAACACTCAATGCATGAACAAAATCATTAAAAGACATCGATCAAAAATACACATAAGTACATCGATAAAAATGCATAAAAGTACATATTTACCAATTAAAAAATTAAAAAAACAAATTTAACAGCTAACAAATACACTTAACTTTCTACAATAAAGACATAAACCGTGCATCTGTACGTGCCTATTTTCTCAAAGTGATAGAGGGTATACTCTGATAAATAGTGGATTTGCTTACCTTAATTCGGTTTGAGAAGCATGTCACCTAAGCTACATGTATGTCTTTTACCGGACATAACATTAAAACAATGATTAATCCACAAACAGGCAACGACCACACGAGTTCAGGACAAAACGAAACATCAACCGCCAGGGACAGAATAAACGATGGAAAGATATTAGTTCTCCTATCACCAGTGGGCGGAATACTATTATGGTTTTTTTATATAAAACTAAATATTTGCTTTCTCCTTTTTTTTTATATATATATATTATATTAAATCTATTGTAATTATACTGATGTTGGGAATGATAGACTTCTTTATTTTTTCTTGATGTGATGCAACAAGTTACAATAGATTACATTTAAGTTTTGGATGTCCGTTCTGTCATTAATAGTGTCGTTAATGTAAATGTGCACCATCTCACTAATACCCCGTTTGTAATAATTATTTTCGTGGTCCAATATGTCAACATTCTCAAAATCGAAGGAATGGTCCTCCGTAAAGTGGTGTTGGGCTAAGGCCGTCTTTTCTCTCTTATTCCGATTTATTTCGCGACAATCATATTCGTGTTGATATACTCGATTTTTTTAAGTATTGTCGTGTCATCCCTATATAAAACTTACTACAGTTTTTACATTTTATCCTATAAATTAATTCTGATTGCAGACCTGTGGGAATTGGATGTTTTAAGTTTGAAAAGATCTGGTTAACGGACTTGGTCTGATAAAAAGCTAGCTTTCACGAGATTATTGGGATAATTGTTAAGCTTCAAGATATCTTTCACTTTTTTTATGTTAGCACTATGAAACGTTGGACTGCTAAGTTTAATGGTTCTATAAAACAAGTTTTTAATTATGGCAACCTTTTGATTAGTTGGGTGGGATGATAGATAATTAACAACTCTGCCCGAAGACGTTGGCTTAATATACCAATCCGATAACAAGGTACCATCTTGGTTCCTAACAATCAACGTATCCAGAAACGGAAGTGCATAGTTATTATTTTCCGTTACCATAGTGAACTGTATTTTATGGTGGAAGCTGTTAAAGAAATCTAAGATTTCAGGAACCGCAAGTTTTGGGCAAGTCAAAAACGTGTCATCAACATACACCTTGATCCACGGTATTGAAAACGGCAGCTTTTTAAGAACCTCAGTAATAAGGTGGTCCATTACTAAATTAGCCAACACTGGACTTGCCGGGTTACCCATAGCAGAGCCATCAAGCTGTTCATAGAAATTACCCTGAAACACAAAATAACTGCTCTTAAAGAGAAACTGAACCAACTCACAAAACGATTCCCTCGATAAGGTGGTATAAGCCGAAATATGTTTCCATTTGTTTTTAATTATGGACAATACCAAAGCGACTGGTATGTTTGTGAAAAGTGACACCACGTCCAGTGAAATGGGAACATAATCAGCCGGAACTCGTATGCATTTTACAAACTCCACAAATTCAAATGAGTTTTTAACATTATAATGTGATTTTATTGCAATATTGTTCAATACGTTATGCACAAAACGTGCAAGTTTATATGTTGGTGAGTTAATGCAACTAACAACGGGTCTCATGCTTAAATTGTCTTTGTGGGTTTTCCTCAACCCATACAAACGTGGGGGCACGCCGCTGTACGTTCTCAACTGTACAGCTTCTTCCCTAGTAATAAAGCCACACTCTTCAAAACCCTTGACGAGGAGATTTGCCCTAGTCTGTATGCGTGAAGTAGGGTCATAACTGAGGGATCGATAAATATGCTGATCATTCAGCAATTCCAACATCGCATTTACATAGTCTCCTTTGTGCATCAAAACCGTGGAATTACCTTTATCAGAACGCATGACCAACAAATCATGGTTATCTTTAAGAAATGACCTGGTAGCCAGCAGATCTTTTACGATAACATTATTATTGTTAACTTTACAATTCTTTGCAAATTCTACAAAATTCGTCACGGTGTTAATGCACTGAGCTCTAATCTCGTTTTTTATTGACTCGTCCTCATCCGAAAAACGTGTGCGAATGCAAGATTCAAGGTCCTTGACAATGTTAAGGACAGGTAAGTCTTCATATCGAAGTGGGATCGAAAAACCAGGGCCGGCACATAACATTCTCTTCACCTCCAAAGGAAGCTCCACACCGGTGTAATTGTATAAAAATTTATCGTGACACTTCAAGTCCACAGATGCACGGTTGTTACACAAATTAGACAATTTTCTAATGTTGTTACATTTAATGGATTTGAAAGTTTTGTTAAAACTTACAATACGAAAATTTGAAAAATTTACGAACAAATTATTGCTTAGTACGTCCCTTGCAGTATTCTTTAAAACAGCTAGCTCAGCTTCCACATGCTTAATATTCTAAATGGTTATCTTTATCTCAATGCTAAGTATCGATTTTTGGAATCTGTGCGAAATGTTATCTATAGCATTTCTGTAGGGATGATTATCTATTTTTAACGCATGTACACATTTGATATTATTTTTAATGTGGTTGGAAATTAGGTTTTTGGATCTACACTGTAGTAAAAATACCTTTCTATTCAACAAGGCGGCCAGCTTAGCTTCGAGATTTGTCCATGCCTTAAGTACTCGTAGAGTTCGTTCACCGTATGCTTCTAGGATGTGTCGAAAAAATCCCCTATTTTGCGACATAATATGTGTGCTTTGTGTCCTTTTCAATACGATGGAACTGCAGATAGCGGGTGTAGGACAATTAAACAGCTACTTCACAGTTGCGAATGCGCCAACGTTTCGATCTTTATTTAGAGCTTCTTCAGGGCTAAAAGATATGGTAAATGAACATTCTATAAAAACACTCAATGCATGACCAAAATCATTAAAAGACATCGATCAAAAATACACATAAGTACATCGATAAAAATGCATAAAAGTACATATTTACCAATTAAAAAATTAAAAAAACAAATTTAACAGCTAACAAATACACTTAACTTTCTACAATAAAGACATAAACCGTGCATCTGTACGTGCCTATTTTCTCAAAGTGATAGACGGTATACTCTGATAAATAGTGGGTTTGCTTACCTTAATTCGGTTTGAGAAGCATGTCACCTAAGCTACATGTATGTCTTTTACCGGACATAACATTAAAACAATGATTAATCCACAAACAGGCAACGACCACACGAGTTCAGGACAAAACGAAACATCAACCGCCAGGGACAGAATAAACGATTTAAAGATATTAGTTCTCCTATCACCAGTGGGCGGAATACTATTATGGTTTTTTTTATATAAAACTAAATATTTGCTTTCTCCTTTTTTTTTTATATATATATTATATTAAATCTATTGTAATTATACTGATGTTGGGAATGATAGACTTCTTTATTTTTTCTTGATGTGATGCAACAAGTTACAATAGATTACATTTAAGTTTTGGATGTCCGTTCTGTCATTAATAGTGTCGTTAATGTAAATGTGCACCATCTCACTAATACCCCGTTTGTAATAATTATTTTCGTGGTCCAATATGTCAACATTCTCAGAATCGAAGGAATGGTCCTCCGTAAAGTGGTGTTGGGCTAAGGCCGTCTTTTCTCTCTTATTCCGATTTATTTCGCGACAATCATATTCGTGTTGATATACTCGATTTTTTAAGTATTGTCGTGTCATCCCTATATAAAACTTACTACAGTTTTTACATTTTATCCTATAAATTAATTCTGATTGCAGACCTGTGGGAATTGGATGTTTTAAGTTTGAAAAGATCTGGTTAACGGACTTGGTCTGATAAAAAGCTAGCGTTATATTAGGGTTATTTTTGGATAAGCGACTCTGTATTCTTTCTGACAGGCCTCCAACATACGGAAACTTACAGTACATTATTTTGACAGCTGTTCGGCGATCAGACGTATCCGAAATCTGGTGTCTATATTCATTCCATATTCGGTTCACGAGATTATTGGGATAATTGTTAAGCTTCAAGATATCTTTCACTTTTTTTATGTTAGCACTATGAAACGTTGGACTGCTAAGTTTAATGGCTCTAGAGCTACTGTAAGTACTGTAAGTTTCCGTATGTCGGAGGCCTGTCAGAAAGAATACAGAGTCGCTTATCCAAAAATAACACTAATATAAAGCTAGCTTTTTATCAGACCAAGTCCGTTAACCAGATCTTTTCAAACTTAAAACATCCAATTCCCACAGGTCTGCAATCATAATTAATTTATAGGATAAAATGTAAAAACTGTAGTAAGTTTTATATAGGGATGACACGACAATACTTAAAAAATCGAGTATATCAACACGAATATGATTGTCGCGAAATAAATCGGAATAAGAGAGAAAAGACGGCCTTAGCCCAACACCACTTTACGGAGGACCATTCCTTCGATTTTGAGAATGTTGACATATTGGACCACGAAAATAATTATTACAAACGGGGTATTAGTGAGATGGTGCACATTTACATTAACGACACTATTAATGACAGAACGGAAATCCAAAACTTAAATGTAATCTATTGTAACTTGTTGCATCACATCAAGAAAAAATAAAGAAGTCTATCATTCGTAACATCAGTATAATTACAATAGATTTAATATAATATACATATAAAAAAAAAGGAGAAAGCAAATATTTAGTTTTATATAAAAAAACATAATAGTATTCCGCCCACTGGTGATAGGAGAACTAATATCTTTCCATTGTTTATTCTGTCCCTGGCGGTTGATGTTTCGTTTTGTCCTGAACTCGTGTGGTCGTTGCCTGTTTGTGGATTAATCATTGTTTTAATGTTATGTCCGGTAAAAGACATACATGTAGCTTAGGTGACATGCTTCTCAAACCGGATTAAGGTAAGCAAATCCACTATTTATCAGAGTATACCGTCTATCACTTTGAGAAAATAGGCACGTACAGATGCACGGTTTATGTCTTTATTGTAGAAAGTTAAGTGTATTTGTTAGCTGTTAAATTTGTTTTTTTAATTTTTTAATTGGTAAATATGTACTTATATGCATTTTTATCGATGTACTTATGTGTATTTTTGATCGATGTCTTTTAATGATTTTGTTCATGCATTGAGTGTTTTTATAGAATGTTCATTTACCATATATTTTAGCCCTGAAGAAGATCTAAATAAAGATCGAAACGTTGGCGCACTCGCAACTGTGAAGTAGCTGTTTAATTGTCCTACACCCGCTATCTGCAGTTCCATTGTATTTAAAATAACAAGTTATTTTTTATTTCAGAGAATCAGCTCATAGGACCGTTTCTATACGACTACAATTTAAACAGATATAGATATTTAAATCTATTAAGAAATCAAATTTTGCCTTCTCTTCGAGAAGTTTTAACCCAAGATGAATTTATTAGAACTTGGTTTCAACAAGATGGCTGCCCGGCACCAATACGACTGCAGTTAGACATTTTTTACGAGAAAACTTTGGAGAAAGTTATTTCGAGTCACGGTCCCATTCTATGGCCCGCTAGGTCGCCTGACCTAACGCTCTTAGATTTCTACCTATGGGGACACGTAAAAAATGAGATTTACGAATTCGATTCTCCCCAAAACGTAAATATTCTGAGAGAAAGAGTTTTGGACACTTTTGCCTCTATGAACAGAAATACCCTTGCTAGAGTCAATCGAAAAGTATTTTCAAACTGTCAGAAATATCAAGAGGTAGGCGGTAGGCATTTTGAAAATCTACCTGATAATAATTAATATGAGAGAGAATTGCTAAAAATTGAGTCATTAAAAATTATATGCCATTTTACGTCAAAGGGGTGGCCAACTGTCGAACTTTAAAGAAAATTGTTTTTTTATCGTAACTTTCGAGTTTTATGTACTTGCGGGATATCAATGTCATGAAAATTTTTTGCTTGATCTGAAAATCGAAAAATCCAGTATGGCCGCCATAAGAAAAACAAAGTTGTAGTGCGTTCTGAAAAAACAAAAGGCGATAGCGAGTTTTGATATACGCCATATTGATTGTCTCAAAAAAGTGTCCTAATAATGTCATACTTCGACATTCGTCAAATAAACCACTTCGTATTTATAAGAAAAAAACGAAATCCGCCATTTTTATATTTTTTGCAATATCTCAGAAACCAAGTGTTCGGTATCTGATTTGAAGCCAAATCTGAAATCAGCACTAGATTCCCCAAAACATTCCCCATTTAACCTTTGCTGTAGCTATTACAGTTTCCGAGATCCCAATATAGAGCCTCGAATTTGGGAGACACCGTATACAGCAAGGTCTAAGAACGACGCACGTTTATACGTCGCAACTATATACTAAAATATTGAGGACCTAATGAAATTTCATTACAGTACAGGGTACCGTAATGAAAGTATACCGGATTTCTGAAAAATATATATGCCACGCATAAAATTAATCTTTTCCTGTTTTTAATAACTATGAAGTAAAATGTTGTACGTAATATGTCTGGTAACGTGTTACAGTACTCGTTTCGAAATTCCAGATTCGGCTATCGCCTCGTCCAGAAACATCTTACTCTTACTGCAAAAATGTTTTTACCTGATTTATAACGTAAATAACTATTCGAACTTTACCGGACAAGTCCGGTAAAGGTTGCTAGGCAACTGATGCTAGGGGGCTACCGTCTAATATAAAATATTACGTTACTTAAATTTGATTAAGATTTTGTCAAATGCTCAGTTGGCGACGTCAAAATTTGTGCGCAGTAATTACGATGTTTGATATTACTTGTTATTAATTTAAAACATAAAATCAAATCAACCATCATTTCCTGATATTGGAAATGAGTCTCTAAGTTATTCAGTGAATTTCAAAAATTTCCTTAATGCCCAGCAGAACCGAGTTGTTTCAAAATACTACATATATTTGAGAAACACAAGCACATTGTTGATGATTTAATGCTGAAGTCTCCATTATTTTTCGCGTTAGGGAAAGATTTCTCGAAGGAATTTGAGAAACATATATTACACGTATGTAGTAATCGTTTTAGTAAAAAATAGTTTGTGATAATAAAGTTTTAAAACTAGTGGCTGCATATTTTAAAAAGTTTATTTTGATACCATAAATGGCGTAACTTTAAGTCATTATGCCATAGCTCTCGAATTATGAATTTTGACAGTGACAACAATACAGACACCGCCAAATGTCAATAAATCTAATTCTTACGTGGTCATTTTTTCATTTAATTTCTAAATAATAAAAACAGTATTAAATAAAATATTGTACGATACACGTCCATTAGGTGTTGTTACAGTACTCGCATAACTTTCCAGACTCGGCTCCTGACTCCGCCTCGTCCGTAAAAACCTCGTACTGTAACAAGTCACCTACTGGACTTGTGACGTAAATTACTATTACATTACTCAGGCAATCACAGGGCACGGAGTATTTGGCAGCTACCTGAAAAGAATTAACAAGCAACAAAACGATACATGTTGGTATGGTCCATTTCAAATAGATATTGTTGCGAACTCGGGGTTCAATAATTCCAGTGTAACGATTTAACACGAAAATACTATTTATTTACTCCACAAATACACACAGGTACAATTAGACTACTAAATAACTCACTACTTAACAATTTACAGCCTTCTCGTTCGGAACTTTAGCTTACTTATAGCTCGATTAAAATAAGACTATCCTACTCTGCGCGCTCTATGCGCCTTTTATATACAATCCTAAAATTACAGAAAAACCTAGAAAGTTGTTTATAAGAATTCTTGAATAATCTCAAATAAAAAAAGGTTGTAAACAACTGCCTTCTAGATTAAACCGAGCAATAAATCACTCGTGTCAGCCATGACGCAGCGCGGATAGGTCGCGAAGCTCCACCAACCAACACGCGTTGCCCCGCCTCCCATGCGGCATTGCTGCGAATCGTAACACTGCCCTCTTCCTAAGGCTGTTCGTCCCGAACAGATAGAGTTCCATGGTATCGTGCTAATCGATCCAAACGAACGACCTTCATCTTTGACCTGGGGGTCCGCTGGATCCTATACACCACATCACTAATCCTCTTTATAATTGTATAAGGTCCTTCCCAATTTTGGCTAAGTTTGAGCGACTTCCCCACCTTTCGCCGCGGATTGTATAGCCACACCAAATCACCATCCTGGAAGCCGCGGGAGTTAGCTAGTAAGTCATATCTTGCTTTGGTTCGATCACTGGATATCCGCAGTTTATTCCTGACTTGTTCATGAACATTGTTCAGCTCTCCTTAAGCTCCTCCACAAAATTCTCAGAGCTGAGCGACTCTTTTTCTGGTGTTCCATACATCAAATCCGCAGGAAGCCTCATTTCCCTTCCGAACATTACTCTCGCCGGAGTATAACCAGTGGCTTCATGCGTAGAGCCTCGATATGCCATCAACATGAGAGGTAGATGTTGGTCCCAATCACGCTGATGATCTGTCACCATTTTAGACAGGTAATGTTCCATGGTCCGATTAAATCTCTCTACCATCCCATCCGACTGTGGACGCAAAGGAGTTGTCCTGGTCTTGCGAATTCCGAGAAGTTCCATGACCTTGCGCTGATCAGAATGAAGTTCGAGAGGGACTCCAAACCTGCAGAACATTTCATTTACTAGCACCGTTGCTTCTTGATTAGGCAGGGCGTATGCTTCAGGCCATTTAGTGAAGTAATCCATGGCGACCAGGATGTATTTATTGCCCGACTCAGTCTGAGGAAACGGTCCCGCGACATCAATTGCTACCCTCTCGAATGGAGCACCTACAGTGTACTGCACCATCCGGCCGCGTGATCTTGTTCGAGGTCCTTTTGTGGCACAACAAACTTCGCACTTGCGGCACCAAGATTCGACGTCTTCATGATAATTCACCCAGTAGAACCGCTCTTTAATTTTGGCCAAGGTTTTATTGACCCCAAAATGACCTCCACTGATTCCGTCGTGCATTTCCTGAAGTACATCCGATTTTCGGCTACTAGGAACAACCAACTGACTGACTACGGTCTTGCCATCCGGACTCTCCCACGCTCTCTTCAGTAATCCATTTTCTATTTTAAGAGAGTGCCACTGGGCCCAGAGCGCCTTCAGGTTTGGACTTTTATCAGCAATTTCTTGCCACTCTGGTCTCTTGTCGTCAGTCTTTGCCAAGAGTATGGGTCCAATATCTGAATCATTCAATTGTTCTTCTCGAAGCGTCTGTGTGGTCCAGCCATCGTTTCTTTCTACCGAAGTTCTCCTTACAGAAGGATGTCCCTCACGTTGTTCAGTTCTTCGACAACTTTCTTCTTTACATGGCCCTCTAGACAATGCATCGGCATTTCCGTGAGACCTTCCTGGTCGATGCACAGTTTGGATCTTCTGTCCTTTAATGCGTCCGGCCTCTGTAACACTTTTGCCACTCAAATTATTGACTTGACTTGATTGGTTGACTTGACTGATCCTGGGGGTCTTAACGGGCTCGGTCAATTGCCTCCTTATATTGACCGGAATGGGCTTTTCCTGGAATCTAGAGCGGTCCTGGTTTCCGCTCGATCTTCTAAACAACGGCGACGGACTTCTTGCCCTATTACGGCAATTACTCTTGACGTGACCCAGTTTACCACAGTTAAAACATTTTATGCCCCGATTGCCTGTCGATCGATGAGTTCTTCCCAACAGGGCTTGCATATTGACTGCGATATCCTTCAACGCTTTATGTAAACTTGCCATGGATTTAGCCATAGATGTAGACTTCTTATCACCGCAAGTTGCCACTCTTACACTTGCAGAAGAACTAGATGTCACTCGTGACGCCTCGAATTCCAGGGCCCGAACTAGTGCCTTGCTGATATTCCTGGGCCTTAGGCGTAAGTGATATCTCATGTCACTATCTCGAACTCCTTCGATGAACCTTTCGGCGGCAAATTGCATTTGAAAAGATTCAGGGGCCGATGGATATGCCAGGTGAATGAGTCTGTCTATGTCCGCCTCAAATTCTTGTAAGGATTCACCTGATTTTTGCTGTCTCATCCTCAGCTGGGCTTGGAACACGGTTTCTTTGTGCTCATTTCCAAATCGTAGTTGCAGAGTGTGTACTAAAGCTGCATAATTACTTTGATCAGCTGCCGACAAAGATTGGAGTAATTCAGCCGCTTTTCCACGAAGTGCTACCACTAATGATGTAACTTTCTGGCGCTCGGACCAGCCATTAGCTTTTGCAGCTGCCTCAAATTGGGTTTTATAGATTTCCCAGGCCGTAGTACCGTCATAATCGGGAGGCTTACTTTTAGCGTTGGCTGTGCTAAAACTCTCTGTAGACACGTTGTCGTCCTCAAGTTGTTCCCGGAATGTCTTTTCTAGCTCGGGAACCCTCTGGTTGATAGCTTCTAGTCCTTCGTTAACGCCGTTAATGGATTCGTTAACGGATTGCATTATTCTTTCTTCCAATTGTTGCTCCCTAGCTGCGAGATGGTGCACTAATTCTTCTTTAAACCGTTTCTGTTCTTCCTTTTGTTCTTGATAACTTCGCTCATGAACTTGATCACGTCTTTCTTGCTCCTCTTTTTGTTCGTTATAACGTTTCACCTGTTCTTCCCTCTGTTGTTACATAAGGGACAGCAGGGCGGCAAGTTGATCTTCCATCGCTTGATGCTGGCTTCTGGTCACTGGCATAAACACGTAATGTCCAGCAATGAAGCACTCACTTACAGTTCAGCAATATTAGTCCTCAAATTCCCACTGGAATCCCACTTCTGACACCAATTGTTGCGAACTCGGGGTTCAATAATTCCAGTGTAACAATTTAACACGAAAACACTATTTATTTACTCCACAAATACACACAGGTACAATTCACTACTAAATAACTCACTACTTAACAATTTACAGCCTTCTAATATCGTTCGGAACTTTAGCTTACTTATAGCTCGATTAAAATAAGACTATCCTACTCTGCGCGCTCTATGCGCCTTTTATATACAATCCTAAAATTACAGAAAAACCTAGAAAGTTCTTTATAGGAATTCTTGAATAATCTCACATAAAAAAAAGGTTGTAAACAACTGCCTTCTAGATTAAACCGAGCAATAAATCACTCGTGTCAGCCATGACGCAGTCCAACGCAATCAACACAACCAACACGCGTTGCCCCGCCTCCCATGCGGCGTTGCTGCGAATCGTAACAATATTCATCTAGCAGGCTGAGGAATTGACAGATTTTTCCTATTCCCACCATGTAAATATGCCATTTACATGTCAATTTCTCAGCTTACTAGATGAATATTTATTTGAAATGGACTCTACTGTGATATAATGGACACGCCATGCCGATGTAACAGAAACTGCAAAGAACAAACTGAATGGTAAAAGTGTCACTGAGGAAAACATAGCTGAAATCCTACTTACCGATGAGATATCCTGGAAGGCAACTACAGATATGTTTCGGGAAATAATGAAAAGAAAGGAGATGGAGGAAAGAAAAAGAAAAGAGTCCGAGCTTTTGAAATCAAGGAGGTCTAGTTGAATTTGTGGCTACAGTAGTTTTACCGCCCTCCGCCTTAATGATGAAATGCAAATGTCAAAGGTCCTATTGGGCAGGTCACCTAACAGCAAGGCCTACCGCCAGGGTAAGCTGGGGTGCTAGTGCATAAATGAAGTGTCAGCCTCTCAAAAGAGACTAATAGGTCCTCATTGTAGATTCTAATAATTCTTCAAAGATTCAAAAAAGAGAGAGAAAAGAGAAGAAAAGAGTTAGAGCGGGTGAAGTTATCACGTGGGGCACTTGTCAGGGTTTGTAAGCACTTGTAAGCACTTTTAGGCTCTTGTAAGCACATAACAAGGAGATATTTGCTTTTCTTTTGAAGCTATATTCAATTTTTCGCTTTTCATAATTTTTAATTACCCATACAATACTTACATTAACAATTAAATATCAAACATTTTATTTGTGTGCTCTGGGAGAAATAATTTTCAAAGGTTTTACTGGTTGATGAGTAAATACTTATAACGGTGGTAATTTGATTTTCATTGTGGCAATTAGTATTGGTGCTCATATTGCTGAACATCCGTGACAAATATTTTGTGTACTCTCAACAACATCCCTTTCCCACAACTTTTGGGCCTCCTGCCTTGTAAAGCTTCCACTGAAGAGCCCAATTCGTAGATTTTCATTATCTTCCATAAATTCCACCAGCATTAGTTTTTGTTTGTCTGAGGGATAAAGCCTGTTCTCACTAGCCATCTCAAATTTAATTATTATTTATGTATGGGGTGTACATTATAAAACTTCATCTAGCAGGCTATGAAATTTTGACAGAAAAGGATGACATAATTAAAATAAATGGACCTTTGTTTCACCATCCTTCTCTTTTAAATTTCACAGCCAACTAGATGAAGTTTTATAATGATCACCCCGTATGATTAAGTTACCATGTGTAAAACCTATAATTTTTACTTAAGTATTTTTTATATATTTCAATATTTTTCTATTTTTATAAACTTAATTACTACTTTTATATTCCCATTAATTCGCTTATAATCAATATACAACTTTTGCTTACTCTAGCTGTTTTAATAACCTAATTCAGTCAGGCCTCAAGATAATTAAATACTTTTTGGTTAAAGTGAAATGGTAAAACTGTAGACCAAAGTCGATAAGAGGAATAAGGGTCACATGCCTAGAATACAGGGGGGCTCTGGAATGAAGGAGGGAAGAGAGGGTGAATGTTGGATGTGTGCGAGATTGAGCGAAAAAGAAGAGAATGGTGCCGGCATCGAAAGGGAGTGGTTCCGTGAAAGTAGCGGTGTGTGATAAGTAGTTGGGGGCCCAACCGAAGGGGGGTGTTAAGTTGGTAAGACCTAGGCAAAGTTGTTTTTGTTGTTGATAATGTATATGCATATACTGATGAGGAAAAACCCCGGCGACACCTCGAGGAGTGGGGACAGTACTATGCTTCTGGGGTTGCGGATACATAAGAGTTTTGGGGGTACCTCTTATGCTCCCCAGTCGACACTAGCGGGTATGTAGTGTCAGCCGGATGACCGTACCTGCTGGTTAGAGATACTCACTGCTTGGCGGCTTCTGAGTTCTCGGGTGCGAGCCTCAACTCGTTTACTAATCAATTTTAGGGGGGCACTAGCTAGTTGTCGAAGATCAGAAGGTAACAAAGTAATTGGTGACTTATATTGAGAGCATTTATATTATTTATTTTTACATTTTTCCTGGTCCATGTTACGAGTGTATATTAGTACTAGACGGTACATGGACTGATGGAGGTAGTAGGGCAAGCGAGGCCCGACGCGGGGTGCTTCGGACCCCCCTGTGAGTAGTACGATTTATTGTTATTGTTACGATTCGCAGCAACGCCGCATGGGAGGCGGGGCAACGCATGGGAGCGTGTTGGTTGGTGGAGCTTCGCGACCTATCCGCGCTGCGTCATGGCTGACACGAGTGATTTATTGCTCGTCTGGCTTAATCTAGAAGGCAGTTGTTTACAACCGTTTTTTTATGTGAGATTATTCAAGAATTCTTATAAAGAACTTTCTAGGTTTTTCTGTAATTTTAGGATTGTATATAAAAGGCGCATAGAGCGGCGGTTAAGTAGTAGTCTTATTTTAATCGAGCTATAAGTAAGCTAAAGTTACGAAGCGATAATAGAAGGCTATAAAGTGTTTAGTAGTGAGTTATTTACTAGTCGAATTGTACCTGTGTGTATTTATGGAGTAAATAAATAGTGTTTTCGTGTGAAATCGTTACACTGGAATTATGGAACCCCGAGTTCGCAACAATTGGTGTCAGAAGTGCGATTCCAGTGGGTATTCGAGGACTAATATTACTGAACTGTAAGTGAGTGCTTCATTGCCGGACATTACGTGTTTATGCCAGTGACCAGATCAAGCCAGCATCAAGCGATGGAGGATCAACTTGCCGCCCTGCTGTCTTTTATGCAACAACAGAAGGAAGAGCAAGAAAGACGTTATGTAGAACAAAAAGAAGAGCAGGAAAAACGTGATCAAGTTCAGGAGCGACGTTATCTAGAACTAAAGGAAGAGCAGTAAAAACGTGATCAAGTGCAGGAGCAACGTCATCAACAATTCAAAGAAGAATTAATGAACCATCTCGCAGCTAGGGAGCAACAATTGGAAGAAAGAATAATGCAATCCGTTAACGAATCCGTTAACGAATCCATTAACGGCGTCAACAAGGGACTCGAAGCTGTCAATCAGAGGGTTCTCGAGCTAGAAAAGAAATTCCGGGAACAACTTGAGGACGACAACGTGTCTACAGAGAGTTTTAGCACAGCCAACGCTAAAATTAAGCCTCCCGATTATGACGGTACTACTGCATGGGAAATTTATAAAACTCAGTTTGAGGCAGCTGCAAAAGCTAATGGTTGGTCCGAGCCCTAGAAAGCTACATCATTAGTGGTAGCACTTCGTGGAAAAGCGGCTGAGTTACTCCAATCTCTGTCGGCAGCGGATCAAAGTAATTATGCGGCTTTAGTACACACTCTGCAACTACGATTTGGAAATGAGCACAAAGAAACCGTGTTCCAGGCCCAGCTGAGGATGAGACAGCAAAAGTCAGGTGATTCCTTACAAGAATTTGAGGCGGACATAGACAGACTCATTCACCTGGCATATCCATCGGCCCCTGAATCTTTTCAAATGCAATTTGCCGCCGAAAGGTTCATTGAGGGAGTTCGCGATAGTGACATGAGATACCACTTACGTCTAGTAAGGCCCAAGTTCGAAGGGACAAATTCGAAGCGTCACGAGTGTCATCTAGTTCTTCTACACCTGTAAGAATGGCAACTTGCGATGACGTGGAGGATACGTCTAGGGCTGAATCTATGGCAACTTTACATAAAGCGTTGAAGGATCTGGCAGTCAATATCCAAGCCTTGTTGCAAAGACCTCCTCGATCACCAGGCAAACGGGGCATAAAATGTTTTAACTGCGGTAAACTGGGTCACGTCAAGAGTAACTGCCGCAATAGGGCAAGAAGTCCGTCGCCGTTGTTTAGAAGATCGAGCGGCAACCAAGACCGCCCTAGAATTTAGGAAAGACCAATTCCTGTCAATGTAAGGGAGCAATTGACCGAGCCCGTTAAGACCCCCAGGATCAGTCAAGTCAATCAATCAAGTCAAGCCAATAATTTGGGTGGCAAAAGTGTAACAGAGACCGGACGCATTAAAGGACAGAAGACCCAAACTGAACATCGACCAGGAAGGTATCACGGAAATGCCGATGCATTGTCTAGACGGCCATGTAAAGAAGGTAGTCAGCATTGTCGAAGAACTCAGCAACGTGAGGGACATCCTTCTGTAAGGAGAACGTCGGTAGAAAGAAACGATGGCTGGACCACACAGACACTTCGAGAAGAACAACTGAATGATCCAGATATTGGACCGATACTCATGGCAAACACTGATGACAAGAGACCAGAATGGCACGAAATTGCTGATAAAAGTCCCAACTTGAAGGCGCTCTGGGCCCAGTGGCACTCTCTTAGAATAGAAAATGGATTACTAAAGAGAGCGTGGGAGAGTCCGGATGGCAAGACCGTAGTCAGTCAGTTGGTTGTTCCTAGTAGCAGAAAATCGGATGTACTACAGGAAATGCACGACGGAATCAGTGGAGGTCATTTTGGGGTCAATAAAACCTTGGCCAAAATTAAACAGCGGTATTACTGGGTGAATTATCATGAAGACGTCGAATCTTGGTGCCGCAAGTGTGAAGTTTGTTGTGCCACCAAAGGACCTCGGACAAGATCACGGGGCCGAATGGTGCAGTACATTGTAGGTGCTCCATTCGAGAGGGTAGCAATTGATGTCGCGGGACCGTTTCTTCAGACTGAGTCGGGCAATAAATACACCTTGGTCGCCATGAATTACTTCACTAAATGGCCTGAAGCATACGCCCTGCCTAATCAAGAAGCAACGACTGTGGCAACGGTGCTAGTAAATGAAATGTTCTGCAGATTCGGAGTCCCTCTCGAACTTCATTCTGATCAGGGCCGAAGTTTTGAATCGGCTGTTTTCCAGAAGGTCATGGAACTTCTCGGAATTCGCAAGACCAGGACAACTCCTTTGCATCCACAGTCGGATGGGATGGTAGAGAGATTTAATCGGACCATGGAACATTACCTGTCTAAAATGGTGGCAGATCATCAGCGTGATTGGGACCAACATCTACCTCTCATGTTGATGGCATATCGAGGCTCTACGCATGAAGCCACTGGTTATACTCCGGCGAAAGTGATGTTCGGAAGGGAAATGAGGCTTCCTGCGGATTTGATGTATGGAACACCAGAAAAAGACTCTCTCAACTCTGAGAACTTTGTGGAGGAGCTCAAGGAGAGGCTGGACAATGTTCGTGAACAAGTCAGGAATAAACTGCGGATATCCAGTGATCGAGCCAAAGCAAGATATGACTTACTAGCTAACTCCCGCGGCTTCCAGGATGGTGATTTGGTGTGATGGGTGATTTGGGAAGTGGCTATACAATCCGCGGAGAAAGGTGGGGAAGTCGCCCAAACTTAGCCAAAATTGGGAAGGACCTTATACAATTATAAAGAAAATTAATGATGTGGTGTATAGGATCCAGCGGACCCCTAGGTCAAAGATGAAGGTCGTTCATTTGGATCGATTAGCACGATACCATGGAACTCTATCTGTTCGGAACGAACAGCCTTAGGAGGAGGGCAATGTTACGATTCGCAGCAACGCCGCATGGGAGGCGGGGCAACGCATGGGAGCGTGTTGGTTGGTGGAGCTTCGCGACCTATCCGCGCTGCGTCATGGCTGACACGAGTGATTTATTGCTCGTCTGGCTTAATCTAGAAGGCAGTTGTTTACAACCGTTTTTTTATGTGAGATTATTCAAGAATTCTTATAAAGAACTTTCTAGGTTTTTCTGTAATTTTAGGATTGTATATAAGAGGCGCATAGAGCGGCGGTTAAGTAGTAGTCTTATTTTAATCGAGCTATAAATAAGCTAAAGTTACGAAGCGATAATAGAAGGCTATAAAGTGTTTAGTAGTGAGTTATTTACTAGTCGAATTGTACCTGTGTGTATTTATGGAGTAAATAAATAGTGTTTTCGTGTGAAATCGTTACACTGGAATTATTGAACCCCGAGTTCGCAACATTATTTTGATGCAGAACAGTAACTGTTTCATTATTTTCATGTGCATATTTCCCGAGCCTTCTCTATCGACGTCTCTATTTGAATTATACTAAAACCACCGATTGATGGCATCGTTATGACCCACAGAAGCATCAAAAAGTAAGTTTATCGTGTTTGCTATGATTGTTATTGAAATCACTTGCTGTTTATACTATTAATCGGTCACATACTCCCGGGCTAAAATAGCCAGAAAAGACCGAACTTTACATTCAGGTGTGGGGTCAAGCGATCAATTCAATCAGGTGGTAAGAAAATTAAAAAGTTTTGCCGTTTTGGTAAGCCTTGTATTAAAACAAAGACACATCCAGATGGTTTCATAGTCGAACGTTCTTGACACCCAAATGTGCATTTTTAAAAGGGACACCAAAGTATTTCTTGGGAATCGCCAGGAAAAAAAGGGGATTAGGCCACTTGAAAAGGTCGGCCAGGCAAATTTTTGGCCCCATGTGAAGCGTGAGTTCTAGCCTTCAGCTAATTAATTGGTTTACGGTGGTTGTATAGTCAAGACCGTATACGCTGCGCCTAATCAAGTTAGTATTCGTGAATATTTAATAGTTTTTCTTATTTTCGGGAGGCTGAATTAATTGTGCTGTGTTAGTGCTATGAAGACTAGGTAAGTCCTTTAATGGAATCTAATAGCGCGAATAGAATGCAGGGGTGTTAAAGTAAAAAAAAGAAAAAAAAAAAAAAGAGAGACCCGCCCACGTCACCTAGTCCGGATCGGCATGTAAAAGTTTAATTTTTACTTTTTATTTTTATCGTTTACTTGCTCACTTTAAAGGTAACAAAAAAATATATACATTTATGTATAAAGGAAGATAGATCAAATGTTTGCACCTAAAATTATTTACCTACTAATTTTCACCAATTTTCGTTTATCTTACGCATCAAACTAATTAATGAGCAAGTTCAAATTCTTAACCAAAATTCATAATGAAACTAAGACCCATGCCGAACCTTCCTGTTTTTCCTTTGTTTTTGTCTGTTTTCTTGGATGCTAACGATGTTGACAACACGTTGTGCAATGGGGGGCGGGGGGTCAAGTCACGCTATGATATTGACCTCTTTTTATTTTTCCAATTTAAGAATGGCCTCAACTCAAGAAAACGCTGTCGCAAAAAGGGCACGCATAAGCACCCCCTCGGACTCGTCTTCTTCCACAGAGGCAGGTCAAATCAAAAATAATTCTTCATCCGAGTGACAACACTGTGCCCAGATTTGATCCCGAAGATCACAATAATTCGATAGGGCAATGGTGCCGACGCATTGACGAGTTAGCGTGTTTGCATTCGTGGGATGATGGAGCGACAGTGTACCACGCAATTTCGAGACTTAGCGGCTTAGCTAGCGCATGGTACCGTAGTTTGGAAACCATTGACTACACATGGGAGCAATGGAAGGAAAAACTAACAGCCGCGTTCCCACCAAAGCGAGATTACGCTGGTTATTTGCGAGAAATAATGGGTAGAAGAAAAACCGCCAATGAGACCTACCTGGCGTATTATTATGAAAAATTAGTTCTGATTAACAGGAGTCGCATTTATGGGGCTGACGCAGTCTCCTGTTTGCTTGACGGTATTTCCGATTCCGATAGTGAGCTCGGCTGCAAGGGCTAGCGTCTACCAAACCTGTGAGGCTCTACTAACGTTCTTACGAACTTGCGACGTATCACAAGCTAGGATAACCAAGGGACTTCAACATATAGAAATTAATCATAGGCATAACCGAATGCACGAAAAGAATATGAAACCGGGATCAATAACAAAACGGTGTTTTCAATGTGGCGAAACGGGACATCTTAAGCTGGCTTGCCCGACACATAAAGGGGGCCCCAAATGTTATAAGTGCGGTAGGCCGGGCCATCTGTCGAACCAGTGTTTTAAGAAACCCAGGCAGCAGGCCGCAAACAATATCCATCAAAGAGTGTTATGACTGCAAACCGAATCCAACAAAAAATACTTTAAGGATGTCTTACTGAGGGGGGGTAAACAGTTGACGGCTTTTATTGACTTCGGTTCTAGTTGTAATCTTATTCGAGAGGCTGACGCACATAAGTGTAATTCTCCTATTTACCCTTCTGACGTTACTATTAAGGGCTATGGGTTAAGTTACACTAAGGCCATGGGAAGTATGACCATGGATATTAAGATAGACAACGTTTCGCGTCGAGTGGAGTTTCTTGTCGTACCTGATCACTTACAGGATGTCCCGCTATTAATAGGTCAGCCATTTACGGAGCAGCCGGGAATAGGGGTCAAGAAAGACAGTGAACAGCTGATTTTCTTCGAAGAAGGAAAAAATAATACAGGACGAAAATTTTCATTACGACTGACGAAGCCAACCATTATTCCTCCCGGTCACGCAGCTAACGTTATGGTATTATGCGATGTACCTTTTCGGGGTGACTTATTGATAGAATCGTCATTAAGGAATGAGCCAGGTCGAGAATATGCTTTACCTAGGGTAGTAGTCACCGTCCATGAAAATCATTCGACCAGGTTGCCTGTAATCAACTTGTCGAACCAGGAAACATGTCTAACGGAAAAGCGTCCTTTAGCTAGAGGTTTTCCCTGCGAAGAGGATAATACAGGCGATCACTGCGAGCAAGTTTTAAAGTTGGAAATAAATAACGTACCTCTTCTAGATGAAGCGAGCATGAACATAGGTACTGCTGATAAAACTATGCGCAAGCGGGATGACTGCGGGTTCAAAATCCGCCGAAATGAAACTACTTTTAAATGACCCTGTTCCGTTTAGGTACCGACCCTATCGCATGGCAGAGCAAGAAAAAGAGAAAGTTCGAGCAATAGTGGCCGAACTTTTAGGAGCAGGAGTAGTTCGAGATTCTGAATCCCCATACGCTTCTCCGATATTGCTGGTAAAAAAGAAAAACGGAGAGGATCGATTGTGTGTGGACTACCGCATATTGAATTTGAAGACAATCAAAGACAGATTCCCTCTACCACGAATTGACGATCAGATCGACCGATTAAAAGGCTGCTGCGTTTTCACTAGTTTGGACCTAACCTCTGGATACCATCAAATACCAGTGGCCGAGGACTCACGAGCCTTCACTGCTTTTATTACTCCCGATGGTCAGTATGAATATAACCGTATGCTATTTGGCCTGTGGAATGCGCCTGCCGTGTTTCAAAGGCTCATGAACAAAATCTTGGGACCCTATAGAGATATAGCGGCCGTCTACCTTGACGATATTGTATTACCCAGTCGTACACCTGAGGATAACTTAGGCAGTCTGCGGACGATACTGCAAGTTATGAGGGCCGAACGACTTAGACTAAACCTTAACAAATGCGTCTTTCTCGCCTCGACCATAAACTACCTAGGATTCGAAATAGATAGCAGGGGAGTGCGACCTGGAGCAGCAAAGACCGAAGCCGTACGCACGTTTCCTGTACCTCAAAACGTCAAACAAGTCCGTCAGTTTCTGGGCCTGACAGGATTTTTTAGAAAATTTGTTCAGGATTACTCCTGTATTGTCCGGCCTTTGACATCCCTAACCAGCAAAACTAGTTCTTGGAGATGGGAAGATGCCCAACAAAAAGCTTTTGAAACCCTGAAACAGAAGTTAATCGAAAGACCGATATTAGCCATATATCACCCTGGCGCACCAACCGAAGTACACACGGACGCCAGTCAGCTCGGATTAGCGGGAATACTGTTACAAGAACACGATAAGCAGCTCTTACCAGTTGCTTATTATAGTCGCCACACGAATAAGGCGGAGAGTAGGTATCACTCCTATGAGTTAGAAACCCTGGCAGTCGTAGAGACATTACTAAAATTCAGAGTGTATCTCTTGGGTATTGAGTTCAAAGTTGTAACTGACTGCAATGCTCTTAAGACCGCATGTTCAAAGAGGGACCTTGTTCCAAGGATAGCGCGATGGTGGCTGCAGTTGCAAGAGTATACATTTACTGTGGATTAGCGCCCGGGAACAAAAATGCAGCACGTAGACGCATTAAGTCGAAACCCAAATTCTGCGGGAGTGGCCCCAGCAGAAAACGTCTTGCGAATCGAAGAGGCCGATTGGGTACTCTCAGCACAACTAACTGACCAAAAGCTGAAGCTGATTCACGAAATCTGACTTTCAAAACCCCCAGAGACTGAGTATGAACGAATCGTATACAAGAATTACGCTTTGCGAAATGGTAGGCTGTATAGAATTACGGTAAATGGGATTCAGTGGGTTGTGCCACAAGGATTTCGGAATCAAATACTGCGATGGGCCCATGATCAATCAGGTCACTTCGCAAGTGACAAGACCTTAAAGCGGCTTTGCGAAAAGTATTGGTTTCCACAGATGAGAGATTATACGGAAAAGTATATCGCATGTTGCATACCGTGTTTATATCATAAGACTCCTTCGGGGAGAAAAGAAGGCTTTCTCCATCCGATTGCCAAGAAACCAGTCCCTTTCCATACAGTCCATCTAGATCACTTAGGACCGTTCCAAAAGACCTCAAGAGGGAATGTTCACCTAATTGTGCTGGTAGACGCTTTTACAAAGTTTGTACAAATCAAGCCTGTAAAGTCTACTAAAACAATATTTGTAGTTAGGTGGCTAGAGAGCGTCTTTAATATTTTTGGGGTTCCTACGCGTATCATAACAGACCGGGGCACAGCTTATACTTCGACGCACTTTAAGGAATTCTGCCGAAAGCATAATATCAGGCTTGTACTAAACGCCGTCTCGACGCCACGGGCCAACGGACAAGTCGAGAGACTAAACCGTACCATCCTGTCTGCCCTGTCGACCAGCACTGAAACCGAAGATACTTGGGATCAGCAGGTCGATACGATTCAGTTCTCAATTAATAACACTGTCCACCAAATTACTCGCAAGACTCCGTACCAGCTGCTAATGGGATACTCACCGAGGGCTAGAGGCGATAGCATACTATCCGCAGAATTAGACCTAGAGCCAATAGAAATTGACATGGAAAAATTAAGAGATGACGTGGCACGGAAAATTCGCATAGATCAATCCAAACAAAAGGCCAGATTTGATCTCAAGCGCAAGAAGGCACAGCGCTACAAAAGGGGTGATTTAGTATTAACTTTGACCAACGTGCAGTCCCAAGGACAAAGCAAGAAGTTGACTCCTAAATACATGGGCCCATTGACCGTGACGGATGTACTGCCAGGAGACAGATATAGGGTGAGAGATTTACCTAATGCCACCAGAAGTGTCAAGCGACAATATGATAACATAGTCGCGGCCGATCGCATGAAGAGATGGGTTCCCCCTGGAGGTGTATCTGACGACTCTTCATCGGGTGATAGTGCGGAAGACAATCCACCCTTACTAAACGATTCGGAATGAGACGCGGGGTCGCGTCTCGGTTATCAGGTTGGCCGAGTGTAAAACTTATAATTTTTACTTTTTAAAGTAAAACAAACAAATTAGTATTTTTTATATATTTCAATATTTTTCTATTTTTATAAACTTAATTACTACTTTTATATTCCCATTAATTCGCTTATAATCAATATACAACTTTTGCTTACTCTAGCTGTTTTAATAACCTAATTCAGTCAGGCCTACGTCTCAAGATAATTAAATACTGGTTAAAGTGAAATGGTAAAACTGGAGACCAAAGTCGATAAGAGGAATAAGGGACACATGCCTAGAATACAGGGGGGGGCTCTGGAATGTAGGAGGGAAGAGAGGGTGAATGTTGGATGTGTGCGAGATTGAGCGAAAAAGAAGAGAATGGTGCCGGCATCGAAAGGGAGTGGTTCCGTGAAAGTAGCGGTGTGTGATAAGTAGTTGGGGGCCCAACCGAAAGGGGGTGTTAAGTTGGTAAGACCTAGGCAAAGTTGTTTTTGTTGTTGATAATGTATATGCATATACTGATGAGGAAAAACCCCGGCGACACCTCGAGGGGTGGGGATAGTACTATGCTTCTGGGGTTGCGGATACATAAGAGTTTTGGGGGTACCTCTTATGCTCCCCAGTCGACACTAGCGGGTATGTAGTGTCAGCCGGATGACCGTACCTGCTGGTTAGAGATACTCACTGCTTGGCGGCTTCTGAGTTCTCGGGTGCGAGCCTCAACTCGTTTACTAATCAATTTTAGGGGGGCACTAGCTAGTTGTCGAAGATCAGAAGGTAACAAAGTAATTGGTGACTTATATTGAGAGCATTTATATTATTTATTTTTACATTTTTCCTGGTCCATGTTACGAGTGTATATTAGTACTAGACGGTACATGGACTGATGGAGGTAGTAGGGCAAGCGAGGCCCGTCACAGGGTGCTTCGGACCCCCCTGTGAGTAGTATGATTTATTGTTATTTTGATGCAGAACAGCAACTGTTTCATTATTTTCATGTGCATATTTCCCGAGCCTTCTCTATCGACGTCTCTATTTGAATTATACTAAAACCACCGATTGATGGCATCGTTATGACCCACAGAAGCATCAAAAAGTAAGTTTATCGTGTTTGCTATGATTGTTATTGAAATCACTTGCTGTTTATACTATTAATCGGTCACATACTCCCGGGCTAAAATAGCCAGAAAAGACCGAACTTTACACATGTTTTTATGTATGAATAAAACTGAATCATAACATCTAGGAAAAACAGTTAATTGTTCTGTGGTTAATATAAAATTACGTCTACCTGCAATTCGCCTCAAATGGAATTTCTAAAATCGTAGACCTGCAAGGCTGTGGAAATTAAACTTGGAGACTGTCGCGCATTTCAGCATTCACTGAGCTGATATATCTCCTGCATATATCTTCCGAATGGTGCTCTTAAACCGCCTCGACTGCTGCCGCTGCCGCTACTGCTGATTCGTCTTTTTCCAGCATTATAAAACCGCCACTTCGAGAAAGACTAAAAACTGAACGTAGGTAAGTCGATAAATGAAAAACGGCCTCTCGGTATGTGGATCCTGCCTGCCTGCCTGCGGCACGCCGGCAGGTTTCCGAGATATTAATCAGGCGAATGCTGAGAGATACCTGCGAGCCGAGCAACAGTTTGTAGGGTTTAAGACGCCGTTTCGAGGGGGATCTGAGTTATTAATATTCATTGCTGTGGCCTCAATTATAAGGGGCTTCGTGTGCCGCTTGATGGTGCTCCTTCTTGCCTGTCGATTTGCATTCTCTCTACGATTCTATTCAAAAGAAGAAGGGTAGAGAAAACCTATTCAAACGATTTATTACCCTTAGCTACCGAGATTTAGTATCAACGGGGTTGAAAAATCCTTAACATTTTTGTGAGATTATACGAATTGCAAACAATTGTCCACTTTGTGTGGTTGCAAGATTTACATAAAAAGTAGCTAAAAAACAGAAAAAAATGTACAGTATCTGATAGCAAGAGAACAACAGACAAACGTATATTTCAAATACATAAAAAATATTAGGTAATATTATTTTAATTTTTGAAGAAAATACAATAGTAGGTATATTAAGATACAAGATTCATGGAAAATTCAAATTCAGGAAGCCCAGTATTCTCAATAAAGAAAAACTGTTTTTAAAAAACAAATTTACTGCTACACACAAGGTTACAGCAATGAGAATAGTCTAGGAATGACAATAATTAGATTTTAACTAAGTAAAGTAAACGCAAGCTCAGCAGCTAACTCAGGCGGATACCTAAGCAGTCATCAGTTATCGGTTCATAACGTCTCCCGACGAAGACGAAAACAATGCGGGTACTACCATTGTCTGTATATACCTAGTCAGACATTTCAAATCGCTTAATTTCTCCAAGGTTTCTTTCTATTTAGCTAAAACTATAATAGATGTCGCTCGAAGGCTGAATCCCAAAATATTTCAAACATTTCAGAAATCAAGAAATTTACCTTTACACAGCCCCATTTACCTGCCTGCTGTGCTTGATAAGATAAAGTAATATTTTATTGTGCAACTAATGTCGTGTGAAAATTGCTTTTTTCACACCAGTGACGGTTTGGACACGAGCCGTAGGTGAGTGATACAACGTCGCAAGAGGGTGCAGAGTGATTTTCGTACATGTTTGTCACTATACTTCTTTTACGACTGCGATTTTGCTTCCTAAATGATCATTCGTATTACAAAATATATGCAAGGCGTGTGCAAAATAATCAGAAGCGTGTGCAAAGTGGACTTTGCACCCGTTTCTGTATGGAAGCGTGCGCAATGTGTACTTTGCGCAAGCTGTTTGCAATATGCGATTTTCAGCGGTAGTTAGTAGTGCGCATTTATCAATTTTTGAGGAAGTAGTAGAAAACCATAATTTGTGAATAGCGCGGCTGTCTTTTTCGATTTTCTTGCCGGAACTAGTATGTGTATTAATTTTCTTTCGACAGTAGAGGACTGTATTTTAACTTTCGTTTTTTGTGTACAGGGTGGCACCTTTTCGCTAAATTTGTTTTTAATGGTTTTAGATATTGAAAATTGGCCTAAACCTTCGCGTTAGCTGGAAAAAGTTAGCCGAAAACGAGTACTAACTTTAGAGATTTATTTGGAAATTAATAATAATAATTGAGAGTATCTCGAGAACAGTCCGAGGTCGAAAAAAAGTTCAGCTTCCTATTCCATCGTTTTAGTTGGAAAAAGTTAGCTGAAAACGAGTACAAACTTCAGAGGTCCATTTTTTAAATTAACAAAAATTGAGAATATCTTGAGAACGATTAGAGCTCGGAAGAAAGTTTTTATCCCATCGTTTTAGTTGGAATAAGTTAGCTTAAAACGTGTACAAACTTCACGGGTTTATCTTTCAAAATAACAAAATTAGGAATACCTCGATAATATAAGACTTTGAAGGCTTTCACGGCCAGTCAAAATACAATCTAAAGTGTTTTCCGGGCTCTGAAGCCGTGGTCCAATGGAATTTATTCTTGACGTTTCGTCCACAACTGCGGCAGACATAATCAAAAGGGATGAGGCAATGGGCGAAGTGATCTCCCGTGCTCCTCGACGTTGACTGATTCGACTGGGGTGAGCTCCGTGGTATTTATTCCCCCGCCGCACTAGGGCCCCGTAGACCAGAAAAACGCGAAAAATCGAGTTTTGCGAACTTGGTCAAGACAAGTTGAAAATATAATAGAACGATTGTTAAATATTCAGTTTACTTCAAAATGACCAATAAATAGATTATCGTCACATATTTGAGGCGAGGTGCGTTGACAAAGTTATATTTCATTATTTTTATATAATATGATATAATTCATACATCATTTTTACAATGCTTGTGTCATTTAAAACTTAAAAGAAATGAACAAACGATGATAGGTGATGGCTTCAGGAAGATCTTATTGTAAGAAAAAATCGTAATTGTAGTCATAACGCATCGTTTGTAATTTGTTGGTAATACGCACAGAGATGTATGTATATTTTTTTACCTGTAGATACAAATTTAGAATTTAGCTATCCACTAGCGAGAAATGAAACAACTAGCCGCGCATATTCGCGCCTAAGAGATTCCAAGGCTGACATGACTAATCATAGAATCATATACCATTCTAATTGTCTATGTACTTTGATGATTCCCATAAAAGGTTGCCATTTGGCAAAACCCTCGGCCCTCGTCGCTTAGATGGGTCGGCAACTCATTAGTTTTTCTTTTATCAAAGAAACTACAAAATATAGAGCTATAAGCAGAAATTACCGGTATAGATGCGGGCTTTATTAGACGTGTTTCTAACATCCTACGTGCTATAGGGAGTGAATTCGAGGTTAACGTTGAGGAGTTTGTAAACAGCCCAAGAATATGTCACATTATATCTAAAGTGCTCCAGTGACCTCGTCTCTCCAGAAGATGCTCGTGCATGGGGCTGACATAATTGCTGCACAACCTGTACCAATAGGTCAGTTTTCTGAGGAGGCGCAGGAGGCGCGAAAAAAAGACTTCAGGAAATACGTTTAAACAATACCCGAAAGTTCAGTCGAAAAGAGTGTAATCATGTCATCGGATCCGCCGATATCAAGCATGAGACATCTTTCACTTCAAAAGGCGGACTCATATTCGCGAGGTGTTATAAGACTTTTGAAGGAACCCATATACATTCCCAAATATTTGTTGACTATAGGAAAGCAGAACGCGAAGAAATCGAAATTCTAAGTGACAATGAAGATTGATGGTTTGCGCATTCGGCGATGGCACTTTAGTTTTTAGTCGTTAATATATAGTAATGGTTAATATTGTAACGAAGTTTTTCCCTAACTCACAGGTAATGACGTCACAATTAACATTTTCTTTATATTTCATCACCCAACTCATTACAACACCTTTTATTTAAATAAAAAACGGGAATTTCCCATATAAAAGCAAAGGCAATGGCCAAAACGGCCGTAGGTCCGCGGGTGCGCCCATAGATAGCGCCACCTGCTTGTCGCGCTTAACAAGCCGACAGAATTTATTAAGACTAGTAAAATAATTCGAATATTTTGGGGTCAACGGTCGAGAGGCCGAGAGGTCGACGGTCGACGGTCGATCGAATGGGAGGACTCGATGAGTTAGTACCGGATATCCGACCTAGGGGGGCCGACGTTGTTGCTTCACGTTTCGGCGTTCACGTCAGGGTTTTACGACACAAGAGGGGTGGATTTGTGATTTTCCAGTGTAGTTGGAGTTGTCGTGCTCCACCGCAGTACCTGTGACGTTCAAGTGACGCAGGTGCCATGCTGATTCTGGCCGCGTTCATTTTGTTCATTAAAGGGTGCGTTCATATGTTACCCGGGAAAATCGATAACACACCGCTCACCGTACCGCTTCTTTCAAATCCGATTTGGGACCTATCACCGATTCCGTCACCGTCCTGTTTTACATCCTGGACTGCCCGTAGCACCGATCTTCAAAGCCAGCCTGGATGTGAATAAACCGAAACCGACTATATCCGATTCCGAATTATAAAGTACGCTTCCTCCGAAACACCACAGTCCCAGTGGTCCCAAAGCTCCGTTACCGTTTCATATTGTTGTTACTGCTTGTACGCAATATTGAAGTTTCCGACCCCGACCGATCCAGTACAGAATGTACTGGTTTATTACCAAAATCTCCCGTTTTCCCTGGTTCATCAGAATTTCCTTTACTAAGTTACTAACTGCTTCCCCCCCCCCCCTCTCGCTGTTATTAATTTCATAGTTTTAGGATGTGTTCGTATGTAGTTATAGAGACTCACTAACAGTAGTAGGTGTTTGAATGTTGTTTTACCGTAGTTTAATAGACACCTTATTATTGTTCCTTACTCCTGGTGTTTTAATCTAAAAATCCCTGGAATATTTCTCCCCTGTTTAAAAGCTACCTTGTAGGCAATAGCGGTCCCTTTGTCGCTTTATAAATATTATAGGGTGGCGCCCGAGACTCAACGAATTAACTAAGTATCAGTGGACCTGAGAAAGGGCGTCGCAATATATTTTGTCACTCTTTATAAGCTAAATACTTGTTAAACTATATTAGAGAGATTGTGACACGCTAGAGACATAATTTTATATCTATCGAAGGAATACTCCGTTTTCCGGAAAAGTGTGATGGGAATTTTTTAATGGAACACTCTGTACAGCCCAGCTATCAAGTTTAAATGAATAACAAATTCCAGATTCTGACTCCTCATGTTAAAATTATCATAGAAACTTAGTTTTATATCAGTCTGTTTTCCGAAAAAGTAAAGTGCAATTTTTTTTGTTGGGACCCCCTGTACCGCCGAGGTATCAAGTTTCAATAAATAACAAATTCTAGATTCGGACTAGTTATGTCAAAATCACTCTAGAAACATAATTATATATCCTGTAATTTTTCGCGGTTTTTCAAGTCTCTGCACCACTGTACGACGTCGCGCTGCAGTGGTGGGACTGGTGTGGGGGTAGTGGTGGCGCGAGGTTTTGGCTCACTTAAACTTGAAGTATGTCGTAGAACTCGGTTCCAGTCTGCATTTTTTAGAATCGTTATATCCTCCTTCGTGTTGACCTTATTGTCGTGTTTAAAGATCTCAATGGCCTCTCTCGTTGGTCTCGAATAGAAACGCTGCGATTGATATAAGATATCCACCTCGTTCAAAAAGATGGTGTGACCTTCGGAGAGGGCGTGCTCTGCTACTGCTGACTTTTGTGTTTGTCCCAGCCTGCAACTAGTCTTGTGTTCCGTAACCCTCGTATTGACACTGGTTTTGTGTGGTGTGTCTGTAGCCGATCTCAAGCTCTGTGGTACTATGCGATGGAGTTTAAAGGCAGTTTTAACATTGTGCTTTTCCACTAGCCTGCCGATCCTGTCCGTTACTTTGTGGATGTTTGGTAGACTAGTCCATCCGCGCATTTTCTTCATTTTCTCCCGTTGTTTCCTCCCGGCGCTCCACATTCCTTCGACGGACGGCCCTATCGAAACCGTGCTTGCTGTATCTATTCCAACCAAAGCCTCTTTCCAGATGCTTCATTTCCCGTTCCACTTCAGCCAGGTCACAAATTCTCTTGGCTCTCACAGACAGAGTCTTTATAAGTGGTGAAGGATTTGTTGGGGAAGGCCAAAAATACACTTAGAGGTATCTTCTGTGTATTGTCGACGTTTTGACCTCTATGAGGTCATCCTCAGGACACTAAAACTGGTGGAAGAAGTTACACGTGACTAAAATGACGATGTCTGACACGAAAAAATTACAATAGATAAATATAAATAAGTATTTTGATTTAGACGAACACTACATATTAAAATAAATATACCGGGTGTCCAGCAGAACCCTGGACATAGGAGATTAACATGGGAAATCGGTTTTTATTTTTTTGCGCCTGTACGGTTGATTTGATTGAAAAACTTTTAAGAGTAAAGTTGTAGAGCGTATGGTCAGCTATCATCCTGTAATTTTTTCAATGCCCCAGTTTTGGCCGTTTTTTGGAAAAACGCCTCGAAAAGTGCAAGAATTTGAATTTGGCGCGTCACCCCCACCATGCATGTGCAGTGTCGCCAACATAATAATTTCTTATGTCAAAGTCAGAGCCGATTTTCCTTTCTTATTTATTTTGAGGGGCTATCATGTAGTAATTAACGTGATTATGCAGTGAAAATTAACCGAAAACCTGACGATAATGTTCTTAAATCATACGGTAAGTAAAAGTTACGTTTATTATTATCATAATTAGTAAAACGAAAATCATCCAATTTGTGTATAGCTGGTTGTCTAATTCATTTTAGTTTAGCAATACGACAACCACGATGACATGACAATTTGTCTCTTGTCACCAATTAAGGGGGTTCGTTGTTGTTGTTATTGAGGTGAATTCATCTATCTCCAAATGTTTTACTTCAAAAGTGTCTATTTTGCAGTGCTGTGTGACGCGAGGCCCCATCCTGCATGTAAAAAACCCTTGCTAAGTGCTGGACTCTTCTATGACAGACAAAATCTCATTGGAAAACCAAATACAGCGCGCCCCAAAATGCCAATCCACACATTGACAACTTCTCGACGTTGGTCTCGGTTGTCCTGCACTGTATGTGGATTTTAGAGAGTCCAAACTCATTCATTTTGTTGATTTGAGGGATCATTAATCCAATTTAACATTCATTGGTGGAACAAATGTTTATAGGAAACAAGCAAGACCAGTAAGCAGATAGCGATGGATGTTTGATCTGCTAAGACCAGTTTCTTTCATGTTTTATCTATGTATCTGGAGACTAGTGCCTGTGAAAAAAAATCTTTTCAGTGACAACAAATCTTGCCAAACTGGCCACAAACAACTTGAAAAACTGGCCAAAAATTGGTTTCATTCCAATCGATTGCTGCTGAATGCAAGGCACAGAGGATGGTGTTTGCATTGAGGGAGATTGGAACCGTAAATGACCACGTATCCCAGGTTAAATTTCTTGGGGTTCTTGTGGATGAGAGCGCCAAATGGGATTTACACACTGATAACTTGGCTTCAAGACTCAATACAAGTTTGTACCTGCTTCGTCAGCTTTCAGATAGGATATCTCGTACGGTACTTAGATCGGCTTACTTTGCATCTTCTCATGCATGGCTCTCTTATGCTGTAGTTGTTTGGGGCCACGCCTCGAGGGCTAAGCGTTTGTTCGGGCTTCAGAGAAGAGCGGTCAGATTGTTGGCTGGCCTGGGCTACAGGGATGACTGCAGAGCGCACTTCAGAGAGCTAGGCATACTAACCCTGCCCTCCATGTTTATATTGGAGAATTTGCTGTTTGTGAAAAATAACATGTATCTGTTTTCTGCTCACGAGGACATGCATGCTTACCTTACTAGAGGCCGAAAAAGTTTAATAACCTCATATTGTCGTTTGAGAAGGTGCCAGAATGGTCCTGGCTACTGGACGGTAAAATATTTCAACTGCCCATAAAAATTAAAGCCTTGACAGTGGATAGTTTCCGAAAGGAAATTAAGCAAATTTTAATGGTAAATGTTTTTTATTGTGATGAAGAGTATTTTAAGTATTTTAATCAAAATTATTAATTTTTGTTTCTTCTCTCTGTATAGTCTATTTTAGGATGTTGACTGTAAGCTATTAGTATTAAGTAAATAATGACATCTGGACTGAATTTATTTAAATTTAATTTGTAGACTATTCTATTTTTGAGGTATGTACATTGCTGTTTTGGTGATTGTAAACATGAATAAATTTGAATTGAATTGAATTGAATCTTAATAAAGGTGATAGTGTTTTTATAGGAATAATTGTTGTTATCTGTGTTATTACCTAAATTTATGTTACATTTCTTTTTCATGTCCACTTGTTAATTTCTTCTGTTAAGAAATTTATGTATAGATTGATTATGGAAATATACTTATTTTGGTACTTGTTGCATCCACTTTTTCACACACGATTTCCCCGAAATAAAAATGTAATGTATACAGAAACATTGTATTTATTGATATTAAAAGTAAGGAAATTAGGAACCATTTCGTTGATACAGTGTAAAATTTTATTTTTATTATTTCTTATTTAAATGTTTCATTAGTTATGAATTTTGAGGAGAGGAAACTTGTTTTAAAACAATACTGGGGTGGTAATTCCTTTGCTCAAATTCGAGACAACATTGTTGCATTGTTTCCTGAACAACCAATACCAGCATGCAGTTCACTTCAGGCGGTGGTTGCTCGTTTTGAGGAAACTGTACTGAGTATTAAGCCGATATGTTCCTGTGAGCGAAAGCGACGACTTCAAGCTGGTGCGGCTCCAGAGGATGAAAATGTGGCAAAACTTGTTGTTCTTGCTACAGTCCTTCCAAGAGTATTTGACAGATTGGCCAAGAAACTGGACTTAGTAGATCGACTATCCATAATTATCTGCAAAAAGAAGGTTTTGAAAGCTACAAACAAGAGAACCATCAACAACTCGTACCGACCCACCTTTTCGCCCCAATGGAGTTTTGTGAAATCCTAACATAAAAAATTATTGCAGCCCCAAGATTTGTTAGAAACATTTGTTTCACGGTTCAATACTAATTTGGATTGACTGGCTCTTCAAATCAACAAAATGATCGGATTTGGGCACTCCAAAACCCACATATAGTGCATGATAATCGGGACCAACGTCGAGCAACTGTAACGTGTGGATCGGCATTTTGGGGCGCCATGTTATAGGTCCATTTTTCATTGATTGCAGTTTGAACGCCAACAAATCTGGTAATATGCTTCGCAATCACATTTTGCCTGCTGTAGAAGCCATCCAGCCATTAGAACGGGTTTTTTACATGCAAGATGGGGCGTCACACCATCCTCTGTGTCTTGCATTCAGCAGCAATCGATTGGAATGAATCCAATTTTTGGCCAGTTTTTCAAGTTGTTTGTGGCCAGTTTGGCAAGATTTGTTGTCACTGAAAAGAGTTTTTTTCACAGGTATTATAGTCTCCAGATACATAGATAAAACATGAAAGAAACTGGTCTTAGCAGATCAAACATCCATCGCTATCTGCTTACTGGTCTTGCTTATTTGCTATAAACATTTGTTCCACCAATGAATGTTAATTTGGATTAATGGGTCCCTCAAATCAACAAAATGAATGAGTTTGGACTCTCTAAAATCCACATACAGTGCAGGACAACCGAGACCAACGTCGAGAAGTTGTCAATGTGTGGATTGGCATTTTGGGGCGCGCTGTATTTGGTTTTCCAATGAGATTTTGTCTGTCATAGTAGAGTCCAGCACTTAGCAAGGGTTTTTTACATGCAGGATGGGGCCTCGCGTCACACAGCACTGCAAAATAGACACTTTTGAAGTAAAACATTTGGAGATAGATGAATTCACCTCAATAAAAACAACAACAACGAACACCCTTAATTGGTGACAAGAGACAAATTGTCATGTCATCGTGGTTGTCGTATTGCTAAATTAAAATGAATTAGACAACCAGCCATACACAAATTGGAATGATTTTCCTTTTACTAATTATGATAATTATAAACGTAACTTTTACTTACCTATAATTTAAGAACATTATCGTCAGGTTTTCAGTTAATTTTCTCTGCATAATCACGTTAATTACTACATGATAGTCCCTCAAAATAAATAAGAAAGGAAAATCGGCTCTGACTTTGACATAAGAAATTATTATGTTGGCGACACTGCACATGCATGGTGGGGGTGACGCGCCAAATTCAAATTCTTGCACTTTTCGAGGCGTTTTTCCAAAAAACGGCCAAAACTGGGGCATTGAAAAAATTACAGGATGATAGCTGACCATACGCTCTACAACTTTACTCTTAAAAGTTTTTCAATCAAATCAACCGTACAGGCGCAAAAAAATAAAAACCGATTTCCCATGTTAATCTCCTATGTCCAGGGTTCTGCTGGACACCCGGTATAAGAAATTTGGCTTACATTGCACAATTCTCGTTACCTCCGCGTTAATCATTACTATTCAACCTGGTTATATGAGTAAAGAGAGCCGACAGTGGACATCGAACAATGACAAAGGATCAAAACTACTCCCTTGTGTGAAACTCTTCCCTGAAATGTGAATGCGGAATGAGTGTGTGTTGTATCGAAGTTGTGTGCGAAAATTATATTTTTTATAATATCACTCAGACACTGGGTATTGGATTGTCTTGATAATATTGAAATATGGTGAGCTTAGATTTTCAAGATCTTGCTTTTTATTTATACTGTTTGGGTGTCGTTTTATTTCAACTATTTCATTTAGAAGTATTTTTTCAAATATGTTTGTTTATCCATAACCGTGGTATTGTCAAAATTAAAAGAATGCCGGTTGGACTCAAAGTATTTGGATAGAGCTGTTTCTTGTTTAGTGTTAATTAAATGTTGGGGTTTAATGCTTCTTTTCTGTTCAAGTAAGCGTGTTTTAAGATAACGGTCAGTGTTTGGGACTTGTGGACTGTATTCTTTTCTTCCTTGCTTACGCATTGTTTCCAATAGAATAAAACTAGTGCGTTATTATAATACTGAAAACTGCCTAAATTGCCGATATTTGAACAAAAAATTACAATATTCTACAGAAAAATGATGTTCGAAAAAATAAAAAATGTCAAGTCTCTCTAAAACAACAATGCGCACTGCAAGGAAGGCAGCTATGTACCAAAGGCAAACATACATTGTTAACTAAACAGCCAGTTTGCCCAATACATACCCCATTGCAGCCTAAGCATGGGATTTTATAAATGATGTTACTTTCTGACATAATAGGTGTTAGTGTTTTTATTCCAGAGAAGTGCTTTTGTAAAGTGTTTTCATTCTTAAAAGCAATAACTATTTGATCATCACTTAATTTCCTAGCTAGGCCCTCAGACAGATCTCTAATTTATGGAATTTTCAAATATCTTTTGAGAGTTAGAAGAAAGAAAGAACTCTTTCTACGATTTTGGACGGATATTTGTTTTGGATTAAAAAATCTTTGATTTTATTTAGATTTTCTTTATGAAACTTTAGATTTGACAAAAATAACGCTCGGTGTTTTAACTTATGAATTATGTTCAATTTTTAATGGAATACATGTTCTGAATCAAGAGTCTTTATTACTCCCCTTTTCTGTCTGAGATGATGATTTGATCCGTTATTGCACTGTTGGTTTTCTATAAACGGTGTGTGCAAGCTTTTCTATCTCCATAGTCAATTGAATTTTTGGGTCGGTAGAGTTGTAGAGAGATGTAGAAAACCTACATTCTTTGAATCTTTCTCCAGGAGAAATTCTCGTTAGCTTCGATGTTGTTTCGCTTTTCACGATGGTATCCTTTCAGGAAACCATGGAACATATTAACCAGGAATTTCCACAAAATAGTGCCACGTTGTTCCAACACTGCCTAACCACTACATATATTCAACGGAAGGAGGATTTCTACGAACAAACTGGTGGTGTAGCTATAGGCAGCCCCATTAGGCCAGTAACAGCCAACTATTTATTTTATGGATATTTTCGATGCCAAGGCGTTGGCAACGGCAAATAAGAGGCCAAAGTGCTGGTTCTGTTAGGCGGACGACACCTGTGTTATTTGGAACCCCTGGCGAGGGCGAACTTCAAAACTTCCTCTTACACCTCAACTCTTATGAACCCAAAAATTCAATGAACCATAGATATAGAAAAAGAAGGACGCCTACCGTTTTTGGATGTTTTGATATCAAGGAGGCCGAATGGGAAGCTTGCGCACACCGTGTATTGTTTTCTTTTTCAGAAAGAAAACCTACTGGCTTCCTTTTCATTCCTTCATAAATAACCTGTACAATACCATTTTATTTCCAAAGAAATATGACTACCTTGGCCGCCATGTTTGTTCACCTTGATTATCGGTTCTATGGGATTCTTCTACTCCGAGCTCTATGGCTAGAAATCCTTTGAAAGTTGTCTTCAGGCCCTATCCACTCTTATTACCCAACTTGGTTTGCAATTTGCTTTTATTCCAACACGTAAGATGGCGCTCGGCCGGCGTTTGTTGGGTTGCCTCACTGCCACCTAGACTATAACGCCATGAAGCAGAATTTGTGACGTCACAGTCGTGGTCCAAGGTCACCATTTGAAATGGATAGATTTCAAATGATTTCGTGTATATTTTCCGTGATTTTACTGTGATTGATCTGTTTTTTAATGCGAATTTTGTTTTTATGAACATTACTGGACTTTAGGAAACGTACTAAATTTTGTGCTAAATTCGGAACTATGCATTTTAGTGTTTAAAAACTGTGAAAATGCCTTAACGGTGTTGTGTCGGGGTGCAACACAAACTTAAAGAATGGACTTAAAAAATCGGTTTTTTGGTTTCCCAGGGATGAAGTGTTAAGAGAAAAATGTATTAGAGCCTTTAAAAGAGAAGAGTTCGTGCCTGGAGAACATAGTAGGATACATTTATACATAAATAAGTAACAATAATTTTAGAGAAAGTTAGGTTATCCCTCAGATTTCGTTTATAAACAAAGCATGAATTCCATGAACTTTGTAGAAAACTGGTGTTTTAGGTATGTGAGGTGCTAAATAAAAAACATATGTTTCTTGAATTAACTGTTTTATTTTTGATTGCTAAGGGCCAAATGTTGTAATAATCAAAACATGTATTATTTGTGTGGGCTTATCCGACTTCTTGTAGTCATAATAATTGTATTCTCAATTTTCACCCATTACAACCCATGTAAATAAAATATCCATGGCAAAGCTTGTTTATGAGTTGTAATAGATGAAAATTAGGAATATGATTATGACTATGACTAATAATAAGTTGAATAACCTGGGATTTACTACAATGAAAAGTTGTTGGCAATTTAATCTTACATAATTACCTATAAATAGAAAAAAAAACAACTTCCTGCAGATTACAACATTTTGCACTTTCAACAAGTTTTTATTACTTTGAGTCCTTGCTGTTACTACACACACTAACACTCAAATCCTCTCGAAGTAGGGAGGAAGTAGGCTCGATACATCTCTGTTTGTGGAAGTAAGTAGGTAGGTAGTTTCTGGACAGTGGCACTTTCCAACTACTATTGAGTTTCTACCATTTTGACTGTAAAGACCTCACTAAAGAAGTTCTATGCAGGACATCAAGTTCTTGGTATAAATGGTAGGTATATGATGATCTCTTGCTTATTCCTTTAAGAAAATTAAAAGTTAAAAGATAATGTAATTCCTAAAGGTAATTCCTAAATTTTTAACAGAAATATGAAGTTTACTGAGTTTGATCTTAGTCATGTAGTACATTTACACCATGTGGACCAAATTAGACTAAGGAACAAATTAAGTACCTAATCAACTTGAATCAAAGTTTATCAACGAACAGCTGTTTTAGTTATAAATGGAAGCTTTAGCCCATTTTGGAAACGGCAATCCAATTCCAGAATCCAATTTGGGGCTAAAGTGTTTACACCATAAAAAAGACTGTTTGATCTACCTCCTTTACTCTGGACTAAATATTTGGTCCCCAGTGTTTACGTCATAGTGACATCATTTGATACTTGGACCAAATGTTTGGTTCATGCAGTGTACCTAAACGAGTAAATGTAATACATGGTCTATATAGGAATACATTTAGAGCAAATAAATCTGTTTATGTAACAATTTTTTGAAATTTGTAACAGGGTGTTACATAAAGGAGCTAGGGTTTTGTATAAAAGAATATAAATGATTAGAAACTCTTTTGGCATTCTTTGCTCTGGGTGAAATAACTCTTGGGAAAAAAAGCTACATTCTTAATAGGTATGTATTAAAAAGTTAAATGAAACCATCAATACTTGCCTACTAGCAAGTTTACTGTTCTAGTTTATATACTTCAGTCTGGCCTATTTCAAATTCAGGAATCAAGATTAGTCACTGAGAGTTAACCTAACTTTTTTTATGAAACTATGTAGGTACTCTGTATTTTAACTTACCCTAATATTTTCTTCAGATATAGATTAGCTTACATCCATTTTTTCTTCACACCCTCATTCCTTTGAAACCAAACAAGGGATTTGCTAGACCTGTTTACATTGATTTCGCACCGTCACACCCAACCCCGTTTGAGAACTTTTCAACATTTTTAAAGCACTTGTTGTTAGTCTAAATGCAGCACTAGCTGCAAGAAATGTCCTAAAGTCCGGCACAATTTAAAAAAACAAAATTATGAGTACAAAATGAATAATATTAGTCGTAAAGTCGGAAAAAATATTTGAAATCCATACAATTCAAATGGTCTCACACTAGTGACCTAGGACCACGACTGTGACGTCACAGCTTCTGCTTCACGGCCTAAGGTGCGTTCTCATTACAGCTTCTTGCTTCTTGCGTCGAACGTCATTAAATCTCTATTGGTAGAAGCCATATTTGAAAATGACAGCCCGCCAGAAGTAAAAAAATTTCAACTTCTTGCTTCTGTTTTGTGCGTTTGACACCGAAAAACAATAAACGGTTCGTAAAACACCTTTGTTTTGTAATCGTTTAAAATATTAAAACTTCAGAAAGAGTGTGTAAAATGGACCTGAACAGGTTGGTTTAGTTAATTATTTTACCTTTATAGGCAATAAACATCCAAAATCAAAACATCTTTTAATTTTGAGCTTTTGGTACCTTGACAACTCCTAATTTGTTTTTATATTTTTACTATACATGCTGAATACTTACCTAAATGTAGTGACCAAAACTAGTAAGGTTTCTGGATACTACGACAGTGAACTCCACTTTAACACAAATTCAAAAACAATATTTTTTTATATTTTTTGTAATAATAACATCAAATCATATTTATTTTATAAATAATGCAAATTGCAAATGACCGAAATACGACACGCAGGTGACAATGACACCTGGAATTTGACAGGTGACGGGCAGAAATAGCTACGTTTTGAAGCTGCAATGGGAACGCTCCGTTTCCGATAATTGCTTCTTGTTATTTTTAAATTTTGCTTCTGTCAATTCTAACCAATAGAAAAGTAATGACGTCAGACGCAGGAAGCAAGAAGCTGTAATGAGAACGCACCTTTATGGTCTAGGTGGTAGTGGTTGCGTCCCCATGAATTTCGTCCATTCCCGACGGCCAACTTCAAAATGGCTACCGAACTGTCAAAATTTGAAGTTTTGGAATTTGAAATTTTTTAAGTATTGTAGGTTTTTAAGGCGATAAAGTTAAATAAAGTATATAAAAGTGGTAAAAAGTGAGTTGGTGTTGTGCTGCGTTTAAAAATATTTGAGGTAAGCTATAAATTACTTATTACTGGGGTAATACGTTTCACTCGTACGCGTACAGGATTGGTCATACATTGGGTACCTAATACGCTTTTTTCTAATAGAAAAAAAGGTGCCTTACGTAGTATATAAAATTAAATTTTTCCACAATCTCGTACGAATAAGTATACAGTATAAAGAACATAAATATAAAGTACCGCTATCATCACTCGCGCACACAATTTCCTTAATAATATTCCATATTTTATTAGGTATCTACATAATTTGGCGAAGGACAAATCTTGTTGGGAGCGGCAGTTGTCACATAGTACATATATTAACTATTGTTATATTAATATTCTTTATATTGTAAAAGTAAACTTTTTGTATAAATTACAAAGAGAAGCAACATAAGCTGATTGTATGATATTTCAGATTGTCGAAATGCCGTCTACGATTAGGTGTTGCGTTTCCACGTGTTGGGGAAGCCCTGAACCGAAACATCGATTTCCCAATCCACAAAAATACGGTCACAAAAATGAAGTCTTGTCGGAAGTGAGAGGATGTTCACAATGGAACGTCAAAAAATATATAATAACTTTCCAGTATGTTCACTAAACACCAATTGCTGGGAATAAATTACTGATTTTTTGAAGTATTATGGTTATAATAATATTTTATTCACCATAGCCTTTAAAGCCCTCATAGGGCAAAATGTTGCAGACATAAACTTAGAGATACCTGTGAAAAATATGTATTGATTTTATTGAAGATTGGTTTGTAATAGGTGATGTATTAATGCATTTTCCTACCATATGCTTCCTACCGTCTACTTCAATTTATTAAATATCATCCGTTTAAAGCCACCACTAACTGAATACTAACTGGCGCGAATTTATTAACAAATCTCAAGTCACTCGACATTTTGGTTTGTCAAGCAACTACTTACTAAACACCAATGAGCATATAATTCTTTTAGGTGATATATAATTATTGAATGCTCTTTGCTAAACGCGTGCCGTAAGTAGGAACCTGGCAAACTAAGATATCATCTGATTTGAGATTTTCATAAATTGGCACTTGAGAATATTGAACCATGGCGGCAAATATTTAAATTTAACAATCCTCTGCCATCTAGCGACGTATGAGTGAACTAACAAAATTATTAGGAATCTACTTATGATTAGTTAAGCATTCCATCTCTCGACCCTAGCTTCAATCTTGAGCTTTTATTCCTACTTTAATACGAACCAAATTTTTTACACGGGAGTTGACGTTCTATTTTAGCTCTGTTTTATGGTTGTCTTCTTTTGGACATGGACATGTGAAGTCACGTGTGGACATGGGTTGATTAATTATTTTGTTGTCTGTACAGCATTGCCAAATTTCACCAATATTTTTACTTAGATTCCCTTATTTTCTTCTTGTGCTCTTCTAATATTTTCCCTAAATTTATCTTTTATTTAGCAACAATGGCAGAATTTTCATATTTCGCGGTTCATTCTCTCATTCCTTTTACTTCCCCCTTTTGACATTTTAATTTCCGTTTTTTGACCAACTCTGAGCCCAGGTGGTAAAGGTAAAAACGTTTGATGGTCCCTTTTTTTATCTTGACCACTATCCAGGGCACATCTGACGTGAGCCTATGCCTAAACGGCTACAGCCTAGCCATGTGGCTACTGTAAAATATTCTCATGTTTTGGGGTAAGACTTCCTCTAATTAATTTAAACTTATCTAAGCCTTTTTTTTGTTCAATGATTAGGTCCAAAGTTTGAGTAATAAGACACAACACCTCTCTTTTTTTCGGATCTTACAAGTACCATCCATCCATATTGCACGTATGCCAAAAATGGAGCCGTTAGTGACGATGATGGCTCTTAGGTCTTAAACCGTCTGAGTTTTGAGCCCCTTTGCCGAAAATGTAGCCGTTGGTGACGGTGATGGCTCATAGGTTTTAACGGTCCAGCGTTAACACACATGATACACTGATCCTCTACATCAACTAGCAAGAAAGCCCTACAAACTGGCCAAGTACTTCAACTGGTAGGAGAAGATTTAATAACCAAGTGTACCTGCACTAACCATAGGTAAGAACTAACACCATAATAAATAAATGTGCCTAAATTTAAGAATTCCTGTTGGTTTTCCTTTGGTTTGATCACCCAAACAGTATGAACATCAATTACTTTCTATGATAATTTTCTCAATTTTAATATTATAGCTATATCAGTAACTTAAATTGAGTGGCGCGCAATTAACATGTCTAGCTTATCTAACTACACTAAGCTTCAATCCTTTTTATGTCATTTTGAACCATGACCTAGCTCTCCACCTACCCAAAGCTGACGTATATAATGTATATAATGTATATAATGTATATAAAGACTCTGTCTGTGTGAGCCAAGGGAATTGCCTTTGGTTAGAATGGATACAACAAGCACTAGTTCGATAGGCCGTCGAGTATTTAGGTGGAACCGAGTACAAACTTAATGGCTTTATCTTTTAAAATAAAAAAGTGTCAGAATGTCTCGCAGACGATTAGAGCTTGCGAACAAAATTGCAATGCCTCGTTTTATTTAGATAAATTTAGCTGAAAACGAGTACAAACTTCAGTGGTTTTTCTTTAAAATCAACAAAAATTGAGAGTATCTCGTGAACGGTAAGAGGCTCATAGGTCTATTTTTGAAAATAATTTTATTTGTGAATATCTAGAAAACGGTTAGAGTTTTCGAGTTTTCGAGAGGGCGGTTAGAAAAAATTGCATTGCAACCTTTTAGCTAGAAAAATTTAGCGGGAAACGAGTACAAACTTCAGTGGAAACTTCTTTGAACATAAGAAAAATTTACATTATCTCGTGAACAGCTAGATGTTCATAGGTTTATTTTTGAAAATAATAATAACTGGATTTGAGCAAAAACTGAGAAATGAAGCAGAAATGTTTGAAACAAATTTTGAGATAATAATGCGATAAATACTTTATTTAAGGTCGCTTCACACAAATCTCCGATCTAGTACTTTTCTGGTAACTTTTCAGTTGTTTCTAAAAGGTGCGTCATGGGTGGCTATGTGATATGAATGACAAATATAAGAGAATAAAAGATAATGAACCATACTAATGCCCGTGGTGCATACAAAGTTTTATGTAGTACCAGTACATGTCAATGTTTTTCAACAATATGGTTATTTTCCTAACAAGTGCGGAAAGTGATACTTTTCCTTCATGGATACTCCATACATTCCTTCATGCGTAAGGATAAGATACTTTCCGCGAGTGTTAGGAATAATTTTTTTCTACGAGTAAAGACGACTTTTACAATTATCAGTAAAACTTCAGTTTGAAGTTAAAACACCAGACATGACGTACATTGCATTGTTTACCTGACAAACTGAAACAATGCAATGTACGTCATATCTGGTATTTTAACCTCAAAGTGAAGTTTTACTGATAGTTGTAAGAGTCGTCCTAAAACTCTGTCAATATATTGGTATTTATTGCCTCAGCTGCGCGATGAAAGATGTTTGCTTACTTTTATCGCAAAGAGCAATAATTAAAGAAATCAAACCTTTCATTTAAAAAATGTGAGATCGATATCCTGCCTTTTTTGCAAAACTAAAATCATAGATGCAGTACAGGTATAAGTAAGATGGTATACCAGGCACCTAATGCCACCATTCCTGACAATTATAAATCATGGTAGTTTTACTGGTTCTTATTACGTTCTTCCATACCAACCATAGTAAACAAAGTTATATAAAGCAAAATAGCAGCCATTTGAGGTTTTTTTGGGGCACTAGCGCGGAAAAGTACAACTTTCCGCACTCAAATGCGTGCGGAAAATTAAACTTTCGGGCACGCGAGTAGAAAAAATTATTATTACAAGCATCCTGAAAGGTATCTACTTTATGCCCGTCCGGCCCATAAAGTGCATTTTATGCCCACATGAACATAATATTCATGTTTATGTATTTGGTAACTAAGCAATAAAAACACAATAATGAGCTGCTAAAACATAATAGTATACCATATATACTAAGGTTGTAAAGTACATTATTATGACCCGAACGTGAGGGTACGTTATTATGACACGACCCGAACTACTAGATTCGATAAATCTACAACAGAAAATTGCCTAAATTAGTAAGATAGCGCTCCGCACATTTTATTAATAAGAACAGGCGCGTCTTTAATCCATATGGAGACTTCGTTACCGTGGCAACCGATAAACAAAATCACCGTATGACGATATCACGGAACTTAATGCACCTGACAACTGACAGCTTTATCTCCCTAGGGAGATAACCGGCCATAATGTTGTCATTATATACCGCTTATGTTCAATTGTTTTATAAGCAAAACAAGAAAACCTACTTCACAGTCATTCTGCGGGCCTTTAACGGTCCGTATTAAAGCTAGTAGTGGAAAAATGAATTTCTGTAAATGGTTGATCATCATTCGTTGTCAGATCGACGAAGTTACCAACAGATTTCACCCTCGTTGCCATATTTCCCAAAATACTGTTACTCCATGAAATTATTCTCATTTGATTTGCCCGAGAAAATAAAACAAAATATCTCAAACAAAATCGCGACCAAAATATTTAGAATTCCCCCAAGAGCATACGTCTGCTAGCAAACTACATTTTAACAATCCTCGTTGTTTTAATATCATTAAACGTAGGTTCTAATTATGAAATAATAACGGGGGAAAGCTCAGCGAAAAAATAATTAGAGCAAATAACGGGATAAGGGAGCGAATTCAACTTTTTGATGGCAAAAGTCAAATAAAGGGGCTGATGGTCTTTTCGGCTCACGAAGCATTAATCTGCAGCAAGATTGTAATGGTACATACATAAAACGAGAAACGAAAGTCTACAGTTGACTTATGTACATAGCCATGAATGCAAATTAAATCTTTGGCACTAGCTTAATATTAGTCTGCATATAGAGCTAATGTTTCACTTAGTAATTTTCTGTTTATAATTAAGCCTTTTCTGATTGTTCAGGTGAAAGGTCACCGGCTTTAATTTCATATTAATTAAAAGAGGTGATACGGAAAGCAACGAACAGTGCAGGTCTGGTTTATTTCAATTAGATACTCATAGAGTAGACTGTGAAAATGGCGAATAAATGATATGAATTTACATGAATGGAGTCTGTCAATTCCCCACACTACCAGATAATTATGTATTTGAAATGGGCTATATCTATAGTTCGTACATTGTAATTATTTTACTTGACCTTATACTGTACCCTTATAATGTGACAGGCATTTTGATATATTTTAGGCTATATTTAGGACCTGACGTGAAAATTTTTGATGACATGGTTGGTTGAATAATTTAAATTAATGAAACCCTCTGAATAGTCATTTATTTTTCTTACTTTAATGAATACGTCGAAATGTTGAAACTTTCACACACCAAAAAGAATAACCGACATTATCAGTATATTATATCTTATACATATATAAGTATACTCACCAGAGTGAGTATACTTCAATCAGAGCGTATTCTGTCCGGATTGTGGGCGATCCTAGGACGTTTTCATATGTAAAAATATTTGGCAAAATAGGTTAGGATCTGCAGTGGATAAACTCACTTCTTTTTCTTTTCGGTCTTCAATGGGTTTCGTGTGGCACGTGACTACATTGGTTGAAAACAAAAAATATATTGTATTTGTGTGCTTGTGCATCAACATAACTAAATTTAAACTTTGGATCCCCCAAAAAGGCCTTAGTAGGATTCAAAATTGATGCAAAAAGACCACTTTTATTGTAAACATTATATAATTAATTAAGTAGTAAAAATTAAGTAAGTAAAAGTGAGGTTATATTTACTAAAATTCTGGCATAATGACGTCATATGCACGAAACCCATTCCATGCAACAATTAAAAACTAAAACTGTCAAATGCTATGATATGCCACCATTATCTATTAGTTTTTTTTTTATTAAGGAGAGTCTTAACTGAATTTTTACACAAGTCAGATAGAGGCTGATGAGGGGGGGGGGGGTGTCTCTTAAAACCAATTTTAATATATGCTTAAAAATTATAGGTATTTTATAGCATCAAACGAGTGGGGGCGTATAGATTAATGCGTACTAACGGACTAATGATCTGTCACCAAGGATCTACATAATCCCTTGGTTATAGTATCATATCTGCGCTTCTGAGATTTGTTTAGCTTAGTTTTTGACATAAATTAGATAAAATTTTATATTTCGAAATTCAATCTAAAGTGTTTTCCGGATTTTGAAGCCGTGCTCCAATGGAATTTCTTTCTGAGGTTTCGTCTACAGCGGCGGTAGACATTATCATGCGGCGAGGCAATGGGCGAAGTGACTGATTCTCCACCGTCCCGCTGCAGTGGAGGGACTGGGGTGGGGGTAGTAGTAGGGCGGGGTTTCGTCGCACTTGAAGTATGTTATGTCGTAGAACTCGCCTCCAGTCTGCATTTAAAAACGTAATTTCCTCCTTCCTGTTGAAATTATTGTCCTGTATAAAGATCTCAACGACCTCTCCCGTTAGTCTCGGATAGAAACGCTGCGATTGACATAAGATGTCTACCTAGTTGAAAAGGATGTCGTGAACTTCGGACAGAGCATGCTGTGCTACTGCTGACTTTTGTGTTTGCCCCAGCCTGCAATTCCTCTTTTGTTCTGTAATCTTCGTGTTGACACTGCGCTTTTTGCGTTTAACGCAGCTGGATAGAACTCGGTAAACTCCGGGTGCCGATAAAGGAGCTCTGCGGTCTTTGGGCGATCTTAAGCTCTGTTGTATTTTACAAGTGGGTTTAAAGATAGTTTTAACATTGTGCTTTTCCAGTAGCCTGCTAATCCTGTCCGTTACTTTGAGGATCGAGACGGATGGACTGGTCTAGTCCATCTGCGCTTTTCTTCCTCTTCTCTCGTTGTTCCTGTCTGGCGCTTTACATTCCTTAGACGGACGGCCCTATCAAACCCGTGCTTGCTGCATTCATTCCAACCAAAGGCTCTTTCCAGATGCTTCATTTCCCGTTCCAATTCAGCCGGCTCACAAATTCTCTTGGGTGTCACACACAGACTTTATGACTCCCCTTTTCTATCTGGGACCATGATTTGATTCGTTATTGGAAGGTATCGGTCAGTGTGTGTTGGTTTTCTACCGGGTGTCCAGCAGAACCCTGGACATAGGAGATTAACATGGGAAATCGGCTTTTACTTTTTTGCGCCTGTACGGTTGATTTGATTGAAAAACTTTTAAGAGTAAAGTTGTAGACTTTATGGTCAGCTATCATCCTGTAATTTTTTCAATACCACAGTTTTGGCTGTTTTTTGGAAAAACGCTTTGAAAAGTGCAAAAATTTGAATTTTGCGCGTCACCCCCGCCATGCATGTGCAGTGACGCCAACATAATAATTTCTTATGTCAGAGTCAGAGCCGATTTTCCTTTCTTATTTATTTTGAGGGACTATCATGTGGTAATTAACGTGATTATGCAGTGAAAATTCACCGAAAGCCTGACGATAATGTTCTTAAATCATACGGTAAGTAAAAGTTACGTTTATTATTATCATAATTAGTAAAAGGAAAATCATTCCAATTTATGTATGGCTGGTTGCCTAATTCATTTTTGATTAGCAACAGACAACGGATCGACGATATGTCTCTTGTCTTTGTCATTGGTAAAGCTAAAAGCTAGCTAAATGTTAAGAATGATTAAGGACAGCGAGTTGGGTGGATACATTTGTTGAGCAAACGAAGAACCAAGTTTGAAATGTGATTGTACTCTACAAATGAGTTATCGTGGAATTGACGAAAAGAAAATACGTATTGGCGGCTCTTAAAAGAACCATTTAATTACATACTACAAAGAAAGTGAATAACCACCCATGTGTTTAACATCAAACACAGAGGTAAACAAGAACAATAAACAAATAAATAAAATACAAGTAGATGTGGCACATCAGAGAAATTGTTCAAAATGACCACCTTCTGCAGAGGTACAATATGCAAGCTTCTGTTCAAAATTGCGACATGTATTGTCCAACATCACTACCGTGACTTGACCACAACATTCTTGAATGGCAAGTTTCAACTCTTGAACATTTGCATATTGTTTATTTCTCTGGTAGAGACGATCTTGAATGAATCCCCAAACAAAAAGATCACAGGGATTCAAATCCGGAGAGCGAGGTGGTCAATTAATTGCTCCAAACTTTCCAATCCACCTATCACCAAATGTTTCGTTTAAAAAACGTCTATTTTGCAGTGCAGTGTGACACGACGCCCCATTTTGCATGTAAAAACCCGTTCTAATGGCTGGATGGCTTCGACAGCAGACAAAATGTCATTGCGAGGCATATTGCCATATTTGTTGGCGTTCAAGCTGCCATAAATGAAAAATGGACCTATAACATGGCGCCCCAAAATGCCGATCCACACGTTTACAGTTGCTCGACGTTGGTCCCGATTGTCATGCACTATATGTGGGTTTTGGAGTGCCCAAATCCAATCATTTTGTTGATTTGAAGAGCCAGTCAATCCAAATGGGCATTCATCTGTGAAACAAATGTTTCTAACAAATCTTGGGGCTGCAATAATTTTTTCGGTCAGGATTTCACAAAACTCCATTCGGGGGAAAAGGTCGGTCGGTAAGAGTTTTTGATGGTTCTCTTTTTTGTAGCTTTTAAAACCTTCTTTTTGCAGATAATTATGGATGGTCGATCTACTAAGTCCAGTTTCTTGGCCAATCTGTTGAATACTCTTGGAAGGATAATCGTTTACTGTAGCAAGAACAACAAGTTTTGCCACATTTTCATCCTCTGGAGCCGCACCAGCTTGAAGTCGTCGCTTTCGCTCACAGGAACATATCGGGTTAATACTCCCAGTTTCCTCAAAACGAGCAACCACCGCCTGAAGTGAACTGCGTGCTGGTATTGGTCGTTCAGGAAACAATGCAGCAATGTTGTCTCGAATTTGAGTAAAGGAATTACCAGCCCAGTATTGTTTTAAAACAAGTTTTCTATCCTCAAAATTCATAACTAATGAAACATTTAAATAAGCAATAATAAAAAAAAAATTTACACTGTATCAACAAAATGGTTCCTAATTTCGATGTTCAATTGTTTTTTGCTGTCAAAGTGAACAAATGAAAATCGATCCTTTAATATCAATAAATACAAGCTTTCTGTATACATTACATTTTATTTCGGGGAAATTGTGTGTGAAAAAGTGGATGCAACAAGTACCAAAATAAGTATATTTCCATAATCAATCTATACATAAATTTCTTAACGGCAGAAATTAACAAGTTGACATGAAAAAGAAATGTAACATAAATTTAGGTACTGACACAGATAACAACAATTATTCCTATAAAAACACTATCACCTTTATTAAGATTTGTTGTCACTGAAAAGAGTTTTTTTCACAGGCACTATAGTCTCGAGATACATAGATAAAACGTGAAAGAAACTGGTCTTAGCAGATCAAACATCCATCGCTATCTGCTTACTGGTCTTGCTTGTTTGCTATAATCATTTGTTCCACCAATGAATGTTAATTTGGATTACTGGGTCCCTCAAATCAACAAAATGAATGAGTTTGGACTCTCTAAAATCCACATACAGTGCAGGACAACCGAGACCAACGTCGAGAAGTTGTTGATGTGTGGATTGGCATTTTGTGGCGCACTGTATTTGGTTTCCCAATGAGATTTTGTCTGTCATAGAAGAATCCAGCACTTAGCGAGGGTTTTTTACATACACTTGAAGTAAAACATTTGGAGATAGATAAATTCACCTCAATTACAACAACAACAACGAACACCCTTAATTGGTGACAAGAGACAAATTGTCAAGTCATCGTGGTTGTCGTATTGCTAAACTAAAATGAATTAGACAACCAGCCATACACAAATTGGAATGATTTTCCTTTTACTAATTATGATAATTATAAACGTCACTTTTACTTACCGTATGATTTAAGAACATTATCATCGTGTTAATTACTACATGATAGTCCCTCAAAATAAATAAAATAGAAAACTCGGCTCTGACTCTGACATAAGAAATTATTATGTTGGCGACACTGCACATGCATGGCGGTGGTGACGCGCCAAATTCAAATTTTTGCACTTTTCGAAGCGTTTCACGCCAAAACTGTGGTATTGAAAAAATTACAGGATGACAGCTGACCATAAGCTCTACAACTTTACTCTTAAAAGTTTTTCAATCAAATCAACCGTACAGGCGCAAAAAAATAAATGATGTTTATTATATAATGATTTCCCATGTTATTCTCCATGTCCAGGGCTCTGCTGGATACCCGGTATAAACGGTGTGCGCACGATTCCTTGATACCAAAACATCCAAGAACGGAAGGCGTCCTTCCCTTTCTATCTCCATAGTGAATTGAATTTTTGGGTTGCTAGAGTTGAGGTGTAAGAAGAAGTTTTGAAGTTCACCCTCGCCATGGCTCCAAATAACAAAGGTGTCGTCCACGTATCGGTGCCAGCACTTTGGTCTCTTATTTGCCGTTGCCAACACTTTGACCTCGAAAATGTCCATAAAATAGTTAGATAATACTGTGCTAAGGGGGCTGGCCATAGCTGCACCATCAGTTTGTTCGTAGAAATCTTCCTTCCATTAAAAATACGTATTGGTTAGGCAGTGTTGGAACAACTTGGCAATATCTTGAACGTGAAGCATTTCTGGTTAATATGTTCCTTAATGCGTACCATTGTGAAGAAAGAGACAACATCGAAGCTAACGAGAATTTCTCCTGGAGGAAGAGTCAAAGAATACAGTTTTTCGACGAAATGAGTGCGGACTTTTATAAAGCTGTCAGTACTTCCTATTTTAGGTTGCAAAAGTTTTGTGGGGTGTTTCGCGATTTTGTAGGTCGGGCTTCCTATGGTGCTCACGATGGGTCTCAGTAACACATCCGGTTTGTGGATCTTTGGTAAATCGTACAGCCTTAGTGACAAGGCTTCTGATTTTTTAAGCTTAGTCATTTCATCGGATGCCACGTACTTGATTAAATTGTTGGTAACTCTCAGAATCCGGGGGGTTGGATCACAAGTTAGCTTCTTGTAGGTGATCTAACAGTATTCTGATTTTTCCTTCGTAATCTACCTTTACCGTAAAATTCCTTTCACTGGTAAAATGAGAGTAAAATGATATCTGGCTGGTAAATTACCGGTGAGATATTGTACAGAGCAGAAGCAGGCGCATGTCCACCAGCGAATTTTAGATCAAACACTGCATGGCAGATGGCTCTAAGTTCAAGAAGCTCCGTACATTTCCGGCTTTCCGTACTCCGTGCATTTCCGGTTTTAAAGCGCTGAATCAATGTTTCCAATTTGTCGATCAGCCAAGGCTGTACTGATGAGGGGTAGACCCCGAAACTGGTACGCAGATGGGTTGATCGACAAATTAGTAACCACCTATACTCTTTTCACTTCGTTCTGGTTCCGATAACCAGCGTGGTACAGAGTAATATGGGCTGCTTCTCGAACTGAGAGCCATCTGCCATGCAGTGTTTGATGTAAAATACGCTGATGGATGTCGCCTGCTTCTGCTTTGACAACATCTCACCGGTACTCCTTCGGTACCATTTCCAGTTTTAAACCGCTGAATCAAGGTTTCCAATTTGTAGACCAGCCAAAGATGTACTGAAGAGGGGTAGATGCTGAAACTGGTATGCATATGGGTTGATCGATAAATTGGTAACTACCTATACTCAATAGTCACAAAATTAAGCAAAAATTTCGATAGCGCTAGTGGCGTGCCTCCAATGTTCAAGAATATTAAAAGTTGTTTTTATTATAAATTAGGAATTTAGATCTGCTTCGATCAATTTGTCTGATAAAAATCTAATATTTGGGGATTAAATTGCTAGATTTTGAGTAGAAGCAACTCTTTGTCAAATTGTACTAGTAAGCATTCTGGCTGGAATTATGAAGAGGAAACAGACGGCTTCAAAGACATTTCAGTATTATTGTTCCTCTAGTCAACTTCAGTGATCCAAAAGGTGTTTAATGACAAAGCATTTTACCCATCTTAGGATCCAGTGATTCCATTTAAAATAATATTAATAGTAAACATCTAATAACATATTTGAGAATTAGTGATGTTAAATTTAAACCAATACAGTTTGGGTAGTTATTCCAACGATTACATTTTGCGCATCCAGCTTGAATCGTAAAACAATATTCCGTCTGCTTATAATTAATAAAGAAGCTGCTACGAATCTCGCACTTCATGTGCAGAAGAAGTTTGCAAAGTTTTCAAAATCGGGTCCTTCGTTATATTTCTTTATTAAAAGCACATTACAAATGTTGGGGCTGGTACAGTTGAGGGAAGTCGTTACTACTCATTTTTTTTCAACAATTTTCTTTAGGCATTAATAGAATGGACAAAATAGAAAATTATAAGTGGTAGTAGAACTTAAAAATATTTGTAATAATATCAATTTTTAGAATAAATACAATGATAAGCTTCGCTTACCCGAAACAAACTATACAATGGAAGTTGACTTGAAGGTTATGTTAAAACACTGTCATGGGAATATGAATTGAAACGACATTTGTCACAAATGTCAACAAGTGACATTTTTGAGAAACTCTGCGTATTCTTGTAAATTATGTAAACGCAGCTCTTTAGAGTTTAGTCATTTCTAATCCGAACTAACCTAACCAAAGGGTCCCTCATAGAAAAACATAACCGAACAAATCTGAACTAACCTGATCTAACCTAAACGAACCTGATCAAAGGAAAAACCTAACTGAACTAACCTAACCAAAGGAAAACTAGATCTGAATTAACCTGAGCCAACCTGAACTAACCTAACCAAAAGATTTCTCATAAAAAAAAGTGGCCATAATTTACAAGTTTACTCAGAATTTTTCACTAATGTCACTTGTTGACATTTGTGACAAATGTCGCTTCAATTTATATCCCCATGACAGTGTTTAGTTTGTTTCAGGCAAGCGAACTTTATTATTATAATTATTCTAAAAATTGATATTATTATAAATGTTTTTAAGTTCTACCACCACCCATAATTTTCTATTTTGTCCATTTTATTAAATCCTAAAAAAAAAAATTCGAAAAAAATTAGTATTCACGATTTCCCTCAAGTGTACCAGAGCCCAGATGTTTTATATAAAGGCAATGGTTTTACTTACCTCCAGAAATCGTCTTTTGACTTATATACGACGATTAATAACGACTTCCCTCAACTGTACCAGCTCCAAAGAGGCTCAAATAATGAGCGAGTATTTGGTGCTTTTATTGGTAAACTTAGTGGATTTAAGCTCAAATTTGTAATAAAACCCGTACCACGACACATTAGATGCGGACAACGTCGAACTTTCAAAATGACACGAATTTAGAATTGATTTTAAACGGCAGCAGTACTTGACTGGAGTGCCAGAAAGCTTCAGCTTCTTTGAATCGATCACAATCGAATCAGTTACGACGTCTCGCCTTCCTATTGGACAGTTTTCAAACATAAGGCAATTTATCTTTGAATTAAATCCAATTTTATCAATTTATTTTGACCACGTCAAAGATGACAAAAGCTGTCGATAGTATACCGAGAAGACCACCTAAGATGCAGAAAAAAAATTGATAAGGTTATAACGATTACCGATCAACGTCCAGACCATAAAGGATTTATCAAGGTAGAGGTCTTTATTTACATTTTTCAATATTGGCCAAACCTTCCATACAGTGTTGCCAGGATTACTTTGCTAGTAAATTGCCACATCCTTTTTTTTGAATGATATCTTGCGAATCTTTACACCACGAGAGTACTATATAATATCTATTGCTGTCCAAATAATTTTTGAATGGTGATTAATAGAACACTTATGACGATAAAAGAAAAAAAATACGTTTAAGATGGCCAACTGGTCACAATCGGCAACATTGCAGAATCCTGTAACACGTGGTTTATGACAATTATTTCATGGATTTTCTGGTTTCCTGAATGTTTTAAGAGATTTCCGCCGACCTTTTCGCTTTTAGCAATCGTTTCTGTGGTTTAATTTGTTTGTTAGCCACGGCGAGACAATGTTTTGTGTGTAAAACTTGGGATTATAAAAATAAATCTAGGAAATTAGATTAAAAATTCGAATTAAACCCAAGAACACTAACACCACAATACGAATTAAATGTTTTATCCCAGTGAAAAACAATATTCTTTAATAGATAGGTTAGATTAAAACACGTATAAATAGAAGTTTGCAATATTTTTGGTTTACTCTTTATTAAAATAGGGTTTAAAAAAATCCAGGGTTCTTCTATAAATCAGCTCTTTTGCGTTCGTAGCCCACATGAAGTCTATATGATCGAAACCAGGAAACGGTACTTCAAGGACTGTGTTGTCACTATTTTTAAGCTCTTTTGCCAGCCTTTTGACACTCTAGAAAAAATAGTAGCAAAATAATAATAATATGTTAATATTGTAAGCCAAGGTTTGACGGATTTACCATAGAAATCTGCTATTTAACATTGGTAAACCACAAGTCATATACAGGGTGTTCCAAATTGGTCTTCTATGTATTGGGATTTCGGAAAATGTAGGAGCTAGGAAGTCCGTTAAATGGAGAAAGTTCTAGACAATTATGTTAGTAATGTAATGACAAAATCGGTGTGGCTGCTCAAAATCGGGTTTTCGAGAAATTTTGGGAAAACCGAAATGGTGTATTTTAAAACAACTGTTATAATTCCTTTATTTTAAAACATAATCGAAATTTGTGAAAACATTTCTGAAGCCACTTTTTGAGTGGAATACACCTGTAAAGGTAAAATTTTGATACAACGTATTGGTTTTCTGGAACCATCATCAAATTCTGTTTTTCTTAAAGCGGCTATGTTGTATTAAGATTTTATAGTATTTTAAAAAATTAAGAAAAATATAGTTTTTACTAGTAGGCCATGGATTGAACTTGACAGTAGTATGTGGTTTTTATCGCGAATGCTTAAAAACAATATCACAATGTCTGTAGATGTCATAGAGCAATATTTGTTGAATGCAGAGTTCTTAAAAATTAAATTCAAACAGCTGGAAGTTACTTAAAGTGAGGGAAATTTTGACATGCGGGAATTTTATTTCCAAGAACACAGAAATGTTCGAATTTCTAAAATTGACTTCGATGAAAAATATGCGGAAAGAGGAACGACTTCAGCATAGTTTAAAGTTTAAAACAATTCAAGTTCTGAGGTCTATAAATTTATTAAATTATAAAAGAAAAATTTCTTACTTCAAGGCTAAGCACCTAAATGAGGATACACGATAATGGCCCAATTGAAAAACAGAATGTTGCAATCGTACATAGAATTTCCGTTAGAGCCACCGAATGATAAATTTATGCTTGCAAAGCATTTTAAAATCATTCAAAAGACATCCGAAGAAGGCTACCAAAATCGATTTTCTCAGAGTGGTTTAAATGTTATCGCGACCAACTTGAAGTCTTTAGATACCGCCAAAATAATTTGGTTAGATGGAAGCGGGACTAACGTTGAGGTATCCACATAAGTTACCTCATATTTTGCATTGGTATACGTAACTAACCTAAATTAAACTTCTAACAAGTGCGGAAAGTGACAGTTTTGCGCACGCGACTGCAGACTGCTACGCGTCGTTCGGCCATGAACGCACTTCAAGTTCCGCAAGTGCAAGTTTCTGCACTCAAACACGTGCGGAAAAGTAAACTTTGGCGCACGCGAGTGGAAAAAACTTAATTTTTCAATTGAGAGTAATATTCCGTTTGCCACGCACTTTTCTTGATAGATCAGTGAAAGGAATAATTAGCAACAAAATAAGTAAATAAACAAATCTGAAATAATCAAGTGTGTGTCGAGTAAGTGAGCTGTCAAGTTGCCTGGTAAATTAAGTAAATGCCCCCTGCTCAAAGGCTCGGAGAGTAGGGGTGGGTATAAGCGCGCCACTGATTCTTACAGGGAAATCAGAAACCATCAAAAGTGAATTTTGGAACTCTACTTAATCAACACAACTCAAACCAAAACAAATAAATAAATAAAGGCGTGAAGGTGAAGTTAAAAATACAACTACCCGAAGACGTTTCACTTGTCATATATATTGGCCAAATATGAGTTGTTAGTGTGAGCCTATGTTAGTAACAATATTACGAGTACACTGCTGAACAATGGCTTGGGACTCCAACACACGTTGAGTATCCCTGATGAGATGTGGCGTAGCCAACAGCTGCAAACACCTGCCACACCACAGTAACAAAAGGCTTGACGATGTACTTAGCTTCCAATGTTCGAAAGGCAAGGCCAACTAAATCCCACAGATGTGGATAATCAACGCGCTTTAGGTAACGTAAGAAACAAAGCAAAGGTATCACGCGAAGATTTTTAAATTGAAATAACTCCTGAATCCTTTCAAGCGAAGGATATACCAAAAGTATAAAATGGAGTTAGCTCGTAATAAGCCTTCAAGTCGACGGACGGCAGCAAAGCAAAAGAATCACGAGGAGGACGTTTTCCACTAGCTGGTAGAAGCAGAATTCCAATAGCAGGAGAGGGGACTTGACGGCCAATCGAAAACGACTTCGACACGACGCACGCTCGACTCGATAACGTTGTAACCCAACAAATGTTACAAAAGGAGGTAGTCCACACTGCAGAAACAACATAAATGAAATCCTAGATGCCAGCCCCTGAGTTCCCTCAAATAAGGCCATACGGGACAATGCCAAAAACCGATCAATCAATTAATTAATTCGTTAAACATAGAATAATAAATTAAACCTACCGCCACAAGAATAGAACACCACCAACCGAAAGCTCGAAAGGCGACAAGTGACAATTGACGAGGTATATTCGGCACTATTTCGTACTGCTCGAAACCCGACTGCGAGGAGCAGCGAGATTATTTATGCCAAAAGGAATATGCGATCAGGTGAGTAAAGAAAAGGGATGGAGATAAAATTCATTCGTCAAAATAATATTTCAAATTGAAACGTTCAAGGAAACTTCACATTGCAGCCTGCTATTAACCTCAAAATTCATTAGCTGATTCGATGTAAATAAAACTAACAGGTGCAAAACGGGGATCTGAAACAAACTGGAGGCCTGGGAGCACCCTTCGCACAAGAAAAATGTGAATCTGGTCAGAAACATAAACAGATGCCACAAAACCAACCTTCGAAAAGCAGTGAAGGCCGCTCTAGCCGAAAACTGACAAAAGTGGATTCAAAAAAAGGCAAAGGAGGTAAATTCCAAACACAAAATCGACTAGTAAAGCCAGAGTTATTCAATTTAAGTTTAGTAAATTAACAAAAGGTATGTTTCAGTATGTACTAGCACGCAACTAAGAAGTCCCCTCGAGAACCAGTGAATGAAACAGAAAGAGCAAGTGAGGTATTGACCCGGAATATAATCAAAATGCAACAATGAGCAAGGTACTGTTAAGACCTCAATAAATAACTAATAGCAAAATGTATTATTAATTCATTACAAATGTAAGAAAATGCGTAGTGAGAAAAATGACCGTGACACGTTATCGTGTATTCCGCATTTAGGTACTTGGCCTCGAAAAAGAAAATCTTTTTTAATTTAATAAATTTATAGACTTCAAGACTTGAGTTGTTTTAAACTATGCCGAAGTCGTTCCTACTTCCGTATATTTTCTATCGTAGCCAGTTTTCGAAATTTGAGTAAATCTGTTGGCTCGGAAATGAAATTCCCGCATGTCAAAATTTCTCTTAGGTACTTTAAATAATTTCCAGCTGTTTCAATTTAATTTTTAAGAATTATGCATTCAACAATATTGCTCTGGCCTCTACACCCATTGTTTTATTGTTTTTAAGCATTCGCGATAATAACCACATATTACTGTCAAGTCCAATCCTACTAGTAAAAACTATACTTTTTTTTTTATTTTTTAAAATACTATAAAATCTTACTAGGGTTGTTATACATTATTGAAACGCATTTCTTGTCCCTTGTAAACAAGTGTAAAAATCCAATATGCCCGTGGTAAGAAAAACAGAAGCTGCCTTTACAATTTTACCTTTACAGATGTATTCCACTCAAAAAGTTGCTTCAGAAATGTTTTCACAAATTTCGATTATCTTTTAAAATAAATGAATTATAACTTTAAAATACACCATTTTGGTTTCCCAAAATTTGTCAAAAACCCGATTTTGAACAGCCACCCCGTTTTTGTCGTTACACTACTGACATAGTTGTTTAGAACTTTCCCCATTTAACCGACTTCGTAGCTCCTATATTTTCCGAGATCCCAAAACATGGAAGACCAATTTGGGACACACTGCATACGAACTACTCAGATTTATAAGTTCAAGCACTTACCGCAGGGCTAGCCAAAAAGTCTCCAGTACCATAAAACATCAGCAAGGGTGTACTTGTTGAAGACAAGTTATATTTGGGTGCCTTTCTGGTTCCATATTTCTTAAGGTTGCCTTTAGAACCGTAATCAAACCTCTTGAACTCAGCAGTTTCCATGATTTGGCTATAATGGTGGATCTGCTTGGTGGAGAAGGTGTTGGGTGTATGCTGGGCTATGATCGGCACCAAACTGCGATCAATGGGGTGGTTTTCGAGTTGCGAACCAAAGTAGATGGCGTTGTAACAAAAGATACTGAGACCGGGGAAGGAGCAGAGCTCTTTTGCCATGTCGTTCGTGTAGAAGATAGTCTTCGGGGGAAATTCATAAAAGATGACATTGCGGGCAAAGGGCTGAAAACACAAAACCTGTAAAATATATTTGAAACTCATTATCTTATTAAGTATCTGAGGTCTTTCATACACTCAAAGCAAATTACCAATTTTTTTTCCGCGTTTGACCATCTCTAAATATTTTGAATCTCTAGGACCACAGTGTTGCTGAAATAAACACCAAGCATGATTTTCCAGAAATTCATGATGCTGATATACGTAGAACGTTACAGGTTGAATGTCTATTCGACGGAGGGTTTTGAGGTACACATGGTGAGAGATTATAAACGTAATTAGATAGAGTTAACTTATCGGGAAAAAAATAAATAATTTTTCTACAGAGAAGATAAAGAAGCATTGAGTCAGTATTTTAGTGTAGCCTGATATAGTCATATTGGTAGCATTTAGCAACGAAGGCAACAAAGACTCGACTTTTCAAATAGCCTTTTATAAGTGAAAGAAAAGTGTCCTCGAATACCGGAGTGCCCACACAATTTTAAAAATGAACGAGATACATGGTAGTTCAATTTAAGTTCAGTACATGTTTGCTATTTCTTGGTTTTGAATTATATATTTCACATTTTTCAATTATTATTAGAATGGACTTTTGACGTCATTTGTTTTTTTCTGCTTACATTTATATTTCTAAAATGTAAAATGTCAACAAGCCTGCAATTCTTGTAGAGGTAATTGGATTTTAGTCCTCAGTGTTAACTCAATAAAATTCTTCCCACATCATAATGGTAACAGGTAAGTAAGAGTAGCGAGATTAGATATATTTGACTAACATTTTTATCATAGCTTTAGCTAAATTGTTCGCATTACTCCAAACCACTATACCTCACGTGCAATTGTAAGTATGAAAGCAAAGTTTTTATGTAACAAATCTAAACTAGTAAAAAATGCCAATTTCAAATATATACCCACCGAAAACAACCAAGTAGTCAGTTTCAGAAACATGGTGTCTTTGACATTCTCAAAATAAGCTGCTGGCGCCAACAAAGAAGCTACCAGTACCTTGTCAGCCATTTCGGGTTTCTGCGACATCATGACCAAGAAGGAAGTACCACCCTGCGAATGTCCCACGTAATACAACTTTTTCGCTCCTGTTTTTGCTAGGATGTAATCGATGTTCGCTGGAAGGTCGTAGACACCTATTTCATCCCACCTAGAAACTTTAACTGAATAAACTTTTTATTCCTTAACAGAAATATGGTAAAGTACAACTCACGAAAAATTCCAGAATTTATTCGCGTCTTGATCAGGATCCCATTTCTGATGACTGCGCCCATGACGAGTACCTCTGGCATTGAAGAGCCAAACATCGAAGTCGTTATCCGCCAGCAAATATGGCAAGGCGTCGTCCCCTATGGTTACCCAGTCATCTGCAGAACACGCAAGCCCATGAGCTACCAAAACCACCCTTTTGGCGGCTTGGGTAGAGTTGAATCGCCCATGAGGTATCCTAAATATTTTCAGTACGTATCCGTCCTGGGTCGTCACTACGTGGGTCTCCACAGGGAAATTTCTCCTCCTAATCATTTGGGTCTAGTCAAAAGCCGTTAGTGTATTTTTCAAATAAGCAATAAATACTTACAATGGAAAGATTCTCATCGGGATGTTTGGCAAAGGCCAGGGTTACAAACACCGCCTCTAAGAAAATGTTGACAATCATGTTCGTACATTATAGGTAGGTATGTCGAAAACAAGTGAACATCGTCAATTTGCGATTTGCATCGCATCTGATTTCATGGATTATTGCGCTTCCAACAATTAGAAAAGTTAATGAGGCGTCGAGCGTTCTGCATTTCGACTTAATGGGCAACCGAAATTACGATTGTCCTCGAAGCGTCGAATAAATAATCATAATGATCGGTCACCACGTGTCTCCTGCAGATTTCCATTAAGTCATGGGAAGGTTGATTGATTTCAAGCCAATGGCATAGTTGTAATAAATAGCCTGAATTTAACCAGGATAATCTTTTCATATGAGAACATCAGTAGAGATGGGCGGTCTGGTTCCCTAAGCGGATTCGTTCTTTTCGCTCCGGATCCTAACTGAAACACTTCCGATGTATCCGTTCCTTCGGACCGACAGTAGTACGTGAAGAAGAACTTTTTCTTACTCTTTTTTCCTTCCGGTATTACAGTCTTGTTACATTCATGTTCGCGAATCACGATTATCATTATCACGAACGAACCCTGATTACACTAGTTCCTCATTGCCTCGCTTTTGCCTTCTTTGAAACGCTTAGAATAAAAAAATTGAAGGTCGAAAATCTCATAAAATGTTCCTATTTTAATTTTTTTTAGGAACTTGTAAATCTAGGATATTATAAGGGGGGGGGGGGATTAATATATTTAGGAACTTCTTCTTTTAGGATATCTTAGACATGTTTTTTTTAATTCCATGAATTGCTATGAGGTTTTTATGAACACTTATATATTATATGGAGCCGAATAAAAACTTTGAATTAACGTTGGTAAGAGACAATAAGAGTAATTAGACAATTATTGAAAGATTAATTAAAAGGACAAAGTCGTAATTCCTAAAATAAATAAATAAAAATTTTGGATGGAAATGATCCTGGTTTCTTATTTTGAATACATATACCGTTTATGTATACCGCCTATATGTATATTTTTAATTATTAGTTGAGATACTATATCGATTCCTGCGGTAGAAGTGGGCCATCCTGTATATATGGAAGTTTACAATACCTTATCTTATAAAAAAAATAAAATCATCACTTGTTAAGTATTCGTGTAACTATCCAGGTTTTTAAAATCAAGCCTAAAACTTAGCAGACCTTTTCGTCTGATGTAAAAACAGCGACAGAACAACTAGAGCAGAAACAGCATTGTTAAGGCCATCAAAGTATTGAAGTTTATGGGTTTGTCCTCCATAATGCAATATTGCTTCCTATGATATTTAAATGATTTTTTTTTCATATTTTCTTAATTTCTTTTTCGATTATGGAAAAATCATTCTAAAAATTTGAACATTTGGTATTGCACTAAAGTCACCTAAAATATTTTCAAGGTGGCATTATTTTTGGTTATACCGGAACCATTGTTGTTGGAAATTGGAAAAACTATGTAATTTTTAATAAAACAAATCGACCACCGAAAGCGCAAACCAATAAAACTTTCGTTTGGGTGTAAAGAAAGAGAAATCAAGAATAGGAAAAACCAGGGGAAAAGGGTTAGATTCATCCGAAGCTCAAACCAAAACGAAAACTAATTGACTTAAAAAGGGACCAATTTATTGTAAATGAAAAAACTGCAGCATGTTATAAAATGTAGAACCACTAGAAAAAAACTCGAAAAGATGTAGCAAATTAAAAAATTAAAGAAAGAGGTAAACTTAAAAATATCCATAACTAATGATTGAAGAAAAAAGTCATAGGTATATTTTCAGATAGGGAGCTAGAAACCCATGAAAATACCACAAACCACATAGCATAAACCCATCTAAAGTTTAAATTCTAAAAACTTATATTCTTTCCTAAAACGATAGCGAAATGATTCACATTTTTTTAAAACTTCAACTTCTGTAAATATTGTTAATTTTCGCTCATACTTATTATTGAGAAATATTGAAAACAAGATTTATACATTTTTACCTGATTTCTGACCTAATCAAACTAGGAATAGAAAATAGCTGACAAAGAAAAAAAATTATGAAGTTACCCATAAAGAAAATGGGTTTTCATGGGTTTTCATAAAAAGTGAAAAGGTTAAAACACTGAGTGGGGAAGAAATAAAGATTCCTCAATCCTTTATCAATTTTCTGACGTTTCGACCGTTAATTTCGATCTTTCTCAAGGCTACAAACAAGCAAGAAACAATCCAGTTAGTCCACCAAAGAACAAAACGAATAGAAAAAGAGTATGCGAGCCATACCATATTTATGCCATAAATAATAAAAACCACTTTAAAAAAAATGAACTAGAAAAACATATATGTATATATAAACTGCTGGTCAGTTGCTTTGCAACACTCGATTTTTTCACCAAGTTTGAGAAAATATAACTCTGAAGTGGACCAACGGATTTCTTTGATCGAACCGAATTGAAGTAGACCCGTCCATGGCCTAATTTACATGGTTTGATCAAAGAAGGTAAGTTAATCAGATGAAATTATACAGGGTTGAAAATAAGGTGATGTATTTTTGCGTAATATACAGGGTGATTCACGGTAATGGTACCTTAGACGTATCTGCAGAACGGCTTCACATATTTATTTCAAGTTTTGTGTGTGTGGCCACAAATGCGTCCAAACTCTATTTCTAAAATATTTTCACCTTTACACAGTTGCCGGTTCAGCTGAAAAAGAGTACCAACTTTCGTTTTCGTTTTTCGAAAATCTGAACAGGTCCCGAGGTGTTAAATCATTCCTTATCCTGTATCAAAATAGTTATTTATGTATTAAGTGCGAAAAGTACAACTTTTTTGCTCGGAGAGTGAAGTTTGCCGCTCGACGCGAAGCGGAGAGCGGCAATCACTCGAGAGCAAAAAAGTTACTTTTTGCTCGTAATGCATACAACGTTTTTTCTTCAAACGATCAATTTCAAATAATGTGAATCACAACTGAGCATAACTGAAAACACAATCTGAAAATTTAAATCAAAGTGACAATGACGTTTTTAATAATTGGTTGAGTGGTGGTAGTTGCTATTGACAGCAAGCGAAAAAATCTTTTTCGCTTGCTGTCCTGGGCAACGCGCGGAAAAGTAAACTCACATTCTGATCATCAAAAAAGGCTAGGTTTTCGTTTATCAAATGAAAGCGTAAAATGCGTCATTATTTGACGTTTGTAGAAAAAATAATTTTTGATTTATTTTCTACAAGTTGTGCAAACGAAGAGTATAAGCAAAATTACATCACCTTATTTTCCACCCTGTATAACTGAACCGGAATAACATATCTTGTTAAACATACCACGTAAAATAGTGTAGGGGCAGATCTACTCAAATTCGCTTTGCTCGATGAAATCCGTTGGTTCATCTCAGAGTTGTGCTCCCTCAAACTTGGTGCAAATATCGAGTGTTGCAAAGCAATTGGCCAGCAGTTTATATAAAAAAAACAAACAGGACACAATAAGCAGCACATTATTTACGTCTTGATGAAATGAAGAGGACGTGTCAAATGTGTGCAGTGTAATCACATCCATCCTTGGGCCACTAATTTACAAACCAACATCTAAAGTACTTCTAATTTCTCTTGAGTGTTACGTCAATACTCTTTCATATTACTTTATCTCACGTTAAACGTACGAGACAAAAGTTTTGCGTCACCGACATGTGTAGGATAAGAATATTCAAACTTGACATTGTCACTAGCAATATCAAATCTGCTCTTAAATCGAAAAATGCCGGGCAAAACCTTCTCCGAGGGTGAACAAGTGTTAATATTGAAGTTCAATATTTCCAAGAAGAAAATAGGCGGGAAAGAGCTTGATACCTGTAAATGCAGTACATAACGTAAGTAGGTAACTATTATTGTTAAAATTAAGGAGTAGTTACGGCCGGGGTTTATCTTCTTTGGCAGACAAATCTAAGCGATGAGGTTGAATTGTGGATGCAAAACGGCAACGGAGAGGTAAAAAACAGGTATATTATGCATATGCGTTAATATTCCGATAGGCAGCTTCATAGATTTTGCTATAAGTTACCGCTTTGCTCCCATTTAGTCCTCTAAAACGGACGGCGATTCTTGTTAAATCGAATCAAAAAACGCAAAATGCTTAACACCGTTTATTCTACTTATTCAAATGCAGTGTAATAAATGTATGTAAGGATATGTGATAAAAGTACTTACAAATATTAATACTTAAAAAAGCTGACAAATTATTTTTCTAGAGAGTAGCAGATGCATTAGGTGTGTTCCTAGCAACAATTCAGAGACTCGTAACTAATGGAGTGAGTAAAGATCATGCTGTTGAGAGTCTAAATTGTGTAAGAAAACACCACAATATCAAGTCTGCCAGCATATAATAAGGGGACAAATTTATGCTATGTATGCAGCAGGTACAGTACAACAATCTCCACGACAGATATCGAAGACTATTGAGTTAATTTTTTCATTACAGGTGAATGTGTTACACTCCAGTCTCTGCATAACCACCTGCAAAATATTGATCAAGTTATAATTCCTTGCAGTTTCCTGGCTTTGTGCTTGAAAAAACCTAACTTTAAGTGGAGGAAGTGTATAATATCTAACCGACTTTATCTAATGGAACAACCAATTATTATACATAAAACTATAACATTTTTTAGTGAGTATAAGGCGAACGAAACTTCTGTGTTTCATCACAAACCGGTTTTTATAGATGAAACATAGGTTTTTAGTGAAGGTATATAAACGCTATTAATTAATTTTAATCTATTTCTTAAACATCATTCAAAGGGGCATTTAGGACAAGTTGGCAAGATTGCACGATAAACACTGTAAGAAAAAAGTTTTCCTCAAAAGGAACACGCTACATAGTTTTGCATGTTGGTTTAGAGGATCGGTTTATCCAGCATGCCAGCCTGGTATTCAAAGCGGGAAGTAAATCAAGCGATCACCATGACTCGATGAACTCTGTAAACTTCGAAAAATGGTTTTGTGAACAGCTTTTGCCTAATTTGGAGGAACCCTCTTCTTCTTACCACTCCATGCAAGTAGAAAAGTTACCTAATCAAAGCTGTCCAAACCTCGCCTAATAGAATGGTTGCGGCAGCATCACATTACATTTTCTCCTTCTGCTATGAAAGCTGAGCTTTCATCGCAAAAGATATCGGTTGGTATTTTACATTATAATAATTGAAGGATGTCAAAAATCGCTCTTTTATAGTGACAATTAGTAAATCTAGTTTTCGTGTTTTTTTTTACCTCAGAATAGACGAACTAGCACTTCAAAATGGCCATCGTGTAGACTACCTCCTTACCATTGTCATTTTAGCCCCATCGAAATACCATGGTCTCAGTGTAAGCTATATTGTGATTCGAAAATCAATGCTGTTCATTGAATCACAAACGTGAAAGTTTTGAATTTATGGAACGAGGCGTTGGAAAAAGCACATTTTTCAAATCAAATTTAAAAAAAAATATTTACTTTACTTACTAACAACACTCTTTTTGCAGGTTATTTCCGAGTTATGGAAAAACTATGTTCGAATTACTAATAAACTTTAGCGATGCTTGGGAACAAGAAAAGTGTGTTGATTCATCCAACATTCCGTCACTTATTATCAATTTAGATGACTCAGATGATGAAGACAGTGAATCCGAGGAAGAATTCGATAATTAATAACACTTATTTCTACAGCGATTTTTTGCAATGTTGTTTACTTCTTTGTTCGCTTTTAGTTATTTGTTCCCCGTTAGAAGGTTTATACTTTGTTCAAAATAATTGAGAGTTTTTTAAAAGATTACATCAACTATCTTATTTTTTCTCCCGAACCTGTTTTATCTATTTCTCTACTACTCGTCATACACACAGCAAATGTGCTGCTTTTGCATTATCTACAGTGCTCCAAAACAATTAGTTCGCCACTAAAAACTTATTTTTGTTTGAACTTGATCACTAAGTATATATTTTTTTATTTCAACTGTGTACTTGCTTCATTAAGGTCTCCATGCTGCATCAAAAATTTAGTATCCACCTTTTAATACAGATTGCTGTAAAGCAATATTTATTGTAAATGTGTTGTATATCACATAAAAAAAAAAGTTAATAATCAGAATTTCTTTGAAGCTGTCTCTTTAGGCTGCTTGTGATTTTTAACAAAAATAAAAAGAAACGTAGTAGGTACTCTCGGTTTGGTTAGTTTCATACCGACTAAGTCCTGACATGATCAGAAAACCAAGTAAATAAATGATTCTTAATTTACTATTACGCAAGTAATTTTTATTATGCAGGTAATTTATTTAGTTGATTTCAAATAATATACTAAAAAACCCCTTATTACAAAATAAAATATATACTAGTTAACTTATCCATTAACGCCGATCTAGAAAATACGTGCACTTACCTATAAAAAAGCGTCAATTTGACTTCAATCATATGTAGAAACCCTAAAATTGTGACATACCCTAAAATTGTGGTTATGGAGTAAACGATGACGTAACACTCAAGAGAAATTAGAAGTACTATATATGTACCTTTAAAATGTTAAGAGGAGCATGTGCGTAAGGTGTTTTTGCTCATCAGGAGAACTCGGCCATCAGACGGAATGTTTATTTATGGTATTCACTCTTTTGATTTATGGAAACAAAAAATAAAGAAACGTCAGAAACATTTTTTTACACAACCGAGAGACAGCATACAGATAGCAACAATAAAAAATTTAGGCTTTAGAAGCCACACACTGAGTAGTCCTGAATATCGTTCAAAGAACGAAAACATTATCAAAAATAAACAAAATAAATTACCCTACATCCCTAGTCAACAGGACTATCACTCAGGATAAGCACCATCTGCAAAATAAGGAACTCTACCTACTGCTCATGTGAAGAGTTAAATTATTTTAAATTTCCTACATACATGTCTTGTCAGAAGGGGTTAAGAAGCATGGGCAAGATAAAAACGCCCTCAATGTAGAATGGGTTTTTACAGCAACAGAGTGGTGGGCGCTCTCTTTTCTGATCTCAAAGACCTTACACCAACACCAATACAATCAAATATTGTATACCAAATTACATGCAATGATTGTGATAAGTCTTACGTTGGGCAGACTAGACAGTACCTTAAAACTCGCGCTTATCAAAATAATTACGATTGCAGAGAATACAGGGAAAAAAAGTGAAAAAAAAAACCTCTCTGACTTATCACCATTTTTCGACAGGACATTTGTTTAATTTTCCAGGTGTAACTGTTGTTGATCGCAAGAGTCATAGACTGGGAGCCAGCGACCGTTTAGTGTTAGTCATTTTAGAAAAGCTGAAAATGTTCTCATCCGCTTAATTTGGTATCACTAATAAGGGAATAGATGTCCAGCTGGCTCACTTCCGGGGGATGTAGCTGCGGCAGCTTCTTCGGCACGTAAAAAATAATAAAAAAAAACTTATTTTAGAAAAGCTGAAACTTTGTCGACATGTTTATTATGTTGCACACAAATAGAAAAACGTATCCAGCTGACTTGAGAGTGGGGGATTATGCCCCAGCTGGTCACGTGAACATGTCAAAAATATGCATTTGGTGAAATTTAATTCGAACTGAGTTTGTTACGTTCTTAGGAGAATGCAAGCGTGCCCTTCTGATAAAAAACATAAAAAAAAAAATCCGAAGTTGTTTTGAAAATGTTCAAAGGTGTTACGACTTATTTCACATATCTCAACTGTGACGGACTGTAACTTAAGAACGCCTGGACCGATTAGAGTGAATCCTACTGCTTTGTCCTTTTCTTGATGCCATCTGTCACCTGTCACCATTGCAAGTTCCGTAGGTGCAATATTTTCGGCGATAGACTCATCGGAGATTGATTTTTAGGCACACTTAGAATCGCGTTTTGGACTATTTTTAAAATCCTCTTTATAGGGTAAAATTATTCGAATTGAGTTTGTTACTGCAAACGAGCCATTCCGATAAAAAACAGCAAAAAAACCGATTTCTTTTTTGAAAATGTCCCAAGGGGGGTAATACGACTTTTTTCACATTTATCAATTTTGACCCCCTGTAACTTGAGAACGCCTGGACCGATCGGAGTGAATTCAACTGTTTTGTCCTCTTCTTGATGTCGTCTTTTACCTCCCACCATCGAAAGTTCCGTAGATGCAATATGCAAAAAAATCCGATTTTTTTTTGAAAATGTCCAAAGGGGGGGGGGGTGTGGTGTTACGACTTTTTTCACATTTCTCAACTTTGACCCCCTAGAACTTAAGAACGCCTAGACCGATAGGAGTGAACCCAAGTATCTAGCTGATAATATAAAAAATGCAGCGCAAGTTGACCACGCGGATAGCGTTGTCTCTTTGATGGCAGCAACTAGACACTTTTCCCCCACTAATGTAAAGCTAGATATTTTTTTGGTTTCATTTGTTAAGTTAACTAGTAGTTTACTAAATTTCAACTTTTCTGTTATCAGTTCACTGAATGCATATTTTTCACTTGTTAACATGACCAGCTGGGGCATAATCCACCACTCTCAAGTCAGCTGGATACGTTTTTCTATTTGTTTACAACATAATAAACATGTCAATAAAGTTTCAGCTTTTCTAAAATAAGTTTTTTTCTATTATTTTTTTACGTGTCGAAGAGGCTGCCGCAGCTACACCCCCCGGAAGTGCGCCAGCTGGAGATCCATTCCATTATTTGTGATACCAAATTAAGCGGAAGAAAACATTTTCAGTTTTTCGAAAATGACTAACACCAAACGGTCGCTGGCTCCCAGTCTATCACTAGCGAAAACCAAATATCAGCGAGATGATCCACATAAAATTGGATAATACCGTAAACTTTAGGGTGGATACCCAAAACTTGGGCCCACAGTATGAGCATCTTTTGAGGCTGTTCAGTGCAACAACAAAAAAAAACATTAACTTCCATATACAATCAAAAGATACATTGTGTAGCAAAACGGACCTTTATTACTAGACTGGACATAGGGCACATGTTTGGAGTTCTTAGCCTGATAATTAGTCAGTTTAACCTCAACCTACTACCGAAGCATTACAATGTTTACTTGGCTGAATAAAGTATCTGTCCTGGGTCTAGACGGACTGTTCGTATACTTATACAGGGTGATTCAGGTTTTAATACACACATTTTAACCACGTTTTCTACGTCTAAAAATAATTCCAGTTTACTCTATAAACTATATCCCGGAAATGCGTCTTTAAGGAAATTCAGGGTGTTGAAGTTTTATAAAAAAAAAACAAAATTCAGTTTTTTTTTTTCAAAACGTCTATACATATTTTAAAGAAACTCTGTGGTTACAGGGTGTTGAAGTTTTATAAAAAAAACATAAAATACAGTTTTTTTTCAAAACTTTGTGGTTTTCAGAAACATAAAGAGCTGATTATTCGCCAATTAAAAAATTGTTATTATCTCTACCAGCGGAGCGCGTATTAATAAGTCACCAGATAATTTGTAAGAAAAAAAAAGGTACGCAACTACTTTTTATAAAAATAAAATTGATTTTTACTTTTCCCGTTTAATTTTAAAGGAAAAAGGTCTCTTGGAAATTTTTCTTCCGACGCACTATTTTCGAGTAATCGAACTTTATAATTTAATAAGAGAGAAAATTTTTCCGGCAAAATATTTAGATTGGTATGAAAGTTTGTTGCTCGGCAATTTTGTGAATGACATTTACGACAAATCCACGAGCCGTTAGGCGAGTGGTTTTGAAAAAATGTCATAAACGAAATTGCCAAAGAGCAACTAACTTGAATAAAACAAGAGAAATATTTTGCCTTCGCAAATTTTATCTCATTTTATCTCAAATTTTTCCGGCAAAATATTTCGATTGGTATGAAAGTTTGTTACTCGGCAACTTCGTGAATGACATTTACGACAAAACTACGAGCCGTCAGGCGAGTGGTTTTGTAAAAAATGTCATGAACGAAATTGCCAAAGAGCAAATAACTTGAATAAAACAAGAGAAATGCTTTGCCTTAGGAAATTTTATCTCGAATGATATTCGACAAGACTATTTCATGAGAAAACTTCACCCTGCAGTTAAAAGCAAATAGATGACACTCGTCAAACTGACAATACTTTTTACTTGAACCTAACAAAATTTTGTCGCTGAAAAACCATCATGTTGATTTTGTCTAGGTAGGACCAGGTAGCAGTTTTGTCAGTAGAAAATAGGCTGTTGCTATGACATTTTTCCTATGTAAAATACTCTAGTAAAATAGTCGAGGCAATAAACTAATTGTAAGCAACAAAGAACTAAATATTTGATAAAAAATTATAATTATTGTTCAAAATGGTGTCCTTCGACTTCAATGCATTTTCTGCAACGTTGGACTAAAGAATTGGCTGCTCGTAAAATTTGCGGAGGGTCGTTCCGAATTTCTTGGCAACCTTCTTTTTTATTTATTAACTGGTACCTGTAAATACTTTCTGGTTATTGTCAGTTTGACATATTCAAGACCGCAGCTCGTGAATACCAACGGCGATATCCAAATAGAAGACTTCCTAATGCAAGAGTGTTCACAAATCCGCATCGAAACTCTTCTCAATTTGGAATACGGGAGAGAGAACCAAATCTAGTAAACGATAACAGAGATCGCGTCAGAAGAAATAATCAAATTTTACGCATATTTGATGTTAATCAAGTGATAAGTACACTCAGAGCTGCGCAACAATTGCAGATTTCTCAATCTATGGTTTGGTGTACTTTCTATTCAGGTTTTAGAAAGCTTTTCCATTTCCAACCCGTTCTCTCTCCCAGGAGATTAGCATTTTGCCGCTGGATATTAGACATGGTCGAGCATGATAATCAGTTTTTACATAAAACTCTATGGACAGACAAAGCAAGCTTTACCAGGAGTGGGGTGGTAAATTACCATAATTTACATATTTGGGCTCACCAAAATCCGCATACCATTCGTCCACATGATTTCCAACATGAGTTCCGCGTGAATATCTGGAATGGCTTAATTGGGAATACCCTTTGCGAACCTTATATCTTAACCGATCGCCTGAACAGTCAGTTAATTTATGACTTTCTACAAAACCATTTATTTGAGTTGCTTGATGATGTACCCCTTCTTCTAAGGCCAGAGATGTAAATCCAGCTGGATGGAGCGCCAGCGCATTACGGAAGAATAGTTCGACAGTGGCTCGACAGAAATTATCCGAAACGTTGGATAGGTCGCTCAGAACTTATTGCTTGGCCACCTAGATCCCCCGAGCTCTTAAAGGAAAAGTATATGAATTACCAGTCCAAACTAGAGACCAGTTAATAAACCGCATCCAAGAAGGTTGCCAAGAAATTCGGAACAACCCTCCGCAAATTTTACGAGCAGTCAATTTTTTAGTCCAACGTTGCAGAAAATGCATTGACGTCGAAATTATTATAATTTTTTATCAAATGTTTAGTTCTTTGTTGCTTACAATTAGTTTATTGCCTCGATAAGTTCGAATTTAGATTACTCGAAAACAGTGCATCGGGAGGAAAATTTCCAAGAGACCTTTTTTATTCAAAATTAAACGGGAAATAGAAAAATCAATTTTATTTTTATAAAAGGCGTGGTCTACTTTTTTTTCTTAAAAATTATCAGGTGAATTATTAATACGGGCGCCACTGGTGGAGATAATAACAATTTTTTAATTGGCGAATAATCGGCTGTTTATGTTTCTGAAAACCACAGAGTTTCATTAAAATATGTATAGGCGTTTTGAAAAAAAAAACTGAATTTTGTGTGTTTTTTTTATAAAACTTCAAGACCCTGAATTTCCATAAAGACGCATTTCCGGGATATAGTTTATAGAGCAAACTGGAATTATTTTTGGATGTAGAATACGTGGTTAAAATTTGTGTATTAAAACCTGAATCACCCTGTGTAATGATGATACTATGTCCCTTCATAGAAGATAGGTGAGTCTTAACGTCGGAGGTTCCGAGTGGATTCTCTCATTGTTCCTGTGGCGTTTCCTCTTTGAATGTGTATTGTGGGAAGTTTGTAATTTGTACTTTGTGCAAAATCGTTCGTGTATCGCATTGTAAACTTTTATACTTTTAAAAATTTACCCTTTTATTTATACACTATTAATACGGGGTGTTTACTATAAAATTTCATCTAGCCAGCTATGATTTTTTGACAGAAAGAAAGAGAGTTATAAAAGTACGTCGTAACTTGACTCGCCATCAAAACAGATTTGTCATTGCCACTGTCCAATCAGGTTTCAGTGCTTCAAGGTTATTAGCTGCCATCTTATTTTGTCTTTATCCTACTACTCTACTATCCCGGGGAATTAACTATCCCGTTTTCCATATTTTTGTTGTTGTTTTCCAGTTTTACCAAGAAAATTTTTGCTAAAAAGGGTAATTTTTATTTCTATAAAATCTATTTTGTGTTTGGACAACCTGGCTTTCGCCTTAGAAAAAAAAGTTTTTATGTTGAAGAGTATGAAGAGCTACTATGGAGCTGGAATCAAAGTGGATGGCGAATGGGTTTATTCCATTCGAAACTACATGGAAGATTTCCAGGCCAAATTTCCAAACTTTGCTGTGGTCTATATGCAGAAAACTTTGGAGCATGCTCTAGAATTGCTTACAGAAGTAGGTAGTCTACAAAGAAGACCAGGCAGAGTGGATCTCACAAGAAACATGCCGATGAAGTGGTTACAGAGGCACAAGAAATAATGCAAAATACCTGGTACTTCTGTTCGACAGTTAAACCATCAAATAGGCCTTTCTGTAGGTGCCACCCATGCAATTTTACATAAAGATCTGCAATTGTACCCATATTGCTTCACAGAAGTACAAGAAATGTATGAAGGTGACTTTCCCCAAATGCAGTTTTGCAATTGCTGTATTCATAGGGATAATAACCAGAACCTTTTCCAAAAATCCATATTTAGTGATGAGGCATGGTTTGAGTTAAGTGGTTATGTGAACTTGCAAAACACGAGAACATGGAGTAGTGAAAACACCCCCATGAAATAATTGAAAAAGGACTACTCCCTGAAAAAAATGGAATAAGAGTTTGGGTAGGAATTACAGCTTGCTGACTGATTGGTCTAGTTTTCTTTAAAGGTGGCAGATCACTAGGACACTTCAAGCATTACCAATTGGATACCTGTATAAGTTACTAAATTTTGCTAGCACTTGGAGAAAATAATTTACATAAAATTCTTCATTAATTTCATTTAATTTTTTTTATTTGAATTGTCAATTATATCCTCAGAAAATGAAAACTAAGGGCAGCCACGCGCGCAATTCTCCGCTATATGGGCAGCTGTTACCAAAAATGATGAGACGCGCTGTCTAAGGCGAAAACCAAACATTTCGTTGGATATGTGTATTTCTGCAATTGTATTTTGCAAGCCTTTATTATTATAAATAATTGTGTTGTTTACAATGGTGGGATGTGCAGATTACGGTTTTAAAAGCAGCGGCTATAGAAAGGAGCCTGGAGTTACGTTTCACAGGCAAACAGATAATGGCGTTTTTCAGCAACGATTAAATTATTTCAAATAACTCTAAAACCAGTTATTTTACACCCAAATCTTCGAAATATGATTTAGTAAATACCGCAGTGAAGTCAGTAATACTATTTTGAGGAATATTTTTCTAATCCTGTAACTTGTAGACAGTTTTTTATTTAAATTTTTGAGCAGTTTTTCCAGGGGCGCAGGAGATGTAATCCCAGGGTTATGAACGACTATGAGTTCACAATTATTTTTATTTATTTAATAGTAAGTCGATGTTTGCTAATAATATTATGTATAATATTACTAATGTTACAAATAGTAATTTAGTTCCATTATTATTTTTAATAATATATTTTCTTATGTGCTACAATACCAATGCTACGTCACTGGCATCTTCACACTTGACAGATTGGAGCAAACTGGTAACAGACGCCGGCGTCGTATCCTACTTCCTCTGGTTTACATTTTCTAAGATTATATCAATATCAAGTATTTATTCAACTTACTTCTATTTTTACACATTTATAAGATATGTTTAATAACTAAAATCATTTTTTTTGTTAAACAGTTGACAAGTGAATAGAAACATGACTTCCCAAAACTCAATAAAAATGTCAAAATAAATTAACAAAATATGATTAGCTTTATTACAGATCTTATCAAACACATTAAACACACATACCATTGAACCCATATGTCAATTGTCATATACCAATAGGAGACACAAACCCTTTTCAAAAACTGAAATTCGACTCGGGTTGATAACTATCAGCTGAGTTTCTACCATTCATATCGAGTGTAAATCAGATTCAAACTGTCATCAATCTGGTTTCCTGAAAATCACCTGTAAGGATCAGTCTGATCCAGAATCAATATTGGCAAAGTGTGTGACTCAAATTTTATCATTCATGTTCCTATTAGTATAGACACAGTAGGACTTTTTGGAAATGGTAAACCTGGATCAGATTGATCTCTACAGCTCATTTTCATCCAACCAGATTGATGACTGATAACAAGACAGCCATTCGGGTTAATTGTAAATAAGCTTATAGTAATAATCGACCCAATCTGGATTGCAATGTCTGAAACGGACTTTTATGATCATAGAAATTGAGCACTGTCGCTTTTGAATAAACAGGTTTAAACCAGCCAATTTGTAAATTGTTGATTTAAAACATGCTGGACAGCAACCCTTTAAACTACAGATCTGATTATTGACCAAGATTATCCAGTCTAACACTATTAATTACTTATCATTGTAAAATTAATTTCTGTCCATAACTTTTTTAAACAAACTCAGTTTATAACCATAAATTAGAAAATATTGAGCTGGATGATCCTGCATTATTTAGTAACTCTTGATGCAACTTAACACACATGAAATTCCTTTCTCATTATAAAAAAAACCGTTAGCATTTATTATTGTACATGAAAATACCATATACCAATACCATTAGCTAATAGAGATGTTTTCAATACATTCTTGCTCCAAACTCAAATCCATACTGATCTGTTCGAAGATTTCTGGAGTTGCCTGAAAATTCGAGCCTATAATAGGTATTATTATAAAGTTATTTGTGAAAAGAGAGCTTAGGTACTCATCAATTTGCCGATCAACCCATCTGCATACTAGTTTCGGGGTCTACCCCTCATCAGCACAGCTTTGGCTGGTCGACAAATTGATGAATTCGGCTAATTTAAAGTCGGAAACGTACCAAGTACCGGTGAGATGTTGTACAGAGCACAAGCAGGCGACATCCACCAGCGTGTTTTAGATCCAACACTGCATAGCAGATGGCTCTCGGTTCGAGAACCACCCAGAGAGGTGTGCAGGGGCTGGTGATTGTGATGCTTTGTCGTCGTCAGAAGTCAAAGGATCAATATGAATATCGCCACTTCTAGTAACACACTTCTAACTAATAACACACTAACGCCACTTCGAAAAACAATTAAAAAATCAAACAAGTTAATGTCGACTTATTTATTTATCAACATTCTAGATTATTCGAAATGTCAATGTCAATTGCCATTCATTATTATTTCGTTAATTTTATTTGAGTATTCCCGTCGTTAGATTCTTATTGAGGGAAGAAAAGGATGGAAACACAGTCGGAGCGCGTAAGAGAATGCAGCCAGTAAAACGTTCGCAAAGTGTGAACGTGCCTAAATTTGAAATTTTGACGGACAAATAAAGAACGAAGTAATTCACGCTTCAAAATAACAACTGCATTTCATAGGTGGCTTGATGAAATTTTATAATGAACACCGCGTACAATTATGTCAGTTAAAGCATCGTCTTCTGTGTTTTTGCCTCGAATAAGACTAAATTTAGTCGAAACGTCGGCATTTTTCAATGGAAGGTAGAGAGTTTTTTTCCTCTACCCGCTGCCAATACATTCTAATTTTTATTAGTTGTGGTGTAGCGGGTATAGGGGCAAAGAAAAAAGGCTTTACGTTGCCGTAGAAATTAAGCCCACGCGACGTTTCGACTATATTCGACATCTTATCGTCTTCATCAAGGGTTAAATTGAGGAAAACTTACAGATACATCATTTTAAGTCGCTCAGGCGATTAGCAACTTTTCTGCTACACTTATTAAAAATTTAATACATGGGGGTCGTATGGCATCTAAAGCCGACCTCGGATCTAGTGCTAGCGACTATATGACTTCTCAGTTTGACAGGTACGACGACATCTTGATTTTTTAATGGAAACACACATATATTTACCTACAATCTAATAGAGCTGAAGAAGCAGATTACAGAAATATATAACTTCATATCTATCTCTAGACATTTCGATTATATAGGGTGATAACTTTATTGAATTTCGAAAATAATTTTAAGTCGCTCCCTCGATTAGAAGTTTTCTTGTTACATTTCTTAAATATTTAATAAAAGGTGGTCGTATGGCATCTAAGGCCGACCTCGGATCCAGGGCTAGCGACTTTATTGATTGCTAGTTTTGACAGATACGACGACATCTTCTTCGACGAACTAACCTGAACTAACCTGATCAGCGGCGCTGTACAGAGGTGCCAACACGAAAGCACGCGCAAGACATCATTTTAGCGGCGCGGCAAGAACCACGCACTCCGACAAAAAATTCTTTATCGCATCCTCCAAAGTGATTTTTTTTTACCTTTGTGACAATCTAATTTTTGTGGGATAAGTTTCAAAGAGAGGGTTGCTTTTCAATGCGAAATATAAGGTATTAACGTTTTCTATGCTCGTTTTCAATTTTACAAAGTAAATTCACCAATCTACCTTTCATCAGCAACGCTCTTCTGCTAACTGATCAAAATAATTTAAAAAAGGTCTAGTCAACCAGCGCCGTCTGCCGGCTGCCGCTGATCGCTACTAGAAGCATTGTCTATGTATCAGATATAGTCGTTCAATGATTGGTTAGTACCGAGAATAGCCCCTAGATGGCGAAAAGATTATCGTGTTCCCTGTGTGCGGGATCGCTTTACACACTTGGAGTGGGGACATAGGGGAAGTGGGAGGGGAATATGGTTTGAGTTCCAAGAGGGAGAGAGAGACAGTGTAATATGTGGTAACTGTTAAAGATAAAGCTGGAATATTGAATCCATCAATATGACGTGGGGTGAAGAATAATTTATATCTTAAGTTATTATAGAAGGGTAGGGAACCGACTTTCGTTCGGATTCTCTCTCCGTCTCTCTCCTTAATGTCCGTCATAATGGTGTTGATTGTTAAATATAGCCAAACCAGAGTATTTCGTAAATTACAGCATAAGACAAGACAAAGACAATATTTTGTTTTTGTTTTCAGTTTCCATTTATGTAATTTAACTTCTGAAAAAATTCAAATTAAATATATTATACATAAATAAAATTATAATATAAAACAAAGTATTGTTTTTCTTATTATGCCGAAATTCTCACAATAAAAAATCGAAAAGAAGGCAAGACTGTGTATAGCTCGGACACTATAACTTTACTTGCGCAGTAGGTCATGTAAATTTGACATTTTGCCCCCCGTATATTATGACAGCCATCGTCATATATTTTAGGTTAATTTATGACATAAGAGGTTATAACTTTTGGTTCTATGGTTGCCAGGACGATTTAAATGAATGCAAACCATCTGATTAACAATTTTTAAATACTTACATTTTATTTAATATGCATTTCTAAGAAAATTGATTTTTATTAATAAATAATAATTATAGTTTATAACAAATTTACTATTGATTGACCTTATCATTCTACGAGTCTATTCTGGTTATAATTTCCTAACATTTACTCCTGGTTTCTCATATATTATCGCGTTATTCCCGTCGGCTGCTCTAGGTGTTTCAATACGTTAACATCTAGAAATTGTAGCTGGATTAGGTTGGGTTCTGGTTCCGCAGTGAATAAACTTAGCGTATTTTCCTCTTTCGTTTCAGTTTCCAAACCCATGCTACTCTAGTTACTAGCTAAAACAAAAATTCATAATTTTCTCGAAAGTTGCACCTACCCCCTGCCTAGCTACCAGTTTGAGTCAGACGAATCAGTTTTGTAGTTTACTTAGATTATTAGAAGCTGATTTTCTTGCTTGTCCGGTGTCGTGTCCGTGACCGGTGTGAGTTTGCTCGGAGGAGGGGCTCTGAATTAAGTAGGGGCTTTTCAACACTCCCTGTAAAGCGCACTCGGGCGGGGAAGTCCTCAAGCGTCCCAATGGCTGATAGGGAACGTTCCTGCAGATATGTATGTCAAGTGTGAATAAGGCTCTGCTAAATAAACACCAGCAGATCAACTGAGGACATGACATAGGGTAGAGCGACAGAGAAATGATCTCTGGAGCGGTCTGATACTGGACAGTCGCAGGCGGCAACCAAACTTTGGTTTAAACGACTGTAATACTGCGGTGCGGAAAGCAAAGGAAAACTACCGCACTAGATAGGTTATACCCTTCCCAAGATAATCACATGGCTGAAAATGAAATAGTAATGGCCGTCAGTCCGGGGCACCCCTTCGGTCGGGAGACAGTGCGAATAATCTTCCCGTCAGCCAGTCGAGGTAATCGTTTCAAAATATGTGGAAACAAGGTCAGGCTAGCCACATGGAATGTGCGCAGCTTGTTTCAGGCAAGTTGGACAACCTTACCCGAGAAATGAAGAGATTAAATATCAACATACTAGGTCTAAGTGAGGTTCGGTGGCCAAACTCTGGAACTTGTACAACTGAGAACGGAAATCTGTACTACTCAGGGAGCTCCGATGGAAAACACTATAATGGAGTTGGAATTTTTCTAGATATAACCTTAAGTAAATCAGTGATAAACTTCGTACCACACTCCGACAGACTCATGCTGATCCAATTTCAAAAAAACTACGGCAAAATGAACAATTAATTCAAATATATGCCCCTACAGCTGAAAAAAGCGACGAAGACGCAGAGTTATTTTATGAACAGCTTCAGAACATCCTTAAGCTTACAAAAAAACGAGAATTAACTATTGTAATGGGAGACTTCAATGCCAAGATTGGAGAGGGCAGATGTGGAGAGTATGTTGGCCCATTTGGATTGGGCGAGAGGAACGAACGAGGAAATCGAATGCTGCAGTTCTGTATCGAAGAGGATTTAGTAGTCAGTAACACATTGCTCAAACTGCCGAAAAGAAGGCTATACACGTAGATAGGACCGGGCGACAGCACAGAGCGAATAATTAGAAATCAGATTGACTACATCCTTGTTAACAAGAGATTCCGAAATAGCATAAAATCAGTGAGATCATACTCTGGAGCGGACGTTGGAAGTGACCACAATCCCATAGTAATGAATAAGTATGTGAGGTTAAAGAGGAAACAGTCCCAAGCAGAAAACACCAGTTTAAATATCCGAAGTATACAACAACCAGAAGTCCGAACTGCTGTAACTAATAACGTAAATAGTAGGCAAAGTGGACCAAAATTAAAGAAGCAATAATAGCAACACAACAGGAAAGCATTGGTAAGGGCAAGAACAGAACTAGGCAGAGATGGATGATACAGGAGATTTTGGCACTGATGGAAGAAAGAAGGAGGTCCAAGGGCAGGGATAAAACTAAGTACAAGGAGATACAGAAAACAATTAGAAGTAAGATAAGAATAGCAGAAGAGGTCTGGATGACTGAAAGGTGCAAGGAAATTGAAGAATTAGAACAGAAGTACGACAGTTTCGACCTACATAAAAAAAAAGAAGTCACCGGTGTGGTGAGAGAGAAGAAAACTGGTACACTGAAAGATGAAAAGGGATGCTGACTTGGATGCCAGACTGAGACTGTGGCAGCAATATATAACTCAACTGTTTGATGACCAAAGAACGGAGACATATGACATAACTATATCAGAGAGCGCTCCAGAAATAACGAAGGAAGAAGTAGAGTATGCCATCAAAACCTCAAAATCCGGTAAAGCAGTAGGGCCAGATCAGGTGCATTGTGAGGTCTTGAAACTACTGGATGAGCGTTCAATCAGTGTCATAGTAGATCTATTCAATAGCATTTATAGATCATGAGTAATTCCCAGAGAATGGCTGCTTTCCACTTTTGTTCCTATCCCGAAAAGTCCTCGAGCGTCAAAATGTGATGATCACAGACTAATGAGTTTGATGAGTCGGGTTCTGAAGATCTTTATAAAAATTATACATTCTAGAATATACAAAAAATATGAGGCTGAAACATCAGACACACAATTTGGATTGCGCAATGGATTGGGCACGAGAGAGGCCATCATTGCCTTGAATGTCTTGTCTTAGAGATGCCTAGATGTAAACCAAGACCTTCACGTATGCTTCATAGATTATAGTAAGGCGTTCGACAATGTCAAGCATGAAAAGCTTCTGGGTATACTCCAAAAACTTGGCATTGATTACCGCAATGTCCGAATAATATCAACTTCCGGGTAACCAAACGGAAGTGAATACTTTACGGTAGATCTTCAAATTAGTAGGATTTCTATAGAAACACGACTGGTATCCACAGCGAGACTGGTTTGGCCTCTCATATATCGAAATATTTTGGACAGCTGCCTCTAAGGTTGGAATAGCCCTGATGATCAGCAACCTCCGAAGGAGAAGCTGAGATCAAGAAGAAGAATATAGAAACACGCGGACTTGAAAAGAGCAAAAAACTAGACAACGTCCAATTTAAAAAAAGCGATTGCTGGTGGCCCCTTTGACACTGACGTTAAGCTAATTTCATAGGTAACCATATTCCTTGAAGACGATTGGTTGAATGTTGTTAAAAATCAATTTTATTGGAAGATTTTGATTTCGCACCTCGTTATGGACATGATTATAGAATCGGCTTAAAGAAGCAGGGTGGCAAACAAGAGCTAACAATTCAGAAGTGCCAATCTAATGGAAAAATATCATGGCTACCTGCGCAAGAAAGTTATAATGTACGACCTATAGGTATGTAGTGTTCGGCACGTAGGTGTACCGGGGGTGCCGTAAAATCATACACCTGTCAACTTAACAATGAGTTAATATTATGTGTATGCGTAGAATACAATAATAAAATTGTGAACTGTTTGTGCCGAAGCGCAGGCATAGAGACCTAGCCCAAACATCCACAGAAAGCATCCACGAGGTTAAAATTAGCTAGTCCGAGACTATAGTGGCTAGCCCGGCTCAGGTGGCTTTTATGGAGATTTTAGCTGTTTATGTTTGGTTTATAACATCTTTGTTGCCTTTGAGACTATGGACCCAGATGTACCTAGATGAGCTCTCAGTTTATCGGTATTCTGCAGTCCTTAATCATTATTGTGTTTCACATTCGATACTATCAACTCTAGTGGACTCAGTTCTGTGACCAAATCAAAGTGCAGTGCTTGAAGTGCTTTTTAGGATATTTTGCAGATCTATTCATAAAGAGTACTAGTATATTTTCTACTAAGGTAAGTTGAATAGGTATATTTTATTATCTATTATGCTCAATAATACTTATTAGCTATTCACAAAAGGTTGGCATCTCGTTAGCCTTGGATATTTGACATTGACATTCTTTGCCAATATTCTTGACATGAGCAAACGGAAGATGGGTAGAGAACAAATGAATATTCCATGGCTACTAAGATGCCAAAAAATCCTGAATGGCTTAGGTACGCTTTTCTAAAAATCTTTTGTACCCACCCTCAGTGTTTTTTTTTAACATGAACTATAGCACTCTACATTTCAATTTCTTCACCCTATTTTTGGACCTGTTAACGAACCAAACATCTTAAGTAAACTCAAGAGTAAACTATTAGTTTCTAATGTGTTATTAATTTTAATTTTGAAGCTTGTAAAAGTATGTAGGTAATAAACTACTCATTCAGTTTGTTTAAATTTGTTTTTTTTTGCATCCTCATATTTATTAGTTTAGTTAATTTCACATGTTATTTAAATGTAGGTACTACAAATACCTATTAAAAGAAGGAAAGAAAGATACAAACTTGCGTAAAATAAATGAATTTTTAGGCACAACTTACAAACTTCTGTAGCCTAAAGAAAAACTATCATAACCTCAATTTAAGTCAAGAATAAGTTCCCTTGCTATAGTTTTATTTCCATATATCTAAGAAAACCCTACTCTACATGACCTAATTCAGCTCAATAAGTTAATACTTATGCGAGTACTTATGTAAAATCATGAAGCCTATATTTAAAAATACACTTTCTGAGGTTAAAAAAACTGTTCTATTTTTATGCTGCTCAGTGTAAAATGTTTGGTTACTGCACAACTTTTTCCTAATGTTATCAAGTTCCTATCTGCCATTATTTCCAAAATTATCAAGTAATGCTCACACTGTCTAAACTCACATTTAGTCATAAAAATAATTTCAGTTTATATATTTCAGAAACAATACAAAATTAATTAACTAGGTTATTGCCGCCAACGCACCGCCAGTAGGTCACCAGTAAACATCAGACAACCAGACGCAGCGTCAGCAAGAAAATCACTCAGCCTTCCAATGTGGAGCACAGAACAATATTTGTCAGCAATTTATTGTTTTAATTCATTTAATATTGTTTTTGACGTTTGTCGTAATTGATGTAATTTTTGTATATAAATAGTTGTTAATTGTTAAATAAAAGTCAGTATTAATCCAACAGTGGTTCTTACTCAACCTTCCAACCTAAACCCTATACAATAATAAACTACCAAATGTCCTGAGCATTCTTCCTAAATTCCATTACAGGAATTTACATTTGTCCTTCGAGCAAAAAATCTTCCAAAATCCAACTGATTAGAACTCTCTCAAGCCTGCGCGGTGCCCAAGTATACCTTGGATGGTAATGGTTCTTTTCAGTTATTCCTTTGTATAGCAGGTGCATTGTCTGGTTATACAATTCCTTCCGGCTGTAGCAAGTGCCTTGCCTGGCTACAGCATCCCAAAAACTGATTAGGATTCTCTCAAGCCTGCGAGGTGCCCAAGTATACCTTGGGTGGGAATGGTTCTTCTCAGTTACTTCCTTATACAATACACTCGTGCTCCTCGGGGTTAACACATACATTCCTTCCTGCAGCATCCCATCCCCAACGAAACAAAGAAATCGGTTGAGACACATGCAGACAACAACAAAAAAAACGTACTGAAGTCATAAAAAGAGGCCAGGACATACAGACCTAGAAGAATGGAAGAAGCCAACGAACTCGCCAAAGAACAAGAAGCCTTGGGTAAAAAATTAAAAACCCTATTTGCCAATAACAAAAAGGACGCCCACGAAAAGAAAATGAACAATATTATCTCAAGAAAACTGCAGAGTTTGAGTCTATTTGGGAAAGCATTGAAGAAAACCATGCCAAAACAGCTTATAAAGCTTGATGTTCCGACGCATCCGTATTTCACACCCACTTATTTTCGTCAACTAGAAGAATTATTCCAAGAAACTACCAAACACATTTCCGATTCCAAACAAAAGTTTCTCCAGGCAGCCAAGCCACCCGCACAACAAGAAACCTTATATTATAACCCAAACCAGTGTCAGGCACCGAAAAATCGTTTAAAAGAAGAAGAGGTCCGAGTAAACCAGGTGAGTCAATCTTTAAGAGACATGTCAACTGAACTAATCAATGAGCAGTCTCGCAGGCGATGTCAGTTCCTACTAGAGAAATTATCCAAGCAATGGGACGTTATCTCTGAAATATTCGTCGAGCTTCAGGTTCAGGGAATTGACCACACCATCAAGAATCCCGTTCAAAACCTTGAAAAGCAGTACGAAAAAACAGTACAAAACCTACAGGACAAGATTCAAGTAGTACAACAAACTGTGAAACAATGCAATATAATCTTACCTCTAATCAAATTGCCAATCAATTTTGATGGCCTGTGCGAAGAGTGGGTCACATTTCGAGATATTTTCATCAAAGTGGTTCATGAAAATCCAATAATTACAACAATAGAGAAAATGAAGTTTCGTAAAACGCATGTGAGAGAGGAAACTGGAAGACTGATCCAGCACTTGTCCATAGCAGAAACAAACTATGATCCTGCTTGGAATACTCTCAATGACAGATACAGCAATGATAGACTCATAATCTCCAAACTGATAGATAGGATCTTAGATCTTCCAGTAATTCATCATCCAAGATAAAGCAGCTTCACGATACAGTTATGGAATGTCTGGTAGCCATCAATAATCTAAAAATTGATACTTCCAATTGGGGACCTATTATCAGTCGCATCATCTGCCGAAAATGGGATCATGAAACCAACAGGCTTTATGAACAATCGCTAAGCAAGCCCCATGAAATACAGAACTTTCTTGAAATTAGAAGATTTCTTCAATCCAGATTCCAATCATTAGAAGCAATGTCAGATGCACACAAGAAAATACCACACAACTCAATCAACAACAATAACTATAACAAACCCAGAAATACTGATGCCTGCAAGTACTGCAATGAAGCCCACTTAATTTGTCACTGCACAAAATTCAAAGCTTTATCATTAGAACTTCGACTAAAAGCTGCCAAGGACAAAAAGCTATGTTTGAACTGCTTAAACCATGACTACAAATCCAAATGTAATTCTTCAATGAAAGGCCGCATTTGCAACCACCACCATCATACAATCATACATACTTACACATTGATTCATGAAAACCACCACAGAACAGAAGACCAGCGTTCAAAAACGAAACAACAAGCCATGTTAGCCGACAAGATGAGATGATATTTCTGGCAACAACACTCATTAGAGTTAGAAATATTTATGAAAAGCTGAGAGTTTTCATCGACCCTGGCTCCCAATCAGCATTCATAACCGAAGAGGCTGCAAGTCTACTCGGCCTGCCAAGACAGAAAATCCAAGCACAAGTTACAGGACTTGACGCAGGAGAACCACAAGTGTGAAAATCCCAGTTGCAGCTTACTAATCAAGCCAAGATTTTCCAGCAGTTTCCAGCTTGATGTTGGTGGAATTGTTCTGCCTAAACTAACACTGGAGTAGACCTTGACATAGACATATTACAATGGAAGAACGACATCCTTGCTGATCCAACATTCTACAAAATTGGCCCAGTAGATATACTTCTTGGAGCCCGAGAATATACCCAGAACGTTTGGATAGCATGTGTAGGACAAGAAGCTACTTCACTTTTTTGAAATTGCCAACGTTTCGACCTTTATTTGAGGTCTTCCTCGGCTTCTAGTTGTTTGGTCCTCTGGTGCCGTCGAAGTGTACATAAGTCCGTAGATGTGTAAGTACTGATATGGTACTTTGTTTTAATTTTAATGACAAACTTCTCTGATTGAAAAAGCCCTGAGGAAGACTTCAAATAAAGGTCGAAACGTTGGTAATTTCAAAAAAGTGAAGTAGCTTCTTGTCCTACACCTGCTATACAAACGTTCAAATTAATAAATAAAGGACGCTAAGCACAGATGATACCCAGTTAATCTTGGAAGGCATACGAAAAACTAAAGATGGTCTCGTTGGCCAACAAACAGAAATAGGATGGATTCTTTCCGGAAAGTTACCAAAAAATTCAGGCACCAAATTACAAGTTCTCAGCATGATAACATACATTGAATCAGATAGACAACTTCTGTCAACGAGCAAAATCAATAGCAAGGGACACACAATGCATATCACTGGTACATCATTTAAAAGAGAAGGAAACAACAAACAATTTCAATGGTTACAAAACGGATTACACACTGTGGTGTCCAAACGTGAAAAAAGAGGGGTGTTGGGAAAACTACTTACCGCTGTATTCGGAGTAAATGATGAGATCTACACGAATATTGACGAATTAGACAAAAACCAGAAGGAGCTAATCAAGGCATCCAACCACCAAACCAAATTCATGCTACATGCTCTATCTACTTTTAATGACACCGAATCCAGAATCAACAATCAACTCAAAAGACTCCGGGAGAAAATCAATGAAGGCATTGCTTCAATAAATGAAATGAAAGCATGGTATCGAACGGTGGATACAAATAAGCTGACAATCCACGTTCTTAGTTCATATCAAGTAGTTTCCAATTACATAGATGAACTTTTGGACTATTATAAACGATTGTTAGATGTTCACTACCACAAAGGTCACATATATGACTTAATATCTCCGACCCACGTTGAAGAGATAATAGCAGCTGCATCCAGAAAGATTCCTTCCAACATCGAAATAATATCCTATTCTGTGCTCCAGACCAAAGTGGAACACAGTGAACTATTTATCCACGTCTATGGATATTTTGTGATGATAGAACACAACGAATTTATGCTAATCAGATTGACTCCAATTCCACTGAAGACAGAAAAGAAGTCATACCGGATCCTGGATATTCCAAACGAAGTACTAGCAATCGATTATGATTCACAGCTGTACTTCCAAATTTCTGAATATGAGTTGAACAACAGTCTGAACATTGCGGAAAATGGATTCGTATGTTCACCCACCACAACAAGAGGCATAGAGACCCAATTGCGTAATAGACCAAATATACCAGCGAGAAGAAAATACCGCATGCAAAATCATACCGCATTCCATATCATCAATAATATGGAAGCGGTCACACACTCCAAGCTCATGGTTAGCAATTACGCCTGAAAAAACAAAAATTTCCATTATTTGCGATGGAAACCGAGACGATGTGTCTCTAAATCAGACTGCTATTACAGAAACAACTTCAACTTGCCTCATCCAAACGAAGAAGAACATTCTAACGCCTAAGAGGTCAGACACTGTCACTGTCTTACAGGCATTCTCCAAACCTATACTACAAAATATATTCTGTTCCAGTTTTTTTTTTCCAGTATATATAACTGACACTGACACTGATTGATAAATGGGTTTAACGTTATGGATATTGTTTACTCTTAAGCCTAGATAGATGCCAGGCTCTTCCAATTATTCCAGATTTTAAGGCAACAAAATTCATAGCTTTTAAATCTTGCGTGATGTGAATGAATATAACAGACTTTTCTTCACTTTTCGCTACTTTTCATTCAATTCAAAAACTCTAAGCTTATTATCATTCATTATCATATAATATACCTATACTAAGGTATTAAAATTCATGATCCTACTGTTTTTCACGTATATTGAGCGTTCCAAAAAGTGAAATTTTACCGTTTTACAATTTACTATGAGTTTTAACATTATTTACATAATATAGCTAAATTATGTTCAACAGTAACATTCTGAGAAAAAAATAAAGAAACTACAATAATTTATTCTGTAATTATTGTAAGTAGTAAAACAATGATTTAATCGGCAGTTATTTCCTATAATAGTGATACATTTTAGTGGTCTTTATGCAGTTCTTAAAAATTGTTATTTTTTTCCTTGTCTTCCTCTTACTGGTGTCACGTGATCTGCTTCATCCTTGTCGAGGGCGTCTTCTTATATGTTTTGTACAGTACCAGTAGGTACTCACCGAAAAATAAAGAACATGTATAAGTATATTGAAAACCCATCTATTTAATAAAAAAGATTCAATAATTTTCTTTGTTTATCTTAAACTGGAAGTGCTACTAAATATTTTTATCTTTACCAAAGCAACCAAAATAAGTACGATCTTTATCACATTTGATATAGTAGTTTTTGGAACCCTATACAATTTGTTATCTGCAAAACTAAGATTCCAGTGTATAATAGCGCAGTGTCACTGAGTGAACGTACTCGTATATGAAAAATTAGTCTTTTGCAAAATAATTAATGAGTAATTTCCTTACAGGTCGTGTATGAAGGCGCTTCTTGGTACCTCCTACACGTGGTAATTTAAATTTGAATGGCTTTTTGGTGTTAGTGTTAGTAGCCTTCTCTTCCAGGAAATTTTCTGGATGTGAGTCGCTTTGCAGCTAATCATCGCGGGTCAGAAGACCTTCAGCTTTTCCGAATAAGCTTCTACTACCGCTCAAAATGTCCTCTTCTAAAATTTTCCTTTTCGCCTGGCGCCCAAGGTTTCAAGCCTGACCTTTAGCCCTTATATACTTATAGCACAGCTGGAGGCTGGAAGGTGAATTTGTGTTAGGCCGAGGAGCGGAGTTAACTGACATATGCACTGTAGTACTGTCGTGTAGACGTTTTTGCGTGTCGGGGGTGCTGGTAGCTACCTAGGTTATTTTGCTTTGCATATTATTATCCTGGTTAATAAGATTATTATTGTTGCATTTCTCTATCCTATATTAAGTAAAACTACAAAAAGCAATTAACTATAGTACATAATACTTTTATACTTAAACCATTAACAGCTTATGAATGAAGACATTCAGTAGTATTTCCAGTCTTCAAATAGATCCTACAGCCAATACAAAAAAAAAATACTTGTATGCGTACTTACCTCAAAAATATTGCAAATCTTTTTTTGGAAAGCTCTTTTTTATAAATAATAGAAATCGAATAATCCATTATTTTCGGCATATTGGAATTCTTTTACTCTTTAATCCACTTAAAATTTGATGAACGTATTGAAAATTGACAATGACGCAACTTCAATTTGACAAAATCTTAAAGCTTAAGCTTATTGGAGACCATTGCTACTAAAAATACCAGTTAGTAATTAGTTTGATTGTATTGGTTTAAAAAAAAAACACGTCAAGCGATCTTATTGACCAGCTTTCAAATTGCCGATTTTAGTTATCACCTTCCAATTCTGTATTTACCGTATCTGTTTTGATGACAAGTAAACGACAATTGCCATCGATGTTATACAGGGTAAATTCCATGGCAATTTAAGATGCAAAAAATAATGGAATATGGTATAGTCACAAGCCTCAGTGGTACATTAATAACTATACTTATCGCACTTATGGTGTTATTCGGGTCCTACAAACGACGACCAATTGGCAGCTCCAATACGAAAAGAGAGAGAGATGCAGCAGACCGCCTATTAATAATACAATCAGAGCTGCCCAGCCGCCCACAGAAGCGATTGTCCTCGAACCAGTATATCCCCATGACGGCGCTGAACACTGATAACATGGCAATAGACTGCCCAGAATTTCTAAACTCACATTTAGTCATAAAAATATTTTCAGTTTATATATTTCAGAAACAATACAAAATTATTTAACTAGGTTATTGCCGCCAACGCACCGCCAGTAGGACACCAGTAAACATCAGACAACCAGGTACCAGACGCAGCGTCAACAAGAACATCACTCAACCTTCCAATGTGGAGCACAGAACAATATTTGTCAGCAATTTATTGTTTTAATTAATTTAATATTGTTTATGACGTTTGTAATTTTTGTATATAAATAGTTGTTAATTGTTAAATAAAAGTCAGCATTAATCCAACAGTGGTTCTTTCTCAACCTTCCGACCTAAACCCTACACAATAATAAACTACCAAATGTCCTGAGCATTCTTCCTAAATTCCATTACAGGCAATTTAGGCACACTGTACAGGGTGGCCATTGAGTGATGACCCTTTCCCTGTACCTTATCTCAAAAACTGTGAGTGCTTTGAGAAAAATTCAAATACAAAAGTTTTACAATTTAGTAATTAGTTTTTAATTATTTCTTTTCTATGTCACTATAAACAGGTTGTTCCAATTTTGCGCATTTACTACCAACTTTCTTATTTTAAATTAGACATGTCACTTTGTCATTCATTATTCAATTCTGTATTTGATTCTACCACTCTTCTCTGTTTATTTATAGACCTTTATATAATCCATTCAGTTATTTTTAACATCAACCCATGCCATGGAATTTCACCAGTATAACATCGACAGCGATTGTTTGTTTACTTGTTTCCAAGACAAATTTGTCAAGATGCGTCATTAAAATTTCGCTGTTGCCGACTTGTTGTACACTTATGCTTCCATTTTGTAAGCTATTTGTTATTAAAAAACTATTTCTTAAGAAAAAATGCCCAAGGTAATTAACGCAAAAGTGCGAATTTGCATTAAAAAATGCTGCCTCCAATTTAAAAGAGACCTCTCCCAAGAATCGCCCACTATGACCTTGGCTAAATTTTCCAATATTTTTGGGGTAAGCATTAACTCTGCTTGCTTTCATTTGCCGCTGACAGAGACTATCATTTTACCTGTTTTTTCCTAACTCTATTCCACCTTCCTTTTAGTCCAAAAAGCAAACTTCTTATACATATCATCACAACCACATTTACACTATAAACATATTAACCTCAACTATTATCGAGGTGAAAATTTCATTTTTAAATACATTAATAAAATAAAATATTTTTGCTAACGTAGAGCCCCGGCCCATTTTTTACTAGATTCTAGGTTAGTGATCATTAATCAATATTATTAAAAGTTTTAACTAATGAAGCCCTCTGGCAACTATGTGAGCAAAACAGTAAACAATAACCTTAACCTCAAACTGATTATTAATCAATGCACTGTCAGTCATGTTATACCGGGTGAAATATGTCAGATTTCCAACGCCTACTTGACAACAAAAATAACTGAATGGATTATATGTATAAAGCTTTTCATTATATTTTTCGGAAAAGTAGGTCATGAAAATTTGACAGATTGTCACCCGTATAATATTTGAACTGTGTCAGTTTTATTGGTTATATTTACATAATTCAAAGGTTATAAAATGCTGCCATTACAAAAAATGTTGTTGCCAGAACTTACCAAAAATAATAGTTGTAAGTGACAATAATAAATCCATGTACTAAAGCTGCTACTACGTTTTTCAGGCAGGTCAAATACTTGGCAGAAGTAATTCTTAGGACAACAAATTTTCTTATACTAGAGCTGGGACATCGAGTTTTGCTCACCCTGTGCAACATAAGATCATCATATATTAAGAGAAGGTTTGTTAAAACTGAACCACTAAAAGGTCTTTCGTAAATGGCTCTTATTCCTGGAACCATAAAATCTTTCTATTAAAAGTAGGTACCTTTGCAGTTATCTACTCACTGTATGTTAGCTCTTTTACAAAACGTTAACATTTCTTCACTGTAGAAATCTACAAAAAGGGAGGGACATACTAATGCTATCAAACAATAAGGTGCACATAAAATGCATTCATACCGCCCTCAAAATTTGACCAGGAACAGTGTTTATCTGCACTTCGGATATGGTAGGTACAACGCTCTGCCTCAGAACACTAGGCTTAATTCCTTCCAAGGGGTAGTTCGGCAGAGAAATTAAAACCGTTATTCTTAAATGCCCTAGCTACTGAGTGATTTTGAGAAAATTTATAAGCTGATAAAAACTTTTTTTAATATAATGCGAGCAACGTCGAGGAAATTAATTTGATTTACTCAAAGTCAAAGTGATGGCAGATATTAAAGTGAAACTACATTAACCATCATAACAACTTGTAGGGAAGTTGTTATTGGCATTTACCTTCACCTGCTTTTAATTTACTGGTTAAAATCTTGTCAATCACCTTTTTGGCAAATCAGCTTATGGATAACTAGTATGTCGCGTTTTTGGCGGAATCTTTCCTTTACGGTTTTTATAACATAACCATTAACATTGACACAGTTCAAAAATTATATAGGTTTCGTGCAGCACGTGACCTGTCATCGAACTTGTTGGTAAAACAACCTCAAAAAATTACATTGAAGTAAATGAAAAAAATCTACCTTCATGCATATAAATCCGTTTTTCTATAATATTTGTTAAGATATTTACCCTGAAACAAAAGTGAGCTGTTCTAAGCAGTACGTTTCCCATATCCAGGTCGGAGATATTGGATAACATTGCCTCATAACTGTACAGGAATTACATAAAATTGGAACTTTGCAGATTCTGCCTACACAGACCCTAATCTGCTTCAGGTACAGTTTAAAAATGTACTTTCAAATCATACTATTGATATCTGAGCATTGCGTGATTGGAACAACTGTTAAGAAGCCCATTATTTCAACTCCAAATATTTTGGGAATAAGAATTGCTGAAATCAGAATTTTGTTTGTTTCTACTTTGCAATGCCTGTCTTTGTAGTGCTTAACTTAACTAGTGCCAAGGAGGATACAATATTACTAAGTAGGTGCTTAAGTAGAGAATTATACCCTCATTGGTGCTTAACATACCGTTCCAATCATATTATTTTTGCTCTTTTTTGCAATTGTTTAACTGGAGTTAGGTTTTTAATATCTTAATAACTTTATTGTTGTTGTAGAGTATGTAAATGACAAAACTAGCTAAGTAAGGAAACAGAAGCCATTCCATGTAAGTAGTGTAATGTGTCCATGTAATGCAATGAAAGGACAAAGATATATTAAAAAGAAGATAGCAAAAGGGCTTCGTGGCATATATTCTTAAACATATTTAGTTCAGTTACGAATTTATTTATATAACTTAAAAATATATATTTATATTCTAGCAGTATCAGTGAGATTGTATTGAAGAAAATCTTTGAATAAGTGTTTATTACAATAAAATGTGTTCCATTAAGAGACAGGTTTTGTTTTAAATTCTTCGATAAACAATTATAACCTCAAAAGTAACAATGTTTTTATATTAAATTGTGGAGGAACATTTACAATTTATTCTAAATACCACATCTTAAAAATATTTTGCCTTAATTTATCACTGCACAGTTCAAGTGTTATCTATTTCTGACCACAGTAATCACCAAATTGTTTTTGACAATTATTTTCTCATATACTAAAAAGTGCTTGATTTATATGGATTTGGTGCAAGATTTCCAAGTCTAGGGCATATATGACTCAGAATTCACACCTACGAGTGTCTAAATATCTTATTTCATTTTCCAGCCAAGTAATCACATTATACCTTTTCACAATCCACTCCTTTCTAGTTTTCATGGCACTAAAATCTATTGGGAACACCAAACCTCTATTTCCATTCTCCTTTGTCTAAATTTGAAGTAGTTTTGAGGCATAAAAAAGGTTTCGAGTATTTCAAACTGTTATAGTTCTTGTTATCTATTTCTGACTACACTAAGAATTTTTTTTTTATAATCATTACCTTGTAGACACAAAAGTGCTCGACTTATTTGGATTTGGTGCACGATTTTCAAGTCCAGGGCGTATATGACTTAGAATTCACACCTACAAATGTTTAAATATCTTATTCCAGCTTCTAGTCAAGTAATCATATTATACCTATTAACAATCCATTCCTTTCTAGTTTTTATGGCAACAGAATCTACTGAGAACGCCAAACTTCTATTTCCATGCTCCTTTGTCTGAATTCGAAGTAGTTTTGAGACATACAAACGTTGGTGGTACTTGGTGGTAGGTCTACTCCACAAAATATTGCTCTCCTTACCACTTATTTCCACATAAAGGTAATTCTTGTTTGCTTCACTGTCAAGAATGATGGATCTAGAAGGCCTCCAGCAAAAATTAAGTTTCATTCGATTTAAGATAATTCAAAAAAATTTAATTAAATGCAGTGATGTCATTAATTTACATGTATTTTAAATGGGTGAGGTTATGTTGTTTTACCCCCAGGTTCAAATTGTGACGTCACGTGCACGAAACCTATAGGGGTCATTCAAATAATAACCTTTGGAAAATCTTTATGGAACGCTTTATAAAAAACCGGCCGACTACTCAAAAAACAAACCGACTACCCAAGAAACCCAACTTTTGCTCAATTAGGCGGTCAAGAACAGTCTCTCCGTTGAACGCTTTATATGTACATGGTGGTCTTTTTAACTTGACTCTAATATCTTGAGAACTAGTAGGGTGAAAGAAAATGTTCCAATAGAGGTGTGTATTATACAGAAGAGCGTATTTTAAGCACATATTTTTACTTATACAGGATGGACCACAAAGGTGTGACGTCATATAATATAATATTTTTAAATAGGATATTCTGTATTTTTTATTAGATGTTGATAGATCTTAGAGCAGTTCTCATCGTAGCAGCCATGTAATGTTTATTTTTTCTCATCTACCTAATTTTTGCTCATGTCAATAAGATTGGCAAACAATGTCGAAATCAAATTTCCAAGACTAACCAGATGTCAAACCATGTCCAGGGTCCAGTACAAGCTATAAGCTGTATCAAAATCTAGTGAAAAATAGAGGAAATCGAAGGTATCCAATTTAAAAATATTACATTATATGACCACATACACTTTTGTGGGGCAACCTGCATATGTAAAAATATTTTCCTAAAATAGATCATATATTAGCCAAGCCGCCATGTCAAAAGTGCAGTTTTTTCAAAAACATCCTGTACACGGAAAACAAATCAAGCTAGCCAGGAAATAATGATACTATTACAATTATCATGAAAATTGAAGTTGAAAATGTGTACTTAATCAATTTTCTTCTATCAATTATGGTTTTACCAATACTCCTTATATCCATCGAAAAGACGCCATCCTGTACAATTTAGAACCAAAATCTTTTACGTTGCTAGTTGTTGAGATATCTCATTGTCTCAAGTTACAAAGACCACCGCAATATCTCAAAAACCATAAGAAATAGATATAAATCCCTCATTAACTTATTTTTGTCATCTTGTTACCTTTGAAATCTATTTTTTTTTATACCTACCTATCTCCTTTCCTCACATATCGTGTTAAAAAGATATGATAAGATGACTTAATGACAGTAATAAGTGAATAGTGTATATAGAAAAATACAGAAAACTCTTAGAATTAAATATACATTCAATTAAGGAAAGAAAAAATGTAATGTCTAATATCCTAAAATAAGAAAGTTGTTAGTGAATGCGCAAAATTGAAACAATCCAGTACATACAAAAATCAAATAATTAAAAACTGTTTTTAAATTATGAAACTTTTGTATGTATTTGAATTTTTCTCACAGCATTCATAATTTTCAAGATAAGGTAGAGGATCACCTCTCGAAAGCCACCCTGTACACTGTATTTCAAACCCGTTGTGTGAGGTTGCGAAGATTTTTATACTTATTTACAAGATTTATAGACCATAAGAGAGACTGCTGTAGTTGTTAAAATCAATTTGTAATTGCATGTTTTTTTTTTCATTTATAGTTATGCCTATTAACCTGCCTTTTAAACCTATGTTAATAAATGTTTGTGGTTTTTTAAATAAAAACGTTTAACCAAACTTGACATGGTTCTTTATGAATATTTTATGCGGGAAGAGCAATACCTATTTGTTGTTTAAAACAATTTTTTTATTAGCCCTTACACTTCCCATCAACTTTTAAAGTAAAGGCGTTCTTTTAAAAACGTCATTTAGTTGGCTGTGAAATGTTAATAGATAAAGATGAAAAAGCAAAACTCTATTTACTTTGATTATGTAATCACTCTTCTGCCAAAAATTCATAGCCTTCTGGATGACGTTTTCTAATAAACACCCTGTATTTTTTTAAATACGGGATGTTTATTATAAATAGCAGGCTATGAAATTTTGACAGAAAAGGATGACATAATCAAAGTAATTGGACTTCGGTTTCTCCATCCTTTTCTTTTGACTTTTACCTACTTAGGAATAGTAGGTACTTTTATTCTTTCTATTTAATAATTAATAATGAATGTATAAACAGATTTACTATAAGTAGGATCACACTTCACTTTGAAATGTTAAATGAATGTACCTAAATGAAAATTGAAATTAATTCTTAATTTATAGGTATAAACCTAGCACAACTGTTATTAAATGCCCTTGCTTCAGTGCTCACAACTCAGTACCGCAATAGAGTTAAAAATCCGTAAATCCAAATTACCTATTAAAAATAAAAATCTGTTCTTGCCTCAAGGACGAAAAAAATCCATAATTAAAATCTAAAAATAGCTTTGCTGGTAGAAAGATTACAATAGAAAGAGACTTTAATTTATATTTGGTTATCTCTTACCGAGTTAGGTAGTGAAAACTTAAAAGAGCTAAGCTACGCGCACCGTACTATTTGCTACCCCTTCCATACCAGACAAATTCATTCATATTTGTAATTTCTCACGCCGACTAAATGGTAGCGGCATCTATGAGAATTTTTGAAAGCTCGGTTGAATTACTATTACAAATTCATGGGATGTTCGTTATAAAACTTCATCTAGCAGGCTATGAAATTTTGAGAGAAAATGATGACATAATCAAAATAAACAACTAGATGAAGTTTTATAATGAACACCCCGTATAAATACAATGCTAGAAGCCACCGGCAGCGGGTTGCAGCGCCACGTTGGTTGCGATGCAGCGCAGTGTGAAGGTTCCCATTATTCTCAACGCTTTCCCACGAGCGGCGCTACTGAGCAGCGCCGCTTCGCAACCTATGTTTTAAATTGCGCTCATTCCAGTGGTGCCACGGCCGGTGTTAAGTTAAAAAGACGCATCTGGTTTAAGTAGGAAAATCTATAAATCTATAAAGAACATAAAGAAAAAAAATATAGAGATATGGATCATTGACAATACCGTTCGAGTAGACTCGCTTAAAATCGAATACGTAAGTCAATCTGTAAATTTCCAATACTCATTTGATTTATACAATAATATTCGAATTCAAGTATTCAAATGCAAGTCTTTGATTGCAACTATTTCTATTCGAATCTTGAACTCGAATTCTCATTTGATTTCTAAAAGTATTCAAACTTGAGTTATACGATTGTTAGAACGGGCCGATTATCCCATCATTAAATTTCACAAATAATTGCTCACAAAATTTCGAAATACATTTCTTTCAAAGTAGGTATCAAATATGGGCAGGATTTTTTTTTATCTTAATTTAATCTAAATTTAATTTAACATTTCTCAACCTCAATGGGGCAACTTTAGTACCTTTCAGTTATTCGCCCTTCCATCCTCAACTATAGTCTATTTTATCGGGGATAAGGGCCGATGTATTTTTTCTTCGAATTACTTCATCAGACCGCCCTTAAAAGAGACTATTTATCAACGTAACGACGTGCAGTAGGACACAAAAAAGCAGGATGGGAAACCCTTATCAGTTCATGTGTCCCTGGGGAGGCCTGCGTGACGAAGTTGTGCCGTCGAAAATGATCATATTTGCGACATAAAATATTATTTCGGGGCGTATTAATACGTCTCGTAATAAACGTCTTGTATAAACCGTTTGCATTTATACCATATTCCATTATTTTCTGCATCTTACATTGCCATGAAATTTACTCTGTATAACATCGATGGCAATTGTCGTTTACTTGTCGTCAAAGCAGATACGGTAAATACAGAATTGGAAGGTGATAACTAAAATCGGTAATTTGAAAGCTGGCCAATAAGATCGCTTGACATGTTTTTTTTAACCAATACAGTCAAACTAATTTCTAATTGATATTTTTAGTCGCAATTGTCTCCAATAAGCTTTAAGATTTTGTCAAATTGAATTTGCGTCGTTGTCAGTTTTCAATACGTGTATCAACATTTTAAGTGGATTAAAGAGTATCAGAATTCTAAAATGCCTAAAATAATCGACAAGAAAATTCAAGAATTTATAAAAAAAGAGCTTTCCAAAAAAAGATTTGCAATATTTTTGAGGTAAGTACGCATACAAGTATATTTTTTTCTTGCATTAGCTGTAGGATTTATTTGAGGACTGGAAATGCTACTGAAAGTCACTGATTCATAAGCTGTTAATGGTTTAAGTATAAAAGTATTGTTGCGAACTCGGGGTTCGATAATTCCAGTGTAACGATTTAACACGAAAACACTATTTATTTATTCCACAAATATACACAGGTACAATTCGTATACTAAATAACTCATTACTTAACACTTTATAGCCTTCTATTATCGCTTCGTAACTTTAGCTTACTTATAGCTCGCTTAAAATAAGACTACTCTACTCTGCGCGTTCTATGTGCCTTTTATATACAATCCTAAAATTACAGAAAAACCTAGAAAGTTCTTTATAAGAATTCTTGAATAATCTCACATAAAAAAAAGGTTGTAAACAACTGCCTTCTAGATTAAACCGAGCAATAAATCACTCGTGTCAGCCATGACGCAGCGCGGATAGGTCGCGAAGCTCCACCAACCAACACGCGTTGCCCCGCCTCCCATGCGGCGTTGCTGCGAATCGTAACAGTATTATGTACTATAGTTAATTGCTTTTCGTAGTTTTACTTAATATAGGATAGAGAAATACAACAATAATAATTTTATTAACCAGGATATGCAAAGCAAAATAACCTAGGTACATACCAGCACCCCCGACCCCCGAAAACGTCTACACGACAGTACTACAATTCACATGTCAGTTAACTCCGCTCCTCGGCCCTTGCACAAATTCACTTTCCAGCTGCCAACTATTGAAGGGCTGAAAGTCAGGCGTGAAACCTTGAGACAAACATTACAAAAAGTGCGCCAGGCGAAAAGGAAAATCATAGAAGAAGACATTTTGAGTAGCAGTAGACGCTCATCCAGAAAACCTAAAGGTTTCCTGACCCGCGATGATTAGCTGCAAAGCGACTCACGTCTAGAAGATTTCCTGGAATAGAAAGCTACTAACACTAATACCAAAAAGCCATTCAAATTTAAATTGCCCCGTGTAGGGGGGTGCAAAGAAGCGCTTTCATACACGATCTGTAAGGAAATTACTTATTACCAGGTATTCATTAATTATTTTGTAAAAGCCTAATTTTTCATATACGAGTACATATTTCGCTAGGGTTTGCAAAAGAGATCATCATGTTCACTCAGTGCCACTGCGCTATTATATACCTACTAGAACCTCAGTTCTGTAAATAACAAATTGTATAGGAGTACTCCAAGTACTCCACCAAGAACTACTCTACCAAATGTGATAAAGATCGTGCATATTCTGGTTGCTTGGTAAAGATAAAAATATTTAGTAGCACTTTCAATTTAAGATAAACAAAGAACATTATTGAATCTAATTTATTAAATAGATGAGTTTTCAATATATTTTTACATGTACTTTATTTTTAGGTGAGTACCTACTAGAACTGTACAAAACATTATATAAGAATCCGCCCTCGACAAGGATGAAGCAGACCATGTGACACCAGTAATAGAAAGACGTAAAAAAAAGTTTTACACTTTTTACTTTTTACAGAATAAATTATTGTAGTTTCTTTATTTTTTCCTCAGAATGTTACTGTTAAACATAATATAGCTATAGCTTATTATTTCTTATTCTTTATATTATGTAAATAATGTTATAACCTCAAGGTAAATTGTAAAACTGTAAAATTTCACTTTTTGGAACGCTCAATATATGTAGAAAGAAATAGGCTCACGAAATTTAATACCTTAGTATATATTATAGGTATGATGATGAATGACAATAAGCTTAGAGTTTTGGAATTGAATGAAAAGTAGCGAAAAGTAAAGAAAAGTCTGTTATATCCATTTATTGCTAATAACCGTCAAAGTTCAATAATTAAATTAACCAATAAAACCACATAGAGAATCGCGAGACTTAAGAACTATGAATAAATTAGTTGCCTTAAAACCTGGAATAATTGGTAGTGTCTGGCATCTATGTAGGCTTAAGTGTAAACAATATCCATAACCTTAAAACCATTTATCAATCACTGTCAGGGTCCGTTATATATACTGGGTGAAATATGTCAAATTTCCAAGGCTAACGAGATGCAGAAAAAACCGGAACATATTATAGGTACATTCTACCATGGATTAGCAATAGGCTACAAATGAGGGTTTCTCATTGGTTGTTGCTAATCGCTGGCTTGTTTTGTACAAATATTGCTGATCGCTAATAAATTTTGTGTCCCGTATAAAGTTATATCCAAGGTAAATGCAAGTTAATCATAATTTAATGCTGAGACTTCAGTCTCATTATTATAAACAACAACGTTGCATTTCCCACAGGAACCCTTCGTATAAATGTATTGTTCAAGCTGTAAAACAGTTCAGTTGTATTGTAGCCGCCTTTAGGGCATAATAAATATTTTTTAAAAAGGATAATCTTCGAACCGTTATTCTAACTGGCGCAGTCGGTAGGATATTTCGTCGACGATCCTTCGTATTCAACGTAGTATCGGTTTGTGCTAACGATTTACGGCGTTTTCCGAAAAATTTGTGTGCCTAAAGGACTACGTGCAACTCAACCAGGCCAGGGCAGAGAACAAGAATCGCCGAAACCCATTGGTGCGAGTCTGCGGGACAAGAATGGCCCCAACGACCCATAAGTAGCCAGGGAGAAGTAATTTTCCTATTGGACCCCCTAGTTTTAATCAGGCCAGGGTAGAGGACAAGCATTGTCGAAACCCATTGGTGCGAGTCAGAGGGACGAGAATCGCCCAAAGACCCATAAGTAGCCAGGGAGAAGTAATTTTCCTATTGGACCTAGCAGTAAGGAAACAAGGAATGATATTCTAAGCTATTATTTTTGGATCACTGTAAGTGAACATATTGATTTATTGATTGCTTATATCTCGTAAAATTTAGAGGAACCCTTTCTTCTAAAAATTTTATTTTCTCTCAAGAAAGTAGTTAGGAAAAATTTGTATTACATATAGTAGGCTTATTTTATTATAAACCTATTTAATTTTATCAACGCATCAAGACATTATCGTTTCATAAATTAAAAGCTACGTACAAAGTATAAAAATACGTGCTAATTCTCAGTCAGCTGAGAGCTCATTTGCTTTTTAATTATTTATATTAAGTTACCAACCTTATCAACATAATGGCTAATAATTACCAGCTTATACGTTATCAAGCTGTAATAATTTCTTAGACGCTCATAGAGACCCTGCTAATGTAGCAGCTCCTATTAATATTGCACTGTTCGATACCATTTTAAGTAAGCTAACAGGACGTGCAGCAGATTTAATTGCTTCACGAATAGAACTTAGTACATGGGAATTAGTTAGGGAAGCTATAAGAAGTACTTTTTCCGATCAGAGATCGATCGACTGTATAGTACAAGATATAATTACTATGAAACCTGAAAAATCTGAAACCTCTTTACAATTTGGAGTTCGCCTCCGAGATGCCAGAAGTTTATTGTTCAGTAAAGTTAACTCTTCAGCTTAACCCAGATCAAATAAACTCTTAAAAATTACGGAATATGGCAATTTGGCCATGAAAACCTTTACTAATGGGCTAAACTATCATATGCAATTAGTGGTAAGATTGAAAAATCCAGATTCTCTTGAAGAAGCCATTGCTTTTGCGCAAGAAGAAGAAAATTTTCTCAATTACAAAAATAGACAAAATGTCACAAATAAAATTTCTGTACCTTCCGATAAACCACATTTTAATGCAACACCCTTTTACCAACCCCAAAATTTTCCAAATAATTATAATTTCAGACCAAGTCACTTTCCGATTCATCAACCTATTTATAATAACTTTCCACAACCCCTATGAATAATAAATGACATATAATTATAACGTAACATTAAAAAGCTCAGCCCGAAAAAGTCCGGCTCAGTGGCAACAAAAGCGCATGCGCGGCTGGCAAGCTCCGCCCCTTAATTTTGAAAAATCGATGATGCCAAGCTTTATGTTTTATTAAGTTATCGCCGAAATATAAAATATCTAATAATGTATTATGTCAATATAAAAAATACTAAGAATTATTTTTAGATCCTAAAATATTTGAGCTGTTAGTTAACTTGGCAAATTAGCATGGTGTGGTGTAAGAAAAAACTAAAAGCTCATAATTTGTTTAAAATAAGCTTCTGTTCTATTCCTGAATATAATTTACACATGACAATGCCGTAATGCTGTCAACGTCATTTGCTGTTAACCTAACTTTTGAGGTTTTTTTTTTAGGGGTACGCGCGTAAAATTTACACATTAGTCAGTTGATAATAATAATAAAACCATAATAATAATTATCATAATGTAATATAATTTAATTAATTATAATCATAAAACCTCAAAAAGACGCAATACTCACTATTTTCATGATCAGGAAAAGTCTAACCATCCTATAAAATATTGGCGCCTTTCCTTGTCTTGACTTATAAGTCAGGAATCAAGAAATCAATACACAATACACTTGATAGTCTTTTGTCGCCCTTCCTTGCCTTGGCTTACGAGTCAGGTATCAAGAAATCAATACACAATATACTTGATAGTCTTGGTGTTATTGTAGGACAAAGTATTTGAACCTACGCGATCTTTGACGGGAACGGTCTACTTTCATTACCACCAAGCGATGTTGCAAGCCGCCCGATGAGTATTCATTACTTATTACACTAAATTGTTTTAAAATAAATACGAGCCTATAATCAAAAAAACAAATCTTCGATCTTTCGTTATTACAAATTTTCTTTTCATGTCAAAAAGTACTCAGAGTTGACCTAACCTCAAACTTTTGTCCTTCTAGAGTTTTTGGTACACTGCTCTGTGCGCTCCGACATTACTACCATCCTTTGTTTTCTCATTGCGCATAGAAGGATGATAATACTCCGAGAGCGCACTATGGCGTCCGGCCGAAAACGCAATTTTTTCGGTGGGCGTGTCCTCTGCATATGTCTTGCGCAGAAGAATGTGCGCATTAGCAAGCAGTGAGCCTAATCTTGGTTTCCATAGGTCACTAGAAGCTGCAGTTTTAGTCCGTGGGGAAAGATTGACGTTCGTAGTATATTAACTAGTACGAATATGCCACAACCCAATCGAAATCCCCAATTTCTAGGATTCGGTCAGTTTAGACCAAACTACCAACAAAGACCTCCAATCCCTCAAGCAAATGCTAACTTGGCAAATGCAAATCGCCCTACTTTTCCACAAAGAGCACCATCAGCTCAAATTCATTCAAAACCAAATTTTTTAAATAGACAACGACAACGTCCGGAGCCGATGGACACCTGGAAATACTTTTAGAAGTAGAAGTGCTTTACATCAATCCCAACCACAGAGACGAAACTTTGTTTCTGAAGAATTGTTTAATCAAGCAGTTCAACCCCTTACCAACAATAACAGCTCTAATAATCAAACAAATACTAATAATAGTACCAATACTAACACGTATCCCAACTATGACAATAATAATTTTGAATACGCCTCAGATCAATTAAGTTTTGTGCCTCAACAATCATCATTGTGTAACGATTCCTATGCATACGCTCAACCTTCTGAGCTAGACTCTGATTACCTTTCAGACTACGACTGAGTTGTAGACACAACTCATAAAGAGACAACAATTTTCTGAGAATAATTTTGACACACCAACTTCTTCATATGACCCTCAAAATTTTCATATGTCAGTTTCATAAGTTTAAACAATTATTCAAATTCCAACGTACCTGTTGTTCATATTCCAGAACTAAAAGGTAAATTTTTAATCGATACAGGTAGTGGTCGAAGCTTTATTAAACCTAGCCTAGCATTAAAATTTTACCCTGATTATATCACTAACGAACTCTTTTCTGTGAGAACAGCACATGCAGTTTCCTTGCATGACGAAGTTGTTGAAATCCCTGTTTTTTCAACCTTTAATTGTGATGACGAGGATAAATTTTATTTGTTCGACTTTTCACCAAAATTTGACGGCTTGTTAGGGATTGATTTTCTATCTAAAGTAAGTTCCAAAATTAATCTAGAAAAGTATGTTCTAGAAACGCCCAATACTAGTTTACCATTATACTTCCAAAATGAAGTTCAAAACTCACAAAATAATTTGGAGACTATAGAAATGACTATTCCTCCTCGAACTTGTCAATCAGTCAAAATTCCAGTAAATCCCAATAATGGATTAGGTATTTTGAGTTATACTAATTTCGGTAAAGCAGAAATGCCTGACGCCCTAGTAAAAGTAATAGACTCATACGCCCTTACAACTATTTTAATTCCATGTGAAAACCCTATAAAGATCACGATATACGAACCTTTCGAAATCGAAACACTAGAAGAATCTGAGACATTCTTTATAGAAAAAATGGAAACTAATACGGAAATCCAAGGATATTTTGATAAGCTTCAAAAACAAAATTTAAAAAATTTAAGACGTTCACATTGTAACCAAGAAGAGTACAAAGCCATAAGAGAATTATGTTTTCAATACCGTGATATTTTCTACTGTGTAAATACACCATTGACCTTTACCAATTGCATAAAACACAAAATAGATTTAAAAGACAAGACCCCTATATTTACAAAGATATATCGATACCCGGAAGTACATAAAAAAGAAGTAGCGACTCAAATTAGAAAAATGTTAGATAATGGAATAATCCAACACTCCAATTCACCATGGAGCACTCCCATTTGGATTGTATCTAAGAAGTTAGATGCTTCAGGTGTAAGGAAATGGAGAATTGTCATTGATTACAGAAAGCTCAATGAACAATTGATGACAAATTTCCTTTACCTAATATCACTGAAATCCTAGACAAATTAGGCAAAGCGCATTATTTCACGACATTAGATTGAGAACGGATTTCAACAAATTGAATTAGAAGCTACGGACATACCTAAAACAGCCTTTTCAACAGACACAGGACATTATGAATTCAGAAGGATGCCATTTGGACTTAAAAATGCACCCTCTACGTTCCAAAGAGTAATGGATAACGTTTTGAGAGGATTACAGAATGACACCTGCCTAGTCTATCTAGATGATATAATAGATTTTAGTACATCCCTCCAAGAACATATCGAAAGACTCAAACAAGTGTTTGAAAGACTAAGACAATCGAAATTCAAAGTTCAACTAGATAAATCAGAATTTGTTAGAAAAGAAGTCGATTATCTAGGTCACAAGATCACCGAACAAGGAGTAAAACCAAACCCAGATAAAGTAGACGCAGTCAAAAATTTTCCTATACCTCGCACCCAAAAAGAAATAAAATCTTTTCTAGGTCTAGGGGGATATTATATGAGATTTATTCAAAATTTTGCAAAAGTAAGTAAACCCCTTACCCCATGTCTTAAAAAAGGATCTAAAGTTGACCACACAGGAGAATTTATAAAAGCATTTAATCATCTTAAAGAACTTTTAATAAATGCAACAATTTTAAAATACCCTGATTATACAAAAGCCTTTGCCTTAACAACAGACGCTTCAAACATTGCCCTTGGCGCAGTTTTATCTCCAGGAGAACCCCCTGCAGATCAACCTGTTGCTTACGCCTCGAGAACCCTCAATGAAATCGAGCAGAGATACTCAACCATTGAAAAGGAACTGTTAGGAATAGTTGGTCATGTAAATATTTTCGCCCCTATCTATATGGACGCAAATTTAAAATATGCACTGATCACCGACCCCTTGTATGGCTCTTTAATTTGAAGGAACCAAACTCTAAATTAGTTAGATATAGACTACGTTTAGAAGAATTCGATTATGAAATCTTGTATAAGAAAGGAAGTCTTAACAGTAATGCCGATGCATTATCCCGAATTTCCCTGAACGCAGTTGAAACAGCATCTTTGATAAATTACCCCGGAAATATAGACGAAGACATTGACCAATTTTTAAGTAGTGATTACGATCCAAATGCAGTAAATGACATTGTTAATGAACTACTTGAAAGAAATCAAACTCCAGATGGAAATTACCCACCAATAAACAAATAATAATCTCTGGCTCCGACAATAAATCCACTTCATTTCAGACTGTCCATAGGAAACAGACGCTGTTGACAATTTTAACAACATGACTATGTTAGACGAAATTGTAAATAATAAACGATTTCAGTTTCTAATTAAAAAGTCACCCCACGATAAATATCAAAAAGTAAATCGAGAAAACTTTGATGGAAACATCATAATTCACGCAACATTACCAACTAACTGTGACGTCATAACTAAATTTCTGAAAGAATATTTAACTGAAAAAACTACTTACATTTACTTTTACTCCAAAGAACTAAGAGTATATTTTCTGAATGTTATGAATAATCATTTCAGAAATCTTAAACTAATAGAATGCTCTAAACTTGTAAATAATGTAGAACTCGACGAACGAGAGCTAATGATTAAATACAGACACGAAGGCGAAACAAATCATCGAGGAATCGAAGAAATTTATAAGTTCTTAAAAGCCAATTATTATTGGAAATCATTAAAAAATTATGTTACCAATTACATTAATAATTGCCCAAGTTGCCAACGAACCAAATATGACAGAAAACCCCCTAATCAACCCTAATTATCACTGAAACACCTAAGAAACCATTCGAAATAGTTCACGTTGATACCTTTATTGTAGGAAAACAAAAATTAATAACCTTTTTGGACAAATTCTCCAAAGTTGCCCAGGCATTACCCTATTCTGGTAGCGCAGTTTCAGGTGCAGATCAAATGATCCATTTCTTTAAATTTTTTGGTGTTCCCCAACAAATTGTCTCTGACAACGGAGCCGAATTTAAAAATGAAGTTGTTAAAAGACTTTTAAATGCCCACAACATTCAAATTCATTTTACTACCCCTTATCGTCATGATTCGAACTCTCCTGTCGAAAGACTACATTCAACAATAATTGAACACATTCGAACTTTAAAAGAATCAGACCCACACTCTGACGTAACTAAGCTTATGCCTTATGCTGTCATAGCCTATAACAGTACTATCCATTCAGCCACTAATTTCACCCCTTTCGAATTAGTGTTAGGCCATACAGATTCAAGAGACCCTATAAACCTTGTCTCATCTCACGTCTATACAGAGTATGTAAATTCTCACAAGGCTAATACTCAAGCCCTCTATAGCCAAATATCTCATGACACCGCAGAAGCAAAAGAAAAAGTTATAAATAAAATTAATAAAAAACAAAAACGCCCTCAAACCTAACCATAGGTTGTCAAGTATATAAAAAACTTGATAATAGAGCAAGCAAAGTTAAAAATAAATACCTTGGACCCTTTATCTTGTTAGAAATTTTAGAAAATAATAAGATTCGAATTCAAAACCCAAAAACAAAAACTAAAGAAGTAATTCACATAAAAGAAACTAAAATAAAGCCCATTGTTACAGATGGTGCTGGACCATCGGGACAGACATAAAGTTACATGACCTCAACAGTTACCCTGGAACCCTTCCATTTAAAATGGGAATTTCAAAAATGGTATCCAGTCATTGGTCCTTTATCCAACCCTTTAATCTACCCCAAGTAATAAGCCAGTACTATTCACTAAAAATCAAGACCAATGCACTTTCACTAACAATTAGTGATAGCTCATTATACATAGAGTACACAAACTCGCTTGTTACTTTGCATACACTGAAGAAACGCATAGAAAGTTTATTAACGCAAATAGTCCCTTCTTATTCTTTAAACTCATATAGAAAGAAGAGAAGACTTTTCAATCAAAAACAACCAAAACAAACAAAAAATTAGTCAAATTCATCAAACTTCTATATTGGAATCAACAATTGACCGATTTCAGAAAATGGTATCTAATATCACACATAATGAATTAATTTTGAAATCACGAATAATACAAATAGAACAAACTCTCAAGCAAGGACATGATTTAAGAGCGTATTTTTTGACTTTTACCATTATCAACCAAATCACTTTAATGTATCAGTCAATATATAGCATCTTAAATAAAATTGAAGTTGCCGTAACTTTTGCTAAACTAGATACACTGCACAATTCAATAATTGACCCTAAAGAACTTCTCCATAAAATGAAAGGTCTAGAAAATAAACTCGAAACCTATAAGTTACCATTATCAGTGGAAAACGAAAACATTTTGGCATTTGAAAAAATTATTAAAATTAAATGTTTTCAAAAAGATCTTAATATAATATTCATACTAGAGCTCCCTCTTGTTGAACGAGAAGTGTATCAGTATTTTAATGTGTATCCACTTCCGATCTGAAATGGAAAATCGTTCTATATCAATATTCCACATAAACCTTATCTAGCTATAGGCGAAGATATGCCTTCAAGGAAACTCAATGCCAAGAAATGCTACTGAACGAATACCTGTGCCCTAATATTAACATTAGGCCAATGGATGGCAACCCACCTTGCGAAGTCCAGCTCTTAACGCACAAGTTAAACCTTACGACTTGCCGCCCTTTCAAAGTACAAATTAAGGAGCCGCAAGCAATCCAAATCATAGAAGGAAAATGGATGGTCACTGTACCTTCACGTTTAGTAAGCACCAGCAGTTGTCAGACCTTTAAGGAAACAACACCCTTATTTGGAAGTTACCTAGTGGAAGTTTCCAAGTCTTGCAAGTTGCAGCTACAATCCTTAACTTTGGAAACTTTCCAACCAAGCAAGTTACCCTTTGAAGCAGTGCCGTTACCGCAGCTAAACTTCACTCAAGTACAGAGCCAACAGCCTTCAGAGTACGGTCCACCCTCTATGGAGCTAGATACCATTAATCTGGAAGCTACCCTCGACTTGCAGCATAAACTACAGAAACAAAGAGAAGCCATTGAAGATATCTCCAGTAATGTGTATGTAAATCGTGTCAGTGCATGGAGAATTACCCTTTATATTTTGGGCATAATTCGTGCTATATATTTTGCCCAAAGAAAGTGTTTACAATTAAAAGAAAACTCAAAGAAGAAAGAAGAAATTCAAGAAGAAGAAATTTTTTGAAAACGTAAAACTCTTTCTTTGTTGCTTATATAGTTGTTCGCTTAAATTCGCATTTTTATAAATTGCATTGCTAATTATTGTAATAATTTCAAATATTCGATTTTTATGGAATCACCCTTGTTAAACTGAATGATTCCATCTAAGAGGGGAGGAGTTATATCCAAGGTAAATGCAAGTTAACTATAATTAAATGCTGAGACTTCAGTCTCATTATTATAAACAACAACGTTGCATTTCCCACAGGAATCCTTCGTATAAATGTATTGTTCAAGCTGTAAAACAGTTTAGTTGTATTCTACCCGCCTTTAGGGCATAATAAATATTTTTTAAAAAGAATAATCTTCGAACCGTTATTCTAACTATAAATGCTTATTTACTGTTGCCAATAAGAGGTAGGAATTGCCTTGCCATTGCTCATGGGCGGTATATCTTGTCCTGACACGTAATGATTGCATCATCTTTTCTGAGCCGTGCAGGTGCATTTCTATTTAATTTTTCACGTGGTTCGATCAGTGATCCTTAATTATAACTACTTGCAAATACGAAAACCGATTTGAAATTTCCAACAAAATTTCGTTAGAAACTGGTAAATCAATCGAAAGAAGACAAAAACAGTGTTATGTGTTGAAATTAATTCTAGCAAAAATGTATTCAGTGGACAGCAGAATTTTCAGCCGAAATCAATACTTTTTATTTTCAAACGTCATATAACCACAACTTTAGTGACTGTTTTATGAAGGTATAAGTGTCATTTTTTTGACGCCTGTTTTGAGCGGCGTATAAGTGTTATAATCCGGCGGCGTATAACACTTATAAGCCGCTCAAGGGAAAATAATACACGTTCACATAGTATTTGTCTACCTATACTAACTTGCCTCGTATACAGCTGTGTATTTTGACGGCAATAATTGTTATACTGCTAATTTCGCCGCTGCAGTGACTGTCGGTAGCGTAGTTGCTAAACTTGCTTCTTCTATATCTGACATTGCTATTTAATCGGCTTCGACCTTAATTTAAAGCACCTTTACGAAAACGAAAATCTGACAAACATATCTTGTCATCAAATTTACTTTAGAGACATCATTGTCAGCTGGTGTTACACGGTAGTTATGGATACAAATCAAACTAAAATTAGGAGGTGTCGATTTTTAATGGGATTGAGTGGAATTAGCAGTTACATTTCCTGTATTATATGCATTAGTTGTTTGAAAATAAAATATTGTATTTTATTCGGAGTATAAGCTACTTTATGTGACTCTTGTGATTTTAATTCCCCTCGCTACGCTCGGCGTTTAAACTTTCACACTCCGTCACATAAAGTATAACTTATACTCCTAATAAAATAAATATCTATTTCTACGACCATGTAGAAATAAACAACTTTCGTCACACCTTACCCTACGCCGAAAACGTAACTTTCGTCTCTAGTGAGAGAAAATCCCATAACGTTAACTTTCGTCTCAAGTGACGAAAGTAAGTTGTTCTAATTTCGCCAATTAAATGCGATTCAACTGATCTAATCTTGTTAAACACCAAGGAAAATGGTAATATCACACAAAATATGTATATTTCGCCTTACAGGGTAATATCACACAAAATATGTATATTTCGCCTTACAGGGTCTCAGAAAAGCGAATTAAAGTGCTGAAAATTTAATCAAACGAAACCCAGTGACAATCGAGGTGGCGTTGATTATTATTTGTTTCGTTGTTTGGAGGCGCATGGCGCGGGGTTCGATGCAACATCAATTTTCAAATACTGAATTTGAAAGATTCAATTTAAAAGTGCAATTTGATGTCAAATTTCGGCTATTTACAATTATATTGCGCAATATAACTAATAAACCAATTATTCAATAATAATTGGGAGAACAGTTGGCGAATACATAGCATGGCGGCGGCGCATCGGACATCGAGTAGGCGCGCGTTCGATTAATCGGTATTTTGACAATGACGCTCCTTAGTTTTCGAAAGAAATACTCTAAAGAGATTATTTTTAAAGTAAATGAGGAACTAATGTTAGCTTGGTCGAAGAAAAAGTATAGTGGTCTACTCGTTAAAAAGCATTTTCTATCGCTCGAGAACATTACTAAACTCGGCTTCGCCTCGTTGGTTAAACTGTTCTCTTGCGAGGGAAAGTGATATTTTCGTCACTCGTTGAACAATATACTATTAATTGAATAAACTTAAAAAAAATTAAGTAATGCGAATATTTTGTAGCGTTTTCTTTTTTACAAAGAAAACCTACTGGTTTCCCTTTTGAGACTTTCATAAATAACTGTAAAATAACATTTTATTTTGAAAGAAATATGACTTCCTTGGCCGCCATGTTGGTTCACCTTGATTATCGTTTCTATGCGATCCTTCTACTTCTAGTTCTATGGTTAGAAATCCTTTGAAAGTTGACTTCTTTTGGACATTGACATGTGTCAATGGGTTGATTAATTATTTTGCTATCTCTGCAGCATTGCCAAATTTCACCAATATTTTTACTTAGATTCCCTTATTTTCTTCATGAGCTCTTCTAATACGTTCCCTAAATTTATCTTTTATTTAGCAACAATGGCAAAATTTTCATATTTTGCGGTTCATTTTCTCCTTCTTTTTATTCCCCCTTTTCAAACTATAATTTCTGTTTTGTGACCAAATCAGAGCCCAGGTGGTAAAGGTAAAAACGTTTGATAGTCCCTTTTCCATCTTGACCACTGTCCAGGGCACATCGGACGTCAGCCTGTCCCTAAACGGCTACAGCCTAGCCATGTGGCTATTGTAAAGTTCTCGTATTTTGGGGTCCAATGAATAGTCCAATGAGTAGTCCAATGTTTGAGTAATAAAACTCAATACCTCCTTTTTTTCGGATCCTACAAGTGCAACGTTTCATCCTGCACGTGTGCCGATAATGGAGCCGTTAGTAACGGTGATGGCTCCTAGGTTTTGAACCGTCCAGCATTACCACACATCATGCACTGATCCTCTACCTCAACTAGCAAGAAAGCCTTACAAACTGGCCAAGTATTTCAACCGGTAGGAGTAGATTTAAAAACCAAGTGTGCCTGCACTAACCTTAGGTAAGAACTAACACTATAATAAATAAATGTGCCTAATTTTAATAATTCATGTTGGTTTTACTTTGGTTTGATCACCTAAACAATATGAACATCAATTTTTGCTATGATAATTTTCTCAATTTAATATTATAACTATAACCTGTAACTTAAATTGAGTGGCGCCCAATTAACAGGTCTAGCTTATATAACTATACTAGGCTTCAACTCTTTTTTTATGTCATTTTGAACCACGACCTAGCTCTCCACCTACCCAAAGCTGCAGTTCGCATAGTATGTGACTTTGCTAACTTTTACCTTTTTTAAAATACGTCACAATTTTAATTAAGTAAACTGGCACAATTTTTCGTGTCAATTTCAATCAGCTGTATCTTTTTAAGCAATGAATTGTTAAAAATACAATTTGCACGTTCTGAAACCTCATTTCTTCTAGATTAGGGAAGACGATAACTAAAAAACAAAAACTGACATTATCTTTACTATGTAGGGTGTAACACAAAGTGGTGCAATCATTGCAAAATTTTGCTTACACTTTTTTCCTTATCGTTTTTAGGTTAGGAATAAGCCAACATCCATATCTCGGGACCCTTTTGCCAGATTTTTTATTAAAGCACTCTGATTTTTATACAGAGTGAAATGTTAAATATGCGAAATTCTTGTTGCTGATATTTTTAAATCGTTGTAGATCGGAAAAGCGGTGAAGAATCTTAATGAGTTTTTCCTCATTTGTTGACATATTTTCTGCGGATTATTCTCCATTCAAAGAATTTTAAAATAAGTGCAGTTTTTTCTAGTGTACAAGGATTCAAAAAATATGACACCATTATTGTTGATACTCGTGACTTAATAGAAATATTAAATAAAATAACCTCTCTAGAGGCAAAGGACAATTGAGTGATACCGTCGCAGGTAGCCCACATCAATATCTGCAGACGATTTTGTTACTTTTTGTTTTTAAGGCATTGAAGCTTATACAGAAAGAAACAGAATATTCTTGAACATTGTGATAGTATTTTATTCAAATCGTCGTAATTCTCGGACAGATTCTCATCCTGAGGAGACTCCAAGCTTCACTCTTCACGAGTGTACAGGGTGGCCTAATTTGGGTGTTTTAAATGAGAAACTCTTAAACTAATAGGAATATTAAATATCAAAAAGTCGATGCCGAGGTAATTTCTCGAGCTGAATTCATTGCCGCAAACAGAAATCTGCTATCGTCTTTTGTTTTCTTGCAATTGATGAAAGCTCAATTTTTGCCATTTTCGAAAATACCTTATAATTTTTTTATTAGTCTAGTTTGGTCAAAATTGTTTTTACATTATTAAGGCACTTTTTTGAATAGATTCCAATGGTGATTTTTGAATTTTTATAAACTTATTGTTTTTTGAATTATTACATAAACTTCTATATTTTTAAATACAACCTACAACTTCTTTCTACTTTGTTAGAAAGAGATTTTTTTTCTCTTTAAAATGACGTATAACATGATTAGATTTTGCTTTGAACTTATATGCTTTTTTGATAAAAACTTCTTTTTGTAGTAGTAGGCCATGACGCGATGACGTTCCGATGCCGATGTCGCGGCCATCTTGTTGGGCAGCTGTCACTGCCGATATTCCGCGGTTGGAGAAATTTAATAATCTCGTAACTAGCGTAGACAGTTCAATAACGTTCATTAAGTTTTACCCTTGTAAGGACGTAACGAAAAAATGTCATTTCAATCTTTCGAAAAATTCGACATCTAATGGTATTTCCCCATGTGCGGATATGGCGTATAGTACGGATTCACAGTGTTGCCGCAGTGCACACTGCATTCCATCGTTTTTGATATATGCATTATTCTACCCGAACCTCTAAAATCATATGGCAAATGTCAAGGATTTCGATATAGTAACTGTCGTTTCTTTAATGAGAATGCAGAAATTTGGCAACACTTAGGAAGAAACTTCAATTTCAACCAATCAGACCACAGCGCCAAATCCGCAATATACGCCATATCCGCACATGGGGACGTACCACCAGAGTATTATAATCCAAATAATTATATTGCATCTGAGTCTTACTGGAATCGTTTTCCTGAGAGGACAACAATTATACAATTATCCCTTTCTGCAACAAGATGGCGCACCCGCAGAAAATAGAATGACATTTTTTCGTTACGTCCTTACAAGGGGAAAACTTAATGAACGTTATTGAACTGTCTACGCTAGTTACAAGATTATTAAATTTCTCCAACCGCGGAATATCGACAGTGACAGCTGCACAACAAGATGGCCGCGACATCGGCATCTGAGCGTCATCGCGTCATGGCCTACTACTCCAAAAAGAAGTTTTTATCAAAAAAGCATATAAGTTCAAAGCAAAACCTAACATGTTATACGTCATTTTAAAGAGAAAAAAATTCTCTTTCTAACAAAGTAGAGAGAAGTTACAGGTTGTATTTAAAAAAATAGAAGTTTATGTAATAACTTAAAAAACAATAAGTTTATAAAAATTCAAGAATCACCATTGAAATCTATTCAAAAAAGTGCCTTAATAATGTAAAAACCATTTTTACCAACCTAGACTAATAAAAGTAAAAACATTTAGAGCAATTATGTGGTCGAATCTAGTAACATAATAAAAGAAAATTACATAACTAATATCAGGAAAATTGAAAAGTGTTGTCCTGAGCTAACCTAATCTAAACGTAAAAAGTGTAACTGAACTAACCTAACCAAGAAAACTGGAACTGAACTAACCTGAATCAACCACAGTTAACCTGTTCTAAAAATTAAAAGAAATTCGGGCCCTCACGGGCCTGCTTTTCATATCATATATTTTCTTATATTTTCATATATTTTCTACTCTTAACGTAAGTTACGGTTACATCAGTAGAACTGAAGTAACCTGAGTCAACTTAGCCTAAACGTAAAAAAGTGTAACTAAACTAACCCAACCAGGAAAACTAGAACTGTCTTAATTTGAACTAACCCGACCGTACCTTGTTTTTCTTCACTAGGTGAAAACTTGCATCAGGCACCCGGCCTGGTTTTCTGGCGGTCGGATAGTGTGGGATTCACCCGGAGAGGCCCTATCCGGCCTAATGGTGACTCGTAGGGACAGGAGCCACGGCCACCACTAGGTGCCTTACCTTACTACAAACACCTCGGGTTAAAAAAGTCGCCCGGAATCGCATTTCAGCATTACTTCGGGAATGAAAGCTTTATCTCCGTCCGTTAGTGGTTTCCATTTCTTGATAACTCCTCCCTACATTTTTCCCTCATTATTGCATCCAGCATTGCAATTATAGCGTTACAGTGCTTCTCACTTCTGAGCAAACTTATCGATACATTATCAACATTTACGTTTTCTCCGCATATTAAGTTTGCTGTTGCCCTGACATATAAGAATTTTTGGCACTTAAACAATGTATGCTCAGGGTCGTCTTGAGCATCGCAGAACCAGCACTGTTTGGAATTTGCTTTATCGATCTTAAACAGGTATGTGTTGAGTACCCCATGACCGGTGATGGCCTGAGTAACAAAGTAGTTCACCTCTCCCCAGTTTCTTTCCGTCCAAAGTTCCACATTCCTAATAAAAGTATCCTGTATATGAGTTCCATCTGTTTTGCCATTCCTCATATAAACGTTTTCTTGCTGCTGGAAAGCGTTCTCGTCCCTTCTCATAGATTTCACATCTCTTTTTCACCTGCACTTTAATGGGTGGAATTCCCGCGATTATTTCACTCATGTATCAATTTTCCCATAAGGAGAGTTTGTTTATCAAAGAATTACAGCGGTAATTCGACGTTGTCTAGACGACGTATTATCGCTTTCACTAACCTAAATCTTAATCAATGTCGTTGTCTATATTAATTTGATTCGAGAAATAATCTCACTAAATACCACTCGAGCTTTAAAATAAACCAGATAATTTTTCACTCTGGCATGTTCTCCTTGCAAATATCACTTGTGCTAAAGGACTCGTGAAATTATGGAAAACATGCAATCATGAAAAATTATCGGTAATTATAAAACCCCCGATTACATGGAAAGAGGCTCTAAGGTAATTATCATTGGGTTCTTGCCCAAAACATTGTCAACATTTTCCGTAGTAATTCTAGCCTGTAATAAGTCATGTGCTGCTTTTCAGCGATTAAGATTAATTTGCATCACTTTAAGTTTGCCTCGGTAAGTATTCGGGAACCTCGATAAGTATTCGGAAGGGAGTCAGACAGGGGTGTGTTCTCGCTCCTATGCTATTTAATATTTACTCGGAGTTTGTTTTTCGGGAGGCATTGGAAGAGGAGCTGGCAGGTATAGCAATCAATGGCAGAACTGTCAACAACATCAGGTACGCGGACGATACCGCTGTAATAGCAAGCTGCCTCAAAGATCTGCAGAGACTTGAAGACAAAGTAATAGTAGTTAGCGAAGATTATGGGCTAAATATTGATATCAATAAAACAAAAATGCTAGTAATATCCAAAAGGAACATAAGTGGTCAGCTGGCTTACGCAATAAGACGGTTGAGCAAGTCATCATTTCAAATACCTAGGAACTATCATAAATGAAAATGTTGCACACAAACAAGAAATATTGTCAAGAATTGAGCAAGCGAAGACAACATTTATCAAACTGAGAAAACTGCTGACAGCCCGAGGTCTATCTTTGACTTTGAGAGTGAGAATGCTGCGGTGTTACGTCTTTCCAGTGTTACTATATGGTCTTGAAGGATGGACACTGAGCAAGGAAATATCGAAGGGACTGGAATCTTTTGAGTGGTGGGTGTACCGTCGAATGTTAAAGATCTCCTGGATGGACCGCATTACGAACGAACAAGTTCTGGAAAGAATAGATAAGGAAATGGAAATTCTTTTCACAACTAGAGTTTCACAACAAGAAGAAAACTAGAGTTTCTTGGGCATGTTATGCGTAATTCAAAATATGAAATTCAGCAGCTCATCATGCAGGGGAAGATCGTGGGACGCAGAAGCGTCGGTCGACGTAGAATTTCCTGGCTACGTAACCTGCGAGACTGGTTTGGCCTCTCATCTGTCGAACTAATTCGGACAGCTGCCTCTAAAGTTAGAATAGCCATGATGATCAGCAACCTCCGAAGGAGAAGCTGAGATCAAGAAGAAGTTTGCCTGCAATATCACTAATAGTCGCCATTTTACTAAGCTTTTTTTATACTGTTCGGTTTTAATTAAGACCCACAATTGATTATTGCTTAAACTTTTTTCTGGCATCATTTAGGTGCTTTCTAAACATTTGGCATTGCATTGTTCTTGCCTTATGTCCCTGCATGTTACAGAGCGGGCATTTTATAAAATGTTCACATTTGTGTCGGTCATGCTCGTCATCTCCGCAGTTAAAACAAGACTTTGCTCTATCGATTGTTTTGCAAACATCTGCTTTGTGTCCGTAGTCCCAGTATCTCATACACCTAGCAACATTTATCCGTTTCTCGATGTGACATCTAACTAGACCCAACTTTATGAAGCGGTTACAGAGAAGTTTTTGTGATTTTGCTCATTGATTGTTAATGTTGCAGCTTGTATATTGTTGGCCATTGGCCTCAGCTCACTCAGCTTAAAGTTTTTTACTTTGTAGGTTTTCTAAATTTTGTTATAATGCTTCTAATATATCTTGTTTTTCAGCGGTTGCATCCATTCCTCTAATGAATAGAGTTTCAGATTTTTCCCCGTTCAAGCAAGTAAGTTTTTTTTCAAGCCGACTAAAAGTACGTCATTTGTTTTCTCCATACGCACACCTGAAGTAGGCTTTCTAACCCTGAGATCAAAAAGTAGCAAAAAAGTCCTAGGCTATAAAAATAAAATCAAAAGTCACTGCTACTGTGATGGTGGCGCATATATATTATTTAAACACTAGATGACACCCGATAGACCGATATGAGTGTATTGGCGCCTTTACATTCTTACTGAAAAAACAAAGTATGGGAACACTCTCAGAGCGCTCGAAAGCACCACCAGAAACCGTTAATAAGTTGAGTTCGGTAATTACATCCCGAGCGCGCGGGATATAAATCTATCTCATTCTAGCTTATTAAGATTTTAGGAGATGGTCTGTGTCCGGAGCGCCCGGATGGAATTACTGAACTCGGCTTAAGTCCAAACCGCATATGTTCTCGAATTCCGAGTTCATCTGTTAAATGTCATGGGCGTTATCATATTTATCTGTCAATGTGATTTTTATTAATTTAGTATTAAATACTAAATTAATGTAATACATAAACCATCTAAACTATCGGTTATGAATACCATTAAAACCACTGAACATTGAAAACCTCAGTTCTAACACATTCTATTTAATTTACAAATAATATACACCAATATAATTGAGTAATTACTTGTAGACCCGCTTAGAAACAGACTTCCTTCATTAGAAATAGACTTCTTATTTCCTGCATGCTTAAAAAAAATAGTATATGTTACTCGAAGTAAAAGGTCTTTTGTGCTTCGCCCAGTTGCAGGCCTCAGCTTCGCTTCTGCCGTCGATCTCTGGGCTCAGCACGAAAAGACGCACTTTTACTCGTAGTAACATAATCTACTATTTTTACCATTACCCATGCCTGTCCCCAATGTGCTTACGACTTTCCTACCGAGTTCATCTTCCTTTTCCAAAGTAATTAATAGTTTTCCCTCCTTCGTACTTCTCATTCCTAAAATGCCTTTTTCGATGTGTTCATTTCTTAATATTTTTTTAACGTCTCTCAGTATGTCTACGTACTCTTCGGCTTTATTGTCCACTATCATTGCATATGTCTTTCGTTTTTTTCTTCTTTTGTTTATTGTTTGCGTAAAGAATGACTTGAACTCTTTTTCCATGTAAGGTAACTTCTATCTTTTTCCTAATTGTTGCGATATCTATTGCATCTCCTATGTCCATTGCTATCCAATTAGTGTCACTTATTTCTGTTTTTAGATCCAGCAGCCTGTTAAAAATATCTTCTTCAGTGCTGTTATGAGTAGTTTAATTATTTTTGTTGTTACACTTTGTCTCGTTGTGATTCTCTTGGTCATGTATTTACGACGCGAATATCTATCACAACGTTCTCTCCCATGGTCTGTGTCCCCTGTGAAATCGTTACTGTTTTTTTTTAATAGTACAATTTAATCTACAAATAATACTTCCTCATTTGACTCAGTTGTTTGCGTGCCCGCACTTTTAGATTCTGGTTTTTGTGCAGTATTTGTTTTTTCTACGAGCGTTCTTAATATTTCACTTTTCCGCACGCATTTTGTTTTTGAAAGCTTCACTTTCCAGCACGGCGTGCGTGAAAGTAAACTTGGCATAATAAACTTGGCAACATAACATAATTTAGACTTTATAGTCGGTCTATCTAGATAGGTGCACCTGCCTTACACCCGTGCCAAACATTTTTATCTGTTTTAAGGAACTATTATGCTTGCTATTGTTGATTTTTGATACAACATTTACCCACAATATACGTACTTTTTATTCCAATGTCACCAGTTTATGCCTGAAACATTACGTCACACCAACAATCACACCAAGTTTTTGTCATAACAACCAATTGATTGTTGATTAATTCAGCTGTCATACTATTGACAAAGATAAAGTTGTTTATGTATTGTATGTTTATTCCTTGTCTATGTTACAATGAATTGGCTCGTAGAAAAAATATTGTTCCTAACTCGTGCGGAAAGTGTCTTTCCCGCACTCGTCAGCTGCCCGAACTCCGCTTCGCTTCGTTCGTGCATCGGCAGACAGCGTGCGGGAAAGTATCACTTTCCGCACTAGTAATAAAAATAATTATTCCCGCACGCATTTTGTTTTTGAAAGCTTCACTTTCCCGCACGGCGTGCGTGAAAGTAAACTTGGCGTGCGGGAAAGTAAATATTTAAAGAATGACTGATTTATAATATAATTTAGACTTTATAGTCGGTCTATCTATATAGGTGCACCTGCCTTACAGCCGTGCCAAACATTTTTATCTGTTTTAAGGAACTATTATGCTTGGTATTATCGATTTTTGATACAAAATATACCCATAATATACGTACTTTTTATTCCAATTTATGCCTGAAACATTCCGTCACACCAACAATCACACCAAGTTTTTGTCATAGCAACCAATTGATTGTTGATTAATTCAGCTGTTATACTGTTGACAAAGATAAAGTTGTTTATGTATTCTATGTTTATTCCTTGTCTTTGTTACAATGAATTGGTTCGTAGAAAAAATATTGTTCCTAACTCGTGCGGAAAGTGTCTTTCCCGCACTCGTCTGCTGCCCGAACTCCGCTTCGCGTCGTTCGTGCATCGGCAGACAGCGTGCGGGAAAGTATCACTTTCCGCACTTGTTAGGAAAATAACTATTCCAGGGTTCTCTGTTTAGTTTCCGCTTTTTGAGTGAAAGCGTTTTTGATTTGTTCAATTATTCTAGATTTCTTTGAGTTTAGACGGTCAATGTGATGTCTTATTTTTGAAGCAGTATCTTTTATCTCTCGTTTTGTGTTATGGTTTGAGATGATGATATTTGTAAAGGTATTCATGGCCTTGGTAAGTATATTTAAACTGTCCTCTACTTCTTCTGCGTCCATGTATTGTTCGTCGGTTCGCTGTGTGTTTTTTTCTTGTTGGTGGTTTCTTCTCTTTTCTTTTTTTTTTATTTGTTCTCCAGTTGAAGAATTAGTTATGTCCACCGTTACATCATTCGACATGGCCGAGATGGAGTTTATTCTCGAGGTAGGTGGCGTCCTTCTCAAGCTGGGGCTTCTTGTGAATGGATTATCTTCTGACAAAGTTTCAATTGAAGTCGCTGAGCTCCTTCTTACCATCGTATCAAAGGGTTCTTCCCCCCCCTCCCCAGAATCCCAGAATCCCAGAATCCATGGGGCCGGCACCGGCCACCGGAACTTCCATCCGGTCGGAACCGGTGGTGGGATTTGTACCCATCTGGGGTACAAGGTTATTTGCATCACCCACACCATAGTGTGCAGATATTAACGCCTTCTGCTAGGCTTTTGGTGTGTCCCTCTTAGTAAGTCTTTCCCCCTCGAACCATCCGGCTTGGTTGAACCTGCCAGTAGCTATGCTACCGCCGGCATGGCTCTTAGGTTCATCAAAGACGTTCAAGCCCCCTCATTACGAGCAAAGTGGAAACACCTAGAGGGGAAACTCGACCGAACCTGAACTAGCCGAAGTTAACCTGATCTAAAAATTATAAAAAAAGAGGACCCTCCTGGCCCTTTTTTATATAATTCTCTGTCCTCAACCTAAAGAATAAAACTGAATTAACCTGAGCTAACCTAACCTAAGCGTAAAAAGTGTAACTGAAAACTAGTACTGGACCAACCTGAACTGACCAGAAAATATTAAATTTTAACTTACAATAATCGAATATTTTCAAGAAAAAGTTTTCGATTTTTGTAACGAAGACTTGGCAACACTGCCTTTAAAAACAGCAACAAACTTCACCTTTTATATGCCACCTGCCGTGTTCATTAACAGTCGTCTAGCAACTAGTAAGGAAATGCAAAATTTTAAGTTATTAAAAGTTGAATTGATGATTCGTTTGAAACTAATTACCTCATAAAAAATCGGCTAATCTTGATATCAGTAGAAAGCCCATAAGCTTTCTAGTGATATCAAAATTAAGGCAAAAATCGAGACGACATTTTCCTTACAATCACCCAAGTTTGGATCTTCGCATTTTTTTTTCATTATCGTTTTTCGTTTCGGCTTTTTAGTTGCAAAATTAAGTTTTATGTAATTCGGTTCGTTTAGCTCGTTATTAAAACACTGACATCGATGCGTTTACAGCGTTATTAAAGCATCGTTATAGTTATTTTAGCTCTGTTTAGGTGGTAATGGTAAAATTTGACGTTAAGTAGCAGCGGTTTATGGAAATGTCAAATAATATTCAGTCAAAATGAACGTCAATCTCACGCGGCAAACTTAATTTTAAACAACAAATATTACTAGACGTTTGAAATAATTACTTATTTTTAGTTATTATTCTTTTTAATCTATCTTATTACATAAAATAGTATAAGATACACGTTCCATAACGCCATTGGCGCACGAATCCAAGTTGCGCAACGGATGAGTGCGCCAATGCGCTGTGTTATAAAACTGGTATCTTAATATACTATCATAATATGCCTATTATCTAGTGCTATCCTAGATAATGCACTTGATAATATGAAAAAAATCGGCAACAACTAAATATCAGTGACACTTTTTGACAAATTTGTTTTGACAACAAGTAAACAAACAAACACTAGCGATGTTATACTGGGAAAATGGCATGGGTTGATGCCAAAAATAAGTTAAAGGACAGTAGATAGGTATTTGAGAAGATGCGATGAAATGTCAAAGTCAGATTTGGAAGCCTAAAAAATATAAATAATAAAGAAATTATATATATGCAATATCTTGATTAGTGATCAAACAAAATCTAAAATTGTCAGTTCGAGCTATTTAGAAAATGTTTAAAACAATCAAATTGCTGATTTTGAGATGATTTACTACATCCAACTGATATAGCTTCTATAGTGCCCCTTATTTCCTATTATCCTCAGCTGGAGAGCCTTGAAATGGCTGCCATTATTTGCGGTACACACGTCTGGAAATTGGCAAAACCAGGCGAATGTCGCTGACGTTTCGATAATGGGTATTCGCAGAATGAGATACAAACCGTCGCGCCATTCAAAAAGGGCTATTTATACTAAATTATGCAACAAATTTTAGGAAAACGGTATTTCTATTTATTCAAGTTTCATATTGCTTAAAAAGTTCGTATAGAGGTTCGTGGATAACTTCTTTGATGTTGGATGCCAGGATAAAGTCTAGATGATTCCAATCTTTTACATTGACTTCATGCTTCAAGACTATGTTGGAAAGCCTCTTGGAAAATTCTTGTGCCATCTAAACAATTAAATTAATGTATTATATAAAATGTATAGCGAATCGTTTCCAATAAATAAAAATCTATGTTCGTGCAAGCATCCTTCCGGTTGCAATGCCATTGTGACGAGGTTAGTCACAAATTTAGCAGCATTTTATCAATATATGTATCGATATTTATATGTAATTCATCACTTTTTTAATGCCATTGTTACACATAAAATCATCATCATACGAAACCTAAAATTGTCATCAGTAAGATCAAGCAAGATTTACAATATGCACTAAATATTAGTTATAGTTAAAGAGAAAAATAAAAATTCTCTACACCAATAAATACCCTATTTTCTTTTCAACTAAGGTTAAATACAAGTTGTTTACTAATAAGGATGAAAAGGATGCATATTAATAGTAAATGGCTTAAATTGTACCTCACGTAACAATTTAAGTTTAAAAACCATACAAATTGTTACGCTCGACAGTCGGTTCACAGAGATTCGGGCCGAAGCGGCAACTCCGAGCGCCGCCCGCGACCCCGGAAACCCATTTAGACTAAACGAGAACCAGGAACAGTCGCCTCTATTCTAGAAAGTAAGAGAGTGTGTTCAGGCAGGGTATATAAACCAGCGAGCCGCGCGAGATGGGATCGAATAGATAGTGCAGTGTAGCAAATAAGCGAAATAAGCGGACATGCGAACAGTTCGAATTGTTAGTAGAGAGAGTAATTGTGTTTTAATCGTATTGTAATAGTTAAAATTAAATAGAAGTGTGTTGATAAAACCTGACAGTTAATTGACGACAAATTATTGGAACACGTATCTCGTAGAATATTAATAACATACAATGTTATTTTCAGGAGTATTCAGTATCTGCGCAGAAATATTCCATTCTCAAAGAGAATTGAATCAGACAAATCTGATGGTTTCAATCAATATCAAAGTCTCAACAAATAAGTGATATTTCCACACAGACATTTTCACACAATCCACAAAAATTTTCGCATCACTAAAATGTTTGCAAAATTTCAAATTATATATTTTTTTAACCATTTGATCAAATTGGATGTTTTTTTCGGATGATAAGTGGATTCTTCAGGAATAATAAACTCTATAATTATTTAAATAAAATTTATTTCAAAAATAAATTTTATTTAAAAAATAACTAAACGAATGTCGCTGTGGTGTCGCTATCATATAGGTTTTGGTTAAAAAATTCGTACACCATGTAGAGCGTACCAACAATGGTAGCATGTTAAAATTAATAGGCGACTTTAGCCTCATCTATTCGCAAAATTTTCCATTTTGGTTTGTTTTATAATATCTGTTACTACACGAGATATGCAAGAAAAAATAACACTATATCAAAAATGTTTTTACAGTTTGCATTCGTCTTGGCATCCCCTCAAATATGTTTTGTATAGAGCCTTGATCCGTCTTGTTCCAAATCACATCCACTTTATTTTGAAACTCACCCAGTGTTCTACATGGAATACGATCTTGTTACATTGCCCACTCTAAATGATCCCAGACGTGTTCTGTCGGATTCATGTCTGGGTTGCGGTGTGGCCAATTTAATACTGGAACATTAACTTGGTTTAGATACTCGTTGTCTATTCTGGCCTCATGTGGTCGTGCATTGTGTTGCATAAAAACGAAGTTCTCAACAAAAGGGCCATATGGGATCACGTGAGGTTCCAGAATATCCCGTATGTATCAATCGGCCGTCATCCTTCCTTGATTAACAGGCACTAACTCCGTTCGTCCATGATAGGAAATTCCGCCCCATATACCATCGACCCACCTCCAAAACTTTCTACATGGCGACCGTTGAATTGCGAATGACTCTCACCTGATCTTCAGTAAACTGGCATACGGCTGTTTAACGAATATAGGCAATATCTTGATGCATCAGAGAATAAAATAATGGATCATACTGCAAGACCCCAGTTCTCGTGTTTTCTAGCAAATTGTAACCTGGCAACCCGGTGTGCTCTAGTAAGTCGTGGACTTCTTGCTGGAACCACTGCTCGCAAATTAGGTTCACGGAGGCGATTCCTGACGCTTTGTGGAGACATATTTACAATTGTGGCTGCTAGCAGGTCGTGCTGCAGCATTCTCGCACTCCAATGTCGAGCCCGTAAGGCCGTAAAACGTAAAAAACGATTATCTACAGCTGATACTGTGGCTGTAGTAACTCTTCTGCGTCCTTGGCCTTCCCTCCTAGAATTGCGCCCCGTTTCTCTATAACGGCTTATAATTCTTGATACGGCTGATTGTAAGCCGATTGATTGACTTTGTTGAACCCCTATTACGTAAGTACCATATCTTTGCCTTCGCCCATTTTCAATCAGGTTAATTACTTTTATGGCCTGTTCTTCAGATAAAGGTCGTTGAAAGTTCATTATAATCCAAGTCAAGTTTATAACTAAGTAAGTATACACTTAAAAAATTTGAACAGTGAAAAGAAACGTATATTGTATATAGTGTAAAATATACTATATATATACTATATATACAGTAAAAGAATGTTGATATATCAACCAACTATCAATTTGAACGGCGTGACGTTAGGTTGTCATAGCCTACTTTTCAGTTTTTTCAATATACGCATTTAAATTAACAACAAGTAAGTTAATTACAATAAGTAAGTCTGTAAAAAGAGGATGTGTAAAAAAATTGCTATATCTCATATAATAAGAGTGATAGTAAAACAAAACAAAAAAGAAAAATTTGCTATTAGACGAGGTTAAAGTCGGCTATTAATTTTAACATGCTGCCATTGTTGGTACACTGTACAGTGTGATAAGAGTTTTTTAACCAAAAACCTATATTACAGCGACACCCGGTATTTACTGAAAAATTAAATTTTCTTTAATTAATCATAGAGATTATTATTCCTGAAGGATCGACCTATCATTCGAAAAAAAAAACATCCAAATTGATCAAATATTTAAAAAAAAAGTAAATTTAAACTGTGGCAAACATTTTAGTGATGCAATAATTTTTTTGGGGTGTGTATTACGTGACTCAAGTTTCGCCGTGAGGAATCATCAGACGTCAAGTCAGCTAGAGTTTTTTGCCCTTAGAGCACACATGCAAAATGTCAACTCCTGTAGAGAGTTCCGGAAACTAATGCCCAGAATAAATCACATGATTGGCAAATACCGAGTTAGTTTCGATGTCTGAGTTTTTAGGTTTTTTATAACATCGTTTATGTTCCCCAATCCTTGTTGATATCCTTCTCCCCGATAGACCCACGTACAGAGCTGGGCAATCAGTACAGCTCGAACGGTACACCCCAGAATTTGAGAACTTTTCAACTTGGCCGTTAATTTTTACTATGTGTTTTTTCCAAGTTTTGCGTGTCTTAAAAGCAATAGAGACGTCTGCAGTTTTAAGAAGATTTGCAAGACTCAAGGAAATGCCATCAAAGAAAGTACGCCATTTAAACTTATGTTCCTGGTTTATCCACTTGTTGTGCAAAATGTTGTATGTTAACTGGTACGTGTTAAGGAATTTAAAATACCGGGTGTCCAGCAGAACCCTGGACATAGGAGATTAACATGGGAAATCGGTTTTTATTTTTTTGCGCCTGTACGGTTGATTTGATTGAAAAACTTTTAAGAGTAAAGTTGTAGAGTTTATGGTCAGTTATCATCCTGTAATTTTTTCAATACCACAGTTTTGGCTGTTTTTTGGAAAAAGGCCTAGCTAAGTTAATGTTAAGAATTATTAAGGACGGCGAGTTGGGTGGATACATTTGTTGAACAAACCAAGAACCAAGCTTGAAATGTGATTGTACTCTACAAATGAGTTATCGTGGAATTCGCGAAAAGAAAATACGGATTAGCAGCTCTTAAAAGAATCATTTAATTAGATACTACAAAGAAAGTGAATAACCACCCATGTGTTTAACATCAAACACAGAGGTAAACAAGAACAATAAACAAATAAATAAAATACATGACTAGATGTGGCACATCAGAGCAATTGTTCAAAATGATCATCTTCTGCAGAGGTACAATATTGTTACGATCGCAGCAACGCCGCATGGGAGGCGAGGCAACGCATGGGAGCGTGTTGGTTGGTGGAGCTTCGCAACCTATCCGCGCTGCGTCATGGCTGACACGAGTGATTTATTGCTCGTCTGGCTTAATCTAGAAGGCAGTTGTTTACAACCGTTTTTTTTTATATGAGATTATTCAAGAATTATTGTAAAGAACTTTCTAGGTTTTTCTGTAATTTTAGGATTGTATATAAAAGGCGCATAGAGCGCCCGAGTAGAGTAGTCGTATTCTAATCGAGCTATAAGTAAGCTAAAGTTACGAAGCGATAATAGAAGGCTATAAAGTGTTAAGTAGTGAGTTATTTAGTAGTCGTGTGTATTTGTGGAGTTAATAAATAGTGTTTTCGTATTAAATCGTTACACTGGAATTATTGAACCCCGAGTTCGCAACAATATGCAAGCCTCTGTTCAAAATTGCGACATGTATTGTCCAACATCACCACCGTGACTTGACTACAAATTTCTTGAATGGCAAGTTTCAACTCTTGAACATTTGCATATTGTTTATTTCTCTGGTAGAGATGATCTTGAATGAATCCCCAAACAAAAAAATCACAGGGATTCAAATCCGGAGAGCGAGGTGGCCAATTAATTGCTCCAAACTTTCCGATCCACCTATCACAAAATGTTTAGTTTAAAAAACGTCTATTTTGGAGTGCAGTGTGACACGACGTCCCATCTTGCATGTAAAAAACCCGTTCTAATGGCTGGATGGCTTCTACAGCAGGCAAAATGTCATTGCGAAGCATATTGCCATATTTGTTGGCGTTCAAACTGCAATCAATGAAAAATAGACCTATAACATGGCGCCCCAAAATGCCGATCCACACGTTACAGTTGCTCGACGTTGGTTCCGATTGTCATGCACTATATGTGGGTTTTGTAGTGCCCAAATCCGATCATTTTGTTGATTTGAAGAGCCAGTCAATCCAAATTAGCATTTATCCGTAAAACAAATGTTTCTAACAAATCTTGGGGCTGCAATAATTTTTTCGGTCAGAATTTCACAAAACTCCATTGGGGGGAAAAGGTGGGTCGGTAAGAATTGTTGATGGTTCTCTTGTTTGTAGCTTTCAAAAACCTTCTTTCTGCAGATAATTATGGATGGTCGATCTACTAAGTCCAGTTTCTTGGCCAATCTGTCGAATACTCTTGGAAGGATCATCGTTTACTGTAGCAAGAACAACAAGTTTTGCCACATTTTCATCCTCTGAAGCCGCACTATCTTGAAGTCGTCGCTTTTGCTCACAGGAACATATCGGGTTAATACTCCCAGTTTCCTCAAAACGAGCAACCACCGCCTGAAGTGAACTGCATGCTAGTATTGGTTGTTCAGGAAATAATGCAGCAATGTTGTCTCGAATTTGAGCAAAGGAATTACCAGCCCAGTAATGTTTTAAAACAAGTTTTCTCTCCTCAAAATTCATAACTAATGAAACATTTAAATAAGAAATAATAAAAATAAAATTTTACACTCTATCAACAAAATGGTTCCTAATTTCCTTACTTTTAATATCAATAAATACAAGGTTTCTGTATACATTACATTTTTATTTCGGTGAAATTGTGTGTGAAAAAGTGGATGCAACAAGTACCAAAATAAGTATATTTCCATAATCAATCTATACATAAATTTCTTAACGGAAGAAATTAACAAGTGGACATGAAAAAGAAATGTAACAAATGGACATGAAAAAGAAATGTAACAAATTTAGGTAATAACACAGATAACAACAATTATTCCTATAAAAACACTATTACCTTTATTAAGATTCAATTCAATTCAATTATATCATCACATATTACAATCACCAAAACAGCAATACGTCAAAAATAGAATAGTCTACAAATTAAATTTAAATAAATTCAGTCCAGATGCCATTATTTACTTAATACTAGAAGCTTACAGTCAACATCCTAAAATAGACTATACAGAGAAAAGAAAAAAAATTAATAATTTTGATTAAAATACTTAAAATACTCTTCATCACAATAAAAAACATTTACCATTAAAATTTGCTTAATTTCCTTTCGGAAACTATCCACTGTCAACGCTTTAGTTTTTATGGGCAGTTGAAATATTTTACCGCCCAGTAGCCAGGACCATTCTGCCACCTGAGGTTATTAAATTTTTTCGGCCTCTAGTAAGGTAAGCATGCATGTCCTCGTGAGCAGAAAACAGATACATGTTATTTTTCACAAACAGCAAATTCTCCAATATAAACATGGAGGGCAGGGTTAGTATGCCTAGCTCTCTGAAGTGCGCTCTGCAGTCATCCCTGTAGCCCAGGCCAGCAAACAATCTGACCGCTCTTCGCTGAAGCCCGAACAAAGGTTTAGCCCCCGAGGCGTGGCCCCAAACAAAGGTTTAGCCCCCGAGGCGTGGCCCCAAACAACTCCAGCATAAGAGAGCCATGCATGAAAAGATGCAAAGTAAGCCGATTTAAGTACCGTACGAGACATCCTATCTGAAAGCTGACGTAGCAGGTACAAACTTGTATTGAGTCTTGAAGCGAAGTTATCAGTGTGTAAATCCCACTTGGCACTCTCATCCACAAGAACCCCAAGAAATTTAACCTGGGATACGTGGTCATTTACGGTTCCAATCTCCCTCAATGCAAACACCATCCTCTGTGTCTTGCCCATATTCAACTGCAATCGATTGGAATGAAACCAATTTTTGGCCAGTTTTTCAAGTTGGTTGTGGCCAGTTTGGCAAGATTTGTTGTCACTGAAAAGAGTTTTTTTCACAGGCACTATAGTCTCCAGATACGTAGACAAAACATGAAAGAGACTGGTCTTAGCAGATCAAACATCCATCGCTATTTGCTTACTGGTTTTGCTTATTTGCTATAAACATTTGTTCCACCAATGAATGTTAATTTGGATTAATGGGTCCCTCAAATCAACAAAATGAATGAGTTTGGACTCTCTAAAATCCACATACAGTGCAGGACAACCGAGACCAACGTCGAGAAGTTGTCAATGTGTGGATTGGCATTTTGGGGCGCACAGTATTTGGTTTTCCAGTGAGATTTTGTCTGTCATAGAAGAGTCCAGCACTTAGCAAGGGTTTTTTACATGCAGGATGGGGCCTCGCGTGACACAGCACTGCAAAATAGACACTTTTGAAGTAAAACATTTGGAGATAGATGAATTCACCTCAATAACAACAACAACAACAACGAACACCCTTAATTGGTGACAAGAGACAAATTGTCATGTCATCGTGGTTGTCGTATTGCTAAACTAAAATGAATTAGACAACCAGCCATACACAAATTGGAATGATTTTCCTTTTACTAAGTATGATAATTATAAACGTTTATACTATATATATAAACTTTTACTTACCTATAATTTAAGAACATTATCGTCAGGTTTTCAGTTAATTTTCTCTGCATAATCACGTTAATTACTACATGATAGTCTCTCAAAATAAATAAGAAAGGAAAATCGGCTCTGAGTCCGACATAAGAAATTATTATGTTGGCGACACTGCACATGCATGGTGGGGGTGACGCGCCAAATTCAAATTTTTGCACTTTTCGAGGCGTTTTTCCAAAAAATAGCCAAAACTGTGGTATCAAAAAATTACAGGATGATAGCTGACCATAAGCTCTACAACTTTACTCTTAAAAGTTTTTCAATCAAAACAACCGTACAGGCGCAAAAAAATAAAAACCTATTTCCCATGTTAATCTCCTATGACCAAGGTTCTGCTTGACACCCGGTATATAAAGCTTTTCATTATATTTTTCGGAAAAGTAGGTCATGGAAATATGACAGATCGCCCCCGTATAATATTTGAACTGTGTCAGTTTTATTGGTTATATTGACATAATTTAAAGGTTGTAAAATGTCGCCATTACAAAAAATGTTGTTGTCAGATCTTACCAAAAATAATAGTTGTAGGTGAAAATAATAAATCCATGTACTAGAGCTGATACTACGTTTTTCAGGTCAAATACTTGGCAGAAGTATTTCTTAGGACAACAACTTTTCTTATACTAGAGCTGGGATATCGAGTTTGGTCACCCTGCGCAACATAACATATATTAGGAGAACCTTTGTTCACTGAACCACTAAAAGGTCTTACGTAAATGGCTCTTATTCCTGGAACCATAAAATCTTTCTATTAAAAGTATCTTTGCAGTTATCAACTCACTATATACGAGCCCTTTTACAAAACGTTAACATTTTTTCACTGTAGAAATCTACAAAAAGGGAGGGACATACCTACTCATGCTATGAAATAAGGTGCACATAAAATGCATTCATACCGCCGTCAAAATTTGACCAGGAACAGTGTTTATCTGCACTTCGAATATGGTAGGTACAACGCTCTGCCTCAGAGCACTGGGGTTCTTTCCAAGGGGTAGTTCGGCAGAGAAACTAAAACACTTCTCCTTGAATGTGCTAGCTACTGAGTGATTTTGAGAAAATTAATAAGCTGATAAAAACTTTTTTTGCGAGCAACGTCGAGGAAATTAATTTGATTTACTCAAAGTCAGGTCTCCAGATATTAAAGTAAAACTACATTAAACCTTCATAACAACTTGTAGGGAAGTTGTTATTGGCATTTACCTTCAACTGGTTTTAATTTACTGGTTAAAATCTTGTCATTCACATTTTTGGCAAATCAGTTTATGGATAACTAGTATGTCGCGTTTTTGGCGGAATCTTTCCTTTACGGTTTTTATAACATAACCATTAACTTTGACACAGTTCAAAAATTATATAGGGGTCATTCAAATAATAGCCTTTGGAAAAACGTTATGGAACGCTTTATAGTTTGTTAATTGTTTTCATCGGGAAACTGTTACTCGTCCCAATATACAGGGTGGCCCACTATATACGACACGGTCTCTTAACGGAAAACGGCTAAATATTTTTCGGCGATTTTTTACAGACATACACAGGTTGATTAAAAGAACCATTTAAAAATATTTGATATTATACAGGGTGCTCAAAAAAAGATACATATCAAACTTATTTTTTTTTTATGGAACACCCTGTATTTTAAATCATTTTTGAACACTAGAGGTAAAATAAAGGCAACTTATTGCTATGTTTCCTATACCTAATTTTTTATATCTAAAACACATAGGCTACTTTTACGGAAATCATTTCAATTAAAAGTAGAGATTCAATAATTTAAGATTAAACACCTTTATTATTTAAAAAAATATTACGGGGTGATATTTAACTATCAAAAATAATGGCCATATTTAAGGTCAGATTACTTGATTATTTTAAATAGCACACCCTGTATGTAATAATAGAATACGATACAACATTTTAGTCTTTTTGATCTGTATTAGGGGTTCCTATACCTATCTCTAATATTTTCTTAGTAATTTCACTTAAACTGATACGATTATCCAGTAATGTTAATATTTCTCTTAAACTAAGGTGGCGTTGATTTATCGGTCGATGTTTTTATTGGCGTTGCCATGGTTATTGTTATTGTGTTATTTAAAGTTAGTTTTAATCCGTCACGTTTTCGGTTATTATTGAAACTTGAGAAATTGTTTAAAATGAAAACCTACAGTAAACAAGAAAGAATTGACATGATTCTTGTAATTGGCGAATGTGAAGAGAATTGCTTTTTAGTTTCTCGAGTTTATGCTCAACAATATCCAACACGAAAGCGTCCAAACAAGGCTGTATTTCAAAGATTACTGCAAATTTTTCGCCGAACTGGAAAAGGTTTCCTACGAAAAAGTTAGAAGGGTAAAACATGTGACTGGTAATGAGGAAAATGAATTTAGAGTACTTACATCCATTGTTAAAAACCCGCATGTGAGTCAGCGTAAGATTGCATCGCAAACAGCTAATGTAAGTAGAAGCAGTACTCAAAGGATATTAAAATAACATAAATTCCATCCATACCGCATTCAGATGAATAGGAGCTGTTTGAAATAGAATTCCATCGGAGGCTTGAGTTTTGTTTGTAGTAACTTATGTTTTTCAATAAAAAAAAACTGTTTTTAAAAAACAATATTTATTTCTTACACACAAGCTTACTGTGATGAGGATAGTCTAGGAATGGTAATAATACAGTTTTAACTAATTAAAGTAAACGTTCCGTGGGAATGCAAGCTCAGCAGCACTCTCATGCAGATACCTATGTGGTCATCATTTATGTATCCATAACTCCTCCCGACGAAGACGAAAAAATGGGGGTACTACGTTGTTTTCTGTTGAATTGGCTTCCGTTTGGCTTGGCTTTGATTTTCCAAGTTTCCTTTGGTAACACTTCCATACTGCTATTAAACATATGGCCAATAATAGAGTCTTTTAAGCGCTAAAAGTCCTTCATTTATTCCACGGTGGCAGGTTTTTGTATGGTGGTATTCGATTAGTTCCTTTTGTTTTTCTTTATCGATAATGTCATTTAAAAACGTTCTTGTTTGTACCAATTTATATGTATTATGTCTAAATGTCTGTGGTAATAAGACACTTATTTTAGAGGCTAGATCAATGTTGGTGCTCTTTGAGTAAATACAATATACTTTTGTTGGATTTACGTATTCTTTAAATACATTCTTAATTTCTTCTTGGTAATTATCTGTCACTTTAACGTGTAATCTGGTTTTGGTCTCAAATCGGTGACTTGTCAATACTTGATACTTCCCATCGGGTTGATGTTCGATTATTATTTGGTTATTGTACATATTCAAACAATTTTCGGTGATTGGTATTTCCAGTATGGGATCTTCGGCAGCTGAATGAACTGTTTCTCCATCGGTATCTTCATGTCGCTCATTTTGTCTGTTAGGAGGTCTTAATTGAATGTCAGACATTATATGAATTGTTTCCGATTGTTGTGTTCTTTTTTCAGGAGCTAATAGTGGTTTTATTTCCTCTAACTGCTCTGACGTTGTCTCTATGTTTTGCTCTTCTCTTATATATTGGTCAATTTCATTATCGATGTCTCCAGTATTTCCTACGATTGATTGATTGTCTTCCATCATATTAATCTCTATTCTAGATAGTGCGTCTGCGTTTGTATTTTGGGTGCCTTTTTTATATTTTACTTCGTAGTTGAATTCCTCTAGTTTGAGTCTCCATCGCACCAATCTCGAATTTGGCTCTTTTAAACTAAATAAATATTGCAGAGGTTTATGATCAGTGACAATAGTGAACTTTCTTCCAAACAGGTAAGGACGAAAGTATTTAGTAGCCCAAACTATTGCTAATAACTCTTTCTCGATTGTCGAATAGTTTGTTTCTGCTGGGTTTAGAGTTCTAGATGCGTATGATATCGGAAGGTCGTTGCTTATTTGTCCTTGACTAAGAACTGCTCCAATCGCTACATTGGATGCGTCCGTCGTTAATATAAATGGTTTTTCGAAGTCCGGGTATTGTAATACGGGGTCATTGCATAATACATTCTTGCATACTTCAAAGGCTTCTTTGAATTCGGGTGTATGTTCTTAGTTACGCCTTTCTTTAAGCATTTGGTAAATGGTTTTGATAGATTAGCAAATCCGTCAATAAATCTCCTGTAATAACCTAAAAGTCCTAGAAAAGATTTGATTTCCTTTGCCGTTTTAGGAATTGGAAATCTCTGAATGGCGTCTATTTTCCGGGGGTTAGGTTTTATACCGTCTTGGGTTACTACATGTCCTAGAAATTCTACCGCAGTTCTTAAAAATTCGGATTTATCCAATTGAATTTTTAATCTGGCTTGTCGTAATCTGTCAAAAACTAATTTTAGGTGTTTTATGTGCTCTTCTAAGCAAGTGGAAAATATTATAATGTCGTCCATGTACACTAAGCAGATCTTACCTTGTAGGTCGCGTAATATGTTGTCCATGACACGCTGGAACGTGGCAGGTGCATTCTTTAGACCAAAAGGCATTCTTACGTACTCATAATGTCCATTTTCTACATTAAATGCTGTCTTCTCAATCGAGTCAGGATCCATTTCTATCTGGTGGAAACCTGAAGAAAGGTCTATGGTCGAGAAATATGTACACCGTCCTAATTTATCCAAAATATCGTTAATGTTTGGCAGCGGATATCGGTCGTCGATGGTCTTTGCACTGATACCTCGATAGTCAACACAAAGTCGCCACTTTTGTTTTCCACTAGCGTCTTGCTTTTTGGGAACGATCCATATAGGACTACTCCACGGGCTTTGACTGTGACGAATTATTCCGTCCTCAAGCATCTTATTTATCTGTTTTTGGACTTCTGTTTTGTGGATAAACGGATATCGATATGTTTTTGAGTGTACTGGTATTTCATCTGTTGTTCTTATTGTGTGTTTGACTTTGTTAGTGAACGATAGGGATTGATTTTCACAGTAAAAAATGTCGGAATACTCTTTACATAGTTTAACCAGGGCTAATTTTTCTTCTTTATTAAGATGATCGTGTCGTATAAGTGTGGATATATCGGCACTAAGACTTTTGTGATGGTTACCAGGATGGCTTATTACCTTTTCAAGGCTGAGTAATTCAAAATTCTCTTTGTGAAAATCTGGGAATGACCATACTTTCCATGGAACGGAAAGGTGTAATGTAATAGGTTTATCTGAATAATTAAATACTTCAGTTCGTGCAAAACCATTTTTTGCAGTAGTCAGGGTTTCCGGGAAATAAAGATTGTTTATGAAGCATTCGGGGATAATAACGTCCTCGTTATCAGAGATAACGGGTACATTTACAGTTCTTACTTCGTGTGAATTCACTTTAATTGTATAAATTTCTTTTTCTGGCTTTCTGTAAATTATTGGGATGTTTGTTATTCCATTTATAAGTTGATGGTTAACTAGGTCAATAGAAAAGTTATATCGCCTGAGGTCATTTAAACCTATAATGCCATCAAAAAAATTATGAAAGTCGAACAAAATATAGGAAACATTATCGTGGGCTTTAAGCTCTGGGAATGTGGGTATATCGGCTTTAAAAAGTGTCTCTTTTTCACCGACACCTGTTTTGATGATTGCGGGACAATTATAAATTGTTTCAGGGTTTCTGCTACGGATGGTTTTAGAATAGAATGGTAGCAACCTGTGTCTACCAACAGTTTTAGAGGGGGTTGTTTAATTTCGATATATGGTAGGCTATTATTAATTTCGGTATTCATATCGAATGTCAGTTCACATGGTTTTGTGGGCTCGCTATAGGAAAATTTTGATTTTCCTGCGATTCACATGTATTTTCTGGGTATTCATGATAATTCTCGTAATCGTCTGAATAGTATTGATTTGTTGTTTCCGGAATTGGGTATGAGCTATACTCAAGATAGGGTTCTTGTAAACTACACGGTTCGGTATTTCCTTGCATATTCAAATTTTCAGAATTAGTAGTAGGCTGATTCGTATTGTTCTCATCGATTTGGAACAATTCTTGTGCAACCCATTTTTTCTGTGGATTAGGATTAGAAGATTTAAAAACGTTAGTGTTTCTTGCAGATTGCGGGGGTAGTGTATAACGAGATCGAGTCGACATTGGCTCTGGTTTATTGGTTGGTACTTGACCTGTGGGTTTAAAGACATCTTTAGGGGGTCCAAAGACTTGTCGATTTGTTGGGAATTTTTGTTGAATATTTCGGGGTTGGTAATTTATTGGTCCTTTTGGGAATTGTGGGTTGAATGACCCTGGTCTGTCTTGAAATGGTTGTGGTGATCCTGGGAATCTCGTTGGCATGGATTGATAATATTGTGAAAGCGGATTAGTGTTAGCAGCGAAATTGTTGAAATTTGGTGGTTGCTGGTAGGTTTGAGTGTAATTATAAGGTGATGAATGCATATTGGGTGCTTTATAAAATGATTGTGAATATCTCGCTGGTTGTGGTGTTTTAAAATTGGCAACAGAGTTGTTTTGATTTATAGGAGCTTTCAAAAGGTTTTGCGTGTATTGAAAATTTTCTTCTTCGGTAATTTGTGTCATAGCAAGTTCGATGCAATTTGGATTTTTAAGTCTTATTTTACTTTGCAAGGGTCCTGGTAAGCCTCTAATAAAAGTCCTCAAGCAAACTTGATCATATTGACGCAAATAAATGATTTTTGTACCATTGTCCATTTCAACGGCAGTAAACGAATTTATTTTTTGTGCCAAGGTACTTCTCAAAACTTGTAAGCGTTTGCCAAAATCAAGAGGATGTTCGTTTTTATAAGGGGCCGCCATAACTAAATCTTGCTCTAAACATTCTAGGTTTCGTTTATCGCCGAAACAATCTTTTAAAGATCTTTTAATTTCGTCCCATGTTGTTAGTTCCATTCTACAACCTACTAATATTTGTGCCCTATCTACCAATTTCATTCTGATGCTTCTAAGTAGAAAGCTTTTCAAAATAACATCATTATTTTGTCCATATGTATTAAAAAGAAAGTCTGCAGCTGATAGAAAACTACTTAAAGTGTTTGTATTACCATCATAAGGTAAAATAGTTTCTGTAAACATTTTTAAGAATGTATAATTAACACCTGGCTGAGCCTGAGGGCCAGCATTTCCTGCGTTGTTAGGCATTCTGAGATTTCGATTTATATTCAAAGAATTGAAAAATTGACTAACTAAATCGTCAATATCTGAGTTATCTGTCATAAAACTAATAAAAATATATTTTACCTATCTAGTGCTTTTAAAGTTAAAGTTAGAACAAGATTTAAGAGTAACTTATCTATCTTTTCGCCGTTCCTAACCGAGGAGGGTGAAAGGGGATTACAGGAATAATTGGACACTCACCGTCTTCGTAGAGGTCGTCAGTCTTTTCTTCCTGGACTCCTAAACTTCTCAGTAGTTGCTCGCGTGGTTCTGACTTCTCAGGTTTGGATCCTCAGTTGAACTCAATCACTTTTTGGACACCCGAAAAAGTCAACAGTGTTCGATTGGTGCCAAAGAGTTAAAACTCACGTTTCGCGATCGAATCGTACTCGATGACGTGGCTTCAACCGTAAACTGCCCCAATCCTACCGACTACGCCACTTATGTTTTTCAATAAAGAAAAACTGTTTTTAAAAAACAATATTTATTTCTTACACACAAGCTTACTGTGATGAGGATAGTCTAGGAATGGTAATAATACAGTTTTAACTAATTAAAGTAAACGTTCCGTGGGAATGCAAGCTCAGCAGCACTCTCATGCAGATACCTATGTGGTCATCATTTATGTATCCATAACTAGTATCTTGATAAGGTTGGGGAGGAAGATGACTTTTTTGATAACGTTTTATTCTCGGACGAATCCACAGTTCATAATAACGGCCTAGTAAATAGGCATAATTTTCACTATTACAGTGACCAAAATCCCCACTTTTTCCGAACACTTGATCATCAGCACAGATGGTCTGTTAATGTATGGGGCGGCATTTTAGGGCCATATGTGATCGGACCTTACTTCTTTGAAGGTCATCTAAACGGGCAAAAATTCAGTAGATTTTTAGCGGAAAATTTGTTTGACCTTTTAGAGAACGTGCCTTTGGGTGTAATACGTAGAATGTGGCTACAATTAGATGGTGCTCCAGCGCATTTTCATATCAACGTCAGAAATCGTCTACATCAATATTTTCCCAACAAGTGGATTGGTAGAGGAAGGCCGCAAAACTGGCCAGCAAGATCGCCTGATCTAACACCCCCCGACTTTTTTTTGTGGAGTTACATTCAAAGCAAAGTTTACGATGTTCCACCCACAACCCCCGACAATATGAAACAGAGAATCCGCGCAGCCTTTGCAACTGTAACGCCACAAATGTTAATCAATATTCAACATTCGTTTCAAAAAAGAGTCCAGTTGTGTATTGAAAATGATGGTCACCATTTTGAACACTTACTTTAGCTTTTGTTTTGGTAGGCAATAGTAAGCATATCCTGTTTGTGTATTTGTCTTCTTGTTAATATTGTTTATGTTTTACCTTAATGTCTTCATATTATAATTAAGTGAAATTACTAAGAAATTATTAGAGATAGGTATAGGAAACCCTGATACAGATCAAAAGAGGGTAAAATGTTGTATCGTATTTTACTATTACATACAGGGTGTGCTATTTAAAATAATCAAGTAATCTGACCTTAAATATGGTCATTATTTTTGACAGTTAATTATCACCCTGTGAAATTTTTTAAATAATAAAAGAGTTTAATGTTAAATTATTGGACCTTTACTCTTAATTAAATTGAATTTCGTAAAAGTAGCCTATGTGTTTTAGACATAAAAAATTTGTAAAATCTATCTTACAATATTAGAAATATTTAAATATTTCAAAAACCATCAATATTAGGTATAGGAAACATAGCAGTAAGTAGCCTTTATTTTACCTCTAGAGTTTAAAAATGGTCTAAAATACAGGGTGTTTCATAAGAAAAAACATATGTTTGATATATATCTTTTTTTTTGGAGCACCCTGTAGATTACCAAACATTTTTAAATTGTTCTTTTAATCAACCTGTATATGCCTGTAAAAAATCGCGAAAAAATATTTTGTCGTTTTCCGTTAAGAGACCGTGTCGTATATGGTGGGCCACCCTGTATATGATTATATCTAGTTCTTTGTTGAAAGTCGATTTGGTCAGAGGAAGATTGAAGAACCTATAGAAAACGAGTTAAAAGCTGCAAACTTATGGGTGTACGGAGAATCAGAGTCAAAAGGGATGACGTTGTCCGTAAAGGACTTTGTTTTCTGTATATCTCAAAAATTATTTCTGATTGGTCTCGTGAAATTAAGAAAGTCAAAAACGGTAGTTGCATCTTCTTCTCCTTTTCCAAGGTGGAAACTATGCGTTGGTGAAGCCCATTTACAAAGCTGAGGAAACTAGGAAGGTTGCTGCTATCCCCTTCCCAAAGTATAAATATGTCATCTACATACCGTCAATAAAATTTGAGATTTTTCTTCAAACGACTTGACATTATCTTTAATTCCAATCTTTTCATAAACATCTCGATAAGGAGAGGAGACAAGGAGGATCCCATGGCAAGGCCGGAATTTTGTCGAAAGTGTTTTTCATTAAATTGGAGGAGGAGTATTAGGTCTTGGGCAACCACCACCGGCAGCACACCTGTCGCACTAGAACAATACTCATCTCATTTTCAATAATTTAAAAGGCGAAACCATTATTGAACCGCCGTTTTTACATAAAACTTTAAATACATTTTAATAATACCTATCTGTACAAACGATCGTGCGTTAGGAAAAACAAATGAAGAACATGGACACTGGGTAGTCAAATTCTCTGTCTCAGCCAAAAATATAGTACAAACCTAGTCTGTATTATGCAGCAAGTCAAAATATATTTTTGGCCGTAACTGGGCATATTTTATTTGGCTATAAAAGGTGATAAAAGCAGCAAAAACATGTAATTTAATTTCGACGATGACATTTGGCAAATTGTGACAATCACTCAATTTCATATAATGAAAATAAACGACATTAGTCCTTTGTTTCATGCGGCAGAGCGTAACCTAGAGGCAAGATTTTGCAACTTCAATCACAAAGTCTGGAGTTCAATTCCCAATCCGGCAAAGTATTTTTTAATTTTATTTTTTTCTATAGTTTTATAAATACTTACTCCCATCAAAATTAAGGTCAAAAATTAAAAAGTATCAGAAGGATATAAAATAGTAAATCAGACAAAAAATACGATTAGATAATAGACATCATTACAAAAAAATACGTTTTGCATTTGCCGGTCCTCGAACATATTTAAATAAATCATGAAAATATATCGAAGGGTGTCATGACGGAGATGACGCCTGGAAAATTTCGTTGATTGGTTGGCGCTTTCTTTTGTTTTCCGTTTGTACTTGTCAAATATCGAGTGTTTTGATTTAATGAGAAAACGACAATACCTTTGTAATAATTATTGTAATGTGTTGTATATTAGATAATGGATAATTTTAGGGATAAATATAACATGACAAGAATAGCTTAGGTATTAAAGCTGCATCCAAAAATTGCATTAGGGCTAGGGCCAGGGGTAAAAGTTGTCCTTCCAAATTTCGATAACTTCCTACTTTCGGGTAGAACTGGCTACGCTGGATCAAAAAATATTTTTAAAGCCTTTTTCTTGGCCAACTTCCTTAATTAGATTTTTGTGTTAAGCAGCTACAATTTATAGTTTTTGAAGTACAACCGTTCTACTTTAGTTGCTCACCCTGTATATGACACCTGGTCGTGGGAAAAATACTGTACACAACTCGCAAGAACGTCGCTTCATTCCCTCGCGTGATTGCCATTTCACGCTTATGTGTTCAGGGTTACTTTCTTAGCTTGTTATGTAAATAACTATTATTCATGTAATTGTACTTAAGCGATGGTTTTGATTGTTTTCTGTAGCTGACCTGACGTCTGATGATGCCTCACGGCGAAACTCGAGTCACTTAATATATCACTTATTTGTTGGGACTTTGACATTGATTGAAACTCTCAGATTTGCCTAATCAATATCTGTTTTACAGATGTCTGCAATGACATGGACAATTTTTTTTATTCTAGATATAAGGATATCAGAATGTATTATTTTTTTTGACAAGTAATAAATTCATATTATTACTATTAAGTGTTCTTTAAGGTTAAAACGTGAAACATTGTACTCTAGAAAGACCTTTCAAAACTGGCAAAAAACCGAAAACGGCCCGTTTATGAAGTTCTTCAAGCATACTTTTTAAAACTAATATAGGAGCCTTAGAGACTTATGACGTTCTTTGTTAAATCTTCTAAAAGTCCATCATAAAACTGTTATTTGATATGGACAATGTTTAAAGGTGTGTTAAAACTATACTTTTATTTTAAGCTTGTTTAAAATTGCTAGATTTACACAGTTTTATTATTCGCAGCAGTTTTAGAACAAATTAAAGATATTCACCTTGTATAAGACGGTAAAAGCTTTAACAGCTGGTCAAAATACAATCTTCACTGTTTTACGGGCTTTGAAGCCGTGGTCTAATGAAATTTCTTCCTGACGTTTCGTATACAGCTGCAGCAGACATTATCAAAGACGATCAGGCAATGGGCGAAGTGATCTCACGTGATTTCTGACTTTTACTGATTCGATTGTGGTGAGCTCTGTGGTATTTATTCCTCTGCCGTCGCACTGCAGTCGAGGGACTGGGGTGGGGGTAGTAGGGCGCGGGGTTTCGGCGCACTTGCGGTATGTCCTATAACTCGCTTCTAGCCTGCATTTAGCAACCCTCGTTAGTCTCGGATAGTAACGCTGCCATTGATATAAGTAGTCCACCTCGATGAAAAGGATGTCGTGACCTTAGGACAGAGCGTGCTCTGCTACTGCTGACTTTTGTGTTTGTTCCAGACTGCAACTCCTCCTGCGTTCCGTAATCCTCGTGTTGATACTGCGTTTTGTAGTGCCAATGTATACCGAGCCACAGCTGCATGGAACTCGGTAAACTGCGGGTGCCGATAGGGGATCCCCGCGGTCTTTGGCCGATCTTAAACTCTGTATTGTACGAGTGGGTTTAAAGACAGCTGTAACATTGTGCTTTTCCACTAGCCTGCCGATCCTGTCCGTTATTTAGTGGATATATGGTATTGTTGCTGTTTCTTCTTGGCGCTCTAGCTTCCTTCGATGGACGGCTTTATCGAACTCGTATTTGCTGTAACCATTCCTACCAAAGGCTCTTTCAAAATCCTTCATTTCCCGTTCCAATTCAGCCTGATCACAAATTCGCTTCCCTCTCTCTCACAGACAAAGTCTTTATGACTCCCATTTTCTGTCTGGGGTTCTGGTTTGATCCCTAATTGAGGTATCGGTCAGTATGTGTTGGCTTTCTATAAACGGTGTGCGCAAGTTTCCCGTTCGGCCTCCTTAGTACTAAGACATTCAAAAATGGTAAGCGTACTTTCTTTTCTATCTTCATAATGAATTGAATTTTCGAGTCCAGCACTTTGGCCTCTTATTTGCCCTTTGCAATGCCTTGGCCTCGAAAAATTCTTTAAAATTGTTGGTTATTATTGGACTAAGGAGGGCTCCATACGATCAGTTTGTTCGTCTAAATCCTTCTTCTTATGAAATTCCACCCTTCCCTTGAAAATATGTAGTAGTTAGCCAGTGTTGGAACAACTTGAAAATATCTTGTGGAAATTCCTCGTTAATATATTCCATGGCTTCCTTAATGGGTACCACCGTGAAGAGCGAAACAACATCGAAACTAACGAGAATGTGCGACAAGTTGGATCGTTTGACACATGAACGGAAGACTGCAGCCCAAGCCGTTGCAACGAACCGACAAAGGAATAAGTTTGACGCACTAAGTGCCACCAACAATTCTCGGGACACATTAAACCTCACATGCGAAGAGAGTCAATGCAAGAATGTAGTCAATTTTCTCGACAAAGATCTGTCAACAGACGAGCTAAGCGTTCTAAACAAGGGAGGAATTTTTGCCATAATACCATCCAGAACACCTGTGGAAGAAATCATAGCAAACGTGGAGAGACAATTCAGACGGCTGAACAGACGAAGATGGAGACGTCACGAATTCAAAACATACAACGCGCAAAACCACCAAAAAGCAATCTCACCTTTGCAGAAAAAAAAGCTCTGAAAGCCTTGAACCAAGGCGAGGACATTCTCATTTGACCAGCAGATAAAGGAAACGCAACAATAGTAATGTCGACATGGGATTATGAAGGAAAAATCAGGACACTTTTAGATCCCACCACCTACAAGAAGCTAACTTTGCCTCCGGATTTTGAGGGCCACCAACAATTTAATCAAGGACGTGGCATCGGAAGGCGCACCGGAAAATACTAAGCCTAAAAATTCAGAATCCTTGCCACCAAAACTTACGGTTTACAAAGTACGGTTTGCCAAAGATCCACAAACCGGATGTGCCACTGAGACCCATCGTGAGCACCATAGGAAGCCCGACCTACGAAATCGCAAAACACCTCACAATAATGCTGCAACCTAAAATTGGAAATACTGACAGCTTTATAAGAGACTCCACTCATTTCGCCGAAAAACATGGATTCTTTGACTCTTTCTCCAGCAGAAATTCTCGATAGCTCTGATGTTCTTTCGCTCTTTACTCATTAAGGAAGCCTTGGAACATATTAACCAGGAATTTACACAAGATATTGCCAAGTTGTTCCAACACTGTCATAACCAATAATATATATAACTCATTTGAAAATTGAAAAAAAAAATTTGAAATAAATTTTATAATTTTCAATTGAATTATATATAGTATTTATACGAACAAAGTGATGGTTTGTTGGTAGCCATGGGCAGCCCCCTTAGTACAGTAATTGCCAACTATTTTTTAGAAATTTTGGAGGCCAAGGCGTTAGCAATGGCAAAAAAGCCATTGAGATATTTAAACACGACAACAACTTCGACAGGAAGGAGGAAATTACAGTAAATTACATTTCTAAATTCAGACTGGAAGTGAGTTCTACGACATATTTCAAGTTAGGGATGTTCAAACATAAGAAAATATCGATATTCGATATTTTAGAAATATATCAGTATCGGCATTCGACATATTGTCAAAAAATATCGATATATATCGAAAACAACAATGCTTTCCTAAGAAGCTAAGAACTGTACAACATAGACAAACTGACATTGAACAGCACAACTTGGTGCCGCGCAAATACCAATAAAAAAATATTGACAAAGTGATAACTAACTTAGCTTAGCTCATTCCTGACCAAAGTGACAGCTGACTGATCACTAGATGTCATTTATGGAGTAGACCATAGAGGTAGGACTGAAGGTAACCAACAAATGATCTTCCTCCTTTCCCGTTTTTTTTCGAGGAAATCGCCGCCATTTTTGATAGGACCATTGTTAAAAAGGGGGGCCAAAACTGTAAAACAAGAGGGTCTCTCCAGATGTAATATACTATGGTCCATTTCAAATAGATATTCATCTAGCAGGCTGAGGTATTGACAGATTCGTAAATGTGTCATTTATATGTCAATTTCTCAGCCTACTAGATGAATATCTATTTGAAATGGACTTTAGCTTGCTGAAGTCGACGGGTAGACTTTGCCTGATATTGACAATTGACACACGCACACGTCACGTCACGACACGAGTACTAATAAAATATCGAACTCGATACTTTAATTTAACTATCGATATTCCGATATATCGACGCAAAAAATATCGCTCTAATATATCGATATTTTTCTAGAAATATGTCGGCGCTTCGATATATCGATATTTTGTGGGCATCCCTACTTCAAGTGCACCGAAACCCCGCGCCACCGCTACCCCCACCCCCGTCTCACCACTGCGGCGTGACGGTGAGGGAATAAATACCACAGAGCTCATACCACAGTAGAATGAGTCAATGTCGGAAAGCACGGGAGATCACTTCGCCCATTGCCTCGTCGCCATTGATAATGTCTGCCGCAGCTGTAGACGAAACGTCAGGAAGAAATTACATTTGACCACGGCTTGAAAGCCCGGAAAACACTTTAGATTCTATTCACCGTATAATTTATATTCTTATAATTTAAATATAAATAAACACAGTAGCGGATTACCGCACAGGCGCAGGAGGCGTGCGCCTGGGGCCTCGGATTTATTGGGAACTGCCTCACAAAACAAAACCAACATTATATTTTAATTGTCAATAATTTAATATCTGTACAAATAATTGGTAATTTTTGCTCTTTAGATTGTTTACGGCCAATAGCATAAATATCCTTCTGAAGTTACTTTAGTTAAAGCAGCTTTTACGTTTAAATTATATTTAAATCCTCTTTTAAAGTGATGCGATTTTTCTTCTAATTCTCATTTAGTAATGTTTTTGTTGATTTTAAAAATAAAGATTTAAAATGGTATATTTTAGACTATCCTCTAGATCCATGAGGTTTAGGAGGAAGAGGCCTCAGGAATAGGTCGCGCCTGGGGCGTCACAAAATCATGATTCGCCACTGAATAAACATGTTTAGAATATGTTTTAGTTATGACAGAACGGCAGTAAATATTGGAGTTGCTGATATGTTACAACGTGGGCTCCTAAACTAAAAAGTTGAGCAAAAATTATCGAATACCTGGTTCACACATTTTTCAATGCGACAACGGCATTTCATTTTTCCGATAAACTTTCTCCTGATACAAGTTGATAGGTAATCGTTGGATGAGGAGATCTCCTCATCTCACGATTAGCTATCAACTTGGATTAAAATAAGGAGACGAAATTTAAAGTAATTTTTTATGAAACTTCGAAATAAAGTTGAATTCGAAATCGAAATAAAGCTAAATATTTTAATTAATTATGAGTCAAATATAATGGCCAAATATTATACCAGATATGAAAAATTAAAATATCGCATTCGTTTTCGACTCTGTGTAATCACTAATTGATAGAAATCAACAAACATGGTTTCTGACCACAAACTCTTTTCTAAACTGTATAGAAAACCGCTAAACCTGTTGTAAATACAGTATGTTCATTAGAAAACGTCATCAAGAAATGTAGATTTTTGAGTCTTTTTTCCTTTATAATTGTTTTTTGACATTTCACAGCCAACTAGTTGACGTTTTCACATGAGGACAACATATTCCCCATGGTTATAACTTTAAAATATTTTTTCTACAAAAAATTCTGCTTTAACATGCTACTGAACTATAAAAAAATAGCGTTTTAAGGCACTAGTGTTAAAAGTAAGCTACTTTAAGACATTAGTAATTGAAGTAAACCACTTTTAACACGAGCGTTAAGAAAAGGTTACATTTAGCAGATTTATACATTTTAATAGAAAGAATAATTTTTGGTGCGTTTGTAGAAAAAATATTGTATGCTATTCTTTGTTAAAAGTGCTTTTAATGAATTTATGCGAATTAACTTTCACATGCCTGCCTTTAAATTGCACTTTTAACACTTACGTCATAAATGGCTATTTCTAAAATATTTGAGACAATTGTAATAACACACTTGCACGCAATAACAAACACTGATGCTATCTTGACTTATAGGCGAATCAAAATAAGGATGCCAAGCCCGTAGTTAAGGTGTAGGACTCTGTGTTCCGGAAACCATGTTTGTTTCTTGCATAAGATAAAGTGATTTTAGGAAGATGCCTTCTTGTCTTAAGTTTTCAAAATATCCTGTTTTTAAATCTATGGGATATACGAGAGCTTTATAAAACTCTCAATAACCTAAATTTTTAAATCAAATTACTTCTTGGCTTATGCTGCTCTTTTACAAAATATTTTACTCTTAAGAGTATTTGCTCTTAATACATGATTTTACGGAGTTCTAAGAATGCCCTTCAAAATTTATCTCTAAATGTATGTTTTATATTAAACTATTTTAAAACCAATTAGCTCTTAAGAGCATCACAAGACAACATTGCTCTATAATGGTTCAATCAAAGATTGTAATAAAGCTGTTTTAGAATTAAAGTTTCTTTAAGGTCAATACGACTAAAAATATTGGCCATCAGCTTCTTTAAAACTGAATTACCAGAGTGCAAAGATCGAAAAAACGATCTTAAAGTGCAAAGAGCATACAGTGTGTCCTAAATTGGTCTTCCATGTATTGAGATCTCGGAAACTATAGGGGTTACGAAGTCGGTTAAATGGTGGAAGTTCTAGACAATTATGTTAGTAATGTAATGATGAAAACGGGGTAGCCGTAACCAATCGGGTTTTTTGAGAAATTTTGAGAAAACCAAAATGGTGCATTTTTAAAAACCTGTTATAAGTCCTTTATTTTAAAAGATAATCGAAATGTGTGAAAACATTTCTGAAGAAACTTTTTGAGGGAAATACACCTGTAAAGGTAAAATTTCGATACAACGTTTCGGTTTTCTGGAACCATCATCCACTTCTGTTTTTCTTATGACGGCCATATTGGATTTATACACTTGTTTACAGGGGACAAGAAATGCGTTTCAATGATGAATAACAGCCCTAGTAATATTTTATGGTATTTTAAAAAATCCAGAAAAATATAGTTTTTACTAGTAGGATATGGATTGGACTTGACGGTAATATGTGGTTATTATCGCGAATGCTTAAAAACAATATCACAATGGCAGTAGAGGTCACAGAGCCATATTAGTTGAATGGAGAGTTCTTAAAAATTAAATTGAAACAGCTGGAAATTACTTAAAGTAACGGAAATTTTGACATGCGGGACATGCATTTCATTTTCGAAAAATATTTTTTTTTATAAATTTATTAAATACACGATAACGGAATATTACTCTCAATTGAAAAAGAAATTTTTTTGAGTTAGCCATGTATACCAATACACAATATGAGGTAACTTATGTGGATACGTTAACGTTAGTCCCGCTTCCATCTCACCAAATTACTTTGACCGTATCTAAAGCCTTCAAATTGGTCGCGATAACATTTAAACCACTCTGAGAAGATCGATTTTGGTAGCCTTCTTCGAGTGTTTTTGAATGATTTTAAAATGCTTTCCAAGCATAATTTTTGAATCGCAATTTATCGTTCGGTGGCTCCAACGGAAATTCTATGTCCGATTGCAACATTCTGTTTTTCAGTTGAGCCATTATTGTGTATTTCCTCATTTAGGTGCTTGGCCTTGAAGTAAGAATTTTTTGTTTTAATTCAAGAAATTTATGGACTTCAAGTCTTGAATTGTTTTAAACCATGCTGAAGTCGTTCCTCGTTTAGCATATTTTCCTTCGTAGTCAGTTTTTCAAATTTGAGTATTTCCGTTGGCTCGGAAATGAAATTCCCGCAAGTCAAAATTTCCTTTACTTTAAGTAATTTCCAATTTTTGTTTCAGTTTAATTTTTAAGAACTCTTCATTCAACAAATATTGCTCTGAGTCTTCTACAGCATTGTGATATTGTTTTTAAGCATTTGCGATAATAACCACATATTACTGTCAGGTTCAATCCATGGCCTACTAGTAAAAATTATATTTTTCTTGATTTTTTTTTCAAATACTATAAAATCTTACTAAGGTTGTTATACATTATTGAAACGCATTTCTTCTCCCCTGTAAACAAGTGTAAAAATCCAATATGGCCGTCATAAAAAAAAACAGAAGTTGCTGATGGTTCCAGAAAACTGAAACGTTGTATCGAAATTTTACTTTGACAGGTATATTCCACTCAAAAAGTTGCTTCAGAAATGTGTTCTTAAATTTCAATTATCTTTTAAAATAAAGGATTTATAACAGTTTTTAAAAAATGCACCATTTTCGTTTTCCCATAAACTCCTCAAAAACCCGATTGTTTAGAGCCACCCCGTTTTTGTCATTACATTACTAATGTAATTGTCTATAACTTTCCCCACTTCGTACCGACTGCGTAGCTCCTATAGTTTCCGAGATCCCAATACATGGAAAACTAATTTGGGACACACTGTATATTAAAGACGTTTTAAAATTGATATCAGAAAACGTAGAGCGGAGCACACGCGTCTCTTGTGTTTTAATAAATGCATAAATGTGCAAGTTCGTAGCCAATTGCAACTAATAAAAATAAGCATACTGGCTTAATATGATTTTCTAATGAATAGTTCATTTATATTTTACTGGCTTTATGTATGGTAGTCTCAATAATTATGGATCTAAACCAAGAAAATCTGTTCGAATTAATTCAACGGGCCAACCAACAACAGACCTTGGAGTTGAAAGAAGACTTTCGCGCAATCGTTAAGGAAACAAAAGAGAAATTGGAATGTACCAATAAAGAAATAGACATACTCAAGCTAAGATGTTTGAAAATTGAAAGAAATCTCCGCCGCAATAATATAATTGTATTCGGATTGAGAGTCAGTAATGAGAACCTATTAATGCAGACCATCAGTCAGTTGAACAAATTACTAAAAATTCAAATTGATAAGCAGGATATAAGCAATTTATTTAAAATTGGAAAGTCCGACGTACCACCCATAATTATTGAATTTATATCCTACCTAACCAAATTCACTGTGTTTGCAAAAGTGAAGGAGCTAAAAGGCACTGGGATCACCATGACACACGATCTTATCCCGGAAGATAGGATTACCCAAAAGACCCTATATAAGCACCTAATATCTGCGAGAGAACAGGATCCTGAAGCTAAAATAAAAGGTAACAAACTGCTTGTGGATGGTAATCTTCTTTCAATAGAGAACTTGATTGAATTGGAGAAACAAATCGAAGACGTGTCTGAAAACTCCGAATCCGAAACCCACAGTGACCAAGAACTCGATCAAAACTCAGCCAAACCAAAACAATCCAAGCCGCTAGCAAAGAGGAAACGTAGGAAAATACATTACAGCACTAAACACGTAGATCCAAAATCTACGGACCAATCCGCCGGTGGAAAGCGAACCGGCCGCACTAATAGCAAATAAATTTCGAACTGTTTTTGTTTTTTTTTATCACTAGTTATTTATATATTAGAATATACCTGGCAAAATTGTTTATCTTTAAGTACATTGAAAATTATATAAATTCTTGCGTTTAGTTACTATCCACAACTGAAGTTTTAATTTATTTTTTCTACAAACGTCAAATAATGACGCATTTTACGCTTTCATTAGACAAACGTAAACCTAATCTTTTTTGAGGATCAGAATGTGAGTTTACTTTTCCGCGCGTTGCCCAGGACAGCAAGCGATAAAAATTTGTTCGCTTGCTGTCAATAGCAACTACCACCACTCAACCAATTATTAAAAACGTCATTGTCACTTTGATTTACATTTTCAGATTGTGTCTTCAGTTATGGTCAGTTGTGATTCATATTATTTGAAATTGATCGTTTGCAGAAAAAACGTTGTATGCATTACGAGCAAAAAGTAACTTTTTTGCTCTCGAATTATTGCCGCTCTCCGCTTCGCGTCGAGCGGCAAACTTCACTCTCCGAGCAAAAAAGTTGTACTTTTCGCTCTTAATACATAAATAACTATTATCAAAGGGGCGTAGCTAGTCTTATGTATCTTTGATGTGTTGCGGGGCGTAAAGGATACAAATTTTTTCCTCTTATTTCAATGTGGGGTCCTTGCTGGCTAAGTTTGGAACATTTTCCGATCATTTACAAACGTCTCATTATGACCTAATAGGCATAAGTGAGACCTGGCTTCATACTAATATTGACAGCTCAGTGGTAAAAATAAACAATAATAACTTTTTTAGATCAGACCGCATAAATAGACGAGGGGGTTGTGTTGGTTTTTATATAGGATCCAATCTCAAATCTTCCATAATTCATTCAGAATGCCTTGACTTCATTGAGCATCTCTGGATAAAAATAAAGATTAATAACAAAAACTGCTTATTTGGCAATATCTATCGCCCTCCTCACGCTGACCTAAACACTTTTCTAAACCATATTGAAGACTTTTTGGTTGGTATTTATGCTGATTTTGACTACGTAGTGTGCGGCGAAGACTTTAACGTCAACCTGCTGAACGTAATCGAAAGTAAAGGCGCAAGGCTGGAGGCGGTAATGAGTTCCTTCTCATTAAAACAACTCATTTCTCAACCAACAAGGGTATCGTCTGACTCGTGTACTTTGATTGATTTAATTTTTACTAACATAGATGAAGTAACTGACTCAGGGATGCTAAGCCTTCAAGTTTCTGATCACTTTCCCGTGTACATAAAAATAAACGTTGATAAGCCTGACGAACAACAACCACCATTTACACATTCAGGGATTTAAAAAATATAGATTTGGATAAATTTAATATGGAAGTGGAATTGGATGAATATTTATGATACAAATGATATAATTATGAAAGTGCAGTTTTTACGTGAGAGTATTTCAATTGCAGTTCAATAAATTTGCACCCTTAAAAACATTTAAAAGAAATCAAAACAATACGTATTCACCATGGATGATGTGTGCACTGATGTGATTAAACTGCTCCAAAAAGTCCGTGATGAGGCACTAAAAAGATCTAAAAAATCTAAAAACACAGATCATTATAGCTACTATAAACAATTGCGTAACTACACTACATTTGCCATCAGAAGTGAAAAAAGGGCGTACTTAAAACAAAAGTTTAGAAACTGTTCAAATAAAGACAAATGGTCGGAACTTCTGAAATTAAATGTAATTCAAACTAAAGATAAAATTATCCCCGATCATTTATCTGATGCCAACTTGATAAGTGGCTTCTTTTCTTCTTTCCTCACAACTCCTAATTCACCCAAACAAGAACTTCTGACTTGTTATAGGAATAATTTACAAAAGAATTTTGGGACCAAACTTGAGTTAAAAAGTACTGATGAGAGTGAAGTGTTAGATATAATAAATTCAATCAAAAGTGGGGCTGCCGGACCTGATGGCATAAATATTATCCTAATCCAACTTTGCTGTCCCATGATTATTCCATTTATCACATACATAATAAATGAGTGCCTACATTGAGGCTACTTTCCACAAATATGGAGGGAAGCTCACATCAAGGCAATCCCAAATATAACTCATCCTAAGGAATTCAAAGATTTGCGATCGATAAGTATTTCATCGACTCTATCGAAAATTTTAGAAAGGATTGTAGAACGCCAAACACGAGCTCACTTAAATGAGTATCAAGTACTACCAATAAAGCAATCACGATTTTGCAGGGGTCATGGTTGTGCTACAGCAATGGCTGACGTGACTGATGACATGATACAGGCTTGGGATGATGGTAAAGTGAGTGTCTTAATATTGTTAGATATTTCTAAGGCTTTTGATTTACTTAATCATGAAATTTTAATATCAATGTTACATTACGTAGGGTTCTCAAAACACACTAATCAATTTTTTACGTCATTCTTAAATGATCGTAAACAGCGAGTTGTTGTTAATGGCTCCTCTTCGACCGGAGCAACTTTTAACGTCGCTGTTCCTCAGGGCAGCATTCTGGAACCTTTATTTTATACTATCTATACCAGCTAACCAATCAACTGTTTGGAAATTTGTAATTACCACTTATACGCTGACGATATTCAAATTTATTGTTCTTTTCATCCGGGTGATAGGTTTAATATAATTATCAACGACGAGCTTGAACGGTTTGTTGCGACCTCTGCTGATCATCAGCTTAGAATTAATGAAACTAAATCATCTGTTACGGTTTTTGGTAGTGAGCCACATATATATATGCTATGCGAGAACTTTTGATACGCATTAATGACACACCTATCGTGATTACTAACACATCAAAAGCTCTTGGGCTGACCATTGACTCTGAACTGCGATTTCATGAGCACATTACTGGTAAACTGAAATTAGCATACAGCACTTTAAAGCTTATATATAATCAAAGACATCTTATCTTCTGACATAGAAAAACTTCTTTGCGACTCTCTCGTTTTGTCACACTTTAATCATTGTGATGTAGTTTATGGACCATGCTTGGACCAGACCGATGTTAGAAGAATTCAAAAAGTGCAGAACTCCTGTCTACGTCTAATCTTTGGAATTCGGAAACGACATCACATCTCTCACAAACTGAGGGAAGCGAAATGGCTGAGTATGTTTAATAGGCGCAAGTTGCACCTTACTTGCCTGAGTTACACAATCATCAAACATAAGCTCCCAATATATTTTTATCAGAAAGTTACCTTCAGAACAGATATATATATAACTTAAATTTACGGATTGCCGGGCGTTTAACAGTACCAAGACATCGAAAAGAATTATTTAAAAGATGTTTCACTTACAATTTAGTCAATAACCTAAAAATTACATTACATAACAGCCTAAAAATTACATCTTTTGATCGCCCCCCTAAAAATTTTAAGACTTCTCCTCGGAAATCTCTTTTTCATGGCCAGTAAAACCCCACTTGTTATTTTCTATTGTTTGTTTTTTGCGCCTTGTATCCATATTATAATTTAAACTAGATGTAAAATGCTATTTTTTTTATATCGTCACTTTTTTCATTTAATAGTTATTTATGTATTAAGAGCGAAAAGTTACTTTTTGCTCGTAATGCATACAACGTTTTTTCTGCAAACGATCAATTTCAAATAATGTGAATCACAACTGAAGACACAATCTGAAAATTTAAATCAAAGTGACAATGACGTTTTTAATAATTGGTTGAGTGGTGGTAGTTGCTATTGACAGCAAGCGAAAAAATCTTTTTCGCTTGCTGTCCTGGGCAACGCGCGGAAAAGTAAACTCATATTCTGATCCTCAAAAAAGGCTAGGTTTTCGTTTGTAAAATGAAAGCGTAAAATGCGTCAATATTTGACGTTTGTAGAAAAAGAATGTTTTCGAATTTTGTATTTTCAATCTTTTTTATTGAATATTATTATTTGAATTTAAGATTGTGTTAGAATTATAATTTTTTGTTACTTTTAGGCCTAAACAGTATCTGTTTCTCACAGAAATCTGCAATGACATGGCCTTTACTTTCCACATTTTCTAGATGTAACAATATTAGAATGTTCTTGTTTTTTTTTATAGGAAGTAATAAATTCAAATTATTATTATTATTATTATTATTATTAAATGAATTCACGTATCACCCAAAAAACAGTAAGCCTGCAAACATTGCTTATTTGGCAAGCAAATATCACTGACCCCTCCTTAGGTACTGTCAGTTGTAAAATGGATACCGGATTGTAAAATCTCTCAGCATAGATAAGGGAGTGTTGTAGATAGGCAACAGGAATGACACTCTCAACGACTGGAGTCATTAACTATTAATTGGCGGCATTTTTAAATCCGACATACACATTAAATTTGGTTTCAAAACCTTATTAATCCAAAATTACTAAAAATTACCATGAGTTATAAGTACCACGTGATAATTTATAGTGCTTGTTGGTCATTAAAGTAATAAAAAAAGTAGTACTCATGCCAAATAAATCTCATGCCAAACCAAATAAATATATTTTTCGCTGTTTTAAAATGCATGATTATTATTAACAAACAAACCGTTGGATATAAACTTAGAACAAACAAAACTTTCCAACTATACAGGGTCGAATCAATATTACTTTGGAATCTATAGCTTTTCGAACATAATTATAGGCATATATTATTAGGGTTGAGGAATATTAGGCAGTGAACTACATTAGAGTGCTTGGGTGAAATAACAGATTTATCAAATGAGAATTACCAATAATCTATTATATCTATGTTTAAGTAAAATATGTTATGTCTCTTCGTCACGGAGCTTTTTCTCATTTGTTCTCTGCTTACAAGGAGTTTCCTGCCGGATGCCCAAAGATCCGCAGCTACCTTATAATAGGTCCTTGCTTTTGGGCACAGGTGCATAACGCTTTTGGTTCCTGTGTGCCGAAGGGGATTCATGCGACGTTTCAGATCTAAAATAAAAGGAAATTATAATTAAACTAATAACGTATGGTAGTGGGTGAAAGACTGGAATAGAACCCTTTTGGTCTAAGGAAGAATTGCCGACGTTTCGACCGTGTTTCAGTCATTATCAAGACTAGCTTCCTAATTAGAAGGAAGTGTCAAACAAGAAGTGGCCTCCGGCACCGATCAGCATAAAAAATGGGTTTTTATCCAGCACTGATCAGCATAAAAAATGCGAAACAATATTCGTACCATTAAAATTGTGGCATCAGAGTATTAAAATTCATGTAAGTACTAACGCTAAAACTCTAACTAAACAAGTTTAATTTGTGGACTAAATTCAATTATTCAAAAACGAACTCCAATCACTTCCCGCAAGAAAAGTAGATAAAAGGCTCATCATACACTAGTTTTAGCACCAATGAATAAAATGAATTACCTATTTTATATATTATTATACATATTATAGGTATACTTACTTGTCATGTTGTTGGACGCTGATAGTGAAAACAAACTGGGAACAGCGTCTTTCCTAATTAGGGACTTGTTTCTGCTGCCGATGTACTTACAGTCCTCTGAGAAATGCAAAGTACATACCCCATTTGCATTTTGGATCCGTTCGATTGGCATCTTTTCCCAACCTGGCTTGGCTATTTTCTCTATCCATAACTTACAGAGCTAAAATAATGTTTTACTTGATTAATATCTTCCATTACATTGCTAGTACCAAATTAGAGACCCGCACAGAGCGCATATCGATATATGCCAGTCGGCATACCAGCTACCTATAGTTAGCCGAAATAGGCTGCTCACCATCTAATTTTTTTACTGAATGCAAACTAAATAGCTATTTAAGTTTGTTGATTGGCTGACTTCATAACGATTTAGAATCATTTGCATATCTTTGCCTTAAAGTGAAGATATATAAAGGCTCAATATAAAATACTTTGTCCACGACCACTTCATAATATACTGATATTCAGCTTGTTGACAGAGTTAAATAGGGCTCATATAGCGTCACAGGGATATATGAGTTGAAACATTTAAGTTATATAATGCCATTTAAGTTATATATGTTGCCTTGGCAACCAGTAGGAGTAGGCAACAACGCAATATCAAATGCCGCAGCAAAAAAAATGCACTGGTGGCACCGGTTTTGCCGTCAAACGCGAGTGTCACTTTGACATTTCTATAATTTTATTTACACTACTAATAGATTTTATAATTTGTAATTATTATTAGACAATGGCCGTGGACAAAGTATAGTATTATACGCGCTTTTTATGACCATTATTCCCACGGGAGACTTGCGCCCCTCGCCTACGGCTCGTTACGCAAACGTCCCCCTAAGGGAATAATGGCTATCATAAAAAGCTCGGTTAATAATATACTATTATCCACGACCACTTAAGAATATACTGATATTTAGCTTGTTGACAAAAGTTAAATAGGGCTCCTCATATAGCGTCAGAGGGATATATGAGTTGAAACAGCGGGAATAATATCATTATTCCCGCTCGCCATTTAAGTTATATATGTTGCCTTGGCAATCAGTAGGAGTAGGCAACAACGCAATATCAAACGCCGCAGCATCAAAAATGCACTGGTGGCAACGGTTTTGCCGTCAAACGCGAGTGTCACTTTGACATTTCAATAATTTTATTTACACTACTAATAGATTTTATAATTTGTAATTATTATTAGACAATGGCCGTGGACAAAGTATAGTATTATACTCGCTTTTTATGGCCATTATTCCCACGGGAGACTTGCGCCCCTCGCCTACGGCTCGTTACGCAAACGTCCCCCTAGGGGAATAATGGCTATCATAAAAAGCTCGTTTAATAATATACTATTGTCCACGACCACTTAAGAATATACTGATATTTAGCTTGCTGACAAAAGTTAAATAGGGCTCATATAGCGTCAGAGGGATATATGAGTTGAAACAGCGGGAATAATATCATTATTCCCGCTCGCCATTTAAGTTATATATGCTGCCTTGGCAATCAGTAGGAGTAGGCAACAACGCAATATCAAACGCCGCAGCATCAAAAATGCACTGGTGGCACCGGTTTTGCCGTCAAACAGGAGTGTCACTTTGACATTTCAATAATTTTATTTACACTACTAATAGATTTTACAATTTGTAATTATTAGACAATGGCCGTGGACAAAGTATAGTATTATACTCGCTTTTTATGGCCATTATTCCCACGGGAGACTTGCGCCCCTCGCCTACGGCTCGTGACGCACGTCCCCTAAGGGAATAATGACTATCATATAAAGCTCGTTTAATAATATACTATTATTATACCAAATGTTAAAGCAGTCAACCGATCAAAAAGCTTATTGTTGGTATAATATGAAATTTCTGTGAATATTTTGGAAAACTGAAACCCAAATCCTTGCTCAATATTATATATAGGTACTTACCTCATTAGGTACTACAAAGTATTTTCAGATTTACTTACCCCTTCTTCTCTTGGAAATCTATGCAGCTGACTATTGCATGTTGTTTTTTTTTACTGTTTTTGTAGTTTGGTACACAACAGAAAACATTTTGATTAAGAGAAAGCAAACAATAAACCGAAAGTACGAATTATTTCGAAATTTGTCAAGTCTTCACAAGGACACTTCAAATTTGAAATTAATGCCAATTCGTAAAGCGCCGTGGCGGACGGCGCTTGAGTCGCCATCTCGCGACTGGAGTCATGACCTAACAAAGCTATTGTACTCGTGGCTCTCATAAGAGATAAGCGGACCTGTCTCTCAGTGTAATAACTGCTAAAAGTAGGCGTGTTTTAGTTCATTCAAGGCCAAATTTTGCGACTAGAAATGGCCAAGTTTGCTTCTCTACGAGATAAATAATAACTATGGCTATTAAGTACCACGGCTTGAAAGCCCGGAAAACTCTTTAGAATGTACTTTTGTATTATTTTGACCTAAGGAATAATATTTTGAATTTTGTCAAACAAGTTATTTAAATACCCTCGATATCGTTTACTTACTTATTCTTTGTTGCATAACCTAATGCTATAACTTGCATATAAAAGTTTCATGCTGTTGATTTAAAAAGAGATCCTGGATGTTTTACATCTAGATCAGCGAAAAGAATTTTAAAGAAGAAAGATATTCACTGTATTTTAAAAAATAACATACCCAATTTTTGTCGGTGCTTTTATCATAGTTCTGATGATTTTGCAATAAAATGTAAATAGTCCATGCTTTTTGCAAATACTTCAAGGTAACCTTAAGTTGGATTGAAAATACGAGTAACAAAACGTCGCTCCACCGCCTTCTTTGGGCCCTACTCTTATCTTAATACTAATTTATTGTTCATCAGACAACTCACTCTAATGTTCCCATATGGATCACCAGGAGCATAAAAGAGAGCTATGGGAGCTTTGATGTTACTCATATCGTAAGTTGGAGGAACCGTGTTGTTGTATAACTTGAGATTCTTTTTGGAGCCGTGGTCGTATTGGTTAAAATTTTCTGTAATACACCCAGATTTAAATTCAGCTGTTAGTTTAGGCTTTAAACGTACTCACTAGAAACTATAATTTGAGCGTAATGCCAAGCTTGCCTCGCCGAAAACCCTTGAGGAACGTATTGCAATACTACCGGCAATACTGTCTGCAATAAATTATTTAGTTCCTCAATGTAGAATAATTTCAATAAAAGAGCGATTTACCTTATTGACAAACTTTGAGTCGGTTCCACCAATAAGATTAATAACATCCATGCAAACATCTTGCAGAGCCTCAGGCTTGCAGATAGCTTTCACTAGACCTGTGAGAGCTCCACTGTTAGGAGCAGGCAGTTCATACCAGTTGAGCAAAGCCAGTAGCTTCTAAAATAATACATTTTCCATGAAATTAATTTCCTACAAGAAGAAGTATGCTAATAAAGACCTCTCCTAATGGCCACAATTTCGAACCCATTGCTAAAAGTGGTGAGTGCGTAAGCCAATGAAAAGCTGAAGGAGCTAGCATAGCCCCAACTCGTATCTTCTGGTTCATTTCAGGAAGCTCAGATAGCATCACAAACAAAATTGTGGTACCCTGCGAGTGCCCGGCGTAAAAGATGTCATCGACCCCTGTTTCCTTTTGAATATAAGATATTGTAGCCGGGAGATCGTACACACCAATCTCGTGCCAGCTGAAATGCCAATACTTCTTGCGATCTTTGTTGGGACTCAATATACGGTGCTTTCTGGAGTGCTGAGTACCTCTAGCGTTGAACAACCATACGTCGTAACCCCTGTCCGCGAGGTAGAAACCCAAGGCATCAGGAGGACCTGCAAACTCCATTCTTTGAACATAGCAACACCACAAAAAACTAAATATCAGACCTACGAAAACGAAATTTTCGCCACTGCCTCCCATTCCGTGAGTGAGCAGGACTACGTGTTTGGATTTGGTGGTAGAGCTCACTCCGTGGGGTATTCTAATTGCCGTGAGAACGTATCCGTCTGCAGTTTCGTAGGTATGCGTTTCCGCCGGATACCCGTGCTTTTGAATCAACTGGGTCTGAAATTTGAACGGGCTTTTATATTACTTTCATTAATTGGAAAATGTTAACTGCTTGGATAAAATTCGGACGCCTAAATTGGTGAGCGGTAGCTAAAACCCACTTCAGCAAATCTATTTTGCAACCGACTAATCACCAGTTTCTGAACTAATAGATATCGTCTACTTCATGCTGTATCATTTAGGACACTTTTACGTAGTTTAGATTTTAGTCCGGGAAAACAGCATCTTACAGTACTGAAATGAAATTTGACAGTACTGAGTACCGTAATGAAATTTTATTACGGTACAGGATACCGTAATGAAGTTATACAGAATATCTCAAAAATGTATTATCCGTGCATAAAACTAATCTTTTCCTGTTTTTAATAAGTATGAAGTAATAGTAATTTACGTCACAAGTCCAGTAGGTGACTTGTTACAGAACGAGGTTTTTACGACATTAAGAGCCGAGTCTGGAAAGTTATACGAGTACTGTAACAACACCTAATTGACGTGTATCGTACAATATTTTATTTCATACTGTTTTTATAATTTAAAAATTTAAAATAAAAATTGAAAAAATGACCCGTAAGAATTAGATTTAATGACATTGGGCGGTGTCTGTATTATTGTCACTGTCAAAATTCATAATTCGAGAGCTATAGCGTAATGATTTATAGTTACGCTATTTATGGTACCAAAATAAACTTTTGAAATTATGTAGCACTAGTTTTAAAACTTTATTATCACAAATTATTTTTTATCAAAATTATTACCACATACGAGTATAGGTAGTAGATGTTTCTCAAATTCCTTCGAGAAGTATTTTCCTAATGAAATAATAGTTAGTACCTATATGGTATAGTATACAGTCAACAAACTAAAAATTATTTCACTTTAGTAAAATTGGTAAATAAACTTATTATTATATAGAAACACTATTTCTAAACGAAGTGGCACGTATAAAATGTTATTACGTGTTTTTTTTTAATAGAACGCAAACTACCAATTTTAGTTAAATAAAACAATACAAATTTGTTAAACTAAGCTAAGAATCAATTGAAACGATACACCCCAAATTTTGAATGAACTTTAAAACTGTCTATCTCTAAAGCCACGCAACCGATTTTCGTTGGCGATGCCATTTTGGTAAGATCCATGTATAGACTGCTTTAATAGTTTATGTACTCAGTTATATGTTTTGCAGGTTTCCTAGTACAGGGTTCAACAAAACTTGATGCATTTTTGTTAAAATTTTTGAGCAGATACTTTTGCGGAAAAAAAATTTAGAACTTTTTTTTGCTACGGGAGTATGTGGAGACGCGTCATACCTCGGGACATATTTGAGGTTTTTTGGATATTTTGCCTAGTTCCATAGATATTTAGTTTTTTCTATAATAGAGGTATCATTTAACACTGGGGCTCCAATTTGCCTCGTACTACAAATAATAATACAAATTTCGTATGGAATATAAAGACTATACATAGGGCAAGCTAAACGTACAGACGTAATGGCTATAAAGTTTGACGCATCTACAGTAGCGAACAGAAAGTAAAATTTTTTCAAATATCTTTAAAACTCTCAACTGCTTTTTTGGTTTCGTTTTTGTTTACTTTTGGTTGGTATTTAAAACATTTTAAATTTGAAATAATGTTTGATATAAAAGAAGGAATCCAAATGTTAGGAATTAAATAGGAACTTCCATTAGAAGTTATGGAGATAAATTTCTTCAAAATATCAATTCTCCATCTTCTCCATGACAAGTTGGAAATATCAGAAGTGTTTTCCGGGCTATAAGGCCGTTGTCCAATGGAATTGCTTCCTGACGTTTCGTCTACTACTGCGGCAGACATTATCAAAGGCGATGAGGTAGTAAAAATAAGTGCCGTTTTTTCTAGTATACTAGCATTCAAAAAATATGATACCATTATAGTTGATACTCGTGACTTATAATAGCAATATTAAATAAAATAATCTTTCTAGGGGTAAAGGGAAATTGAGTGATGCCGTCGCAGATAACCAACATCAATATCTCTGACGTTTTTGTCACTTTTTGTTTTTAAGGTATTAGAACTTATACAGAGGGAACTAAAATATTCTTAGAAATTTCGTTAGTACTTTTTTTAAATCGTCGTAATTCGCGGACAAATTGCGGGTTATTATTTTTATTCTTTGGATCGGCAGCACTATCTACAATTGTTTCTCAACAAGGAAGTTTTGCAAAAGTGATTACTGAATTACAGGTACTTGACAAAATTAGTAACGGGGTGAATCATAATGGGTGGTCGAAAATGAAATCTAATATTCTTTGGTCGATTTTAGGGGTGTTCTGTCATAAAATTGTGTTACCTATCGAGCGTCGTTAAAAAGTTACAGGGTGTTGAAATTAGAATTTCAAAATGCATATGTATTGATTATTCCGAAAGCGTAAGAGATATTTTATTGAAATTTTTTACGTTTTGAGTGCTATATAAGGCGCACTTTTTGCAATAAATAATTATTTTTATTTCCGCCAGTGGCGCGCAAAAGTGATATGGATGTTGCCTTACTACTGACCTAAAAACGATAAGGAAAAAATAGCTTATTGCAAAATGGCAGAACATCAAAATTTTGAAATTTTTGCATAACTGTTTCACACCCTTTATAACAAAGATAATGTCGTTTTTTTTTTTAAAATTATCCGCTTCCTTAATCTAGAGGAAATGAGGTTTCCGACCGTGCAAAATTGTATTTAAAACATTTCATTGCTTAAAAAGTTGCAGCTAATTGAAAATGACACGAAAAATTGCTTGTGCCGAACTTTAAGTTGAGCAGTTTAGTTGTGACATTTTTCGAGTTACACTACCAATTAAATTTAATATGGAAAGGTTTTTAAATTAGGGAAAAAGTTGACATGTATGATTGTTTCATTTTGTGCCATAGGAACGCTAATCGAGCTCAAGATATGTACTTTCAACGATATCCAGAAAGACGGCAACCAGGTTTATCGATCTTCTGAATGCTTAGAAATAATTTAATCACCTACGGTTCCTTTAAAAAACACAATCGAAATAGAGTGCCTAATGAAAATATTAAAAATCTTGTTTTGCAAAGTGTAATCGACAATCCTCGTAAATCCCTTCGTCCACTGGAAAATAATGTTGAAGTGCCTAAATCAACACATATTAGTCAAGGACTCCGAGATGGTGACTTTGGAGTATTTAACAGGCACAACAAGGGGTATTGGGCCGAGCAAAATCCGTTCCTAAGTAGTGAGGTGCACCATCAAGTTAGGTGAGGTTTTAGTGTATGGCTAGGAATCATAAACGGACACATACTATTTAAAATTTTTCATAATAATTTGCCTGCACCTCGATATCTTGAAATATTACAAAATCACATGGAGGAAACTATGGATAATTTGCATCTTTAAGATATAGCGAACATGTGGTTTCAGCAAGATGGAGCACCTCCACATAATACGAGAATAATAACTGACCATTTGAATCAGCAACATGGAAATAACTGGCTGTACGCTCGCCGGACCTTACGCCTCTTGATTTTTGCATTTGGAGATACTTAAAGGATAAAGTTTATTGTACTCCCCATAACACAATAAAAGAACTTGAGGCAGCTGTTGTTCAAGCCATAGAAGAAATGCCTGGACAAATGGTTGAAAATTTTTTAATGGTTGAAAATGCATGTATTTCTCTAATACCTCGATGCAGGACGTGCAGTAATAACAACGGTGGAATTTTCGAACATTTACTTGAATTTAATTTAATTCAACACTTTGTCATTGGATTTTAGTTTTGTTTAGGGTTTAATCATAAATAATGTTTTATTTGTGAACTTTAGTATCATAATTAATAGTAGATTATGTCACTAGGAGTAAAAGTGGGTCTTTTCGTGCTGAGCCCAGAGATTGACGGCCGAAGCGAAGCTGAGGCCTGCAACTGGGCGAAGCACAAAAAGACCTTTTACTCCGAGTAACATATACTATTTTTTTTTCAAGCATGCAAGAAATAAGAAATCTATTTAAAAGTGGTTCAGTTTTGCAATTTTCTCTCATCCTCTTTAAGCGGGTCTAGGTACTTACCCAATTAGTGGTGTATATTATTTGTAAAATACATAGAATATGTTAGAATGGTAGTTTTCAATGTTCAATGGTTTTAATGTATTAAATAATAACCAATGATTATGGTAAACTAAGAATTTGTAGCATTTTTTCAATTCTAAATTAATAAATGTCACATTGACAGATAAATATGATGACGCGCATGACATTTAACAGACGAATTCAGAATTCGAGAACCTATGCGATTTCGACTAATAACGGTTTCGGATGGTGCTCTTGAGTGCTCTGAGAGTATTTCTGTCCTTTGTTTTTTCAACAAGAATGTAAAGATGGCAATACACTCAGATCGGTTTATCTGGTGTCATCTATTATTAAAATAATTTTGGTGAATGAAAATCGTTTATATATGCGCCACCATGACACTAGCGGTGACTTTTGACTTTACTTTTACTGCCTAGGACTTTTTTGCTACTTTTTTGGTCTCAGGATTTGAAAGCCCACTTTAGGTGTACGTATGGAGAAAACAAATGACGTACTTTTAGTCCGCTTGAAAAAAAAATATATTTTTTTAAGAAATTGCATTGTTTGACGAAAACTAAAACAAAGTAAAATTAGAATATAAAATTCTGAACAGATAAAAGCAAATAAATAACAAAGTTTTGGCAGATACAAACGCAATTACGGCATTTGCTTCAGAGCCAACTAAATGAAAAATTGTTTTTTTTAAAACATTTACATTTTTCGTCCTTCAAAAATAGGGTTGTTATATATCGTTGAAAAGCTCTTTTAATGCACTATTTGATAACGTAGAAATCTAATATGACAGCCATAAGAAATAACAAAGTTGGCTATGGTTGCTTTTCAAGAGTGTTCTTTCCTACAAGGTGAGTAGTGCATACATTATTTTCATAACGCACCTGTGAGTAAACCTATCTTAAAGATATGTACTATCTACACAATTCTAGTGGCTTGTTGATTTCAAGATAGTTGGCTGCTTCATCCAAATTTTTCACCACAAAATTTCTGCCTATTTTGGTTTTAGTATTCCTGATTGGAACCAAAAAGTAATCGCCTATATTTGTTACATCTTCAACCATCTTTGAACTATTTCGTGGGTTCTGCAGACCCCAGAAATGCCGAAAATAAGTACCACCTACAATGAAATAAACAGCTACGGAAAAGATCGTTACAACAGATTTTTATAATTTTCAATGGTCTGTACCTCAGAAATGAGTTAGCCGAATTTTATAGCGTGAAGAGATTTAGAAATTCCATTTCTTCGAGAATCAGGCCATGAGGTTGATCTTAAACAAAAGTTGTTTTTTTAAAGAATATACAAGATAAGGAAAAAACCATTGCAAAATGGTTGCATTTCAACCCACTGCATTTGGTAGCTAGGGTAATTTCAGAACATTCGATGTTATGACATTTAATGGGCATCTCCGGACATGTTCGGCGGTTTCCGTTTTTTTTTGGACCACAACAAAAATTACATGTGTTTATCAAAAAGAATGCGCTTTCTTTTAAGTTACCCTGTATGGTGAGAATGCCGCTTCTGATATTCTGCCGATATAGTGTAAAATTAGCGAAGTAGCCTTAAGGTTAATAAAATATTTCTGTTCCATTTTGTACAAGGGTGGCAAAAAGTTTAATGAGATACTGATTAAAATTTTGTTAACTACGACGTGTAATAGTACTTAAATGATCTTTAAGAACTGAGCTTGACATCTCGGGACGGTTTTAGCGGTTTTACGATTTTCCGTCTACGAAAACAGCTAGGGCTGTTGCAGAAAGTTCGCACTTTCTTGTATGTTACAATTTATTGCAGGAATTCCCAGGCAAATAAAATAAATTGACTTTATCCACGACCATACTGTAATAATCACAATATTCTTGTACATTCTCAAGATTAAAGCTAATCTTTATTCACGTGTGAATAATGAACATTATTCACAAATGAATAATGAGTTGTCATGGAAACGAAACATGTCGTAGGCAACTGGCAACTCAAAACGTAAACTTCCTTAAACATGAAATCGGTAGTTACCACTGGTTCATTCAAATAATTATCCTTGTATAGTCGTTTTCAGGAAGATATTCATCTAGCCACCCATGACATTGTAAACGCACCTTTTAAAAACAATTGAAAAGTTACCAGAAAAGTTACTAGATCGGAGAGTATTGCGAATCGAGCTTAACGAACGAATTTGTCGGGTTTTAACCTCAAATTTTGTAATTTTCAAACATAACTACTTTATTTCTCAAATTTTGCTCAAATCCAATTGTTATGCTGCGTTTGTAATGTAGAAAAAGTAAACTGGCTTAATAAGCGACTAACTACCACACAGAACTATTAACACAATTCATCGCATGACCCAGAAAACTCATCTGCAACCTCCAACCTCCAACTTCTGCAAAATAAGATGCTAGAGTAGAGATACAAAAATTGAGACACGAAAACCACATTCAAGCAGTTATTGATGATTGATTATTACCAGCGAAAGCAAGCGTTAAATTAGTATGCTTATGCAGAGGGAAGAACTGAACTGGACCATCAACCATGAACAAGATTTCCAAAAGTTCCAAATATACTCACCCAGAAATTACCTTAGTGTCCAGATGCCCTGGGAATAGACCATATATTTAACTATGCTTATGCCTATGTTTTACATACTATTATATAGTTTACCACTTTCCAAGCTTAAAATTGAATGCAGATTGCAGACAAGTAAAAATTGTTCCAAATGCAGCAAAATCACCTGAGAAAAGATTATGTTTCTACCGGACTGAATTTAAATATTGCCATATGATTTGGATTGTGTGATTATGATCCGTGGTGAGAGTTCCAGTGGCCTTTTCATATAGGTTACCTATATGCCATCCATAATTCCTATATCCATACACCATCCATAATGTTCCTCGATGATCACTATGGATCTTCAGTTAATATTAGTCGAGATTATTCCCCATGATAAAGAAAAGAATATTTTCTACCAGATGAATTTACTGTTATGTGTAGGTATTTAGAGAAGTGTATTTTTGTTTTGTTAAATATATATATGATTATTGATTCTACATTATAAATTACTTACACAAAAGATGTCTTGCCCAATTGAGCATTTAATTTTTTAAACTACCTAAATATCAAGAAACTAAAACATTTGTGTAGTGATTTAATATGAAGGTTTGTTCTAACATGCTAGAGAACCATTGCAGAACCTTTAAAAAATTATTTTGGCCAACTCACTAGCAAACATTTCAAATTGAAATGAGGAACCATCTTGACGTTTGCAAAACCACTCTGAACAAGCACATTGTTTATTTCAATATCATATCAGTGAGTTGTCAAGAATGATAGATCATTATGGAATGTTTTCTTGGTGAAATGGAATAACTTTTCAACTAAAGAGAGCTACAGTTGTTTTAAACTAAATGGCATATAAGCTGGGGCCATTTCTTATATACTCAGTTGAAAATGTTTCAACTTATATGCATAGAATTTGAAGTAACTTTTAGAAACAAGTAGTAAGCTGGTACTTTAACCAACTACTTTCATTGTTCTATATATTCTATGAAAACTTCACAACCAACCTGTACACATTTTGGATGATATTTAAAAAATTATAACACATACATTGGTACTTTTTATTGATTACAATAGAGTATAAATATTTTATATTGGATATTAGGACTTTACTTTCCACTACAGGATGTCTACCGTACCATGATTTCGGAAGTGTATAGAGCAGGTCAAGGTCACCAAGTTGTTCGTAAACATTTTTCTCTCAATGTGGGCTTTAGGACATACGTTGGGCTCAAAAGATGCACTTGATAGTTTGTGATTTGGATACAAACTTTCAAACTAACTCCTGTATTGTTTTGGAGTTTTTAGTGAAATGAGTTATGAGAAAGAACGATATGACATAAAATAAAAGATTTCTGCTTGATTTCTGTTAAAATCTCAAGTATAATTGAAAATTATATTTGCAGAAGAAAATAATTACATACACATTCTCCTGGCTTTCTTCTAAAAATGGAAGATCCACTTCAAAGGCACACTAAGGGTCTTTGTGGTAATACATTATACAAAACACTTAAAATGTATGGTGATTTAAATATTAGAACCCAGGATTTTAAACTTCAAGAGGCCCTTTTGAGGTCCAGTCCTTAGCAATCACAATAGCAAAAAATGAATATATCTAATATGATATACAGGAGTATGATAAAATATAAAAATTTAGTGTTATTTTGACAAATGGTGAGATGTTGTACGGAGTAGCCATAGATTTTTGGCTTTAAGCCGCATCCACATGGTCTCCAATTTGTCCACCAGCCAAAGGTTTACTGATGAGGAGTAGACCCCGAAACTACTATGCAGATGGGTTGATCGACAAATTGGTGACTACCAACTCTTTAAAATGTTTTGGCAAATGTTATATGCATCCTTCAGAGAGATTAACACTTACATAATTAGCACTCTGTATAACTGAGATCACAATGGTCACCCCCAAATTGGTTCCCATACACTCACTTAACAGAACACTTAATTTATAAACAGAAACACACATTTTTTGTTCAGGTTAGTCCATCTTTCCTTTGGTACATACACATATAATTGAGATGGTCAAATGGTCATTCTTCATTTATCTTGGATAATGCAAAATCATTCAGTAGCTCCTTGAAGATGTGACTTGAGAATACTGGATACTGGGCAATTCTTTTTTTTCTTTGTTTTATTATTGTCTGCAAATGGCAAAGTCAAAAAGCAGTCGATGCATGCAGGTGCAGCTCTGCTACTGGAGTTAAGGAAATTGTTAAAGAATAGCTTCATTCTGTAAGGGATCAAATCCGTGGTAGGTCGTAGGTTTATTTCACTTTCTGCTTTCACTATATAAGTTGTTGAGTATAAAAGTAGTCATATAAAGGACTGTTTGATGATAATGGGCAGTGTAGTTATTTGAAAATTACTCACAAAAATTGGAATAAGAAAAAAAGAAATATGAGAATTAAATTCACAATATTTACAAAGATGCTTCCAAGGAATCGACATACGTAATATTGCGCTCTCTTTCCCAAAATACGTACAGAAGACAAGGATAGAACGTAAGTGTCATGCCATTTCTTAAATTTTGACATAAGGTGATTAATACCAATAGAAAATAAGAATTTCCCCAGATTTCAGTTGAAAAATTTTTGGAAGAAGGGCTGCCACTACAAAACCGATATTTCCATGGCTGGCTAGATGAATATCTTCCTGAAAACGACTATATTAGGATGTATTGAGACAAATTGTAGGTTACAGTATCTCGCTTTCACTTAAAAATGTACTTTTCACTGAAAAATACTTAAAATAGGCCAAAAAATAAAGTTATATATCGTCCACCCTCGTAGCATTGAAATGAACATGCACGGGCGACTACACCATTTTCACATGTAGTTTAGAAAGTATCACTTGAATTCTAGAAAACGTCACTTGTATTTCAGAATAGTGATTTTGATTTTAGAAACCGTCACTTGTAGTTCAGAATAGTCACTTGTATTTCAGAAAAGTACAGTTGAATTTCAGATCAATCATTTTAATTTTAGAATATATCACTTGTATTTCAGAAAGGATCACTTGTAGATTAGAAGATATCACTTGAATTTCAGACGTGGTTTTCGGGAGCGACGATTTTTTTAGAGCAAATAGGTGACAAATACCATAACAGCAAGAGATTGAATACTATCTACCCAACATAAAATTTATTTTAATGTTGCCGCCTTAGCAATAAAGAAGTTGCAATTTGGGCCAAATGTTATATTTGCGAAAAGTAAATTGTACTTTATGTTAAATTTTATGTATATATCGCATCGCATATATTTGACATAAGATAAAAAAAGGTGGTATTCCAGTTCGACTCTCGAAGTAGTATCTATGTAGGAAATATTAGTTGAATTTCAGAACAATCATTTTCATTTATGTAGAATAAATCACTTAAATTTCAGAAAATTGTTTATAAAAGAAAGTTTGTTATTAGCATTTGTGTTCTTCACAAAGACAACTATGTACAGTGCAAACATGAAGGATCCAAAAACAACTTCAACATATTATATTATTTATTTATAATAAATATTAATTAATAATTAATTTATAACAAACAATAATATTTGAAACACAACATAAAACATAGGTGTTATTGGCTTACTTCTCGGAAGCACAACAATTGTTTTATGTAAAATTAATAATGGATAACTAACATAATATTACATTTATGAATATTAGATAAATTAATAATGTTAACAGTCTATCTCTTGCAAAGGTAAAGTTACGCCCCAACTGGCATATCTTCCATTGCTAAAGCGGCAACATGAAAAGAAGACGCATGTTGGGCAGATCGGGCACAGTCCCCCCCTGCGATGGTATTTTTGGCCTCATCGACTATCCTTTCCAAATAAATAAGTCGCTGTTCTTGAAGACCAGCCCCTGCTACCTCAGGAATTCGCAAATTTTCTTTAACATAACATTTTATTTTACTCCATATTGTTTCGATAGGACTTAAGATGGGCGAATAAGGTGCTAATCGTAAAATTGTGACAGGAGTGTTGTTAGTAACCTCCTCCAACCGAGCGTGACAAGAAGCATTATCGCAAACTACAACCAGGTCTTGAAGCCGGTTTCCTGCAGTTTTCCAATTTATTAGCAGATTCCTTAGCCAACCATTGGCTGTTTGCGAACTGAAGGAACCTCTGCGCTTTCCATCAGGACAACTCCGGCAGCCGACATTCCTCCAATCAAATGAATATTCGGGCCTCTTGCAGCAGGAAGTAACTGGATGGCCCGGCTACCAATCTTGGACCTGCTCCGACTTTTCCGACAAATTAAATTAAAATTTGTTTCGTCGATCCAAACTATCTGTTTGCCTTCTTGAATGTAATGGTTGAGTATTCTGACATAGTCGGCCCGTCGAGTTTTATTTTCTTGCGAATTCATGGTAATAGGCTGCTTGTGGACCTGTTTTACAGTAAAGAGTCTCCCGTTTAAGTAATTGCCTATTGCCGTAATACCAATTAGAATTTGAAACTCATGCTGAATCTTTTCCTTAATGTGTTTCAGAGAAATTGTAGAATCCTGTTCGATCCAATTTATTATAGAGTCTACGATTTCCTCAGACAGAAGGCTTGTTTCCGCCTTTCTTTTGAGCAAACCCTCTTCCACTGCTTATCCAGCTGTATGCAGTCTTGTACTTTACCACCAGATTAGCCCAATCTTCACCTTTGTTTTTCACAAGCAACTAACCTTTCTCTATCCTTTTCGGAATATTTCCTGTATATTTTTCTCTGCAATAGAGTGTGCCCGGTAATATTGCGTCTGCATATTGGACATAACGAATTTGGCGCCACAATTATTACTTCTAAACACTTAAAGTGAAAAAGATGGTTACAAACTGCAAGTTGAATAACCTCACCCCTCAACATAGCTACTCTGCATACACCTCAATTATCGGAACAATTCATTTCGCAAAACTTTTAAAACAAACTACCAAATTAGTTTCTTTTATATCACCATTGATTTAATGCTACATTATTTTCTGACAGATATACGATTTCTGACGATATACGTATTGAATGCAACAGGTAGTTTTAACTTTGCAACAATGGCAGCACAAGTTTACCTAAGTTACCTTCCTTTAAATACAGGGTTTTCCAAATTTACCTCAAAGGTCTACCTTTTACCACATGGTAAGACCTACGAAGATAGAATTATAGGATACCATATAGTTTTAAAAAATCTATTTTTCGATAATCATTTCGCACTTCTAACAAATAGGTCTTCGGAGCAGTGACGCCCACAAACTTTTTTTGAAATAGGCGGTCACAATTTTAAACAAACTTTAGACTCTTCCAAACTCCTTTATTCAGCGATTAGGATTTATCAAAGTTGTTATCAAGCCAGTTTGCGACTATTCCACTATAATATATAAATCTTTGGGTATAAGCCTTAATTGTGTAGAATTATTTGAAAAATTAACTTATTTCGTTTTATTTTAAATTTCGTTAAATCTGAATCGCTGAAAAGAAAAAGTTTCAAAGAATGTAAAAACTAATGAAAATTGTGACCGACACATTAAAAATAAAGTTTGTAGACGTCACTGCTTCAAAGATCTTCTTAGGGCGACTTTTACAAGTTCTAGTAAAACTTCAGATTGAAGATAAAACACCAGACTTGATGTACATTGCATTGTTTACATGACAGATAAACAATGCAATGTAGGTTATATCTAGTGTTTTATCTTCAATCTGAAGTTTTACTTGAACTTGTAAAAGTCACCCTTAGAAGTACAAAATGATCACCGCGAGATACATTTTTTTAAAACTAGGTGATGTCTCAAAACTTTATCTTCAGGGTTAGTAAAAAAATCACACAGCAGATATTACAATTCGTACGACAAAATTTGCATGCATAAAGGAAGAGGTTTTACTTACAAGAAAAGGGACGTTTTTGAGTGAAGAAAAGTGGACTCGATATAAATTAGCTTAGAAAAAAACAATATTCAATTAATTGAAGAAACTTCTTTCTGGCGGAGTTGTCCCGATGTAAAAGCGCAGAAGTTCTTTCAATTTCCAAGCAACTATCACATTGATCTTTATTTTTATTCTATCGATAGAACAACATGTACATAGTTAAAAAAATTGAACAACCAGCTTCAGGACATGATTATACATATAGACTGGGAGCCAGCGACCGTTTAGTGTTGATCATTTTAGAAAAACTGAAAATGTTCTCCTCCGCTTAATTTGGTGTCACAAATAAGGGAATGGATCTCCAGCTGGCGCACATCCGGGGGGTGTAGCTGCGGCAGCCTCTTCGACACGTAAAAAAATAATAGAAAAAAACTTATTTTAGAAAAGCTGATATTTTGTTGACATGTTTATTATGTTGTAAGCAAATAGAAAAACGTATCCAGCTGACTTGAGAGTGGTGGATTATGCCCCAGCTGGTCATGTTAACAACTGAAAAATATGCATTCAGTGAACTGATAACAGAAAAGCTGAAATTTGGCAAACTACTAGTTAACTTAACAAATGAAACAAAAAAAATCTAGCTTTACATTAGTGGGGGAAAAGTGTCCAGTTGCTGCCATCAAAGAGACAACGCTGTCCGCGTGGTCAACTTGCGCTGCATCTTTGATTTTATCAGCTAGATACTTGGATTCACTCTTATTGGTCTAGGCGTTTTTAAGCTCTAGGGGGTCAAAGTTGAGAAATGTGAAACAAGTCGTAACACCCCCCCCCTTTGGACGTTTTAAAAAAAAAACGTATTTTTTTGCATATTGCATCTACGGAACTTTCGATAGTGGGAGGTAAAAGAAGACATCAAGCAGAGGACAAAACAGTTGAACTCACTCCGATCGGTCCAGGCGTTCTCAAGTTACAGGGGGTCAAAGTTGAGAAATGTAAAAAAGTCGTATTACCCCCCTTGGGACATTTTCAAAAAAGAAATCGGATTTTTTTTGCTGTTTTTGATCGGAATGGCTCGTTTGCAGTAACAAACTCAATTCGAACAAATTTATCCTATAAAAAGGTTTTTAAAAATAGTCCAAAAACGCAATTCTAAATGTGCCTAAAAATCAATCTCCAAAGGGTCTATCGCCGAAAATATTGCACCTACGGAACTTCCGATTGTGGCAGGTGAAAGATGGCATCAAGAAAAGGATAAAACAGTAGGATTCACTCTAATCGGTCCAGGCGTTCTTAAGGTACAGGCCGTCAAAGTTGAGACATGTGAAATAAGTCGTAACAAATTCTCCCCTTTGAACATTTTCAAAAAAAATTCGGAAATTTTTTTTGCTGTTTTTTTGTCGGTAGGGCACGCTTGCAATCCCCTAAGAACGTAACAAACTCAGTTCGAATTAAATTTCACCAAATGCATATTTTTGACATGTTCACGCGACCAGCTGGGCGATAATCCCCCACTCTCAAGTCAGCTGGATACGTTTTTCTATTTGTGTGCAACATAATAAACATGTCAACAAAGTTTCAGCTTTTCTAAAATAAGTTTTTTTTTATTATTTTTTTTACGTGTCGAAGAGGCTGCCGCAGCTACATCCCCCGGAAGTGAGCCAGCTGGAGGTCCATTCCCTTATTAGTGTCCCCCCTATATTTTTACGATCCTATTGAAACAATATGGGTGAAGCAAAAGTTACGTCAAGAAGAGTTTACGTAGTCTCCGGGAGTAGTATTTTTTTTTCTTGAGGGGATAGATTACAAATAAACATACAACTCTATGTACAGGGACATAATTTTAAGTCGCTCACCTGATTAGCAGTTTCTTGTTAAAAATTTGATACCGGGGATTATATATAAGTGACATATTTATAAATCCAAATGACTATTCAGAAATACAACTAATACTTCCTACATAGATAGTACCTCCAGAGTCGGTTTGGAATACCACCAATTTTCTTTTGTTTACCTTCTGTTTCTTAAATTTAACACTAAGTACAATTTACACTTGGTGAATATAATATTTGGTCCAAATGGCACCTTCTTTGGTCGATTTTAAGGGTGTTGTGTCATACAATTGTGTTACCTATCGAGCTTCGTTAAAAAGTTACAGGGTGTTGAGATTAGAATTTCAAAATGCATATGTATTCATTATTCCGAAAGCGTAAGACATATTTTATTGAATTTTTTTTACGTTTTGACTGCTATATAAGGCGCACTTTTTGCAATAAATAATTATTTTTATTTCCGCCAGTGGCGCGCAAAAGAGATATGGATGTTGGCTTGCTACTGACCTGAAAACGATAAGGAAAAAATAGCTTATTGCGAAATGGCAGAACATCAAAATTTTTAAATTTTTGCATAACTTTGTTTCACACCCTATAAAACAAAGATAGTGTCGGTTTTTTTTTTAAATTATCCGCTTCCTTAATCTAGAGGAAATGAGGTTTCCGACCGTGCAAATTGTATTTAAAACATTTCATTGCTTAAAAAGTTACAGCTAATTGAAAATGACACGAAAAATTGCTTGTGCCGAACTTTAAGTTGAGCAGTTTAGTTGTGATATTTTTCGAGTTACACTACCAATTAAATTTAATATGGAAAGGTTTTAAATTAGGGAAGTTAACATGTATGATTGTTTCATTTTGTGCCATAGGAACGCTAATCGAGCTCAAGATATGTACTTTCAACGATATCCAGAAAGACGGCAACCAGGTTTATCGATCTTCTGAATGCTTAGAAATAATTTAATTACCTATGGTTCCTTTAAAAAACACAATCGAAATAGAGTGCCTAATGAAAATATTGAAAATCTTGTTTTGCAAAGTGTAATCGACAATCCTCGTAAATCCCTTCGTCCACTGGAAAATAATGTTGAAGTGCCTAAATCAACACATATTAGTCAAGGACTCCGAGATGGTGACTTTGAAAGAAGAATATTGTTTTGCAACTGGTTCGTAGAAAATTGCCAAGAAAATTTTCAATTTCCGCGTAAGGTGCTGTGGTCTGATGAAAGCAGATTATTTACAAACTGTGGAGTATTTAACAGGCACAACAAGGGGTATTGGGCCGAGCAAAATCTGTTCCTAAATCGTGAGGTGCACCATCAAGTTACAAAATAACATGGAGGAAACTATGGATAATTTGCATCTTTAAGATATAGCGAACATGTGGTTTCAGCAAGATGGAGCACCTCCACATAATACGAGAATAATAACCGACCATTTGAATCAGCAACATGGAAATAACTGGCTGTACGCTCGCCGGACCTTACGCCTCTTGATTTTTGCATTTGGAGATACTTAAAGGATAAAGTTTATTGTACTCCCCATAACACAATAGAAGAACTTGAGGCAGCTGTTGTTCAAGTCATAGAAGAAATGCCTGGACAAATGGTTGAAAATGCATGTATTTCTCTAATACCTCGATGCAGGACGTGCAGTAATAACAACGGTGGAATTTTCGAACATTTACTTTAATTTAATTTAATTCAACACTTTGTCATTGGATTTTAGTTTTGTTTAGGGTTTAATCATAAGTAATGTTTTATTTGTGAACTTTAGTATCATAATTAAAATATGTTTTTTAAGAAATTGCATTGTTTGACGAAAACTAAAACAAAGTAAAATTAGAAAATAAAATTCTGAATAGGTAAAAGCAAATAAATAACAAAGTTTTGGCAGATACAAACGCAATTACGGCATTTGCTTCAGAGCCAACTAAATGAAAAATTGTTTTTTTTTAATACATTTACATTTTTCGTCATTCAAAAATAGGGTTGTTATATATCGTTGAAAAGCTCTTTTAATGCACTATTTGATAACGTAGAAATATAATATGACAGCCATAAGAAATAACAAAGTTGGCTATGGTTGCAAAAAAACTAAAAGGTCTAGAAAAAATTCGTTAACGTCGTTCGATTGCCCGTAGTCGCTATTACAAAAATACTAAGTTTTATAAAATTTGATTATAAGATGGCGACGATATTTCAATTTTTCGAAAAATATAATTTTTAGGTTATGCACGATAATTTGACAACCCCTGTAGATATTTTTAATTTCGATACAGCATCTGATCGGGCTCGGAATAGCGGAACTTTTTTCACATTTAACCAAAATTGTTTCTCTTACCGTTTCCGAAATCCCCATGTAGGTACTTACTTTTATCTGGGACACCCTGTATAGAGGGAGTAAAGTGTTAGTAAAGCGCTATAATGTATAAACAAATTTTTATTTTCAAGCGTATGAAAATTAATAATGACCCGGGAACAATTGGAAAGATGAAACAAACTATGAGTGTCTGCATTAGAAATATCGGTAGATTGGACAATAGCCATTCGTGTTGACCTTAAAATTTCACTAGTGATCTCTGATGTTGTCGCTCAGGGTACGTCTAGAGCTGGATGTTCACCTGTGAAGCCATTTTTTTGAGTTAGAACCACCAAAAATTTGGTCTCCTATGTATCTTTTATTATCAACGGAGTTTTCTACATATCCCTCAGCTAGGGCAGATAATTTCCAGCCACCATGTCGTTTCAAAACGTCTATAGAACCTCCAGCAGCTGCTAGTAAGGATGCTGATGTGCGGCGAATGCAATGTCCCATGTATAATAATGGCGTACGTGGTTTCAAAATTTCTGCAACGTATTGGGGTACCTTTTCAAGAGTGTTTTTTTCCTACAGGGTGAGTAGTGCATACATTATTTTCATAACGCACCTGTGAGTAAACCTATCTTAAAGATATGTATACTACACAATTATCACTCACAACTATCTACACAATTCTAGTGGCTTGTTGATTTCAAGATAGTTGGCTGCTTCATCCAAATTTTTCACCACAAAATTTCTGCCTATTTTGGTTTTAGTATTCCTGATTGGGACCAAAAAGTAATCGCCTATATTTGTTACATCTTCAACCATCTTTGAACTATTTCGTGGGTTCTGCAGACCCCATAAATGCCGAAAATAAGTACCACCTGCAATGAAATAAACAGCTACGGAAAAGATCGTTACAACAGATTTTTATAATTTTTAATGGTCTGTACCTCAGAAATGAGTTAGCCGAATTTTATAGCGTGAAGAGATTTAGAAATTTCATTTCTTCGAGAATCAGGCCATGAGGTTGATCTTAAACAAAAGTTGTTTTTTTTAAAGAATATACAAGATAAGGAAAAAACCACTGCAAAATGGTTGCATTTCAACCCACTGCATTTGGTAGCTAGGGTAATTTCAGAACATTCGATGTTATGACATTTAATGGGCATCTCCGGACATGTTCGGCGGTTTCCGTTTTTTTTGGACCACAAAAAAAATTACATGTGTTTATCAAAAAGAATGCGCTTTCTTTTAAGCTACCCTGTATGGTGAGAATGCCGCTTCTGATATTCTGCCGATATAGTGTAAAATTAGCGAAGTAGCCTTAAGGTTAATAAAATATTTCTGTTCCAGTTTGTACAAGGGTGGCAAACAATTTTATGAGATACTGATTAAAATTTTGTTAACTACGACGTGTATTAGTACTTAAATGATCTTTAAGAACTGTGCTTTACATCTCGGGACGGTTTTAGCGGTTTTACGATTTTCCGTCTACGAAAACAGTTAGGGCTGTTGCAGAAAGTTCGCACTTTCTTGTATGTTACAATTTATTGCAGGAATTCCCAGGCAAATAAAATAAATTGACTTTATCCACGACCATACTGTAATAATCACAATATTCTTGTACATTCTCAAGATTAAAGCTAATCTTTATTCACTTGTGAATAATGAACATTATTCACAAATGAATAATGAGTTATCATGGAAACGAAACATGTCGTAGGCAACCGGCAACTCAAAAAGTAAACTTTCCTAAACGTGAAATCGGTAGTTACCACTGGTTCATTCAAATAATTATCCTTGTATTAGGATGCATTGAGACAAATTGTAGGTTACAGTGTCTCGCTTTCTCTTAAAAAATGTACTTTTCACTGAAAAATACTTAAAATAGGCCATAAAATAAAGTAATATATCGTCCACCCTCGTAGCATTGAAATGAACATGCACGGGCGACTACACGATTTTCACATGTAGTTTAGAAAGTATCACTTGAATTTTAGAAAACGTCACTTATATTTCAGAATAGTGATTTTGATTTTAGAAACCGTCAGTTGTATTTCAGAATAGTCACTTGTATTTCAGAAAAGTACAGTTGAATTTCATATCAATCATTTTAATTTTAGAATATATCACTTGTATTTCAGAAAGCGTCACTTGTAGTTTAGAAGATATCACTTGAATTTCAGACGGGGTCTTCGGGAGCGACGATTTTTTTATAGCAAATAGGTGACAAATACCATAACAGGAAGAGATTGAATACTATCTACCCAACATAAAATTTATTTTAATGTTGCCGCCTTAGCAATAAAGAAGATGCCATTTGGGCCAAATGTTATATTTGCGAAGAGTAAATTATACTTTATGTTAAATTTTATGTATATATCGCATCGCATATATTTGACATAAGATAAAAAAAAGTGGTATTCCAGTTCGACTCTATAAGTAGTATCTACGTAGGAAATATCAGTTGAATTTCAGAACAATCATTTTCATTTATGTAGAATAAATCACTTAAATTTCAGAAAATTGTTTTTAAAAGAAAGTTTGTTATTAGCATTTGTGTTCTTCACAAAGACAACTATGTACAGTGCAAAAGTGAAGGATCCAAAAGCAACTTCAACATATTATATTATTTATTTATAATAAATATTAATTAATAACTAATTTATAACAAACAATAATATTTGGAACATAGGTGTTATTGGCTTACTTCTCGGAAGCACAACAATTGTTTTATGTAAAATTAATAATGGATAACTAACATAATATCATATGTATATTCATATACATTCATAAATGTATATGAATATTAGATAAATTAATAATGTTAACAGTCTATCTCTTGCAAAGGTAAAGTTACGCCCCAACTGGCATATCTTCCATTGCTAAAGCGGCAACATGAAAAGAAGACGCATGTTCTGCAGATCGGGCACAGTCCCCCCCTGCGATGGTATTTTTGGTCTCATCGACTATCCTTTCCAAATAAATAAGTCGCTGTTCTTGAAGACCAGCCCCTGCTACCTCAGGAATTCGCAAATTTTCTTTAACATAACATTTTATTTTACTCCATATTGTTTCGATACAACCAGGTCTTGAAGCCGGTTTCCTGCAGTTTTCCAATTTATTAGCAGATTCCTTAGCCAACCATTGGCTGTTTGCGAACTGAAGGAACCTCTGCGCTTTCCATCAGGACAACTCCGGCAGCCGACATTCCTCCAATCAAATGAATATTCGGGCCTCTTGCAGCAGGAAGTAACTGGATGGCCCGGCTACCAATCTTGGACCTGCTCCGACTTTTCCGACAAATTAAATTAAAATTTGTTTCGTCGATCCAAACTATCTGTTTGCCTTCTTGAATGTAATGATTGAGTATTCTGACATAGTCGGCCCGTCGAGTTTTATTTTCTTGCGAATTCATGGTAATAGGCTGCTTGTGGACCTGTTTTACAGTAAAGAGTCTCCCGTTTAAGTAATTGCCTATTGCCGTAATACCAATTAGAATTTGAAACTCATGCTGAATCTTTTCCTTAATGTGTTTCAGAGAAATTGTAGAATCCTGTTCGATCCAATTTATTATAGAGTCTACGATTTCCTCAGACAGAAGCTTAGGCTTGTTTCCGCCTTTCTTTTGAGCAAACCCTCTTCCACTGCTTATCCAGCTGTATGCAGTCTTGTACTTTACCACCAGATTAGCCCAATCTTCACCTTTGTTTTTCACAAGCAACTAACCTTTCTCTATCCTTTTCGGAATATTTCCTGTATATTTTTCTCTGCAATAGAGTGTGCCCGGTACTATTGCGTCTGCATATTGGACATAACGAATTTGGCGCCACAATTATTACTTCTAAGCACTTAAAGTGAAAAAGATGGTTACAAACTGCAAGTTGAATAACCTCACCCCTCAACATAGCTACTCTGCATACACCTCAATTATCGGAACAATTCATTTCGCAAAACTTTTAAAACAAACTACCAAATTAGTTTCTTTTATATCACCTTTGATTTAATGCTACATTATTTTCTGACAGATATACGATTTCTGACGATATACGTATTGAATGCAACAGGTAGTTTTAACTTTGCAACAATGGCAGCACAAGTTTACCTAAGTTACCTTCCTTTAAATACAGGGTTTTCCAAATTTACCGCAAAGGTCTACCTTTTACCACATGGTAAGACCTACGAAGATAGAATTATAGGATACCGTATAGTTTTAAAAAATCTATTTTTCGATAATCATTTCGCACTTCTAACAAATAGCTCTTCGGAGCAGCGACGCCCACAAACTTTTTTTTAAATAGGCGGTCACAATTTTAAACAAACTTTAGACTCTTCCAAACTCCTTTATTCAGCGATTAGGATTTATCAAAGTTCTTATCAAGCCAGTTTTCGATTATTCCACTATAATATATAAATCTTTGGGTATAAGCCTTAATTGTGTAGAATTATTTGAAAAGTTAACTTATTTTGATTATTTCGTTAAATTTGAATCACTGAATTTGAATAAAATTTCGTTAAATCTGAATCGCTGAAAAGAAAAAGTTTCAAAGAATGTAAAAACTAATGAAAATTGTGACCGACACATTAAAAATAAAGTTTGTAGACGTCACTGCTTCAAAGATCTAATTCTTAGAAGTACAAAATGATCATCGCGAGATACATTTTTTTTAAAACTAGGTGATGTCTCAAAACTTTATCTTCAGGGTTAGTAAAAAAATCACACAGCAGATATTACAATTCGTACGACAAAATTTTGCATGCATAAAGGAAGAGGTTTTACTTACAAGAAAAGGGACGTTTTTGCGTGAAGAAAAGTGGACTCGATATAAATTAGCTTAGAAAAAAACAATATTCAATTAATTGAAGAAACTTCTTTCTGGCGGAGTTGTCCTGATGAAAAAGCGCAGAAGTTCTTTCAATTTCCAAGCAAATATCACATTGATCTTTATTTTTATTCTATCGATAGAACAACATGTACATAGTTCAAAAAATTGAACAACCAGCTTCAGGACATGATTATACATATAGACTGGGAGCCAGCGACCGTTTAGTGTTAGTCATTTTAGAAAAACTGAAAATGTTCTCCTCCGCTTAATTTGGTGTCACACATAAGGGAATGGATCTCCAGCTGGCGCACATCCGGGGGGTGTAGCTGCGGCAGCCTCTTCGACACGTAAAAAAATAATAGAAAAAAACTTATTTTAGAAAAGCTGATATTTTGTTGACATGTTTATTATGTTGTAAGCAAATAGAAAAACGTATCCAGCTGACTTGAGAGTGGTGGATTATGCCCCAGCTGGTCATGTTAACAAGTGAAAAATATGCATTCAGTGAACTGATAACAGAAAAGCTGAAATTTGGCAAACTACTAGTTAACTTAACAAATGAAAAAAAAAAATCTAGCTTTACATTAGTGGGGGAAAATTGTCCAGTTGCTGCCATCAAAGAGACAACGCTGTCCGCGTGGTCAACTTGCGCTGCATCTTTGATTTTATCAGCTAGATACTTGGATTCACTCCTATTGGTCTAGGCGTTTTTAAGCTCTAGGGGGTCAAAGTTGAGAAATGTGAAACAAGTCGTAACACGCCCCCCCCCCTTTGGACGTTTAAAAAAAAAATTCGGATTTTTTTTTTGCATATTGCATCTACGGAACTTTCGATGGTGGGAGGTAAAAGAAGACATTAAGTAGAGGACAAAACAGTTGAACTCACTCCGATCGCTCCAGGCGTTCTCAAGCTACAGGGGGTCAAAGTTGAGAAATGTGAAAAAAGTCGTATTACCCCCCTTGGGACATTTTCAAAAAAGAAATCGGATTTTTTTTGCTGTTTTTGATCGGAATGGCTCGTTTGCAGTCACAAACTCAATTCGAACAAATTTATCCTATAAAAAGGTTTTTAAAAATAGTCCAAAAACGCGATTCTAAATGTGCCTAAAAATCAATCTCCAAAGGGTCTATCGCCGAAAATATTGCACCTACGGTACTTCCGATTGTGGCAGGTGAAAGATGGCATCAAGAAAAGGATAAAACAGTAGGATTCACTCTAGTCGGTCCAGGAGTTCTTAAGGTACAGGCCGTCAAAGTTGAGACATGTGAAATAAGTCGTAACAAATTCTCCCCTTTGAACATTTTCAAAAAAAATTCGGAAATTTTTTTTGCTGTTTTTTTATCGGTAGGGCACGCTTGCAATCCCCTAAGAACGTAACAAACTCAGTTCGAATTAAATTTCACCAAATGCATATTTTTGACATATTCACGCGACCAGCTGGGCGATAATCCCCCACTCTCAAGTCAGCTGAATACGTTTTTCTATTTGTGTCCAACATAATAAACATGTCAACAAAGTTTCAGCTTTTCTAAAATAAGTTTTTTTTATTATTTTTTTTACGTGTCGAAGAGGCTGCCGCAGCTACATCCCTCGGAAGTGAGCCAGCTGGAGGTCCATTCCCTTATTAGTGATACCAAATTAAGCGGATGAGAACATTTTCAGCTTTTCTAAAATGACTAACACTAAACGGTCGCTGGCTCCCAGTCTAATAGTAAAGCGGTTTACGACAATCCAGGTTAATATTAATAATACACAAAAATTCATATCTTATATTTTTACGATCCTATTGAAACAATATGGGTGAAGCAAAAGTTACGTCAAGAAGAGTTTACGTAGTCTCCGGGAGTAGTAATTTTTTTTTCTTGAGGGGATAGATTACAAATAAACATGCAACTCTATGTACAGGGACATAATTTTAAGTCGCTCACCTGATTAGCAGTTTTTTGTTAAAAATATGATACTTGGGATTATATATAAGTGATATATTTATAAATCCAAATGACTATTCAGAAATACAACTAATACTTCCTACATAGATAGTACCTCCAGAGTCGGTTTGGAATACCACCGATTTTCTTTTGTTTATCTTCTGTTTCTTAAATTTAACATTAAGTACAATTTACACTTGGTGAATATAATATTTGGTCCAAATGGCACCTTCTCTTTTGCTAAGGCGACAACATTAAAAGAAATGTTGTGTTGGGTAATTGTTCAATCTCTTCCTATGATATGGAATTTGTGTGATATTTGCTCTAAAACAACGAAGACATCACCTTTATACATAAATTTCAATTGATATCTTCTAAACTACAAGTGACGCTTTCTAAAATACAAGTGATATATTCTAAAATTAAAATGATTGTTCTGAAATTCAACCGTACTTTTCTGAAATACAAGTGATTATTCTGAAATACAACTGACGGTTTCTAAAATAAAAATCACTATTCTGAAATACAAGTGATATATTCTAAAATCCAAATGACTATTCTGATATACGACTGATACTTCCTACATAGATAGTACCTCCAGAGTCGGATTGGAATACCACTGATTATCTTTTGATTATCTTATGTCAAATATATGTGATGTAAAATTTAACATTAAGTACAATTTATCGTTGGCGAATATAACATTTGGCCCAAATGGCACTTTCTCTTTTGCTAAGGCGAAAATATTAAAAGAAATTTTGTGTTGGGTGGATGTTCAATCTCTTCCTATGATATGGAATTTGTGACCTATTTCCTCTAAAACAACGAAGACATCAGCTTTATACAAAAATTTCAAGTGATATCTTCTAAACTACAAGTGACGCTTTCTGAAATACAAGTGATATATTGTAAAATCAAAATGAATGTTCTGAAATTCAACTTTACTTTTCTGAAATACAACTGAGGGTTTGTAAAATCAAAATCACTATTCTGAAATACAAGTTATATATTCTAAAATCCAAATGACTATTCTGAAATAAAACTGATACTTTCTAAACTACATGTGGAAATGGTGTAGACCGTCATCTATCTGACGCATCAAGCGTCGCGCCGTCGATTAGCGAAACCAGGCGTTGGTATTAAAATTGTGAATTATCTTTGTGGCACCTATAACCTATCATATCTGAGAAAGCCCGGAATCTTGGTCGTGGATAAAGTATAGTATTCAACCCGCATTTCATCACCGTTATTATCTCGGGCAACTTGTGCCACTCGCTTCCCTCGTGGGCTTGAACGTTTCCCTCGAGAATAACGACTCTCATTAAATGTTTGTTGTATAATATACTATTATGTGCGTATTACATAGTAGCCAAAGCCTACTAAAGTTAAATTGTCTAATATCTCTACTATCCTACTAAGTAAAACTCCAATTTTTTACATCAAACTTTATCACTCCATAAGTTTTAAGCAAAACATTGTATCAAACTGTTAATATTCATTTTATTGAAATGTAACTGGTCTTCCAAAACAATTACAGGGCATAGGTAGGAGGTTTGCAATTTCTTATAAATTACTCTGTATATCGAGAGTGCGGCTGCCGAATTACCCTAAAAGCTAGTTGACTCACTACTTTTGCCAGTTTTAGTAGAAACCGAAAATCGCTATCAAAATGTGGTGCTTCTTGATCAACAATTCGGTCGTAAGAGGTGTACAACTCGCAGAGAAGATCGTCTCGTTAACATGTGTGTTAGGAGGACAAGAACATTAAATGTAACCCAAGTAAGGGCGAGACTTCCCATGGCAACAGAAACGAGACTGGCGATCACCACATTCAGAGACCGTTTGCACGAGCGAGGTTTGAATGCAAGAAGACGTGCCGCGTGTCCATATATTCAGTCTGGCTACCGAGTTTCTCGTAGAATATGGGAAGAAGAGCATTTGAACGGCGAAATAGCTGAATGTAGTTGCGGCATGTTTTCTGATGAATGTCGATTTCGTTTGGCGAATGTTAGTATAGAGAGGCATTACTGAATGGTTTATTGCAGAAAATATGGAAGAAAGAGTGGCATTCGGAGGGGGAGGTGTGAGGGGGAGTAGTGTTGATGGGGCAGACTATGATCGCAGAAATTTTTGTTGTGTTTGCTCAGACTTTGCTCACCGCGTCTCATTGTTCAAGAAGTTCTGCGAGAGAATGACATTCAGCGAATAAACTGGCCTGCAAGGTATCCAGATATGAACGTAATAGAGCATATGTGGAGTAGAATGAAACTGAAATTAAATCAGAGAGAGGAAGTATTTCTAAATTTGGATGAATTGGCGATTGCAGTTAGAGAAGAATGGGAAGCTTTTCCTCAAGATTTTATTAGGAACTTGGTGGATAGTATGGCCGAAGATCAGCCGAAGTGTTCCGTGTCCGAGGAGGGCCGACACATTATTAATTTCATTTCGTGTTGAGGCACTGACCTGGGTGCTTAATAGTTATTTATCTAATGAGTGCGGGAAGTGATGCTTTACCGCACGCTGATTGCAATGACCGAACGAGCAATGACCGAACGATGTGTAGCAAAGTTGCTACTTTCCGTACGCATGTAGGAAATACTTATTTACATAACAAGCTAAGAAAGTAACCCTTAACACACAGGCGAGGGTGGCAATCACGTGAGTGTGTTAAGGGACTTTCTTGCGAGTTGTGTACAGTATTTTTCCCACGACCAGATGTCATATACAGGGTGAGCAACTAAAGTGGCACGGCTGTACTTCAAAAACTATATATCGTAGATGCTTAACATAAAAATCTAATTAAGGAAGTTGACCAAAAAAAACATTTTAAAAATGTTTTTTGATCCAGCGTTGCCAGTTCTACCCGAAAGGACGTTATCGAAATTTGGAAGGACAACTTTTACCCCTGGCCCTATTGCAACTTTTGGATGCAGGTTTAATATCTAAGCTATTCTTGCCATGTTATATTTATCCCTAAAATTATCCATTATCTACTATACAACACGATACAATAATTATGACAAAGGTATTGTCTTTTTCTCATTAAATCAAACCGCTCGATATTTGACAAGTACTAACCTGAAACAAAAGAAAGCGCCAACCATTCAACGAAATTTTCCAGGCGTCATCTCTGTCATGGCACACGTCGATATACTTTAATGATTTATTTAAATATGTTCGAGAATCGGCAAATGCAAAGCCTATTTTTTGTAAAACGATTTACTATTTTATATCCTTCTGATATTTTTTTTGACCTTAATTGAATTTTTGACTTTAATTTTTGATGGGAGTAAGTATTTATAAAACTATAAAAAAATAGAATTAAAAGAAACTTTGTCGGATTGGGAATTGAACCCCAGATTTCGTGATTGAAGTTGCAAAATATTGCCTCTAGGTTACGCTCTGCCGCATGATTCAAAGGACTAATGTCGGTTATTTTCATTATATGAAATTGAGTGATTGTCACAATTTGCTAAATGTCATCGTCGGAATTAAATAACTTGTTTTTGCTGCTTTGATCAGATTTATAGCCAAATAAGGTATGCCCAGTTACGGCTAAGAATATATTTTGACTTGCTGAGTAATACAGACTAGGTTTGTACTATATTTTTAGCTCTGACAGAAAATTTTACTACCCAGTGTCCATGTTCTTCATTTGTTTTTCCTAACGCACGGCTATGTGTTAGCATTAGCTTTCGAGGCTTCCATCTCCGAATGTTATGTTTGCTTTCGTAAGGGGTCGTGGAAAAAAAAATTCTTTCAAAAACAAGAGTTTCTGAGCCACGAAAATTACAGTTATATAGATTCTGTATGACATATCAAGACAAAAAGCTAGAAGGGCATTCAATCGTATGCGGAAAATGTTCGGAAACGTACGTCTCAACCTCCAGTTGCAAGTATGTACGTATCCTTGGCTGCTTTGTATACTCGATACAGTAGTAGGCGCAAAACCATGAACCCTCACATATATGATCTGTGATGCTGACATTTAAAAATAATAGGCAAATTAAAAAGAAGAAGATCTGAACAGGCAATAATGAATTATTTAAAAATCAATAATGATTTGAAAAGTAATTCATTTTAAAATTCACAAATCTTTTAGCTCCAGACACTGTCAATAAAGACTTTGTTTTGACACTTGGATAATAACAAATGACAAATCTAAGTACACTTTGCCAAAATTTTAATAGGAATATCCAAGCCACCTACGATGAAATCTTAATTTTGTTATTTTTAAGTATTTTTCTTGGCGTAACATATAGATGTTATACATGGTTGAAGAGCATTTTTTACGGGGATTTTAAAAGTGCAAAAATGCAATAAACGTTGACAACGGCCGCGCACAACATAGTAAGCCTAGACGACTCTTGACCGAATATTTTTAAGCACACCAATACGCAACTTTTACCCATATACATCATTTTAAACTGGACACCCTGTACCTATACGTATGTGGATACAAATTTAATTAAAATAAATTATGTTCAAGTTGGTGCTTAGTTAAATAATAATGAATATGCATATTTATATCGTTTGCATTATCTATAATTAATTCACTTATAATTGACACCAAAAAGGCGTTAGAAATCTGACACATTTTACGACATTATTTTAAGATTAACGTTTAACCATCGAGCTACTCTAGAAACCTCTTCTGTTTTACAGTTTTGGCCCCCCTTTTTAGCAGTGGGAACCTTTAAACTTGTGACGATATCCTCGGAAGTGACGTCTTGGTAACGTCATGATGTCTTACCTCACATAATCGCAAAACAGTTATCACTCTCATTGTTTATATTATTTCTTATTTTAAATTCAATCGAATATCGAACTTAGGTCCGGTTGTATACGTTGATTTTAAATACAGGAGCTCCTCTTAAATCGGAAATTGGCGTAATGATCGTTGTATAAGTTCTTCTAAAATGTTAATTAGACTTTAACTTTATCATAAGATATGATGTGGATGAAGCAGGTGACAGCAGCACTTAAGTGTTACTGTTAATTTAAGAAAATTAACCGTTTTGTCACTTTAAATGTTTGTGTTAGTGTTAAAAATTTAAATAAATATTTTTGGAACTTTTTAAGATATAGAGATAGCTGCTTGCACAATTTTCCTCATAAAGTTGATCTAGGGTGGACCTTAAAATTTTCCATACGGAATACATCGCTCTCAAGCGATCTGTCACTTACCAATTTTTTGGCAGCAATACATTTTATAGGAAAATTTTAAGGTTTACCTTTGCTGAAGACTTTATGGGGAAAGTGTACAAATGGCACAAATATCGGACGACGAGGATAATGTATATGTTATATAAATAATAAAGTATCCGTCTTTTCTTTAATTTAAGCTCTACTTATACAACGTACATCCACGTAGATCACAAGTTTCGATGTTTAAATTTAGTGTTAAACCGAACTTTAAAACCACATTTAAATCTGTATTTAAAATTAACATATACAATTGGCCCTTATATCCGTAAGCTAGCGCTAGGACTCCTAGTCCTTAGCTGGCTTAGCTCCAAGTTCAAGACAGAAATCAGTTCCATCGTTGACCCAGATTATTAGAAGCTGAATTTCTTGCTGGTTGGACATTATTTACTTTTCATGCCGCACAACAACGATTTGCTCAGTATGATTATTAGACTTCTGGAATCTCCTAGGTCTTCCTTCCGGGTAACGAAACAGAATATATATTTTTCCCACGACCCCTTACGAAAGCTAACATAACATTCGGAGATGGAAGCCTCGAAAACTAATGCTAACACACAGCCGTGCGTTAGGAAAAACAAATGAAGAACATGGACGCTGGGTAGTGAAATTCTCTGTCAGAGCTAAAAATATAGTACAAACCTAGCCTGTATTATTCAGCAAGTCAAAATATATTCTTGGCCGTAACTGGGCATATCTTATTTGTCTATAAAAGGCGATAAAAGCAGCAAAATCAAGTTATTTGATTCCGACGATGACATTTAGCAAATTGTGACAATCACTCAATTTCCCATAATGAAAATAACCGACATTAGTCCTTTGATTCATGCGGCAGAGCGTAGCCTAGCGGCAACATTTTGCAACTGCAATCACGAAGTCTGGTGTTCAATTCCCAATCCGGCAAAGTTTTCTTAATTCTATTTTCTTATAGTTTTATAAATACTTACTCCCATCAAAAATTAAGGTAAAAAATTAAATTAAGGTCAAAAAAAATATCAGAAGGATATAAAATAGTAAATCGTTTTACAAAAAATAGGCTTTGCATTTGCCGATCCTCGAACATATTTAAATAAATCATTAAAATATCTCGAAGTGTGCCATGACAGAGATGACGCCTGAAAAATTTCGTTGATTGGTTGGCGCTTTCTTTTGTTTCAGGTTTGTACTTGTCAAATATCGAGTGTTTTGATTTAGTGAGAAAAAGACAATACCTTTGTAATAATTATTGTATCGTGTTGTGTAGTAGATAATGGATAATTTTAGGGATAAATATAACATGGCAAGAATAGCTTAAATATTAAACTGCATCCAAAAATTGCATTAGGACCAGGGGTGATTGTTGTCCAAATTTCGATTACGTCCTACTTTCGGGTAGAACTGGCAACGTTGGATCAAAAATTATTTTTAAGGCGTTTTTCTTGGTCAACCTCCTTAATTAGATTTTTGTTTTTGAATTAATTTATAGTGTTTGAAGGACAGCCGAGCTACTTTAGTTGCTCACCCTGTATATGACACCTGGTCGTGGGAAAAATACTGTACGCAACTCACAAGAAAGTCAGTCAACACACTCGCGTGATTGCCACCCTCGCCTGCGGTTCGTGCGCAACATTTCACGCTTGTGTGTTAAGGGTTACTTTCTTAGCTTGTTATGTAAATAACTATTATGGTTTATGGTATTAGTAAGATGTATAGGAAAACACACAGACTCGAAAGGAACCAAAAATTAGACAACGTCCAATTTTTAAAAAGTGATTGCTGGTGGCCTGTTTGACCCTGACATTAAGCTAATTTCATAGGTAAACAGATCTCTTAAATACGATTGGTTAAATTTTGACAAAATCCAATTTTAGTAGGAGATTTTGATTCCGGCTCTCGTAAGGACATGGGTATGAGTCGGCCTAAAGAAGCAAGGTGACAAACAACAGCTAACAATTCAGTAAGTAACTAGAAGTACAATAAGAACTATGTGTATGTCAGTAAGAACTATGTGTACGTAACTACAATGCGGAAATCGTTTTACATTGTTGTTTGCGCAAGTTCAAAAAATAAGTAATTTAACTTAACACGGTAGCTATGCTTGAAACTTACAAAATCTACCATATTAAAGACTTTCAAGCCGCCTTAAACAGAACAGACTTAGGTCAATTTGCACCATAAAGTTGTTGTTTGTTTCTTATATGCAAAAAAATTTTGCATATAAAATGCATTGCTTTCAAAAAACTGGTAACAGATCGTTTGACAGCAACGCATTCTTTACGGGAAATTTTAAGATTCACCGTAAGCACCGTAGTAAATTTACGGAAAAGCTGTGCAACCAGTCCTTAGAACTCCTGTTTAAGTGTGGTTTAAGCCATCTATACGTATATAAACAACAAAACATGGAGAAATTTATGTTAATTAAATTAACAAAAGCGAACAGAGATTGGTAGTCAACGTCATTAATCAAGGACTGGTGCATCAATTATATCGTTCCGGGCTTTTTGGTAAAACAAATATACTATAAAACGAAAAATATCGTGCATATTATGTAATTACGAACAATAAATAAATATCATCAGCGTGTTTTAATGTGTTACACAGGATCACAATAAAGTTCGTTGCCAAGGTTGTTGCGGATGCCAAGGTTGTATGCGTTGTGACCTGTAACATCCACATGCGTTTTTCATTAACAAACCAAGGATTTTTTTTACTTGATGGCATGGAATTTGGTACATAAGAGGATAATCGTAGTTATTAAGACTGGAGAGGCGTGCGAGTGTCTCGGCTACTCATTACGTTGGAAATTATATTTTGAAATTATGCAATTTTGTGTAGGTTTTAATAATAAGGTTAAATTTCACGTCTTTCATGGCCAAAAACGAGAAACTTTATCTTTTTAAGAATACGAAATTTACTTTATTAGATGGGTCTGTTGACGATTGGATTGATTTCTTTTATGTAATTAATTTTGTATTGGTGAATAAGCCTAAGAATCCGTGAATTTTAATAAAATGCCTGCTGTACGCTGTATATTTAAAACGCGTGATAATTTTGAACTTTTGAAACTGTGTGGGAACACTTGGACAAATACCACAAAACGGTTTTTTATTTTTTATTTTTTTAATAAGATTAGTTTCGCCATACAGAGTTGTCCTCAAAGCACTTCATGTGACGTGATGTTACCGAAAAATTAGAAATGATAAAAATCTGAAAATGTTGTGGTTAGATAGGAACTAGCTGTACGAGACCACGAGGTAAGTCTCGGTCTCGGTCTCGGCCTCGTACGAGCCGAGACCTTAATGTCGACTTCGATACTGAGACGGTATTGGTCTCGATCTCGGTCTTGGTCTGCGAAACCGAGACCGAGACCGAAACTGCCAATCGAGACTCTCGAGAGTCTCGGTCTCGAACAACATCATTCGTCTGCAAGATATTTGGTATTATGTAATCAGCAAGCAAACAGGTCCTTCTAATGCGTTGCGTATAGTTATTCTTAGTACGAAAAGATACTTTAATAGAAGTACTATAGTACATACTTACCTGAGTTTTGTCTCATTTTATAGGAACACGAGCACTCGTTTGTTGACAAAGTATGCGTTTTCATCACGAACGAAATCGACTCAAATCGAGTAAAAATCAAAGCCCATTAAGACAAGTGTAAACTGTCACTTTATGCCCTTTATATTTATAAATAACTATCAAACTATCATAAATAAGTTCTATGAATTCCTGAGTGTGCAGCCTGCCAGTCAACAATATAATCAAGTCAACAAATAAAGTTTTGGTGTTTGTAAGTATTGTGTTATTTCTATAAATTTTTAAATTGGTGACTATTGCGACTTACTTCGTCCTACCACGAAATAAAGCTAAAAAAAGGAATTTTTTATAAGCAGTATTGGCACTTTTTCGAAATGTATATTCAACTACATAATATAAAACCTGATTTGAAATATTTTCGTATTTTCGACGTAAATATTTAAAAAAATATAAAAAACGAAATTATGTAGATGTCTCGATAGCTAAGTATACAGGACGCATATTTTTTATAAAAGATATGTTCAGTAGCATCAGTGGCGGCCCTACGAGCAGATCTAATGCAGTGTTACGTTAAACTAACCTGAACTAACCTGATTCTACAGTAGAAATTGGAACCCTCAATAAATTCAAATGTTTATTTGAAGTAAACATTCATACACAAAAACAAGAAAGCAAAGAAAATTGAATATGCAACTGAATATCCAATTCAAACATATTAAAATTTTTCGAGACCGAGACTCGAGTTGCTACTACGAGACCAAGACCGAGATTACGCGGGTCTCGGTCTCGGTCTCGATGCACAAACCAAAACCGAGACTTAATTATAAATACGAGATCGAGAAAATATGTAAGTCTCGGTCTCAGTCTCGTGAAGCTTTAATAGGAGCAGATGGCAACTTCTGTATTTTAAGTTGGATATCCTGTAGTTGCATTTTTAGATTCTCCTTAAAATTCTAAGATTATTTTCATAGAACGTACCCTATGCTGATTTTGACCGTTTTCGTCATATTGGTACTTAACAAATGACGCTTTTTGCATTACTTTGAAAGGAATGATAATTTTATTTAAATGTTTAGTTTTTAGCTCTGTAAAATTACACCTGTCAAAATTTTCGCCCAACGAGTGTGGCGGAATGTCCGTTTCTAACTACCCTGAGGGCGTAAAATACGTAGTATGGTTTTATGACGCTTTATGCGCTACATAAAATCAAAGTTTTATTAATTAACTTATTATATTATACAACTATTAATTAAAAAACTAAATCGGTGGGTACCCCTTTGGAACCCTCTATCTCCGTTAGGGAACGCTTTAGGAAAAATTGTTATATGACAATAGTAGATTATGTCACTAGGAGTAAAAGTGGGTCTTTTCGTGCTGAACCCAAAGATTGACGGCCGAAGCGAAGCTGAGGCCTGCAACTGGGCGAAGCACAAAAAGACCTTTTACTCCGAGTAACATATACTATTTTTTTTTCAAGCATGCAGGAAATAAGTCTATTTCAGGGTGATTCAGTTTTGCAATTTTGTCTCATTCTCTTTAAGCGGGTCTAGGTACTTACTCAATGAGTGTTGTATATAAATATTATGTGTTGGAACGGTGGTTTTCAATGTTCAGTGGTTTTAACGGTATTAAATCATAACCAATGGTTTAGGTGGTTTAGGTAAATTATGGTAAACTAAAAATTTGTAGCATTATTATCAATACTAAATTAATAAAAATCACATTGACAGATAAATATGATGACGCGCATGACAACCAACGACATTTAACAGAATTCGAGAACCTATGCGATTTCGACTAAAAACGGTTTCGGGTGGTGCTCTCGAGCGCTCTGAGAGTATTCCTATCCTTTGTTTTTTCATCAAGAATGTAAAGATGACAATTAGATGGTTTGTATATGCGCCACCATGACAGTAGCGGTGACTTTTGACTTTACTTTTACTGCCTAGGACTTTTTTGCTACTTTTTTGGTCCCAGGATTAGAAAGCCCACTTGGTGTGCGAATGGAGAAAACAAATGAGGTCCTTTTAGTGCGCTTGAAAAAAAATTAGGTTTATTTTGGCCTCCCTTATACGCTCCCAAAATTATGCCACATAATTACCGGAGATTCTGTACATGTGCAATTTTCGCATATCTTAATAAAGCTTGATCCATTTTCTTGTAAAAAATGCAAAACCAAAAAGTACTTCTGTTGATCCTCTCAGTAATATATTTTTTTTAAACGTTTCGATGCGGATTGGATGCGGTTTCGATTCTGAGGAAGATGCCAACCCGCATCGAAAGGTTTAAAGACAAAAAAAAATTAAAACTGAGAGGATCAACAGAAGTCGTTGTTGCATTTGATGACAGATGTCGACTTATACAACACCCTTTATGAAAATTGACAAGAATTTATTTTCTTGGTAGGTTTGAGATTAAATTGTTGCTTAGCCTTTTCTCAGAAAACTCTAGTTTAAAATATGCAAAAAGATAATATTACAAATTGGAAATTGAAAACTTATCTGTTTTTAAACTTCCAAAATGTTCCAACTATAAAGAAGAAAACAAACAAAAACAAATAATCCGAGGGCTTATACTCCTACAGGTAATTGTAATTTAATGCCCTGTTTTGTTTCAATGCTAATTTTATAAAGCACAAAAAAATATATTGACATGAGTCAATTCAAAAAAATTGGAGACTTAGGAGAAAAAACGATTCTAAATTTGCATGTTATTGCTGCTTCGAAGATCTTTACTCTGAAACGGTTAGAGATAGAACAAAATAAATTTCACATTCTTACATAAACTTGCAAGGTTGATTCTAAATGTTCTAAATTTCTTATTTGGCAGCTGTTGAATTAATTGACTTTGTTGGACAGATACGAAATTATACATTTAGAATTCTCGAACATAAATATAAAAAATAATAAACTGCTCAATTTAAAGTGCGGCACAAGCTATTTTTCGTGTCATATTCAATCAGCTGTAACTTTTTAAGCAATGAATTGTTATAAATACAATTTGCTCAGTCTGAAACCTCATTTCGTCTAGATTAAAGAAGCGGATAATTTTGAAAAAAAAAACGATATTATCTTTATTATATAGGCTGTGAAACAAAGTGGTGCAACAATTGCAAAATTTTTATTCTTTGCCATTTCGCAACAAACTTTTTTTTCTTTATCGTTTTCAGGTAAAGAGTAAGCCAGCATCCATATCTCGGGACCTTTCGTCAGATTTTTTATTAAAACACTCTAAACTTTATACAGAGCGAAACGTAAAATGTGTGAAATTCTTGTTGCTGATATTTGTAAAACTCGTAGTTTGAAAACCTGGCAAAGAATCTTAATGAGTTTCATTCCTTTGTTGACATATTGTGTGCGGATTGTTACCCATTCAAAAAATTTTAAATAAGTGACGTTTTTTCTAGTAAGCTAGCATTCAAAAAATATGATACCATTATTGTTAATTAATGCTCATGAATTATAATAGCAATATTAAACAAAATAACCTTTCTAGAGGCACAGGGAAATTGAGTGATGCCGTCGCAGATAGCCAACATCAATATCTCTAGACGTTTTTGTAATTTTTTGTTTTTAAGGCATTAGAACTTATACAGAGGGAATCAAAATATTCTTGAAAATTTCGTTAGCAGTTGATTCAAATCGTCGTAATACGCAGACAAGTTGACGGATTATTGTTATTACTCTTTGGATCGACATTCTTGATGCTCATCTGCAGATTATTTCTCACCAAGAGAATTTTCCAAAAGTGGTTACTGAATTACAGGTACGGACTTGACAAATAAGTGTGCAGGGCGAGTCATAATGATTGGTCGAAAATGAAATCTCATATTCTTTGGTCGATTTTAAGGGGGGTCTATCATACAACTTTGTTACCTATCGAGCTTCGTTAAAAAGTTACAGGGTGTTGAAATTATAATTTCAAAGTACATATCTATTGATTATTCCGAAAGGGTAAGAGATATTTTATTGATATTTTATACGTTTGGACTGCTATGGAACGCGCACATTTTACAATAAAAAATATTTCTATTTCCACAGTGGCGCGCTTAACAGCACGTCGACATATATTATTTAAGAGAAAATGAAACGTCACTGCTTTTTCGAAAAATTAAATTTAGTTTTTGAATGCACATTAAAATACCATTGGTTTGCAACATAACTCAAGCTATAATTAATCGAATATTTCAGATTTTTCATCAAAATGTAATTTTTTGCGGCTGTACTTACATGCGTTATAATGGTTTTTATTTATTTACTCGAAAACGGTGCATCGTACTAAAAAACCCGAAGAACGCTCTTTCCTTTATAGTAGAATGAGTATTAAAAAACTAAGTTTCATTTTTCGAAAAATCAGTGACTACTTTTTTTAAATAAATGTAAATCGACGTGCCGCTAAGCGCGCAAATAAATATAATTTTTTATTGCAAAATATGCGGCTTCTGTAGCAGTCAAAACCTACAAAATTTCAATAAAATATCTCTTAGGCTTTCGGAATAATCAAAACATATGCTGTAACTTTTTAACGAAATTTCCAAGAATATTTTGAGCCCTCTGCATAAGTTCTAATGCCCTAAAAATAAAAAAATGACAAAAACGTCTAGAAATATTGATGCTGGCTATCTGCGACGGCATCACTCAATTTGCCTTTGCCTCTAGAACGGTTAGTTTATTTAATATATCTATTATAAGTTACGAGCATTAAAAATAATGGTATCATATTTTTTTAAAGCTAGTTTACTAGAAAAAACGTCACTTATTTTTAATTTTTTTGAATGGGTAACAATTCGCACAGATATGTCAACAAATGAAGGAAAACCCATTAAGATTCTTTGCCAGGATTTCAAGCTACGACATTTAACATATATCAGTAACAAGAATTTCACACATTTTACGTTTCGCTCTGTATAAAATTTCAGAGTGCTTTAATAAAAAATCTGGCGAAAAGGTTCCGAGATATGGATGTTGGCTTACTCCTTATTTGAAAGCGATAAGGAAAAAGAAGCTTGTTGCGAAATGGGCAGAACATTAAAATTTTGCAATTTTTGCATCACTTTGTTTCACACCCTATATAATAAAGATGGTGTCGGTATTGTTTCAAAATTATCCGCTTTCTTAATCTAGAGGAATTGAGGTTTCAGACTGTGCCAATTTCATTTAAAAAAATTCATTGCTTAAAAAGTTACAGCTGATTGAAAAATTGCTTGTGACCAACTTTAAGTTGAGCAGTTTATACAGGGTGATTCAAATTTTAGTACAAAGATTTTAAGGGCGTATTTGTGGGGTCACAATAAGACGTTTTTTTCCTATAAACATGGGTCCTAAAATTAACCCCCTTTCCCCTACGTGCGCTGGAAGTTGAGAAAGATCAATCTTTTTTTCTACAAACGTCAAATAATGACGCATTTTACGCTTTCATTTGACGAACGAAAACCTAGCCTTTTTTCAGGATCAGAATGTGAGTTTACTTTTCCGCGCGTTCCAAGGACACTTTGATTTAAATTTTCAGATTGTGTTTTCAGTTATGCTCAGTTAAGATTCGCATTATTTGAAATTGATCGTTTGAAGAGTTCTCGAGTGATTGCCGCTCTCCGCCTCGCGTCGAGCGGCAAACTTCACTCTCCGAGCAAAAAAGTTGTACTTTTCGCTCTTAATACATAAATAACTATTTTTTTAATTGTGGCCATATTTGTTCATGAAAATTCTTGAAAATTTGTACATCCTCGTTTCTCAACGACCTTGTTTTTATTTCATTTCTCATGAATGGCGAAATTTTAATTATTCGCAGATTTTAAGGACTTACTGTCATTATGATGGCGAATATTTTATGTTTCCCGGGAGTTTTGTTAAACTCATCGATATCTTTAATTTTTATTTCTTGAAGTTTTTTGATTAAACTAACCGTTTTCGAGAAAAACTCCTTTGACTGAACGGCTGTCATGTTGTCAAATTGTGAATATCAATTTTGTAGAATCGAAAGTTAGAAATGTTAACAGTTTTGTAGTTTGTTTGGTCTAGTTAGATCTTGTTTGCTGGATTTATCAAAAAATTGCCCGTAGGAGGGAGAGGGTTTATTTTAGGACCTATGTTTATAGGAAAAAAACGTCTTATTTTGACCCCACAAATATGCCTTTAAAATCTTTGTACTGAATTTTGAATCACCCTGTATAAACTAAGAATCAATTGAAACGATACACCATCCAAATTTTTAATGAACTTTAAAACTGTCTATCTCTAAAGCCACTCAACCGATTTTCGTTGGTGATGCCATTTTGGTAAGATCCATGTATAGACTGCTTTAATTGGTTATGTATTCGGTTATATGTTTTGCAGGTTTCCTAATACAGGGTTCAACACAACTTAATGCATTTTTGTAAAAACTTTTTCAGCAGACAACTTTGCGGAAAAAAATTTCAGAACATTTTTTGCTACGGAATGCTACGTGTATGGAGACTCGTCATACCTTGGGACTTATTTGAAGTTTTTTGGATATTTTGCCTGGCTCCATAGATATTTAGTTTTTTCTGTAAAAGGGGTATCATTTAACACTGGGGCTCCAGTTTGCTTCATAATACAAATATTGATACAAAATTCATATTGAATATAAAGACTATATATAGGGCAAGCTAGACGTACAATCGTAATTGCTATAAAGTTTGACACATCTACAGTAGCGAACAGAAAGTAAAATTTTTTGAAATATCCAAGTGATAATCGAATGTCCACAATTAAGTGATGTGGAACAAAATGTATGGATAAATTTGGAATTCCGCTTGGTGTTTATTGCAGCTATTAATGATACCTCGGGACCTTTTTCTATCCTTCTTTATATCTTCATTACTTTACACAAAATTGTTTTTTTTCTAAAATTGTAACATTTCAAGACCATAAAAAAAAACAAATCTCCTATTCAATGAGCATTACAATAATTTGGAATTGGACCTAGTCATCTGAGAACCAGAGCTATGTCTAATTGTTTAGATGTTCAGGGTGACCCACGAAACTGACATTAATCCTCATTTTTTTTAAGTTTTACATTCTGAATTCTGACTGAATAAAACTGAACTTCGAAAATTGTTTGTATTAATAGAATCAGAAAGAATTAGCCGATAGTCGCAATTTTTAATTTGAATATGTTCAGGAGGTATGGTTAAACTGAAGAATGGCGAATAACAAGATGTCACACATAAAGATGAATAACATGAGGGCCTTGAAAACCCTAAAAGATACTAAGTTAAATAAATATGAAAACCTTAGAATAATCCAAAATTGGTTTTAAGAACTTAAGAACTCTCAACTGCGTTCGAGAATCTCGAATCCTCGAAAATAATTCTTCTAGGCTGACAGTCGAAGCAATGTCCATTCTTTAAGAGGTATACCGGGTGACACAAGATGTATGTAACAGCCCAGCGTTTCCACAATTTCTATTTTAAAAATTTTAAATTTGGAGGTGATAAATAAATCGTAAATGTGCCTCAGATCCCGTTTTACGCACTTAGGCACGACTTCCGGTTTCAATGGAAGTACCGCCATATTTTATTTTTTAAATGGAACACCCTGTATCTTGGTTCATTTTCGGATTCCCCTTCAAATTATAAGTTATTAACGTGTAACATAATGTATGCTTATCTCTTACCGTTTTCGAGAAAATGGCGCCCGAACTTTCCATATCATCAATAATAAATGTGGATTTTTATGCAAACAAATCAACATCGATCAGCCCTGATTTCATAGACTACCATATTTTAGGCTCTCTATCAATAGACATAAAAAAAATTAATTCCAACTTGTCATGGAAAAGATAGAGAATTGCAATTTTGAAGACATTTATCTCCATAACTTCTAATGGAAGCTCCTATTTTATTCCTAACATTTGGATTCCTTATTTAATATCAAACATTATTTCAAATTTAAAATGTTTGAGTAAAACCAACCAAAACTAAGCAAAAACCAATCAAAAAATAAATTCTCAGTTTTTTCGATTACAAATTGGAGAGACTTTTTTTAATGTCTATTGTTAGAGAACCCAAAAAAATGGTAGCCCTCGAATTCAGGGCTGATCGATGTTCATTTGTTTCCATAAAAATCCACATTTATTATTGATGATATGGAAAGTTCGACCGCGATTTTCTTGAAAACGGTAAAAAATAAGCATACATTATGTTACACGTTAATAACTTAGAATTCGAAGGGGAATCCGAAAATAAAGAAATATACAGGGGAAGCCGGAAGCCGTGCCTAAGAGCGTTAAACGTGATCTGAGGCACATTTACGATTTATTTTTTACCTCGAAATTTCAAATTTTTAAAATAGAAATTTTGGAAGCGCAGTGCTGTTACATACATCTTGTGTCACCCGGTATACCGCTTAAAGAGTGGACATTGCTTTGACTGTCAGCCTAGAAGAATTGTTTTCAAGGATTTGGAATTATTTAAAGATTCTTGAACGCAGTTGAAAGTTTTTAAGTTCTTAAAAATAATTTTAGATTGTCCTAAGCTTTTCATATTTATTTAACTTAGTATATTTTAGTGTTTTCAAGGCCCTCATGTAATTCATCTTTATGTGTGACATCTTGTTATTCGCCATTCTTCATTTTAACTGTACCTCCTGAACATATTCAAATTAAAAATTGCCACTATCGGTTAATTCTTTCTGATTCTATTAATACAAACAATTTCCGCAGTTCAGTTTTATTCCGTCAGAATTCAGAATGTAAAACTTAAAAAAAAAAGGATTAATGTCAGTTTCGTGGGTTACCCTGTACATCTAAACAATTAGACATAGCTCTGGTTCTCAGATGATTACATCCAGTTCGAAATTGTTGTAATGCTCATTGAATAAGAGATTTGTTTTTTTTTGTCATTTTATGGTCTTAAAATGTTACACTTTTAGAAAAAAACCATTCTTGTTTATACTAATAAAGATATAAAGAAGAACAAAAGGTCAGGCAGCGCAATTCCAAATTCATCCATACATTTTGTTCCACGCCCCTTAATTGTGGACAATCAATTATCACTTGGATATTTGAGAAAATTTTACTTTCTGTTTGCTACTGTAGATGTGTCTAAACTTTATAGCCATTATGCCTGTACGTCTAGCTTGCCCTATGTATAGTTTTTATATTCCTTTTCTTTTGACATTTCACAGCCAACTAGATGAAGTTTTATTATTAACACTCCGTATAACCGAGTACATAACCAATTAAAGCAGTCTATACATGGATCTTACCAAAATGGCATCGCCAACGAAAATCGGTTGAGTGGCTTTAGAGATAGAGAGTTTTAAAGTTTATTAAAAATTTGGGGTGTATCGTTTCAAATGATTCTTAGTTTATATATAAATTATCTTTATTTTTCATGAGGAAAAAAGGCTATCGACCTATTGGTCTTTCTGCCAAAAAATAATAATATCTAAAGAAAAGGAAAAAAAAATATGTCTCGCATATTTGTTGAGTCTGAGACACACATCAGGAGGTGGCTGGTGTTGTATGTAAGTACAGAGAGACTTATTGTTTGTTTCGCTCTTTATGTTTTTTTTTGTAAGATTAAGATTTTTGATAACTGCTCAATACTTTGTGCTTGTTGAGTGTACAAATGTTTCTATTATATACAAATTTTTAGTGTCCTGAACTGTAGTTTCATTGATCCACACCAAGCAATCACCTGTCAAATTTAGAATTATCCCTGAGATGAAATAGAATTTTATTTTTTTCATATCTCAAAGTTAACTAAGAATCAATTGAAATGATATACCCCAAATTTTGAATGAACTTTAAAACTGTCTATCTCTAAAGCCACTCAACTGATTTTCGTTGGCGATGATATTTTAGTAAGATCGATGTATAGACTGCTTTAATAACTTCTATACTCGGTTATATGTTTTGCAGGTTTCCTAATGCAGGGTGCAAGAAAACTTGATGTATTTTTGTAAAAACTTTTTGAGCAGATAATTTTGCGGAAAAACAATTCAGAACATTTTTTGCTACGGGAGTATGTGGAGAGGTTCGGGACATATTTGGTGTTTTTTGGACATTTTGCCTGGTTCCATAGATATTTGGTTTTTTCTGTAAAAGATGTATCATTTAACACTGGGGCTCCAATTTGCCTTATAACATAAATATTGATAAACATTTCATACGGAGTATAAAGACTATGCATAGGGCAAGCAAGCCGTGCAGGCGTAATCGCTGTAAAATTAGACAAGTCTACAGTGGCGAACAAAATGTAAAATTTTTTATGTATTCAAGTGATAATCGAATATTCAAAATTAAGTGATGTGAAACAAAATGTGTGGATGATTTTGGAATTCCGCTGCCTGATTATTGCATTTATATTTTCATTAGTTTAAAAAGAAAAAGGTTTTCTAAAAGTGTAACATGTCAAAACCATAAAAAAAAATCTGCTACTCAATGAGCATTACAAAAATTTGGTAGAGAACCACAGCTATGCGTAATTGTTGAGATGTACAGGGTGAGCCACAAAACTGACATTAATCCCCATTTTTTTAAGCTTTACATTCTGTTAATTGTCAACAATTTTCGAAGTTCAGTTTCATTCAGTCAGTTTTCAGAATGTAAAGCTTAAAAAAATGAGTATTAATGTCAGTTTCGTGGGCCACCCTGTACATCTCAACAATTACGCCTAGCTGTGGTTCTATACCAAATTTTTGTAATGCTCATTGAGTAGCAGATTTTTTTTATGGTTTTGACATGTTACACTTTTAGAAAACCTTTTTCTTTTTAAACTAATGACAACAATTAGGCATAACTCTGGTTTGCAGATGACTACGTCCAATTCCAAATTGTTGTAATGCTCATTGAATAGGAGATTTGTTTTTCCTATGGTCTTGAAATGTTTACACTTTTAGGAAAACCAACTTTCTTTTTAAACTAATGAAGATATAAAGAAGGAGAGAGGAAGGTCCCGAGGTATCATAGCTGCAATAATCAGACAGCGAAATTCCAAAATCAACCATACATTTTGTTCCACATCACTTGGATACTTTTATAATTATATTTAAAAAATTTTACTTTATAGCGATTACGCGTGCACGTCTAGCTTGTCATATGCATAGTCTTTATATTCCGTATGAAATGATTATCAATATTTGTATTATAAGGCAAATTGGAGCCCCAGTGTTAAATGATAACTCTTTTATAGAAAAAACTAAATATCTATGGAACCAGGCAAAATATCCAAAAAACACCAAATATGTTCTGATTTTTTTTCCGCAAAGTTATTTGCTCAAAAAGTTTTTACAAAAATGCATCAAGTTTTGTGGAACCCTGTATTAGGAAACCTGCAAAACATATAACCGTGTAGGTACATAACCTATTAAAGCAGTCTATACATGGATGTTACCAAAATGGCATCGCCAACGAAAATCAGCAGTGCAGAGTGGTTTAGAGATAGACAATTTTAAAATTCATCCAAAATTTGGGGTGTATCGTTTCAATTGATTCTTAGTTTATTTCGGAGTTGTGACCAACAAAATACTTTTTTTGTTAAAGCAGTAGGAATTCACAATAGAGATTGCCACATGAAATTGACTTTCAATTTTCCCTAGATCTCAAAAATGTAATAATATAGATTGTAGATAACTCCTAAACCTTTGCGGCAGATTATTCATTCTTTACTACTTACTTATGGGTACTACTTATATATACTTATATACACTTAATAGTGTCCAACCATTAGCACAATTTAATCTCTAACATGGCAAGAAAATCAATTTCTTTCAATTTTCATACAGGGTTTTGCGTAAATTTGTGGCAAACCAAACTTTTTTTTTAATGGAATACAATTTATATTAATAAATTTTTGAGATCTATGGAAAATTTTAAGTAAGTTACCTTTAGCATTCTCTATTGTGATTTCTTACTGTTTTCGAAAAAATTGATTTAAATATAGCACCGGTTTTGCCGTTTTGAAGGTCACTACTCCGAAATGGTTTGAAAAAAAACAAATTCCTATCTCATCTCAGAGATGATTCTAAATGTATCATTTTGCATCTGTCGTCTAAATCAATTAATTTAACAGATGCCAAATTAGAAATTTAGAACATTTAGATCATCTTTAGAAGTTGATAAGGAAAGTGAAATGTATTTTTTCCTATCTCGAACACGTCCAAATTTCGAATAAGTTGTTTTCTCTGACTTAACTTTTAAGTTTTCTGAATATATTTTTTTTAATTAAAGTATTATTACGCCCGACCGTCGCACAGTGGGCGAAACGACCAGTTGACGCGGTCATAATTAATTGACCCTTAGCTATGACATATTTTAAGGACGTGTTTTATAGCTACAATCAGCTGGATACAAGTACATAAAAGGGGGACAGAATTCTATAAAAATCGTAATTTTTTAAGAACTATATAGGGTGTCCAAGATAAAGATGTCCAGCATAGGAATCTTGAAAACGGTAAGAGCTAGAATTTCGGTTAAATAGGAAAAAAATTTGGAATTTTGGAGTTTAGTAAGATGATGTTTTAAAACTTGTAATGTTTTGAGTCGATCCGAAGTTATTCGAAAAGAAAACGAATTTCAACGATTTTGTTTTTAACAAATAGTCACGTCATGGTCAATGATCCATAAAAAGTAAGAGCACTTTATACAGGCACTTTTTAACTTTTATTCCTATGGCATGCAAAAATTGAAATCCGACGTTTCGTTTTTGAGTAACCATCATCAATTTTTGTTTTTCAAATACAATCATATTAGAAGAGTTTATTATTCTACATTCTGTTATGATTCACACTTTATGGAAATTCAACCAATGATGTAAGTTCTATTTTGACCGTTGCGACGTGAAAAAAACTGAAAAATAAGAAAATAAACGCTGTTGTAACAATTGCTTAATCAATGTAATGTCAAGTTGCTTTAAAATCATCAATTTGGCTTTCAATGGCACCTTATTAAGAAGTATATTTCTAAAACTTCTCAATTTATTGCGAAAGCTAAATAGTATAAACAGGGCAACCCATAATTATATGTACAGGGTGTCTCAATAAGCGGTGCACGCGGCTGTTCCTCGGAAACTATTGATCGTAGGATTTCGGACAAAAAATCTTCTCGGTAAATGTTGCCACGAGAAAACGCTGGAAATTATTTTTAGCTCTCTAAGTCAGCCGCTCGGGGGCGTTTCACTACCACTAAAATGAAAAATGTCAGATAACTCTGAAATTTGCAATGAGATGCTATAGTAAAAATACCATAAATATAATTTCCTGTTCTCTACGGACAACTTTACTATTTAACTATTTTTTCTATCTCTTCAAATAAAGTGGTGGGGGAATGAAATGGAATATATCAAGAACGATGGATCGTGGACACTTCATTTTTGCGGCATTGTAAAGAGCATTTTCTGGCCTACAGGGTGCCCTAGCAGAAAGTCCAATTTCCTTTCCACAGTCGCCGGTAGAGGGCGGTTTTCCAAATTTCACGCTTTCCTTCTAGTTATTTCGAAAAAATCAAATGCAATACTGCAACTTTATTCTTACTATTCTACAAAGAGTTTGGTGGTCTAACTTGCTGTGAAACTGCAAGACTCTATCTCTTCCATAACACAAAATATTAATGAAAAACTACTAAAAAGAAAAGTACTGGTTGATGCTGCTAGTGTCTCCCCAAGTGTTCACAATGCCGTTCATCTTCCGCAATGCATGGTTCCACTCTAGTGCGCGTGGAGGCAACAGCGGCTTCTATTTCCACTGCGGGCACGCCACGGAGAGCATTTGTTATTCGCTCCTTCATATCATCCCTAGTCGTTGGTCTGGTTTCATAGACAATGTCTTTTACTCGCCTGCAGAGATAGAAGTCGAGGCATGTCAGATCTGGTGACCTAGGAGGCCAGGGAAACAGACTCCCTCGTCCTGTCCAACGATTTGGGTAGGCGTTGTGAAGATATTGCCTGACATTTATTGAAAAATGTGCTGGGGAAGCATCCAATTGCAAAAACATACTTCTTCTAGTAGCGTGCGGCACATCTTCCAATAAACCAGGCAAATCATTTTTGAGGAACTCGCGATACACGTTTCTCGTTAGGACTTATTCAAAAAAGTAAGGTCCTATAATATTTTGTCCTATTATCCCGCACCATACGTTTATACTCCAGCGATCTTGATGCTCGACTTGTCGCATCCAACGTGGATTTTCTGCCGTTCAGTAGTGCAGATTATGACGGTTAACGTTTCCGTCGCTGCGAAACGTGGCTTCATCACTCCACAAAATCTGGGAATTAAATTGGGGGTTCGAATTTAACTTCCCCAAGAACCAATGGCAAAATTCCAGCCTTTGGCCAAGGGTGTAATCTAAAAATAATTTTACTAGGAATGGTTACTGTGCACTGAGGATTTTGCCAAACCTAGTTCTAAGGACAGTGTATAATAATGATTCACTTCAGGAATTTAGCAAAAACTTTTATTTGCCCCGAACATTACAAAAGAATAACACGACGTAAAAATACTGGGAAAAAGCGAGCGATTGTACCACAGTGCGACTGACGGTACTGATATAATGTATTATTCTTTATACTGTGGATTGTACCTCCGACTAGCCTGTCTGCTGCCGACCCACTGCTATTTTCATTTTCATCTTCGTTCCAACCACGGCGCAGTGGTCGCGCACTAGTAACCGCCACGTGAACAACACAAAGCAGGGTTGCCAATGCTACATGGAATTCCGATACTAAACAGACAGTGTTCTTACGCTGACTTGGGGGTTACATTCAATGTATCCCAAAACGTTGACTGTGTTTTCCTCATTTTTCGCGGAGCCACATCTGTGGTACCTTGGTCGGTGGATACTTCCGAAAAGGGCAAAAAATCCGAGTAAAAGTTCTTTTACCTTAATGGTGACGGTTAGGCTATCGCATTCAGTACATTGTTTCAACGATTGCGGTATTTTGGACACACTCAGAATAAACAGCGATCATATCAACAGCTTTGGAATTTGATAAAGACATTTTGGGAGGTGAAAAGGAGCAAAACATAATCCGAACATGAACAAATTGACAATAAGGAAGTTATTGTCAAATAACTTAAACCCCTCATTTGTTTTTTCCATAGCAATCTAGCCTACTATTAAATTCATCGCTTTTAATGTTGTTCATTAATTTGCGATGATTTTTTTTAGTAGTTTTTCATTAATATTTTGTGTTATGGAGGAGATAGAGTCTTGCAATTTCACAGCAAGATACATCATCAAATTCTTTGTAGAATAGTGAAAAATTAAGTTGTAATTTGCGCTTGATTTTTTCGAAATAACTAGGAGGAAAGCGTGAATTTTGGAGAAACGCCTTCTACCGGCGACTGTGAAAACGAAATGGGACTTTTTGCTAGGGCACCCTGCAGGTCAGGAAATGCTCCTTAAAATCGCAAAGATGAAGTCTTCACGATCTACCGAGATATTCCATTTCTTTCAAAGCAAACTTTGCACCACCCCCACCACTTTATTTGAAACGATAGAGAAATAAGTTAAATAGTTAAAATCTTTCATATCTCAATCTTTCAATAGTCAAATTACACTTTGAACCGTCAAAGTGTCTTAACATCGAGACGTAGCAGTAAAACTTGTCAGAGACTAAGCTTTAATGTATTCGGATAATAATTGTTACAATTTTAGAGCGGAACTATGCGAATTTTTTTTTTATAAGCCAAAATCTATAAGTGTGCACAATGATTTCAATTCACATCTCTGTTTAAAAGGCGTGTAAGAAAATAAAACTCAGTATAAAGGGGGTGACTATAAGATTGTGCATTAGTTATAAGCTATTTAATAATAATTTGAGTACTCATTAGTTTATGTCAACATAATAAGGGCCCAAAGGTTAGGGAAAATTTCAGTTAAATGTTCATTAGAAGGCTAAAAATTGAGTCCGTTAAGTTCTCAACATTATATCTTTAAAATAAGTGAAGTTAAAATAAAGTAATTTTCTGAAGTTTGCAGTCTGTTTGTTTGTCTTTACTAACAAAAAAATTCAAAAAGTTTAAACCTACTTGAGCAGATCGAATTTTGGCCGCCTAACCTAGTCGAACCTCCTACTGTGCGTCGGTCCACAGAGATTCGGGCCAAAGCGGCAACGCCGAGCGCCGGCTGCGACCCCAGGAACCCATCTAGACTAAACGAGAACCGGGCACAGTCGCCTCCGTTCTCGATAGTACGAGTGTTTCAATCGGAACATGGAACAATACCTCTGCAAAATAGTAGGGGACCACCAGAATGATTGGGACCAATTTCTGCCTCTTCTAATGATGGCTTGCAGAGGTGCAGTGCTTAACACTACAGGAATACCCTTGCCAAAGTTTTATTTGGTAAAGAACTTCGTCTTTCTGTAGATTTGGTGTATAGGTCACCAGCAGAACCGATGCAAGATGTCCAGAACTACGCCGATGAACTTTGAAAAAGATTAAAGGAGATCCATCGAAACGTGAGGACAAAGATAAAAATTGCCAGCGATGGATGAAAGCCAGATATGACCTAGAGCGAGTTCTGCAGGATTTAAGGCAGGTGACTTGGTGTAGCTGTATAATCCACAGAGGAAAAAGGAAAGTCTTCTAAGTTGTCTCCAAGTTGGGAGGGTCCATCTACAGTCGTCAAACGGATCAACGACGTGGTATACAAGATCCAACGTACCCCTAGAGCAAAGATGAAAGTGGTTCATCTTGAACAGTTAAAGACTTACAGACGTGGAGATTTCTCTGATCGGGACCATCAGACCTAAGAGGGGTGCAATGTTACGCCCGACCGTCGGTCCACAGAGATTCGGGCCGAAGCGGCAACACCGAGCGCCGACCGCGACCCCGGAAACCCATCTAGACTAAACGAGAACCGGGCACAGTCGCCTCCGTTCTCGATAGTACGAGTGTTTCAATCGGAACATGGAACAATACCTCTGCAAAATAGTAGGGGACCACCAGAAAGATTGGGACAAATTTCTGCCTTTTCTAATGATGGCTTGCAGAGGTGCAGTGCGTAACACTACAGGAATACCCTTGCCAAAGTTATATTTGGTAAAGAACTTCGTCTTTCGCTAGATTTGGTGTATAGGTCACCCGAAGAACCGATGCAAGATGTCCAGAACTATGCCGATGAACTTTGAAAAAGATTAAAGGAAATCCATCGAAACGTGAGGACAAAGATAAAAATTGCCAGCGATGGATGAAAGCCAGATATGACCTAGAGCGAGTTCTGCAGGATTTAAGGCAGGTGACTTGGTGCAGCTGTATAATCCACAGAGGAAAAAGGAAAGTCTTCCAAGTTGTCTCCAAGTTGGGAGGGTCCATATACAGTCGTCAAACGGATCAACGACGTGGTATACAAGATCCAACGTAACCCTAGAGCAAAGATGAAAGTGGTTCATCTTGAACGGTTAAAGACTTACAGTCGTGGAGATTTCTCTGATCGGGACCATCAGACCTAAGAGGGGTGCAATGTTACGCCCGACCGTCGGTCCACAGAGATTCGGGCCGAAGCGGCAACGTCGAGCGCCGGCCGCGACCCCAGGATCCCATCTAGACTAAACGAGAACCGGGCACAGTCGCCTCCGTTCTCGATAGTACGAGTGTTTCAATCGGAACATGGAACAATACCTCTGCAAAATAGTAGGGGACCACCAGAAAGATTGGGAGAAATTTCTGCCTCTTCTAATGATGGCTTGCAGAGGTGCAGTGCGTAACACTACAGGAATACCCTTGCCAAAGTTATATTTGGTAAAAAACTTCGTCTTTCGGTAGATTTGGTGTATAGGTCACCAGAAGAACCGATGCAAGATGTCCAGAACTATGCCGATGAACTTTGAAAAAGATTAAAGGAAATCCATCGAAACGTGAGGACAAAGATAAAAATTGCCAGCGATGGATGAAAGCCAGATATGACCTAAGAGCGAGTTCTGCAGGATTTAAGGCAGGTGACTTGGTGTAACTGTATAATCCACAGAGGAAAAAGGAAAGTCTTCCAAGTTGTCTCCAAGTTGGGAGGGTCCATATACAGTCGTCAAACGGATCAACGACGTGGTATACAAGATCCAACGTACCCCTAGAGCAAAGATGAAAGTGGTTCATCTTGAACGGTTAAAGACTTACAGTCGTGGAGATTTCTCTGATCGGGAGCATCAGACCTAAGAGGGGTGCAATGTTACGCCCGACTGTCGGTCCACAGAGATTAGGGCCGAAGCGGCAACACCGAGCGTCGACCGCGACCCCGGGAATCCATCTAGATTAAACGAGAACCGAAAACAGTCGCCTCCGTATTCGAAGTACGAGAGTTTGTTCAGGCCGGGTATATAAACCAAGGGAGCCGCGCGAGATGGGAGGGAATAGATAGTGGAGTGTAGTAAATTAGCTAAATAAGCGAACAAGCAACCACAGTGCGAATTGTTAGTAGAGAATAATTGTGTTTTAATCGTGTTGTAATAGTTAGGAGTAAATAAAAGTGTGTAGTTAATTGAAGATAAATTATTGGAACCTGTATCCCGTATCAGTATGTTAGTGATCAAAATTTCTTTCAAAAAAAAGCTTTATTTTCTCTTTTATAATATATTTTTTGTTTTATTCTAGAGCACTTTCTTGTATTTCGTCTTTGCTTTTATGTATTTTTTCTATCATACTTAAGTTTTGAAACAAATCTCGACGTAGTTGTTTCTATTTGTTTCCTTCTTTATGTATAGTTACAAGGTTTTGAAAATGTCGAAAGCAGACATGTTTTCAAATTTCGAGATTGTAATTATACATGTGCAATTTTCGCATATCTTAATTAAACTCTGTTTCTATATTCTTTGAAGAAAGCTTAATATTTTTTGCTTTTTAACAGTTTTTATTATTTTATTAATTTTTCTCTCTCTAACCGTTTCAGATTTGAGACCTTCGAAGCAGCAATAACATGCAAACTTACAATTTTTTTTTCTGTTAAGTATTGATTTTTTATATTTTAATTAACTCAAGTCAATATATTTTCTTTTTGCTTTATAAAATGAGCTTTGACACAAACAGTGTAATTCAATGCCAGTAGGGGTATTAGCCCTCGGAGTAATTGTTTCTGTTTGTTTCACCTCTTAGCAGCTGCAATATTTTGGAAATATTAAACGCAGATAAGTTTTCTCTCTAAAAAATTTCAATCACTAATATTTTTTTGTTCTTTATAAAATGAGCTTTAAAACAAATATTTAGTTTAAAAACTTAATCTCACATTCCTATCTCATGAATCTAAGTGTATGATTTCCCATCTGTCAAACAAAGTCAATTATTTTATCATATGCTATATAAGAAATTTAGAGCATTTGGATCATTTTTAAAAGTTGATATAGGAATGTGAAATTTATCTTTTTCTATCTCTAATCGTTTCGAAGTTGTGGCCTTCGAAATAGCTAAGACGTGCAAATTTAGAATTTTTTTTACAAAAAGTAAAAATTCAGAATAGGGTATGCTTAAATACATAAAACTTACATATATATACATAAAAATTTTCAGTAGATTGCAGAAAAGTTATAATAGTTCAATTAAAAAATGTTGGAAATTTCGTCTGCCAAGAATTGAAGAAATAATCTGAATGCATTTTGCAATGCAATGCAAAACACAAATGCATTTTGCAAAACATTTATATAAAATATTATTTGATGGAGTAAATTGCTAATGAGGTAATGAGAGGAATCAATCACCCTGTACTTCTCGAAATGTGGTCTTGACATATACCACTCCAAGTAACGATTTTTTTTTAGATTATATTCTCAGATCTTCGGCAGTAAAATTTACTGAAAAAAAAATGCATAATATTTTATACAATTTTTGTCTTGACCATTTTAACTGTTATTTTGCACAAAAAAATTAAAAGTATGTCCAAAAAAATATTCATATCTTGTAATATTGCTAGTAACCATTGATTAATTTTGCCCTCTCCCGACCCATAGTGTACTTACAACTGATAAATTCTCATCGGGATGGGCTTCCAGTAATCCAAAAAAAATTGCTATTAAGATTCCGATCACCCGCACCATTTTCGTCTTTATTGCGGAATGTTTTAATCTAAAGATAATCAAAGGCCATCGCATAATTCCCCACCGCTCGACCGAATCGAATCAATTCCCCATTAGACCAGGCTCCTCATCGGAAACATCCTCATTACTCACGCTCATAACCATGTATTAGGAAAAAAACCATTGTTTCTATAGCGATCTCGTAACCGATCACTATTAGATGACGCAATTTACATTTTTATGGATGCTTTCCATCTGATTGGCTCTTCAATAATTTCGAAGGGTAATCAAGGCTAATCTCTATCGAGAGCAGCATATCAATTCGTTTAGATATGAAAAGGCGAACAAACGACGGCGACGATCCGCTCGCCAGTTATAAGAATGCATGTAGCACGAGGACACCTCGCCCTTAATTGGTTCCACATAATTTCTAAAAAGTTTTCAGCTTTTGTGTTTTTCGTCGTACTATTTAAATCAGTCTATAGTAATCTCACCTTAGTATTATTAGTTGAAATTGAATATATATATATTTTTTTTAAATATAAATTGTATAGTCCTTTTACGTCAATTTCTATTGGTTTTAGCTGAAAACATAAAATGACACCAAAAAACCACTAATAATACTCAAATACACATTTTAAGACGTTTTAAGTCGTTTTAGGTCAATTTCTACTGGTTTTAGCTGAAAACATAAAGTTACACCAAAAAACCATTAATAATACTCAAAGACGCATTTTAGGTAGTTTTAAGTCGTTTTACGTCAATTTCTACTGGTTTTAGCTGAAAACATAAAGTTTCACCAAAAAACATTAATAATACTCAAAGACGCATTTTAGGACGTTTTAAGTCGTTTTACCTCAATTTCTACTGGTTTTAGCTGAAAACATAAAATGACAACAAAAAACCACTAATTATACTCAAAAACGCATATTAGGAAGTTTTAAGTCGTTTTACGTCAATTTCTACTGGTTTTAGCTGAAAACATTACACAACATAATAAATTCGCCCTATAAAATGTGCATTAGTGGCATTTAATGAAACGTCAGATGCACTCTATTTGTTGTGTATATATGTCCCAATCCATAAAGCTCCTTTTGACTGCATCACCTCCTTGAGGCCGTAAGGAACTATCGAAAACGCCTTGGTTGGAGATCTACATCGGTTTCATTCGTCCTTCCATTTATTGTATCAAATTTTTCATTGTTATTTACAAGTAAGCAACATTCCCATGGATTGTTATTAAAAAAGTGCGTCAGTGCAGTTTTGTCACGCATATCAATCTCAAATTGCAGTGTTTAATGTAGATGTGCGTCAGATGAAAAATAGGTACCTATGACGTGAAATTTTACTTCTTGACGTTTTACACCAATTAGAAATTCAGGGTCTTAAATTCGGATGTCAAACTTCTAATTAGGGAAAACGGGAAACCCGGACGTCGCTACGCCCGAAATGCACCGCAAAACCTGATGAGAACGTTCCGTGTAAAGTTGGATTCAGCCAGTGATAATTATTTCCTTACATTTGCAAATGTTCAGCAGGAATTTAGTGCTGTCGGTATGCACCACTCGAAGGTAATACTTAATAAAGTCGTTCATGCTTGTCATCTCATATGTAACACTTCTTAACGGTTATTTTGGTGATTAATTTAAATTCAAGATGGTCTTAGATCTATTTGCTTTCAATGCAACAAATTACTAAACGATTGTTTTGGTTGGTTGAGGTTCATAGTCGTGGGAATTTAAAACATACAAACCTCTTCGGTTATTAATAAATTGAATAATCCTGAATTAAAAAATAAAAAATAATTTATTACATTTTATACAGAATAACTAAACCATTTCTTTTCCATGGAAGGTGATATAAATTAAAACAAAGTGCAGCATATGATTTTATACTTTATGTTGCAAATATGGCTGGCGTTTGGCTCAGATAACTACTTAAAATTCAGTATACTCTGTTCAGCGAGGGTTCAATATTACGTCATAAATTGTGACGTCATACAAAAAACACGTCTGTCTTTGATAAAATGTCAGTTAAACAAAATGTCAAGTTGACACGGGGCAGGTAACAGTTTAGCCTTTTGTGCAAACATTCCAAAGTTTTCCCATTTCGGGTATTAATTCAGAAGGAATATCCGCAGCAGCTTTACCATAGGCACCTGCTATGATCCGCCCGGCCATGGATGTATATCACAAGATATGGACAAAATTGGCCCAAGATATTCGAGTGTTTTTGTGTGCTTACTATACCTAGTACTGCTCATAACTTGCGTTGTAAAACCAATAAGCAGAAACACTTGTCGTCGGGTCGCCAAACATATTTTTTCGTTCGAATGCACCCTTTTCTGCGGAATAGTTCAATACGTGTCCGCATGAATTCATTCATTTGATAAAAAAACTGTTAGGCGTTTATTGTATATTCAATGCTTGAAATTTTTCTTACAATTTAATTAATGCAACATGTGATAGTAAAACATGCAACATAAATAACTTAAATTGAGTACATAATCGAACTAAGTGTGGGCAATTTTTTTAAGACACCTAGTTTTGCTTTTATTTGTGTCGCAGCACCGTTCTTCCACATTTTTTCTTTAGTTGATTCAGCTACCTGCTAATTTTGATTAATGTTTTATTCATTTCCACAGAAGCGAATCTAGCCTTTAGGTGAAACCAGGGGAAGATATTTTTGTGGACCAGTAGGTGGTTGTTCAGGAACAGGGGCTTCTTTTCAACAATTCATAGTTCCTTCGGGACGTATGTTAATGGAATTTCTTTCGCCGCTTCATCGATTGTAACTCATTGTTTCTCGATTATCTTGGAATATTTCTCCGGTTTTTCTTCACACAGTGACTTTTTCTACATGATCCCTTAAAAGCGATTCTTTCGTTTCTATATTTAGTTCTACAAAAGCTGGACTCGGATTTCTAAATTTTGACGACATTGACGACATTTTGACATTAAGCGTCAAACTGACTTTAGCTGGTGGTTTTATTATTAATAAGAACTAATAATACGCCTGTTTTTTTGCGATCTTTTTCTAATGAAATGAGATGATGAATGTGACGTCATATTGAACCCTCGCTGAACAGAGTATATATACTGGATGGCAGAAAAAAAACACAGGAATATCCGAAAATACAACCTCAATTTCCGCTTAGCTTTTTCGAGCACAACAAAAGGACGAAGAATTCGTCCAAATGTCATATTTTCTGTCAAAAAAACGTAGCTTTTTAGATGATGTTTTCTAATTAACACCCCGTATGAAACAACTTGCATTGACTTCGATAAGTTCTAAATAGCTCAAACGAAACAATGCTATATTTAATACAGTAATTACAAAGCAAATAAAGCGGTCATAACAATAAAAATATATACAAATAAAATTCAGAATAAAAGATTATTAAAAATAAAATTTAAAAACCAAGTAACAAAAATCAAATATGTCTTGTCACACTTCAGAATAAAGGTGGACTGATAAAATGGAATAACCGCCAATATTCAAAAATAAGCAGTGGCATCTGAGGACTAGTGGTGTTCATCACTAGAAATAACGTTTGTTTCAATGTAGAAGGTAGTTATTCTGAGTTGTTGTTGGTCTGTAAAGTGTGGTTTTACTATTTTGTGTGATCGATGTTTGATTAAGAATTATTTAGTTAAAAGGAGCAATTTTAATATCGGTGAGTATATTTTGTGATTCGGTAAATAACTGGCTGTATTCTGCAGTATTTGCGAACATGAAAGCGAGTTTTTCAGTTGCGTAAAATGTGATACCAAGCAGTCGGGTAAAACAAGATACTATTCCGTTTGGCCCAACTAACACTAGTATAGATTTTAACTAGGATTGTTTGTGCAGGTTTGCTCTAAGATGGGGAAGTATAAAAAGAAAAACTGATCGGCAGTCTTTGAATGAGACAAGCACAGGCCAAGTTGTAGAAGAGGTTCTCGAAAGAAGAATAGGTTATCTCAAGGCTTCGATTCAATTTGGGGTACCTCGCATAACTATTGAGGCTCGAGTGAAAAAAAATAAATACAAAGGGGACACTCGAACGAGAAAACTCAGCACCAAAGAGACTAGGGCGTCAAGACCGGTTTTCTCTGCAGAGCAAGAAGAAGAGTTGGTGCAACAAATTTTTTCTACGACTGCCTCGAAAATTGACAAATCCGCACTACTAACTACCGTTGAAAATCGCATATCGCAAACAACGTGCGCAAAGTGCGCTTCGCGCACGCTCCCTACAGAGCCGTGTGCAAAGCCCACTTTGCAAACGCTTCCGATTGTTTTGCACAAGCCTTGCGTAAATTTTGTAATACGAATAATCATTTATGAAGCAAAATCCCAGTCGTAGAAAAAGTATAGTGTGCAACACGTACAAAAATCACTCTTCACACTCGTGTGACGTTGTATCACTCGCCTACGGCTCGTGTCCAAACCGTCACACTAGTGTGAAAAGTGCAATTTTCGACACTAGTTGCACAATATACTATTATCTATCGAAAATTTGGCTTTTCAGTTAGCTCAACGCAATGACTTATCTAATCAATTTAGTAGCAGATAAAGCTTGGTTAGACAGTTTTCTACGAAGACATCCAAACGTTAAACTTGGCACCCTTGAGCCACATCACCTGCTAGAGCCATGGGTTTTAATAGATCTTCCGTAGAAAAATAGTTTTCATTACTTTCTGACGTGCTTGAAAAATACAAAATACCACTCGGTATTCATACAATGTCGACGAGACGGATATAATGACAGTATCAAAAAAAATCGAAATGTTTATTTGACACTGCGTGGGAAAAGGCAAGTTGGGTGCATATCTTCATCTGAGCGCGGCGTTCTCCTCACTGTGGAAATGTCCATGAGTGTTTTTGGTGTATTTATACCGCCTACATTTATTTTTGCCAGATCCAGAGGAAAACCTGAGCTGCTAGATGTTACCTACTTCTCCTGGAAACAAAGCTTTTTATCGTTCATCAGGATGGGTACAAAAATATTTTTTTTGCAATTGGTTCGATCAATTTATTGAGTTTTTCAAGCCATCTAAAGAACATCCTGTCCTCTTACTTTTGAACGGCCACACAACAAACACAAACAATTTAAACGTTTGTGACGCTTTTATTTAATTAAATTAATATATAGAATTATTGGGATTAATTGATTAACACTTCCGGGACGAACTATCAGGAAAAAAAAACGTTACCAAATACTTTACTTAAAAGAGCACAGGAGGTGAGTAGCAAGTAATTGTGCAGGAACACTGATGAGCCGCTAACTTCAGTGAAGACGGGGTGGATTCTATACTTTGTTATGTGTATAAATAAATTGTGTCTAAATATATATATATCCCAATAGGCGCCACGTGATTTCCGGAACACCAGGTCCTGAGAAGGCTGTTGCGCAATAGAGGTATACCAATCACGAAATATATCTCTCTTTACTAACACTCTCCTAACTACCCTGATAGAAATTAACTTCACTAAAAATTAAAGAGATTATGAATTCAAATCAATCAACAAAGTACCTGTATCAAGAACTGTGCTGTGTCAGTAAATAGCCGCAAGAAAATAAATGCAAAACAGTTGAGGAAAAATAACAGTTTGTATTGAGCGTGGACTTCACAAATCAATTCAAAGTATGTTCAAAATTTACAAGAAATAATCAGTTAAGGTTCTATATAATATGGTGAAGGAATGGTTAATGAACAAATATGGGGATATCAATAATCAGTTAAAATTATCGCTGACGGAACGCACGAGTTATGGCCATAAAACGCTTACAGGTAGTTTCCGCAGATTACCAGCTAACGATGTAAGGCTAGATTAAATTGATCACTGAATATACCCGTACGAATTAAAATAACTACAATGGTCCGAGAGGCGGTGATGCGTTAAAGCAAACGAAAAAATAATAAGTGAGGAAGCACGGGCCCTCAATATTTTCCCTCAAAAGTGACACAATCACACAACAGTACTACAATAAAGTGCGTCACTGTACAGGCGTAATGCTGTCCAGGGCCTAACAAATTTTGCCAGGTATAAATGATAAAAAAAAGGTATCTACAGCAATTTACTCTGTGAAGCAGATAACGAAAAATTAAGAAAACTACTACTGAATGAATTTACAACAACGCTAATAAAATCAATTACTTGGGTGCTTGGTCACGAGAAATTACTACTTTAAATAAATATTTTGACGGCAAAAAAAATTGTAATAACGGAGTAATATCGACTATAAAGAAAATCGGAAAGCTCTCATTCTGATCTACTCTAAGTGATGAGGTTGGTCACTGAAGAGGAGCTATCTGGTAGGGCTCTACTCTAGAAGATCCAGATGGAGCTGCCGGGACTTCACCAGACACTCAGTCAGCCAGAGAGTTGACCAAAGCGGGGACGAAATGCGGACGTCGCAAGAAAAAAACGGGCGTCTCCAAAAACACACGTGGGCGTCGGAAAAACGTGGTCGTGGGAAAAATATGTGCGCCAAAAAAAAGACGTGCGCCGTAAAATTAAAACCCCTAAAGAAAACACGGGAATTAGCACGGAGCAACAAAATAAGGTTTCAGTAAATAGAGCTAAACATACCTGCAAGGTTGGAAAACGGGGCGAGGTGACTATGTGGTCGGCGTGGACTGTTCTATCCCTCCATGAGGTTAAGGCACCGCAACGAAAATCGGCAATGATCCTCCACACGAGGATCCGAAAAACTTCAAAAAGCGGCTACCTATTCAGCAAATGTCCTGATCTCGATCCTTCGAAGAGTATTTTGGATGAAATCCACTAGAAAATGATCACTAGGACACGTGAAGTCCTTGGCCAGCACAACGGGACCCTGATTCACGCACCAAAAACCAGAGCCAAAAGCCCAAACTGGTTCCCCGTTCTTATTTATATAAAACGGTTGACCTTCAAAAGAACCCTTTACCAGGATGCCAAAATTACCATACATGAATATGGAGCTCTATAAACTCGATGACGTCATGTGGTAAAGACAAAACTAAACAACTGAGAATGGTCCAGAAAATAATGCAGAACAACCTGATGGATTGCATAACCAACATTGACGAGTCGGCCCAACTTCACAGAACGGCAAATCAATTCTCAAGGAAACAAAAGTACTTAATAATGATCTTTTATTATTTAATCACCATGAGCATGCCAGGTGACGTCAAGAATTTTTTTCCCGTTTATTTACAACGTTACACGTTACAGAAAAAGCTAGAGTTAACGGTGTTGTCATGAAACCACAAACACGCCAATGCCTCGACCAATTTTGTAGTTGGTATTTTTGGAGAAAATTATAGAAAGCGCTCCACCAATTCCACCATGACCAGTACCACAAAAAATAGTTAAACAACGATTATCACAAGGCCGGGTCGCAGCGAAAGAACATGTAAGGCATGATGCATAATATGTTGACAACTCTGAAAAAACACCGTTGTTGCCTACAGATCCTTCTACACCACAAAAATCTGCTCCTCGTAATTCTTGCAGCAATTCGAATAAAAACGCGTTTCCTTGCTCATACACCATCACGAACTTTGAAATAACACCTGAAAAAGTAGTGCAATATATAAGGAACGATGCAAAAAATGCTGGCAATTCCCCAAGAATAGCGTTATTGCCTCCAGAGCTTTTTACAACACAAAAATCTCCTTCTCAACAACTAGTTCCACCTCCTCACGCAAAAAAGAAAATTAATGCTGGTGGTAACAGGAGAAGAAAAAAACGGTTGTGCTAATTTCAATACTTTATAAAGAAGAACTTGAAACATCTGTAAGGAACAAGCCTATCCATAAGCCAAAACTGAACTTGGAAAGTAATAAAAAGTAGTGAACAAGGAAAAAAATGGATAACAAATGTGTTACTAAGCCAAGAAAAGAAAGGAAGGAACGAAAGAAAATAGAGAGTAGCTCAGTAGATGAGGAGGGCAATGACGGCGACGAGTCTTGTATAATTTGCACAGAAATGTTTTCCAAATCTAAAAAAGACGACGGTTGGGTAATGTGTCAAGAGTGCCGCCTTCGGGCTCACGAAGCTTGTGGCGGTGCGGAGGATGACGATAAGCCGTTCTCCTGCAATTTTTGTCGACGTTAATGTGTCAAGACTTGTTTTATATTAGGTATAGATATTATTAGTCTAATAATATGTTTTCTTTTTAAAGTTCATAAATACCTTAAATATATTTTAATGTATTTTTTATTAAAATTCATTCACCATCCCATTTTACCCGACAGGTGGGTAAAACAGGACATGTGACCTTTTTTTTACTATTATTTGTTCTGTGTTATGTCAAGCTATAAACACAGAAGGGGCTCAACGGAGAGGCTACAGGTAAAAAATGGTAGGCATAAATAGCCTAGTTACCGAGTTTCAGGTCAAATAAAGTTAGCTATCCCGTTTTGTCCAAGTCTCCCCTAGCTTGTAAGGCCTTAATGTAAGGTTTTGGCCGTATCAATTGCTACTATCATTGCTCATTTCAATTAGATATTTATCTAGCAGGCTGAGGAATTGAGAGATTTGTTCTATCTAAATAAACTACCTAACTATATAATTTATATGCCATTTTCATAGTCTACTAGAATAAGATTTATTTGAATTTGAAATGGGCGTTACTACAACTTCTACTACTACTGTGATAGTACACGAAAGTATTATAATGCGTCATAATGTATAATTTTTTTTTGTTCTTGGCGGCTGGTGTTTTGTTTGTCCTTTACTCATGTGGTCGTCTGTTTCTGGATTCATTGTTTTGTTTTTGCGTTATGTCCGGTAGAAGACATACATACAGCTTAGATGACATACTTCTCAAACTAAATTAAGCCCTGGAGAAGATCTAAATAAACATCGAAACGTTGGCGTATTTGCAACTGTGAAGTAGCTTCTTATTTGCCCTACACCCGCTATCTCCAGTTCTATAATGTATAAGTCTTTTGTTTGCTTCACTAGTGATAATTTCTAAAATATTTTTTTTTAAATCATTTATTTATAGTGTATAACATTATTTTGTCCACAGCTATACTATAATATAATTATTATTTGTCAGGTTGTAAACACATATTTAATAATAAAGTGTGCCATACACTTTGAGCTGGAAAAGCGCGAATATTTTTTATTTTTCACTTTTGTTTTTTTATTGTATCCCATAAGAATTGCCTGTAGCCTGCGGTATGTTGGAAATTACCGACAGAACAAATGAAGGCCACTCGCTACGCTTGTGGTCGCAAACGCCATCTTCTGGAATGCTTCTTTTTTTATTGAATAAAATGCTAACCTGCATTTTATGCTTGTTGCATAATATACTATTAATTGTTATTCAGGTGATATTATGTAGACATTATTTTCCCAATTTTAATCAAGTTGTGATTTTGGAAAACATTTTTGGAGTGGAGAAATTTTTTAGTCAGTTTTGATCACCACAATAGTTTTAATAAACTTGTCAGGTTTGAGGACAACCAACTGCTAGCAATTTGACTTCAACAACTCGCGTGATCGAAAAGATCCCGGTACAAAACAGAGTCCAAGGTACAAAATATGCGAATATTGGGAGAATTGGGCAGCGGATGTGTGTTTTGTCGAGCCCAAGATACCAGGGTCACCGAACAATCGAATGGAGTTTGCTACCGTAACTACCTTAAATCGTACTTTAACTGACTACCCGTCTCTAAGTGAAAATAGCCCTGATGAAGACTAAATAAATAGTCGAAACGTCGGCCATTTTCAAATAAAGAAGAGTTGCATTATTTGTCCTAATCCCGCTAACTTCACCAACAAGATATTAACAATTGTGAAATACAGATATCCATCATAAAGCGTTTAAAAAGATTTTAGTTGTTACAATAGAAACCCTATACCACAACATTTCCTCACGATTATATCGCTGGAAAGGAAAGAAAAAAATCCCTATAGGCCACAGACAGAAATTAAGTTGAGGAAAAATTGGACCTCCAAACATTTCCCTGTTTCCCATTTCCCTGTTTTCAGGCCACCAACCACCAATGCAGTGTGAAGCAAGAAGCACGCAAGAAGTATAAGAACCAAGTAAATTGCAAAGCCCAAGAGACCCCTGAAACGAAGGACTATAAAGACACAGCTGGAACCACACACCAGTCCTACCAATATATGTACGGGGTGTTCATTATAAAATTTCATCTAGCAGGCTACGAAATTTTGACAGAAAAGGATGACATAATCAAAATAAATGGACTTTTGTTTCTCCATCCTATTCTTTTGACATTTCACAGCCAACTAGATGAAGTTTTATAATAAACACCGCATACTTACGCAAACAGACCCCTCCCGGACCCAGAAGATATCAATAAGTGGACAATATATGCCAAATAAAATCAACCCCACTATGACAGAAAATGAAAAAATTATAGGAACTGAGCACGCAGTGATGAAATTATCCTATGGAGGCAGATGATACTAGAATGGATCAAGTCCATGAACCTAGGCCCAGAAAGCATTATCAGCTAACTGATGTCAATAACAGCGGAAATTGCCATTGCTTTAGTACCAAGTAGCAGATTTAAAAGCCTTGCACTTTATATGGGATAAGAAGACCGAACGAACCGCGCAAGTGTAGCAGGCAACTAGCCGGCATCATGTATAAATAAGGTAAGAGTACCTAAAGGGCGCAAAGGCTCTGAAAGGGTGCCACACCATCAACCCTTACCACAAAAATTTTAAGACCTAAAACAGTGCCTAATAACCAGAAAGAGGTACGATTACTATTATAATCCACACAAACTCGACAAGACCAAATTTTTCACAGAATCTGAACAAGCCTTTGTGACCCTTTTGAAAAAGTAATCAAGGAAAAATAATAGTCATCTGGCAACCAACTTCGCAAATAAGTAGGTATGGTGAGATAACAGCCGCCATTATTAAAGGGAAGGTTGCCCCTGCTGCAAAATTTGAACTAGAAAAATCAGTGCTAATATCTTGTATATTTAAATGGAAAATAAAAGTAACAATTAAGGGTTAAAGTCCCTTTTAGTTTTACTGGAAGAGCTTAATTATATTTCTTTTTGTATTATTTGTTTTATTCATGAGCAATATCTATAATACCATTTGCCGTTTATTTAAAACTGAGTCCAGAGTACAGATAATGCGGGATTGGAATCACATCCGTTTATAGGTTAACGTAGCTCGAAACTCAACCCAGAAAACTTTAATTTGATTCATATGAAATTTATAACCTTGTAATGACGTCACACCGGCATTCTCTTAGCGATCCAACTGTACACCACTATAATATTGGGTAAGTACCTAGATCCGCTTAAAGAGAATGAGAGAAAACTGCAAAACTGAATGATTCTGAAATAGACTTCTTATTTCCTGCATGCTTGAAAAATAGTTATTTATGTATTAAGAGCGAAAAGTACAACTTTTTATTAAAAAAAAAGTTCCTTTTTGCTCGTAATGCATACAACGTTTTCTCTGCAAACGATCAATTTCAATAATGTGAATCACAACTGAGCATAACTGAAGACACAATCTGAAAATTTAACTCAAACTGACAATGACGTTTTAAATATTTGGTTGAGTGGTGGTAGTTGCTATTGACAGCAAGCGAAAAAATCTTTTTCGCTTGATGTCCTGGGCAACGCGCGGAAAAGTAAACTCACATTCTGATCCTCAAAAAAGGTTAGGTTTTCGTTTGCCTACCGTAAAATGCGTCATTGTTTGACGTTTGTAGAAAAAAAATATTATGTGTTACTCGGAGTAATAGTATATTATTAAACGAGCTTTTTATGATAGCCATTATTCCCTTCGGGGGACGCTTGACTCACGAGCCGCTGGCGAGGGGCGCAAGTCTAATAAAAAGCGAGCATAATACTATACTTTGTCCACGGCCATTGCCTAATAATTACAAATTATAAAATCTATAGGTAGTGTAAACAAAATTATTGAAATGTCAAAGTGACATTCGCGTTTGACGGCAAAACCGCTGCCACCAGTGCATTTTTTACGCTGCGGCATTTGATATTGCATTATTGCATTGTTGCCTTCTCCTACTGGTTGCCAAGGCAACATGTATAACTTAAATGTCGAGCGGGAATAATGATATTATTGCCGCTGTTTCAACTCATATATCCCTCTGACGCTATATGAGCCCTATTTAACTTTTGTGCACAAGCTGAATATCAGTATATTATTAAGTGGTCGTGGACAAAATGTCTTTTTGTGCTTCGTCCAGTTGCAGGCCTCAGCTTCGCTTCGGCCTTCAATCTCTGGGCTCAGCTTGAAAAGACCCACTTTTACTCCTAGTGACATAATCTATTATTTATGAACGTTTGAATAGCAGGTGTAGGACAATAAAGCTACTTCACGGTTTAGAAATCGCCAACGTTTCGACCCCTAATTGAGGTCTTCCTCGGGGCTTTCGGTTAGTTAGGGAAGCCAGTCTCGTCTCACCATTGGTCCAGTCCTTCAATGTCCTCAGTGCTAGCTCGCCATATGTACTCCGGATGTTTTCAAAGAGTCCCCCATTGAATGGCATCATCTGTGCTTAGCGTCCTTTGATAACTAGTATGAACGTTTGAAAAACCATATAATAATACCTATCCAGTGAGGACTTGAGTGTATGAAAAACATCTCGATATTGGAATATGGAATTTTTATGTTCATGAATAAATGCTAAGAGTGTTTTTTTATAAAGACAAAGCAGTTTACTACATGTTAAATTTATTTATTTATTTATTTATATATTTATTTACTTGTTTCAAACTTTACAGACATAAATCCATGTACACAGTAGGATAAGTTCCTTCAATAGCTACTAAATAATGCAGGGTCATCCAGCTTCATATTTCTAATTTATAGTTATAAATTGAATTTGTTTAAAAATGTTATAGACAAAAATTACTCAATGATAAATAAATAATAGTGTTAAACTGGATAATCTTGGTCAATGAACAGATCTGTAATTTCAATAGTTGCTGTCCACCATGTTTCAAATCAACAATTTACAAATTGGCTGGTTAAAACCTGTTTCTTCAAAACCGACAGTGCTCAATTTCTATGTATATCATAAAAGTCCTTTTGGGAAATTGCCGATCGGGTTGATTATTTCTATAAGCTTATTTCCAACCAACCCGATTGGCTGTCCTGTTGTCAGTCATGAACCTGGTTAGATAAAAATCGGCTGTAGAGATCATTCTGATCAGGTTTACCATTTCCAAAAAGTCCTACTGTGTCTATATTAATAGGAATATTGTTGCGAACTCAGGGATCAATAATTCCAGTGTAACGATTTAACACGAAAACACTATTTATGTACTCCGCAAATACACACGACTACAATTCGACTAGTAAATAACTCACTACTTAACACTTTATAGCTTTCTATTATCGCTTCGTACTTTATCTTACTTATAGCTCGCTTAAAATAAGACTATCTAACCGCCGCTCTATGCGCCTTTTATATACAATCCTAAAATTACAGAAAAACCTAGAAACTTCTTTATAAGAATTCTTGAATAATCTCACATAAAAAAAGGTTGTAAACAACTGCCTTCTAGATTAAACCGAGCAATAAATCACTCGTGTCAGCCATGACGCAGTGCGGATAGGTCGCGAAGCTCCACCAACCACACGCGTTGCCCCGCCTCCCATGCGGCGTTGCTGCGAATCGTAACATTGCCCTCCTCCTAAGGCTGTTCGTCCCGAACAGGTAGAGTTCCATAGTATCGTGCTAATCGATCCAAATGAACGACTTTCATCTTTGACCTGGGAGTCCGCTGGATCCTATACACCACGTCATTAATTTTCTTTATAATTGTATAAGCCTAAAGGGCCTTCCCAATTTTGGCTAAGTTTGGGCGACTTCCCCATCTTTCGCCGCGGATTGTATAGCCACACCAAATCACCATCCTGGAAGCCGCGGGAGTTAGCTAGTAAGTCATATCTTGCTTTGACTCGATCACTGGATATCCGCAGTTTATTCCTGACTTGTTCATGAACATTGCCCAGCCTCTCCTTGAGCTCCTCCACAAAGTTCTCAGAGTTGAGCGAGTCTTTTTCTGGTGTTCCATACATCAAATCTGCAGAAAGCCTCATTTCCCTTCCGAACATCACTTTCGCCGGAGTATAACCAGTGGCTTCATGCGTAGAGCCTCGGTATGCCATCAACATGAGAGGTAGATATTGGTCCCAATCACGCTGATGATCTGCCACCATTTTAGACAGGTAATGTTCCATGGTCCGATTAAATCTCTCTACCATCCCATCCGACTGTGGATGCAAAGGAGTTGTCCTGGTCTTGCGAATTCCGAGAAGTTCCATGACCTTCTGGAAAACAGCCGATTCAAAATTTCAGCCCTGATCAGAATGAAGTTCGAGAGGGACTCCAAACCTGCAGAACATTTCATTTATTAGCACCGTTGCCACAGTCGTTGCTTCTTGATTAGGCAGGGCGTATGCTTCAGGCCATTTAGTGAAGTAATCCGTGGCGACCAAGATGTATTTATTTCCCGACTCAGTCTAAGGAAACGGTCCCGCGACATCAATTGCTACCCTCTCGAATGGAGCACCTACAGTGTACTGCACCATTCGGCCGCGTGATCTTGTTCGAGGTCCTTTTGTGGCACAACAAACTTCGCACTTGCGGCACCAAGACTCGACGTCTTCATGATAATTCACCCAGTAGAACCGCTCTTTAATTTTGGCCAAGGTTTTATTGACCCCAAAATGACCTCCACTGGTTCCGTCGTGCATTTCCTTTAGTACATCTGATTTTCTGCTATCAGGAACAACCAACTGACTGACTACGGACTTGCCATCCGGACTCTCCCACGCTCTCTTCAGTAGTCCATTTTCTATTTTAAGAGAGTGCCACTGGGCCCATAGCGCCTTCAGGTTTGGACTTTTACCAGCAACTTCTTGCCACTCTGGTCTCTTGTCGTCAGTCTTTGCCAAGAGTATGGGTCCAATATCTGGATCATTCATTTGTTCGTCTCGAAGCGCTTGTGCGGTCCAGCCATCGTTTATTTCTCGACGTTCTTCTTACAGAAGGAAATCCCTCAAGCTGCTCAGTTATGTGACAATGCCGACAATCTTCTTTACACGGCCGTCTAGACAATGCATCGGCATTTCCGTGAGACCTCCCTGGTCGATGTTCAATTTGGAAATCTTACTGCTGCAGGCGCTCTATCCATCTGGCTATTTGGCCTTCAGAGTTTTTCATCTGTAATAACCATTTCAAGGCTCCATGGTCAGTTCTAATCAGGAACCTTTTTCCATATAAGTAGCGATGGTAATGTTCGACTGCTTTAACCATGGCCAACAGCTCCTTTCTAGTGACGCAATAGTTTCTTTCTGGCTTACTTAAAGTCTTACTGTAGTACTCAATGACCTTCTCTTGCCCGTTTTGTCTTTGAGAGAGTACTGCACCTAGACCACAGTTACTTGCATCCGTGTCCAGAATAAACAGTCCGTCCTTTATAGGGTAAGCCAAGATTGGACTAGAACAGAGGGCAGCTTTAAGCCTTGCAAACGCCTGACTGCAATCATGGTTCCACAAGAACCGTGTTTTTTTTTTCTGTTAGTTTGTGCAGCGGTTTTGCGATGTCGGCGAATCCCTCTACAAACCTCCTGTAGTAAGTGCATAGTCCCAAAAAGCTCCTTATTTCGTGTTTGTCTCGGGGAACTGGCCAATCTTTAATGGCAGATATTTTACTTTGGCTAGTTTTAATGCCTTGTTCTGCGATAGTATGCCCCAAGTACTCGACTTGCTTTTGGAACAGGCTGCATTTCTTGTAGTTAAACTTCAGGTGAGCATTCCGTAACTTGTTGAAGATTTCTCTTAAATTCTTCAAATGCTCGTCGAAATCACGTCCCATGACAATTATGTCATCTAAGTATACCAGGCAAGTTTTCCAAGTCAGCCCCCTCAAGACAAGTTCCATCAGTCGCTCGAAAGTTGATGGAGCATTGCACAATCCAAAAGGCATAACAGCGAATTGGTATAGTCCAGAACCAGTAGAAAATGCAGTCTTTTCTTTGTCTTCGGGAGCAATCTTTACTTGTCAGTACCCGCTCTTTTAAATCTAGAGTGGAAAACCACTTTGATCCCGATAAAGTTGCTAAAGTGTCGTCTGTACGTGGCAATGGGTAGCTGTCTTTCTTGGTCACATCATTAAGTTTCCTGTAGTCAACACAGAACCGCGTTGAACCATCTTTCTTCTTAACAAGAACCACAGGCGACTACCATGGACTAGATGATTCTTCTATGACGCCTTCCTTTAACATTTCATTCAGCAAACTGTTAACTTCCTGTTGTTTAGCCAGAGGAACCCTTCGTGGATGTTGTCGTATTGGCTGGGCATCTCCTGTGTTGATCTTATGGACAACTTAATCGGTTTGACTGTCGTTGCTCTTGAAGTTAAACATATCAGATTCATCCATAACAAATTTTGTAGCAGACTGAAGTTGTTCCTTTGACAGGTGACTCCACTGTCGCTTAAAAGCATCAATAACTTCTGGGGAAGCTTGGTTAGAAGATTTAATTTTGGATGTCTCTGCTTCGACACAATTGCATACCCATTGTAAAGGCTCATAATTGGCAAGAACTGTTCCTTCTTTGAGCTTGATGGTCCTTTCTCCAATATTAGCAACTCGTACTGGCATAGTCTTCTTCGTGTCGGTCAAAGTTCGGGCTACCATGATTTCAGTCGTACTCCAGGTTAGGTTCTATAAGTCCTATGGACCACCCAGGATCATTTTCAGAAGTCACTGTGATAATTTGTTCTGAATTTGGAGGAATTTTCACATCTTCTACCACCAGTAGACGGACACTAGTTTCCATATTTCCATTGGTTAATGCAAACTCCTCATCTCCAAATGTGAGAATATTCCGTTTGTGATCATAGGAGAATCCATGTTTCCTGATGAGATCCATTCCCAAAATAAACTCGTCTTTGATCCTGGCAACCAACACTTTATGCCGAACTTCGAGTCTTTCTCCAATAATGATGGTGACATCGGCTTCTCCGTCTATAGGTCAAGACTCTCCAGTGACTGATTTTAACATAATAGGGTTGGGCAATGGTTGTATGGTATATCCGACAAGTTTATCTGGCCTTACAATGGTCACATCTGCTCCTGTATCGATGGTAATCTGGATCTTCTGTTCTTTAATGCGTCCGGCCACTGTGAGACTTTTGCCACCCAAATTATTGACTTTAAAGATCCTGGGGGTCTTAGCGGCCCCGATCAATTGCCCCCTTGCATTGACCGGAATTAGTTTTCCTGGGACCTAGGGCGGTCTTGGTCGCCGCTTGGTCTTCTAAATGACGGCGACGGACTTCTTGCCCTATTACGGCAGTTACTCTTGATGTGACCTAGTCTGCCGCAGTTAAAACATTTTATGCCCCGATTGTCTGTTTTCGATCAAGGAGTTCTTTCTAACAGGGCTTGAATATTGACTGCCATATCCTTTAACGCTTTATGTAAACTAGCCATGGATTCAGCCATAGACGTATTCGCCTCTTCATTGCAAGTTGCCATTCTTACACGTGGAGATGCACTAGATGACACTCGCGACGCCTCGAATTCCAGGGCCCGAACTAGTGCCTCGCTGATATCCTTGGGCCTTACTAGACGTAAGTGGTATCTCATGTCACTATCGCGAACTCTCTCAATGAACCTTTCGGCGGCAAATTGCATTTGAAAAGATTCAGGGGCCGATGGATATGCCAGGTGAATGAGTCTGTCTATGTCCGCCTCAAATTCTTGTAAGGATTCACCTGACTTTTGCTGTTTCATCCTCAGCTGGGCCTGGAACACGGTTTCTTTGTGCTCATTTCCAAATCGTAGTTGCAGAGTGTGTACTAAAGCCGCATAATTAATTTCATCCGCTGCCGACAGAGATTGGAGTAACTCAGCCGCTTTTCCACGAAGTGCTACCACTAATGATGTAGCTTTCTGGGGCTCGGACCAACCATTAGCTTTTGCAGCTGCCTCAAACTGAGTTTTATAAATTTCCCTTGCAGTAGTACCGTCATAATCGGGAGGCTTAATTTTAGCGTTGGCTGTGCTAAAACTCTCTGTAGACACGTTGTCGTCCTCAAGTTGTTCCCGGAATTTCTTTTCTAGCTCGAGAACCCTCTGGTTGACAGCTTCGAGTCCCTTGTTGACGCCGTTAATGGATTCGTTAACGGATTCGTTAACGGATTGCATTATTCTTTCTTCCAATTGTTGCTCCCTAGCTGCGAGATGGTGCACTAATTCTTCTTTGAACCGTTTCTGTTCTTCCTTCTGTTCTAAATAACGTCTTTCCTGCTCTTCCTTCTGTTCCTTATAACGTTTTTCATGCTCTTCTTTTTGTTCTACATAACGTCTTTCTTGCTCTTCATTTTGTTGTTGCATAAGGGACAGCTGGGCGGCAAGTTGATCCTCCATCGCTTGATGCTGGCTTCTGGTCACTGGCATAAACACGTAATGTCCGGTAATGAAGCACTCACTTACAGTTCAGCAATATTACTTCTCAAATTCCCACTGGAATCGCACTTCTGACACCAATTGTTGCGAACTCAGGGTTCAATAATTCCAGTGTAACGATTTAACACGAAAACACTATTTATTTACTCCACAAATACACACGACTACAATTCGACTAGTAAATAACTCACTACTTAACACTTTATAGCTTTCTATTATCGCTTCGTACTTTATCTTACTTATAGCTCGCTTAAAATAAGACTATCTAACCGCCGCCCTATGCGCCTTTTATATACAATCCTAAAATTACAGAAAAACCTAGAAACTTCTTTATAAGAATTCTTGAATAATCTCACATAAAAAAAAAGGTTGTAAACAACTGCCTTCTAGATTAAACCGAGCAATAAATCACTCGTGTCAGCCATGACGCAGCGCGGATAGGTCGCGAAGCTCCACCAACCACACGCGTTGCCCCGCCTCCCATGCGGCGTTGCTGCGAATCGTAACAATATGAATGATAAAATTTGAGTCACACGGTTTGTCACAATAGAACTTTTCGGAAATATTGATCCTGGATCAGACTTATCCTTACAGGTGATTTTTAGTAAACCAGATTGATGACAGTTTGAATCTTATTTCCACTCAATATCATTTGTAGAAACTCAGCTGATAGTCATGAACCTAATCGGAATGAAAGGTTTTGAAAAGGGCTTGTGTCTCCTAGTGTTATATAGAAAATTGACATATGGTTTCAATCGTAGGGATATGTTTGTGTGTTCAATAAGACTAGTAATGAAGCTAATCATTTTGCTAATTTATTGTGACTTTTTTATTGAGTTTTGGGAAGTTATATGTTTCTATTTACTTATCTACTGTTTAACAATAAATTGATCTTAGTTATTAAACATATTTTTTAAATGTGTAAAAATAGAAGTAAGATGAATAACTATTTGATGTATCTAATTGACAACTGAAATAAAAAAAAAATTAATGAAAGTAATGAAAAATTGTATGTAAAATACTTTCAGTCCTAGCAAAATCTAGTAGTTTATGCAGGTATCCAGTTGGTAAGAGCCTACATTAAGAAGACGTAAAAAATAAGTAAGATTACTACACTGAAAATGAAAAGAACAGAAAGTTTCTCATCGTGCCTCCTGCACTTGTTTCATTCTTGGTTAGTTTTTTTTTTAGCATTCGCCAATCATTAAGGTATCCAGTTGGTAATAACTCACAATAGAAACACAAAAAGAACAACAAGATTACTGCACTGAAAATGTGAAAATAAAAAGAACAGAAAGTTTCCTACCGGGCCTCCTGCCCCTTCATTCTTGAGACCATTCTTGTGCTTCAAACATCAGTGAATCAACCAAGTACCAAGTGGGTATTTGTCAGAGCTAAGTATGATAAGGATCAAATGCAAATGAAATGTGTAACAAAAAAAAAAAAAGAAAACCTAAAAAATAATTATTATAAAACTACGTACCTATATGCCGTCTCAAATTATTATGGACTGGACTGGGGTATGGAAAACAGATGTTTTGGCCCTGTATAAATTTTTGACAATGACATTGAGTGAATTTGGCAACTAAATGAGGTTACAAATTTGACAAATGTCTAGTTCATTCATGAAATGTTGCCAGATTAATGTTATGAAAAGAGGTATTAAATTATACAAAATAAAATAAAAGGCTTGCTATAAGCATAGATGTTAAGAGTCTAATCATAAAACTAGGTAGTTGGGTACCTGGAAGCAATAATAAATAGCTGGTGTAAATACTTTTTTTCACATTCATTAGGAATAGAAAGGTAGTAATATGTCTACCTTATTACTTCTATCTTCTTAAGAAAGCATATTCTGCATATTTTTTTAATCGTCTATTAAGTTAGCACCAAAATATGATGATGTTCGGATGTTCGAGCTTATATCAGTAGTCCTTTATTTACCAAAATTAAAAAAGTGTCATGAATTAATTAATAATTATAATATCCTGGGGATTTTTTACCTCCCCTACCCATGTCATGATTTTGCTTCTTTCTACTACACATACTGCCTACTTATGGCAGGCTCAGTATTTTGAATGATTGATACTTAATTTTTGATTAATTTGGCAACGTTATACAAATAATTTAGACATTTGGCAAATTTGTAACCGCATTTACTTGCAAAATTTACTCAATGTCATTGCCAAAAATTTATACAGGGGCAAAACATCTGTTTTCCATGGCACACCCAAATAGAAAACAATTGAATATAGAAGTAGTCAAGGCCTCAAAAATGTAGCTTGGAACCCGAAGATCAGCCCGGTTGCTAACTAATCCGCATGCGTCCTCTAAACAGTTAAGCTTCATTTTTGCCGACGTCGAGCCAATCGACGTTGGCTAAAGGAATTTCTCAGCCAAACAACATCATCATAATTTTCGTGACGTAAAATGCAAAAGCGCTTGGTGTTAGTATAAAACCTTTTTCCTGATCATCGTACAATTTATAAAATTGTAAATCGTAAGCATCCAAAAAATACAATTTTGGTTGTAAATTTTGGCTTTTTAGCAGCTTTAGTTTGTGTTGGTGTTGATTTAATTTCAAATTTAAATTATTTCAATAGCCTTTCAGTTTATTGCTGTACTATTTTGCTTTTTTCTGCTGTTCTGTTAAGTTCTGTGCTATTAAATGATTACTTTAAACTTGAAACTGAAGATTCCGGAACATTTCAACATTGTTCTATTTGCAATTATTAACAAGCCCAAATATCCATAAAAAAAACGTGGATGCCAAGAAGAACAAAATTATAAACGTGCAATGCATAGTGTGAGATGCTGAAAAACCTCCAGTGGATGGAGTTTTCTTGGGGTGAGTAGATGTAGTATGTATTTACTTTTTTTTTATACTTGTAGATTTGTATGTAGATAACTAAGGGATAACATTTTTATTGGCAAGGTTGCATAACTAAAGGCTTTGGAAGAAATCTTCACAATTAAATAGATGCCATACTATAACAACATCAGTACCTAGCATTTTTGCACTTTATTAAAAAGTCTATTTTTCTAAAATAAATATGAGAGAAAAAGGAATTTTCTCTCATATGTATCTAGTTGAATGAGTATCGGAAAAGTAGTTAGTTAGGTATTTAGGTAGCTACTTATATGATATGAAGTACTACCTATTTTTATTTTTACTTAAATGTTGTTGGTGTAGGTAATATACTACCAACTACCATAAACTTTGAACTCATATTTTGATCATGATAAGACCAATAATGGATTCCAACCCAGGAAATGATGAGGAGGATTATAATTTAAGAAGTGTTGAAGCTTGTCATAAGAGTTATTTAATAGAATTGGAGGTAGCTAATAATTTTGTTTTAAATCTTTTCAGATTCTATAGGATCCAGTGGTTAAAATTTCTGGCATAGATTTTAGTGTTGGTTGTGGGGTTATGCATCTAGGAGAAATTGACTTCACCATCCGGAGCCACTTTATAGGCGAATGGCACTTTATGGCAGAAGAACTGGGAAAGAAAAAGTTGAGAAAATATGCTGCTCCCACTATTTTAAGTCCAGGTAATTAGAAATTATTCTTTATGCAAAACTAATTTTTGTTTTTCTTCTAAATTTAGAACTACCTGTTAAATATAACTGTTGGGTACTGATAGTTTTCCGAGCCTTACATGATGAGAGATTTAGATAGAGATCAGAAATAGTGACACAATATGTAGAGAAAAAAAAACATTGATTTATTTTTTTTAGCTACCAATGGTGGGTTTGTCATGAGAATAAAGAATAACGTTTAAGAATGAAAGAATCTCGGAAAGAATAAGATAATGGTTGGTTACACATTAATCAAAACATGTGATTATTAAACAAATATTGCTTAATGCTTACCTAAGGATTAAGCTATCTTTCAATTTAAATGGTTTTATGTTTAATTAATAATGTAGGTAGGTTATTCCTAAGCTCATTCCTAAGTAAAACCATATTCTTATGCTTAAGGCCATATTGTTATTCTGATGTATAAACAGCACAAAGTAATTTGTTCTGTAGACCCTATAGAGCATGTCATGCTTACAATATTTTTCTTCTATGTCTCAATTAAAGGTTCAATAACACTGATGATATTATATACCTAGAACATTTAGGTACATCCACAACCTACAGGATGATAGGATACTAGAAAATATTGACAAACAACACCATGGAGTTTGGGCAACATCAAGTGTCCTTCAGAGGATTTATGCAATTTGGCACTTCAACTTTGAATTTTATCTTTTCAAAACTCAAAGGATTTTATAAATGTTAGATTTTCGACCAACTTTGGAAAAACAATGTGAAGCAAAAGATACATTGCAGCATGGGCTTTCTTGTCCAAACTGTGTAACTTTTTTCCACAAGTTTTGATGACATTCTGAGTGGTATCCTTATCATAAGACTTTGGAAACTATCAGTCCCTATTGCCAGACTCTGACCCTGTATATAATTTCCTATAACCTGGTATGAACTTTTGTAACATTAAAGGAAGAAATACAGGGTGATCGTTTGGAGTTTAACCATGGGGATCTTGGTTATTTGAAGAGATACAACGAAGGTTAAATTAGGGCAAAGTTGCGCAATTAGAAGTCTATAAAAGTTGTTTTCAAATTTTGAAAACTTCGGCTGGTTTTGGAAATATTCACAAAACGTTTTTATTTTTTCTAGCCTTAATTTAATGAGTTAATTAAAAACAATTTAACACTTCTTCATAGCCACTTTTTGCTTTCTTCAACGCGGTATTTTCAAATTTAAAATCCGACGTTTCATTTTCATGCCAACAACATTGCTTCAATTTTTTTTAGATACAGTCCTGTATTTTTTATATCAGATTCTGAATCTCCCTGTAACTCTGCAAAAATTAATACGCAACAATTAATAATTAATTTTTAAATTTAATTAGAAAGAGCAAGTGCCTTAATAAGGCATTGCTCTTTCTAATTAAAATATGGTACTTATACAGACAATGCAGTCAGATGAGGGAGTACAGTTATTTATGTTCTATTTAAAATTGTATAATATATATCAGTCAGTTTTTTGCTCCAGCATGGATAAGTCTTAATAGTTATTTTCATAGTAAAGTTTCATTTTCACAGTTAATAGTCACTAAGTCTTAATAGTTGTTTTCATTAACCGACCGCCCTTATCGCTTTGGCGGAATGTATGACCGTTAATATATTTATTTTCTGTCAATCTCTAGGTCCAAAATTCAAGTTTGATGAGTGTACAACCATTGACATGGAGGAACCGCAGAAGGCAAAATATGTTCGTCGCAAGAGCGTCACATTATTTTCAAAGGCAAAACAATTAAGAGGGTCCAAGACCCGAATAAAATCTTTGAGATCTCTTCTAATAGTTCTCATGAAAAAGGAACTTCTATCTAATGAATCCATAGATCATCTACTGGAAAGATTGTTTTATTATATAATATGACAATAATAATTTATAATAATTATCATGTTAGCTCTACTTCAAAGCACAGATTGTTAAAACATAGATAATTTAAAAAAAAATCTCAAAATCAGTTATTGAATACAGGATGTTAAAACATTATTTTGCTCTTTAGTTTTTAATTTATTTTTATTTAGGTATGGTTTTTATAATTCTTATATACTTATCAAGACTTGTAATAACTGACACAAAAAAAAATAAATAATAACAAATTAACCTTACATATTTTTTGAGCCTCGTATGTTTTGAAATAGTTTCAACTAATAATAAATGTAATCGCCTTATTTGACTTTAATAGCTTTACAAAGAAATAAAACTTATCGAAGGATCCTTTGGAATTATTGAAAATTGCTTTCTGAAATACACTGTAAATAACACTACAATAACCTATACGTTGAATACATAACTTATACGTTTTTTTAAGTAAAATAAGTAAAAAATCAATGTCGTTTATTTTGATTTTGGTGCACAAATAAACATGGCATATATAAAATATGTGTTTTTAATTTACCTAACATTTCAAACCTTAATATCACATATCTTCAACATATGTTTCCTAAACCTCTGAATGAAGAAATCCACATTTTTTGTTTTTCAGATTACGGTAAAATAGTTGTATTGTTTCATTGACCATTACTCAATTGAAGATATCTTTTTATAGGCTAGTGGTACCCAAGAGTTTTATAGACGTCATAGCAGTACAATTCTTCAGCATGCAGAAGTGGCGCGACCTTTTTTACGCGCTTGTCTTCATTCATCTTCAAATTTAAACTGTGGGTTTCAATTTTCAATGCAGGATGGAAACTCCATATCCGAACTACTTCCGTTTTCCTTCCCAGGAAATTGGAAGCCAGTATGACAGACTTTCTTTGTCCTTCACTTAGACCAATGTTTATCAACCCTGTAACAAAGAAAAACACCGATACATTTTTCTAATGTTGAATATGTAATAATTGAATTGGCGAATAACATTCTCAATTTAATATAAAAATTAATTGTTTTGAGCACATTTGATCAAAAGACTGCTTAATCATAATTAATGTAATAATGTGATCACTGAATGCCTACTAATTGATTAAGTCATATGCTCCCCTATTAATTTTTCGATCCTCTGCTTACTTTCCAGCAGGAGTAATTAGTAGAAGGCATATATGATAGAGAGGAATTACTAACTTCTTCAACTGCACGTTATCTTTGTACTTAAACATTTTACTTTTTTTCATGATTTTTCATCATACTGAAAATAAAGTATAAAATATATGAAATACAAAACCGTAATTTTTTATTAATGAAGCGTATTGCAAATCCATAATTGACCAATAAGTATTTGATCACAATTTTCAGGATTACTATTACACAGAAAAAAATGAGTTTTTGAGCAGAATATGTGCATATAGTAAGACAATCGCAAAAAAAGGATCATTCAAGTGGAAAAAGGACTTTTGGTAAACTGGCAACACATTTCATAGCTTGTTGGCTAGACTTGACGAAGAAACAAAAAAATAGGAACTACAATCAGGAATCAACTGAGCGAAAATTATTGAGTGTGTTAAGTGTTAACAATGTGAGCAATCTATAAACTAAACTAAGAATCAATTGAAACGATACACCCCAAATTTTGAATGAAATTTAAAACTGTCTCTCTCTAAAGCCACTCAACCGATTTTCGTTGTAAATGCCATTTTGGTAAGATCCAGCTTGCCCTGTGCATAGTCTTTATATTCCATATAAAATTTTTGTCAATATTTGTATTATGTGGCAAATTGGAGCTCCAGTGTTAAATGATACCTCGTTTATAGAAAAAACTAAATATCTATGGAACCAGGCAAAATATCCAAAAAACACCAAATATGTCCCAAGGTATGACGCGTCTCCACATACTCCCGTAGCAAAACATGTTTTAGAGGTCATATGCTCAAAAAGGTTTTACAAAACTGCATCAAGTTTTGTTGAACAATGTATTATGTAACCTGCAAAACATATAAGCGAGTACATAACCACTTAAAGCAGTTTATACACGGATCTTACCAAAATGGCATCTCCAATGAAAATCGGTTGAGTGGCTTTAGAGGTAGACAGTTTTAAAGTTCATTCAAAATTTGAGGTGTATCATTTCAATTGATTCTTAGTTTAGATTAAAAGGAGGGTTCAATCAAGTATGGAATTTGATGCTAACTTACATGCTTGAAACCTTATAGTGGCACCCTGGAATTTCTTTGAAACACACAAATCTTTACCTTTATTATCTATTTATAAGTCGCCTTTCCATGGTTGAATCCTAGGTTGGTACTACATAAGGAAGAAAACTCTGCCACATCTCATTTCCACAAAAAAAACCTCTTCTCAAGACTATTCTGAAACCCTAAAACAAGGTAAGAGGTAAGTAAAAAAAGAGATAAAAAACAGGGTTTACACCATATGTAATTATTTACCCTCATATCTCACTAAAAAAAAATTAGTTTGGTACCTTAACAGTATATAACAGGCTTCTGAAGTTTAGTCATTGCAAAAGAAAAATAATAATTTAACTTAAATGCATTTAACATAAGATGCATCCTTATATTGTCAGTTTTTTGGTACAAAAGTATGCCTACTAATATGCTTCTTAGTAAATAGTGCACCCGTAAACCTTCATAAATACATTTCTAGTAAGGTAGCTGACATAGACATAAGTATGCAGAAAAGCTAATGCAGCATAAATTGCCAAACCAGCTACTTGCTTTTGAGTCAAACATGAGAGGATAGCTTATTGTGCACACATTGAAAATGGCATAGGCATAATCTATTTCTGGTCCTAGTAGTTTTAATGTAAGTATCAAAATCTTTATACAAACCTTAACTGCACTGTGGATGTTCCCATAGCATAATTGTCTAGCAAGACGAGAGTCACTTTGCTTCTATATGAATAGGATACAAATAGATTATTAACTGGGATAGTGGATCACTGGCCTAATAGAGCATCTGCTGGAACTTGATTAAAATATATCCTTTTTCTCTTTTAAACAAAGTTTCTATATACTCTCCAGTGTGTAGGACTTACTAAACCCTTCCTAAAAAACGAGAATGTTTAACTTCAGCCTACCACAACCAGTGTTTATCATTTCAAATTAGGGGTAAGGATAGCCGATAGCCCTACTTAATCATACTAGCAAATGCAAATGGCATAAGTGATGAACAAAATGAAAGGAGAGTGCCATACTTATGAGCTGTTGAATAAAAGAAAAGTAGTAAAGCATACATGAGCCCTAACCTTACTGTGGACTCATGTATGCTTTACAGTCTTTACAACAAGGCCAGGGTTGTCAACAGCTGTGAACACAATGTTCCTTTGTAGGGGCTATTTCAAAAACTACCTCAAACTCATGCTGCCCCTACCTTTCATTCTTTCACACCAACACCATACCAAATTATTACACATTCCTAGATACTGGATACTTACATCTTTATAGGTACTACACAAGCACAAGACTGCACTGAAAAGTGTGTGTAGATCATTTGATAATAAGAAAAATTGATATTATTGAGAAATGAGTGGAGCAGAAACAGGAAAACTGGGTGCCGGCTGGTGTACCTGCATGACGCTTTCTCGAAATACGAGAATCCAATAAATCCGTCACTTAACACGTTGCGTTAACGAATCTCGCGCAATTCTTGCTAAACAAAGATTCCTTTTACTAATTGAAAACAGCAATTCTATTACACCAACTTTGCTGAAATTAAAAATTACTGTAAATTATTTGCAAAACGTAATTTTTGATTGTCAAAATGGCCGGAACCGTAAACAAAAGAACCCAGTAACCCACAATCCTTTTAATAAATTTTGCGCATGCGCAGTTAAGACCAACCGGGCTGATGTCGGGATTCCAACGCCTACTCGAACGTTCACATTTCGAACATTGGAACCAAAGGCGACTCTTCGTATAAATCTCAACAGTATTCGGGCACACCCCAGTCCATAATAATTTGAGACGGCATATACATGCACGTATAATAATAACATTACAAAATAAAACACATGTATTGAAGCTTAAACACTATCGTACTAACTTAATAAAGACAATAATTATTGGTAGAAGTAGCTCGAAAAATACTCCAAATTTATAAAAGATTTTCAAAATGTTGGCCACCTTGTTCAATACACTTTAAACTCTTGTTTCTAATGCTTGTGAAAACATTTTGTAACCTGACTGGGTTATTGTTAATTTCGATAAATTTCTGTTATGTTTGTTAACGAAGATCATCCAAATTCTCAACAGGAGTTTTAAATATATTGTTTTTATGTAAGGCCACAAAAAGAAATCACAGGGTGTTAAATCACAAGACCTTGCAGGCCGCACTACTTCAGTTTTTCGACACATAAGCCTGCCAACAAAAAATGTCTGCAAATAATTAATTGTTGGTTGTGTACCATGGGCAGGTGCTCCATCTTGTTGTAAAACTTTGTAAGTTCATCATCATGCAATTGCTCGATCAATGGTTCCAAAATTTCCGTTCGGTACTTTTCTGCTGTTAATGTGCCTACAAAAATAAATAAAAACAATGGTGTCCTTGAAATATCCTATTGATTTGCCTCCTTCAAAGAATATTGGACCAATCAGTTGGCGAGCTGTGATTCCTGCCCAAACTCCATTTTTTTTAAGGTGTAGTCTTTTCTCAATTATTTGATGGGGCTTTTCACTACTCCAAATTCTCATGTTTTGCGAGTTCACATATCCACTTAACTCAAATTATGCCTCATCACTAAATATGGACTTTTGGGTAATGTTCTGGTTATTGTCCATATCAATATGTCAATTGCAAAATTGCATTCTTTGGGGAAAGTCAGCTTCGTGCAATCCTTGCACTGCTGTGAAGCGATATGGGTACACTTGCAGATGTAAAAGTGCGTGGGTGGCACCTACAGAAAGACCTATTTGATGGTGTAACTGTCGTATAGAAGTACCAGTAGCATTTTGCTTTATTTCTTGTGCCTGTGCAACCACTTCATCGATATGTTTCATAAACAACCAGTTTCTGTAAACAATTCTTGAACATGCTCCAAAGTTTTCTTGAACTGCATATAGACCACAGCAAAGTTTGGAAATTCGGCCTGAAAATCCTCCATGCCGTTTCGAATGAAACAAATCCATTCGCCATCCACTTTGATCCCAGTTCGATAGTAGCTCTTCAGCATAAATACTTTATGCTCTAAGGCCATGTTGTCCAAACACAAAACAGATTTTAGAGCAATAAAAATTACTATTTTTAGCAAACATTTTTTTGATAAAACTAGAAAACTATAACAAAAATATGGGAAATGGGGAAGTCTACCAACCAGGATAAAGACAAGACAAGAAGGCCGCTAATAACGTTGAAGCACTGAAGGCTGATTGGACAGTGGCAAAGAAAAATCTGTTTTGATGGCGAGTCAAGTTACGATGTACTTTTATAACTCTCTTTATTTCTGTCAAAAAATTATAGCTGGCTATGTGAAGTTTTCTAATGACGAACACCCCGTACTTTAAATTCTGAATGTAAACCTTAGGTAAAGTTGAGATGTATAAGCGGCTCTAAATGCGCGTTCACGTTAGTGTTTGAGAGAACTGAGTAGGATTTGGTGTTGTAAAATTTGCATTACTGCTAGAAATTTGAGACTGGGAAGAAGGCAAAAACCGAGTTTTAACTGTGGTAAATGAGCAAAGATCGTATCTCAGAGATTTTACTGGAGTCAGTGCGATGATCTCCAGACCAGAAAACATTAAGAAGATAATACGCAACGATGAGAAAAGATGAAAGAAAAAGTCGGGGTAGTTATTGTTCTGTAAAAGCAGGGAAGGACTATAAAAGTTCTCGACAAATGCTAAGTATTCGTTCCGAAAGTGCCGAGAATAGTTAGTAATCAAAGATAATTTTTTCTTATAATGGTTTAGCCGTAAAATAAAATAAAGTCGATAAAACAATGTGATAAAGGTTGAATCGAAATCAAATATTTGTAGTTTTGTAAGCAAATCATAATATAATAAAATTCCAGTAATAGATAACGTTTATATTGAACATAAATAACCACATTAGGTTCACTTTCCTAGTAGTTCGTGAACACTTCCAATATCTTGTCGTTAATTACTTCCTTGGCATTGTTAGCCAAAATGAAATCTATGTGGTTCCATCCGTTAATAGGAATCTGATATTTTAGCACGACGTTTGGTACATGTTCAAACAACTCCTCCGCCATCTACAAATTTAATAAAACTTTAATTCTGGTTTATTGTCTATTAAAATTAGCAGATTGTGTCATAATGCTAATCATTGAGGCAGATTCCTACCTTAAATACCTAATTCTAATTAAAGTTTACAAATTTTAAATTCATGATATGCAAATCAAACTGCTATATATGAAAGTTCAATCATACCTTGACATTGGAAAATGGATCCTCAACTGCATAGAAGTAAGCCAGGGGCGCCCGAACGTTAGACAGATTATACGAAGGGGGTCTCGATGAGTTGTAAAGCCTTCGGTTCATCAGGGGGCCGTGGTCAAATTTCAGGAACCCTCCTGAAAATCTTTAGTATTAAGTGATTATTGGAGAGTAAAAACCATGAGGGTGTTACCACTTAGAACAATCTGGCCATAGTGCATGATCTGTAGCACAGACAGTGCCGAGGGGCCCCACTGAAGAATGATCGGCAGTAGAGTCTAAAAAGTTAGAACAGTTTTTTTTTATTTACCTGAAATAATATTGAACCAAATTCTTAAATTTTTTTTTAATTTGGAATATTGCATAGGCATATGGACATGGCATTGGGATGTTTTATATATAAGGTAAAAATATAAAATATTACTACTTTGTTATGAGAATAATACAGTTTCAAAAAACCTCATAGTTTTTAAAAATTTCTTTACTTGAAACTCTTGAAAGCCTACTTTTCTTTCAAATACATTCTTACAAACGTTTTTGAAAATGTTGCCTCACTGTAAAATTTGATTGATTTGATTAACCTTACTTTTCGCGTAATTTAATTTTTTTGTTAAGAATCTAAGCAGTATTATTAAACATTCTCAATTTTAAGAAACTTCTTCAAAAGCGAAATAATTAAATCAGAAACGTCTTATATGAACTAAACGAAACATCAGGCTTTCACGGTATCCTTCTGGGCTTTGAAGGCGTATTGTTTCCAATTTCTTGTTGACGTTTCGGAAACAACTGCGACGGACATTATCAAAGGTAATGTTTTTTTTTAATGACGTTTTTGTGAAATGAAAGTAACATGCTGCACTTTTTTCTTTTGTTCTTACGTTAAAAAATGAATCACGTACTCAAAAATTGTATGTTTTCCTCTTGTTGATATTAGTAGAAGTGTACTTGTAAGTATATCTTAAAAATTTTTATTTATTATAAGGTACCTATTATCCCTAAAATAGAAAAGTTGTTAGTGTTAGAGGCAGGGGTGATCCCACCTATAGGCATAGGGGTGCAAAAAACCCAGGCAGACATATTTAGAAGCGTCCAAAAATTTTAATTGTACATCAACGTATGAGAAATTTTACTTGAAAAAATTTGAGGATAAAGTATTACAAATATAAGACGTGAATAGCGGATGTAGAACATAAAAAACACTTATGCGATATTGCCAAAGTTTCAACCTTTTTTGGTGTCTTCCTTAGGGCTAGAATATAAGTATACTTACATATAGCAAAACTATAATCAGTTGCAAGTACTTATCACAACAAGCTGGGTTTTGTTTTGAATCTGGGCTATGCAAAAAAAATCTATGCAGCTCTCTTTTTAAGGCTGTCTTCTCTATAAGTCTTTCCCTGACGCACTCACTACTTTTTGAAAATGGTTTTAAAAATTTTGTTTTCTCGCATGATAATTTATTTTCGACAGAAATAGGTTTTTCTATAATAATCGACATATTCGTTAATTGTATTTATTTCTTCCCAATTTCTAATAAGATTAGCCATTAAAAAAAAATAGTAGATTATGTCACTAGGAGTAAAAGTGGGTCTTTTCTTGCGGAGCCCAGAGATTGACGGTCGAAGCGAAGCTGAGGCCTGCAACTGCCCTTCTTTCTTTTTTCAAGCATACAGGAAATAAGAAATCTCTTTCAGAGTGATTCAGTTTTGCAATTTTCTCTCATCCTCTTTAAGCGGGTCTAGGTACTTACCCAATTAGTGGTGTATATTGTAACCGTGTTACTTTGGAGATGTTATATTTTGACGTCCTATGCAACTTCCAAATATATCTCGGGCGCCACCCCCTATAGGTTTTAAGTGGTATAGGGGCCACAAATGCCTTTCGGGTATGCTTTTAGACAGTGGAGAAATAATGTCCAGAATTCGGGGTTCCGCTATTGAGTTTAGAGCCCAAAAGAATAATGCAACTAGTGGTACGTAATAATTACCAATTTAATAAAAATCACCAAATACAGTGAGTACGGTAATATGAAACTAAACTTTTAAATCAGCGAAGTAATTTATAGATCCACTACTGGCGGTTCATGAAACCAAATTTACGGGCACATCTACGGTTTATCGAGAGGTTGAGATTTGGGGATCAGTAAAATATGAGATGATATTTAGCAGTCGGTAAGTGTTATGTGAGGTTAATGTTCGTATAAAAATGGGGCTTGGTAATCACCAGGGCTTGAAAGACTATAGGAAGAGGTCCAGTAAACACCTAGACCAAAGAATAGAAGGGGCCCAGTAAGCATAAGGGCATAGAAACTAAAAGGGGCTCAGTAAACACTAAAGCCAGAAAGTGAAAAAGGCGCCCAGTAAACACCAAAGCCAGAAAGAGAAAAAGGGGCCCAGTAAACACCAAAGCCAGAAAGTGAAAAAGGGGCCCAGTAAACACCAAAGCCAGAAAGAGAAAAGGGGCCCAGTAAACACCAAAGCCAGAAAGAGAAAAGGGGCCCAGAGAGTACCAAGGCACAGAGTAGTGAATGATGGTGAGTGTATACAGTATTAATTGGCTTACAATTTCGGATCTCAAATTGGAGCTCTTTTGTTATCGGTTCGGTAGTTTTCCAGATGTTGATTCGAGGACTGTTGGCGATCGAAGGCCAAATGTCAGCCGAAACGCGCTTTTATATTGTCTCAACAATGTAAATAAACCTACCTCTGGGAACCAAGAACGGGTACATTAGAGGTAGAATAGGTACAATTAGAGGTAGAATATTAACCTTCCGTATTAACCCCTAAATCTGTTAACCTCTACAATGTAATCAAATTTCAGTAGGTGATGTTCAGAAAACACATACTTTCAGTTCTGAAAGCCATCCCTCTTAAACAAAATAGTAACTTGGTTACATACCCCTCTCTCTTCGGGAAGAAAATATTTATAAAATATTTTCTTAAAAATACTTTCCTACCAACTATTTTTACAGCCTTCAGCTTTCCTAAACATACATCCATTTAAATATTAAACACAAAATTGAACTTTAGTTTCCAGCATTTTCAATCTTCTGCCTTTATCCTCCTATCGGGGAGCGTCTGGCCGTCTCTTCGATATCGGTAGCTTTTCCAAAAGACTCTTTCACATGGACATTCCCTGGATCCACATCGCGAGCAAAACAAAATTGCCTTCGCAGCCACACAAATTTGCCTCTGGTGACCAAGGTTACCACAGCGCCAGCAAATTCTTTCTCCATAGCTGTTTAACGGCTATGATTTTCCGGCTTTCGGGTATTCTGCATCTCGGTAACTGTCCAATTATGTCTGTTCTTACAATTTCCCAAGGTTGCTTATTCTTAGACGGTTGCATTTTTCCATGTAAAGCTTGTTGTGACGCTTTATAACTCTGACAAGACTTACAATTTCGGACATATCTGGCAATATCTCTACGCATTCCAGGCCAGTAATATCGAGATGCTATTCTAGCTAGTCTAGATTCGACTAAGGAAGTCTTTGCTATTCCAAGATGTCCAGCGGTTGTTCTGTCATGATTCTCCTCCAAAACAACTTTTCGAGCATCTTTCGGCACACACATTTTCCAAGGCTCACTCATTTTGCTTTCTTTTATCTCCGAAAGATTCCAAAAATGACGGTATAGTTGTCCTTCTAGTAGACAATAATCAGGGAACGCCATGGGATTTCACTCTAGGGCTGTCTTCTTATTTCGGTACCAGTTACATAAATTAGTGTTCTCCAGCAAACACATTTCTTCTAAATGTGCCTCGATTAAATCAGTTTTCACAGAATCCCTTGAAAGTACATCCGCTACCTTATTTAGAACTCCTTTACGGTACTTGATTTGTACCACCGGAGGTTCGGTAGGATTCGACTATAACTGATTAAATTTTTGAGTCGAGCCTTTTCATCTTGGCTTAACTCTAGTGACGGTCTAATATTTCCAGCTCCCATATCCTCAATAGGACTACAAATGGATTGAGCGGACAGTAGTAGACGGTTACGGTAATGGATCTGGCTACATTGTAGATCAATAGGGAATGGATGGCGGGATAATATGTCCATTCCTATTACGATTTCGCTTCGTAGTTCAGGTAGGTGGGCGAGGTTTACGGTTATGGAAACATTTCCTAAGTTTAACGGTACCAGAAATGCTTCTTTAATCTCGACCATGGTTCCGTTGGCCACCACTATTGGCCTATCTATGGATGGTCCAATCTTGGAACTTCCTAACTCTAAACAAACATGAGCGAGTTTGTCTCCTACATAGGAACAAGCAGAGGTCTTGCTATCGACTAGGGCGGTGTATGCCTTTCTATACACATTAACGAAGATATGCGGTCGGTTATCGGTTATCGGTATACGGTTATTGGGTTTCGGTACATTACTTCTTGAACATTGGTTAACGGTGGAGGTCCTGTTATTCAGGGATCGAGTGGACCTCGGATTATCACTCCTTCGGTTCCACATCTTGAACAAAATATTTTCGGACGGTTACGGCAGTCGATTCGGATGTGTCCTATTTGTCCACATCTCCAGCAAATAACTCTTCTATCGGTTCTCGGCCTACCATAGTTTTCTCGGGATGTCGAAGGTCGGTTACCACAGTTATTTTCATAACTTTGTCGTTAATCGTTAACATTGGGATTCGGATTAACTAACGGAGCTCTAGGGTTTCGAGGTCGGGATTGGAATGGAAGTCTCGTTTGGATCGGTTGTGCTCTATGTCTTAGCTCCTCAAACAAAACTTCTATCTCTCTAATTGCTCTAGAGAAACTGACTACATCGCAATAATCAGTTTTCCGAAATTGCTGCCTAAATTCAGGTAGTAAGTTCCGGTAGAGCCACTGCAACTCTTGTGTCGCCCTAATTCCACCATGTCTGCGAATTAGAGTCTGGAGATCGGTGACGTAACGTACGGTCGGTTCATAAGGTCATTGTAAACGTCGACTGATTTCGGCTTCCAAGTTTTCTTCAAAATTTAGCGGGTAAAAGAACGATCGAAAATCAACAAGGAATTCAGGCCATGTCCGCCAAAAGCGTCTATTGTTTCGGAACCATAAAGCTGCTTGCCCACGGAGCAATGTCGGCATATGATCCAATAGCTGGGTAACATCGACGTTTTGAGCAACACGTATCTCGTGTATTCGCTCCATGAAATCTATTGGATTGTTACTTCCATCAAAGTATAATTTCCATTTATGCACGTTAACTAGTGGTTGTAACATTGGTTGAGCATTTGAAAATGTCACGGTCGGTTGATTTGGTACCTGGACACAATTTTGAATCTCGGAATAGCACGGTTCGGCAAAAGTAGCAGACGGTCGGACATCCCTTTCAGAATTTTCATTCGGTAGCGGTGCGGTAACAGTAGTAAGCGGGTGGTCAATCCTTAGGTTTTGTTCAGTTTCAGATTCTGATTCATCTTCGGTCATTTGTCTATTACGACTTCTCAAGTATTTTATCAATCGTTTTTTTAAAACTCTAACAGTTCCGGTTATCTCCAAATTAAACTTCTGCAGTTCCCGGATCAATTGCGCTTTGCTTAATTGATTTACTAAATTTAGATCGGTTTCTTCGGTCAACGGCAGACTTTCATTCGGGTTGGAATGATTTCCAGATGGTGAGGGTTCCAAAACGGAGAAAAAGAAAAGACGGTGTAACCACAGCTTTAAAATTGACAGCAGATTAAAGATCATGGTAAAAGGTTATACTTCAAAAAAAAATGTTGACGACGGACTTCAAATATAATCTGAAAGATGTCACGTTTGGAAAGGTTAATGTCAGAAATGGGGCCCTCTTTTTCGGAATAAAGTACACTAGAATTAGAAAATAAACGGTATATGGACGGAAATTGACAAACAAGCACTTGGACAACATGGAAAAGACGGTAGGGACACGGAATAATAAAAAAATTTTAGGAATGGGAACAGCGGACGATGGAAGCTTTCTAGTAGACGAAAATTTCACTCTGTAAAGACGAATGTCCCTGCTCGGGCGGCAAAATTTTGTAACCATGTTACTTTGGAGATGTTATATTTTGACGTCCTATGCAACTTCCAAATATATCTCGGGCGCCACCCCCTATAGGTTTTAAGTGGTAGAGGGGCCACAAATGCCTTTCGGGTATGCTTTTAGACAGTGGAGAAATAATGTCCCGAATTCGGGGTTCCGCTATTGAGTTTAGAGCCCAAAAGAATAATGCAACTAGTGGTACGTAATAATTACCAATTTAATAAAAATCACCAAATACAGTGAGTACGGTAATATGAAACTAAACTTTTAAAACAGCGAAGTAATTTATAGATCCACTACTGGCGGTTCATGAAACGAAATTTACGGGCACATCTACGGTTTATCGAGAGGTTGAAATTTGGGGTTCAGTAAAATATTAGATGATATTTAGCAGTCGGTAAGTGTTATGTGAGGTTAATGTTCGTATAAAAATGGGGCTTGGTAATCACCCGGGCTTGAAAGACTATAGGAAGAGGTCCAGTAAACACCTAGACCAAAGAATAGAAGTAAGCACAAGGGCATAGAAACTAAAAGGGGCTCAGTAAACACTAAAGCCAGAAAGTGAAAAAGGGGCCCAGTAAACACCAAAGCCAGAAAGAGAAAAAGGGGCCCAGTAAACACCAAAGCCAGAAAGTGAAAAAGGGGCCCAGTAAACACCAAAGCCAGAAAGAGAAAAGGGGCCCAGTAAACACCAAAGCCAGAAAGAGAAAAGGGCCCAGAGAGTACCAAGGCACAGAGTAGTGAATGATGGTGAGTGTATACAGTATTAATTGGCTTACAATTTCGGATCTCAAATTGGAGCTCTTTTGTTATCGGTTCGGTAGTTTTCGAGATGTTGATTCGAGGACTGTTGGCGATCGAATGCCGAATGTCAGCCGAAACGCGCTTTTATATAGTCTCAACAATGTAAATAAACCTACCTCTGGGAACCAAGAACGGGTCTTCGTTCGTAGGTACAATTAGAGGTAGAATGTTAACCTTCCGTATTAATCCCTAAATCTGTTAACCTCTACAATGTAATCAAATTTCAGTAGGTGATGTTCAGAAAACTCATACTTTCAGTTCTGAAAGCTATCCCTCTTAAACAAAATAGTAACTTTGTTACAATATTATTTGTAAAATAGAATGTGTTAGAATGGTGGTTTTCAATGTTCGATGGTTTTAAAGGTATTAAATTATAACCAAAAGTTATGGTAAACTAAAAAAATTGTAGCATTATTATTAATACTAAATTAATAAAAATCACATTGACAGATAAATATGATGACGCGCTATGCGATTTCGACTAATAACGGTTTCGGGTGGTGCTCTCAAGCGCTCTGAGAGTATTCCTATCCATTGTTTTTTTAATAAGAATGTAAAGATGGCAATACGCTCAGATCGGTCTATGTTCTGTCATCTAGTGTTCGAATAATTTTGGTGAGTGAAAATCGTTTATATATGAGCCACCATGAGAGTAGCGGTGACTTTTGACTTTACTTTTACTGCCTAGGACTTGTTTGCAACTTTTTTGGTCTAAGGATTAGAAACCCCACTTTAGGTGTGCGTATGGAGCAAACAAATGACGTACTTTTAGTCCGCTTGAAAAAAAGTTGTTTTTTTTTCTGGGAAAGGACATAAAAAGATTTGAGCTAGGAAGTTCCGATTTAACTTTACCATTCTCGGGTTGACGGGTCCGCCTTTCACACTAATGCAAAAAAATTCTATGCATTTCTCTTTTAAACGCTATCTTCTCTAAAAGTCTTTCTCCATCCCACTCTTTAGTGCCTAAAAACGGTTTCAAAACCTTTTTTTCTTGCGAGATATTTCACTGTGATTTTTGGCTTTAACAAAAGAGCTGAAAGCAACTAACCTCAACTAACATAAATTAAGCATGTATAACTTGTTCTAACAATTATAGAAAGGTGGGCCCTTGCGGGCCTGCCTATCACATTAATGCAAAAAAGAATTATGCGTGCCCCTTATAAAGGCCTTCTCTATGGCTGTGTCGTCGCACTCAATACTACTTAATAATTGTCTCGAAAAGTTTCTTTCTTTGCTAGATATTCCACTGCCATTTTTTGCTTTTTTAAAAAAGCTACAGCAATTAAATTAAACTAACCAGATGTAACTTGTTCCAACAATTATTTGAAGGCTTCCTTTCGCCTATCTTACCTCATCCCTCTCTCTTGTCCCAAAGTAACCAGAACTGAAAATAATTTGATTTAGGATGAAATTAAACTAAAAAAAAGAGAAGAGAAAATAAATTACTAGAATTAGCATAATATAACAGGTATTCGTGCAACTCGAATAATTTAAGTCAAAATCGAATCCGTGAAAAATCATTTAGTTGCAGAACTTTTCTTATCTCTTTCAATAAGCGAAGTTTGTCACAAGCCAGGAATAACATAATAATATTCCATTCGAAAATAAAACATCCAACAATTGCTGTCCCACAACAACCCGATTTTTTCAGGAATTCGATATTGACTTAAATTATTCGAGATGCACGATTTATAATGTTTGTTATATCATGAAAATTCTAGAGATTTTTTTTTCTTACTTTTTTCTTTATTTTCTTTTTACTTTAATTTCTTCTTAAATCACATAGTTATTAATTCTGGTCATTTTGGGGCATGAGGAGGGGAAGAGATAAAGTAGAGGAAAGAAAAGAAAAGAAAAAGAAAAAAAGGAACAAAAAAAATATTTTTTTTTTCAAGCGGACTAAAAGTACATTTGTTTTCTCCATATGCACACCTAAAGTGAGCTTTCTAATCTTGCGACCAAAAAAGTAGCAAAAAAGTCCTAGGCAGTAAAAGTAAAGTCAAAAGTCACCGCTACTGTCATGGTGGCGCATATATAAACGATCCTCATTCACCAAAATTATTTGAACACTAGATGACACCAGATAGACCGATCTGAGTGTATCGCCATCTTTATACATCCTTCATGCGCGTCATCATATTTATCTGTCAATGTGATTTTTATTAATTTAGTATTGATAATAATGCTACAAATTTTTAAGTTACCATAATTTAACTAAACCACCTAAACTATTGGTTATGATTTAATACCATTAAAACCATTGAGCATTGAAAATCACCGTTCTAAAACATTCTCTTTATTTTACAAATAATATACACCACTAATTGGGTATGTACCTAGACCTGTTTAAAGAGGTGAGAGACAATTGCAAAACTGAATCATTCTGAAATAGACTTCTTATTTCCTGCATGTTTAAAAAAAAATAGTATATGTTACTCGGAGTAAAAGGTCTTCTTGTGCTTCACCCAGTTGCAGGCCTCAGCTTCGCTTTGGCCGTCAATCTCTGGGCTCAGCACGAAAAGACCCACTTTTATTCCTAGTGACATAATCTACTATTTTTTCAAGCGGACTAAAAATACGTCATTTAATTTCTCCGTACGCGTACCTAAAGTGGGCTTTCTAATCCTGAGGCCAACAAAAGCAGCAAAAAAGTCCTAGGCAGTAAAAGTAAAGTAAAACGTCACCGACATGGTCGCGCATATATAAACGATTTTCATTCACCAAAATTATTAGTCGTATAAACCGTTATTAGTCGTAATTAAGGTTCTCGAATTCTGATTTCGTCTGTTAAATGTCATGCGCGTCATCATGTTTATCTGTCAATGATTTTTATTAATTTAATATCGATAATAATGCTCAAAGTTTTTAGTTTACCATAACGATTGGTTACGATTTAATACTATTAAAACCATTGAACATTGAAAACCACCATTCTAACAAATTCTATTTATTTTATAAATAATAAACACCACTAATTGGGTAAGAACCTAGACCCGCTTAAAGAGGATGATAGAAAATTGCAAAACTGAATCACTCTGGAATAGACTTATTTCCTGCATGCTTGAAAAAAAATAGTACATGTTACTCGGAGTAAAAGGTCTTTTTGTCTTCACCCAGTTGCACACCTCAGCTTCGCCTCAGCACGAAAAGACTCATTTTTACTCCTAGTGAGATAATCTACTATTTTTTAAAACTGCCCTTGTTGTGTTAAGTATTAGCAATAGTTTGTAGTTTTGCTAAATGTATGTATATTTTTATTTGGGTCCTTATTAGGAACCTTACTGACGTCTTCAAGAAGACATCAGTAGGTTCGCAACATCAGCAATTTTACAAATGTGGAAGGATTTTTATGTCTCACACTGGCTTTTATCCAGTTGAAAAGGGTTTGACTTGATTTCAACTTGATAAAAAGAACGCAAAACATATAATTACAAATATTGTTTAGAAATTGGTTTTAGTTAAATAGAAAGTAAGGCCTGTGAAAAATTGAGGACCCTGTTAGATCCCTCCATCTACAAGAAGCTAACTCGTGATTCAACGGCCGGATTCTGAGGACAACTTAATCAAAGACGTGGCATCAGATAAACTGAATAAGCTTAAAAAAAAAGAAAAGGTTTGCCACCAAGGCTATAACGTTTGCCAAAGATCCACACACCCCATGTGCCACTGAGATCCATCGTGAGAACCATGGGAAAAAAATGCTACGAAATCGCAAAGCACTTCCCAAAACTGCTGCAAACTAAAATAGAAAATATTGACAGCTTTATAAAAAACTACACCCAATTCGTCGAAAAACTGCATTCTTTGACTCTTTCTCCAGGAGAAATAGTCTCGTTAGCTTTGATGTTGTTTCGCTCTTCACGAAGGTACCCATTAAGGAAACCATGAAGACATTTTTGAGGTCAAGGCGTTGGCAACGGCAAGCTGTCGCCCATCTTTGTTATGTGAACCCATGGCGAGGGCGAACTTCAAAACTTCCTCTTACACCTCAACTTTATCAACCCAAAAATTTAATTAACTATGGTGATAGAAAAGGAAGGACGTTTACCGTTTTTGGATGTTTTGGTAACAAAGAGTCATGACCGATATCAATCACTGACCGATACCTCAATAACGGATCAAATCATCATCCCAGACAGAAAAGGAGAGTCATAAAAAAAATTTCTGTGAAAGCCAAGAGAATTTGTGAAGCGGCTGAATTGGCACGCGGAATGAAGCGTTTGGAAAAAGCCTTGGATCGAATAGATACAGCAAGCATGAGTTCGATAGGGCCGTCCCTCCAAGGAATGTAGAGCGCCAGAAAGGAACAACGGGGGATGATGAAGAATAGCGCGGATGGATTAGTCTACCATAGTTCCACAAAGTAACGATCAGGATCGACAGGCTACTGGAAAAGCACAATGTTAAAAGGTCTTTAAACTCGTACAATATAACAGAGCTTGAGATCAGCCAAAGACGCAGAGTTCCATGCAGCTGTGACTCGGTGTACATTGGCACCACAAAACACAGTGCCAATACGAGGATTACGGAACACAAGAAGAGTTGTAGGCCGGGACAAACACAAAAGTCAGCAGTAGCAGAACACGGTCTCTCCGAATGTCACGACACGCTTTTCAACGAGGTGGATATCTTATATCAATCACAGCGTTTCTATCCGAGACTAACGAGAGAGGCCGTTGAGATCTTTAAACACGACAACAATTTCAACAGGAAGGAAGAAATTACGTTTTTAAATGCAGACTGGAAGCGTGTTCTACAACATATTTCAAATGTTGTAGAAATACACTAATCTGAACTATCCCCACCCCAGTCCCTTCACTGCAAAGCGACGGCGGGGGAGTAAATACCACGCAGCTCACCACAGTCGAATCAGTCAACGTCGGGAAGCAGGGCAGATCACTTCGAACATTGCCTCATCGCCTTTAATAAAGTCTGCCGCAGCTGTTGACGAAAGGTTAGCAAGAAATTCCATTGAACCACGGCTTCAAAGCCCGGAAAACACTTTAGATTGTATTTAACGTATTTTTCTGTATAGACATTGTACCTATATTCATGTGCGTAGCCAGGGTGGGGCACTTGCCCCCCCCCCCCCCTGACTCAAGAAAAAAATTTAATTTGAAAAAGAAAAAAAATGCAAAAATTGAAATACTTAAAATCTAAAAAAGTGCATTTCAAGTTTCGTGCAAATCGGTACACACTAAGAACGTTATGTGCGTGGAACAACTTAGAAACTAATTAGTGCTACTTCACACAACGTTATAATGGCCACTTTCGCAAGCTTCGCGAGTAATTTTTGAGTGTCCAGATAAATGGAGATAGTGGAAAAAGTTCTGGCTACGCCCATGCCTATATTTGACATTTAGGAGCGGCCGAAATTGATTTGCACACGTACTGCCTCTAGTTTCCAGGGGATCGCCCCTGGTTAGATGTATGAAAATGTATAACTTTTTAGTAGTGTTTAAAAAAAACGATGAGAAGTAAGACAAAATGCGCAGCAGTATTACATAACAACTTGTAGTTTTGTTTTTAAATAACACTAATCTATCCATAATTTTTAGCTATATACTATACTTTTTAGCTATATACTATAGGGTGTCCCGATAGTGATTCGAATTCCAAAATCGCACTTAGTGCTCGATTTAGGGTAAGAAGCTAAATAAAAAAGGAAGGATACAGCATTTTACAATTTAAAATTGTGAAACAATATAAAAAGTGAAGTAAAAAGCAGAGGTAAATCAAATATTTTTAATGGAAACCACAGATGTATATTTACAAATATCTACCTGCTTTCATTTGTTTTCCTAATAAACAGCATCAAAACTTCGACATTTTCAAAATTTGAGGGGTTGTATGTCCAAAACGGTTTAACATAGAACGAAATTTGCAATTTCGTATTTTTGATGTTCTATGAAAGGGCAACAATCTTTTTTAAAATTACAATTTTGTTACTTCAAATAGGATATTTGAATTTGATTGGATTTGAGAATAAGCGGTCAAAAGTTAAGCTATAAAATTGCAAAGGGTTTTTGTACTACCTACCTTATACGTAAGTCAGAATTCAGAAAATAAAGTTTAAAAAAAATAGAATTAGTGTCGGTTGGTGGCCACCTTGTATCTCTAGTTCACACTAGGTCCAAATCCAAATTGTTCTAATGCTAATTGACTAGAAGATTTATTTCTCGTGGGGTCTTGAAATGTTACACTTTATATTATATCATTCATTAATTTTCTTCCACATCACTTAACTTGCGGACCTTCAGTTTACTCTTCGATATTTAAAAAAATTGTACTTTTTCGTCGCTACTGTAGTTCTGTCTAATTTTATAGCTATTTTGCCTATACGCGATGGTGGTCCTATTTATATTGTTACGAGATACAGGTTCCAATAATATAAAAATCAAATAAAGTTAATTGACAATAACAATTAACTACACACTTCCATCTACTTTTAACTATTACAACATGATTAAAACACAATTACTCACTACCAACATTTAGCACTGTTCGCTTGTCCGCTTATTTCCCTTATTTCTACACTGCACTATCTATTCGATTCCATCCCGCTCGGCTCGCTGGTTTATACACCCGGCCTGATCACACCCTAGTACTTTCGAGAACGGAGGCGACTGTTCCCGGTTCCCGTTTATCTCTGTGAGGCAACAGTCGGGCGTAACATTGCCCCCCCTTTTAGATCCGATCGTCCCGATCAGAGAACCCTCCACGACTGTAAGCCTTTAACCGTTCAAGATGAACCACTTTCATCTTTGCTTCAGGAGTTGGGTTCGGTTATGTATACCACGTCGTTGATCCGTTTAATGACTGTATATGGACCCTCCCAACTTGGAGATCACTTGGGAGACTTTCCTTTCTTCTTCTGTGGGTTATACAGCCACACCAAGTCACCTGCCTTAAATCCTGAAGAATTCGCCCTTAGGTCATAACTGGCTTTCATCCTATCGCTGGCAATCTCTATCGTAGTCCTCAGGTTCCGATGGATCCTTGGAGAAAGATTAAAGGATCCTTTAATCTTTCTCGAAGTTCATCAGCATAGTTCTGGACATCTTGCACCGGTTCTTCTGGTGATCAGTACACCAAATCCACTGGAAGACGAAGTTCTTTTTACAGAAGTATTGTCCCATGGTTCAATGGAAACGCTCGATCATGCCATCTGATTGTGGATGGAGCGGAGTTGTCCTTGTTTTGCGAATTCCCAGAAGTTTCATGAAAAGTTGCGATTCAAAATTCCGTCCCTAGTCTGAATGAAGCTCTAATGGTACGCCGAAGCTACTGAAGAATTCGTTCAGTAGCTAGCCCACCCTTGCCAGGGTGCCACGGTGTCAGTTTTCTGATGTGGTAGTGCATAAGCTTCAGGCCATTTACTGAAAGCAATTAAGATGTATTTGTTGCCATCGTCCGTTTCTGGAAAAGGATCTGCCACGTCGATCGCAATTCTTTCAAATGCCATTTGCCCCCTGGTCTTTCTTTGGGGTCCTTTTACCGAGCAGCAGGTATCACAATTTCTGCACCACTCTTCGACGTCATCTCGGCAATTCACCCAGTAGTACCTTTTCCGAATTCTATCCAGGGTCTTAATCACTCAAAAATTTACACGGAACGCGGAACTTTCCCCCGTCCCCATGAAAATAAGCGTCCTGCTATGTCCTTCCAATCAGGTCTTTGATTTTCCAAATTCCATTGACGTATTAACCCCACAGCTTTATCGGTTGTTTCTTCTACCTTCATTTGTTGAGTGTCAATGTGTGACGTCAATCCTGGTTTTCCTAGGAATGCTTGGTCCTTCTCGTTATTCTACTCGTTTGCAGTGTCGACATTCCCATTTACAAGGCCTGCGTGAAAATGCATCTGCGTTACCATGAGGTCTGCCTGGACAAGGCTCAATTTTGCCAGGGATGGTGAGGATTCCTCCAAGCTGTCCAATCCTATTTTTAACTGCTGCCGCCTCAAATTGGCGTTTGTAAATGCTCCAAAAAGTAATGCCATCAAAAACTGGAGGCCCTCTAATGTTTAGTCGCTCAGCGGTTGAAGTTGTGTTTCCCAGATACGCCACCGTTCTTCTTACTCTGTCATTTTGATCTCTACTTTATGTTTGACTTGATCCACGTCTTGTTTGACTTGATCTACGCCTTGTTTGACTTCAGTCATTTTGGTTGAGACAAGTTCTTGCAACTCGCGACGACCATCTGTTAATGCTTGAAACAGAGCAGCTTGATTTTTTCCTTCTTCCTCTATCTCAAGTTTCCTTTGTTTTTCTTCTTCCTTTCTCTCAAGTTGCCTTTGTTTTTCTTGTTTTTCCAGAAAATTCCTTTGTTCCTCTTTGTCGAGCTCCCTTCGTTTTTCTTGTTCCCTTTTCTCGAGTTGCCTTTGTTTTTCTTGTTCTTCTAGAAAATTCCTTCGTTCCTCTTTGTCTTTCTTCAGCATTTCCATAAGTGCTGCCAGGTGTTCATCTATAATTTTTGTCGTAGAACGAGTATGTGGCATGTAGAAAAGACCAAAGTTCTTGTACTGTCCTCACCACGCAAAATTATACGCGCGCGACGTCCTCTTTGTCCATGCACTCACAAATTTGACGAAAATTATCCCACTTCTGACACCAGTTGTTACAGGATACGGGTTTCCAATAATTTATCGTCAATTAACTACACACTTTTATTTACTTTTAACTATTACAACATGATTAAAACACAATTACTTTCTACTAACAATTCGCAATGTTCGCTTATTTTCCATATTTCTACACTGCACTATGTATTCGATCCCATCTCGCGCGGCTCGCTGGTCTGAACACACCCGACCTGAACACACTCTCGTACTTTCGAGAGCGGAGGGGACTGTTACCGGTTCTCGTTTAGTCTAGATGGGTTCCCGGGGTCGCGGTCGGCGCTCGGCGTTGCCGCTTCGGCCTGAATCTCTGTGGACCGACGGTCGGGCGTAACAATATTCTTCGTACTCCATATGAAAATGTTATCAATAATTAAACAAATAAAACATAAAAAATAAATCAAAGATAAAACTAAATATCTATTGAACCAGGCAAAATAACCGGTTTAATGTCCTGATTCTATGACGTTACTCTACACACTCCTATATCGCAAGTTGTCCTATTTTTTTTACAAAAACATACGCACGAAAAGTTTTAACAAAAGTGCATCAAGTTTTGTAGAACTCTGTATTACCAAACCTGCGAAATATATAACCCAGTACATAATCTCTTAGACCTGTCTATGCATGCACCTTTCCAAATTGGCATCGCTAACGTAAACAGGTTGAGTGGCTTTAGACATAAACAGTTTAAAGCTTCATTCAAAATTTAGGGTGTATCGTTTCAATTGCATCTTAGTTTAGTTATGAATATGGTTTCCTCTAAAAATATGTAAATCATACCTGACACGCTTTTTTGTGCCGCCCTGTATTATTGTCCACAATTTTAAATTATGCGGTAAAGCGTATTTACTCTGCAACTTTGGTATTTATCTTCTTGGCCTAATCTAATAATAAGAAAGATTTTGGACTTTGAGATAGTGTTGGGATACCTCGTGTCCAAACATGTATTGATTTGGAATGTTTTGTTTATAATGTATAATATTGTTTATAATTTATAATAATATTATCTATTAATGTTAGTTCAAGTTTTATATGCATTTTCTTTCACAGAAAATAAGACATAGGTAAATGTGTCCAAATCCAACACTACCCTTGCATTACATCCAAAACTAACTGCCCATATTGCCTTGAAATGTTAATCAGTTTGTTGCTAAGTGTGTATAAGCCATTCACTTATTATTGTCGTCAAGTAGGCGTAGGAAAATTGACTTTGACATTTGTATCGTATCTTCTCAACATGTGCTAAAAAGGGATGGGTATAAAAAAATGAAGGTTTTAAAGGTAACTAGATGACAAAAATAAATGAATGGGTAGTATATTCTGCGCTCCCGTACCTTGTTAACCAAACCATTTTCGGTTCCCCCAATTAAATAGAGCAAATCCATGCAAAAGTCTTGCATGACCGGTGGTTTGCATAAAGACACCAAAATGCTGTTCAACATTGGACTGTTTGGAGTTACGAGTTCATACCAATTGAACGTGTCAAGCAGTCTCTAGAAAAAATGATCAGGGTAAAATAAAATCCATGTCAGGAGCGCCAGGGAAAGGATAGCATAAAAATCACTAATCATCAGTTAATGGGACTTTGGCTTTATCAGTTAAATTTAAATATTAAATCACAACAATCATTGCCTTCTATTTCAAAATTAACAGGATTTTTAAACTTACAAGACAAATAAAAATCTGGTGGTCAATTGGCAGTTAGGGACTAAAGGCAGCAATTATACAGTAATTTCTTCGCCGACGTTTCGCTTAATCTACTTAAACATCTTCAGGGCTGCAATTACGACAGAGCATATAAAAATCCAATCTCTCCCTCAGACAGAAGTTTAGCCACATTCCTAAGTAACTAGTATTAGGTACTTGAGCAAAGCACTGGGACGAAATCTCTATACACACCAATATCAACAAAAAACGGTTTTTGGAAATAATATGATGATGATGGATATGATTTTTATTCGCAAGTTTTTGGCAGTGTTATGGGAAACCTTTTGTCACTTTTCTTGGCTAACTTGTGCATGAATAAAGTACTGACTAATGTTATTGATAAACTGAATTTTAAACTTCCTTATTTACACATATACGTAGATGATATTTTGACTCCATCAGACTCAGATAGTAGATTTCTTGAGGTCTTCAATTTATTCAGCCCATACATTCAGTTTATCGCAGAGCTTGAGCAGAACAAAAGAATTCCATTTCTGGATACTTTGGTCATAAGACACAATGGTTCAATCATAACTGATCGGTATCAGAAACCCCAGAAGTTCTGGTAGATTGATCAACTTCAAGTCTGGCATTTCTCTCCTTGAAGGTTGCCACTATAAAACCTTTTAAGAACCGTGTTCTAAGGTTGAGCCACCCAACGTTATGGGAGAAAAATTTTCAACAAATCAAACACTTAGCGTCTCTTAATGGTTTGCCTTCAAACTTGGTTAGCAAACTGCTACAACTTGGTGACGAGGGTGATACCCCTTCAGTCGTTAAGTATCCAAATTTAGAAGTGACGTATTTGAAAATCCCGTTCGTTCATGGTCTGAGCGGTCAAAATGTTTACAAAATTAACAGATAAAAATCGTCACTAACTCTAAAAAAACAGTTGTCGACCTTTACTAAAGAATTAAGACTAAAACTCAAACATTGGAGAAATCCGCTGTTGTATACTCAGTCTCGTGTCTCAATTACCCAACAAAATATATGGGCCAAACCAAAAACAAGTTATCTCTACGAATGAGAAGGCTGGTATGATTGCAACATAACCAACATTAGGAAAAATGAAAAAAACTGCCCTAGTAACTCATCATTTCGATACAGGTCATAACCTTAATTTCGATAGTCCGAAGGTCTTAGAAGTGGCGATAAATTATAGGAAGCGCAGTGTGTCGGAGATGCTGTATATGTGTAAATAAACACAGAAAAGAAATACAAATACGTGCCCAGCTGAACTTCTGAGGACCATTTGAATTACGCTTCTTATGAGGACCACCTTTTCCCCGCCATTTCTTAGTTTTCATATTTTAATATAACCATTTGGGGGTATGTAGCACCACATTTCCCACAAATATACTCGAAATAACCTTTATGTTTTTAAGAAAAAATTGCCCGTGTATACCTCATCAAAGTGAGGTCCTTCTAAGCCCATATTAAAGTGAAGTCCATGTATTCTTTCATTAATTTTTTCGTTCGATCGATTTTATGAGGACCGTTTAGGAATTTTTTTTTTGCGTAACCAGTGTTATGAGGGCCGTCGGTGTTGCCATGTTTATTTTGTGCGTTATTGCATGAAAATAAGTAACTGGTAGTACTAGAACCTATCACAAGTAAGATTTTAGCCTAGGTCAGTATCAACAGATTGCTCTGACCTGCAATCTCGGTTCTTCGTCGATGATTCCAAAAAATTTGCCATACTTCTGGGATTCATAAAATCTTCTAAATTTAGCTTTTTTATGATTACATTAAATTAGTTCTGTTATTCAGATTTGGTTATGTTTCAGGCTAGATCAGTTCTTCTTTTTCCACATTGTTGTTTTTTTTTTATTTCTATTATATTTCTACACGCTCTGGTTAAGATTCCTTTCCCTTTCCTTCCTGCTTATGAAGGTTTTCTTTTGCAGAAGGCAAAGAGAGAATCTTTACCTAAGACTATGTGAATCTCCATATCGCAATCCCTAATTAAGTGTTCATGTGTGTTATGACTTCAAAAACAATGTCGGAATGAAGATCTTTTCGACAACAGTTTTGATTTTTGCTTCGTACCTAATATTTTTGGCTTCGACCAACCAAATGGCATCTAAAATAGAGATTTAGTATGAAACGATATTAAATTATTTCAACCGAACAGTACAAAACACGACACACTTAGAATGTTTAAAACTACTGTGAGAGGCATGTGGTCATAGTATATTGTCCAACTACACCATTTCCACATGTAGTTTAGAAAGTATCATTTGTATTTTAGAAAACGTCACTTGGATTTCAGATATATCACTTGTATTCCAGAAATCATCACTTGTATTTCAGAATAGTCAGTTGAATTTTAGAAAGTATCATTTGAAATTTAGAAGCGTCACATGTATTTTAGAAACCATGAGTTGGAAATTAGATTAGTCATTTGTATTTCAGTTTCCTTTTTTTATATTGTATAGATTATACTTGATATACACATAAAATTTAACATTGGCAACAATTTACTCTTGGCAAATATACAATTTATGTAATTCAACTGGTATATCTTCCATTACTAATACGGCAGCATTAAGAGGAATGCTAAGTTGTGCGAATAAAGTCCAATTTTTTAGAAAATATATTGTGTTGAAGTGGTTTTTGAGTCCTTTACTTTTGCATTGTACTTACTGTTTTGAAGAACTCCACAAGAATGCAAATAAGAAATTTTATTTCCAAAACAATTTTCTGAGATTCAAGTGATATCTTCTAAACTATAAGTGACGCCTTCTGAAATACAAGTGATATATTCTAAAATCTAAATGATTGTTCTGAAATTCAAGTGTATTTTTCTGAAATACAAGTGACTATTCTTACATCTGACGATTTCTTAAATCAAAATCACTATTCTGAAATACAAATGATATTTTCTGCAATCCAAGTGACTCTTCTAAAATACAAATGATACTTTCTAAACTACATGTGAAAATGGTGTAGTGTCGAAAATTGCACTTTTCACACGAGTATGACGGTTAGCACACGAGCCGTAGGAGATTGGTGCACACTATAATTTTTCTACGACTGCGATTTTGCTTCATAAATGATGATTCATATTGTTGCGAACTCAGGGTTCAATAATTCCAGTGTAACGATTTAACACGAAAACACTATTTATTTATCACACAAATACACACAGGAACAATTCGACTACTAAATAACTCACTACTTAACACTTTATAGCCTTCTATTATCGTTCGGTACTTTAGCTTACTTATAGCTCGATTAAAATAAGACTACTCTTAACCGCGCGCGCTATGCGCATTTTATACACAATCCTAAAATTACGGAAAAACCAGAAAGTTCTTGATAAGAATTCTTGAATAATCTCACATAAAAAAAGATTGTAAACAACTGCCTTCTAGATAAACAGAGCAATAAATCACCCTTGTCAGCCATGACGCAGCGCGGATAGGTCGCGAAGCTCCACCAACCACACGCGTTGCCCCGCCTCCGATGCGGCGTCGCTGCGAATCGTAACAATATATTATAACATATATGCATGTGGTGTGCAAAGCAATCAGGAGATCTTCTGTATGAGAGGGTGCGCTTTGCGCACGCTGTTTGCAATATGCGATTTTCAACGGTAGATAGTAGTACGCATTTGTTCATTTTCGAGGTAGTCGTAGAAAATAGTTATTTGCATAACAGGCTAAGAAAGTAACCCTAACCACACAAGCGTGAAATGTTGTGATAATCACGCGAGTGTGTTAAGGGACTTTCTTGCGAGTTGAGTACACTATTTTTCCCATGACTATAAGCAAAATACCAAAAAAAAAATATTTACGCGCTGGGATTTGAATTCAGGACCTCTCGCATGCAAGTCCAAGTTTCTGACATAGAGCCACACTGACATAGAGCCACACTGTGAGCGACTCAAGTTCGTCGACGAACTTGAGTCGATCACTTTCATAATGTACATCAAAATAACAATTGAGTAATATTGACAATTCATTAAATGTCATCGTCCGAATTAAATACCTCATTTTTGCTTCTTATATTATCTTTTATAGCCAAATAGGATCTGCGAAGTAACGGGCTAGAGTTTATTATTTCTTGATGATTAATCCAGACTAGTCTGGACACAATACAATAACACCTGGATATGTATTATGGTTTTAGTTTAGTCAGAGAAGTCTCCTATCCATCATTCATTCGTTTGTCCTGACGCACGGCTATGTGCCATCTCTCATTGTTATGTTAGTATTCGTAAGGGGTTGTGGGAAATAGTTATTTTCCTACGAGCGTGTGGTAAAGTCGTTTTACCGCACGCATTTGCATGCGGGAAGTAGCACTTTACCGCACGTGTAAAAATTTTTACCGGACGCAAAGGCAAATTACATACAATTTGAAGCTTTATTAATCTGAGCGTTACTTTTGTATAATTTTAATGTTCTTGTGTTGATGTTTTTTGCTGAGTTGAAAGCAATTGATTGCGTTTTTCTATACTACTCTGAATGCTTCAGGGTTCAGAGGACATTTGGCACTATTAATTAGGTACCTACCACTCGTGCGTGCGTGTAAAGGTTAGCCCACGTTCATATTTAATTGAACTTACAGAAGACAACAAAATTAACACACATGCGCTCGTAGGAAATTAACTATCCACGCCGAGGAATTAAAAAAAAGTTGGTCTTGAACGGTATTCGAACCCACGACCTTAAGTTCACAAGGCAGGTGAGTCAACCACTACACCATGCATTTCTTATGTTGACATGTGTTAAACCAACATAAGTTTAGATTAATTACAGTTTGACAAATGTCAGTTTTGGTGTTTTTAAAAATAAATTTGTAGACAAAATAAAAATTAGGGACAAAAACCTTCAAAACATATAATCAGAAAGACCCTATCAGTTGACATTTTAGATGCAGCAAATAGGTACGGTCTTCCAGTGTGTACTTCCAGTAAGTGACTTATTGTAAAAGCACTAACACTTATAAATAATTGCATGACGTTGACAGGCGTGCGTGTAATAGTATATTTCATTAGGAGTACCGAAAATAGTGCTTACATGACTTTCCGTCACGGGCGCACGGAAAAAGGCATTTCGGACATGTAATGAACAATACTTTTCATTACACTAATTAAATTATATAATATATGTTATTAAAAGTACTTAATTCTCAAACATGAAAAGTTGTATGTGACAATAGGGTAACATAAGCCTGACACAGAAATCAAAATCAACAAATCACATAATAGAAGTTGTCAAGGATACTTGCTAAAGCTGAAATTCGCAACTGGTGGCCGCTTTATTTTAATATAAGTAGTGATATACAACTGCAAACGGCAAATAAACAGCGCATGGAATAGTTATTTTTCTACGATCGTGCAGTAAAGTCGCTTTACCGCACGCATTTGCATGCCGGAAGTAGTACTGTAAAAATTTTTACCCCACGCAAAGCCAAATTACATACAATTTGAAGCTTTATTAATCTGAGCGTTACTTTTCATTAATTTTATTGTTCTTGGGGTATTGCTTTTTGCTGAGTTGAAATAAATTGTTTGCGTTTTTCGATACTTATCTGAATGCTTTAGGGTTCAGAGAATATTTAGCACTATTAATTAGGTACCTACCATACGTGCGTGCGTGTAAAGGTTAACCCACGTTCATATTTAATAGAACCTACAGTAGGCAACCAAATTAACACGCTCGGAGAAAATTAACTATCCACGCCGAGGAATTAAAAAAAAAGTTGGTCTTCACCGTCGGTCCTCACCGTCGTCAAATATTCGATGTCTGATGCGCCGCCGCAATGCTATGTATTCGCCAACTATTCTCGCAATTATTATTAAATTATTGGTTTATTAGTTATATTCCGCAATATAATTGTAAATATACAAAATTTGATATGAAATTACACTTTTAAATTGAATCTTTGAAATTCAGTATTTGAAAATTGATGTTGATGCCACCCCGCGCCATGCTCCTCCGAGCAACGGAACAAATAATCAACGCCACCTCGATTGTCACTGAGTTTCGTTTGATCAAATTTTCAACACTTTAGTTTGCTTTTCTGGGACCCTGTAAGGCAAAATATACAGATTTTTGTGTGATATTACCATTTTCCATGGTGTTTAACAAGATTAGATCAGTTGAACCGCATTTAATTGGCGATATACAGGCGAAATTAGAACAACTTACTTTCGTCATTAGAGACGAAAGTTACGTTTTCGGCTAGGGCAAGGTATGACGAAAGATGTTTATTTTTACATGGTCGTAGAAAAAAGTTTTTACCGCACGCTGACCGAACTCCGCTAGGCGTCGTTCGTTCATTGCAATCAGCGTGCGGTAAAGCATCACTTCCCGCACTTGTTAGGTAAATAACTATTACCGCCCGCGATTTCCGTAATTACTAATTTTTTTTATTCCTGTTTTGCTTTTATTTTTATTAGCATAACCTGTTTTAAAATTGTTTTAGCGTATTTCTGAAAGGTCCTGTATAATTAATAATAAACTGCTCAACTTAAAGTTCGGAACAAACAATTTTTCGTGTCATTTTCAATCAGGTGTAACTTTTCAAGCAATGAATTGTTTTAAATACAACTTGCACGGTCTGAAACCTCAATCCCTCTAGATTAAGGAAGCGCATAATTTAGAAAAAAAAACGATATTATCTTTATTATATAGGGTGTGAAACAAAGTTATGCAAAAAAATCAAAATTTTGTTGTTCTGCCATTTCGCTATAAGCTCGTTTTTCCTTATCGTTTTCAGGTAAGGAGTAAGCCAACACCCGTACCTCGGGATTTTTTCGCCAGATTTATTATTAAAGCACTCTGAATTTTTATACAGAGCGAAACGTAAAATGTGTGAAATTCTTGTTGCTGATAATTTTAAATCGTCGTAGTTCGGAAAAGCGGTAAAGAATCTTACTGTGTTTTCCCTCATTTGTTGACACATTGTCTGCGGATTGTTGCTCATTCAAAAAATTTAAAAATAAGTGCCGTTGTTTCTAGTATACTAGCATTCGAAAAATATGATACCATTATTGTTGATATTCGTGGCCTACAATAGCAATATTATATAAAATAACCTTTCTGGAGGTAAAGTAAAATTCAGTGATGCCGTCGCAGATAGCCAACATCAATGTCGCTAGAAGTTTTTGTCATTTTTTGTTTTTAAGGTATTAGAACTTATACAGAGGGAATCAAAATATTCTTACAAATTTCGTTTGTATTTTTTTAAATCGTCGTAAATTGCGGACAAGTTGACGGATTATTATTTTTATTCTTGGGATCGACACCATTATCTACACATTGTTTCTCATTAAGAGAGTTTTCCAAAAGTGATTACTGAATTACAGGTACGGACTTGACAAAATTAGTATACGGGGTTAATCATAATGAGCAGTCGAAAATGAAATCTCATATTCTTTGGTCGATTTTAAGGGGGGTTTGTCATACAATTGTGTTATCTATCGAGCTTCGCTAAAAAGTTACAGGGTGTTGAACTTAGAATTTCAAAATACATATGTATTGATTATTCCGAAAGCGTAAGAAATATTTAATTAAAATTTTGTACATGTTGACTGCTTTCAAAGGCGCACATTTTTCAATAAAAGATTATTTTTATTTTCGCCAGTGGCGTGCTTCCAGCACGTCGATTTACATTATTTGAAAAAAAAGTAGCACGTCACTGATTTTTTGCAAAATTTTACATAGCTTTTTAATACCCATTCCATTGTAAAGAAAAGATACCTCTTCGATTTTTTTAGTACGACGCACCGTTTTCGAGTAAATAAATAAAAACCATTGCAATGCATGTAAGTAAGCAGCGAATAATTTCATTTTGATGAAAAATCTTAAATATTCCCTTATTTATGCCTTGAAATATGTTGCAAACCAATAGTATTTTAATGGGCATTCAAAATCTAAATTTAATTATTCGAAAAACCAGTGACGTCCCACTTTTTTCAAATAATATAAGTCGACGTGCTGTTAAGCGCGCCACTGGTGAAAATAAAAATAATTATTTATTGCAAAAAGTGCGCCTTCTGTCGCAGTCAAAACGTACAAAATTTCAATAAAACATCTCTTACGCTTTCGGAGTAATCAATACATAGGCATTTTGAAATTCTAATTTCAACACCCTGTAACTTTTTAACGAAGCTCGATAGGTAACACAATTGTATGACAGACCCCCCTTAAAATCGACTAAAGAATATGAGATTTCATTTTCGACCACCCATTATGATTCACCCCGTATACTTATTTTGTCAAGTCCGTACCTGTAATTCAGTAATCACTTTTGGAAAACTCCCTTAATGAGAAACAACTTGCAGATAATGCTGTCGATCCAAAGAATAATAATAATAATCCGTCAACATTTTCGCGAATTACGACGATTTGAAAAAACTGCTAACGAAATGTTCAAGAATATTTTGATTCCCTCTGTATAGGTTCTAGTCCATTAAATACAAAAAATGACAAAAAAGTCTATGGATATTGATGTTGGCTGTCTTCGACGGCATCACTTAACTTCCCTTTACCTCTAGGAAGGTTATTTTATTTAATATTGCTATTATAAGTCACGAGTATTAACAATATGTTATCATATTTTTTGAAAGCTCGTATACTAGGAAAGAACATCATTTATTTTAATTTTTTTAATGAGTAACAATCCGCACACAATATGTCAACAAATGAGGGAAAACACAGTAAGAGTTTTTACCGATTTTCCGAATTGCGCCGATTAAAAAATATCACCAACAAGAATTTCACAAATTTTACGTTTTGCTCTGTATAAAAATTTAGAGTGCTTTAATAAAAAATCTGGCGAAAAGGTCCCGAGATATCGATGTTGGCTTACTACTGCCCTGAAAACGATAAGGAAAAAATAGCTTATTGCGAAATGGCAGAACATCAAAATTTTGAAATTTTTGCGTCACTTTGTTTCACACCCTATATAATAAAGACAATGTCGTTTTTTTTCAAAGTTATCCGGTTTCTTAATTTAGAGGAAATGTGGTTTCCGACCGTGTAAATTGTATTTAAAACAATCCATTGCTTAAAAAGTTACAGCTAAATGAATATGACACGAAAAATTGCTTGTGCCGAACTTTAAGTTGAGCAGTTTACTTCTCTTTATTTCCATAAAAAAATGACATTGGCCAACTCTACAGATAAAAGTATCCAATATAAAAAGGCCATCAGGGGGATCTCGCGAACCTTAATAGACCCAGATTTGCTTAAATGTGACAAAAGCTGCACATTCAAAAAGTAGTTTTAGGGTTTCAATAAATCTTCAAAATAGGTTTTCAAGCGATAAAGAAACAAAACGTTTCAATTTTGTTTTAAATATTTTTTCGAGTTATAGTAAAAGATCGACAAAAATTAAAAGCCCTTTTCATTAAAAGTTTGAATAAATATCAACATAACTCTCTTGGTTTTATTATGCGACGTTTTGCTTTTCAAGTATAATCAACTTTTTTTTTAAATGCGGCTTTAACATTTTTTGTGGCGATTTTAAGACAATTTTATTACAAAATTATCTATGGATTTGGTATGTCTAGTGTCATATGTTACTCTTTTAAGGAAATTTTTACTTTATATTTACACATTAGTAAGGTCATATTTAACATGTTACCATTTCTGAAATTTAAAATGCAGTGGAACATATAAAGATTGAAAGTACTTATAGTATATGTCATATGAATAATTTTATTAAAATAAAGCAAATAAAATTAGCAAGAAACTTACCGGGGTGGTATTAAAACCAAATTCGAACTCTAAAATAATTTTGTAGTTGGGTGCTTTCAAGCCGTGTACGACAGAGTACTCCAATCATTTGCACTCTTCTTGCCTAAATCCAGTCTTAAATAATTTGAAACTGAAAAAGGAAAAAAACGTAATAAACATCTGATACCGCTTAGCACTAGGTGCGCTTGTTCATCAGTGTTTGATAGACTAGACGGTCGGTGGTACTGCCTGTTTTTATTTTGAATTTTAATTGTGCCGCCTATGAAGATTTTTAATTTAGTTTGGATTTTAATCTGTTTTTTTGTTGTGCCTCCATGTACTGAGTTTCACCATATGATGTACCTATAGTTGAAATGGTATGCCCACGGTATTTTCAATTTTTATGACCGGAGCAGTGTACAACAATTTCGAGGTGTGTATTTGGATTAATTATGGTAGTTAGGAAATGGCAATCAATGTTCTCACTTTCTTCCCCATTGTAGCCCTGAAGATGTTTAAGTAGATTAAACGAAACGTCGGCGAAGAAATTACTGTATAATTGCTGCCTTTAGTCCCTATCCGCCAATTGACCACCAAACCATTCTACCTGGGACACAATTTTCTAGTTTCATTCATAGATAATAATTTGTGTCTATGCTCCCACAAAAGCCAAAAACAGCTTATTCCTAGAAAAAAACCCATTTGATAAAACCGTAGTTGCTCCCATGGTAATAAGCTGTTGATGGTATCCTTGGCAGCATTTTTACCCACAAAACACCTCGTAGGCGCTGTGCACGGCTACGGAGTGTTATGGAAACAAGCTACGTAGCGGTACACAGCAACTACGAGATGCTTGGTGGGTCAGAATGCTCCTATTCGGACATAGTAGTGAATAAGCTTGTAGTCATTTAATGACTTTCAATTAGCTTTGCCTCCTGCGCGAACTTTTTGAACTCAACTTTACTCTTGCCACACTCAAGATACTTACCTTGAGCAAAAGATGAATCCTAGAAAGAAACTTTATAAGCGCCGATTGAGTATGTTGTAGAAATGATGCAGGCGCCATTAACGCAGCCGCTCTCACTTTCTCGTTCATTTCTGGCCGTTCCGACATCATAACGTAATAAGTGGTACCACCTTGAGAGTGCCCAACGTAAAACAGACTTGAAGCTGCCGTATGATTTAGTACGTAATTGATAGTGGTCGGAAGGTCGTATATTCCAATTTCGTGCCAACTAAAGTCTCAGATTACCTTGTGAGTTTTAATTTTTTGAAAAAGACTTACGAGAAATTCCAGAAGCTTTTTGCGTTCATAAGAGGATGGAGGGTACGATGTCGACGAGAGTGTACGGTACCTCTAGCGTTGAAAAACCATACGTCGTATCCGCGGTCTGCTAAGTAGAATGCCAAGGCGTCTGGTGGTCCCAGGAATATGTAGTTTTCAGCACTGCCACCCATACCATGAACTAATAGAACTACCTTATCGGGACTAGTGCCTGACCTGCCATGCGGCATTCTTTGAGCAGCCAGGATATAACCGTCTGGTGTCACCATGTGATGGGTTTCAATGGGGTACCCATGCTTTTTGATATATTGTGTCTATGTGAATAAATAACTTTAAAAATAAAAGAAATTTTAGAGGTGTATATTTACCATAGACATCCCTTCATCAGGATGCGAATGAACCAGACCTAGAAGCAACACAAATAGTGTTACCGTCATGTTTTTAACTTGCAGACTAACGACATGAGTTGCCAAAAAGTGCACCATCATAAAATCGTCATCAAATATCGATTAACACCAAACTACTAAGTAAGCTTAAACATATGTTTCTTAGAGCAACAATCAAGATGATTTAATAAGAGTGATTAACAATGAAATATGTAGTTTTGAATTCATTATTAAATTTGGACACTCACAGATTTTTTTTTCTAGAAACTCATTTTTTAAGTGCCTAAGTAAAAAGAGTTGTTTTCAATTACACGTATAAGCATATTCTAAGGTTTATATAAGACCCTTTTCCTATATGTAGATGTTCGCAAATACATTGTTATCGAGACAAAGATTGTTAAAATTTTAATAATTTTTCAATCTTTGCAACAAACAATTTTTTGAGATATTTAGCCCAAGTTTAAATACTCTTATTTTCGTTGAAGTGGCGGGATCCATATGTGGAGGGATATTCGAATCCCGTTGTTTCGCCGCTTACAATAGGAATCCACTAAAAGAAGGCGAGGAAGGTGAGGATCGGAAAGTCGAAGATACTATTGAGGTTAAAGATGCTACTGAAGTTGAGAATGCCAATACAGTTGAAAATGCCATTGCATCGAGCCCTTTTTATAGTCTAAGGTCAAAACCTTCATAACAAATTCATATCCAATGGATATTCAGTGGACATACAGTTATGGACATGGATATACTCAATGATATCCATTGGACAACCACCCGTTATCCACTGTACATCCAATCGATGTACATTTGTCGCCCGATCCAAGATCCAATGGACTTCCATTATGTCCATCCATTGGATTTTAGAAAAATACTACCTACTGATATCCATTGTACAGGGATATCATTTTAAGTCGCTCACTCGACTAGCAGCTTTTCTGTTACACTTCTTGAAAATTTGATACATGGGGGCCGTGTATCAAATTGCGCTTAGTTGCCGAATGGCAACTAAGCCCGACCTCGGATCCAGGGCTAGTGCATTTATTGGCTGCTAGGTTCGACAGATACGACGCCACCCTGATTTTTTTTAAATGGAAACACACACATAGTCTAATAGTCTTTTTAAATGGAAACACACACTTACAGTCTAATAGAGCTAAAGGAGCAAAATACAAAAATTTATAACTATATTTACCCATAAGCATTTAGATTATATAGGGTGGTAGAGGTGCGGAAATATATAACTTCATATACTTATCTCTAAGCATTTAGATTATACAGGGTGGTAAGGTTGTTGAATTTCGAGAATCATTATAAGTGGCTCACTCGATTAGCAGTTTTCCTGTTGCACTTCTTAAAAATTTGATACATGGGGCCGTATGGCACCTAAGGCACACCACGAATCCAGGGCTAGCGCATTTATTGGCTGCTAGGTTTGACAGATATGACGCCATCTTGATTTTTTTTTTAAATGAAAAGCGTTTTTAAATGAAAGAGCTAAAGGAGCAGATTACAGAAATATATAACTTCATATCTCTAAGCATTTAGATTATACAGGGTGTTAAATTTGTTGAATTTCGAAAATCATTTTAAGTGGCTCACTCGAATAGCAGTTTTTCTATTACACTTTATAAAAGTTTGATACATGGTGGTCGTATGGCACCTAAGGACGACCTCGCATCCTGGGCTAACGACGTCGTTGGATGCCCGGTTTGACAGATACGACCCCATCTTGAATTTTTTGAAATGGAAACACTCACATATTTACCTACAGTCTAATAGAGGTAAAGGAGCAGATTACAGAAATATATAACTTCATATATCTATCTCCAAGCATATAGATTATACAAGGTGGTAAAATTGTTGAATTTCGAAAATCATTTTAAGTGGCTCACTCGAATAGCAGTTTTCTTATTACACTTTATAAAAGTTTGATACATGGTGTTCGTATGGCATCTCAGGCCGACCTCGGATCCTGGGCCAGCGATGTCGTTGGCTGCCCGGTTTGACAGATACGACGCCATCTTGATTTTTTTTTAAATGAAAGACACATATATTTACAAACAGTCTAATAGAGTTGAAGGAGCAGATTATAGAAATATATAATTTCGTGTATCTATCTCCAAGCATTTCGATTATACAGGGTGGTAAAATTGTTAAATTTCGAAAATCAGTTTAAGTCGCAGACTCGATTAGCAGATTTCCTGTTACCTGTTAGACTTCAGAAAAATGTGATACACGGAGGTCGCATGACATCTAAGGCCGACCTTGGATCCTTTGCTAGCGACGTTATTGGCTGCCCGGTTTGACAGATACGACGCCGAGTCAAATTTCGAAATTCAACAACTTTGCCACCCTGTATAATCGAAATGCTTGGAGACAGATATACGAAGATATATATTTCTGTAATCTGCGCCTTTAAGTCTATTGGACTGTAGGTAAATATGTGTGCGTTTCCATTTAAAAAATCAAGATGGCGTCGTATCTGTCAAACCTAGCAGCCAATAAATGTGATAGCCCTGGATCCGAGGTCGAACTTAGGTGCCATACGGCCCCATGTATCAAATTTTTAAGAAGTGCAACAGAAAAATTGCTAAAATGATTTTCGAAATTCAACAGCTTTACCACCCTGAATAATCTAAATGCTTAGAGATAAATATATGAAGTTATATTCCTGTAATCTGCTCCTTTAGCTCTATTAGAATGTAGGTAAATACGGGGTGTTCATTATAAAATTTCATCTAGCCAGCTATGATTTTTTGACAGAAAGAAAGAGCGTTTTAAAGGTACGTCGTAACTTGACTCGCCATCAAAACCGTAGACTTATCATTGCCACTGTCCAATCAGCTTTCAGTGCTTCAACGTTATTAGCTTCTTGTCTTTATCCTTGTTGGTAAACTTTTCGGTTTCCCATATTTTTGTTGTTGTTTTCTAGCTTTACCAACAAAATTTTTGCTAAAAACGTTAATTTTTATTGCTATAAAATCTGTTTCGTATTTGAACAATATGGCTTTCGCCTTAAAACATAAAGTTTTTATGTTGAAGAGCTACTATGGAACTGGAATCAAAGTGGATGGCAAATGGGTTTATTCCATTTGAAACTACATGGAGGTTTTCCAGGCTGAATTTCCAAATTTTGCTATGTTCTATATACAGTTCAAGAAAATTTTGGCGCATGTTCTAGAATTGTTTACAGAAGCAGGTAGTCTGCAAAGACTAGGCAGTGATTCTTACAAGAAACATACCGATGAAGTAGTTACACAGGCACAAGAAATAATGCAAAATACACCTGATAGTATTTCTATTCGACAATTACACCATCAAATAGGCCTTTCTGTAGGTGGCACCCATGCAACTTTACATAAAGATCTACAAGTGTACCCATATTGCTTTACAGAAGTGCAAGAATTGCATAAAGCTGACTTTCCCCGATGTCTGCAATTTTGCAATTGGTGTATTGATAGGGATAATAACAAGAATATTTTCCAAAATTCCATATTTAGTGATGACGCATGGTTTGAGTTAAGTAGTTATGTGAACTCGCAAAACATGAGCACTTGGAGTAGTAAAAACACTCCCATGAAATGATTGAAAAAGGAATACACCCTGAAAAAATTGAGAGTTTGGGTAGGAATCACAGCTCGCTGTCTGATTGGTCTAGTTTTCTTTGAAGGGGGCAGATCACTAAGACACTTTAAGCATTACCAATTGGATAGGTACCTGTATAAGCTGCTGAATCTTGCTAGCACTTGGAGATAATAATTTACAGAAAATTCTTCATTGATATCATTTAATTTTTTTTTATTTGAATTGTCAATTATACCAATATATATATATATCAAATATTTTTCATTCACCTTACTTCTATTTGTACACATTTATAAAATATGTTTAATAACGAAGGTCAATTAATTGTTAAACGTTGATAAGTGAATAGAAAAACTCAATAAAAATGTCAAAATATTAACAGAATATGATTAGCTTTATTACAAGTCTTATCGAACACATTAAACGCAAACAGGGTGATTCACGGTGATGGTACCTTAGACGTATCTGGAGAACGGCTTCACATATTTATTTCAAGTTTTGTGTGTGGTCACAAATGCATCCAAACTCTATTTCTAAAATATTTGCGCCTTTGCGCTGTTGCCGGTTCAGCTGAACAAGAGTACCAACTTTCGTTTTTTAAATGGATCACCAAGTATTAAAAGGTATTTTCGGATTCCTCATAGGTTTCTTTATGATACCACTTTAACATTCCTATACCTATCTCACACCGTTTCGCAGATATTTAATAATTTCATGTTTTCGTATTCAAAAATAGGACTCGGAATAATAATGAAAATCTCACGACCCGAAAGATTTAACGATATGAGTGCGGGGACTTCGTTAGCCAGAACTATGTGCATGGCTAGCATATGGGCAGTTAGTGACGAAAGCCTACAGGGTGGGCCACAATTACCTTTCATTCGTCAGAAAAGAAAAATTGTCAAAAGTTTGTTTTTTTAAATACAACCACCTGTGGATTGTTCTTCGCAGAGAAAGGTCATTCAATTTAGAAAAAATCGGTTTACACTTTATCATACCTAAATCTAACAGTTTTTGACATATACGCATTAATTTGTTCAAAGGCGGATCTCCGTATTCCACTTTAATTCAACATTAGTGGCTCGGGTATCTAATTGAAGTTACTGGTTGTAAAATTCTGATAGAACAGATATTTTAACATCTGTCACACCGTTGTCATATATTCAGTTCTTTGAATTTGGTTTTCTTCGTGTAAGATTTACTGATTAAATTATTGTTTCTGCACATGGAGAGAGATAATAAATATTCTAGTGCCGTTATTATGATTTTATTTATAATCCATGGACAATGTAACAAGATTATCAACCGAACATGCTGGAAATTCAACGAAACTTATCCAGAGCTACTACCTATCGATTGATAGGGAATTGAATACGAAAACAGGAAATTATTAAATATCTGCGAAACGGTGTGAGATATGTATAGGAATGTTAAAGTGGTATCATAAAGAAATCTATGAGGAATCCGAAAATAACTTTTAATACATGGTGATCCATTTAAAAAACGAAAGTTGGTTCTCTTTTTCAGCTGAACCGGCAACAGCGCAAAGGCGAAAATATTTTAGAAATCGAGTTTGGACGAATTTGTGGCCATACACAAAACTTGAAATAAATATGTGAAGCCGTTTTCCAGATACGTCTAAGGTACCATCACCGTGAATCACCCTGTATTCCATTGAACCCATATATCAATTTTCCATATACCAATAGGAGATACAAACCCTTTTCAAAAACTGCAATTCGGATCAGGCTGATAACTATCTGCTGAGTTTCTACAATTCATATTGAGTGAAATCAGATTCAAACTGTCATCAATCTGGTTTCCTGAAAATTACCTGTAAGGATCAGTCTAATCCAGGATCAATATTTCCGAAAAGTCCTATTGTAATAAAGTGTGTGACTCAAAGTTTATCATTCATATTCCGATTAGTATAGTAATATATATCGATTATATATAGACACAGTAGGACTTTTTGGAAATGCTAAACTTGGATGAGATTGATCTCTACAACTGATTTTCATCCAACCCGATTGATGACTGATAACAGGACAGCCAATCGGGTGGTTGAAAATAAGCTTATAGTAATGATTGACCCAATCTGGATAGCAATTTCCAAAAAGGACTTTTATGATCATAGAAATTGAACACTGTCGCTTTTGAATAAACAGGTTTTAACCAGCCAATTTGTAAATTAAGTAAATTAAGCAAACCTTTAAACTACAGATCTGATCATTGTCCAAGATTATCCGGTCTAACACTATTAATTACTTAACATTGTAAACTTAATTTCTGTCACAATTAATGTCTGTAATAACATTTTTAAACACATTCAGTTTATAACTATAAATTAGGAATATGAAGCTGGAGGATCCTGCATTATTTAGTAGCTATTGATGCAATTTAACACATACTACACTACTTTGTCATTATAAAAAAAACCGAAGCATTTATTATTGAACATGAAAATATCATATACCAATACCAATAGAGATGTTTTCCCTACATTCTTGCTCCTAAACTCAGGTCCATACTGATCTGTTCATGCTTTCATTTCATGCCTCAAGATTCAAGCCTATAATAGGTATTAATATAAAGTTATTTATGACTATACTGCTAATATTTTAGTTATTATTTACTTTTAAAATTAACACAATTTCTGACTTCATACTCCTACTGGTTGCCAAGGCAACATATATAATTTAAATGTCGAGCGGGAATGATGATATTACTCCCGCTGTTTCAACTCATATATCCCTCTGACGCTATATGAGCCCTATTTAGCTTTTGTCGACAAGCTGAATATCAGTATATTATTAAGTGGTCGTGGACAAAATGGTTTATGCATGTACACATATGCCTTAGAAACTGCTAGAAATACTGTTGCATATGGCTTTTCCAGGATGGGGAGGGAAGAGAACTATTACACTTGCACACAAATTTAAGCCTCGAGAGTATCTACTGACAGATACATTTTGGAAACATCTTTCCTTTTAGGTCCCAATGGTCGCAGTCCATACCGATTGTGGTGCAAAATTTCGACGTTTAGCTTCAGGAATTGAGCCGACAATATGTTTATAAACGTATTTTCGTCTTCAGCTATGTCTCATCATGTCGATCAACCCATCTGCATACTAGTTTCGGGGTCTACCCCTCATCAGTATAGCTTTGGCTGGTCGACAAATTGATGAACCATTATTAGGCCAATTGAAAGCCGGAAACGTACAGAGTACCGGTGAGATGTTTATCCAGAGCACACGCTCCTGAATTTCCGTTTTTTTTTTTTTAGAGGATTAGAGAATCTGCTATAGAGACATGAGGGCTGGGCACATGGCGATCGAGGTTTCCCACAACATAGTGTCAGTTTGGCGTCTTTCCTCCAGGAGCACCGACTGACTAAACTCACTCCATCCCTCTCCTCCCGGTACCGCCTAACGGCATTACTTCAGGGTAAATTTTTCTTGTGTTTCTTCTTCCTCTCTTTTTTTTTTATTTACAATCGTTGGTCCATTTCTTGTTTCTTTTTCTCGTCCTCGAATTTTGTTTTCATTGTCACTGTTATGAATTGTTTTATTGCCTCCCAGTTTTTTTTGTTTGACAAGAGTAGTGAAGCTATGTTTCTCGGGCTAATTTGTGTTCCACATTTTACAGTTATCTTGCGTCGTTCTGTCTCCCATCTTGACCATTTGAAAAGAGTATGTAGTGAGTTGTCTATTTGTGTGAGGTCGCAGTATTCGCAACCTGGGCTTGTCTTCTTTCCTATTCTGTGAAGGTATTCCGCGAATACTCCGTGTCCTGTAAATATTTGCGTCGTGTAATGGTCTGTCTCTGTCCAGTCTGTAGTTATCCATTTTTCGAGTCTGTGATGAAAGTCTTTGCTGTTACTTTGTAGTTATTCCACTCATTACTCCACTCTCCGTGTACTTCATCCTTTATTTCAGCTATCTGAGTTTTATTTTTGCTGTTGTGTAATTGCGTCGTTTGCCTTATTTATAATTTTATGGGGAGTGTCTTTGCTATTGCTAGGAGTGCGGTAGTGGGGGCAGTTCTGTATGCCCTCGTTATTCTTAGAGCTATTTGCCTGTTGCAGCTATTTGTCTTCTCTAGGAGTGCAGCGTAGTATTTATAGGTTGTTATATTTTCCCAGATCGGTGATCCATAGAGGATGATGGATGTCACGGTGCTCATTAGTGCTTTGCGTTGGGTGAATGTTGGTCCGTTTTTTGTTGGTGTGACCCTTGAGAGCATGTTTATTACTGTCTTCGCCTTGTTGCATATGGTTCATATATGTGTGTGGAATTTGAAGTCCTTGTCAATATTGAGGCCCATGTATTTGATATAGTTCTTTGAGACTATTTGCTTGTTGTCTATGTTTAGTTGAAGTTCTGTCAGCTTTCTTCTTCCGTTTAAGATTATTAAGTCTGTCTTTTGTACTGCTACTTCAAGCCCCATTTTGTGTAGTAGGTATTTTGTTGTTGTGACTGCCAATTCTGTTCTTGCCTCTAGCGATTCTTTGGTTTTTGCTACTGTTATTATTGAGAGGTCATCAGGGTATGCAATCAAGTGCCGACCATTGCTGAAAACTTCCTGTTTTTGTACGCTACTTTGTTAACTTCTTGGACAATTTCTTTTACTTTTTGTAGGGCACTTATTGTGCTGCGTCCTTTTCTGAAACCGTATTGGTGTTCGTAAATAAAGTTTTTCTTTTCAAGTTCCGTTTCTAGTCTATCTTCTACTATTTTTTCCAGAATTTTTCCGAGCATATTTATGAGGCATAGGGGTCTATAAGTCTGGATGTCGTTGGGGTTCTTTTGCGGCTTTTCTGTCAAGACTAGTTTTGCTTTTCTCCATATTTCACGGAAAAGTTCCGGTCGTCACGTATGCATTCATTACATTTACCATATTGTCTACAAAGTGTTTATTTTCGATAGCTTTTTTAATTATTTCAGAAGTGATGTTGTCTGGTCCCGGGGCTTTTTTGCTCTTGATGTTTCTTGTTGCTGATATCACTTCCTCTGTAGTTACTATGGGTACTGTGCCATATTTTATTGTTTTATTGTGCCATCTTCTTGTAGGATGTGAGGGAAACAGTTTGTAAAATTGCTCTATTTGGGTTTCTTTATCTAGAGTTATTTTTGGTTTGATATTTAGTTTAGAGCATGCTATTTTATAGCCCCGTCCCCATATGTCTTGTTCCGTTTCGTCCAACAATTTGGTCCAACTTTTTTGTTTTTCACTTTTGATCATTTTTTTCAGTTCTTGCTTAGTTTTTTTTGTATAACTTTTTAATTTCCTCTTTTTCGTTTACGTCAGACGGTGTTGCGTTTATTAAAGGTGTCTATTTGGCTCAAAAAGTTTTCATGTGCTTGCAGGGTTTTGTTTGGAGATAAATAGCATGAGATGACAATGACTGTGTCGAGTTCAATAGCTGCAAATCGATGTGCAAGCGACATGCAAGTGATGTCGGGTTATTTTCATCAGTTTTAGTTGTTTGGATGTCCATATGAAGCAGTCGTTGTTTAGGTCATATATGAAGTTTTCCTTTTTCCGATGTGTTGGTTCTTGTCGTAGTATTATGCCTATGTCTTGTTCGTATGTAAATTGTCTAAGTAGGTCTAAGGCGCTATATTTTCTGTCTATGTTTATCTGTAAAATTTTAATTTTTTTGGTTTCGCGTTCTGCAAACATTTTGGCTTTAAATCATTTTACGAATTTGCCTCATTTCTAAGAATGCCTTCTTATAGAGCGGGCATTCGTAACTGTATGTTTTGTGGTTATTATTGTCAGTGCAGTTGAGACATTTCGGTTGTTCTTTGCAGTTTTTGATTTCATGCTGGGTCGAACTACAGTTAAGGCAACTTCGTTCTCTGCGGTCGTTTCTGCAGTTAGGGGTGATGTGTCCAAATTTATAACAGTTTAAGCAAATTACTGGCTTGTTTGTTTCCTCTAATCTACAGTTACTCCATCCTATTCGTATTTTTCCCGTATTGATTAGTATGTTGCTTTTTCAATTGGTAATTTTGCAAAAGCATAGAGGAGTTTATTTTGGTTAGGTTTTATAGCTAGTTGTATTTTAATTTCGCTTTTTTCCTCAGGGATGATTTTTAGTGTATCGGTAATACCGTCTTCTACTTCTTGTTGTTCGGTTGTGCTAGTTATATCCTTTATAAACACTGTTTTGTAATTTTTGGCTATTGATGTGTCCATATCTTTGTCTATGTTTTTTTTTATTTCTTCAAGGAAAGTCTTCTCTTCATGTTCGTTTGCTTGATATTTCATATGTATCTGCCCTTTGTTGTCGTGCCTAATAATGTGCACTCTTACTCCTATGTCTTGGATTTTGATGTTTTTTCTCATTTTTGACGTCATTTGGGAGTATGTAGCTTCCGAGTTTACTCCTTTTATTATAACTGTGCCTGTTTTCTTGTTTCTACACCATTTTCACATGTAGTTCAGAAAGTATCAGATGTATTTCAGAATAGTCATTTGGATTTTAGAATATATCACTTGTATATCAGAATAGTGATTTTGATTTTAGAAACCGTCAGTTGTATTTCAGAATAGTCACTTGTATTTCAGAAAAGTACAGTTGAATTACAGAACAATCATTTTAATTTTAGAATACATCACTTGTATTTCAGAAAGCGTCACTTGTAGTTTAGAAGATATCACTTGAAATTTATGTATAAAGCTGATGTCTTCGTTGTTTTAGACCAAATAGGTCACAAATTCCACATCATAGGAAGAGATTGAACACCTACCCAACACAACATTTCTTTTAATGTTGTCGCCTTAGCAAAAGACAAGGTGCCATTTGGGCCAAATAATTCGCCAAGTGTAAATTGTTCTTAATGTTAAATTTTATGTATACATCACATATATTTGACAGAAGATAAACAAAACAAAATCGGTGGTATTCCAATCCGACCCTGGAGGTACTATCTATATAGGAAGTATCAGTTGTATTTTAGAATAGTCATTTGGATTTACAAATATATCACTTGTATATAACCCCAGGTATCATATTTTTAAAAAGTATAATAGGAAAACTGCTAATCAGGTGAGCGACTTAAAATTATCTCCCTGTACATAGAGTTGCATGTTTATTTGTAATCTATCCCCTCAAGAAAAGAAACGGCTACTCCCAGAGACTATGCAAATTCTTCTTGACGTAATTTTTGTTTCACCCATATTGTTTCAATAGGATCGTAAAAGTATAAGATATGAATTTTTTAGTAATATTAATATTAAGATGGATTGTCGTAAACCGCTTTACTATGTATAAACATGTCCTGAAGTTGGTTGTTCAAGTTTTTGAACTATGTACCTGTTGTTCTATCGATAGAATAAAAAGAAAAAGCAATGTGATAGCTGCTTGGAAATTGAAAGAACTTCTACGCTTTTTCATCAGGACAACTCCGCCAGAAAGAAATGTCTTCAATTAATTGAATATTTGACCTATTGCAGCAATAAGTGCAGCAACTGATTGCAGCAATTGAATTTAAAATTCATCTTGAATTTTTTGCTATTTTTCTAAGCTAATTTATATCGAGTCCACTTTTCTCTACGCAAAACCGTCGCTTTTCTTGTAAGTAAAACCTCTACCTTTATGCAAGCAATTTTTGTCGTACGAATTGTAATATCTGCTGCGTGATTTTTTACTAACCCTGAAGATAACGTTTTAAGACACCACCTAGTTTTAAAAAAATGTATCTCGCGATGGTCATTTTGTACTTCTAAGAATTAGATCTTTGAAGCAGTTACGTCTACAAACTTTATTTTTAAAGTATCGATCACTATCTTCATTAATTTTTACATTATTTGAAACTTTCTCTTTTCAGCGATTCAAATTTAACGAAATTTTATTCAAATTCAGTAATCAAATTTAACGAATTAATCAATAGCTATTTCTGTAACCAGTTACGAAAATAATAATAATAATATTGGTTTATTTAGCATATCGCTATACAAAGAAACTTAATATTAATAACAAGCGTTGAAACGTTTCTGTACATATTATTTAAACACTAAAATTAAACAAAACATCTTCAACAAGACACTACATAAGCCCACACAAGATTTTTAAAAACTTCGAAATTTTTGCAGTCTTTTATATTTTTTGGCAACATATTAAAATCTAGCAATCCCTTATACAAAACTGAATTTAATCTTTGAGTGCTATTGCACTTTGATAACAAAATGAAATCATTCGAGTTTCTAGTGCAATATCCATGTACGTCCTTAAAAAACTTAACTCTATTACATATATACGGCGGCAAGAAGTTATTTTTAATTTTGAATATAAACATATAAACACTAAACATAACTTTTCGTTTGACTGACAACATATTTAATATACTAAGCATAGTTTCAATAGGGGTATATCTGTTACATTTTAAAATGGTTCTCATTGCTCTATTTTGCACAAGTTGTAATTGTTCAATCTTAAAATTAGGTAGATTATAAAGTGTAGCACAAAAGTTCAAATGAGGAGCCGCTATGCTGTTATACAGCAATATTTTTGTACTTAGTGACAGTTTCTTTCCTACTCTAGCAATAAAACCTACCTTTTTAGCAAACTTTCTAGTTATATAATCCACGTGAGCATAGAAATTTAAATTTGTGTCAAATATAACACCCAAATATTTGATTTGTTCTTGATGAATAATTTTCTCCTTATTAATTATGATGCTTAAATCAGCCAGATTAATGTCTCTCAACTTGAATTTTTTCCCAAACAAGCAAAATCTTGATTTTGAGGTGTTCAAGCTCAATTTATTTTGGCAAAGCCACTGGAATATTCGACCTAGATCATCGTTAACAATTTGTTGCATTTGTGTTACATTTTTTCCAGCTACATAAATCATTGCATCATCAGCGAACAACTCAATTTTACAGCCTTTAATAACCTTAACCATTTCATTTATGTAAAGTAAGAACAGCATTGGACCCAGAACAGTTCCCTGTGGTACCCCATGCTGAACACGCAAGGGGCTTGATACAGAATTTTTAAATTTAACTTTTTGCTGTCTATTGTGCAAATATGACTCAAACCACCGTAAAACTGTCCCTCCAATGCCGATGTTCTTTAACCGTTTTAATAAAATATCTCTATCAACCGTTTCAAATGCTGTTTTAAAGTCCAAAAACACCGCCAGAACCACATTACTGGCGTGGCACACCGTTGCTACAGTTTTACGATATTAAGTAGATACAAAGTGGTTTAAAATTAAATATTGAAGTTTAATAATAATAAATCTCTCTCTAAGTAGGTGTTTGTAGTCGAAATTAGAAAAAATCTTGTATGAAACACGTGACGAAAAGCCTTTTTTGTATCTCATTCAAATTGCGGGAACTCGCTGCGCTCGTCCCGCAAACATTCATTCGTTACACAAAATCGGACTTTTCGTAACTGGTTACATAAATGTTGGGTAGATAGTATTCAATCTCTTCCTGTTATGGTATTTGTGTATGGTTGTAAAAAAATCGTCGCTCCCGAAGACCACGTCTAAAATTCAAGTGATATCTTCTAAACTACAAGTGACGCTTTCTAAAATACAAGTGATATATTCTAAAATTAAAATGGTTGTTCTGAAATTCAACTGTACTTTTCTGAAATACAAGTGACTATTCTGAAATAGAACTGACGGATTCTAAAATCAAAATCACTATTCTGAAATACAAGTGACGTTTTCTAAAATTCAAGTGATACTTTCTAAACTACATGTGAAAATGGTGTAGTTGTTGTCCAATTAAAGGGATCGTTATTTGTAGAAGTACCTGTATTTGTGTTCAGTTCTCCGTTTGTGTATACTCCTTGTTCCTGTGTTGTTATTGGTTTGTACGGAGCTCTTGTAGTTGAATATATTGTCATGTTCATGTCGTGATCTTGCAATATTTTTTCCGCCAGTCGTCTTATTTTTACTATGTCTACTTTCGTGTAATTACAGAGTGTGATTTTTTTGGTTGCCTTTTGTTGTCCTTTTGAATTGAATGAATGAATTCTTGAGTCCATGGTAGAGACTCGTCCATTTTTCTAGGGATGTTGAAATGTTCTGCTCAGATTCTGGATTTTTTAATCCAAGGACGTGTAGTGTATTTCCATTTTCTTCTTTGTTGTCTTCATCTGTGGTGATTTTTGTGTCGACGCTAATTACTTTACCTTCATCTGGCTTTCCAGATTTCAGCTAACTGGAGATTTGCGGAAAGGTTTCGCCTAGTTTGTTCTTGTAGCCATTATTTCCCTGTTCGTCCGTATCTATGATCACTATGGTGTTATTTTCGATTGAAAGTGGGTTTCCTAGGCCCGGTTGAGTAACATAGAGTTTTTGGTAACACAGAGTTTCCGGCTTTAAATTAGCCGAATAATGATTCATCAATTTGTCGGCCAGCCAAAATTGTACTGATGAGGGGTAGACCCCGAAACTAGTATGCAGATGGGTTGATCGGCAAATTGATGACTACCTACGCTCTCTGTTCATTTCGTTCTGGTTCCGATAACTAGCGAGGTACAGAACAATATGGGCTGCTTCTCGAACCGAGAGCCATCTGCCCTGCAGTGTTGGATCTAAAACACGCTGGTGGATGTCGCATGCTTGTGCTCTGTACAAACATCTTATAAATATGTGTGTGTTTCCATTAAAAAAATTAAGATGGCGTCGTATCTGTCAAACCTAGCAGCCAATAAATGCGCTAGCCCTGGATCCGAGCTCGGCCTTAGTAGCCATACGGCCCCGATGTATCAAAATTTGAGAGAAGTGTAACCGGAAAAGTGCTAGTCGAGTAAGCGACTTAAAATGATATCCCTGTACATTCAATGGCACCACTAAAATTCAGTGGTCATCCAATGGATGTTCATGAAAATACGGAACTGCACATTTGCTTCTTTTTAGTTCTGCTATATTAATGATTAAAATAAAGTATACATTTTAATTGGGGTATGCTATATTTGAATTATAATAGGTCACTTTTAAAAAGGAAACAAAAATTCTGTGTCTCCTACTCTCCTGGTCTTGTGCTAACAAAACTATGAATTTTTTCAAGTAATGTTTTTTGTTTCTTTTGATGATATTCAGGTTGAGTGCTTGCTCTAAAAGAGTAATCAGTACGTTTTGCTACATTATTGCAATCAAGAAAAGACATATTTCAGTTAAAGTTTGTCTTTTATTGAACATTTAGGGTATGAATAGTAACAAGTTGGATATATAATTTCAATCAAGATCAAAATCAAGGACCTTGCTGGAAAGTCACATATCAACATTTAGGTGAACAATAAAATCTTCAGAAATTTCATTAAAGGAAATTCGGTTATTTAACTGCTGACACTCGGTTACAAAATCCTCGAAAAAGAACTCAGATTTATCTGGTTTTTCATATCCATGGTAGATTCCTATCAAAAAAACTTAACTTTTTACTTTTTTTTGTTTATTGTTTGTTGGTTGTACTCTTTATAAAACCTAAAAGTGACCATAATTGACTACCAAAGCTTTTGCTTAGAGGCAAACCATCAATATTGATTGCTAAATTGATTGAATCAGAATCTGTAATTAATCCTTTATGTTTTTTGAACAGATAAAATATGGTTGATTTCACAAAAAAAAATATTTAATGTTTGGTAGAGTACAAAAAATGTAAATTTGGAGTTTTTTAAACAAAATAGATTAAGATTAGGGCAAAAATTGTTTAAAAATAACTCAAAGCGTCTAAAAATGTCTTCACGTTATTGAAGAAATTCAATTTTATAACAAAATCAGGCAAAACTGATTGAACTCATCACAAAATCCAATATAAGTGAAATTTGACCAAAACGTTTTTCGGAAAAATTTGGTGTTTTTTTGGAAAATTTACGTTAAAATTAGGGCCAAGATCGGTTAAAAATGAGTTAAAGTTTTAAAAAAGCAATTTTAAAGCATTTGGAAAAATTCTGGTTAGAATTAGTGCTAAAATTAGTTAAAAATGATCCACATGGTTTGTTAATCTTCTGTCATTATTCTCAGTATCACATGTTAAGGGAACGTCAATGTGTCATTCGCACGAAATTTAATAGATGTCGCTAATCAATAGCTGCTATTTAAATCCTGCCGCTAAAGGATAATAAATATAACTTGAAATAATAATAATAATAAATAGTACGCTTAAAGTAAGCAAAAATAGCGATCAGTTGAATGGCTGGGGTTAAACCCAAAATATCAGTAAAATACATAACAGTATATTAAGATACAAGTTTGGCATTGGCACAGCGCATGGATGTTGTATAATTGAATGAATTATGGAACGTGTATCTTATACTATTTTGTGTAATAGGATAGATTGAAAAGAATAATAACTTAAAATAAGTCATTATTTCAAACGTCTAGTAATATTTGTTCTTAAAAATTAAGTTTGCTGCCTGACATTGACGATCATTTTGTCTGAATATTTATGACATTTCCATAAACCGCTGCTACTTAACGTCAAATTTTACCATTACCACCTAAACAGAGCTAAAATTACTATAACGATGCTTTAATAAGGCTGTAAACGAATCGCTGTCAGTGTTTCAATATAACGAGCTAAACGAACCGAATTATATAAAATAAATATACAAACTACGTGCCCAATTGAAGTAGTTGAAAATGCACATTCTAGCACTTCCAGCTGATGTAAGCAAATCAAGACATTTTTTTTGGTTAAATTTTAAGTATAAAATAATATATTAAGTATAAATAATATAATAAGTATAAAAATGTTTCACAGTTTGTATTATAAAGAGGCAATTCCGCTCACGTAATGTTATAGCCGCTTTTGGATGCTGCATGGATATCCAATGGATCTACCAAAACCATATCCTATTTGTGATATCCAATGACTACACAATGGAGATTCGGTATCACAAAGATCTCTTTGAAGATGCATATGAAGATAGTAGGTGGAAGGGTATATGCCGGAGTTTAGGCACGAAATGTGAATAATGAAGCAGGTTCCGAGTACTTGCCAAGAGTACTCGGAAATCACAATATATTAAAGTGACTCAAATTCTTGTTCTAAAGAACTTGGGTAATGTTGACTATATACAATGTGTATATATATCTTCTTACGTATTAATAGTTCTAGAATTGCATTGTTTTCGTGTGTCTGATTATTAGCATGTTATCATAAGTATTATTTCAACTATTTCCAGTCCTCAAACATCCAACAACTGGAAAATGTAGGTAAGTATAGAGCAGAGGAGAGTTGCTTACCAGCTTACCCCAAAACAAAGGTCTCTTCTGAATTGGAGGTAGCATTTTATTATGCATATTCGTATTTTCACGTTAATCACTTTTATAATTACTGATTAGTGTTAATTAGTTTTGGCATTTTTATGTTAGGATAACACAGTATTTTTAATAAGAAAATACAAAATGCATGTGTTGTGTGTAAAAAGAAATGGCAATCGCGAAATTTTAATGACCTCTTGACTTTGTTTTGACGACAACTAAACAAACAATCGTAAGCGATGTTATACCGGAGAAAATCCATGGCATGGGGTGATACCAAAAATAAATGAATGGCTCACCACAAACGAATTAGTCAACGTCGGGAAGCACGGGAGATCACTTCGCCCATTGCCTCATCGTCTTTGGTAATGTCTGCCGCAGCTGTAACCGAAATGTCAGGAAGAAATTCTATTGGACCACGGGTTCAAAGCCCGGAAAACATTTTAGAATGTATTAATATTATTGTTTAGACTTAAAATAAAATAATAATTTTACCATAACGGTAAAAAAACTCATCTGGCGCGTTACTTAAAAAATGTTCCACATCTTGTTTAATGAAAACTAGGGACTTCTTGCAAGCAACCATTTTAAAACATTTTGAATTGTCTGTTTCCTCGTAATGCATTAGTCGACTTTAACGATGAAAATGTTGCCCACAAACTAAAAATTAAAAAATATTTTGTATTAATATGTTTTTGGTAAGAAAAAAACTTAAAATTTTTAATCTTTTGACAATATAAAAGCCAATAGGACTGATCGGCGAGGCAATATTAACCATTCACATTACACAAGTATAGTGTATGTTGGGTTACTTATAGTAATCACACGGCGCCAGTGCCAGCTGTTTCCGTTTGTGTTTTCAACATTTTAGTATGTTTTTAAACAAGGTAATAAATAAATGTCAATTTTTTCTTTACCTACATAATGGTACAAAAACTACCTAGAAACTACTAAATCTAGGGAAAAAATCTGCCAAAACGATTCAAAGCACCATCATATAAAATGTCGGTAGGCATAGACCGAAAGCTTCATTAAAATCTGTTACTTAGACAATTACCGCTTTAAAACGTTTTTTATTTCAAATTGATATGTTTTCACTTTTTTCGAAACATTACATGAATTATGACAGATAAATCTGATTTCAAGGGGAATTCTCAATAAGAATTAAAATGCACTATTCCAAATGTAACCTCTTGTAATTCATACCGTTTCGAATATACCCATATAGTATGCATTGTAAGTGTGAGCACTCTGTTTGTTAGCAGTAGAAAAAATTCTATATTCAACGCGGTTTAGACAGTTTTCTTTGCCCTTACGTCTTAAATACCTCGTATCTGGGCTCCCCGGGATTTAATCTTGACGTGCGGTCAATAAATCCCTTTGTCTAAATCTTGGTTAACAATATACTTTTAGAACAATTTAAATTTGATGTGAGAGTTTAATTTGTTCTTTATGGAGAGTTGTTAAACAAAGTGAAGAGTTTATTTCAAGATAATTCTAGTTCCGTAACCTTGTAAACTGGAAGTAAATCATTACATTGTAAATAACGCGTGATGGATTTATAACACCTGAACTCTATATGATAAAATCAAGGTCTGTACAGATACGGTTGCAAATTGCAGGGAGCTATTTTGGCGACACACATCACCATAACTTTAAGTGCTGAAAACATATATTTTAAGTTAGTTTCTGTAACATTTATTAAAATTAAGCAATCTGGCAACTGTGCAGTCATAATAGTAAACAATAAACATAAACTGAAATCGGATATGATTCAATGTCAGGTTAGTTCAGGTTCGATTATATTACACAGGGTGTTTTCCAGTATAATGGAATTTCGTTTCAGGCTAATTTTTTAATAAGTAGATTTGGCATTCGACTGAAATTAAATTTGTTAATTTAAGGCTACTTCATATAAATACTTCTGAGCATAAAAAAGTGGCTATTATCTTTTACTTTGTACACTAATACAAGTTTTGCTATCTTTCTTGTCAGGATAGCCGCAAATTGACTGTAGCAAAATAGACATGTTACTCAGTAAATAATCGAATTTTTTTAGCCAGGCGGGAAGACGTAATGTTTACCAAAAATTTGGCGAAAATATTTTAAATCAAAATATGATGAAATTATACCTGAAATTTTTCTTCTCATTTTGGGCAGATTATTGACATCAGGAAAAATGCAGCTCTATACCTAATCTTAGTAAATATGAGCTTTGGTGGCTGACTTTTTTGACCTTAATTTATCTTAAATACATAGCCAAATAATAACCAAATTCTACTTATTTTTTCTATTTTATAACTAATTTTTTGACATGCTAGGTCTTTTAGGGCTACTTGGGTTAAAGATACCTTCAAACCGCAAGGTTGCCTTAGTGTTGTAGTGTACCATAAATTTTATACCATCGACCATATGCGTTATCCTTTTTCATGTCGTAAGTATTTTATATATTTAATGTTTTTTATAAACCGAATAATATGGCGTATTCTTGTAGTATTTGAACTTCTATCTCGTAAACTCAACAATTTTTTATGTATCAAATAAATAAGTCACTGGATTTTATTAAAGATGGCAAGAATTTTGTTCATTATAGGGCTTTAACGGTTCATTATCCAAAAAAAAGTCTAAATATATAAAAATTGCTTATAGCTTAACCGAAGAGCGATCGTTCTGTCGATGTCGCTTTTTTGAACTAAAAGCTCCGACAGTAAGAAATAAGACCATATAGTTTCATTACTAACCACGGGATGACACTATTACACGTGACAACGAAACTGACCGGCCTGCATTGGCCGGCCCGTAGCTGACCAGCAACATCCATCAAGACTGACGGTGATATAGCGACGTCGCTTCCCACTAGATGAACTACTCGGGGAGCGCTTTTCTTTTACGTAAGACTGTGAAAAAAACCCCGACACGCGAAGAATGACGAATTATAGACTCCCATGTCAATTTAGCGCAGCGAGGGGAGTTGCTGTGCATTTAAGCTGTGAAAGTAGACATGTAAGAAAACCTGTGTTTTTATTATAACGCTTTTCATTAAGTTTTTCTCGCGGTTTTTCTACACGGTTGGTAATGGAATATACAGGGTGATTCAAAAGTACTTTGACAAATTCAGAAAGTGATTGCTGGCATTATTTTAAGAAGAAACGTTCTAATAAAAGAGTGTCATTAAGAGAATCGTTACATACAGGGTGTTAAAATTTGTATTAAAAAAAAAAAAAAATATCTCCGAAACCGCTTGAAAGGTTTTAATAACATTTTACAGACGTCAATCGCGCGTGGCGAGTGGTCATGTTTCTAGTAAACGAAAATTTCTTTGTTCTACCAGTGGCGCGCGTACCAAAATGACACTCCTTTTTTAAAGAAAAGAATGGTACGCCACTGGTCTATCGCAAAATAAATTTTATCCTTTTATTCTCTGTTCAATTCTAAACAAAAAACCCTTAATAAGTTTTCTTCGTACGACGCGTCATTTTCGAGTAAAAAAATAAAATTCGATTTAACGCACCTCTTAGAATCGTTACATCAACAAGTAACTCTTGATGGAACGTGTTATTTTACTTCAAACTTGAAATTAAAAAAAATTATAATACATTAACAAATGGTTCGAAATATCCCCCTTCTGCCAAAATACAAGCATCTAGTCTCCTTTGCATAGGATTCCGTACATGCACTAAGATGTCAGGTCGGTTTCTTACTTCTCCAAAGTCATCGATTATACGCTGTCTATATATATTGTTGCAAACTCAGGGTTCAATAATTCCAGTGTAACGATTTAACATTAAATACTATTTATTTATCCCACAAATACACACAGGTACAATTCGACTACTAAATAACTCACTACTTAACACTTTATAGCCTTCTATTATCGTTTGGTACTTCAGCTTACTTATAGCTCGATTAAAATACGACTACTACTAACCGCGGCACTATTCGCCTTTTATACACAATCCTAAAAATATAGAAAAACCTAGAATATTTTAGAAGAAAAATAATTAATACGAGACACATAAAAAAAGGTCGTAAACAACTACGTTCTAAATAAACAGAGCAATAAATCACTCGTGACAGTCCCATGCTGAAGCGCCCAGACGGCGCGAGACGCGAAGGTTCTAGATCCTTTGCCGCGGAGCGTAACGCTCACTGTAACATTGCGCTTCTCCTAAGGCTGTTCGTCCCGAACAGATAGAGTTCCATGGTATCGTGCTAACCGATCCAGATCAACAACCTTCATCTTTGACCAGGGGGTCCGCTGGATCCTATACACCACGTCATTAATCCTCTTAATGATTTTATAAGGCCCTTCCCAATTTTGGCTAAGTTTGGGCGGCTTCCCCACCTTTCGCCGCGGATTGTACCACACCAAATCACCATCCTGGAAGCCGCGGGAGTTAGCCAGTAAGTCATATTTTGCTTTGGCTCGATCGCTGGAGATCCGCAGTTTATTCCTGACTTGTTCGTGAACATTGTTAAGCCCCTCGTTGAGCTACTGCAGAAAATTCTCAGAGTTGAGAGAATCTTTCTGGTGTTCCATGCCTCAAATCCGCAGGAAATCTTATTTCCCTTCCGATCATGACTTTCGCCGCAGTATAACCAGTGGCTTCATGCGTAGAACCTCGATATGCATATGATGATGTTGGTCCCAATTACGCTGATGATCTGCCACCATTTTAGACATATGCGTAATGTTCATGATCCGATTAAATCTCTCTACTATCCCATGCGACTGTGGATGCAAAGGAGTTGTCCTGGTCTTGCGAATTCCGAGAATTTCCATGACTTTCTGGAAAACAGCCGATTCAAAATGTCGGCCCTGATCGGAATGAAGTTCGAGAGAGACTCCAAATCTGTAGAACATTTTATTTACTAGCACCGTTGCCACAGCCGTTGCTTCCTGATTAGGCAGGACGTAAGCTTCAGGCCATTTAGTGAAGTAATCCATAGCGACCAAGATGTCTTTATTGCCTGACTCAGTCTGAGGAAATGGTCCCGCGACATCAATTGCTACTCTCTCGAATGGAGCACCTACAGTGTATTGCACCATTCGGCCGCGTGATCTTGTTCGAGATCCTTTAGTGGCACAACAAACTTCGCACTTGCGGCACCAAGATTCGACGTCTTCATGATAATTCACTCAGTAGAACCGCTCTTTAATTTTGGCCAAGGATTTATTGACCCCAAAATGACCTCCACTGTTTCCGTCGTGCATTTCTTGTAGTACATCCGATTTTCTGCTACCAGGAACAACCAACTGACTGATTACGGTCTTGCCGTCCGGACTCTCCCACGCTCTCTACAGTAATCATTTTCTATTTTAAGAGAGTGCCACTGGGCCCATAACGCCTTCAGGCTTAGACTTTTACCAGCAATTTCTTGCCACTCTGGTCTCTTGTCGTCAGTCTTTGCCAAGAGTATGGGTCCAATATCTAGATCATTCATTTGTTCGTCTCGAAGCGTTTGTGTGGTTCGTTTATTTCCACCGACGTTCTCCTTACAGAAGGAAGTCCCTCATGCTGCTCATTTCTTTGACAATGCTGACAATCTTCTTTATCAATCAATCAATCAATCAATCAATATTTATTGCCAGCAAAATAGTAAAAAACTACAAGGCAACATCACAAAAAAAGGTTTTTCAATACATTTCTGTAATACACATCTTACACTTACTTAATAGGCACATTTTGATTCTTATTATAATTATTTAATATAGTATATTCATTTAATCAGTAGGAAATGTAAACAAGCACTTATCCTTCAAATATGATAATACTTTTTTTTTAATTGGGCACTTCTGGTATTTATTAACATGTCCGGTGCATGGTTCTCATCATTTCTACTGAACACCATAGAATTTCTCTTAGTAAACATCACCAAACTAAGAACATCCAGGGAGGGCACAGTTAAAACATTTAGCTTTCCAAAATATTGCTTACAACTAATTCCAGGATGAAGACCAAACATTGATCGTATCAGCCTTTTTTTGTGCAATGAAAACATCTGTAGCCCCGCTAGAAGAGCCCCAGAATGAAATACCATAATTTATTAATGACTGGATACATGCAAGATAGAAAGTTATAATGGATTCCATAGACAGAACATCACGAAATCTTCTCAAGAGGGCGTAGTAGCTATTAATTCTTGATACAAGTTTGGACGTTTGCTCATATCAATTTAACTGGGGATCAATATTGACCCCCAAGAATTTTACTGATTCGCTATGAGGAACTGATGTTCCTTGCATATTTACATATAAATAATCATGCTGAGTTTTTTTTTGAAAAACAAATCATTCCAGTTTTTTTAGTATTTAGCTTCAAAAAATTTCTTTCACACCACTGACACATTTCAGATGCGGCCAATGATGAGATGCCTGAGAGACCATCCGTTGTTTTATGATTCAAAATGACTGAAGACTCGTCAGCATATTGGCACACTAAAGAATTGCTAACATTACCTGACAAGTCATTGACATAAAGTATGAAAAGAAGTGGATCCAAGATTGATCCCTGGGGGACACCCTGTCTGAGTTCCTGAACTTTTGAAAAGTATGTCCTCCCATTGTAATTTACACAAATGGACTGTGATCTATTTCTCAAGTAAGAGACAATCAAAGAAGCGCATACTGCCCGCAAGCCAAATGTTTCCAACTTTTGGACCAGAAGATCATGATTGATGGTATCAAAAGCTTTAGATAAGTCGAAAAAAAACGCGCACACCCTGTCATTTTGATCAGTATGTATGTAATATATAAATTTAAGAGTATTGAAAATTGCCATTTCAGTGGACCTTCGGGGAATAAAACCAAATTGATGATCTGCTAACAACTTGTTTGCTTGTAAAAATTTGAGAATTCTGCTGTAGATAGTTTTTTCAAAAACTTTGGAAAATGACGGCAGCAAAATATTGGCCTATAATTGGAAATGTCCAGCGGGTTGTCTTTTTTGTGGACTGGAACCACTTTAGCCACTTTCAAGGTATTAGAAAAGACTCCAGAAGTGAAGCAGTCATTTATCAAATCAGATAATGATCTACATACATATTGTGCAACAGATTTGACAATTGAGTTTGGTAGTTTTAGTTTGGAGTGATGGGATCATCAATTGTTATATCATTAATTTTTAAATAAATATTGTTCTGAGGTTTGCTTTTATTTATAAGTTTGCTATATGTAGTCCAGGCAGTTTTTGATTTGTTTGTGGAATTGATTATTTTATTGTCATTAATGGCCTTGTTTAGTTCTTTGACGTAATTTCTATATTGTTTTCTAACTTCCTTGTATTGTAAGTAAACCTGTTCACTTTTTGTCACTTGATACCAAACATAGATATCTTTTGTTGGTGAAGTCAGCAGGATTGGGACAAATAATGCACCTCTTCTTTATTCGAAAATGGCCAACGTTTCGACAATTTATTTAGTCTTCATCAGGGCTATTCTCACTTAGAGAGAGTAGTCAGTTAAAAATTTATTCATGATGGTTGAGCAACTTCATGATTCATGATGGATAGCAAACTCCATTCGATTGTTCGGTGACCCTGGTATCTTAGGCTCGACACACTACACGTCCGCTGCATAAGGTACTGACCACCCAGACTTACCATTTATTATCTCTGAGTTGGCGATATAAAGAAGAGTTCTGTAGTGATTTGAAAAAAAAAATTTGTAGATTTGACAGCTTACTTTTTCCGGAACAATATTTGTAAAAATATTGTCAACTTGCGTCGACGAAGTCTAATACTCTCTGTCCAATACTCGTAGCAGTGCTGTGGAGTTGCCATTCTTAGTGGAGAAATCAACATTAAAATTACCACATATTACAATGTATTCAGCTAATGAGAAGACCTCATGCAATAGATCGTCCAATTCAGATATGAAGCAGTTTAGATTACCCTTAGGAGACCTGTATGTACGGAGTGTTCATTATAAAATTTCATCTAGCAAGCTATGAAATTTTGACAGAAAAGGATGACATAATCAAAATAAATAGTCTTTTGTTTTTCCATCCCTTTCTTTTGACAATTCACAGCCAACTAGATGAAGTTTTATAATGAACACCCCGTACACAATTAATAGTAATTTTTTGCTCTTTTACGTACATTGTAGAGATGTACAAATCACATTCGTTGAATTTCAAATACCTGGGCAGTTCATATTTTTTGATGTTCTGATTCTTGGAAAAAATAGCAGTACCACCGCCCTTCTGTGCCGCCCTTGATGAGTAGCTATCGAGTTTCAAGTCATTGAGATGACACTTTTTAATGTCCGAGCCCCTGTTCTGTTATGAGAAGGATGTCTGGAGATAATTCAGCCAAAAGGACTTCTAATTCACAAGTTTTGTTATTGATACTTTGTGCGTTTAAATATAGGAGTTTCAGACAGCTTTTATTTTCAACATCAGATGCAAAATATGTACCTGTTTAATTTCCTTTTACGGCATTGGTTTTTACTTGTTTGTTAGTGAATCCGCATTGCTTGTGTGGAGTTTTCCACCCATCTGGGGATCGACACGGGCTTGAAGAATGATTTTAATAAACTCCTGGTGTTGTCTAAAATCAAGACGCCCAACACCCACATGCTTTGGCGAGAAACTTAATTGGTAGAGAATGTCCTTACTTTCCAGAGGGGCAACAACTACAAAAGACTTCAGTCTATCCTCTTCAGTCGGGAGCCCTCGTACTAGGGTGCTTGCATCCTCAAATCCATCCTTTTTTATTATGTAATTTTTAACCACCTCCTCCGTTGCTCTTCTTTTCACTCTATTTATGTAGATCCAAGCTCTACGGTCACCTCCCTCGAAACCCAATTCGGCTGCCCCAGTACCTAAATTTTTCTTTTTTCGCTGGAACTGTCTATTTTGAGCCACTTGGGAAGTCTTATGAAATGTTATGTGAAGTTATGAAATACATTGTTTCCCATGGGCACTCTTCCTTGGCAAAGGGTTTCTCCCTTGCTTCTAGGTTTTTCATTACTTTCGAGATCAGCAATAGATTCGCAGTCCGAAGCACTGCTATCTCTTTTTCTCGAGCCTCGTTGTCGTGGTTTACGTTTTTGTGATTTAGCATTTGAACCTGAGCGGATATTATTATTGTTGTTATTTGAGACTAACAAATTCTTGCCAGTCCCTGGTAAAAACGGTAGTCTCGTATCGTAACCGTTCCTTTCAAGAGGTTTAGTATTTAACACTCCACTATAGGTCTGTTTATATCGCCCCGTGTTTACATTTGCAAGATTGTCAATTTTCTCTGTGAGCAAATTAACATTCTGCTTAAGAATATTGTTTTTATCCATTATCTCTTCAAGCATTTTCTTCAGGTAAGTTACTTCCAGATTCATTTGGGACTTAGTTGCTTCGCAGAGCTCTATGTTATGATTGTTATTAATTTTGGCGCCATTTTCTGACACCACACAGCAAACAAGTTTTGTTTCATCAATTCTACTGAAACTGGTGCCTTGCCGATTCGCATAACTATCATGATAGATCGCAAAGCAATTGATGCATACACTAACACCACAATTTTTCTTAACACAGCACATAAAACCGTACTTTTTATCGTCTTTTGTACTAGCCTCCGAGCGGCCTTTACACGGCCGCCTAGAAAATGCATGGGCATTTCCGTGACCTTCCTGGTCGATGTTCAATTTGGAAATCATACTGCTGCAGGCGCTCTATCCATCTGGCTATTTGACTTTCAGAGTTTTTCATCTGTAATAACCATTTCAAGGCTCCATGGTCAGTTCTAATCAGGAACCTTTTTCCATATAAGTAGCGATGGTAATGTTCGACTGCTTTAACTATGGCCAACAGCGCCTTTCTAGTGACGTAACAGTTTCTTTCTGGCTTACTTAAGGTCTTACTGTAGTACTCAATTACCTTCTTTTGGCCGTTTTGTCTTTGAGAGAGTACTGCACCTAGACCGCAGATACTTGCGTCAGGGTCCAAAATAACAAGTCCCTCCTTTATAGGGTAAGCCAAGATCGGACTAGAACAGAGGGCAGCTTTAAGCCTTGCAAAAGCCTGATTGCAATCGTGAATCCACAAGAACGGTGTTTCCTTTTCTGTCAATTTGTGCGGCGGTTTTGCGATGTCGGTAAATCCCTCTACAAATCTCCTGTAGTAAGTACATAGTCCCAAAAAGCTCCTTACTGCGCGTTTGTCTCGGGGAACTGGCCAATCTTTAATGGCAGATATTTTACTTTGGCTAGTTTTAATGCCTTGTTCTGAAATAGTATGCCCCAAGTAATCGACTTGCTTTTGGAATAGGCTGCATTTCTTGTAGTTTAACTTCAGGTGAGCGTTCCGTAACTTGTTGAAGATTTCTCATACATTCTTCAAATGCTCGTCGAAATCACGTTCCATGACAATTATGTCATCTAAGTATACCAGGCAAGTTTTCCAAGTCAGCCCTGTCAAGACAAGTTCCATTAGTCGCTCGAAAGTCGATGGAGCATTGCATAATCCAAAAGGCATAATAGTGAACTGGTATAGCCCAGAACCAGTAGAAAATGCAGTCTTTTCTTTGTTTTCGGGAGCAATCTTTACTTGCCAGTACCCACTTTTTAAATTTAGAGTGGAAAACCACTTTGATCCCGATAAGGTTGCTAAGGTGTCGTCTATACGTGGCAATGGGTAGCTGTCTTTCTTGGTCACATCATTAAGTTTCCTATGGTCAACACAGAACCGCGTCGAACCATCTTTCTTCTTAACAAGAACCACAGGCGACGACCATGGACTAGATGATTCTTCTATGACGCCCTCCTTTAACATTTCATTCAGCAAACTGTTAACTTCCTGTTGTTTAGCCCGAGGGACTCTTCGTGGGTGTTGTCGTATTGACTGGGCATCTCCTGTGTTGTTCTTGTGGACAACTAAATCAGTTTGGCTGTCGTTGCTCTCGAAGTTGAACATATTAGATTCATTCATAGCAAATTTTATGGCAGATTGAAGTTTTTCCCTTGACAGATGACCCCAATGTCGTTTGCAAGCATCAATAACTTTTGGTTAGAAAATTTAATTTTGGATGTCTCTGCCTCGACACAATGGCATAAATGGCATACTCATTGTCTAGGCTTTTACGAGACACATAACAAAAGGTCGTAAACAACTACGTTCTAAATAAACAGAGCAATAAATCACTCGCGACAGTCCCATGCGGAAGCGCCCGGATGGCGCGAGACGCGAAGGTTCTAGCTCCCTTGTCGCAGAGCGTAACGCTCACCATAACAATATCTTTGTTTTATGCTAGCATTTGGTAAACAAGGGACTTTAAATGTCCCCATAAATAAAAATCAAGAGGATTTAAAACTGAGGACCTTGGTGACCGAATTGGTTTCCTTCTTCGACTACTCTACCGATCCATCGATTCGGAGAAGTTTGATTAAGATATTCCCTTGCAATTACGCTGAAATGAGCGGGTGCGCCGTCATGCATAAATCTTCCTTTAGAGTTAATTTTCCAAAAAATGCCGGTATGTCTCTCCAGTAAGCCGAAGTGGAAGAAAGAAAGGGTCTATCAAGTAATCGCCAACTATTTCTGCTCGTGCACACGTTTAATGAAAACGTATTGAAAATGTTGTTCCCAGGTAGTTGAATTCAGAAGTCTGGTCTATTGTTCTGTTGTTTAGGGCCAATTGTATAGGTTAATTTTAAATACAGATTTAAATTTGTTTTTAAAATTCGGTTTAAAACGAAATTTAAACATCGAAATTTCGGATTTACGTGGATGTGCGTTCTATAAGTAGAGCTTAAATTAAAGAAAAGATGGATATCGAGTTGTGACGGCAAATGTCGTTTGTAAGAAATAAGTATATCTATACATTATCTTCGTCGTCCGATATTATGTGCCATTTGCAAATTTTTCCCATAAAATCTTTAGCTAAGGTAAACCTTAAAAATTTCCATATTTATTGCCATGTATTGCTGTCAAGAAAATGCAGTCTTTTCTTTGTTTTCGGGAGCAATCTTTACTTGCCAGTACCCACTTTTTAAATCTAGAGTGGAAAACCACTTTGATCCCGATAAGGTTGCCAAGGTGTCTTCTATACGTGGCAATGGGTAGCTGTCTTTCTTGGTCACATCATTAAGTTTCCTATGGTCAACACAGAACCGCGTCGAACCATCTTTCTTCTTAACAAGAACCACAGGCGACGACCATGGACTAGATGATTCTTCTATGACGCCCTCCTTTAACATTTCATTCAGCAAACTGTTAACTTCCTGTTGTTTAGCCAGAGGGACTCTTCGTGGGTGTTGTCGTATTGACTGGGCATCTCCTGTGTTGTTCTTGTGGACAACTAAATCAGTTTGGCTGTCGTTGCTCTCGAAGTTGAACATGTTAGATTCATTCATAGCAAATTTTATGGCAGATTGAAGTTTTTCCCTTGACAGATAACCCCAATGTCGTTTGCAAGCATCAATAACTTTTGGTTAGAAAATTTAATTTTGGATGTCTCTGCCTCGACACAATGGCATAAATGGCATACTCATTGTCTAGGCTTTTACGAGACACATAAAAAAAGGTCGTAAACAACTACGTTCTAAATAAACAGAGCAATAAATCACTCGCGACAGTCCCATGCGGAAGCGCCCGGATGGCGCGAGACGCGAAGGTTCTAGCTCCCTTGTCGCGGAGCGTAACGCTCACCATAACAATATCTTTGTTTTATGCTAGCATTTGGTAAACAAGGGACTTTAAATGTCCCCATAAATAAAAATCAAGAGGATTTAAAACTGAGGACCTTGGTGACCGAATTGGTTTCCTTCTTCGACTACTCTACCGATCCAACGATTCGGAGAAGTTTGATTAAGATATTCCCTTGCAATTACGCTGAAATGAGCGGGTGCGCCGTCATGCATAAATCTTCCTTTAGAGTTAATTTTCCAAAAAATGCCGGTATGTCTCTCCAGTAAGCCGAAGTGGAAGAAAGAAAGGGTCTATCAAGTAATCGCCAACTATTTCTGCTCGTGCACACGTTTAATGAAAACGTATTGAAAATGTTGTTCCCAGGTAGTTGAATTTAGAAGTCTGGTCTATTGTTCTGTTGTTTAGGGCCAATTGTATAGGTTAATTTTAAATACAGATTTAAATTTGTTTTTAAAATTCGGTTTAAAACGAAATTTAAACATCGAAATTTCGGATTTACGTGGATGTGCGTTCTATAAGTAGAGCTTAAATTAAAGAAAAGATGGATATCGAATTGTGACGGCAAATGTCGTTTGTAAGAAATAAGTATATCTATACATTATCTTCGTCGTCCGATATTATGTGCCATTTGCAAATTTTCCCCATAAAATCTTTAGCTAAGGTAAACCTTAAAAATTTCCATATTTATTGCCATGTATTGCTGTTAAAAAATTGGTAAAACCTTAGATCAACTTTATGAGGAAAGTTGTGCAAGCAGCTATCTCTATATCTTCAAACACTCCAAAAATATTCATTTCAATTTTTAACACTAACACAAACATTGAAAGTGACAAAACTGTTATTTTTCTTAAAATAAAACCGACCCCTAAAGCTTAAATCCTGCTTCATCCACATCATATCTTAAGATAAAGTTAAAGTCGAATTTATGTTTAAAACGAACAATATGCGGTTTAAGAGGAGCTCATGTATTTAAAATCAACTTATACAACCGGACCTTAGTTGTAGTTTGCATCTGCATGGTTCCCTGGCGATCACCATGCTTTTTGTTTTGGTGGTTGATATTTCCATGTTGACCTTTTCGGCCTCTTTCATAAATGCCTGTAAGAGCCATTGCAGCCCATCTTCCGTGTCCGCTAACAGTGTTACGTCGTCGTCTGCGAAACGTATTATCTTAAGTTGTTGATTTCCCATCTTGTATCCCTGGTCTACCTTGCGCATTTGCTCTATTATTGTGTCCATTATGATGTTGAACAGAAGCGGGCTGAGGCTGTCTCCTTGTATTCCTGCGCTTTGCTCTATTTTTTCTGTTGTTGATTAATTTTGGTCGCATTGTTGTTATGTTGTTTGTGTTGAGGTCTCTAACCGTCTCGGTGATGCTTGGGGGTATTCCCCTGCGGTTCAGCTCGTTCCTAACGTCTTCCAGCCTTATCCTGTCGAACGTTTTCGTCAAATCTATAAAGCACAGGAACGCTGGTTTGTTATACTCTGTTGCCTTCTCTATAACCTGCCTGATAACGAACACTGTGTCAATCGTCGAACGGTTCTTCCGAAAACCTTGCTGCTACTGGCTTATTGTGGTGTAACTGAGAATACGTTGTTGTAGCATACATGTGAATAATTCCATGGTCGTGTCTAGAAGCGATATTCCTCGGTAGTTTTTTCGTCCTTCAATATTTTGTTGAATAGTTCGGCCAGCTGTCGAACCAGAGCTTCTCCTCCGCACTCCAGCAATTCGTTGGGGACGTTGTCCGGGCCTGGAGATTTAGCGATTTTCAGGTGCTTCATCTCGGATATCACTTCCTCCATCCTGTATTGTTCTACATAATCGATATCTATGGCTTCCTTGGGGCTTCGTTGTTCCTGTTCGTCCCGGTTCGTATACAGGCCCTGAAAATAGGTGGTCCATTGAATGTGGTACGGCTGCTGAGATGTTAATTAATTGTACTACATCATTTATTTCCCTCTTTGTTGTTCCTAACATTTTCCATATGCGTTTTGGGGTTCCATAAAAGTCACTTTCCATTTCTCTATTGAAGTTCTTCCAATGCTCTCTCCTTATTTCCTTTATACGGTTGTTTACTCTGTTCCTTGTTTCGATGTATTTGATGTGGTTTCTTGGAGTCTTGTTGGCTATGTATGTTAAGTGGGTTTTTTTCTCTTCGCGGGCCAGTATCTTCACCTTTGGTTTGAACCATGGTTTTTTTATTTCTGTGTTTTGTCGTTGCAAATCGCAGTCGTAGAAAAAGTATAGTGTGCAACACGTACGAAAATCATTGTTCACACTTTTATGACGTTGTATCACTCGCCTACGGCTCGTGTCCAAACCGTCACATTCGTGAGAAAAGTGCAATTTCCGACACTAGTTGCACAATATACTATTTACCAATTGCATGTGGATTTTCCATAGACCCGATGTAATTGTTGTGGAAATTCGTGATAGCATTCTGTGATAAGTTCGCCTCGTCCCTAAAAACTACATAATTTAAAAATTGTGGATTTTCAGCCCATTTTTCCAACAACCACTGAGAAAAATGAAAGCGCTGAGGAAAGTCTCTTGATAAAAGCGCTTGCACCCTTTGAATGTGGTACGGATACAACTGATAGTTGTGCAAAATTTTCCAAACTGTGGCTTGGGGATTATTGAAAGTAACAGCAATAACTCGTGTACTTGTAGCAGGATTTTCCTCTATACCCCTTAAAACGGCTTTTTCTAAATCTGGTGTTCGGGCTGTTCGCAGTGTTCCAGAAATATCACGAGTCCTCGTAAAATTTCCCGTTTCAAGTAAGCGACGTTGGAGACTTACAAATGTTGCAGCAGTAGGCAGTTTTCGGTGAGAATATCGCTCCTGATAAATTCGTCTAGCTGCTCGCGGATTGTCATCGGCAAGAATGTAAACAAAATGCATCTCAGCTAAATCGGTATTATTTCTCAAATGATCCATAATACCATTAATATGATATTTTAAACAACACAATGTCAAAAACTGTCGAAATAGGTCAACTTAGCACTAAACTACCAGATTTGTTGCCTTTTATTGACAATTCATATGGCAAGCCTTTGTCAAAAACTCGAGAATCAACAGGAATTTGATTTTATTTTTAGCCATTCTTAGACTACTCAGTTTAAGTTTTTGGGTTTTACTGAGAGTTTCAATTATGAACAATTAATTTGCATACGTTAATACAGTATTTTAAGTAAAATCCAACTGTGACTACTGACTATTCATCAAAATCAATTGTCAATAATTTCAAGTTTGAATTGGAATAACGGCGCTGACGTAATGATTTTAAGACGTGCATTAAACGATTTTCATTTTTTTACTTCAAAACGACGAGTCGAACGATGAAAACTTAAGAAAGTTGTTTAGATATTAGAGCAGAGAACGAAAGGTTAGAATTTACTTTTCGATAGACCAGTGGCGTACTATTATTTTCTTCAAAAAAACGGAGTGTTATTTGTCGCGAAGTTAAATTTATTAATGAAAAATAGTTTAAAATTTTAAATAATCATCCTTTAATATTTTTTGCCTTATAACATTGTTGCATATAAACCATTTATCTTGAAGGTGATAAAGCCACCTGCCGAGGAGGTAGACATAGAGTTAAAGTTCAGGGTTGGTACGCGAATTGTTATCTGGACCCAAGGTTATATAAACTCAGAAATTCATTCACGGATTCAGTTCTGTCTAAAAGTCAGGAAGAAATTCCATTGGACCACAGCTTCAAAGTCCGGAAAATATTTTAGATTGAAGTTTACCAGTAGTCACCAAGATGGCTTTTGTCAGAGTCGAGTCCGTTTTTTACGGTTTATTAACGTGTTTACTAATTTAAAAAGGAATATTAAATTGTATAAGGTTCTTGGGCTGTGTTCTTAGAGGTAAAAGTCTCTGTTAGCCATTCTCAATTAAATAGAAATTTATAAAGTTGTTCTTTTATTATGTCCATACTGTAAGTTATTCTATCCAATAAATGTTTATTCTGTGTTTATATTTTTAACTCTTTATTTACTTTAAAACTATTCTGTTTTACGTATTATCTATAATGTTTGAGGTTGTCTTTTTGCTCGATCCTGCGGATTTAAGTTGCATGTCAAAACGTAACATTTGGTGGAGGCCTTGCACCTACCAGACTTTACGCGTACTTCTTTTAAGATTCAATTTAAATAAAAAGAGAAAAAAATCAGGGTGAAGTACTAAAAGTTCACGAGAAAATTCTGAGAAAGAGACTAGAGGGTGCCTACTATCTCTAATAATTCGACAAAACAACTGATTCAACCTATAAGTCAAACTCGTCAGGTTTAAAAGATATTTTATTTAGCTTAAAACGGATTTTACTGATCCGTCAGTCGAAAACTTTTTGACAGAACTCACTTGGCTTGGAACTAATTTTAATCTGCCAGAAAAATAAAAAAATGCAAATTTCGATAAAAATACTTTTCAGTCGGATCTTAGTTTTGGTATTAAATCTTTAAAGAAAAATGGAACACGTGTTGTGTTATAATGTTAAACAATATAACTATTATACAATCTAAAGTGTTTTCCGGGTTTTGAAGTCGTGGTCCAATGGAATTTCTTCCTGAATTTTCGTGTTCAGTTGCGGAGATGTTACCAAAGACGAAGTGATATCCCGTGCTTCCCGACGTTTACTAATTCAACTGTGGTGGGCTCCGTCCTATTTATTCCCCTGCCGTCGCGCTGCAATCGAAGGACTGGGGTGGGGGTACTGGTGACGCAGGGTTTCGGCGCACTCCAGTCTGCATTCAAAAAAGTAATTTTCTCCTTTCTGCTGAAATTGTTGAAACACGACAGTTTATAGACCTCAATGGCCTCTGTCGTTAGTCTCGGATAGAAACTTTGCGATTTATGTATTATATCCAGCTTGTTAAAAAGGATGTCGTGACTTTCGGAGAGAGCGTGCTCTGTTACTGTTGACTTTTGTGTTAGTCCCAGCCTACAACCCCTCTTTTGTTCCGTAATCCTCGCGTTGATTCCCTCCAGAGGAATGTGTTGTGATTCCAAATTCGTCAAACGCTGAAAGGTCTTTAAGGTTAAATCGATAGCGTGGAATGGCAGAAACTGGTGTAAGTTCCACCATTTAAGCCATAAGGGACCGGTCCGGGTTCTCAAAGGTTCCTTATCTTTGTATCTGAAGGAGGGTTGATTCATCCGTCAAGATAAAACGGGTTGATGTTATCCGTGTTGTCTCCGTCTAACATTAATAACGCGAAAACCTCGTCGTTGGTCAGCAGCTAATTATATATGGGAAAACCGTGACATCACACCGATCAACTCCTTGCCGCTATATAAATTCCAAAGGGTGGCGCCTGAGAATCATTGAAAAAGGACGATTTGAAGTAAGTATCAGTAAACCTGAGAAAAGGCATCGCAACCAATGCGTAAGTTTCGCCGATGGCAGCAGCTGAGACGTTTAGTCAGCGAACCCTGAAATTGGCCAATCACGTGCCGATTTTCAGCGTTCGCCGAATAAACTTCTCAGCTGCTGCCGTCGGCGGAACCTACGCATTGCCCTGCGATATGCCAACTATCATTCTCGACAGTCGTAATCGAAATTAGATATAACGTATTTGTTATCACTAACCCAAAGGCAGAACACATACCGGGTGTCCAGCAGAACCCTGGACATAGGAAATTAACATGGGAAATCGGTTTTTATTTTTTTGTGCCTGTACGGTTGAATTGATTGAAAAACTTTTAAGAGTAAAGTTGTATAGCTTATGATCAACTATCATCCTGTAATTTTTCCAATACCTCAGTTTTGGCTGTTTTTTGGAAAAACGCTTCGAAATATGCAAGAATTTTTATTTGGCGCGTCACCTCCGCCACGCAAAAGTAGGCCATGGAAATGTGGCAGATTGCCCCCCGTATAATATTTAAACGGTGTCAGTTTTATTGGTTATATTGACATAATTTAAAGGTAATAAAATGCTGCCATTACAAGAAATGTTGTTGCCAGAACTTACCAAAAATAATAGTTGTAAGCGAAAATAATAAATCCATGTACTAGAGCTGATACTATGTGTTTCAGGTCAAATACTTAGCAGAAGTAATTTTTACGTCAACAAATTTTCTTATACTAGAGCTGGGACATCGAGTTTTGCTCACCCTGTGTAACATTCTTCTTCTTCTCATGCTATCCGTTAACGGATGTTTGCGACTACATTCTTCATTTCATCCCTGTTCCCAGCGGTGTGAATCAGTGTCTGTATGTTGTGCATTCCCGTCCAATGTCTAATATTCCGTAGCCAAGACATCTTTTTCCTTCCTACTCCTCTCCGACCCTCTATCTTACCCTCAATTATCAATTGCAAGTATTTATATTTTTCGTTCCTCATGACGTGCCCTAGGTATGCAGTTTTCCTCTTTTTGATGGTGGTGAACAACTCTCGCTCTTTGTTTACAGATGCTAGCACATCTTCATTTGTTATTCTTGCTGTCCAGGGTATTTTGAGGATTCTGCGGTACAACCACATCTCGAACGCTTCTAATTTGTTGATGGTGTTTACTTTGAGGGTCCAACCTTCCATCCCATAAAGAAGCACCGACCAGACGTAGCACTTCAGGAATCTTAGTCTCAAATCAAGATCGAAGTCCGAGCAAGTGAACACTCTTCTCAGTTTAAAGAATGCTTCACGCGCTTGTTCAATGCGGCATTTAATTTCCAAGTCAGATGTCCAGTCCTCAGACAACCATACTCCCAAATACTTAAATTTATTAACCCTTTCTATGCGCATCGCGTTGAACGTTATCTCGGAGTCTTCAAAGGCATTCATATCCTTTGTAATCACTAAAAACTTTGTTTTCTTGGTGTTTATATTGAGACCCACCGATCTACTGTGTTCCCCTACGATGTTGACTAGTCGTTGTAAGTCCTGCATATTATCAGTGATCAGCACTGTGTCGTCGGCATAGCGGATGTTGTTGATCCACATCCCGTTAACCTTAATACCGATCTCTTTCTCTTCCAAAGCCTCACGAAAAACCGCCTCGGAGTACAGGTTAAACAGTAGCGGGGACAGAACACATCCCTGTCGCACTCCTTTCTGAATCTGTACGTTGTTAGACAATTCGCCATCCAATTTAATCTGTGCAGTCTGGTTCCAATATGTGTAACATAATATAATATATTAAAAGAAGGTTTGTTAACAATGAACCACTAAAAGGTCTTACGTAAATGGTTCTTATTCCTGGAACCATAAAAACTTTCTATTAAAAGTATCTTTCCAGTTATCTACTCAGTGTATATGAGCTCCTTTACAAAACGTTAACATTTCTTCACTGTAGAAATCTACCAAAAGGGAGGGACATACTCATGCTATGAAACAAGGTGCACATAAAATGCATTCATACCGCCTTCAAAATTTGAACAGGAACAGCGTTTATCTGCACTTTGAATATGGTAGGTACAACGCTCTGCCTCAGAACACTAGGCTTCATTCCAAGGGGTAGTTCGGCAGAGAAATTAAAATCGTTCTTCTTGAAGGTGCTAGCTACTGCGTGAATTTGAGAAAATTTATAAGCTGATATAAACTTTTTTTAATATAATGCGAGCAACGTCGAGGAAGTTAATTTGATTTACTCAAAGTCAAACTGATGGCAAATATTAAAGTAAGACTACATTAAACCATTATAACAACTTGTAGGGAGTTGTTATTGGCATTTACCTTCACCTGCTCTTAATTTACTGGTTAAAATCTTATCAATCACATTTTTGGCAAATCAGTTTATGGAACTAGTATGTCGCGTTTTTGGCGGAATCTTTCCTTTACGGATTTTATAACATAACCATTAACATTCACACAGTTCAAAAAGTATATAGGGGTCATTCAAATAATAGCCTTTGGAAAAACTTGATGGAACGCTTTATATGTGTTAACGATTAACGACTCGATTATCAATCGCCTGAATATGTGTGCAATTCTCCAAGTGCTGAGTTGTACTACATTTACCCTGTTATTGATCCGTATTAATGTGTACTGAAGATTTAATTCCAAAGCGAATTTGTGATAATGAAAATACCTTGAATAACTTTGAATGAACTTCTGCGGTGCTTTTGATTACACCTATATAGTGCCATCTAACACTGAATGATTTTTTCCATCGCATAATATCTAAAAAGCAACAGATTTCCCTCAGGGTATGGAAAATAAAGAACAACAGGACACTTGAATAGACTTTATTTACCCCTTCATGTAAGGTTGCTCAATTAAGCATTGTCTCATTACGGAGGCAGGAGAGAAATATTCACGACGAGCATTTTGGTATTAACTAGTAAATTATCCGTGTATTAAATATGCATTAAAGTTTTTGTTAGAATGCTCTTCTTTTGAAACTTGAACTAAAGGTCAATGCCCCTTTTTAGCAGATCAATGACGTATTACTATTTTTCAGTCGGCACTTGTTGGGTAATCACATGCAAATTCAAAATACTGTTTGTTGTTAAGAAACTATGTATTTGTTTAAACTGATCTTGTTACAGTCGTCCTTAATCAATTTTTGAACAATTCACCTCTTTAGTTTAGAAATGATGATGGAACACAGTATCGTATTAGGTAGGTAAGTGGCGCTCCGAGTGGTACCTTAAAAATACTTAAATATCTCAGGAACGAATTATTGTATAAAAGGTCCAAAGAAAGAAGCTTTTAGAGAAATTCAGTTGAGCATGAAGGCAAAATTGGTTAAAATTAACGCAAGGTAACTAAAGCTGTAAATTTGTAAGTTGTTCAAGAAAAAAGTTTTTGAAAATATCAGGTTAGAATTAATGCCAAAGCCAGTTAAAATCTTATCATGTAACAATGCAAAAATTGACCAAAAGTCACTAAAGGTGCAAATTTGGAGGCTTTTTAGAAAATTCAGGTTAGAAATGGAGCCAAATTTGTCTCTCAAACTTTGAAGTTTTTCGAGAAATTCAATTGCGCTTAAAGGAAAAATTGATAAAAAATTATCTCAAAGTAACTAAATATGCTAATTTGGTGGTTTTTCAAGAAACGCAGCTTAGGATTAGGCCCAAAATTGGTCAAAAATGCTAAGCTCAAGCAACAAAAACTTCAATTTTTAAAGTTTTTGAAAAACCAAGATAGAATTAATGCCAAAATCGGTAAAAAGTGTCTCCATCATCTAATAATGGCTAATTTTGAAGTTTTTGGACAAATTTAGGTGAACATGAAGGTAAAATTCATTAAAAATGACTCACGGAGACTAAAAATGCAAATTTTGAGTTTTTTAAAGAAACACATGTTAGAGCTAAGGTGAAAATCGGTAAAAAATTACTTGAAGCGACTGAAATTACAAATTTTAGAGTTTTCGAAAAATCAGGTTAGAATTAATGCCAAAATCAGTTAAAATTGGCTACCATCATTTAATTAGCAAAATTTGTAGTTTTTGGAGAAATTCAGGTGAGCATGAAGGCAAAATTCATTAAATTGACTCACGGTGACAAAAAATGCAAATTTTGGGAAGTTTTCAGGAAACAGAACGCAGGTTAGGATAATTGCAAATTTAAAGTTTTTGAAAAACCAGGTCAGAATTAATACCAAAGTCGGTTAAAATTGGCTTCCATCATCTAATAATGCAACCTTTGGAGTATTTTTGATAAATTAAGGTAGGTAATCATGAAGGCAAAATTGGTTAAAATTGACTCAAGGTGACTAAAGATGTGAATTTGGAGATTTTCCAGGAAACTTAGGTTAGGATTAGTTCAGGTTGTTCTGATTAGTTCAGGCCAAACTCGGTAAAAAATGTCTTAAGACGCCAAAAATTGCAAATTTTGATGTTATTTTAAGAAATTCAAGTGAGCACGAAAAAATCATTAAAATGTTTCCTTCACGGTGACAAAAAATGCAAATTTTGGAAAATTTTATTTAGATAGTTAGAAAGGGGTTTTTTGTTCTTTTTGGACTAAAATGATTTGTTATAAAGCACCAAGCTCTAAGTCATGGCTAAAGGTATCGCGGGGTTAATATATTGGATATTAAAGTCGATAATTCTAAATTCATCAGATTTGAAAGTTTTCATAACGAAACACTAGGAGATAATTGTTATTTGTGTATTAAGAACGAAAAGTGATATTTTGTCGCTCGATGAGAAACTTTGCGTCGCCCGGATAGTTACAAAAATACTTTGCGCTCGAATTAGACTTATAATTTTTTCGACAAATCATGCCAATAAAATACACTAATGATAGATTCGGTAATAATTTTTTCTGCAATCGATCAAGAATTGACAACTTTCTGACGTCTGTTGACTCCGAAAAAGACTTTATTCCAATACTTCAAATGGTTACTAAGCAATCAGTTGTAGAAACAGTACGGCAATATTCAATCCCGGCCTAGGGATTGAATAGCGTGCCTAAAAATACCGTGAAAACAATAATACTAAACACTGGTTGTTATAGGTGTAACAACCGGTGGTGTTGTGGTAACCACTAATCTATGTATGGTATCTATTTTATTAAGTGGCATTAGCAACAGGTAATGACAATCTCTAATATCTCATTTTCGATTGTCTAATTCCAAAAATGTTTCATTTTCGATTGCAGAAAAAATAGTATGTGTATCTCGTAGAAAAATCATATTTTCACCCTCCGATGATTGCTAGTCTCGGCTGCACCTCGGCTATCAATTTACATCGTCGGCCGAGAATATTTCGCTTTTCCTACTAGATACACAATATACTATTAATTGACAATGTCAAATATTAGAAAAGTCAAAAACAAACAAAGCAACTCAACAACTAATAGCGTTTTTCTACAAACGTCAAATAATGACGCATTTTACGCTTTCATTAGACAAACGAAAACCTAACCTTTTTTGAGGATCAAAATGTGAGTTTACTTTTCCGCGCGTTGCCAGGACAGCAAGCGAAAAAGATTTTTTCGCCTGGGCCGCACTAGAACCGCACTCGGTTCTAGGAGATCTGTCAAATTACGTCATGGCACTTTTTTAGTGCACTGTCAGTGCAGTTTCCAGTGAAAGAAGAAACCATCGAAAGGTGCCGGGAGTGCCGGGCTGATGTCTAACCTCACCCATTTAAAATACATTTAAAGCAATGACATCTTTGCATTTAATTGAATTTTCTTCAATTACCTTAAATCGAATGAGACTTAAATTTTGCTGGAGGCCTTCTAGAATCATCATTCTTGATAGTGAAGTAAAAAAGAATTACCTTTATGGCGAAATAACTGGTAAGGAGAGCTATATTTTGTGGATTAGACCTACCACCATCATTTTTATGCCTCAAAACGACTTCAAATTCAGACAAAGGAGGATGGATATAGAGGTTTGGCATTCTCAGTAGATACTTTGCCATAAAAACTAGAAAGGAGTGGATTGTTAAAAGGTACATATAATAAATACTTGGATTACTTCAGTGGAAGCTGGAATAAGATATTTAAACATTTGTAGGCGTGAATTCTGAGTCATATATGCCCTAGACTTGGAAATCTTGCACCAAATCTCACTACTTCAAATTTAGACAAAGGAGCATGGAAATAGGAGTTTGGGGTCCCCAATAGATTTTAGTGCCATAAAAACTAGAAAGGAGTGGATTGTTAAAAGGTGTAATGTTATTACTTGGCCGGAAGATGGAATAAGATATTTTAAACATTCGTAGGCGTGAATTCTGAGTCATATATGCCCTAGACTTGGATATCTTTCACCAAATCCATATAAATCAAGCACTTTTGTGTCTACAAGGAAATAGTTGTAAACAAATTGGCGAATACTGTAGTCAGAAAAAGATAACACTTGAACAGTGCAGTGATAAATTAAGGCAAAATAAACTTCATAGGCAACCAGACAACAACCTCGATGGTTTGTTAGGAAGTTGTGGTGAAATGCTCCCCCTCAATTTAATATAAAAATATTGTAATTTTTGTGGTTATAATTGTTTATCGAAGAATTTAAAACTAAACCTGTCTCTTAATGGAACACACATTTTATTATAACAAACACTATTCAAAGATTTTCTTCAAGACAATCTCACTTATACTGCTAAAATATAAAAACATATTTTTAAATTATATAAATAACTTAGCTACTTAATTAAATATGTTTAAAAATATATGCCACAAACCACAAAACCATTTTGCTACCTTCTTTTTAATATAACTTTTTCCTTTCATTGCGTTACATACTACTTATGAGGAATGGCTTCTGTTTCCTTACTTAGCTACTTTTTTGTCATTTCCATACTCTACAACAACAATAAAGCTATTAAGGTATTTAAAATATAACTCTAGTTAAACAATCACAAAAAACAGCAAAAATAATATGATTGGAACTGTTTGTTAAGCACCAATGGCCTTGATCTTGGCCACTATGAAGACAAATATTGCAAAGTAAAAACAAACAAAATTCTGATTTCAGCATTTTTCAGTCCCAAAATATTTGGAGTTGAAATAATAGGCTACTTAACAGTTGTTCCAATCATGTAATGCTCAGACATCAATAGTGTGATTTGAAAGTACATTTTTAAACTGCACCTAAAGCCGGTTAGGGTCTGTGTAGCCAGAATCTGAAGAGTTCCAATTTTATTTAATTCCTATACAGTTATGCGGCAATGTTGTCCCATAGCTCCAACCTGGATATGGGAAGTTCGATGAAAGGTCACTTGCTGCACCAAACCTAAGGCCGATTCTCACTTTCGTGCAAGGCACGTGCTGCTCGGCCCAGTCAAGGCACAGGGACGGCAAAATTTGTTTCATACGTTTTTCGGGGTTGATTCACGCTATTCGAGCAATCTCTCGGCAATTGACAGTCTTTGCAGGCGGCGTTCTTCTCAAACAATATTTGCTGAGCATTTGCCGTGCCTGTTCCGACAAGTGTGAATATTGTTCCGGCAGCCAATATGCAATTTTCATTACACTACTCAGAAAATAACCATTTTCCAGGCTAGTTAACTGTACAGAAAATACACATTTGCCGTAAGGGAACGGAAAAACCGTTTTCCGTGTGCTGTTTATTTGCCGTTCGCAGTTGAATATCACTACTTATATTAAAATAGGACGGCCACCATTTCCGAACTTCAGCTTTAGCAAGTATCCTTGACAACTTCTATTATTTGATTTGTTGATTTTGACTTTTACCTATGTTCTGGGAATACTTGGGTTTGTGAAAATGAAACCTCAACAGAGGCCAACTTTTTCGTCGCATCAAGATGAAATTCTTATTGAATATGTCCGAGAAAATGAGGCTATTTATGATGTCTCACCTAAAAGATATTCCGACAATCTGTACAAAAACATGTTGTGGACCACAGTTGGCGAGAAATTACAACTAGGTAAGTATTCGTATTATTTTATTAATTGATCATTGATGACATTGTATTTTATTTATATCTTTTCATATTGCCAAGGCAGAGGTCCGTATTCTGAATTAAAGAAACTGGTAAATAATTGTCTAGTATTGAATGCTTCTTGTTGTGCATTACCGCCTTGTCCAGGTAGATTTCTCAGGATGCATTCATTGTTGTCCAAACTTAGATTCTCTTCTTGAACGTTTACATTGTTGTTTTGCAGATAGTTATGTAGAATGCAGGTGGTCAGAGTAATTCTTCGAGGTATTCAGGTTTTGAATTGATTTTTCTAAAATATATGCGAAAACGTTGGGCTAAAATGCCAAAAGCATTCTCAACCACACGTCTTGCCCGACAATGTCTTCAATTAAATATCCTTTTATCAACATCATTCAGGGTTTGAACCTGAGGAAAAAGCCTCAAAATGTAGGTTTTGAGGGGAAAAGCAGAATCTCCCAAAACCACATACGATGCTACAATATCTGAGCCTGGTATTTTATTATCGCCAGGTATATCTAAGGTGCCGTTTTCCGATTGTCTTCCTAGTCTAGAGTTTGCAAAAATGCCCCCGTCGCTGTTTTTGCCGTAGGATCCTACATCCACTGTTATAGATTTATTTTATAACAGCATCGACCATATTAGCATCGACCAATGCAAGCAAAATAACCGAAATCGTTTTTTTTTCTATGTGCTTGTATAATAATATATAAATAAAGTAAATAATACATATTATTGAACAGTCTCAATTATAAAGTTAAAATACTAAATATATTATGAGATACTTGAATTTTTTTAGACATAAAATGTGTACTTAGTAAAAAAGAAATTACAAATACTTGACTAAAAATATATATTACAAATAAATGAAATTAATTAAGTAATCACGGTAAGAGCGATAACTTAATAATTAGGTATATTAGGCTTCTTTTTTTGTTTCACAAGGTGAATCTTCTGGAGACACCCATTCAGGTCATCTAGCAATCGGGTAGTGTGGAATTCGTCATGGGCACTTTCTCCTTAGCCCACATCAGACATTGTGGTGGCCAGCTGCGGCGCGGGCAAGAGTGGCCCCAAGGCGCCTACCAACTAAACACCTCGGGTTGGAAAGGAACCCTCGAAATCTCGAAACCTTCAAATAAGAATTTCTTCATGTGTACATATACTCTAATACATAATATGTGTGCTTTATCATTGTTTGTATGTTATGTCCGGTAAAAGACATACATATAGCTTAGGTGACATGCTTCTCAAACCGAATTAAGGTAAGCAAACCCACCATTTATCAGAGTATACCGTCTTTCACTTTGAGAAAATATGCACGTACAGATGCACGGTCTATGTCTTTAATGTAGAAAGTTTGAGTGTATTTGTCAACTATTAAATTTGTTTTTTAATTTTTTAATTGTTAGATACGTACTTTTATGAATTTATCGATGTCTTTGAATGATTTTGTTCATGCATTAAGTGTTTTTATAGAATGTTCATTTACCACATTTTTTAGCCCTGAAGAAGATCTAAATAAAGATCGAAACGTTGGCGCATTCGCAACTATGAAGTAGCTATTTAATTGTCCTACACCCGCTATCTGCAGTTCTACTCTAATACATTATTCTAAATGTATAAATTTTTTCTGTTATTGGCTAAGACAGATGTGTTACGAAAATCCTCAGTTCCTCTCCTTGGTTTTTGTGGAGTGACGAAGCTACTTACGGCCAGTTTTATAGGTATGGTTTATCTACAGGATTTGAGAAAAACTCCGGTTTATCGATATTTCGTCGTTTTACACCTCACTGTTACTGTCAATCTAAAGCTTAAACTTCAACTGGTGGATGGCGGCGAGTAAAACTTCAGTTTGTTGGAGTAATTGAAGAATTTGACAATTTTGACGATTCCTGACCTGGCGTATTTAACCTCACATTTTTGTTTATATTAAATTTTAATATTTTCTTTGTACATTTGGGCAGTGGAAAGTATAAACAGTTTCTCAGGTGACTCAAGTCATTACCGAATTAAAATGGATGACATTTTTGATGTGTTTGAAGAAATCTTAGATGACGAAAATGAACTCGAAGATATCTTAAACATTGTAGAGCCATGGAGAGCGCCACGGAATTTCCACAGAAGAATTAATATTGAGGAATTCACAGAGGAGGAATTTACTGACAGGTTTAGGATCTCAAAACATTCTGCAAACTCTATATTAGAGAGGATTGCAGGTTTACTGGAACGGAATGCGACTCAGTAAGAAATATACATTTTTGTTACATACTTACCGATCATCGAAGATCACTAGTATCTAGCAGTTAATGTGACTTTTTTAGAAATGAAGCACTAACTCCTGAGACACAGCTGTTACTTGCACTTCGATTTTATGCTGCAGGAAGCATGGTGATAGTAGCAAGTGACGTTACTGGAATTCATAAGTCAACTGCTTCTGTGTGCATAAAAACAGTATCAGAAGCCATACCAAGCTTGGCTCCTGAAGTCATAAAGTTACCAGCAAATCCACAAGAAACAGATCAATGCAAACGGGCATTTCATAATATAGCCAGGTTCCCAAATGTTATTGGAGCCATAGACTGTAAGCATATACGGATTCAGTCTCCAGGTAATATAGTCTATACACGCCCTGACCTCCAAATTTTTTGTGAGCTGTTTCCTAGTGTTCTTGTTTTATTTTAAGGTGGAGAAGACGCTGAAAATTTCAGAAATCGAAAAGGTCATTTCTCTGTCAATGTTCAGACAGTGTCAGATGCAGATTCGGTGGCCTGGTGCTGCCAATGACAGACATATCTATAGCAATTCTAGAATAAAAGCTTTACTTAATCAAGGAGCTTTTGGAAACAGTTATTTATTGGGGAATTCTGGATATACTTTAAATGAACACGTGCTTATTCCAGTCAGTGAGCCAAAGACCAGAGGTGAAATGTTATACAACGAAGCACATATACGTACACGAAACATAGTGGAGCGGCAGTACGGAGTTTGGAAACGAAGATTTCAAGTTTTACGACTAGAAATGAGGTTAAAATTACAAACTGTATTAACCGTCATAATGGCTACAGCCGTACTACATAATATTGCCTTGCAAAATAATGATCCAGAGCCTCCTTTAGATGAGAATGAGGAAGAAGATGAAGGTAATGATGATGAAGCTCTAGGACATGAAGTACCTGAAGGAAATGGTCAACAAGCTCGAAACCACATCATTCAATACTTTGCTGAACTATAAAATGTTATTATTATAAAAAAATAAAAATTAGCTTAAGTGTATTTTGGTATTATTATTCTTTCTACCACCCATTGCAAAATGTACAATTTTCTAATTTTTCAAACCTGAGAATAACATTTTGCAGGTCAGACTGGTAATACATTTTTCATGCCTCCATTTACTCTATGCCTCTATTTACATGGCATACACACAATACACACTCAATAATGTCAAATAGTTTTGTAATTTCAGAGGATTATAGAGATGGTATTTATTGGAACAGAGGATCAACAAATTAAAATATTTCTTTATTGACATTTCTTCTAAATCCTATAAATATGTATCAGATATAGAACACGTGTTTTTATTTTATCACTGAAATCCGAGCTGATATCATTTGAAACGTGAAGTAAAGTTGAAACGTGAAGAAAAAGTGCTAAAACTTATTTGAATAAACTAAAAATAAATTATTTTAGTATTTCTTTTTTCAGTAGATCCAACTGAAGTTTCTTTCTTTCTATTTCTAATTCGTGAATTTCTTTTTGCTGTTGTAACTTATCTTCATGTTCCTTCTGTTTTCGTCTATTTTCTTTTTTCAGACTCTGAATTTGCAGCTGGAAGAGTTCTAATTTTACTGCAGCTAATGCTGATATTCTCCTCTTGCACTCATTTGTAATATCCGATTTCCTAACTGGCCGGGTAACTTTTTTTCTAGAAGAAACATAGGTATAAGTACTCAATATTTATCCTTCAAAGTCTGCCCCTATATTGCCTGGTTGGATTACCCTGTATATTCGAAAATACTAAAGTGAACAATAGTTCAAACCCACCTTTATTGCACAAAGTAGATGATTTTGGTGTTTTCAGAACTTTAGCCCAGTTGTCTGTTGACACATGTTCTGCCTGCTGAGTTTCAGAATTGTTTTCTCTAACGTCTTCATCTACAAAAAAATGTTTTTTAATAAAAAAATGTAAATAAAATGACAGCCAAACTTATAGATAGAGGGTAATGGGCGCATAGCATATGTTAAGTATTAATTATTATTATAAAGGGGCCTACAGAGGAGCCTACTTACCAAAACTATTAGAGGCTAGTAGAGTGGATGGAGGCTGTGCAGATGAGATTTGTGTGGATGACAGTTGTGTGGATGGCAGTTGAGTGGATGGATTTTGTAAATGAAATTTTATTAATGAAGAATCTGTGCTCAGATCTACGCAATCATCTGAAAAAAAAAGAGAAAAAAATAAATTAAAAAAAAAAAAAACAAAATACCTCAATTATAGGCAGTTGCTTTTACTTACCTACATCAGGTAATTCTTGGGTTATGTTAAACGCAGTTGTAGCACCAACAGCTACAAAAATATAGAAATGAAACTGAAAGAAGATTAAATAGAAAAATCAGTTATGTTCCAACTTACAATTGTCGACCTGAACTACTACGCTTGATTCTCTTAGTTCTGGTACGGAATTTGCAAGGGAATCCGAATCAAATTTATTTGTTAGGCCTGCAACTGAAGGACCCAATAATGCCTTTATATCAAAGTCCTGGTTTGTTAATGTGACTTGAGTGAAGGATCCTCCTCCAGTCTGATAGAGTTCCTGCTTGTTGAATGAAAACTTTTTTTTAGTCTCTTTCTTCATGTTTTCCCACTTTCCTTTCAAGTTTTTTGAACTTCGATTATTTCCTGTTAGTTTGTAGAACTCCTGTGATAGTTTCTCCCATCCATTGAGTTTCTCCTTTCATGTAACAGCATTGCTTTTTTTATTCTCCAATATGTGTGCATATTCTTTCACTAGAGCTATTAAAACTGTGCTTTCCTTGCTCGAGAAGTTTTTATGTCGCGTAGACGGCGTAAATGAATTATTAGCCATTTAGAGCAATTATTTTAGACGATACACTACACTTCACACACAGTCTTCACAACCCCAATAAACCTTTTTAACTGCTTTTGCAATGGTAACATTGGTAAACATAATATCATGAAGAAATTTTGGTGAGTCGAAAAGCCGAATTTCTTAACTTTTTATGAGTTTGAGGTTAGAGCTTATGAAGTCGCAGAGTTCCGAGACTTCGAGTGCAGGACACAGCGCATTTCAACAGTCCGTCACATGGATGAGTGAGATGGACTGATGTCTGGAACTCAAGCCGCCGTCACATACAGCGGAGCGGAACGGAGCAGAAATGTCAATAACGTCATTACACATGTCAATTTCTATTTTAGCTTTTATCTGATTGGTTTAAATTCAACTATCAAATTACGCTCCGTTTCGCTTTTAACCAAATTCCGCTGTATGTAACGTCGCCCTCAGGATGGTTCGCTCCAGTATGGCAGACAATTGTGACTCTTGCCAGCTAGTCTTTCTTCTGATTCTTAACGTCATTTTTGTCTGGTTGGAGTTTTTTAGTACTAGAGGGTGTAAGACGGATATTTTTATGAAGCAGAAAAGTGGCGTTTAATCTCTGGATAAACTTTAAAGTAAAACCAAACATGGAATCTCCAGTTTAATCCAAAGGTATAAAACGGGCCGTTATAGAAGCTGTCGCACAGTTAACTTGCACAATATGCACTACTGGTCAGTTACAAATCCTCACTGGATGCGTGAAGTTGATCAGCGAAATAGATGTAGTGTAAACGTGTCGTGCGAAGTTTTAGGAGGCAGAATTATCGGACCATTTATTTTGAATGGAAATCTAAATGGCGAAGCGTACTTAAACTTCCTACATAATGAATTGCCTAACCTTTTAGAAGATATTCCTCTCGATGTTAGAGCTTCAATGTGGTATCAACATGATGGATGCCCGGCACATTTTGCTCAGAGAGTTCGCAATTTTTTAAATGTAGCTTATCCTGATCGCTGGTTTGGAAGGGGTAGTGTGTTTCCGTGGCCGCCTAGATCTCCGGATCTAACTGTTCTGGACTTTTACTTGTGAGGAATAATAAAAGGTATTGTTTATACAACGCGACCGACCACACGAGAAGACATGATAGAGCGAATTACGAACGCTGTTAATTCGATTTAACGAGCTGAAATTGAAACGGCTGTACTCAGAACCAGAAGAAAAATAAATAGTTGTATTCGGGAAAACGGGGGTCATTTTGAACATTTATGAATTTTCTCAGTATTATTCTGTAATAAAATTGAAAAATGTTATGTTTGCAGAAATAACTCCGGGACGAGTAAAGATGTCGTATTGGGATCTTACATTTTTTTGTTGCAAATTTAATCTACTTTCCAATTATGATATCAAAATTATACCGAATGATTTAACTTTTTCGGGTAAAACCAAAAAAACCACTTTAATTTGAAATTGCGCCCTCTAGCACGTTTATTAAAAGCTATCGTTTAGCACTGTATACCACAGTTAAAAGTAATGGAAATTATCTTCCAAACAAGACCAAGCTTACTAAAATCGGATATGAGGCTTAAAAGTTACAAGGATTTTGATTATTTCACTTTCAATTGTTTCCCTCACTTTTATTAAGCACAGTACATCTACGAGAGTCAGGTCAAAATGTTGCAGGATTGTCCAATCTTTCTAATAATGTTGCCCAAGATACACCCTAAAACGACAATTTTCCGAAAAACATTGATTTGTAATATTTGGTTTCTAATTGCGCCCTCTTGTGGCAAAATAAGGAACTTGCAAATAACTTCCAGGATTTTCTCGTGTTCACTTTAATAATCAAAACTTTTTTCTCTAGCTTCTAAGCGATTTAGTTTCCAAGATATGGCCCGTGGCCACCCTTAATGAAACTGTGTACAAAATTACTTTAAAAAACCCTGTATAAAGAAACAAACGTCCGTTTACTTTGTCACCTTTTCTGCCAAAAATTCACAACCTTCTATGAATCTTTGACACGAGGCTGTAGAATGAAATTACTTTTTCTAATGAACACCCCGTACTTTGCTATACAAAAACTAAGAAAAACTATTTTTAACAGCAAAACAGCACAGGAATCCGTAATAATGATATTCATTAAAAATAGTCTGCATCATACAATGTATCCAATATTATTATAATCAATTAGCTATTTTGTTATGCCTTCTTTATTATGTTTTTACACATGCAGATGGGCATTTCCTAGCTGATCAATTAAGAATATCGAAGAAAACTTTGAAAACACATCAATCTCCTCAGAGCCTCTCCTCAAAGGTGTTTGATGTGACACTTCAGTTTTGGCCCTAGGAAGTTAATGTTAGGGCAAAGAAAAGGATGCGTTTGTCAGCTGATAAACCAGCTGCACATTTGTATCCGATTGGACTAATATTAACTTAGCTAACCCGCAGATATGTCTGCGCGTTTGCCCTTAGTAAACACTTATGATTATTAAACATTTGCTCGAGTTTAATTACCACAGTGATGTAATAATTGCAGATGGTCCAAAATCTGGCCAGAAAGCACACATGAGTGGTTTATAAACAAATAGAGAGTCGAGATGTTAAATCGTAGTGCTCAGAATCAGATTCTAAATATGATTAATGGTTTATTTATATCAATTCTTATCAAATGACATTTTTATGTCAAAAGTAAAAAACGATTTTCAGAATATCATACACTAATACTCAAAGACAAAGACATCAAGAGGTATTATTTTTTGCATTTTATTGTTTCTAAAGCTTTATTTTTTAGATAATTGTGAAGAAGACAGTAGACAAATTACCGAAACGTCAACAAGGTCGATTCGCCCGAACCCTTTTTAGGGTAAATTATTATTCGCAGTAATTTTACTGTGAGTACTGCGAAATTCTTTCTCCAACCACGAACGAATCAGGCAAAAAAGTGGATTAGGCTTCTCACAAAAGTAAGTAGTAAAAAATGATTAATGGGTTTAAGGGGTCGGTGATTGAAATGAAAGTCTTCTTTCCAAGTAGTTCGAAGTTTCGTAATAGTTTTATTGCATCCTCAGGACTCTAAGTCTACCCTAAAGTCTACCACAAATGGAATGCTTTGGGGAGACTTTCACGTCACTTAAAAACATATAGTTAAAAAAATCAAAAAACCAAAACAACAAAACGGATTAAAATTATGGTGGTAAAAAAAACAAACAGCGATCTATCCTAGAATGATGGAAGTTTCTAAAGAAGCAAATTAGGTTAATTAACCTTTTTTTACTTTTCTCTAAAAAATTCCGGTTTCTGGTTTTATCCTCTCAACAACAAAAAATCCAGTGGCGCCCAGTTCAGCTAGTACTTAAGTCTTAATTACTGTCAATTCAAACCTACTCTTTAGCTGTCCGAATCGGTTTAATACGCGTGTCTGCAGCATGTTATTTCGTGGTATCGCAATAGGACACATGACATCAATCGAAATTTTGTCCTCGACTACTTAATAATATACTGATATTCAGCTTGTTGACAAAAGTTACATAGAGCTCATATAGCGTCAGAGGGATATATGAGTTGAAACAGCGGGAATAATATCATTATTCCCGGTCGCCATTTAAGTAATATATGTTGCCTTGGCAACCAGTAGGAGTAGGCAACAACGTAATTCAAATGCCGCAGCGTAAAATATGCACTGGTGGCACCGGTTTTGTCATCAAACGCGAGGGTCACTTTGACATTTCAATAATTTTATTTACACTACCTATAGATTTTATAATTTGTAATTATTAGACAAAGCATAGTATTATACTCGCTTTTTATGGCCATTATGCCCACGGGAAACTTGCGACCCTCGCCTGCGGATCGTGACGCAAACGTTCCCCTAAGGGAATAATGGCTTTCATAAAAGGCTCGATTAATAATATACTATTAAGGTATCTACCGGTTTGTCCGATGTAGGTCTGCAAAAGGAATTCTATACACTACGCCTGACTACAACTAAATTTCATTCCTCGTTAATTAAATATAAATAATAAAATTAAAAAAAAAGTCCAAAGTTAATTTTTTGACCCATGGGATGTTCAGAATGATAGTTTAAAATTCGTTTATCCAAGGTTCTTCTTTAACCAGAATCCACAATCCAAAGTTCTGAGAATGTTGGATTGTGGCACCAATCAGTAGTTATTAAGCCATCATCCAACAGTATCACTTTGACATCCAAGAAAGGTAAACTATTATCATCTTAAGTTGTTAAAAATATGAATAATCTCGTCACATTTCGATGTTGGAATCCCTATATAAAAGGGGTTATTAGAAAGACAAATCTTCAATATCATGGTTTCTTTACTTCAGACATGAAAATATCAGCGCAAATTGGGGACGTGCAATTGACCATTCCTAAACCAACTACTTGTTTATAAAAACTGTATTCAAATTGAAAATAATTACTTTCCCAAAAACAAAATGCAAAAAGCATTTTGACTGACTGTAGGTCGAGAGTTGTATGTGGTTCTACTAGATGCCATCTCTTTTCAATAAGTCGAGCCCTTATAGATACGTAACGTAAATGTAATTTGTGAACAAGGAGACGGCATCTAGAAATATTAAAATGTATCCTTCTGGAATTCTATGATTCCGTTTTTGTTGACAGAATGTGAAGGAATATTAAACGTGGCGTTGGTCAACAAAAGATAATATTGGACTAAATAGAACATTGACCTTTTGGATTTTGGGTAAAAAATATATTTTGGGTGCTGTCCCATTGTTGCATTTTAGAGTTTTCGCATGGTCTTTTGATATCAATTTTATTTATTTAGGTTTATTCTTTCACTGTTTCTTGGCAACACACCTTCAGGAAAAATTTTCGGCAATTTTATATGCACTTAGAATATTGCTATTGATAAGTCGTCTGTAATTGATCATTAGGCCGAAAGCACTTAAACGGTTAGCAAGATTGGTCAAAATATTAACGCAATGATTTCTATGCTCTATCCTATCGTCAACCTCAAAACGGTCCTGAGGATACAATAAAACCATTGCGAAACGTCGACCGACTTGAAAAGAAGACTTTCATTTTAACCACCGACCCCTCAAACTTATTAATCATAGCACAGTATAAAGAATAATACGTTATATCAATCTCGTCAGTTCGTGTCGGCACTTTTGATATTTCCAAAACTAAAGCGTGCCGCGCGCACCTGCACCCGGCAATTTTCTCGAGTAGTTACGAGGGGACAAACACATGCGATGCACTGCCAAAACATTGCCAAAACCGGCCAAAACCAATTTGGTGGTGCACCGCCGGGCGGACGGGGCAAGGAGAGGGGAGTTTCAATTTTTCGACCGACTGACGCCACTGATATAATGTATTATTCCTTATACTGTGATCATATTTAGAATGTGATTCTAAACAGTAGGTACGATAAATACGGGGTGTTCATTATAAAATTTCATCTAGCCAGCTATGAATTTTTGACAGAAAGAAAGATAGTTATAAAAGTACGTCGTAACACTCGCCATCAAAACAGATTTGTCATTGCCACTGTCCAATCAGCTTTCATTGCTTCAAGGTTATTAGCAGCCATCTTGCCTTGTCTTTACCCTTGTTGGTAACTATCTAGTTTCCCACATTTTTGTTGTTTTCCAGTTTTACCAAGAAAATTTTCTCTAAAAAGGATAATTTTTATTGCTATAAAATCTGTTTTGTGTTTGGACAACCTGGCTTTCGCCTTAAAACATAAAGTTTTTATGTAAGTGGCGCCATCTGACGACGGCGGGTGCTTCCACTAGGGCATGCGAGATGATTGTGAAGCGATCCAAAAACCAGTTTTCTGCAATATTGTCACTTCCCACAGACAAATGGCCGAGATTTCGTACCTATATTGTCTGGATCTGCTAAACGTCGCCCCCAGACAATATAGGTACGAAATCTCGGCCATTTGTCTGTGGGAAGTGACAATATTGCAGAAAACTGGTTTTTGGATCGCTTCACAATAAAGTTTTTATGTTGTAGTATCGAACTGGAATCAAGGTGGATGGCGAATGAGTTTATTCCATTCGAAACTACATGGAGGATTTCCAGGCCGAATTTACAAACGTTGCTGTGGTCTATATGCAGTTCAAGAAAACTTTGGAACATATTCTAGAATTGCTTACAGAACCGGATAGTCTCCAAAGAAGACCAGGCAAGGTTGATCCCACAAGAAACATGCCGATGAAGTGCATACAGAGGCACAAGAAATAATACAAAATACACCTGGTACTTCTATTCGACAGTTAGACCATCAAATAGGCCACCCATGCAATTTTACATAAAGATCTGCAAGTGTACCCATATTGCTTCACAGAAGTGCAAGAATTTTATAAAGGTGACTCCCCAAAGACTGCAAATTTGCAATTGGTGTATTAATAGGAGTAATAGTGTAAGGGTAAGTAGTAAATATAAAGGTAAGTTTGAGTTAAGTGCTAATGTGAACTTGCAAAACATGAGAACTTGGAGTAGTGAAAACAACTCCATGAGATAATTGAAAAAGGACTACACCCTGAAAAAATTGAGAGTTTGGATAGGAATCGCAGCTCGCTGACTGTTTGGTCTAATTTTCTTTGAAGGTGGCGGATCACTAGGACACTACAAGCATTACCAATTGGATACTTGTATAAGTTATTGAATTTTGCTAGCACTTGGAGAAAATAATTTACATAAAATTCTCCATTACATATATCAATATATACATCAAGTATTTATTCAACTTACATCTATTTTTACATATTTATAAGATATGTTTATTAACTAAGATCAATTTTTGTTAAACAGTTGATAGGTGAATAGAAACATGACTTCCCAAAACTCAATAAAATTGTCAAAATAAATTAACAAAATATGATTAGCTTTATTATAGATCTTATCGAACACATTAAACACATATACCATTGAACCCATATGTCAATTTTCCATATACCAATAGAAGACACAAACCGTTTTCAAAAATTTCAATTCGGATCAGGTTGATATTTATCAGCTAGTTTCTACCATTCATATCAGATTCAAATTGTCATCAATCTGGTTTCCTGAATATCACCTGTAAGGATCATTCTGATCCAGAATCAATATTTCTGAAAAGTCCTATAGTGACAAAGTGTGTGACTCAAACTTTATCATTCATATTCCTATTAGTATAGACACAATAGGACTTTTTGGAAGTGGTAAACCTGGATCAGATTGATCTCTACAGCTGATTTTCATCCAACCAGATTGATGACTGTTAACAGAACAGCCAATCGGGTTGATTGAAAATAAGCTTATAATAATAATCGACCCAATCTGGAATGCATTGTCCGAAAAGGAGTTTTATGATCATAGAAATTGAGCACTGTCGCTTTTGAATAAATAGGTTTTAACCAGACAATTTGTAAATTGTTGATTTGAAACATGGTGGACAGCAACCCTTTAAACTACAGATCTGATCATTGACCAAGATTATCCAGTCTAACACTATTAATTACTTATCATTGTAAACTTAATTTCTGTGTATAACTTTTTTAAACAAATTCAGTTAGGTATAGGGAGGTTAGAATAAGAGTTAGGATTAAGAAGCTGGATGATCCTGCATAATTTAGTAGCTCTTGATGCAATTTAACACACATTAAACTCCTTGTCATTATAAAAAAACGTTATCATTTATTATTGAACATGAAAATACTGTTACGATTCCCAGCAACGCCGCATGGGAGGCGGGGCAACGCGTGTGTGTGGTTGGTGGAGCTTCGCGACCTATCCGTGCTGCGTCATGGCTGACAAGAGTGATTTATTGCTCGGTTTATCTAGAAGGCAGCTGTTTACAACCTTCTTTTTATATGAGATTATTCAAGAATTTTTATAAAGAACTTTCTAGGTTTTTCTGTAATTTTAGGATTGTATATAAAAGGCGCATAGAGCGCCCGGGTAGTAGTAGTCGTATTTTAATCGAGCTATAAGTAAGCTTAAGTTACGAAGCGATACTAGAAGGCTATAAAGTGTTAAGTAATGAGTTATTTAGTAGTCGTGTGTAATTGTGGAAATAAATAAATAGTGTTTTCGTGTTAAATCGTTACACTAGAATTATTGAACCCCGAGTTCGCAACAATACCATATACCAATACCAATACCCAATAGAGATGTTTTCCCTACATTCTTGCTCCTAAACTCAAATCCATACTGATCTGTTCCAAGATTTCTGGAATTGCCTCAAGATTCAACCCTATAATAGATATTATTATAAAGTTATTTTTGTCTATACCGCTAATATTTTAATTATTATTTACTATTAAAATCAACACAATTTCTGACTTCATAGTGATGCTGACAAAAACATCTCTGCTATTTATACATTTGAATCACATTAAAGTGGCTTTCAGATCCAAAATGGTTTATGCATGTACACATGTGCCTTACAAACTGATAACGGATGCATATAGCTTTTCCAGGATGGGGAGGGAAGAGAACTATTACATTTATGCACAACTTTATGCCTCAAGAATATCCACTGACACATACATTTTTGGAAACATCTTTTTTCTACTCGCGTGAGCGTTAGTTTACTTTTCCGCACGCAGTTGAGTGCGGAAAATTGTTGTAAAAAACTTCAAATGGCTGGTATATTACTTTAAATAACCTGTGGTATTGGTTGCTATGGAAGAACGTAATAAGAACCAGTAAAACTACCATGATTTATAGTAGTCAGGATTGGTGGCATTAGGTGCCTGGTATACCATCTTACTTATACCTGTATTGCATCTTCAATTTATGTTTTGCAAAAAAGGCACGATATCGATCTCAACATTTTTCAATTGAAAAGGTTGATTTCTTTAATTGTTGCTTTATAAATGTGCGATAAAAGTAAGCAAACATCATTCATCGCGTAGCTGAGGCAATAAATACCAATACATTGACAGAGTTTTAGGACGACTTTTAGTATCAGTAAAACTTCAGTTTGAAGTTAAAATACCACATATGACGTACATTGCATTGTTTACCTGACAGATAAACAACGCCATGTCTGGTGTTGTAACTTCAAACTGAAGTTTTACTGATAGTTGTAAAAGTCGTCCTTACTCGTAGAAAAAATATTGTTCCCAACACTTGCGGAAAGTATCTTTTGCGCACTCGACTTCATGGCCGAACGACGCGTAGCAGCGAACAGCAGTCGCGTGCGGAAAAGTGTCACTTTCTGCACTTGTTAGGAAAATAACTATTCTTCTAGGTCCCAATAGTCGCAGTCCATACCGATTTTTGTGCAAAATTTCCTGGTTTAGCTTCAAGAATTGAGCCTACAATAAGTTTCTCGTATATATCTCGTATAAATTCGTTTCGTTCTACTTATTTTCGTCTTCAGCTCTAATGTTTTAATTTTACATATCTTTGAAAATCCACTCCATTTCCGATTCTACAGAGACAAAACATTAGAATCATACACTTGTTTTAATGATTTGACAACTAGTTTTCAGTTTTTCAACCACAAGATGGTTTTAGGTACTTTTGGTTGCAGTTGCCTTTAGTAGGACCAAGCCTTAAAAACTCCTCTCCCCAAAAGCTACACTGTGCAGGGGCTGGTGATTGGGGTGCTTTGTCGTCGTCAGAAGTCAATGGATTAATATGAAAATCGCCACTTCTAAGGGCGAAAAGCCTGTTCAAGCATTCAGGGTCGCAAAATTTTAGATTATCTCACCTCCCAAGGTCCATATCTCCGCCTACGTACACATAATTTGGCATAAAGAGTAGGGTGTCTTTCTAAGTTCTCTATGGAAAATGTTAGCTAGGGAATACCTCAAGTAAATTTTAAAGCCTATAGAATTTTAGAAATCATAAAATAATTAAAAAATCAATCAAATTAATGCCGACTTATTTATTTATCAACATTCTAGATTGTTCGAAATGTCAATGTCAATTGCCATTCATTATTATTCCATTAATTTTATTTGAGTTTTCCCGTCTTTAGATTCTGATTGATGAAAGAAAAGGATGGAAACACTGTCGGAGCGCGTAAGAATATGCAACCAGTAAAACGTTCGCAAAGTGTGAACGTGCCTAAATTTGAAATTTTGACGGACAAATAAAGAACGAAGTAATTCACGACGTACTTCAAAGTAACAAATGCATTTCATAGATGGCTAGGTGAAATTTTATAATGAACACCGCGTATATCAATCAATCAAAATAAGAAGGATAATTTGTCGCTTGATGAGGAATGTTAAGCGCAATGAGAAACGAGAGAGAGAGCGACAAAAACTCTTTAGCGCTCGAATTACACATATAAAACGTAAAACATCATTTTGCGCTACTAAACGAAGGCCCAAAAAGGTGCTTTGCAGATTTATTTTTTTGATAATTTACGAATATTTACTTGAAAATATATATGCGATCCAGTGCTTTAGCTGCTAAAATCAGGAACAATACTGACGATTCAATCCAGAGCCTAGTCAAATGGAAACGTTTTGTAAGTAAAATAAACATCCATACCACAGTATAAGGAATAATACATTATATAATGTTATTACAGTCCATACATTATAATATTACATATATCTCTATTCAGAAATATATTTTTTTTTCAAGCGGACTAAAAGTACATCATTTGTTTTCTCTATGCGCACACCTAAAGTGGGATTTCTAATCCTGAGACCATAAAAGTAGCAAAAAAGTCCTAGGCAGTAAAAGTAAAGTCAAAAGTCACCGCTACTGTCATGGTGGCGCATATATAAACGATTTTCATTCTTGAACACTAGATGACACCAGATAGGCCGATCTGAATGTATTGCCATCTTTACATTCTTATTGAAACAACAAAGGATGGGAATACTGTCAGAGCGCTCGAGAGCACCACCCGAAACCGTTCTTAAGTTGAGTTCGGTAATTACAACCCGAGCGCTCGGGATATCAGTCTATCTCACTCTAGCTTCTTAAGATTTTAGGAGGTGGTCTGTGTCCGGAGCGTTCGGAAGAAAATAATGAACTCGGCTTTAAGTCGAAATCGCATATGTTACGCAGAGTTTGTCTGTTAAATGTCATCTGCGTCATCATATTTATCTGTCTATGTGATTTTTATTAATTTAGTATTGCCAATAATGCTACAAATTTTTAGTTTACCATAATTTACCTAAGCCATCTAAACTGTTGGTTATGACTTAATACCATTAAAACCATTGAACATTGAAAACCTTCGTTCTAACACATTCTAATTATTTTACAAATAATATACACCACTATAATTGGGTAAGTACCTAGACCCGCTTAAAGAGGATGAGAGAAAAATGCAAAACTGAATCACTCTGAAATAGAATTCTCATTTCTTGCATGCTTGAAAAAAAAATAGTATATGTTACTCGGAGTAAAAGGTCTTTTTGTGCTTCGCCCAGTTGCAGGCCTCAGCTTCGCTTCGGCCGTCAATCTCTGGGCTCAGCACGAAAAGACCCACTTTTACTCCTAGTGACATAATCTACTATATTGCAGGTTTGTAGGTATATACATACTTTTATTACTATATAACTACTTATTTTCATCATATCATTCAGGCTGAGGACAAGCATTTGAATTCTACACCCTGCAGTACTGATAATGACCATGTTCTTGTAGACCTTTCTATTAGACAAACAAAAACCTCAAAAAAGCCATAAATATTTCGAAAATCGAACTAAAACCCAATCCAAACCAAAGCCACGCTAACAGAGAAAAAAGAAATTGAGTCCCTACAAAGATACAATAGAGGCCGATTCTCACTTTCGTACAAGGCACGTGCTCGGTAACGGAAAGTCACAGGCTTAGCACGTGCAAGATTTTTCAAAGCCATTCACACTGCAACGGTCTTGCCGCGGGTTAAACAAGTTTTTTGTTTTGTGCAGGCTGTTAAGTATTTAACTATGTTCGCGACCTCCACCTTAATAAAAATTGCTTTGGTATTAGATGAAAAAGAGCAACAAAATGTAAGCAGGTTGCAGAAGAAGAGAAAAGGACGTTTTTGGGTGCATACAATGCTAAAAAAACGCAATGAAGAGGGAGAGTTTGTAACGTTGCATCCAGAACTTCTAGATGACCAAACAAAGTTTTTTTAATATTACCGAATGTCATTTGTCGAGTTCAACAATTTATTGGGGCAAACTGAAGAACTTATTGTAAAACCAAATACTACTTTCCGAGAATCCATTTCACCGATTCAAAAACTCGCCGTCTGCTTAAATAAGTATTGAGCCTACAACCAATTTTCAAAAAATTTATTGGGTTACACATTTTAGAGTTTAAGGTAATAACCATACAATGGGCACCTTCAAGAGTTAAAACCGTTCGAAGCTGCCACTTTATTGCTATGACGACATCTAAAATGCTTTTTCATTCAAAGCTGCAGCTACGACATGATTTGCATTTTGAAAGGCGCCTAATCTTAAATAATAATAATAATAATAATAATAATAATAATAATTCATTTACAAAATTATAAAAAAATTATTAAATTTTTTCATAATTTTACTGTTGTCAAAACTGAGTTTAGTAAACAAAATAAAAGACATTCTCAAGTAACACACAACTCTGATAAATACAACATTATAAAAAATAGAAGCAGTATGTTCTGTATTCTAACATAATATAACCTACTCAGTGTCTGAGACAGAAAAATTTACGTAATATGATGAAGTTTCTGATGACTGAGGTAACGAGACCCTTGAGAATGGACGAGGTGGCATCGGCATTGCTGGAGCTGAGAGGTATGTAAAAGTTGAAGAAAGCGGTAGATGATTTTGGTTTTGGTATTCTCGAAACTGCCCTTCAGCTTGTGCATTATGTTGAATATTCTTGTGGGAATATGGTGAAGTATGTTGAGGAAGCTGCTCGCAGACATATTTACCTTCAATTTCAGATATAACCATAAATATTCTATGTTTTGCTACATGTTTGTTCGCGGGTGAAAATTTTCTTACGGTGGCTTTAATGCTATCAAAGAAATGGTCCAGTTCATCTTTTTTTTTTCTCCTCGTTTAGCAAATAGTTCATTAGAGTCCCACTAGCAGTCTGTTGGGTGACAATTTCTATAGTTTTTTTTTCATTGGTTTTATTTGGGTGGGCTGTTAACAGTAGGAGTTTCACACAAATTGGCAGGATTCTCAGAGTGTGAACAATCGACATCTTGGCTTAAAGATTCATCTTCGTCATCCGTTACAGCGCCTGAAGTTTCATTTGCAACAGAAGTCAATCGTTGTTTATCTTTCATGTGCGGCCCGAGAAACTCTAATTCGTCCTCGTATTTCCACTTTGACCTCGTGTCTGCTGCTTGTCCTGTGCTGGTCTTTTTTAATTTCATGACCTTTCTATACTGACCTCGAATGGATTCCCAGCGATGTTTGCAGTGTTGTGCATCTAAAAGTAGTTCTAATTAATATCTACTGTTCGGAAATTAAAAAAAAAAATGAAAAAAATTACTAGGTAAACGCAAAAATTGGTAACAAGGGAAAAATAGTTATTTATATACCAAAAGACTAAGATAGGTCATTTTATCGCGCAGCAAAGTTTACAAATCGCTAAGGGTTATAAAGACCCGTTGGTCTCGAGGTGTATACACTATTTTTTGCACTTTTTTGTATGATTTTTCTAAACGCTAAATCACAAAAAATATATATATTCAGTTTTTTCCTGTTTACACCTGAGCTATTTCGTAGAGTAAAAAGTAACTTTTTGACATTTACTTCAGGTTAAAGGGTCACTTTTTTTCCAGAGGGAATAAAAGTACACTTTTTATCTCTATTTCTATTTTTGAACCCTCCGGGAAAAAAGTGACACCTTAGTCCCCCAAATCAAAGTCAAAAAGTGACTTTTTAATCCACGAAGTGCAAAAAAATTATTTTCCTAATTTTCCAATATAAATTTTATTTATTCTTTATTTACAGGTTTCTAGCCACTGGGGACTCTTTTCAAACAATAGCCTTCAGTTACCGATTAGGACATTCCACCGTACACGCCATAGTTCAAGAAGTATGTGATGCGGTAGTAAAGAAATTGCTACCAGTTTACATTTCGACACCTCGTAGAGAAGATTTTGAAAATATTTCTAAAAAGTTTTGGACTGCTTGGAACTTTCCAAATTGTTTAGGAGCCTTAGACGGCAAACACATTGAAATTGTAGCAACCAGTAACAGTGGTTCTAACTACTTTAATTACAAAAAGTATATTTTTGGCGCCTAACCAAGTAAAAAAATGATATGTGATATCTTTTTAACCTATTACCTAGTTAAAAAATAATATCAACATAGGTATCATTTTGTTATCTCATAAGGCGACAAAATGCACCAAATAAGAAACGAACCATTTTAAATTTACCGCCAATTTGCATATTAGGACATACTCGCGTCATCAGGAGGCGCTAATATGATCGTGTTCTGTCAGTTGGGTTAGAGTCGCCTATCTTTCAAGTGTCTAATCTGTGTTTGTCTCTTGACATTTCACAGCCAATTAGGAGACGTTTTTATATGAACAACCGCTTTTTCTGTCAGCGGTTACCTTTTGACTTTTTCCACACTTATTCTTGGGCGAGTTACACCGCAGCCCAGTAGCGTTTCAAATTAAATCGATGACTAGGCTTTTATTTTAATAAATCCGTCTTGCATTTGCTTTATAAATCATTATTAAATCGATTAAGTAATTTATGTCAAACTAGTTTATTGTTATTTTTATTGCTTAGTTACCAAATAAATCATTTATTTTTTGTACTTCCGGGAGTAAAGTGCTATAATGTATAAACGACTTTTTATTTATCAAACATTTGAAAATTAATAGTGAAAATAGTAAAATGAAATAAGCTATGAGTGCCTGCATTAGAAATATTGGTAGACTGGACAATAGCCATTTGTGTTGACCTTAAAATTTCACTAGTGATCTCTAGTGTTGTGGTGCAGGGTACGTCAAGAGCTGGATGTTCACCTGCGAAGCCATTTTTTGAGTTGGAACCACCAAAAATCCGGTCTGCTATGTTTCTTTTATTATCAACGGAGTTTTCTACTTATCCGTCAGCTACGGCAGATGATCTCCAGCACCATGTAGTTTCAAAACGTCTATAGAAGCTCCAGCATCTGCTAGTAAGGATGCTGATGGGCGGCGAATGCAATGTCTCGTGTCTAATGATGGCGTAGATAGTTTTAAAAATTCTGCAACATGTTGGGTTACCTTTCCAAGAGTTAGTGATATAAATTTTTAGCTTTTTCGCAGGATACTCTAGTTTAAAATATGCAAAAAGGCAATATTTACTAATTGGAAATTGAAAACTTATCTGCTTTCAATATTTCCAAAAATATTGCAGCTGTTAAGAAGGAAACAAACCGAAACAACTACTCCGAGGGCTAATACCCCCACCGGCATTAAATTATACTGTTTGTTCCAAAGCTCATTTTATAAAGCAAAAAAAAATATTAAAATGAATTAATAAAGTAATAAAAAATCAATGCTAAAAAGCCAAAAAATATTAAGCTTTTTGCAAAGAAAATAGAACCAGAGATTAATTAAGACATGCGAAAAATGCACATGTATAATTACAATTTGGAAATTTGAAAACTTGTCTTCTTTCGGCATTTTCAAAACCATGTAGTTATACATAAAGAGGGAAACAAATAGAAACAACTACTTCGAGGGCTAATACCCCTACCGATATTGAATTATACCATTTGTTTCAAAGCTTAAATATTATAGAAAACATACATAAAGCAAAGATGAAATACAAGAAAGTGCTTTAGAACAAAACAAAAAATATAACATAAAAGATAAATTAAAGTTTCTTTTTGAAATGTGGGTCAAAGTTACTAAATGTTTATGTTAACCAAAAGTACTTAGTACCCTCTTTTGGACGGATAATTGCGTAATTACTTTCTAGAGGCGACAAACCTCAACCTCCGTTGTCAGCATCCTCTAGGAGTTGACCCATAGATTACTCAAATAGATGTAAGTGTCAGAGTCAATCAACTGAAGTGACGATTTTGACAGGGCAAATTTTGCTCCCAAACCAAAGCTGCCACAGCTGACAAGTGACACAGCGTATTCGGGTTGCATTTCCATTAGAGATGAACTTAATTAATTACCCACCCGAATCGTAACAATTGTCCATAAATCGTTATTTTTTTATCCACAGATAATGTCCATATCAAATAAATATTTATCTAGTACCTAGACTGTCATCATTACATATCATTTTCAGCCAGCTAGATGAATATCAATTTGAAATGAGCCTTAATTTCAAAAACCACTTACTTACCTGCTTTATTAAAAGAATACACTGTTATATACGACAGCCCTTTATTAAAACATTAAAATATACGAACATCGAGGCCTTATTATGCACAATTTACGTTTTTATATAACTAAAAGAAAAAAAAGATCTATTTAAATTGAATTATCAGCAAATAAACACATAAACATCTAAAAAACAATACTTTGTAAAATCATTCTCTGTGTCTGACTGAATTATCAGGAACAAAATGTTTTCTTTTCGGGCTTTTCTAAAAAAAGAAACATACAAATTAAGAAGAAATAAATATAAAATATCGAGGTTGTGATACTAATGGTTTAACACTTGACTTGGTAATTATACAATGTGTTTCCATTTGTTGCAACAGATTGCAACAAATAAAATCAGTGGATGTTGTTTGAATTTTAGTTCGAAATTGTCTACTGTAACGGGCAAAGTCAAGAAGTGTTTATCAATTTTCTGCAATGAAAGTACAGCCATTTATTGGAGAATATTGGGGAGTGCTTTAAAACGCTTTCCCTCAAGATGCTGCGGACAGATCTATCGAATCTATTGAGTGCGTCATATTTAAATTTTGCGAAATGATTTTTTATTATCAAAATTCTTAAACTTCATAGTAAAATGTTCCATTTAGGGCCATTTGCACACCTTCCCCATAATGTTAATCTAAGGTGGAACTTAAAATTTCCCATATAAAATGCATTGATGTCACTCGATCTGTCATTTACCAAATTTTTTAAGAAAAGGTGTGCAAACGGACCTTAACTATGTTGATGCTAAACAAATTTATGTTAACCTAAAGTTATGGATCCCTAAACCATAGTTATAAGCATGAGTAACCATGGTAATAAAGGAAGCTTTAACTAGATTACTACACCATTTTCACATGTAGTTCAGAAAGTGTCATTTGTATTTTAGAACAGTCACTTGGATTTCACAATATATCACTTGTATTTCAGAATAGTGATTTTGATTTTAGAAATCGTCAGTTGTATTTCAGAATAGTCACTTGTATTTCAGAAAACTACCCTTGAATTTCAGAACAATCGTTTAGATTTTAGAATATATCACTTGTATTAGAAGATATGACTTGAATTTCAGAAAATTGTTTTGGAAACAAAGTTTGTTATTTGCATTTGTGTGAAGTTTTTCAAAAAGGGAAGTATAGTGCAAAAGTGAAGGACTCAAAAACCACTTCAATACAATATATTTTCTAAAAAATTGGACTTTATTCGCACAACTTGGCTCTTAATGGTGCCGTCTTGGCAACGGAAGATATACCAGTTGGAATAAATTTTATATTTGCCAAGAGTAAATTATTGTCATTGTTAAATTTTATGTGTATATCAGGTATAATTTATACAATACAAAAAAGGGAAACTCTGTTGTAGCTGCTTTTTCAATCCGATTCTGAAGATAATATGTAATTAATTCATTCATTTTCTGAAATTTAAATGACGAATTCTGGAATACGTCTGAACTTTTCTGAACTACAAATGACTAATCTAGATTCCAACTGATGATTTCTGAAATACATGTGACGCTTCTAAATTTCAAATGATACTTTCTAAAATTCAACTGACTATTCTGGAATACAAGTGATATATCTGAAATCCAAGTGACGTTTTCTAAAATACAAATGAAACTTTCTAAACTACATGTGAAAATGGTGTAGATGCACTTAAAAAATGGTTGGTGCAAATGGCCCATAAGACATAATTCTTTTAGTCTTTTGGTAAATATGGTTTCACATGAGGGTTGCACTAGTTATCTACGAGTTCTAACATCATGGAAAACTGGTGCAGTCTCGTCTCAAGTGAACACGAATTGGGCGTCAACTTAACGAGTGCGGCACGAGCTCGAAGAAGTCGTGCCAAAAAGTTGGCACTCAGTTCAAAACTGACCCAATCAGTTATCCAATAGAACACACAAATATGCACGCATTCTACCAATCCGTAGAACATACAATTCGCAACAGTGCACTACTAGTGCTGCCCGGTTTTACCGAAAGAAAACGCTGTTAAGTAACAAAGGACACGGAAACAATTCAAAACCAAAATTGTCCATTATAAAATAATAATTAAAAAAAGACTGTCTAAATAATAACAAATAAAGATATGTAGCCCATGGTGAGATATGGTTTAACTATACGGGTGTCCAGTTTAAAATGATGTACATGGGGATATTGGAAACCGTTGGAGATACAAGGTCGCTTAAATGGAAGAAAAGTTGCGTTATGGTCTGCTTAAAAATAATCCGAGCCAATGATATTTTAAAATCGATATCGGATATCGTTCCGGTAATACAGGGTGAAAACCAAAATAGCGCATTTTCGAAAAACTCTATTAGTTTACTTATTATAAGAGCTATGATGGTTAATAGGATATGATGGTTTCCAAAATTCAGTCAAAAGTCATCTAAGCCTACTATGTTGTGCGCGGTCGTTGTCAACTTTCGTTTTTTTTTTATCGACGCGATATTGAATTTTTGCTCTTTTAAAATCCACACGTAAAAAATGCTCTTAAACCATGTATAACATCTTTATGTCTGGCCAAGAAAAATACTTAAAAATAACAAAATTAAGATTTCATGTAGGTGGCTTGGATATTCCTATTAAAATTTTGGCACAGTGTGCTTAGATTTGCCATTTGTTGTTATCCAACTGTCAGAGCATAGTCTTTATTGAGAGTATTAAGAGTCTGCAGCTAAAAAAATTGGGAATTTTAAAATGAATAACGTTTCAAATAGTGAGAAATATGAGATGTTGCGGTGCTTTATTCTGTGTCGTAGAAATAATGCGAATGCTGAAGAAATGTCTTTTAATAAATACCCAGAAAGACCACAAATTGAGAGGCCCCCAGACGAAGATTTGGTTTTGCTAAGCGTGGTCTAAACACCTCATTGCGTCAAATTGAAGATACAACAGGCGTTGCTCGGTCAACGGCGAATGCCATTTTAAAGCGTCATAAATATCATCCCTATCCTGAGCATCTCAGCTAGGGGCTCCAGAATGGTGACCATATTAGAAGGATGGAATTTTTGTCAATGGTTTATTAACTAAAAATACCTAATTTTACCTAGAAAGTCCTCTGGTCTGATGAGAGCCGATTTACCAATTGGGGACTTTTTAATCGTAAGAATACTGTTTACTGGTCCTATGCAAATCCACGGCAATTAGATGGGGATTTAATGTGTGGCTAGGAGTTGTAGACACACATCTGATTGGGCCGTACTTTTTAATGAAAACTTAAGATCCGAGAGATATTTGAACATTCTGCAAAGTTCTTAACGTAGCAGAAGAAATAATGAGGCTTCCACTAGCCACCATACAGAACATGTTTTTTCAGCAGGACGGTGCTCCGCATCATAATGAGCGGATTATTGCAAACGATCTGAATGCTGAATTTGACGATACGTGGACAGGCAACCTGGGACAAATTGCCTGCAAGGTCCCCTGATTTAACACCGCTCGATTTTTTTTTATGGGGTCATATGAAGAGTCAAGTATATCGTAGGTCTTACCAAACCATAGAGGAACTTAGGCTAGCTGTTAACAGGAGCTGTTGCGAAGAGGTCCTGGGACGAGCTATGTCGTGCACACGAGAAAGCGGTGGTTTATTTGAACACGTAATTTAAATCTAAAAATAGGTAATTTTATCAGACTGTGAAGGCTTTCACGGCCGGTCATAATACTATCTAAAGTGTTTTCCGGGCTATAAGGCCGCGGTCCAATGGAATTGCTTCCTGACGTTTCGTCTACTACTGCGGCAGACATTATCAAAGGCGATGAGGCAGTGGGCGAAGTGATCTCCCTTGCTTCCTTACTAATATTTACTATACTATACTAATACTAATTTTCGGAACCACCATATCCTCTTACCTTTAATCTGAAATTTTGAAGACCGTCGCTCTTGTAATAAGTAAACTATTAGGGTTTTTCGAAAATGCACTTTTTTGGTTTTCACCCTGTATTATCGGAACGATATCGATTTAAAATATCATTGACTCGGATTATTTTTAAGCAGACCAATACTCAACTTTTCTTCCATTTAAGCGACCTTGTATCTCCAACGGTTTCCAATATCCCCATGTACATCATTTTAAACTGGACACCCTGTATTCTGCACCTCCAGAGTTGTACAAGGGCACAGACTCGAATAGGGTAGCGAAATCCAAAACTCTTTAGGGGGATTTAAGTCTTCATCAATGAAGAGCTCCACTTTGAAAACTCTGCACATCCAGCGTCAAATTGCTGGGGAATAAACAAAATTGTATCAAGTCCTTCCTTGAAGAAAGGCCCATGGACATATTGTGCCTAATGAACAGAAAAATGGGCATTGTATAGCTGTTGGGCTATATGATGACTGTTCACTATTGCCGTAGTAACGTAGTAAAGTAATACGAGGAACACACGATGTAATATTTTCAAACTTGAAATTGAAGTGTGGATTTTTAAAAATAAAAGAAAAAACAGAAATTAAAAATGGAGAATACTTAATAAAGATAATAATATAATTTTAGAGATAACAATATACAGGGTGTTAAAAAAAGAAGGCCAATTTGTTAACCACAGATTCTCTGATGAAAAATAATGGGACTTTTTATTAACCAATTTTTAATTTTAGAGTCTCACGTTTGCTATGCAAGGTGTCAAAGTTGTAACTTTTAAAATTATTTTATTGAATAATTTAATTATTCCTCAAAGTATTTTGTTTCATTTAGCAGGGATATTAAGTCTAAAGAGCTGCATAAAAGAAAATAAGTTCTAATATTAACTGACACCCAATGTGATTAAGAAGTTGTTTAAAAGTTGCTTAAAAAGTATGAAATTATTTTGACAAATTGATTTTTCCTTTGCAATCAAAGACCTTTCAAGTACTTTTACATCTTTTTTTAGAAGCAACCAAGCATTAATTTTGAGTTTCCTCGTTTATAATATAATAAGAGAGAAAATTTTTCCGGCAAAATATTTCGAATTTGGAAGGAAGACATGCCAGAGTGAAAAATTATCTGGTTCATTTTAAAGCTCGAGCGGTATTTAGTGAGATTATTTCAGTCAGTTCAACAGACAGTCCGACAACGATATTGATTAAGGTTTTATGGTTGATTCCATGACAACGTGAAATTACCGCTGTAATTTTTTAGAAAATTATCGAATTACCGCTTATTAATACCTGTTTTGCTGCATAGCAGTAATATGGATGAGTGAAATAATCGCTGAAAAACCATCATGTTGATTTTGTCCAGGTAGGACCAGGTAGCAGTTTTGTCAGTAGAAAATAGGCTGTTGCTATGACATTTTTCCTGTGTAAAATACTCTAGTGAAATAGTCTCAAAAAACTTTATCAAAATTGTTTAAAACAACAAATTGGAGCTATATTTGTTATTTTAAACAGCTCTTGATTGGAAGCCATCAGCCTAGAACCAAAAAAGTTTGAAGGGCGCAGAAAGTACATTAAGATGTTATTTATATTGGCTGTCAAAGTTTTTCTAGTATGTGGCTTTTTAGACTTAATAGGTCAACCAGATATGAAATAAATCCTTTGAGAAGTGATTACTTGACTTACAAAATAAAATTACTTTAAAGGTTACAACCGAGAATACGTAACAACCAAAAGAAAAATGGGGTTATAAAAGGTCCATTATTTTTCATCAAAGAATCTGTGGTTCATTAATTTTTCTTATTATCTATTATTACAAATATTGATGAAATAAATCATACTGAAAAATAAAATAAATTTTCAGCTTCAGCTCTTTCAAATTACCTGAGTCTCCTTAGCCATGTGTCTTTTCATGATTGTAGTCCCCCTCAGCTTACTCAAGTAGTCAATCCAAGAATATTTAATCCTCTTAACAATGTCTGCAAGTGGAGGGTGGAATGAATCATTTCGAATATCAGGGGTGCAGAGTGTGGAACTGAGAAATATGCCATGAGTTTTAGTTCCTGTAAATCAATAAGTAGATATTATTTGAGATAATTATACAAACATTAAAAAAAACCTAATAAAATTCACACAAAATACTGAAAATACATCTTGGGAGGAAAAGACTACGACAGAAGAAACAATTTGTCTTAATTAAGTAAAAAAAAATCATCTATGGTACTTACTTTAATCCTGCCTCTGGATTTTTGCCCTTGAGAAACAGCAGGGCAGAGACAACAAAATTTTAAAGTGGACTAATCTATTTGCCATTAACTTATCAATCCATGTTAACTATAGCTTTGTAGTCCCTTGTTGCTTGCATAGAAATAGCTCTTTGAATCACAATCACCAATACCTACACAAAACAATACTGCTGTTTCAAATTGCAATCATGTTATGCATGAGATTAGCTTTAGTGGTTTTTCGAACGGCTTCGCCGCTTAGGGCCCCTTTGTATAGCGGGCCCCCCTGCCGTTGCGGGACTTGGTGGTAAGGTTGCTACACCACTGCTTCTGCTCCTCTTATTTTCCAGGTAGGAACATCCCAATTACTCACATATCACAGCAAACCACTTAATAACGTGATACACCCGAAAATTTTATATTAAATTTATATTTAAAACCAGAAATAAATTAAAGTTTATCATTAAACACAAAAACCGACGCCATTTTTGCGATATAAACAAATCGAGTTCGCCATTTCGGCTGTTTCCGCGTAGAAATCGGCCAACACCGGCACTTTTGGATGGAGCGGGGGCTTGGAAGCTTTTTTTGAAATGTCAATTTCCACCTTCAGAGCCCCCTATGTCTGTTTTTTATCTATATTTATAAAGTTATGTATGAGTTGACCAGTGACTTTGTACTACTAGACCCAGGCATGGCGACCCCACTTGTTGTAAATATAGCATCGACGTATTTATATAAGCCTGTCTCTTTCGTCGTAACAAAACTCCCAATATTTTATCATTGTCGTGGAACCGGCACAATTAGTGACACCAACGGTGACATACGAAGTGAAAAATTGACTATTTCCGTCCTTTGGTCGCTTAATAAGAATCTAAGGATAGCAATACTCTCAGAGCGGTCTCCCGAAAACGCTATTTATTATCTATGTATGAGTTTGTAGAGTGGGCTCGCGATGTAACATTGCCGAATGGTTATGTGTTGGTGTCATTGGACGTAATCTCTTTATTTACAAACATTCCCAAAGACCTGGTGTTGTCTATTATCAATAAAAAAATGGAAATTTTTCTCAGCATACACAACAATACCCAAACAGATGTTTTGTGACATCATTCGTTATCTGTTCGACAGTAGTTATTTTGTCTTCAATGACACGGTCTACCGACAGCTTGACGGATCCGCGATGGGTAATCCAGCAAGCCCTGTTCTGGCTTCTCTAGTCATGAATGAACTGATATCAAGTACTCACCCAGTCCGGCCTTCCTTCTGATATAGCCTTCTTGATATTATATGTGGATGATACGATCGTCGCTTGTCGATACGATAAAACACACCAACTATTATCACAATTTAATCAGTTTCATCATAAATTACAGTTTAATATGGAAGCGGAAATAAATGATTCACTCCCATTTTTGGACACGCTCGTGATTCGTCAATCGGACGGTACACTTCTCTTTGACTGGTACAGATAGCCTACGTCCTCTGGTAGAGTTTTAAATTATCTTTCCGGACATGCTTCCTCTCATAAGATGGCCACTATAAAGGGGCTGTTATACAGAGCCTACAGTCTTAGTAGCCCTAAATTCCATAACAAAAATACCACTATCATTAAAACTATATTAAGAAACAACAATTATCGAACCTGCCTTGTCAACCGTATTATAAACAAATTTAATCAACGTAAAAATATTACGAACATTAATGAAATTAATAGTAGTAACAAACTCATATATTACAGATTCCCTTATATTAAGGGACTGTCTGAAAGAATTCAAAATCTGGTTAAAGGGACAATGCCGAATTGTAAGCTAGCATTCTATAATACTGAGACTGTTGGGTCTGTATACACAAGGCTTAAAGACAGAACACCTATCATGTCATATTCGGGGGTGATATATGGAATCCCTTGCGACCAATGTAATGGTTGCTACGTGGGTGCTACTGGACAATTGCTGGGTAACAGTATTAAACAACATAAATATGACTGCGGCCTTACCATTGCTATGGTTTTGTGGTCGTCCTGTTGCTCGTCGCTCGCCTGCTCCGTACTGAATTTTCGTTATTGTTTTATGTTAATTTATGGGTGGTTTTTTGTCATCGTGAGAACCTCTGCCCATGACGTGGACAATGGACACGTTTTTGAATAGAATGTACAGGACTTCGGCATATCAAGAGGTACCAATTTGTGTATATAAATGTTACGTTCGTTTGTTGTTTTGCGTGTAAATTGCTTGTAAATTAAATTATTATTTTTTTTTTCTAATCTATATTTTTCTAATCTATATACATTTTTAATTATAATTTTAAGTTAGTCATGCCGCGGGCCATAAACTGATCGATGTTTCTTGTCTTTACAGCCTTGATAAAGACCACAATATATGGTCGAAACGTTGGCAGTTGATAAAAGCTGAATTGTCGTTATTTGTCCCCATCCCGCTAATCCACCTACTACTTAGTTTATTGGGACGCCAAACACTCGTAGTGCTATTTATTATAATAAATAAACGTCATAAACGAAGATACCGTAATGTAGAAAGAGATGATCAGAAAAAAGAATGTTGGAAGTCTTGGAAACAGCGTGTATTTCGGCGACGTATAGCCATACTCGGGTCTAGTAGTACAAAGTCACTGGAGTTACGAGGAAAAGATACAAAAAACCTGATTGGCGCTATATACCATGGGTTATGAAAGTTACAGTTAAAAAGCTTAATATTTTTTGGCTTTTTAGCATTGATTTTTTATTACTTTATTAATTAATTTTAATATTTTTTTTTGCTTTATAACATGAGCTTTGAAACAAACAGTGTAATTCAATGCCGGTAGGCGTATAAGCACTGGGAGTAGTTGTTTCTGTTTGTTTCCTTCTTAACAGCTGCAATATTTTTGGAAATATTGAAAGCAGATAAGTTTTCAATTTCCAATTAGTAAATATTGCCTTTTTGCATATTTTAAACTAGAGTTTCCTGTGAAAAAGCTAAAAATTTATATCACTAACATATTTCGCAGAAAAAAATTTCTTTCAACTTCCCAAGAGTGTTACACACAGGCTGCGTAGTGCATATATTATTTTCATAACGCACAAAAAAATCTTGTGTACTGTCTACACAATTCTATAAAGTTTGCTGCTTTATCCAAATTTTACACCACATAATTACTGACTATCTTCGTTTTAGTATTCGTCACAGAGACAAAAAAATAATCGCCTAGCTTTCTCACATCTTCAACCATTATTTGAACTAACTTTTAGATTCTGCAGGCCTCAGAAATGCCGAAAATAAGTACCATCTACAATGAAATATATTAAAGTATATTGTAGTAAAGTTTTCATAAAAATAAGTTTCGTACCTTCATCAGTAAAAATTTATTGTTTGGAGCCTACACTAAAAAACTGTCGATCTGCTTTATATTCAAAATCTTTGACTTTTTGGATGTATAACCTTCGCTTTTCTTTTTCAGAAAAGCTCATAAATTAGGAAATTTGCCAATGTCAATGTTACTTTTATTAACTTAACTTCGAGTAATGCGCCCAAAGTGCCGCAGGACTGTATTTCTTGGACTGTTCTTGAAAATATACCACTTCCATTGACAATTTTGACTCTCCATGCCGGTGAGAACGCCTTTGAAAGAATGCTTCATACGGATTCTGACAGATCTTTTTCGACTTTTTGGGCAAGGTTTTCTGTACCACATCTTCTGCTGCCTATTCTATATCAAATCCGTCATTGGAACACCCCATTTAAAGGACTTAAAATGAAAAATTGAGGCTGATTGAACCGAGTTTGCTTTCTGACAGTGCCATACATTTTTTCATAGCACTTGTAATTTTTTGTTACATTTTGCCTTACGGATGTGATGTTTCAACTTATTCTTTACAAATTGATTTCAAAAAGTGATTTAGTTTCCGGAAGTACAAAAAATAGCGTACACACCACGGTATTAAAGTGTCATTACATCCCGCGAGTAGTTGTTGACAAGCTCTACTCTCGGGTGAAATACTACTTTAGTCCCTTGATGTATAATAGGTCCTGGTCGGTATTAAGCATTACGGAATTTCGTGGATTTTTTAAGTTAACAATAAAGAGAGCAAATTAGGTAGTCTAAAGCAAAACAATTTGTAGAATATTAATATTTGTAACAAAAATAATAAGAAATTGAATAAATAATAATACGAAAAGTACAAACAAATTGAACGGTTTCATTCAACATTCATAATTAAGTTCAATTTATTTAGTTCGTGTTAGCTGTCGCTGTCACCTATTAGACCAGCTAAGAAGTTAGTTAAGTATAAGCCATTCACTTATTATTGTCGTCAAGTAGGCGTTGGAAAATTGACTTTAACATTTTTATCGAATCTTCTCAACATAAAAGAAGATGAGTAAAAAAAAAGTATGTTTCAAAGGAAACTAGATGACAAAAATAAGTTGAGGCGGCGCAAAGGCGAAGCAAAACTCTAGTTCAGTTTTACTTTGCTTTTGGTTAATTTGGTTCAGGTCAGTTCAGTTATGTCTTTCCTTTGGAATCGTTAGTCCTGTCCTTTTACGGCGCGGCGGCACGTGAGGGGCACATTTGGACCTGTTGGTTAGGTTAGTTCAGTTTTACTTTGCCTTTGGTTAGGTCAGGTTAGTTCAGTTCTGTTTTTATTTTGGTTAGGTTAGTTTAATTATGTTTTGCCTTTAGTTTGGTCAGTTCATTTGTACAGGTTGGCCATCGAGAGATGATCCATTACCTTATCTCGAAAACTGTCATTGCTATGGGAAAAATTCAAATACAAAAGTTCCATAATTTAGTAAATAGATTTTAATTATTTAGTTTTTGTATATACAGGTTGTCCCAATTTTGCGCATTTACTACCAACTTTCTTATTTTAAATTAGACCTGACCTTTTTTCTTTCATTAGTCGATTCTATGTGGAATTCTAAGACTTTTCTGTAGTTATCTATATATATCTATCTCTTATGGTTTTTGAGATATTTTAAATTAATTTTTTTTTTTAATTTACAATTCAAACAAGGGCTAGTATTTGCTTTTAGATGCAACAAAAAACTTTGATTTTTAACTGGTATGTAAACAGTATTCTATAAATATATAATTTTTGCTCACCTTGCTTTATCAATATACAGGGTGTTCAAAAACTTTGACCAAATATTTAGATTTTTGAGGCGCAAAAAGTCATTTTTTTTTAAATGGAACGTCCTACATATTACCTGTAATGCCGAATAACATATATTTCCTCTACATTTTTTTATATTTATGACCTATACGAAAAATCAACCGTTTTTGAGTTTTTGATACATATTTATAGTGGCGAACATTTTATTAATGCCACCTAACTTTAAATTTAGAGCTGCAACATACATTTACTTACTGACACATTAGACATATTCGATGTCTACGAAAACACCACCTAGGCCGTGATACAACCAGGAGTGACAATTTAAAACAGTTACTTCTTTATAAATATTAATTAAAATTGAATTAAGGTGGAATAATATCGGTAAGTATAATATTGTTACGATCGCAGCAACGCCGCATGGGAGGCGGGGCAACGCATGGGAGCGTGTTGGTTGGTGGAGCTTCGCGACCTATCCGCGCTGCGTCATGGCTGACACGAGTGATTTATTGGTCGTCTGGCTTAATCTAGAAGGCAGTTGTTTACAACCGTTTTTTTTATATGAGATTATTCAAGAATTCTTATAAAGAACTTTCTAGGTTTTTCTGTAATTTTAGGATTGTATATAAAGGCGCTTAGAGCGGCGGTTAAAGTAGTAGTCGTATTTTAATCGAGCTATAAGTAAACTAAAGTTACGAAGCGATAATAGAAGGCTATAAAGTGTTAAGTACTGAGTTATTTAGTAGTCGAGTGTATTTGTGGAATAAATAAATAGTGTTTTCGTATTAAATCGTTGCACTGGAATTTATGAACCCCGAGTTCGCAACAATTGGTGTCAGAAGTGGGATTCCAGTGGGAATTTGAGGACTAATATTGCTGAACTGTAAGTGAGTGCTTTATTGCCGGACATTACGTGTTTATGCCAGTGACTAGAAGCAAGCATCAAGCGATGGAGGATCAATTTGCCACCCTGCTCTCGCTTATGCAAGAACAGAAGGAAGAGCAGAAAAAACATTATCTTGAACAGGAAAGACGCTATAAGGAACAAAAAGAGGAACAAGAAAAACGTGATCAAGTACAGGAGCGACGTTATCAACAACAGAAGGTCGTTCATTTGGATCGATTAGCACGATACCATGGAACTCTATCTGTTCGGGACGAACAGACTTAGGAGGAGGGCAATGTTACGATCGCAGCAACGCCGCATGGGAGGCGGGGCAACGCATGGGAGCGTGTTGGTTGGTGGAGCTTCGCGACCTATCCGCGCTGCGTCATGGCTGACACGAGTGATTTATTGCTCGTCTGGCTTAATCTAGAAGGCAGTTGTTTACAACCGTTTTTTTTTATATGAGATTATTCAAGAATTCTTATAAAGAACTTTCTAGGTTTTTCTGTAATTTTAGGATTGTATATAAAGGCGCTTAGAGCGGCGGTTAAAGTAGTAGTCGTATTTTAATCGAGCTATAAGTAAGCTAAAGTTACGGAGCGATAATAGAAGGCTATAAAGTGTTAAGTACTGAGTTATTTAGTAGTCGAGTGTATTTGTGGAATAAATAAATAGTGTTTTCGTATTAAATCGTTGCACTCGAATTTATGAACCCCGAGTTCGCAACAATATTATAGTTTTATGCCACGTAAAATGATTATAGTTTAACGCTAAATCACTTAATTTTACAACTAAATTATATTTTCAACATACCCTCCGTAATTGGCTATACAAGTAGTGTATATTGATTCTAATCAATTGATAGAATTGCGAATAAAATTTGATTGGTTTAGCCGAATTATTTCATCGCTAATTCTCTGCTTTAGGGTTTCGACATCACTTACTCTATTTTTATAAACAAAAGTTTTTATATGTCCCCACAAAAAAAAATCTAATGGTGTCAAGTCGGGACTTCTAGCCGGTCAGCCAATAAAACCATATCTTCCTATCCATCTCTGAAAATTGGCTTGCAAATATTCAATTACTTCTCTCGATGTATGATACGGGGCACTATCTTGTTGATACACAAGATTATTTTTAATGTCTTCAGGTAATGCGATTATGAGAGGCGCAATTTCATTACGCAACAAGTTTAAGAACCTTTGGCCGTTTAAGTTTTCGTTATAAAACACCGGTCCATTAATTCTGTCTCTTATTGTTCCGCACCACACATTTACACTGGAATGTCCTTGTTTCTTAATGGGTTTCACTTTATGCTCATTGCATTGCGACCAGTAGTGGGCATTTTTTCTATTAAAATTTCCATTTGTACCAAATTTTGCCCATCGGTAAACATGATATTGAGAAACAAATTTTCTTGAAAATGTACATCCATAATTCTCATACAATATATTTCTCTGTTTACAAAGTCATTTTGAGTCAGTTCCTGAACAGGTAAAAATTTGTATGGATGGAATCGGTTCATTTTAAGCACTTTCTGAATATTGGTTCGGCAAATTTGCAAATCTCTGGCAGCATTTTCTTGAAAGTAGAGCAACACATCCAGTTTCACGTCCTCTGTGAGAACGGTTGGTTGTCGATTTTTATTTTTATTTTGCAGCGTACCTAGTTCTAAGTCTTTGCAAATCCTACTGAAAATTGACCTTGTCGGAACCCTTCTGTTCGGATACAACAGGTGGTATTCTCTTAATGCCAGTTCGGGCTTTTATTATTTCTAATATAGCACTCGTAAAGTCTTAGCCGCTCTTCCGTTGAATATACTATGACTAGGTAAGTTTAGATACATAAATAACAAGAAAAATACGTAGGCGTACTGATAAATAGAAACTGCCCATAAAAACAAGAAATAACAACGAACTGGAACAATAACGACATAAACAATAATATAAAAAACGATAAACAATAGTTTTGCGACAAGAAATTCACAGAAGAATACTATTAGTATTAAACACACTTTCAAAGTTTTAAAAATAACAAATTGATGATATGATGACAATAATTGATAAACTGTAAAAATATCGAGCCGCTTCTCTGTTGTTTTAAATGGCCGCTCAATGATAATCATGGCCTACTTGGTGTTTCCCGCAAATGCGTATATGTTAATAAAAGGTTCTGCTTCCTTCGACGTTAGGGCGCATTAATAAAATTTTCGCCACCACAAATAATCATCGAAACCTCAAAAACGGTTGATTTTTCGTATAGGTCATAAATATAAAAAAATGTAGAGGAAATATATGTTATTCAGAATTAGAGGTAATATGTAGGACGTTCCATTTAAAAAATTTTACTTTTTGTGCCTCAAAAATCGAAATATTTGGTCAAAGTTTTTGAACACCCTGTATATTGATAACGCAAGGTGAGCAAAAATTATATATTTATAGAACACCGTTTACATACCAGTTAAAAATGAAAATTTTCTGTTGCTTCTAAAAGCAAATACTAGCCCTTGTTCCAATTGTAAATTTTTAAGAAAAAAAAATTAAATTAAAATATCTCAAAAACTATGATAGATAGATATATATATAGATAAATACAGAAAAGTCTTAGACCTAGATATAGATTCCACTAATGAAAGAAAAAATGTCATGTCTAATTTAAAATAAGAAAGTTGGTAGTTAATGCGCAAAATTGGGACAGCCTGTATATACGTAAACAAAAAAATTAAAAACTATTTACTAAACTATAAAACTTTTGTATTTGAATTTTTCTAATAGCACTTACATTTTTCGAGATAAGGTAATGGATCATCTCTCGATGGCCACCCTGTACTTGTCGGTTAAGGCGGATCGTTAGGGCCGCACCTGCACCTTGACGCAGCGGCCCTTTAGGGCTGCTACGGAGCTTGTTGATTGCTGCACATAAGTGTGGGCTCTATTGGTTGGGTTAGTTCAGTTTTCCTTTGCCTTTAGTTAGATTATTTCAGGTTACGATCTAAAGTGTTTTCCGGGCTTTGAAGCCGTAATCCAATGGAATTTCTTCCTGACATTTCGTCTACAGCTGCGGCAGATATTGTTAAAGCCGATGAGGCAATGGGCGAAGTGATCTCCCGTGCTTCACGATGTTGAAGCCCGGAAAACTCTTTAGATTCGATTCTTTAACAGGCTTAGGTTTTAGGTTAAATTTAGTATTGTTTTTTTTTGGTTTGGTTAGTTGATGTTAGTTTAGTTTAACTTTTTGTTGGGTGTTTGGCTTTTCTTTAAATTTTGCAACATCGCATAGCAGCGGGAGCATTACAACGATCTGTCAGTGTCATGAATGTCATTTCATATTTGTTTTCTTGAATGTTGGAGGACAAAAAGACTTTCAAATCGATTTCTTGTGTGGTTATAATTATTTAGTGAAATCAAATGATAAAAAGCTTAGTGGTTTATAAGAATTTCGTTTCAGTTCAGTTTTCTAGCCCCCCGTAAGCCTTACTTTGTACTCCAAGCTATTGTTTTGTTTTCTTGGTAAAGGATCCTGTTATACGTATATTTAATAATTTTTGGTAAAAATGTGAATATTCCGCAATTTTTTTCGCTTTAAACTATTTAATTTGATGCCCCCTTTATTATAAATTTCAAAAAACCTCAAAATTCCGTAATGCTTAATACCGACCAGGCCCTGTATTTTATAGTATTATAAGCATGTTAACAGTATTTACTTTATAAGCATAAAATAAATAATTTTTTAATAATAATTTATTGTTGAAACACACTAACATGATAGTGGGACATAAAAGTTTGTGTGCAGGCAGTAGTTTATGCTAGAAATCAATCTTTAGAAGGAAGATTTTTCGCTTAACAATTAAGTAGAAAATTGAAGTAACTGGTTGGTCAAATTATTGTTCTACTGCATATCCTGCAAATGATCGGCCGCACTCCGTGAAAATGAACAAGTGACAATAGAGGTGTTCAGTCAGCAGAATCCTTATTAGAGGTCCATAGGATTGTAAGAATGTACATTAATTAGAATTATATTAAAATTCTCTAATGAGAGCCAAGGGTACAAACATCAGTTTAGTCAAATAAGTATTAAAAAACCGTGTTAAGTAGGTCCGGGGCGCCACCAATTTTTATGAATTAAACTGATAGAACTTTACGTTGTTAGATGGCTGATTAGTTCCCTTTGTTCAAATACCCATAGTTGTGTTCAAAATACCCATAGTTCAAATACCCATAGCGTTGAAAAAGTTATATTAGAGTTAAAAGAGCGATGGTATATTTCGAGACGTACAATATGCAAATAGTGGTTAATAAGGAAACTGTCATAAATAACCCTATTACTCGAAGAAAATTGGGGTTAAAGTTTTACTCCGTATCATATATACCACATAACTATTATATCATTGATACAAGGACTTTATAAAGTCCTCATGTGTATTGGTAATCATGTGTATTGGTTCCAATGAAAAATCGTACTACTCGAAATCATTTACGCAACAATTTGCATACATTTAGCACTTTTTTCTCAATAACCTGTATATTTATTGACGACGAAAAATAATAAATTGTGCATTTTAAATTAATTAATTTTATTATGTGTTTACTGTTGGTTTCAGAAGGATCTTAAATATATTTATATTTTATAACATTATGATCTTTGCTCAGGTAGCCGTGATTGTGCTAGTTTTTGGAATTATATGGACCCATCCTGACGAGAATCTTTCAACTGTAAGTCCTTTGAGATTTATATAAAGAGTTTCTCCTAATTTTTACATAAATATTGAATAATTTAGTTTTAAATTAGAATTTTAACATTTCGGAAAGTGAACAAATAGGACCATTCCCTTGTTCACAAGGCTATGTATGGTAGAATGCACTCTTGAATAACTGTTCACAAATATTACATTTATAATATTTTAGGTATAATTAATAATGGAGGGAAATAAATTAATAATGGGTTTGTTATTATAGTAATTGTACATGACTTGCAAGTAAATATTATATATAACAGTGTAATGCATATCTTATGATTACTTACTAGCATAGCCATATTCTTTATTCTCTTGTTACTTGCGGCTTGGTTAGTGAGCACTCATATTCTTAGGCGCCCAGTCTCACATCCTTTACCAATGCTTTTTTTTTCTTTGAAATTTGAGTTTACTAGCAATCTCCGGAGGATGCTTACAAAATCTTACAGTGCCTTAAAAACTAACGCCGTGACTAATTTCTGAGACTTTGAGACGCTGATAGTGCCCTTTTCGTCAATACGCTATAACAGTGCGTATGTCATGTTGGCCAAATTGGTTTGTTTTACCAAGTTACCTAATTGATTTTAAATAGCAACCTACAACAATAATAATAGACATGATTCCTTCAGGAACTAAGCTCGGGGGCGCAAACGCTATTTTCGGGAATAAACGTTTGGATTATTTGCTTGTTGCATATTACACTGTTAATAATTCACCCGCGTATTCATACTCATAGACAAAAAAATTGTAATCTTTTCGGAGTTATGGATGCATTCTTTTAATGAGAGAAGATTCGAGATCTTCAAGGAGAAAATGTGCATTTGAAAACGTCATCTGTGAAATGTCAAAAGAAAAGGATGAAAGTACAAAAGTCCAATCACTTTAATTATGTCGTGCTTTTCTGTCAAAAATTCCCAGCCTTCTAGATGATATTTTCTATTGAACACGCGGTACTAGTTGGGTAATTACAGGAATTGGATTGAAATTTTTAGCTTAATATTTTTTTGCTTTTTGGCATTGATTTTCGTTACTTTGTTAACATATGTCAATATATTTCTTTGCTTTGCAGAATAAGCTTTAAAACAAACAGTGTAATTTAATGCCGCTAAGGGTGTTAGGTTTCGTAGTAGTTGTTTCTGTTTGTTTCCTTTGTAACAGCTGCAATATTTTGAAAATGAAAAAAGCAGATTGGTTTTTAATATTCAAATTATAAATATTTGTTTAAATATGTTGAATACACTGTGTCCGAGATAAGGAGAGCCACTATGGGGATCTTGAAAAAGGTAAGAGATACAGATTTGGTGAAATGGGAGGAAAGTTGCGCAATCAATGGTTTTTGAGATATTGAAAAAATTGAATATTTCAGTTTTACGTATTGATTTTTTCTATCATTTTAATATTGGACCTAGATCGAAACTGAATGCAGTTCTCCACAGCAAGCCTTAATGCTCTTTAAAGTGGCATTGTCAGTTTTTTAATACGACATTTTGTCTTTGCGGGACCACCACCAACTTAATTTTTTTAATTACGGATCTGTGGTTCTGATATCAGATTCGGAAAGCCCTTGTTATTTGTGACTACCTACGCTCTTTTAATTTCGTTCTGGTTCCGATAACCAGCGAGGTACAGAGCCGTATGGGCTGCTTCTCGAATCGAGAGCCATCTGCCACGCAGTGTTGGATCTAAAACATGCTGGTGGATGTCGCCTGATTCTGTTCTGTACAACATCTCACCAATTAAAAAGTACTTATGTACAGATCCGTAATAGGACTTTTCGTTATTAAGGCCGAACAAAAATACTAAAACATAATTAAACCATAAAGTGTCATACATCGTGGAATTCGGAATAAAAATGGCTTTCCGAATCTGATGTCAAAACCACAGATTCGTATTTAAAAAAATTAAATTGACGATGATTCCGTAAAGACGAAACGTCGGATTAAAAAACTGGCAATGCCTCTTTAAAGAGCTTTAAAGGTTGATGTGGAGAAGTGCTATCGGTTTCGCTCTAGATCCAATATTAACGAGAGAAAAAAATAATGTGTAAAATCGAAAAATTCAATTTTTCCAAACTATCTCAAAAACCAAAAAATTTTTCGGAGATTTCTAAACGCTAATGTGTTAGGCTTTTGATTATGCAACTTTCCTCCTATTTACAATCTGTATCTCTTACCGTTTTCAAGATCCCCATAGTGGCCCTCCTTATCTCGGACACAGTGTATATTAAATTAAATTTAACTACCTATCATTTATTAGGTAGTTAGCAAACGAATGGCAGGGTCTTTCCTCAACATTGTCTGACATGTTAGAAGTGTCCTCTTCAATTTGGTGGCGAGCATCATCAACCACTTTCTCTTTAGTCGTGGCTCCTGCACCCTGAGTTTTTGCTTCTATTTGGTTCTCGAGATACTGAGAGGCAATTCTTTTATGCACCCACAAACAATTTTTGAACGCATAAATAAGTAGTACCTTTACCTAAAAACGATCCGAACACTACTCCTGCCTGTTCTTCCAAACTCCATTAGTCAGTATACTAGTTTTGAAATAACCTTCAATTATACAGGGTGTCAAGATTAAACAGTCATACATAAACCACGCATAGGAAAATGGGATTTACGCAGAAAGTTGTTGTAAAGTTGTGTTCAAAAATGTTACTAAGATACACGGATTACACGGTGATACAATTTCAGACTTTATACTGCTATTTCATAGTAACTGCAACGCTCGATTTATGATTAGGACACTAGAAAATAAATTAACTAAATATCCCACAAAACATCTATCAAGTACAAAAGAAACAAAAATTACAGAAGGTTAAATAGAAGTAGAAAGTAAGTAAAGGCAAGTAGCAATCATGTAACCAAAAGTACCAGGAACAAGAGGGCCACCAGCTTTTGTAAATGCTTGAGCGCCACGTGATTATTTTACAACTTGCCCTGAAAATCAAAGGAATTTGGGTAGTGATATCGGTCACGAGATATCACAATACCTGGCTCACAACTGCAATACACTTACCTTTTCCTTTATAACCAATTAACCGGTAGGGTAAAAACAAATTTAAATCACCAAGTAGGTATCAACCCTCAGTGTAATCATAAACAATGCCAATATAATCAGTACAAAGATAACAACACTATTTTGCAACTGGTCCAATAAAACAACGCTAATATGCAATCAGTTTGTTGCCAAACAACGCCAATATGCTAGCTAAAATCGCACCATAGTATGTCAATAGAAATATTACTAGGTACCAGTCGGAACCCAGAATGCTAGTCAGTGATCCTTCCACGGTACGCCGTTACACGATATTCCTTAGGGTGACTTTTGCAACTATCAGTAAAACTTCAGTTTGAAGATAAAACACCAGTAATGACGTTGAATGAATTGTTACAAACAATGCAATATATGTCACTAGTGGTGTTTTATCTTCAAACTGAAGTTTTACTGATAGTTGTAAAAGTCAGCCTTAATGCACGTAAGCGCGCCCTTTTGATTAAAATATCAGCTGGTGATTTATATAAAATCAATTAAATTCATTCGAGGAAATGGACCAATACCACCATGTAACAGCACAGCTTTATGTTTACGAATAATCGTAACACGTTTTTAAAAAATTATTGTTTAATTCAAACTTTAAAATTAATACAAGTTATTAATAAAAATGGATAAAACAGAAATACATCTGACTACTCTAACGTCTATGCCAATTCTATCCTTTTGTCGTTGCTTCGATCAGGGACTGCCGGGGCTGAGTTGCTTCGTCTGCAATTGTCTATTTGCAAGCTAAACGAGACAGGGCTGGACTCGAACATAACTCCTCCATCCCTAAATGGAACGCATGGGTGAAACTACTTGCATTTCATCAACATGGTTGACTGTAACAAGTGGAGCACGTCTTCTCAGGAACTGGATTTTCTCAAATTTCTTTTGCTTAAAGCAACAAAATGTGAGGTAGCATGCGATGGAAATTATTACGGTTATAACAAGCCAAAAGGACCATCTTGAATATCGAGTATGCAATTGAGTTGCCTCAAGAGATTTTTCTTGTGAGGCTTGAAGTTGAAGTTCATGTAGTCTATCCAAAGGGATTTTCTCTAACTTCAGTTTTTCCACGTCTAAAACTGAGATATTGTTAGCTCTAATGTTGTCCAAAATTACAGGATGGCCACGAAAAACATTCTTTTCGTTTTTATACTGGTAGCTTGAAGTTCTTATAGAACAGCCTGGTGGGACAACAATGACGTAGGACCCTTTTAGCATTGAAACTTCACTTTCTACGCATTTTGTCTGCACTTTCTCGTGGCGTGGGAAGATATCGATGTAATGGCTGGGATCAATTTCCTCAAGTATTGACTGCTGGACATGTGTGGGTATCAGTTGGCAGTTGTCCAAATTATGGCTGATCGACATCATTGAAGTAATGCAATCAGGATGTTCATATATGGGTAGAAGCTGGTTCTTCTTGCAGAAGTAGTTCGGCTGCAGGTCAACGCACTCCTCTTCTTGGTATTGGTAATGGGTGTTGCTCAGAATAAGATACGTCGAGAGAGGGATTATAATGGACTGATTTTTGTTGGGTACGGAGAACAGATGATATAATTCGAACGTATCAGAGTGCACCAACGAAAATCTAGTGAGAATATAATCCTGTTTTCTACTGCATAAACACTTACTTCTACTACACTATAGTATTTTAGAAAATCTAACTCGTTAAATAGGAGTTGAGAATTTCCATGAAACTTATGAAATTCGTCAACGATTTCTTTTAGATCGTCTGGCGTGATAGTGCTTCTGTGTAATGTTTTTAAATATGCGAAACTGATTGCATTTTCGATGTCACTAAGAAAGTTCAGAATAGAGTCCAAATTTAGCTTGATTTGGTCTAGTATTTCGCGAATTTCCAAATAATGAATGTAGCCGGATCTGGTTTTGCTTAGCTCTTTCACAATTTGGTTTATTTTATTTTCAATAGCTTGCTGATTGAAGGAGACAATTGACATAGTCTTATTAATATTATTCATTACACTAGAGGTTAAGGATATTTGTTTATTTACTTTATTTATGATTTTATTTTGCTTACTTTCTAGGTCTAAAATATTTTGATGAATTTCCTTTGCGTCATCTTCGTCTAAATTTCCAGTAATATATTTAATAAGGGAACCCATGGGATTAATTAAACCCCTTTTTACACTGCTGGGTTGAGAAAGAGAGTTCATCATTCATCATTTTTTGAGTGACTGCGTTTACTTCGTAACGTAAATGATTATACGCCTCGTAAAGAGGGAATCTATTTACAGGCGTAGTATTATTTATCGTAAGTTCTAGTTTTTGGTATTGTCTAATTATGGTTTTTGCCTGGTTTTGCAGAGGTGTTAGATGGATATAATGGAGAAAGGTGTGTGAAGCCACTTTGATTTTTGCATTACCCAGTTTATATGGCAGGATGCCTGGGTTGGATTTCAGATTCTGAATTTGAACCTTCTGTTCCTGTGTCGGGTGCAGTAGCATCGTGTAAAATAGAGTCATCAATCTGCAAAACAGGAACCGATGTCATTTTCATAGGAGGCTTGAATATTTGCTTATGATAAGTGTTTTGCGCGGTAGTAACGGCAAGGACGTTGGTCTTTAGAATATGTTCAGGTGCATATAATGGGTTAAGCTTAGCTTGCCTTTCCGTCAATTTTCTGTAACCAATTGTGCCAGGTTGCACATTAGCTGGGTCAGATCTTTTTTCGTTGGATTTTGTGATTACAATGTCTTTATTTTGAGACGTTTTCTCATGAATATTTCGATAAATTTCTTTCATTGATTCTCTATGCTGATTTAGCTGATGATTAACTATGGTAGTATTATTGTCGATATCGATTGGATCTTTTAGTTGAAGATGACCGAACATTAAGTCTATTGGTTTCTGTTTTGTGGTGGAATGTATTGAATTGTTGTAGCCGACTACGGCTAAATGAAGTTTCCGAACGGACTGAGATGGGGCTTGGAAAGAGTCAGTGCACGCATGTGTTCAATAAGGGTAGCGTGGAATCTTTCCACTATCGCGTTGCTATTAGGGTTTAGGGGCATTGTAAAGTGCCAATTGATCTTATATAGTTTTGCAAAGTCTTTGATAAGACTTTGATTGAATTCCGTACCAATGTCGGACACGATGTTTTCAGGAATCTTGTAATTAGAAACGAACTGCAAGAGGGACTGATAAACATGTAGAGCTGACAATGTGGGTAGAATGAAAGCTTGACCAAACTTAGAGAAACTGTCGCAGATGGTTAAAGCCACATTATTATTGAATTTAAATGTGTCTACATGCACAGTTTCAAAAGGCTTTGTTGGTGTAGGTGTTAATTGAAGTTTTACAAGAGGTGGATGACGCTCATATTTTATTTGTTGACATATGGAACAGTTGTTTATAAAGTTTCTCACGTCATCACTCATTTTTGGCCAATAAAAGCGATATTCCAGTTTTTCTATAGTCTCATGTATTCCTCTATGATTTGTTATACCTTCGTGTTGTTCTTTAATTAAGGTTTTTTGTCGATCGTCTTTCGTTATATCCACGAGTAATTTGTTCGATTTGAGAAGTTTGTAAGATGAATACTTGAAAGTTTGTGGTAAGAATTGACACATTTTTTTGTAAAATTGATCATCTACGTCATTTTCAAAGTAAAAGACATATTGTCTTTTGGGCTCTCCATATTGTTTAAGGAACTGGACTACTTGGGCTTCAAAAGAATCGTCTGTAACGTAAAGGTGCCATCTTGTTCTATTTACAGGGGTTTTAAAAATTTTCTTTATCATCATTCTTGGATTAGTTGGTACTTTTATTACTGCGATTTGACACAAAAAATAGTTTAATGGTCTTTCAGTAATATTTATTGTAAGAATGGGGTTTTCAGCAATCGTATGTACAGTTTCGATATCGTCATTGTCTTCTCGATCAACCTGACCAATTATTGACTGATTATCGGTCGCTTCTTCTTCATTTTTGGGTGGTGTGTTAAGTCTATTGTCTTGGTCTAGTATGGGATTCTCATTATATTGTCTCATATAACGTAGAATAGGGAGTTCTTCTGAATTGTCGACGTCGCCGTTTGTTTCGTTAGCGTTTAACTTGATTCTCGATAAAGCATCGGCATTTGTATTTTTTTTTGCCTTTTTTATAAATAATGTCGTATTCGAATTCTTCAAGTTTGAGCCGCCAACGAACTAAACGTGAATTAGGTTTTTTAAGATTCATTAGCCATTGCAAAGGTTGATGATCGGTAATTATTTTAAATTTTCTCCCGAAAAGGTATGGCCGAAAATATTTCGTTCCCCAAACTATTGCCAAAAGTTCTTTTTTTTTCAAGCGGACTAAAAGTACGTCATTTGTTTTCTCCATACGTACACCTAAAGTGGGCTTTCAAATCCAGAGACCAAAAAAGTAGCAAAAAAGTCCTAGGCAGTAAAAGTAAAGTCAAAAGTCACCGCTACTGTCATGGTGGCGCATATATAAACGATTTTCATTCACCAAAATTATTTGACCACTAGATGACACCAGATAAACCGATCTGAGTGTATTGCCATTTTTACATTCTTATTGACAAAAGAAAGGATAGCAATACTCTCAGAGCATCACGAAAAACCGTTATTAGTCGAAATCGCATAGGTTCCCGAATTTTGAAATCGTCTGTTAAATGTCATGCGCGTCATCATATTTATCTGTCAATGTGACTTATATTAATTTACCATTGAAAATATTGCTACAAATTCTTAGTTTACCATAACCATTGGTTATGATTTAATATCATTAAAACCATGGACCATCATTAAAACCATTGAACATTGAAAACCACCATTCTAACACATTCTATGTATTTTACAAATAATACACACCACTAATTGGGTAAGTACCTAGACCCGCTTAAAGAAGATGAGAGAAAATTGCAAAACTGAATCACTGTGAAATAGATTTATTATATCCTGCATGCTCGAAAAAAAAATACTATATTGTTACGATCGCAGCAACGCCGCATGGGAGGCGGGGCAACGCATGGGAGCGTGTTGGTTGGTGGAGCTTCACGACCTATCCGCGCTGCGTCATGGCTGACACGAGTGATTTATTGCTCGTCTGGCTTAATCTAGAAGGCAGTTGTTTACAACCGTTTTTTTTTATATGAGATTATTCAAGAATTCTTATAAAGAACTTTCTAGGTTTTTCTGTAATTTTAGGATTGTATATAAAAGGCGCATAGAGCGCCCGAGTAGTAGTAGTCTTATTTTAATCGAGCTATAAGTAAGCTAAAGTACGAAGCGATATTAGAAGGCTATAAAGTGTTAAGTAGTGAGTTATTTAGTAGTCGAATTGTACCTGTGTATATTTGTGGAATAAATAAATAGTGTTTTCGTGCTAAATCGTTACACTGGAATTATCGAACCCCGAGTTCGCAACAATTGGTGTCAGAAGTGCGATTCCAGTGGGAATTTGAGGACTAATATTGCTGAACTGTAAGTGAGTGCTTCATTGCCGGACATTACGTGTTTATGCCAGTGACCAGAAGCCAGCATCAAGCGATGGAAGATCAACTTGCCGCCCTGCTGTCCCTCATGCAACAACAGAGGGAAGAACTGGAAAAACGTGATCAAATACAGGAGCGCCGTTATCTAGAACAAAAAGAAGAGCAGGAAAAACGTTATAAGGAACAAAAAGAGGAACAAGAAAGACGTGATCGAGTACAGGAGCAACGTTATCAACAACAGAAGGAAGAGCAGGAAAGACGTTATCTAGAACAGAAAGAAGAGCAGGAAAGACGTTATGAAGAACAGAAGGAGGAGCAGGAAAAACGTGAACAAGTACAAGAGCGACGTCATCAACATTTCAAAGAAGAATTAATGAACCATTTCGCAGTCAGGGAGCAACAATTGGAAGAAAGAATAATGCAATCCGTTAACGAATCCGTTAACGAAGGACTCGAAGCTGTCAACCAGAGGGTTCTCGAGCTAGAAAAGAAATTCCGGGAACAACTTGAGGACGACACCGTGTCTACAGAGAGTTTTAGCACACCCAACGCTAAAATTAAGCCTCCCGATTATGACGGTACTACGGCCTGGGAAATCTATAAAACTCAATTTGAGGCAGCTGCAAAAGCTAATGGCTGGTCCGAGCGCCAGAAAGCTACATCACTAGTGGTAGCGCTTCGTGGAAAAGCGGCTGAATTACTCCAATCTCTGTCGGCAGCTGATCAAAGTAATTATGCAGCTTTAGTACACTCTCTGCAACTACGATTTGGAAATGAACACAAAGAAACCGTGTTCCAGGCCCAGCTGAGGATGAGACAGCAGAAGTCAGGTGAATCGTTACAAGAATTTGAGGCGGACATAGACAGACTAATTCACCTGGCATATCCATCGGCCCCTGAATCTTTTCAAATGCAATTTGCCGCCGAAAGGTTCATTGAGGGAGTTCGCGATAGTGACATGAGATACCACTTACGTCTAGTAAGGCCCAAGGATATCAGCGAGGCGCTAGTTCGGGCCCTGGAATTCGAGGCGTCACGAGTGTCATCTGGTTCTTCTCCACGTGTGCGAATGGCAACTTGCAATGACGAGAAGGATACGTCTATGGCTGAATCCATGGCCAGTTTACATAAAGCGATAAAGGATCTGGCAGTCAATATCCAAGCCTTGTTGGGAAGACCTCCTCGATCAACAGGCAATCGGGGCATAAAATGTTTTAACTGCGGTAAACTGGGTCACGTCAAGAGTAACTGCCGTAACAGGGCAAGAAGTCCGTCGCCGTTGTTTAGAAGACCGAGCGGCAACCAAGACCGCCCTAGAATCCAGGAAAAACAAATTCCTGTCAATGTAAGGACCGAGCCCGTTAAGACCTCCAGGATCAGTCAAGTCAATCAATCAAGTCAAGCCAATAATTTGGGTGGCAAAAGTGTTACAGAGGCCGGACGCATTAAGGAACAGAAGATCCAAATTGAACATCGACCAGGAAGATCTCACGAAAATGCCGATGCATTGTCCAGACGGCCATGTAAAGAAGATAGTCAGCATCGTCGAAGATCTGAGCAGCGTGAGGGACTTCCTTCTGTAAGAAGAACGTCGGTGGAAATAAACGATGGCTGGACTGCACAGACGTTTCGAGAAGAACAAATGAATGATCCAGATATTGGACCCATCCTCTCTGCAAAGACTGACGACAAGAGACCAGAATGGCAAGAAATTGCTGGTAAAAGTCCAAACCTGAAGGCGCTATGGGCCCAGTGGCACTCTCTTAAAATAGAAAATGGATTACTGAAGAGAGCGTGGGAGAGTCCGGATGGCAAGACCGTAGTCAGTCAGTTGGTTGTTCCTGGAAGCAGAAAATCGGACGTACTACAGGAAATGCACGACGGAACCAGTGGAGGTCATTTTGGGGTCAATAAAACCTTGGCCAAAATTAAAGAGCGGTTCTACTGGGTGAATTATCATGAAGACGTCGAATCTTGGTGCCGCAAGTGCGAAGTTTGTTGTGCCACAAAAGGACCTCGAACAAGATCACGCGGCCGAATGGTGCAGTACACTGTAGGTGCTCCATTCGAGAGGGTAGCAATTGATGTCGCGGGACCGTTTCCTCAGACTGAGTCGGGCAATAAATACATCTTGGTCGCCATGGATTACTTCACTAAATGGCCTGAAGCATACGCCCTGCCTAATCAAGAAGCAACGACTGTGGCAACGGTGCTAGTAAATGAAATGTTCTGCAGATTTGGAGTCCCTCTCGAACTTCATTCTGATCAGGGCCGAAATTTTGAATCGGCTGTTTTCCAGAAGGTCATGGAACTTCTCGGAAATCGCAAGACCAGGACAACTCCTTTGCATCCACAGTCGGATGGGATGGTAGAGAGATTTAATCGGACCATGGAACATTACCTGTCTAAAATGGTGGCAGATCATCAGCGTGATTGGGACCAACATCTACCTCTCATGTTGATGGTATATCGAGGCTCTACGCATGAAGCCACTGGTTATACTCCGGCGAAAGTGATGTTTGGGAGGGAAATGAGGCTTCCTGCGGATTTGATGTATGGAACACCAGAAAAAGAGTCGCTCAGCTCTGAGAATTTTGTGGAGGAGCTTAAGGAGAGGCTGAACAATGTTCATGAGCAAGTCAGGAATAAACTGCGGATATCCAGTGATCGAGCCAAAGCAAGATATGACTTACTAGCTAACTCCCGCGGCTTCCAGGATGGTGATTTGGTGTGGCTATACAATCCGAGGCGAAAGGTGGGGAAGTCGCCCAAACTTAGCCAAAATTGGGAAGGACCTTATACAATTATAAAGAAGATTAATGATGTGGTGTATAGGATCCAGCGGACCCCTAGGTCAAAGATGAAGGTCGTTCATTTGGATCGATTAGCACGATACCATGGAACTCTATCTCCTATTCTATTGCCCTCCTCCTAAGTCTGTTCGGGACGAACAGACTTAGGAGGAGGGCAATGTTACGATCGCAGCAACGCCGCATGGGAGGCGGGGCAACGCATGGGAGCGTGTTGGTTGGTGGAGCTTCACGACCTATCCGCGCTGCGTCATGGCTGACACGAGTGATTTATTGCTCGTCTGGCTTAATCTAGAAGGCAGTTGTTTACAACCGTTTTTTTTTATATGAGATTATTCAAGAATTCTTATAAAGAACTTTCTAGGTTTTTCTGTAATTTTAGGATTGTATATAAAAGGCGCATAGAGCGCCCGAGTAGTAGTAGTCTTATTTTAATCGAGCTATAAGTAAGCTAAAGTACGAAGCGATATTAGAAGGCTATAAAGTGTTAAGTAGTGAGTTATTTAGTAGTCGAATTGTACCTGTGTATATTTGTGGAATAAATAAATAGTGTTTTCGTGTTAAATCGTTACACTGGAATTATCGAACCCCGAGTTCGCAACAATATATTACTCGGAGTAAAAGGTCTTTTTGTGCTTCGCCCAGTTGTAGGCCTCAGCTTCGCTTCGGCCGTCAATCTCTGGGCTCAGCACGAAAAGACCCACTTTTACTCCTAGTGACATAATCTACTATTTCTATAACAGAATAATTTTGCTCGGCTGTATTCAGGATTCTTGACGCATACGCAATTGGCTTGTCTTGTCCAATTGGTCCTTGAGATAATATACAACCTATGGCAAAATTACTTGCATCTGTGGTAAGATTGAACTCTTTTGAGAAATTGGGATATTGTAATAATGGTTCGTTTGTCAGAATCATTTTACAATCGTCAAAGGTCGTGATGTAAACGGGGTCGTTTATGTTAATAGTCGCACCTTTTCGCAAGCAGTTAGTGAATGGTTTTGTCAACTTTGCGAAATTCGGAATGAATTTGCGGTAGTAACCTAATAGGCCAAGAAACGATTTTATTTCTTTAGTTGTTTTAGGAATAGGATAGTTTACTATAGCGTTTATCTTGTCCGGATTAGGTTTAATACCGTCAGGTGTGATGATGTGTCCGAGAAATGCTACTTCTTTTCGTAGAAATTCAGATTTGTCTAATTGCACTTTTAAATTGTGGTCGCGTAGTTTCTGAAAGACTTGTTTTAGGTTAACGATGTGTTCTTGCAAAGATGTTGAAAACACAATGATATCGTCCATATAGACAAAACAAATTTTATTTTGAACATCTTTTAAAACGTTATCCATGACCCTTTGAAAGGTGTCTGGGGCATTTTTTAAGCCGAAGGGCATTCGCAGAAACTCGTAATGCCCATTCTCTACATTAAAAGTGGTTTTTTTTTACGTCATCAGGGTGCATTTCGATTTGATGGAAGCCGCTTGCCAGATAAAGGGTTGTAAAATATTGGCAGCGCCCTAATTTGTCTAAAATGTCGGATATGTTTGGTATGGGGTATTTGTCATCACTGGTTCGATCATTGATCTTTCTATAATCTACGCACATTCTCCATTTTTTCTGACCGGATGTATCAGCTTTTTTTGGTACTATCCAGATTGGTGAGGACCATGGTGATTCACTAGGTCGAATAATGCCTTGTTTCAGCATGTCATTGATTTGCCTTTTGACTTCTGGCTTATGAATAAATGGATAACGGTATGTCTTTGTGTACACAGGGTTTTCATCAATGGTCTTAATTCTGTGCTTTACCTGATTTGTAAAAGTGAGAGGAGAGTTTTCGCGGTGGAAAATGTCGGAGAAATTTTGACATATATTTTCTTCTGGATTCATATGACTTGTTCTTATGAGATTCTTGATCTCAGATTTTTTTATGAATTCATTAGGAGTTTTTTCGATAGTTATATTAAATATGTCAAATTGTTGCTTGTGAAAGCTATCCACGGGTGTTGGGGCATATAACTGAATATCTTGGACTTCATTTGTGTTATTTTGGATTTCCACTGGCGCATACCCATTAACGGCGGTTGTTAAACACGCTGGGATTTTACAGTTGAAAATATCTGTTTCTTTGATTATAATTTCTCCATCTGGAACTGATACTGGGACTTTAAAAGTCTCGACATTATAGGGGTCTATACGGGTAAAAAATAATAATTTAGATTTTGATTCATAGTGAGATAAAGGTATCTCAGCCTCAGGTGTTTTGAGGGTATTGTTTCGAAGGTCTAATTGTACATTTAGGTCTTTGAGGGTTTCGTATCCTATGAGACCATCAAAAAAGTGGTGAAATTTAAAAAGGTAAAATTTGATATTTTTATTCGACATAAATTCGTTAAAGGATGGGACGTCAACACAGAAATCACGGTTAGTCGTTTGAAATACTGAGGACATCGTAAAAGGTTCTTTTCTGACGAAATTTTGAAAATATTTTTCAGCGATTTCAGAATTAAGAAAATATTTAGTGGCTCCCGTATCGATTAAGAGTTTCAAGGGTGGACTTAATATTTTGATATATGGGAGGTTCATTTTGTCATAAATAGAATGGATTTCTATGTTATTTTGTCGTTTGGCTCGGTTTCGTAAAAATTCTGCTGTTCATAGGTCATGTTTTGAGAAGTACTGTTCTGGTCGGATGTGTCAGTAACGTCAGTGATAGTTGGCTGTCGTTCATTTTCATTTGTGTACTTTCTCCTTGTTCGAGTTGGTTGTGAGAATAATAGTAAAGTTCAGGGTACGCGTAAGAAGTTGAAGGCTCAGAAGGATCAAAATAATAAAATGCGTTGGGCGATATGGATGCCTATATTATACATTTGGAATTGATTATTTTGAGGTCTAAAAGATCTTAACGTGCCGTTGGAAATGCCACTCATAGGGACTGGTTTTGGGAGGTTTTGAGCTCTCTGTTGATTAGGTTTCCAAACGTTAGTGGGATTTTTTGGTGAGTTAAATGTTTTTTCACCGGGAATCTTTTGTGGAGGTATATTCCTAAGTTGTATGGTGTTTTGGGGGCTTTGATTGTGCGGAAATTGTGTAGATATTTGAGGCAACACAGGTTGTGGTTGAGTGAAGTTGGGCATATATTGAAAATTTGGCAAAAAGTAATTTTGCGGTTGAACAAACTGTCTTGAATTCTGTTTGCCTTTGTTCAAGGACAAACTGTTCTCGTTTCGAGAAGGGTTTTGAAAGTGTCTAATGTTACTTTCAGATATTATATGCTGCCTAGCTTCTGCTAAGTCCAATGGTTTCATTGCACGAACTGTGGAACCAAGAGGTTCTCTCAAGCCTGCCAGGAATATTTTTAATGCATGTACATTATAAAAATCTTTCTTGACACGAGCAGAATTTATATTTAACGGATCACTGTGGGTATCGACGTAATTGTGTAATGCACTCAAATTTGACATGACGCGAGTGTGAAATTGCAAAGAACTTTCATTTAGGTGTTGTCTTAATTGGTCTAAATCAAACAGTAAGCCATTTTCGTCACGTTGATCACCGAAATGGGCGATAAGCGCTGATTTTACAGTTTTCCAATCTTTGGTAACGCAAATGCTATAAACTTCGCGAGCTTTTCCTATCAATTTAGCATAAATGCCATAGATAACTGTTAGATTTTGAACCCACTCGGTGTCTTCGCTATTCCAATATGTACTAATTAACTTGTTGCTAGTTTCTAAATAAGCTGATAATTCTAGTGGATTTCCGTCAAATTTCGGAATGATTTCTAAAAGCTTTATATCGAAATTTGGAGGTGCCATTATAGGAATTTTCTCACAAATTGCTAAGTTATTGAATAACTTTTCTAAATTAAAATTATCTAAATTAATTGTGTTTTCTGCAGTAGAATCACGATTAATATCTAGCTCGTTTTCACTATTTTCCGCAGTGGAATTTGATGAATTCGAGGAGAATGACATAGACAGGATAAACTATAAAAGGATTAACTTACAGAAAGGAAGGCTGCATGCTTCTTTCTTCTCACAGGTTCTTCTTACTACCCAATACACTGCTGGACCCGATTAACATGATAATTGAGTGTTTTTCTGATCCAGTTCTTAACACTATGTTCGATTGAATAAACGGTTGAAACCGACGGGTTTTTCACGTTGAAATCTCTTTCACTATCCTACCGGCTGCGCCACTTTATGTTTACGAATAATCGTAACACGTTTTTAAAAAATTATTGTTTAATTCAAACTTTAAAATTAATACAAGTTATTAATAAAAATGGATAAAACAGAAATACATCTGACTACTCTAACGTCTATGCCAATTCTATCCTTTTGTCGTTGCTTCGATCAGGGACTGCCGGGGCTGAGTTACTTCGTCTGCAATTGTCTATTTGCAAGCTAAACGAGACAGGGCTGGACTCGAACATAACTACAGTATAAGGAATAATACATAATATCAGTATCGTCAGTTCGTGTCGGCACTTTGATGTTTCCAAAACTAAAGCGTGCCGCGCATACCTGACCCGGCAGTTTTCTCGAGTAGTTACGAGGGACTTGTACATGCGATATAGCTGCCGTTGGATGGAATCTTTCTAGGAGTATGCTACGGGATCGTTTTTAAACATAATTTTACTTCTTTGATTACAGATAATTTTACCTTTGTAATATTTCTACATAGATAATGTAATAAATAATGGGTTCATTAGGGGACCATTCTTATAATAGATCATTTTTTGTGTTATATTATTTCGGACACCGTCGGCGGCCGGGCGGTCGGGGCAGGGGGAAAGGGGTTTTGATTTTTCGACAGACTGACGCTATTGATAAAATGTATTATTCATATACAGGGTGTCCGGTAAGTATGTGGCATAATTTCGGGAACGTATAGGGTAGGCCAAAATAACCCTAGTTTGTCATATAAAAAATTTTCCTAAAGTGCTCCCTAACGGAGATACAGGGTGCTAAAGGGGTACCCAGCGATTTAGTTTTTTGGTTCAGATTTGAGGCAGCCGTTTCTAGTCACTGGCATAAACGCGTAATGTCCGGCAATGAAGCACTCACTTACAGTTAAAGTCTCATAAAACCGCACTACAGTACATCAGCCCTCAGGGTGGTCAGGAACGGACTTGCCGCCTCACTCGTTGGGCCAAAATTTTGACAGATGTCATTTTGGTGAGCTAAAAACCGAATATTTAAATACCTTGGACATTTTTCTCTAAACAAGATGCTCTTCATTTGTTTCGAAAAAGTTAGCCGTTTTCGAAAAAAAAATGTTTTTTTCGGGACACTTTTAAGCATTGACTTTCAAAATTCAATTGATGAGCAACTTTATTAGAATAACATTATAATTAATAATAAGTAAAGTCATTGTGATATCTTATTAATGCCCACATTCATATTATGTATAACTTTGGACGGGCACTCGGTAATTGTGTAAATACACGAAGACTTGATCCTGATACATTTCCAAATCGACGTTTTCCGCATCGAAGAACTTTTGAGATGGTCGATCGTAGCTTATGAGAAACAGGTAAAAGCGATAAAAAACAACAAGACAAAGAAAACAGGTTAAATCACTAAAACTACTAAAAATTGAACCCTTTTGACATTTCGAAAATTATTTAAATGCGAGAATGATAAGGATGCCAAAGGTGTGTTTATTCTCGTTTACTTGGGCAGATTTTCGAAATGGGCGCCTTGGACCTCTATGCATTTTCATCCGCCGGACGTTTTCTCGTTGTACTTGATACAGCATTCCAGGATTGTTTCGACTTTCGTTGCAGTGATGTGTTATTCTTTCTATCAGGTTATCTCTAGTGTTAACTGGTGTTGAATATACAAATCTTTTTAAATTTCCCCATAGAAAGAAATCAAATGGGCTCATGTCAGTCGACTACCAAGTCCTAAAAGTCAGTCGGCTACCAATCCTTAAAGTTGGCCCACCTTGACCTATCCATCGATTACCAAAAGTGTTTGATAGTTGTTGACAAACCAAAATGCTAAAATGAGGCGGTGCGCAGTCATGCATAAACCACCTCTGATTTCTAATTTCCAAAGGCACATTTTCTAATAAATTGTTTAAATTTTGTTGCAAGAATTGCGAATATCTGGCACCGTTCAATATTTCTTCAAAAAAGAACGGTCCAATGAGATTATTTCCAATAATTCCCACACACACGTTAACAGTGAACCTTTGTTGACGCTTTGAGTAGTCAGATACGTAAATTATGACAATTTTTTACTCCGTGTCGGGTGAAACCAGCTTCGTCCGTGAACATAACAATACTAGTAAAATTTGGAATTTGTCTATGTTTTTGCAAAACCAATTTGCGTAATTTACTCGTGCAGGGTAATCCGCAGGAGATATGCCATGTAGTTTTTGGACGTGATAAGGATGTTGCAGTTGTTCTCGAAGAATCTCATGAACGGCCCACTTTGTCACATAAACTTGCTCCGACAGTTTTCTTACACTATTGGAGAGATTTTCAGCAATATCATCCAGAATTTCCTCCTCCAGCTGAGGGTATTTTGCTCTCATAGGAGGTCCTTCTCCACCAAGATGCCGTAAAAAACTTCCTAAAATAAATTAACAATGAACTTTAGCATTTTTTTATTTTACTTTATTTGAATGTTAACTTGTTTCTCATAATGAACCTTCTCAAAAGTTTTTCGGTGCAATAAACGTCGATTTGGAAATGTATGGGAAAAAATTCTTCTTGCCTCTACACAATGCCGAGCGCTTGTCTATAAATTAGATGCATGTGAGCATATTCGCTACTGGAGTAATGCTCCATTATTTCAGTTTTGCGTACTCAGTAAATCAGAAGATATTCAAAAACTTTTGACGATGGGTATAAGTAATAAGTTCCGCTGACACACTTTCCAGGAAAGTACCCAATAACACATTGTTAACGGAATAAAAGCTACTGGTGTTTTATAGTCGTAAGTAAACTGCTCAACTTAAAGGTCGGCACAAGCAATTTTTCGTGTCATTTTCAATCAGCTGTAAGTTTTTTAGGCAATGAATTGTTATAAATACAATTTACATAGTCTGAAACCTCATTTCCTCTAGATTTGAGAAGCGGATAATTTTGAAAAAAAAAATCGACATTATCTTTATTATATAGGGTGTGAAACAAAGTGGTGCAAAAATTGAATGCTGTTAAGTGCGCCACTGGCGGAAATAAAAATAATTTTTTTATTGCAAAATGTGCGCCTTCCAATACAGTTAAGACGTGCAAAATTTCAATAAAATATCTCTTTCGCTTTCGGAATAATCGATACATATGCATTTGAAATTCTAATTTCAAGACCCTGTAACTTTTTAACGAAGCTCGATAGGTAACACAATTGTATGACAGACCCGCCTTAAAATCTACCAAAGAATATGAGTTTTCATTTTCGACCACCAATTATGACTCTCCGCGTATACTAATTTGTCAAGTCCGTACCTGTAATTCAATAACCACTTTTGGAATATTATCTTGGTGAGAAACAATTTGCAGATAATCCTGTCTATCCAGATAATAATAACAATAATCCGTCAACTTATCCGCGAACTACGACGATTTGAAATAACTGCTAACATAGTAACTAGATGAAGCGTCCTCAAAAGTATACTCCAAAGGTTATCGGGAACAGGACCAAAGAAAATTTCCACAAATTAAGCAGAAACTGCCGACGTTTCGACGTTTATTGACGTCTTTATCAAGGCTATTCTACGACTAGAGTGGAAATTGTGTCATAATTGTGTCATATTCAAAAGCCTTCAGCACAGGCGAGGAAGAGCAGGCGATGCGGAGTAAACAAGGCGACATAAAACTGATGTGAGAGCCTATCAACGGACGTGCTAGTCACCAAGAGACCACCAGTATGAATGTCTGGTGGTCATCATACTGGTGAGTCATGACACAATTTCCACTCTAGTCGTAGAATAGCCTTGATAAAGACGTCAATAAACGTCGAAACGTTTAAACGCAGTTTCTGCTTAATTTGTTGAAATATTCTTTGGTCGTGTTCCCGATAACCTTTGGTGTATAACTGCTAACGAAATTTTCAACAATATTTTGATTCCCTCTGAAAACGTCTAGAGATATTGATGTTGGCTATCTGCGACGGCATTTCTCAATTTCTCTTTAGCTCTAGAAAGGTTATTTTATTTAATATTGCTATTATAAGTCACGAGCATTAACAATAATGGTGTCCTATTTTTTGAATGCTGTATACTAGAAAAAACTTCACTTATTTTAAAATTTTTTTAATGTGTAACAGTCGGCAGACAGTATGTCAATAAATGAGGGAAAATACAGTAAGATTCTTTACCGCTTTTCCGAACTACGACAATTTAAAAACATCAGCAACAAGAATTTCACACCTTTTACGTTTCGCTCTGTATAAAAATTCAGAGTGCTTTAATCAAAAATCTGGCGAAAACGTCCCGAGATATGGATGTTTGCTTACTCCTTACCTGAAAACGATAAAGAAAAAAAAAATTATTGCGAAATGGCGGAGCATCAAAATTTTGCAATTTTTGCACCACTTTAATCCGCTTCTTTAATCTAGAGGAAATGAGGTTTCAGACTATGCAAATTGTATATATAACAAATCATTGCTAAAAAAGTTACAGCTGATTGAAAATGACACTAAAAATTGCTTGTGCTGAACTTTAAGTTGAGCAGTTTATTTTAATTTTCTATTGCAATAACATGATATAAAACCAATCTATTTTTTTCGAAAACGGCTAACTTTATCGAAACAAATAAAGGACACCTTTTTTTAGAGAGAAATGTCCAAGGTATTTAAATATTCGGGTTTTAGCTCTGTAAAATGACATTTGTCAGAGTTTTGGCCCAACGAGTTTTATGACGCTTTATGCGCCACATAAAATATAAAAATTTTGATAATTTATACAAGAGGATCCGAAAGTTAGAGCCGAGAAACTAAATCGCTGGGCCCTTTGGCACCCTGTATCTCCGTTAGGAAGCAGGAAAAATTTTTATATGACAAACTAGGGTTATTTTGACCTCTCATATACGCTTCCGAAATTATTTGTGCGTGTAAATTGTTGCCACATACTTACCGGACACCCTGTATATTTGCGACGTATAAACCTGCGTCGTTCTTGGACCTTACTGTATATATGGGGGGGGGGGGGGGGTGTTCTTGGGGTGTGGTCCTTGGTGATGGGAAACAAAAAAACAGAGTCTTTTTTTTTTCCTCAAATTTCTATTGTGCTAGACGTTTCGATGCACTATGGCATCTTCATCAGTAGACTGCAAAATATATGAGCTATAAGTGACACGGTCCGTAAGACCAAAGAGATAGATAGAGGCTTACATTTATATTGTACAATGGAAATATTTATATCTAATATTAAAATAAAAAATATGTAATCAACATTATAAAACAGAGGGGAAAAAAAGGGAGGGGGGCTTACCACAAAACAATCTAACACGGGAGACGTGGCTGATGGACTTTCCTTCCTTCTTTTGATGTTATTTTTCTCAATAGTTTGGTGAAAATGGGTTACCCGTGTCGGTCAGTCCTGGCATCAAGTTACGGAAACCACCACCTGAAGTGCTTCAGAAAGACGTTGCGAGCACCCTACTATTGGTCAGCGTGTTGTTTTCCGGTTTTTGTGGAAATGTGATGGTGAAGTTTGAGCTACATGCCAGGCTTCCGCCGCAACAAACCGCGGACGACCAGCAGTAATGCCACGGCCATGCAGATACGCTTAAATTTGAAAGAAAAGTGAGGAAAGAGAAGTAACACCAATCATCGCCTGGAGGTTTGGCAGTGGAAAGTGGGGCAAGTTCAATGGTGATTATGTGTGTATCGAAATATAAAAAATGCAGGTCGCTTGCAGTAGCCAAGGTTGGGTTGTTGTTATTATACGAAAAAATGCTGATTGTGGAAATAGGTCTAGGTTTGCTGTTGTTTTTTTTTCTTCCAATGTGCAATATTTTGGTGATTAGGTAAATGAAGGACATTGTGAAAATTGATGTTTCAATGCTAAGAAAAAGGGGGAAAAAATAACCAACATCTAACATCTAACAGAAAAGGAGAAAATAGGCAGTGTTGTCATAATATATATGAGTAAATTTTGCTTAGGCCGTCTGTGTCTGTTTTTGTGTTACCACGAAACACTTGAATATTTTAACCAAGAACCAAAAACATTTAAACTTCAAAATCAAATACAAAACTCCACCACACATTTATAACAGTTTCATAGCTAAAGAGTAAGTAAGATAAGAAAACCTATTCAGCAACATAAAGAACTCGAACACCAGAAAAATAAACCTCATGCTTTCTAAAAAAAAACAAAATCGAGAACAGTGATCTCACCACAAACTGGACAGAAAATCTATCAAGCACCGACATACCAACCAACGTCGCTCAAACACTTAGTTTGGGCACAGTATAAAGAATAATACATTATATCAGTATCGTCAGTTCGTGTGGGCACTTTTGATATGTCCAAAACTAAAGTGTGCCCGGCAATTTTCTCGAGTAGTTACGAGGGGACAAACAAATGCGATACTGTGGCCAAAGCATTGCCAAAACCGGGCAAAACCGGTTTGGTGGTGCACCGGCCGGCAGCCTTGCGCACGGGGCAAGGGGAGGAGAGTTTCAATTTTTCGACCGACTGACGCTACTGATAATATGTATTATTCCTTATACTGTGATTTGGGTCCAAATTTTGCCCTTCCATTGCAAAACCAAAAAGGGATCTCTGTTGCCGATTTTCTTGCTAACATTGAATCAGCCATAACCACTCTAGCAACACAAACAAAAGGCAACATCCGTTCTGCCTGCAGTAGCCACATATACACACATAAGAACAAAACCTTTCAACATTCTAACAAAAAAAAGGACGAGAGAATTCTCCAGCAAAACATTAACGAGACTAAATAATTTCTTAGAAATAACCCACAACTAGCTGACCTCAAACCCTAAAAATCTAAGAAAACCGTCGCCATGAACAAAACAGACTACGACCATAAAATTTTAGATCTACTATCTGATAAAACCATCTGCAAGGAAATGAACCGACCAACCAATTGTAACGAATTTTTTCTCTAACTCACAGGTAATAACGTCACAATTAACATTTTCTTTATATTTCATCACCCAACTCATTACAACACCTTTTATTTAAATAAAAAACGGGAATTCCCCATATAAAGCAAAGGCAATGGCCGAAACGGCCGTAAGTCCGCGGGTGCGCCCATAGATGGCGCCACCTGTTTGTCGCGCTTAACAAGCCGACAGAAGTTGTTAAGACTAGAAAAATAATTCGAAATCTTTGGGGGTCGAGTCAGATGACTGGGTGAGTTAGTACCGGATATCTGACATAGGGGGCCGACGTTGTTGCTTCACGTTTCGGCTCCTGGCGTCAGGATAGGGCTTTACGACACAAGAGGGGTGGATTTGTGATTTTCCGGTGTAGATGGAGTTGTCGTGCTCCACCGAAGTACCTGTGACGTTCAAGTGACGCATGTGCCATGCTGATTCTGGCCGCGTTCATTTCGTTCATCACAGGGTGCGTTCATATGTAACCCGGCAAAATCGCTAACACACCGCTCACCGTACTCTCACTCCTTCAAATCCGATTTGGACCTATCACCGATTCCGTCACCGTTCTGTTTTACATCCTGGGCTGCCCGTAGCACCGATCTTCAAAGCCAGCCTGGATGTGATTAAACCGAAACCGACTATATCCGATTCCGAATTATAAAGTACGCTTCCTCCGAAACCCCAGTCCCAGTGGTCCCAAAGCTCCGTTACTATTTCATATTGTTGTTGCTGCTTGTACGAAATATTGAAGTTTCCGACCCCGACCGATCCAGTACAGAATATACTGGTTTATTACCGAAACCTCCCGTTTTCCCTGGTTTATCAGAATTTTTTTTCACTAAGTAACTAACTGTTGCTCCCCCGCTCTCGCTGTTATTAATTTTATAGTTTTAGGATCTGTTCGTATGTAGTTATAGAGATTCACTAACAGTTCGTAGTATTAGTAAGTGTTTGAACGTTAATAGACACCTTATGATTGTTCCTTACTCCTGGTGTTTTAATCTAAAAAATTCCAGGAATATTTCTCCCCTGTTTAAAAGCTATCTTGTAGGCAATAGCGGTCTCTTTATCGATTTATAAATATCAAAGGGTGGCGCCCGAGACTCAACGAATTAAGTAAGTATCAGCGGACCTGAAAAGAACTAACAATGACCTAATTAAGAAATGGGAAAACCAAGCCTATATATCACCCAACACTGCTAAAGAACTAAAAATACACAACGTCGCTGGATGTAGTATCCATGTACACAAACATTCCAATCGATCTAGCCCTAGAACTCGTACGAAAACATTGGGACAAATTAAAACAACACACTGACTTACCTATGGATGACTTTATTGACGCTGTAAAATTAACCCTGACATCTACATATTTTGCTTTCAACAACACCTTTTACAAGCAGATCAATGGTTGTACGATGGGTGAATCAATATCCAGTGTTATTGCACAATTAGTCCTCGAGGATTTAGAGACACACGTCATCAACAAAACTAAAAATTAAACTTCCATTTTTCTACCGATATGTCGATGACTGCCTACTCGTCGCACAAAAAGACTCAACCGATCACATACTAAATGAATTCAATAAATACTACCCTAAAATCAAATTTACTTTAGAAATAGAACAAAATAAATAAATCAATTTTCTCGACCTCACCCTGCACAACAAAGACGGAAAATCAGAACCTCCTGGTATACCAAACCTACTTAGTCTGGCAGATACCTAAACTACAACTCAAATCACCCCATCTCCCAAAATGAAAAATCAGTAATCTCCAGTCTTCCCGACCGTGCCATAGGCCTATCAGACCCAGAGTTCAGAATCACAGCAATTAAAAAGAGAAAAATGCACTACAACGCAATAACTATCCGCACAACTTAATAAATTCCATTTTTAAACAAAGAACACATAAATTTTTCATTAAAACAGCCACTACAACAAAAAAAGACGCCACTAAAAACTACCTAACAAAACGGTACGCGCCAGGTCTCTCTGAAAAAATTCGTAATACCTTTAAAAAAGAAAAAATTCCAACCAGCTTTAAAGGACATAACCTACTTAAAAAACATTTTACACAAATGAAGCCCAAAACGCCCACCGATAAAAAAAGCAATGTAGTATATGAAATACCATGCCAGACAGGTTTCCCTGCCGTATATATTGGCCAAACATCACAATATATAAAAAACCGAATTAACGGCCACAAACATAACAAAAATAAACCAACCGCCCTTACCCTAAACGCAAACCAACATCAACACAGTTTTAATTTCGATCAAACCAAAATCTTAATGACTGAACCTAACAAAAGAAAACAGGAATTTCATGAAATGGTCTGCATAAGAAAAAACAACAACATAATCGCAAAAACAGACACAGACGGCCTAAGCAAAATTTACTCATATACAGTTCGTTTTTTTTCAACGCGCAACATAGGATTTTACGTGTTAAATTTTTCATGTCCTGTTGAGTGAGGTTCTATAAGCACAATTGCTATGAAGCTTGACGTAAGTAAAATTGGGGGTGTTAGCTTTATTTCTATTGGTCGACCAGGTCCAAAAGATTTGGAATAACGCGAAAATAGTATATTATACAACAAGCATTTAATGAGAGTCGTTATTCTCGAGGGTAACGTTTGAGCCCACGAGCGAAGCGAGTGGCACAAGTTGCCCGAGAGAATAACGCTCATTAAATGCGCGTTGAATACTATACTTTATCCACGACTAAGATTCTGGGTTTTCTCAAATATGATAGGTTATAGATGCCACAAAGATAATTTACAATTTTAAAACCACGACCGCGACTGGTTTCGCTATTCAATGGCGCGACGTTTGATGCGTCTTGTCGATAGATGACTGTCTAGTCACCCGCGCATGTCACCGCATGTGCATTTGAATGCTACGAGGGTGGACGGTAAATTACTTCACTTTATGGCCTATTTTAAGTATTTTTCAGTGAAAAGTACATATTTTAGGGAAAAAGAGACACTGTAACCTACATTTGCCTCAACACATCCTAATAGAAGGATAATTATTTGAATGAACCAGTGGTAACTACCGATTTCATGTTTAGGGCAGTTTACTTTTTGAGTTGTCAGTTGCCTACGACATGTTTCGTTTCCATGACAACTCATTATTCACTTGTGAATAATGTTCATTATTCACTTGTGAATAATGATTATCGTTAGTCTTGAGAATGTACAAGAATAATGTGATTATTATAGTATGGTCGTGGATAAACACTATTTATTCTCTGAAAAATTGTTTCGTTTTCTCTCCTCCTAGCTATTGTTATTCAACTTTGCATGTCAGGTAAACGTCAAATACAGGTAAAATAGCAGGTACTTTTGACATTTAGAACGTTTTGTCGCTATTATTTCTAAGCTTTTATAACAAGAGGAATAAAACAACTTGTACTATTCATGTAATTATTAATTTTTTACTCTTTGCACTTGAGTTTTCAAAAGTTCCAGATGTGTTTCTAAAAGTCCCAGATCCGGTGATCATAAAAAAAAATGGAAATAGTTTAAGCATTAAACTTCAAAAAATGTGTAAATTCGTCGTGTTACCCATATACCTATTATTTAAATATACGGCGATCGTCAATCCCTCACAGTAAATCGAAAATGAAGCTCTTCAGTTGGCTATGAAAATCTCGCAGTTGGTCGACGAGATTTTACTGCGCATGTTTACTGCGCACCACGTGCTAATTGAAAGATGAGTGACGTTTTGAATCTGACGTCTACAAATTTTTAGGTTATGCCAAATGTGACATGTTTATTGGCGGGAACGAAAGTCAACTAAAATAAATAAATAGCGAAATTTTCCATTGCACTGATTCGAAGGCTCATTGCAAGATGTTTTAGATGTTTAGTATTTGGGACAAAGAAAGCGCAAAAAATTTTTCATTTTACTTCAATTTATATCGCTACAGAAGTCATTTCTTGATTCCGGCACGATTGACGTCAACGAGTTTTGTTTTATTGCAGGGAGCGATATTTCATGTGTTCAAAGGATTATATAAAGCCACTAAAATTTAAAAGGAAGATAAGGTATCTACATAATAACTAAGTAAGAGCCACATTGAAGGCTAGATTCTGTTTTAAAGAAATATTCCACTTTCAGTTTGCACAAAGAAAAATCAAAAGCTATTTAATAGGATAAGTAAAGCCATATGGAATTAAACACACAAAGATTAGTTAAAGCAAATAAAGTATAAGTACTTACTGAAAGAAACTTCTGGTAGTTGTGGCCTGGTAGGTATAGGTCTTGGTATGGGTAAAATAATATGGAACTCCTAAAGGAGCTCATTAAAGGAGGACTTGGATATAGGCAAAACCCCTGAACGTCTGATTAATTGCAAAACAAACCTACATACCTAGGTATGCTAAACAAATCTCAGTCAGAAATAGGAACAATCCTGAATCTGCAGCAGTAAACACAGCACAAAAACCGCCGCACCGGAATACCCAGCCAAGCAAAGTTGAATTAGATTTTACCAAACAGGATTTATGCAGACCGATTAATGATTTGAGTAAATTAAAGTAAACAAACACTAAACTGAAAGTTTAAGTTTAGCAAAGAACGAACAAGATCAAGATGAAAACTTGAAAGCGTCTCCAAAAAGTAGGGTTAATTGCAAGGTTGACAGATGTAATTTCTATTACCGTTTGTAAGTGTTAAAAAATTCAATTTATTGTGAATTTTATCAATTTTATAATATCATATGGTCTGTTAGAATATAAGTAATATGTATCCTGCACTTAAACATGCTAAAATGGTAATTATTGGTGATTTTAGTAAGATTTTACTAATTTATCTAATCCCGTGACGTCAGATGCGTCGACAAGTTGGCAACGTAGAACTTTCAAATAATTTTCAAATCTCGCGCATGCCCAGTTCATTTCCGTCGAGTAAATAGGCATGTCGATCGTCAGCTGTTTTTGGCTTCTTTTTTAGGACTTACGTTTTGTGCGTCTTGTGCGTGCAAGACTAAATTATTTGGTGTTACCATGGTAGTGGTAACATGACTTGGTAGGCACCCGCTCAAAATGAAATCATAATAGTTACCAGGGAAGTAAAAATACACATTTTTTTGGAAAATAAATTACTTTCTTCGAATCTTCAAATCTTTAAGATCTAATTGGCCAGTACGGTTAAAGTTAGAACGTTCAGTTTTAATTTTGCCAAGTTTCATAGCTTTGGTGTTTATATTTCACCACTCAACATGGGTCCGAAAATGTAATATGTAAAATCCTATGTTGCGGGTTAAACAAAACTCATTGTACATTATAACAACAGTGCCTATTTTCTCCTTCTCTGTTAGATGTTAGATGTTGGTTATTTTTTCCTCCTTTTTTTCCCCTTATTCTTAGCATTGGAACATCAATTTTCACAATTTCCTTCATTTGCCAAATAACCAAAATATTGCACATTAGAAGAAAAAAAACAACAGCAAACCTAGACCTATTACCACAATCAGAATTTTTTCCTACAATAACAATAACTCAACCTTGGCTACTGCAAGCGACCTGCACACATAATCACCATTGAACTTGCCCCACTTTCAACTGCCAAACCTACAGGCGATGACTGGTGTTACTTCTCTTTCCTCACTTTTCTTTCAAATTTAAGGGTATCTGCATGACAGGCTACTGGCCGTGGCATTACTGCTGGTCATATGCGGTTTGTTGCGGCGGGAGCCTGGCATGTAGCTCAAACTTCACCATCACATTTCCACAAAAACCGGAAAAAACCACGCTTACCAATAGTAGGGTGCTCGTAACGTCTTTCTGAAGCACTTCAGGTGGTGGTTTCCGTAACTAGATGCCAAGAATGACCAACACGAGTAACCCATTTTCACCAAGCTATTGAGAACAATAACATCACAAAAAAGGAAGGAAAGTCCATCAGCCACGTCTCTCGTGTGAGAGTGTTTTGTGGTAAGCCCCCCCCCCCCCTTTTTCCCTTTTGTTTTATAATGTTGATTACATATTTTGAATTTTAATATTAGATATAAATATTTCCATTGTACAATATAAATGTAAGCCTCTAAATATTTCTTTGGTCTCACGTACCGTGTCACTTATAGCTCATATGTTTTGCAGTCTACTGATGAAGATGCCATAGGGCCTCGAAACGTCTAGCACAATAGAAGTTTGAGGAAAAGAAAAAAACACTGTGTTTTTTTGCTTCCCATCACCAAGAACACCCCCGTATCATTACACTGTGGTAACAGTTAATATGTTCAGTAACTTAAGTGCACCTTAAATAGCATGAAAATTTGGAATATATTGTTACGATGAGCGGGCGCTGGGAGGCGGAGCGACCTTGGCGGTTGGCCCATCGCGGCCTATAGCCATAATCGTACTAGTTAATATACTAGGAACGTCAATCTTTCCCCACGGATTAAAAGTGCAGCTTCTAGTGACCTATGGAAACCAAGATTAGGCTCACTGCTTGCTAATGCGCACATTCTTCTGCGCACGAGATATGCGGAGGACACGCCCACTAAAAAAATTGCGTTTTCGGCCGGACGCCCTAGTGCGCTCTCGGAGTATTCTCATCCTTCTATTCGCAATAGGTTTCGTGCACGTGACGTCACAATTTGAACCTGGGGGTATGACAACATAACCTCACCCATTTAAAATACATGTAGATTAATGACATCTTTGCATTTAATTACAATTTTTTCAATTATCCTAAATCGAATGACACTTAAATTTTGCTGGAGGCCTTCTAGAATCATCATTCTTGACAGTGAAGCAAAAAAGAATTACCTTTATGCCGAATTAACTGGTAAGGAAAGAAATATTTTGTGGACTAGTCCTACCACCAAGTACCACCAACCTTTTTTATGCCTCAAAACTACTTCAAATTCAGACAAAGGAGGATGGAAATAGAGGTTTGGCGTTCCCAGTAGATTTTATTGCCATAAAAACTAGAGAGAAATGGATTGTTAAAATATAAATATGATTACTTGGCTAGAAGCTGGAATAAGATATTTAAACATTTGTAGGTGTGAATTCTAAGTCATATACGCCCTGGACTTGAAAATAGTGCACCAAATCCAAATAAGTCGAGCACTTTTGTGTCTACAAGTTAATAATTATAAAAAAAATTTGATGGGTGTGATCAGAAATAGATAACACGAACTATAACAGTTTGAAATACTCGAAACCTTTTGATGCCTCAAAACTACTTCAAATTTAGACAAAGGAGCATGGAAATAGAGGTTTGGCGTTCCCAATAGATTTTAGTGCTATAAAAAATAGAAAGGAGTGGATGGTGAAAAGATATAATGTGATTATTTGGCTGGAAGATGAAATAAGATATTTAGACACTCGTAGGTGTGAATTCTGAGTCATATATGCCCTAGACTTGGAAATCTTGCACCAAATCCATATAAATCAACTACTTTTATGTCTACGAGGAAATAATTGACGAAAAAGTTTGGTGATTACTGTGGTCAGAAATAGATAACACTTCAACTGTGCAGTGATAAATTAAGGCAAAATAATTTTTAAGATGTGGTATTTAGAATAAATTGTAAATGTTTCTCCACAATTTAATATAAAAACATTGTTACTTTTGAGGTTATAATTGTTTATCGAAGAATTTACAACAAAACCTGTCTCTTAATGGAACACATTTGATTGTAACAAACACTTATTCAACGATTTTCTTCAATACAATCTTACTGATACTGCTAGAATATAAATATATATTTTTAAGTTATGTAAATAAATTCGTCACTGAACTAAATATGTTTAAGAATATATGTCACGAAGCCCTTTTGCTATCTTCTTTTTAATATATCTTTGTCCTTTCGTTGCATTACATGGACACATTACACTACTTACATGGCTTCTGTTTCCTTACTTAGCTATTTTTGTCATTTCCATACTCTACAACAACAATAAAGCTATTAAGATATTAAAAGCATAACTCCAGTTAAACAATTACAAAAAAAGAGCAAAAATAATATGAAAGGAACTGTATGTTAAGCACCAATGAGGGTATAATTCTGTATTAAAGCACCTACTTAGTAATATTGTATCCTTCTTGGCCCTAGTTAAGTTAAGCACTACGAAGACAGGCATTGCAAATTAGAAACAAACAAAATTCTAATTTCAGCATTTCTTATTATCAAAATATTTGGAGTTGAAATAATGAGCTTCTTAACTCTAGTTCCAATCACGCAAAGCTCAGATATCAATAGTATGATTTGAAAGTACATTTTTAAACTATACCTGAAGCAGATTAGGGTCTGTGTAGGCAGAATCTGCAAAGTTCCAATTTTATGTAATTCCTGTACAGTTATGAGGCAATGTAATCCGATAGCTCCGACCTGGATATGGGAAATGTACTGCTTAGAACAGCTCACTTTTGTTTCAGGGTAAATATCTTAAAAAATATTATAGTAAAACGGATTTATATACATGAAGGCAGATTTTTTCCATTTACGTCAATGTAATTTTTTGAGGTTGTTTTACCACCAAGTTTGATGACAGGTCACGTGCTGCACGAAACCTATGAGAAAACAAAGGATGGTAGTAATGTCGCAGCACACAGAGCAGTCTACCGAAAACTCTAGAAGAACAAAAGTTTGAGGTTAGGTCAACTCTGAGTACTTTTTGATATGAAAAGAAAATTTGTAATAACGAAAGATCGAGGATTTGTTTTTTGATTATCGGCTCGTATTTATTTAAAAACTAATTTGTGTAATAAGTAATAAATACTCATCGAGCGGCTTGCAAACATCGCTTGGTGGTAGTGAAAGTGGACCGTTCCCGTCAAAGATCGCGTAGGTTCAAATACTTTGTCCTACAATAACACCAAGACTATCAAGTGTATTGTGTAGTGATTTCTTGATACCTGACTCGTAAGCCAAGGCAAGGAAAGGCGCTAATATTTTATAGTATGGTTAGACTTTTTCTGAACATAAAAATGGTGAGTATTGGGTCTTTTTGAGGTTTTATTATTATAATTAATTAAATTAAATTACACTATTATGGTTTTATTATCAATATCAACTACTGACTAATGTGTAAATGTTACGCGCGTACCCGCCAAAAAAAAAACCTAAAAAGTTAGGTTAACAGCAAATGACGTTGAAAGCATTACGGCATTGTCATGTGTAAATTACATTCAGGAATAGAACAGAAGTTTTGTTTAAATAAATTATTATGAGTTTTTAGTTTTCTCTTACACCACACCATGCTAATTTGCCAAGTTAACTAACAGCTCAAACATTTTAGAAACTAAAAATAATTCTTAGTATTTTTTATATTGATATAATACATTATTAGATATTTTATATTTCGGCAAAAACTTAATAAAACATAAAGCTTGGCACCGTCGATTTTTCAAAATTAAGGCGCGGAGCTTGCCATCTGCGCATGCGCTTTTGTTGCCACTGAGCCGGACTGTTTCGGGCTGAACTTTTTAATGTTACGTTATAATTATATGTCAATTATTATTTATATGCCTATAGCTTGCGGCGGCGTTACTAGCAGCTGGCGTTACTACTCAAGGGAACTGACACGAGTGATTTATTGCTCTGTTTATTTAAGGCTCAGTCATTTACGATCTTTTTTTATGTGTCTCTTAGCAATTATTTTTCTTCTATGAATATTCTAGGCTTTTCTGTATTTTTAGGAATTTGTATATAAGGCTAATAGCGCCGCCGTTAGTAGTAGTCTTACTTTAATCAAGGTTAAAAGGTAAGCTAAAGAACCAAATGATAATTGAAGGCTATAAAGTGTTAAGTAGTGAGTTATATAGTAGTCGAATTGTACTTGTGTATATTTGTGGGATAAATAAATACTGTTTTTGTGTTAAATCGTTACACTAAAATTATTGAACCCTGAGCTCCCAACAATATTTAAAGTTCAATGAATGCCTACCTATAGCGGAGAAAACTTTCAATAATTCTCTAACAACTGAAAATTGTAAGTTCTTACTAAGGTAACTGACACCAGGTTTAAATTCTAACGGTACAACAATTAAAAGTGACCTAAGCCAAGCTTCAATAAAAAGAATATATAGTTGCTAGAGGTAGCGTCCTCAAAACTGTACTCCAAAGTTTCGTCGAAAGGTCCTCAGTTTCTGCTTAATTTGTGGAAATTTTCTTTTATCCTGTTCCCGATAGCCTTTGGAGAAAAAGAGTATAGATACACTAGAAATAGAAATTGAGATTAGATCACAGCCATATACTTTCAACATGCACATCAACGGCTCACGATACCAGCAACACCCCTGGTTCTCTCAGATCACAGGACCACAGGATGAGCCGTTGCAAATTCAACAGCAAGCTCAATGTACACTTACTATGCACAATACTATACTCTTAAAACCCAAAAAGTAAAATAAAACCCGAAGGATGGGACTGTGTTACACCAAATCACTAAAACGGAATTCCCTGAATGCTTCACCCCAAGGCTGCAGGGGCCGTAGAGCAACTACTCAAACTCAATTAATTTTGCAACCTTAAACGGCGATGGTTTGGGATGATGGGTAATTTGGACACGATGTCTTCTAGGGGCAGTCGTGAAAGGAAAAATGGAGAATTTGATAACCGAAAACCAGAAAACCAAATTTCAACAAAACGAAAGCTAGTGTTGCCAAATATACAAACGTAATAAGAGACTTAAAAGTTGAACATCAAAAAGTACGTGAAAATTGGCCCAATTCATAGAAAAGAAAAGACGGGACAAGCAGAAAAGGAAGACAAGGCAAGACATTTCGAAAATCCTCATTCATAAAACTCAAAAAGCAAATCGAAAGCGACATAAAGAAGAGTAACAGAAAACGTGCACACTGTGGCAACACCCAATTGAGATACGGCTTCCATGAAAAATAGACATATGACAGATTGAAGAAATCATAGAACTCAGAACATTGGAATAATATAGGTTAACACCCTCTCAAACGGCAAGGGGTTCATGGCACCGGCAAGAAGACCCACATTGCGAAACACGAAGGCTCCTCCAATGATATACAAAACGTTGATATACAAAACCTTGAATGAAACAATACATTTTAGAACTGACACATCGGGTCTGGGTACCTACTACAACCACATGCTCAACATATGTAAAACAAGACAAAAATAACATAGACACAAAGCTACACCATATGCATTCTTAGCTTACACCCAATTACTTCTAGCATTAGAAATATAAAAAAAAAAACAAGTATTTAGATTTCGAAAATCTACACCGACTAAAAAAACGTAAAATGCCCAGGCCGACCGACATTTCTGGTCGAGCATTCTGTCAAGAAAGACGCCGCTTATAATTATTTCGAGACGGCAGTGCCTGGTTTGGTCCATTCCAATTCTTCCATTATGTGTACTGGTGCACTAAACTCCATTGACACAACTATGTTCTCAACTTAAAAAAAAAGGTCAGTAAAATCATATACGAGTGATCGTCTATTGTTACGTTATGTTGTCGTTATGTTAATAATTGTCTAAATGTTTATATGTTTATATTTATATTTATTAAGAACAAATTTTAACTTTATTCTGTAGGCCTGCTGTGCATTTCTTTTTTATATTTGTAGCCCTGAAGAAGATTGTAATATACAATCGAGACGTCGGCAATTTTTTAACGAGAGCTGGTTTTATTCAGTCCTATACCCGTAAGCCTGTTCCTACTCATTGGCGACAAGGACGTTAACCACATATAATGATATACAAAACGTTGATCGTTGATCTGGAATTAATGACGATGACTGATGACGTTGAAATCCTACTGACACTAACACTGCTCATAAACAAAACAAGGTGACTAATTAACATTTACGCAATAACAAAACAAATGTGAGATTATTCAATAAAAAGTAAATATCTCGTGTAAATCCAAGAAAGAAAGCAGAATGGCAATAGGAAGCAACAGTTCAATATCTAGTATGCAATTATGCTATCATCAGGCCAAGTAATTGCTAAAACATTTCCCCTATTTACAGAAGCACTTAAATAAAACATCAACAGTTGAATTATAAATCAATCGATCCAGCCAAATCAGCTCATATCACTAAGAGTCGAAAACATCAACAACTGCAGAAATACTTGAAGGTTACGATGACCAAATTTTCCATGCTTAGGCTGTGGGCTTTATCCTTAGCCTAGCCTAGCAGAAAACATCCCAGGAACAGTATTACTATTAAACAAGGATAATTTGCGAACAAGGCAAGAACCTGAGCAAGATTAAGGACCGAGTAACCTCAGGAAAGACATTTGTATCAGTAAAAGTGCGGCAATTCAGAAATATCTTAAGGCTAGTGATGTGAGTGCCTTGAAAATCTAGATACCTATTTGTTATGAATAAAACCTACCAAGAATCATATGGAAAACCTAAATTAATTACATTTTACAGTCTAAGGCCGACGTAATTCTCGGAATCAAAACGTGTCTTAAAGTCCAATGCTTAAAATCAAATTTTTACGTTACACAGCTAAAGTTTTTAACACATCAAGATTAAATTTTGTACATACACTACTCTTTAGAATCTGCTCTCTTTAGAAGCACAATTTACAGATTGTAGTAAAAATCTACAGGGTGATACTTTTCACGTGTCAGCCTTATTTTTACCTCCTCAAACTGTTTTTGGTGCGACACCGACCATTTATTTCTAGAAATCTTAAACCGTTCTCCAATTTAGAAACTTTTGTCTATCAAAAGAACAAAAAGACGTAAAACTTGCAGCATTCTTAGAATTGGTAGACCGGTGACCATCAGTTAAGTAACAAAGCATTGGTTGACCCAAATTTACTAACCTCGCAAATGTGTTCAACATATGGGGACATCGAACCGCTCATTGTCGTCATGGAGAAGAAGGTTGCAATCGATTAGGAAAAATCTGCTGACGATAGAAAAAGTTAGCACGAGCGTTTTAGAGAGAGGAACAGCTGTCCGGTTTTGGGGGACACACGAGAAGTCGTGCCGGGAGCCGCGTTCGGGCTGGTTGGAGATCGTTACTCCGGAAGGACGAACGACCACTGTCAGGTACCAACCCACTGTTTAAAAGTAGAAAAAGAAGTTGTTTGGGGGATAGAAAATAGTCGTTTTTGAGTACTCAGAAGAAAGGTCGTTTTGGGGGATTGGTGAAAGGGGCCGAGAAGTGGTGCCGTTACGCCGTAAGGACGAACAATTACCAGTTGAAGCTCTAGACAAATTTGTTTTCAAAGTAAAGAGAAGGGCGGAAGCACCTCTTTGCTCCCATTAGTCTTTTTGCCGGTCGGCCATAAGGTCTACCGGAGCTAGGATTTCCGTTTAATTGAGTGGCACGATATTGTCCTGGTGTATCTAAATATTAGGTAAGATTACGTTATCTTGACGGAAATAGAGCTGCAAAACTGTACTATAAATAGCGCTTTTTTGGTCACAGTGCAAAAAACTTATGATTTTTATATTTTTACACAATTAAAAACTTATCATAAGTTTTTAATTGTAATAAGTGTTATAAAAACTTATGATAAGTTTTTTATGTTTTAAAAGTATTTTCTCATCTGATTGGTCTAGAGGTATGTCATATTAGCTCTTGGCCAATTAGATGAGGAAAAACATTTAAAACATAAAACTTATTGCATAAGTTTTTAATTGTGTCTACATTTTTACTGTGTAATAAATGTAATGACGAGTGATAATTTAACTGGCTTTAATTTTTTTTTTCAAAGATATTTCCAAACCTTACATATGTCAAGGCTCTCTAAAGAAGTTTTCAATACATTCAGACGGTCACGCCTAATACTTGTAAAGACATATACAAGGCGTCCTTAATACTTTTTATTACCTTAATCATTATTTTGATGGGCTATTAAAGTATTAATTTTAAATATTTTGTTTGACTTTAGCATTTCAAGTTTTTTAATTTTATTTTCAATGTTGTCGATAAATTCCCAACTGTGCTGATTAAATAAAGCATTATTTAATAACTCATAATAGATTTTAATTCTTGTTATTTATTGGTTTTTCTTAATCGATTTTTTCGAGAAATTACGTGTAACGAAATAACTAAAAAGCCCGTTTCTGCCCTTAGACGGAGTATATTAAAAAGCATGGCTACCCAGTTGAAGCCCACACGTACGAAACAAAGGACGGCTATATTTTGACCTCCCTCAGAGTACCTCATGGAATAACCTCAACTCAGTCTAAACAGGTCGCGCTGCTAACTCATGGAATGATTGGTAGTGCTGAGAACTTTATTTTCACTGGTAGCCAGCCCCTCTGTTTATTTGCTTCCTCTAAATAGCTTTTCCAATATCTCCTCCAGGGCCTCCAGATGGACTGGCCTTTTATTTGGCAGACCGAGGTTACGACGTGTGGATGCTCAATTGCAGAGGTACTTTCAGCTCCCGACAACATCGCACTTTAGATCCTATCAGGGATGCTAAAAGGTTCTGGGACTTCAGCTTTCACGAGATGGGTATTTACGATCTTCCAGATACCATAGAGTACATAGAGAAAGTAACGGGGGTTGAAAAGATATTCTATGTTGGTCACTCTCAGGGTGCAAGCGCGTACTTTGTGATGCTTTCTTTGTTGCCCCGTATGAACCAGAAGGTCAAAGCAGCTGCTTTGTTAGGCCCTTCAATTTCTCACCAGCATACGCAAAGCCCTTTGGTATATTTCACTTGTAGGCTGTATCCTCTAGTCGAAGTAAGTTCACATTTTAGAAGCATTATTATTGATAAAACTTGTGTTGTTCTAGAGATTTTTAGCCCAGATCAACTGGTTTGAATTAGCAATACCAGGCAACCCACTAATACCCCATAATTTGGTGAAAGCTCTTTGTAAGCCAGAAACTTTTGAGAGCACTTGTATAGATATTTTAGGCATTGCAATGGGACATAGAATGAGGCGGTTAAATATGGTAGGTATAGGCTGTTGCTTTGGTATTATAGCTCACCTAAAACGCATGTTCTTTTTAGACGCAGATGCCTATTGTATTTCAGTACGTCCTGCAAAATATTTCTGTGAAACAAGGAGCTCATTATTGTCAATATATCATGACAGGTAAGCAGAGCAATAACGAAATAGTGTGTTTTGAAGACAATCCCATATTTTCAAATGTTTTGTTGTAGGAGAGTTTAAGCCATTTGATAATGGTCCTAATAAGAATCTGCGCCTCTACAACAGCCCCAAACCGCTACCCTACAATGTGAGCAATTGTAAGGTACCTATGGCCATTTTCTACTCTCCGGATGATATTTTCGCCAACGATCAGGTAGCATTATTCATGGCACTTATACCTTCAAAATAACTTTGGGTCTTTAAATAACTAGATGATCGAAGATTTATCGCAAAGGGTCAACAGTATCGTTCTAAAAGAACGAATTGCAGGAGAAGAGTGGAGTCACATAGACTATATATTAGCTTATGATTTAAGAGAAAGAGTAAATGAACCTCTGTATAAAGTTTTCAAACAATATGAATGATTTTGTCTACAATATGAATGTATTTCTGAATAAAATTGATCTTCGTTCGAGATTTAGTTGAAACATTTTTACAAATCTTGATTTTGGTTTTCAGGTTTATCGTCATTTTCGACTAAGCAGAATCCAAAACTGGATCCCACTAGATAGTCGAACATGACTCGTATAATTTTCGTTCAAAAGTTAAAAATCATCAGTTTTATGCTTTAACATGAAAAATACATAATTGAGAGAGGTTGGGGGATTACTACTTTAGAGAAGCTGCATTCTCCCGATTTTGCTTTTGAGGGGTATGTGATAAATTTCGTGTGTTTATTAAATCAAAGCGCATTCAGTTCCGAGATCACAGACCGAAAGGAAGCGTTACAATGTATTAATTACGTTATCGCGTATTATGTCACTATAAATTTAAGAATACAAATGTTATCAAAAAGTGCTCTAGAGCCATTTAAAACAAAATAATTTCGCTCGAGTCGAGGTGGATTACGAGGTGGACTGTGCCGTTTTCCAGGCCCATCATCAGCCATCAATTCCACCTAACTCCTTGCGTGATTGACTTGACCAATATAACTTTCTTCAAACTGTTTTAAGCACATTTTTAATGTTTTTTTTTAATTGTTAAGCACAAGCAATTTTTCGTGTCACTTTCAATCAGCTGTTTCTTTTTAATCAATGAATTGTTATAGATACGATTTGCGCAGTCTGAAACCTCATTTCCTCGAGATTAAGGAAAAGGTTAATTAAAAAAACTGACATTATCTTTATTATATAGTGAGTGAAATAAAGTGTTGCAAAAATTGAAAAATTTGATGTTCTGCCATTTGACAACAAACTTTTTTCCCTTAACGTTCATAGGTAAGGAGTGAGCCAATATCCATATCTTGAGACCTCTTTGCCAGATTTTTTATTAAAGCACTTCTCAAAGGTTCACAAAAGTGACTACTAAATTACAGGTAATGAGTTCGCAAATTTAGTTTACAGATAGAGTAATAATGGGTGGTCGAGAATAAAATTTCATATCGTTTGGTCGATTTTAAGTGTGCTATGTCATACAATTATTGTGTTACCTATCGAGCATCTTTAAAAAATTACAAATATTTGTCAAGTCAGTACCTGTAATAAAGTAGTCACTTTTGGAAAATAACTCTGATAAGGAACCATTTGCAGATAATGTTCTCGATCCAAAGAATAATAATAATCCGTCAACTTGTCCGCGGATTACTACACTTTGAAAAAACTGCTTTTTCAATAATATTTTGTTGCCCCCTGTATAAGTTCTAATGCCTTAATAACAAAAAGTGACAAAGACGTCTAGAGGTATTGATGTTGGCTATCTGCGAAGCCATCATTCAAGTTCCTTTTGCCTCAAGAGGAGTTATTTTATTCAGTATTGCTAATATAAGTCACGAGTATCAACCATAAGGGTATCATTATTTTTGCATGCATGTACTAGAAAAAACTGCACTTTTTGCATGCTTTTTTAAATTTTTTGAATGGAGAACGATACGCAGACAATATGTCAACAAATGAGAGAAAACACATTAAAATTCTACAACCCGTCTCCGAACTTCAACCATTTTATTAAAATATGTAGAGAATTAGAAGAATATGTAGAATATTATTAAAAATATGACCAACAAGAATTTCACACATTTTGCCTTTGGCTCTGTATAAAAATTCAGAGTGCTTTAATAAAAAGTCTGGCAAGAAGGTTTCGAGATATGGATGTTGACTCACTCCTTACATATAAATGGTAAGGAAAAATAACCTTATTTTCAAATGGCAGGAGATAAAATTTTGCACCACTTTGTTTCACACCCCTTATAATAAAGATAATGTCTAGAGAAAATGAGGTTTTAGACCGTGAAAATAGTACTTATAACCAATTTATTGGTTAAAATGTTACACCCAATAGAGACGGTTCGTAAACGAGCCACCAAGCCTGGACCATCGACGGAGAAGGAGCCTCTGCCGCCAGACCAGGAAGTCTCCCCCAACTTTTATTCCCGATGGTTATATCTAAAAACTATATTCTTCTATTGAAACGCATTTCTTGCCCCCCTGTAAACAAGTGTAAAAATCCAATATGGCCGTCATAAAAAAAACAGAACTGGATGATGGTTCCTGAATACCGAAACGTTGTATCGACATTTTACCTTTACAACTGTCCCTCAGAATGTTTCTTCAGAAATGTTTTCACAAATTTCGATTATCTTTTAAAATAAAGGACTTATAACAGATTTTTAAAAATGCACCATTTTGCCAGCAGTTTTTGTCATTACATTACTAACATAATTGTCTAGAACTTTCCCCATTTAACAGTCTTTAAATAACTTTAAATAAGTCAGTCAGGTTAGTTATCGGCATTGATTAAGGTTTTATGGTTGATTCCATGACAACGTGAAATTACCGCTGTAATTTTTTTAGAAAATTATCGAATTACCGCTTATTAATACCTGTTTTGCTCCATAACAATAGTATGGATGAGTGAAATAATCAACGAAATTCATAAACAAGATTTGGGCATACTAATGAATTTTATCTCGATGGCTTAAGGTAGTCTGGAGTAATAGAAAAATATAAAAAGTCCCTCAAAGGCTAATAATGAGATGCAGGCTAATATTTATATACCACGTTGAATCCACTACAGATCAAGATCTTGGTAATTTTAAAAGAAATATAATTTCCTTATTAGCCAATGCTCTACACCCATATTTTATTATATTTAAAGCGAAACTTGAAAACCTCGAAGATCCAAGTTAAAAATTATGAAACGAGAGTCAAAAGATCAAGAAATAAAAACGTAAAACCTGTTTTCGATAAAAATTACCCTTTTGATAAGTTTTCAAGACATTAATCTATTGGAACTTAGACTCGCTTCAATGTTGTTTTCCTTCTGTATAAATTTCCTATACGTTTAGTATTGTGTTGCGAGCTCAGGGTTCAATAATTCTAGTGTAACGATTTAGCACGAAAACACTATTTATTTATCCCACAAATACACACAGGTACAATTCAACTACTAAAACAACTCCCTACTTAACACTTTATAGCCTTCTATTATCGTTTGGTACTTTAGCTTACTTATAGCTCCATTAAAATACGACCACTCCTAACCGCGCACGCTATTCGCCTTTTATACAAACTCCTAGAAATACAGAAAAACCTAGAACGTTCTTGATAAGAATTCTTGAATATTCTCACATAACAAAAAGGTGGTAAACAACTGCCTTCTACATAAACAGAACAATAAATCACTCGTGTCACCCATGACGCAGCGCGGATTGGTCGCGAAGGTCCACCAACCACACGCGTTGTCCCGCCTCCGGAGCGGCGTCGGTGCGTACCGTAACATTGCCCTCCTCCTAAGGTTGTTCGTTCCGAACGGATAGGGTTACATGGTATCGTGCTAATCGATACAGATCAACAACCTTCATTTTTGACCTGGGGGTCCGCTGGATCCTATACACCACGTCATTAATCTTCTTTATAATTTTATAAGGTCCTTCTTTGAGCTAGATGGTTCTTTCTCCAAGCAACTCGTACTGGCATAGTCGTCTTCGTGTCGGTCAAAGTTCGCGCTACCATTATTTCAGTCGTCAAATCCAGGTTAGGATCTATAAGTCCTATGGACCACCCAGGATCATTTTCAGAAGTCACTGTGATAATTTGTTCTGAATTTGGAGGAATTTTCACATCTTCCACCACCAGTAGACGGACACTAGTTTCAACATTTCCATTGGTTAATGCAACCTCCTCATCTCCAAATGTGAGAAAATGCCGTTTGTGATTATAGGAGAATCCATGTTTCCTGATGAGATCCACTCCCAAAGTAAACTCGTCTTTGATCTTGGCAACCCACACTTTATGCCGAACTTCAATTCTTTCCCCAATAATGATGGTGACATCGGCTTGTCCGTCTATAGGGCAAGACTCTCCAGTGACTGATTTTAACATAATAGGGGTTGTTCAAAGGTTGTATGGTATATCCGACGATAAAGATCGTGGGGGTCTTAACGGGCCCGGTCAATTGCCCCCTTGCATTGACCGGAATTAGTTTTCCTGGGATCTAGGGCGGTCTTGATCGCCGCTCGGTCTTCTAAACGACAGCGACGGACTTCTTGCCCTATTACGGGAGTTGCTCTTGATGTGACCCAGTCTGCCGCAGTTAAAACATTTTATGCCCCGATTGTCTGTTGATCGAGGAGTTCTTTCCAACAGGGCTTGCATATTGACTGCGATATCCTTTACTGCTTTATGCCTTGCCATGGATTCAGCCATAGATGTATCCTTCTTGTCACCGCAAGTTGCCAATCTTACCCGTGGAGAAGAACTAGATGAACCTTGTGACGCCTCGAATTCCAGGGCCCGAACTAGTGCTTCGCGGATATCTTTGGGCCTTACTAGACGTAAGTGGTATCTCATGTCACTATCGCGAACTCCCTCAATGGACATTTCGACGGCAAATTGCGTTTGAAAACACTCAGGAGCTGATGGGTATGCCAGGTGAATTCGAAGGTGATTTTGACCGACGAAACATTTATTAGCAAATGCGGTGCATTTAATAAGCACAATTATCACTACTGGGCTACCGAAAATCCTGCGTTACGTGCCCAGCGCAAGTTGCAGACACGATCTGGCACTAATGCTTCATGTGGAATTTATGGTTAATTTTTTTTTCTCAATACCCACATATTCATTTACACAGATACACACGCACAGGCCTTTCGTTTCCTGTTGACTGCTGTTGAGATTTGCATTGATGTTATTTTGTTTTTCAGGGAATACGTTAATAGGTCCATTTTTTTATCAACAATCCATGAACGGCGTGAGATATTTGGATATGCTAAGAAATTTAAATCTTCCTGCAATTAGAGAAGTTGTACCCGAAAACGATTTCCATAACATATGGTTTCAGCAAGATGGTCGTTCCGCTCACAACTTCGGTATGGCGACAGAATTTTTAAGGGAAAATTTTGGGAATCGTTTAATTTCAAATGGCGGCCCGGCGGCCCTATATTTGAGCCTGCGCGGTCCTCGGATATTACACCTTTGGATTTTTTTCATTATATGAACTTGCAGTTCCCCAGAACTTGATAATTTTGGAAACGCGAGTCAGAAAATTATTAAATAGTATTAACAGAAATACAATTAGGCGCATTACTAACAGCGTATTTCAAAGGTGTCAGAAATGTATAGCCAAAAATGGGCAGCATTTTGAAAGATAACCTTGTTCTTTTTTATGCTTAATTGGTGTTGTACCTACTTGATGTTAGTAATATCTAAATGTTGATATGCAATTTGTTAATGATATGGTAATAAAAGTTATAATAAATACCTACAAGATAATTTTTCTTAAGAACGAATAAATTGAAAGAGATTGTTTCTTTAACACGATTTACGAGCGTTATATCTTATTGTACTTAAATACAATAAAATGATTCCGGTATCCTTGACTTTGTCCTAGTCTCTATCTACAGGTAAGAATGCCGCTATGTAAGATTTGTTGTACTACAGTGACTTCTGCGCGACGAGTTTTTGCTGCAGACTGGGCCCGCTTAAATGTTGCCGGTTGCAGGCCGGCAACATTTACGGCACGACATTTTTTAAAGCAGTCTTCTTTTAATCCACCTAAATAACTAGTCCACATAGATACGGTATTCACAACAACTTTGACACTTACCACAACCATTATCTTTTGGTTTTCGTGACTGCAACGAAACCTTCCAAGGCCTACTTTGCGAAGAAATAAATGTTTACCATGTTTACTCCTTGGAAACATCCTAGTGGCATCAACAGGTACATCGTTGAAAAGGAATTTTAAAGCCCTTTCCTATGATGAAAAAAAACAAGATGGCGTTATGGACGCCATCTTGTTTTCAATTCGTCTTTTTCGTTTCTTCGTCAATTCTTATGAATTAACGAAGTTATTAAATATAACTCGAGAACAGTTGATGATAGATTTTTTCTGAATACGTCATTGTATTGTACGTAAAAAAGTACCTCAATCATGTTTTATTTTCAAAACTACCTTTGGCTTGGTTTAAAAACTACAAGGCAAAGTTAAAAATGCAGTGTTGCACGTTTTCCCATTTTTTTCAGAAAACGGTAAGAGATACTCCAATCTGGAAACCGGGTACGAGTTTCTCATTAAATTCTCTACAACTTTCCCCATTTAAACGATCCCGTATCTATTAAGATAAGTAAAATCCCCATGCATGCATCACCAATTTGGACCACCCTCTATATGACAGCATCCTCAGGACAAATTCAGATAGATTTTGAGGGTCATCGGCTTTCTAAACATTAAGTACAGGTCAACGAAAGACGAATGACTATTGGCATCGATAGAGACAGTGGCACGAGCAATTCAGCGTATGTGGTCGGAGTCATGGGACCAACTGGTCCCGTCGGAGTCATGGGATTGATGGAGTCAAAGCCGATGACTCTCAAAATCTATCTGAATTTGTCATGAGGATGCTGTATATATGGCGAAACGTCGACAAGTTCGTAACTGATTTTGAATAGCACCCCTGATCCCACAACCCAAAAATCAAAACCACATATTGCAAATAAACTGCTCAACTTAAAGTTCGGTACAAGCAATTTTTCTGTACTTTTCAATTAGCTGTAACTTTTTAAGTAATGAATTGTTTTAAATACAAGTTACACGGTCTGAAACTCTATTTCCTCTAGATTAAGGAAGCGGATAATTTTGAAAAAAAACAGACATTATCTTTGTTATATAGGGTGTGAAACAAAGTGATGTGTGTTTTCCTTATCGTTTTCAGGTCAGGAGTAAGCCATATCTCGAGACCTTTTCGCCAGATTTTTTATTAAAGCACTCTGAAATTTTATACAGAGCGAAAAGTAAAATGTGTGAGATTCTTGTTGCTGATAATTTTAAATCGTTGTAGTTCGAAGAAAGGGCTTACCACAAAACATTCTCACATGGGAGACGTGGCTGACGGACTTTCTCCCTTTTCGTGTGATGTTATTTTTTCTCAATAGTTTGGTTAAAATGGGTTACTCGTGTTAGTCAGTCTTGGCATCAAGTTATGGAAACCAATGCTTGTAGTGCTTCAGAAAGACGTTAACAGCATATTACTATTGGTAAGCGTGCTGTTTTCTAGTTGTTGTGGAAATGTGATGGCGAAGTTTGACATGCCTAGCCCTCGCCGCAGCAAACCGCGGATGACCAGCAGTTAAGCCGCGACCAGGAACCAGACATGCAGATACGCTTAAATTTGAAAGAAAAGTGAGGAAAGAGAAGTCAGTTGTCACCTGGAGGTTTAGTAATGGAAAGTGGGCAAGTTCAATGTTGATTAAATATGTGTGCATTAATATAGAGAAATGCAGGTCGCCTGCATTAACCAAGGTTAAGATGTTATTATATATAAAAATGCTGGTTACTGGTAACAAGTCTAGGTTTGTCATCATTAACAAATATGCAATATTTTCGTTATTTGGTAAATGAGGGAAATTGAGAAAATTGATGTTTAACTAACATAGAAAAAGGGAAGAAAAGTAAAATCTAACTGAAATGGGAAAAGTTAGGAACGGTTGTTATAAGAGTATATTTTGCTTAGGCCGTCGGTGTCTGTTGTTGTTTTCTCATATGAAGATCATTTCGTGAACTTTCCGTTTTCTTTTGTTTGGTTCAGTCTTCAAGAGCTTGGTTTGGTTGAAGTTAAAAGTGTGTTGATGTTGGTTTGCGTGTAGTGTGTAAGGAAGGTAGGGTTATGTTTGTTCTGTTTATGGCCGCTTATTCGTTTTTTTTTTACATGGTGCCCCGAATTGTACTTATTTTAATAATAATACTAATAATAATAATTGCCTTTATTGAGAGAATCAAAATGTACAAGCCCTCAATGGGCGAAGTCTAGCAAAAGCTACTCAAACTTAACCCTTGAAAACAACATCAGAAACAAAATAAAAAAAGAAATTAAAGTACAGTAGATGATAAAAAAAAAGAAAAGAAAACATAAATATAAATAAAAAATTAAAAACAGAACTTTAAACCAACCACCGGGTCAATCTTGTTGCCTTCTTAGCTCCAGCTTAATTTCCTTACGGAAAATGGCCAGGCTTTCAATTTTAAAGTACCCGCGAAACTCATTATATATACCAACGGCAGCATAAGTAAAACTGCGCCGATACAAAGAAGTTGCATGTCTTGGCATATGCAAACCAAACGTTCGCAATGAAACAGTTCGACCAGACAAATCACTCATAAACGCTAATTTACATCTTAAATACGAAGGCACAGAAGTATTGAACAATTTATAAAGCAGCACAAGCAGCTGGTATTTGTACACATTTTCCATTCTTAACCAAGTTAGTAATTTAAGACTTTCTGAGACATGACTAAATTTTTTCAAACCATAAATGAAACGACAGCAGTTTTGATTTTTTTGCAACCGTATTCTATCTAGTTGTGTCAAGCAAGGGTAATACAATGCTATACAATACTGCAAACCTGACAAAATAAAAGCCTCGCACAATTTTTTACGAACCTTGTAATTTAGGATGTTTGTTTGCATAAAGTGTTTTTAGTGTCAGATAAGCCCTTTTCGACAGATTTGAAATGTGATCACTAAACCTAAGTTCCGTATCATAGAACACACCCAGATTGCGAGCACTACTGGTGAAAAGGAGACGGTGTCCATGTATACTCAAGTGTAAGTATTCCCGAAAAAAAACCTCGCTCTGTGATGGTGCAAACAGCAACACTTTAGTCTTTTTTGCATTAATTGATAAACCATGGTCATTGCAGTAATTAAAAATACTCCGTAAATCCGAGTTCACATCCGCCTCCACGTCACTGTAAGTATTAGGATTAAATGTATACAAGAGCTGGGTGTCATCCGCATAGAAGTGAATCTGTGAATTCTGCACCGCAAGACCCATATCATAAGTATACAAAATAAAAAGCAGAGGACCCAATATTGATCCCTGGGGCACACCAGATGTCACCTTCCCAGCGCCGGACGCCCCAGAAGGCAGCCTAACGAGCTGCCCCCTACCACCAAGATAGTGCCGAAAAAATGCAAGAGCATTTTCCCCCACCCCAGAGTGTTTTAACTTCCCACAAAGTAAACGGTGATCAACCGTGTCGAATGCCTTTGACAGGTCAAGCAACACGAGTACAGTAGCCATTTTTTCGTCCAACCCTCTAATGATCGAGTCATTTACGTGAAGCAAAGCAGTGGCAGTGCTGTATCCCGGACGGAAGCCCGACTGATATTCAGGCAGCAAGCCCGTGACCGTAGCGTACAGAAATAACTGATTGTGGACTGCCCTATCGAGCAACTTGCTCAGAACCGGTAGAAGGCTCACAGGTCTCAAGTCATCACAAGTGGTAGGACCATCTACCTTAGGTAAGGGATTTATGACCGCCGTTCTCCACGCCGTAGGAAAATAACCCACTTCGAGGCAACTGTTCACAATATGTACAATGTGATTGATAATAAACGGTAAACTCAACTTTAGCATGGTAAGTGTAAGCCCATCTATACCAGCGGCATCAGATTTTAGGCCTGTAATAAGAGAAAGAACCTCCCGTGACGTCAGCAAACGAAATGCAAACACTAAACTTCTACGTCGACCACTATCATATCTCTGAATAAGATCTGCATCAGCCCTGTCCCTAGAAAACACGCTCAAAATGTGATATTCAATCCATCCGCATCTTGCAAGTGCGGCGGCAAACTGGAACGCCGCCCGGGCGTCACTCCGGCCACTCCAAGTCGCCTCCAGACGGTAGAGGCATCCCCTGCATCAACTAATTTTAAATATGCAGCCTTCTCACGCCTAACAGACGCCAGGGCAAAGTTTCTCAAAATCTTGTAGTTAGACCAACTTTCAGGAGTATTCAACCTTTTATACTTACGAAGAGCCAGATCTCGCTGTCTGAGATTTCTCCGCACAACAGGCGTTAACCACGGCGCCGGTGGTCTGCTAAGGCGCACCGTTCGAATCGGCGCTTGAGTATCAAATACCGCCAACAAATTTTTAGAGAGAAAAGCAATCTTAGAATCAATGTCTACAATTAGGTAAATATTATCCCAATTCACGGCACACATAGCATCACAAAAAACGCTCTCATCAAAATGTGTGAAGCGCCGATAAGTATATATTCTTTGCGAAGCTTTAGGAGTCTTTAAAAGAAGTTCACAATAGACGAGGTCATTGTCAGATATAGAACCAGAGCTCAAAACCCCCCGAGCTCTTATAAGTCTCGTATCACTGATGAAGATTGGGTCCAGAAGGGAGGCCGTTCTCAGTTACCCTAGTGGGCTCATCGACAATCTGTACCAGACCGTAAGAATCAAAGCATTCCGTTAAAGGATTTTCTAAATTTAATAGGTTTACATTTATATCCCCTGTAAAGATCACACAATCAAACTCCCGCACAACCTCAGACAGGACAGCGTGGCACTCAGCGACGGACTCAGAAAGAGGAGCATAAGGAAGGCGGTAGACCGTGCATATAAGAACAGATATTTTTTTAAATTTAATCTTTAACAACAATACCTCCAACGTGGTGACGTTGCAAGTTTTAAGATTATATTTGTTTGTGTCATATTCTTCTCTGACATAGACTGCCACTCCGCCTGCCACTTTGTGCAGTCGATCCTGCCTGAAAAATCTGTAACCAGCTACCCTCACCAACTCAGAGGGCACATCAGGCTTTAACCAAGATTCCGTGATGCAAAAAATATCATACGGCCCGGCCGTCATTACGTCCCGGAACTCAGGGAGGTGCGCAGCCAGAGACCTTACATTCAAATTGCCTAGTCTAAAATTACTATTTACTACAGCCATATTAAAAAGAATATTCAGTCTTACTTTTCACTATATCCTCATGATATCTAGTAGAAGGACATTTACGATCAAAGGCCGCGTGGTCCGTGTTATGCTTCGTCTTGTACAGCTTATTTGCTTCCTCACAGTTTTGACACTTAGTAACCCTGGAGTCACATTCAAGAATGTCGTGATCTCCGCCGCACTTAGCACAAGCTCGATCCTTATCACAGTTGTCACTTTTGTGAAAATATCCCTGGAATTTAAAACACCACGCAACGTTAAGGTCTTCATACACCGCACAACGATCCCAGCCAATGTACAGGCTCCTCGACCCTACGATCCTGTGAAACGTTTTAGAAGAGCATTCCACAAATATGGTAGAGGTATTCTTATTTTTGTTCTTACGGATATGCATAACCTTTAAATATTTTACATCATCTACACTAAGCCACTCGTTTTGGTTTCCAATTGACCTGACAATTTTGTCTGCGTCCTTTTCCCCAGTATAGCCCACAATCTTTATTCTAGGCTGCCGCATCTTAGAGGTCTCCACCGTGTAGTCATAACCCAAGGATTTTTGAGCTGCCTCCCTCAGTAACGCAACATCTTCCTTGGTCGCACACTTTAAAATCATTCCCCCTTGTTTGGTACTACGCACATTCCTAACCGAAACATTTAATTCAGCAGGGTTGATGTTTTCCTGTACATATTTCTTCGTGACGTCAATATTCTGGGTGAATTTAGGTTTCACAATTAATGCTGGGACGTTTATTATGCCTGGCTTTTCAGCAATTTTTCTTCCAGATTTAAGTGCATCGGAAAAGGTCACACGACCTCCCGAAATGAAAGCATTATGTTTAAGTTCGTCAATGTCCTTCATCGCTTCAATAAGTTGCAACATGGAAGGAAGCCTTGCGATCAATGTTTTGCACTGGTCACAAATATGCATAAGGAGCCTCTTTTGTAGAGGCATGCATTTAACCTCCGATGCAGTCAAACTTAAACAGTTTTTATGCACGTTGTTCAAGCAGGAGTCACATTTATAATACTGATCATCGATGATCTTTTACACTTGTAACAAGCATTTTCGTCGCCATCCATTTCAACACTTTGCCCTAATCATGGATTGTACTTAAAAAAATAATGTTACTTTGCTATATAAACTATATTCGAAAAACGCTTCGTTCAGGAACTACAGGGTGAAAAAAATTAATTCATTAAGTGTTTCCAAATGGCTCGAGATATTTTAACGAAACTTTGTAGGCGCTAACAGTCATCGAGGAAGCACGTTTTGCAATAAAGAAAATATTTATCAATTTTGTTAGTGGCGTCCGTACAAGCACGTTACTGGATATTTTTAAAGAAAAAGTGAGACGCCACTGGTTTTTCATAAAATGCGAAACAGTTTTGGACTCCGATTTCAATTTAGAAGGAAAAGCCTCTTGTAATTTTTTCGTACAACACACCGTTTTCAAGTACAAAATACAAAATCAAAAGTCAAAAGCAAAACTTGAAAGATTGCTTTATGTACATAATTATTAACATAACATAAAAAATTATAATAATTAATTGCTCGAAGTGTTGCCCATCGACTTCAACACAATTTTGACATCTGCGCCTAACAGATTCAGTGGCGTTACTAATAAATTCGGGACTTATTCTCGGGATAAATTCTCAAAGTCTCACAGGCTAGCTCTATTCTTCTAATTAATTCTTCCCTTGTTTCAACCGGTGTCGAATAAACTTGTTTTTTTAAGTAACCCCACACAAAGAAGGCAAGAGGGGTGAAATCGGGGGAACGCGGTGGCCAAGCTATTGCACCTAATCGCCCAATTCATCGTCCTTGATAGTTCTGATTTAACCACTGCCGATTTATAAGCGCATAATGAGCTTGTGCCCATTTCATCTGAAGCCAGAGTTTATTTGTAAGATGAATAGGAAGATCCTCTAAATACTCAAATAAATGGTTTTGCAGGAACTCGTTAAACAAATCTCCGTTTAAACATGGAGTTACAATATGGTGTGACGTTCCCCCTTAGCTTCTGTCTGGGAACTCAGGAATCCGGTTCGATACCCAACAAAAGAGACATCAGGTGTTGCTAATTACCAAGTTTATTCAAGACTGTTTTTTCCAACTAGGTCTTCCCGAAAATCCCCATTACATTATTTAGGTTAGCATAGTATACACAAAAAATGCTTAGCTTGTGTTGACTATTAAATCGAGGCCCCTGGTTATTACTGCAAGAATTGTTTTGGTAAAGGTGACCCGATTGGATTGTTATTGTAACATGGTGCTAACTCATCTCAATCCAATACACCTCCCCCAAAAATGAGAAAAAAAATTGTTTACCTACCTAATTTTTTTTCCTATATACTACATACATCTTACCTATATTAATACAAGAATAACTAAGTTTATATGCACTTCCTTACGTTTATTGTTCATTTCTAATACTACATTCACCCCTTTTATTTCTAAAATTTTATATGGACTTGTAAACAATGGTTCTAATTTATTTAGTCTACTCTTGTTCTGCAGTAACACAAACTGCCCCGATTGAAGGCTAGTTGTGGCACATTTTATGTCGTATCTATTTTTCCGTTCTATTTTACTCGAGACCAGACTATCCCTTGCGTCCTTCCAAGCTGCCTGTAATCTATAACGTAACTCATTTGGAGACTCATCAAAGTTGTAAATTGGATCAACTTGATTACAAACATTGCTCGGAATTCTACAAGTTCTTCCAAAAACAAGTTCAAAAGGCATATACTTTGTTGAAGGGTGAACCGAATTATTATACGCGAAACACCAGTAAGGCACCCAATCTGTCCAATTAACGTTTTCGTTTGTTACCCGCATTCTCAGGTATGCCCCCAAGTGCTTATGAGAATTCTCGAGCGCACCGATCGTTTCGTGATGGTATGCTGTCGCATTTAACTCTTTAATACCTAACAAGTTACACGACTCCCTAAAAATATCTGACAAAAATTCCTTTCCTTGGTCTGTAAGGACTTCAGACGGAATCCCATATCTCAAAACGAAATTATCCACGAAAGATTTCGCAACAGAGATTGTTTCCTTATCAGGGATTGGATAAGCCTCAATAAACTTTGTTAGATCACACTGAAGCGTTAGAATGTATTTATTATTCTGCACATCTACTGGAAGCGGTCCTACCAAATCAAGAAATATCCTATCAAATGCCGATCTTGCCGTCGTAGTCACTGTCATAGGTACTTTTGTTAACTTTAAGTGTTTGTACCTCTGACAATCATCACATCTCTTTACAAACTCATAAATATCTCTCTTCAATCCTGGCCAGAAATAATACTTGGTTATGTTGTTATACATTCTTTGAACGCCAGCATGCCCTCCTGTAGGGAGCATGTGAAAATCATTTAGTACTAATTGTCTCAACTCTCCACTTTCAATTGGGGTTCTATCCCTAACTATTTCTACCTTTAAGGATAACCCGAATAATTTAATGCTTTTTACTAGTCGCCCTAATATCTCGCAACTATTTTCATTCCTCAAAATATATAATTCACTAATACTATTTTTGACGCAGAGCTCCTCAAGCAACCTCAGTGACGTACCTAGGTCGAGCACCGATTGGTTATTTGCTTGCCTGTAATAAATTATATGTGCCTTCACATCATACAGATAATCTTCATATATTTCCATCTTTCCTTTATTTCTTCTAGTTCCATTGATTACGTATTTATCCCTAATATCTAAAAATGTACTTTCAGTGACAGCTCGCAACTCCACGCCATCAACCGGACGCGCCAAAACTTCAACGACAGAAGGTTGGTCCTGTCTGTCATCCGTTGATGCTCCTGGAACCAGCTCCGCTTGCTTCCGAAGCTGCCCTCTCGTAATTACATTCACTTTTTCACCCATGCTCTTCAATTCACTACTTTCTAAAGTTATTCTAGATAATGCATCAGCCGTGACATTCTCCGAACCTCTTACATACTCTATGGTGAAATCATATTCTTCTAATATCAACCTAAATTTGGTAAGCCTGCTGGACGGGTTAACCATGTTAAAAAGATATATTAAAGGCCTATGATCTGTCAAAATTTTAAATTTCCTAGCAAATAGGTAAGTTCTGAAATGTTTTGCAGACCACACTATTGCCAACAACTATTTTTCTATTGTGCAATAGTTGCGTTCCGCCTTGTTTAGTGATCGCGAAGCATAAGCTACAGGCCTATCGTTACGGTTAGATAAAACAGCTCCTAATGCGTGGCCACTAGCATCTGTTCTTAAAACGAACTCATTCGCTTCTGAGAAATCTGGAAATTGTAGAATGGCTGGGGAATGTAACGCTTGCTGTAGCGTTCTACACGCTACGTCACACTCTTCTGATCACTGATAAATCTGACCTTTCTTGGACATGTTGTTTAATGGCCGAGCAATTTCTGCAAAGTTTTTGATAAATCTCCGGTAGTAATTGGCAAATGCAACAAATCTCTTAACTTCATCCGATGTTTTGGGCTTAGGATAATTACACATAGCATGTATTTTCTCTGCATCAGGTGATATACCTTCCGCGCTTACCTTGTGGCCCAAGTAAAGTATTTCTTTCTTCAAAAATGTACATTTACTAGGGTTGAGTTTTAAACTTACATCCCTTAGCCTTTTGAAAACTGAAATCAAATTTCGGTTATGAGCTTGCAGGGAATTGCCAAATACAATCAAATCATCCAAATACACAAAGCATTTATCATAATTCAGTCCAGACATTGCTACCTTCCTTAACCGGGAAAACACACTGGGACTAATTTTCATTCCCATTGCCAATCTTTTCATCTGAAATTGTCCTCGTTCCGTCGTAAATGCCGTACAAGGACGACTATTCGGATGTAGCTCTAGCTGATAATATCCCTGGGCTAAATCCAAATGCTTAAAATAAACTGCACCTGCCAATGAATCAAGGATTTCGGTTATGTTTGGTAATGGGAATTTCTCATCGTCTCTAATCTGTTTATTCAACAATCGAAAATCGACAACTACCCTATACGATTTAACCCCATTCTTGTCGGCTTTTTTAGGCACTATTAATAATGGCGATGACCATTCAGATTTGGTCTCCTCAATTATTCCCTCTCTTAACATTTTATCGACTTGCGCATGTATCTCATTTTTCTGGGCATGGGGCAACCTGTATGGTTTTACATACACAGGTGAATAATCGTCTTTCAATCTTATTTTTTGTTGATAAATATAAGTGACAGTTAATGGGTCCCCTTCTAAATGAAACACATCAACAAATTTAACACATATTTTGTCAATTGACAATTTTTCTTCTTTGTTAGTAGTCGTCTGTGTGTTTATAGCATTCAAAACCTTTTCCACTCTCTCAACGGATATAGTATTTCTGGGAAATTTGCAACATTCATACGTACTCAACCTTTCAACCCGCGGATGGAAATTTCGTAATTTAACTTCCTTCTCATTGACATTAAGTATTTTTACCGGTACCACCCCTTCTTTGGGTGTTATTACAGCACCCGCTACAAGTACACCTTCACTCAACTCCTCATTCAATATTACACACTCATGATCTAAATAGGTCTTATAAAACTTTATTATTTCACATCTCGGTGGAATAACACTGACAAATTCACTCTTTGTCTGCAAGGGTAGTGTAACTACGCCACCCATTATGTTTAAAGTTACAAAATAGTGTTCATAGTTTATAGTTGCTTTATAAGTGCAAAGAAAATCCGCAAAAAGCACTATACATTCTCGGATTGCTCCCATTTCCTTGCGCGTATCTAAAACCTCGCTGACCTACCGCACCTCGATAATGGGTGGAATATCCTCTCGGTTGCCCTTGGTTTGCATAATTTTGTCTACTACTATAGTCATTCCGATAATTATTGCTGCGATACTGCGAGTTTCGCGACCTCGATTTCCTCGAAATTGTGTCCCCCTGTTATAACCTCGACCGCTAACATAAAAAATTGACTTATCATCACTTCCTACAGTAGAGCCTGTCGACAAGTTTTGTCTTGCTCTTGCTCTTTTGCCCCTACTATAGCGTCCTGTAATGAAGGTAATGAAGAGTAATTGCGCGCCTTTATTACCGTTCGTAACTCAGAATTTCTTAATCCATTTGCGAACACATTAAGTCATTAAATAACTGTTGCACGATTTTAGCATATCCATCAATACTTCTACCTTCTTGCTTTACCCCGTGTAATTGGACAGACAGAGCACCTGCCGACTTCCTCGTTAATAAATGGTTCTTCATATCTTTTAACAAATTCTCGACTGTGACATAATGCTGACTTAATCGCATTTTAGCCGTTTGCGTCAGCTTAATCTTTACTTAATTAACATGGTTTCTACATCATCTAGCAATTCATTATAAAGCCCTATAGCGTCCAACAATTGCTTAGTTGCCTCCTCCGTCCCATCCATAGATGGCAATAAAGAGGCGGCAGTCCGCAATTCAAATTTCTCCGTCATCTTAGAAAATTTTTCAACTTTGTCCCTAGCAGCACTAGCTGCTGATAACCTATCTTCGATTATCTTGAGATCTTGCGTCAATAAATCCTGAATAACCTTACAATATTCTTTAAATTTGCTAGTGTCTTCCTTTCCTAACTTTCCAGATAATTCACCTTATAAGTAAGCAAACCTATCTCTCAACTTATCAAAGTCCGTTCCAAATTTATTGATCATATCTAAATTAGTTCGTCGATCCTGACTTTCTTTACGCAAACTTTCATGTAACTTTTTAAGAGTACTATACAGTTCTACCAAATCATCAAATGATACCATTACTACACATCTAACATACTAAATAACGATACCTGCTTCGCTGGACCCGTTGTGGCTTCTGATTCTGGTAAGGATAAGGTCCATTCGACGTCGACTCGTCGGTTCCCTCGTTGCGTACTAGCGGCTTTTTGCCTCACCCCAGACGCTTAATGTGCTACGTCTGTGGCCTCACAAGTAGGTTCCCTCGATGCCAACTTCGGTTGAAGCCAGACTCATACCAACTCCTGGCTCCTTGCAATTTCGCGACGTATATTCTTTCGCAAAAATTCCTTGCCGCTTCTAACGCAGTAAAGAACAATTCCGACGATCACTAAACAGAACGCGACTAGGCCCAACACTTCACTCGCAGAAAACTTTTGACCACTCGCATTGGCAATATCACTGACTGTGCCACTATTACCCACTTGGTTCACAATAACCTCTTCCTTGGATTGCTTCGCTCCCATGTTTAAAGCAACCCTTGATTTGATAGAAAATAGTAGGTAACTTTCTAACACGTAACTGGCAGGGTCGCCATGTGACGTTCTCCCCTTAGCTTCTGTCTGGGAACTCAGGAATCCGGTTCGATACCCAACAAAAGAGACATCAGGTGTTGCTAATTACCAAGTTTATTCAAGACTGTTTTTTCCAACTAGGTCTCCCCGAAAATCCCCATTACATTATTTAGGTTAGCATAGTATACACAAAAAAATGCTTAGCTTGTGTTGATTATTAAATCAAGGCCCCTGGTTATTACTGCAAGAATTGTTTTGGTAAAGGTGACTCGATTGGATTGTTATTGTAACATGGTGCTAACGCATCTCAATCCAATACAATGGGGTCCACAGAAAATTCCTCCTATTACACCACACCAAACATTAACACTAAATTAATTTTGAAATTCTCTAGCGCCCACGACGTGTGGATTTTCATGCGCCCAGATTCGTAAATTGTGATAGTTTACTGAACCACTTCGAGTGAATGTAGTTTCGTCATCATTTTCATCTGTTTTTCTTAGAAGCAATTACAGAAAGTTAGGTGCTTATTGGCATCACCGGATTGTAAGTTTTGTACTGGTTGCAACTGAAATGATTTTGGACAGTCCTTTTTTTAAACTCGATGCACTTTATTTTTGGAAACAAAAACACCGTCCCCCTGTAACCGATAAACTGCTCTTCTTATGCTCAGTTGTCCGTTTTTGTCAAACTTATTTAAAATCATATTTTGATGTTGCGCATTTCCGCGATTACAGTTTCTTGGCTCCTTTTTAAGCCGAAGTTTCTCAACATTAGATTTTTTATCGGTGGGCGTTTTGGGCCCACCCACAACTAACATAAAAACCGGCCCACCGGTTGATCAATCAAATATATGATCTTGAAGGTTAGAACTTGCGAGTTTTTACTTATTCTGTGCATCAAATACATTGCAACCACTTATCATAACGTTCTTAATATGCTGCTGGGACAAATAAAACTGGGCCTCGGTCGCCATTAGCTAAAACAAAAATGATGACAATAAATAAAGTTTAAGAAAAAATAAAGCAAACTTAGGGAAGTTATCCCAACTAGCAATTATAGTTCCAGTGTGGACTCCGCTACACATAATTGGAACTGATATGTACTAGTTACCAGTTCCGGCGACCACTCCGCAACGGATTTATTACCACGCTTTTACTGAAATGGGGAATGATATTGTAGTAACGGCACCGTAGCGGCGACCACTTTGGGACTAACCCAGTTAAGTTCCAGGGACTACCCTGGATGTCAATTTGTAGTTGGCGGTTGGTTACTCTTGCAGCGACACTCTCATGCAGCGACATCTAGGTCATTCCATCTTAATCTCTCTACGGCGATTAAATGGCACACTGTCCTTACTTACGTTCGACGGAGATGAAGTTGGAGTTTAATGGCGGTGCGAAACGGTCTGGTATGGGTTATCAATATAGGTATACGCCAATATTAAATCGAGGCAGATATCGGTAATTTCGTTAAAAAAATCTAAACGCACCGAAGTGTACTGATTAAAGCTGTTATGGTAGATCGAAAAACAGCAAAGCGCCTTCAAAATAATGTAAATTTAATAAAACGTAAATAGTTTTTTACAAAAATTTTAGAAGTTTTGCTCTGCATTTTCTTATAAAAAGTATGCCTGAACAAAGTAAAATGACTATATAAGTCTAAAGGTAAAGTTAGACTTATTATACATTACTAATTATCCCGAAAGTATGGATTTTTATTTGATGCTTCATTTTGCACAAAATGGCGCTTGAATTTTTAATCATAAACCATCCACCAACCTCCACAGCAATATATACTTCAAAGTTCCATAAACAACTTTAAAGAAAATTTTACTTGACATTGAGTAACTATTTTGAACATTTTGCCTCTTAACAGTAGATCTTACTTTAGGGTAACATTTGCAGTTATTAATAGTAACTGGAACCATTGAATCCTACTAAATAGTCGTCTACTTTATAGGATTTTATTTTACTATTTTTAGAGTAAGTATTACTTTAAAATCCTACTATTAGTCGGGTGTATAAAGTAATTTTAATAGGAATTATTACTTCGCCGTTACCGCAAATATGACATTAAAGTCGTGGGACTTCTAAGTCATCAAATAAAGTTATTTTTACGTAAGTAATACTTTATATTACTTATTTTAGGTATATTTTACAATATAGTAGTAAATTGGAATAGAATTTACCAAACTGCAACTCATTTTGTGTAATTTCTACTTTAGTAAGTTTATTGGGACTATAAATGCTAGTTGGGATTATCACCTGGAACTGACTTGTGGATATAGGATTGTTCAGCCTGATTTCAGTGGCCTTGCAATTTTTTAAACCGTTTGGTAAATCGATTTATGTGAAATTTATGTAAAAGATCTGCATTATAAGCAGAACACTTTCCAGTGAAAACAATGTATTAAAGCACAAGTTAAAAAACGTAACTTAATTAGTACCTGCATAAAATGAACTGGTGATTTTAATAGAAAACAATTATCAATGGCAAATTATTGTTTCAACGTTGTAACTTAGAATACTTGATATTTGCGAAAAAACATTTAACCCCTAAATAAACTCAATAGGTAAATGCGACGTCCCTTGAACCTTTTCCATTACGGAGTCCTTGTTATTACGTTTGTGTATAATAACCGCTTAATGGGTTTTATTGACTGTAAACACAACATGTTTATAGCTTTAATCATGTATTTGTCCAATCTGCGGTTTTGTTCCGGGAGGTGTAAAACAAATCGGTCTAAATTACGATAATCACTATGGTGGGAATAGCGGCAAAAGAGAGGGTGTAATTTGTCGTTCAAGCTAGGTATTGTTTCAGATCTATTAAATAAATAGTAAACGTCCTTGTAAAGTTTCTAAGTGTATATTTCTAGTTCTCTTCACCTTGAAAGTGAGGTGGGTTGAAACTTGGGAAAAAAACCTGGTAGATAAATTCTAGCTACTTAAATTAAATGCATGCATTGATAACTGCTTCCCAATCTTTTGACAACCAACATCCGAAAGCGGAGCTGTCTTTACGAAAAGAGCGTCAAACTCAAAAGAAAAAAATTATCTCAAAAAACTTCTACGTTTGAAACGACTAGACGATCGACTGCCTTATCGAGTATACAGTGTGCCCAAAATAAGAATGCACTGCATGGGGATCTCTGCGTTAGTAAGAAATACAAAGGCGGTTAAATTAGAAGGAAGTTGCACAATGGGGAGACCTTTAACATGGTGTTTGTAAAAATGAATTGTTTGTCTTAGTTTTTTAGATATCTCAAAAACAGTAATTTTATGGATTTTGGTTTTTATTTATTTTTAAAGTTATTTCAAACAGTATCCAAAAACAAACAACACTTTCTCATTGCACCTTTTTAAGCTCTACAAGATGACGTTTTCTAATTTTTGTTACAACCTCTTGTTGCCGAGAGACCATCATCAACTTAACTTTTTCATATGGACTTAGAAAAAAGTACATACTGAATTAGATATTGCTTTTTACACTCAATTCAACGCTGTGTTACATGACATGATTATATCAGTTCTTGTGTCAAAAAAGCAATTTTATTAAATTATCTACATTTTTCAATAGCAGGCGATGAATAACATTATAATTGTCAGTTGTAACATCTGTCAATAAATGTTTCATTAGAAGTAGCAAAAATTATTTCAGTTATCCATTAAAATTATGTCGGGGAATAGTTTCACAGGGATAGAAAAATTTGATATATTGTCATGTTACATTTTATCCCAAAACAATTGTGTGGCTGCTGCAAGTATGTACATCTGTACTGCAACCTATGTACATCGACAATATCCTGAAAGAAGACAGCCCAATAGATCAATCTTCAGACGTGTCGCTTCCAACCTGAAGGAGTACGGGTTATTTTAGCAACCTATTAAAACCAGGAAAAAACTTCTTATGAATAAAAAGAGTATCAAGTTAATCAATCAGTCATTGAAAAACCTGATGTATCAACAAGGGAAATTGAAAGTCAAACAGGAGTAGCCAGATCTACAGCCCAATTTATTTTAAAGAAAAATAACTTTCACCCCTATAAATTTAGAATTTGCAAAGGACTGCGACCTGGAGATGAAATTAGAAGGAGGACGTTCTGTGAATGGTATACCAGGCAGTGTCACATTGATAATGACTTTCCATTCAAAGTTATTTGGTCGGACGAAAGCAAGGTAACAAACAACGTAATTTTTAATAGATGCAATACCCATTAATGGGCATAAAGCAACCCCGGGATGAAAAAATCATCCAAGCACCAATTGGCTTCAACATGTGGCGTGGAATTCTAGGCACTAGAATATTAAGACCTTTTGTTTACCACAACTCCTTAACCTCAGAATGCTATCTTTCTTTATTAAGAAATGAATTGGAAGAAAGTCTAGATAATCTGCCGCTACAGAATGTACAAGACTGTTGGTTTCAACAAGACGGTGCACCTGCACACAATGCTAGACTAGTTCGAGGGTACCTTTCGGAACAGTTTCCAGGAAAAACAATCAGTACTTATGGTGAGGTTTTCTGGCCAGCGCGATCACCAGACTTAACCCCACTATACTTTTTTCTTTGGGGTTACATAAAAAACCAGGTATACGTTCACCAATTTGATACAGAAGATCAACTTTTGAGAGTAGTTACGGCAGCATTTGATACTATCACTCCAGAATTATTATCACGAGTCTTAGAATCAACGGTAAGAAGATCTTACCTGTATTTAGAGAATCATGGTTATCTATTAGAACATTTGTTGTAAATTTTGCGTCCTTTTTGTTTTTTCTATTTGTTATTATGCATTTTTATTCATTTCCTACTAATAAAAAATGTAGATATTTTATTACGAATTACTTTTCCGATACAAGTACATCACATTGTTGAATTGGGTATAAAAAGGGCTACCTTTTGCTTTCTCTACTTTTTTTCGGTCCATAAGAAAAAGTTAAGTTGATGATGGTTCATCGATAACGAAATGTTGGAAAAAAAGTAACAAACGTCATCCTGTAGAGCTTAAAAAGTGCAATGAGAAAGTGTTTTTCGTGTTCGAGTGTTGTTTGAAATAACTCAAAAAATAAATAAAAACCAAAATCCATAAAACGACTGTTTTTGAGATATCTAAAAAAACTAAAACAAACAACTCATTTTTGCAAACACCATGTAAAAGGTCTCCCCATTGTGCAACTTTCTTCTGATTTAACCGCCTTCGTATCTCTTACCGTTTTGGAGATGCCCATGCAGTGCATCCTTATCTTGGACACACTGTATATGATGTGGTTAAACAGTTACTTTTTTCTCATACGATCAGATAAATTTAATCAGATATCTTTATATTGACCCTACTTTCATTAAGCAGTTTAGAATTTAGATTAAAAAAAAATATTTAAATTTGCAGCTAAAGTAGGACAATTAAAGGTACTTTAATTACTTTTATGCTGATATTTCAAATATATTTTATGTATATCTTGACTGAATTCTTGAGGTTTTTTTAAGTAATTACTACTATACTGATTTAAATGATAATTCGTCATTGGGTTTGGGTTCCTTTTTTTTAACTTGTAATGTTTAAAAAGCCGATGACTCTCAAATTCAATCTGAATTGTGAATATTTAGCTGTGTGTATCTTAGAGTGTCTTTTGTTTCGTCTAACCTTTTTAACTGTATTACCCTATTTATTTATATATTTTTAAACCATTTTAGAATCTTTAGAAACGTCGACATGTTCATAACTGATTGTGATTAACACCCCTGATCCCACAACCCAAAAATCAAAATCACATCTGAACAAATTGGATCAAAAAATCATCAACATTTTAGTGGAATACCCAGCTATGATTTTTTGACAGAAAAGAAGAGAGTTATAAAATTACGTCCTATAGCAATGCTGCAATGTTGCATGAAGATCTGCAAGTGTACCCAAATCGGTTCACAGTAGTGCATGAATTGCATGAAACTGACTTTCCCCAAAGAACGCAATTTTGCAGTTGGTATATTGATAGGGATAATAATCAGAACATTTTCCAAAAATGTATATTTAGTGATGAGACATGGTTTGAGTTAAGTGGTTTCGTGAACTCGTAAAACATGAGATCTTGGAGTACTAAAAACCCCCATCAAATAATTGAGAAAGGACTACACTCGAGTTGGCCAATTTTTTTGAAGGTGCCAGATCACTAGGACACTTCAAGTATTAGCAACTGGATACTTGTATAAGCTACTGGATTTTGCTAGGACTTAGAATAAAGTATTTTACGTAAAATCCTTAATTAATTTCATTAAATTTATTTTTTACTTGAATTATCAGTTATATCAATATATACTTCAAATATTTATGCAACTTACTTCTGTTTTTATACATTTATAAAATATGTTTAATAACTAAGATCACTTTATTGTTAATCAGAAAATTCAAAATAAATTAACAAAATATGATTAGCTTTATTACAAATCTTATCGAACACATTAAACACGTATAACATTGAACCCATATGTCAATTTTCCATATACCAATAGGAGACACAATCCCTTTTCAAAAACTGACAACTATCAGCTGAGTTTCTACCAATCATATTGAGTGGAAATCAGATTCAAACTGTCGTCAATCGGGTTTCCTGAAGGTCACCTGTAAGGATCAGTCTGATCCAGGATCAATATTTCCGAAAAGTCCTAGTTTGACAAAGTGTGTGACTCAAATTCTATCATTCATATTCCTGTTAGTATAGACACAGTAGGACTTTTTGGAAATGATAAACCTGGATCAGACTGATTTCTACAGCTGATTTTCATCCAATCAGATTGATGACTTATAACAGGACAGCCAGTCGGGTTGGTTGAAAGTAAGCTTATAGTGACAATCAACCCGATCTTGATTGCAGTTTTCGAAAAGGACTTTATGATCATAGAAACTGAGCAGAGTTGAAAGCTGGAGGGTGCCGTACAGGCGTTCGAGAAGGACGTGCTGCAGGCTCTAATGTTATCCCTAATTGAGCGCGAGGTGCACAAACCACGCGGTCAGTATGGAGAAACACCCGAACAAACATATGGGCGCTCGTTCAGGAACAGAGACGACTGCGAAGATTGCACCGCAGTGATCCCTCAGAGCACAATCGTAGGCTGCTTAACGAAAGCAGCCACCGATTGAAAGCGTCCCTGCGCGAACACATCTGTCTGCTGGGAGAACAAGCTGAGCGAGCTGGAGCCGGGCTCGTCTGGTCTCCACCGCCATACCACCGCTGCACAGCGTAGACGGTATGATGTACCGCGATGAGGACAAGGCGGAAACATTTGGCCAAACAATCGAAAGAGAGTATAGGCTAAATGATCACCCTGACGATGATGAACGTCACATCTTGGCGGTTGAGAGAACCGTCCGGCACCTGAGGGGCGAGGGCCCCAGAGATCAGCAGGGCCCGATTGACCCGGTCACCCTCGAATAAATCAGGGACATACTGAGGACCCTTGTGGAACGTAAGGCTCCGGGACGGGACGGCATCTCCAACAAGGTGCAGAAAAACCTGACCAGGAAGGGTGCAGCTTTTCTCTGCGCTGTGGTGAACGCATCGCTGAGGCAACCGCACTCTCCATCAAAGTGAATACAGGGCGTGGTGATAACGCTGAACAAGCGGGGGAAAAATAGGAAATTTCCGCAGAAGTAGCTGGGAAGGTCGTGAAACGTATTATCCTGAGGAGACTCCAAGGCGAGTGTACGGGCTTAAACGTTGTGCCCGTCGAACAATACGGTTTTCGGGGGCTGCATTCGGCAGAATTGCAGGTCCATCGCCCCATCAGGGCAACCCTGGAAGCGGCAACGGAACCAGCTACGATATCAAGTTGCCGAGTTAAGCGAAAGCAGAGACGCAAAAACCGCCGTGGGAAGCAAGGGCCACATCTCCCGCAAGATATATCATGCCAAACCAGCCAAGTTGACAAATTCTTTTCACAATTAAGGGAAGAAAACTAGAGTTTCTTGGGCATGTTATGCGTAATTCAAAATATGAAATTCTACAGCTCATCATGCAGGGGAAGGTCGTGCGACGCAGAAGCGTCGGTAGACGTAGAATTTCCTGGCTACGTAACCTGCGAGACTGGTTTGGCCTCTCATCTATCGAACTATTTCGGACAGCTGCCTCCAAAGTTAGAATAGCCATGATGATCACCAACCTTCGAAGGAGAAGCTGAGATCAAGACGAAAAAGAAGTCATAGTTATCGAGGAATAAATAGCACTGGTTACTTGATGCCGGATTAATTTCCCAGATGCCCGTTTATCCTTCGGTTAGCGGCGGGCGCCCAGTCCTGACTACTGGAGAGCCATATGAGAGCCCCTGAATGAGCCATACCGGTTACTTTACACCGAATTGATTCCCTTTGCCCGTTTATCTCTCGGTTAGTCGTGGGCGCTCAGTCGTGGCTACCGAGAAATCGGCCCCACCAGTTACCTTGTCTGGCCACTGCCACTATGCGGACCGTTTATCCTTTGGTTAACTGTGGGCGAACAGTCATGATTACCAACGAATAAAACCACACCGGTTATTTGAGGCCGGATCCCTTTTTGCCGCCCGTTTATCCTTCGGTTAATCACGGGCGACGGTCAGGATCACCGAGGCATAAACCACATAGCTTTAGGTATCACCACTACCTGCCCTGACTTACCGTTGTCCTTCTATCAGCCGTTTATTACTTGGTTAGCCGGGGGCGACCTGACTACCACGGTATAAGCCGACAATCAGCCTTATGATAGAAGGTTTACGTTAACTTAACAGAGACGTTATTTTAGGCTAACAGGTTTCTTGTAACGTAGGGTATATGTAAATTATAACAGAAGTAATAATAAATTTTGAGTTAACGCTTGTGTTGTGCTTAACGTAAACGTTCCATCATAAGGCCGATTAACTCGTTTAAGTTTACATTGTGATTTAATACCTACATGATTAATGTGTTAGTATAACTTGTGAATAATAGAAGTGTCGAGGCCCGCGGTGACTTTTATTTCTAGAGACTCCTCAGGACCTTCCAACCTCCTCTATCTACACTGTTTAAAGGCTACCCTCACGCAAGAGGTCCTCTTGCCTCGTTAAATATCAAGGAGTGGCCCTTAGTGCGCCCCAGTGTATAAACATAATCGTTATTGTTGTTTCCCACTTCTGAAAAATTTTTTAGTATCCTACTTCTGAAAAATTCTGTAGCGTATCTCACTTCTGAAAAATTTTTGTAAAAAATCTAAATTTTTGATTCAGGTTAAAATTGTGGAAATGTCAGGAATTTCATCCATTAAGATTGTGGAGGCGGTCTTTGTTTTTATATGATTTATTTGATAATATTTTTATTTAATGAGATTTAAAAGCCAATAAAATTAATACGTAATAAGAAAAATAAAGAACAAAATAAAATACACAACGCACCGAGTATTGTGCAGGACCAGGACCGCAACCCAGGTGAAACGCATCTGAAATAAAAGTAAAAGGGTGTTGAGTTATCCTGTTCAACACTAGTTGATTCTACATAAATTATTAAGCTATTAAAGTTAAGCTCAATTAAGAAACTGTGACAAGCTCATTTTATAAGGCTTGATTAAACAAATTTCAATCAAAATACTCTTAGCTGACTTAGCTGAGAAAATTTGTTGAAACTCAATTATTGAAAAGGTACATATCAAATCTTAATTACTTCTTTGACAAATTATATCCAACGAATTGCATTGAAAAGATCTATACGACGGACACAGACCACTATGCCCCGGTATCGAATAGATCTATCTTACGGACACAGACCACTATGCCCTAAACGCCTTTCTGTGAAAATGCAATGGACAATCCTCTATTTATTCTTAATAAATTTATATCCTCTCCATGAGGCCGGATTGCTATTCATAACCACTGATGCGACTATTTGCACCCTGCAATGCCGCGAAGATGTGATAAACAATCCTTTAATCTGTAACACTTTAATTTCAGTAAAGGTATCTTAGAATATTCAAAAGTGCTCAGGGAAAAGTATCAGGTTAGGAACAAAAAGTACTACAAAACCGGCCGGTAAAGTGAGTTCGGGGCGCCACCAATTTTAATCAATTAAATTGGAAAAATCCTACGCTGTTAGGTTGCTGATCAGTTCCCCCTTAGCCTCTTCCAAAATACCCATAGTACTTGCAAACAAAATAGAACCAACAAGTTTAATTTATGTCCTATAATATCAAAGAACGAAATCAATGTTGTACAATATGATGATTGTATTTCAAGTCAGTGAGTGAAAGGTTTTCCTTAATTCTACTTATCACAATTGTCTGGAATATATCTCCCTAGTGGTGATCACCAAGCGTAACAATAAAAAAATAGGTTAACTTAAATACTACTACTTAGCTTGACACGACGCTATTAGGTCCAAAACAACGCAAAAGGTAGTGGCTATTGGCCCTCCAAAAATTATGGTGGTAGCTGTCTGCCTCTTACAACACTGGTGGTTTTCGAACAAGAAGGTGGTGTTTTGCACCCCTCGGTAACAATAATGTGGTGATTAACCTTCAGAAACAATAATTGTGCCTGGTAGCCCCTTGGAAACACTAAAGTGGCTGTTGGCCTCCTTGGAAAGACTAAAGTTGGCGGTAGGCCCCCTTGGAAACACTAATTGGTGGCGGTAGGCCCCCTTGGAAACACTAATGGTGGCGGTAGGCCCCCTTGGAAACACCCTAGGAAGGACATTATTTACTAGGATGTCCCTTGATCTAGTTATAACAATAAAGTGACTTGAAAATTTCGCTCATGTACTTTACATCAAATGGAATTAGTAAACTTAAAATCAATAAATAAAATAAACAAAAGTTATTCAATAATTGAAACAAATCCACCCAGACAATTTAACCCCGTAATGACCCCAGATTGGATTGGAAAAATCCAACAAATAAAGAAAAATCATAAAACTCTAAACATAGATAAATTAATGAATAATTACCTCGTCCACGAGGGTTTCCAAAAACAGAACAAAATTAACATGTGGTGTGGCTGCTTTCAGCCCTCACATTAACCTTGCTGACACGTGGTACAGTGGCTTATGTGGCTCTGGATCGTAGTATAGGTTGACAAATGCTTTGCTTGTAGGCCCAAACTCTGATAGAAAGGAAATACAAAAGGCTCAGTGGAAGGAAAAGAAAACCCCTCAACCAAGAAGATGGCCGACGTGAACTTACCTCTTGCTGCACAATCCCGAAATTCGGTTCAACTTCCCTCATCCAAAAGTGTCCCAAAAACTGGTCGAGTGACCACAAAACTAACACCAACTAAGGGAAGTTGAAATACTACTACAAATCGACTAAATCCCACGTAGTGGTTTACACTTTTACATCGAAATGAGTCGGAACGAAGAGATTAGTGGTGTCTTCCACGTGTCTTGATCCAGAAAGAAAGATCTTCACCAATATTCCGATTTTCAATAGATAAAAGGTGGAGGTGGGGAAAAGGTATTGGTCGAGAGCGCCAGCGCGCAACGAACAATTGACGAATGACAACTCTCATTGTTATCGAAAGGCGTTTTAGGACGACACTCAAAATACTTGCTCTCGCTACATTTTTTACTCCTCAGAAAATTAGCAAAATGTACCACTTTAAGTTTGTCCCATATGTTTTCCATTTCATCTATTGATATTATCATAAAATAGCGTTTGGCTTACGAACAACTAAAATGGGCTATTAGGTGCAAGCAAAGAATTTGCATAGTCCTCTCAAACATGGCGGACTTCCGGCCAAGAAACCGAAGCACTTAGGCTAATAGGCAGTCACCTCCATATCTACACAATTCACCCATTGCCAAAACAAATCCGTCAATATATCAGTCAATCAATCCGACATTTGAAATAAGTCAGTTGTTTATTTATTTTCCAAGTTTTGGGGTTATAATTTCCCAAACTTAATAAAATCTGTGGCCTCGCTTATTGAAACAAACGCAAGGAAAATGGGCGCAACTCACTGCCAGCACAGTCCTGATACCCCTGACCAAGACAAAACGCGAACCCTACCCACCTTCCACAGGTTAGCAAAAAAAGGTAAATAAACAACCTCAAATCTTTACACTCGAGCAGAACAACAAACGTTTCAGCCCCAAATAAACGACAAATATCCGCATTTGCTTGACTAATTCTAGCCACAGTTTTCAACCGTTACAAATCCCTATCAAGTAGCTGGATGCTACCACATCAACACAAGTACGACCAATCGTATCGGAAGCACAAGTTTTGAGTACTAGTACAAAATAAAAACAATTGGGCGTCCCCACGGTGGCAGGCCAACTGCAACTCATCACAAGAAGAGGCTAAATTATTATACATGGTGTTTCATTAAGGGTGGCCACCGGCCATATCTTGGAAACTAATTGGTTTAGAAGCTAAAGAAAAAAGTTTGGATTATTAAAGTGGACATGAGAAAATCCTGGAAATTATTTTCAAGTTTCTAATTTCGCCACAAGAGGGCGCAATTAGACACCAAATAATACAAATCAATTTTTTTTTTGAAAATTGTTGTTTTGAGGTATTCCTTGGACAACATTGTTAGAAAGACTGGACAATCCTGCAACATTTTGATCTGACTCTCGTAGATGTACTGTGCTCAATAAGAGTGGGGGAAACAATTGAAAGTGAAGTAAACAAAATCCTTGCAGCTTTCAAACCTCATATCCGTTTTTGGTAAACTTGGTCTTATTTGGAAGATAATTGCCATTACTTTTAACTATGGTATCCAGTGCTAAACGATTTTTAATAAACGTGCTATAGGGCGCAATTTCAAATTAAAGTGTTTTTTTTGGTTTTACACCAAAAAGTTAAATCATTTGGTATAAGTTTGATATCATCATCGGAAAGTAGTGTTAAATTTGCAACAAAATATGTTAAGATTCCAATAACATATTTTTTCTCCTTTCAGACCTATCACTTCAAGAATGATTTTTATTACTTCTTTGAATAAATGATTGTTTTCAAAATTTCTTAATTAAACATTCCGTTACAACAATTATTGTTTTAAACCATGATGGTTTTGTGGGCTTGTCACTCAGTATAAAATATGTCACTATTTTATCCTAAACATATTTGATTATTGAAAACTTCTACCTAATTTAAGCATACTTCTAATATAATGTTTTACAATATCAATCTAGATATGAAACAAAATCGGCAGGTATCCATGGAGACAAATAACATTGGTTGTCAATTTTGACAAGTTTCGTATTGCGTTGACAAAAAATTCATTCTTGTTTATTCCTTTTAAGTTTCTTCATAGCTAGGCTATTATTATCAAAACTTGCACTTTATCCTTCAAACATGGCTTATACCAATTCCGAGGCTTTCGACATGCTTGCCGTATATTTCGAATGTTTTCAAAATGCACCTACTGCGGAACGTTCATATGCTACTAGATATCCAGCACGAAGGCATCACAGCAGAAAGTTATTTCGCCGATTGGCAATACGTTTACGGCAAACGGGAAGTGTGCGACCCATTCCAGTTCCCTTCAGAAGACGTCCTGTAAGGCATGAGGACCCATATTATCAATGTTCTTGCGTACGTAAAAGTGAATCCGTATTCAAGCACAAGAGAAATTTCCGCAGACATCGATATAAGTGCCACATCGGTGTTTCGGATATTAAAAAACTTTAAATTTCATAACGGATGAATGATATCTTCCCTCGTAACTATACAACCAGAATGGATGGGGTGTCTCGGGGAATAAGGGACTACGAGCTGTTTAGTGTTATGTCACTTGGCGTTGTAGTATAGTGCAGGACAGCATCTTCAGCCTTCCCATATACCCCACTAATAAATGGGTTCTAATTACCGGTCACCATGTTTTTGCGAATGTCAACAAGTCATTTAGAAGGCGAGTACCTGCTCCCTGCTAATTATTTTAATTTATTACCAGGGATATAGTTTTTACTAAATTACGTGTAGAGTTTGCGTCATTGAATTCGGTTTGCTTCGAAGTTTTTTATTTTTATTAGTGCGATGTTTAGTTCATTAGTTTTGAATTTTAAATTTAAAATTTATATATTTTATTAATTTTATTGGTGTGATGTTTAGATAAGTAATTTGAATTTAAACTGTAGATGTTTATATACCATCAAATAGTCAAAGTGTAATTGCCGTGTCCTTGACGTTTCCTCGTTGTTAATGGCATAATTTATGTGATGCATTGTTTTTAGCCTTATGATGACCTTGAGTATTCCCCGAGACACTCCATCCATTCTGGTTGTATAGTTACGAGGGACCGTACAATTCATCAGTTATGATTGCACCTGGGGGTTCTTTGCACACGTTAGGGCTATTCATGGGGAGGAAGCGTGGAGGACATTGAAGACGATCGCGAGAAATTCAGATAAGTTGGCTTCTTTATTGAACCGTCGAATATTTTTGCTGCGTTGCCGCTCAAATGGTGTTACACCGAAACATATTCAAAACAACTTTAAGTGCACTTATGCTGCACTAATGGATGGCCATCCAGTTACAAGAGAGTTTGATATTATCACATCAATGTTTAAAAGGTATATCTTGAATATTGAGGTTAGGATCACCGTATGGAAGATTAATAAGTTGCAAAATATTAATGGTAGATTGTTCCATAGGCTCCATTCGTTGCTTCCAACACATGCCGTTAATCATTTTAAGAATATCAACAAATATAGTTTTGAGCTGTTATTTAATAGGATTAGGGAAGCAAACTGTAGAAAGTTTAATGGCTTAGTAACGGATAGATCGGTATATGTAGTGAATAGTAATGATAAATTATTGTTTTACTTCACTGGACAATGGAGATTATATCTTGCTATACTTGTTTTCTACTTGACATCATAATTGAGATGATTTCACTTTGTTTTGACACCAGTTATTTTTGTTTTGACAATAAGATATATGACCAACTTGATGGAACTGCTATGGGAAACCCAGCTGTCATCGCAAGCTTTGTAATGAATTATATAGTTACCAGGGTGTTGGATTCCTTGTCCTTTCGTGTGCCATTTATGTTTGTGTATGTTGATGACACGTTCCTTTGCGCTCCGAAAGATAAAATTGATGAACTTTTACTAGGTTTTAATAGTGTTAATGATAAAATTCAATTCACATTGAATGTGAATAATGGAACACTACCTTTTCTTGACGTGGAAGTGTTTAGGTCAGAGGATGGATGTCTGGTGACTGATTGGTATATCAAACCAAGTGGCTCGGGAAGATTGTTAAATTATAATTCCTACCACCCTTCTCGACAAAAAATCGCCGTAATAAGCAATTTGTTACATAGGGTCTATAACTTAAACTCTGAGGGAAAGTGGAAAAAGAACAGAGCGAGAATAAAACAATTGTCAAGTCTTAACAACTATCGTAGGAGTTTTGTTAATAAAATAATACACAATTTTGTCAACAGGCAGAGATTGGATGATGGTGCTATTATCCAAATGATGGATTATCCCAATGAAAAAAAAAAATTATTAGTTTCCTCACATACCTGGATTATCGAATAAAATAAAGAAACTGTTGGATTTCCCTGACCGTAGTGGTGTTCTATAATTTGAAAACCACAGCCTCCTTGTTCTCCAGACTCAAAGACATCATTCCAGTACAGGGTGGCCATCGAGAGATGATCCATTACCTTATCTCGAAAAATGCAAGTGCTATGAGAACAAATCAAATACAAAAGTTTTGTAGTTTAGTAAATAGTTTTAATTTTTTTTTGTGTTTGTATATACAGGCTGTCCCAATTTTGCGCATTCACTACCAACTTTCTTATTTTAAATTAGACATGACATTTTTTCTTTCACTAGTGGAATCTATATCTAGTTCTAAGACTTTTCTGTATTTATCTATATAAATCTATCTATCATAGATTTTGAGATATATTAATTTAAATTTTTTTTTTCTTAGAAATTAACAATTGAAACAAGGGCTACTATTTGCTTTTAGAAGCAACAAAAAATTTTAAATTTTAACTGGTATGTAAACGGTATTCTATAAATATATAATTTTTGCTCACCTTGCCTTATCAATTTATAGGGTGTTCAAAAACTTTGACCAAATATTTCGATTTTTGAGGCGCAAAAAGTCAAATTTTTTAAATGGAACGTCCTACATATTACCTCTAATTCTGAATAACATATAATTCCTCTACATTTTTTCGTATTTATGACCTATACTAAAAATCAACCGTTTTTGAGTTTTCGATAATTATTTGTGGTGGCGAAAATGTTATTAATGCGCCCTAACGTCGAAGGAAGCAGAACCTTTTATTGACATATACGCATTTGCGGGAAGCACCAAGTAGGCCATGATTATCATTGAGCGGCCATTTAAAACAACAGAGAAGCGGCTCGATATTTTGACAGTTTATCAGTTGTCATCATATCATCAATTTGTTATTTTTAAAACCTTGAAAGTGTGTTTAATACTAATAGTATTATTCTGTGAATTTCTTGTCGCAAAACTATTGTTTATCGTTTTTGATATTATTGTTCATGTCGTTATTGTTCCAGCTCGTTGTTATTTCTTGTTTTTATTGGCAGTTTCTATTTATCAGTACGCCTACGTATTTTTTTTGTTATTTATATATCTAAACTTACCTATTCATGGTTTATTCAACGGAAGAGCTGCTAAGACTTTACGAGTGCTATATTAGAAATAATAAAAGCTCCGAACTGGCATTAAGAGAATACCACCTGTTGTATGCTAACAGAAGGGTTCCGACAAGGTCAAATTTCAGTAGGATTTGCAAATACTTAGAACTAGGTACGCTGCAAAATAAAAATAAAAATCGACAACCAACTGTTCTCACAGAAGACGTGAAACTGTATGTGTTGCTCTACTTTCAAGAAAATGAAGAAAACTCACAAAGGGACGCTGCCAGAGATTTGCAAATTTGCCGAACCAATATTCAGAAAGTGCTTAAAATGAACCGATTCCAACCATACAAATTTTTACCTGTTCAGAAACTGACTCAAAATGACTTTATAAACAGAGAAATATATTGTATGAGAATTATGGATGTACATTTTCAAGAAAATTTGTTTCCCAATATCATGTTTACCGATGAGGCAACATTTGGTACAGACGGAATTTTTATTAGAAAAAATACCCACTACTGGTCGCAATGCAATGAGCATAAAGTGAAACCCATTAAGAAGCAAGGACATTCCAGTGTAATGGTCTGGTGCGGAATAATAAGAGACAGAATTATTGGACCGGTGTTTTATAACGAAAACTTAAACGGCCAAATGTTCTTAAACTTGTTGCGAAATGAAATTGCTCCTCTCATAAACGCATTACCCGAAGACATTAAAAATAATCTTGTGTATCAACAAGATAGTGCCCCGCATCATACATCGAGAGAAGTAATTGAATATTTGCAAGCCAATTTTCAGAGATGGATAGGAAGATATGGTTTTATTGACTGGCCGGCTAGAAGTCCCGACTTGACACCTTTAGATTTTCTTTTGTGGGAACATCTAAAAAATGTTGTTTATAAAAATAAAGTAAGTGATGTCGAAACCCATCAAATTTTATTCGTAATTCTATCAATAGATTAGAATTAATATACACTACTTGTATAGCCAATTACGGAGGATATGTTGAAAATATAATTTAGTTCTAAAATTAAGTGATTTAGCGTTAAACTATAATCATTTTACATGGTATAAAACTATAATATTATACTTTCCGATATTATTCCACCTTAATTCAAACTTAATTAATATTTATAAAGAAGTAACCATTTTAAATTGTCACTCCTGGTTGTATCACGGCCTAGTTGGTGTTTTCGTAGACATCTATAATAAGTATAATGTGTCAATAAGTAAATGTATGTTGCAGCTCTAAATTTAAAGTTAGGTCGCATTAATAAAATGTTCGCCACTATAAATATGTATCAAAAACTCAAAAACGGTTGATTTTTCGTATAGGTCATAAATATAAAAAAATTTAGAGGAAATATATGTTATTCAGTATTAAAGGTAATATGTAGGACGTTCCATTTAAAAAAATTGACTTTTTGCGCCTCAAAAATCGAAATAGTTGGTCAAAGTTTTTGAACACCCTGTATATTGATAAAGCAAGGTGAGCAAAAATTATATATTTATAGAATACCGTTTACATACCAGTTAAAAATCAAAGTTTTTTGTTGCATCTAAAAGCAAATGCTAGCCCTTGTTTCGATTGTAAATTTTTATAAAAAAAAAATTAATTTAAAATATCTCAAAAACTATAAGAGATCGATATATATAGATACTACAAACTACAGAAAAGTCTTAGAATCCAACATAGAATCGATGAATGAAAGAAAAAGGGTCATGTCTAATTTAAAATAAGAAAGTTAGTAGTGAATGCGCAAAATTGGGACAACCCGTATATACAAAAACTAAATAATTAAAAACTATTTACTAAATTATGGAACTTTTGTATTTGAATTTTCCCCATAGGAATTACAGTTTTCGAGATAAGGTAATGGATCATCTCTCGATGGCCACCCTGTACATAGATTGTCCAGCGTTATATATTGTATCCCATGTGAGTGCGGCAAACGGTATATAGGTCAGACAAAACGGTGTGTAGGCACTCGTATGACACAACATAAATATGATTGTTTAGATAAATTCATTAATAAATGTGAAAAGTCATTCCTTGCCACCCACCATTTTGATCTTCCCACTATTTAAATTTTGACGACGTTAAGATTCTCGACCATGAGACTGGTTACTATAAGAGATGTCTCAGTGAAATGATTCACATAAAGATGTATCAAGATACAGCTGTTAACCATAGGAGTGATGTTGCCAATTTATCTAATTTTTACATCCCGGTAATTGTTAGATTGAAGTTAGGAAAGTGAGGTAATGTGTTGGTTTCTTTCGCTGTTTTGCTATTTTCTAATATATAATTATCCTATTCCTCGGATATAGAACGACAGGCTCCGTTTCGATCACATAGTTTAATTGTTATTGTTTTTTTTTGGTATTTCGCTTCGGGCTGACCACGATGCCCTAGTACCATTCCCTTTTTCAGTAGACGCTCGTATTTGATAGTATATGTTATGTGTAGCAGCGTCATTGTCTCGTCTTTTTGATCAAATGTTATTGCTTGGTGTTATGTCACTTGGCGTTGTAGTATAGTGTAGGACGGCATCTTCAGCCTTCCCATATACCCCACTAATGAACGGGTTCTAATTACCGGTCACCATGTTTTTGCGAATGTCAACAAGTCATTTAGAAAGAAAGTACCTGCTCCCAGCTAATTATTTTAATTTATTACCAGGGATATACTTTTTACTAAATTACGTGTAGAGTTTGCTTCATTGAATTCGGTTTTGCCGTGTCCTTGACGTTTCCTCGTTGTTAATGGCATTATTTATATTATGAATTGTTTTTAGCCTGATGATGACCTGGAGTAGGGTCGAAACGTCGCTTAATAAGTAGACTGACTAAACAGCTCGCAGTCCCTTATTCCCCGAGACACTCATTCTGGTTGTTTAAATTTCATCCTTACCATTTAGTATTACACCAGGCCTTATCAGAATCAGATTATGAGAGACGGCTAGATTTGTGTTATTGGCTAAGACAGATGTGTTACGAAAATCCTGAGTTCCTCTCCTTGGTTTTGTGGAGTGACGAAGCTACTTATGCAAGCTGTGGCACAGTTAACTTGCACAATATGCATTACTGGTCAGTTACAATTCCTCACTAGATGCGTGAATTGGATCAGCAAAATAAATGGAGTGTAAACGTGTGGTGCGGAGTTTTAGGAGGCAGAATTATCGGACCATTTATTTTGAATGGAAATCTAAATGCCGAAGCGTACTTAAACTTCCTACAGAATGAATTGCCTACCCTTTTAGAAGATATTCATCTCGATGTTAGAGCGTCAATGTGGTATCAACATGATGGATGCCCGGCACATTTTGCTCAGAAAGTTCGCAATTTTATAAATGTAGCTTATCCTGATCGCTGGATTGGAAGGGGTAGTGTGTTTCCGTGGCCTACTAGATCTCCGGATCTAACTGTTCTAGACTTTTACTTGTGGGGAAGAATAAAAGATATTGTTTATAAAATGCGACCGACCACACGAGAAGACATGATAGAGCGAATTACAAACGCTGTTAATGCGATTTCACGAGCTGAAGTTGAAACGTCTGTACTCAGTACCAGAAGGAGAATAAATATTTGTATTCGGGAAAACGGGGGTCATTTTGAACATTTATGGAGTTTCTTAATATTATTCTGTAATAAAATTGGAAAAAGTTATGTTTGCAGAAAGAACTCCGGGGCGAATAAAGATATCGTATTGGGATCTTAAATTTTTTTGTTGCACATTTAATCTACTTTTCAATTATGATATCAAAATTATACCGAATGATTTAACTTTTTGGTGTAAAACCAAAAAAAAAACACTTTAATTTGAAGTTGCGCCCTCTCGCACGTTTATTAAAAACTATCGTTCAGCAATGGATACCACAGTTAAAATTAATGGCAATTATCTTCCAAACAAGACCAAGTTCACTAAAATCGGATATGAGGCTTGAAAGTTACAAGGATTTTCATTATTTCACTTTCAATTGTTTCCCTCACTTTTATTAAGCACAGTATGTACATCTACGAGAGTCAGGTCAAGATGTTGTAGGATTGTCCAATCTTTCTAATAATGTTTCCCAAGATAAACCTTAAAACGACAATTTTCAAAAAAAAAAGTGATTTGTAATATTTCGTTTCTAATTGCGCCCTCTTGTGGCAAAATTAGGAACAAATAATTTCCAGGATATTCTCGTGTTCACTTTAATAATCAAAACTTTCTTCTCTAGCTTCTAAGCCATTTAGTTTCCAAGATATGGTCGGTGGCAACCCTTAATGAAACACCCTGTATATCAAATTAACCAAAAGCCAACTTCAAGATCTGAGTGTTCAGTTCGAAACCCCCAGTCACGACTATTCACGCCATAATCGCCAAACACGCACATACAGTGCAAAAGGCCAAGGTAAATTCTTTCAGTCTTTATCAATGAACAGCAATTAATAGGAAATGTGTCAAACATCTCTAAGGCCTGACGTCCTAAACCAACGATATGACTATTCGTACCTTAATCGCCAGCAATACGACCAATCGTACGCTAAAAAAAACATACCAAGTACCAATACAATAATAAGCGGTAGAATAGAAATTAACATGATGCCTGACTTTTAATTATTGAGAAATATTTATCAATTAATATGAGATGACTGAGATATTTCATTAAATAAAAGAAACTTAGAATAACCATTATAAAAACAAGGTAAACTCAGTGAGAAAACTCACATCTTCAACAAATAGAAATTAACATGATACCTGGCTTTTAATTATTAAGAAATATTCATCAATTAATATGAGATGATTAAGGTATTTAAATGAATAAAAGAAAAATAGAATAACCATGATTAAAGCAAGGTAAACTCAGTGAGAAAACACACCTATTCAACAAAGCTCTGGCACAAAACAACACCACAACCGCACAGTTTCGTAAGCGTCATACTAATAACCGACTCTAAATATTTCTTTAAAGCAAAAGTCAAAAAGACTAATCTACGCAATCGATCCAGGCTAAATTCCCAGGACCAGGTAGAAATCATAAGTGCCTACATGGTCACTTGACATATTTATTACCAGTTGAAATAACAAAACCCCCGAGATATCGGGTTCTGCTTAAATTTTTGTTCTTAGAAAAGCTTATTACGGGCGTTGGGGAGTGTTGTGCCGAAATATTATATTACAACAAAAATTTGGTTCTTACATTATTCAATTTATTAATTTAAAAATTTATGGCATATGACTAAATATAAGATTTAAGTATTAAACATCTCACATTGGTGGAATTATATTTTCGATTTAGAAGCGATCTTTCGAGACGATGATATGAACTATAATGGCACTTCAATAAAAAGTATGTAAGTCTCCATAAACAAAAACACATAAACAATCAAGTCTGCACTACAATAATCCGATAAACTCGAAATCATATAAAATTGTTAATCTAAATTTTTTAAAAAAAAATGGCGACTCGGGGCCAGTCTTCTTTGCTTTCGATCTCTCCAAAAACTACACTCTCAAACCCGACTTTTTCTAATTTTTTCCTGGTCACCGATCGTATTTCCCACGACCGATGTGTTCTTTACTTTAACCCAGACATAACAAATAAATCAGTTAGCCGACGCTAAACTCATATTTGGGCTGTTTTCTCAAACCTTTATCAATAACACTTAACTATTCGAAAGGTTCTTTTTCTTAAAAATTACAAACAAGCTTATGTTATTGTTATAAGACTGCGAAGGTTTTTAAGACCGCTCAAAATACAATCTAAAATGTTTTTCGGGCTTTGAAGCCCTTTTCAAATAGAATTTCTTCCTGACGTTTCCTCTACAGCTGCGGCAGACATTGTCAAAGGCGATGAAGCAATAGGCGAAGTGATCTCTCGTGCTTCCCGACGTTGAATGATTCGACTGTGGTGAGCTCCGTGGTATTTATTCCCCCAACGCGACGTCTCGTTGCAGTGGAGGGACTGGGGTGGGGGTAGTGATGGCGCGTGGTTTCGGCCCACTTGAAGTATGTAGTAGAACTTGCTTCCAGTCTGCATTTAGAAACGCAATTTCCTTCTTCCTTTTGAAATTGTTGTCGCGTTTAAAAATACCAACCCAGTAAACAGTTGAACGTTGATTCAACGTTAAAAAAAACCTGTAACCAAATGTTTTTTTCAACGTAATTATGTCCATTGAATCAAAGTTTTTATCAACCTTTCTTAAAACGTTTCATCAACGTCTCGGTTGCCTTCTTCAGAACTACCTAAAGTGAAAAAACTTTAGAAATGATGAAGTACAAAAATTATACTTATTTGTGTGTTTGTTTATGAGTACCTACTTATGTTCGAGATTCTGAAAATTACTTTGCCATTTTTTTGAAAGACATTTTCATGTCAAAAAATTTTGTGCAGCTCAAGGTAAATTACGTTTATAGAATTTAAAAGAATTTTCTCTCATACACATTTTATGTGTATGAGAGAGAGGCAAAAATCACTGCTGAATTTTGGTGTACACACATTTTGACTTAGTTGTATTTAACGGATTGGAGTGGTTTCTCTATGAGTCTGTAATTCTAGAGACATTAAAGCTTTGATTGCCAAGCATTAATTTTTGGTGTGGTGCATAGTTAAATAATTTATATCATCCTTAATATGCCAATATGTACCTAATTTACTCCAGCTTAATTTAACCATAACTACTTAAATGAATTGGCCTGCAAAATAGTATAGCCACACTCATCAAAACCAATGGTGGTGGTGAGATTCCTGCCATCTTGTCTCTAATCTTGAAAATCAGTCAAATCTTAACCCATGAGTACTCACCCTTTAAGCGATTTGAAATTTTTCACCCTAAAAAACCGGTAAACAAACAAAACGAAACGAACAAAAAACGTCGTGTCATTGCCGACACTAACATCTCAAGCAGTCGACGCCGACAGTGCCGACGCCCGACACTCGTGAGATAGATAAACACCGGGGATCGGGGCAATAAGTCCTACCCCTCTGAGCCTCGTTCTAGCAATTTGGGTCGTCCGTCGTTTACGCCAACGCCACCTAGCTCTTATAGTATATGACATGTAAACCTATTGTCAACGTTAAATCAACATTATAAGTTCAACCAATATCTAAACAGATTCAACACACGTTTAAACAACGTTGATTTAACATCGAAAAACATGGTTGTTCATTTTCGATAAAATCAACCAAAAATCAACAGCTTAAAATCAGACAAAAGAGACAACTATAAATCAACCGATCAAATGATGACTTATTATACATCGTACACAATTAAGCCGCTAAACAATGCCTGCTTTTTGAAGTCTAGTATACATCTTATTCCATTTTTGCGGCTTGAGAAAGCTGAATGTCGATCCTCTTTCATTCCGTTATGATTGAAGAAAGATAGTAAGTGGAAATAGAAAAGGACATCCAATTATCCTTTGACAGATGAAAAATTAGCATAACCCAGTTTTCAGCTTTCGGATATTATGTTTTATTTAAATTTTTAATAAAAATAGATATATTTAATTTTTCAGTAAATTTCAATCATGATGTTGTTCACGTATATACTTCACCTTCATGCTTCATGCCGCCTGTCATCAACCGTCATTTATGAAGGGTTTTCTCAATCCCGGTTTACATCGCATTTTACTAGAAACTCAAGCCGCTCCAAATAGGCTTATTAAGTTCAAGCCACTTGAGAAAGCAGCTTGACTTGACTTTATTAAGCCGCTTGCAATAGCGGCTTGAGACGTGTACATCGACCTTTTTCAAGAGGCTTATCTTCAAGCGCCTTAAAGAAGTCTAAGATATACACGTAGTCGATGATAAGTTTTAAAAGACATTTCGCAATCGCGCATTCGTGAAGGCTTAATTACTGTCACCTATTTTCAACGTTTAATCAACAGGATAAATACAACCAATATCAAAATACTTCCAAAACACGTTTTAACAACGTTGATTTAACGTCGATAATCATGATTGTGCACTATATATATCAACCTGAAATCAACACGTTAAAATCAACGTGACAACTATAAATCAACGGACCAAACGATGATACGATGATACGTTTATCGACTGTTTACTGGGAATGTCCTGTCGCGTTAGTCTCGGATATAAACGCTGCGATTGCTGCGTTGCTGCCTGCAACTCTTTTAGTGCTCCGTGATCCTTACGTTGACACTGCGTTTTCTGGTGCCAATGTGACCGGCCGTGAAAGCCTTCACAGTCTAATAAAGATAACTTTACTTTTTTTTTGATAATGATCCGCTTTCTTAATTTAGAGAAAATGAGGCTTCAGACCGTGCAAATTGTATTTAAAACTTTTTCAATGTTTAAAAAGTTCCAGCTGATTCAAAATGACACGAAAAATCGCTTGTGCCGAACTTTAAGTTGACCAGTTTATATAAGCTTGAAGCTTTAGTGTGAGAGTTTTCATCAAGTGCCCTAACCACATCGCAATAATTCCACAATCACACTTTAAAAGTCCAAGAACATCACAACGTTTCTGATATTTCAACCATATATTTTTTAAGAGTAATACTGGATAATTACAAATTATTTAAATTAAATTTTCTTTGAGATAATGGACCATATTGCGGAACTCGAAATAGGATGAGGCTGTAACTAAAATAAAAATGCGAAAAGAAGCTAAATATGTTCGGAAAGAAAAGAAACAAGCTAAAATAGGAAAAAGTGTGAGAAGCTGAAGAAAACTTTGGTTATATCTGATCCGGTTCTATCAAGTCGGTATAATTTAATGCATATAATATATAATAAATATAATTTTTATGAGTATTTACAAGATACGTAGCTAGAAAAAGCTACAAAAATATTAGAAAAGCGAGCTTTGGGCGCATTAAATCGGAGCATTTGGGAGCCATTCTGGGTATAAATTTCCATTGCGCAAACATTTTCGGCGTTTAGGCGGAATGAGATTTCCTATAGGCCGTTCCGCATAGGCTCTAATCGCGTCTTATGAATATTAATCCGGAACCGTGTCCTGCATGCAAATCCCAATTAGGGCCGCCGCTAAACCGAAGCCAGATATGGCTCTATGTGTTTACCTATTTATTTGAGCGAAACCCACTGCTAAAGAGCAGTTTAAGGAATGGTTTTGGGTATCCTTCCAAGAGGAAAATCCCTAGTCTCGTCGACGACGACAGTAATAATGATTTATAGACAATCTCTTAGCTACCGTAAATAATGAATCATCTGTTGTGGTGCGCTTTCAACGAGACGCGAGAGAGCGGCCTTAAGCAGGTGCAAAATGATTATAAATTACTCAGTTGACTGTCGAATTTCAATGAAAGGACCGGGAAACAACGGGAATCAAATTTGAAAAGCTGACAACGCTCGAGAACCGGCGGTGAGTGGCATCCAAACCATAACACCGTCTTTAGATGTGTCTTCATCTAAAACGCAAAGTACTTAGCGCACTGCCGAGATTGCCAGATTTTCTTCTCTGCAAAAAAGTCCGAGTATGGTTATCGAATGCACCCCTTTAGAAATGCTGGTTGTCAATTTAATTCTGTTTAGTTACTTGGACACAATAATATTGCAATAAAAGCAGTGGCGTAAGTCGTAAAATTTAATTATTTAAAATACATCCACATTAACCAAAATACCGGGTGTCCAGCAGAACCCTGGACATAGGAGATTAACATGGAAAATCGGTTTTTATTTTTTTTTCGCGTGTACGGTTGGTTTCATATCATCCTCTAGTTTTTTCAATACCACAGTTTTGGCTGTTTTTTGGAAAAACGCCTCGAAAAGTGCAAAAATTTGAATTTGGCGCGTCACCCCCGCCATGCATGTACAGTGTCGCCAACATAATAGTTTCCTATGTCAGGGTCAGAGCCGAGTTTCCTATCTTATTTATTTTGAGGGACTATCATGTAGTAATTAACGTGTTTATGCAGCGAAAATTAACCGAAAACATTATGATAATGTTCTTAAATCATACGGCAAGTAAAAGTTACGTTTATAATTATCATAATTAGTAAAAGAAAAATCATTCCAATTTCTGTATGGCTGGTTGTCTAATTCAATTTAGTTTAGCAATACGACAACCACGATAACATAACAATTTGTCTCTTGTCACCAATTAAGGGTGTTCGTTGTTGTTGTTGTTATTGAGGTGAATTCATCTATCTCCAAATGTTTTACTTCAAAAGTGTCTATTTTGCAGTGCTGTGTGACGCGAGGCCCCATCCTGCATGTAAAAAACCCTTGCTAAGTGCTGGATTCTTCTATGACAGACAAAATCTCATTGGAAAACCAAATACTGTGCGCCCCAATATGCCAATCCACACATTTCTCGACGTTGGTCTCGGTTGTTCTGCACTATATGTGGATTTTAGAGAGTCCAAACTCATTCATTTTGTTGTGTGGTATATAGGGCACTCCATAGCTGTTAGCCTTCACCAGTCGTCAACCCTAGGTAACATTCTAAAGTTCAATAGGAACTAGAAACATCACGTTCGTTGATAGTTACATTCATTGGCAGTATTATTGTATTATTGGTTAAGGTGAATGAAAGGTGAAGTTCACCCGGTAGTGCGTCAAGTAATACAACATTATAAAAAGGATATAGAAGGATTGTGAAGGGAGTTTCTTGTTTAGTCTTGATTAGAGTAGAGCCAAGACTGAGAATATAGTAGAGTACGGAATCCAACGTCGTTTGATTTACCCAAATGGCATACTGGCGATAGAACCTTGCTGAGTAGCAGACGAGAATAGTACATGGCGACCCTGCCAGTTGTATGTCATTTTGGGTAAATGTGTTAGAGAGTGTGGAGTTGTTCCATGATTGCATCCGAGTCGAGTCCGTGCAGTCATAGTGACCATGGGAGGATCTGAATCCAAGGAGGAAGTTTTTATCAGCCAAGCGGGCAACAGTGGAGGTGTCACGGCGAATGGAACACCGGAGGCATCATCACCATCCGTGTACGAGATCCTTGGAACGGTTGCTTTTGGCGTTCTGGTGCTAGTAGGTATCATCAGTATGTGTGTCTGGGCCAAGAGAAGGTTCGAGAAGAAGATCTGGAAGGAGGTGAAGAAGGTGCAGGACGTCACCTAAGCCACCGTGAGATGCAGTCGAGTAAGAATTAAAAGTGTATATTTTTGCAAATAATTAGTTAGTGGGCTAGGAATTTTTATTATTATAGAATTTTTATTATTATTAGGTATGTGTGAGGTTAAATTTTAATAAGTAGTATTATTGGGAGCATGAACCCAAATGAGATTATTTCAATTTATGAGGATAGTAAAAAGTTTTCCGAAGCATTGAAGAAAGATAATGCCGAACGTAGGTCGAGTGTAACTGTTTTAAATAAGCATTCACAAGCATTAAGTACTTTAGAAGAAAAGTTAACTTCATTTAAAGCGAGAGTCACACTTGATTTAGTCGAGGTGAATAAAAGGGAAAAACTTGCGGAGTACATAAAAGCAACGGAAGACATTTGTGTTAGTAATAGGAATTGTGTAAACTTGCGCTTAGAAGAAGCTACTAAGTTATCGCGTGGTAGTCAAGTTGATAATACGATGGGGGATAACTTCGAGTTGAGAACCGCAGGTTCGCTTTTACCAAATATGGATGGCACCGAAGAGGTTACCAAACAGTTGATCGACGCGATTGATTTTTACGCAGAAACTTTAAAACCGGACAGTAAGCAATTATTAATAAAATTTGTCTTGAAAGCCAAACTAGCTCAGAGTGCAAAATTGCGGTTAGATAAAAGTTATGATACTGTAGAAGCCTTGTTATCTGATATGAAGAAGTTTCTTTTGCAAACTAAATCGGCAACTTACTTAGCTGTTCAATTGCACAATGAACAAGAGCATAGATCTCTTGATAAGTTTGCGAAAGAAATTGAACAATTACTTGTTGATTTAACTATAGCTCAAGCCGGAAATGATGATAGAGTGGTTCCAACACTTAGGGCAGTTAACGAGAAAATAGCAGTTAATGTTTTTGCGAACGGTCTTAGGCATTCGGATTTGAGAACGATTATTAAAGCTCGTAACTATTCAAACTTAAAAGAGGCCATCGCGGGGGCTATAGAGGAAGAAATCGTTAAAAGTCCACAAGAGCGTGCTGCTACCACTAACCCGAATATGTACCACATGAGAGGTAGCCGAAGGGGCCTCCCACCAAATCGGGGAATTCGGGAGAATTTTCAATCTCACCGTGGAAATTTTGGCGGTAGTAGAAGCAACACGTTCAATAATAACGACAACAGGTTCAATACCTTCAGAAGCAATGACAATTATATTCGTAATAATAACAACAGAGGTTTCGGACGCGACTATGCGAATCAATATTACAATCGTCAGCAACATTGGCAGGCGAGGCAAGGCCAAGGTTTCGGATCTCGAGGGAGTAATGACAATCGCACAGGTCACCCTCATCAGGTCTACGTTGCTAATAATAATAATATTGGTAGTGTTAATCATAACGGCAATCACGGTATCAATGAGGGCGACAACAACAATATAGGGAATCGGGAGCAAAAGAATGATGAATGTATACCTGACAGAAACCAGTTTTTTCGTGTCTAGCATAAATGGCGATTGGGGCAAGTTGAGTTCTAATCCACTAATTTATATTCAAGTTTTATATGCAGGTACACATTTAACATTTTTAGTTGATACAGGAGCGAGTATTAGTTGTATATTTTCGGATTGTTTAAACGGAGAATAAAAAATAGATACTTTAAATAAAATTAGGATTAAAGGTATATCGTGTTCCACGTTTGCGTTAGGATCCACAAAGTAAAATTTTACAATCAATGAGGCGGAGATTGCACATTTGTTTTTCGTAATGAATAGGTTTGATAACACCATAAATGGGGTATTAGGTTCAGACTTTTTGCAGAATTTTAAAGCAGGTTTAGACTTTGAGACATACACCATTTCTTTGACTAACAGGGGTGGTACAACTGTTACCACTAACCTTCATTCAAAATTTGATCACTTCACGGTAATACCTGGTCGTAGCGAAATTATTACGTATTGTTTTGTCACCGGAACCGAGGAGTGTATAGTGTTAAATGAGGAGGTAGTGGAAGGTGTCTTTGTGGCGAGTACAATAGGCAAACCGGAAAAAACTGATAATATTTCGAACTACGATGTATGCAATTTCGGGCATAGTAACATAACGGTAAGAAGGGTAGAAAAAGTTTTGGAATTAATAGGTATAGATAGAGCCAATAAGGAGGAGAAAGACTCCATTGAGAAAATTTGCGCCAAGTACGCGGATGTTTTTCATGTAGAAGGCGATCCGTTATCAGTTACAAATTTATATCGTCAGAAAATAAGGTTGCATGACAATGCGAGCCCAGTGTACGTAAAGCCTTATAGAATACCGCATGCACAAAGAACTGAGATTCGTAAGCAGGTAGAACAGATGATTCAGAATGACGTAATAGAAGAAACAAGATCAGAGTGGTCTGCACCTTTGTTGATAGTGCCAAAGAAAGCTGATAAGACGGGGGTAAAATCATTTAGAGTCGTTATTGATTATAGGTTGTTAAATAAGAAAGTAAAAGATGATGAGAAATTTCCTTTACCAAATATAACCGAAATATTAGATTCCTTATCAGGGGCAGTATACTTTTCACATTTGGATTTAACGCAAGGTTATCATCAAGTTGAACTGGATAAACAAAGCAGGAAATACACGGCGTTTTCTACAGAGATGGGTCAATTTCAAATGAAGCGATTGCCTATGGGATTAAAAATTAGCCCGGGGGCATTTTCCAGACTCATGGCTGTAGCAATGTCAGGACTAAGCTATGACTCTTGTTTTGTTTATTTGGACGATCTAATAGTTTTTGGTAACTCTTTGCAAAACCACAACACAAATCTCATAAAAGTTTTACAAAGGCTTAGGGGAGTAAATTTGAAACTAAACCCTGCTAAATGTGAATTTCTAAAAAAAGACTTGTTATATTTGGGTCATGTCATATCAGCAGAGGGCATTTCACCTGATCCTGAAAAGATGAGAGCAATGGTAGATTATCCAACTCCAGGCAGCTCGGAGGAAGCGAAACGATTTGTCGCTTTTGCAAATTATTATAGGAGGTTTATAAAGAATTTTGCCGAAATAGCGCAACCGTTAAATAATTTAGCTAGAAAAGGGAAACTTTTTGAGTGGACTGAAGGATGTCAGGGCGCATTTCAGAAATTGAAACGTGCTTTGGCAAGTCCTCCAGTTTTGCAATATCCAAATTTTGCCGAGGAGAACAAATTTATTTTGAGAACAGATGCAAGTGGGTATGCGTTAGGTGCGGTACTTTCGAACGGTAATGATAGGCCAGTAGCGTATGCGTCAAGAAGGCAGAGAGGAATTATTGTACGATTGAAAAAGAACTTTTAGCCATAGTATGGGCAGTAAAGCATTTCAGACCATATTTGTTTGCAAGAAAATTTAAGATACTGACTGACCATCGACCTCTAACTTACTTATTTAATATGACAAACCCATCTAGTAGGCTCACAAAGTTTAGATTATTGCTAGAAGAGTACGATTTCTCGATAGAATATGTAAAAGGCTCAGATAATGTAACGGCCGACGCGTTGTCTCGAGTGACTATTGATTCTAACGAGTTAAAGGAAATGTCTAGTAAAATTTACCAGAGCTTAAATGTAATGACTAGGGCACAGACAAGACAGAAACACGACACGATACATGACAATGACATTATACCAATCAGAGATAGGATTGATCACCCTACTGTGGTTGAAGTACTGAAACAACCATCTAATACGGTAGAACTACGTCCGATAGGAGAAGATGAGTTTTTGAAACTTAAGAGAAAGCCACTTTATGAACGGGTTAATGATATTTTATATGATGTGAATTCACAAATTATTTATATTGGCTGGAATCACCGATCAACGTATGACTTAGGTACGGCGTTGAGGGATCTAGCAGAAATCTGCGCAGTAAAGAAAATATTAGAGCTCTATGTAATAAAAGATATAAGTGGTAAAGAATTCTTGCAAGAATTACGTGGTTTTAAAGACGTTCTATCAGAAAATAACTTACAAATAAAGGTAGTGAAAGGAGTACAAAGAATTGAAAGTAAAGAGTTGAGACAGTTGATCTTGAATGATTTTCACATGTAACCTACAGGAGGTCATGCAGGAATGACCCGGATGAGTAACAATATTAGGAGGTATTATTTATGGCCTATCATGCAAAAGGACATAAAAGACTTTGTCAAAAGGTGTGATTTTTGCCAGAAGTATAAGCATTCGGCGTGTGTTAAGGCTCCAATGGTAATCACCACGACAGCCAAGGAGGCGTTTCAAAGGGTATCTTTAGATCTAGTAGGACCTTTGCCGCAAGATAATTATGGTAACAAATACATTCTAACCATACAATGCGATTTGTCGAAATTTATAGAAGCATATGCATTACGAGACAAGGAATCTGCAACAGTCGCGAGGTCGTTCGTGGATAATTTCATTTTGAGATTCGGAATACCAACCGAGGTAATTACAGATCAGGGGACAGAATTTTATCGCATACATTCAAGGAATCATGTAGGCTATTAGGTATTTCACAGCTAAACTCAACAGCGTATCATCATGAGACGCTGGGGGCGTTAGAGAATTCGCATAAACATTTAGGTGCTTATTTAAGTATGCAAGTCACTAAAGAAGGTACCAACTGGACAGATTGGATACCGTATTGGTGTTTTTCATATAACAATTCAGTAAATATATCTACACGTTATTCGCCCTATGAGTTCGTATTTGGTAAAACGTGCAACGTACCGTCAAATGTCAGTCGAGACGTTGATCCACTGTACAATTTCGACGATTATCCCTTAGAGCTAAAATTTCGGTTACAAACAGCATTAACCGATGCGAGGAGAAACTTAGTAGATTCTAAAGATAAGCGGAAGGCAAGGGTTGATGTAAATAAGTCAGCAAAGATAGTTAATTATGAAGTAGGAAATTTAGTTTTGTTAAGTAATAAGTCTGTAAATAGTAAGTTAGACCCATTGTTCAAAGGACCGTACAAAATATTACAAGTGAAAGGTGTGAATTTGGTGTTAAGTGTGAACGGGAAGGACAAAGAAGTTCACAGGAACTTAGTGAAGCCATATTACGGACACTAAACGGTGCGGGTATAACCAGGGCTGGCACGCGTACAGCGTCACAGCTGGCGATATGTTTATAATATATATTTATATTAAAGGTAAATAATTGTTGCCACTAAAGGTAAATATTGTGCATCGTAACTTTAATTGTTTCTTTATTTTTATTATATTGTAAATATTGAGTGTGATAGATTATAAATAGTTAGTCTAATTTGATAATATTGTAATTAATAATAAGCAGATGTTCCAGTGCATAAGTAGGAAGAAAAAAAAATGTGTTCTGAAAGAATACATTTTTTTTCTTCTTCGGGGGGAAGATGTGGTATATAGGGCACTCCATAGCTGTTAGCCTTCACCAGTCGTCAACCCTAAGTAACATTCTAAAGTTCAATAGGAACTAGAAACATCACGTTCGTTGATAGTTACATTCATTGGCAGTATTATTGTATTATTGGTTAAGGTGAATGAAAGGTGAAGTTCACCCGGTAGTGCGTCAAGTAATACAACATTATAAAAAGGATATAGAAGGATTGTGAAGGGAGTTTCTTGTTTAGTCTTGATTAGAGTAGAGTCAAGAGTGAGAATATAGTAGAGTACGGAATCCAACGTCGTTTGATTTACCCTAATGGCATACTGGCGATAGAACCTTGCTGAGTAGCAGACGAGAATAGTACAGTTGATTTGAGGGACCCATTAATCCAAATTAACATTCATTGGTGGAACAAATGTTCATAGCAAACAAGCAAGACAAGTAAGCAGATAGCGATGGAGGTTTGATCTGCTAAGACCAGTTTCTTTCATGTTTTTTCTTTGTATCTGGAGACTATAGTGCCTGTGAAAAAAACTCTTTTCAGTGACAACAAATCTTAATAAAGGTGACACTGTTTTTATAGGAATAATTGTTGTTATCTGTGTTATTACCTAAATTTATGTTACATTTCTTTTTCATGTCCACTTCCATCAAACAATTTCTTCCGTTAAGAAATTTATGTATAGATTGATTATGGAAATATACTTATTTTGGTACTTGTTGCATCCACTTTTTCACACACAATTTCCCCGAAATAAAAATGTAATGTATACGGAAAGCTTGTATTTATTGATATTAAAGATTCGATTTTCATTTGTTCACTTTGACAGCAAAAAACAATTGAACATTGAAATTAGGAACCATTTTGTTGATACAGTGTAAAATTTTATTTTTATTGCTGCTTATTTAAATGTTTCATTAGTTATGAATTTTGAGGAGAAAAAACTTGTTTTAAAACAATACTGGGCTGGTAATTCCTTTACTCAAATTCGAGACAACATTGCTGCATTGTTTCCTGAATGACAAATACCAGCACGCAGTTCACTTCAGGCGGTGGTTGCTCGTTTTGAAGAAACTGGGAGTATTAACCCGATATGTTCCTGTGAGCGAAAGCGACGACTTCAAGCTGGTGCGGCTCCAGAGGATGAAAATGTGGCAAAACTTGTTGTTCTTGCTACAGTAAACGATGATTCTTCCAAGAGTATTCGACAGATTGGCCAAGAAACTGGACTTAGTAGATCGACCATCCATAATTATCTGCAAAAAGAAGGTTTTAAAAGCTACAAAAAAGAGAATTATCAAAAACTCTTACCGACCGACCTTTTCCCCCGAATGGAGTTTTGTGAAATCCTGACCGAAAAAATTATTGCAGCCCCAAGATTTGTTAGAATCATTTGTTTCACGGATGAATGCTCGTTTGGATTGACTGGCTCTTCAAATCAACAAAATGATCGGAATTGGCCACTCCAAAACCCACATATAGTGCATGACAATCGGGTCCAAAGCCGAGCAACTGTAAACGTGTGGATCGGCATTTTGGGGCGCCATGTTATAGGTCTATTTTTCATTGATTGCAGTTTGAACGCCAACAAATATGGCAATATGCTTCGCAATGACATTTTGCTGCTGTAGAAGCCATCCAGCCATTAGAACGGGTTTTTTACATGCAATATGGGGCGTCGTGTCACCCTGCACTGCAAAATGGACGTTTTTTAACCGAAACATTTGGTGATAGGTGGATCGGAAAGTTTGGAGCAATTAATTGGCCACCTCGCTCTCCGGATTTGAATCCCTGTGATTTTTTTGTTTGAGGATTCATTCAAGATCGTCACTACTAAATGTTCAAAAGTTGAAACTTGCCATTCAAGAAATTTGTGGTCAAGTCACGGTGCTGATGTTGGACAATACATGTCGCAATTTTGAACAGAGGCTTGCATATTGTACCTCTGCAGAAGGTGGTCATTTTGAACAATTTCTCTGATGTGCCACATCTAGTCTTGTATTTTATTTATTTGTTTATTGTTCTTGTTTACCTCTGTGTTTGATGTTAAACACATGGGTGTTCTTTTAAGAGCCGCCAATCCGTATTTTCTTTTCGCCAATTCCACGATAACTCATTTGTAGAGTACAATCACATTTCAAGCTTGGTTCTTGGTTTGCTCAACAAATGTATCCACCCAACTCGCCGTCCTTAATAATGCTTAACATTAACCTAGCTTTTAGCTCTACCAATGACAAAGACAAGAGACATATCGTCGATCCGTTGTCTGTTGCTAATCTAAAATGAATTAGACAACCAGTCATACACAAATTGGAATGGTTTTCCTTTTACTAATTGTGATAATAATAAACGTAACTTTTACTTACGTATGATTTAAGAACATTATCGTCAGTTTTTCGGTTAATTTTCACTGCATAATAACGTTAATTACTACATGATAGTCCCTCAAAATAAATAAGAAAAGAAAATCGGCTCTGACTCTGACATCAGAAATTATTATGTTAATTCAGATTTTTGCAGCCAAAACTGTGGTATTGAAAAAATTACAGGATGATAGCTGACCATAAACTCTACAACTTTACTCTTAAAAGTGTTTCAATCAAATCCGAAAAAAACCGATTTCCCATGTTAATCTCCTTTGTCCACGATTCTGCTGGACACCCGGTATGACGTTAACCACTGTCGTAATGGAATTGAGCTGGAGGGCACACAATTGTAATGACATATTTAAGTAATGATTGTCCTAGTTTTAAGTTGTTCAACGCGCTTTATTGGTGTTCATCCTTACCTTATTCTGAGGGTGAGCTAAGCTGAGGATGAGCGGTAGTACAATATTTAAGTTTAAGTTTGAGATGGCTTAATGTGACTATTACCCGACATTTTCCTAATTTCGGTGTTGGTGGTCGCCTGGATGGTGGCACTAACTGGTGAAAAAGTTGGATATTGCCGGGGGAGAGAAATTGACGACTGCTATTTTTGGGGACCCATCGTGGCTCTTTTCTCATTTAAATAAAGTGTTTTTGAGATTGAAGATGTTGGCTATTATTAAATCACATCGAAGGAACCCTCAATAAGCCATAGAAAAGCCCTACATCCATTTCATTGGACCTAAGTCCTCCAACTCCATTATAATGGCACAACGTACGGTTTGTGTAAGGAGCTGATATATTGAAACTTTGGAATTGTACAGTTGGATGGTTGAGGTATGCTCAAGGCTCGAGTGGAAACTATACAATAAGAATAAAAATGGTGGAAAGACTGTTACTTTTTTACGCTATTGCTTCGCATTAAGAGATATACCACACCAGTTTCTGCAAGTTTTCCAGTACCTACGAAAATAATATATAAAATGGCTACGAATAGTAATCCGCTTTCAAATTTGTACATAAATACTTAGTATTATTATGTACCTAAGGGAGCTTTTGGGGTGTATGGGGTTGCGCTATCATCAAGGACGGTCGGACTCAATGAAATAGTCAGTAAGTAGTCAGCGATGACTGGTCCTCACAGGGCTCCCAATTCTCACTTATGGCTCCAGGTGCCACACCCCTGGCAACTACATCGACATGCAGGCTAAACTAAGTGAGGACATCCAAATATGGTGAACCTGCAGCGTCTGACCCAGAGTGGTCAGCTGCAAACAGCGACTGTTCTCCACGTTAGGAGCGGCTGAACATAAAGCAGTGAAGGCAACGGGAAACCACACTGCTAAACTTTTCCGCAGGATACTGCTATTTCGAGAAACACAAATGCTACGGCCCCTAGTCCCGGCAGCTCCTAGGTGAGCACGGGGTGCTAAGAATCTTCCGGGTCAAAGTAGAAAAGTCCGAACAAAAATCGGCACATGGAACGTCAGAGCCTTACGCTGCTCGTAAGTTTGATAATCTTATCCAAGAAGCTAAGCGGATAAAAACGACGGTTATGGGAATCAGAGAATTACGCTGGCCAGGTTCCGGAACATGCAAACATGAAGAGGGCATCCTATACTACTCAAGCAGCGAAGACAGTGACACTCAGCACAGAAATAGAGTTGGTATACTTATAAAACCAAAACTGGAAAAGTACGTAAAACAGGTTATCCCTATAAACAACAGGATAATAATACTTCAACTATTTAAATGCCAACCCATTTAACATTAACATCCTACAATCCAATTCATGAATATCCTACAATATTCAGTGTATCCCAAATTGGTCTTCCATGTATTGGGATCTCTGAAAGTATAGGAGCTACGAAGTCGGTTAAATGGGAAAAGTTCTAGACAATTGTGTTAGTAATGTAATGACAAGGACGGAGTGGCTGTAACCAATCGAGTTTTGAGAAATTTTGGGAAAACCAAAATGGTGCATTTTAAAAAAACTGTTATAAATCCTTTATTTTAAAAGATAATCGAAATTTGTAAAAACATTTCTGAAGCAACTTTTTGAGTGGAATATACTTGTAAAGGTAAAATTTCGATACAACATTTCGGCTTTCTGGAACCATCATCAATTTCTGTTTTTCTTATGACGGCCATATTGGATTCTTACACTTGTTTACATGGGACAAGAAATGCGTTTCAATAATGTATAACAACCCTAGTAAGATTTTATAGTATTTTAAAAAATCAATAAAAACACAGTTTTTGCTAGTAGGCCATGGATTGAACTTGACAGTATTATGTGGTTATTATCGCGAATGCTTAAAAACAATATCACAATGGCTGTAGAGGTTACAGAGCAATATTTGTAAAATGCAGAGTTCTTAAAAATTAAATTGAAACAGCTGGAAATTACTTAAAGTAAGGAAAATCTTGACATGGCGAAATTTCATTTCCAAGCCAACAGAATTACTCCACTTTCAAAAACTGACTACGAAGGAAAATATCCGGAACGAGGAACGACTTCGGCATAGTTCAAAACAATTCAAGTCTGTAAGCCTATAAATTTATTAAATAAAAAAAAATTCTTTTTTTCGAGGAGAACTACCTAAATGCGGAATACACGATATCGGAATATTACTCTCAATTGAAAAAGAAAATTTTTTGAGTTAGCCATGTATACCAATACACAATATAAGGTAACTTATGTGGATACGTCAACGTTAGTCCCGCTTCCATCTAGCCAAATTACTTTGACGGTATCTAAGGACTTCAAATTGGTCGCGATAATATTTAAACGACTCTAAGAAGATCGATTTTGGTGGCCTTCTTCGAGTGTCTTTTGAATGATTTTAAGATGCATGCATTTTCGAATCGCAATTTATCGCTCGGTGGCTCCAACGGAAATTCTATGTCCGATTGCAACATTCTGTTTTTCAGTTGAGCCCTTATGTTGTGTTCCTCATTTAGGTTCATGGACTTAAATTAAGAAACTTTTTTTAATTCAATAAGTTTATAGACTTCAAGACTTGAATTGTTTTAAACCATGCTGAAGTCGTTCCTCGTTCCGTATAATTTCCTTCGTAGTCAGTTTTAGAAATTTGAACATTTCTGTTTTCTTGAAAACGAAATTCCAGCATGTCGAAATTTCCCTCACTTTAAGTAATTTCCAGCTGTTTCAATTTAATTGCGATTAAGAACTCTACATTCAACAATTCCTCTGTGTGGAACCTCCTACACCCATTGTGATATTGTTTTGAAGCATTCGCGATAATAACCACATATAACCGTCAAGTTAAATCCATGGACTACCAGTAAAAACTACATGTTTCTTGATTTTTTAAAATACTATAAAATCTTACTTGGTTGATCTACATTATTGAAACGCATTCCTTGTCCCCTGTAAACAAGTGTAAAAATCCAATATGGCCGTCATAAGAAAAACGGAAGTTGATGATGGTTCCAGAAAACCGTAAAGTTTTATCGAAATTTGACCTTCACATGTGTACTCGCCTCAAAAATTTGCTTCAGAAATGCTTTCACAAATTTCGATTATCTTTTAAAATAAAGTACTTATAACAGGTTTTATAAAATGCACAATTTTGGTCCACAAATGAGGGAAACACAGTAAGATTCTTTACCGCTTTTCCGAACTACGACGACTTAAAAATATCAGCATCAAGAATTTCACACACTTTACGTTTCGCTCTGTATAAAAATTCACAGTGCTTTATTAAAAAATCGGGTGAAAAGGTCCCGAGATATGGATGTTGGCTTACTCCTTACATGAAAACGATGAAGAAATATTTCTTTTTCTACAAACGTCCAATAATGACGCATTTTACGCTTTCGTTATACAAACGAAAACCTAACCTTTTTTGAGGATCAGAATGTGAGTTTCCTTTTACCTGCGTTGCCCAGGGCAGCAAGCGAAAAAGATTTTATCGCTTGCTGTCAATAGCAACTACCACCACTCAACCAAATATTTAAAACGTCATTGTCAGTTTGATTTAAATCTTCAGATTGTGTCTTCAGTTATGCTCAGTTGTGATTCACATTATTTGAAATTGACCGTTTGTGAAACGTTGTACGCATTACGAGCAAAAAGTAACTTTTTTGCTCTCGAGTGCACGTTTGCAGTTTCAAGCACGGCATGCGTGAAAGTAAATTTGGCATGCGGGAAAGTAAATATTTAAAGAATGACTGATTTATAATATAATTTAGACTTTATAGTCTGTCTATTTAGATAGGTGCACCTGCCTTACAGCCTGCCAAACATTTTTATCTATTGTAAGGAACTATTATGCTTGCCTTTATTGATTTTTGATACAAAATATACCTATGTAATTGTAATTTGTACATATGTAATTTTATTCCAATGTCACCAGTTCATGCCTGAAACATTACGTCACGCCAACAATCACATCAAGTTTTTGTCATAACAACCAATTGATTGCTGATTAATTCAGCTGTCATACTATTGACAAAGAGAAAGTTGTTTATGTATTGAATGTTTATTCCTTGTGTATGTTACAATGAATTGGCTCGTAGAAAAAATATTGTTCCTAACTCGTGCGGAAAGTGTCATTCCCGCACTCGTCAGCATCCGCATACAGCGTGCGGGAAAGTATCACTTTCCGCACTAGTTAGGAAAATAACTATTTTCGCTTGCTGCCCTGGGCAACGCGCGCAAAAGTGAGGTCACATACTGTTCCTCAAAAAAGACTAGGTTTTCCTTTATCTAATGAAAGCCTAAAATGCGTCATTATTAAACGTTTGTAGAAAAAAAATTTTATTGCGAAATGGCATAACATCAAAATTTTTCAATTTTTGCACCACTTTGTTTCACACCCTATAAAATAAAGATAATGTCGGTTTGTATTCAAAATTATCCGCTTTTTTAACCTAGAGGAAATGAGGTTTCAGAACGTGCAATACGTAGTTATAATAATTCATGGCTTAAAAAGTTACAGCTGATTGAAAATGACACGAAAAATTGCTTGTGCCGAAGTTTAGGTTGAGTAGTTTATTTTTTAAGATTAAGACTGGTTAATTACAAATGATGTAAATTAAATTTTCTTCGAGATAATGGACCATTTTTCAGAAATTGAAATAGGATGAAGCTCTAACTGAAATAAAAGCGCAAAATGCGCAATGAGCGCCTTCAGGTTGGGTCAGGGGCTAAATACCAAGCAGATTCACCCCACCCACCTACCACATTTGGCCACTATTCAAAAGACCTGATTATAAAAACTTAACAATAGATCCCTTCTTATAGAGGTAGATAAGGACGTAGCTAGCACCGTTTCAAGATTACCGTGGAATTTTCGTATAGAGTTTCAGAGTTGGACGATTTAGGTACGCCTCTGTTTGACTGCATAGATTTTTAGTGGGGTCTCCAAGCATGTAACATAACCGTACCAACCGAAAATATTTATGGTATCGTGCTGCCTATCCAGGATGCATGGTTTCCGAGGCAGAAGGACTGAGTACGCCCCTGGACAGATTTCCGAGAAGGGTGGAGCCATTTCGGAGAAGGGTAGAGTTAAGGTTTCGGGCAAATTTGTGCCTTTGTATTGGTCGGCTAGGTCGCTTCCGATTGGTCGGGGGCGGGGCTTAAAAGCCTGCAGAGGTAGCAGGGTGGGGGTAGGACGTTCCTGATTGCTTCGGGCTCTTTCGGGCAAGTGGCGCAGAATGTCCAAACTACAGCTACTGTTTAGGGCTTTCGTCATTGGCTAGGGGTTTTAGTACCTGTTTTTATTAATTTAAAGAGGCTAGCGGTACTTTGACGATCGCTATACCTTTTTTTCTTTGTTGTTTTTTATCTTATTCTGGGTAAATATGGTGTGTCGTGGTAAATATTGTTAGTTTTTCCTATAAAAAGTTGGAAATTTAGGAAGTGTGTTACATATATATGTTTAATTAATGTATAATAGTAAGTTTAACTTTGAGTAATAGTAAAGGGAAAAAAATATTGTAAGGATATCGTTTAACACAGGTAAAGTCTTGGAATAGAGTTACAAATTTGGTATGAATGGTATGAATGAAGGTGATACTTGTAACGTACTAGAATAATTAGTTAACATTTTGGTATTGAATAGATTCGCTAATTCAGAGGTGTTTTAACTATTATGAGGGCTATAAACTGAAAATACTTAGGATTAAAATGTAGACACTTTGTATAAGAATGCTTTGAAAAAGGTTGAAGTAAAAACTGTGAATATTGAGTTTTTTTATTACATTATATCCGAAAAGTCGAAAAATATGTTTTATTTAAAAAAATGGACTTTAAAGGTGCTTGTATGATATGAAGTCCTTAGTATATATTTAAGTATGTGGCTTAAATTTGGACTTGTAAAGCTTAAAAATTGTTTTTTTTTTTCAATTAAAACTAAATTGAAAATTTAGAAATAGAAATTGTTGTTATTATTACAAATATAGGTTATGTTTGGTAGACTTACCACTTATCCATTAGAGTGATGGCAGATCGTCTAAAAATCAAAATCAGTTATCTCCTTGATGCACTAGCGGTTGAGAGACTTGTTCAAGCTTGTCTGTGTGGATGACGTCAGTGACCGTGCGCTCCGGAACGACGCGTTCGCACCCGTAGGTAGGTATAAGCCATTCACTTATTATTGTTGCCAAGTAGGCCTTGCAAATTTGACTTTGACATTTTTATTGTATCTTCTCAATATGTGCTAAAAGAAGATGGGTAAAAACAAAACAATTAAGGTTTTAAAGGTAACTAGATGACAAAAATAAGTGAATGGGTAATAGGTATCAATTATGGTCCAATGAAAAATTTTCTCGAGGATTAGAGGTAGAGTTACATTTTCTGTTGGTTTTTTCGGTATTTCTTTTGCTTCCTAATGGACTAATAAAATAGGTATATTAAAGGTTTTGTGTCCGGGTTGGAGAGGGGGCGTCAATGATCGTGCGCTTCGGAAGGTCGCGTTCCTATCGGCAGGTAGGTATGTAGGTATCAATTATGGTCCAATGAAAGGTTTTTTCGGGGTCGTAGGTAAAATTAAATATCTGCAGGTTTGGCCGTATTTCTTTCGCTTTTATGGCGGGCTAATAAAATAATTATTTTGTAGCGTTTGGAATTTTATGATATGTGCTGTTGTGTCGGATTTTAAGCATTCACATTATTGCATATTAAAGCTAGTGTGGGGGAAAACATGGATAGTTATAAAGTAAGAGCGATACTTGGTTCGAGGAATTTTAGCGACGCTGCCTAGGATACCTATCTTATATTTTCAATACACTGGGATTAACTCCTTCACAGAGAGGCCATTTAAAGAAATTTTGTCAAAGTAAAATAAGTTTTAGATCGGGATTAGGTTTTAAAATTTTTTAAACAATCCGGACCCGCTAATGCCGAATGTAGGTAAATTGTATACCTACATATACGCACTATCTCCACGTTTGCGTTTAAATAAAATTGGTTTAAAGAAAATATGGTTGACAAGTTATTCGTTAATATAGAAACTTAGAGAACTTTTTAATCATGTTTCGACAAATCAGGTACTAGTTAATAATATTCTGATTCCTGATTTTTACCTGAAATACAATAATAGGCTACGAAAGAGCATACAAACCGAGCAAATCTTAATATTTCTTTTAAGATCTAAATTTATTTCGGGGTTTTTACACAGTTTGAAATCGACTATTATTCTCTCCTGCTTGACTCTCTAGTTTATTATCGGGTAGTTTTTTATAGAGGGGGTTCGGTTAACTAGTGTTGCGAACTCAGGGTTCAATAATTCCAGTGTAACGATTTAACACGAAAACACTATTTATTTACTCCACAAATACACACAGGTACAATTCGACTAGTAAATAAATCACTACTTAACATTTTATAGCCTTCTATTATCGCTTCGTACTTTCGCTTACTTATAGCTCGCTTAAAATAAGACTACTCTTAACCGCTCGCTCTATGCGCCTTTTATATACAATCCTAAAATTACAGAAAAACCTAGAAAGTTCTTGATAAGAATTCTTGAATAATCTCACATAAAAAAAAGGTTGTAAACAACTGCCTTCTAGATTAAACCGGGCAATAAATCATTCGTGTCAGCCATGACGCAGCGCGGATACAAACAGATAGAGTTCCATGGTATCGTGCTAATCGATCCAAATGAACAACCTTAATCTTTGACCTGGGGGTCCGCTGGATCCTATACACCACGTCATTAATTTTCTTAATAATTCTATAAGGGCCTTCTCAATTTTTCCTAAGTTTGGACGACTTCCCCACCTTTCGTCGCGGATTGTATAGCCACACCAAATCACCATCCTGGAAGCCGCGGGAGTTAGCTAGTAAGTCATATCTTGCTTTGGCTCGATCACTGGATATCCGCAGTTTATTCCTGACTTGTTCATGAACATTGTCCAGCCTCTCCTTGAGCCCCTCCACAAAGTTCTCAGAGTTGAGCGAGCCTTTTTCTGGTGTTCCATACATCAAATCTGCAGGAAGCCTCATTTCCCTTCCGAACATCACTTTCGCTGGAGTATAACCAGTAGCTTCATGCGTAGAGCCTCGGTATGCCAACAACATGAGAGGTAGATGTTGGTCCCAATCACGCTGATGATCTGCCACCATTTTAGACAGGTAATGTTCCATGGTCCGATTAAATCTCTCTACCATCCCATCCGACTGTAAATGCAAAGGAGTTGTCCTGGTCTTGCGAATTCCGAGAAGTTCCATGACCTTCTGGAAAACAGCGGATTCAAAATTTCGGCCCTGATCAGAATGAAGTTTGAGAGGGACTCCAAATCTGCAGAACATTTCATTTACTAGCACCGTTGCCACAGTCGTTGCTTCTTGATTAGGCAGGGCGTATGCTTCAGGCCATTTAGTGAAGTAATCCATGGCGACCAAGATGTATTTATTGCCCGACTCAGTCTGAGGAAACGGTCCCGCGACATCAATTGCTACCCTCTCGAATGGAGCATCTACAGTGTACTGCACTATTCGGCCGCGTGATCTTTTTCGAGGTCCTTTTGTGGCACAACAAACTTCGCACTTGCGGCACCAAGATTCGACGTCTTCATGATAATTCACCCAGTAGAACCGCTCTTTAATTTTGGCCAAGGTTTTATTGACCCCAAAATGACCTCCACTGGTTCCGTCGTGCATTTCCTGTAGTACGTCCGATTTTCTGCTACCAGGAACAACCAACTGACTGACTACGGTCTTGCCATCCGGACTCTCCCACGCTCTCTTCAGTAATCCATTTTCTATTCTAAGAGAGTGCCACTGGGCCCAGAGCGCCTTCAGGTTTGGACTTTTACCAGCAATTTCTTGCCATTCTGGTCTCTTGTCGTCAGTCTTTGCAGAGAGGATGGGTCCAATATCTGGATCATTCATTTGTTCTTCTCGAAGCGTCTGTGTGGTCCGGCCATCGTTTATTTCTACCGACGTTCTCCTTACAGAAGGAGGTCCCTCACGCTGCTCAGTTCTTTGACAATGCCGACAATCTTCTTTACAAGGCCGTCTAGACAATGCGTCGGCATTTCCGTGAGACCTTCCTGGTCGATGTTCAATTTGGAAATCGTACTGCTGCAGGTGCTCTATCCATCTGGCTATTTGAGCTTCAGAGTTTTTCATCTGTAATAACCATTTCAAGGCTCCATGGTCAGTTCTAATCAGGAACCTTTTTCTATATAAGTAGCGATGGTAATGTTCGACTGCTTTAACGATGGCCAACAGCTCATTTCTAGTGACGCAATAGTTTCTTTCTGGCTTACTTAAAGTCTTCCTGTAGTACTCAATGACCTTCTCTTGCCCGTTTTGTCTTTGAGAGAGTACTGCACCTAGGCCACAGTTACTTGCATCCTTGTCCAGAATAAACAGTCCGTCCTTTATAGGGTAAGCCAAGATTGGACTAGAACAGAGGGCAGCTTTAATCCTTGCAAACGCCTGACTGCAATCATGGTTCCACAAGAACAGTGTTTTCTTTTCTGTTAAGTTGTGCAGCGGTTTTGCGATGTCCGCGAATCCCTCTACAAATCTCCTGTAGTAAGTACATAGTCCCAAAAAGCTCCTTACTTCGTCTTTGTCTCGGGGAACTGGCCAATCTTTAATGGCAGATATTTTACTTTGGCTAGTTTTAGTGCCTTGTTCTGAGATAGTATGCCCCAAGTACTCGAATTGCTTTTGGAATAGGCTGCATTTCTTGTAGTTTAACTTCAGGTGAGCATTCCGTAACTTGCTGAAGATTTCTCTTAAATTCTTCAAATGCTCGTCAAAATTACGTCCCATGACAATTATGTCATCTAAGTATACCTGGCAAGTTTTCGAAGTCAGCCCCCTCAAGAGAAGTTCCATTAGTCGCTCGAAAGTTGATGGAGCATTGCACAATCCACAAGGCATAACAGTGAACTGGTATAGCCCAGAACCAGTAGAAAATGCATTCTTCTCTTTGTCTTCGGGAGCAATCTTTACTTGCCAATACCCACTTTTTAAATCTAGAGTGGAAAACCACTTTGATCCCGATAAAGTTGCTAAGGTGTCGTCTATACGTGGCAATGGGTAGCTGTCCTTCTTGGTCACGTCATTAAGTTTCCTGTAGTCAACACAGAACCGCGTTGAACCATCTTTCTTCTTAACAAGAACCACAGGCGACGACCATGGACTAGATGATTCTTCTATGACGCCCTCCTTTAACATTTCATTCAGCAAACTGTTAACTTCTTGTTGTTTAGCCAGAGGGACCCTTCGTGGGTGTTGTCGTATTGGCTGGGCATCTCCTGTGTTGATCTTATGGACAACTAAATCAGTTTGACTGTCGTTGCTCTTGAAGTTGAACATATCAGATTCATCCATAGCAAATTTTATGGCAGATTGAAGTTGTTCCTTTTACAGATTACTCCAATGTCGTTTGAAAGCATCAGTAACCTCTGGGGAAGCTTGGTTAGAAGATTTAACTTTGGATGTCTCTGCTTTGACACAATTGCATACCCATTGCACAGGCTCATAATTGGCAAGAACTATTCCTTCTTTGAGCTTGATGGTCTTTTCTCCAATATTTGCAACTCGTACTGGCATAGTCTTCTTCGTGTCGGTCAAAGTTCGTGATACCATGATTTCAGTCGTCAAATCCAGGTTAGGTTCTATAAGTCCTATGGACCACCCAGGATCATTTTCAGAAGTCACTGTGATAATTTGTTCTGAATTTGGAGGAATTTTCACATCTTCCACCACCAGTAGACGGACACTAGTTTCCACATTTCCATTGGTTAATGCATACTCCTCATCTCCAAATGTGAGAATATTCCGTTTGTGATCATAGGAGAATCCATGTTTCCTGATGAGATCCATTCCCAAAATAAACTCTTATTTGATCCTGGCAACCAACACTTTATGCCGAACTTTCTCCAGTCTTTCTTCAATAATGATGGTTACATCGGCTTCTCCGTCTATAGGGCAAGACTCTCCAGTGACTGATTTTAACATAGTAGGATTGGTCAATGGTTGTATGGTATATCCGACAAGTCTATCTGGCCTTACAATGGTCACATCTGCTCCTGTATCGATGGTAATCTGGATTTTCTGTCCCTTAGTGCGTCCGGCCACTGTAAGACTTTTGCCACCCAAATTATTGACTTTAAAGATCCTGGGGGTCTTAACGGGCCCGGTCAATTGCCCCGTTGCATTGACCGGAATTAGTTTTCCTGGGACCTAGGGCGTTCTTGGTCGCCGCTCGGTCTTCTAAATGACGGCGACGGACTTCTTGCCCTATTACGGCAGTTACTCTTGATGTGACCCAGTCTGCCGCAGTTAAAATATTTTATGCCCCGATTGTCTGTTGATCGAGGCGTCCTTCCCAACAGTGCTTGTATATTGACTGCCATATCCGTAATCGTTTTATGTAAACTTGCCATGGATTCAGTCCTTGACGTATTCTCCTCGTCATCGCAAGTTGCCATTCTTACACGTGGAGAAGAACTAGATGACACTCGTGACGCCTCGAATTTCAGGGCCCGAACTAGTGCCTCGCTGATATTCCTGGGTCTGACTAGACGTAAGTGGTACCTCATGTCACTATCGCGAACTCCCTAAATGAACCTTTCGGCGGCCAATTGCGTTTGAAAACATTCAGGGGCTGATGGGTATGCCAGGTGAATTAGTCTGTCTATGTCCGCCTCAAATTCTTGTAAGGATCCACCTGACTTTTGCTGTCTCATCCTCAGCTGGGCCTGGAACACGGTTTCTTTGTGCTCATTTCCGAATCGTAGTTGTAGAGAGTGTACTGAAGCTGCATAATTACTTTGATCCGCTGCCGACAGAAATTGGAGTAGTTCAGCCGCTTTTCCACGAAGTGCTACCACCAGTGATGTAGCTTTCTGGGGCTCGGACCAACCATTAGCTTTTGCAGCTGCCTCAAATTGGGTTTTATAAATTTCCCATGCCGTAGTACCATCATAATCGGGAGGCTTAATTTTAGCGTTGGCTGTGCTAAAACTCTCCGTAGACACGTTGTCGTCCTCAAGTTGTTCCCGGAATTTCTTTTCTAGCTCAAGAACCCTCTGGTTGACGTCGTTGACGGATTGCATTACCCTTTCTTCTAATTGTTGCTCCCTAGCTGCGAGATGGTTCACTAATTCTTCTCTAAACCGCTCCTGTTCTTCTTTCTGTTGTTGATGACGTCGCTCCTGTACCTGATCACGTTTTTCCTGCTCCTCCTTCTGTTCTAGATAACGTCTTTCCTGTATTTGATCACGTTTTTCCAGCTCTTCTTTCTGTTCTAGATACCGTCTTTCCTGCTCTTCCTTCTGTTGTTGATAACGTCGCTCCTGTAATAAACGAATTTTTAAAGAATATTTTATTCTATTATTTCTGAACCTAGACCTGCAAATGGAGTGCTAACACTCACGGTTAATCTTATATTCTCGGTTGCCTAAATTCTTCAATAGCAAATCACTTTGTCAGTTAGAGGTTTAAAGTGTGTGGTCTATGATTAAAGTATTAACAAAAAAAAAAAAGAAAAAAAAAGGCAACATTACCTCTTATTAGAATAGTTAACTAGAAACTAAAATAATAAAATTTGGCTGAGGCGTAGAGCAATGTTAAAAAAGTTATAATAGCACTGTGATAACCACTTATATGGTTTACACCCCATTGCTTTAAAAAAGAGTACAAACTTCTTAAAAAGTGTAATTTATTCCTAGAACGTTTAGAGAAACCTCCTCCTCGTTGAAGCCAAGGAAAAGCACCAGCACGAAAACACCTCAGTTCTTGAATTTTTATGGATCTTTTCTATTACCCAACTTGCCGACATTCAAATTTTAATGAGCTGTCAAAGCTGTTGACGTCACGGAAGTATAACTGGGTGGCTCAGAGTATAGTATTTTCAGATATAGACAAGCTAAAAGCCAGGCTAACAGCGTAATGGCACAATTGCCTATATTAAAAGCAGTAGGTATAGTAAGCAGATACCTAGATTGAGTATTTAACTAAAAAAACAAAAAACAGAAATTTGCAGTATCAAATGATCGATAAATTATTCTAGAAATGTAATCCCATGAATAACATGAACTACACCGGATAAGTTCAGAATTACTCTGATTTATTTATATTTAATAATTTATAAATTGATCAGAGCTTGATATAGCTTTTAAAACATAACCTGATACCTAACTAACAAATTACTGCTAATCAAATTAGCTGAAATAGTACTAAGAGCACAAGACACTGATCAATACCCTGGTAACCTACGTATCTACCCAGCAAACGCTCTGCTTGCCTACCGCACACCTGGACAGCGATTCGACTGTATGATGACGTTTAGGCGTCGCGACGCAGGATACAAACGAAAGTGCAAAGCTAAAAGCCAGGCTAACAGCTTAATGACAAAATTGACTATATTAAAGCAGTAGCTATAGTAAGCAGATTCCTAGAGTGAGTATTTAACTGAAAACAACAAACAGAAATTTGCAAGATGCTAAGTATCAAATGATCGATAAATTATTCTAGAAACGTAATCCCATTAATAACATGAACTACACCGGATAAGTTAAAAATGACTCTAATTTATTAATATTTAATAATTTATAAATTGATTAGAGCGTGATATAGCTTTTATAACCTAACCTGATACCTAATTAACAAATTACTGCTAATCAAATTAGCTGAAATAGTACTAAGAGCACAACAAAATGATCAATACTTTGGTAACCTACCTACCCACCCAGCAAACGCTCTGCTTGCCTACCGCACATCTGCACAGCGATTCGACTGTATGATGTCGTATAGGCGTCGCGACGCGGGGTACAAAAAAATTCAGAATGGACCTTAAATTTTCTTATGGAGATTTACATGTAAAAAAGAGCCAAATTGCGCTCTTTCTGTTGCTGGCTAATATTTAAGTTTTGTGCAATTTCTCGTTGTCCGACATGGGGATTTTCAACTACAGAGCCAATAACGGCTAATTCAGTTTCTTGGTTTTCTGTAACTGGTCTCGTTTTGGCAGTCGTTTCATACTGAACACTACCAGTTTGCCTAAATTGAACCAACAGTCTTTCAAAAACGGCTCTATTCGGTCGAGTTCGGTTAGGAAACCTTTCAGCATAAATCCTTGATGCTAAAAGACAATTTTGCACGCATTCTCCTAGAATGAAGATCATATCTCGACTTCTGTTGTGTAAACCAGCAATTTGATTAAATAAAAAACTCCCTGTTAACCACCAATTATAACAGTAAAAAAAATATTTAACTTTAAATTAAGATGTGACAACTAGAAATGACAATAAATTTTGCTTTGTCAAAATCAGGTAACGCCTGGACAGACCTGAACAGGTAAATTAGATTACTACATTCGTTTATGTCAGCGCAAATTCAGAAAAAAATAATTTTTCAAGAAAATGAAACGACCAAGCTATAGGAATGTTTAATAGTTTTTGATAGGAATCTAAATTCTGCATCTAATGATACTATAAAATACAGGGCGTCTAATTTAAATTAAACGAGTTATTACTGTTTGAAGTTTGCAGTAATTTAGTAAAATATACTCATCATTTTTTTACATTTGGTACACAGTAGTTAATATTTAATACATACCGCAAAAAATTCAATGTACTAGTAGCCCACCAGCCAATTTCAGTGATTGAAAAGAAACCAAGTGCTAATATTTTAAACATTAAATTTGATGCTGCATTTTCACAAAATCACGAATATCTGAAGAACGGTATGGTTTAGATACCATGAACCTTAATAAAACTAGCTTCACTTTTGTCCGTAGATCCGAAAATACATTAATATACTAGGTGTTTCGTTTAAAAAAATACAACTTTAATCAATTTTATACTTTTGGGACCACCTGTATACAATGACAATAATTTTAAAACGTACTTCCAATAGACCCTCATCCATTCCATATACAAAACTTTTTTAAAGTCTAAAAGTTTAGCCATAATCTTCCGTGTCGAATAACGTGAATCACGTGAAACACACACATATGTCCGGTGTCTGTATGGGAAAATAAGCCCCATACTTTTGTCCCTTAAACAACTTAGACAATACATCCACTATTATATCACAAATTTAGAAGAATCAGCTGTTATTGATTTTGTGGTAACACCACTATAATTTCAGGGTTACCCCTTCAGGGTACCTCTATAAATTGTACGGCTTTTAGTAGAAAGCAAATATGAGAATATGAACTGAGATATTGGTAGATCTTGTGGTTTCTTAGTTATTCTCCGTATTTTCCCTCTTTTACCGATACTGTAAGGTCATCACGTGTTGAATTATCTTGAGTTCCTGATCGGTCATAAAAGGGGGTGGCGCCTTCAGATTAAAACCATATTTATCCACGACCACTCTCCGATTTGAGGGTAGCTTTTGGGTCCTTTGCCCTATATAACTCTAGATAACTTAATCAATATTAAGTAAGGAAATCCTGGGCAAACTGCACCCAGTTCTGAACTCTGGCCACCCATTTAGACACTGTGGGATTAATTTTCAAGTGAAGAAAATTAAGGTTACACGCTGGATTGGAAGGGGTAGTGTGTTTACATGGCCGCCTAGATCTCCCGATCTACCTGTTCTAGACTTTTGCTTGTGGGGAAGAATAATAGACATTGTTTATACAACGCGACCGATCACACGAGAAGACATGATAGAGCGAATTACGAACGCTGTTAATTCGATTTCACGAGCTGAAATTGAAACGGCTCTACTCAGTACGAGAGGGAGAATAAATAGTTGTATTCGGGAAAACGGGGGTCAGTTTGAACATTTTTGAAATTTCTTAGTATTATTCTCTAATAAAATTGAAAAAAATTATGTTTGCAGAAATAACCCCGGGACGATTTTTTTTGTTGCAAATCTAAACTACTTTCCAATTATGATATCAAAATTATACCGAATGATTTAACTTTTTGGTGTAAAACCAAAAAAAAACACTTTAATTTGAAATTGAGCCCTCTAGCACGTTTATTAAAAACTATCGTTTAGCACTGGATACCCCAGTTAAAAGTAATGGCAATTATCTTCCAAACAAGACCAAGTTTATTATAATCGGATATGAGGCTTGCAAGTTACAAGGATTTTGATTGTTTCACTTTCAATTGTTTTCCTCACTTTTATTAAGCACAGTACATCTACGAGAGTCAGGTCAAAATGTTGCAGGATTGTCCAATCTTTCTAATAATGTTGCCCAAGATACACCTTAAAACGACAATTTTCGGAAAAAAAATGACTTGTAATATTTGGTTTCTAATTGCGCCCTCTTGTGGCAAAATAAGGAACTTGCAAATAATTTCCAGGATTTTCTCGTGTTGACTTTATTAGTCAAAACTTTTTTCTCTAGCTTCTAAGCCATTTTGTTTCCAAGATATGGCCGGTGTCCACCCTTTATGAAACGCCCTGTATATAATGCTTATGGTACTTGGTTGGTTCAGGTTAGTTCAGGTTAGTCGATCTCCTCAGGTGCTCGGTTTGCAAATTTTACTCGCGTTCAGTAAGACCCCACCTACCGTACTTAGTTGACGATATATTATCAAAAAACTGTCCGGGTTAAGAATTGTTGATTTTTTAAATCGTGTCAAACATATTTTATGTAAAGTTTTTTCCTTTCTTAAAGTATAAAGCGTGACCATTGGACAAATCACTAGAACAGCAATTGTTATAGAGTTGCCAAGAGCGGTGGGCATGAGTATGATGTAACAAAGAATCTGCTTCACCCCGGCGCGGCGTCTTGGCTCTAATCTTGAGGCTCGGCTGAAAGTTTTTTGAGTTCTTAGTTTTTTTTTTAAATTACAGGTTCATATACATATAAATGAAAAAAAGTCGTTTTCAAATTAGAGTAAAATGGAAGTCTGGAAAAGAAGCAATACTAAGGCTCAAGCAAAACACAATTCATTAAAGGTTGTGTAGACAGCACCTCTCGTAAATCATGCGCTTAATCCCATTTGTCGGCGAGACGCATCGGGCTGAAATCCCATTATTTTAACAGTTTTTTCCCATTCTAGCAAGTTTATCTTCTTCAACGGGCAAATGTATTCCTAACGACACCACGAGGTTTTATCGATGGGGGGAAATGTAGTCGTAATTGATACCACAACTCGTAAGTAAGTTTATCTTACTAAAGTCCCTGCAGGTTCTATAAGTTTCAAAGATTTTTATTAAATGTATAGTAAGGTACAACTATTAACTGCTTTTCCTAGAATGGAACAAAAGCCCGATCGTCTGATTCTTGTTTCGAGTCTGCGATAGTGGGCAATACACTCGAAACTTGGAATTAGAAACAAAGCTCTCTACAACAACAAAGACTAAAAATTCACTTTTGAACAACGAAACAATAACAGCAGATTCTATAAGGTTCAAACGTTTTTCTCAATTGTATAGAAAGGTTTAAGGGTTAATTAGAAACTGCTTTTCTTAGAGCAGAAACAAATGGCAGTCTGGATATTGGTCTGATTATTAGTTCCAGTCGCATGCGTTAAAAAACAAAACCGCCCTGGTTGGTCCTTCAAATTTTTTTTTCAAATGTATAGTGTGGCTAAGAGTTAGTTGTTTTCTTAGAGCGAAAACACATGCAGTTTGGGCTTTGGTTTGATTCTTGGTTCGAGTCTAATGCAATAGTTACCAGCCAGTAACTTGAAACCAAGGTATAGGTCTTTTCAAGGGTAAACATTCACTTTTTAGCAAGAAAACAAATATTTATGCCTCACAATTTTAGCAGGTAATATACTATTCAAAGATTTTTTCCAAATATATAGTAAGGTTTAACAGTTAGCTGTGATCCTTAGAAGAGAAACAAATGTAAACTGGGTAGTGGGTCGCGCCTGATTGTTTGTTCCAGGCTTGTGCGATAGTTCCCAGTGCATTCCTAACTTGGAGCATTGTTTTCTAGAGGGCTTACTCTTTGCCCTGTTTATTTTTTGAACAACAAAATAATCCTATTTTCTCTAAATTCTATAGGTGTTAATTTTTTTCCCAAATGTTTAGTAAGGTTTAACGTTAATTCAGTTTCCTTAAAATGGAAAATAAATACACCCGATAGACACCAGTGAATTCATAACTTGGAACCAAAGGCAATAGCTCCTACAGGATCATGGATTAAAAAATCACTTTTGTACAACAAGGCGAGGGTTTTAGGTTGGTCTAAGTTAATTTGTGCATGTGTAGTGAATTATGGGTCTCACGTAATCGATTAACCCCCATCGAATTGAAACTGTCTCGTTATTAACTGTTGTCTCGTACAAGCCGCAGTACATTTTCCTTCTAATTAAATTCCGCACAAGACAACGTTCTGATATATTGTCGCCTTGTTCATATCGGCCTAATTACCACACTACATGAGTCATCCAGTTCAGTTCTTGTTTACTGTTCAAAATGCCGCATTCAATTTGTTTGTGATTGCGTTTAGGCGTGAGTATCTCAACTTGCTTCAAGAGTGTGTAGACTTTCTATTTGACGAATATGGTGCAATGTTAGAGTATGCTCCTATACTAAGTAATTAATATCCAGGGTATTATCACAGTATAAGATATATTACACTAGCGTCACTATATCACGTCACAGCTCCTCGCTAACAATTCTGCCCCTCTTACTGCGCCTAAGATTTCTGCTAAAGTAAACAAAAGTTTGGCCACTTTACGCCACCGGCCTATACTGAATACATTGTCTAATTAGCGATTTCACGTTCGAACGCACACGGCGACCAAAGGCTTTTGAACTCAGAAATTCTGTGATCTTTCCGGGAGTGACGCTACTGGTAATCTCTGTATTGTGGTATTACAAAACAATAGGCCAATCGGCTAACTATAGATTATTTCAGCAACAATTTTGGGTACCTTTTAATACCAAACTTAATTTTTAGAGCCTATTCGACATAGGATTTCAAAGCCGGTTTTCGGGGGTAATACCACGAGAGCTTTAAAATTATCAATAATTTGTCACGATTGCGTGTTTTCCATAATTCGATGAGTCCTTTAGGACGAGCGAAATTTGCAAGAAAAACGTGCCAGAGTGAAAAAGTATCTGGTTCATTTTAAAGCTCGAGCGGTATTTAGTGAGATTATTTCTCGAATCAAAAATACTATCAAGAAATAAATAAGTGGTGTTAGGATATTCGGACGTCACCTTAAATAAGTCAATCAGACAACGACATTGATTAAGGTTTATGGTTGATTCCATGACAACGTGAAATAACCGCTGTAATTTTTTAGAAAATTATCGAATTACCGCTTATTAATACCTGTTTTGCTGCATAGCAATAATATGGATGGGGCTAATACCACGAGAGCTTTAAAATTACCGATAATTTTACACCATTGCATGTTTTCCACAATTTCACGAGTCCTTAGGACGAGTTAAATTTGCAAGGAAAACATGCTAGAGTGAAAAATTTTCTGGTTCATTTTAAGCTCGAGCGGTATCCACGTCGTCTAGACAACGTGGAATTACCGCTGTAATTTTTTGATACACACACTCTCTACTGATAGGCATTTTCTCAATACGGTTTTATTAACATTTTGATAACTTGGCCATGTCGAAACAATGTTGGGTGCTATTATTACAGGAATAGCTGCCATATGGTTGTCACAGTTGGCTGTGATTATGCATAGTGTAAGCTAAAAGTAGAGGCGTCATTTCTATAAAGTTAGACACATCTACAGTGGCGAACAAAAAGAATTTTTTTTTAAATATCCAAAATCAAATGATGTGGAACAAAATGTATGGATGAGTTCGGAATCCCGATGGCTGATTATTGCAGTTATTGATGATACCTCGGGACCTTTTTCTGTTGTTCTTTATATCTGCATTAGTTTAAAAGAAAAGTTGTTTTTTTCTAAAAGGGAAATATTTCAAGACCATAAATAAAACAAATCTCCTATTCAATAAACATTACAACAATTTGGAATTGGACGTAGTCACCTGCGAACCACAGCCATGATTAATTATTTAGATGTAGATGGTGAGCCACGAAACTGACATTATGTCTCATTTATTTGTTTTACATTCTGAATTGTATATAAGCTGCTCAACTTAAAGTTCGGCACAAGCAATTTTTCGTGTCATTTTCAATTAGCTTTAACTTTTTAAGCAAATGCATTGTTTTAAATACAATTTGCACGGTTTCAAACCTCCGATCCTCTAGATTAAGGAAGTGGATAATTTAAAAAAAAAACGACGTTATCTTTATTATGTAGGGTGTGAAACAAAGTGATGCAAAAATTTCAAAATTTTGATGTTCTGCCATTTCACAATAAGCAATTTTTTCCTTATCGTTTTCAGGTCAGGAGTAGACCAACATCCATATTTCGGGACCTTTTCGCCAGATTTTTTATTAGAGCACTCTGAATTTTTATACAGAGCGAAACGTAGAATATGTGAAATTCTTGTTGCTGGTAGTTCGGAAAAGCGGTAAAGAGTCTTACTGTGTTTTCCCTCATTTGTTGACATATTATCTGTAGACTGTTACTCATTCAAAAAATTTAAAAATAAGGAACGTTTTTTCTAGTATACGAGATTTCAAAAAATATGAGACGTTTGTTCTCCTAAGAAAGACATTGACGAAATAAAAGCACTGTTTGACGTGGTGTGGCCATATATTATATAAATACAAATAAATTCAACAATACACAATGGTTGGTGTGTGTGTGGGGACGTTATATTTAATGGTGGCCAAAAGCCTACTAAGGTGAACACTTGCTGTCGCCAATAAATCAAGGTTGTGGGGTGGCTCAGATAAAGCTCGGCTAATAAGGGTGGGTGCGCCACTTGTTGTTCACAGGCTCAACAGGACGCCTCCCAGGTGGAAGGGAAATCTTAATAAATTTGGGCCACAGCAAGAGTTCAGTCCAAAATATGCCATCTATGCTAGAACTAACGAGGCAAAATAAAGTTGGCCAAATAAGATGCGCAATAAGTTACATAAACAGTTAAAAGGTCTTACCACTAATTTACAAATGATGTAGGGGGAGGTTATGGGGTTGCAACAGTCCCCTGTCCTATTAGTCTTACTAGGGATGTACGTCAGAGTGACTCGGTGACAGTAGTCTGGAGTGGACTCGATAGCTACAGCAGCCGAAAACAATCCCACTAACACTGGGTCCAGGCCAAGGAAGGTGGCACAAGCAGTTTGGACCAGTGATTCAGGTCAGGGAGTGTTGGGTGGTACGTCTACGAGCCCCAAGCAAGTTTGCTGTGTGCGGTTCAAGCCCCTACCTCGCACCTAGGGTTACAATGAACTTTAATAATCGAAAACCAGAAGAATAGCAATGCAAAAAAGGTGAAATACTAATAATGAAATCGCTGAAGGCACATGACTCGAAGACTTACCTCCAAGGAGGACACAAACCACCACTAAAATCTTTCTAAAGTCGATCGTCCCACACCAAAATAGAACTCCGCAGTTGGCGCTCAAACACTCGCAATCTAATAAATTAAACTACAAAAGAAAACTACTTGAAATGGATCCAATAATACGCCATAAAAATGCTTACCAGCAAGGTACTTCTCAAGTAAGATTGGTCGGCAAAATCTCGTAACGAAACGGCAATTTCGGCCACGCAAAGCAACACTAACAGTGCCGAAAAATCCTCAGAATGCCCGAGATAAAATACAAATTCGAACTTTTCTTTTCCAACGACCAACCTTCACGCCGGCAACAAATTCCATGACAAGAAAACGTCAAGACAAAAGTCACTGTCAACACTGTCAGACGGCAACCGAAGAGAAGCAACAAGTGGAGACATCTCCCAAGAAAATGGTCCCGTTTCTGGGCCGGAAGTCACCATGTTTGACACCGATGTGTCAAACTTCAGATCACACCATAAAGAATAATACATTATATCAGTATCGTCAGTTCGTGTCGGCACTTTTGATATTTCCAAAACTAAAGCGTGCCGCGCCCGGTATTGTTCTCGAGTAGTTACGAGGGGACAAACACATGCGATGCACTGCCAAAGCATTGTCAAAACCGGTTTGGTGGTGCACCGGCCGGCGGCCGGGCGGACGGGGCAAGGGGAGGGGAGTTTCAATTTTTCGAGCGACTGACGTTACTGGTATAATGTATTATTCCTTATACTGTCCTTCAGATAGAAAATAACCCTAAAAAAGAATGGCAAACGTAAATAGACCCAAAATTAGTAACTGAAAGATGAAAATTATCTTATAAGGCAAATAGCAAAATGGTCCCGACGGTAAAGTTATTGAGTGTAATGAGGCCAAGAGTAATCAAAAAGGTAAGTTTATTCATATAATTCTAATGGCAAAACCAAACTGTTACAACTTATAATAGCAATATTAAATAAAATAACCTTTATTATATATTCTTAGTTGATTTCGCGGATTTCGACTGGTTAGTAATTGTAGGTTTTAGTTTTGTAATATATAAGGTGTTTGATTTAATTAATCAAAGTCACCGCTGCTCTCGCAGTGGCGCATTTAAAAACGATTTTCATTCAACAAAACCATTTTAGCACTAGATGGCACCAGATAAACTGGTCTGAGTGTACCTATTGCCATCTTTATATTCTTATTGGGGAAACAAAGCATGAGAATATTCGCAGAACGCTCTAGTCGAAATCGCATATCTTCTCAAATTTTCGGTTCGTCTGTTACATGTCATGCGCGTCAACATATTTATTTGTCATTGTGATTGTTATTAACTTAGTGTTGATAATGATGGTACATATTTTTATTTTTCTATAATTTACCTACACCTAAACCATTGGTTATGATTTAATAGCATTAAAACAATTGAGCATTGAAACCAGCGTTCTAAAACGTTCTTATTTTACAAATAAATACACCACTAATTGGGTAAGTACTTAGACTCTCTTAAAGAAAAGCATGCAATTAAATTACAAAACTGAATCAATCACAATAGAGATCCTATTTCATGCATGCTTGAAAAAAAAATAGTATATATTACTCGGAGACAAAGCCTTTTTGTGCTTCGCCCAGTTGCAGGCTTCAGCCTCGCTTCGGCCGTCAATCTCTGAGCTCAGCACAAAAAGACTCACTTTTACTCCTAGTGACATAATCTACTATTTATTGAAATTTTGTACGTTTTGAATGCTATTTTTGCAATAAATAATTATTTTTATTTCCGCCAGTGACGCGCTTAACAGCACGTCGACATATATTATTTGAAAGAAGGTTAGGTTTTCGGTGGTCTAATGAAAGCGTAAAATGCGTCATTATTGGACGTTTTTAGAAAAAAGACATTTTAATGAGACGCCGCACGTTTTGATTGATATGAAAAGCGCCCATATTGCAATAAAAAATTATTTTTATTTTTGCTAGTGGCGCACATACCATATTGATGCAATTTTTTTTGCATCGACAAACGAAAAGTGGTACGCTACTGGTTTTTCGAAAAATTAAATTTAGTTTTTGAATGCCCATTAAAATACTATTGGTATGCAACATAATTCAAGCCATAATTAATCGGATATTTTAGATTTTTCATCAAAATGTGGACATTAATAAGATATCTCAAAGACATTACTTATTATTAGTTATGATAATAATAATAATAATAATAATAATAATATTCTTTATTGCCATCCAAATCCTCCCGGGACATTAGCAACGTCAAAAAACAAGAAAGCAACAACAAGTATAATAATTTGAATACACATAAAAATGAGGACCAAAGTCCACTTAAATGCTAACATCGTAAAAACACTCATCAAGTAGATATTCTGTAGCTTTTTGCTTAAATTTGTGCACATGAATTTCTGACTTTATATAGTCAGGAAGTCTGTTGTATTCCCTAACAGCCTTATACAAAACTGTTTTTTGGAAGAATGCAGATATGTGATTTGGTACACTCAAGTTCTCTCTATGTCTCGTAGTGATGGTCATGTTATCTGCATAATGCTGTGCATTCGTTTCAAAGAGGGTCGGATTTTTTTTTACAAAAAGAACCAAGGACAATATATAAAGATGGTACAGTTAGCAGTCTTAAATCTACAAAATATGGTCGAGCTGACTCACGAGGGCGTAATCTCAAGAAACATCGAATGATTCGTTTTTGGGCTATGAAAACAGCCTGGGCTCCCCTCGATGAACCCCAGAACATTATGCTGTATGACAGCACAGACTGCACAGAGGCAAAGTAAAGCTGCCGCAGAGAATCCAGAGTCACCTGATCGCGCAATCTCCTAGCCAATGCACAGAAACTGTTTAGCCTATTTGTGACAAGCTCAGTTTGCCGGTCCCAGCAGAGTCCCGAGTCCAGATATACTCCTAAAAACTTTGTGGTGTCTGTCTCTGGAATAGATCTCCCATTACATCTGACGTATAGTGATCGCTCCCTTCCACCTTTTCTGCCAAAAGACAACAAGCCAGTTTTATCAGAGTTTAGATTTAGAAAACTATGGTTACACCAGTTCTGCATTGAGGCCACAGTATGGGTACATGTTGCTGCCAGGATGTCAATGTTTTTATTTGCCAAGATCACTGAGGTGTCGTCGGCATACTGACAGACAAGTCCAGGGCCCAGGTGTTGTCCCATGTCATTTACATAAATTAGAAAGAGTATGGGACCCAATATTGAGCCCTGTGGTACCCCTCTACTTAGAACTGATGGGTCAGAGAACTGGGTTACTCCATCCTGCATTACACACACAGTCTGTTCCCTGTTGGCAAGATACGACTCTATTAACTGTGCAGAAACCCCTCTTATCCCACACACACTCAGCACTCCCAGCAGCCTTCCATGATCAACCATGTCAAAAGCCCTTGATAGGTCAAAGAATATACCAGCAACATCAATGTTTCTATCCATCTTCTGTATTATAAAAGATACCACCTTAAAAATGGCCATTTGTGTTGAGTGGTTAGGTCTAAAGCCATACTGACTGCTTGTTAAAACGTTGTGGTTTTCCAGAAAATGCATTAGCCTGTTGTATATTGCTCTCTCAAAGACCTTTGAGAATGAGGGCAGTATGGAAATCAGCCTATAATTGCCTATATTACACCTGTCACCCTTCTTGTGTACTGGTATCAGTTTTGCCCCTTTTAAGGCAGAGGGAAATTCTCCTGATATGAAGCAGTGGTTGATGACATCAGCAAGAGGGCTAGAGATCAGCGCTGCAATCCGCCTCAACAGGAACACTGGCACTTCATCCATTCCTGAAGAATATTTGTTGGGCAAGCCCTGTAAAATTTTTTCTACTTCCATGTTGACAGCGGTCATCAAAAATAATGTCGGCAGAATAGCTACCTCACCGCCATCAATTAAGGGGGGCACTCTTGGGATCCCGGGAACATTGGAAACGTTGGCTGTAATAAGTGTTCTAGCAAACAGATCCGCTATCGACTGCGCATCCTCCTCCAGTATACCATTTTGGTCCTTTAAGGTAATTTGGGTATCTCTGTGATTGACTTTGTTTGACTCGGTTCTGTAGATATTCCAGGCCGTCTTTGTAGCGTTTCGAGAGTTAACGATTTTATTTTCGTTTAGGGAAATTCGATAGTTCCTTAGATACTTCCGGTAATTTTTCCTTTCTATTTTGTATTCCAAATAGACTTCCTCGCTGTTGGTATATTTATACCACATATATAAGTCCCTGACATAGTCAGAGTACTGGCGAATTTCTGGATTAACCCAATTTGGCTTCGCTTTCTTTACCCTATGAGTGCATCTAGGAAAGCACCTCTCAAAATAGTAGGAAAATGTTTCTGTAAAAATGTTGTATTTTTCATTCACACTATTGCCGCTATAAACATCTTCCCATGTTTCATTCTGAAGCTCTTGCTTAAACCTAGCTATGTTTGCTTCGGTAAAGAAACGCCTTTTTTTAAAGTTTGGAACCTCTGGTGTGTTTGACGTAATCTTACATTCAATATTTTGACCGAAGTGGTCGGAAATATGGGTATGTATTACCTGGCTTGTTACTTCCAGTATATTGCTAAAGATGTTATCAATCTGCGTATGTGAGGTCCGTCCCACCCTAGTGGTTTCGTTTATGTGTGGAAACATGTCGTAGCTCGACAGCAGTTGTATTACAGAGGTTGAGTTCTCATTAGTTACTTTGAAGTTTATATTGAAATCCTTAGCTGCTATCAAATACCTTCTTGGAGTTGACACAGCATGGAGTATTGGCTCAAGAGTGTCTAGAAAAATATTTAGATCGCCAGTTGGCGATCGGTAAATACAAATAAGTACATATGATGTGTTATTAATAACATATTCCACTAAACAAAATTCACAGTGTTTTTCAATGGGGGGTATGTTTATACAGAGCGGCTTTGCATTCAGTTGTCGTGTCGTGAATATGGCCGTCCCTCCACATTTAAATTGGCTCCTGGACGAGTATGTTACAGGAGAGTACTTATCCAGTGTTACTTGACTCATGTGGTCCGACTGCAGCCAATGTTCTGTGATGCACAGCACATCCGGGGCAACCTGGGCTAACAGCACTTTAAGTTCGTATGTTTTATTGTTTAGGCACTGCACATTAATGTGCAGTAGACGCAATGTACAATCTTTATTTAAAGGTTTTACTGCCTTTGTAGGTTTGACTGGTGTCGTCTGCCGAGCTTTACCAGGAGCTGTCTTGGCTTTACTCCATATATCCCTACTTTCTTTGCTTGTTAAGCACTCCTTGTTTGTTATTTCCGCTGGTCTAAAAAATTACGACCTAACCCAAAGTTGAATCTTTGGAATGTTACTCCTTTAGGCCAAAACTCTGGACTATCTACTAGGTCTTTATGATCATATGGGACTCCTACCATAAAGAATCCCTTGTTTCCCTTTTGCATCTTTGGCTGACACTGTTTAATAGTAATTTTGTCTGCAAAAAATATTTGCATGCTTCATAACATGGTTTTTAATTTTGTCCTCCGTGACATGTTCTCTCAGTTTCTTGAGAAAAATCCAAGCCTTCTTATCCGTATTTAAATCAGCTTCAAATTCGACATCCTCTGTTCGATTTCCCTGGCAGAGGTTTCTTTTTTTTAGTTCCAGAAATCGTTGCCTATTTCTTTTTGCGCGCCTTGTTCGCACAGCTGGGGTGAATTTTTCAGACTCCCGCGAGTCATTGGAGCCAACGTCCCACTCGCGTTCTGATGGCGGTTCTAGCTGCTCGGCAGATGGTTCTGTCGGTCGTAGATGTGCTACATCCCTATCAGGTTTGTTGTGGTTTTGTGGGTTGCCTACAGCTGTAGCATAGGACCTTTTATTGACAGCTGTCTTTGTCTCCTGCTTGTTTTGTTTTTCCTCAGTTCCCGCGCTGAGTTGATGTTGTTTACCTTTTTTTTGCGGCTTTTCTTCCAACAATGAGAGTTTCTCCCTCAGCAGGCAGTTGTTTTCCTCCAAGATTGCATTTTTGCTGCGTACTTCTGATAGTAATTCCTTCAAATATTGGATTTCCAGCATTCTATCAGTTTCATTCCCATCTATAGCTTCTGGTTTGGTATTCTGTGGGAGGTTATGTTCACCACCATCGCTGTGATCCTTACATTTAACTCGCGTTTCATCAATAATAATGACCCTCTCGGACCAGTCTCTAGCTACACACGATTTGTGAAATACTTTTCCGCAGTTGATGTTATTCGATTAGTTAGAATAAGTCTAACTAATTTTAATAAATTTAATTGTTAATTGAAATTTGAAAGTCAATGCTTAAAGTGTCCCGAAAAAACCTATTTTATTTCGAAAAAGGCTAATTTTGTCGAAACAAATGAAGAGTACCTTTCTTAAAGAGAGAAATGTCCAAGGTATTTAAATATTCGGTTTTTAGCTTCGCAAAATGACAGCTGTCAAAATTTTGGCCCCAACGAGTGAGGCGGCAAGTCCGTTCCTGACTACCCTGAGGGCGTAAAACATGTACTGTAATATGGTTTTATGAGGCTTTATGCTCTACATGAAATATAAAAATACTAATAATTTATATGGGACGATACAAAAGTTAGAGCCAAACAAGTAAATTGCTGGGTACCCCTTTAGCACTCTGTATCTCCGTTAGGGAGCACTTTATGAATTTTTTTATATGACAAACTATGGTTATTTTGGCCCACCCTATACGTTTCCGAAATTGTGCCACATATTTACCGGACACCCTGTATATTCTGAATTCTGATTAAATGAAACTGAGCTTCAAAAATTGTTTGTATTAATAAAGAGTGTTCATAAAAAAAATCGTAGCAAGCCATGGAATTAAAACTTTTGTCTGAGATAAGTTCATAAAAAAATTTAAATCGGAAGATTTTAGGACATTTTCAAATTTCAATTATTTTTATCAACTAATATCAGACCTACTGTTCTAATTCCTCTTCTTGAATTGGTCTACTCAAAGTTTTTTTTATAAAAAACGCATGAAAGAAACGGAGAGAATTAACCGATGGTCCCAATTTTTTATTTGAATAGGTTCAGGAAGTATGGCTAATATAGTAGTAAAATCCTTTTTTCCACTACTAGCGTTAATACCGACTTTAATAAGGCCAGCAGAATAACTTTAAAGTAGGTTTCCTCGTTTTGCTTATAAAATAATTGAACAAAAACGGTCTATAATGACAAACTTATGGCCGATTATTTCCCTAGGGAGATAAAGCTGTCAGTTGTCAGACGCATTAGGCGCCGTGATTATATAGGGTGTGAAACAAAGTGATGCAAAAATTTCAAAATTTTGATGTTCTGCCATGTTTTTAATAAGCTATTTTTTCCCTTATCACTTTCAGGTCAGGAGTAAGCCAACATCCATATCTCGGAACGTTTTCGCCAGATTTTTTATTAAAGCACCCTGAATTTTTATACAGAGCGAAGCGCAAAATGGGTGAAATTCTTGTTGCTGATATTTTTAAACCGTTCGGAAATGCGGTAAAGAATCTTACTGTGTTTTTCTTCATTTTTTGACATATTGTCTGTCAATTGGTACCCATTCAAAAAATTTAAAAATAAGGGCCGTTCTTTCTAGTGTACGAGTTTTCAACAAATATGATAACTTTATTGTTGATACTCGTGACTTATAATAGCAATATTAAATAAAATAGCCTTTGTAGAGTTAAAGGGAAATTGACTGATGTCGTCGCAGATAGCCAACATCAATATCTCTAGACATTTTCGTTCAAATTTCTCAAATCGCTCAAACTTTTTGTTTTTAATGTATTAGAACTTATACAGAGGGAATCAAAGTATTCTTAAAAATTTCGTTAGTATTTTTTTTAAATCGTCGTAATTCGCGGAAAAGTTGACGGATTATTATTTTTATTCTTTGGATCGACAGCATTATCTACAAATTGTTTCTCAACAAGGGAGTTTTCCAAAAGTGATTACTGAATTACAGGGACGGACTTGACAAACTTAATATACGGGGTGAATCATAAAGGGTGGTCGAAAATGAAATCTCATATTCTTTGGTCGATTTTAAGGGTATTCTGTCATACAATTGTGTTACCTATAGAGCTGCGTTAAAAAGTAACAGGGTATTGAAATTAGAAAGTCCAAATGCATATGTATTGATTATTCCGAAAGCGTAAGAGAAATGTTATTGAAATTGTAGGTTTTGACTGCTGTATAAGGCGCACTTTTTGCAATAAATAATTATATTTATTTCCGCCAGTGGCGCGCTTCAACTGCACTTGCAAGCCTCACTTCTTTCGGCTCTTAAACTACAGCTTCATCACAAAAAAATGAAGCTTCTACACCTAGTACAAGAATTTACTATTCTTCGAAAACCAGTGGCGTACCACTTTTTGTTTGTCGATGCAAAAAAAATGCATCGATGTGGTATGTGCGCCACTAGCAAAAATAAAAATATTTTTTTATTGCAAAATGGGCGCTTTTCATATCAGTCAAAACGTACGGCGTCGCATTAAAATGTCTGTTTTCTACAAACCTCCAATAATGACGCTTTTTACGCTTTCATTAGACCAACCAAAGCCTAACCTTTTTTGAGGATCAGACTGTGAGTTTACTTTTACGCGCGTTGCCCAAAGCAGCAAGCAAAAAAAAATCGATTTCTGTCAATAGCAACCACCACCATTCAACCAAATACTTAAATAGTTATTTTCCTAACAAGTGCGCAAAGTAAGATTTTCGCGCCCGCGACTGCCGTTGAACGACGCGAAGCGGAGTTCGGGCAGCAGTCAAGGGCGCGAAAGACACTTTGCGCAAGAATTAGGAACAACATTTTTTCTACAACGGTATAAAAGTTCAGCTAAAGAGTATGATTAAGCTTCACAGTTCTTTTCTGCTACCCCTGTATTGACGGCGTGCGCGAAAGACTTTGTCGCACGTGTCCTATGGCAACCAGTAACTTTTTTTACGCTGCTATGGGCGACGTGCGATAAAGCTGACAATGAAAATATGTGTCAGTTTGCATAATGTCAGTGTTAAATCATAGTTTCTAATTTTTTAATTGTTCGTGTCCTATTAGTTTGTAGTACGTAATGGCGTAACTCTGTTAACAGCGGCAACGTCGCCTTAATTACTTTGTCTCTCGAAAGAAAATGGGGGTTGATGAAACGATGTGAAAAACCCTTGTCTTTTGCAAAGCTGTATGTTCTGTCCATTAAATCGAAGAAAAACAACGAAAGCGGTGGTGTTATTTCAACCAACATACCGGAAGAAGCACCAACATAAAATGGTCCCTCGTGCCGGATAGTCTCAGCTTTGGAAATGGTAAAGCAGCATCAGCATCAATTCGAACGTACAAGGTCAGTCCTTAATTCCTATTCATTTACCACATGCTTTTCCTGATTTTCCCGTATATTTTACATCTCGAACTCGTATAATTCAGATTGCCTCGTAGGTAGTTCTCGATTCTCGTGTATAAGATAAATTATTGTCTCTCGTCGATATACAAATTGATATTAACGTGAAGCTAGCGTCCCCGGCGCCAGCGCTCCTCAGCGTCGGCCCCATAAAAATACCTGCATTGTTGCCAAGGTGTTAACTTTTATTAGTATAAGTGGCCTATGGTCAAATTTAAAAAATATGTATATTGTGACTCGTCTAAGGTTCAAGGGTATATATACCGGGTGTTCATTATAAAACTTCATCTAGTTAGCTGTGAAATGTCAAAACAAAAGGATGGAGAAACAAAAGTCCATTTATTTTGATTATGTCATCCTTTTCTGTCAAAATTTCATAGCCTTCTAGATGAAGTTTTATAATGAACACCCCCTACGTACTATTCAAAATAGCATCTTACGGGCAAGTTCCCCCACCCTCGCAAATATATATCTCCCTATTTAAGCAAAACCCGGCTTTGTGACACATCCAAATTAAGAATGTTGTCCACCCCCACCCTCCGAAATATATATCTCCCTATTTAAGCAAAACCCGGCCTCCAAAAAGCTCAATCCACCCCCACCCTCCAAAATATATATCTCCCTATTTAAGCAAAACCCGGCTTTGTGACACATCCAAATTAAGAATGTTGGTAGAACATATGGTTCTGAATAGAATTCTGAGGACCAGTTTGCTCAAAAATATAGACGAAGGCTCAATCCACCCCACCCTCCAAAATATATATCTCCCTATTTAAGCAAAACCCGGCTTTGTGACACATCCAAATTAAGAATGTTGGTAGAACATAGGGTTCTGAATAGAATTCTGAGGACCAGTTTGCTCAAAAATATAGACGAAGGCTCAATCCACCCCACCCTCCGAAATATATATCTTCCTATTTAAGCAAAACCCGGCTTTGTGACACATCCAAATTAAGATCGTTGGTAGAAACTAGGGTTCTAAATATAATTCTGAGGTCCAGTTTGCTCAAAAATATAGACGAAGGCTCAATCCGTTCCCACCCTCCAAACTATATATCTCCCTATTTAAGCAAAACCCGGCTTTGTGACACATCCAAATTAAGAGCATTGGTAGATAATAGGGTTCTAAATAGAATTCTAAAGTCCAGCTTGCTCAAAAATATAGACGAAGGCTCAATCCACCCCCACCCTCCAAAATATATATCTCCCTATTTAAGCAAAACCCGGCTTTGTGACACCTCCAAATTAAGAGCGTTGGTAGATAATAGGTTTCTAAATAGAATTCTGAGGTCCAGTTTGTTAAAAAATATAGACGAAGGCTCAATCCACCTCCACCATCCGAAATATATATCTCCCTATTTAAGCAAAACCCGGCTCTATGACACATCCAAATTAAGAGCGTTTGTAGATAATAGGGTTCTAAATAGAATTCTGAGGTCCAGTTTGCTCAAAATTATAGACGAAGGCTCAATCCACCGAAATATATATTTCCCTATTTAAGCAAAACCCGGCTTTGTGACACATCCAAAGTAAGAATGTTGGTAGAACATAGGGACTTAAATAGAATTCTGAGGTCCAGTTTGCTCAAAAGTATAGACGAAGGCTCAATCCACCCCCATCCCCCAAAATATATATCTTCCTATTTAAGCAAAACCCGGCTTTGTAACACATCCAAATTAAGAGTATAGGGTTCTAAATAGAATTCTGAGGTCCAGTTTGCTCAAAAATATAGACGAAGGGTTAATCCACCCCCCACCCTCCAAATTATATATCTCCCTATTTAAGCAAAACCCGGCTTTATGACACATCCAAATTAAGAATGTTGGTAGAACATAGGGTTCTGAATAGAATTCTGAGGTCCAATTTGCTCAAAAATATAGACAAAGGCTCAATCCACCCCACCCTCCGAAATATATATCTTCCTATTTAAGCAAAACCCGGCTCTGTGACACATCCAAATTAAGAGCGTTTGTAGATAATAGGGTTCTAAATAGAATTCTGAAGTCCAGTTTGCTCAAAATTATAGACGAAGGCTCAATCCACCCCCACCCTCCGAAATATATATTTCCCTATTTAAGCAAAACCCGGCTTTGTGACACATCCAAAGTAAGAATGGTGGTAGAACATAGGGTCCTAAATAGAATTCTGAGGTCCAGTTTGCTCAAAAGTATAGACGAAGGCTCAATCCACCCCCATCCCCCAAAATATATATCTTCCTATTTAAGCAAAACCCGGCTTTGTAACACATCCAAATTAAGAGTATAGAGTTCTAAATAGAATTCTGAGGTCCAGTTTGCTCAAAAATATAGACGAAGGCTCAATCCACCCCCACCCTCCAAAATATATATTTCCCTATTTAAGCAAAACCCGGCTTTGTGACACATCCAAAGTAAGAATGTTGGTAGAACATAGGGTCCTAAATAGAATTCTGAGGTCCAGTTTGCTCAAAAGTATAGACGAAGGCTCAATCCACCCCCATCCCCCAAAATATATATCTTCCTATGTAAGCAAAACCCGGCTTTGTAACACATCCAAATTAAGAGTATAGAGTTCTAAATAGAATTCTGAGGTCCAGTTTGCTCAAAAATATAGACGAAGGCTCAATCCACCCCCACTCTCCAAAATATATATTTCCCTATTTAAGCAAAACCCGGCTTTGTGACACATCCAAAGTAAGAATGTTGGTAGAACATAGGGTTTTAAATAGAATTCTGGCGTCCAGTTTGCTCAAAATTATAGACGAAGGCTCAATCCACCCCCACCCTCCGAAATATATATTTCCCTATTTAAGCAAAACCCGGCTTTGTGACACATCCAAAGTAAGAATGTTGGTAGAACATAGGGTTTTAAATAGAATTCTGAGGTCCAGTTGGCTCAAAAATATAGACGAAGGCTCAATCCACCCCCATCCCCCAAAATATATATCTTCCTATTTAAGCAAAACCCGGGTTTTGCTGGACCTCAGAATTCTATTTAGAACCCTATTATCTACCAACGCTCTGAATTTGGATGTCACAAAGCCGGATTTTGCTTAAATAGGAAGATATATATTTTGGGGGATGGGGGTGCATTAAGCCTTCGTCTATATTTTGGAGCAAACTGGACCGCAGAATTCTATTTAGAACCCTATTTTCTACCAACTGTCTTAATTTGGATGTAACGCAGAGCCGGGTTTTGCTTAAACAGGAAATTACATATTTCGGAGGTTTGGGGTGGATTGAGCCTTCGTCTATTTTTTTAAGCAAACTGGACGTCAGAATTCTATTTAGGACCCTATTTTCTACCAATGGTTTTAATTTGGATGTGTCGCAAAGGCGGGTTTTGCTTAAATACGGAGTTATATATTTTCGAGGGTGGGGAAACTTGCCCGTAAGATGCTATTTTGAATAGTACGTATATGTGCTGGATGAACCCTTGAACCTTAGACTAGTCACAATATAGATATTTTTTAAATTTGACCATAGGCCACTTATACTAATAAAAGTTAACAACTTGGCAACAATGCAGGTATTTTTATGGGGCCGACGCTGAGGAGCGCCGGGGACGCTAGCTTCACGTTAGTCAAATTGATGTCTCTCGTAAATAAGCTCGTTTTATTTTGATGTAATAACAGTAATAGTATAGCACGACAAATTTAAGATTGCACTATAATTGCAGTTAAGTTGAATGCTTCGCGTACGTATTTTCAGTGTTCTATTAACTCGTTTCATTAGCGTAAATTTAAGCCAACATGGCAGAAGCGGAAGGTCACCTAGATTTCGATCGGGTGAGCGGTGATTTTGAGGGTCAAATAACCTTCGACTTAAAAAAGACTAAAAATAGCAGAGCTCAGTTTAAAGCTGAATTAAAACGGTTTCACGATTTTTTGTTAACACCAGACTTGCATAAGTCTATCGAATTATTACAAGTAAGGTATGAGGCCATAAAACCATTGTTGGACAGGTTCAGATTGGTTTAAACAGAGTTTGAGGAGTTGCTTTTAGCCCCCCCATAAAATATTAAATGAGCATTTTTCACGACAGCAGCAACCCCAAGCGGTCGGTGTCGGAACCGTAATTTCAAATGTTTCTGCAGGAACGACCGCCGCGGCGGGCTCATCGTCCTCGCAGACGCAGAGAGTCAGTGGGGCAATGTTGCCAAGTGTGTCCGCGAAGCTTCCTCAATTGTTTTTGCCGGAGTTTAATGGTTCTTATAGCGATTGACAAAGGTTTCGCGATATGTTTCAGGCTTTGGTACATAATAATAACGTTTTGTCTGACGTACAGCGTTTTTATTATCTCGAATTTTCCCTTAAGGGTGAACCAAAAAATATAATAGCGTCTTTAGCACCAACGAGTGCAAATTGTGTTACGGCATGGGAGCTTCTCGAAAGGCGATACGAAAATAAAAAGATAATTATTAATGCTCATTTGAGAGAAATAATGGAAATGCACGCATTAGTTAAGGAATCGCATGTATTATTGAGACAGTTTTCGAATACTTTTCTAAAAAATTATCGTTGCTTTGGAATCTATGGACGAAAATGTACACGAATGGAATACAATTTTAATTTACGTTCTCGTATCAAAATTAGATAATCATACCAAGCGTGAATGGGAGATATACAGTCAAAATATGGACTGTCCTAAACTAAATGATTTCAACGCATTTTTGTCTAAAAGATGTCAAATTTTAGAATGTCTGGATTCAGGGACGGGTTTTAGAAAGCCTCCCTAACGCAAAACATTTGTTTCGGTTAGCTCGGAATATCGTCGTAAGCGCCCTTATTGCAATGAACAACACTATATATATTTTTGTGATAAATTTAAAAGCTTATCGGTCTCAGAGCGATATGATAAAGTTAAAAAAATGAATCTTTGCAGAATTTTGCACCATGCAAGAATATACCCCTAATCACACAAAATCATTGCAAGAAAATGAAATTTGTTTTACAGACCAATAATAATCCTGAAAGTACCAATAGGGACAATGTAACTTTAAATATGTCTAGTACGTGTCAAAGTAAGATGGGTTTTTTTTGTCTTATTATCCACAGCGATTGTAAATGTTTATGATATCTATAAAAACGTAGTGCCTTGCAGAGTATTGCTGGACTCTGCTTCTCAGTGCAATTTTGTCACTAACTCACTGCTCAAAAGGTTAAATTTGCCTTCTACAAGAGTTGATCTTCCAGTCGTAGGCATAAATCAAACAAAAATGAAGATATCGCATCGTGCAATTATATCATTCGCCTCTCAGCACTCTGGCTATAAAGCAAAATTGAATTTTCTTTCTTTACCTTCGATAACAGATCTGGCCCCTCAATTCCAGTTTGATATTTCAAAACTAAACATTCCTCAAGAATTGCCATTAGCCGATCCATCCTTTAATATTCCCGCAGAGGTAGATATGCTGCTTGGCTGAGAAGTATTTTTTGATCTTCTGTGCATAGGCCAAATAAAATTGGGAAAGAATCTTCCGATTCTACAAATAACATTGCTTGGGTGGGTAGTGACTGGACAGGTTCCATGTGGGCAGTGCAAGATTGGCAGGTCGGACGTCGTTTTGTCAAATTGTTTATTCACCCAGGACTCTTTAGATGAAAAATTGGAAAAATTCTGGTCAATTGAAGAGGTTGATTCGGATTCGCGAGTTAGAATGAAGCAAGAGGAGATTGATTGCGAAAACTATTTTCAGCAAACAACGACTCGGGACGAGAATGGTATGTTTGTTATAAGATTGCCACTTAAGCCAAATTTTACTAATTTGGGCGACTCTGAACAGTCAGCTTTGATCCGGTTGTACTCCATTGAAAAACGATTATCAAAAAATCCTGAGCTTCGCGCGTTCTATACGTCGTTTATGCGTGAGTATCAGGATCTCAGTCACATGACTAAAATATCCCGAGAATCGCCGTTAAAAACTCCTGTTTATTACATTCCTCATCACTGCGTTGAGAAGCCCGATAGCACCACGACTAAACTGAGGGTGGTTTTCGATGCGGCGTGCAAGACTACGAGTAATTTGTCATTAAACAATGTTTTAAAGGTCGGGCCTACAGTTCAAAACGACTTATTTTCAATATTGTTGCGTTTCAGGCAGCAGAATGTTGTATTGGTTGGAGACATTGCAAAAATGTATCGGCAGATACTTATAGATAAAAATGAGAGAGACTTACAACGCATAGTGTGGCGAGACTCTCCTCAAGAGGAAGTAAAATATTTCCAGCTAAATACGGTAACGTACGGCACTTCTTCTGCCTCATTTCTTTCTACTCGTTGCTTGCTGGAAATAGGCTCAAGTATTGCTGAAGATTTTCCAAACGAGACTCAGATAATAATGTCTGATTTCTACGTGGATGATATGCTGACGGGAGCATCTGACGTCAAAGTCCTTCCACAACTGCAACAAAATATTTCCAAGGTCTTGTTGGACTATGGCTTCGAATTGAGAAAATTTCAATCGAATTGTCGCGAACTTCTTGACCATATAAATCAAAATAATCACTATAAAGATAAGTACACTATCGCGCCTGATTCGAATGTCAAGACGCTCGGAGTTTGTTGGGTATCGGATTCTGATACTTTCGAGTATAGTTCTACAAATCTTTCAAACATTCATGAATCTCATGTCACGAAGAGAGCTATACTTTCTTTTGTCCATTGACTGTACGAGCAAAACTTATAATTCAAAAGCTCTGGCAGTTGAGAATCGATTGGGATGAGAGTGTTCCTAGTTACTTTTATTCAGAATGGATGGAGTTAAAGAGTGAAATAGCACAAGTAGGTGTGATGAAAATTCCACCTCATGTCCGTGTAAAGTCTCCAAGGTCAATAGAAATGCACAGCTTTTCCGATGCGAGTGAAAGGGCTTATGCTTGTTCTGTATATGTACGATAGCGACAACGCCGCCTTAATTACTTTGTTTCTCAAAAGAAAATGGTGGTTGATGAAAGGATGTGAAAAACCCGTGTCTTTTGCAAAGCTGTATGTTCTGTCCATTAAATCGAAGAAAAACAACAAAAGCGGTGGTGTTATTTCAACCAACATACCGGAAGAAGCACCAACAGTCAGTAATGCGCGAACCTTGTTATATTTTGGCGGTTGTAGAAAAACGTCATTATTAGTGTGATTTAAATTTTCAGATTGTGTGTTTAGCTATTGAAATTTCAGGACCAATAAGCAGAAACGGAATTCCGCCGGAGCTGGCTGTTAGGTCAGGAATATCTATCAAAGATTGTCAAAACTGCACTTTTATCTTTAATATTACAAATACGAAAAAACTTTGTTTCATATTCTGTCGAGTATTATTCTACAATAGATTTCATTACTTCAGAATACCTAGTTGTATTGTATTAATTGAAATTGATCGTTTGCAGAAAAAACGTTGTATGCATAACGATCAAAAAGTAATTTTTTGCTCTCGAGTGATTGCCGCTTTGCGTCGAGCGGCAAACTTCACTCTCAGTGCAAAAAACTTTTCGCAAGACATATGCATTTTGAAATATTAATTTCAATACCGCGTAACTCGTTTCGCAGCTCGATAGGTAACATAATTTTATGACAAACCTCGCTTAATATCGACCAAAGAATAAAGGGTTTCATTTTTGACCAGCCATTATGACTCACCGTCTATATTGTTGCGAACTCAGGGTTCGATAATTCCAGTGTAACGATTTAACACGAAAACACTATTTATTTATTCCACAAATACACACAACTACTAAATAACTCGCTACTTTAACACTTTATAGCCTTCTAATATCGTTTCGTACTTTAACTTACTTATAGCTCGCTTAAAATAAGACTATTATTTAACCGCCGCTCTATGCGACTTTATATACAATCCTAAAATTACAGAAAAACCTAGAAAGTTCTTTATAAGAATTCTTGAATAATCTCACATAAAAAAAACGGTTGTAAACAACTGCCTTCTAGATTAAACCAGCCGAGCAATAAATCACTCGTGTCAGCCGTGACGCAGCGCGGATAGGTCGCGAAGCTCCACCAACCAACACGCTCCCATGCGTTGCCCCGCCTCCCATGCGGCGTTGCTGCGAATCGTAACATTGCCCTCCTCCTAAGGCTGTTCGTCCCGAACAGATAGAGTTCCATGGTATCGTGCTAATCGATCCAAATGAACGACCATCATCTTTGACCTAGGGGTCCGCTGGATCCTATACACCACATCATTAATCTTCTTTATAATTGTATAAGGTCCTTCCCAATTTTGGCTAAGTTTGGGCGACTTCCCCACCTTTCGCCTCGGTTTGTATAGCCACACCAAATCACCATCCTGGAAGCCGCGGGAGCTAGCTAGTAAGTCATATCTTGCTTTGGCTCGATCACTGGATATCCGCAGTTTATTCCTGACTTATTCATGAACATTGTCCAGCCTCTCCTTGAGCTCCTCCACAAAGTTCTCAGAGTTGAGCGAGTCTTTTTCTGGTGTTCCATTCATCAAATCTGCAGGAAGCCTCATTTCCCTTCCGAACATCACTTTCGCCGGAGTATAACCAGTGGCTTCATGCGTAGAGCCTCGATATGCCATCAACATGAGAGGTAGATGTTGGTCCCAATCACGCTGATGATCTGCCACCATTTTAGACAGGTAATGTTCCATGGTCCGATTAAATCTCTCTACCATCCCATCCGACTGTGGATGCAAAGGAGTTGTCCTGGTCTTGCGAATTCCGAGAAGTTCCATGACTTTCTGGAAAACAGCCGATTCAAAATTTCGGCCCTGATCAGAATGAAGTTCGAGAGGGACTCCAAATCTGCAGAACATTTCATTTACTAGCACCGTTGCCACAGTCGTTGCTTCTTGATTAGGCAGGGCGTATGCTTCAGGCCATTTAGTGAAGTAATCCATATCGACCAAGATGTATTTATTTCCCGACTCAGTCTGAGGAAACGGTCCCGCGACATCAATTGCTACCCTCTCGAATGGAGCACCTACAGTGTACTGCACCATTCGGCCCCGTGATCTTGTTCGAGGTCCTTTTGTGGCACAACAAACTTCACACTTGCGGCACCAAGATTCGACGTCTTCATGATAATTCACCCAGTAATACCGCTCTTTAATTTTTGCCAATGTTTTATTGACCCCGAAATGGCCTCCGCTTGTTCCGTTGTGCATTTCCTGTAGTACATCTGATTTTCTGCTACCAGGAACAACCAACTGACTGACTATGGACTTGCCATCCGGACTCTCCCACGCTCTCTTCAGTAGTCCATTTTCTATTTTAAGAGAGTGCCACTGGGCCCATAGCGCCTTCAGGTTTGGACTTTTACCAGCGATTTCTTGCCATTCTGGTCTCTTGTCGTCAGTCTTTGCAGAGAGAATGGGTCCAATATCTGAATCATTCAACTGTTCTTCTCGAAGCGTCTGTGTGGTCCAGCCATCGTTTACTTCCGCCGACGTTCTCCTTACAGAAGGAAGTCCCGCACGCTGCTCAGTTCTTTGACAATGCCGACAATCTTCTTTACATGGCCGTCTAGACAATGCATCGGCATTTCCGTGAGACCTTCCTGGTCGATGTTCAATTTGAAAATCGTACTGCTGCAGGCGCTCTATCCATCTGGCTATTTGACCTTCAGAGTTTTTCATCTGTAATAACCATTTCAAGGCTCCATGGTCAGTTCTAATCAGGAACCTTTTTCCATATAAGTAGCGATGGTAATGTTCGACTGCTTTAACGATGGCCAACAGCTCCTTTCTAGTGACGCAATAGTTTCTTTCTGGCTTACTTAAAGTCTTACTGTAGTACTCAATGACCTTCTCTTGCCCGTTTTGTCTTTGAGAAAGTACTGCACCTAGACCACAGTTACTTGCATCCGTGTCCAGAATAAACAGTCCGTCCTTTATAGGGTAAGCCAAGATTAGACTAGAACAGAGGGCAGCTTTAAGCCTTGCAAATGCCTGACTGCAATCATGGTTCCACAAGAAGGGTGTTTTCTTTTCTGTTAATTTGTGCAGCGGATGTCGGCGAATCCCTCTACAAATCTCCTGTAGTAAGTACATAGTCCCAAAAAGCTCCTTACTTCGTGTTTGTCTCGGGGAACTGGCCAATCTTTAATGGGAGATATTTTACTTTGGCTAGTTTGAAAGCCTTGTTCTGAGATAGTATGCCCCAAGTACTCGACTTGCTTTTGGAATAGACTGCATTTCTTGTAGTTTAACTTCAGGTGAGCATTCCGTAACTTGCTGAAGATTTCTCTTAAATTCTTCAAATGCTCGTCAAAATTACGTCTCATGACAATTATGTCATCCAAGTATACCAGGCAAGTTTTCCAAGTCAGCCCCCTCAAAACAAGTTCCATTAGTCGCTCGAAAGTTGATGGAGCATTGCACAATCCAAAAGGCATAACAGTGAACTGGTATAGCCCAGAACCAGTAGAAAATGCAGTCTTCTCTTTGTCTTCGGGAGCAATCTTTACTTGCCAATACCCACTTTTTAAATCTAGAGTGGAAAACCACTTTGATCCCGATAAAGTTGCTAAGGTGTCATCATTAAGTTTCCTGTAGTCAACACAGAACCGCGTTGAGCCATCTTTCTTCTTAACAAGAACCACAGGCGACGACCATGGACTAGATGATTCTTCTATGACGCCCTCCTTTAACATTTCATTCAGCAAACTGTTAACTTCCTGTTGTTTAGCCAGAGGGACCCTTCGTGGATGTTGTCCTATTGGCTGGGCATCTCCTGTGTTGATCTTATGGACAACTAAATCGGTTTGACTGTCGTTGCTCTTGAAGTTAAACATATCAGATTCATCCATAGCAAATTTTATAGCAGACTGAAGTTGTTCCTTTCACAGGTGACTCCACTGTCGCTTAAAAGCATCAATAACTTCTGGGGAAGCTTGGTTAGAAGATTTAACTTTGGATGTCTCTGCTTCGACACAATTACATACCCATTGCACAGGCTCATAATTGGCAAGAACTGTTCCTTCTTTGAGCTTGATGGTCTTTTCTCCAATATTTGCAACTCGTACTGGCATAGTCTTCTTCGTGTCGGTTAAAGTTTGTGCTACCATGATTTCAGTCGTCAAATCCATGTTAGGTTCTACTAGTCCTATGGACCACCCAGGATCATTTTCAGAAGTCACTGTGATAATTTGTTCTGAATTTGGAGGAATTTTCACATCTTCCACCACCAGTAGACGGACACTAGTTTCCACATTTCCATTGGTTAATGCGAACTCCTCATCTCCAAATGTGAGAATATTCCGTTTGTGATCATAGGAGAATCCATGTTTCCTGATGAGATCCATTCCCAAAATAAACTCGTCTTTGATCCTGGCAACCAACACTTTATTCCGAACTTCGAGTCTTTCTCCAATAATGATGGTGACATCGGCTTCTCCGTCTATAGGGCAAGACTCTCCAGTGACTGATTTTAACATAATAGGATTGGGCAATGGTTGTATGGTATATCCGACAAGTATATCTGGCCTTACAATGGTCACATCTGCTCCTGTATCGATGGTAATCTGGATTTTCTGTCCCTTAATGCGTCCGGCCACTGTAAGACTTTTGCCACCCAAATTATTGACTTTAAAGATCCTGAGGGTCTTAACGGGCCCGGTCAGTTGCCCCCTTGCATTGAGCGGAATTAGTTTGCCTGGGGCCTAGGGCGTTCTTGGTCGCCGCTCGGTCTTCTAAACGACGGCGACGGACTTCTTGCCCTATTACGGCAGTTACTCTTGATGTGACCCAGTCTGCCGCAGTTAAAACATTTTATGCCCCGATTGTCTGTTGATCGAAGCGTCCTTCCCAACAGGGCTTGTATATTGACTGCCATATCCTTAATCGTTTATGTAAACTGGCCATGGATTCAGTCCTTGACGTATCTTCCTCCTCATCGCAAGTTGCCATTCTTACACGTGGAGAAGAACTAGATGACACTCGTGACGCCTCGAATTCTAGGGCCCGAACTAGTGCCTCGCTGATATTCCTGGGCCTTACTAGACGTAAGTGGTATCTCATGTCACTATCTCGAACTCCCTCAATGAACCTTTCGGCGGCAAATTGCGTTTGAAAACATTCAGGGGCTGATGGGTATGCCAGGTGAATTAGTCTGTCTATGTCCGCCTCAAATTCTTGTAAGGATTCACCTGACTTCTGCTGTCTCATCCTCAGCTGGGCTTGGAATACGGTTTCTTTGTGCCCGTTTCGAAATCGTAGTTGCAGAGAGTGTACTAAAACTGCATAATTACTTTGATGAGCTGCCGACAGAGATTGGAGTAGTTCAGCCGCTTTTCCGCGAAGTGGCTGAACCAGCTATTAGCTTTTGCAGCTGCCTCAAATTGTGTTTTATAAATTTCGCACGCCGTAGTACCGTCATAATCGGGAGGCTTAATTTTAGCGTTGGCTGTGCTAAAACTCTCTGTAGACACGGTGTCGTCCTCAAGTTGTTCCCGGAATTTCTTTTCTAGCTCGAGAACCCTCTGGTTGACAGCTTCGAGTCCTTCGTTAACGGATTCATTAACGGATTGCATTATTCTTTCTTCCAACTGTTGCTCCCTGACTGCGAGATGGCTCATTAATTCTTCTTTGAGTTGTTGATGACGTCGCTCTTGCACTTGATCACGTTTTTCCTGCTCTTCTTTTTGTTCTTTATAACGTTTTTCCTTCTCTTCTTTTTGTTCTTTACAACGGCGCTCCTGAATTTGATCACGTTTTTCCAGCTCTTCCTTCTGCTCTAGATAACGGCGCTCCTGAATTTGATCACGTTTTTCCAGCTCTTTCTTCTGTTCTAGATAACGTGGCTCCTGAACTTGATCACGTTTTTCCTGCTCTTCTTTTTGTTCTACAAAACGTCTTTCTTGCTCTTCCTTCTGTTGTTGCATAAAGGACATCAGGGCGGCAAGTTGATCCTCCATCGCTTGATGCTGGCTTCTGGTCACTAGCATAAACACGTAATGTCCGGCAATGAAGCACTCACTTACAGTTTAGTAATATTAGTCCTCAAATTCCCACTGGAATCGCACTTCTGACACCAATTGTTGCGAACTCAGGGTTCGATAATTCCAGTGTAACGATTTAACACGAAAACACTATTTATTTATTCCACAAATACACACAACTACTAAATAACTCGCTACTTTAACACTTTATAGCCTTCTAATATAGTTTCGTACTTTAACTTACTTATAGCTCGCTTAAAATAAGACTATTATTTAACCGCCGCTCTATGCGCCTTTATATACAATCCTAAAATTACAGAAAAACCTAGAAAGTTCTTTATAAGAATTCTTGAATAATCTCACATAAAAAAACGGTTGTAAACAACTGCCTTCTGGATTAAACCAGCCGAGCAATAAATCACTCGTGTCAGCCGTGACGCAGCGCGGATAGGTTGCGAAGCTCCACCAACCAACACGCTCCCATGCGTTGCCCCGCCTCCCATGCGGCGTTGCTGCGAATTGTAACAATATTATGAAAAACATGGGTAAAGCAGCAAAAATGTATTACATATTGATTACGTTATTGATTTATGTATTATCAAAAAGGCATTTATTAGACAATGGTTTATAAGCAAAATTCATATGAGTGAAGGTCTCTGTTATCCCTTAACGTTTAGCACCACCTTTCTGAAACACTCTGTAGATATAGTACAACCTGGTCTCAACGCAAGTGCAAGTGACCTGATTTTCATTAAACGGAATCTGACTTTGAACAAAGTACGGGGTGTTGTTCATTAGAAAAAACTTCATCTAGCCACCTATGAAATGCAATTGTTATTTTGAAGCGAGTCGTGAATTACTTTGTTCTTTATTTGTCGTGTTTTACTGATTGGATGCATTTAAGCTCTGACAGTGTTTCCATCCGTTTTTATATGAATATAATAATGAATGGCAATTTACATTGACATTCCAAACAATCCAGATTGTTGATGAGTAAATAAGTCGCCCTCCATTTATTTGATTTTTTAATGAATTAAAGATTTTTAAGATTATATATGTTTTAAAATTTACTTGAGGCATGCCCACGCTAACATTTTCTATAGAGAACTTAGAAAGACCTCCCACTCTTTGTGCCAAATTATGTGTATGTAGATGGAGGTAGTGACCCTGAACGCCTGAACAGGCCCTTCGCCCTTACAGGAGGCGATTTTCTCATTGATATTTTTGACTTCTGACCACGAAAAAACACCCCAATCACCGACCACTGCAAAGTGTCCCTTTTGGGGAGTTTTTAAGGCCCGCCCCTACCAACTGCAACTGCACCCAAAAGTACCTAAAGAGCATTTTGTGGTTGAAAAACTGAAAACTAGGTTTAAAATCAATAAAACAAGTATATTAGGATTCTAATGTTTTATCAGTGTAGAATCGGGAATGGAGTGGATTTTCAAAGGTATATAAAATTACATTAGAGCTTCAGAGTTTCAACTCATTTATCCCTTTGACGCTATATGAGCCCTATTTAACGTTTGTCAACAAGCTGAATATCAATATATTATTAAATGGTCGTGGACAAAAAACTAAATAAAACTACTGCACTGAAAATGAAAACAACAACTGGACTACCTACAGGGCCTCCTGCCCCAGACCGTTCTTGTGTTTCAAACATTAGTGGATCGACCAAGTAGGTACCTAGTGGGTGTTTGTCAGAGCCAAGTATGATTTTACTTGGCTCCTTGTACCAAGTAGGTACTTTAAGGGTCCTAAAGATCTGCCACCTTCAAAGAAAATGGACCAATCAATCGGCGAGATGTGATTTCTGCCCAACTCTTTCTCAATTTTTTCCAGTTGAAACCATTTCTCAATTATTTGATGGGGGTTTTCACTACTTCAAGTTCTCATCTTTTGCGAGAACACATAACCACTTAACTCAAACCATGCTTCATCACTAAATATGGATCTTTGCACCAATTGCAAAATTGCAATCTTTGGGGAATGTCAGCTTCATGCAATTCTTGCACTACTGTGAAGCGATATGGGAACACTTGTAGATCTTTATGAAAAATTGCATGGGTGGCACCTACAGAGAGGCCTATAGAAAGTTGTAGCTGTCGTTAGAGACTATAGAAGTACCAGGCGCATTTTACATTATTTCTTGTTCCTGTGCAACCACTTTATCGGTTCGTTTCTTGTGAGATCCTCTACCTGCTTTGTAAACCACCTGTATCTGCAAACAATTCTAGAACATGCTCCAAAGTTGTCTTGAACCGCATATAGACTACAGCAAAGTTTGGAAATTCTGCCTGGAAATCCTCCATGCAGTTTCGAATGGAATAATTGCCATTCACCATCCGCTTTGATTCCAGTTCGAGAGTAGCTCTTCAGCACAAAAACGTGATGTTCTAAGGCGAAAGCCATGTTGTCCAAACACAAAACATATTTTATTGCAATAAAAATTACTGTTTTTAGCAAACATTTTCTTGGTAAAAGTAGAAAAACTACAACAAAAATGTGGGAAACGGGAAAGTTTACCAACAAAGATAAAACCAAGACAAAATGGCCGCTTATAACGTTGAAGCACTGAAAGCTGATTGGACAGTGGCAGTGACAAATCTGTTTTCTTGGCAAGTCAAGTTACGACGTACTTTTATAACTCTATTCCTCTCTGTCAAAACATCATAGATCAAGTTTTCTAATGAACACCGCCTAGTACAGATAAGTAGACACGAAACTGGCTTTCCTTGATTGCTTTCTCCCCGTCTTGCAAAAATCCAGTTTCATCATTATAGTGCTTACATGCTTTGGGAAAAATAATGTGTTGTGCAAGGAGTATAATAGTACATTGTTTAACGAGTGACGAAAATGGCATTTTCTCTCGCAAGAGAACAGTTTAGTTTGGTAATGTTCTCGAGCGATAGAAAATGCTTTTTTGACCATTGGTTTATGATTTGATTTGGTTTGTGATATGAAATGATTTGGTTTATGACACCATGCTAACATAAAATCTTCATTAACTTTAAAAACAATCTCTATAGAGGATTTATTTCCAAAAATTAAGGAGTGTCATTGTAAACATGACACCTCGATGGTCAATGCGTTCAGTTTGGTCGAATTTCAACACCTTGGTTTGCTTTTCTAAGGCCCGGTAGGGAAAATTCACATGTTTTTATATGATATCACTACTTTCCATGGTGTTTTACAAGATTTGACCAGTTAAATCGCATTTAATTGGCGATATACAGGCGAAATTAGAACAACTTACTTTCATCACTAGAAACGAAAGTTAACGCTAGGGGATTTTACCTCACTAGAAGCGAAAATTACGTTTTCGGCTAGGGCAAGATATGACGAAAGTTGTCTATTTACATGGTCGTAGAAAAAGTAATTTTTGTACTGTAGCAAATATTGCAAGGCGCAATTCGTTGGGTTATATAATTAGAGCTTCAGTAAAATAAAGTGGAACTACTACTTCTAATCCAAAAACATACTATTATGTATATACCTTAAAAAAGTTGAGTCAACTGCTCAAGTGTTACTGGTCAAAGTCGAACATATTTTACTCGAGCAGTCAATATATGCATTTTGCATAACTTATCCAATTAAATATTTATAGAGAACAAGTTCGAAGATATCCTGGTGTAACATCTAAGGAGCAGAGAATAGCGGCGAGATAATTCAGTGGGAAATTCCCTGCAAACATCGTCCCAGAGACAAATGACGTCCCCGTCGACATTATTAAAATCAATGCGAAACGCGAATCGCTCTAATGAACTGTCTGTGATTTATCACACGGAAGACATATCACTTTCGATGACGACTGCTATTCTCTCTCTTCTCGTGCAGAAATGATTCATTACTGCCCGATCCATTAAGTGTCTGTCAATTAGCTCTGTAGTCAGGTCGAAAAGTTGCCATTTCTGCAAGTTCTCTTAGCCTTGGCTCCTGTCCGTCCCACGCGTTTGCCCAGATGACGTGAAGGATTCGTTTTTTCTTGTAAAAGGGGAGAGGGGATTGTTATTCACGCTTTCCATGGGCCAATTTCTTCGACCTTACCTGTCCCCTTTGGTTAGCTCAAGCTTTAGCGGGTTTATTAATATTCATCGGGATGTTTTATTATATAAAGGAAAGCTTGATGAGAATTAACCGTAGTACATGTTGTCAACTTCCATAGACGGTAAGTACATTAGTTAGAAATATGTATGTATATACAGGGTGATTCACGTTATTCGACATGGAAGAATATGGCTAAACTTTTAGATTTTAAAAAAGTTTTGTATATGCAATGGATGGGGGTCTATTGGAAGTTCATTTTAAAATTATTGTTATTGTATACAGGTGGTTCCAAAAGTACAAAATTGATTAAAGTTTTATTTTGTTAAATGAAACACCTAGAATATTGATGTATTTTCGGTATCTAAGGATAAAATAAAGGTCGGTTTATTAAAGTTTATGGCATTTAAACCGTACCGTTTTTCGGATTATCGTGATTTTGTGAAAATGCAGCATCAAATTGAATGTTTAAAATCTTAGCACTTGGTTTCTTTTCAACCACCAAAATTAGCTGGTCGGATATGGTACATTGAATTTTTTGCGGTATGTATTAAATATTAACCACTGTGTACCGAATGTCAACAAAAGTCAAAAAGATTATTACAAACTTCAAACAGTAATAACCCCTTTAATTTAAACTAGACACCCTGTATTAAAATGCAGGGTGTCTAATTAACAGAGAACTAAATAAAGGGTGTCTAGTTGACAGAAAACTAAGTAATATTAGATGCAAAATTTAGATCTCTGTCAAAAACTATTAAACATTTCTATAGTTCGGTCTATATGTTTGCTTGGAAAATGGATTTGTCCTGAATTTGAGCTGACTTAAACGACTTCAATAACCGACTTTACCAGTTACAATACCTGATTGCCATGACATTTTGGCAAGCTAAAACTTAATATCATTTGTAGTTGTCAGAAATTAAGTTAAGTATTTTTGTACTGTTAGAATTGGTGGCTTCCACACAGTTTTTTATTTAATCAAAATTCTTGTCTACGCAATAGAAGAACGAGTCGATATGATCTTTATTCTAGCAGAATGCTTGCAAAATTGTCTTTTAGTATCGAGGGTTTATGAAAGATTTCCTAACCGAACTCGAACGAATAGAGCCGTTTTTTGAAAGACTGTTGGTTCAATTTAGGCAAACTGGTAGTATTCGGTATAAAACGACCGCCAAAACGAGACCAGTTGCAGAAAACCAAGAAACTGAATTAGCGGTTATTGGTTCTGTGGTTGAAAATCCCCATGTTGGACAACGAGAAATTGCACAAAACGTAAATATTAGCCAAGCAAGCGTATTAAGGATTCTTCGAAAATATAAATATTACGATTATAAGATAGAACTTCGATAACGATTTTGGCCAACTGGGATGACTTTTGTGAGTGTTAGAAAAAGTTGGAGAGAAAGAAGATTTTTTTGATTCGGTTTTATTTAGTAATACTTATCATAACGACGGTTTATTTAACTGGCACAATTTTCATTATTATTCTGATTTAAACCCCCCTAAACTTAGAGTAATTGGTGTAGAAAGTATTGCGGGTGTAGGACTTGAAAAATGCACTTCACAATTTCGAAATTAGCAAGGTTTCGATCATTTATTGGATCTTCATCAGGGCTAAAACATTACAAATTAGTTACCATTATTATAATATATATCTCCACAATGTAAATTAACCTGAACAACATAAATTGAAAAAAAAAACACATAATAGAAGACAGAAATCGATAAACTATATTTCTAAGTTGTTAAAATTGTGCATACCTTTTTCAGTGAGTGAAGATAGTCGAGTTGTGAGGTTTAAAAAAAATCTTATCCATTAAAACATACGTAAAGTCTATGGCTGCTTCAAGAACATGTGGCATTCAAGTAGCCTCAAGAAACCATCAATTAGTGAAATGGTGCTAATTTACATCGACAGCACTGTCAATGACAGGGCAGACACAGGGAATTTGAGCGTCCTTTATTGCAATTTACTAAAATGTTTAAAGAAATAGTCCGAGCTGCTTCACAGATAAGGTCACCTCAATCCACGCTAAGGCTACTTGAATGCCAAATGTTCTTAAACTAGCCATAGACTTTGCGCGTGTTTTAATCGATAACATGTTTTTTAAACCTTACAACTCGACTATCTTCACTCACTGAAAAAGGTATGCACAATTTTAACAACTTAGAGATATAGTTTTTCGATTTTTGTCTTCTTTTACGTGTTTTTTTTTAATTTATGTTCTTCAGGTTAATTTACATTGTGGAGATGTATATCATAATAATGGTAACTAATTTGTAATGTTTTAACTCTGATGACGATCCAATAAAGGATCGAAACGTTGGTAATTCCGAAAGAGTGAAGTGCATTTTTCAAGTCCCACACCCGCAATACTTTCTAGATCTATATCTATAAGGACGCGAATTATCATGAAGACTTAGAGTAATTAATAATCCAGAAATGCTTAAGTTCTTGTTTAATCTGTCTAGGCGATTATATACAGCACTTGTGTACTTGTGCGGTCAAGATTATTCTCTCCGGTAATTGCGAAAGGACGTGTTAAAGGAATCGTGTGTCATGAAATAATTCAAATTAAAAATTGTAACTATCGGTTAATTCGCTCTGTTTTTATTAATACAAACAACTTTCGAATTTCAGGTTCATTCAGTCAGAATTCAGAAGGTTAAGAAAAAAAATGAAGATTATTGTCAGTGTTGTGGCTCACCCTGTACATCTAACAATTAGGCATAGCTCTGGTTCGTAGATGACCACGTCAAATTCCAAATTGTTGTATTGCTCATTGAATAGGAGATTTGTTTTTTCTTATGGTATTGAAATGTTACACTTTTAGAAAAACCTACTTTGTTTTTTAAATTATATAGAAGATATAAAGAAGGACAGAAAACGGTCCCGAGGCATCATTAATAGCTGCAATAATCAGGCAGCAGAATTCTAAAATCATCCACACATTTTGTTCCACATCATTTGATTGTGGACATTCTATTATCACCTCGATATTTGAAAAAAATTTACTTTCTGTTCGCCATTGTAGATGTGTCTAACTTTATAACCATTACGCCTATACATCTAGCTTGTCCTGTGCATAGTCTTGATATTCCATACGAAATTTTTATCAATATTTGTATTATGGGGCAAATTGGAGCCCCAGTGTTAAATGACTCTTCTTTTATACAAAAATACTAAATATCTATGGAACCAAGCAAAATATCCAAAAAGCACCAAATATGTCCCGAGGTATGACGCGTCTCCTCTTCATATACTCCCGTAGCAAAAAATGGTCTGAATTTTTTTTCCGCAAAATTATCTGCTCAAAAAGTTTTTACAAAAATGCATCAAGTTTTGCTGAACCCTCTATTAGAAACCCTGCAAAATATATAAACGAGCACATAAACACTTAAAGCAGTCTATACATGGATCTTACCAAAATGGCATCTCCAACGAAAATCGGTTGAGTGGCTTGAGAGATAGACAGTTTTAAAGATCATTCAAAGTTTGAGGTGTATCGTTTCAATTGAATCTTGGTTTAGATAGATCTGATTTTCAAAATAAATTTTATGGTGTCATTATTTCTCAGCTAGATTGATTTGTTTTCTCTATACAGGACGTTTTCGAAAAGAACTGCATTTTTGACATGCAGCCGCATCTCGGCTATTATAGGAAATGGAACAAAAAGTTAAATAGAAATAATTTAAAGTTTTTCGTATGTAATCTAGTGGTCTAGTTTTATTTTTTTTTATTGATAGCGACTTTCAAGTTATGATATAAAGTTAGGTTTTTCAAGTGGGACACCCTATATATTATTAGATTATTAGTCCATTTAATTGCTCTTTTTTAGCTGATTCGAATGATGCGAAGCTTTATACCTTGCTTATCTCTAGTGGTGTTCGAAGAATTAATAAACAACTAAGTTTGCCCAGGGTCATGAAATGCTAAAAAGAAGAACCCAAATCGAACAAAACTAAAGGTGATCGGCTGTCTCTTTGTAACATATTACTCTTTATGGAAAAAATAGATTTTGTATTAATTCTTTGAAAACTACTAGAGAAAATAGTATGAAATTATACATCAATCGTATGAGGTAAAAAAGGGCTATCAAACCATTTAATAATATAGAGGGTGTTTCATTAAAAAAAAATAACCACCGTTAACAATCATTAAGTTAACAACCGTTAGCAATAAAAAATTCACAACTACACCGCTAGATTTCGTATGAAAAACTCTGAGGCATTTCTATTTAACCTTTAGTTCTATTTCCCATAATAGCCGAGATACAGCGCCATGTCAAAAGTGCAAAAGCGTTCTGTATGCGTGTAACGAATCAAGCTGGCCGGAAAATTATGACACCATTAAATTTATCATGAAAATTGGATTGGCGAATGTCACTCCAACGTTTCAGATTTCATCTTTCTAATCATCTGCTAATAGAAAAGATCGATACAGTAGATTTTTTCGTCATTTTTGAGGATCTGTATCTTCGAAATACGTTAGCCGAAATTTGTAACTTATTTTCAACTTTCATTTGATTTTCAAGGTCGTTTTTTTCCAGAATCAGGCTCGGATATTGGCTATAAATAAAATTTTTTTTTAAGGATTTACATGGTAAGGAATAAACCAGAGCAAACTGGTTGAATTTTAACCCACTGCATTTGGTAGCTGCCTATGGGCTTGATTGGCATATCGGAGCACGTCAGGTGGTTTTCCGTTTTTTGACCTACAAAAAAAAATACAGTAATGTTTCAAAAAGTTGCGCTTTCTTCTAAGTTACTTTGTATGGCGAGAATGGCGCGGCCGATTTTAAATAAGATAAATGATCTGTAAAAGACAATTGCTTCTAAAATGAGCGAAGTGCGAAGTGTGATCATTTAAAATTTTGAATTGATATAACCATAGATTTAGTCTCACCGTTTTCGAAGAAAAAAATAAAAACCCTTTTAATTCTACCTAAATCTATTTATTTATTTCAGCATATGAAAATTATTATGATTGCAATCAAGAATCATCAAATCTCATTTAAAACATAATTTATGGGTATTAATTTAGCTATACGCTTCAAAGCGTATATTTTAATAGTAATTTGTAACTAAAATTACTATTAAAATTACCATTGATTTAAGACGTGCATTAAAGCGTTTTTATTTGTTAGTCCAAATCGGTGCACTCGACGAAAAAACCTGAGAGGACTTTTTTTGTTCAGGATAGAACAGAAAATTCAAACATAGTTTTTGTTTTGCGAAAACTAGTGGTGTACTCCGTTTTACTTTAAAAAATGCATTAGCATACGGCGACGCGCGCTTCAGGTGGACATAAAATTTGTTTTTATCGCAAAAGATATGCATTCTTTTTTTTGTTTGCGTCGTCACGTTTATAGGGCATACTCCCTTAGAATTGACCAGAGAATTTGAGGTTTCATTTTCAATCTTCGGTTATGACGCATCATGTATTGAAAAGATTCCCATTTGATTTCAAGCAGCATCTTTACAACATGAAACAGAAATATTTTATTAACCATCAATGTACGTCAATGATTTTAAAATCAATGTAAATTTAAGGTCAATTTAGTTTATTTGCCTGCAATATTTTAACATACAAGAAAGTACAAATTTTCTGTAAACGCCCTGTAACTGCTTTCGTAGATGGGAATACTAAAGACCGCCAAAACCGTCCCGAGAGCTCTTAAATATCATTACCAAAGAATCTTAAAGTTAACGCATCCGCCATGACGTCGTAGTGGTAATTTTTTGTATTTTTGTTTACAATTTTAATCAGTATATCATCACGTTTTTTGCCACCATTGTACGAAATGGAGCAGAAATATTTAATAAACCTTAAGACTATTTCGCTGATTTTACAATCAATTGTATTTTAGAGATAATTTATCTTATTAAAATCGGCAGGGGCATTCTCACCATACAGGTAACTTAGAAGAAAGCGCACCCTTATAAAATTCGGCTAACCCATTTCTGAGATGCGGAGCCTCAGAAATGACGAAAAAATGTGCTTTATCGATATTATCTATCAGCAGTTTGTTAAGGTTTTATCAATACCCCATAAATCCATCAAAAAGGCGCCACCCTGTACATCCACTACTTTACATTTTCTGAATAAACCATTTTTTGTCAAACAACTTATTGTGTTGGGTGATCCGGTTAAAAGAAAAACTTCAGTTTCTATTAAGGAATTCGTAACCATTTTTTTTTTTTTTAGATTTTCCCTATTTGCTAGCGCTAAAGTATTGCTACCATACACATTTGCAAGTAGTAAAGTTTGTTTACTGCAAGCATTTGTGAAGTGGGAGCACTTTACCGCCCTAGTGGGTGTAAAATTTTTCAATTGCATTTTCACCCGTATATGAAATATCATCACTATCTCTAGTGTGTCACACTGGTCCAAAACGGCAAGTAATCCTATTACTGATCTAAAATGGGAAGTAATCCTATTATTTGTCTATGAGGGGAAGTAGTAACTTGACGGGAAGTAGTTACTACCCGTAACGCTAAAATTTAATTGATTTTAAACTCGTTGGAAAAATTTGGTACTTAACACGTACGCATCTGATTACACCGCACTTGTGTGCTAACAGAACTCTGTTTCGCGTCATTCGTTCAGCTGCAATCGCGTCCGTTAAAGACCCACTTTTCGCACTTGTTAGGTAAATAACTATAACGGAAATTGATAGCTCTAATAATAATGATCGTTAAACCTTAATAAAACAATTTCCTCAACTTTTGACGACATTAATATTTTAGTTAATAATGAAGCTCCTAGTACTCCTGCTGATCCTCAGCCTGACCCTTTACGTCACATGTGAATACGATTATGTGAGCATACCTGCAGCATCCAACAAAAGAACTTGTGGAGAGAATCTGGACAAACTTCTCAGCGACCTGTGCCATAACAACTTCGCTGGTCCAACTTCGAAGAAGTCTCTTGGTGAGAGCAGTTAATTTTTATGCCAAAACTAGTAGTCAGTTTTTTTATTCATCTTTTTTTTTACACTATATATTGTTAATTATATTTAACAGAACAGAAGGTAGTCATGATGAACGGTTATTAACCGGATCATTAACGGACGCCGGTCACTAAGATCAATGTAAAACTTATATTTTCCTTGCAACCGCGTTGTACATGTTTTCACTTCTCTGGTGGTTTTTCTGTTTAGCGAACTGTCGACGAAAACACGTGTCTATTTTAATTGTAAAACTTTCTATTTAAATGAGGTATGTGTAACGAAAACCGCTGAATGATACACGGCCGATACGTAAATAACGTTCTCCGTCGATTATAAACCTCGGCTCCGCTACGCTATGCCTCTGTTTACTAACTCTACGGGGTGTTGCATCGTCGGCCGGGACATAGGAAATCCCATGTAAATTTTGGTAAGGTAAATTATTGGTTTCCCTAATTATTTCTTTCTTTCTTTCCCTATTAATTTTTTAACGCCCCGTATTCACCGACACCAGTCAAGGTAAGAGTTGGCTGTCAAATAAAGTTGTCAATCATGAATTTTTAGTGTTTGATATCCAAGTCTTACTAGTGTCCGTAAATACAGGGCGATAAAAAGGACAAAATACTTAAAAAGTTATTGGAAATAACTCGTAAACGGGTTAATCAAAAATGTCTGAAGTTGTCCATTTAGTTGTGGTTTTTAATGTTCTTTAAAAAATCTAAATAGATTATTTCTCTAAATTAATTAGGTAAGCCAATAATAGACCCTTTCAAAATTTACATAGGATTTCATATGTCCCGCACGACGATGCAACACCCGGTATACCGCTGCTTATTTACTCGTTATGAATCTTGTATCGTTAATAACTACGTTTATTCATACACCACATGTGCAATAAAACATTCATTACATTCAAAAAAGCTATTTTTTTTCTTGGATGTACGATAAATTATGTACAATTTTTCTATTTGTTCAACTGATGGATTTTTCGGGTCAGGTTATGGAAACATCTTCAGAGATGATTACCTAAGCACCGTGGGTAATATGGACGACTTTTACCTACAGTACCTGAATGCCTTTTGGCGGTTTGGAAATCACGGGCGCCACAAGAGGAGAGATGGTATAGTGACAGAGTGCTGTGATCACATTTGCACCAGAGAGCAGCTGAAAGAATACTGCGGTATCAGACGGGAAGGGCGCTAGCATTAAGTTCTCTTTCTCTCAGGGATGCTTATTATTATTATTATTATTATGATTATTGTAATATAAAAGCAACAATAAAGCGTTTGTTCGTTCGCCTCGTTCTAGGACGAACGAAATAAATTAGCATTTTATCGCCTTAACACCCTCGCTGTTTAGATTTATTTCCCCGGAGGCCTTTCGGTGTTTCTTTGAACAATAGATCCGAATTTGCGAAAAAAAAAGGATTTCTCATTTTTCTTTCTCTTGTTTTCTTTCAACAATAAAGCCGAGAACAGTTGAATTTTGAAATAATTACGGACGGATACCAAGATAGACCAAAGAAAAGTTATAGTAGAATTAATTCTCCAAAAAATTAAAACCCCATGTGTTTAGTCTAATTACTTAAATAAAAAGACAATGGGTAAAATTCGGAAAGAAATCGAAACTAAAATTTACTCACACACATTTCTTTTTAGCATCAACTACACTAAGTCCTATAAAGAGTTTATAAATACTGTTGCGAACTCAGGGTTCAAAAATTCCAGTGCAACGATTTAACACGAAAACACCATTTATTTATTCCACAAATACACTCGACTACTAAATAACTCACTACTTAACACTTTATAGCCTTCTATTATCGCTTCGTAACTTTAGCTTACTTACAGCTCGACCAAAATACGACTATTCTTTCTGCGCGCTCTATGCGCATTTATATACAATCCTAAAATTACAGAAAAACCTAGAAAGTTCTTTAAAAGAATTCTTGAATAATCTCACATAAAAAAAGGTTGTAAACAACTGCCTTCTAGATTAAGCCAGCCGAGCAATAAATCACTCGTGTCAGCCATGACGCAGCGCGGATAGGTCGCGAAGCTCCACCAACCAACACGCTCCCATGCGTTGCCCCGCCTCCCATGCGGCGTTGCTGCGAATCGTAACAATACACATTATTTACGCAATGCTTTCCGTGAATATCTTGATGAGATTTTTTCTGTCGGTAAAGTGCCGAAAGTGCTACTTTTCCGCACGCGATGGCAGTTGCATGAACAACGCAAAGTTCGGGCAAGCAGTCAAGTGCGGAAAAGAGATTTCTCGCGAAAGTTAGGAACAATATTTTTTCTATGAGCGAACTTATCAAATATTAAATCAAAATTATAAACTGCTAACAAAAAAGATCGATACGGCAAAAATTTTGGTCACTTTTAGGGATCTGTATCTCGGAAATTCTTTAGCCAAATTTCGTAACTTAAATAGATTTTGAAATGTCGACTCTTCTAGAATCACGGTAGTAGGTCAACTTTAATCAAAAGTTATTTTCTAAAGGATTACGGGGTATAGGATATTCTAGAGGATATACGGGGTAAAGAAAAAACACTGCAAAATGGTTGCATTTAAATCCACTGCATTTGGTAGCTAGGATAGTTTTAGAACATTCATTCGCATGACATTTAATGGCCTTGGCTGATATCTAGGGACATGTTCGACGGTTTTTAGTTTGATGGCCTACAAGAAAAAATTACGGGGAAGATTTTCAAAAAGTTTGCGTTTTCTTATAAGTTGCCCTGCATGGCGCTAATGCCGCAGCCGATTTTAATCAGAGTATTTCACTAGAGTATTTTACACAGGAAAAATGTCATAGCAACAGCTTATTTTCTACTGACAAAACTGCTACCTGGTCCTACCTGGACAAAATCAACATGAGTAAGGTTATTAAAACATTTCTATTCCATGTTGTACAACAACGGCAAAACATTTTTGGACAAACGGATCAATATTTTGTTAACTACGAAGTCATGGCGGGTGTCTTAAGTTTAAGACTCCTAATGTGATTACATTTAAGAGCTATGATCGATATCTCGGAAAGTTTTTGCGATTTTTTGTCTTTTGGTCTTCGAGAAGAGTTATGGGACTTTGAAAATATACTGTAATTTTTTTTTCGGGCGTACAAACAAAAAACGCCGGACATGTCCCGAGATATTTACCAAGCCTATAAAATGACATGATAACGAAATTTAAGATTTACCGTCGATATCAAATGAAGGGCTTCAAATTTTCCAATTTTGCCACGTACAACATTGATAAAACTGGTTTAATTAAGACTGGCTCAGGTAGTTCGTTTCAATTGCAATTTAATTTTTTATTTTATTGCCAAATCACTAATTTCTCTTCAACTGTGGAATATATGCTTTAGAACGTTTGTATAACCCAAGTAATGAAAACTGGCGCAACTTTTAATTTTTGCACACTTAATAATAGGAAATTTCCCGCCAAAGATATTTCAAAGTCATAAAATCGGTCTCCATTGATTTTGCACTCTTACTGCACTGACAACGAACGAGTGCGCCCTCGTGCGATTCTAGTGCAGCACTAACTTTGCCAAAGGAGTACGCTATAAGCAGTGATGTAAAGGCAGAAATTTTCCAAATGGAAATTTTCCGAAAAAATTTCTTTCCTTGGAATGGAAATTTTCTGCATTTGTCACAAGTCGATGTCATTACTGTTGTTGGATACAATCCACCATAAATTGGTTGGTAACAACCCTTATTACTGTCAAGTGTCATTAATGTCATTGCGTTTAGCGCCAAAAGCACCAGATTTCATAAGTTTAGTTTCAGTTTCAGGCTGTCTGTCGTATTGTTTGTAGCGCAGCAGACTTGTTCTCATTTTTATATGAGGAGTACGCTATAAGCAGTGATGTAAAGGCAGAAATTTTCCAAATGGAAATTTTCCGAAAAAAATTCTTTCCTTGGAATGGAAATTTTCTGCATTTGTCACAAGTCGATGTCATTATTGTTGTTGGATACAATCCACCATAAATTGGTTGGTAACAACCCTTATTACTGTCAAGTGTCATTAATGTCATTGCGTTTAGCGCCAAAAGCACCAGATTTCATAAGTTTAGTTTCAGTTTCAGGCTGTCTGTCGTATTGTTTGTAGCGCAGCAGACTTGTTCTCATTTTTATATGAGGAGTACGCTATAAGCAGTGATGTAAAGGCAGAAATTTTCCAAATGGAAATTTTCCGAAAAAATTTCTTTCCTTGGAATGGAAATTTTCTGCATTTGTCACAAGTCGATGTCATTATTCTTGTTGGATACAATCCACCATAAATTGGTTGGTAACAACCTTTATTACTGTCAAGTGTCATTAATGTCATTGCGTTTAGCGCCAAAAGCACCAGATTTCATAAGTTTAGTTTCAGTTTCAGGCTGTCTGTCGTATTGTTTGTAGCGCAGCAGACTTGTTCTCATTTTTATATAAAAATGAATCCTACTAAGGTTTTGTACCGGTTGTAGAAGTTCAGCATTTCGTATGCTTATTTATTGTTATTAAAACTAAGATTTCGTACTGGTAATTAAGTTATACTTTTCGGAAGTGTACTATAAGTTAAAGATGAGAATATACAGTTCAGTGTTTCCAGTTGGTGTTTCATTTGCTGCCATCATGCTATAAGTGCATCATTTCAATGTTAATCTAGCGAAGGGGGTTAACATTTTTGGTCCTTCACAACCGGATGTTCCAGATTATCCAGTTTGTCCAGATTGGTCGCCGTGAAAGTTGAGGGTAAGCCCATTGCTCATTGCAGTGTTTCCAGAGCAACCAATGGAGGAGGATCGAGAAGTGTCTCGAAAACCACGCCACTTCGATCATTATGGATTAATTGAGCTATCAAGAGTGTCACCTGCCACCTAGGTCCATTTCGACAGGCAACTTTAATTTCTACATGAAGCTTACATCTACAGGTAAACATACATCTGGGAGCCAAGAGAGGGCGCCTCTGTTTTGGGATTGGAAGACGTCAAAGCAGTCAGTTTTGCTGTCTTGTCATTTTTATCAGACAACAGCTGATTGTGATTAAGTAAATAAAGTGAAAGTTGTTTGTTATTTTTTAACTGTACGTGAACTGTAAATATCTAGTAAATAGTCACAAATTAGCAAAACCATGTCCAGGAAGAAAGCGGCAAAGGTTATGCTCACGCTGGAACATCTACACGAGTCGTTAAATAGACTTAAAAGGTTTGTGGAAGAACATCTGGATGGCGAATCTTCTGAGTTGGTGTTGAGGCAACTAGAATCAAGAAGAGAACAGTTGCATGATTATATGAAATCATTTCATGAAAATGTAATAAATCTTGTTTGTATCGACCCAGCTCAGAAATTAGCCACTTCTGAAATGACTGAATTATTTGAACAGGATTATTTTGATATTTTATCCAAATTAGAGGTAGGTCTATCAAAATGTAATTTGAACAAAGTGCCTGTTATTGATGCAAATATTAATATAGCAAGTAGTAGTAACATTGGTGTTTCAACAGCCAAGTTACCGAAAATTGACACACCCTTATTTAACGGAAAAGACTTAAGTGAGTTTAAGCCTTTCATTGAGTTGTTTATGGTAGTAATAGATAAGAATTCAGCAATTTCTGATATTGAAAAATTGTTTTACCTTAGGAGCTATTTGAAAGGTGAAGTTCTATCATTGATTAAAAATGTACCACTAATTAATTCTTCATATGCCGAAGCTCTTCATATTCTTAATGATAGATTTAATAATGAGACAGTATTAATATATTCCCACATTAACGCATTGTTTGATATGCGATGTGTTACTAAGGAATCCCCAATTTTACTTAGGGAATTTATTAGCGTTGTCAAGCAACAACTTGGTGCCTTGAAAAATTTGGGGCAACCTATTGAAAAGTGGGATATGGTATTAATTTGTATTTTGACAAGAAAGCTAGACCAACATACCAATCGTGCATATCAGATAGACAGGGTGCTACGTGCGTGATTGGTATTGCGTAGCAAGGTTGGGTGGATTACGATTATTATTAGCTCTGTTACTATTTTCTTCCTTTTTAGCCTGAATTTACTCTCAAGATCTTGCTGACCTTTTGAGGCAAAATACCCGCTAACTACCTTACGCCGAAGAGGGGTCGTGGGGTAGTAGATTTTTATAAAAGGCGCCACCCGATTTTATAGCCCCACAGTGGGATCAGCAAGTCGACTTAATTGACAGAAGCCTCAAAAAACGGGAAAATAAAATAACGCTGTAATTACCAGGACTCAAATTGGAATAAACAATAAACAAAAACGTCAACAATTAAAATGATGTTTAATAAACTAATGACCCTTTCTCATAAAAAATGAGGTATTAATATAAAGGTTTAAACTATCGGGCGAGGGTCAGGGCCCCTTTAAGTACAGGTAGAGAACTGATAGTACCTAGCACCTAGCAGCTGATTTTCTACAATCACTTAAGAATTTGAACCCAAATATTGTTATTGCTTCCAGTAGGAAATTTGGTTCTTAACGTGATAGAACCGAAGTGAATATTTAAGTGTGGGTTAATTTACATTAAACAAAGGTGTGCGCGTAACTGAGGTTAAGTGTAATGTGTGCTCCACATGAAGCGTAAACTTTATGAAATAGCAGTTAAAAGGTAGTGATTTGTAGAATAAGTTGGGTTGCACTTGAAGTCAAGTAAAACTAAATAATGCACACCAGTTTCTAGACAAAAAAATAATACCGTTCATATATATATGGAGGGCTTACACAGATGTTATGATAAATTAAGTGTTCAATTCTTAGTGTGCGTATCTCAGTTATTCACTACGAGTGTTCCACGGCGTAAATAAACTGGAAAGAACCCACCTGAGTTTCCTGTGTTGCTCCAGAGGTCCAAGCGAATGAGCTGTGCACGCAAAAAGTGGTGTCAAGCAACCAGGGATGATTCAGAGCATGCAGTCAGCGTCTACTGCAGTATGAAGCAGGATGCAGGACGCAGTATAAATCAGTATCAAGCAGTATGGAGCAGTATGAAGCAGTATGAAGTAGTATCAAGCAGTATGGAGCAGTATGGAGCAGTATCAAGCAGTAGCAAGCAGGCCTGGATAGAAATGGCCCCATGCAAATCAAATTCCGCAAATGAAAATGAATGAAAAGGTAATCATATTTCATGCAATAATTTAACGGTGACGGATTAAAATCATATGGTGCAAATTAGATCGATACTATTGATCGCAATGAAAACGTGCTACGTACCTGGGGTTAGAGGGTGGCCTGATGGTAATTACCACGTGATCTACACTTGGCAAATTTCCTTTTTTTTCAAATGGAGTGAGATATTAAATTATTCCGTATGGTAAAATCAGTCAAAGACTATAAGGTATCAACCTTCACTAGTATACTGGAAATTTAACACTCTTTTACACTCTCAAAAATCCGCAGAGCGAAATCTTCAGCACAGCTTTCTTAGCCAAGAGCCAGAAGATGAAGAAGTTTCTAGAAGGAAATTTTGTAGTGGTAAGCAAGACCAAAAAAAAAAAAGAAAGTCAGGTCAAAGGAGAAGACTTGTTTGAAGGTACTATTTTGTAGCAAAATTGTACTAAATGTTTTGCACCATTTTGATTGGAAGAGAGTAGCATGACGTTACAACATGTTCACTATTTTTAGCCAATCACGACTCCCGTTTCGTTTTACACCTTTGTTGTTATTTACAAATATTCAATAAAAATTGTTAACTTAAATTTCCATCATCTTCAATATTACAAAGTTCATCAAGAGATATAAATTAATGTTTATAGAAAATCAGCCTATCTCCCTTAAATTGTAAAGAGTCACAAAAGTTCAACTAATTAAACCCTAATATTGATAGTCGTCCGCTGCCTCTGCAGGACCGAACTAAACGAAATAACATTACACAATAAAAATCGTAACACACCTCCCCTTCCTGAGAATAAGTTTTCTAGCATTAGAAAACTTATTTAGGAAATGACAAACATAAAAAGAAGCTACAATAATAAAACAGGGAATCACAGAAAATATGAAGCCCTAAGAAAATTAAAACTATCAGGGCTTTTGTCCACTACTCCGCGTCAGGAGGATGTGCCTTAAGGTCCTTCGCATGCCATACACCACAGATTTTGCCTGACGGATGGGTCAACTCATAACACCATGGGGAGACAATTTTGGTTATGGTAAAGGGCCCCGTAAACATTGGTGCAAGCTTAGAAGAAAATTGTCTGGATGCATCCGACAAGATTTTATTTTTCTTCCACACCTGTTCTCCCACCTTAAATGTGTCCGCTCGCTTACGTAAATCGTAGCGGGTTTTTGTTCTTTTGTAGGCTTCAGTAAGACGAGCCTGAACATCTCCGAAGACGTTTTTTAATTCTTCCGAGCGGGCCACAGGGTCAAACTTCCTAATGGGAGGCTCGGAAACATCAAGATCGGATATCCCCAGCTGTACTTCTCTACCAAACATAATAAAATTTGGGGTCAACTTGGTCACCTCATGTGACGAAGAACGAATCGCAAACGATATTTTACCGAGAAATTGATCCCATTTACGCTGATCGTCCCCCACGTAACTGGTTAACATAGTCTTGACAACACGGTGAACACGCTCCACAGGATTCGCTTGGGGGTGATAGTTAGCAGTGTACCGAAGCCTTACGTTAAGTTCGCTCATAGTTTTTCGAAATAAGTCGCTTCGAAACTGAGGACCATTATCACATAATATTTCCCGTGTGCCAAAGACGAGTATGAAATGGTCAACAAGCCATTTGAGGACAGTTTTTGAGGTTGCAGTTCTGAGAGGGAAGAGCAAAACAAATTTGCTAAACACATCACAGACAGACAGAATGTACGTGAATCCCGAAGTTGATCTCGGCAGTGGACCCACCAAGTCAATGCTAGCTAATAATCCCGGACGGTTCAGGCAAGGCTGAATGCTCTGCATGAGTCCAGCAGCAGCTTTCTGATTAGGTTTTGTCTGAACACATACTAGACACCTGGCAACAAAACGACCCACGTCTGTCCGCATATTGGGCCAATAAAACTTTTGGGCAATTCGAGCAACAGTCTTTGTCACACCCAAATGACCACACGACGGGGGGTCATGATTCCGTCTCATGATGTCCATTCGTTTCTCTCGTGGCACAACAAGCAACCAGTCCTCTCCAGGTGAAGCTAACTGAGGATATTGCAGCTTGGCTCGTTTCCATAATTTTCCTCTTTCCAAAAACCATTGGGGATACTTAGAGGATTGCTCCTTGACCCGAGAACACATTTTTTTATACCAAGGGTCAGTGATATCTTCAACAGAGCAGAGCAGAACAGAATCAATAGGTACTACAGGAACGGATCGAGACAAAGCATCTGGAACAACGTGGTCTTTTCCTTTACGATGTACAATCTCGAAATCATACTGTTGCATACGTACGGCCCATCTAGCTATACGACCAACGGGATCTTTAATATTATTAAGCCATTTGAGGGAATAGTGATCGGTAATAACGGTGAATCTCGTACCCTCGATGTATGGGCGAAGTTTTTCCACGGCAAAAAGAACAGCTAAACATTCTTTCTCAGTAGTCGAGTACTTCCGCTCATTTTTGGTCAGAGAACGACTGAGGTAACAAATGACTTTCTCTTCCTCATTGTGAACCTGTGTGAGCACAGCTCCTAGACCGTAGTCACTAGCGTCAGTCTGTATAACAAAAGGAACATTGAAATCGGGACAAGAAAGAATGGGTGCACTAATTAAATACTCCTTAAGACCCTTCAAGGCCGACTCACATTCCTCACTCCAGACAAATCGAACATTCTTACGTGTAAGAGCCGTAAGAGGAGCCAACAAGGTGCTGAAACCTGGCACAAACCGACGGTACCAAGATGCCAAACCGACCACTCGTCTCACCTCTGTCACTGTCTTCGGTTGAGGAATATTCATGATGGCTTCAATTTTCCCTGGATCTACCAGAAGACCCGAAGAGTTGACCACATAACCGAGGTACTTCAACTCTTTCTTGCAAAAATTGCACTTCTCGCGATTAAGAGTAAGACCAGCATTACGAAGACGTCCAATAACCTCCTTCAGCACGGACAAATGCTCCTCGAATGTTTGAGTACAAATAATCACATCATCTAAATAAACAAATACAAATCTTTCCAAATCCACCCCTACCACACGATCGATCAATCTTTGCCAGACGGCAGGAGCGTTAGTTAGCCCAAAAGGCATTCTGCGAAACTGGAACAACCCTCGCCCAGGTACAGTGAAGGCGGTTAACGGTTTCGAAGTCTCTGAAACGGGAATTTGCCAATACGCGGATTTGATGTCTAAGGTACTCAAATATCGAGCATCTCTCAGTTTGTCCAGTGTGGTACTAACATAGGGAATAGGATACGCATCCGGAATGGTCACTTGATTGAGGCGCCGATAATCCACGCAAAATCTCCAACCACCTGATTTCTTCTTGACCATAACAATCGGCGACGCCCAAGGAGACTCAGAAGGCTCCACTATGCCATCAGATAACATGTGGTTAAGTTCAGAGTAAACATCTTTTAAAAGAGCTGGCGATACGGGGTAGTAGCGTTGCTTAATAGGTGGCGAGTTCGTCTTTATTTCAAGCTCCACCAAGGACGTGCATCCGAGACTCCCAGAAGTAACTTTGAAAGCCTCTCTCAAGAAGGAATCCAACAAGTCTCTCTCCTCACATGGCAAAGCATCCAGCGGCTCTATAGCGTTAACCTGAACTTTGCAGCTGGCGGTGGTGTGGTCTCGAAACTTCCATTCGTCGGAATACAAATCGGGAATAATCTTCATTCGGGACCAAAAATCTATGCCGAGTATAAGAGCATGTGGTAATGAAGGTACAACCAACGCGTCGATGATGCAGACTCGATCACGAAGACGGATAGGAACACGCACGACACCCAAACTTTCACATATTTGACCATTAGCTACTTGACAAGGAAGCTTAGAAGACTCACTTAAGTTACACAGCGATTCCAGAATAGACCACCCACAGGATCCAATAATGGTTCGAGAAGAACCACTATCTAATAGTCCCAAGAAATTATGACCGTGAATGGCTACTTCCAAAAATGGTCGCTCGTCTCCCTTGGCATGAGCCAAAATATAGTCCAGAATGGCATGATGAGGATTGGCCTGAACAGTATCAACAGGAAAGGATCCTAGGCCTGGGGTCTTTCCTTCCGATCGTTTTTTGCACACTTAGGGCAATTCCTTGAAGTGACATTTTTCAATCCACAGGAAAAACAAAACATTTCTCGAGGACGATCACACTTTCTGAAAGCGTGGCCCTTTTGCTGGCAGTTCCAACAAAGAAGTTTATCTCGATCTGACCCAACGTCGACCGCATTCTCTAGTCCTGGTGCCTCAAAGGCCGATACCTGAGCAGGTTTGCGGTATGCTAACCCTGGTTCCAGTAAATGTCGAGAGGCAGTAGGCGGGGGAACAAATCTCTGTGTCCGAATTTCGGTCTCCTCCACAGCTCTACCGACACGAATGATTTCTTCAATTGTGGTGACCGGATGTAAAGACAAACGACGCTGAAGATAAGGAAGAAGATTTCTTTGAATCACTTGAAGTCGCTTTGATTCAGATGGTAAAGAAGGAAGTTTACGGAAAAGATTTTCCATAACGACAATATAATTCAGGACTTTTTCCTGACTTCCCTGCGTTCGATGACGGATCTCATCCCAGAGGCCAAACTCATAATCATAAGGTTGAAAGGCATGTTTCAGTTGACATATTAAATCCTCCCAATTCTGAAATGATCTGGTCCTGTACCACAACAACGCATCTTTTTCAAAAAGTTCTGGGGCCGAACGTAATAAAGATCCCTTCGACACCCCACGAGACACACGAACTTCTTCTAATCTTTCCAGGAAATCATTGACACTGCCGTGCCCATCAAACCTTATATTCCACTTGGCAACGTTTACTGGTCGACAACAAACTTCACGCCTTTCATTAAACCCATCTGCAACTGTAGGTCTATGTTCTTCTCTTTGAGAATCACGCAAATCGGAAAATTGGAAATTCTCCAGCCGTTCCGCTAAATCGACATAGGGATTTGAATATTCTAAACCATCCATCCGTCCAATTGAATGAACATTCACCCTGGTAGAACGATCATCAAGGTCACTGAAGCGAACATGAGAAATGCCAGATGCCTGACCACGGGGTACAGTATAATTACGTGAGGAAGACTCCGCTCCTACATCATCAGAATAATTTGACAATCTAGAACATGGTTGGGAAGATTTTAATGGTTCTCCAGGATAATTAATAACACGATCATCAGAAAAACGTTGAGAAGGGTCAACCATGTATGTTCTGCGAACAGGTGAAAGAGTATGTCTCGGATGAGCAGGACCGCGAGATATCGCAATATCATCATCAGCGGGTTCAGCACGCACAGCCCATCTGACAGATCGAGACGGTGAGGCCTCTCGATGAACCCTATGAGAAACATCAGTGCGTCTGGGCACATCTTGATTTCGCAATGTTCGACCAGTTGGCTCAAATAGACTGGGGTGAGGTGTAGATGCTAGTACCTCACTTCGGCGAAATCGGTCAGCATTCACGTCTAAAGTATTCAAAGAACGTGAGGTGGCAGGTACATATGCTTTTGCAGAGGATGACGGTCCGAGTCGATCCCCAATATCTCTGAAATGTGGGATTCTCGTAGACGCACCCTCCAAAGAGCCTAATGCTCCTTCAGGTGGTTGCAACAACCTGCGCTCGTCTTCACCTCTTGCTTCCAGCAAAGAAACACAAGGTCGCTCTCTGCGTTGTGACAAATCGGTGTGAGAACCGCTCTCCGTGTCATCAAGTACTATTAAATCAGGAATCTCCACCGCTCTTCCAGACGTCTGTATGTCCGATGCAAAAGATTCCTCAGCATCCGATTGACCGACATCACCTAAACGCTTCAACAAATTATCACAACACTCCTTCAATTGACGCTTCAATTTCAAGTCGGAAGTTTCTTCAGGCCTTATTCTACTCAATCTACATTTCACGTGATAAAGAAGAGTTCGAATTCTTTTGTCCTCATTATCAGCACGGTCAAGCTCAAAGAATCGAATGTCTCTTTCCAAACTATAAAGTTTTCCCTGACAGACGGTAAGTTCGACAACAGCATCAAAGTCAGTCTTCAGAGGAACCTGCGTCCGTCCATCTCGTTCACCTCTCAATGCTTCTCGCAATGTAGCCCTTTTCTGAGCGAAACTACCACCAGGATGCAAACCACGAATCTGTAACTCATACCTAAGTTCTTCACTTCCAAGCAAATTAATTTCCATGTTGAAAAGTAATAGGAATATCAAAAAAAAAACAACCGACAAACGAATCAAATCTAGCTATCTAAAAATAAAGTTAAATAATTATTACCAGATTTCTGATGCAAAAAAAAATATTGCAAAAAGAAAATAAACACCAGAATAAATTCCACTTATAAACCAAAAAAAAAACAAATATTCTTAATAGTATTAGAAGTATAATAACAGAGTAATAAGTAAGAAGCTATTGATGGCCCTATAGGACACAACGCCGTCCCCACCAAAAAGAAAAAGAGAGAAAATCAGGTCAAAGGAGAAGACTTGTTTGAAGGTACTATTTTGTAGCAAAATTGTACTAAATGTTTTGCACCATTTTGATTGGAAGAGAGTAGCATGACGTTACAACATGTTCACTATTTTTAGCCAATCACGACTCCCGTTTCGTTTTACACCTTTGTTGTTATTTACAAATATTCAATAAAAATTGTTAACTTAAATTTCCATCATCTTCAATATTACAAAGTTCATCAAGAGATATAAATTAATGTTTATAGAAAATCAGCCTATCTCCCTTAAATTGTAAAGAGTCACAAAAGTTCAACTAATTAAACCCTAATATTGATAGTCGTCCGCTGCCTCTGCAGGACCGAACTAAACGAAATAACATTACACAATAAAAATCGTAACACACCTCCCCTTCCTGAGAATAAGTTTTCTAGCATTAGAAAACTTATTTAGGAAATGACAAACATAAAAAGAAGCTACAATAATAAAACAGGGAATCACAGAAAATATGAAGCCCTAAGAAAATTAAAACTATCAGGGCTTTTGTCCACTACTCCGCGTCAGGAGGATGTGCCTTAAGGTCCTTCGCATGCCATACACCACAGATTTTGCCTGACGGATGGGTCAACTCATAACACCATGGGGAGACAATTTTGGTTATGGTAAAGGGCCCCGTAAACATTGGTGCAAGCTTAGAAGAAAATTGTCTGGATGCATCCGACAAGATTTTATTTTTCTTCCACACCTGTTCTCCCACCTTAAATGTGTCCGCTCGCTTACGTAAATCGTAGCGGGTTTTTGTTCTTTTGTAGGCTTCAGTAAGACGAGCCTGAACATCTCCGAAGACGTTTTTTAATTCTTCCGAGCGGGCCACAGGGTCAAACTTCCTAATGGGAGGCTCGGAAACATCAAGATCGGATATCCCCAGCTGTACTTCTCTACCAAACATAATAAAATTTGGGGTCAACTTGGTCACCTCATGTGACGAAGAACGAATCGCAAACGATATTTTACCGAGAAATTGATCCCATTTACGCTGATCGTCCCCCACGTAACTGGTTAACATAGTCTTGACAACACGGTGAACACGCTCCACAGGATTCGCTTGGGGGTGATAGTTAGCAGTGTACCGAAGCCTTACGTTAAGTTCGCTCATAGTTTTTCGAAATAAGTCGCTTCGAAACTGAGGACCATTATCACATAATATTTCCCGATAATTATTACCAGATTTCTGATGCAAAAAAAAATATTGCAAAAAGAAAATAAACACCAGAATAAATTCCACTTATAAACCAAAAAAAAAACAAATATTCTTAATAGTATTAGAAGTATAATAACAGAGTAATAAGTAAGAAGCTATTGATGGCCCTATAGGACACAACGCCGTCCCCACCAAAAAGAAAAAGAGAGAAAAAAAAATGTAGGAGAAAAAAAAAAGAAACAAAAACAAATCACGCAACTCAACCGTCAATCGATAATACCGCGGTAGAAAGCCCAAGTACGAAAACAAGATACTGAGTAAGTAACGAAAATATATTAAGTACGTCCCTGTCCACACACTCTCTTAAACTGAGGGAATTGTACTAATATTTACAAGTATACTGCAACAGTACAATTATACACTCCTGTACCGACCACGCAATGCGACAAAATTCTACTCTGTCAACACCACTACAAAAACCTCAATGTCATCCTTGTCATCAACATCTAATTCCTAAAAATGAAAGCTGAAAATAAATTTCATAAACAATAGCCACCAAGAAAAGAATCAATAAAGGCCACTAAACACGTTGGGCGCCAATTTTGCTACGTGCGTGATTGGTATTGCGTAGCAAGGTTGGGTGGATTACGATTATTATTAGCTCTGTTACTATTTTCTTCCTTTTTAGCCTGAATTTACTCTCAAGATCTTGCTGACCTTTTGAGGCAAAATACCCGCTAACTACCTTACGCCGAAGAGGGGTCGTGGGGTAGTAGATTTTTATAAAAGGCGCCACCCGATTTTATAGCCCCACAGTGGGATCAGCAAGTCGACTTAATTGACAGAAGCCTCAAAAAACGGGAAAATAAAATAACGCTGTAATTACCAGGACTCAAATTGGAATAAACAATAAACAAAAACGTCAACAATTAAAATGATGTTTAATAAACTAATGACCCTTTCTCATAAAAAATGAGGTATTAATATAAAGGTTTAAACTATCGGGCGAGGGTCAGGGCCCCTTTAAGTACAGGTAGAGAACTGATAGTACCTAGCACCTAGCAGCTGATTTTCTACAATCACTTAAGAATTTGAACCCAAATATTGTTATTGCTTCCAGTAGGAAATTTGGTTCTTAACGTGATAGAACCGAAGTGAATATTTAAGTGTGGGTTAATTTACATTAAACAAAGGTGTGCGCGTAACTGAGGTTAAGTGTAATGTGTGCTCCACATGAAGCGTAAACTTTATGAAATAGCAGTTAAAAGGTAGTGATTTGTAGAATAAGTTGGGTTGCACTTGAAGTCAAGTAAAACTAAATAATGCACACCAGTTTCTAGACAAAAAAATAATACCGTTCATATATATATGGAGGGCTTACACAGATGTTATGATAAATTAAGTGTTCAATTCTTAGTGTGCGTATCTCAGTTATTCACTACGAGTGTTCCACGGCGTAAATAAACTGGAAAGAACCCACCTGAGTTTCCTGTGTTGCTCCAGAGGTCCAAGCGAATGAGCTGTGCACGCAAAAAGTGGTGTCAAGCAACCAGGGATGATTCAGAGCATGCAGTCAGCGTCTACTGCAGTATGAAGCAGGATGCAGGACGCAGTATAAATCAGTATCAAGCAGTATGGAGCAGTATGAAGCAGTATGAAGTAGTATCAAGCAGTATGGAGCAGTATGGAGCAGTATCAAGCAGTAGCAAGCAGGCCTGGATAGAAATGGCCCCATGCAAATCAAATTCCGCAAATGAAAATGAATGAAAAGGTAATCATATTTCATGCAATAATTTAACGGTGACGGATTAAAATCATATGGTGCAAATTAGATCGATACTATTGATCGCAATGAAAACGTGCTACGTACCTGGGGTTAGAGGGTGGCCTGATGGTAATTACCACGTGATCTACACTTGGCAAATTTCCTTTTTTTTCAAATGGAGTGAGATATTAAATTATTCCGTATGGTAAAATCAGTCAAAGACTATAAGGTATCAACCTTCACTAGTATACTGGAAATTTAACACTCTTTTACACTCTCAAAAATCCGCAGAGCGAAATCTTCAGCACAGCTTTCTTAGCCAAGAGCCAGAAGATGAAGAAGTTTCTAGAAGGAAATTTTGTAGTGGTAAGCAAGACCAAAAAAAAAAAAGAAAGTCAGGTCAAAGGAGAAGACTTGTTTGAAGGTACTATTTTGTAGCAAAATTGTACTAAATGTTTTGCACCATTTTGATTGGAAGAGAGTAGCATGACGTTACAACATGTTCACTATTTTTAGCCAATCACGACTCCCGTTTCGTTTTACACCTTTGTTGTTATTTACAAATATTCAATAAAAATTGTTAACTTAAATTTCCATCATCTTCAATATTACAAAGTTCATCAAGAGATATAAATTAATGTTTATAGAAAATCAGCCTATCTCCCTTAAATTGTAAAGAGTCACAAAAGTTCAACTAATTAAACCCTAATATTGATAGTCGTCCGCTGCCTCTGCAGGACCGAACTAAACGAAATAACATTACACAATAAAAATCGTAACAAGGGACACATCTGGGCTGCCAACAATTGATGAGTTTTTGTCATTTCTTGAAAGCCGAGCCACTGCTTTGGAGGCTGTGACTAATTCTGATAAAACACCAAGAGGTCAGGTGTCATTGTTTGGACAGGAAATTAAAAATGAATGTAGCTATTGTAAATTGGCAGGTCATAGGCTTTTCAATTGCAGAAGGTTTAAGTTGATCTCTGTGCCAGAGCGAATGTCATTCGTTGACAAGTCTAAATGTTGCAGGGTGTGTCTCAACAGTCATTTTGGTAAATGTAAATTAGTTTTGAAGGGTCAGATTTGTGGTAATGAGCACAATACTTTGCTGCATTTGGACAGGACTCCTGCTTTGTGACATGCACTTCAATCGCATGTAGGTTTTTTAAGGACTATTAATAAGACAGTGCTTTTGCCTACGGCACAGGTACTAGTCTCATCTAATGATGGTAATTCTTTGAAAGTTCGTGTTCTGGTTGACAGTGGTTCACAAATTTCAATAATTTCACAGGATATTTTTGCTAAATTGGGGGCTAAGTCTTTTAAAAACAGAATAGTTGTTATGGGTATGTCTAGAGATGTAACCACTATAACAGCCTGTGTATTGGTTTCAGTGCAGAGTTTGTGTCATGATTATAAAATAATGGTAAAATGTGCAATACTTGATAGATCAATTGTTTTGCCACAGACTGAATTTGAATCTTTGCAGAATGTAGTTTCACCTGAGTCTTTTTATTTGGCAGATCCTTCATTTGCCAAGCCTGGTAGTGTTGAAATAATATTGTCATCTGACATATTTTTTGATGTTTTGCTATCAAAAAATTATAAATTACCAGAGGGTTTAATACTTCAGGACACTTTGCCAGGTACTGTTGTCAGTGGCACCATACGTCTGGGTGCTGTTAAAGATAAAAATTATTGTGCTTCTATGGATTCTCGTATGGTAAATATTGAGAAACAAATGGCTGCATTTTGGCACTTTGAGGAGGTGTCAACCATTTTTCCTGAGTATACGGCTTGTGAAGCTATTTTTATTGAATCAGTTTCTTTGATTAATAACAGATTTCAGGTGGATTTACCATTGAATAAACCTTTATGTGAGATAAATATTGGGGACACGTTTTCCATAGCATACAAGAGGTTTGAAAACCTAGAAAAGAAATTTAAAAGCAATGTTCAATTATTTGAACATTACAAAAAGTTTATTGATGAGTATTTGGTGCTAAATCATGCTAAAGTTGTTGATTTGAATGATGAGGATTTGTATGACGGGAAAACTTACTTTATGGGTCATCATCCTATCATAAGAGAAGATAAGCGAACAATAGCATTTCGTGTGGTGTTCGATGGTAGTATGAAAACAAGAACTAAATTAAGTGTTAATGATTTTCTGTACAATGGTTCAGTAGTCCAGAACTCATTGTTTGACATATTGATTCTCTTCAGGACCTACAAATATGTATTGTTGAGTGACATTAAGCAAATATACAGGATGATTTTAATTAAACCAGAGCATCGATGCCCCCAGAATATTCTCTGGCGAGAAAGCCCAGCTGAAAAAATTAAATGTTTGCAATTATAAACTGTCACATATGGTTTAAAAAGTTCACCTTTCTTAGCAACTCGTTGTCTTGTACATTTGGCTAGTGCGTATGTTGGAAAGTTTCCTTTGGCTAGTGAAGCTTTACTACGAAATACCTATATTGATGACATTTTGGCGGGTGCAAATACATTGGATGATTTGGGTAAATTGAAGGATGAATTGGTTGAATTGTTGAGATTAGGCTCATTTAACTTACATAAGTGGTGTTCTAATAGTGCCTCAGTTTTGCATGACATTCCTAATGATTTGCGCCATTTGGATGAGGTTGACATGAGTAAGAGTGAGTCTGCTATAAAGACATTGGGATTGACTTATGTGCCAGTGAGGGACGGTTTCAAGATAGTGTCACCAAAAATCGCGTGTGATAATTGTGTGACTAAAAGGCAAGTTTTAAGTTTTCTTTCAAGGTTTTATGACCCGTTAGGGCTTGTGGGTCCCTTGTTGGTCAAGGCAAAAATGTTTATGCAATGTTTGTGGTCACTCAAGCTTGCCTGGGATGAACTACTTCCGGATGAGTTAAAGTGTGAATGGATGGAGTTTGTGAATCATTTATCCCAAATGCCTAGAGACTTACAGATACCTAGAGACTTACAGTTTTCGAGAGCAAAAAGGATTGAACTATTAGGATATTGTGATGCTTCTAAGAAAGCATATGGTGCTGTTTTGTATATGAGAGTGGTGTATGAAGCTGAAGTATTTGTATATGTAGTGTGCTCGAAATCCAGAATAGTATCAATGAATAAAGAGTTGTCCATTCCCAGATTGGAACTAAATAGTGCAGTGTTACTTGCATCACTTGCCAGTGTTGTCTACAATTCATTGAAATCTTCAATTAATGAGGTGTTTTTGTATTCAGATTCTACTGTTACACTGGCGTGGTTGAACACTGACCCCTTAAAATTAAATCCATACGTGGCAAATAGGGTGTGTAAAGTGAGAGAGATGAATGACAGAAATTTTCAATGGAAATATATAAATACAAAAGAAAACCCTGCGGACTCTCTGTCTAGAGGATTGGGTCTTCAAGAGATGCGTACCCATAGTTTATGGTTTCATGGTCCAAATGTGTTGTCAGACAGAAGTTTTACACATTTGAGTCTTAATATTGAAGTCCCGAGTCCTCTTCCAGAGCAGAGAAAGGTTGTACTTTCTGCAGTTGTAAAGACTCCATTTTTGTTTGAGAAATTTTCCAGTATTTCAAAGTTAGAGAGAGTGGTAGCATACTTGTTTCGATTTGTGAATAATGCTTCTTGTGATAAAGACAATAAACGTTTTGGAAATCTTACAATTTTTTAAGTGAATCTGGCTTTGAAACGAATTATAGGAATTGAGCAAAATATTTTTTTGCTAATGAAATAAAATGCTTAAAATCAGGGGACTCAATTAAGTCTAATTTAAAGTCATTGTCTCCTTTTCTGGACAGCGATTCTTTGCTTCGTGGAGGGGGGAGGCTGCAAAATGCACACATTTCATTTGATCAAAAGCATCCATTGATTTTACCCGAAGGTAGTCACATCACAGATTTGATCATTCTTAGAGAACATGTAAGGTTGTTGCATGCTGGTCAGAGGCAGGAGTTGGCATCTTTGAATTTGAAATATTGGCTTATAAATGGCAATAGGGAAGTTAAGAAAATCATCCATAAATGTGTAGCATGTTTTAAAGCAAAAGGTCAATGTTTCAGGCAATTAATGGGTTCCCTTCCTGAAGGAAGAGTTGTGCAATCTAGACCATTTCTGAATGTTGGCGTGGACTTTTGTGGTCCGTTTTACATTAAACAATCGCCTATTAGGAAGTCTATAGTGACCAAGATTTATGTGGCTTTCTTATCTGTTTCGCAGCAAAAGCAATCCATTTAGAGCTCTTGTCGGATTTGACCACAGAAACATTTTTAGCTGCATTTCATAGGTTCATTTCAAGAAGAGGTAAGCCTGCGAAAGTGTTTTGTGACAATGGTGCTACTTTCAGGGGAGCTAAAAATAGGTTGGATGAATTTTATGTTCTTAATAGTAGTAATTTAAAGGATAGAGTCATACATTTTTGCCTTGAGCAAAGGATTGAATTGTCTTTCATACCTAGTTACTCTCCAGTATTTGGTGGCTTGTGGGAAGCAGGGGTAAAGAGCACTAAATTCCACTTAAAAAGAATCATTCCTAATGCCCAATTAACCTATGAGGAATTCAATTATATATTGGTTCAGATTGAAGGAATTTTGAATTCCAGGCCTCTAACTCAAATTTGTGAGGATCCATTGGATTTATCATATTTAACACCTGGGCACTTCTTAATAGGAGCTCCAATAACATCATTCCCTGAGCCTGACTATTCTAACAATCCTGATAATCGATTAAAGTTTTGGAAATTCTGCAATAAATTAAAGCAACAGTTTTGGATTAAATGGCACAAAGACTATTTGGCGCAATTGCAAACTCGTCCTAAATGGAGATATCGTGAGAGTAATGTAAAAGAAGGTATGTTGGTTTTGCTCAAAGATGACAATCTGCCTTGTTTAAAATGGCCTATGGCAAGAATTTTTAAAGTTATGCCTGGCAAAGACGGGCATGTTAGGGTAGTAGAAGTAAAAACATCTAGTGGTACTTATGTAAGATCCATTAATAAGTTAGCTGTGTTACCTATTGAAGTTTAATCAGTTTGTTATGTACAAGAGCACTTGGTTTACTAATCGTTTGTTTTTTTTTAAATAAGTTTATTTATATATGTTTATGTGTACATGCCTAGTACATTTTCTTAATAGTTTGTTGTTATAATACATATAAGATATCATTAATAACATTTTAATGTGCTTAACTTAAGCTTGGGGTGGGAGCATGTTGGATACAATCCACCATAAATTGGTTGATAACAACTCTTATTACTGTCAAGTGTCATTAATGTCATTGCGTTTAGCGCCAAAAGCACCAGATTTCATAAGTTTAGTTTCAGTTTCAGGCTGTCTGTCGTATTGTTTGTAGCGCAGCAGACTTGTTCTCATTTTTATATAAAAATTAATCCTACTAAGGTTACTTATTTCGTTTCAACATTAATCTATCGAAGCGAAGGGGGTTAACAATTGTCAATCCGCAATTAGATGCCTTTCTTTTTAACTTAACCATCAAAGTTTTCCTGGATTTTTTAATATAATTATGTTTATGTTAATATTTCTAGCTTTGGCGAGCCACAATTTACAGACAATATAAGTATTTCTTAAACTAAAAATGCTTTTAGCCGAATATTGAACACATTTAAAAATACCAGACATTTTTAATTCCGGTAAAATTTCCGGAAAGTTTCTGGAAAATTTTCCGAAAATTATTTTTCCGGAAATTTTACATCACTAGCTATAAGTGATGTAAAGTGTAGACTAATGAGATAGAAGATACGGACAGAGCAAACCAATACCGATATTCCCCTAAAATTAGTCCCGTTTTTTGGCGGATCCCTGTATATCCTTTAGAAATAGTAGATTATGTAACTCGGAGTATAAGTAGGTCTTTTCGTGCTGAGCCCAGAGATTGACGGTGGAAGCGAAGATGAGGCCTGCAACTGAGCGAAGCACAAAAAGACTTTTTACTCCGAGTAACATATACTATTTTTTTCTTGTAAGTCTATTTCAGTCTATTAAGTCGTTTAAGTCTATTTCAGAGGGATTCAGTTTTGCAATTTTCTCTCATCCTTTTTAAGCGTGTCTAGGTACTACCCAATTATAGTGATGTATATTATTTGTAAAATAAATAGAATTTGTTAGAACGGAGGTTTTAAATGGTATTAAATCATAACCAATGGTTTAGACGGTTTACGTAAATTATTGTAAAATAAAAATGTGTAGCATTAGTATGAATGTACTGGTGAAAGTAGCAGGATTAGGACAAATAATTCTTCTTTATCGGAAAATGGCCAACGTTTCGACTATTTATTTAGTCTCCCTCAGGGCCAAAACCCAAGAAAATGTCGGTGTAACAAATCCCAAGGCTCAACATTCAACCGCAATCAATACTTGTTAGAAAGATGATGGAAAGTAATAGGTATTTCCATCAACATTATAGTTATAGTAAACTCATAAATAAAATATTACATAAAAAGTGTAAAAACGATACTAGCATTTAACATTTAACAATTGACGTTACCAAACAGAAAGTAAGAAGTGGGACGTACATTGTGGAATAACACATCTTACCTAGCTTCCACTAGAGAAGATAGTCGGTTTGAAATTTTTTCAACATGGTTAAAAATGTAAACTTAACTCGATTATTGGGTGTCCCTGGTATCTTCGGCTATACAAACCACACGTCCGCTGCATGCGGTACGAAAGTGCAAATAGTGATACTTGCGTGCCAATGTCGCTCAATACACGAAGATGCCATTTTGTCGTGTTGATGGGGCCGCCATCAGTTAGCGATCTTCGTGTATTGAGCGACATTGGCACGCAAAGAAAAATAGCACTGCAAAATGGTTGCATTTCAACCCACTGGATTTGGAAGCTAGGATAATTTTAGAACATTCGTTGATATGACATTTAATGGCCTTGGCTGATATCTCGGGACATGTTCGGCGGTTTTTAGTTCAATTGCCGACAAAAAAAATTACGGTTTTTTTTCAAAAAGTTTGCATTTTCTTATAAGTTGCCCTGGCGCTAATGTCGCTGCCGATTGTAATCAGATAAATTTTTTCTAAAAGATAAATGATTCACAAATCAGTGGCGTAGACGCAAGGTTCACAAAAATATTTTTATTCCGTGTTGTAAAGGAACAATATCTTGTTAAGGATCAAATTCTAATCTCAAAGGTCAACTTCAAAAGGATCAATATTTTGTTAACTACGACGTCATGACGGGTGACTTAACTTTAAGTCTCCTATTGTGATTACATTTAAGAGTTATGATCGATATTTCGGGACGTTTTTTGCGGTTTTTTGCTTTTTTGCCTTCGAGAAGAGTTACGGGACTTCACAAAAAGTTTTGCACATTCCTATAAGTTACAGTGATTTGCGGGAAGACCCGCGCTAATAAAACAGATAGACTTTAAAAGTTCAGTGATTTTAGAATCATTGGCGTATATTGACAGTTAATAAAACATAAAAAATAAAATTGTAGAGATAATAAAATAAAAAATTAAACTGCTAACAAAAAAGATCGATAGGATATAATTTTGGGTAATTTTAAAGACGTTTTATCACAGAAACCACTTATGATAAATTCATAGTTTAAAAAGGCTCGCAAAGAACGTTTCTTCTAGAACTAACTACCTGTGCTAATCTTAATTAAATCAGTTTCATCAATGTTATACGGGGCAAAATTGGAAAATTTGAAGCCCGTCATTTGATATCCGACGGTAAATCTTAAATTTCGTCGTCAGGTCATTTGATAGGCTTGGTAAATATCTTGGGACATGTCCGGCGTTTTTTGTTTTATGCTCGAAAAAAAATTTTAGGGTATTTTAACTCTTATCGAAGACCAAAAAACAAAAAACCGCAAAAAACGTTCCGACATATCGATCATAGCTCTTAAATATAATCACATTTGGAGTCTTAAAGTTAGGACACCCGCCATGATGTCGTAGTTAACAAAATATTGATCCGTTTCTCTAAAAAATGTTTGCCGTTCTTGTACAACACGGAATAGAAATGTTTTGTTAACCTTGCGTCTACGCCACTGATTTGTGAATGATTTATCTTTTAGAAATAACTTACCTCATTAAAATCGGCAGCGGCATTAGCGCCATACAGGGCAACTTATAAGAAAAGGTAAACTTTTTGAAAAAACCCCGTAATTTTTAATTAATCTAACCCGTAATATGGAATTCCGCACTAGTGCGAAAAAGTTATGCGGAAAGGTACTTTGCCTAGTGCGAAAAACTGAATCTTTCAAATGTAGCTTTGCGAGCGGAAAAGTACGTTTTTGCGCACGCGAGTAGAAAAATACAATCGTTCCTTTATTTAAAAATGTAGTCTCCTATCCCAACATCGCTATCCCAAAATAGGTAGGCCACAGGCGCCTGTTTTGTTCATCTTAGTAACCTCTGTTAACGTCACGGATGCAAAATAATTATTGTGTCAATGAAGATAGCGAATAAGTTTTGGTGCTTCTTTATTGTGATACAAGTATTCGAAGCGGAATGACAGAATGAATGATAGAGTATGAAATGTCGAGTGAGTCGGCTACTCTGCTATAGAAGAAGTGTGGAAAGTCGAATTCACCCGGAGTAATACAAGGAGTCTCTACCAAAATAACGTGCATTTATTAAAGAAAAACTCAAGCAGGCCATGGAATTAGAAAAGTAGGTCTCAGCTGACGAGAGAGAAAAAAATTGGAAGTTAAAAGTATTTAAGTTGGTTAGAACTAAGGCTGTACTAATTGATTAGTAAGTGGATGATTGAAATACTTAATCTTAAACTAAAATGTGTAGTCAATTTGTTTCGCAAAATTAGATATTAAGAATTTTGTGGAAAAATAAAAGCAAACAAATAGTAAATTATGTCACTAGGAGTTAAAGTGAGCTGAGCGATTATCAAATCAATATTTGAAAAAAAATTACTTTCTGTTTGCCACTGTAGATGTGTCTAACTTTATAGCCATACGTCTGGCATGCCCTATGCATAGTCTTTATATTCCACATACAATTTATATCAATATTTGTATTATTAGGTAAATTGGAGCCCTAGTGTTAAATAAAACCTCTTTTATAGAAGAAACTAAATATCTGTGGAACCAGCCAAAATATCCGAAAAACACCAAATACGACCCGAGGTATGACGCGTCTCCACATACTCCCTTAGCAAAAAATGTTCTGAATTCTTTTTCCGCAAAATTATCTGCTCAAAAATTTTTACAAAAATGCATAAAGTTTTGTTGAACCCTGTATTAGGAAACCTGCAAAACATATAACCGAGTACATAACCACTTAAAGCAGTCTATACATGGATCTTACCAAAAAATGGCACCTCCAACAAAAATCAGTTGAGTGACTTTAGGGATAGACAGTTTTGAAATTAATTCAAAATTTGGGGTGTATCGTTTCAATTGATTCTTAGTTTATTTTAAAAACATATGTCCAGAATTTTTTTAATTATACCTGTAAAAGAAACACAACTTTAACACTATTTCCACCACAGTAAGGTAAGGCAACGTTTTTTTACCGCTATAACAACGTAAGTCCTGGTCGGCTTCTGCGACTTACGTCAGTTTTTCGCAGTGAGTGTTTGGCTTACGAAAGTGATAGATTCGTGCTACCATGAACTAAATTATTGATTTTAAGTAAGTAAAGGAACTGAAAACGTTTTTTTCCAGTTAGAATTTAAAAATTGTATAGCCTTAACATCATGTACAGGGATATCATTTTAAGTCGCTCACTCGATTACCAGCTTTTCTGTTACACTTTTTAAAAATTTGATACATGGGTGTTGTATGGCATCTAAGGCCGACCTCGGATCCAGGGCTAGCGAATTTATTGGCTGCTCGGTTTGACAGGTACGACGCCATCTTGTTTTTCTTAAATGGAAACACACATATATTTACCGACAGTCTAATAGAGCTGAAGGAGCACATTACAGAAATATATAACTTCGAATATCTATCTCTAGGCATTTCGATTATACAGGGTGGTAAAGTTGTTGAATTTCGAAAATCATTTTAAGTCGCTCAATCGATTAGCAGTTTTCCTGTTGCACTTCTTAAAAATTTCATACATGGGGGTCATGTGGCATCTAGGGCCGACCTCGGATCCAGGGCTAGCTAATTTATTGGCTGCTCGGTTTGACAGTTGCGACGCCATCTTGATTTTTCTTAAATGGAAACACACATATATTTACCACTAGTCTAATAAAACTGAAGGAGCAGATTACAGAAATATATAACTTTGTATATCTATCTCTAGGCACCTCGATTATACAGGGTGGTAAATTTGTTGAATTTCGAAAATCATTTTAAGTCGCTTACTAAATTAGCAGCTTTCCTGTTGCACTTCTTAAAAATTTGATACATGGGGGTCATGTGGCATCTAAGGCCGACCTCGGATCCAGGGCTAGCAAATTTATTGGCTGCTCGGTTTGACAGGTACGACGCCATCTTGATTTTTCTTAAATGGAAACATACATATATTTACTCACAGTCTAATAGAACTGAAGGAGCAGATTACAGAAATATATAACTTCGTATATTTATCTATAGGCATTTCGATTATACAGGGTGTTTTTTGTAAAATTTCGAAAATCATTTAAAGTCGCTCACTCGATTAGCAGTTTTCCTGTTGCACTCCTTAAAAACTTGAGACATGGGGTCATGTGGCATTAAAGGCCGACCTCGGATCCAGGGCTAGCGAATTTATTGGCTGCTCGGTTTGACAGGTACGACGCCATCTTGATTTTTCTTAAATGGAAACACACATATATTTACCCACAGTCTAATAAAGCTGAAGGAGCAGATTACAGAAATATATAACTTCGTATATTTATCTATAGGCATTTCGATTATATAGGGTGTTTTTTGTTAAATTTCGAAAATCATTTAAAGTCGCTCACTCGATTAGCAGTTTTTCTGTTGCACTCCTTAAAAATTTGATACATGGGGGGTCATGTGGCATCAAAGGCCGATCTCGGATCCAGGGCTAGCGAATTTATTGGCTGCTCGGTTTGACAGGTACGACGCCATCTTGATTTTTCTTAAATGGAAACACACATATATTTACCCACAGTCTAATAAAGCTGAAGGAGCAGATTACAGAAATATATAACTTCGTATATTTATCTATAGGCATTTCGATTATATAGGGTGTTTTTTGTTAAATTTCGAAAATCATTTAAAGTCGCTCACTCGATTAGCAGTTTTTCTGTTGCACTCCTTAAAAATTTGATACATGGGGGGTCATGTGGCATCAAAGGCCGATCTCGGATCCAGGGCTAGCGAATTTATTGGCTGCTAGGTTTGACAGATACGACATTATCTTGATTTTTTTTGATCAAATACACATATATTTACCTACAGTTTAATAGAGCTGAAGGAGCAGATTATGGAAATATATAGCATCAAATGTTCATCGCTAAGTGTTTCGATTAAACAAGGTGGTAAATTTGTTGGATTTCGAAAATCATTCTTTCTACAATCGCATTGAAAATTCAACTTTTAACCCACCAATAAATTGTTAAAAATAGGGTTTTAAGGCACTAGGGCTGAAAGTAAATTTCTTTTAACCGAGGGTTAAAAGTGATTAATAGATATTCCAATTTTTATTAAAAAAATTATTTTTATTGCGTGTTGTAGAAAAAGTATTGAATGATATTCTTGCTTGCAGTTTTTAAGTGCTTTTAGGAAACCCTGTGGAGTTCTACCAACTCAACTTAATATATTGACGAGACTTAAGTGAGTTTATTGCGCCCGGATATGGTAAGTAGTAAAAAAGAAAAATTCAATATAATTATTTGCCTCATACATTTATGTTATTTTTTATATAATAATATTTTAAACATTTTAAATTAAAAGACTTTGTCATTTGATATTACTAAATTTGACTTTAAATGATTTTCGAAATTCAACAGTTTTACCACCTTGTATAACTGAAATGCTTAGAATTAGATATACGAAGTTATATACTTCCGTAATTTGCTCCTTCAGCTCTATTATACAGTGGGTATATATATGTGAGTTTTCATTTAAGAAAAATTAAGATGGCGTCGTACCTGTCAAACCGAGCAGCCAATAAATTCGTTAGCCTTGGATCCGAAGTCGGCCTTAGATGCCACATGACCCCCATGTATGAAATTTTTAAGAAGTGAAAAAGGAGAGCTGCTAATCGAGTGAGCGACATAAAATCATTTTCGAAATTCAACAATTTTGCCACCCTGTATAATCGAAATGCCTAGAGATAGATATACGAAGTTATATATTTTTGTAATTTGCTCCTTCAGCTCTGTTAGACTCTGGGTAAATATATGTATGTTTATATTTAAGAAAAATCAATATGGCGTCATACCTGTAAAACCTAGCAGCTAATTAATTCGCTAACCCTGGATACGAGGCCGGCGTTAGATGCCACATGACCCCCATGTATCAAATTTTCAAGAAGTGAAACAGGAAAACTGCTAATCGAGTGAGTGTCTTCACTCTCCATGAGTTGTTAAGTCAAATTGAATGGTCTTTTATTTTGTGTTTGTTTTCTTTTATTTGAAAATTGTCTTCCGAAAACAATTTTCACTTTTTTCACAAGTATCTTAAAAAATAACATTATACTTCCTGACCTCCAAAAACAATTAAACATGAGATGAATAAACTGAGTTTCAACTGGTATAATGGTGAATATGAAAAAAAAATTTCTGAAGTTACACGTAAATAAATTCAGTTGATTTTTGTAACGTTATTTTATGTGTTTTTTTTTATAATAAACGATAGTTTTAATTTTTTTCCAAAATAATTTAAGTGCTACAGTCTGCCTCCAGACTGACGTATCTGTGTTTTTACGTTACATTTTTGATCAAGACTTCGAGTTTTCTGAACCCCTAACATAACGTAATTATCAACTAACTACTAAAACTATACAAAACCATAAAATTTATTTTTTTTCATTAAATATAGACCTCAAAGAAACACCCTTGTAAATTTTGCACAATTTAAGTTTAAACAGGTTAAATAAAAAATAAGTTTTTTCTACAAAATCGTATTGGTGACTTATGTTACTTTAGCAAATACCTACCAGATATACTGATGGATGTATCAAGACCGCAATAAAGGAGAGCGTGCATAAAATAATAGGCACCTGGCAAGCAAATAAGTGTGACATTAAAGTACTACATACAGGGATAGAAACAATAAGATGAACACTAATAAATACATTTTTTTCATGCTCTGTAAAATAAAGGTAAAATATAGTGGTACAAAACTAAACAACAAACTTTAGAAACAATTAAATATTATGACATTTTGTCTTATAATATTAAAAACGAGCCAAAAACACATGGCATTAAGTCAGAAGATCAAAAATAAGAACGGAATAGTCAATAATTGCATTTCTGCTAATTCGCTCACAAAAAAATTGCTCCGAAAATTCCTTTGGATGCAATGTGCAGTAGCCCCGTTTTACTGGAAATTTCCATGATGTAGTTCGTCGTCATGAAGCTGTTTTAAAAATGGGTTTAAAATTTTATTTCCCAAGCACTCTTCAGCCACTGTTCTTTAAATGCCACAAATTAAGCAACTCATAGCTCAACAAATAACCACAAATAAAAACAGTTAATATACCTTGAAAAATATTGGCATTATAAAGTTAAGTTGAGATATCCACACAAACAGACCCAGCATTCATCACTGATGAACGCTTTTTTCAGAAAATCGTTATTATCAGCAATTATGTACTCACCTCTTCCAAAGGTTTAGTCTGCTAAGGTGCAGAAAGCAAGAAAATGCTGAAAGCAGACAAGTTTTCAAATTTCCAAATTGTAATTATACATGTGCATTTTTCACAGATCTTAATTAAACTCTGGTTCTATATTCTTTGCAAAAAGCTTAATATTTTTTCACTTTTTAGCATTGATTTTTTTATTACTTTATTAATTCATTTTAATATTTTTTTTTGCTTTATAAAATGAGCTTTGAAACAAACAGTGTAATTTAATGCCGGTAGGGGTATTAGTCCTCGGAGTAGTTGTTTCTGTTTGTTTCCTTCTTAACCGCTGCAATATTTTTGGAAATATTGAAAGCAGATAAGTTTTCAATTTCCAATTAGTAAATATTGCTTTTTTGCATATCTTGAACTAAAGTTTCCTGCGAAAAAGCTAAAAATTTCGATCACTAACATATTTCGCAGAAAATAAATTTCTTTCAACGTTTTTGGTACCTTTTTGTTATATTCATTATTACCTTGCTTTTTTATACCTGCAATAACCTTGCTTGTGACTTTTGATTTGTGTGTCCAAGTCATACATAACTTTATAAAATATAGATAAAAATCAGACATAGGGGGCTCTGAGGGTGGAAATTGACATTTCAAAAAAGCTCCCAAGCCCCCACCCCATCCAAAATTGCCGGTATTGGCCGATTTCTACGCGAAAACAGCCGAAATGGCGAACAGGCGAACTCGATTTGTTTGTATCGCAAAAATGGCGTCGGTTTTTGTGTTTAATGATAAACTTTAATTTACATCTGTTTTTAAATATAAATTTAATATAAAATTTTCGGGTGTATCACGTTATTAAGTGGTTTGCTGTGATATGTGGGTAATGGGGATGTTCCTACCTGGAAAATAAGAGAAGCAGAGGCGATGGTGTAGCAACCATACCACCAAGTGCCGCGACGGCGAGCGGCGGGGGGCCCGCTGTACTAAGAGGCCCTAAGCGAGGCCGTTACTTGGTTTATTGAAACATTGATTTTAACAAGGCACAAAAATCAAATTTGGCGGGAAATCCCTCTACTGGGCAGAGGCTCGCTCTTGGGTAATGCAAGTTATCAAGCAATTCCATTGTATTTCAACGGCTGTATCCAGTAAACCAGATCCTCCTTAAGAATTAAAAAAACGTCCAACGGTAGCAATGTAGGTATAATATAGCTCATAGTATAACATGATTGCAATTTGAAAAAACAGTATATTGTTTTGTGTAGGTATTGGTGATTGTGATTCAAAGAGCTATTTCTATGCAAGCAACAAAGGACTACAAAGCTATAATTAACATGGATTGATAAGTCAATAGCAAATATAATAGTCCACTTTAAAATTTGATGTCTCTGCCCTGCTGTTTCTCAAGAGCAAAAATCCAGAGGCAGGATTAAAGTAAGTACCATAGATGATTTGTTTTTTACTTAATTAAGACAAATTGTTTCTTCTGCCATAGTTTTTTCCTCCCAAGATGTATTTTCAGTATTTTGTGTGCATGTTATTAGTTTTTTTTTAATGTTTCTATAAGTGTCTCAAATAATATCTACTTATTGGTTTACAGGAACTAAAACCCATGGCATATTTCTCAGTACCACACTCTGGACCCCTGATAGTTAAAATGATTCATTCCGCCTTTTACTTGCAGACATTGTTAAGAGGATTAAATATTCTTAGACTGACTACTTGAGTAAGCTGAGGGGGACTACAATCACGAAAAGACACATGGCTAAGGAGACTCAGGTACTTTGAAAGAGCCCAAGCTGAAAATTTATTTTATTTTTCCGTATGATTTATTTCATCCATTTTTATACAGAATTTTACAAAAAAGAAGGCAAATTTGTGAACCACAGATTATTTGATGAAAAATAATGGACCTTTTATTACCCCGTTTCAGCATATTTCTTTTGGTTGTTTCCTCGATTGTAACTTTTAAAGTAATTTTATTTAGTTTTATTTAGTAAGTCAAATAATCACTTCTCAAAGGATTTATTTCATATTTGGTAGACCTATTAAGTCGAAAAAGCCACATACTAGAAAAAAAAATTGACAGCCAATATAAATAATATATTAATATACTTTTTGCGCCCTTTGAACTTTCTGGGTTCCAGGCTGATGGCTTCCAATCAAGATCTGTTTAAAATAACAAAGCTCTAATTTGTTGTTTAAAAAAATGTTGATAAAGTTTTTTTGAGACTATTTTACTAGAGTATTTTACATAGGAAAAATGTCATAGCAACAGCCTATTTTCTACTGACAGAACTGCTACCTGGTCCTACCTGGACAAAATCAACATGATGGTTTTTCAGCGACAAAATTTTGTTAGGGTCAAGTAAAAACTATTGTCAGTTTGACGAGTGTCACCTATTTGCTTTTAACTGCAGGTTGAAGTTTTCTTGTGAAATAGTCTTGTCGAATACCATTCGAGATAAAATATGCTAAGGCAAAATATTTCTCTTGTTTTATTCAAGTTAGTTGCTCTTTGGCAATTTCGTTCATGACATTTTTTACAAAACCTGTCCTAAATGTCATTCACGAAATTGCCGAGCAACAAACTTTCATACCAATCAAAATATTTTGCCGGAAAAATTTTCTCTCTTATTATGTTGTAAACAAGGAAACTCAAAATTAATGCTTGGTTGCTTCTAAAAAAAGGATGTAAAAGGTCTTTGAATGCAAATGAAAAATCAATTTGTCCAAATAATTTCATACTTTTTAAGAAACTTTTAAACAACTTCTTATTTGCATTGGGTGTCAGTTAATTTTAGAACTTATTTTTTTTTATTATGCAGCTCTTTAGACTTAATATCCCTCCTAAATGAAACAAATACTTTGAGGAATAATAAAATGATTGAATAAAATAATTTTAAAAGTTACAACTGTGACACCTTACATAGCAAACGTGAGACTCTAAAATGAAAAATTGGTTAATAAACGTCCCATTATTTTTCATCAGAGAATCTGTGGTTAACAAATTGGCCTTCTTCTTTTAACACCCTGTATATTGTTATCTCTAAAATGATATCTTTATTAGGTATTCTATATTTTTTTACCTGATCTATACAAAGTGGAAAAGTGCTTTTTTTTATGTCTTTGAACATAAAAAGCTAATTTCTGTTTGTCCTTCCTTACATTTTAAAAGGCCACACTTCAATTTAGAGTTTGAAAATATTACATCGTTTGTTCCTCATATTACTTTACTACGTTACTACGGCAATAGTGAGCAGTCATCATATAGCCCAACAGCTATACAATGCCCATTTTTCTGTTCATTCATCCAATGTTCCATTATTATCAATATGGCCGTGGGCCTTTCTGCAAGGAAGGACTTGATATAATTTTGTTTATTCCCCAGCAATTTGACGCTGGATGTACAGAGTTTTCAAAGTGGAGCTCTTCACTGATGAAGATTTCAATCTCCCTAAAGAGTTTTGGGTCTCGCTACCCTGTTCGAGTCTGTGCCCTTGTACATCTCTGGAGGTGCAGAATATGGTTAAACCATATCTCACCATGGTCTAATTCTTTAGGTGCCCTGTCCTCTTCGGACGTTGGCAATCATCAGCGCTATCTGAACCTTGTCTACAGCTCGGTGGAACAATATGGAAGTGCTCACTCCACACCATTGCCTTAAGTGTTTTAGCCAGGATACCAGGTCATTCCTTAAGATGTGATCGAAATACTCCAGTTTGCGTTTTTTTAATGTCAACATAACTTCCAGTTGCTTGTCGAGGTGTTGAAGTACCTCGGTGTTACGCACTCTTTCCACCCAGGAGATTCTCAATAGCCTTCTGTACGACCACATTTCAAAGGCTTCCAATTTTTTGCACATCGCATCTGTCGAGATCCAAGCTTTCTTTCCATAAAACAGTCAGAGGCAAGCTTAAATTTTTGCTGCAAAGTACATTATTCATCGTCAGGAACGAAGCACGGGCCTGTTCTATTCTGGCACGAATCTCCTGCATGCCGTCCCATTTCTCATTTAGTTGACACCCGAGATATTTAAAAGTTTCCACTCGTTCAAGTCGTTGGCCGTTAATTATCAGGTGCCCGTCAACGTTGTTTGATTTGCTAATTGCTAGCCACTTTGTCTTTATCACGTTTAGTCTAAGGCCGGCTTTTGAGCTTGCAGCCGTCACGCAGCTTACTAGTTCCTGCAGTCTGCAGTCCTTCCAGGGAATCAGCGACAAGAACCGTGTCGTCCGCATACCTCAGGTTGTTGATATTAATCCCATTGACAGTAATCCCGTCGTCGCACTCATCCAAAATCTCTTGAAATATCCTGTTGGAATACAAATTAAATAACAGTGGTGATAAAATGCATCCTTGACGAACGCCTCTCAGGATTTTGATCTCGTTGGACGCGGTGTAATCGATTCTTATGTGAGCACTTTGGTCCAGTAAAGGTTGGCTATTATTCTGAGGTCTCGTTGTTCCAGTCCTGCTTCTTTAAGAATGTTGATCAGTTTTTAGTGCTTAACTTTTTAAGAAGAGTTTAAACACATGGCTCATCAGGCTAATGAGACGATAATCACCACAGTTGGCTTTAGCGTTTTCGGGGAGCGGGACAAAAGTAGATTTAAGCCAATCAGAAGCTATACTGCCGTTTCGGTAAATAAGGTTGAATAGTTTTTTACCAGTGTGTTCCGTGATTCTTCGTTCTACAGTACTTTTAGAACTTCTATATGGACGTCATCAGACTAGCTTTCCCGTTTTTTAAAATTGACAGTGCATACTGGATTTCTGCCTTAGTTATGTCCAAGCCTTGGCCTTGGTCAAGGATTTCTTCCTGAAGTTCTGGCCGGGTATCGTGAAATAGGAGCTCGATATAATCGCACCGTTCCGTCAGTTTTTCCGAAGTGTCCAATGTCAGCCTGCCCTCTGCATTTTGTAGAGTGGCCACGCTTCTGTTTCTGCAGATACCTGCTGCCTCTTTTATCCTCTTGTGCATGTTTAAGGTATCGTGTTTTGCTTCCATTGCTTCTATTTCTTGGCATTGCTCGGAAAGCCATTTCTCCTTTGCTTCTCTTAACTTGTTTTTGTTTATGCGGTTTTGCGCCCGGTATTCGTTGTTCTTTCCCTTGAGTGTCTTTTTTCCTTTAGATCAATGATTTCCTCCGCCATCCATGGTTTCTTCTTGTGGTTTCGTTGAGAATCAAGTATTTCGGTAGTACTTTCTCTGATAGCATTTTTTATATTATACCACAGGTCCTCAGTCTCGATTGCCTCCGTTATGGGTATGGCATCAAGTCTGGAATTCAGTTCTGGTTTTAGTTTACTCATTATATTTATGTCCTTTATCTTTGACACGTCTGGCTTATTATGTCTGGGTTTTTGTAGACATCTTTTGAGTGTAAGTCTCCATGGGCTACCATATCTTTATTTGTTATTACTTAGACTTAAAAAATGGCCAGACTGACTTGTTATCTCTATAGACAAATTATTTCATATCATTCTAGCTTTTCTTGATGAATACATCATAACAAAAAGTCACGACTTTTTGACACAACTTTTTGTTAACCAAGAGCCTAGACAGAATTAAAATCTTAAGCAATAAGTTTTATGTGTTTTTCCTTATCAAGTGCAATATTGTCAAGAGCAATATTTTGGTCAAACAGGTTAAGAAAACACTTAAAACATAAAACTTATTGCTTAAGTTTTTAATTGTGTCTGTGCCCTTTATGTCACTTAAGAATAATGCTTTATGGGCCATTTGCATCTAGTTAAGGCTTCCTTTCTTACCATGGTTACTCATGCTTATAACTATGGTTTAGGGATCCTTAACTTTAGGTTAACCTAAATTTTCTCAGTAGAAACATAGTTAATGGCCGTTTGCACCTTCATACCGTTCACACCTTTTCTTAAAAAATTTGGTAATTGACAGATCGCGTGACATCAATGCATTTTATAAGGGAAATTTTAAGTTCCACTAAGATCAACATTATGGGGAAGGTGTGCAAATGGCCCTAAATTGAACAATTTACTATGAAGTTTAAGCATTTTGATAATAAAAATCATTCCGCAAAACTTGAATGAGACATGTCAGCAGCATCTTGGGGGAAAGCGCTTTAAAGCACTCCCAAATATTCTCCAATAAATGGCTGAACTTTCATTACAGAAAATTGATTCTTAACTTTGCCCGTTACAGTAGACAATTTCAAACTAAAAGTCAAACAACATCCACTCATTTTAATTTTTGCAATCTGTTTGGAAACACATTGTATAACTACCAAGTCAAGTGTTAGGGGCGTAAAACCATTAGTATCACAAAATCACAATATTTTATATTTTTATTCTATTATTCTATATCTTTTTATATCTATATTTATAATTTATATTCTTCTTAATGTGTATGTTTCTTTTTCTAGAAAAGCGCGAAAAGAAAACATTTTGTTCCTGATAATTCAGTCAGACACAGAATAATATTACAAGGTATTATTTTTAGATGTTTATGTGTTTATTTGTTGATAATACAATTTAAATAGATACTTTTTCCCTTTTAAGTTATATAAAAACGTAAATTGTATATAATAAGGCCTCAATGTTCGTGTATTTTAATGTTTTAATAAACGGTTGTCGTACATAACAGTTAATTCTTTTAATAAAGCAGGTAAGTTAGTAAGTACCTAAGTGGTTTTTGAAATTAAGGCCATTTCAAATTGATATTCATGTAGCTGGCTGGAAAATGATATGTAATATTCACACAGCCTACTAGATGAATATTTATTTGATATAGACATTACCTGTGGATAAAAAAAAACTATGTATGGACAATTGTTACGATTCGAGAGGGTAAATGATTAAGTTGATCGCTAATGAAAATGCAACCCGAATGCGCTGTGTCACTTGTCAGCTGTGGCAGCTTTGGTTTGGGAGCGAAATTTGGCCTGTCATACATCTATTTGAGTAATCTATGGTCAAAGTTAATAAATGTGTTCGCGTCTTTTTCGGTCAACTCCTAGAGCAGGGGTTCCGAACGTTTTCGCAACTGGGTACCACCTGAAGTTTTATAAAGAATTTCTCGTACCACCATCATAAAGAGGTCTGGGGGGTAGATGGAAGAAAGCCCCCTAATCCTAATATTTTTTTCAGAAACACATTATCTATTAAAAACATGTTTTTTTTTCAAGCGGACTAAAAGGACCTCATTTTTTTCTCTATTCGCACACCTAAAGTGGGGTTTCTAATCCTGAGACCAAAAAGGTAACAAAAAGTCCTAGGCAGTAAAAGTAAAGTCAAAAGTCACCGCTACTGTCATGGTGGCGCATATACAGACCATCTTATTGTCATCTTTACATTCTTGATGAAAAAACAAAGGATAGGAATACTCTCAGAGCGCTCGAGAGCACCACCCGAAACCGTTTTTAGTCGAAATCGCATAGGTTCTCGAATTCTGTTAAATGTCGTTGGTTGTCATGCGCGTCATCATATTTATCTGTCAATGTGATTTTTATTAATTTAGTATTGATAATAATGCTACAAATTTTTAGTTTACCATAATTTACCTAAACCACCTAAACCATTGGTTATGATTTAATACCGTTAAAACCACTGAACATTGAAAACCACCGTTCCAACACATAATATTTATATACAACACTCATTGAGTAAGTACCTAGACCCGCTTAAAGAGGATGAGACAAAATTGCAAAACTGAATCACTCTGAAATAGAATTATTTCCTGCATGCTTGAAAAAAAAATAGTATATGTTACTCGGAGTAAAAGGTCTTTTTGTGCTTCGCCCAGTTGCAGGACTCAGCTTCGCTTCGGCCGTCAATCTCTGGCACAGCACGAAAAGACCCACTTTTATTTCTAGTGACATAATCTACTATAATTATTTATTTTACTTTATATTTAATTATTAATTCACCTTTCCATTAGTTTTTAATAACATTATGACAATAAAAGAAAAATAAAACAATTATGCACACTACAGTTTTATTTGATACTCATATCCTCATATCTATACAAAAACATGTCATCCGATTGGTACAAACAAACGACCAAAAAAACCTACAAATCAACAAGCTCAAAATGTATTTTAATAAATGCGAAGTTTGCTGCTGTTTGCCTTTAACTAGAGAGTCAATTGCCGGAGTAATTGAACTTAATTTTATCCTTAAGTCCTCTTCAACACTTGCTAGTTTGTTTCTGTATTTATTTTTCACATATAATGGTTCAGAAAAACCACTCTCACACAGGTAACTACTGACAAATGGCATTAAAAATAGCATTGTTTTCTGAAAGAGCAATTGATACTCGGATTTACACCCAATCAAGAAGTCTACCAATGATTTTTCTTTAAAAATCTTTCATGGAGCTATCTTCTGTCAAATCAATAAATGTTTCCTGCAGTTCCAACTCATCAGGTGAGCTTCCTGCAAAAGGATTTCTGATCCATTCAGATTTAATGAAAACCAAAAAGTATTTACTACAACTTCCTTGAAGGGCTTCCAAGTGCAGAATTATTTCTTCAAGCACATCTGCTTTTGGAGATAAATAATTTCCTTCCAAAAATGATAACAGTGTGGGAAATACTGAGATGTTCTTTTCTTGTATTTGCGAACATAAAAAGACCAACTTTTTCTTGAAAGAGTTTATTTTGTCATTGACTGTAATAAAGTTCCCTAAAAAGTCATGTTCAGCCTGTTGAGTCTATCAAAAATATCAGCCAGATATGCCAATCTTGACAACCATCCTTCATCACAGAACAAGTTTTTTATGTCACTACTTTTTTCAGTTAGAAGCATTAAAACTTCTGATCTCAGTTCGAAGAGACGGGTGAAAATTTTTCCACGAGATAACCATCTCACTTCTGTATGCAAGAGAAGAGTTTTGAACTTGTCACCCATATTTTCACACATCAAGGAGAACAATCTCGAATTAAGAGCCCTAGCCTTTATGAAGTAACAACTTTCACAGCGTCTGATAAAACGCAGGTCAGATTTTCCGGCATGCCTTTAGCAGCTAATGCTTCCCGGTGGATTACACAATGTGTACTTCGACATTCCAGAGCAACTTACTTTATTTTTGCTGCTAGCCCTGTCAATTTTCCTGACATTGCTTTTGCTCCATCTGTGCATAACCCAATACTCTTTGACCAAGGAATGCCTATTTTGAGCACATATATTATCAATAAAGTTAAAAATGAGCTGAATGTGCCGTGGTTTGCAGAATAAAAACTCTTCTATGATTTCTTCATGATAATCAATTCCTACAAATACAAGTTGCTGTGCCATGTTTGTATGTCGGTGCTTTCGTCTACTTGAAGTGCAAAATATGTGCATTCTTAAAGTTATAAAGACAGTTGTTATTCAATATTGGCAGACATATCGGCAATTCGCCTCTTCACGGTGTTGCTTGACAATGGCATTTTTTAAATTTCTCTTGCTGCCTTTTCTCCTAGCACAGTTTGGACCATATCCACAGCGGCCGGTAGTAAAAGGGTCTCACCTATTGTGTGGGGCATCTTTTGCAATCCGAAAACTAGCAAGGTAGGAAGCCTTCATTAAGTTAGTATCATTATTTACAAAGCTTGTCATACACTTATTTTCTTTCTTGAAAAAAGTAGATTTTTTTTTAAAAAATTCAATCGGCTTATCAACCAAATTAGAGTGTATTTAGGTGACGCATCAACAGAGAAGGCTTCACGCTTTGGTTCGAAAGAGTTTCTAAACAAACAACACATGAGGAATGGGATTGTCATTGTTTTCTGTGCCGGACTTTACAATAAAACCATACTGCAAGTAGCTTTCATCGTATTTACGATTGGCATGCGGTTTAGGTTTTTTAACACTATCCTTTGAAGTTCCATGGTTCACCACAAACCGCTTCATAGTTTAGTAAAAAAGCACAACAAAATCATAAACAGCTATTGATGCTTAACACAACACGAAAACGTTATATATCTATCTGCCAAATCACCACTGTTTTCGACGTTCTCGTTTGACGTAAACGCTCAGGCCGCCTTCACATGCAACGGAATAGAACGGAGCGGAACGGAGCAGAAATGTCAATAACGTCATAATACATGTCAGTAACGTCATTACACATGTCAATAACGTCATTACACATGTGAATTCCTATTTTAGCTTTTATCTGATTGGTTTAAATTCAACTGGCAAATTACTTTCCGTTCCGCTTTTAACCAAATTCCGCTGTATGTGACGTCGCCCTCACACTTCTGGATTCAAACTGACGATTGCGGATTCGAAGAGCCAGTGGAGAAGTCATATGTGAAGCGCAAGCGCGGCAGAGGAGAGGAGGTCGAGACCCGGTTGGCGGAACGCGGTCACGTGAAGCGTACCACCTAAAATCTTCCCGCGTACCACCAGTGGTACGCGTACCACCGGTTGGGAACCCCTGTCCTAGAAAATGCTGACGATGGAGGTTGAGGTTTGCCGCCTCTAGAAAGTAGTTACGCAATAGTAAGTACTTTTGGTTAACATATACATTTAGTAACTTTGACCCACATTTCAAAAAGAAACTTTAATTATCTTTTATGTTATTTTTTTTATTCTAGAGCACTTTCTTGTATTTCATCTTTGCTTTTATGTATGTTTCTTAAGCTTTGAAACAAATGGTATAATTCAATGTCGATAGGGGTTATTAGCCCTCCAAGTAGTTGTTTCTATTTGTTTCCTTCTTTATGTATAACTACAAGGTTTTGGAAATACTGAAAGCAGACAAGTTTTCAAATTTCCAAATTGTAATTATACATGTGCATTTTTCGCATATCTTAATTAAACTCTGGTTCTATATTCTTTGCAAAAAGCTTAATGTTTTTTGACTTTTTAGCATTGATTTTTTATTACTTTATTAATTCATTTTAATATTTTTTTTGCTTTATAAAATGAACTTTGAAACGAACAGTGCAATTCAATGCCGGTAGGGGTATTAGCCCTCGGAATAGTTATTTCTATTTGATTCCTTCTTAAACGCTGCAATATTTTTGGAAATATTGAAAGCAGATAAGTTTTCAATTTCCAATTAGTAAATGTTGCCTTTTTGCATAATTTAAACTAGAGTTTCCTGCGGAACGCAAAAAATTTCGATCACTGCCAAAGTATCTTAATCTGTTTTCCTTCATTTGTTGATATATTGTGTTTACCCATTAAAAAAATGTAAAAATAAGTGACTTTTTTTAGTAAACTAGCATTCAAAAAATATGATACCATTATTGTTAATGCACGTGAATTATTACAGCAACATTAAATAAAATAACCTTTCTAGAGGTAAAGGAAAATTGAGTGATGCCGTCGCAGATAGCCAATATCAATATCTCTACACGCTTTTGCAATTTTTTGTTTTCAAGGCATTAGAATTTATACAGAGGGAATCAAAATATTCTTGAACATTCGCAGCAGTTTTTCCAAATCATCGTAATTCGCGGACAAGTTGACGCATTATTGTTATTATTCTTCGTATCGACAGCATCACCTGCAAATTGTCTCTCACCAGGAAAGCTTTCCAAAAGTGGTTACTGAATTAACGGTATGGACTTGACAAATAAGTATACGGGGCGAGTCATAATGGGTGGTCGAAAATAAAATCTCATATTCTTTGGTCGATTTTAAGGGGGGTCTGTCATACAATTTTGTTACCTATCGAGCTTTGTTAAAAAGTTATAGGGTGTTGAAATTATAATTTCATAATTCATATGTATCGATTATTCCGAAAGCGTAAGAGCTATTTTATTGAAATTTTGTACGTTTTGACTGCTACGAGAGGCTCACATTGTGACGTATTTTTAAAAAAGTATAAGTTAGCAAAGCCACATACTATGCGAACGGCAGCTTTGGGTAGGTGGAGAGCTAGGTCGTGGTTCAAAATTACATAAAAAGGAGTTGAAGCCTAGTATAGCTATATAAGCTAGACCCGTTAAATGGGCGCCACTCAATTTAACTTACAGGTTGTAGCTATAATATTAAAATTGAGAAAATTATCATAGCGATTATTGATGTTCATATTGTTTAGGTGATCAAACCAAAGTAAAACCAACAGGAATTATTAAAATTAGGCACATTTATTTATTATGGTGTTAGTTCTTACCTAAGGTTAGTGCAGGTACACTTGGTATTTAAATCTACTCCTACCGGTTGAAATACTTGGCCAGTTTGTAGGGCTTTCTTAGTAGTTGAGGTAGAGGATCAGTGCATCATGTGTGGTAAGGCTGGACGGTTTAAAACCTAGGAGCCATCACCGTCACTAACGGCTCCATTCTTGGCAAAGGGGCTCCAAAACCCAGACGGTTTAAAACCTAGGAGCCATCACCGTCACTAACGGCTCCATTATCGGCACACGTGCTGGATGAAACGTTGCACGTGCAAGATCAAAAAAAGGAAGTATTGAGCTTTATCACTCAAACATTGGACCTAATAATTGAACAAGGAAAAGGTTAGATAAATTTAAATTAATTAAAGGAATTCTTACCCCAAAATAAGAGAACTTTACTATAATAGCCACATGGCTAGGCTGTTGCCGTTTAGGGACAGGCTGACGTCCGATGTGCCCTGGACAGTGGTCAAGATGGAAAAGGGACTATCAAACGTTTTACCTTTACCACCTGGGCTCTGAATTGGTAAAAAAAAAACGGAAATTATAGTGTCAAAAAGGGGAAATAAAAAGAAGGAGAAAATGAACCGCGAAATATGAAAATCTTGCCATTGTTGTTAAATAACAGATAAATTTAGGGAAAGTATTAGAAGAGCACATGAAGAAAATAAGGGAATTTAACTAAAAATATTGGTGAAATTTGGCAATGCTGCACAGATAGCAAAATAATTATTCAACCCATTGACACGTCAATGTCCTAAAGAAGTCACCTGTCAACGGATCTCTAACCCTAGAACTCGAAATAGAATGGATCGCAAAGAAACGATAATCAAGGTGAACAAACATGGCGGCCAAGGTAGTCATATTTCTTTGGAAATAAAATGGTATTTTACAGTTATTTATGAAAGTTTGAAAGGGAAGCCAGTAGGTTTTCTTTGTGAAAAAGAAAACGCTACACTGCCTCTCTCCGAAAGAAAAAAGGTTGACGTCAGTTGACCTTTTTTAAAGAAAATTAAAAAAACTGGCCAAGGTTAATAAAGCTTAATTAAGTAATTATAAAAAAAGAATTATTCTACATTACAATCATAAAAATACACTTAAAATTAACTTACAATACTGGATCAAAATCCTTATGGTACTTAGATTTGCTTACATAATAAAGCACTTTCTACAAATGGGCAAATAAATAGGTATTTAGTACTTATAGATAAGTTTCACTAATTAAATAAAAATCAAATCAAAACTGCAAATGTAAACACATATAACTACATACAGTATACCACAGTTTGATTAAACAATGTGATTAGGCAATGTGATTAAATAACAATTGATAACTTTCGCGTATCAAACGTCTGAAACAGAAGTCATATTAAGGAGTTGTCTCTATCGGTAGGTCAATATTGAGAAAAAGGTCAAAGTCGGTAGGTACTCGATGCTATAATCACATTAGCCAAAATAAAAATTCAAAATTTCTATAAATAAATAAAACCCACTCTAAAAACTTTTAGAAGGTAAAAAAAACTATTCAGTTCACACTAACTAATCGTCAAGAATATATCTAAAATCAATGAAGCATATTCATTTAAAACGTATATATGTTGGTAATTGTCTCCCTAACAAAAGTCTTGAAGTGAGCAACTCAAGTTCAAAATCTTGTCACAGACTCAAAAATACAACATAAGAATTGTTTTACCAACATATAAGTAAGTCACAAGAGAAACAAATCTCGGAAAATCGGATAAATCGTTGATTCAGGTGCACTCTGAAATCAACACATAAATTTCACTGCTTATCAAGGCAGGAAATTAAAAGGCAAAAATTGAGTAGTATGCCATAAGCACCACTACTAAACTGTCCTCAATATCAGACAACAATGATTAGTTGAAAATAATACAACTAATCGAGGAAAGAGAGATTTGAGGTAAAACATGATTAGTTGAAATAGATGCAACTAATCGAGGTAAGAGATACTCATTAATATAAGTACCAAAAAGAAAAATATACTTAACAAAGGTAAGGTACAAAAGGTAAGTTAACCATTAAGGTTGAGGTATTTATTTAAGGTAAGGTTACCAACCAAGGTAACAGGTAATAAGAGGTAAGAGGTAATATAGAGGTAAGATAAGATACATAAAGGAAACATGAAGGTTTATGTTTCACTAGCATTGTCCACATTGTCACCTAAATCTTCCGAAGAACCAAAATATTTTTTTAAATCTTTGATGTGCCATTTTCCGGCATTTGTCCCATCCAAGTTCTTTAAAAGATAAACTACAGGCGACAATTTCTTGTGAACAATAGAGAGGGTAAATTTAGGAGCTAACTTGGAAGAGAATTTATTAACTGCATTTGACAAAACTTTATTACGTCTCCAAACTTTATCTCCTACATTAAATCTGACATCCCTCTTGCGGAGATTATAAGAACGCACGTTCTTATCATAGGCTGATTTCAGTTTTTTACGTACTTCCTTGAATAAATCTCTAAATTCCACAAATCCTTCAGCATATGTCCCTCTATCACCAGGAATAATTTCACAATCAGTATCAAGCTTTTCTTGATAATAGTCACCACACAAAGGAACATATCGACCAAAATTTAAATATGAGGGTGTAAAACCTGTAACATCATGAACAGCAGTATTCAAAGCCTGCCTAATTTGAGGAACATATAAATCCCAATCATTATGATTATTTATATAACTTCGAATAGCAGTACCAATGGTTTTATTATTGTGCTCCACAAAGTTACATTGGGCTGCATACACAGGGCTATAAGATATCCTAACCTTATATCGTTCACAAAGTCTCTTAAAATTTGCACTAATAAATTGAGGTCCATTATCACAGAAGATTAACTTGGGAACTCCATATTCTAGAAAAACTCTATCTTCCTAAAGATTAATTATTTTGGGTGCATTACTATCCCTGAGTGGAAAAATAAGGGAATGTTTAGTAAACCAGTCTTGAATAACCAGAAGCCATTTATTACCTTTCTTTGAACGAGGAAAGGGACCCATTAGATCTATGGCAATACTCTCAAAAGGTCTTTCAACAGTTTTTGATTTTCCCATAAGACCCTTTCTTCCTTGATTTGAATGTTTTTGTGCACCACATACCAAGCATTTTCTCACAAAACGTAACACATCCATTCGCATCTGTGGCCAATAATAAAAATCTTGCAAACGAAATAAAGTTTTTCTAAACCCTAAATGGGAGCAAGTAGGAGGGCTATGACATGAATCAATTACTGTCTGCCGTTGGTCTTTAGGTACTACTAATTTCCAATCATTGTCTATTCCATGTGGTAAGAATCTAGAAAATACTACCTTATAAATCTTTTCATCCACTACTTTCCACTGAGGATAATCCTCTGGATGCTCTAAAATCTTTGTTTTCAAAGAGATATACCATTTATCAGATGTTTTAGAGTTTATATCCACAGTCAAAACTGATGCAGAAATCTCAGTAAAAGAAGGCCTATCTTCCTCATTGATATCGTCCTCTAAAATAGGTACAGGAATTCGACTCAAGGCATCTGCTAAAACATTCTGAGATCCCTTTCTATGAATTAAGTCAAAATTGTGTTGGCGAAGTTTGACAGCCCATCTGGCTAAACGACCAGCAGGATTCTTGAGATTATTCAACCAAAGAAGAGAATGGTGATCTGTAATGACAGTAAACCGACAACAACCTTCAATATATGGTCTAAATTTGTCTATGCAGAAAACAACAGCAAGACACTCTCGTTCAGTTACAGTGTAATTCCTTTCAGCACGTGACAAAGATCTACTAGCGTATGCAATAACCTTTTCTTCTCCTTGAAGAATCTGGGTTAGAGCACCTCCAATGCCATAATCAGAACTATCACACTGAACATAAAAATGTTGAGAGAAATCAGGTTGAGCAAGTATGGGACTAGATACCAAAAGTTCTTTAATTTTAATGAAAGCAGCCTCAGCAAATTCATTCCATTCAATTGGCTGTTTCTTCTTTTTACCTTTCAGAAGATGATTTAATGGACTGATAAGAGATGAAAAATTCTGAATAAATCTTCTATACCAAGAACACATTCCTACAAAACGCTTGATCTCTGTTGTGGTCGTTGGTCTTGGATAATTAACCATCGCCTCAACCTTTTCTGGATCAGTAGACAAGGAGTTGTTTCCCACAATAAAACCCAGATACCTTAATGAAGTCTTAAAAAAGCAGCACTTTTCTAAATTAACTGTTAGGTTAGCATCCCTCAATTTATCTTTCACGGTATTTAAAAGGTCTAAATGATGTTCCAAAGTAGGACTACATACTAAAATATCGTCAAGATAAGTAAAAATATGTGGCTCAAATTCAGGACCGAAAATAGATTCTACTAAACGTTGTTGAGTTTGAGCTGAATTACAAAGCCCTTTGATTTTTTTTCTTTTGATTGAATGCTGCACAGATAGCAAAATAATTATTCAACCCATTGACACGTCAATGTCCTAAAGAAGTCACCTGTCAACGGATCTCTAACCCTAGAACTCGAAATAGAATGGATCGCAAAGACACGATAATCAAGGTGAACAAACATGGCGGCCAAGGTAGTCATATTTCTTTGGAAATAAAATGGTATTTTACAGTTATTTATGAAAGTTTGAAAGGGAAGCCAGTAGGTTTTCTTTGTGAAAAAGAAAACGCTACAACATTTTACAGTGAAATTTTTTTTTTATTTTTGCCAGTGGCGCGCTTAACAGCACGTCGACATATCTTATTTAAAAGTAAAAAATATAAATTAAATATAAAAAATGTAAATATAAAAAAATGAAACGTCACTGGTTTTTCGAAAAATTAAATGTAGTTTTTGAATGCCCATTAAAATACTATTGGTTGAATGGTGGAAAAATGTAATTTTTCGCGACTGTAGGTACTTACGGTCATTACAATGGTTTTTATTTATTTACTCGAAAACGGTGCGTCGTGCAAAAATCAGAAACGTGCTACTTTTTTTTCAAATAATGCAAAATCGACGTGCTGATAAGTGCCCTACCGGCGGAAATAAAAATAATTTTTGTGCGCCTTCTGTAGAAGTTAAAACTCAAAATTTCAATGAAATATCTCTTACGCTTTCGGAATAATCAAAACATATGCATTTTTAAATTCTAATTTCAACACCCTGTAACATTTTAACGAAGCTCGATAGGTAATACAATTGTATGACAGACCCCTCTTAAAATCGACCAAAGAATATGAGATTTCATTTTCGACCACCCATTATGACTCACCCCGTATACTTATTTTGTCAAGTCCGTACCTGTAATTTAGTAATCACTTTTGGAAAACTCCCTTGGTGAGGAACAATTTATTTAAAAAAAGTAGTAAGGAAATTTTCAAGAATATTTTGATTTCCTCTGTATAAGTTCTAATGCCTTAAAATCAAACAATGACAAAAACGTCTAGATATATTGATGTTGGCTATCTGCGACGGCAACACTCAATTTCCCTTTGCCTCTAGAAAAGTTATTTTTATTTAATATTGCTATTATAAGTCACGAGCATTAACAATAATTGTATCATATTTTTTTAATGCCTAGTTTACTAGAAAAAAACGTCACTTATGTGTTTTTACTTATACATTTTTTGAATGGGTAACAAACCGCACAAAATATGTCAACAAATGAAGGACATTAATATTCTTTGCCAGGTTTTCAAACTACGGCGTTTTACAAATATCAGAACAAGAATTTCATACGTTTCGCTCTGTATAAAAATTCAGAGTGCTTTAATAAAAAATCTGGCGAAAAGGTCCCGAGTTATGGATATTGGCTTACTCATTACCTGAAAATGATAAGGATAAACAAGCTCATAGCGAAATGGCAGAGCATTAAAATTTTACAATTTTTGCATCACTTTGTTTCACACCCTATATAATAATAGTATATTATTTAATGAGCATATAATGCTGGCTATTACTCACGAAGATAAAGTTTGCTACACGAGCCGAAGGCGAGTGTAGTAATATATCGAGTGAGTAATAGCCATTATATGCGAGTCAAATATCATACTTTTTCTACGACTATATTATACAGGGCGATTCATAGTCGATGGTTCCTTAGACATATCTGGAGAACCAAAGGAGATATCACTTGGATTGTTGAGTCATCATCAACACATGATCTACCTTACAAACTTTTTTAAATCATTGCAACGTTGTCAAATTTACGAGTTCTTGAATGAATTTTATTTTTTAACTGAATTACTTACAATAATTCATAAACATTACAACATCAAATTAACTTCATAAAAGAGTTATCATAAAGTTCATACCTAGAAAAACATTATAAAAACATTATTATAATTAGAAGTATTAGCTGTTTCGAACACTTTTTTGAGGTACCTACTAATAACTTATTATTCGTTTTGACGGGAATAAGTAATATTAATTGTTATTCCGGAACAGTTATTAAAAGTTAATGAAGGAATATTATTAATATCTAAATTAATATCTTCATTATTTAAGATGTTATGATTTTTTTGGGTTACATTGTAATTTGTGGAACTATTAGCTATAACAGAATTCATAATTTTATTACCAGTATCAATTTTGTTTTTCAACGAATCGTCAATATATCCTTCCGCGACCGATGTCGACTTCCAGCCACCATGCCTCTTCAATGTGGTGATGTCTCCTCCGGAATCTATGAGCAACGTTGCCGAGGACCGCCGAAATGTGTGACCCGTATACATTTCTGGATTTTCCAGCTTCAGAAATGTAGCAATTTGCTTTCCCATTTGTCCAAATTTGTTAATACCGATTTTCTGGGTTGTACATTTTCCGTTTTGAAAATTTAAGAAAAAAAATGGTGGGCATTTGACACTGCTAGGACGAAGACTGATGTACCTTTTGCAAATTTCATAGAATTTTTCCGTCACTGTAAATTTTCGAACAATTTTGGTTTTTGTATTTGGAATCGTGATTAGAAACGCTGTGCCTAGGTCTTGAAAATGGCTCATTTGCATTGAATGTAGTTCATTGGTACGGCATGCTCCCATTAGACCCATAATGAGCGCAACCTAAAATTTTAGTAACCATTATTTTTTTTTAGATCATAAAAACATCAACTAATTCAAATTACCTTTGTTGCAAGGTGTATATCATCAGGAGCTTCTTCAATAAATTTGTTAATGTTCAAAGCCGTCAAAGTTTTGGCTTTTTTTGGAAAGTATCCCTCAGACTTGCGTTTTAAAAATGCCCGAAGCCTACAATATCCTTCAATATTAACTTCATTGTTCAGTGCGAGTGTGCTTCTCAGCATCGAGTATTGCGCCCATAAGGAAGAGGATTTGTATTTCTGCGACAGTTCTTGAAAATACACTAACACAACGTCTTCCGAAAACGATCTGGCATTATTTTTGCTCCTCCAGTCCATAAAATTTGAGTATACCATCTCATATTTGTGGCGAGATTTTTCAGGCAGCAAGTTTAGTCTTGTTAATTTAGCAGCTTTCTTAATACTTGGTGGTGTTCCCCCGATTTCTTCGTCAGCATCGCTTGAGAGGATTTCCTGTGCTTGAGATGAAGTTGAATTCAACATTGTGGTTAATGTTTTAAAATACGCTCGCACTAATTGTCAATAATCACATGTGACGGATTTGTTTCAACGGCTTGTTTATCTGTCTGTTGCCACCGGTTTCCATGACAACGCACAGCGGATGCGCCATTTAATAAACGTAAAGCCAAATTTAGACTTCACAATTACAATAATAATATCGCCAAAGAAGACGTTTACTGTCAATATTTTTGTGCAAAACAAAAAAATTAAGTCTATCTGCCTGCACAACTAGATACACTTATGTAAGTCTGGATGTTCTCGGGCAGAAAATGAATTTGAGCAACAGTTGTATGTTTTTCAAATGTAGAATCGGCTTAAAAGAATATGTCGATAAGTCCTATAATTAATATGAAGTTTGAACCTAAAATTGATCTTATTGGTCCACACAGCAGTGAGTAATTATTACTCACGGTTTAGAATGGGTAATAGAGACTATTACTATTCCAATATCAAAATAGTAATTAATCTATTATTCAATAGTCGTAGAAAAAGATAGTATCGGTTTCTTTTTCAAAATTATCCGCTTTCTTAATCTAGACGGTTTCAGAACGTGCAACTTGTATTTAAAAGAATTCATTGGTTAAAAAGTTACAGCTGATTGAAAATGACACGAAAAATTGCTAGTGCCGAACTTTAAGTTCAACAGTTAGTACATCATTGTCTACAACCTTTAAATAAGGCAAAAATTTCGGATTCAAACAAAACAAAACCGCAAAACAAAACTTTTGCGATGACAACTAGCTTATATTCCACATTTTTTGAATTATCAATTCGTCTCAAATAGAGATGGGTGAATTCTGGGTAGCTCCATTGAAGGATAACATGATTTTGACCATTTTAAAATATTTCCCTTCTTGTAGGATAACCTTAATCACGTTTTGAGAAACGTAAGCTATTTACACGATACTACTGAATTTTGACAATAGCGAAATTGGTCTGTTAGCCGATCTTCAATGCTCACCTCTAGACTTAACGAATAACTTCCGATATTAATTTTATTTATAAGTTTATCTCAGAAAAGAGTTTTAATTTCTTGACGTGGTGCATTTTTTTTACGAATAACCTATATTTCTACTTCTCACTCTCGTGTGCAATGGCTTTACTGCTGGCACTCTAACCCAATTTACCCTGTACAATTATTATTCTCGTATAGACTTATTTCGCAATTTAGTGGCTCATCTTTTTCCTTAGCTGACATTGCAAAATTCCTGACGTGTCAAGACGTAGTTACTCTTCGGGGACAGAGATTATCCTCGCCTGACGCGGAGATATGTCAAGCATGTCGCCCGTGACGGGCGATTCCTCCTAAAGTTCGAACTCCATTAGTTCGCTACATCTTCGCCTTAAACCCCGTAACTAGACTAATAAGATGTCCTTATATAAGAATCGAACCCTCGTATCTTCAATCTCCGATGGCAAACGAGCCGGCGTCCTAATTGGCTACAATTTGACATGGTCATAGATAGGGCAATTTCTCAAATGCGGATAGAGCCTTGCTTGGGATATTTATGGGGATAAACACATAAGTTTTCTATCTATATCTCATACGAGTAGTGGCCCTGGGTAATGTATTCCTTAATAAAAAAGTTTCGAATTGGTAATAAAAGGGCGAGATATATGTGTGTTGGGGAAAAGTTTTCCGTTTCACGTTCGGGAAGTCACCGCAGGGTTTGTTGCTGCTTTGAGGGGTCGCAGCTTTTTTATGACTATTTACGAGAAACTCGTGGAAAAGTTGTAAGAGTTTGATGGCCAGTGCCTTTAATTAAACTTTGAAAACTGTACTACTACTATTTTTTATGGAATTGAAGTATTTTATTTATTTGATTATTAAGCACTAACACCATTTTATATTTGCGCCTAGAGAAAAGCTTTACTCTGTTGATGACTAAGAAATTATATCTGTGTTTAGGAATTATTTAGTTTTATAGTCGCCATTTGCTTTAAACGGCTTCAAACTATATAACAAGCACTTAGGCCAACCTTTGACATTAATGTAAACGAGGTACCTATGGTTAACGCAAACTGATGGCCATCCGAGCTTTCAGCTTCTGCACGCCGGTTCCAAGTGGCCTTTTTGCCAAAGCAACGTCAAGGGCCAAGTAATTATTACCTGAGTGCCCCTTCAGGTAGAATTTCCACCAAATATTTATCTAGGAGTTCATGTTTCCTCTACCCCTTATATTATTATCCTGTTGGTATATAAAGTCCCCTTTTTCTTTTGGGGGCAAGACATTATAAAACGAGAATCTATAAATAGCAGGAAATGGAGCGAAAAAAAGTTGATTCCCCAAACCATCAAAAAAGGGAAATTCACAAAAGTTTGAAGCATGAGGAAATTTATGGCCTTCGGTTAGTTTTCTATGGTCTCCGGTAGCATGCAAGCCCGATTATGAAGTTTGAAGGAACGCGATTGTGATGCGAATGGCAACTATAAAAGCCTCCTCTGCTTCACGGGTAATTGCTATGATCTCTAATAAATATTTTTTACCTTATATTAAAATCTCGGCTAGAGACTCCATATAGTTTAGAAAACAATAATTCCTCCTGGATAATAAAAGCAAAATGCTTATTTAAAGTGGCCGAAAAGGCGGGTAATAAATATTCCTAGAAGCCGATAAGGGTGCCTGCTCGATTCTCTTGCTTTCGCCTTATCCGTCGCTCTTAAATTTTCTTTATTTGATGGGGGATTTCGAAATCAAGTTTTTCCACGCCATTAGCACTATTTATAAATTTGCATTTTATCGGGAATGTTTCGACGCCGGGATTTATCGCCCGAATCCGGGGACTTTCGGAAATACCTACAGGATTATTTGCATTTATTACGTCTTTCCTCATGGAAGGAGTTTTGTCATTATCGAAACATGTTTACAAAGGAAATGAGAGATCCACGAGTAACCAATAGGCAGCCGCGGCTTGATGCGGACATTAAATTACGTTTAAACTTCAAAAGTAGGTAGTGCAGAAGCAACGGTATTATTTGGGTCGTAGTAAAAATAAAACAAATTGGTCAGCAAAAATCTTGAGTTGGTTTGTTTATGGTGTGTTTAGATTTGAACGCGACATTTTTTTTGCATGTTTTAACATGCGCGCGGGGCGCCCATAGTTTAGGAAATATCCGAACGCTGTGGGCAATGAAGATGGCTGTGAAAATGTTCCTCTTATGTTCCTCTTATGTTGCCCAAATTAGTGCAAAATGCATACAATTATGAAAAAAAAACCTGATGATGTCTAAAAGTAGCTGAAATGTCGAAACGTCTAAAAGACTTTATTTCATATTCGCAAGCAACTTTTAAAGAATGGTAAAAAACGAGCTAGGAATCTTGAAAAGTTGAAAAATGGTACCACGGATACCCATATCAGGATTCCAATTTGTGACATATTGTTTGTCATTATGAAAGGAACCTACAACCAAAATTTCAGGTTTCTAACTTTGATGGTTCCTAAAAATCTACACCATTTTCACATGTTGTTTAGAAGGTATCACTTGAATTTTAGAAAACGTCACTTGTATTTCAAAATAGTGATTTTGACTTTAGAAACCGTCAGTTGTATTTCAGAATAGTCACTTGTATTTCAGAAAATTAACGTTGAATTTCAGATTGTTTTAATTTTAGAATATATCACTTGTATTTTAGAAAGCGTTACTTGTAGTTTAGAAGATATCACTTGAATTTCAGACGTGGTCTTCGGGAGCGACGATTTCTTTAGAGCAAATAGGTGGCGAATGCCATAACAGGAAGAGATTAAAGGACAGAAGATCCAAACTGAACATTGACCAGGAAGGTCTCACGGAAATGCCGATGCATTGTCTAGAGGGCCATGTAAAGAAGAAAGTCAGCATTGTCAAGGAACTGAGCAACGTGAGGGACATCCTTCTGTAAGGAGAACGTCGGTAGAAAGAAACGATGGCTGGACCACACAGACGCTTCGAGAAGAACAATTGAATGATTCAGACATTGGACCCATACTCTTGGCAAAGACTGACGACAAAAGACCAGAGTGGCAAGAAATTGCTGATAAAAGTCCAAACCTGAAGGCGCTCTGGGCCCAGTGGCACTCTCATAAAATAGAAAATGGATTACTGAAGAGAGCGTGGGAGAGTCCGGATGGCAAGTCCGTAGTCAGTCAGTTGGTTGTTCCTGATAGCAGAAAATCAGATGTACTACAGGAAATGCACAACGGAACAAGTGGAGGTCATTTTGGGGTCAATAAAACCTTGGCCAAAATTAAAGGGCGATATTACTGGGTGAACTATCATGAAGACGTCGAATCTTGGCGCCGCAAGTGCGAAGTTTGTTGTGCCACAAAAGGACCTCGAACAAGATCACGGGGCCGAATGGTGTAGTACACTGTAGGTGCTCCATTCGAGAGGGTAGCAATTGATGTCCTGGGACCATTTCCTCAGACTGAGTCAGGCAATAAATACATCCTGGTCGCCATGGATTACTTCACTAAATGGCCTGAAGCATACGCCCTGCCTAATCAAGAAGCAACGACTGTGGCAACGGTGCTAGCAAATGAAATGTTCTGCAGATTCGGAGTCCCTCTCGAACTTCATTCTGATCAGGGCCGAAATTTTGAATCGGCTGTTTTCCAGAAGGTCATGGAACTTCTCGGAATTTGCAAGACCAGGACAACTCCTTTGCATCCACAGTCGGATGGGATGGTAGAGAGATTTATTTGGACCATGGAACATTACCTGTCTAAAATGGTGGCAAATCATCATCGTGATTGGGACCAACATCTACCTCTCATGTTGATGGCATATCGAGGCTCTACGCATGAAGCCACTGGTTATACTCCGGCGAGAGTAATGTTCGGAAGGAAAATGAGGCTTCCTGCGGATTTGATGTATGGAACACCAGAAAAAGAGTCGCTCAGCTCTGAGAATTTTGTGGAGGAGCTTAAGGAGAGGCTGAACAATGTTCATGAACAAGTCAGGAATAAACTGCGGATATCCAGTGATCGAGCCAAAGCAAGATATGACTTACTAGCTAACTCCCGCGGCTTCCAGGATGGTAATTTGGTGTGGCAATACAATCCGAGGCGAAAGGTGGGGAAGTCGCCCAAACTTAGCCAAAATTGGGAAGGACTTTATACAATTATAAAGAAGATTAATGATGTGGTGTATAGGATCCAGCGGACCCCCAGGTCAAAGATGAAAGTCGTTCATTTGGATCGATTAGCACGATACCATGGAACTCTATCTGTTCGGGACGAACAGCCTTAGGAGGAGGGCAATGTTACGATTCGCAGCAACGCCGCATGGGAGGCGGGGCAACGCGTGTGGTTGGTGGAGCTTCGCGACCTATCCGCGCTGCGTCATGGCTGACACGAGTGATTTATTGCTCGGTTTAATCTAGAAGGCAGTTGTTTACAACCTTTTTTTTATGTGAGATTATTCAAGAATTCTTATAAAGAAGTTTCTAGGTTTTTCTGTAATTTTAGGATTGCATATAAAAGGCGCATAGAGCGGCGGTTAAGCAGTAGTCTTATTTTAATCGACCTATAAGTAAGCTAAAGTACGAAGCGATATTAGAAGGCTATAAAGTGTTAAGTAGTGAGTTATTTAGTAGTAGAATTGTACCTGTGTATATTTGTGGAATAAATAAATATTGTTTTCGTGTTAAATTGTTACACTGGAATTATCGAACCCCGAGTTCGCAACAGTATAAATTTGTCCCCTTATTATATGCTCGCAGTCTTGATACTGTGGTGTTTTCTTACACAATTTAGACTCTTCAACAGCTTTACTCACTCCATTAGTTACGAGTCTCTGAATTCTTTCTAGGGACACACCTAATGCATCTGCTACCCTCTAGAAAAATAATTATCAGTTTTTTGTTATTGAATTAATATTTGTAATGTTTAAGTATTAATATTTGTAAGTACTTTTATCACATTTATCACAACGCAAACGGCACCTCATTAATAGACATCACAGCCTCATCAAGCAGAATATGTAATAAAATTAGCAACTGGCACGTAGTTAACACTATAGACAGCCTAAGCGTACATTTTTACATAACATATGAATTAACATTTTCCGAACCAGAAGTAACGAACAACAAAGAAAACTTGGAAGGGTGGAAATTGGACGAAATGGGCAAAATAAAGATGGAAAACTACCTCAAACAAGACACACAGACGAAACTAAACACTGCTGAAGAGCTGACCAAATACCTAACAAATTTATGCAATAAATTACTCCCAAAAAGAAAATCACCAAACTCAAACTATAGACCTGCACACTGGTGGACAACAGATATTGCAATGAAAAGAAAACAGTGCAATAAAATCAGAAGAACACTCACAAGAATAAAAGCAACACCGTCTGACGTAAACGGAAAAGAAGAAATTAAAAAGTTATACAAAAAAACTAAGCAAGAACTGAAAAAAATGTTCAAAAGTGAAAAAGAAAAAAGTTGGACCAAATTGTTGGACGAAACGGAACAAGACATATGGGGACGGGGCTATAAAATAGCAAGCCCTAAACTAAATATCAAACCAAAAATAACTCTAGATAAAGAAACCCAAATAGAGCAATTTTACAAACTGTTTCCCTCACATCCTACAAGAAGATGGCACAATAAAACAATAAAAAATAGCACAGTACCCATAGTAACTACAGAGGAAGTGATATCAGCAACAAGAAACATTAAGAGCAAAAAAGCCCCGGGACCAGACAACATCACCTCTGAAATAATTAAAAAAGCTATAGAAAATAAACACTTTGTAGACAATATGGTAAATGTAATGAATGCATACGTGACGACCGGAACTTTTCCTGAAATATGGAAACAAGCAAAAATAGTTTTGATAGAAAAGCCGCAAAAGAACCCCAACGACATCCAAACTTATAGACCCCTATGCCTCGTAAATATGCTCGGAAAAATTCTGGAAAAAATAGTAAAAGATAGACTAGAAACGGAACTTGAAAAGAAAAACTTCATCCACGAACACCAATACGGTTTCAGAAAAGGACGCAGCACAATAAGTGCCCTACAAAAAGTAAAAGAAATTGTCCAAGAAGTTAACAAAGTAGCCCACAAAAACAGGAAGTTTTCAGCAATGGTCACCATCGATATAAAAAATGCGTTTAACTCAGCCCCCTGGACAAACATCATCAAAGCGCAACAACCGGCAAATGTAAGCAGTTACCTGCAACAAATTATCCAGGATTACCTTGAAAACAGAACTATTACTCTCCCCTGCGGCGAGGAGATGAAAATGAGCTGCGGAGTCCCGCAGGGCTCAATAATAGGGCCTCTATTGTGGAACGTTTTCTACAATAGGATACTCAGGAAAATACAACTGGAAGAGACGCACTTGATTGCATACGCTGATGACCTCTCAATAATAACAGTAGCAAAAACCAAAGAATCACTAGAGGCAAGAACAGAATTGGCAGTCACAACAACAAAATACCTACTACACAAAATGGGGCTTGAAGAAGCAGTACAAAAGACAGACTTAATAATCTTAAACGGAAGAAGAAAGCTGACAGAACTTCAACTAAACATAGACGACAAGCAAATAGTCTCAAAGAACTATATGAAATACATGTATGAACCATATAAGAACACACATATAAGAACCATATGCAACAAGGCGAAGACAGTAATAAACATGCTCTCAAGGGTCACACCAACAAAAAACGGACCAACATTCACCCAACGCAAAGCACTAATGAGCACCGTGACATCCATCATCCTCTATGGATCACCGATCTGGGAAAATATAACAACCTATAAATACTACGCTGCACTCCTAGAGAAGACAAACAGGCAAATAGCTCTAAGAATAACGAGGGCATACAGAACTGCCCCCACTACCGCCCTCCTAGCAATAGCAAAGATACTCCCCATAAAACTACAAATAAGGCAAAGGACGCAATTACACAACAGCAAAAATAAAACTCAGATAGCTGAAATAAAGGATGAAGTACACAGAGAGTGGAGTAATGAATAAAATAACTACAAAGGAACAGCAAAGACTTTCATCACAGACCTAGAAAAATGGATAACTACAGACTGGACAGAGACAGACCATTACATGACGCAAATATTTACAGGACACGGAGTATTCGCGGAATACCTTCACAGAATAGGAAAGAAGACAAGCCCAGGTTGCGAATACTGCGACCTCACACAAATAGACAACTCGCTACATATTCTTTTCAAATGCCCAAGATGGGAGACAGAACGACGCAAGACAACTGTAAAATGTGGAACACAAATTAGCCCGAACAACATCGCTTCACGACTCTTGTCAAACAAAAAAAAACTGGGAGGCAATAAAACATTTCATAACAGTGACAATGAAAACAAAAATCGAGGACGAGAAAAAGAAACAAGAAATAGACCAACGATTGTAAATAAAGAAAAAAAGAGAGGAAGAAGAAACACAAGAAAAATTTACCCTGAAGTAATGCCGTAAGGCGGTACCGGGAAGAGAGGGATGGAGTTTAATCAGTCGGTGCTCCTGGAGGAAAGACGCCAAACTGACACTATGTGGGAAACCTCGATCGCCATATGCCAAGCCCTCATGTCTGTATAGCAGATTCTCTAATCATAAAAAAAAAGTCTCCCAAAGAAGATATGCCGTAACTAGTCTTTAATTTTAACGATAATAGGTACCTACTTACGTTATGTACTGCATTTAAAGGTACCGAACTATTTCCCGCCTCTTTTTCTTGTTGGAAATATTGAAGTAACTTCAATATTAACACTTGTTCACCCTCGGAGAATGTTTTCCCGGCATTTTTCGATTTAAGAGCAGATTTGCAAAACTTTTGTCTCATACGTTTAACATGAGATAAAGTAATATGAAAGAGTAATGACGTAACACTCAAGATAAATTAGAAGTACTTTATCTATGTAAGAAGTATCAGTTGAATTTCAGAACAATCATTTTCATTTATGTAGAATACATCACTAGAAATTTCAGAAAATTGTTTTTAAAAGAAAGTTTGTTATTAGCATTTGTGTGGAGTTCTTCACAAAGACAACTATGTACAGTGCAAAAGTGAAGAATCCAAAAACCAGTGAAGGATCCAAAAACCACTTCAACATATTATATTATTTATGTATAATAAATTCTAAGCACAACAATTCTTTTATGTAAAATTAATAATGGATAACTAACATAATATTACATTTATGTATATTAGATAAATTAATGATGTTAACAGTCTATCTCTTGCAAAGGTAAAGTTACGCCCCAACTGGCATATCTTCCATTGCTAAAGCGGCAACGTGAAAAGAAGATGCATGTTGGGCAGATTGTGCACAGTCCCCACCTACGATGGTATTTTTGGCCTCATCGACTATCCTTTACAAATAAATAAGTCGCTGTTCTTGAAGACCAGCCCCTGCTACCTCAGGAATTCGCAAATTTTCTTTGACATAACATTTTATTTTACTCCATATTGTTTCGATAGGATTTAACATGGGCGAATAAGGTGCCAATAGTAAAATTGTGACAGGAGTGTTGTTAGTCACCTCCTCCAAACGAGCGCGACAAGGAGCATTATCGCAAACTACAACCAGGTCTTGAAGCCGTTTTCCTGCAGTTTGCCAATTTATTAGCAGATTCCTTAGCCAACCATTGGCTGTTTGCGAACTGAAGGAACCTCTGTGCCTTTCCATCGAGACAACTCCGGCAGCCGAAATTCCTCCAATCAAATGAATATTCGTGACTCTTGCAGCAGGAAGTAACTGGATGGCCCGCCTACCAATATTGGACCTGCCCCGACTTTTCCGACAAAATAAATTAAAATTTGTTTCGTCGATCCGATATCTGTTTGCCTTCTTGAATGTAATGGTTGAGTATTCTGAAACAGTCGGCCCGTCGAGTTTTAATTTCTTGCGAAATCATAGTGATAGGCTGCTTGGGGACCTGCTTTACAGTAAAAAGTCTCCCGCTTAAGTAATTGCCTATTGCCGTAATCCCAATTGGAATTTTAAACTCATGCTGAATTTTTTCCTTGATGTGTTTTAGAGAAATTGTAGAATCCTGTTCGATCCAATTTATTATAGAGTCTACGATTTCCTTAGACAGCTTAGGCTTGTTTCCGCCTTTCTTTTGAGCAAGCCCTCTTCCACTGCTTATCCAGATGTATGCAGCTTGTACTTTACGTTTAAAGTTTCTGCCAGACTAGCCCAATCTTCACCTTTATTGTCACAAGCAACTAACCTTTCTCTATCCTTTTCGGAATATTTCCTGTATGTTTTTCTCTGTTTTCTCTACAATAGATTGCGTCTGCATATCGGACATAACGAATTTGGCGCCACAATTATTACTTCTAAACCCTTTAAGTGAAAAAGATGGTTACAATCTGCAAGTTAAATAACCTCACCCCTCAACATCGCTACTCTTCATACACCGCAATTATCGGAAAAATTCATTTCGCAAAACTTTTAAAACAAACTACCAAATTAGTTCCTTTTATATCACCTTTCATTTAATACTACATAATTTTCTGACAGATATACGTATTGAATGCAACAGGTAGTTGTAACTTTGCAACAATGACAGCACAAGTTTACCTAAGTTACCTTCCTTTAAATACAGGGTTTTCCAAATTTACCGCAAAGGTCTACCTTTTAACAATTCAGTTACTTATTGTTGCAATAGGTCAAATATTCAATTAATTGAAGAAATGTCTTTCTGGCGGAGTTATCCTGACGAAAAAGCGTAGAAGTTGAACGTCTTTTTTGCTAACGCGACAACATTAAAAGAAATGTTATGTTGGGTAGGTGTTCAGTCTCTTCCTATGATATGGAATTTGTGACCTATTTGCTCTAAAACAACGAAGACATCAGCTTTATACATAAATTTCAAATGATATCTTCTAAACTACAAGTGACGCTTTCTGAAATACAAGTGATATATTCTAAAATCAAAATGATTGTTCTGAAATTCAACTGTACTTTTCTGAAATACAAGTGATTATTCTGAAATACAACTGACGGTTTCTAAAATCAAAGTCACTATTCTGAAATACAAGTGATATATTCTAAAATCCAAATGACTCTTCTGAAATACAACTGATACTTCCTACATAGAGAGTACCTCCAGAGTCGGATTGGAATACCACCGATTATTTTTTGTTTATCTTCTGTCAAATATATGTGATGTAAAATTTAACATTAAGTACAATTTACCCTTGGCGAATATAACATTTGGCCCAAATGGCACCTTCTCGTTTGCTAATGCGACAACATTAAAAGGAATGTTGTGTTGGGTAGGTGTTCAATCTCTTCCTATGATATGGAATTGTGACCTATTTGCTCTAAAACAACGAAAATATCAGCTTTATACATACATTTCAAGTGATATCTTCTAAACTACAAGTGACGCTTTCTGAAGTACAAGTGATATATTCTAAAATCAAAATGATTATTCTGAAATTCAACAGTATTTTTCTGAAATACAAGTGATTATTGTAGACGGTTTCTAAAATCAAAATCACTATTCTGAAATACAGGTGATATATTCTAAAATCCAAATGATTATTCTGAAATACAACTGATACTTTCTAAACTACATGGAAAAATGGTGTAGTATTTCCATATTTTTGGGACACCCTATAGCATCTAAATTAGAAATCAAGGCATTGTTTATAATAGATAAATCCTAAATCTTTGAGGCGGAAAGTTCGATTTTTACTACTTACTTTTGGGTGAAGCCTCATTCCTTTTTGGCCCGATTCGTTCGTTGTTGGAGAAAAAATTTCGCACTACTCACAGTACCTAAAACTACTGCGAATAACAATTTTCCCTACAAAGGGCACGGACGAATCGACCTAGTTGACGTTTCGGCAACTTGTCTGCTGCCTTCTTCTGAACTATCTAAAAAATAAAGCTTTAAAAACTATGAAATGCAAAAAATTATACCTATTAATGTGTTTGTCTTTGAGTATTAGTGTATGATATTCAGAAAATCGGTTTTTGCTTTTGATATAAAAATGTCATTTGATAAGAATTGTCATTATTACGAAAGGTACGTTTAAAATGTTTGGTTAATGTATTTAAAGCTTCACGAGACCGAGACCGAGACCGAGACTTACATACTCTCGGTCTCGGTCTCGAATTTTCAATTAAGTCTCGGTCTCGGTCTCGGTCTTGTGCATCGAGACCGAGACCGAGACTCGCGAAATCTCGGTCTTGGTCTCGGAGTAGCAACTCTAGTCTCGGTCTCGGTCTCGAAAAAAAAAAGGTATTATCTCATTGTTCTTTTTTTTGACATGTGTAAACTTGTAGTAAGCATGAATAAGTTCGTTTGTTTGTTTGTTTATATTATTGCATATTTAGAATCGCCTCGACAAGAGCTTTTAAAAAAACCAAAAACATTTTTTAAATGTTTTTTATTTTTATTTTTTATTTTTAAAATAGTGACTAAACTACTATATGCAGATGGAAATTAGATGCGCCACTGGATTTTACCTTAGAAAACTACTAGAAAGCATTCTAACTTTTCATGAAACTAAAAAGACAAACAAGTTTCCAAAATGTCAAATCTCCGAAATCACCCTGTATCTCAAAAACCAAATGGCTATGGGAAATTCTGCTAGCGCCATCTTTAATTTCACCAGAAAGTAGCATACTGCCGCGAAAACCTCAATCCTTTACCTTTAAAAGTAAGGCAGGATCCCATTTTGAAGTGCCAAAAATGGGATACCCTGTATATTCTTGGATCCGGTTTTCAAGCGAAATTTCCTGGTGTGATTGAAGTAGTGTCCTTTTGTTCTTTAGAATGGACATCCGAATCTGAAATTTTAATGGTGTATGCTCCGGGTCAGGAGCATTATTTGTGCCATGTTTAGTGTAAATCTGATCAGAATAAATACCCAGTCAATCGGTTTTTATCAAACTTTTCTAGAGGGTAGTGTCTTTTAGAATGGACATCCGAATCTGAAATTTTAACAGTGTATGCTCCTGTTCAGGAGCATTATTTGTGCCAGGTTGGGGGTAAATCTAATCAGAATAAATACCCAGTCAATCTGTTTTTATCAGATTCTTCTAGACGGTAGCGTCCTTTTGTCCTCTAGAATGGACATCCGAATCTGAAATTTTAAAATTATATGCGCCGGTTCAGTAGCATTATTTGTGCCAAGTTTGGTGCAAATCTGATCAGAATAAATACCCAGTCAATCGGTTTTTATCAAATTTTTCTAGAGGGTAGTGTTCTTTAGAATGGACATCCGAATCTGAAATTTTAACAGTGTATGCTCCGGGTCAGGAGCATTATTTGTGTCCAAGTTTGGTGTAGATCTGATTAGAATAAATACCCAGTTAATCGTTTTTTTTCTGGTTCATAAATTAGACACTTCCCTAATATCTTGCAAACGAATGAGGTTGTTCGAGACCGAGACTTTCGAGAGTCTCGATTGGCAGTATCGGTCTCGGTTTGCCTGATCGAGACCGAGACCGAGACCAAGACAGTCTCTCTAACTCTGAGACTTCTCTCGTGGTCTCGTGAAGCTTTAAATTTATTGTTTAGTACCTAATATAATCTGCTCTATCTTATCACTTAATCCTTAACACCTTAACACCTTAATCACTTAATAGGTATAATGTGATCTTTGTTAAGTAAAATATCACTTTCTTTGTTTTTACGCTTCTCTGATAATGGTTCTTTGGATACGATACTAAGATCGTTCCATTTTACTCTATGACCATTATCCAAGGCGTGTTGGCATAAGGCTTTTCAAAATCTCTTTTTTTTATGTAATTTTGATGTTCTTTTATTCTCTTTTTTAGAGGTCTAGAAGTTTCGCCTATATAAAATTTCTCGCATTCGCAAGGAATTTTATATATAACATTTTTTTTCTAATTTCGACATATAAAGTGGCACTTTTCAATACTGATGACAGTGACGTAACGTCCTACTTTTCGTAACTAGTTACGAAAAGTAAACTCTTTCGTAACTAGTGATGAAAAGTTTGTGTCACCACCAGTTGCAGGTTTCGGTTGTGGCACACCGTTGCTATAGTTTTACGGTATTAAGTCGATACAAAGTGGTTTAAAAGTAAATATTGAAGTTTAGTAATAATAATTCTCTCTCTAAGTAGGTATGTGTAGTCAAAATTAGAAAAAATCTTGTATGAAACCCGTGATGAAAAGCCTTTTTTGTGTATCTCATTCAAATTGCGCTCGTCCCGCAAACATTCATTCGTTACACAAAACCGGACTTTTCGTAACTGGTTACATAAATAGCTATTGTGTATTTGTTTTCATTGTGTGGTTTAGTTTTTGTCAGTGGTGCACGTAATGTGTTTTGTGTTCTAAAAACTGTTCTAATGTTGTATTTGTTTCCTAATTGTTTAATTTTGTTTGATAACCCTTTGACATATGGTATAAAAAGGTTTGTAATATGTATATTTTGATTTTTCCTTATATTTGAATTGAAATAATTTGGATAATTATTTTTAAGTAAAACATTTTTTATGGGCCGAGACCGAGACTTCTCTCGTGGTCTCGTGAAACTCTAAATGTATTGTTTAGTACCTAATATAATCTGTTCTATCTTATCACTTAATCCTCAACGCCTTAACACCTTAATCACTTAATAGGTATAATGTGATCTTTCTTAAGTAAAATATCACTTTCTTTGTTTTTACGCTTCTTTGATAATGGTTCTTTGGATACGATACTAGTATCGTTCCATTTTACTCTATGACCGTTATCAAAGGCGTGTTGGCATATATTTGTCTAGAAGTTTCGTTGTCTAGAAGTTTCGCCTATATAAAATTTCTCGCATTCGCAAGGAATTTTATACATAATTTCTTTGTGTATTCGTTTTCATTGTGTGATTTAGTTTTTGTCAGTTGTGCACGTAGTATGTTTTGTGTTCTAAAAACTGTTCTAATGTTGTATTTGTTTCCTAATCGTTTAATTTTGTCCGATAACCCTTTGATATATGGTATAAAAAGGTTTGCAATAGGTCTATTTTGATTTTGCCCTATATTTGGCTGTTCGAATTGATTAAAGCATTTATTAATGAAATAATTTGGTAAATCATTTTTAAGTAAAACATTTCTTAAACGTTTCTTTTCAATTTTCAAATTATGCTCTTACAGATGATTTTTGCGCGATCAAATAGACTCTTTACAACTCCTTTTGTTACCATACTAGGGTGATTTGAGTTGTAGTTTAAGTATCGATCTGTATGTGTTGGTTTGCGATAAACAAAAGCTTCAAATCTGTCTAAATATTTTTTAATTAGTATGTCTTAACAATGGAAGTGTTTGATGTTGTTCTTTTTCAATTGTGAATTTTATAGTGGGTTCTTGTGAATTTATGTCATTGAGAAAGGTGTCTAAATGTTCATTACCAAACTGATATATTGAAAAAACATCATCAATATATTTCCACCAAATTAAAGATTTAAAATTATAATTATAAACATTATTTTATTCAAAATTTTCCATAAATAAATTACTAAGTACTAGAGACAATGGTGAACCCATTGCCATACCTGTATTTTGTTGGTAATTATCATTTTTGTATTCAAAATTGGTTGTGTTAACGCATAATGTTAGTAATTCCATAATTGTATTTATGTTTAGTTTAGTGCGTTCTCTAAGCTTGATGTCATTCTCAAGTTTATTTTTTACAATAATTAAAGTTTTATCCACAGGTACATTAGTTAACAAACTAGAAACATCAAAACTTATTAGTGTGTGATTTGGGTTTATATCCATATCTTTTAGTTTTTCTAAAAAATGACTAGAGTTTTTAATGTATGATTCTGTTTCCTACTAAAGGATTTAATATCTATAATAAAAATCTAGATAGTGGATGTGTTGGTGGGTTAATGCTACTGACATTGTATCTAAGAGGAATGTTGTTTTTATGTATTTTTTGGAACACCGTAAAAGTGAGGTGTTTTGCTGTTGTGTGGTGTTAATTTGAATCAAATAAATTTGGCAAAAAAGTGGATGAAGCGTCACCCAAAAGTAAGTTGTAAAAAATGAACTTTCCGCCTCAAAGATTTAGGAGTTATCTACAACAAAGGTGTGGGCTTTACATTTGTTTTCTTTTTAGACAATTATAAACTAATCATGATAAACTACAACACTCTGAAAATAGTTTAACTCTCTTATGTAAATGTAGAGATCACGACATTATTCCGAAAGGTTTTCGTTTAACACCACTACATACAGTTTACAGAACAATTAGAATTTTAGAAAGGGCTAGTAAGTCACTAATTAGGAACGAAATACAATTCCACATACGTAGAAAATGACACTAATATAATGAAAGATAATTTAATTTCAAGTTGATTTTAAAGATTTTAATCATATGTGGGATTGTATTCAAAGTAGCTATTTCAGAAAATTTAACAAATATGAAAACATACAGTTAAAAAAATTCTACAAACTAATTAACTACAAAATACTTAAGAAACAATAATATAAACACTAAGACAGTCATAAACCTATCAAACAAAAACCTCACTAATGCTGAAAATCTTATACTTTCTAAAGATCTAAATTTTTCTGTAACACCTAAAAATGTTCCTAAGCCTGATTTCATTTCAACAATTGAAGAAACAGTTCAAAACTTACCACAAGAACACCAACAAGAGTTTAGAATTAGGTCAAAATTAATTTTAGAGAAACCTTTTGACATTAAACAAAACCTAAATCCCATCGAGCAAAAGGCACTCAATTCTTTAAAAAAAGATAATAATATTAAAATTCTTCCAGCAGATAAAGGTAACGCTACAGTTATAATGAACTGTATTACTTCTGAACAAAAAACTGAGAGACTTTTAAACGATGGCAATTACACAAAACTTAACAAAGATCCAACTGAAAATATAGAAAGACAAATTTACACCACTTTAAAAAAAACACAAAAATAGTATCACTGATAGAGAAAGATTCAAGTTAACACCACACAACAGTAAAATACCTCACTTTTACGTGTTCCAAAAATACATACAAACAACTATCTAGACATCGACTATCTAGATTTTTATTAGAGATATTAAATCCTTTAGTAGGAAACACAGAATCATACATTAAAAACTAGTCATTTTTTTAAAAAAACTAAAAGATATAGATATAAATCCAAATCACACACTAATAAGTTTTGATGTTTCTAGTTTGTTTACTAATGTACCTGTCGATAAAACTTTAATTGTTGTAAAAAATAAACTTGAGAATGACATCAAGCTTAGAGAACGCACTAAACTAAACATTACTAACATTATTCGTTAACACAACCTATTTTCAATACAAAAATGATTATTACCAACAAAATAGAGGAATGGCAACGGGTTCACCATTGGCTCCTGTACTTAGTAATTTATTTATGGAAAATGTTGAATCAAATAATATTTATAATTATAATTTTATACCTTTAGTTTGGTGGAGATGTATTGATGATATTTTTTCTATATATCAGTTTGGTAATGATCAATTAGATACCTTTCTCAATCACTTAAATTCACAAGAACCCACTATAAAATTCACAATTGAAAAAGAACAAAATCAAACAATTCCATATTTAGACATACTAATAAAAAAAGATTTAGACAGATTTGAAACTTTTGTTTATCGCAAACCAACACATACAGATCGACACTTAAACTACAACTCAAATCATACTATTATGGTAAAAAAAGGAGTTGTAAAGAGTCTATTTGATCGCGCAAAAATCATTTGCAATGATCATAATTTGGAAACTGAAAAGAAACATATAAAAAATGTTTTACTGAAAAGTAATTATCCAAATTATTTCATTAATAAATGCTTTAATCAATTCGAACAGCCACATATAAGGAAAAATCAAAATAGACATTGAACTATAAATATAGGAATTTTTACAAAAAAAAACTAATCTTATACAAAAATATAAAAAATATCTATTACAAACCTTTTTATACCATATGTCAAAGGGTTATCAAACAAAATTAAACAATTAGAAAACAAATACAACAGTAGAACAGTTTTTGGAACACAAAACACATTACGTGAAGAACTGACAAAAACTAAACCACACAATGAAAACAAATACAAAAAATGTTATATATAAAATTCCTTGCGAATGCGAGAAAATTTATATAGGTGAAACTTCTAGACCTCTAATAAAGAGAATAAAAGAACTTAAAAAAAAAACAGAGATTTTGAAAAGTCAAATATATGCCAACACGCCTTGGATAATGGTCATAGAGTAAAATGGAACGATCCTAGTATCGTATCCAAAGAACCATTATCAAAGAAGCGTAAAATCAAAGAATGTGCCTATATTTTACTTAACAAAGGTCATTGTGTGGCTTCTTGTTCAGCAAGCATAGATAACTCATAGTTTTACCTATGTTAGAACAAGAAGTTCAAAATGGTAACTTAGACATAAATTAATAATAACATTCACATTATACCTTATTTACACGTAGATAAAACAAATTATATTAGGTACCAAACGATACATTAACCAAACATTTTAAACCTACCTTTTGTAATAATGACAGTTCTTATCAAATGACATTTTCATGTCAAAAGCAAAAAACAATTTTCAGAATATCATACACTAATACTCAAAGACAAACACATTAATAGGTATAATTTTTTGTATTTCATAGTTTTTAAAGGTTTATTTTTTAGATAGTTCTGAAGAAGGCAGCAGACAAGTGGCCGAAACGTCAACTAGGTCGATTCGTACGAGCCCTTTCTAGGGTAAATTGTTATTCGCAGTAGTTTTACTGTGAGTAGTGCGAAACTCTTTCTCCAACAACGAATCGGGCCAAAAAGTGTGTGAGGCTTCACCTAGAAGTAAGTAGTAAAAAACTGTTTATAATAAAGTGAATAAAACTTACAAAAAATATATTGGCAAACAAACAAGATTCTAAAGTTACATATTACAGCATTATTTGGTACGCGCTATACTATCTACAATAGAAATCAACGCTCTATGTATCATAAAACTAATCGAATTAACGCAATAAATTAACTAATATCGACTTACATGCAAAAATTCCAAATTTCCATTTTTGGGACACTCTTTACTATCTAAAACGAAAATATTTGCCCTATTTATCATACAACTACTAGAACAAATGACTAAAATCGATTACTCTCTCAAACCGGGCCAAAAACCTAAATTTTGCGGCCTTTAAAAGCTGATATCTCGTTTCGATGAAGATTTATCCGAAAACCTATAAGAAGAGCTAAGGAAGGAGAAGAATAGAGCTACACGCAGAGCTGGTACAACATTTATTTCATACTGTCCGGTATATGCGTCCTACATGCATCGATTTGAGTCCGGTAAATGGAACTTTACCGGACAAGTCCGGTAAAGGTTGCTAGGCAACCGATGCTAGAGAGCTACCATCTAATATAAAATATTAAGTTATTTAAATTTGATTAAGATTTTGTCAAATGTTCAGTTGGCGACGTCAAAATTTGTGTGCAGTAGTTACGGCGTTTGATATTAGTTGTCATTAAATTAAACCATTAAATCAAATCAACCATCAATTCCTGATATTCGAAACGAGCCTCTAAGTTATTTAGTGAAATTCAAAAATCTCCCCAATGCCTAGCAGAACCGACTTATTTCAGAGTACTACAAATATTTGAAGAAACACAAGCACATTGTTGATGATTTAATGCTGACGTTTCCATCATTTCCACCATTAGAAAAAGACTTCTCGAAGGTATTTGAGAAACATCTATTACTCGTATGTAGTAATTCTTTTAATAAAAAATAATTCGTGATAATAAAGTTTTAAAACTAGTGGCTGCATATTTTCAAAAGTTTATTTTGGTACCATAAATAGCGTAAATTTAAATCATTATGCTATAGCTTTCGAATTATGAATTTTGACAGTGCCAACAATACAGACACCGCCAAATGTCAATAAATCTAATTCTTACGTGGTCATTTTTTATTTAATTTCTAAATAGTAAAAACAGTATGAAATAAAATATTGTACGATACACGTCCATTAGGTGTTGTTACAGTACTCGTATAACTTACGTAAAATCTCGTACTGTAACAAGTCACCTACTGGACTTGTGACGTAAATTACTATTTCGAAGGCTTGCCTAGATCAGTAACTGAGCACGAGTGGCCCAAAGATAAGGTACAATTTTGCACTTTTTTTAATTTTCTCGAAAACCGTGAAAGGCAACTTCTTTCTGATTCATCACCTCAATGACCTCTTCATACATCATATTAACCTGCATATCGAAAAACCTTACCGTTTTAAGATAAGCAGGAAAATGTAAACATTTCAAACATTTCAAAGGAGGAAGGTCGTCAAAAATTTTCGGCCAAAATCGATAGTCATTATCAGAAACAGTCTCATATGAAAGAGGGGACAAAAATATGTAAAAAATTTGCAATTTTTGAATTCTCAGTAATTTCCATGGCCCTTCAAAATGGTGCCTAACACGTAATTTTTTTACTTTTTATGGACATTTTAATACTTATATCTATATAATTCAAAAACTAAACATGGTGTAACGATGTTAGTGACTCCAATGAATAGAGAATTAACGACCGCAAGTTCGTGCAGCAGACGAGTTAGGAACAATATTTTTTCTACGAGCCAATTCATTGTAACAAAGAGAAGGAATAAATATACAACAACTTTATCTTTGTCAACAGTATGACAGCTGAATTAATCAACAATCAATTGGTTGTTATGACAAAAACTTGGTGTGATTGTTGCTGTGACGTAATGTTTCAGGCATGAACTTGTGACATTGGAATAAAAAGTGCGTATATTATGGGTATATTTTGAATCAAAAATCAATGAAAGCAAGCATAATAGTTCCTTAAATCAAATAAAAATGTTTGGCACGGCGGTAAGGCAGGTGCACCTATCTAGATAGACAGACTATAAAGTCTAAATTACATTATAAATCAGTCATTCTTTAAATATTTACTTTCCCGCACGCCGTAATAAGCACGCTCGTAGAAAAAGATTTTTTTCTACGAGCGTGCTTATTACGTCACTTTCCGGCACACGGCGTGCGTGAAAGTAAATTTCGCGTGCGAGAAAGTAAATATTTAACGAATGACTGATTTAGAATATAATTTAGACTTTATAGTCTGTCTATCTAGATAGGTGCATCTGCCTTACAGCCGTGCCAAACATTTTTATCTGTTTTAACGAACTATTATGCTTGCCTTTACTGTTTTTGGATACAAAATAATATCTATAATATACGTACTTTTTATCCCAATGTCACCAGTTCATGCCTGAAACATTACGTCACACCAACAATCACACCAAGTTTTTGTCATAACAATCAAATGATTGTTGATTAATTCAGCTGTCATACTGCTGACAAAGATAAAGTAGTTTATGTATTGTATGTTTATTCCTTGAATATGTTACAATAAATTGAATAAATTGGCACGTAGAAAAAATATTGTTCCTAACTCGTGCGGAAAGTGTCTTTCCCGCACTCGTCAGCTGCCCCCCAGCATCGGCAGACATCGTGCGGGAAACTATCACTTTCAGCACTAGTTAGGAAAATAACTATTTCGCTTGCTGTCAATAGCAACTACCACCACTCAACCAATTATTAAAAACGTCATTGTCACTTTGATTTAAATTTTCACATTAACAGATTCATATTATTTGAAATTGATCGTTTGCAGAAAAAACGTTGTATGCATTACGAGCAAAAAGTAACTTTTTTGCTCTCGAGTGATTGCCAACTTCACTCTGCGAGCGAAAAAGTTGTACTTTTCGCTTTTAATACATAAATAACTATTCTGTTAGTGATCGAAACTTTTAGCTTTTTCGCAGAAAACTCTAGTTTTCTAGCATAATATATTGCCTTTTTGCATATTTTAAACTAGAGTTTTCTGCCAAAAAGCTAAAAATTTCGATCGCTAACATACTTCGCAGAAAATAAATTTCTTTCAACTTTCACCATTTTCTGTATTATATTACTTTGGATTTATACAATTTAATACATATCTACCATTCTTGATCCTGTAGACATCTAAAAAATGTCATTCCTTCTCTTAAACAACTTTCGCAGCGATCTACTGAACACACATTTTTTTCCCTGACATTTTTAAAAGACACTGCGTAATATCCGCGCAAATTAAATTTACCGCCGAGATGGGGACACTGTGTATCACTCAAGCACCATTGAGTACTGCCAAAACCGGCTTGGTGGTGCACCGTCGGCGGTCGGGCGGACGGGGCAGGGGTTTTAATTTCTTAAACTACCTAAATATCAAAAAACTAAAATGTTTTTGCGGTGATTTAGTAATTGTCTGATTTAATATAGGTTTTTTCTAACATGCTAGAGAACCATTGCAGAATATTTAAAACATCATTTTGGGCAACTCACCAGCAAACGTTGCAAATTGAAATGAGGAACCATCTTGACATGAAAATAGAGCGTTCGTTCTGGTTTCGATAACCAGCGAGTTACAGAGCAATATGGGCTGCTTCCCGAACCGAGAGCCATCTGCCATGCAGTGTTGGATCTAAAACACGCTGGTGGATGTCGCCTGCTTGTGCTTTGTACAAACATCTCATTCATCTTGACATGGTTGCAGAACCACTCTTGACAAGCACGTTGTTTATATCAATTTCGATATCATATTAGAGAGTTGTCAAGAATGATTCCCTTCAGGAATGGTTTCTTGGTGGAATGGAACCAACTTATTTTCAACTAAAGAGAGCTATAGTTGTTTTAAACTAAATAGCGTAAGCAGGGGCCATTTCTTACAAACTCAGTTGAAAATGTTTCGACTTATAATACTTATGTATAGAATTTGAAGTAAATTTTAGAAACAAGTAAAGGCTATTTATTAGTTTGAAATTAACAACCCCTTTACAAATAACTTACTATACCTGAAATAAAAATGCTATTGAAGTTGCAACTTTTTATTTTATATACAAAGTAAAACAAGTATATGTGTTTAATGGAAAAACTTATTAAGTTGGCTGTGAATTGTCAGGAGACAACAATGCTGGAGTAATAAAGTACAACCTACTTTCATTGTTGTGTCCTATTCTATGAAAACTTCACAACCAACCTGTTCACATTATGGAAGATATTAAAAAAATTATAAATCACACATTGGTACTTTTTATTGAATGCAATATAGTATATTTAAATATTTTATATCTGACATTAGGACTTTACATTCCACTATAGAACTTCTACCATAACATGATTTCGGAAGTGTATAGGGCAGGTCAAGGTCACCTTGTTGCTTGTATAAATTTTTTTTCTCAATGTGGGCCCTAGGACATATTTTGGGCTTAAAAGATGCACTTGAGCGTTTGTGATTTGGATACAAACTTTCAAGCTAACTTGTATATTGTTTTCGAATTTTTAGTGCAATGAGTTATGAGAAAGAACCATGAAATGACATAAAATAAAAAGTTTCTGCTTGGTTTCTGTTAAAATCTCAAGTATAATTAAAAATTATATTTGCAGAAGAAGATAATTACATACACATGCCGCTAGCTTTCGCCTAAGAATGGAAGATCCACATCAAAGGCACACTAAGGGTCGTTGTGGTAATTCATTACACAAGACACTTAAAATGTATGGTGGTTCAAATATTAGAACCCAGGATGTAAACTTTAAGAGGCTCCTTTTGAGGCCTTAGCAATCACAGACCTCAGCAAAAAATTAATATACCTAATATGATATACAGGAGCATGATAATAAACTAAGAATCAATTGAAACGATACAGCCCAAATTCTCAAAGAATTTTAAAACTGTCTATCTCTAAAGCCATTCAATCGATTTCCGTTGGCGATGCCATTTTGGTAAGATCCGTGTATAGACTGTTATAATTGGTTATGTACCCGGTTATATGTTTTGCAGGTTTCCTAATACAAGGTTCAACAAAACTTGGTGCATTTCTGTAAACAATTTTTGAGCACATAACTTCGGGGAAAAAAATTTCGAAACATTTTTTGCTACGGGAGTATGTGGAGACGCGTCATACCTCGGGACATATTTGAGGTTTTTTTGATATTTTGCCCGGTTCCATAGATTATTACTTTTTTCTATAAAAGAGTTATCATTTAACACTGGGGCTCCAATTTTCCCCGTAATACAAATATTAATAAACATATCATATGAAATATAAAGACTATACATAGGGCAAGCTAGACGTAAAGGCGTAGTAGGTATAAAGTCTGACACATCTACAGTAGCGAACAGAAAGTAAAATTTTTTCAAAAATCAAATTGATAATTGAGTGTCCACAATTAAGTGATGTGGAACAAAATGTATGGATGAATTGGGAATTCCGCTTCCTGTTTATTGCAGCTATTTTTCCTTTTTCTGTCCTTTATATCTTCATTAGTTTAAACAAAAATGGGCTTTTTCTAAAAGTATAACATTTCAAGACCATAAAAAAAAACAAATCTCCTATTCAATGAATATTACAACAATTTGAAATTGGACGTAGTCATCTGAGAACCAGAGCTATGTCTAATTGTTTGGATGTACAGGGTGACCCACGAAGCTGACATTAATCCTCATATTTTTAAGTTTTACATTCTGAATTTTGACTGAATATAACTGAACTACGAAAATTGTTTGTATTACTAGAATCAGAAAGAATTAACCGATAGTCGCAATTTTTAATTTGAATATGTCCACGAGGTACGCTTAAACTGAAGAATGACGAATAACAAAGTGTCACATAAAGATGAATTACATGAGGGTCTTGAAAACACTAAAAGATACTAAGTTAAATAAATATGAAAAGCTTAGAACAATCTAAAATTGTGTTATAAACTAAAAACTTTCAACTGCGTTCGAGAATCTTTGAATAATTCCAAATCCTTGAAAATAATTCTTCTAGGCTGAGAGTCAAAGCAATGTCCACTCTTTAAGAAGTATACCGGGTGATACAAGATGTATGTAACAACCCAGCGTTTCCACAATTTCTGTTTTAAAAATTTGAAATTTAGATGTGATAAATAAATATGTGCTTCAGATCACGTTTCAGGCTCTTAGGCACGACTTTCGGTTTAACCGGAAGTACCATCATATTTCAGTTTTTAAATGGAACACCCTGCATATTCATTTGCATGTTCATTTTCGGATTCTCCTTCGAATTCTAAGTTATTAACGTGTAACATAATGTATGCTTATCTCTTACCGTTGACAAGAAAATCGCGCCAGAACTTTCCATATCATCAATAATAAATGAGGATTTTTATGGAAAAAAAATGAACATCGATCAGCCCTGATTTCATAAGCTACCATTTTTGTAGGCTCTCCATCAACAGACATTAAAAAAAGTCTCTCCAACTTGTCATGGAATAAATGGAGAATTGATTTTTTGTTTGGTTTTTGTTTAGTTTTGGTTGGTTTTACTCAAACATTTTAAATATGAAATAATGTTTGATAAAAAACAAGGAATCCAAATGTATAGGAATAAAATAGGAGCTTCCATTAGAAGTTATGGAGATAAATGTCTTCAAAATATCAATTCTCCATCTTTTCCGTGACAAGTTGGAAATTCTTTTTTTAATGTCTATTGACAGAGACCCTAAAAAATGGTAGCCTATGAAATCAGGGCTAATCGATGTTGATTTGTTTGCATAAAAATCCACATTTGCTATTGATGATATGGAAATTTCTGGCGCGATTTTCTCGAAAATGGTAAGAGATAAGCATACTGTCACGAAATAAATGATATAAGATGGGGGTTTATGAAGCGTACTGAATTCTGAACTCTCTCTGTGGGTGTCGATTAATCTGCTCGTTTTTCTCTTATCGTTTCCTTCTTGATTTGTGTCTGTTGGTAGTTTTACAATCTCTACTACTGTCTTCTCTCCCTCTAGAATACTTAGATCGTTCGCTCTGTTTTCCTCCTCTATCTCTTGTACGTTCTGTTTATCTTTTGTTTCCAGTTGATTTGACAGGGATCTCGTTATTCTTCTTGGTGTGCCTACGTTTGGGGTACTGGTGGAATCTTTTCTAGTCTCTAGGTGATTTTTTATCGTCGCTGTATTAAATGAAAATTCAGTGTTTTCTCCCGGCGGGGTTCTCGACAATTTTGGCGTTCGCTTGAACGCGGTTTCTTCTAGTTTCGTCGGTGTTAGTTTTATTTTCAAATTTAGATTTTTTGACATTGAATTAATTGTGAGTATCCGTATAGTAAATCCAAAAATATATAAGCGTGTTATGGTACTAAAGAAATATCAACTTGCAAGACATCAGAAAACAAACAAAACAATCAAAATGGCGAGTTCTTGTAAAACTCTTAAAATTTGCGAGTAAATTAGCGGTTAGGTCCCTTTCAAAATTACTCGGTCCTTTTAAAATTACTGTCGAATAACGGAAAACACAAATTTACAACTGGATATTTCTACCCTTTGCCCTAAAACGCTCCGAGAGGACAAACACTGCTTTAAACAAAAGTTATTTGGTGGTTTAAGAAGCAACGCTCTGTATACTAGCTTGGTTCAAAATGGAAAACAAAAAAAAATAAATTTATCAAAATTCTCGTCGTGTCAAACGAAATTAGTTGACACTTATATTAATTTGAAAGTCTCAAGAAAATTTAGAAAAAAAGAATATTTTACTTGCAAAATGTTTAAAACAATGAGACCTTCAGTTATACTTCATTTACATAAAATCAAATCAAAAGCAAAAATGATGGTAAAATGTATCGAAATATCGCGATCTTTACCACACTAAAATTTTCTTTCTAAATTCGTTTTCAGAAACAATGGTGTTCCTTCCTACTACTTTACTGATGACATTGCGCAACTTTTAATAATAATTACTGGTACGCTTTTCAATAAAAAATATTCCTATCCCTGCAAAGCTGAGTTATCTAGCTGACGCCCTACAACCAATAAAAATATTCTATTCTCCTATATAATTCTATTCTCCTATATAAAAAAAGTACTAAAGCGAGACGACACCTCTAATAGGATTCCAAGAATTTTCTTTAGAACTCGTTATTGTTCAATACCCAAATTCTAAGTGGAGTATGATTACTCTGTTCTTAGTAGTTTTTCGCAATAACTAAAACAATAGGCCTACCTCAAAAGAAAAAAATAAATTACCACCTTTTACGACTTTTAAAAAATGTTCGCAAAATTTCTACAAAGAATGTTGACCTGAGGAAATCTGACCTAATTAAATTATAAGGCAGTAGTTCATAGAAGTTACTTGACCCTGGCTCGTATTAAATTAATAAAAACACAAATAAAATAACAAATCAGCATATTTGCCTTCGGTTTGCGCTCTCCACCATGTCACGAAAATAATAGTTGGGGGTTTATGTTTAAAATAAGAAAATGGAGATTCAAGTAAACTTCTATTTTCTGTGCCTTAAAATTACCCTAACTACTTAACTGAAATGACTAATATGAAAACAAACACCGTTATAACAAAAGGGTCTTACCTAGGTCAAGTGTAGAGGAGGACCGTATCGTGCCAACCAATTTAACGTACTTCAGGGGTACTCCTATGCGTACCCGTGACTTTTCTTAGGACAACAAGGACTTCTAGGGCAACTTTCTTCCTTGTACTCGGACGATAACAAATTTTGGAAAACACTTAATTACTCTTCGACGGGTGGTCGTTCGTCTATCTGACGTAACGCCCCCAAAAGGATCAACCCGAACTCCAAAAAATCTTGGGGTCTTGCCTACGTGCAAGCCCCCGAGCAAGTCCCCATCGCTCGCCCAAAAATCCTCGAGCTTACTTCTCTTTTCGTCAGCACTTTTTTCCAATGTATTGCAACATTCTTTTCCATGACGTCAATCAGCGGTTCGAAGTACCCAGTTGTTGAACAAATTTACGATTTATGATTTATAAATTTGGGTCAACTATTCCTTGGTTACTAAACCGGTCATCGGCCGACCATTTCTAAGGACGCTGCAATTTTATGTCTTTTTGCTTCTTTGTGACAATACATTATGTTACACGTTAATAACTTTGAATTCGAAGGGGAATCCGAAAATGAACAAATATACAGGGTGTTCCAATCGAAAAATGAAATATGGCGGTACTTCCGGGTAAACCGTCGTGGAGAGGAAGTCGTGTTTAAATGCGTGAAACGGGATCTGAGGCACATTTACGATTTATTTATTATCACCAAATTTCAAATTTTTAAAATAGAAATTGTGAAAACGCTTGGCTGTTACATACATCTTGTGCCACCCACGGTATACCTATTAAAGAGTGGCATTACTTTGACTGTCAGCCTAGAAGAATTGTTTTCAAGAATTTGGAATTATTCAAAGATTCTCTAATGCAGTTGAAAGTTTTTAAGTTCTTAAAAACAATTTTAGATTGTTTCCTGAAGCCTTTCATATTTATTTAACTTAGTCTTATCATTTAGTGTTTTCAAGTCCCTCATGTCATTCATATTTAAGTGTGACATCTTGTTATTCACCATTCTTCAGTTTAACCGAAACTCCTGAACATCTTCAAATAAAAAATTGCGACTATCGGTTAATTCTCTCTGATTCTATTAATACAATTTTCGAAGTTCAATTTTATTCAGTCAGAATTCCGAATGTAAAACCTAAAAAAATGAGGATTAATGTTAGTTTCGTGGGTCACACTGTACATCTAAACAATGAGGCATGGCTCTGGTTCTCAGATGACTACGTCCAATTAAAAATTGTTGTCATGGTCATTGAATAGGAGATTTGTTTTTTGTATGGTCTTGAAATGTTATACTTTTAGAAAAGCCCAATTTTGTTTAAATTAATGAAGCTATAAAGAAGGACAGAAAAAGGTCCCGAGGTATCATTAATAGCTTCAATAAACAGGAAGCGGAATTCCAAATTCATCCATACATTTTGTTCCACATCACTTAATTATGGACATTCACTTATTAATTGGATATTTGAAAAATTTTTACTTTCTGTTCGCTACTGTAGATGTGCCAAATTTTATAGCCATTACGCCTGTACGTCTAGCTTGCCCAATGTATAGTCTTTATATTCCATATGAAATTTTTATTAATATTTGTATTATGGGGCAAATTGGAGCCCCAGTGTTAAATTATACCTCTTTTATAGAAAAAAGTAAATATCTATGAAACCAGGCAAAATCTCTAAAAAACCTCAAATACGTCCCGAGGTATCCCTCTCCACACAGTCCCGTAGCAAAAAATGTTCTGAAGTATTTTTCCGCAAAGTTATCTGCTCAAAAAGTTTTTACAAAAATGCATCAAGTTATGTTGAATCCTGTATTAGGAAACCTGCAAAACATATAACCGACTACATAACCAATTAAAGCAGTCTATACACGGATCTTACCAAAATGGCATCGCCAACGAAAATCGGTTGAGTGGCTTTAGAGATAGACAGTTTTAAATTTCGTTCAAAATGTGGGGTGTATCGTTTCAATTGATCCTTAATTTATATAAATACTTAGTGTTATTTTGACAAATATTATATGCATCCTTCGAAGAGATTAACACTTACATAATTAGCACTCTGTATAACTGAGAACACAACGGTCACCCTCAAATTGGATCCCACACAATCACTTAACAGAACATTTAAATTTATAAACAGAAACACTATGTTTTGTTCAGGTTAGTCCGTCCATCCTTCCTTTGGAACATTCATGGATAATTAAGATCGATCATTCTTCATTTATCTTGGATAAGGCAAAATCTTTCAGTAGCACCTTGAGGAAGTCACTTGAATACTGGTCACTGGTCAATTCTTTTTTTCTTTGGTATTATTATTGTCTGCAAGTGGCATTTTCCATTTCGCAAGCATCAAGCACTTTGCTTATAGTCTTCATACAAAGTCAAAAAACAAACAGTGCATGCAGCTGCAGCTCTGCTAATAGAGTTAAGGAGAAGGGAAATTGTTATAAAGGCTTCATTCTCCAAGGGCTCAAATCCGTGGTAGGTCCTAGGTTTATTTCACTTTCTGCTTTCACTATATGAGTTGTTGAGTAGAAAAGTAGTACTATAAAGATAAAGGACTGTTTGGTGATAATAGGCAGTGTAGTTATTTGATAATTACTCACGAAAATCACAATATTTACAAAGATGCTTCCAAGGAATCGACGGACGTTACGTAATATTATGCTCTCTTTCTCAAAATACGTGCAGAAAACAAGGATAAAACATAAGCGTAATGCCATTTCTTAAATTTTGACGGAATGTCATAGATACCAATAGAAAATAAGAATTTCCCCAGATATTGACCAAACGACTATATAAAATACCCCCCTGTGCGCGCACTTGAAGTATGTCATAGCTTCCGTCAGAATTTTGAAACGTAATTTCCCCCTTCCTGTTGAAATACTTGTCGTGTTTAAAGATCTCAACGGCCTCTCTTGTTAGTCTCGGATGGAAACGCTGCGATTGATATAAGAGCTGCTTTCCAGCTGTAATAAAGGATCTGAGCGTGAAGCTCCCCGAGCGTTAAGTCCATACGGATATCAAACACTCGAGCTGGAACAGCTTTTCATTGTTGTCAAAAGTACTTCGAACACCAAAATATCGATAGGTACTCGAAACGCAAGGGGGGCGGAAGATTGGAGCGCTTCAAGTGCATGAAGTACCAAGATGCTGGAAAGCTAGAGAAACGAACTTCGCGCTTCGGAATTACTCCGAGCTCCTCCTATGGCAAGATGGAAACCGGCTAAGATAACCACCTGGATGAAAAGGATGTCGTCACCTTGTAGTCATGACATCCACGGTAGCGCGACGCGCGACGGCGTGATAATACACAGTCGAATCAGTCAACGTCAAGAAGCACGGGAGATCACTTCGCCCATTACCTCATCGCTTTTGATACTGTCTGCTTCAGAAATTGCACATTTTTGCCCTATTCTGTGCGTGCTTCATCGTTCAGAAAAAATCTGTTGAAATATCGAAATAAGAGTCCGCTTTGTTATATAACAGTTTGTTCATCTATGTTGTTACTTTAGACGTTATATCGGACGGTTTGTAAAATGAGTCGCTCTAAGAACTGTTTAACACTGTTCTGTGAACTTTTATTTAATTCTGTTCAACATCACAGTTCTTCGTTCAATCAGCTAGTATCTTGTTAACTTTTTCTTAAATATATGATAAATTTTTGACGGAAGATTTCTTGCTAGAACCACCAAAATAGGTTTTAATGGGATCTTAGCATCCTTGATGAAAGTTTTTCGTTCGAAGAATTGAAAAATATTTTAAATCTACCTCTGTTGTAATCATTTCGCTTAAAATGCAAAGCAAGCTCACATATTATGTTTGCTAACCACGGTCTTGCTATTGTTATAACTTTGATCCAAACTTTGTTCCATTCCAGTCTCATTCTTGGCCGAACTCGTTATGGAACAACAATTTTGCTTCGGAAAATACCGAATGTGAAAGGGAATACTACTATTGGCCAAGTGCAATTGAGTAGGCAGCAATTCGTATTAAAAAAAGTTTTCTTTTGAGACTTCTCACTTGTGCTGGGCAATTTTCATGCCATGTTTGAATCACGTGCGTACACGTATTACACATTCACTTATTTTTGCCATTTAGTTACTTTTGAAACTTTTTTTTGGGGGGTGAAAGGGTGGTTCAAATAAATAAAACGGGATTACGCCCTGAATCTACTGCCTCAAGAGAGAAATTGCCCGGAAACTACCACAGGCCGGAGAGTGATCGTGAGTATAAAAGACCTTAATAAAATTGCGTCACCCACTTTAGTAAGCTCTCTCTTCAAGGATGCTGGACAAAGGTACTCGAGGGATGCTACAGCACTAGTAAAAGGGAATACCAAGGAAGCTAGTAACCCAGCATAATCAGGGCAATTTCCGCACGATTTCTATTCAACTCCATACAGTGTATTCAACCAATAATAATTGCATTTAAATTAATTTGTAAAACCAGCATCTTACGAGTATGACAGGTGTATACCCAAAATAAGCACAAAAGCAACCCTCAGTACCCTAACGATGTAAATAAAATAAACAAGCGCCTGAGTTATCTGTGATTTCTGGGTTAACAAACAAGTAACAACCGCTGACAGAAATCAGCTTGTGAGCCACCAGAATTCCAACCTTTCTGTGGTACTGACTATAGATAATATTTTAATAATTTTACTGGTTTACAGTGAAACTAAGTTTTGTGGCTTACTATATTTCCAGAAAGAATCTAAAACTTGAGGTATAGGTTATACGGAGCATATGTACAAATGCCTCGCATACAATGAGGCCCTTGTTAATCTAGGAAATAGGTTAAGTATTAGATATGTCCACCAGCATGGATAAATTCCCAATAAAAACAGTGAGTCAGCCTACCTTTTTCTCTGCTTACAAATACCTCAGTCCCTCATTCGTCCTGTTTCCAGTACCCCAGTCACAGTCAAGTACAGCTAATGCAAAGTGTTCGAGGTGCAGCGAGGTATGTGGTTCGGTTTCGATGAAGTGAATAATGAATGAAGTGTACGGGTGTAGAATTAATGAAGATGAGTGAAACTTGAAGTAAAGTTGAAGTGAAATAGAAGCTGAAGTTGAGGTTGAAGTTGAAGGCCTAAGAAAATTTAACTATAACCACCTTCGAGCATATATGTGCTGAATGGTACAGGGTGGCCATCGAGAGATGATCCTATACGTTATCTCGAAAACTGGAAGTGCTATGAGAAAAATTCAAATACAGGAGTTTCATAATTTAGTAAATAATTTTAAGTATTTAATTTTTGCATATGAAGGTTGTCCCAATTCTGCGCATTCTCTATCAACTTTCTTATTTTAAATTAGACATAATGTTTTTTCTTTCACTAATCGATTCTACTTTTGGTTCTAAGACTTTTCTGTATTTATCTATATATACATATATCTATGTCTTATTGTTTTTGAGATATTTTAAATTAATTTTTATTTCCTTCAAAATTTACAATTGAAAGAAAGACTAATATTTGCTTTCAGAGTCAGCAAAAGAGCCTGAACCTGAACACTAGATTTTCAACTGGTTTGTAGAAGGTATTCTATAACTATATAATTTTCGCTCACTTTGCTTCAACAACTTAAAAACCTTGTGTTCAAAAACTTTAACCAAATATTTCGTTTTTTGAGGCGCCTTACATATTACATCAAATTCTGATTAACATATATTTTCTTTACACTTTTTCATATTAGTGTCCTATATGAAAAATCAAGCGTTTTTGAGTTTTTGATAATTATTTGTAGTGAAGAAAATTTTATTAATGGGCCCTAACGTCAAAGAAAACAGAACATATTGTTGGCGTACACGCATTTACGGGTCATGATTATCACATATTCGTACTAGTTAATATACTACGAACGTCAATCTTTCCTCATGGATTAAAAGTGCAGCTTCTAGTGACCTATGGAAACCAAGATTAGGCTCACTGCTTGCTAATGCGCACATTCTTCTGCGCAAGACATATGCGGAAAACACGCCCACCGAAAAAATTGCGTTTTCGGCCGGACGCCCTAGTGCACTCTCGGTGTATTCTCATCCTTCTATTCGCAACGATAAAACAAAGGATGGTAGTAACGTTGCAGCGCACAGAGCAGTCTACCGAAAACTCTAGAAGAACAGAAGTTTGAGGTTAGGTCAACTCTGAGTACTTTTTGACATGAAAAAAAAATTGTGATAACGAAAGATCGGAGATTTGTTTTTTTGATTATGGGCTCGTATTTCTTTTAAAAGAAATTATTGTAATAAGTAATAAATACTCATTGGGCGGCTTGCAACATCGCTTGGTGGTAGTGAAAGTGGACCGTTCCCGTCAAAGATCGCGTGGGTTCAAATACTACGTACTACAATAACACCAAGACTATCAAGAGTATTGTGTATTGATGATTTCTTGACACCTGACTTGTAAGCCAAGGCAAGGAAGGGCGCCAAAAGACTATCAAGTGTATTGGGTAATAATTTCTTGATACCTGACTTGTAAGCCAGGACAAGGAAAGGCGCCAATATTTTATAGGATGGTTAGATTCTTTCTGATCATGAAAATGGTGAGTATTGGGTCTTTTTGAGGTTTTATGATTATAATTAATTAAATTAAATTACATTATTATAATTATCATTGGTTTTATTATCAATATCAACTGACTAATTTGTAAATATTACGCGCGTACCCGCCAAAAAAAAAAACCTAGAACGTTAGGTTAACAGCAAATGACGTTGAGAGCATTACGGCATTGTCATATTATGTAAATAATATTTAGGAATAGAAATAAGCTTATTTTAAATTATGAGTTTTTTGTTTTTTTCTTACACCACACCATGCTAATTTGCCAAGTTAACTAACAGCTCAAACATTTTAGAATATAAAAATAATTCTTAGTATTTTTTATGTAGATTTAATATATTACCATGACATAAATTATTATAAAACTTAATAAAACATAAAGCTTGGCATCGTCGATTTTTGAAAATTAAGGGGCGGAGCTTGGCAGCCGCGCATGCGCTTTTATTGCCACTGAGCCGGACTTTTTCGGGCTGAACTTTTTAATGTTACGTTATAATTATATGTCAATTAATATTTATATGGATTATCATTGAGCGGCCATTTAAAACAAAAGAGAATAGGCTCGATATTTTGACAGCTATTTTGATATTTTTAAAGCTTTGAGGGTGCTCTGTGCCAAGTGCTTAATACTAATAGTACATATTCTTCTGTAGAATTCTTTTCGCAAAAATATTTATCGTTTTTGACGTAATTGTTCATGTCGCTATTGTTCCAGTTTGCTGTTATTTCCTGTTTATATTGGCAGTTCCTATTTATGAGTGCGCCTACGTAATTTTTGTTTTTTTTTTTTTTAATTTTTAGCGTGTCTAAACTTCCCTACTCATGTTATATTCAACGGAAGAGCGGCTAAGACTTTACGAGTGCTACATTAGAAATAATAAAAGTTCCCAACTGGCACTAAGAGAATACCACCTGTTGTATCCTAACAGAAGAATTCCGTCAAGGACAATTTTCAGTAGGATTTGCAAAGACTTAGAGCAAGATATGCTGCTAAATAAAAATAAAAATCGACAACCAAGAAAATGAAGAACATTCACAATGGGATGCTGCCAGAAATTTGCAAATTTGCCGAATCAATATTCAGAAAGTACTTAAAACCAACCGATTCCATCCATACAAATTTTTACCTGTTCAGGAACTGACTGAAAACATTTATTGTAGGAGAATTATGGATATGAATTTTCAAGAAAATTTGTTTCCCAATTTTATGTTTACCGATGAGGCAAAATTGGTACAGTAATAGAAAAATACCCACTACTCGTCGACACCAATAAGCGTATAGTGAAACTTATTAAAAAACAAGGACATTCCAGTGTAAATGTGTGATGCGGAATAATAAGGGAGGTAATTATTGAAGCAGTGTTTTATAATGAAAATTTGAACTGTAAAGATTCTTAAACTTGTTGAGAAATGAATTTGTTCCTCTCATAAATGCATTACCCCAAGACATTAAAAATAATCTTGTGCTTCAACAAGATAATCCCCGGTATCATACATCGAGACAAGTAATTGAATATTTAGTAGGTGGATTAGCGGGATGGGGACAAATAACGACAATTCAGCTTTTATCAATTGCCAACGTTTCGACCATATATTGTGGTCTTTATCAAGGTTCTTGATATGCCGAAGTCCTATACATTCTATTCAAAAACGTGTCCATTGTCCACGGGCAGAGGTTCTCACGATGACAACAAAACACCAATAAATGAACATAAAACAATAACGAAAATTAAGTACGGAGCAGGCGAGCGACGAGCAACAGGACATAGCCTATGCTATGGTTTTGTGGTCGTCTCACATAATAAATAAATGTTGCAGCTCTAAAGTTTAAGTTAGGGCGCATTTTGCGCAATTCTCGCCACCACAAATAATTATCGAAAAGTCAAAAACGGTTGATTTTTCATATAGAACACTAATATGAAAAAATATAGAGAAATTAGATGTTATTCAGAATTTGATGTAATATGTAAGACGTTCTATTTAAAATATTTGAGTTTTTGCGCCATAAAAATCGAAATATTTGTTCAAAGTTTTCGAGCACCCTGTACATTGTTAAAGCTAAGTGAGCGAAAATAATTTTTTTTATAGAATACCTTTTACAAACGGTTTTACTTTTTACGATGAAAAATCTAAATTTTTTGTTTCCTCTGAAAGGAAATATACCTCTGAAAATAAATTTTTAAGAAAAGAATTACTTCAAAATATCTCAAAAACTATATAACCTGTATATACAGCCTGTCCCAAGTAAATAATTAAAAACAATTTATTAAATTATGCATTATGCATCTTGTATTTGATTTTTTTTCATAGCACTTACAGTTTCCGAGATATGGTATACGATCATCTCTCAATGGCCACCCTGTACGTACGAATAACACTATTAATCATCTCTGCTAGGTATTATTAGACAGACATATTAATTTAATATATAGGTATACTAGGCAGACATATTAAATTCACTGGTACATACCTTGGATTGAGGATGGCCTTAAAGTGTATATGTCCTTGAGGACTTCCACAAAACTCAAGTTTGTGGTTTTCGTTTTACCTTTTCTCCGCTAGAAACGCTAACTTTCCAAAGTTAATATAATTTATTGGTGTAATAACAGAAACAAAAACTTTAAAAATCCGCCAGAGCGATTTTCTCTCTATGGCAGCTAACCCTAGCCAAGCACAAGAAGTCTTCAAAATCTAATACAAAAATCCTCAGTTCATTTGCTCCTTTTTTTAATTCAAATTCCCAGCAAATTTAATTATACAATGTATCATTCTCTCATTGGTCAGGATTTGACCAATTAGGATCTTTGCTGTGATTTAAAGTACCAAAACAAAACATGCCATAAGTGATTAATAATTCTCAATTTATGAACAGAACTTGTTTCAGAAGGAATGAATATATTATATGTCATCTGTAAATGCATTTTAGGGTTTTATTTTTATCCAAAATAAGTCTGCGTCATAAGGTTTGTCGGTCCAGGTGAACAGTCAATTCTCTTCAAAAGCCAGCTAAAGAAGCGTGGCTTTCCTTTAAAATGGCTACGAAACTTAACAGCTGACGAAAATATAATATTGAGGATCTAGAAGATTTATAAATTCGACCCATAAAGGATAAAAAAGGCCATATAAGCGGAACTAAGCCCGTTTTGTTGTGGTATAGAAAATAGGGTTGTTGCAACTAGAAAGTGAAGATAAATTAATCCCGACTTTTTGTACAAACCGATGTACATTTTTACTATGATCAGTAAAAGAAAATATTTTGCAAAAACTAGGCTCATCCTGGAAAGTTTTGACGAACTTGGTCGGCACCCGTCTGCAGGTAGACCCGAATCGAAATAAAGTTGGGAAAAATAGTTTTCAGTTGTTTTGAAAGCTCTCGGAAAGTTTTACGTCTTGCTATCAAGCGGAAACATTACCATCGGAATTATAAATGAGATTATAAAATAAGTTTTATTCCTTGTTTACGAGAAAAACCTAAACGATTTCGATATTTTTCTCATTCTAATCGGTCCAAATACTTTATTTTCGTTTTGATGATCTCAAATAATAATAGTTATTTATGTATTAAGAGCGAAAAGTACGACTCTTTTGCTAGGAGAGCTCGCGAGCAATAATAGCTATTTATGTAACCAGTTACGAAAAGTCCGATTTCGTGTAACGAATGAATGTTTGCGGGACGAGCGCAGCAAGTTCCCGCAATTTGAATGAGATACACAAAAAAGGTTTTTCGTCACGTGTTTCATACAAGATTTTTTCTAATTTTGACTACAAATACCTACTTAGAGAGAGAATTATTATTATTAAACTTCAATATTTACTTTTAAACCACTTTGTATCTACTTAATACCGTAAAACTATAGCAACGGTGTGCCACAGCCGAAACCTGCAACTGGTGGTGACACCAACTTTTCATCACTAGTTACGAAAGATTTTACTTTTCGTAACTAGTTACGAAAAGTAGGACGTTACGTCACTGTCATCAGTATTGAAAAGTGCCACTTTATATGTCAAAATTAGAAAAAGTAACTTTTTGCTCATAATGCATACAACGCATTATGAGTATATATATATAATATATAATAAAAAATAAATATACATAATATATAATAGCAACAAATAATGTGAATCACAACTGAGCATAACTGAAGACACAATCTGAAAATTTAAATCAAACTGACAATGACGTTTTAAATATTTGGTTGAGTGGTGGTAGTTGCTGAGGCCTGCAACTGGGCGAAGCACAAAAAGACCTTTTACTCCGAGTAACATATACTATTTTTTTTTCAAGCATGCAAGAAATAAGAAATCTATTTAAAAGTGGTTCAGTTTTGCAATTTTCTCTCATCCTCTTTAAGCGGGTCTAGGTACTTACCCAATTAGTGGTGTATATTATTTGTAAAATACATAGAATATGTTAGAATGGTAGTTTTCAATGTTCAATGGTTTTAATGTATTAAATAATAACCAATGATTATGGTAAACTAAGAATTTGTAGCATTTTTTCAATACTAAATTAATAAATGTCACATTGACAGATAAATATGATGACGCGCATGACATTTAACAGACGAATTCAGAATTCGAGAACCTATGCGATTTCGACTAATAACGGTTTCGGATGGTGCTCTTGAGTGCTCTGAGAGTATTTCTGTCCTTTGTTTTTTCAATAAGAATGTAAAGATGGCAATACGCTCAGATCGGTTTATCTGGTGTCATCTATTATTAAAATAATTTTGGTGAATGAAAATCGTTTATATATGCGCCACCATGACACTAGCGGTGACTTTTGACTTAACTTTTACTGCCAAGGACTTTTTTGCCACTTTTTTGGTCTCAGGATTTGAAAGCCCACTTTAGGTGTACGTATGGAGAAAACAAATGACGTACTTTTAGTCCGCGTGAAAAAAAAGAGTTATTATGCGAAAAGAGATATTATACCTAACAAGTGCGAAAAGTGATGCTTTACGCTGATTGCATTGACCGAACGACGCGTAGGGGATGTGTCGTGCGACACCCTGTTTGTAGTTGGATTATTTCAACTACATGCTACTTGTCGCGGTATGTATAATAAAAAATAATAATATACAATTTGAAAGCTGAAAGCTGACTAAAAATGGAACAAACTTTACAAGTTGCAATATGTCATCCCACTGGGGTTAATATCCTAATAAATTTAACACCAAACCAAATTCATAGGTTCAATTCGGGCAAGTATCCAAGTAGAATATCTGCAACAGCGACACGTTATTAAATTTGGAGAAGGGGGTGTCGCGGCGACATGACATCCCTCTGAGAACTAGGCTTTAGGTACAACATTTTGCCTACGAGCCAATTTTTCTTAATCTTTTTCATCTTCCCTAGTTTACTTCTTTAAATTTGCGTGCAGTAATAGTAGATTATGTCACTAGGAGTAAAAGTGGGTCTTTTTGTGCTGAGCCCAGAGATTGACGGCCGAAGCGAAGCTGAGGCCTGCAACTGGGCGAAGCACAAAAAGACCTTTTACTCCGCGTAACATATACTATTTTTTTTTCAAGCATGCCGGAAAGTCTATTTCAAGAGTGATTCAGTGTTGCAATTTTCTTCCATCCTCTTTAAGCAGGCCTAGGTACTTACCCAATTAGTGGTGTATATAAATAGAATGTGTTAGAACGGTGGTGTTCAATGTTCAATGGTTTTAATGGTATTAAATCATAACCAATGGTTTAGATGGTTGAGGTAAATTATGGTAAACTAAAAATGTATAGCATTATTATTAATACTAAATTAATAAAAATGACATTGACAGATAAATATGATGACAACTAACGGCATTTAACAGAATTCGAGAACCTATGCGATTTCGACTAAAAACGGTTTCGGGTGGTGCTCTCGAGCGCTCTGAGAGTATTCCTATCCTTTGTTTTTTCAACAAGAATGTAAAGATGGCAATAAGATGGTTTATATATGCGCCACCATGACAATAGCGGTGACATTTGACTTTACTTTTACTGCCTAGGACTTTTTTGCTACTTTTTTTGGTCTCAGGATTAGAAAGCTTACTTTAGGTGTGCGTATGGAGAGAACAAATGACGTACTTTTAGTCCGTTTGATAAAAAATACTTTTATTTACAACCATATATGTAATGCTATCATTACAAAAGTCATAGAGGGGTGGGAAATTACCTATTACCTATCTCTAAATTAGGCGTAGGTAATGGGTATTCATTACCACCCAAGGGCGGTAATGGCTCATTACCTACCTCTTTTTCAACCCTCATTTTCCGTGCTTATTTCTTAACCCCTAAAATTTAATGGCTTTATAGAATTAAAAAGATGTCCCTAGTAGCATCGAACGATAAGATAATTAACTGGTAATTTTTAAAAAAGATAGTTAAAAATATTATAAATATCTTATTCGAAAAATATAAATTCATATTATGTAGGTTGTATATAAAATAGTATACACACCTCGGTAGGAAGTTTCCTTACCGTCTCCTGATATTATAGTTCATCAACTATCACATGTCTCGACATGAACGACTTCCCACCCCGGTATGTAATATACTATTACCGTACACGTGCGGTAACAATTTTACACGCACACCTGTCAACGTCATGAAATTTTTTATAATTTTAGTACTTTTACAATAAGTCACTGGAAGACCGTACCTATCTGCTGCATCTAAAATTTCGTCTGATAAGGTCTTTCTGATTATATGTTTTGAAGGTTTCTGTACCTATTTTCTATTTTGTCTGTAATTTTATTTTTAAAAACACCAAAACTGACATTTGTCGAACTGTAATTAATCCAAACTTATTTTGGTTTAACATATGTCAACATAAGGAATGAATGGTGTATGGTGTAGTGGTTGACACACCTGCTTTGTGAAGTAAAGGTCGGGGGTTCGAATACCGTTGAGGAACAACTTTTTTTTTAATTCCTCTGCGTGGGTAGTTAATTTCCTACGAGGCATATGTGTTAATTTCGTTGTCTTCTGTAATTGTTGACACAAAGTCACTGTTCACTGTGACTGTTCAATTTTTCGTTATCCCATTTTTCATTTTGGCATTCTGTGCTCTGTATACAGTGTCAAATAAAAGTTTTTTATGTGGGTTGACAGCACTTGTTCTTGCAAATTTTGAAACCTAGATGGAACTAATATTTACGAGAATATTTATAATAAAAATATTTTGTTAAAATGAAAATCGGGTTTATCGTTTGAAATCAAACATCTTTTGAATACCTTCACAATCAAATTTTTTTATGAGCAGGTGAGCTTCGAGGTGAGCATTACCTAAATTCAAGTTTTTTCTAAAATGAGGAACATATGTACCTACCTAATCAAAATATTTTTAGATATAACAAATTGAGTTAAATTAATGGTGTTTTAATCTTGATTGGGAGCCATTGGCAGAGAACCAAAAAAAGCTCAAAGGAGGCAAAATGTACATTAACCTCCTCGTTAACCTCTTAGTTCTGTTAGTTGGCAATTAATTTTTTGAACTCTATTATTCATAATATGTGACTTTTTAGCTAACTCTTTAGTCTAATATGTCTCCCTACTATGAAATAAATCTTTAGAGAATTACTTAACTTATTATCAAGAAAAACATTTTAAAAGTTAGAACTTTGACACCTTATGTAGTGAGCACAGAACTCCAAAGTTAAAAATCAAGTTAAAGATTAGTTGAGAATCAGTTGATGGTAATCAACTCAATCCATATTGCAGCTTCCAAAAAAGGCCTAAAATCTTACATAATAAACGAATACCTAATACCTAATAGGAGTAATTGGGAGGTATATAGCTAATTAATTAGAAATGAATAATAGGAAGAATAATATAACTTGTGGCAGTTTATAATTTAGGTATTTTTAATAGAACCCGCCTTAGGCTTTAGTTTAGTCTGCCTTAAGTTTTTTTGTGATCAACAGTAAGAGAAGAAAGTTTGGCGCGATAACCTAACTTGACATGCTATTTTGGTGCAGTAAGATTTCACTAACGTATTGTTTTCCTTTCTTTGTCTATTAAATATAGGCTGCATGACTGCTGAGAGTGATAGCAAATAAATCCGAATCTAAGCTTGTTTGAAATGATAGGCTAGAGCTCATGAAATACTTCAGTCACTTCTGGCTTTAGAACGTTTTTAGACGCTAGTTGAGAAGTTTAGTTTGCAGTTTGAGAAAAGCCTTTCTGCCCTGCATAAGCAACTTAGAGTGAACAGTGACTTTGTGACTTCTGTTCTGTTGTTAATTTTGTTATCTTCTGTAAGTTCAATTAAATATGAACGTGAGTTAAGCTTTACACGCACGCACATGTTGTAGGTACGTACTTAATAGTGCTAAATGTCCTCGCGGAAAACGCAATCAATTTATTTCAATTCAGCAAAAAACAACAACACAAGAACAATAAAATTATGCAAAAGTAACGCTCAGAATAATAATCCACAATATAATCCATTCAGTTATTTCTGTCGTCAAGTAGGCGTTGGAAATCTGACATATTTCACCAGGTATAGCATGACTGACAGTGACAGTGATTAATAATTAGTTTGAGGTTAAGGTTATTGTTTACTGTTTTGCTCACATAGTTGCCAGATGGCTTTATTAGTTCAAACTTTTATTAATATTGATTAATGATCAGTAACCTAGAATCTAGCAAAAAATGGGCCGGAGTTTAAATTTCGAATTCGAAAATTCAATTTTTAAAAAATTTATTAAAGACAATACTACAAGCAATGGCAATGAAAATAAGCTCGGTACTGCTGATACCGCATGTGAATAAAATAAGGTAAATCTAGGAATTTGAGCGTGAGAAATGCTGAGTTGTTACATGTATGGGATTATAACTCCGGGGCTCTTCGTTAGCAAAAAATATTATATTTTATTAATGCATTTAAAAATTAATCTTTTACAATAGTAGAGGTTAATAAGTTTATACAATTATAATAGTTGAGATTAATAAGTTTATAGGGTGAATGTGGTTGTGATGATATGTATAAGAAGCTTGCTATTTCGACTAAAATAAAGGCGGTATACTGTTACGATCGCAGCAACGACGCATGGGAGGCGGGGCAACGCATGGGAGCGTGTTGGTTGGTGGAGCTTCACGACCTATCCGCGCTGCGTCATGGCTGACACGAGTGATTTATTGCTCGTCTGGCTTAATCTAGAAGGCAGTTGTTTACAACCGTTTTTTTTATATGAGATTATTCAAGAATTCTTATAAAGAACTTTCTAGGTTTTTCTGTAATTTTAGGATTGTATATAAAAGGCGCATAGAGCGCCCGAGTAGAGTTAGTCGTATTTTAATCGAGCTATAAATAAGCTAAAGTTACGAAGCGATAATAGAAGGCTATAAAGTGTTAAGTACTGAGTTATTTAGTAGTCGAGTGTATTTGTGGAATAAATAAATAGTGTTTTCGTATTAAATCGTTACGCTGGAATTATTGAACCCCGAGTTCGCAACAATTGGTGTCAGAAGTGCGATTCCAGTGGGAATTTGAGGACTAATATTGCTGAACTGTAAGTGAGTGCTTCATTGCCGGACATTACGTGTTTATGCCAGTGACCAGAAGCCAGCATCAAGCGATGGAAGATCAACTTGCCGCCCTGCTGTCCCTCATGCAACAACAGAAGGAAGAACAGGAAAAACGTTATAAGGAACAAAAAGAAGAACAGGAAAGACGTGATCAAGTACAGGAGCGACTTTTGCAACAACAAAAAGAGGAACAAGAAAGACGTGATCAAGTACAGAAGCGACTTTTGCAACAACAAAAAGAGGAACAAGAAAGGCGTGATCAAGTACAGGAGCAACGTTATCTAGAACAGAAGGAAGAACAGAAACGGTTTAAAGAAGAATTAGTGCACCATCTCGCAGCTAGGGAGCAACAATTGGAAGAAAGAATAATGCAATCCGTCAACCAGAAGATTCTCGAGCTAGAAAAGAAATTCCAGGAACAACTTGAGGACGACAACGTATCTACAGAGAGTTTTAGCACAGCCAACGCTAAAATTAAGCCTCCCGATTATGACGGTACTACGGCGTGGGAAATTTATAAAACCCAATTTGAGGCAGCTGCAAAAGCTAATGGCTGGTCCGAGCCCCAGAAAGCTACATCTTTAGTGGTAGCACTTTGTGGAAAAGCGGCTGAATTACTTCAATCTCTGTCGGCAGCTGATCAAAGTAATTATGCAGCTTTAGTACACACTCTGCAACTACGATTTGGAAATGAGCACAAAGAAACCGTGTTCCAGGCCCAGCTGAGGATGAGACAGCAAAAGTCAGGTGAATCCTTACAAGAATTTGAGGCGGACATAGACAGACTCATTCACCTGGCATATCCATCGGCCCCTGAATCTTTTCAAATGCAATTTGCCGCCGAAAGGTTCATTGAGGGAGTTCGCGATAGTGACATGAGATACCACTTACGTCTAGTAAGGCCCAAGGATATCAGCGAGGCACTAGTTCGGGCCCTGGAATTCGAGGCGTCACGAGTGTCATCTAGTTCATCTCCACGTGTACGAATGGCAACTTGCGGTGAAGAGGCGAATACGTCTATGGCTGAATCCATGGCCAGTTTACATAAAGCGATGAAGGATATGGCAGTCAATATGAAAGCCCTGTTAGAAAGAACTCGTCGATCGACAGGCAATCGGGGCATAAAATGTTTTAACTGCGGCAGACTGGGTCACATCAAGAGTAACTGCCGTAATAGGGCAAGAAGTCCGTCGCCGTCATTTAGAAGCCCGAGCGGCGACCAAGACCGCCCTAGGTCCCAGGAAAACTAATTCCGGTCAATGCAAAGGGGGCAATTGACCGGGCACGTTAAGACCCCCAGGATCAGTCAAGTCAACCAATCAAGTCAAGGCAATAATTTGAGTGGCAAAAGTGTTACAGAGGCCGGACGCATTAAAGGACAGAAGATCCAAACTGAACGTCGACAAGGAAGGTGTCACGGAAATGCCGATACATTGTCTAGACGGCCATGTAAAGAAGATAGTCAGGATTGTCGAAGAACTGAGCAACGTGAAAGACATCCTTCTGTAAGGAGAACGTCGGTGGAAATAAACGATGGCTGGACCACACAGACGCTTCGAGAAGAACAATTGAATGATTCAGATATTGGACCCATACTCTTGGCAAAGACTGAGGACAAAAGACCAGAGTGGCAAGAAATTGCTGATAAAAGTCCAAACCTGAAGGCGCTATGGGCCCAGTGGCACTCTCTTAAAATAGAAAATGGACTACTGAAGAGAGCGTGGGAGAGTCCGGATGGCAAGTCCATAGTCAGTCAGTTGGTTGTTCCTGGTAGCAGAAAATCAGATGTACTACAGGAAATGCACAACGGAACAAGCGGAGGCCATTTTGGGATCAATAAAACATTGGCAAAAATTAAAGAGCGGTATTACTGGGTGAATTATCATGAAGACGTCGAATCTTGGTGCCGCAAGTGCGAAGTTTGTTGTGCCACAAAGGGACCTCGAACAAGATCACGGGGCCGAATGGTGCAGTACACTGTAGGTGCTCTATTCGAGAGGGTAGCAATTGATGTCGCGGGACCATTTCCTCAGACTGAGTCGGGCAACAAATACATCTTGGTCGCCATGGATTACTTCACTAAATGGCCTGAAGCATACGCCCTACCTAATCAAGAAGCAACGACTGTGGCAACGGTGCTAGTAAATGAAATGTTCTGCAGATTTGGGATCCCTCTCGAACTTCATTCTGATCAGGGCCGAAATTTTGAATCGGCTGTTTTCCAGAAGGTCATGGAACTTCTCGGAATTCGCAAGACCAGGACAACTCCTTTGCATCCACAGTCGGATGGGATGGTAGAGAGATTTAATCGGACCATGGAACATTACCTGTCTAAAATGGTGGCAGATCATCAGCGTGATTGGGACCAACATCTACCTCTCATGTTGATGGCATATCGAGGCTCTACGCATGAAGCCACTGGTTATACTCCGGCGAAAGTGATGTTCGGGAGGGAAATGAGGCTTCCTGCGGATTTGATGTATGGAACACCAGAAAAAGAGTCGCTCAGCTCTGGGAATTTTGTGGAGGAGCTTAAGGAGAGGCTGAACAATGTTCATGAGCAAGTCAGGAATAAACTGCGGATATCCAGTGATCGAGCCAAAGCAAGATATGACTTACTAGCTAACTCCCGCGGCTTCCAGGATGGTGATTTGGTGTGGCTATACAATCCGAGGCGAAAGGTGGGGAAGTCGCCCAAACTTAGCCAAAACTGGGAAGGACCTTATACAATTATAAAGAAGATTAATGATGTGGTGTATAGGATCCAGCGGACCCCTAGGTCAAAGATGAAGGTCGTTCATTTGGATCGATTAGCACGATACCATGGAACTCTATCTGTTCGGGACGAACAGACTTGAACGGAGGAGGGCAATGTTACGATCGCAGCAACGCCGCATGGGAGGCGGGGCAGCGCATGGGAGCGTGTTGGTTGGTGGAGCTTCACGACCTATCCGCGCTGCGTCATGGCTGACACGAGTGATTTATTGCTCGTCTGGCTTAATCTAGAAGGCAGTTGTTTACAACCGTTTTTTTTTATATGAGATTATTCAAGAATTCTTATAAAGAACTTTCTAGGTTTTTCTGTAATTTTAGGATTGTATATAAAAGGCGCATAGGGCGCCCGAGTAGAGTTAGTCGTATTTTAATCGAGCTATAAGTAAGCTAAAGTTACGAAGCGATAATAGAAGGCTATAAAGTGTTAAGTACTGAGTTATTTAGTAGTCGAGTGTATTTGTGGAATAAATAAATAGTGTTTTCGTATTAAATCGTTACGCTGGAATTATTGAACCCCGAGTTCGCAACAATACAGTTAGGGAAGAACAGGAAAAAATGATATGTCTCTGTCAGCGGCAATTGAAAGCAAGCAGAGTTCATGCTTACCCCAAAAATATTGGAAACTTTAGCCAAGGTCACAGTGGGCGAATCTTGGGGGAGGTCTCTCCTAAATTGGAGGTAGAATTTTTTAATGCAAATTCGCATTTTCGAGTTAATTACCTAGGGCATTTTTTCTTCAGAAATAGTTTTTTAATAACAAATTAGCTTACAAAATGCACGCTTAAGTGTACAAAAAATCGGCAACAGCGAAATTTTAATGACGCGTCTTGACAAATTTGTCTTGGCGACAAGTAAACAAACAATCGCTGTCGATGTTATAGTGGTGAAATTCCATGGCTTGGGTTGATGCCAAAAATAACTAAATGGATTATACATAAACAATTTTATCTTTATCAACAGTACGGCAGCTGAATTAATCAACAATCAATTGGTTATTATTCCAGAAACTTGGTGTGAATGGTGAATTGGTGTAATGTTTCAGGCCTGAACTGGTGACATTGGAATAAAAAGTACGTATATGATGGGTATATTTTGTGTCAAAAATCATAAAGGCAAACTGTTCCTCAAAACAGATCAAAATATTTGGCACGGCTGTAAGGCAGATGCACATATCTAGATAGATAAACTATAAAGTCTCAATTATACTATAAATCAGTCATTTTTTAAATAGTTACTAAATATTTACTTTCGCGCACGCCAAATTTACTTTCACGCACCCCGTGTGGGAAAGTAAAGCTTTCGAAAACAAAATGCGAGCGGGAAAGTGATATATTAAGAACGCTCGTAGAAAAAAAAAATTCTCTCTTTCGCGGTAAAGTGCTACTTCTCGCAGGCAAATGCGTGTGGTAAAGCGACTTTACCGCACGCTCGTAGTAAAAATCTTTTTCGCTTGCTGCCCTGGACAACGGGCCTAAAAGTAAACTCACATTTTGATACTCAAAAAAGGCGAGGTTTTCGTTTGTCTAATGAAAGCGTAAAATGCGTCATTATTGGACGTTTGTGGAAAAATAGTTGTGGAAAAATAGAATAATAATAGAAAATTATGTCACTAAGAGTAAAAGTGAGTCTTTTCGTGCTGTGCCCAGAAATTGGCGCCCGAAGCGAAGCTGAGGCCTGCAACTGGGCGAAGCACAAAAAGTCCTTTTACTCCGAGTAACATTTACGGGGTGTTCTTTATAAAATTTCATCTATTCACCTATGAAATGCATTTGTTATTTTGAAGCACGTCGTGAATTACTTCGTTCTATATTTGTCCGTCACACTTTCAAATTTAGGCACGTTCACACTTTGCGAACGTTTTACTGGTTGCCTACTATTACGCGCTCCGATAGTGTCTCCATCCTTTTTTTCTCAATAAGAATCTAAGGACGGGAATACTCATATAAATTTAGCAAAATAATAATGAATAGCAATTGACATGACAATCCAAACAATCCAGAATCATTCAGAATGTTGGTAAATAAATAAGTCGGCATTAATTTGCTTGATTTTTTAATTATTTAAAGACTTTTAAGATTCGTCGTCGGTTCGTCGTCAGTGCGTACACGTCAAATAAACCGCTCCACATAAAAACCAAATTATCTGTACTATTATAGTGAAACAACTTGTGAAAAAGTGCCAAGTGAGATCTGTATGGGTAACAAAAAGGATGACGAAGAGAAGATGATTATTTCCGGTAAGGAAAGGCTAACTACCAGATTTAGAAGCAATTCAACCGGTATGTTCAACATCAGGACAATCGATAAGGCGACAGTATCCTCAGGGCAAAAAAACAGCTCAAACATTTGCAGATAACAATATTTCAGACCGACGAATACCAGAAAACGAATACGGTAGTAGCGGCGATTGTGATAGGAAATCTAGCACCACACGCACACACGATAAACAGGAGGATAACATTCTTACCTACGGCGGGAATACTGGAATCAATATTATATAGACATATCTATTACGCAACTGCTAATTAGATATCTATATCTCAGCACGGTTTCCTTGAGGGAAGGTCCACAGTTACCAATCTGTGCAATTTTACCCAATTTACTTCAAACTGTTTGGACAGTGAGACTCAGGTAGATGTAGTGTACACGGATTTTGCTAAGGCTTTTGATAGGGTATCACATGCAGTACTCCTGGATAAGCTTTCTAAGGAATTTGGATTTCATGAGGGCCTAGTGCAATTATTGTCATCATATCTGGAAGATCGCAGTCAATCGGTGTTTACACAAAGATACAAATCAAAACCATTCGTACCCACATCAGGTAAACCCCAAGGATCTAATCTGGGACCATTACTGTTTCTGTTGTTTATAAATAGCATAACTAAATTAATATATGCTGATGATATTAAATTGTTTTGTGAAATAAAAACGTCGACTGACTCCGAAGTGCTTCAGCAAAATATAGACAGAATCGTCACTTGGTCCATAAATAAGAAGTTGGACTTTAATACAAGTAAATGCTGCTATGTTACGTACACGCTGAAAAAAAAAATACTTAACGAATACCAAATGCGTGGAAGCGTACTGGCTAGAGTGGGGGAAATGGTGGATCTTGGGATATTGTATGATTCACGGTTGTCTTTTGGGAGTCACATAGATAAAGCTGTCAGGCCAGCGTATGGAATGTATGGTTTTGTAGTGCGAAATTGTAGATGCTTTAATGACACTGTGTTGCGGGTTTAAAATTGCAAGATGCATGGGGGTTTTGCAAGGGACAGTTATGAGGGCCAAAATGCACTTTGTTTTAACCTCAAAATGAAAATCAACAAACAATAACTTAAAAGTAAACAAAGCCTTGAAGTTTATTGATTTTTATTGGCATTTGGATTTGAGAGAGTGTCAGCTTTACAAGTTGACAACCAAAAATACACAGAGATGCCATCTGTTGGCACTTGGAGAACTAGATTTTTTTATGAGGAGAAAAATTCTTTAACTTTTAAAGGGCTTTTGCCATTTTTGTTTCCTCCTTCGCCAAGAACAAACCACCGTAGTGTGCCGCATATTTTGTGGATATAGTTCTGGAACCCCTTTCTCGATTTACTTTACTTTTGGTGTGAAACCAAGCAGCAGTATTGCTGGATCTTTGGTATTGGAGAAGGAATTCTGAGGCAGAGAAGAGATAAGAAAACGATTGGAGGACTTGTTCCTTCTAACTTTCAGGCCACCCCATATCCAAGGTAAAATTTTTCCCTCATAGATATTACTAGCACGCTTATGAATCATTGCCCTCTCTGTGTATTTTATAATTGCCCTCCGGGATTTAACATTTCATACATTATGCTGCTCATATCTGGTCATGTTTCAGAGAGTAATTCGGTTACACAATTATTTTAATACCTCCATTACTTTGTGAGGACATTTTGCTATATAATTGACCTACCGAAATGTAAAGCCACAAATGAGTAAAACAATATTTGAGTACCTTTCTCGGCTCTCCCGTCCAGATGTGTGAAGTATTTAATACCGCAAGTAAAATCTTTCACTTAAGCCCTGGTATCGAATTTCCCTTAGGCCTGCTGTGGCTGTTGCTGTTGCTGTTGTTGTTGCTGCTACTGTTGATGTTATTGTCACCAATGCTGCTGCTGCTGTTGTTGTTGCTGCTGCTGCTGCTACTGCTGTTTTTGCACTAAGCAATTCTGATACCCATCCTTCTACTGCTGCTGCCCCTGCAAGTGCTGCAGCCTTCTTTGCATTCACTCGATGACTGCCAGTTTGCCCCTTTCCCTTCATCCTTAACTAGAGAAGGTGATCTTGATGAGCCACTAGCTGTCACACACCATCGACAGGACACACTCCACACGAGGAACTCGAACACACACAAGCACCAATTCCATAACTGTTTTTAACACCACACATAAGGTTGGTCCATTCTATTTTTACACTAATTCCTAGTTACTCAATAGATAACCTCCAGGGGACTACTTTTTGGTGGCAGTAACCTCCATCAGAGGCTTCTGACTCGAGTACTTGTTTTCACAATATATAATTACCAGGTTTATCTAGCAGAAGAGAGAGCCAATAAGAATCTTCATTTTTAAAGTGATCTACCTACCTACTTTTATACTTTGTTGTAATTTGTAAACCAAGGCCAATACGTATTCGCTACGGGTACCCTCGGGTTTGAGTTTGTTGATAGTTTGCGCTGGAGTAGTAGTAGGAGCTAACTCTGGCACCTCTAATTTCATCACAGAAAAGTTTAATGTTTGTATACATAGGTACTATAAATGTTGTTGTTGATTATTTCATTTATTTCTGACTTTGTGAAGAGTTTATTTCTTATTTGCTATTAGTACTTGGGAGTGCTTAAGGGTAATAAAGATCAGCTAATTGCCACTTCTGACAGTTGATTTCATCTTCCCGTGTTTGTGTCAACGTCAACTGTCGGGGTTTTACGACTGTACATTATTAGCAGGTGGGTTCGGAACTTCGACCGCCCGACTGGAGACACACGAGTTCGCGACGTTAGAGTTGCTCGGCTGGCTGCTAAATTTTTCCGCTTTTGAGTTAGAGGGCGATCGCCGTACCGATTTACTAAGGGCGATAAAAGTGGGTGGCGCTCTTTAGGTAACCTTCTGACTATAAACCCACGACCACTCTCCCTAGGTTAGTCCGGCAACAAGTGCCCTATAATCCGTGAGCCGATTGTCCCTGGCCAGCTAAGTACCAACCTAGCCACCTTTTCCGTTTGTAACGCTAACAAAACGTTGGAACTGACTGTATTAGGAAGCTCTTTATATCTTATGTGCGTAGTGTCTTAGAATATGCGTCAGTTTTATGGAACCCCATATACGAGGTACATAATAGGAAAATAGAGAAAGTTCAGAATAAAGTTTTAAGATACATATACTATAAAGATAGTAGGACATATACATTTGATATACCAAGTTCGGAACTAAGAAGCAGATATAAGTTGAGTAGCCTAGGAAAACGGCGAGAATTTTATTACCTATTATTCTTGTATAAGCTTGTACATAATCATGTCGATGATTCTGCCCTGCTATCGCAGACAATTTTCTATGTACCACAACGCAAGACTAGACATCCACCTATGTTTTATATAGAACCTGTACGGACCAATATGTTTATAAAAGCTCCACTAAATGTTATGTGTAGACTGGCAAATGAACGCCAACAAGTATGTGACATGTTCCATCTTGCAAAAAGTAAATTTATTGCCGTGTTAAAGTATTCTATGAGATTAGTCTAAGAGAATCAGTTTATCTATAATCTGATTCTATACCACCTACTCTATAATTGGAATCAACTGGATTGGCTGTCCTATTATCAGTCACCAATTATTGAATTGGATGAAAATCATCTGTAGAGATCAATCTCATCCAGGTTTGACATTTCCAAAAGGTCCTACTGTGTCTATACTAATAGGAATATGAATGATAAAATTTGAGCCACACTTTGCCACAATAGGATTTTTCGGAAATCTTGATCCTGGTTCAGACTGATCCTTACAGGTAATATTCAGGAAACCAGATTGATGACAGTTTGAATCTGATTTTCACTCAATATGAATGGTAGAAACTCAGCTGATAGTTGTCAACTTGATCCGAATTACAGTTTTTGAAAAGGGCTTGTATCTTCTATTGGTATACAGAAAATTGACATATAGGTTCAATGGTACATGTGTTTAATGTGTTCGATAAGACTTGTAATAAAGCTAATCACATTTTGTTATTTTATTTTGAAATTTTTATTGAGTTTTGGGAAGTCGTTTGTTTCTATTCGGTTATCAAGTGTTTAACAATAAATTGATCTTCGTTGTTAAACATATTTTATAAATATGTACAAATAGAAGTAATATAATTGACATTTGAATAAATTGAATACAAAATTGAATACAAATATAATTTTTCAATCCAAATAGACAAATTTAAGAAGTTAAACAAATTAACAAAAATACAAGAATTTTACGTAATTTTCTCCAAGTGCTAGCAAAATTCAGTAGCTTATACAGGTACCTATCCAATTGATAATGCTTGAAGTGTCCTAGTGATCAGCCACCTTCCATGAAAAGCAGACCAATCAGTCAGCAAGCTGTGAATCCGACCCAAACTCTCAATTTTTTCAGGGTGTAGTCCTTTTGCAATTATTTCATGGGGGTGTTGCCACTATTCTAAGTTCTCATGTTTTGCTTCGCGTCGTTCGTGCATCGGCAGACAGCGTGCGGGAAAGTATCACTTTCCGCACTAGTTAGGAAAATAACTATTTATAATGGACTTGTTATGTCAAATTGGACTGCTTAATGAACTTTTCCTACAACGCTAACAAATGCATTGCAAATTTTACACTTAACTCGTTAATTTATTGGTAAAAATAACGCTTTAAAGCACCACTGTTAAAAGTAAACTACTTCTAACAATAGTAGATTATGTCACTAGGAGTAGAAGTGGGTCTTTTCGTGCTGAGCCCAGAGATTGACGGCAGAAGCGAAGCTGAGGCCTGCAATTGGGCGAAGCACAAAAAGACCTTTTACTCCGAGTAACATATAATATTTTTTTTTCAAGCATGCAGGAAATAAGAAATCTGTTTCAGAGTGGTTTAGTTTTGCAATTTTCTCTCATCCTCTTTAAGCGGATCTAGGTACTTACCCGATTAGTGGTGTATATTATTTGTAAAATACATAGAATGTGTTAGAATGGTGGTTTTCAATGTTCAATGGTTTTAATGGTATTAAATGATACCCAATAGTTATGGTAAACTAAGAATTTGTAGCATGATCTTCAATACTAAATTAATAAAAGTCACATTGACGGATAAATATGATGACGCGCTTAACATTTAACAGACGAAATCAGAATTCGAGAACCTGTGCGATTTCGACCAATAACGGTTTCGGGTGGTGCTCTTGAGCGCTCTGAGAGTATTCCTATCCTTTGTTTTTTCATTAAGAATGTAAACATGGCAATACACTCAGATCGGTTTATCTGCTGTCATCTAGTGTTCAAATAATTTTGGTGAATGAAAATCGTTTATATATGCGCCACCATGACAGTAGCGGTGACTTTTGACTTTACTTTTACTGACTAGGACTTTTTTGCTACTTTTTTGGTCTCAGCATTTGAAAGCCCACTTTAGGTGTGCGTATGGAGAAAACAAATGACGTACTTTTAGTCCGCTTGAAAAAAAAGTTATTTTTACTTCTTACTGTGTCATGTAGGACACTTTTACATACTTCATTTTAGTCCGGTAAATAGCTTTTTACTTCATACTGTATCATTTAGGACACTTTTATCGTACTTGATTTTAATCCGGTAAATAGCTTTTTACAGGACTGGATATCGTAAAGTTTTACAGTATTGAGTACCGGCACATCCTGTAGCGGTATTCAATAAATCCATTGTATCCATGGTAACCTGTACCAGACAGGATACCGTAATAAAAGTATTTGTCAAATTGGCGGATTTGTCAAAAATATATTCGCCGCGCATAAAAATAATTTTTTCCTGTTTTTAATAAGTATGAAGTAAAATGTTGTACATCATACGTCCGGTCACGTGTTACAGTAGTCGTTTCGAAATTCCAGACTCGGCTAGAGCCTCGTCCGGAAACATCTTACTCCTACTGTAAAACTATATTTTCCGGACTTGTAACGTAAATAACTATCATAGGACTGGATACCAATTAGAAATTTTTGCAGTATTGAGTACCATAATGATATAGCGAATTTTACAAAAATATATTCGCTGCTCACAAAATGAATCTTTTCCTATTTTTAATATGTATGATGTAAAATGTTGTATGTCGTACGTCCGCTAACGTTTTCCGGTACTCGTTCCGAAATTCCAGATTCGGGTATCGCCTCGTCCAGAAACCTCTCACTCCTGTAAAACTATATTTACCGGACTTATAACGTAAATGACTCTTGACCATTCCAAGATTACGTCATTTGACATGAAGCCCCTCAAGGCAATATGGCGGATCAACCTTCAAAAATGTTAGACGAAACTTAAAAATCGATGTTTATCATCCTGTTTCATGTTTGATTTAAGATATTTTTAACTACAAGGAGTCCTAAAGCGTCTAATCATCACTTGAAGTGTTGCTTTGGCCAAAAGTGACCTAGTAAGAGACGTGTTGCCTGATATTTCATAACTGGTAAGTTCAAGAGTAATTATTCTTAAAAAGTAGATAGATAGGTATACAGGTATACTGCGGCATACCTACTTATTTATGCTTAAAATTGCAGGAAAACCTGCGTTACCTCGAAAGTCAAACCCAGGCTGGTTGTTCAGCTAGAATTTCGGTTCTTGAAAGGTCTTTAAAGGAGCTAAGTGTGATCCAAACACAGGTGTGATTTGTAAATAGAGCTTAGGTAATAAGTATATATTCCTAAGTTGTTTCTTTTAGGCAGAGGAAGTTTTAAACAATAATTTGAAGAGCCTCCTATCCTCCTCCTCTAACCTCTCCATCCTCCTCCTCAAAAGTTGTGTCAGCAAGACACATACTTTGTATGTGTCTTGCTGATATATGCCTGATATAGTCTATGTGATCTGATATATTCTCTATGTTGATATAGTATAATTTAAACTTAAACACCTTGCGAACAAAGTCTGAAATAATGTATATTAATAACGAGCATTTTAGAAATAATTAGTTAACCAAAGTCATGCCTTTTTATAGGTCTTCCAAAAAGTTGTAAGTGTGTAATTGGTTCTGATCCATGCAGTGTTATGTTTGTTTACATTTTTTCATCATAAGAAAGTCTATTCACTTTTAAAACAAACTATTTAATTTTAAAGAAACTTAATATTTCGTTACATATTATCCTTTTATAAAAGTCGAGATAAAAATTCTGCTGAACTTGACATTTTAATACTTTTCTTCCTCTTTAGCCCAACTATGTACAAGCCTTTTACAATACATGTTTGTTTATAGGTTATTAGCGGCCATCTTGTCTTGTCTTTATCCTTGTTGGTAAACTTTCCCATTTCCCACATTTTTGTTGTAGTTTTCTAGATTTACCAAGAGAATTTTTGCTAAAACCCGTAATTTTTATTGCAATAAAATGGGTTTTGTGTTTGGACAACCTGGTCTGGCTTTCGCCTTAAAACATAAAGTTTCTATGTTGAAGAGCTACTATCGAACTGGAATCGAAGTGGATGGCGAATGGTTTCATTCCCTTCGACATGGCATGGCGGATTTCCAGTCCGAATTTCCAAACTTTGATGTGCAGCAATTTATATATGCAGTTCAAAAAAACTTTGGCGCATGTTCTAGAATTGCTTACAGAACCAGGTAGTTTACAAAGATCAGGCAATGGTTCTCACAGGAAACGTACTGATGAAGTGGTTGCACAGGCACAAGAAATAATGCACAATGCACATGGCACTTCTATACGACAGTCACGCCCTCAAATAGGCCCGTCTGTAGGTGCCAGCCATGCAATTTTGCATAAAGATCTGCAAATGTACCCATACCGCTTCACAGTAGTGCAAGAATTGCATGAAGCTGACTTCCCCCAAAGACTACAATTTTGCAACTGGTATATTGATATGGATAATAACCAGAACATTTCCCAGAAATTCATATTTAGTGATGGGGCATGCATTTGAGCAGGAATCACAGCTCGCCGACTGATTGATCCAACTTTCTTTGAAGGTGGCAGATCACTAGGACATTTCAAGTATGACCAACTCGATACCTGTATAAGCTTTTGCTAGGACTTGGAGAAAGTATTTTCCATAAAATTCTTCATTAACTTCATTTCTTTTTTTTTTCATTTGAATTGTCAATTATATACATCAAATATTTATTCAACTTACTTCTATTTTTCCACATTTATAAAATATGTTTAATAACTAAGATCAATTTATTGTTAAACAGTAGATAGGTGAATAGATACATATAACTTCCTAAAACTTAATAAAAAAAAGTCACAATAAATTAACAAAACATGATTAGCTTTATTACATGTCTTATCGAACACATACCGATTACCTGAAAAACTTGCTTCTTTGAACACATTAAACATATATACCATTGAACCCAAGACAATGTTCCTGAACGTTCAAAGTTTACTGAATAAGATGGAAGAAGCGGAAGCTATCATGAACGAGTATGATCTTGATGTTGCTTGTCTGTGTGAAGACTGGCACAATGAGCGATCAGAGGAGAGCTGTAGGATTGAGGACTACACAGTGGCGGGCTATTACTCCAGAACCACCTCCAAGGACGGCGGCGTGATCATATACGTCAAGAACTGCTTCACGGAGTGTCATTTCGGGATCACTGCGGTTGAACTGACGGAGATCAGTGTTGGGATTGTATGTGTTTATAGGCCGCCATGTGGTGATATAGATTAATTTTATCATAAGATTAGTGTACTACTTGATTTGTTCTTAAAGCAGAGGAAAAGGGTCTTCATATATGGGGATTTTAACATTGATTTGATGGGCGAAAACGACGCGAGACCTAGAGAATTCCTCGAGCTGGTCGATTCTTAAGGCGTTATGTTGCTTATAAAGGATACCTATACTAGATTCTCTAACCCTAAAAATAGCTGTCTGGACAATTGCATCACCAATGTTGGAGGTGAGTGTTTGTCGGATATTTTACAATGTCACTTCTCAGATCACGTGGCCATTTTTACTCAGTATCTTTTGCAACAGACAGCTAATAATTGCAATACAGAAATAATTTATTTTAGACCAATCTGCGACGTCGCTGTACATCACTGTGTCTCGGAGTTGCTGGTGACGGTTTGGGAGGGCTTATCACATGACGATGAAGATATTAATTCTACATTTGATTTATTTTTAACCCGTGTTAGAGAACTCTTTGAGAGGCATTATCTTCGTAAAACAAATACCGTACATAAAAAATTAAACGAAAAGATGGTTCACGGCCGAACTAAAACATGATAGAGACTACAAAGTTTTTTAACGGACGTAAAGAACTGCCATAAACACCTTGACATCCAACATCATCTAGAGCATGCACGAAGCAAATATAAAATTCATCTACCGGAAAGTAAAAAAAAATTTTACTCCGAACATATCTCGCAATCAGCTAACAAACCTAGGAACATGTCGACGATCATAAATGGCCCTCCCAATCAGTACGCGCCGAGTGCTTGTGCGGTCACTGCGGATGATTTTAATGATTATTTTGTGAATTTTGAAAGAAACTTGATATGTTAGAGACAACGCTCACACTAATTGGACCCAATTGTGGTGGAATTTTCACAGAGAAGTTGTGAAGAGAGCATATTTCTTACACCGGTTGACTCTACCGTCATTGGTGGTCTCTCAAACAGCAGAACACTGGATGATTTTGATTTTAGCAACAAAACTCTAAAAAAGCTCAAATATGGATTGGCGGGGACACTTGCAGAAGTAACAAATAAATGCTTTGAAACGGTAACTTTCCCAGATAGACTCAAAGTAAGCCGCGTCATACCGGTGTTTAAAAAAGGGGACGAAAACGACGCTAGTATAACTACACACCCATAACAGTTATCCCAGTCATGTCAAAAATCAGAGAGTCGGCACTGGCGTGTCGTTAATTATAACAGCATCGCAGTACGGTTTTTAGGGGGGGATTATGTACAGTGGATGCCATTGAGATTCTGGTGAGGTACGTGTCGGAGGCCTTTGAGGGGGGGCCGGCTGTTTCATCAGTCCTATGCGATCTATCCAGGACTTTTGGTTGCGTGTCACACCCGATTCTGCTAAGGAAATTACAGTTGTATGGTATTGAGTTTAATTGAATCATACCTATCAGAGCGCACGCAGTTTGTTGCTGTGGGACGATGCATATCCGATACATCAGTAGTGAGACGGGGAGTGCCTCAGGGTTCCCTCTTGGGCCCCCTATTATTCATATTAATCTCCCTATTATTCAAATAACTTATGTTAATGATCCACCCATATGACAAATTCCATTCACGCGGTGCAATACGCGAATGACATCATCTTTTGTTTTAGAGCCACCACAGGTAGCACTGAGGGTGGGTCGACTACTAATGTGATTGAGAGGGCCCGGAAGTGGTTTGAGGCAAATGAACTCCATCTGAACGTAGACAACACCAGAGAGTTCTATTTTTCCCTCAGAGACTATGCGTCTGATCAGGAGTCGGCTACGGTCTTGGGAATGGCCCTGGACGGGAGACTTGACTGGATATCTTATGTGGCACAAATAACGACAAGATTGGCTAATACAATTTACTTGCTTCGTAGGATTGCTCAATACGCCCCATACTGTCTATGTGCATCGGCGTACGTGGGTTTGTTACGGTCGAGTATACGACGATCGAGTTACGACGATCCGCAGAGTGGATGAAAGTCTTTCTTCAACAGAAGGCGCCAATAAGATTATTGAGAGGTCTGACTCTGATGAATACATGCAGGGATGCATTTAGATATTTAAAAATTCTGACTCTTTCCGAATAATACAGGGTGTTTCATTAGGGGTGGCCACCGGCCATATCTTGGAAACTAATTGGTTTAGAAGCTAGAAAGAAAAGTTTTGTGGACATGAGAAAAACCTGGAAATTATTTCCAAGTCCCTAATTTTGCCACAAGAGAGCGCAATTAGAAACCAAATAATACAAATCAATTTTTTTTTGAAAATTGTAGTTTCAAGGTATACCTTGGGCAACATTATTAGAAAGACTGGACAATCCTGCAACATTTTGAACTGACTCTCGTAGACGTGTGCTCAATAAGAGTGCGGGAAACAATTGAAAGTGAAATAATCAAAATCCTTCAATTGTAACTTTCAAGCCTCATATCCGATTTTAGTAAACTTGGTCTTGTCTGGAAGAGGATTGCCATTACTTTTAACTGTGGTATCCAGTGCTAAACGATAGTTTTTAATAAACGTGCTAGAGGGCGCAATTTCAAATTAAAGTGTTTTTGTTTTGGTTTTACACCAAAAAGTTAAATCATTCGGTATAAGTTTGATATCATAATCGGAAAGTAGGTTAAGTTTGCAACAAAAAATGTTAAGATTCCAATAACATATTTTTTTTCCTTTCAGACCTATCCCTTCAAGAAGTATTTTTATTACTTATTTGAATAAATGATTGTTTTCATAATTCCATAATAAAACATTCCGTTACAACAATTATTGTTTTAAAACATGATGGTTTTGTAGGCTTGTCACTCAGTATAAAATATGTCACTATTTTATTCTAAACATACCTGATTATTGAAAACTTCTACCTAATTTAAGCGTACTTCTAATATAATGTTTTACAATATCAATCTTAGCTATGAAACAAATTCGGCACGTATCCATTTAGACAAATAACATTAGTTGTCAGTTGATTCAATTTTGACAAGTTTCGTATTGCGTTGACAAAAAATTCATTCTTGTTGATTCCTTTTAAGTTTCTTCATAGCTAGGCGATTATTATCAAAACTTGCACCTCATCCTTCAAACATGGCTTATACCAATTCCGAGGTTTTCGACATACTTGCCGTATATTTCGAATGGTTGCAAAATGCACCTATTGCAGAACGTACATATGCTACTAGATATCCAGCACGAAGGCATCACAGCAGAAAGATATTTCGCCGATTGGCAATGCGTTTACGGTAAACGGGAAGTGTGCGACCCATTCCAGTTCCCTTCAGAAGACGTCCTGTAAGGCATGAGGACAGTATTACTTATCAATGTTCTTGCGTACGTGGAAGTGAATCCGCATTCAAGCACAGGAGAAATTTCCGCAGACATCGGTATAAGTGCCTCCTCGGTGTTTCGGATATTAAAAAATTTTAAACTTCACCCTTACCATTTAGTATTACACCAGGCCTTATCAGAATCAGATTATGAGAGACGGCTAGATTTCTGTTATTGGCTAAAACAGATGTGTTACGAAAATCCTCAGTTCCTCTCCTTGGTTATGTGGAGTGACGAAGCTACTTATACAAGCTGTGGCACAGTTAACTTGCACAATATGCACTATTGGTCAGTTACAAATCCTCACTGGATGCGTGAAGTTGATCAGCAAAATAGATGGAGTGTAAACGTGTGGAGCGGAGTTTTAGGAGGCAGAATTATTGGACCATTTATTTGGAATGGAAATCTAAGTGGCGAAGCGTACTTAAACTTCCTACAGAATGAATTGCCAACCTTTTTGGAAGATAATATTCCTCTCGATGTTAGAGCTTCAATGTGGTATCAACATGATGGATGCCCGGCACATTTTGCTCAGAGAGTTCGCAATTTTTTAAATGTAGCTTATCCTGATCGCTGGATTGGAAGGGGTAGTGTGTTTCCGTGACCGCCTAGATCTCCGGATCTAACTGTTCTAGACTTTTACTTGTGGGGAAGAATAAAAGTCATTGCTTATACAACGCGACCGACCAGACGAGAAGACATGATAGAACGAATTACGAACGCTGTTAATTCGATTTCACGAGCTGAAATTGAAGCGGCTGTACTCCGTACCAGAGGGAGAATAAATAGTTGTACTCGGGAAAACGTGGGTCATTTTGAACATTTATGAAGTTTCCTAGTACTATTCTGTAATAAAATTGAAAAAAGTTATGTTTGCAGAAATAAATCCGGGACGAATAAAGATATCGCATTCGGGTCTTACATTTTTTTGTTGTAAATTAAATCTACTTTCCAATTATGAAGTCCAATCTTTCTAATAATGCTGCCCAAGATACACCTCAAAACGACAATTTTCGGAAAAAAATAATGATTTGTAATATTTGGTTTCTAATTGCGCCCTCTTGTGGCAAAATAAGGAACTTGCAAATAATTTCCAGGATTTTCTCGTGTTCACTTTAATAATCAAAACTTTTTTCTCTAGCTTCTAAGCCATTTAGTTTCCAAAATATGCCCGGTGGCCACCCGTAATGAAACACCCTGTACATATACGACTCAGTAGTGTACGTCAGGGGCCGGCGGGGACCTCTCGGGACCTTTGGTTCGCGGCATGAGTATAGAACTCGTTATGGCGATGACCCAGTTCTTGTACCCCGGCATCGCCTTGATCGGTCTCACAAAAGCTATCACGGCTATTAAATTGTACAATTGGCTCATTGTCTGCAATAGTGGTAAAACTCAAAAAACATTGTTTTGAGAAAATCAATAATAAAGATTTGGGTTATACATAGGACCCTGTTTTGACTGAAAATGAATTATGTATAAAACGATCATAAACAGAAATAATTTTGTGCCCGTTTTGGCTCTAAGATAGAGGTTGGAATTTCTAGTTCGGACATTTTGTCTAGAATTTCGACTTTTTTGAGTTGTGCCACTATTGCAGACAGTGAGCGAATTACTCGCCTCCTACGTGATCTGAAATTAAATACACCAAAATTTAAGAAGCAAGTGAAAAACATCTTGATGAATCTGAGCCCTGACAGTGTCGAAGAGTTTCTGGGGGTGGACGTGTCGGTCTATGCATATAGTAGTCCATAATTTTATACATGTTGTGCCTTGTTTTAAACTTTATACTATTTTAGATATTGTAACATAGTGATGTATTTAAAATTTTTTCTATTCTACTTTTTTAAGGAAGGATAATGTTTTTTTATAATATAATAATTTTAATGTAATAACGAAGGAAGAAGTAGAGTATTCCATCAAGACCTCAAAATCCGGTAAAGCAGTAGGGCCAGATGAAGTGCATTGTGAGGTCTTGAAACTGCTGGATAAGCGTTCAATCAGTGTCATAGTGGATCTATTCAATAGCATTTATACATCAGGAGTAATTCCCAGAGAATGGCTGCTTTCGACCTTTGTTCCTATCCCGAAAAAATGTGGAGCGTCAAAGTGTGATGATCACAGACTAATAAGTTTGATGAGTCAGGTTCTGAAGATCTTTATAAAAATTATACATACTAGAATATACAAAAAATGTGAGGCTGGAAAATCAGACACACAATTTGAATTCCGCAATGGAATGGGCACGAGAGCGGCCATCTTTGCTCTGAATGTCTTGTCTCAGAGATGCCTAGATGTAAACCAAGATCTTTACGTACGCTTCATAGATTATAGTAAGGCGTTCGACAATGTCAAGCATGAAAAGCTTCTGGATATCCTCCAAGGACTTGGCATTGATTACCACGATGTCTGAATAATATCAACCCTCTACTGGGGACAAACTTCTATAGTGAAATATGATTATGCTTTGACAGAACAAATTAGTATTCGGAAAGGAGCCAGACAGGGGTGTGTTCTCTCTCCTATGCTATTTAATATTTACTCGGAGTTTGTTTTTCGAGAGGTATTGGAAGAGGAGCTGGCGGGAATAGCAATCAATGGCAGAACTGTCAACAACATCAGGTACGCAGACGATACCGCTGTAATAGCAAGCTGCCTCAAGGATTTGCAGAGACTGGTAGACAAAGTAACAGTAGTTAGCGAAGAGTATGGGCTAAATATTAATATTAATAAAACCAAAATGCTAATAATATCCAAAAGGAACATCAGTGGTCAGCTCACTATACGCAATAAGACGGTTGAGCAAGTCAAGCTAAAGTTGTATACCGGGTGTCCAGCAGAACCCTGGACATAGGAGATTAACATGGGAAATGAGTTTTTATTTTTTTGCGCCTGTACGGTTGATTTGATTGAAAAACGTTTAAGAGTAAAGTTGTAGAACTTATGGTCAGCTATCATCCTGCAATTTTTTCAATACCCCCGTTTTGGCCGTTTTTTGGAAAAACGCCTCGAAAAGTACAAAAATTCGTATTTGGCGCGTCACCCCCGCCATGAATGTGCAGTGTCGCCAACATATTTTCAATGCATAATCACGTTAATTACGACATGATAGTCCCTCTAAAGAAATAAGAAATGAAAATCGGTTCTGACTCTGACATAAGAAATTATTATGTTGGCGACACTGCACATGCATGGCGGGGGTGACGCGCCAAATTCAAATTCTTGCACTTTTCGAGGCGTTTTACAAAAAAACGGCCAAAACTGAGGTATTGAAAAAATTACAGGATGATAGCTGACCATAAGCTCTACAACTTTACTCTTAAAAGTTTTTCAATTAAATCAACCGTACAGGCGCAAAAAAATAAAAACCAATTTCCCATGTTAATCTCCTATGTCCAGGGTTCCGCTGGACACCCGGTATATATCTGTCTTTTTTATCATACGGCTTCAAAGTTTGTCGTTGATGAATCGTCAGACCCGCCAGTTAAGCACCCATTCGACTATAGTCTGCAACGTTTTGTTAGCGTTACAAACGGAAAAGGTGGCAAGGTTGGTACTCAGCTGGCCAGGGACAATCGGCGCACGGATTATAGGACACTTGTTGCCGGACTAACCCAGGGAGAGTGGTCGTGGGTTTATAGTCAGAAGGTTACCTAAAGAGCGCCACCCACTTTTATCGCCCATAGTAAATCCGTACGGCGATTGCCTTATAACTCAAAAGCGGGAAAACTTAGCAGCCAGCCGAGCAACTCTAACGTCGCGAACTCGTTGGTCTCCAGTCGGGCGGTCGAAGTTCCGAACGCACCTGCTAATAATGTACGGTCGTAAAACCCCGACAGTTGACGTTGACACAAACACGGGAGATGAAATCAACTGTCAGTAGTGGCAATTAGCTGGTCTTTATTACCCTTAAGCACTCCCAAATACTAATTAATAGAAAATAAGAAGTAAACTCTTCACAAAGTCAGAAATAAATGAAATAATCAACAACATTTATAGTACCTATGTATACAAACATTAAACTTTTCTGCGATGAAATTAGAGGTGCCAGAGTTAGCCTCTACTACTCCAGCGCAAACTACCAACAAACTCAAACCCGAGGGTACCCGTAGCGAATACGTATTGGCCTTGGTTTACAAATTAAAACAAAGTATAAAAGTAGGTAGGTAGACCACTTTAAAAATGAAGATTCTTATAGAATTTCTCTTCTGCTAGATAAACCTGGTAGTTATATATTAGGAAAACAAGTACTGGAGTCAGAAGCCTCTGAAGGAGGTTACTGCCACCAAAAAGTAGTCCCTTGGAGGTTATCTATTGAGTGACTAGGAGTTAGTGTAAAAATGGAATGGACCAACCTTATGTGTGGTGTTAACAACAGTTATGGAGTTGGTGCTTGTGTGTTCGAGTTCCTTGTGTCGTGTGTCCTATCGATGGTGTGTGACAGCTAGTGGCTCATCAAGATCACCTTCTCTAGTTAATGATGAAGGGAAAGGGGCAAACTGGCAGTCATTGAGTGAAGCAAACTCATGCAAGGAAGGCTGCAGCACTTGCAGGGGCAGCAGCAGTAGAAGGATGGGTATCCGAATTGCTTAGTGCAAAAACAGCAGTAGCAGCATCAGCAGCAACAGTAACAGCAACAGCAGCAGCAGTAGCAACAGCAACAGCAGCAGCAACAGCAACAGCAACAGCAACAGCAATAGCAACAGCAATAGCAACAGCAACAGCAATAGCAACAGCAATAGCAACAGCAATAGCAACAGCAGGCCTAAGGGAAATTCGATACCAGGGCATAAGTGAAAGATCCAACTTGCGGTACTAAATACTTCACACATCTGGACGGGAGAGCCAAGAAAGGTACTCAAATATTGTTTTACTCATTTGTGGTTTTACATTTTGGTAGGTCAATTATACAGCAAAAGGTCCTCACAACGTCATGGAGGTATTAAAATAATTGTGCAACCGAATTACTCTCTTAAACATGACCAGATATGAGCAGCATAATGTATGAAATGTTAAAACCCGGAGGGCAATTATAAAATACACAGAGAGGGCAATGATTCATAAACGTGCTAGTAATATCTATGAGGGAAAAATCTTACCTTGGATGTGGGGTGGCCTGAAAGTTAGAAGGAACAAGTCCTCCAATCGTTTTCTTATCTCTTCTCTGCCTCAGAATTCCTTCTCCAATACTAAAGATCCAGCAATACTGCTGCTTGGTTTCACACCAAAAATAAAGTAAATCGAGTAAGGGATTCCAGAACTATATCCACAAAATGTGCGGCACACTACGGTGTCTTTGTTCTTGGCAGGTGGAAACAAAAATGGCAAAAGCCCTTTAAAAATTAAAGAATTTTTCTCCTCATAAAAAATCTAGTTCTCCAATTGCCAACAGATGGCATCTCTGTGTATTTTTGGTTGCAGCAATACTTGTAAAACTGACACTCTGTCAAATCCAAATGCCAATAAAAATCAACAAACTTCAAGTCATTGTTTACTTTTAAGTTATTGTTTCTTGATTTTCACTTTGAGGTTAAAACAAAGTGCATTTTGGCCCTCATAACTTTCCCTTGCAAAACCCACAGGCATCTTGTAATTTTAAACCCGCAACACGCGTCCCCATCAAAAAGAAAAAAAAAATATTCAGCAACACTATAGAAGTTCTTCCCAAGAACAAAAAAACAAGAAAATGGAAAAAAAAATTATAGCCTACGCATCCGGAAGTAGGTGTACCTTAAAATTTAATTTAAAATTTGTTAATTGAGGCTCTCAACTGGTGTCATCATCTGGTGGGTGAGATTTTAAATCTTTGGCATGCCATACGCCTACGACACGTCCGCTGTTGTCAGTCAACTGGTAAGACCAGGGAGACAATATTTTCGAAACTCTGTAGGGTCCAACAAACTTCGGAGCGAATTTTGACGTGAACTGGAGAGCCGCGTTTGACAAGGATACATTCCTATGCCACACCTCCTGATTCAATGCGAATCTATCGTCCCGCCGACGTAAATTATATCGCAATTGACTCCGTTGATACGCCTTCCTGAGGCGCTGTTGAACATCGGAAAATACTCTCTCGAGGGCTTTCGACTGAAGATCCGAATCAAGTTGCTGGGAAGATTCAAATGATTTGTGAGGAGGGCAAGAAAAACTAAGTTCACGCCCAAAGACAACAAAATTCGGTGTCAGCTCGGTCACTTCATGTTTTGCCGATCGAATCGCACATCCGGCCTTTGCCAACACACTATCCCATGCAGCGTGGTTGTCTCCAACATAGCTGGAAATCATCGTCTTGAGTACACGATGAACCCGTTCCACCGGATTTGCTTGGGGATGATAATTCGCAGTGTAGCGAATCTCAATTCCGTACTGTTTCATCTTTTCTTGGAATTGACGACTACGGAACTGAGGACCATTATCAGCTATCAACTTGCTTGGGACACCATAAATGAGAATAACGTGGTCTTCCAACCACTTCAATACACTGCCAGCAGTTGCCGATCTTAACGGGAAGAAAAGTACATATTTGCTAAAGACATCTAGAACCGACAGAACATACGAATAACCAGACTTAGAACGTGGAAGGGGACCGACCAAATCAACGCTGACAATCTGCCAGGGTCGCGTAGCAGTAGGCTGCTGACTGAGCATGTGGCCAGTGGGAGAAGAGTTATTTGGTTTTGTCTTCAGACATGTGAGGCACGCGGCAATGTAGCGGGCAACGTCAGCCTTCATACAGGGCCAATAGAAGCCTTGGGAAATTCTAGCGGTTGTCTTGAACACACCTAGATGACCACAAGTTGGAGGATCGTGATGTTGTCGAATAACGCTACGACGCTGTCCACGAGGTACTACGACAAGCCACGTGTCTCGAGATTCCCACAGATCAGGGTACTTTGATTTGGCCATTTTATACAAACATCCTTCATCAACACGCCACAAAGGATACTTCAGTGGATCGTCTTGGACTTTCTTCATGAGGCTCACATACCACCGGTCCTTATTTACGGAGTCAGCATCAACCTTCCAGTCTTCTGAGACACCAGCGATATCTATCAAAGGCACGGCCCTCGACAAAGCATCCGGGACAACATTGTCTTTTCCCTTCCGGTGTACAATATCGAAGTCGTACTGCTGCAGCCTTACCGCCCATCTAGCCACACGCCCAACCGGATCCTTAATGGAATTCAGCCACTTCAGACTGTAATGGTCAGTCACTACAGTAAAGTGGGTTCCTTCAATATAGGGCCTCAGCTTTTCGATGGCAAACAATACGGCGAGACACTCCTTTTCCGTCGTGGTGTACTTACGTTCATTTTTATTCAAGGAACGGCTAAGGTAACAAACTACATGCTCTTCCCCATTCTGAATCTGTGAAAGGACCGCGCCAAGTCCGAAATCAGACGCATCACACTGGACTACAAATGGTTTTTCAAAATCAGGACAGGATAACACAGGGGCTTGCACCAGATGTTCTTTAATTGCTCCAAAGGCCATTTCGCAAGCATCATCCCACCTAAATTTAACGTCTTTCCGGGTTAACGCAGTCAATGGCGAAACTAAAGTAGAAAAATTGGGCACGAAACGTCGATACCACGACGCAAGGCCGACAATACGACGCACATCCGAAACGTTTCTCGGAGTTGGAATGCTGAGAATGGCTTCAACCTTTTCTGGATCGACCATCAAACCGTTAGAATTAACGATATAACCAAGATATTTAAGTTCCGACTTGCAAAAGTTGCATTTATCTCGATTAAGGGAAAGTCCGGCTTTTATAATTCGGGCGATAACTTCACGCAAGACCTTGACATGCTCATCAAAGGAATTTGTGCAAACAATAACGTCGTCTAGATAGACAAACACGTGCTTCTCAAGGTCCACTCCCACAACCTGATCTATTAAACGCTGCCACACAGCCGGGGCATTAGTCAACCCAAACGGCATGCGCTTAAATTGGAAAAGCCCGCGATTGGGTACCGTAAAGGCTGTGAGGGGTCTGGACTCCTTGGCTACTGGTATCTGCCAATACGCGGATTTAATATCAAGAGTACTCAGATATTTCGCATCTCTCAACTTATCCAGTGTTGCTGACACAAACGGAAGTGGATAGGCATCCGGGATAGTAACTCGATTGAGTTGTCGATAATCCACACAGAATCGCCAACCTCCGGTCTTTTTGCGGATCATCACAATTGGTGACGACCATGGTGAATCAGACGGCTCAATGATATCATCAGCCAACATTTGTTTTAACTCCGCGTTTACCTCTTGCTGGAGCGCGTAGGACAAGGGATAATGTCGCTGCTTTATAGGGGGAGAATCCGTCCTAATCAGAAGTTCAACTAAATTAGTGCATCCCAGACCGGGCGGCATACGTAAAAAGGTCTCTTCGATGAAAGAATTCAGCTCCTCCCTCTGTCCCTCAGAGAGAGAATCGGCCGGAAGAATTTCGGAAACCGGCATGGATAAGGGAAAATCATCCGAAAAGGTCCATTCACCGGTATGGAGGTCCGGTATTATCCTCATCTTGCTCCAAAAATCGATACCCAGGATAAGAACGTGAGGCAAATCCGGCACGACGAGAATATCGAGCAATATCACCTTCTGTCGCAGTCTGACTGGCAACTCAACGGAGCCCAGGGTAGAACATGTCTGACCGTTGGCTACCGTACAATGCGACACACGGCATGGTCGGAGGGTACGAAAAGGTCGCAAGATATTCCATCCAGCAGAACCAAGTATGCTGCGTGAGGCACCGCTATCCATCAATCCAAGTACAGATCGGCCAAGGATTTCCACGTTCAAATAAGGGCGTTGATCTCCTTTAGCATGGGCAAGAACATACGACAAAACAGCGGCGGTGTCAGTAGAAAGGGCCGGTTCAATCACAACGGGACAAGGTGTACGGCCTAAAACCTTGTCGGATGACCGTTTTTTTGACAGTCTGGACATGAATTTGAGGTTACCTGTTTCTTACCGCATCGATAACAAAACACAGTCTTTGGTTGAATGCACTGCCTAAAGCGATGATTAGTTCCACCACAATTCCAGCATGAAACCGGAACAGAAGCTGCAGCCAGATCCACCAGAGATGAGCCACTCTCCGAAAATGGAGTTGCTCCTGAAGGAAGCGGAGTCAACTTTTCGCCAGTGAGGCCAACCTCAAGGGCCGATACCTGATGGGGTTTTTTGTAAGCCAGTTCGGGCTCCACCATTTGCCTAATATTTGTTGGAGGGGGTACAAATCGTTGGACACGCCACTGCGTTTCCTCTGTTGCTCTGCTCAATCTGACAAGGTCAGTTATCGACGTGATCTGAGAAGTTGCCAAGTGACTTTGAATATAAGGCAATAGATTTCTTCGGATGAGAGTCAACTTGGTGTTCTCGGACGGGGGATCGCGAAGCTTCCTGAAAAGGTTTTCCATCACTACTACGTACGATAAAACTCGCTCATGTTGACCCTGTGTACGATGTCGAATCTCGTCCCAAAGGCTAAAGTCGTAATCATAAGGCTGGAAAGCCTCGCGCAACTGTTGCACCAAATCGTCCCAATCACAAAATCGTCGGGTTCTGTACCACAGAAGGGCGTCACCTGAAAACAATTCCGGAGCCGAGCGCAGTAGAATTTCTTTTGGCATATTACGAGAATTTCTAAGCTCCTCTACTCTTTCCAAGAAGTCATTTACACTCGAAGACCCACTATACTTTAAGTTCCATCTACTCACATCGTGGTAATAAGGAGAGTAGCCAAAATTAGGGGTATTTCGACGAAAAGATGTATTGACGGGAGAAAACTCCATATTTCGTAATTGATTTATAAAATCAGACATTGACAAAGAATCAAGAGGCGGCTGCCCATCGGCCCGAGCACGCTCAGAAGGTTGTGAGTCATTCTCAAACTGGACTCGACGGGGACCACCACACTGAGTTTCTACACAATCTGTTCGAGGTGGTCGTACAGGGGCGTTATGTTCTCCATGCACTTGTCTCACATAGGTACGATCAGAAGGAGGTTTCTTGTAGCGCGCGTCATGGAGTTGATCGCAGGGAATTCCTTCTTTCCAAGTTTGCGAGGGTAATCCCAACTGCGGGAAAACTATGTTTTCTGAAACTGGAGCGACAGGAGGCAGCCTCGATGAATTGTGGTCATTCTCCAAGTTAGGAAGCTTGCCCGAAATATAAGGATAACGCTGAACCTCTCTGTAGAAATTAGATAGGGTATATGGATCATCAGCATTCCTAGAAATCGGACGATCGGAAGAGCTTGGGTTTGCACTCATCCACTGACGATCTAACGATTTTGACGGTTGTCTGGAATATGCCAAATGAGGAGTTGTCTCCACCAAAAGAGGCGGTGTTGGGACGTGGTTTGACACACCCTCCTCGCGGTTTCTCTCTGCGTTAGATAATTCGGTGAACGTGGCCAACAAGCTACGCATTTCGTTCAGTCGCTCCTCCCACTCCTGAATTTCGCGTTCGTGGATTGTTAGTTGCCTGTTCGGCGCCACTGCTTCAGGGGGCACACTAGCATTCCTATTCCCACTGTCCTGCGCGGAAGCGAGAGTGCGCAGTTCTTCTAAAGGTTTAGAAGCACTGGCATTTATTGTGGCTCTAGGAACTTCTGGTTGTCGTCTTCCAGTTGAGTGTAAAGCCTCACCAAAGGATGGAGCTCTAGCCCATTCGTCAATCGAAATTGGTGGTGGTCTCAGCAATCGGCGATGAGTTGCTACGGGGGATCGACAAGTGTCTTGTCGCCTATTCTCGTTAGGTCGCACCTCCAGGTCTTCTTCCGCCATACGGAGAGCTGTCGCAATGCTTGCTCCGTCCTGATTCGAAACGTCATTCGACTGCAGATCTAAATGGCGTGAAATTTCTATTGCGCCAGGTAGGGCATCTCTATGGTCCTCGGAGGAAACCGACGAGTTCATTGGACTTCGTGTTTGTGCTCTTTCTGCAAAGTCTTCAGGAAGTAATGAGCTTTCAAAACGGTCTAATTCGCGGCGCAAGAGGTCACATTGCAACATCATATCTCTTTTGACATCTTTATCAAGCTCTGATGTTGCACTAATTCGCAGAGTTCGATGGGTGATATGCAACAACAGTGTGCTCAATCTTCGAAACTCGTTGGCATCTTCCACATTTCTCTCTCGAATTTCAAGCTCAAGCTGATACAGTTTCGCTCTACATAAACAGATTTCCATGTCTGGGTTGGCGTCAGCGAACACCTCCATTGGAGATCGATTGTTCTCCTTTTCCCATTTAAGCGCTCTTCTGAGCTCGGCGCGTTTTTGAGCGAAGGTTCCGGTCGTAGAAAGTCCGCGTATGCGAAGTTCATACTTAATCTCTTCACTCCCGAGATAATTGACATCCATTTTGAGGTAAATCAGTTATAAATGTATATTTTAATTGAGTAATACAACAAAAAAAAAGAACAGTTCGTGGATAACTAATACTAAATTCTGCGTAACTGCACCGTGAGTACACAGTAACACACCCCACCCCACCAAAAAAAAAGTAGGTACAAAACACCAAGAAAAAAAAAACTTGGAATGCTCTAGAAGGCGAAAAAAGAAAATACGGCAAATACGAACGTTGGGCGCCAAATTTGCAACGTTTTGTTAGCGTTACAAACGGAAAAGGTGGCAAGGTTGGTACTCAGCTGGCCAGGGACAATCGGCGCACGGATTATAGGACACTTGTTGCCGGACTAACCCAGGGAGAGTGGTCGTGGGTTTATAGTCAGAAGGTTACCTAAAGAGCGCCACCCACTTTTATCGCCCATAGTAAATCCGTACGGCGATTGCCTTATAACTCAAAAGCGGGAAAACTTAGCAGCCAGCCGAGCAACTCTAACGTCGCGAACTCGTTGGTCTCCAGTCGGGCGGTCGAAGTTCCGAACGCACCTGCTAATAATGTACGGTCGTAAAACCCCGACAGTTGACGTTGACACAAACACGGGAGATGAAATCAACTGTCAGTAGTGGCAATTAGCTGGTCTTTATTACCCTTAAGCACTCCCAAATACTAATTAATAGAAAATAAGAAGTAAACTCTTCACAAAGTCAGAAATAAATGAAATAATCAACCACATTTATAGTACCTATGTATACAAACATTAACCTTTTCTGCGATGAAATTAGAGGTGCCAGAGTTAGCCTCTACTACTCCAGCGCAAACTACCAACAAACTCAAACCCGAGGGTACCCGTAGCGAATACGTATTGGCCTTGGTTTACAAATTAAAACAAAGTATAAAAGTAGGTAGGTAGACCACTTTAAAAATGAAGATTCTTATAGAATTTCTCTTCTGCTAGATAAACCTGGTAGTTATATATTAGGAAAACAAGTACTGGAGTCAGAAGCCTCTGAAGGAGGTTACTGCCACCAAAAAGTAGTCCCTTGGAGGTTATCTATTGAGTGACTAGGAGTTAGTGTAAAAATGGAATGGACCAACCTTATGTGTGGTGTTAACAACAGTTATGGAGTTGGTGCTTGTGTGTTCGAGTTCCTTGTGTCGTGTGTCCTATCGATGGTGTGTGACAGCTAGTGGCTCATCAAGATCACCTTCTCTAGTTAATGATGAAGGGAAAGGGGCAAACTGGCAGTCATTGAGTGAAGCAAACTCATGCAAGGAAGGCTGCAGCACTTGCAGGGGCAGCAGCAGTAGAAGGATGGGTATCCGAATTGCTTAGTGCAAAAACAGCAGTAGCAGCATCAGCAGCAACAGTAACAGCAACAGCAGCAGCAGTAGCAACAGCAACAGCAGCAGCAACAGCAACAGCAACAGCAATAGCAACAGCAATAGCAACAGCAACAGCAACAGCAACAGCAATAGCAACAGCAATAGCAACAGCAATAGCAACAGCAGGCCTAAGGGAAATTCGATACCAGGGCATAAGTGAAAGATCCAACTTGCGGTACTAAATACTTCACACATCTGGACGGGAGAGCCAAGAAAGGTACTCAAATATTGTTTTACTCATTTGTGGCTTTACATTTTGGTAGGTCAATTATACAGCAAAAGGTCCTCACAACGTCATGGAGGTATTAAAATAATTGTGCAACCGAATTACTCTCTTAAACATGACCAGATATGAGCAGCATAATGTATGAAATGTTAAAACCCGGAGGGCAATTATAAAATACACAGAGAGGGCAATGATTCATAAACGTGCTAGTAATATCTATGAGGGAAAAATCTTACCTTGGATGTGGGGTGGCCTGAAAGTTAGAAGGAACAAGTCCTCCAATCGTTTTCTTATCTCTTCTCCGCCTCAGAATTCCTTCTCCAATACTAAAGATCCAGCAATACTGCTGCTTGGTTTCACACCAAAAATAAAGTAAATCGAGTAAGGGATTCCAGAACTATATCCACAAAATGTGCGGCACACTACGGTGTCTTTGTTCTTGGCAGGTGGAAACAAAAATGGCAAAAGCCCTTTAAAAATTAAAGAATTTTTCTCCTCATAAAAAATCTAGTTCTCCAATTGCCAACAGATGGCATCTCTGTGTATTTTTGGTTGCAGCAATACTTGTAAAACTGACACTCTGTCAAATCCAAATGCCAATAAAAATCAACAAACTTCAAGTCATTGTTTACTTTTAAGTTATTGTTTGTTGATTTTCACTTTGAGGTTAAAACAAAGTGCATTTTGGCCCTCATAACTTTCCCTTGCAAAACCCACAGGCATCTTGTAATTTTAAACCCGCAACAAGTCGAAGTGTATTTGTGATAAATAAATAGTGTTTTCGTGTTAAATCGTTACGCAGAAATTAGTGAACCCTGAGTTCGCAACAATTGGTGTCAGAAGTGCGATTCCAGTGGGAATTTGCGGACTAGTATTTCTGAACTCTAAGTGAGTGCTTCATTGCCGGACATTACGTGTTTATGCCAGTGACCAGAAGCCAGCATCAAGTGATGGAGGATCAACTTGCTATCCTGCTCTCCCTTATGCACCAACAGAGGGAAGAGCAGGAAAAACGTGATCAAGTACAAGAGCGACGTTATCTAGAACAAGAGAAACGTTATAACGAACAAAAAGAATGGCAAGGAAGACGTGATCAAGTACAGGAGCAACGTTATCAACAACAGAAGGAAGAGCAGGAAAAACGTTGTCTACAACAGAAGGAAGAGCAGGAAAAACGTTACCTACAACAGAAGAAAGAGCAGGAAAACGTTATCTAGAACAAAAGGAAGAACAGAAACGGTTTAACGAAGAATTACTGAATCATCTAATCTAATAATGCAATCGGTTAACGAAGGACTCGAAGCTGTCAACTAGAAGGTTCTCGAGCTACAAAAGAAATTCCGGGAACAACTTGAGGACGACAACGTGTCTACAGAGAGTTTTAGCACAGCCAACGTTAAAATTAAACCTCCAGATTATGACGGTACTACGGCCTGGGAAATTAATAAAACCCAATTTATAGGCAGCTGCAAAAGCTAATGGCTGGTCCGAACCCCAGAAAGCTACATCATTAGTGGTAGCACTTCGTGGAAAAGCGGCTGAATTACTCCAATCTCTGTCGGCTGCTGATCAAAGTAATTATGCAGTTTTAGTACACCCTCTACAATTCCGATTTGGAAATGAGCACAAAGAAACCGTGTTCCAGGCCCAGCTGAGGATGAGACAGCAAAAGTCAGGTGAATCCTTATAAGAATTTGAGGCGGACATAGACAGATTAATTCACCCTGAATGTTATCAAACGCAATTGGATGCCGAAAGGTTCATTGAGGGAGTTCGCGATAGTGACATGAGATACCACTTACGTCTAGTAAGGCCCAGGAATATCAGCGAGGCACTAGTTCGGGCCCGGTCAACAGACAATCGGGGCATAAAATGTTTGAACTGCGGCAGACTGGGTTATATCAAGAGTAACTGGCGTAGTAGGGCAAGTAGTCCGTCGCCGTCGTTTAGAAGACCGAGGGGCGATCAAGACCGCCCTAGATCCCAAGAAAACTAATTCCGGTCAATGCAAGGGGGCAATTGACCGGGCTCGTTAAAACCCCCAGGATCTTTAAAGTCAATTATTTGGGTGGCGAAAGTCTTACAGTGGCCGGACGTATTAAGGGACAGAAGATCCAGATTATCATCGATACGGGAACAGATGTGACCTTTGTAAGGCCAGATAAACTTGTCGGATATACCATACAACCATTGCCCAACCCTATTATGTTAAAATCAGTCACTGGAGAATCTTGCCCTATAGACGGAGAAGCCGATGTCACCATCATTATTGGAGAAAAACTTGAACTTCGGCATAAAGTGTTGGTTGCCAGGATTAAAGACGAGTTTATTTTGGGAATGGATCTCATCAAAAAACATGGATTCTTCTATGATCATAAACGGAATATTCTCACATTTCGAGATGAGGAGTTTGCATTAACCAATGGAAATGTGGAAACTAGTATCCGTCTACTGGTGGTGGAAGATGTGAATAATCCTCCAAATTCAGAACAAATTATCAAGCTCAAAGAAAGAACAGTTCTTGATAATTATGAGGCTGTGCAATGGGTATGCAATTGTGTCGAAGCAGAGACATCCAAAATTAAATCCTCTAACCAAGCTTCCCCAGAGGTTATTGATGCTTTCAAACGACATTGGAGTCATCTGTCAAAGGAACAACTTCAGTCTGCTATAAAATTTGCTATGGATTAATCTGATATGTTTAACTTCAAGGCGACGACAGTGAAACTGATTTAGTTGTCCATAAGATCAACACAGGAGATGCCCACCCACGAAGGGTCCCTCTGGCTAAACAACAAGAAGTTAACAGTTTGCTGAATGAAATGTTAAAAGAGGGCATCATAGAAACATCATCTAGTCCATGGTCGTAGCCTGTGGTTCTTGTGAAGAAGAAAGGTGGTTCAACGCGGTTCTGTGTTGACTACGGGAAACTTAATGATGTGACCAAGAAAGACAGCTACCTATTGCCACGTATAGACGACACCTTGGCAACTTTCGGGATCAAAGTAGTTTTCCACTGTAGATCTAAAAAGTGGGTACTGGCAAGTAAAGATTGCTCCCGAAGACAAAGACAAGACTGCATTATCTACTGGTTCTGGACTATACCAATTCACTCTTATGCCTTTTGGATTGCGCAATGCTTCATCAACTTTCGAGCTACTATTGGAACTTGTCTTGAGGGGGCTGACTTGGAAAATTTGCGTGGTATACCTAGATGACATAATTGTCATGGGACGTAATTTTGACGAGCATTTGAAAAATTTAGAAGAATTTAAAAGAAATCTTCAACAAGTTACGGAATGCTCACCTCAAGTTAAACTACAAGAAATGCAGTCTATTCCAAAAGCAAGTCGAGTACTTGGGGCATACTATCCCAGAAAAAGGCATTAAAACTAGCCAAAGTGAAACATCTGCCATTAAAGATTGGATAGTTCCCCGAGACAAACACAAAGTAAGGAGCTTTTTGGGACTATGTAAATACTTACTACAGGAGATTTGTAGAGGGATTTGCCGACATCGCACAAATTAACGGAAAAGAAAACACCGTTCTTGTGGAACCACGATTGCAGTCAGGCGTTTGCAAGGCTTAAAGCTGCTCTCTGTTCTAGTCCAATCTTGGCTTACCCTATAAGAGACGGACTCTTTATTTTGGACACGGATGCAAGTGACTGTGGTCTAGGTGCAGTACTCTCTCAAAGACAAAACGGGCAAGAGAAGGGCATTGAATACTACAGTAAGACTTTAAGTAAGCCAGAAGAAACTATTGCGTCACTAGAAAGGAGCTGTTGGCCATCTTTAAAGCAGTCGAACATTACCATCGCTACTTATATGGAAAAAGGTTCCTGATTAGAACTGACCATGGAGCCTTGAAATGGCTATTACAGATGAAAAACTCTGAAGGCCAAATAGCCAGATGAATAGAGCGCTTGCAGCAGTACGATTTTCAAATTGAACATCGACCAGGGAGGTCTCACGGAAAAGCCGATGCATTGTCTAGGCGGCCGTGTAAAGAAGATTGTCGGCATTGTCAAAGAACTGAGCAGCGTGAGGGACTTCCTTCTGTAAGGTGAACGTCGGTGGAAATAAACGATGGTTGGACCACACAAGCGCTTCGAGGCGAACAAATGAATGATCCAGATATTGGACCCATATTCTTGGCAAAGACTGACGACAAGAGACCAGATTGGCAAGAAATTGCTGATAAAAGTCCAAACCTGAAGGCGCTGTGGGCCCAGTCCCAATAAACATTTTGCATTCTCTTAAAGGCTTATAAGTTTTATAACGAGTATATAAGGGTGTGTATGGAACAAAAAGCGCCCCTAAAGGATTTATGAGATTACCAATGAACACTTAAAGTTTATAAAAGTGTTAGTACAACACCATAACTCACAGGGTTATAAAAAAGTGATGAAAACATTTCAAATACTTCCTTATAAAACTTCAAAGGTTGGTTACCAAAAGTTATATAGCAGATTTATATAAAGCGCTCCATCACCTAACTGTAACCTCGAGATATATAATAGTTGAATACATTACTTTTATAAAAATTGTAAGTTTGAAGGTGATGGAAGGATGCATCATAAAACTTGTGTGATGAGAAGACCAATAAATCATCATTATATATCCTTAAGTTACATTATGGTTACCAATAAACCCATTTTAAACCTATATCTTCCCGCTAAAAGAATGAATTTGTTGTAATTAACCAAAAACATGTTTAAATAAAATTCAGTCAGCTCAGTGGTATCAACAATAAAAAGTGTTGTCGATTTGTGTAGAGATGAAGCATCACACTTAAAAGCAGACTCTGATGAACCTATGTCATGTTTTGATAATGAGGAACTAATTTTTAATCAGGATATCAATAATTCTTCACTTGATTTTTCGCCAGGGTTTGTGAATTAAATGAAGACGAATGCAGAATAAGTAATTGGGTGAATGAATTTATTGACGATAAAACTGAAGAAGATCAATGTAGAAAAAAATAACGGTTTGGTACTAAGTTTAAAAAATGGGCTTTTATTTTAATTTTCATATTTTAATATCACACAGCGACCCTTGAAATAGCTGATAAAATGGCTGATAAATGGAAATTATAAATGTTTGGTTGCCAAGTATATTGCCTATGGATCCCAGGACACTTCTAGAAACTCCTAAAGCAATTTTGATAAAAGAAATTGGCCCGAGACAGTAACTTTATTTTTAATTTCCACAGAGTAACGTAATTATTGTCGTAATTTCATTTCAATCAAAATTCGGTAAAAATGAGGTTAGGAATGACAAATGACAATTTATATTTATAAGCTCGTAAAAACAACGTTTTCGATAGCACCGCCGCCAACTATTTCAATTTTTCGATTCGACGGATCGACGTGTTATACACTTTTGTCGTTTGTCTCTAATATCCCAATTTTCAGTGTTTAATAATTGATTAATCATTGCTAAACCAAAAAAGTAGAATAAGTCAAACCCTCAAATCTATTCGTTATACGAGACATTAGACAGAGCCTATCATATACAAATTTCCCAAGGAGCATGTTATATAACGGTTTTATAGTAGACACTATTTTACCAAAGGTGATGTAGTGGACTCAAATAGTTTATAAAGGTGTCACGTTTAGTCCGCCATGTTTACTTGTTAATAATTTTAAAATGCGGAAAAGATTTGATCTTAGTCTTTAAACAAATACAAACTGGCTTTCATATTGTATAAGAGGGTTATTTCATGAGCTTTTAAGTTAAAAGGAACAACTTTCGTGCAATAAACTTGTCTTTTACCTTGGGGTATACGATTGGGTATGCGTTTTGACTACCACTGATTAGGCCAGGCTCAAATAAAACTCATATAAATAATCCCAAACATATATATTTAAGGCCCGTGAGTTGTACTGAAGTATCTCGCATATATTCACAGTAAAACTTGGATTGCAGGAAAATTTTCATCCATGGAATCGCAAAACTACCACTCATTAAATATTGTTGCTATAATATCCGATAAAACAGCACGCCATTCAGGCACATTATTTAGGAAGACTAGAGAATGAGGAACAATAAAATGATAACGCAAGGCAAAGTTGTGGTAACCAGTTACTGTGACGAAAATAAAAATGAGACGGTCGCTATTTAAAAGTTCAATGTGTAAAAGAGAAAGCATGATATTTTTATACCCGTCTACTGTCATTTGTCAAACAACAAGCAAATATACACAACTAAACCATTACTTTACGAACACCTTTATAGGCAATGTTTATAAGGGTCACGGAAGAGTTGTGAACACTCGCAGTTAATTTTCAGTTATGTAAGGGTGGCCAACAAAGTTATATAACAGTATTCGAAAATTGTTCATAATAATAGTTATAAATCCTGAAGTCCTATAGCGTTACTAAATCAGTGTTACCGCAACCTCTATAAATTGCCCCATTTAAGCTCTTTAGGCGGTATATAAGGGTGTGCAAGAGGTAATGCGAACTTTTTTATAAAGCTTTTAGTTATATATTCAAGTGATATAATATTTTCGGTTACTCAAATATAACGAAAAATGTTTATTGGGGTGGCACTCTCTTAGAATAGAAAATGGATTATTGAAGAGAGCGTGGGAGAGTCCGGATGTCAAGACCGTAGTCAGTCAGTTGGTGTTTCCTGGTAGCAGAAAATCGGATGTACTACAGGAAATGCACGACGGAACCATTGGAGGTCATTTTGGGGTCAACGAAACCTTGGCCAAAATTAAAGAGCCGTTCTACTGGATCAATTGTCATGAAGACGTCGAATCTTGGTGCCTCAAGTGCGAAGTTTGTTGTGCCACAAAAGGACCTCGAACAAGATCACGGTGCCGAATGGTGCAGTACACTGTAGGTGCTCCATTGGAGAAGGTAGCAATTGATGTCGCGGGACCATTTCCTCAGACTGAGTCAGGCAACAAATACATCTTGGTCGCCATGGATTATTTCCCTAAATGGCCTGAAGCATACGCCCTGCCTAATCAGGAAGCAACGACTGTGGCAACGGTGCTAGTAAATAAAATGTTCTGCAGATTTGGAGTCCCTCTCGAACTTCATTCTGATCAGGTCCGAAATTTTGAATCGGCTGTTTTCCGGAAGGTCATGGAACTTCTCGGAATTCGCAAGACCAACACAACTCCTTTGCATCCACAGTCGGATGGGATGGTGGAGAGATTTAATCGGACCATAGCACATTACCTGTCTAAAGTGGTGGCAGATCATCAGCGTGATTGGAACCGACATCTACCTCTCATGTTGACGGCATATCGATGCTCTACGCATGAAGCCCCTGGATATACTCCGGCGAAAGTGATGTTCGGAAGGAAAATGAGGCTTCCTGCGGACTTGATGCATGGAACACCAGAAAAAGACTTGCTCAACTCTGAGAATTTTGTGGAGGAGCTCAAGAAGGGGCTTAACAATGTTCATGAACAAGTCAGGAATATACTGCGGATCTCCAGTGATCGAGCCAAAGCAAGTTATGACTTACTGGCTAACTCCCGCGGCTTCCAGGTTGGTGATGTGGTGTGGCTGTACAATCCGCGGCGAAAGGTGGGGAAGTCGCCCAAACTTAGCCAAAATTGGGCAGGGCCTTATACAATCATTAAGAAGATTAATGACTTGGTATATAGGATCCAGCGGACCCCCAGGTCAAAGATGAAGGTTGTTCATCTGGATCGATTAGCACGATACCTTGGAACGCTATCTGTTCGGGACGAACAGCCTTAGGAGGAGGGCAATTTTACGGTGAGCGATACACTCCGCGACAAAGGAGGTGGAACGTTCGATTCGCGCGTCTGTCCAGGCGCTTCAGCATGGGACTGTCATGAGTTATTTATTGCTCTGTTTATTTAGAACGTAGTTGTTAACAACCTTTTTTTTATGTGTCGCGTATTAATTATTTTTCTTCTAAGATATTCTAGGCTTTTCTGTATTTTTAGGAATTCTATTTTTTTAGGAAGCGCCGCCGTTAGAGTAGTCGTATTTTAATCGAGCTATAAGTAAGCTAAAGTACCAAACGATAATAGAAGGCTATAAAGTGTTAAATAGTGAGTTATTTAGTAGTCGAAGTGTGTATTTGTAATAAATAAATAGTGTTTTCGTGTTAAATCGTTACACTGGAATTAGTGAACTCTGAGTTCGCAACAATACCATGTCAAACATTTACAAAACGGTTACATTTTCAAAGTTGCTGCATTCGTATATGGAAAAGATAGGTAAGAATCATGTAAAAATCATGCAACAAATTTTACGTAAAATACTAACATACAACTTTACGTAAATTGTAGGTATTTCCATTACCTTAAATGTACATGGAATTTTTTACGTAAGACTTGCATTATAATATTCTAAAGTTTAAAAACTATGTAATAGTTACGTAAATCTGATTTAAAACTAACAAAGTTTAAAATGTGATTTTAAAATTTACGTAAATGTAACAAAAGTGTTTACTGGGAAGACACCGCTTCCAGGCCTTGTTGTCTAGGTGGTAGTGTTCCAACGCAGGAGAACCAATCCTTTCCCTTCTTGTTTTTACAAATTGTTTATGAATAGCGAGAGGACCTTCAACATTTATTTTTATTTTCCTCAAACCCAGTTAAAACCATTGTTGACGCTGAAAGCGTACCCTCTTAAGCACAGAATTTGCAGGATGGAAACTACGGTTTTAAAACGTGGATTACATCGGCTAAATAAATTCGAGTATGAATTATTGGCGAGCGGTTCGGTAAGGCATAGCACGCGCGGTCACATTCTGTAAATATTTAAACCCACTTTACCTCGCAGGGCCATTAATTATGTAGTTGTTTTACACAATTTTTATGGCCGCAGTCTCCGCCTACATAACCTTGGTAAATCGTCTGATAAATCCCAGCGATCCCCCAAAGGTTTGCTTAGGAATATCGCTTGGCCTTGCGGGCTCAACGAGATAACGATTTCCAATCTTAAAAGAAGAAGACAGACAAAGAGGAAGTAATGTTTATATAACCTTTAGAACTGGTCACCTATCCTCATTTTCCACTTCATCTTACGTAACGAACACTATGGCGTAAGGGCCTGGTGCAGCCTCAAAGGGTCTTTTAATGATTTCGCCCTCCCGGTTTGAAATTGAAATTCTACTTTCAATACGATCCGATCAAAGAGACGGAATTAGAACTCTTTTAAATAAGCTTGGGCTAATTAAAGTATTTCGCAATCCTGAGGGCCCTTTGAGTCCTGCTTCGGACCTTTATTAGCTTTTTCCCGGCTGAAAGTCATTCAAAGCGAGTTGTGGTCACGGTGTTTGTTGTTTTCTGATAAAGAGGAACTAATTTATAACGTTTCTAGAAAAACTAGAAAATATATGTTGCTAATATAATCAATTTAAATATTAAAGCTGAAACGAAAATGAAGAAGAAGTGTCAATGAATTAGGTTTAGAAAAAAATTATCTTTATACAGGGTTATTCGAATTCGCGTCGCTCACCCTTCTGATCTCGTAAACCGTAAGAGATACAGATTCGGTTAAATTTGGGCAAAGTTGCGCATTTGAGTGTAGATCGTAATGACATTCTACAAGTTCCAAAATTTTGACCGCTTCCGAAAAAAACTGAAATTTACGAAAATCATTTTTGTTTTTTTCCTGAATTTGTTTAAAGCGTTATTTTAAAATAAATTGGACATTTTCATGGGTACATTAGAAGCTACTTTCTCCTCTTTATACGGTATTATTCAATTTGTAGTCCGAGTTTAGGCTATTCTGAGGCATCACCAACTTTAGTTTTTCAAATATGAATATTAAATTCGAATATTGAAAATTGGACAGTATTAAGATTGTTCAAATTCGTCGCGTTTATATTCGTACTATACTCAACAAAACGCTACACCCGGAAATTTTAATAGTTATTTATGTATTAAGAGCGAAAAGTACAACTTTTTTGCTCGGAGAGTGAAGTTTGCCGCTCGACGCGAAGCGGAGAGCGGCAATCACTCGAGAGCAAAAAAGTTACTTTTTGCTCGTAATGCATACAACGTTTTTTCTGCAAAGGATCAATTTCAAATAATGTGAATCACAACTGAGCATAACTGAAAACACAATCTGAAAATTTAAATCAAAGTGACAATGACGTTTTTAATAATTGGTTGAGTGGTGGTAGTTGCTATTGACAGCAAGCGAAAAAATCTTTTTCGCTTGCTGTCCTGGGCAACGCGCGGAAAAGTACACTCACATTCTGATCCTCAAAAAAGGCTAGGTTTTCGTTTGTCAAATGAAAGCGTAAAATGCGTCATTATTTGACGTTTGTAGAAAAAATAATTGCTTTTATTGTTTTTCTGAATTTATTTGATATATTTGAGTCGAAAAATAAATTTCACTTTCTCGTTAGAACATTTTCTTTTCTACAAGACGTGACCAAGTAGGACCAAGTGAGAAATGTGAAAAGTCAAAACAAAGTTGATGATGGTTACTAAAATTCAAATCGTTATATTAGAAATCTGATCTCTAAAAAAAAGTGCCAATAGAAAAATATGAATCTTTTTTCAATTTTTTTTGGATCATGTTCAGAAATAAATAAAACCAATTATAAGAAGTTTCGATTTTATTCGATTACTTCCGGAAAAAGTAGCATTTTTTACTACAACTTTTTCTCAATTTAATCTAAACTGCAGGCCAATTGATTTGTAAGACTCGATTTTTTGTAGGATGTTTGAGAAAGCATAGCTCTACAATGGATCAATGGATTGGACCCGTCCTTGTAATTCACGTGGTAGGTACAAAGAAGGTAAGTTGCTCAGATGAAAATATACAGGGTTGAAAATAAGGTGATGTAATGGAGATGTGGTGGCTCGGGGTTTCGGCGCACTTGAATTATGTCGTAGAACTTGCTTCCAGTATGCATTTAAAAACATAATTTCCTGCTTCCTGTTGAAATTTTTGTGGTGAGGAAGACTTTCCAAGAAGTGTAAGATTTTTTTTAAATATGTCCATTTTAAAACAATAACATTTGAAATGCACTTCTGCAGCATGATGTAGAAAATATTTCACGGTGAATACTTCCACATATTCTCTGTATAGTATCAGATAGTTAGGAAATTGCTCAGAATTGTTACGAAATATTTCAAAAGAAATTTGAAGTCGATTTTAACAGATTAATAATTATAGTACAATTTTAACATTTTCCTTTCTACTGGTATATCTACAGGATATATAAGTCATTTTGTTACCCCCTTTATTTTCTTTGTTTTATTAAAAAGGAGGTTACCAAACACGAATAGGTGGGTGATTTGAAATAAATTTTTCTCGCTGGTCCAAACTGAGTTATGGGGCAAAATCCGACGGCTAGCTACCCTCGAGCCGGAGTGTGGTCATGGGGTAGATCTGCTAAACAGTTTAGATGATATAAAAAAGGCGCCACCCACTTTTAAGGCCCCTTAGAAATTCAGTATTATTCAAATCAGTTAATACCGTCCAAACAAAAGCGGGAACGAACGATATACAATAAAAAGAAATTCAATATAGTGGTTTAGGTGTAGCGTCCTCAAGATTTTAATTTCCAGGACAAAAGTAGCGGGAGAAGGACTCAAAATAAAAAAAAAAATAACACTTCTACGCTTCCGCAGAAATTGCCGACATTTTCGACGTTTATTTGAAGTCTTTTTCAAGGCTAAAAAAATAAAACACACAATAACGAAGGCGCCATAAAAATTCTCAAACACATATCACTTAACAAATTAAAAATTCAATTAAATACGAATGAACAACCTTACCTATTCCACTCAAATTGCAGAAGCTTTTCGTCAGATAGTAAAGATGTTTATTGTCCATCAGAAAAACCGCGGAGAGTGACATTGAAACAAAAACAGACAAATCGTGGACAAACATAAGGGAACCGTGCTTAGCAGTGTGTATTGGTACCCAACGCATTAATATTAAATTTCACTTCGTTGGGCTTTATCAGTCGGCAAGTCGATGGGTTTATTTTTTTTTCTACACGCGTGCGCAAAACGAAATTTGTGCACGCGTAAAAGTAAAAAACCTTAAATGGCAGCTATTCTGCTTTATATAATTTTGTTACTATGGTTGGTATGGAAGGACGTGATAAGAACCAGTATGATAGGATATGAGCCAGTGTGATAAGAACCATGATTTATAGTTGTCAGGAATGGTGGCATTAGGTGCCAGGTATACCATCTTACTTATACCTGTACTGCGTCGCAAGCAAGGCAGGATATTGATCTCAATATTTTTTAAATGAAAAGATTGATTTTTTTGATACAATAAGATTGGTACCTTGATGTGCGGTAAAAGTAAGCAAACATCATTCATCATCAATATATATTTTAATTGACAGAGTTTTACTCGTAGAAAAAATATTGTTCCTAACACTTGCGGAAAGTATCTTTTCCGCACTTATTAGGAAAGTAGCTATTTTCGTATTTTATTGCAAATGCTTATCCATAGGTGTGATGGTGTATTGATTTCTACTAACAATCCTTCCCCCCTCATACACACGTAACGGCATCATCCTTGCTATACATTAACTTTTCTTTCCAAATATGAAAGAATATTGCTTTTATAGGCAGAATCATTAAGCAAGCGATGTGTCAATTGAAACTCAAGATCATGTCTTCGATCATAGACATTGTCTCCTCTAACGAATTTGGAAAAGGATGGATATAATTCAATGTTAGTTGACATGATCTCCAGCAATGTTGCCTTATTTGCGGTTTATTGTAAATAACGTAATAATCGTTTTTCGGCTTATCTGTGAAGATTGGTAAGCGTGCTTGGTAAATTAATTAAAACAGACCAATAAACTATTCATATTAACTACAGGTGTGATAAAAAAATTCTTGTTTTTGCTCAATTTAATTTTAAATCTTATTATAGAAAACGCAAGCAATTGGTGAAGTGCCGCGCGGTCGTGGAGTACGCAGAATTATTATTAAAACGCCTGGAACTAACGTCAACTGTCAACGAAAGTCAACCTTTACCTCGAAAGCTCGAAATTAGAAAATCGGCGGGTTTTGTGCTTTTATGTACTTTTTCCAAGATTTTCTTATGCGCTTGATCTAGATTTGTGTTTTTTATTGAACTAATTGTGTTTCTTCAACATAAACAAGATGCCAAAAAGTCTTAGTAAAGACTGCAAAAAACTTGTAGCTTCCCTCTTGAGCTATTTTGAATTGGAGAAAAAAAACGGAGGACCACTTTTGCCACTCGCAGCAGTACGTAAAAGAGTCGCGGATGCCTTGGGTCTTCATTTAACTACGGTTTCAAAAATTTCTCAAGAAAGTGCTCATGGCAAAATTGTAAGCCCTAAAAGGATTCTTGTCCGGAAGAAACCAGTAACCGATCCAGGGAAATGGGATATTTGTGCCATTCGTAACCAAATTTATGAAATGTATAAGAACCGTAAGTAACTGTAGATTCTAAATTATGTGACAATAACTTATTTAAAATGTATATTTATTTATATTGTTGCTTATTGAAGTAAAGATTTCCTTTTTAAAGAAATAGTGACTAGCCCTAATGTCAGGGACTTTATCATTGATTATATGTTCCTAGTAAACTTTTAAAGTTGGTGAGGCCTAATTGAAAATATTAAAAATCATACGTAGTCATAAGTATCAAAGGAATTAAGGAGATGATTACTCACTGAGGGCGAGCTAGAAATTTGCAGGGCCTCACACCTAACCCCCACATGCACCAGTAGCATTTTCTCAGGGTTACGTTTTAATCATGGCTAATAGCGAGAGAGAGAGAGAGAGAGAGAGAGATTTACCTTACCTAAATTTTAAATTAACCACAATTAAAGCCTGACCCTGATTAAATGCTATTGGGCTATTGGTGCATATGATTGTTAGAGTTTCTAATGAGGGGTTATCCACCGGGCACAAGACATGTATAAACTGCATCACAATTCCACACAATACCGTTACAATGATCTACATTGGAAATACAGCAATAACCATCACAATTTTGGAAATACCTCTCCGTACTCATGATAATATTCTACAGTACTTGTCATAATATCGATAATAACTTTATGTACTCATGACAATACCCTGCAATATCACTATATTCACAATACCTTGCAATGCCATCACAAGACTTAAAAAATACCATATTATGGCAATACATGTACAAACATTGGCAAAGTGGATTCCCCTTTGATTTCTAAGGTGCTCTAGGGTATCTGCTTGGAAGGATTCTGGGCCTGTAATGCCCATATTTATAGTGGCAACTTGAGCACAAGCATGTGCTTAATCAAAAATGTTTGATGTAAGTCAATGTATTTTAAATGGAGACTATATGTCCAAAGTCAGACTTGAGGCTTACTCGGAGCCAAGTCATGACTATAAATACGGGCATTAGAAACCTGAAATTGGTACAAATGGAAGGGTCTTGCCAAATTTAGTTTTATTTGATTTGATTAAACTGATTATACAACTCACAATGCTAATTTTCCCTATAAGAGGAGAGAATTAATTTTTCTGTCAATAGTGCAGCAATGCAGCAACTGCCAGAAAATTCCAATAACTGCTTCTGTGTAGTCAGGTCTAGGTGTGTGAAACCTGTCTTTTCCAAAAGAATTTAAGTAATGGATAATTAGGAATAGTTTTTTTTAAGCTTAACTGGAACTGGACTGTAGGGAAAGTTGCTAGGAAAGTTGATAAGTATATTAGCTGTAACTTTGTGTTTTTAAAGATGTTGAAATGAACTGAAAATCATATTGCATAGTTAACTGGCAAATTTTTTCCTAATTGGAAGAAAAAAGCAAAATACCAATGATCTTAACCTGCAGTTGGTTTTATATTTTTTAATGCAACTGTATATTATTGGATATTTGGGTTCTATTCAAAATTCCAAGAATATTTTACAATGCACCTAGATACCTATCTTCAAATGTTTTTGAGAAAATGGAGTCTGTATAAGTTGGTCATATAAACACAAAATTGAGCAAAAAATAATAAATAAGAAGCAAAGTAAATTTTAAGACAAGTGGAGCATTTACTTTGCTTCGTATTTATTATTTTATGTTTGACTGGCTTAAACAGACGCCATATTCTCAGAAACAGTTGAAGATAGGTATGAGGTATGCTTTATAAAATATACTTGGAATTTTGAATAGAACCCACATATCCAAAAATATACAAGACATTCCATTAAAAAAATATAAGTTAAGATTTCTCGAAATCATTGGTGTTTTGTTTTTTCTTCCAATAGGAAAAACTTGCAAGTCAACTGTGTAATACGGTTTTTGCTTCATTCCAATATATTTAAAAACAAAAAAGTTACAGCAGTTTGCATCTATAAAACTTTTCATAAAGTTTTTCCAAGAGTTATTTTTTGGCTCACCCCCGCAAAATTTTTGAACAGTGTTAATGTTATTGGTTATGCTATAAAAACTTTTATATGGAGATATATATGATGTTTAAGTATTCTCAAAAACCACAAAATTATATTTTTTGAAAACCATTTGAGATATTTTAATGAAATATTACTTGTCAATAATAAAGGAAAACATAAGGTTTGCAATACAAAAGCTTTGTTTATTGTTACTGGCGCGCGAGGCTGCTTGTCACTGACTATTTTTCAGCAAAAAAGTTGTATGTTCCTGGTTTTTCTAAAAATAAAAATTATTTTTGAATTATTTGTTCAATTTGGAAGAATAAAGCCATTTTAACTTTTAACAAAATTAGACACTGGTAAACAAAGCTTTTTGTATTGCAAAACTTAGGTCTTCCTTTACTATTGGCACCTGCAATATTTCATTAAAATATCTGAAATGGTTTGCAAAAAAAATACAATTTTTTTCTTTATGAATATTTACATCAACACCATAGAAAAGGGTTTTTTGACTACAGTTTATTTAGCAAGATAGTGTTACTTATTGAAGTAGAACATCCCCTTAAATTTTATCATGAAAAACCTGGTCAACCTCGTATATTTTTTGGATTTATTATGTTCTAAAAAAAATTATTTAACTAGCATTTTCCTGAAATCTTGACTAATTACTCAAACCTATTGTTAGATGCCAACTGGGATACAAACCATGTACCTATCATCATCATCAGTTTATTTCATACAAAACAAGTCATAAGTTTACACAAGTATCAAGTTTCTGAGCAACTGTCCCTAATTATCTTTTACTTAAATCCTTTTTCAAAATATAGGTTGTACACCCCTACACCCGACTACACAAAAGCAGTCATTGGAGTTTTCTCGCAGTTGCTTTAAATGCATGCAATCATTCTTGCAATGAGGTCGTTCCTACAAAAACGTAAAAAAGAATATTTTTTAATTGAATTTTAGGAGAATCTGTCACCGCCCAAAGCATTTTGCAGAGATTAAGAACAATGCAGCTCTTTGCGGGATCGAAATCATCACTTATAAGACTGATGAAACAGATTGGCTTTAAGTGGCAATCAGACGCTTACGATCATCAAGACAATCCGCGCAGGGGTTTAAGGTGCGATTTCGTTGCGACGTCCAGCGTTCGCGGTCCACCGCGGCGTCCGGCAGCGACGCTTAGCCGCTGCGTTCGAGTGATTTGCTTCAAACGTTTGCCGACGCCGTCAATCGCCGTCACTCAATTTCAAAAATTTGTTTAGTAAAAAGAATTTTAATAAATGGATCCAGAAGAACTAGCGGCATACATTTTGGAGGAAGAGGAAGACGATGATATCCTAAAGTTAACGTTGTCGATGCGGGAAGAAAGACATGAATTATTTCAAACAAGAGGCAAAGAAGGATACTACAAGATACTAATTAAAGCCCATCTTGACGCTGATGATGGAATGTTTCGTAGCTTTTTTAGGCTTAACAAAGATCAATTTGATTTTGTTTTAAATCTAATTCAACTGGATTTAAAAAAGCAGTCTACAAATAGTGTAAAACTCCCAATTTCTCCGAGGGAAAAATTAGCGATAACTCTAAGGTAAGACATTTTATTTAATAATATTTATTTAAAACATATCTTTAACAAGGTATCAAAATTGTACTGGCGCAAAGTAACTCGACCTCTCTCAATCAAAATCTGCTGTCAAATCTGCTTACACAGTGCTTACACTTTGACCAAGTCCATCAGAAGACGCTTGAAGATTATTAACCAGAATTAGTATTTCCAACTTAGCTTGTGCTATTAAAGATAAAGGAAATTTTTTTAACGTTAAAGCGACGCTTTTCATAAATAAGTCGACATCATCGTCGTCCAACTTTTGACTCGCCACTTGTTGCAAAAGTTGCATGCGTTGGTTAGATCGTTCATCCAAATTCTGCAGTAATCTAACCTTTACTGAAGGTTTTGAGGTAGAACTCTTTGAAATTGAAATTAATGATGAATTGGCACTTTCAGGATTCAACTTTGTTTTTTTTGCATTGATACCCGCAGATTGAGGTATTCCGGATTCAGACTCAATTTCATTAGAGATTTCTTCTCCTTCATCGACCATATTCTCCGAAATGTTGGACGCCTCATTCTGATCTTCACAGTTTAAAATGCGCTTCCTTTCAGATTTTACTGATTCCAAAAATTGTAAGTGTTGAAACAGTGGCCACCTTGGTTGCAGTGGTGATGTTGAAGACCCAGTTCCCATTTTTAGTCTCCTTTTATGCTTCAAATAATTATCACGGATATGTTTCCAACGTGATTTGCACTCCTCACCTGTAAAATATTATAACTTATATTCATATAGTTGCAACTCTTAAATGTGCGTCGTAGTGGATCCTGGAGCGCAGGTGGTGTGCTCTTGGGCTGTAATATTTTGATGGGTGAGAAAAAAAACTGTTAAATTTAAACTCTATACATATTGCTATAACAGTAAAACATATTGTTATTTTCATAACATATTATTAAAATCGGCCACAAGAAAATAAGGTAGTTATGTAATAAATGTAAACGTAAAACAGAAAAAAAAAAGTTTTTTCACCCATTAAATAAGGACCACAAACTAACAGCTTCCTGCAAGATATAGAAATTAATGATATCTACTTTTATAATATGCATAATGTTTATTAATTTTATTATTTTAATAATATTTATATTAAGAAATTTTTGATATTAATTTGTTCCAGGTTTCTTGCAACCGGAGAGACATTTAGATCTCTTTCATTCGCTTTTCGAATATCAGCCAGCTACATCTCAATTATTGTCAGAGAAACAATAGAGTCAATGAGCCATCATTTGAAGCCTATATTTCTCCCACCAGAAAATGAAATTAATATGAGAGAAAAAGCAATAGAATTTTACAGCAAGTGGAAATTTCCTAACTGTGTTGGAGGAGTTGATGGAAAACATATCCGAATTCTTTGCCCTAAGAAAAGTGGATCACTCTTCTTTAACTACAAGGACTATTTTTCAATTGTATTGCTTGCAGTGGTAGACGCAAACAATAAATTCTTATTTGTGGATATTGGTGCCTATGGTAAAGAAGGAGATAGTTCTGTATTCGCTAGCTCTAAAATCGGAAAACAGGTATATTCCGGACAATTATTCCCAGCTGACGAAGTCCTACCAAACTCAAAACACAGGTTGCCGTACGTCGTAATTGGTGACGAAGCTTTCAAACTACACAAGCATCTTATGAAGCCTTACAGCAAGTTGTCCGCGAGATCGGATTCGAGAAAAACTGTTTACAACTATCGACTGTGTAGGGCTCGCCGAGTCACTGAAAATGCATTTGGTCTCCTCTGTCAGATTTTTCGAATATTCTACACACCAATCGCAATACAACCAGACTTATGTGATAAACTGATTATGGCAACTTGTTGTTTACATAATCTACTGAGAGATGCATTTTTAGAAAAAAATTGTCGACCGTTTTACGAATATGACCCAATGGTACAGATGCCGAATAATATAGTACCAATGGCAGGAGCAGGAGGTTTTGCAAATGCAACTGGTTTAGAAGTAAGGGAGATGTTTACTAACTTTTTTAGTGAAGAAGGAGCTCTAAATTGGCAAAACGACCATGTTTTCAGATTATCCAGTTAATATAAAATAAATTAAAAAAAAACTTTGTTAAATTCGTATTCGGTAATTGGTACCTACTCTAGATAAGATTTGTATTCATTGCTTGGGTAATAACAATATATGTTTTTCATATTCTTTGTGCATAATTTAAATGACGTTAACGTTAATTTTTTTCTTTCCTTAAGAGTTAAATAATAAATGTAATACTGATATTAATGCTAATACCAAAATTAATGTTTTATTTATATATCCGGCTTAATTAATTATTATACTCACCGCTCTTTGATAGTATTTCACCAATCCGATTCCAATTATTTTCGCGAATTTGGTAGTCCTTAAAATCCTTGTTTTCATGGTCGTATAAACAAGGAATGTCAAATCAATCAAAATGTTTTGACATTTTTTTTCTATACTTATTCTTATTGAATTTGGCTGACAAATAGTTATCTACCTGTATGTCATACCGCTATGAAAATTGAAGAGCTGGTACTTTGCAATTTTTTTTCGCATCAATCATGATTTTACCTTGGAAGGTATAAGTGATTTGAGCTGTACTTATTTATACTTTTTAATGTGATACAAAATACGATAATATTCATTTAACATATTTTAAAGTCAATAGCTTATGCTAATAAATTAAATAAATTGTAGTTTTGCATATTTTTTACTCGACCTGTAAGAAAATTATAACCGAAAAACATTCCAGGAAAAGCATGCTGTCCATAATTCTAGGATTTCAGGTAAGAGTCAGTTAAAGGTCAAACATTTCTTATTAATTTAACCATTTATACTGTCACTTTATATAACATTTTTTAATTTATATTTTTGTGTTAACTTGATTTAACCCAATTGAAGATTTTAAATTGCTTATCACTTTTATTTAATTTCTGCTTTAATCTGATAAAATAGATAATTCTGGGCCTAGATGAAGTACATTTTACAATAATATTCATCTAGTGGCCCGAGAATTCGTACCATATTATTGTACAGCAATAAACAAATACTATTTTCAAACTACTTACTACCCTTAAGTGCACGCCCTTAAAATTTAATGAAAAAAATTCTGATATGAAAAAAAAACCATAATAAAAATAACAGATCTATAATTGTTTGATTCATGTAGAACACTTGTGATACATCTGCATCTTGTACCATCAATTTTTTAAAATGTATGGCAAATGTTTTTAATTTGCAGTTACCTGACGATATCGACTTACTTACCATCGCTCAAAAAAGGATATCAATGCAAGAAGAAACCCACAATTATTCAAATCGAGAACCTCGAATGATATTACAGATTACAGATCAAAACCATTTTTCATATTTTTTTCAACAGTTTATCAACATTTGAAAATATTTTGACGTTTGCTCTCCATAGTTTTTTTTATTACTTATATGTTTCCGTTCCGAGTTGTTTTTGAGCAGTCACCTAAACAAAATAATTCCCATTGGGTAATATTCCCATAATTCCCAAAAGCATATAAAGTAGTTTTCAACGGCCGGTTGTCACGAAGAGCCGCGAACTCTAGACGTCGCAACGAAATCACATCTAGGTCGGCCGGCCGTCGACTGTCGGTCGTTGCGTTTTTAAAACGCGCCGCTTCAACGAAATCACTGCCATTAGAAAGCATGTATAGCAGTGCCTAACGGCCGGACGCCGCGGCGAGCCGCGAACGCTGGACGTCGCAACGAAATCGCACCTTTGATGGAACTGCCAGACATTGTTTCTAAAAGAATACAATTTTTAAAATCCTATACTAGTTACAAAGCAGGGGGTAACTATATGTTTGTATTTTTAGATGAGACGTGGCTTTTTCAAGATGGAACATCAAGCCATTCTTGGCAAGATGCGGATACTCGAAGTGTTAAAAGAATGAAAACGGAAGGGAAGAGGTAAGGTGTAGTGTTTTGTATTAATTGTAATTGTTACTCGTTTGCTCTCATTTAGTCGAGTAGGGGAATATGGGGCTGTTTGTAGCTTCAGCTAACCCATTTTTTCAAAATTTGTTTATAGGCACTTTATTTAGTTTATCTTTTATAGGTACATTGTAGTGCATGCTGGAAATAAAGAAGGATTTATTCCTGGCGCAGAGTTAGTTTTTTCATCCAAAACTAAAGGAGGTTATCATGGAGAAATGAACAAGGATAATTTTTTGTGTTGGTTTGAGAATCAACTGCTGAAAAATTTTGAGGAACCCTCAGTGATTGTGATGGATAATGCACCTTACCACAGCACCTTGTTGGAGAAAACGCCGACTTCTTCATCAACAAAGGCAGACATTCTTGAGTGGCTTCGCTCAAAAAACATACCGTGTGATGACAGGCTGTTGAAAAGTGAACTTCTTGACATTGTAACAAAGTATGCAGTACATTTTGCCAGAATAATATCATTGAATTACGTTTCCATTTTTTTTTTATTTTAATAGGCACAAACCCCCAAAGATCTATGTCGCTGATCAAATGGCGTTGCAGTATGGACACCAAGTTTTACGACTTCCGCCATACCATTGCATATTCAATCCCATTGAGTTGATTTGGGGATTTGCCAAAGGTTACTACAATCGGCATATTGGGAGAGATGGCAGAACCACAGAAGTGTGTTTGGCTATGTGGAAAGAGGCCTTGACCGCAGCAACACCAGAGGTTTGGAAAAATTCAATTCGCCATACAGAGGAAGAAATACAGAGGTGGTGGGATAGGGAACAATTTATGGATGCTTCGGACATTAACCCAGTTGTAATAGAAGCAGGGTGTAGTTCGGATTCAGACTTAGAAAGCTTGTTTAGTGATAAGGAAAATGAGGATGTTTGAGGTTATAATATTGTTGTATTGTATTGGATATTGGTTCAGTAGTTGAAATTGTTATTGTTATATTGTTCACTTGCATGTTGCAGGGTTGAGGTATTAGAAAATATGCATCTTTTTTAATATTTTTTTAGGATTAATGATATACAGATGACTGGTATAGCGGGTTCGAAACAAAAATGAAACACCTCTATGCTGCTAAGGGTGACTTTTACGAGTTCAAGTAAAACTTCAGATTGAAGATAAAACCCCAGATATAACCTACATTGCATTGTTTATCTGTCAGGTAAACAATGCAATGTACATCAAGTCTGGTGTTTTATCTTCAATCTGAAGTTTTACTTGAACTTGTAAAAGTCGCCCTAAATTGGTCGATATTTCCAATTGATTTGGTCTTTCTTCAGGTGAAAGTTTAACACATATGAAGTGTTACACTTTTATACCGTCCTGCCGTGTTTGCTATGCCCCGTATTTGTACTTTTAAGTTGGTCGATCTATGAAGAATAAAAAAATTGAGAAGACTTTTGTTTTGTTGACTTAATATTGCACTCAGGAAAACGAAATATATAATTGAAATATCGACCATTTTAACTTAAATGATGCGTCTTATTTTTGTCTGAAACCCGTTGTGCGAATCATCTGTATTCTTATAAATTAGTTTAAGTAATTAATTTTATTATTTTATAAAATAATTGAAACTCTGTTTTATTTTTGAAGGACTTCTCAGGCAGCGCTGAGACATCAAAAAGAAGACATGATGCGTGATCATAAAACGGAAAGAAAATAGTTCCTAAAAGTCTAAAAAAAAGGATAGGTGTAAAAAAAGTTAATGATAGGAGTTATTTATTTTATTTTTGTACTTATATACTTACATATTATTATTTATGTCTCCCTTTGCTGTGTGTAAAAATTTGTTCTGTGTGAGCCTTTGCTTCAACCGGTTCTTTGCTCTTTATGAGTCTTTGCATTGTATGTTTTGGACGCTAACTCTTTTTTTAGGTATAACACTAACTCGGATGCAATTTACCAAGATTCCCAAGCACCATTCACTAGTCAAGGGGCAAAGCCCCGGTGAGTATTCATAATTATTATGCTTGTCATATGCAGAACAGTAATTTTGATTTATATTTTATGACGTGCTATTTTGAGTAACTGAGTGGCTACCTATACTGTACACTGTGTGGACTTCTGGACTACTGCATTTGTATGACCTAATAAAGGATGTATTTTACTCTGATGATTATTGGAATTACCAAGTAAGCACGTAAGGCTTTAGGAATTAACTTTATGATTTTCCCTAAATCTGTTCATAGGTAAATTCAAGAATCACACAGCAGTGTTGAGAGATGCGCACCAACTACCGTTCAGAAATTAAATTAGTTCCACAGCTGGTGCAAGTGTGTAATTCCTGAACTGGCCTCTGCGCATATATAAGATGATTTTGGAATCTGTTCTATGAAATTTTCATGTGGCTTAGTCAAAAATAAAAAGTTATTTTAAGTGTGAGGAAAATCTCACTTTCTAACTTTGCAGTCTTTTGTGACGGTTGTAAAATTAAAAGCAATAATTTGTTGTTATTTTTATTTTTCCAAAATATACAAAATATATTCCTACATTTAAAAAGTAAACCTGAAATTATTTCTGGAGAAAGAGAGTGTGTTTTTTTTATCAAATAACAAATTATTAGTTTGTTCTAGGGAAGTATTCAAAGTTTCTATGAATAATTACAGGATACTACACAAGAACAAATACTATAATAATAATTATTGAGGCTGCTAGGATTCAAAGAAACTACATATTTACTGCTAAAATCCCGACTACCACCCTCTCCTATATGGACATGAGACATGTAAAGAAAAACGAAGTTAAATTGTTCCAGAATCTGTTATACTGATTAGAGATTGACTTTAAAAGTAGCATTAATATAATAATAATATGGTCTATAATATCAGTGTACTTTTTAAGATTTTAAACTTGTTTTCTTCCACTAATAATATTGGACTATTGAAAAACAAAACTGTTTATGTTGTTATTGAATGTCAGGAATTGGAAAAAGTTCTAATAAAGAATGAAATTTAAAATCCTAAGCGGAAATGTGCGTCAAGACGTTTAAACTGTACCAAGATTTTTTATAAGTTTTCCAAGTCGAATTAATAGTAAAAAGGGCGTATGGCGTTGGGCGGAGCAAAAAAATAGGACGATTGATCGAGCAAGCCTTATAAACTGGCTTATTTGCACTATATGGTGTAAATTGTTTTTTTTTGTGCAGTAAAATTGGAAATAATCTGACAATTTTTGATTTACCGACTAGAAATTGCTCCTAAAGGGGTTTAATACGAAAAGCTTTTAACTAAAAACCTATGCCAATAAGTCACGTGATAGATGTAGCCATCCATAGTTGTCTTAACAATGTTGTACAAATTAATAATAGCTTTCTCTCTACAGCTGACACATTTGAGTAATTTTGTGAATTCTGATGATTTGAAATCTTGTATCAAAAAGCTAGGCATGCTGCAAATCTCATAACTCTTATCCATTTTCAAAGTAATTTTAAATGTTTCGTAACAAACTATTTTACTAATGTTTGGTAAACATATTCATTTTGTGACCGAATATTATGTGTTCTATTGGTTTTTATTAGTTATTTTTTTTTCCAAATATCTCGAAAGTGGTTACAGATAAAAGTTTGTTGTGTGCTTTATATCCTTTGATGAAGACAGTTCAGAATTTGTAAAAATATTCGAGCTATCATAAAAAAAGTGAGCATTTTTGGTAGGTATCTTGGTAAGAAGTAGGTACTGCTTAACTGCTACCCTAACAGCTATATAGTTTAGGACAGGAATTTTAGATACATTTTTCATAACCTAACCATATCATGGACCTACCAAAAAAACTTCCTAGGAACAATTTCAAGGCTGTAGAACAGAAATTGCGATAATAATATGTATTTGATTCCAACATAGAATAAAAAAAAAACTAAAAACATCTTTTAAATGCAAACAAAACAGATTTTTTGTCAGCCTTGTTGAGCTTGATTACTCTAGTTTTTTGGCTCACATCTCTCGATACTCATTAAGCATATGTGACAATATTTCTCGGACTGTAAAGATGACACACTGTTGGGTAAGATATTTGGGTTATAGGTCATAGTAAATGGCCACTGGGTCACAATCAAATCCAATATAAATTGGAGTTCAAGTGAATCCCATTGGAAAACCAACCAAACTTATCCTTGCATGCATTGCATTAAAATTATTAAAATTGTCCAACAGCTAATATACATGGTTTTTCAAGTGTTCAAGGTCTACTTTTTACTACTTCCTCTTCTTAGGGAAACCTAAGAGCAGGAAGATTTTAGATATTAAAGTAGGTCTCGAAGTAGGTTTACAGAATCTATTTCTTGATGATCATTTAATATTTGTAAGATCTAGGCAATCAGAGCATTGACAATTTTTTATTATTCTGTTCACAATTTTAATCAATTTTTACAGTCTGAAAGTTTCTCTATGAAGCAATTATAATTTAGAAAGCCTGTATGATGCCATCAGTTTGTTACAATTCTGCTTTAAACTTTAGATATAAGCTAGGTACCTTGATTAGAATATGTTAAACTATTTGGGTTATTTCGAAGAATCATGAACAAAAACTTGTCTGGATCACAGACTTCCATATGGATATATTATGTGGTCCTGATTCCTAATTCACCTTTATTATTAGGTAGGTATTTTAGTCAGTAATAACCTACTATTTTTACCCACAGTTTAAAGTTGAATAGTAGCAAACTAGGTTGATATCAACTTTGTTAAATGTTAAATTCGACTCGCTGCACAGAGAGACTGTTGACAAACATACAAAGCAAGTAACAATGAGATTTTTTAAACCTCCTTTACTGTATGTACTAAAACTTCATCTTTGTATATGTGGCAAAAGTATACCTTTCAGGAGCATTTGGAAAATCCTGTAGCTACTTATATGGCTGATACGAACAGAACCTGTTAGCTGCTTTGATAGCCACTAATATTTTTACAATTTTTGTCAATATGTAAATTTGCTTCAAGACTCTAAGCATCCATTGGAACCTAGAGCATAATAATATTAGCCTAAAACAGTATAAATAGTATGAAACGGGCCAGGTTCCAGTGTTTTATTGATGTTCATTTAGACTTCTGTCCAGAAAGTAAGTTTGTCAGTATCCTAACCCCCCTTACCCTAATATAGCATTTATGAACAGAATGCCTATTGTGTTTTAACTATGTTACACCTATGTTTTAAAAAATTTGTCTACTTAAACATATTTTTCCTAAATAAACATAAATAACAGCAAAATTCACTTTCTCAAAGACTGTACTTGGCTGAAAGTGGCAAAATTCTATGAAACCATCTCCTAAAGCACAAACCTTTGACTTAAGACCCTGTAACTAAGAAAACTCCTTTGCAAAATGGGCACTTCACGGACGGTCAATTACAATGTTCTAAAGCCTGCAAAAATCCTAGAAAAGCAATCTTAAAGATTAGAAATGATAAATTAAAAATTTAACATACGAATACAAATAGTAGATCGACTGTAAATAAAGGTTGCGGGTCGTGGTTAATGCCTCGCAGATAAAAATAACGAAATTCAATTTGAGATAGCCATATTTGGGGAATTTCAATAGAGTTCTACTTGGTTTCATGCACAAGCTGGCAACAGCGGCGAAGTGATCACGATTTGGATTAGTTTCCTTAATGAATTCTACTATAGTTATTTACGTTATAAGTCCGGTAAATATAGTCTTACAGTAGGAGTAAAATGTTTCCGGACGATGCGCTTGCCAAGTCTAGAATTTCGAAACGATTACTGTAACACGTTACCGAACCTATGATGTACAAGGATATCATTTTAAGTCGCTCACTCGATTAGCAGCAGCATTTATGAAGTATAACGATTCTGTTATACTTCATAAAATTTTGATACAGAAGGGTCGTATAGCATCTAGGGCCGACCTCGGACATTGGGTTATGATTTTTCCACCATCTTTTTTTTTTAATGGAAACATACATATTTTTATCTACAGTCTAATAGAGCTGAAGGAGCAGATTACAGAAATATATAACTTCGTATATCTATCTCTAGGCGTTTCGATTATACAGGGTGGTAAAATTGTTGAATTTCTAAAAATTATTTTAAGCCGCTCACTCGATTAGCAGATTTCCTGTTCCACTTCATAAATATTTGATGCACGGGGGTCGCAGGGCATCTAAGGCCGACCATGCATCCTGTTCTAGCAATGTCATTGGCTGCTCTGTTTGACAGACACTACGCCATCTTGATTTTTTTTTTTAAATGGAAACAAACACATTTTTGCATACTGTCTAATAGAGCTGAAGGAGCAGATTACAGAAATATATAACCTCGTCTATTTATCTCTAGGCGTTTCCATTATACAGGGTGGTAAAGTTGTTGAATTTCGAAAATCATTTTAAGTCGCTCACTCGATTAGCAGATTTCCTGTTACACTTAAAAAAAAAATGATACATGGAGGTCGCATGGCATCTAAGGCCGACCTCGAATCCTGTGCTAACGACGTCATTGGATGCCCGGTTTGACAGATACGACGCCATCTTGATTTTGTTAAATAGAAATACACATATATTTACCTACAATCTAGTTGAGCTGAATGAGCAAATTATAGAAATATATAATTTCGTATATTCATGTCTAGGCGTTTAGATTATGCAAGGTGGTAAAGTTGTTGAATTTCGAAAATCATTTTAAGTCGCTCACTCGATTAACAGCTTTTCTGTTAAACTTCATAAAATTTTGATACATGGGTGTCGTATAGCATCTAAGCCCGACCCCGTATCCTGGGTTATCGAGGTTATTGGCTGCCCGGTTTGACAGATACGACGCCATCTTGATTTTTTATAAATGGAAATATACATATATTTACCTAGAGTCGAATAGATCTGAATCAGCAGATTACAGAAATATATAACTTGGTATATTTGTCTCTAGGAGTCTCGATTATACAGGATGGTAAAATTGTGGAATTTCGAAAATCATTTTAAGTCGCTCATTCGCTCATCATTTTAACTCGCTTTGTATCTGTCAAACGGGTCAGCCAATAGCGTCGCTAACCCAGGGTCCGAACTCGGCCTTAGATGCCAAACGACCTCCATGTATCAATTTTTTTTAAGAGTAACAGGAAATCTGCTAATCGAGTGAGCGACTTAAAATGATTTTCGAAATTCAACGTTTTTAACATCCTGTATAATCGAAACCCCTAGAGATAAATATACCAAGTTATATATTTCTGTAATCTGCTCATTCATATCTATTCGACTCCAGGTAAATAAATATATGTATATTTCCAATAAAAAAAATCAAGATGGCGTCGTATCTGTCAAACCGGGCTGCCAATAGCGCCGCTAACCCAGGGTCCGAAGTCGGCCTTAGATGCCATACGACCCCCAGGTATCAAATTTTTTTGAAGTGTAACAGGAAATCTGCTAATAGAGCGAACGACTTAAAATGATTTTCGAAATTCAACAATTTTACCATCCTGTGTAATCGAAGCGCCTAGAGATAAATATACCAAGTTATATATTTCTGTAATCTGCTCATTCATATCTATTCGACTCCAGGTAAATAACTATATGTATATTTCCAATAAAAAAAAATCAAGATGGCGTCGTATCTGTCAAACCGGGCAGCCAATAGCGTCCGCTAAACCAGGGCCCGTATAAATAATAATTGACATATAATTATAACGTAACATTAAAAAGATCAGCTCGAAAAAGTTCGGCTCAGTGGCAACAAAAGCGCATGCGCGGCTGGCAAGCTCCGCCCCTTAATTTTGAAAAATCGACGATGCCAAGCTTTATGTTTTATTAAGTTTTCGCCGAAATATAAAATATCTAATAATGTATTATATCAATATAAAAAATACTAAGAATTATTTTTAGTTTCTAAAATGTTTGAGCTGTTAGTTAACTTGGCAAATTAGCATGGTGTGGTGAAAGAAAAAACAAAAAACTCATAATTTATTTAAAATAAGCTTCTGTTCTATTCCTGAATATAATTTACACATGACAATGCCGTAATGCTGCTAACCTAACTTTTTAGGTTTTGTTTTGGGGGGTACGCGCATAACATTTACACATTAGTCAGTAGTTGATATTGATAATAAAACCATAATAATGCAATTTAATTTAATTAATTATAATCAAAAAATCTCAAAAAGACCCAATACTCACCATTTTCATGATCAGAAAAAGTCTAACCATCCTATAAAATATTGGCGCCTTTCCTTGTCTTGGCTTACAAGTCAGGTATCAAGAAATCAATACACAATACACTTGATAGTTTTTGTCGCCCTTCCTTGCCTTGGCTAACGAGTCAGGTATCAAGAAATCAATACACAATACACTTGATAGTCTTGGTGTTATTGTCGTAGGACAAAGTATTTAAACCTACGCGATCTTTAACGGGAACGGTCCACTTTCACTACCACCAAGCGATGTTGCAAGCCGCCCGATGAGTATTTATTACTTATTACACTAATTTGTTTAAAAATAAATACGAGCCTATAATCAAAAAAACAAATCTTTGATCTTTCGTTATTACAAATTTTCTTTTCATGTCCAAAAGTACTCACAGTTGACCTAACCTCAAACTTTTGTCGTTCTAGAGTTTTCGGTAGACTGCTTTGTGCGCTGCGAGACTACTACCATCCTTTGTTTTCTCATTGCGAATAGAAGGATGAGAATACTCCGAGAGCGCACTAGGGCGTCCGGCCGAAAACGCAATTATTTTTGTGGGCGTGTCCTCCGCATATGTCTTGCGCAGAGGAATGTGCGCATTAGCAAGCAGTGAGCCTAATCTTGGTTTCCCTAGGTCACTAGAAGCTGCACTTTTAATCCGTGGGGAAAGATTGACGTTTATAGTATATTAACTAGTAAGAATATGGGTCGGCCTTAGATGCCATACGACCCCCATGTATCAAATTTTTTTGAAGTGTGACAGGAAAGCTGCTAATCGAGTGGGGGACTTAAAATGATTTTCGAAATTCAACAAATTTATCACCCTGTATAATCTAAACGCCTGGAGATAAATATACGAAATTATATATTTCTATAATCTGCTCCTTTAGCTCAATTAGACTGTAGATAAATATATGTGTATTTCCATTTAAAAAAAATCACGATGTCGCCGTATCTCTCAAACCGGGCAGCCAACGACGTCGTCAGCGCAGGATCCGAGGTCGGCCTTAGATGCCATGCGACCTCCATGTATCAATTTTTTTTGAAGTGTAACAGGAAATCTGCTAATCGAGTGAGCGACTTAAAGTGATTTTCGAAATTCAACAAACTTACCACTCTGTATAATCGAAACGCCTAGAGATAAATATATGAAGCTATATATTTCTATAATCTGCCCCCTTCAGCTCTATTAGACTGTATGTAAAAATGTGTGTGTTTCGTTTTAAAAAATTCAAGATGGCGTCGTACCTGTCAAACCGGGCAGCCAATGATATCGTTAGCACAGGATCCAAGGTCGGAATTAGATGCCATGCGACCCCCGTGTGTCAAATATGTATGAAGTGTAAAAGGAAATCTGCTAAACGAGTGAGCGGCTTAAAATGATTTTCGAAATTCAACAAATTTACCACCTTGTATAATTGAAACGCCTAGAAATAGATATACGAAGTTATATATTTCTGTGTTCTGCTCTTTCAGCTCTGTTACATTGTAGATAAATATAAGTATGTTTCCATTTAAAAAAAATCAAGATGGCGTCATATCTGTCAAATCGGGCAGCCAATAACTTCGCTAACCCAGTGTCCGAGGTCGGCCTTAGATGCTAGACAACCCCTATGTATCAAAATTTTATGAAGTATAACAGAAAAACTGCTAATCGAGTAAGCGTCTTACAATAACATCCCTGTACAACATTTTACTTCATACTTATTAAAAACAGGAAAAAATAATTGTATGCGTGGCGAAAATATTTCTGGGAAATCCGGCATAGTTTCATTAAGGTATCCTGTCCGGTACCGGTACAGGTACGGCTACAGGATGCCGTGGATACAATAGATTTATTGAATACCGGCAGGATGTAATCAATACTGTGAAATTTCTTTTTCTACGACTACTAAGTAAATATCAAATAACACACGCTCTATTTCGCTAGTCAGGAGCTCCTTACGCACGCTGAACCAAACGTACGTGCAACGCCCTCGGCCGGGTGGCCTCATTCACGCGTCGCCTAGCAACAATCCACTCGCCACCAATTCGTAATTTTAATGGCGGCTAGCTGTCAAATTCAACTTTAATCAATTTTCTGATTTGTTAGCATTTATTTGTATAGTTTCAAAATGTCTATTCCTATAGCGTCGTAGATAAAGTATAGTACGAAATGCGGGTTGTAAAGCATTTACGTACACATGGAAATACGCACTCGCCGCCGCGCGGCGTCGTGCGCACACTTTCCATTCGTACGTAATAAGCTTCTTACAACCCTTATTACGTAATATTCTATTGCGATATCCAGTCCTGTAAAAAGTTATTTTACGGATTAAAATCAAGTACGTAAAAGTGTCCTAAATGATACAGTATGAAGTATAAGATTTTTTATAGTTAAGATCTTATGTGCTGTTGGATGGGCTTATAAATAATTTAGAACTCTTCCGGATGCGGTAGGTTTTAAAAACCAATCACTAGTCAATGCCTGATATTCATTGCGTATTACCATAGTGTCTAACAAAGGAATGTTACCACCCACTTCCCTCTATATGGTAAATTCTATTTTAGGATGATAGTTGTTAAAGACATCGACAACGATAGGGACTTTATTTTCAATGTACAAGCCAGTAACGTACCATCCACACATAACTTAATAAAATGTAGATCACACGGTAATTTTTTCAATGACGCCGAGATCAGTTCGTTCATCACTATGCTGGCGAATACTGGGCTAGCAGGATTGCCCATAGCTGTGCCGTCTAATTATTCATAGAAATTCCCATCAAACTTAAAGTAACTAGTATCGAACAAAACTCGACAATTTCACAAAACATGTTATAAGGAATATTGGTGCATGCGGATATATAGGTCGTTCATTATAACGTTACTTGTGAAGGCGGCTATGATATTTTTCCTACAGATTGGCACTCATGACTTGTAAGCTCATGTTGACAACCCTGCTGTTGTTAAGCTGAACCCGTGATCATGTCCACAATGAAATGCAGATTCAGAATCTTCCAATAAAATTATATTTTGTCAAAATTTAACCAATCATTTTGACAGCATCTGCTAACATTTGAAATTAGATTAACGTTGGTGTCAAATTGGTCACCAGCAACCACTTTTTAAAACTTAGACGTTGTCTAGTTTTTTGCTCTTTTCAAGCTCGGTGACAAACATAAAGAAACTGTTTAATTAAATAATTAGCACTTATAGTTGATAACATTATCAGCTATACCTACTTTGTTACCTACTCACTATGAACATTTAGACTTATTCAGTTTTTCACTATAAAATATCAATAATTTATTTAAATGAGCAGAAAAAATTAAATTTTATAAATCGGAGGATTTCTGTAGTTTACTTCATCTTGGCAACAATGGTACTAAAAATTATAACCTACAAAATCATAAATATAACCTAAAAGATTTGACAATGCCTGTCATAGTATACAGGGGGCAAAATGTCAAATTTTCATGACCTACAGCACAAGTAAAGTTATAGTGTACGAACTATATATAATCCATTCAGTTATTTCTGTCGTCAAGTAGGCGTTGGAAATCTGACATATTTCACCGGGTATAACGTGACTGACAGTGACAGTGATTAATAATTAGTTTGAGGTTAAGGTTATTGTTTACTGTTTTGCTGACAAAGTTGCCAGATGACTTCATTAGTTCAAACTTTTAATAATAATGATTACTAACCTAGAATCTAGTAAAAAATGGGCCGAGGCTCAACGCTCAACGCTAGCAAGAATATTATATTTTATTAATGTATTTAAAAAATGATTCTTTCACAACCATAACAGTTGAGGCTAATAAGTGTATAGCGTGAATGTGATATCAGCAATATATGCACCATACAAAAATGCAAGTGATGATATGTATAAGAAGTTTGCTTTTTGGACGAAAAGAAAGGTGGAATACAGTTACGGAAGGACAGGACCAATGATGTGTCTATCAGCGGCAATTGAAAGTACGAAAATGGGACAATGGGCTGTAAGCTTAAGTACCCATCTACTTACGTATTAATAGTTCTAGAATTGCATTGTTTTCGGGTGTCGGGTCTGATATCAAACATTATTAGCATGGAATAATTGGAATCATAAGTATTATTTTCAGTCCTCAAACATCCAATAACTGAAGAATGTAGGTATAAAGCAGAGCAGAGTTAATGCTTACCCCAAAAATATTGGAAACTTAGGCAAGGTCATAGAGGGCAATTCTGGGGGGAGGTTTCTTCTGCATTGGAGTCACTTTTATGGTTACTGATTAGTGTTACTTACTTTAGGTATCTTTTTGTTAGGATAACACAGTTTTTTAAATAACAAAATACAAAATGCACGTGTCATGTGTAAAAAAAATCGGCAACCGCGAAATTTTAATGACACATCTTGACAAGTTTGTTTTGACGACAACTAAACAAACAATCGCAATCGATGTTATACCGGAGAAATTCCATGGCATGGGTTGATGCCAAAAATAACTGAATGGATTATAATTCCATTTTGTTTTAATGATATTTAGAACAAGCACCTTGGGAATATTAGTGAACAACGACACAACATCCAGCGACACAAGGATATAATCTATGGGGAGGGTAATACCCTGAATAACGTCAACAAATTCGAATGAATTCTTAATTTGTATTGGAATGTTGTCGAAACTTGATTAAATAAAGAATGCACAAAACATGCTCGTTTACAAGAAGGTTCGCCAATACAACTAACTACAGTTCTCAGCGCTAATTCAGGTTTGGGTGTCTTTCTCAAGCCGCATAACTTTGGAAAAACACTGTTATAAACCTTCATTCTCCTAAAAGTAATATCATCGATGAAACCACCGACATTCAGGCGCCTAACTAACTCGTTGGCGCGAGTTTGAAATCTAGATGTACGATCATAATTCAACAACTTATATGTTTCGGTACTCAGCAAAGCATTCACGCAATGCTGCCAAAGTTAGGCAAAGTTTTTTAAAGTACAAAGAGTCAAAGTTAGGACATGAAATAATAATAAGTCATGAATGGGGCAAAAATGTTTTTTCCAAAGTTAAAGCATGAGTAATATTTCTTTGGACCTTCCTCAATAACAAAACTTTTTGGGTTGCGCCACAACATTGTGTATCTTATAATATGGAGTTTTGTAGCTGTAACAGTCAAGAAACTGATCTGAGGTGTGGATTTTCACAAAATTCATTGAAGTCACGATATCTCGAAAACTATCAATTTTTTACTAAGGTCGAATTATGACATTCTAGTCAGTAGTAAGCTGGCCTATCACTTCTCCAAAAGATGACGTTGAGGGAACACCCTGTATACAACAACTGTACATTTACTCGATACCGACAGCCCTACATGACGAATAAGATAACAGGTGGAAAATCAATAATCAGCTGTGGTTTGTTTGGGCTCTAAATTTAGCTATTTATATTTAGGATTATAAGTAATATATATTGTGTTGATAAGCGCAAACAATATTCAATTTCTAAATTGCTGTACACCAACCTTGCAGAAGGTTTTAAGTTATTTAAAATCGAGCAGAAAAGATTAGGGAATTGTACCCATACCGGCCATATAGATATACGTCTAGTTTACATTTCAGTGTGACAACTAAATGTGTTGTGGTGCTTTGTATATAAGGTAAAACGGATGCAATTAGTAGTTACAAGGTGTTGCAGGTTATGTTTAAATTATAGATTCTCGTACTAGTTTAGTTGATGTTAAAAAATAACACGGTAATTTGGCTTCAGTACGATCCACAAAATGTGGTTATGGTGGTTAAAAAAAAATGGAATGGACACACCTCAAATCTCCAGGTCTCCTACCAGTCACAAGTAGTATTTGGGTTAAGTTGTGTTGTACCAGGCAGATACCTCGAGAGAGAACTAGGGCCGGAGTGTCCTGGAATTGTCTTGGCGAAGTTGCAGTTATAGGATGTTGTGAAAAAGGGGTTTACTCTTCCAAGTCGATTAGAGCATTAAGGAAGAATCAATAATGAATCAGGAAAGAAAAACCAAACTCCTAAAAGAAGGCCAAAGAACAAAGTTACTCGTCTAGTCGATGCTAGGTCGTAATGTGGAATGTGCAAAAAGGGAAAGTGGGTAATTGTTAAGGAACAGATTCTCAAAGTAGCAAAAGATCAATGGTATAGTTGATCAGAATAATTCTGCAGTAAAAAAATTAATAGAAATTTACATACCTGAGGGTGACGGGCGGCCTTAAGAGAAAACCATGTGCCGGTTACCAAATATGGTCTTTAAATTGAGTTAATCAGCTCACAAAACCTCTCAATAATTAAAAATCTAAAGCTAAAGCACTTTTACAGCCAAGATAAAATTGAGGGTTGTTCTGATTTAATTATAAAATTCGCTAGGAAAAATCTGTGATTCAGCAACCAGCCAAAAGCTCACAGAAAAAAAAATGAATGGCAAAATTGCCTTCTAGGATACTTATCCCAAAAAAAACTAGGGTCGTACAAAAGTACAAGAAGTGACGCAAATGCTGCAAAAATTCCCATTGGAGGCAAATGGTGATGTCACGACATTCAGTTAACCTTTAGGGCCAATCAGGGTGAAGGGTTTGAGATCTTCCAATAATCAATATAAATTACTTTAGCCATCGGAAACCCCTGCAGGGCCGGACTAAACAAAATGAATACTTACTAATACAATTTTTAGCGCATGAATAAGTCTGTACTTTGGGACTTTTTCGAAAAAATGGTATATTTATTGAACTAGGCAATATATCGAAAAAAACCTGAACTTGTCGCAAGATGTTACATCAGTTTGGGACAAGTTCTGGTAGTTGGAACCTGATCTTTTATAGGCCTGCTCCTGCTCTGCACAATATAAATTGTTATTTATGTATTAAGAGCGAAAAGTACCACTTTTTTGCTCGGCGATCAAAATCACTCGAGGGCAAAAAGTTACTTTATGCTCATAACGCATACACTCTTTTGTGCAAACGATAAATTTCAAATAATACATTACAATAGGTATTGTGAAGTAATTCAATATTTTGTAGAATAATACTCGACAGAATATGAAACAAATTTATTTCGTATTTGTAATATTAAAGTTAAAAGTGCAGTTTCGACAATCTTTGATAGAAATTCCTGACCCAATAGCCAGCTCCGAGCGGGATTCCGGCTTTCTGCTTATTGTTCCTGACATTTCAATATCTGAACACACAATCTGAAAATTTGGATTAAACTGACAATGACGTTTTAAATATTTGGTTCCTATGGTCGTAGTTCCTATTGACAGCAAGCGAAAATAGTTCATTATGTCACTAGGAGTAAAAGTGGGTCTTTTCGTGCTGAGTCCAAAGATTGACGACCGAAGCGAAGCTAAGGCCTGCAACTGGGCCAAGCACGAACTTACCTTTTACTCCGAGTAACATATACTAGTTTTTTTCAAGCATGCAGGAAATAAGAAGTCTATCTAAAGTGTTTTTGGGGCTATAAAGCCGTGGTCCATTGGAATTGCTTCCTGACGTTTCGTCTACTACTGCGGCAGACATTATGAAAGGCGATGAGGCAGTGGGCGAAGTGATCTCCCTTGCTTCCTGACGATGACTGATTCAACTGTAGCACGCCCCGTGGTATTCGTACCGCCGCCGTCGCGTCGCAGTGGTGGGGCCGGGGTGGGGGTGGTGGCGCGGGGTGAAATAGCTAAGCTCAAAAAATCGGAAGCCTTGCCACCGAGGCTGTACGGTTTGCCGAAGGTCCACAAACCCGATGTGCCACTGAGACCCATCGTGAGCACCATAGGTAGCCCGACCTACGAAATTGCCAAACACCTGACAAAACTGTTGCAGCCAAAAATAGGAAATACTGACAGCTTTATAAAAGACTCCACTCATTTCGTCGAAAATCTGCATTCTTTGACTTTTCTCCAGGGGATATTCTCATTAGCTTCGAAGTTGTTTCGCTCTTCACCCATTAAGTAAGCCATGGAACATATTAATCAAGAATTTCCACAGGATATTGCTAAGCTGTTCCAACATTGCCTAACCACTACATATTTTCAATGGAAGGAAGAATTCTACGAACAAACTGATGGTGTAGCTATGGGCAGCCCTCTTAGTCCAGTAATAGCCAACTATACTATATTTTCGAGGCCAGGGCGTTGGCTACAACAAGGAAGAGGCCAAGGTGCTGGTTTCGATATGTGGACGACACCTTTGTTATTTGGAGCAATGGAAAGGGCGAATTTCGAAACTTCCTCTTACACCTAAACTCTGTTAACCTGAAAATCCAATTCACTATGGATATAGAAAAGGAAGGACGCCTACCGTTTTTGGACGTTTTGGCGGCAAGGAGGCCGAATGGAGAGCTTGCACATACCGTGTATAGAAAACCAACACACACTGACCGATACCTCAACAACGGATCAAACCATCATCCAAGACAAAAAAGGGGAGTCATAACACTCTGTCTGTGAGAGCCAAGAGAATTTGTGAGCCAGCTGAATTGGAACGGGAAATGAAGCATCTGGAGAGAGCCTTTGGTTGGAATGGATACAGCAAGCAGGAGTTCGATAGAGCCGTGCGCCCAAGGAATGTAGAGCGAAGGAAGCAACAACGGGAGATGATGTAGAAAAGCGCGGTTGGGCTACTCTACCAAACATCCACAAAGTCACGGCAGGATCGGCAGGCTACTGGAAATGCACAAGGTTAAGACTGTCTTTAAACCCACTCGTACAATTCAACAGAGCTTGAGATCGGCTAAAGACCGCAGAGATCCCCTATCAGCACCCGGAGTGTATAGAGGTTCCATGCAGCTGTGGTTCTGTATACATTGGCACCACAAAACGCAGTGTCAACACGAGGATCACAGAACACAAAAGGAGTTGCAGGTTGGGACAAACGCAAAAGTCAGCAGTAGCAGAGCATGCTCTCTCTGAGGGTCACAACATCCTTTTAAATGAGGTGGATATCCTACATCAATCGCAGCGCTACTATCCGAGACTAACGAGGGAAGCCATTGAGATCTTTAAGCACGAAAACAATTTCAACATGAAGGAGGAAGTTACGTTTCTAAATGCAGACTGGAAGCGAGTTCTGCGACACACGTCGAGCGCGTCGAAACCCCGCGCCACCACCCCCACCCCGGCCCCACCACTGCGACGCGACGGCGGCGGTACGAATACCACGGAGCGTGCTACAGTCGAATCAGTCATCATCGGGAAGCAAGGGAGATCAATTCGCCCACTGCCTCATCGCATTTGATAATGTCTGCCGCAGTAGTAGACGAAACGTCAGGAAGCAATTCCATTAGACCACGGCTTTATAGCCCGAAAAACACTTTAGATAGTATTATGACCGGCCGTGAAAGCCTTCACAGTCTGATAATAAGAAGTCTATTTCAGGTTAGTGATTTTTTTTCTCTCATCCTCTTTAAGCGAGTCTAGAATGTGTTAGAACGGACGTTTTCAATGTTCAATGGTTTTAGTGGTTTTAAATCAGAACCAATGGTTTAGATGGTTTAGGTAAATTATGGTAAACTAAAATCTTGTAGCATTATTATCAATCCTACAGTATCCTTGTAGCCCTATTATAAATCTTGTAGCATTTCTATCAATATGTTAATTAATATAAATTAATAAATATGATGACGCGCATGATATTTAACAGACGAACAAAGAATTCGAGAACATATGCGAGTTTGACTTAAGCCAAGTTCGGGAATTTCATCCGAGCGCTCCGGACACAGACCATCTCCTAAAATCTTAACAAGCTAGAGTAAGATAGACTGCTGTCACGAGCGCGCGGAAGGTAATTACCGAAGCCAACATAATAACGGTTTCGTGTGGTGCTCTCGAGCGCTCTGAGAGTATTCCCATCCTTTGTTTTTTCAATAAGAAAGTAAAGATGGCAATACACCCAGATCGATCTATCTGGTGTCATCTAGGGCTCAAATAATTTTGTTGAATGAAAATCGTTTATATATGCACCACCATGACAGTAGCGGTGACTTTTGACTTTACTTTTACTGCCTAGGACTTTTTTGCTACTTTTTTGGTCTCAGGATTAGAAAGCCCACTTTAGATGTGCATATGGAGAAAACAAAAGACGTACTTTTAGACCGCTTAGAAAAAAATGTTTTTTCTACAACCGTCAAAATGTGACACGGCTTGCGCATTACTGAGGGTATGCAAACTCACATATATTTTCACGGTTATCTTTTTCGCACGACGCCCATAGCAGCGTAAAAACAGATTACTGAAAAAAAGTTACTGATTGTCATAGGACACGTGAAAAAAAATCTTTCGCGCTCGTCGTCAATAGAGGGGTAGCAGAAAAGAACTATGAAGCTGAATCATTTATAAAATCTTGAAAGATGTCCCATATTAATGGCAGGTGGACTCATTTTTAAGTTGCATTCCCTTGTAAAGCTTTATAATCCAAGGAATACACTTGGATTGTCCTAGCGCTTTTTTATACGGTTGTAGAAAAAACGTTGTTCCTAATTCTTGCGCAAAGTGTCTTTCGCGCGCTTGGCTGCTGCCCGAACGACGTGAAGTCGCGGCAGTCGCGCAGTCGCGCGCGCGAATATGTTATTTTACGCACTCGTTAAGAAAATAACTATTTCGCTTGCTGCGCTGGGCAACGCGCGTAAACGTAAACCCACAGTCTGATCCTTAAAAAATGTTAGGTTTTCGATTTTTTAATGAAAGCGTAAAATGCGTCATTATTGGACGTTTGTAGAAAAAAGTAATTTTTGATTTCTTCCGTTTCAGAGTTATGATCTCTCAAACTTGGTGAATAAAAACAAGTGTTGCAAAGCTATGGGTTTCGTGCGGCACGTGACTACATTGGTTGAAAACAAAAAATATATTGTATTTATGTGCTTCTGCATCAGCATAACTAAATTTAAAGTTTGGGTCCCCCAAAAAGGCCTTAGTAGGATTTAAAATTAATGCAAAAACACCAATTTTATTGCAAACATTATATAATTAATTTTTAAAGTGAGGTTATACTTACTAAAATTCTGGCAAAGTGACATCATGTGCACGAAACCCATTGGCCAGCAGATTAGTTCGCATTTTTTACGATTTGCGAAATTCCAATGATGAAAGACAAATTTGTAAGTAACATGTATACTCTGCGTAAAAGTAACTAAATTGTTAAAACGGACATAAAATTTAATGAAAACATGAAGTGTCACCATTGCATGAAATTTGTAATAAAAAGGGCTTTCAATTTTTGATATTGATGATGACCCAGAAAAGTCGAAACGTCAGATTAAAAAAATAAACAACACTATGATGTAGAGCAGAAAAAGTGTAGAATATCTCTTCAGATAAGTTCAAGAAACATCAAAAACTATTTTCGTAATTTTCGGGTTTTTTTCTCCGGAAGTGGTCGAAACTTGCGCTAATGCGCAACATTTAACGGAATCTGCATCTCTTACAGTTTACTGTATCTTTCCTTTATCTGAAAACTAAAGCTTAATTTGAACTGGTAAAACTGGGGCTAAGTCTGATATTGTTATAGCACCCTGGTATCTAAATTTGTAAAGTTTCGGGCACTAAATCTATAGAAAAGCTTTTGCCTTTTGAGCAACTCTTTATAACGTCTCCACTGTGAGGCGCCTGCAAACTTTGGGACTATCAGGTAAACAGATAAAAACAATGGAGCAAATTCATCACTTTGTTTTGATAGGAGCGGAAATAGGGGAACTAAATGTATTTATGAACTTGTTATTTCCCCCCATGACGACGACGACGACGACGACGGCGACGAAAAAAAAAGAAACAAGACATCCATTTAGGTATTTACCGTCCTGTGCAATTTTGTCCCCAGCAAAAGAAAGTGGCTCGTGCGTTTCTCCCTGAAAATATTTCATTTTATCCCCAAAATTGCAACACCAAATAAAGCAGACGTTCCAGTGGATTTTTACGAGGTATGCAGTCGTTTGTTGGATCCCGAGCTTGCTCCTTTATTGCTAGATAAACACGCTTCAGCTGCGATTGCTTTAAGAAGAAAATTACTTGTGGAGTGCGCTCTTTGTCCAGGATTTGTCTAGAGTTTTACGGGGAGTAGGGCCAGATCACTCGAGAATAGGGCAGAAAGTTGATCGATCGCTGTTTAGCAGCAAATGTAAAAAACCGAATGATGCAAATATAAAATGAACAGAAATTTTTTAAAGATGAGTATAAATTTAAGTGGCTATTTATATCGATTTCCAACTATGTGAAAAGATGTGTAAGATTAGATGAAAAAATTCAGAAAAACTGAATTCAGGTGAATTTCAAATTTCCTAATGTAGGAAGAAAAATAAAGCATAAACTCTGGATTAACACTAACTGGGTTTTTTCCGGTGTATATGGTTTTGATTAATGATCAGAAATAAGCAGTATTTTTTTAATAAATAAACTTGAAATAGTATATTATTTAATGAGCATATAATGCTGGCTATTACTCACGATAATAAAGTTTGCTACACGAGCCGAAGGCGAGTGTAGTAATATATCGAGTGAGTAATAGCCATTATATGCGAGTCAAATATCATACTTTTTCTACGACTATACTATACAGGGCGATTCATAGTCGATGGTCCCTTAGAATTATCTGGAGATCTATAGGAGATATCACTTGGATTGTTGAGTCATCATCAACACATGTACTACATTACAAACTTTTTTAAATCATTGCAACATTGTCAAGTTTACGATTTCTTGAATGAATTTTATTTTTTAACTGAATTACAATAATTCATAAACATTACAACGTCAAATTAAGTTCGTAAAAAAATTGTAGAAACTTTGATATACCTAGAAAAACATTATAATAGCTATTTATGTAACCAGTTACGAAAAGTCCGATTTTGTGTAACGAATGAATGTTTGCGGGAACTCGCTGCGCTTGTCCCATTGTCTCATTTGAATTGTCTCATTTGAATGAGATACACAAAAAAGGTTTTTCGTCACGTGTGTCATACAAGATTTTTTCTAATTTTGACTACAAATACCTACTTAGAGAGAGAATTATTATTATTAAACTTCAATATTTACTTTTGAACCACTTTGTATCTACTTAATAGCGTAAAACTATAGCAACGGTGTGACACAGCCGAAACCTGCAACTGGTGGTGACACCAACTTTTCATCACTAGTTACGAAAGATTTTACTTTTCGTAACTAGTTACGAAAAGTAGGACGTTACGTCACTGTCATCAGTATTGAAAAGTACCACTTTATATGTCAAAATTAGAAAAAGACATTATTATAATTAGAAGTATAAGCTGTTTCGAACACTTTTTTGAAGTACCTACTTATAACTTACTATTCGTTTTGACGGGAATAATTAATATTAATTGTTATTCCGGAACAGTTACTAAAAGTTAATGAAGGAATATTGTTACTATTCGCAGCAACGCCGCATGGGAGGCGGGGCAACGCGTGTTGGTTGGTGGAGCTTCGCGACCTATCCGCGCTGCGTCATGGCTGACACGAGTGATTTATTGCTCGGTTTAATCTAGAAGGCAGTTGTTTACAACCTTTTTTTTATGTGAGTTTATTCAAGAATTCTTATAAAGAACTTTCTAGGTTTTTCTGTAATTTTAGGATTGTATATAAAAGGCGCATAGAACGCGCAGAGTAGTAGTAGTCTTATTTTTAAGCGAGCTATAAGTAAGCTAAAGTACGAAGCGATAATACAAGGCTATAAAGTGTTAAGTAGTGAGTTATTTACTAGTCGAATTGTACCTGTTTGTATTTGTGGAGTAAATAAATAGTGTTTTCGTTTTAAATCGTTACACTGGAATTATTGAACCATGAGTTCGCAACAATTGGTGTCAGAAGTGCGATTCCAGTGGGAACTTGAGAACTAATATTGCTGAACTATAAGTGAGTGCTTCATTACCGCACGTTACGTGTTTATGCCAGTGACCAGAAGCCAGCATCAAGCGATGGAGGATCAACTTGCCGCCCTGCTGTCCCTTATGCAACAACAGAAGGAAGAGCAAGAAAGGCGTTATGTGGAACAAAAAGAAGAACAGGAAAGACGTGATCAAGTACAGGAGCAACGTTATCAACACCAGAAGGAAGAGCAGGAGCGCCGTTATCTAGAAGAAAAAATAGCAGGAAAAACGTTTTAAGGAACAAAAAGAAGAGCAAGAAAAACGTTATAAAGAACAAAAAGAAGAGCAGGAAAAACGTGATCAAGTACAAGAGCGACGTCATCAACAATTCAAAGAAGAATTAATGAACCATCTCGCAGTCAGGGAGCAACAATTGGAACAAAGAATAATGCAATCCGTTAACGAATCCGTTAACGAAGGACTCGAAGCTGTCAACCAGAGGGTTCTCGAGCTAGAAAAGAAATTCCGGGAACAGCTTGAGGACGACAACGTGTCTGCAGAGAGTTTTAGCACAGCCAACGCTAAAATTAAGCCTCCCGATTATGACGGTACTACTGCATGGGAAATTTATAAAATTCAGTTTGAGGCAGCTGCAAAAGCTAATGGTTGGTTCGAGCCCCAGAAAGCTACATCATTAGTGGTAGCACTTCGTGGAAAAGCGGCTGAGTTACTCCAATCTCTGTCGGCAGCGGATCAAAGTAATTATGCGGCTTTAGTACACACTCTGCAACTACGATTTGGAAATGAGCACAAAGAAACCGTGTTCCAGGCCCAGCTGAGGATGAGACAGCAAAAGTCAGGTGAATCCTTACAAGAATTTGAGGCGGACATAGACAGACTCATTCACCTGGCATATCCATCGGCCCCTGAATCTTTTCAAATGCAATTTGCCGCCGAAAGGTTCATTGAGGGAGTTCGCGATAGTGACATGAGATACCACTTACGTCTAGTAAGGCCCAAGGATATCAGCGAGGCACTAGTTCGGGCCCTGGAATTGGAGGCGTCGCGAGTTTCCTCTAGTTCATCTCCACGTGTAAGAATGGCAACTTGCAATGAAGAGGAGAATACGTCTATGGCTGATTCCATGGCCAGTTTACATAAAGCGATGAAGGATATGGCAGTCAGTATGCAAGCCCTGTTAAAAATAACTCCTCGATCAACAGATAATCGGGGCATAAAATGTTTTAACTGCGGCAGACTGGGTCACGTCAAGAGTAACTGCCGTAATAGGGCAAGAAGTCCGTCGCCGTTTAGAAGACCGAGCGGCGATCAAGACCGCCCTAGATCCCAGCAAAACTAATTCCGGTCAATGCAAGGGGGCAACTGACCGGGCCCGCTAAGACCCCCAGGATCTTTAAAGTCAATAATTTGGGTGGAAAAAGCCTCACAGTGGCCGGACGCATTAAGTGACAGAAGATCCAGATTACCATCGATACAGGAGCAGATGTGACCATTGCAAGGCCAGATAAACTTGTCGGATATACCATACAACCATTGCCCAACCCTATTATGTTAAAATCAGTCACTGGAGAGTCTGGCCCTATAGACGTAGAAGCCGATGTCACTATTATTATTGGAGAAAGACTTGAAGTTCGGCATAAAGTGTTGGTTGCCAGGATCAAAGACGAGTTTATTTTGGGAATGGATCTCATCAGGAAACATGGATTCTCCTATGATCATAAACGGAATATTCTGACGTTTGGAGATGAGGAGTTTGCATTAACCAATGGAAATGTGGAAACTAGTATCCGTTTACTGGTGGTGGAAGATGTGAACATTTCTCCAAATTCAGAACAAATTATCACAGTGACTTCTGAAAATGATCCTGGGTGGTCCATAGGACTTATAGAACCTACCCTGGATTTGACGACTGAAATCATGGTAGCCCGAACTTTGACCGACACGAAGAAGACTATGCCAGTACGAGTTGCCAATATTGGAGAAAGGACCATCAAGCTCAAAGAAGGAACAGTTCTTGCAAATTATGAGCCTGTAATTTTTTATATTATTGTATGCAATTGTGTCAAAGCAGAGACATCCAAAATTAAATCTTCTAACCAAGCTTCCCCAGAAGTTATTGATGCTTTCAAACGACACTGGGACCATCTGTCAAGCGAACAACTTCAATCTGCCATAAAATTTGCTATGGATGAATCTGATATGTTTAACTTCAAGAGCAACGACAGTCAAACTGATTTAGTTGTCCATAAGATCAACAAAGGAGATGCCCAGCCAATACGACAACACCCACGAAGGGTCCCTCTGGCTAAACAACAGGAAGTTAACAGTTTGCTGAATGAAATGTTAAAGGAGGGCGTCATAGAAGAATCATCTAGTCCATGGTCGTCGCCTGTGGTTCTTGTTAAGAAGAAAGATGGTTCAACGCGCTTCTGTGTTAACTACAGGAAACTTAATGATGTGACCAAGAAAGACAGCTACCCATTGCCACGTATAGATGACACCTTAGCAACTTTATCGGGATCAAAGTGGTTTTCCACTCTAGATTTAAAAAGTGGGTACTGGCAAGTAAAGATTGCTCCCGAAGACAAAGAAAAGACTGCATTTTCTACTGGTTCTGGGCTATACCAGTTCACTGTTATGCCTTTTGGATTGTGCAATGCTCCATCAACTTTCGAGCGACTAATGGAACTTGTCTTGAGGGGGCTGACTTGGAAAACTTGCCTGGTATACTTAGATGACATAATTGTCATGGGACGTGATTTCGACGAGCATTTGAAGAATTTAAGAGAAATCTTCAACAAGTTACGGAATGTTCACCTGAAGTTAAACTACAAGAAATGCAGCCTGTTCCAAAAGCAAGTCGAGTACTTGGGGCATACTATCTCAGAACAAGGCATTAAAACTAGCCAAAGTAAAATATCTGCCATTAAAGATTGGCCAGTTCCCCGAGACAAACACGAAGTAAGGAGCTTTTTGGGACTATGTACTTACTACAGGAGATTTGTAGAAGGATTCGCCGACATCGCAAAACCGCTGCACAAATTAACAGAAAAGAAAACACCGTTCTTGTGGAACCACGATTGCAGTCATGCGTTTGCAAGGCTTAAAGCTGCCCTATGTTCTAGTCCAATCTTGGCTTACCCTATAAAAGACGGACTCTTTATTTTGGACACGGATGCAAGTAACTGTGGTCTAGGTGCAGTACTCTCTCAAAGACAAAACGGGCAAGAGAAGGTCATTGAGTACTACAGTAAGACTTTAAGTAAGCTAGAAAGAAACTATTGCGTCACTAGAAAGGAGCTGTTGGCCATCGTTAAAGCAGTCGAACATTACCATCGCTACTTATATGGAAAAAGATTCCTGATTAGAACTGACCATGGAGCCTTGAAATGGTTATTACAGATGAAAAACTCTGAAGGCCAAATAGCCAGATGGATAGAGCGCCTGCAGCAGTACGATTTCCAAATTGAACATCGACCAGGGAGGTCTCACGGAAATGCCGATGCATTGTCTAGACGGCCGTGTAAAGAAGATTGTCGGCATTGTCAAAGAACTGAGCAGCGTGAGGGATTTCCTTCTGTAAGGAGAACGTCGTTGGAGATAAACGATGGCTGGAGCGCACAAGCGCTTCGAGACGAACAAATTAATGATCCAGATATTGGACCCATTCTCTTGGCAAAGACTGACGACAAGAGACCAGAGTGGCAAGAAATTGCCGGTAAAAGTCCAAACCTGAAGACGCTATGGGCCCAGTGGCACTCTCTTAGAATAGAAAATGGATTACTGAAGAGAGCGTGGGAGAGTCCGGATGGCAAGACCGTGGTCAATCAGTTGGTTGTTCCTGGTAGCAGAAAATCGGATGTACTACAGGAAATGCACGACGGAACCAGTGGAGGTCATTTTGGGGTCAATAAAACCTTGGCCAAAATTAAAGAGCGGTTCTACTGGTCGCTGGTAAGATGAAGGTCGTTCATTTGGATCGATTAGCACGATACCATGGAACTCTATCTGTTCGGGACGAACAGCCTTAGGAGGAGGGCAATGTTACGATTCGCAGCAACGCCGCATGGGAGGCTGGGCAATGCGTGTTGGTTGGTGGAGCTTCGCGACCTATCCGCGCTGCGTCATGGCTGACACGAGTGATTTATTGCTCGGTTTAATCTAGAAGGCAGCTGTTTACAACCTTTTTTTTATGTGAGATTATCAAGAATTCTTATAAAGAACTTTCTAGGTTTTTCTGTAATTTTAGGATTGTATATAAAAGGCGCATAGAACGCGCAGAGTAGTAGTAGTCTTATTTTTAAGCAAGCTATAAGTAAGCTAAAGTACGAAGCGATAATAGAAGGCTATAAAGTGTTAAGTAGTGAGTTATTTACTAGTCGAATTATACCTGTGTGTATTTGTGGACTAAATAAATAGTGTTTTCGTGTTAAATCGTTACACTGGAATTATTGAACCCTGAGTTCGCAACAATATAATTACTATCTAAATTAATATCTTCATTATTTAATATGTTTTGATTTTTTTAGTTCAATTATAATTTGTGGAATTATTAGCTGTAACAGAATTCATAATATTATTAGCAGTATCAACTTTGTTTTTCAAGGAGTCGTCAATATATCCTTCCGCGACCGATGTCGACTTCCAGCCACCATGCCTTTTCAATGTGGTGATGTCTCCTCCGGAATCTACGAGCAACGTTGCCGAGGACCGCCGAAATGTGTGACCTGTATACATTTCTGGATTTTCCAGCTTCAGAAATGTAGCAATTTGCATTCCCATTTGTCCAAATTTGTTAATGACGATTTTTTGGGTTGTACATTTTCCGTTTTGAAATTTAAAAAAAAACGGTGGGCATTTGACACTGTTAGGACGAAGACTGATGTACCTTTTGCAAATTTCATAGAATTTTTCCGTCACTGTAAATTTTCGAACAATTTTGGTTTTTGTATTTGGAATCGTGATTATAAACGCTGTGCCTAGGTCTTGAAAATGGCTCATTTGCATTGAATGTAGTTCATTGGTTCAAGCCATTAGACCCATAATGAGCGCAACCTAAAATTTTATTAACCATTATTTTTTTTTAGATCATAAAAACATCAACTGCTTCTTCAATAAATTTGTTAATGTTCAAAGCCGTCAAAGTTTTGGCCTTTTTTGTAAAGTATCCCACAGACTTGCATTTTAAAAATGCCCGAAGCCTACAATATCCTTCAATATTAACTTCATTGTTCAATGCGAGTGTGCTTCTCAGCATCGAGTATTGCGCCCATAAGGAAGAGGATTTGTATTTCTGCGACAGTTCTTGAAAATTCACTAACACAACGTCTTCCGAAAACGATCTGGCATTATTTTTGCTCCTCCAGTCCATGAAATTTGAGTATACCATCTCATATTTGTGGCGAGATTTTTCAGGCGGCAAGTTCAGCCTTGTTAATTTAGCAGCTTCCTTAATACTTGGTGGTGTTCCCCCGATTTCTTCGTCAGCATCGCTTGAGAGGATTTCCTGTGCTTGAGATGAAGTTGAATTCAACATTGTGGTTAATGTTTTAAAATACGCTCGCACTAATTGTCAATAATCACATGTGACGGATTTGTTTGAACGGCTTGTTTATCTGTTTGTTGCTACCGGTTTCCATGACAACGCACAGCGGATGCGCCATTTAATAAACGTAAAGCCAAATTTAGACTTCACAAATACAATAATAATATCGCCAAAAAAGACGTTTACTGTCAACATTTTTGTGCAAAACAAAAAAATTAAATTTATCTGCCTGCACAACTACACACACTTATGTAAGTCTGGATGTTCTCGGGCAGAAAATAAATTTGTGCAACAGTTGTATGTTTTACAGATGTAGAATCGGCTTAAAAGAATATGTAGATTGGTCCTATAATTAATATTTTTTTGAACCTAAAATCGATCTTATTGGTCCACACAGCAGTGAGTAATTATTACTCACGGCTTAGAATGGGTAATAGAGATTATCACTATTCTAATATCAAAATAGTAATTAATTTATTATTCAATAGTCGTAGGAAAAGAAAATAAAAGATATCATGCGCACGGGGTTATTATACCCACTAGGTTTAATGCCATCAGGCGAAAGTTTCTGGAATAATTTGTTTCAAGTGCTCATAGGGTATAATCGTTATAATACTATATCCAGAGTGAGTTTTTTCGATGTTTAGTGAAATTTTGCATGTTCCCACTAATTGTTTCCAATTAAAAAAAAATCAAGATGGCGTCGTATCTGTCAAACCAAGCAGCCAATCGCTAGCCCAGGATCCGGGGTTAGCCTTAGATGCCATACGACCCCCATGTAACAAAAGTTTAGGACGTTTAACAGAAAAGTGTGCTATTTTGATTATCGTGTAAAATAAAGGACTTATAACAGTTTTGTAAAATGCACCCTTTTGGTTTTTCCACAATTCCTCAAAAACCCGATTGTCCACAGCGTTTTTGTCATTACATTACTAACATAATTGTCTAGAACTTTCCTCATTTAACTGACTTCGTAGCTCCTATAGTTTCCGAGATTCCAATACATGGAAGACCAATTTGGAACACACTGTATAAGAGATGGTTATTCATTATCTGTTTTTAGATTAACATCTTCTTCACTAACATCACTAGATACTAATTTTAAAATAGAAGTATTGCAGTTTCGTGCCTTTCTTCGTCATCATTGCCGTTTTCATTTATATATTTTAACAGATCCTCTATGGTGGTAGCAATGTTACCGTAAGTATTTGATTTAAGAATCAATGGCAAAATACTCGCAATTCGCAGTTTTGCCTCCACCTCAAATACCTGTCTTATTTGGACATGATGTTGTGTTCCAGAGTGTGACCTAACAAGTCAAAAATAATCATGTGTAAGTATTTATTAATTTATACAAAATAATACGTTCACAGTGGAGATCTGAAAAAAAAAAATTAAAAAAATAAAAAAAATTGGCTGGGCAAAAATTCAATTCAAAATCTTCTAGCCTGATATAAAACTATAAAACGGTGCAACAAAGCTATAATCTAATTCCAAGATATTTTGACGCTATTACGGAAACAGTTAATGAACAATTATTCGAAAAAGCCTTTGCCGGCCTAGGCCGGAAAAGTGATTTCCCGATTATTTTTTATCCTATTTTTTATCTTATTAAAAGCATTCAAATGATAAAGCATATCTGCATTTTCAGTAAGAGCGATTATAGAAGAAATAGTATATGAACCTCGTAGGAAAATCGTTTCGTCCTCTGATGATTGCTAGTCTGGGCTAACAAAGAAAAATCTAAAAGCTGCACTCAATAAGTATGTGTGTTTAAAATTAACTACACTACCTACTACTTTGGAATCATACATATTATTCATTGCTCTCCTCCCTATAACATACAACCCAAAGCATAAAGCAATTCATTAATGTAAGCAAGGTAAGCAAAAAATATATATACCACGTTTTAATCCTTACCTGTATTTGCCAAACCTCTCTTCAAGTTTGTCAAAATTATAGGGCATATTATCTAGGAAATACTCGATGATAAGGGCTGAAGTAGTTTGTCGGAGGGCTTCGTGTGTTTCTCTAGTCAGTTTTCCACTGTCGATGTCTAAGTGCTTCCAGTTTTCCAACGAAGCCAAATAGTTCTCCAAAAAACTGGAAATATGATCTGAGTTTCTCGTCATTGGTTGTTGATACTTATTCAAAAGTCTTAAGGTGGGGTTATACACAAAATAAAATAAAATAATAAATAAGATAAAATTAGAAATAAGAGTTGGTTTCATGTATACACTTTTTAGGGTTCATGCACCAAATAACATAAATCTTATTTGGTGCATGAACGCTAATAGGGGTATACATGAAACCAATTCTTATTTCTAATTTTATGTTATTTGTTATTTGATTTTATTTGGTATATGAACCCACCATTAACCCTTTGAATGGAGTTTTGACATTTACTATATCCCAACACGTGCACACAATTTCTATAAATGTGGCAGTGTCTTCATAAGAAGTTCGACTGGCTTTTGGACCTAACTCATTCAAAGCCGATACAATATTTCGATTAAAGACTTGCAAAACTACTTTCACAATTTGCCTTTCCAGCGAAGATTGATAAAGATCTTTCAGTGATAAAATGTAGCCATATTTCAGTAACTGAACTGATTTTTTTGATGCATTTCTTTTAGAGCATGAAAAGAAGCAATGTGAACGAACCCATCGTTGCCGAATTTCGGAAAAACTAACTCTTGGTTGGGCTTTTTATTTATCCAGTTGTTTCGAAGGTTCTTTAAAATGTGTACTGTGTCAATCATATAAAATAAAGGTCGAGTAGAATCACACGGAAGAGGATACTCTTCTAGTGCAGCTGGAACTTCATTAAAATATGACATTGATTTTCGATTGACAGCATTATTGTCAGTTACAACTGCTAAAATTTTGAAGCCGATTTTCTCAAGTCCAACAATAACATTCTTCAGAATTTTGTGCAATTCTTCTCCGGAAATGGTTCGAGCAGGAAGAATATGGACTACATATTTATAACATGGCGTAATGCTGTAATGTGCTCATCCTGCTACAGTACCTACCTCCTGTGTAATCAAGATTGGCTCTGATGTGAACTTCATCCAATAATAATACGACTACTTTATCTAAGTCATTCAACAAAGCAAATTTTTTTTTTATGTATTTTAAAAAAATGCTATCAGATAGGTCTAGCTGAGGGTTACTTTGAAAGGTAGCACATATGATTCTTATTGTTCTAGGTGAAGGTCAAATAATTTGGTTAGAACCCCTTAAAAATCTATAGGCATAGGCCGAAATTAAATGCAATAAACATGAGAAAAGAATTGTTTCACATGAATAGCGCAAACAATTATCAGTTTTGACAAATAGAAGTTTAAGCTTTTCTTTTTCAAAGTTGAGAATAGATGTTTTATGCGGGAACCTATTTCACTTAAAATTACTCTCAACATTTCCATTAGATCTGTGTCATCCTTTTGTTCTATTTTCTCCTTCAAAATAACGTTCACTTTCTGACATCAGTTTAATAAGGTCATTAATGCCTGTCGTCTTTGTTGGTAGACAAATGACAGAATTATCGCTAAACATCACATTTTTACTTCAAGCCCTTTAAACACAACAGAAGCATTTAACTCCTCAGACAAAAAGACTTGTAAGTTTACATATGGAAAACCATCCGCTGGTTCTTCACTTATGTACACAATGCAAAGTTTATTTTGCCTTTCGCTTAGTAACCAACCTTCCGGAAGTTTCTTAGTCAATTTTTGAAATGCTTCATCAATACTATTAAAAGCATTTTTTGAATTATATTCTTCAGCTGTTTTTAAACTTTCTGCAATAGCAGCTTCCAAATTGTGGCAATCTATTTTTCGTCCTTTGGATTCAGGGGACACTCCATGAGAAACATTCGACACATTTAAATCTGATGGATAACCTGGTAGCTTGCTCGGAACAGTACCTAGCAAAATAAAAAACAATACTTATGATAAATTTTATCCTTTAATAGTAAAACTTGACCTTTTTCCTACGCCCTACTTAAAAAATAATATATTGTAGGGAGCTCTGGGGTGGCAGAAAATAATGATTGTGTATTTGTTAAAAATGACAAAAGTATTTCAACTTTCACCTTCAATTAGACATAAATCTAATAGTTATTTACCTAACAAGTGCGGGAAGTGATGGTTATCGCACGCTGATTGCAATGACCGAACGACGCGTAGCGGAGTTCGGTCAGCAGTCGAGTGTTAATAAGTATCTAAATTATTTATAAGTGTTAGTGCTTTTACAATAAGTCGCTGGAAGACCGTACGTATTTGTTGCATAAAAAATTTCGTCGGGTAAGACCATTCTGATTATATATTTTGCAGGTTTTTGTCCCTATTTTCTATTTTGTCTGTAAATTTATTTTTAAAAACACCAAAACTGACATTTGTCAAACTGTAATTATACCGAATGTATAATTACAGTTTGTATGTTTCACCTGGTTGTCTCAACTGGGTCAAGGGCTTTTCCTTGGCCTACGGCGCTATTTGGTTGAATAAACAACAACGTACACTTCTTAATGCGTTTATTAACGATAACACCTTTCGATTCCCACAATGAAATAAGTTATTGGAAATGTAATGAATATTTTTGTATAAAAATGACAAAATTGCTGTGAATTGCAAGACTGCTTGCTTATCAATTAAAAGTAAAAAAATGGCTGGCGCTACACCGCGACCATCTCGAAGGGGGCGCCACAATCTGGTTCAGCGCGAAGTTTAAATTTGAAATAACGTTGTATTTGTTAGGCATTATATTAAGACGGAAACTGAACACCGAACATATTTTGGTTTAAGACATGTCAACATAAAAAATGCATGGTGTAGAGGTTGACACACCTACCTTATGAACTTAAGGTGGTGGGTTCGAATTGGCGATTAAAATTACAGATGTGGGCGCTGCGAATGTAAACAAATATGGCGACTTAGGAGATAATCGAAAAGTAACGTTTGTTAAATTTTAAGAAGTTTTGTGGTTGAAACGACTTTTTTTCTTCTACTTTCAAGCTATAATTATTGTATGAAAAGCGTTTTTAAAAAACTACTGTTCAAATTAGGTACTAATGATATATTTATAGTTCAACAGTGATTTCTGTGAATATTTGGAAGCGTTTTTTTGTGAAACATTTTGTGGGCATAATTTTGTGTGAAGCAAAAATTTCTTGAAAAAGTAAGTCTCCATGCAAAGTGTACCTTTTTTTCGATTCTATTCCATAATTGTGATTTTTTTGAATTCAGTTATGGCTGAACCTGAAGCATACCTAAAACTAGCTACAGTCTTCCAGTACTTAAAAGCACGCTGTAACCAGCAGATGTGTTGTGGAAGGAGAAAACTTCTTAAATTTCAAACACTTAATTTTGTGTGGCCATTATGGAAATCTACCAATACTGGAAGGTGAAGTGATAAAGATCGTAGCATTGTGCCTTCAGACAAGTGCTCTGCTGAATGGCAAACCCCATGAGGTGTCTGGAGCCGTGATGATCCATGCACCAGGTTACAAAATTTTAAACTTTAAATGCAGCTGTAAAGTAGATGCATCTGGAAACTATTTAAGTAGGTACATAGTAAAAAACTATAGTAAAGTGGATGTGTTGTCACCAAAGTGTGTTTAAAATTTAAATTCAATAATATAGATAAAAGGTTTTTAATTAATTGTTTTATTTTGAAACCTGGGATAATAACAACTTGTGTTCTTATTTTGTTAAGCAATGTTGAAGTTGAGAGGTAAACCATTGCGTTAAATTCTGTACACCATAATGCCACAGTGGCATAATGCCCTCGGTTGAAGTACTGGCTTTCATGTTCGGCCTAAAGGTTTTGCTCCAAGAGAATTAGGTAGTACCTGTCCTTATTTAGCTGTTACATCACTACCTAAGCTTCTTATTACCAATACAAAATTAAATATAAATTCTTTGAAAATAAAAAGCCTAGTAATTATTTATTTGGAAGAAAATTTCAAGTGTAAGTAAGTAACTTTGCGCAAGGTAGATTGTTTTACTTGCCAGTTTATTCACCAATAATCTTTATAAATATGAGATACTTTAGTCTCAACTTTAGTTATGTATTAGTAACAGTTTCTCACAACTATCTCCTCACAACTAGGCCAAGAAATACATCTTTTAAGAATGTTTGACAAATAATATACAAATTCACAAAAAAAGGTCTGACCGGTAGGCTGTGAAATATGAAACAATAAAGCTAAAATATTAAATCGTATGGCCATTTTCAACTTCATAAAAACTACAATAACCCTATCTTTTACAGTAAGTTTATGTGCCTTTTTATGAGGATACATTTCTGTTATTAAGAAGACAAAATCATTTAGTAAACTGAAACTGTTATGGCCTGTTAAAGATAGTAATTGTTGCTCAGATTTATTACTAAAAGAAAGACTTACAACTATATCACTATTCTGGGCACCGTTACCCCTGTATCGGTTACCCGAATAAGGATTGACTACTTTTTGTTGTAATCAAAAAATGAACTGTTTACCAAGACACTATTGCTTTATGATTTGGGATTATTCAAGGAAACACAACAACTTTGTCAAAACTAGTTATAATGAATTACTAATATAGCAAAAGTAGCAAAACATACAGCTATGCAACTTAATAATTGCAAAAGATTGACAATGTTTATATAAGCAGTAAAATATAAAAATAACCCAACAATCAATTACTAGTAACTGTATAGTTCGGTAACCACAGAATCAAACTACAATGCCCTGAAAACGGGAAACTGGCGGGTCAATGGTATCAATGTTCATCAAATTATATAAATTAAATTTGGGTCAAAATATTAATAATTATGGACAAGCAGGTATACACAGAGCGACAGAACCAAATGCCTCGACCTTTAGGTCCAACTGTGTTGCATTTACTTCGCCTACCTTCAATCTTTCTCGATAGATATTCCAATGTTGAATAACTTGCATTATATAATTTCTGAAGAAAATCAGCTAGACCTTTACCTTGTTACTTGTACTTGTACTTGTAGTAGCACACTAGGGATTGCTAAAAGGTTGAGGTCGGTGGGACTTCAGAGTTAAAGGGGGGCCTGTACTAACAGCTAGATCTTGTAGAGTTTTATTGAGGGGTTTAAATTTGTAGTTCATCCTTTTTTGCTTGGGACAGATTGGAGAAAGATATAGAATATAGAAAGAGGAAAAGAACCATATTCGCAAAAGCTCTTTCGCAACAATCACCACTTGTCACGTGGACACTTTTATCCAAAAACTTAGACTGTGGTGCTTCTTGGTGCACTGATGTTTTCATATCCACCAAAGCATTTACTACCAATTGTTCCTTAGGTGTTAGATCACTCAATTGTAACAACTTTTCCTCACTACGATCAGAATTTAAAGTCATAGGTTCTTTATTACAACTATCACAAACACTACTAAAGTCTGGGATAGAGAAATCATTGTCTAACAAACTTTGACTTGAGGAAGATTTCTTGATGGTCCCGCAAAAGCTTTTAACTTAAGTCTCAACAAGTTTGATGCTAGTTTTACTGAAAAATTATTCCCAAAAATGTTAAACAAAAAACCCTTAATTGAAAAATATGTCTAAATACCTCTATTGTAATCATGTTGCTTAAAGTGCAATGAACAAACTCTCAAATGTTTGCTAACTGGTTTTGTTGTTGATAGGACTTTGATCCAGGCTTTTCTCCTGTCCACAAACTCATCCACGCCAAACTCATCTGTGGAAATACTTCTGTTGGTGTATTTGCGGGAATTTGAATTCAATTCGCAGCAATTTGTATTATGGATAGTTTTCTTCTGCTTTTTTCTTGTACTGAACATTTTTATAAATCACATGACAATTTGAACCACAAAACTAAATATTAAATACCGTGATACCTAAAGTAAAAGAAAACTATACAAAATGTCAACAATTTCGGAAAATGTCGGAAAATTTAAAAATAAATTAAACTTTGTTGAAGCACATAGGAATATTAGGATTCAACTCCCGAAGCAAGGACGAAAATAAGTATAAATAACAAAAACAGAAAAGTAAAAATGATTACTTCCTAACTAGTTTTACGTTTTTGCCCCAGGTGGTGTCTAGATTTTTTTAACCGGCAATGGTGATGAGCACCACCTTTTTTTTTATTTCTCGGCGTGGATAGTTAATTTCCTACGAACGAATGTGTGTTAATTTTGTTGTCTTCTCTAAGGTCAATTAAATATGAACGTGGATTAACTTTTACACGCACGCACGTGTGGTAGGTACCTAATTAATAGTGCTAAATGTCCTCTGAACCCTAAAGCATTCAAATAAGTATAGAAAAACGCAATTACTTTATTTCAACTCAACAAAAAACAACACAAGATCAATCAAATTATGCAAAAGTAACGCTCAGATTAATAAAGCTTCAAATTGTATGTAATTTGGCTTTGCGTGCGGTAAAGCGACTTTACCGCACGCTCGTAGGAAAAAATAGTTACTTTCCTAACAACTGCGCAAAGCACCACTTTCGCGCACGCAACTGCCGGCAGCAGTCAAGCGCGCGAAAGACACTTTGCCTAAAAATTAGGAACAATATTTTTTCTACAACGCTATAAAAAATCGCTAGGACAATCCAAGTGCAGTCCTTAGGAACAAGGGAATACAATTTAACGATTTTATAAATGATTAAGCTTCACAGTTCTTTCCTGCTACCCCTGTATTGACGGCGTGCGCGAAAGACTTTTTTCACGTGTCCTATGGCGACCAGTAACTTTTTTTTACGCTGCTATGGGCCACGTGCGAGAAAGATAACCGAGAAAATATGTGTCAGTTTGCATACCGTCAGTAATGCCCCCACCGTGTTATATTTTGACGGTTATAGAAAAATGCATATAAGTACAGTGCTACAATTCTACGGACTTGTAAGGATGATATAATTGAATTTCCTCCAGAAAGTCCTTCTATACAGAGAGTCCTTCTAGAGAAGTAGTTTCTTTGACCACAACTTGCAAGCCAAAAAACTGTTTGTAAATATTTTGACTGGCCAGAAAAAGGTTTCTTTGTACCATGTCTGTCTGACTAAACTTTCAGAGCGGCTCTAATTTAAGAACTATTTATGATATCTGTTTGGAACAAAAAATGCTAATACAAAAATCATATACAACGATTCAAAAAAATGCTTGAAATCCAATTTATGTATGAAATACCTACAAAGCAGTAGCATAGCTACAAAATTGCATTCTAATAATATTGTTACGGTAGGCAGCGTCGAAGCGCCGTAGGCGGGGCAACGCGTGTGGTTGGTGGAGCTTCGCGACCTATCTGCGCTGCGTCATGGCTGACAGGAGTGATTTATTGCTCTGTTTATCTAGAAGGCAGTTATTTACAACCTTTTTTTTTATGTGAGATTATTCAAGAATTCTTATCAAGAACTGTCTAGGTTTTTCTGTAATTTTAGGATTGTGTATAAAAGGCGCATAGAGCGCGCGGTTAAGGGTAGTCTTATTTTAATCGAGCTATAAGTAAGCTAAAGTACGAAACGATAATAGAAGGCTATAAATTGTTAAGTGATTTACTAGTCGAATTGTACCTGTGTGTATTTATGGAGTAAATAAATAGTGTTTTCGTGTTAAATCATTACACTGGAATTATTGAACACTGAGTTCGCAAAAATTGGTGTCAGAAGTGCGATTCCAGTGGGAATTTGAGGACTAATATTATTACGGAACTGTAAGTGTGTGCTTCATTGCCGGATATTACGTGTTTATGCCAGTGACCAGAAGCCAGCATCAAGCGATGGAGGATCAACTTGCCGCCCTGCTGTCCCTTATGCAACAACAGAAGAAAGAGCAAGAAAGACGTTATGTAGAACAAAAAGAAGAGCAGGAAAAGCGTTACAAGGAACACAAAGAGGAGCAGGAAAAACGTTATAAAGAACAAAAAGAAGAACAAGAAAGACGTGATCAAGTACAGGAGCGACGTTATCAACAACAGAAGGAAGAGCGGAAAAACGTGACCCACGTCGCAGCTAGGGAGCAACAATTGACAGAACAAATAATGCAATTCGTTAACGGCGTTAACCAAGGACTGGAAGCTGTCAACCAGAGGGTTCTCGAGCTAGAAAAGAAATTCCGAGAACAACTTGAGGACAACAACGAATCTACAGAGAGTTTTAGCACAGCCAACGCTAAAGTTAAGCCTCCCGGTTATGATGGTACTATTTATAAAACCCAATTTGAGGCAGCTGCAAAATCTAATGGTTGGTCCGAGCCCCAGAAAGCTACATCATTAGTGGTAGCACTTCGTGGGAAAGCTGCTGAATTACTCCAATCTCTGTCGGCAGCTGATCAAAGTAATTATGCAGCTTTAGTACACTCTCTGCAACTACGATTCGGAAATGAGCACAAAGAAACCGTGTTCCAGGCCCAGCTGAGGATGAGACAGCAAAAGTCAGGTGAATCCTTACAAGAATTTGAGGCATACATAGACAGACTAATTCACCTGGCATACCCATCAGCCCCTAAATGTTTTCAAACGCAATTTGCCCTCGAAAGGTTCATTGAGGGAGTTCGCGATAGTGACATGAGATACCACTTACGTCTAGTAAGGCCCAGGAATATCAGCGAAGCATTAGTTCGGGCCCTGGAATTCGAGGCGTCACGAGTGTCATCTAGTTCTTCTCCACATGTAAGAATGGCAACTTGCGGTGACAAGAAGGATACATCTATGGCTGAATCCATGACAAGTTTACATAAAGCGTTGAAGGATATCGCAGTCAATATGCAAGCCCTGTTGGGAAGAACTCGATCAACAAGCAATCGCGGCATAAAATGTTTTAACTGCGGTAAACTGGGTCACGTCAAGAGTAACTGTCGTAATAGGGCAAGAAGTCCGTCGCCGTTATTTAGAAGAACGAGCGGCAACCAAGAACGCCCTAGATTCCAGGAAAAAGCAATTCCGGTCAATGTAAAGGGGCAATGGACCGAGCCCGTTAAGACCCCCAGGATCAGTCAAGTCAATCAATCAAGTCAAGTCAATAATTTGGATGGCAAAAGTGTTACAGAGGCCGGACGCATTGAAGGACAGAAGATCCAAACTGATCATCAACCAGGAAGGTCTCACGGAAATGCCGATGCATTGTCTAGACGGCCTTGTAAAGAAGATTGTCGGCATTGTCAAGGAACTGAGCAGCGTGAGGGACTTCCTTCTGTAAGGAGAACGTCGGTAGAAATAAACGATGGCTGGACCACACAGACGCTTCGAGAAGAACAAATGAATGAACAAATGATTGGACCCATGCTCTTGGCAAAGACTGAGGACAAGGGACCAGAGTGGTAAGAATTTGCTGATAAAAGTCCAAACCTAAAGGCGCTATGGGCCCAGTGGTACTCTCTTAGAATAGAAAAAGGATTACTGAAGAGAGCGTGGGAGAGTCCGGATGGCAAGACCGTAGTGAGTCAGTTGGTTGTTCCTGGTAGCAGAAAATCGTATGTACTACAGAAAATGCACCACGGAACCAGTGGAGGTCATTTTGGGGTCAATAAAACCTTGGCCAAAATTAAAGAGCGTTTCTACTGGGTGAATTATCATGAAGACGTCGAATCTTGGAGCCGCAAGTGCGAAGTTTGTTCTGCCACAAAAGGACCTCGAACAAGATCACGCGGCCGAATGGTGGAGTAAACTGTAAGTGCTCCATTCGAGAGGGTAGGAATTGATGTCGCGGGACCATTTCCTCAGACTGAGTCAGGCAATAAATACATTTTGGTCGCCATGGATTACTTCACTAAATGGCCTGAAGCGTACGCCCTGCCTATTCAGGTAGCAACGACTGTGGCAACGGTGCTAGTAAATGAAATGTTCTGCAGATTTGGAATCCCTCTCGAACTTCATTCTGATCAGGGCCGAAATTTTGAATCGGCTGTTTTCCAGAAGGTCATGGAACTTCTCGGAATTCGCAAGACCAGGACAACTCCTTTGCATCCACAGTCGAATGGGATGGTGGAGAGATTTAATCGGACCATGGAACATTACCTGTCTAAAATGGTGGCAGATCATTAGCGTGATTGGGACCAACATCTACCTCTCATGTTGATGGCATATCGAGGCTCTACGCATGAAGCCACTGGTTATACTCCGACTAAAGTAATGTTCGGAAGGGAAATGAGGCTTCCTGCGGATTTGATGTATGGAACACCAGAAAAAGAGTCACTCAACTCTGAGAATTTTGTGGAGGAGCTCAAGGAGAGGCTTCACAATGTTCCAAGTCAGGAATAAACTGCGGATCTCCAGTGATCCAGCCAAAGCAAGATATGACTTACTAGCTAACTCCCGCGGCTTCCAGGATGGCGACTTGGTGTGGCTGTACAATCCGCGGCAAAAGGTGGGGAAGTCGCCCAAACTTAGCCAAAATTGGGAAGACTTTCATACAGGGTGTTCCAAAAAGTAATGACAATTCAAAAATTCCTTCCTTTTGCATATAATGGGTTTTTAGAAGCATTTTTATGTCGCATGTCTTAGTCCTCTAATAGTTTTAGAGATAATTATTGTGTGTAATAATTATCTTTTTTATATTTCAAAAATCTATAGTGTTGACCATGACTCTAACCAACTTGCAGCAAAGCTAAAGGATAATTGCACTTTCCTGTGTTAGTTTTTAAGAATCTATCAGTCTATACTCTTTGATAAATATTATATTATATAATATTTAGTATTTTAATAAATCTTAAATTTTTAACATTTTTAATTAAAAAATAAAATTTGTGTTGACTCAGAGACCTTTTGAAACTATGATAAGAGAGTGCACTTCCTTTGTCTCTATCTTAAGCATCCTTAAGAACTACTGATTTTTGAAATATGTGAAATAACAATTTTTGCATGCAATTATTTATTATTTCTAAAACGATTAAGAGTTGGCCATAGAAGCTGCTACATAAAAATGCTTCTAATGACCCATTATATGCAAAAAAAACCATGCTATTTATGATGTCTCAGTTAAAAAACATATACCTACTCGAATCATTATTACTTTTTGCCACTTTTTTGAACAGGCTGTATAATAGTCAATATTTTTTAAAAATTTGTTTGGTTCCCTGTCTCACAATTACCTCCAAAACTATTAAAAGACATAAGACATGCTGCATAAAAAATACTTCTAATGACCTATTATATGCAAAGGGAAGATATTTTTGAAATATCATTCCTTTTTGGAACACCCTGTATGATGGATTTTATGTTTAAAATGTAGCTGTAACCCTACTACATAACACAGCTTTTGCCCCAAATCATTATCTATACACCTTAGCAACAATCAAAGTATGCGGTGAGATTGGGTCACCCAGTATAGTTTATATTACAAGCTATGGTTTTTTGGATCTGAAATTATGTGGGTAATGTGCTTTAATAAAATGTGAAAAATCCCTGTATCTAGTCAATGGAAACCACAGACATCAGTTTTATCAGTGGTAGGTATTATAAAAGGATCTATAACTTTCTAGTTTCACCTACTTCTCTCCAGTGCTGAACTGAGAACATGAAGAATCTGAGATTAAACCGAGGATTAAACCTTATTAGATACTTAACTTTCGATTAATATAAATTACCGGGTAAATTATTGTCAATGTGATAATTTTTGGTAATGGAGGCAAAACAATTTTTGTTTTAACTATCTTTGGTGTTATACATGAAGCCATCTAGCAAGGGCACGCTCTTTCCAAAATAGTATATAAAACCATAAGGGCAATGAACCAAACAGTTTTTTCTGTCTTGTAAATGTGACAACATACAAGGCAGAAAACACTATTTGTTCATTCCACACACTACACGCTTTGTCTTGTACTAGAGGAATTCCTTCTTTTGCAAACAGGAATTGCTTGATTTGAATCTCGATTTGATTACAACTAGGCCTCGGAAACAAATATAAAAAACCTTGATGGATTTGAATAAGATATTTATAACAAACTATAGCACCACCCCTACACAACAGCATGTCTAAAAAAAGTCCTACAATTATTTGAATTATTTGCCAGTAACATTTTTAATATTTTGTCTTTTTTATCATCGCCCTGTATTCACCTACACCAGTCAAGGTAAGAGTTGGCTGTCAAATAAGGCTGTCATTCATGAATTTTTAGTGTTTGATTTCCAAGTCTTACTGGTGTCCGTAAATACAGGGCGATAAAAAGGACAAAATACTTAAAAAGTTATTGGAAATAACTCGTAAACGGGTTAATCAAAAATGTCTGAATTTGTCCATTTAGTTGTGGTTTTTAATGTTCTCCAAAGAATTTAAATAGATTTTTTCTCTAAAATAATTAGGGAAGCAACAACAGATGCAACACCCGGTATATTGTGACGCTTTTATTTTATAATATTAATTTACTATCAAGGGTTATTGGGAATGTTAAGCACTGATTAGTTCTTGTTTGTTAATTGGAATCTCTGGAACTTACTAAAAGAAAATCGTTACTTATTACCTTACTTCAGAAAGAGCGAAAGGAGGTGAATAGTAAGTAATCGAGCAGGAGCACTAGCGGGCCGCCAGCAACAGTGAAGATGGGGTAGGTTCAATACGATATTAGTTGTATTATTTTATATCCCGATAGGCGCCACGTGATTTCCGGAAGACGCCAGGTCCTGAGAAGGATGTTATGCCATACAGGAATATACCAATCACGAAATATATCCCTCTTTCACTACCACTTTCCTAACTACTCTGATTTAAATTTACCTTTTAATAAAAAAAATGCAAATAAGAAACTATAAATCTCAATTATCTGCACCAGTCAAAATCCGCATGAAATTAAAGCAAAACTGTTTGAGGACAAATAACACTGTTTCTATTGATAGATTGGTTAACAAATTAAGGAAGAGCAATTCGAATAAAATTTGAAATGCTATAAAGCAATTAAACACAAAATTTAAGGTAATTGCAATATTCTCGAATATATGGTGAAGGAACTTTATGTATTAATGAATATGAATTATTACAAATCAATACGGCTCTCAATAATCAACTAATTAGGGACGGAGCTCAGGGTTTATGGCCATAAACTTACACAGGGTAGCTTCCGTAGCTTACCAACTAATGACTAACGCTGTAATGTTAGAGTGATTATTGAATACCTGATCAAATCTAACTTTAAATACCTGAAAATTGAAATTTACTTAATAACGATAAATACTAAAGTGAGGAATCACGAGCCCTCAATATCTGTCCTCAAAATTACACAACACAATACGGTACTAGACATAAAGGGTGCGGTACATAAAAGATTCGTAACTGTACAGACGTAGTGCTGTCCAATACCTAGCAAAAGTTAATTTTTTATAAATAAATTAAAGTGTGTGAAGCACAAACAAATTGAAGATCTGAGAGATCTTACTACTCAGTAAATTGTCATAATAATTGATCAAAAAAAAATAACAAGAATCACTTACTTGGGGCCTCAATACTATAAAAAAAAAATACTACTTTAAATTGTTATGGTGACGGCAAGAAGTAAAGTTAATAATTGAAATTGATAAGATAGAAAAAGTTACGTTAGTCGGTTCAACGCTCAGCCACTATCGTCGCCCATTTACAACATAACAACTTGGAAAGCTCTCACTCTAAACTATCCCCTTATCGCGGATCAGGGTGGTCCGGAAGAGCAGCTATCCGAAGGTCTCTGATGAGGAGCAGGCCTCCAAGAACGGCGTGGATGTTTCAAAAATGCGCCAACAAGGCACGTGGACGGCGAAAGAACGTCAAACGTAGAAGCCCGTTAAAAAAACGTGGACGTAGCAGAAGCCCGTCACAACCATAAAAAAAACGTGGACGTACGTAAAACCCCTATAGAAACACGTGAATTAGCACGGAAAACTACAGAACATTCCATTAAATGGAGCTACACATACCTGCAAGGTTGACAAACGGGGCAAGGTGATGACGTTGGCGGCGTGGCTTGCTTTTTATCCCTCCAAGAGGTAAAGGTAGAGCGGCGCAAATCGACAATAATCCTCTCCACGAGGATCCGGAAAAACTTCAAAAAGCAACTACCATTTGGAATATGCCCTGGTCTTGATCCTCCAAAGAGTATTGAGATGAAAATCACTCAAAGTAGACCACGAGGACACTTGCAAATCACGGCCAGCACGACGGGATTCTGGCTCACGCACCAGAAGTCAGAATCAAAAACCTCAAACGTCAATGTCCTGCCCTTTTATACCCACGAGTGACCTTCAAAACCCCTCCGCAATGATGCCCAAAATGCCACAGACAAATATGACGTCACGAAGAGTAGCCGAAAACAAACAGCTGAAAATAGTAAAAAAAAAGGAGACAGAAGAAATGCGGAACAGCAAAACAGGAAGAAGTATCCCATTAGTAATGGCCAATTAGTCCAACCTCAAGGAAAGTAACATCAATCTCCACGAAATCAAAACTGACAATAAGTACCTTTTAGTACTCTGGTGACGTCAGAATACGGTATGGGAGAATTGGACGATGACAGACGGCGCCATCCATCGAAGGGAACGCTGTCGGGAGCTTCGCCGATATCGCTCGGAATATGAGTCTCTCTCGCTCTAGCTCGTTAAGATGTGGGAAGATGTGATGGCTAAGTGACAGTGACACTATTTGGCAATTTTGCACGATTTTATTACTTAACCCCACTTCCAAACATCGTAACATAAACATAAGCAAACGAATCCCCAATCCAGATTTACAGAAAACCTACAATAACGATGGAAACACACACTCCTGGCCGATTGGCAATGGCAATTTCACCACAATCCTCAGATCCTCCAAGCCCAGGAAAACAATAAAAATAGAGGTATGTAACATCATGAAGGGGTCCCCAAATGGAAAAACTCAGCTTGAAATTCCAGCTAACAGGCGACACCTTCCACTTATAAAACAATGGGAGCTAATGCCGGGCTGTCCACACTCTTCTCAACCCAGAAAGGTAAACTCAGGCATCATGAAACAGAACTTAATAGAAGGCAATACATTCTCAGTCAAAAAGGGCCGATAACCAAGGTGATATTGGAAATTACTGAACTAGGTACACAATAAAACTCTGACCTAATGGGCGGAAACCATAATTACCCCAAATAAGGTAAGTGCATAAATTTCACAATGTTACAATATGTTACCTTCCTCTAAATTTCATGTGACTGAAAATGTAACTCGCATACCTAAAATAAAAAACCCAATAAATTCTGCTGATTTTTTGAACATGAGAGTTTTTTTTCCGAATATATTCCTATACTTATGTTTATGTTTTATGTAGTGTTGTATGAGGTTATGTTAGGTAGTACGTACTTACCCTGCTGTGTTTATTTGATATAAAATTGTCCTTTCTAATACCGCGAACCCAATTTTCTTTTAAAATAATATCCTCTGGAAATTTAAAGACTGAATTTCGCGGACCAGTCTTTTAATTACTTTTATTTCATATTGTCCGGTACATACGTCCTACATGCATCGATTTGAGTCCGGTAAATAGAACTTTACCGGACAAGTCCGGTAAAGGTTGCTAGGCAAACGATGCTAGAGAGCTACCGTCGAAAATAAAATATAACGTTACTTAAATTTGATTAAGACTTTGTCAAATGCTCAGTTGGCGACGTCAAAATTTGTGCGCAGTAGTTGCGACGTTTGATATTACTTGTCATTAAATGAAACCATTAAATCAAATCAACCATCATTTCCTGATATTCGAAACGAGCTTCTAAATTATTCAGTGAAATTCAAACATCTCCCCAATGCCCAGCAGAACCGACTTACTTCAAAGTACTACACATATTCGAAGAAACACAAGCACATTGTTGATGATTTACTGCTGACGACTCCATCATTTTCCCCATTAGGAAAAGACTTCTCGAAGGAATTTGAGAAACATCTATTACTCGTATGTAGTAATAATTTTAGTAACAAATGATTTGCGATAATAAAGTGGCTACATATTTTCAAAAGTTTAGTTTGGTACCATAAATAGCGTAACTTTAAAACATTATGCTATAGCTCTCGAATTATGAATTTTGACAGTGACATTAATACAGGCACCGCCAAATGTCAATAAATCTAATTTTTACGTGGTCATTTTTTAATTTTTTTAAAATTTCTAAATAATGAAAACAGTATGAAATAAAATATTGTACGATACACGTCCATTAGGTGTTGTTACATAATACTCCTGACGTCGCCTCGTCCGTAAAAACCTCGTACTGTAACAGGTCACCCACTGGACTTGTGACGTAAATTACTATTGCATCCCGTGAGGCATGGCGATGGTTTGCTAAGTTTTGCAACTTTAATTCGGAGCTAATTCAACTAATATTAAAATGCAAGTTTCTAGAAAAGACTGTTAATTTTACAAATATAGGCCAAAAACAACTTGAATATGCACGAAAAAATCAAAACTTTCAGCAAAATACTACTAACGTTCTTATGGAACAGCTGAACGATCGTACCACCCTGGCGGCCATTAAAATATCGCTTCCAGGCCTTAAGTCTAGGTGGCAGTGGGTCAGCCTTAGATGTCATACGACCCTCATGTAGGAGAGTTTTGCATCGAGGAATTCGAAATATGTGGTTTATCGTGCCAGGTCAGTGAAAGACGGGTAGTATTGCTAACATGTTATAGATCTCGAAATAATATAAAATTTGGTATATTTTTAGATCAATTATATAAAGTATTGCATAGAGTTTATAGGCCTGACTTGTAGACTTGTACATTAGGATAGGAACAAAGATGAGTTTAAAAGGATTGGGGATCTCTTGACAAGTTTTGTTATGACCGGGGAGGTAGAAAGAACGACCAGGGGAAAATATAAATTGGATTATCTGTTCGCAAATTATGTAGCCGAATCATTTGATGTGGAAAATGAACTATCTTAGCTGATTTATGCTTAGGTAACTCAAAGGCGAAGACGTGCTCGACTGTAGAGGTAAAAAAGGTAAGAAAGTTTGGAGACAATGATATTCAAGCTTTTTGTAATGCATTATCAACCGAGGACTGGCATGAGATGTACATGGCTATTTCCGTGGACTCCGCTTTTAAGTGTTTTCACGATACCTTTCTGAATTATTTCAACAAATACTTTCCTCTTACACAAATTAACATTACTGCAACTAAAAAGGAATGGGTCACCAAAGATATTCGAACTTCTAGCCTGAACTTGAGGGCGCTTCTTAGAGGTCAAAAAGCTAATAATAACATAAAAAATATCTATAAAATGACACCTATAGAAGACACCCTGTACTGATAGAAAATACGAAGAAAAATTTCTATACTAATAACATTATTAACTCACTCTCAAAGGCGTCGAAAGGAAAGAGTTTCTCCAAAACGAGATACTACTTTGCTGGAGGCGGCAAATCAATTCAATGATTTTTTTCTCAATGCTCCATACAGGGTCCTGAGAGGGTTTGACCAAGGATTGCAGGGGGCTACTCAGTGAGTAGAAGTATTCCTGGTACAATGGCTCCCATCACCAAATTTGAGATGAGTGAATTTCTGTATATCCTAAAACACAAAATAAACATTAAAAAAATCATCTGGATTTGACGATGTCCCAACATATCTATTATTAAATATCCTCGAATACATTGCTGAGCCATTATTGCATCTTGTTAATCAGACATTTGTACAGGGTTAACCTTTGTAAGTCGCTCACTCGATTCGCAGCTTTTCTGTTACACCTCATAAAATTTTGATACATTGGGGTCGCAAAGCATCTAATGCCGACCTCGGACCTGGATTAGCGACGTTATTGGCTGTCTGCCTTCGTATATCTATCTCCAAGCACTTCGATTATACAGGGCGGTAAAGTTGTTGAATTTCGAAAATCATTTTAAGTGGCTCACTCGACTAGCAGTTTTCCTATTACACTTTTTAAAAGTTTGATACATGGTGGTCGTATCATACATATATATATCTAAAGCCGACCCCGCATCCTGGTCTAGCGACGTCGTTGGCTGTCCACTTTGTACACATATATTTATATACAGTTTAATAGAGCTGAAGGCGCAGATTACATAAATATATAATTTCGTATATCTATATCCAAGCATTTCGATTATACAGGCTGGCAAATTTGTTGAATTTCGAAAATGATTTTAAGTGGCTCACTCGATTTGCACTTTTTCTGTTACAATTTTTAAAATATTAATACATTGGGGTCGTATGACATCTAAGGACGACCTTAGACCCTGGACTAGCGACATCATTGAATGCCCGGTTAGACAGATTCGACACCATTTTGATTTTCATTAAATGGAAACACACGTATATTTTTCTACAGTTTAATAGAGCTGACAGCGCAGATTACAGAAATATAAATCTTCGTATATCTATCACCAAGCATTTCGATTATACAGGGTGGCAAATTTGTTGAATTTCGAAAATCGACTCGGCGTCGTATCTGTCAAACCAGGCAGCCAATAACATCGCTAGTAAAGGATCCGAGGTCGGCCTTAGATGCCATGCGACCTCCGTGTATCACATTTTTTTGAAGTGTAACAGGAAATCTGCTAATCGCATGAGCGAATTAAAATGATTTTCGAAATTCAACAATTTTACCACCTTGTATATCAAAATGCTTGGAGATAGATATACGAAGTTATATATTTCTGTAATCTGCTCCTTCAGCTCTATTAGACCATATGTAAATATATACTCTGTTCAGCGAGGGTTAAATATTACGTCATAAATTGTGACGTCATACAAAAAAACACGTCTGTCTCTGATAAAATGTCAGTTGAACAAAATGTCAAGTTAGTTATGTCAGTTTAGCCTTTTGTGCAAACATTCCAAAGTTTTCCCATTTCGGGTATTAATTCAGAAGGAATATCCTCAGCAGCTTTACCACAGACACCAGCTATGACGCACCCGGCCATGGATGTAGATCATAAGATATGGACAAAATCGGCCCAAGATATTCTGAGTATTTTTGTGTGCTTACTATACCTATAAACTATAATAATAAGCAGAAACATTGGTCGTCGGGTCGCCAGCAAATTTTTCCTGTTTTCGTTCGAATGCATCCTTTCCTGCGAATAGTTCACTACGTGTCCGCATGAATTCATTCATTTGATAAAAAAAAAACTGTAGGAATTTATTGTATATTCAATGTTTGAAATTTTTTTGAAAAGACACCTAACCGCGTTTTTGCTTTTAACTGCGTCGCAATGCATGCACCGTTCTTCCACATTTTTTTCTTTAGTTGATTCCGTCAAACACCTCGCTAATTTTGATTAAAGTTTTATTCACTTCCACAGAAGCGAATCTAGCCTTTAGGTGACACATAGTTCCTTCGGGACGTATGTTTATGGAATTTCTTCCGCCGCTTCGTCGATTGTAACTCCTTGTTTTTCCACTATCTTGGAAATTTTCTCCGGTCTTTCTTCACACAGTGGCTTCTTCTACATGATCCCTTAAAAGCGGTTTTTTCGTTTCTATATTTAGTTCTACAAAAGCTGGACGCGGATTTCTAAATTTTGACGACATTTTGACATTAAGCCTCAAACTGACTTTAGCTGGTGGTTTTATTATTAATAGGAACTAATAATACGCCTGTTTTTTTGCGATCTTTTTCTAATGAAATGAGATGAGTAATGTGACGTCATATTGAACCCTCGCTGAACAGAGTATATGTGTGCTTCTATTTAAAATAAAGATGGCGTCGTATCTGTCAAACCGGGCCGCCAACGACGTCGCTAGCCCAGGCTCCGAGGTCGGCCTTAGGTGCCATATGACCACCATTTATCAAACTTTTAAAAAGTTTAATAGAAAAACTGCTAATCGAGTGATCCACTTAAAATGATTTTCGGAATTCAACAAGTTTACCACCCTGCATAATCTAAATGCTTAGAGATAGATATATGAAGTTATATATTTCTGTAATCTGCTCCTTTAGCTCTATTAGACTTTAGGTAAATATGTGTGTGTTTCCATTTAAAAGCAATCAAGATAGCGTCGTATCTGTCAAACCTAGCAGCCAATAAATGCGCTAGCCCTACATCCGAGGTCGGCCTTAGATGCCATACGGCCCCCATGTATCAAATTTTTAAGAGGTGTAACAGAAAAGCTGAGTGTCGTGTGAGCGACTTAAAACGATATCCCTGTACAGGGTAATTTGCCAGAAATTCTAAAATTAAATAAAATTATACCAATATTTAAAAAGAATGATCCGAATGAGATGGAAAATTATAGACCTATTGCTTGGGCATCATTCTTCTCTAAGATTTTTGAGTATTGCTTTCTGGAACGAATGAGCGCGTTCATAAGACATCACAACATACTAAGTAATAATCAGTTCGGCTTTCGCGGTGGCTGTTCGACGTCTGATGCAATTAATTATTTATATAAAAAAACCGTCGCGGATATGGAGGCTGGAAGATGTCCTGTTGGGATATTTTGTGATCTGAGCAGGGCTTTTGACTGTGTCCATCATGATAGCAGGTTGGAGACAAAGTAACATCTTGAATCAATACCAATATGAGAAACGATCAATGACAGTTACCAATAGGCAGGGTTTATTTCAGGGGACGTAAGAGTTTAAGGAAAAATAAAAACTACATCCAAAACCAGTGTTAGCGTTGTCTGTCTCTTATGTGAGTGTGTTTATGAGCTGATTTTCACTGTGCAGTCTCATTATTTTAAAGTGTTTGTGATTGTTTTACAACTTTTAATAATTTTTACATACTCCATAATATCGTTCCACGAGATTCTGTGGTACTGGAATGTTGCGCAAATTTAATAACAAAAATGGCACAAGGGAATTTGTCCTGACGATGCAGAAATATATCTGCGAAATATAGACCAATTCTAATAGTGGTCTTCGTAATTTCGTGATCCTCTTAGCGCCCAACCCACCATATATTGAACTAGAGGATCGATAATAACATAACAAAAACATAAAAAAAAAATAATAAACATTGCGTTATGAAAACATAGGAATATTTCCTGCAAGTGTCAGAGGGCGTAATTTTACATTATTAAATCGTAGACATACTAGGCTACTACTAAGGATAGGCGTACATAATGAATAATCTTCACAAAAGTAACAATATACTTCCAATATTTAATACATCCTGCAAATCTGGCACATATTATTGCGAATAAATGAAGTAGCCTTTTCATCTTTTGCAACTTTTAAGCATTGATTGTGAATATTTCTCGGACAAAAGTGACACTGCTCAGAATCACTTAAAGATGTTTGTTTAAAACAGAAAAGACACTTATTTGAAACCACATCAGTTTGATATAAAAATATTTTTTTAAGTCCTTTCTGAAGCAAGTCATATTGATTGGTTCTGTACGTAATTTAGAATTTACAATTTGTTGAGAAAAATAAATTATATAAAGCCCGCAGTCGAATGTATCATTTTGTGTTAGGTGAGGTTCATGTTTCAGGTTCATGTTCAGGTCATGGCTGGTGTTCGATTGTGAGAAAAATCTGTACATTTTCTGCAAACAAAATCTTTAGACACATCTTTATGTTGGGCGCAACATTAATGGACCCATGCTAAACATGTATCACATTGCACCCATTCTGCTGTTTCGTCCAATCTACCAACTCCACAATAAATGCATTCATCCCGGAAAAACAATTCAGCGTCCATTGGTTCAATATCATTAATTCTTTTTTAAATAGGTACCTTGAAAATGAGTACTGTAGCAACGTTCCTCTTTTGACCACGTTTCTTGTGATTGCACCTCAGTGGTTAAATCTCTTTTAACTGGTTTTGTTAGATTACTTTTTTTTATTTGAATTTTTTCTTCGTTATAACGCGCGATAGCATTATCTCTAGACTTTCTTAGATATCTAGATACCCTTAAATTTGCTTGCCCTTCAAGTAAGTTTTTTTTTAAATGTCCAAAGTAATTTTCAACAAAGCAGTTTGTTACAATATTTTGGTTTCTTAACAAAACAGCAGTCCATAGTGGGACATAAGGAATACATTTTTTCATAAACATCTCCATGAATTCATTATTATAGAAAGCATTTTTTTACCACTTGATGAGCAAGTAACAATATTTTGCTTTATGTAAACGAAATATTTGTAGAAGGGAGTACATCTGTAGAGAGACATATTATATTAATGTTGTACGTCTGGAGTATCATTGGCAATGAACTCAAAGTTACCTTCATACGTTAAAGCTTCAGTAAAACTGAAACCTGATGTCAGAGAATTCAATGATTTTTTTAATTGTTCATCTTCATATTCAGAAGTTAAAAGAATTGTGAAATTTTTAAACCATTCTTTTAAAATTGTTAAAGAACTTATAGTAATTGCATATGCCAGGAACTCTTTTAAAATCATCTGTCCATTTGAATCACAAAAGGCTTCTTTAATATCTTTTGATAAGATGGCATCAATCATAAATCATAAAATGTGCTCTGCACCGATGGATAGTTATGATCCATTTCTGAACAGGCTCACTTTTTGAAAGTAATTTAAAACACACCTTCAAATACTCTAACAGAGACATTTCGTTAAATACCCTAGACAGTGCGTGAAGATTTGAAAAACTAAAATCAGTGACTACTCCGGTAAATAATGGCCATTTAATTTTTTCAATACAAAACGTCTTAAAGTCCAACACTATCTTTGAAATTGTTTTCACATAGTGATTACTAGAAATCATTTCAAAAATCGGCACTATACGTTTTGATTCTGTAACTGTTGTTACTGCCTGCTATTTTTCCGTCACCCGTGGGATTTTTTACAACACTTTCCGTTGCATCGAAGTACAATAGAGGTAGTTCGCTATCTTTTTGTTGATTTTCAAGAATTAATAATTGCTCAATACTGTATCTTCACACAGACTTCACACAGAATGGAACAAAAACTTCTTTGATGAATTCAGGATGTGCCACTTGCATAAGTATTAGGTCCCACAATTCATTTTTGTCACGATCTAAATTAGCAAGTGCTTCAGATCGTATTTTTCTGATCGTTGGATCTGATTTTATATGTTCCAGGTTTCCTCTTTGGACTTTAATGGAATTTGCCTTTTGCCGAGTTCTGTTTTTATAAAGAGTGGGCTTTTCATCAAGCGTTTTCTTTTTAAATGTTTCACGTTCTACCCCTTTTACTGCCATTGTTAAAGGATTCTTGTGGCAGAAATCTCTTGATGAACTATAAAGGGACAATATTTCATTCTCTAAAATTATTTTAAATTTTTTGCACGTAGGATGCTCGCATTTTGCAAAACAGACAATTCTCTGTTTCTGGTACTTTACATATTTAATTATTATGGTACACATATCATTAATATGATGACTAATTTTCTTCCTGAACACGTATGGATAGTAAATTTTATTTAACTTTCCGTTTTTTAAAATGAGAGATAATATACTCTTTTTTAGAATCACAGATACCTCCAAAATATTACAATTTTTGTAAGTCACAAGTGGTAGACTTTCAACATTTTTAGAGATAATAGAGAAAGGAGCTTTATTTTCTTGAGATATATTTAAGATATCTGGAGGAATGTCAAATTTGTCAGGAGTCATCAATTTGAATTCGTCTTGGCTTGGAATCTTCATTGAACTATCACACAACGTTAATGATGCGTTTGTTTCGGATCCTTTAATCTTTCCAGTATCAATAACATTTTTCAAGGTTGGACTCAACAATTTTTCCTGGACAACCGTTAATTCATTTAAATTGAAAGAATTCGACAAATATGTGATTTCAGTAAACTCCAGAGCAGATTGGTTACATGGGGCCTGATCGTTATAAATAAAATCTGCAGATGTATGTAATATATTTTCTGAGTTAGCGGAGTTACAAGAACCGAAGCTAATAATACATTTATTGTTATGTCCATATATAGGGGATTCATTAGGAGAAGTTAGTTCAAAATGGTCCATTCTCTCTGTGTTCGGTGTTGAACTAACTTGAACACGTGTCTGAATAGGAGAATCTATCTGTTGTCTATTAATGTTGCGACATTTTGCTCTGTTAATTATATTTTTTTTTCGACCTTTTCCGCAAAATTGACCAAACATAGACTCTCTTTTAGGCCAATAACTTTCCCTACGTAAATTAGAACCATCCTGAAGCCTGAGATCTTTTCTGATCTCTGCGATATCAAATTGCTTTAATATATGCTTCTTATAACGTTGTAAGAAGCGAACCAGTTCCGATGGATATCTAAATCCAAATTTTCTTAATTTGTATACTAGATCTTTCGTTATAATATCGCTGTTCTTTAACAGAAACAATTTAACAAACGACAAATTAGGATAATATTTAAATATTTTAGTGACAATTGAGTTTACTTGCTTCGAAGACATGATTAAACTTACGTTTCCTCAAAATCAACTGCTTAGAATAATATTTTTTTATTGTGAAATATCCTATTACAGATGTACAAAGAGCAATAAGTAACTTAACAAGCAAACGATATCTTAACTTATTAAGTGTCTATAAAACAATCTGACGAAATGACTGAAATAGAAATAAATCAGTTGAGATGTTTTTCTGCAAAACGCGGACTAAGAATAACATGAGAATTTATTAATAGCTAGTATCCTATTCCAAATAAGGAATCAAAACCTAATTCTAATAACAAAAACGCAACACACAAATGGAAAAAAAACTACCACTCAAGGTGTAAAACTGGAAATAAACGAATGATTCAAGTAAAACTACGAAAAATACAACAAGGGCTATTTACTAACACCTATATAACCCCGAACTAATTAATAATAATGCCTAATCCTAAATAAAAAATAAAAAACTGGTCCTAATAGCGACAACGCAACACACAAATCAAAAATAACTACCACTCAAGTTATGAAACTAGAAACAAATTAATAATTCAAACAAAACCAGACAAGAAAAACGAGGATACGTTTTCTTTCTATCTGAATTTTTATGGTCTTAGCCGTAACATAGAGTATCAACTGATTATTCTTTATCTAACGTCGGTTGCAAGTAAATGAGGTTACAAATTTGACAAATGTCTAGTTCATTCATGAAATGTTGCCAGATTAATGTTATGAAAAGAAGTATTAAATTATACAAAATAAAATAAAAGGCTTGTTAGAAGGATAGATGTTATGAGTCTAATCATAAAACTAGGTAGTTGGGTATCAGAAAACAATAATAAATAGCTGGTGAATAACAAAAAAATAGACATAGGTATACGCTAGAACATTATCATAATTTGCTGCTTAACATAAAACCAACAGAAAAAACAACAACACACTAACAGAATTGGCATTTGAACAAATTCAGCCCTCCTAAATTGTTTCCCGATCTTTGATGTGGTGGTCCAATTGATTTTTTATCTTATGCTTTTGCAGAAATTGTTTCCAGTCTGAATTTTGGACCGCAATTTCCTCTTTTCTGTCAAAGATGTTTTTGTGCTTAAAGGTATCAACGGCTTTTCTGGTTACTCTCGGATAATAACTCTGCGATTGATGATTGAAGAAATCCATCTTGTTAAAAAAATCAAAGGTATATCTTGACCTTCAGAGAAGGTGTACTCTGCTGCTGCCGACTTTTGTGTTTATCCCAGCCTCTAACACCTTTTTTGTTTCGTAATTCTCTGCGTTTGTTAATACTGAGTTTTGTGGTGACAATACAAATTTGTACAATGAGTCACAAACCATATCTACATGCAATCTTATTATCACATTTGTGCAGGAACGTTTCTGATGCTTTTAATTCGTGTTTTGCATTCAGCTTTGCTTACATATCCCGAACTCTGCATAGGTAGTCTAACATTGTTGCAATAGATACTTAATGTTTGGCCGTGAGGATTCCCTACAGGTGGAAATTTGGGCAATTGAGGAATGTTAGCTTGTTGTATAGTAACTCGAATTGAGTATTTAAAAATAGGAGAGAAATTTTGCCTTAGCCACTTTGTCCACCATTTTTTGTTCCTACACAATCGACGGCTACGACCACCTCCCATATGTGCAACATCTTATTTTTAATAGTTACTGTATCAGGTTAATAGGTTCTAAACTTACTCCATTACCATTGTCAATATAATCATACAAACAAATGGCAAGGGTTTATTGTAAGAATCTTTACAAAAAGAACACAGTACTCTTGACGGTTGTGGAAATTTTTTTGTAGATCTAATTTTGGCGGACTAGAGTAAAATAGTCGAGTAGAACAACTTTTGATAATATTTCTCCATTTATTATCACATTAGCAGGCTGATTCAGAATTGGCTAGCAGCGATTCCTTGTCAGAATCCAATAGTGAAGTAATCAGAGTTGAAAAAAAAAACTTTTTTTTTTTTAAAAAAAAACAAAAACACATATTTTTTGTTTATGTTGTTTTTAACTGTTTTAAACTGTTTAAAACATCGTTAAAAAAACGTGTTTTAAATTGTTTTAAACATAACAGTATTTTTTTCTGAAGTGTTTTCATTTAAATAAATTGCTCAAAAAGGGATTAATGCTCATTGATGTGCAAGCTTTTTTCCATTTTAAAGTGTTTCGAAAACAAGCCATTTGATTTGATATTTTAAAATAGCTTGTTCTTGTTAGCAACATTGAATCGAGCCCCGACGTTGAAGCAGTGTTCGATCTCTAGTAAATTTTTTTCCTAGAATTCCCTAACTACGTATTTTTTAAAATACCCCAGATTTTCCCTAAAAACCAGAGCATTTATTGGAATTTAGTTAGTCACTTTTAGATTTTATTTAAGTTTGATTTAATTAGTTTAACCTGTAACCTCCAACTTGGTGGTTTAGTGGTTTTAGTGGGCCAAAACAAGTCAAAAGTGCTTGGCTAAAACAAACATCATATCCTGTTCCTGTTACTTAATTTATTGTCATATGAATCTATAGTAATCGATTTTACCCGTTAGTTCTAGTAGTTTTATGATAAATAGGGCGTTGATTTCTATTTTAAATAGTACCTATAGCATGACTCAAAAAGTGCTGTGGTAAAAAATACAGATAGGTCAATGATGTAGTGATGCTTTTATGTAGAAACAGAAAGATAGAACAGCTACTGAGCACGGGTGACCCAAAAATGGAGTACACATTTTGCACTTTTTCTTAATTCTCTTGAAAAACGTAAAAGGTAGTTTCGTTGTGATTAATGCCTTTGATAGTCCTCAATGGCCTCTTCATACACCGTAATATTGAAATAACTGTAATACGCAATTTGAAAAACCTTACCGTTTTCAAAAGAAACAAAAAAATGTGAAAACTAACAAAGGAACTAGGTCGTCAAAATTTTCGACCGAAATTCATTGTCATATATTTTACCAAAAAATAGTTTTATATGAAAGAGGGGACAAAAATAGGTAAAAAATATGGAAATTTGGAATTTACAGTAATTTCCTGTCAAATTCAAATGGCGCTAAATAGCTATTTATGTAAACAGTTACGAAAAGTCTTAATTTTGAGGATCAAAATCGTGCATTTCAGCCTTAAACAGCCTATATCGCGTTTTAATGAACATTTAACCGAAAAGCTATACGAAGAGCCAAAAAAGTAGAATAATTTTAGTGTTTTTTAACAATTTGTGGATAAAATTGCGAAGAAAAATTTTAGCAGTGAATATTCGTATCTGAAAACACCAAAGTCCTTGCATTATTAACATTGCTTTCATTGCTCAGTTTTAATAACGCTTTCATCGCCTATATCTAACAATTTATTCTGCTTTGTCTCCGTACTAAATAATCCACCCTTTCTATGTAAAAGCCACGCAGCTTATGGACCTTTTCTACATTATTAGCCACATCATTTTTTGAGCCACCCTATACTATTTAAAAGAGAAATCAACGTCGTATGCATTATAAAACGACTCAAAGTATGAATTAAAATCGATTACTATAGATTCATATGGCACATATCGAAAATTCTATGTTAAACATATGGGGCTATCAAACCGGCCTAAAAAACTAAATTTTGATATAAAAATCGTGCATTGCTGCCTTTAACAGCTAATATCTCGTTTCGATGAAGATTTAGCAGAAAATGTATAAGAAGAGCTCATAAAGTAGAAGAATAGAGCTACACGTAGAGCCCATTTATGAAGGTCTGCCTTGAACAGTAACTGAGCACGGGTGGCCCAAAAATTAGGTACAATTTTTGCACTTTTCTTAAATTTTCTCAAAAACCGTGAAAAGTAGCTTCTTTCTAATACATGCATCTGATAGCCCTTATGGACCTCTTCATACATTATATTAACCTGCATATCGAAAAACCTTACCGTTTCCAAGATAAACAGAAAAATGTCAAAATTTCAAAATTTTTAAAGGTCGTGAAAATTTTCAGCCAAAATCGATTGTCATAGATTTTGTCAAAAATAGTCTCATATGAAAGAGGCGACAAAAATATGTAAAAAAAATTGCAATTCTGGAATTTTCAGTAATTTCCTTCCCCTTCAAAATGGCGCCAAAAACGTAATTTTTGCACTTTTTATCGACATTTTAATACTTATATCTATATAACTCAAAAACTAAACATGGTATAACGATGCTATTGACACCCATGAATAGAGCATTCTCGACCACAAAATACCTGCTTAATTTGTCGTTCAAGGTTTTTAATTTAGTTGACGTAATGTTCGATCAAATAAAAATATTAGGTAATTTTTACAAAATATTAATATAGTCGTTTTCAGGAAGATATTCATCTAGCCAGCCATGGAAATATCGGTTTTGTAGTGGCAGCCCTTCTTCCAAAAATTTTTCAACTGATATCTGGAGAAATTCTTATTTTCTGTTGGTATCTAAGACATTCCGTCAAAATTTAAGAAATGGCATGACGTTTATGTTCTATCCTTGTTTTCTGCACGTATTTTGAGAAAGAGAGCATAATATTACGTATTACGATTCCTTGGAAGAATCTTTGTAAATATTGTGAATGTATTTCTCATATTTCTTTTTTTATTATTCCAATTTTCGTCAGTAATTATCAAATAACTACACTGCCTATTATCATCAACTAGTCCTTTATGTTTATAGTACTACTTTTCTACTCAACAACTCATATAGTGAAAGCAGAAAGTGAAATAAACCTAGAACCTACCACGGATTTGATCCCTTGGAGAATGAAGCTATTTTTTAACAATTTTCCTCGCAATTTCCTTAACTCCAGTAGCAGAGCTGCAGCTGCATGCATTGTTTGTTTTTGACGTTGTATGAAGACTGTAAGCAAAGTGCTTGATACTTGCAAATTGGAAAATTCACTTGCAGACAATAATAAAAAGAATTGCCCAATGTCCAGTATTCAAGTCACATCATCAAGGTGCTACTGAATGATTTTGCAATATCCAAGATAAATGAAGAATGATCTTTTGACCATCTCAATTATCCATGAATGTGCCAAAGGAAGGACGGATGGACTAACCTAAACAAAATATGTGTGTGTTTCTGTTTATAAATTTAAATGCTCTGTTAAGTGATTGTGTGGGATTCAATTTGAGGGTGACCGTTGTGTGTTCAGTTATACAGAGTGCTAACTATGTAAGTGTTAATCTCTCCGAAGGATGCATAAGTATAACATTTGTCAAAATAACACTAAGTGCTTATATATTATCATACTCCTGTATATCATATAAGGTATATTAATTTTTTGCTAATGTGATTGCTAAGGACTGGGCCTCAAAAGGAACCTCTTGAAGTTTACATCCTGGGTTCTAATATTTGAACCACCATAGATTTTAAGTGTTTTGTATAATATATTACCACAACAACCCTTAGTGTGCCTTTGATGTGGATCTTCCATTCTTAGAAGAAAGCTAATGGCGTGTGTGTGTAATTATCTTCTTCTGCAATTATAATTTTTAATTATACTTGAGATTTTAACAGAAACCAAGCAGAAACCTTTTATTTTATGTTATGTCATGGTTCTTTCTCATAACTCATTTCACTAAAAATTCCAAAACAATATACAAGTTAGCTTGAAAGTGTCACAAACACTCAAGTACATCTTTTAAGCCAAGATATATCCTAGAGCCCACATTGAGAAAAAAAATTTATACAAGATGACCTGGACCTGCCCTATACACTTCCAAAATCATGTTATGGTAGACATCCTATAGTGGAAGGTAAAGTCCTAATGTCAGAAAAGTATCAATGTCTGAGTTATAATTTTTTAAATATCTTCCATATGTGAACAGGTTTGTTGTGAAGTTTTCATAGATTAGGATAGAACAATGAAAGTAGCTGGTACTTTATTACTCCAGCATTCTTGTCTCCTGACAATTCTCAGCCAACTTAATAAGTTTTTCCATTAAACACATTATACTTGTTTTGCTTTGTATATAAAATAAAAAGTTCTTGCAAGTTCAATAGCATTTTTATTCCAGGTATAGTAAGTTATTTGCAAAGGGGTTCTTAATTTCAAACTAATAAATAGCCTTTACTTGTTTCTAAAAGTTACTTCAAATTCTATGTCTATATACGTAAGTATTATAAGTCGAAACTTTTTCAACTGAGTTTGTAAGAAATGGCCCCTTCTTATGCTATTTAGTTTAAAAGAACTGTAGCTTTCTTTAGTTGAAAATAAGTTGGTTCCATTCGACCAAGAAACCATTCCAGAAGGGTCTATCATTCTTGACAACTCACTAATATGATATCGACATTGAAATAAACAATGTGCTTGTCCACAGTGGTTCTGCAACCATGTCAAGATGGTTCCTCATTTCAATTTGAAATGTTTGCTGGTGAGTTGGCCAAAATGATTTTTTAAATGTTCTGCAATGGTTCTCTAGCATGTTGGAACAAACCTAATATTAAATCAGACAATTAATAAACCACCACACAAACATTTTAGTCTCTTGATATTTAGGTAGTTTAAGAAACTAAATGCACAATTAGGCAAGACTTCTTTTAGTATAATTAATTTATAATGTAAAATCATATATATTTAACAAAACAAAAATACCCTTCTCTAAATACCTACAAATGAATGAATGAATTTTGATCCAACAATGGAGCCAAATGACAACTGAAATGATATAACAGTAAATTCATCGAAATATTCTTTTCTTTATCATGGGGGGTAATCTTCACTAATATTAACTCAAGATCCAAAGTGATCATAATTATGGATGGCATATGGCATATAGGTCCACTGGGACTGAGATCATCACACAATCCAAATCATATGGCAGTACTTAAATTCAGTCTGGTAGAAAACCATCTTTGCTCAGACGCTTTTGCTGTTTGGAACAATTTTTACTTGACTGCAATCTGCATTCAATTTTAAACTTGGAAAGTGGTAGACTATATAATATTATGTAAGGCATAGGCATAAGCATAGTTAAATGTATGGTCTATTCCCAGGGCATCTGGACACTAAAGTAATTTCTGGGCGAGTATATTCGGAACTTTTGGAAATCTTGTTTATGGTTGATGATCCAGTTCAGTTCTTCCCTCTGCATATGCATACTAATTTAACGCTCGCGTTAGCTGGCAATAATCAATCATCAATACTCACAACTGCTTGAATGTGGTTTTGATGTCTCAATTTTTGTATTTGTAACTCTACTCTGGCATCTTATTTTGCAGAAGTTGGAGGTTGCAGATGACTTTTCCGGGTCATGCGATGAATTGTGTTAATAGTTCTGGGTGATAGTTAGTCGTTTATTAAGCCAGTTTACTTTTCCTACATTACAAACGCTGAATAATAATTGGATTTGAGAAATAAAGTAGTTATGTTTAAAAATTACAAAATTTGAGGTTAAAACCCGACAAATGCGTTCGTTAAGCTCGCTTCGCACCAATCTCCGATCTAGTAACTTGTCTGGTAACTTTTCATTTGTTTTTAAAAGGTGCGTTTACAATGTCATGGGTGGCTAGATGAATATCTTCCTGAAAACGACTATAGTTTTTCACTTCCCATGAGACTGTTATTAAACTTAGCAAAATAGTAATTAACGTTTTGAGCAGTATTTGAGCCGACTCATACTTAATTGAGTCACTGTTGTTCTATTTTCATAAATGGCTTTGCTATAAAATGGCAAATGTCACTCTACCCCTATAAATGAGAAATTTAATCAGTCAAATCTCGGAACCTAGAAACGATAAAATCGAACAGCTAGGACCAGTCGAATGGGCTCCGTTAAAGCTATTTTGTCAGTCATATACGAAAAACTTATTGTTTGGGCGTGGCACATTTATAAAGCAATATTTTTAATAAAAGAGAATACCCTGATGATGGCTTATGGTAAGCGTAAAGTCGAAACGTCGGATATATTCGGTTTCGGCGTCCTTTAGCAACAGTCAGTAAGTTGTAGCAAAAAAGTGTAATTTTATAAAAAAAGTTTCCGAAATGGAACCTTTGGTACCTGCGGCAAGGTGTTTTTTTTCTTGTTAGCTATATAACTTGCAGTATTCTGTACTAAATAGCTGTGATTCGTTTTTCATATGAGTTTTATGTTGTTTTTGTTAAAAAAATCATATTAATATAAGAGATAAAAAACAGAAAATATAATGGCAATCATTGTATCTACTTAAATTTACTTATTACTTTTTCTTAAAAAAATACGTTAAAAAAACATTTTAAACTAGTTTTAATCTGTTTAAAACAAATTTGTTTAAAATAACAATAAGTGTTTTAAACTTGTTAAAAACATTTGTTTAAAACATTTAGTTTTAAACATTGCAACCCTGGAAATAATAGACATGTATGAAATAATTATCAGTAAGAATATCAACATAAACGCTCAATTTACGGTAAACGATGTACCATTGGGAAGAGTAAAGAAAATATGCTACCTGGGCTGCAATATCAGTGACACATGGAATCAGAGTTATGAAATAAGAACTCGAATTGAAAAATCCAGAAGCGCGTTTAGAAAGTTCTTTGTAATCTGTCTCTTAATATCAATATACGCATAAGAATTCTCAGATGCTACGTCTTTAGTATTCTCCTCTATGGAGTAGAAAGCTGGAGTCTTACTGAGGGTTGCCACCAATCGCTTAGAGACATTCGAAATGTGGTGCCACCGACGCATGCTACGGGTCACATACCATACAACTAACATCACGATTCTCCGAAGGCTCAGAAAAGACAAGGAAATTATTACTACCGTAAAGAACAGAAAACTGGCCTACTTTGGCCACATTATACGTAATGATAAATAATACCGACTTCTACAATTAATCCTACAAGGCAAGATTGAGGGCAAGCGAGGCCCTGGACGCAGGCGTATATCCTGGCTGGCCAACCTTAGAAAATGGACTGGCCTAACATACCGACTTATTCCGAGCTGCAGTGAATAGGAAAAGATGGGCCAAAGTGGTCGCCAACATCACCAAATTGATCACCTTTAGAAGAGAAGAAGAACAATGAAATAACAAATATTTCTTCACCTAATATTCCTAAAAACTAATATATAATCTGAAGATGTATTTAACTTTATTACCACATATCAAGCCGACATTACCCCAATCGTTCAAATTCCGCGAATTGTTGTGAATTCACACTCTCGATCATTCATTAGGAATACAAAGATGGTAATTTGTCTACCTTATTACTTCTATCTTCTTCAGAAAGAAGTGCTTCTGCATATTTCTTTAACTGTCTATTAAGTTAGCACCAAAATATGATGATGTTCGGATGTTCGAGCTTATATCAGTAGTCCTTTATTTACCAAAATTAAAATCTGTCATGAACTAATTATCAATTATAATATCCTGGGGGTTTTTTACCTCCCCTACCCATTTCATGATTTTGCTTCTTTCTACTACACATACTGCCTACTTACGGCAGGCTCAGTATTTTGAATGATTGATACTTAATTCTTGATTAATTTGGCAACGTCATTTTGGCAACCTCATTTACTTGCAGAATACACTCAATGTCATTGTCAAAAATTTAAACAGGGGCTAAACATCTGTTTTCCATGGCACACCCCCGTCCATAATAATTTGAGACGGCATAAAGTTATATTCACTGTGCGTGATGAGTACTGCGGTAGAGCTTATGTGTATATCGCCGATCTGCCTATTACGGCAGGCCGAAATTAAAGAATATTATAAGTACTCATGCTATTTTTGGCGTGGGTTCAAACATAAATATTTTTACTAGTAGTCAGTCAATCAATAATAGTGTTGTACACCACAAGAAAGCCCTCAGGCACATTTGCAAAAAATGTTTTTATTTTTTCTAAAATTTTTAGAAATACACTCTGTTAGCTTCGGAATACACCCTGTTAGCTTCGATTAATTTAAATGGGGCAATCATGGGAAAATTGAAATCATCCATTTCCGGGTCTGTCCTAGAAACCGCCCTCAAGGCACATTTGCAAGAAATGGTTCTACCACAGTATAAGGAATAATACATTATATCAGTAGCGTCAGTCGGTCGAAAAATTGAAACTCCCTTACCCTTGCCCCGGCAGCCAGCCGGTGCACCACCAAACCGGTTTTGGCCGGTTTTGGCAATGCTTTGGCAGTGCATCGCATGTGTTTGTCCCCTCGTAACAACTCAAAAAATTGCCAGGCGCGGCACGCTTTAGTTTTGGCAATATCAAAAGTGCCGACACGAACTGACGATACTGGTATAATGTATTATTCTTTATACTGTGGTTTTACTTTTTTAAAAATTCCTATGACCTCCGAAATATACCCCGTTAATTTCAATTAAATTAAATTAGGCTCTTGAAGTGCATGGAAAATTCGCCTGCTTCGGCACATATTGATAGATGATGACATGAACGTGCTATTTCAAAAATAAGACCAATTTGCATTACGACTATAGCAAAGCGAGAGAGGTAGTACTTCAATAGTTAAGAGTCTTCTCGGAATATTACTGGTGTAACTAACAACCGTCGGCGTTACCAAAAAGTAAAAGGTAAAAAATACTAAAAAAATTTTTTGCAACGAGTTAACCGTCCTTTTCTCCTCATGTTCAGTTTCATCAGAATATTAATATTTTGCAATTACGTTTGTTTATTTTCATCATGCTGTATCATGGAAAAAATTGAAATCATCTCTTTCCGGGTCTACCCTTAGAAAACTTCCTCAGTCACATTTGCAAGAAATGTTTTTACTTTTTCTTAAATTCTTTTGTCCCCTGTAATACACCCTGTTAGTTTCGATTAATTTAAATTAGGTCATCATGGAAAAAATTGAAATCAACCCTTTCCGGGTCTACCCCTAGAAAACGCCTTCAGTCACATTTGCAAGAAATGTTTTTACTTTTTCTTAAAATCTTATGCCCCCACAAATATACCCTGTGGGTTTCGATTAATTTAAATTGGGCCATCATGGAAAAAAAACTGAAATCAACCCTTTCCCGGTCTACCCTTAGAAAACGCCCTCAGGCAGATTTGCAAGAAATGTTTATACTTTTTCTTAAATTCTTAGGTACCCTGTAATACACTCTGTTAGTTTCGATTAATTTAAGTTAGGCCATCATGGAAAAAATTGTAATCATCCCTTTCCGGGTGTACCCTTAGAAAACGCCCTCAGGCACATTTGCAAGAAATGTTTTTACTTTTTCCTAAATTTTTATGCCCCCAGAAATATATCGTGTGAGTTTCGATTAATTTAAATTGGGCCATCATGGAAAAAAACTTAAAGCATCCCTTTCCGGGTCTACCCTTAGAAAACGCCCTCAGGCACATTTGCAAGAAATGTTTTTACTTCTTCTTAAATTCTTATGAATGAAATTGTAGCATGTCAAAATTTACCTCACTTTAAGTAATTTCCAGCTGTTTCAATTTAATATTTAAGAACCCCGCATTCAACAAATATTGCTCTGTGACCTCTACAGCCATTGTGATATTGTTTTTAAGCATTCGCGATAATAATCACATATTACCATCAGGTCCAATCCATGCCCTACTAGTACAAACTATATTTTTCTTGATTTTTTAAAATACTAGAAAATATTACTAGGGTTGATATACATTATTGAAATGCATTTCTTGTCTCCTGTAAACAAGTGTAAAAATCCGATATGGCCTTCATAAGAAAAACGGAAGTTGATGATGGTTCAAGAAAACCGAAACGTTCTATCGAAAATTTACCTGTACAGGTATGTTTCCCTCAAAAACTTGCTGCCGAAATGTTTTCACAAATTTCGATTATCTTTTAAAATAAAGGATTTATAACAGTTTTTTAAAAATGCACAATTTTGGTTTCCGAGATCCCAATACATGGAAGACCAATTTGGGACACACTGTATAAGTAATTTCCAACATGGCGTCCATTAAGTTCAAATCCTATGCAGTGTATAATGAAAAACAATTGACGCAGCGTGCATAATCAATATTATTCAGGCTCTTCCACTCCGTATTATGTGTTTACAACCAGACATATGAAGATTTTATTATTGCACAGCCGTGGACAATAGTATATTATTAAACGAGCTTTTTATGATAGCCATTATTCCCTTAGGGGGACGTTTGCGTCACGAGCCGTAGGCGAGGGGCGCAAGTCTCCCGTGGGAATAATGGCCATAAAAAGCGAGTATAATACTATACTTTGTCCACGGCCATTGTCTAATAATTACAAATTATAAAATCGTATAAGTGGTGTAAAGAAAATAATTAAAGTGTCAAAGTGACACTCGCGTTTGACGGCAAAACCGGTGCCACCAGTGCATTTTTTACGCTGCGGCGTTTCATATTGCATTGTTGCCTACTCCTACTGGTTGCCAAGGCAACATATATAACTTAAATGGCGAGCGGGAATAATGATATTATTCCCGCTGTTTCAACTCATATATCCCTCTGACGCTATATGAGCCCTATTTAGCTTTTGTCAACAAGCTGATTATGAGTATATTATTAGGTGGTCGTGGACAATAGTATATTATTAAACGAGCTTTTTATGATAGCCATTATTCCCCTAGGGGCGCTTGCGTCACGAGCCGCAGGCGAGGGGCGCAAGTCTCCCGTGGGAATAATGGCCATAAAAAGCGAGTATAATACTATACTTTGTCCACGGCCATTGTCTAATAATTACAAATTATAAAATCTATAGGTAGTATAAATAAAATTATTGAAATGTCAAAGTGACACTCGCGTTTGACGGCAAAACCGATGCCACCAGTGTATTTTTTACGCTGCGGCATTTGAAATTGCCTTGTTGCCTACTCCTACTGGTTGCCAAGGCAACATATATAACTTAAATGGCGAGCGGGAATTATATCATTATTCCCGCTGTTTCAACTCATATATCCCTCTGACGCTATATGAGCCCTATTTAACTTTTGCCAACAAGCTGAATATCAGTGTATTATGAAGTGGTCGTTGACAAAGTAATTTATTATCGTACTAGTAACTGCTGAATGGTCAATTTTATTTAATACCCAGCTAACGAAGCGTGGCTTTGCCTTAAAACGGCTCCGAAACTCGATAGTTGACTAAAAGATAATATTCGGGACCTGAAGGGCTTATAAATTCGATCAATAAGGCGTGAAAAGGAGCATATAAGCGGAACTAAGCCCTTTTTGTCGTGGCATAGAAAGACGGTTGTTGCAACTAGAAAACCCATAAATTTTAAAATCGACATGTTAAACCAAACAAACATAGTGTCATTATTTGCTAAGATTAGTAACAGAAAGCTAGAGCTAGTTAGGATCTAACAAAATTTTTTGCAAACGCTAAAAGAACCACGGAAAAATATCTCAAGGTTGCGGAAAGTTTTGTGTTTTGCCACAAGCAGGACACATTAATAGCTGAATTATAATAGTTACTTAAAATACAAGTTTTATAAGGAAGCTCATTGTTGCATGATTCCAACTTTGCAAAACGAGGAGGGTAACGATGTAAATATGAACAAGCAAATTTTGAAGACCTCACAAAAAAGGAGTGGATCAGAAGTGTGCAACTGCAAGACCGAATTATTAGAAAAATAAAGGAAAGAAAGATGCAGAATCAAAGCAGATTTTTAAAGGGTATGAGCTGAAAAACTATAAAGTTTACAAGAAACTCAGAAACGGGAAAAAGCATGGGTAGTGTCTAGCAATGCCAGATGGCAGATATGTAGGCTTTATCTTGATAAATGCGTAAAGAGGATGAGGGCAAGCTATTGGTTTCCCAAAATGAGAAGTGTGCAATACATACAAGCATGTTTACGTTGTATTTATTATGAGAAATCTGGTAAGAAACTCTTCTGCATCCCTCCAAAAAATTTCTGCATTCCATTGAAAAAGTACCTGTGCTCTTCCATACACTCCACATGGACCCTCCGGGACTACTTGTAGTGGTAGGCAGGGTTAGCTGCCTACCACCCAGTTCTCCTGTAGTCCCAAGACTCCCAAGTTCTTTCTGCAATCAAAGACCACTAAGATATGTTCGATCTAAGGAAACTAAGATCAAATGTGAATGATCGGATAAAAGAGAACCTCAGAAAGAAAGGTACGGAAGAACGCCGCAAGCTATGGCAAAGGGCAAATACTAATAAATAGTTCAGAAAATATGTGACTCAACCACAGGTATTAGTAAGCAGTTACTACCTAAATTCAAAGTACCATTCCGAGTCAATGAGGTCCTGTTTAATGACTGCTATGAAATCGAAGATTTACGAGAAGGTTTCAAGGCATCGTCAAAGAATCAGAACTGAATTTTCTTCGGTGAGTTATCTTACTAGAGATGATTTATTTTCGCAGGTGGTAAAAGTGCAGTTTGCTAATAATTGTAATTTTGAAGTTGCCAAAATGCTGTTTGCTCATACATTTAGTTTTGCAGTTAGCAAAAGTTAAGTTTGTACATAAGTTTAATTAATTAAAGTTGGCATAATTGCAGTCTGCAAATTTTGCAGTTCGCATCTAGATTTTTGCAGTTGACAAAAGTGCAATTTAGATGCTTTTGCACTTGACGAAATGCAGTTTGAACATAGATGTAGTTTTGTAGTTGGCGAAATTGCAGTTTGTCGATAGATCTAGTTTTGCTGTTAGCAAAAGTGCAGTTTGTACATTGGTCTAATTTGGCAGTTAGTAAAGGTGCAGTTAACACATTTATTATGTTTTTGCGCAGTTTTTCTAAAAGCGCTGATCTTACTAGAAATGCTTAATTTTCGCAGTTGGTAAAAGTGCAGTTTGCACATAATTTTAATTTTGAAGTAACCAAAGTGCTGTTTGCGCATACATTTAATTTCGCAGTTAGTAAAAGTTAAGTTTGCACATAAATTTAATTTTTGCAGTTGGCATAATTGCAATCTGCACATTTTGCAGTTTGCATATAGATTTATGTAGTTGACGAATGTAGTTTTGTGGTTGGCGAAAGTGTAGTTTGGGCATAGATCTAGTTTTGCTGTTAGCTAAAGTGCAATTTGTTGATAGATCTAATTTGGCAGTTAGTAAAGGTGCAGTTAGCACATTTATTATGTTTTTGTGCAGTTATTCTAAAAGCGCTGGTCTTACAAGACATGATTTATTTTCGCAGTTGGTAAAAGTGCAGTTTGCACATAATTTTAATTTAGCAGTTACCAAACTGCCATTTGCTTATACATTTAATTTTGCAGTACATAAATTTAATTTTTGCAGTTGGCATAATTGCAATCTGCACATTTTGCTGTTTGCATCTAGATTTTTGTAGTCTTAGTTTAGTAGGTTCGATTTGGATGCTTTTGCACTTGGCGAAAATGCAGTTTGAACATAGATGTAGTTTTGTAGTTGACGACAGTGCAGTTTGTGCATAGATCTAGTTTTGCTGTTAGTAAAGGTGCAGTTAACACATTTATTATGTTTTTGCGCAGTTTTTCTAAAAGCGCAGTTGGCGTACATATTTTGGATATATCCACTATGCAGGTGCAGTTAGCACTGTCTTATATCATAGGGCAGTTTCACAGAAGCCCCCTTTGTTACCTATTAGTTAACTTAACTTAGATTTTAAAAGAGGAAACCGCGTTGAGGTATTTACTTTAATTTCCACGAGCTTTTGAAGACAAAAGAAGTAGTCAGTTTGGCAGAATGTATTGTATTGTATTATATTCAATGTGAGTGGACTTATACAGTCCTCCACCGCGACCTGCGGTCTGTTGTGGCTCACGCAAAGTTTTACCAGCAAGGCTTGCCCCTGCTAGCACCACTAGATGTCACCCGTTATGCCCAGACCTTGTTTGGACTTTTGCCCTCCCCGTTCCCGTGATAAATTTTTTGGAGTGTGATAGTCCGGGTAGGTTCTCCCACCAGTCCTGGGACTTGGCATTACTGCATTTCTGGAGTTCAGCCTTGAGCAGAGAGTATGGGACTCCCAGTGGCGGCTCCGGGCCCTACGAATGCAGAGCCCGCTGCCCTCCTAGCTAGAGAGTTGGCGGTCTTATTGCCTTCGTGACCACGATGTCTCAGGATCCATACCAGTGTGACGCTATTCTCCTGCGATAGGATGTTCTGCGAAAGTTCCAAACCATTTTGAAATTGCAGCGCAAAGACATAAGCACTAAAAGCGCTACCCCACTATCCGAGAAGATCTTTATTGATCTATTGCGTCCTCCCTCCTTATAATAGGTGTCGGCCACACAATATAATGACACGGATCTCTGCCTGAAACACTGTGGTGAATCGGCCCAGGCTCTCTGCTATAGTACTAGGTACTAGGTACTTCCTGCTAGTTGTATCGTTTGCCTTTGCCTCGTTTGTTCCAGCCTGGCCGTGAGGGAACCTTGACGATGTAGCGAGTGTCCAATGTACGGTCGGAGACCTAATTGCATCAAAACGCGCAACCACTCTTGCAACGTGCTGGAGATTTGTTGATATAGGTGGTTTTTCATAAGGATAACGATGTCGTCCGCGTATGCTTAGACCTCGACTTCCCATAGTTCCAAAGTATCTAGGAGGTCCTCCAGTAGTAGGGACCACATGTTGCGAATCCAGTTAGTTATTGTTGGTCCGATCTTTATCGCTTTACTGGCGCCGAGGAGGGAGTCTGTAGGTGCATCTTTGGTATGTAGACGACCCTTACCCTGAATCAGCAGTTTGGAATAATGTTCCATGCAAGGCTCGCTCTGAAGAGTTTTGTTAGTAGAGGTGTGAGTTGATCCAGGCCCTATTGTAGTAGTGCCGGGAACACTCCATCCTCCCTGGGGGATTTGTGTGGTTAAAAAGCCATAATCGTGGAGTTTAGCAGGGTTGGTCTGACCACTTTTTTGGAGAGCTCCCAATCTGCCCTGTTGGTTAGTTTAAATCGACCCAAGGGGCTTTTGTTAGTCTCCAAATTTGTCAGCCGGCTACCCGGAAAATGACAGCTTGTGAGTATCTCTAACGTTTCACTATCAGTGGAGGTGTAGGTTCTATCGAACCGTTTTACCGATCCAAACTCCTGACACTTCTTCCTGGAGAGGATTCTATCGATTCGGACTCCTGATGACAGGTCTTAAATCACGCCAGAGAATCTTCTCCAAGAAAAATTTTAGCAGCTCTTTTAGCAGCCCTGACCTGCTTGTTGTAAATAGTTAGGGCTTGTCTGTAAGGGTCTGTAAGTGTCCCAGTCGCCGTTTATAAGATTCGCCGGACGTTTCCCTCTGACTACCAGGCAGTTGTCTTCATAGGCCTGAAGAACAGCTTTTCCCAGCAGCTGGGCTGCCAACTCTATGTCGACAGAACTGTCAAAGGAGATGTTGATCGTATTCAGTTGTGTCTGGAGGGACTCCCGATACGAAGCCCAATTTGTGCTTTTAGGATCTTTAAAAGTGACCTTAGGTCTGATACCTGTTTTTAGGTTAAACGTTATATGTTTCTGATCGGAGATCATCGGATTGCTCCGGGGATAGTGTCCAGTTGCAGATCTTATTTGAAATAAGGTTCGTGCTGATCGTGAGATCTAAAACTTTTTGTCTGTTGACAGTTACAAAAGTTGGGCTGTTGTCTGTGTTGATAATTTTTAGGTCTACCTGTGTTAGGTAGTTAAGTAGTGACTCACCCCTTATGTTAATGTTGCTGCTTCTCCACACCGTGTGGTGGGCATTCGCATCACATCCCAGTATTAACTGGGTATTGCTTCTCTTGGCGTTGTCGACGAGTCTCTGCACCATCTCAGAAGGAAGTTGTTTAGCTTCCGCATCTCCAGGAAGGTAGGCTGAGCAGATGATTACATCCGTCTTGTTGTTCTGTGTGGTTAGCGAGACACGTGCCGCTGCCACATCTCTAGTGCAGAACTCTGTAAGTAAGACAAATGGCAGATCTTTCCTTATAAGAATAGCTGCTATTGGTTTGCCATCCCATTCGCAGGCAATAATCTTACTCTTACTCGGCCCGTGCTAGAGGTCTATGGTTCCTGGATGAGGGCTATATCCACATTAGTTTCCCTGAACCTCTTCCCTAATGGTCCGTAGCTGCGTTCGCATGCTGAAGGTTGACCTGTAGAAATGTGGTCTTACCTGCCATCCTACGGCTCCTTCTTCAAGACAGGTTTGGGGTCTTTCCTCTCCACCTTGTCCCGATTTTTTACTGGTTTAGGCAATTTGCGAATGGATTTGCCCTTCGCTTTGCTCTACGCCTGCCCAGGTGTATTGGGTTTGTGGCCCTTCCCCAAAGCGTCTGGAGTAGCCTTGCATGTTTGGCAGTCTTTGGAATTCTTCCAAAATCGAAGAAGGGTATGAATTCCATGCCTGCTAGGACTGCGAGTTTAGAACTACGCGATTTAGATGATTGAGATTAACCCATGGTTGGCAGAATGGAAGAAAGCTTATTTTGTCAGTCATTTTGCATTTAACTTAACTTAGATTTTAAAAGATGAAACCGCTTTGAGGTATTTACTTTAAATTCTACTAGCTTATGAATACATAAGAAGTAGTCAGTTTGGCAGAATGTAAGAAAACTTGTTTTGTCTATATATATTAATGCGGGACAGGTTTTAAGAGCGCAGGAATTGAGGCCATCAGAGGGACTATATTTATTTTATTGTTTAACGTTAAGGGCTAAAATGACTGACGGCCATTGGATAAGAATTTGTCTCCCGTATTTCGAAAGTAAAAAGAAGGGCAGAGTTCGTTTCGGCTCTAGCGGTAACCCAGATTTGTTTTTTTTTTAAATGCATTTTAATTAGTTGATGATTTTAATTGTGAAAAATATAGGTTCAGACAACCCGTTATAAAATCCAATCGTAGTTTGATTTATCGCGTCGTCTCACAATATGATATCTGCATATTCTTAACTTATACATAAAATTGTATATAATTGACTGAAATAATAGGTGTCATTATTGATGGCCCTGTCTGGCATTAATAAATAATAGTATATTATTAAACGAGCTCTTTATGATAGCCAGGCGAGGGGCGCAATACTATACTTTGTCCACGGCCATTGTCTAATAAATACACATTATAAAATCTATACGTAGTACATACATCTATACTATACATAACATTATTGAAATGTCAAAGTGTTATTGAAATGCCAATTGCGTTGTTGCCTATTCCTACTGGTTGCCAAGGCAACATATATAACTTAAATGGCGAGCGGGAATAATGATATTATTTCCGCTGTTTCAACTCATATATCCCTCTGACGCTATATGAGCCCTATTTAACTTTTGACAACAAGCTGAATATCAGTATATTATTAAGTGGTCGTGGACAAAAGGAATTGTGCTCATCTGTGAGGTATACATCTATTCTCTGTTCGATTGCGGCGATTTGCCCTATTCTTAATAAACCCAATCGAGTTATTGCACCATTACTCCGAATTAACGCGGGATTCGGGGCGGTTTTGACGACGACCGACGAGCAATTAGTCTGCGCCTGACGGGTCGGATCGTGAAACTTGCTCAACTTAGTCCGACCAGAGAGGCAAAACAAAACGAAGTCCGAGCAGAGAAACCCCCGCTATTAATCGCTATTGACAGCGGTCATTAGGGGTCGTAGACGTGTTTATTAACTGAACCGATTCGGGGAGGGATTTGTCGATGAAAAGTTAATTTTCTGCTTCGGACATGACTTCGCATGATGGGCAATTTCGGTAATCGTTTTATGGCCGGTCGGGGTTTTGAGTGTTTAAATATGTTTTTATTTATTTAGCTTTTTAGCTATGCAATCAATACATACTGGGAAGTTAAATATTAATAATGCAGTTTAACATTAAGTTACCACTTAGCGACGTTTTGTCAAAACGGGAAAAGCTGATGACATAAACTATTTTTTTATAAAACAAACCCTGGAATATAAGTGAATAAACCTTTGTCTTTGTTGAAATTCTTGGCTTTGGCTTAAGGTGTGATTTTCTAGCAGGAAGTTATTTTAATATTCACCTGGGAAGAGCATATTTCATTGTTCAACTGTCATCCGCGTTAAACAATCACCCAAAACGTAAGAAATGGAACAGGTTTTTGCAGACGGTCATAAATTTACTTTTGGGATTTCTGTGCGGGATAAAACCTTCCAATTTTTGATCTATCGTCCGATAGCACTGTCGGAGCATAAACAAACAGGGATGCCGACGAAACTATTTGTCGGACTCTCGGTAGTTCTTCGTGACGTGTCAATTAGTAGCGAGGACCATGTTTTGCTGCTACAAGCACATCTTGGAAACCCCTAATTTGCTGACTTACCAAAATGGCGCATATTACAGATTATTTCACTCATCCATATTATTGCTATGGAGCAAACAAATGTTAATAAGCGGTAATTCGATAATTCTCTAAAAAAATACAGCAAATATTTCCCTCATTCGTTAAATCCGCCATAAGAGCAGTGCGTTCTCACCAAAATTACAGCGGTAATTGCATTCTAAAGTGAATATTACCCTCCTATGTAAATTTCTCATAGGTTATATCCCGAGACCTTCAAGTTTTATGGGGTAAAATGTGCATAGGAGCTTTTTTGTGAAATTTTGCTTGGAAATTAATTGACCCCGTAGGTCGAGGGATTTTATCGCAAGAATTATTTAATCGAAAATACTTGCCTAATAGCAAAATTTTGTAAAAAATTTATCTATGCACAATTTACGTGATAAAACGTGAAGGTCGAAGGGTATATGTCAAAATTATTTCTTGAAAAAATACTTTTTTATTTTTAACGTTTACATTATTAAGAAACAAACTAGTAAGAACACTAAAAAACAATAAGTTTAATATGTAATGTTAATCATAAAGAATAGATGATAGCTGGAACCTGGAACGTTGATTGGTTAACATTAATATTTAATTATGTTTAAAGTTTGAACAATTATTATAGAAGTTGCAATTTTGGTATATTACAGGGTAGTATTTATTCTCTTGATTAACTTGCGGAGGTATGCATTCATTTCTTGTGGTTGTTTTTGCACTTGAAGTTGAGCTTACAATCGCTGCGGTATTTGAGTTGAGGCTCGACTACACTTAAGGTGTAAGAATTGGTACCGAATGAATGTTTCTCATCTTTTGAATAATGTTCAAATGATGATCAGGGTTTAGTTGCAGGTGGGAACTGGCATTGGAGTGTCCAGTTATCTTTATAAATTCTTGTTCTTCAACACCGTTGTGGGAAAGATTACTTACTGCAATTGCTCGGTTAGAATGATTCGATATATTATTTCTTTCAGTGTCGAACCCAACTTTTTTGGCTGCATTTCGAAATTTCATTTCTACCTCGAGGACAGTTTTTGTACCATTCTTTGGTACTATTCTTGATCCAAAACCGATTGCAAGTTAGAAATAATCTGTTTATAGTTATGGCCTTTGGCTTTTTGGCGACTAGTTCATTAAAAAGTCGAAGATGGCAGATGTCTTCGTTTAAACTATTTTTTGCCAACCACTTTCTTTAGGCACAGTATAAGGAATAATACATTATAAGTATCGTCAGTTTGTGTCCAGTAATTTTGATATTTCCAAAACTAAAACGCGCACTTGCACCCGGCAATTTTCTCGTGTAGTTACGAGGGACTTATATACTGCTCAAGCACCAGCGATGCACTTCCAAAGCATTGCCAAAACCGGTTTAGTGGTGCACCGCCGACGGCCGGGCGGACGGGGCAAGGGGAGGGGAGTTTCAATTTTTCGACCGTCTGACGTTACTGATATAATGTATTATTCCTTATACTATGCTTTCGGTCAGTCTTTTCGCTCCACCTTTACTTGACTTGGAAAAAACTGGGTTGTATTCAGCTCTGCCTATAAAGAAAAAAAATATATCATAGCTCGCTTATTGGTTTAAAATCGAAATATTTTACCTGTTGCGATACCTTTGTTGTCTAATTCTGCTTTAAAGTAGTCAATCAAGCAATTGACTGCCTCTCCTCCTCGCCATGCAAGTTCGACGGCAACTACTTGATAAAATTTTTGTTGTAGACCAGATGGACTTTCTTCATCAAACGAATTTACAATGGATTGGTATTCAGCTGCAGTAAAAGCTTTGGAGCTTTGCTTCTTTTTAGTTGGATCCTTTTGTAATCATTTTCGTTTTGTATCACGAGCTTTTCTTGCTTGGTGAAATATTATGTCTTTGAATGGATCAAAAACTATATTATAATATTCAAAATACGGGGTGTTCATTATAAAATTTCATCTAGCCAGCTATGATTTTTTGAGGAAAAGAAAGAGAGTTATAAAAGTACGTCGTAACTTGACTCGCCATCAAAACAGATTTGTTATTGCCACTGTTTAATCAGCTTTCCTTGTTGGTACATTTTTCCGTTTCCCACATTTTTGTTGTTGTTTTCTAGTTTTACCAACAAAATTTTTTGCTAAAAACGTTAATTTTTATTGCTATAAAACCTGTTTTGTATTTGGAAAACATGGCCTTCGCCTTAGAACATAAAGTTTTTATGTTGAGTTTGATGGAAAGTGGATGGCGAATGGGTTTATTCCATACGAAACTACGTGGAGGATTTCCAGACTGAATTTTCAAACTTTGCTGTGGTCAGTATGCACTTCAAAAAAACTTTGGAGCATGCTCTAGAATTTTTTACAGAAGCAGGCAGTCTACAAAGACCAGGCAGTGAATCTCACAAGAAACATACCTATGAAGTGGTTACACAGGCACAAGAAATAATGCAAAACACACCTGGTACTTCTATTCGACAGTTACACTCACACTTCAAATAGGCCTTTCTGTAGGTGCCACCCATGCAATTTTCCATACAAATCTGCAAGTCTACCCATATCACTTCACAGATGTGCAAGAATTGCATGAAGCTGACTTTCCCTGAAGACTGCAATTTTGAAATTGGTGTATTGATAGGGATAATAACCACAACATTTTCCAAAAATCCATATTTAGTGATGAAGCTTGATTTGAGTGAAGTGGTTATGTGAACTCGCAAAACATGAGAACTTAGATTAGTGAAAACACCCCCATGAAATAATTGAAAAAGGACCACACCCTGAAAAAAATGAGAGTTTGGGTAGGAATCACAGCTTGCTGACTGATTGGTCTGCTTTTCTTGAGGGTGGCTGATCACTAGGACACTTCAAGCATTACCAATTGGATAGGTACCTGTATAAGCTACTGAATTTTGCTAGCACTTGGAGAAAATTACATAAAATTCTTCATTAATATCATTTAATTTTTTGTATTTGAATTGAAAAATTATATTTGTATTTAATTTTGTATTCAATTTATTCAATTGTCAATTATATTACTTCTATTTGTACACATTTATAAAATATGTTTAATAACGAAGATTAATTTATTGTTAAACAGTTGATAAGCGAATAGAAACATGACTTCCCAAAACTCAATAAAAATGTTAAAATAAATTAACAAAATGTGATTAGCTTTATTACAAGTCTTATCAAACACATATACCATTGAACCTACATGTCAATTTTCCGTATACCAATAGGAGATACAATCCCTTTTCAAAAACTGTATTTCGGATCAAGTTGATAACTATCAGCTCAGTTTCTACCATTCATATTGAATGGAAATCAGATTCAAACTGTCATAAATCTGGTTTCCTGAAAATTACCTGTAAGGATTAGTCTGAACCAGGATCAATACTTCCGAAAAGTCCTATCCATCCAACTCGATTGATGACTGATAATATTGATTGACTGTCCAATCGAGTTGGTTGAAAATAAGCTTATGGTAATGATCGACCCAATATGGATTGCAATTTCCAAAAAGAACTTTTATGATCATAGAAATTGAGCACTGTCGCTTTTGAATAAACAGGTTTTAACCAGCCAATTTGTAAATTGTCGATTTGAAACATGGTGGACAGCAATCCTTTAAACTACAGATCTGATCATTGACTAAGATGACCCAGTCTAACACTATTAATTAATTATCAATGTCAACTTAATTTCTGTCTAACATTTTTAAGAACATTCAGTTTATAACTATAAATTAGGAATATGAAGCTGGATGATCCTGCATTATTTAGTAGCTATTGATGCAATTTAACACACATCAAACTACTTTATCATTACAAAAAGAAGTTAGCATTTATTATTGAACATGAAAATACCATATACCAACAGAGATGTTTCCTACATTCTTGCTCGTAAACTCAAGTCCACACTGATCTGTTCCAAGATTTCTGGAATATGTCTCAAGATTCAAGCCTATAATAGGTATTATTATAAAGTTATTTTTGTCTATACTGCTAATATTTTAATTATTATTTTACTTTTAAAATGAACACGATTTCTGAATTCATAGTGATGCTGACAAAACATCTCAGTTATTTATACATTTGAACCAGATACATACATTTGATATACATACAAAATGGTTTATGCATGTACACATGTGCCTTACAAACTGCTAATAGTATGGTTGCATATCGCTTTTCCAGACTGGGGAGCAAAGAGAACTATTACACTTGTACACAAATTTAAGCCTCGAGAGTATCTACTGACACATACAATTTTGGAAACATCTTTTCTTCTAGGTCCTAATGGTCTCAGTCAATACCGATTTTGATGCAAAATTTCCAGGTTTAGCTTCATGAATTGAGCCTACAATATGTTTATAAACTTATTTTTGTCTTCAGCTCTAATGTTTTAATTTTACAGACCTTTGAAAATCCACTCCATTTCCGATTCTACAGAGATAAAACATTAGAATCATACACTTGTTTTAATGATTTTAAAACTAGTTTTCAGTTTTTCAAACACAAAATGGTTTGTGGCTACTTTCGGTTGCAAAAACTCCTCAGGCTAAACCGTGCAGGGGCTGGTGATTGGGGTGCTTTGTCGTTGTCAGAAGTCAAAGGATCAATATGAAAATCGCCACTTCTAAGGGCGAAAGGCCTGTTCAGGCGTTCAGGGTAGCAAAATTTTAGTTTATCTCACCTCCCAAGGTCCACTATCTCCGTGGTACACTTAATTTGGCACAAAGATTGATGTGTCTTTCTAAGTTCTCTATGGATGTTAGCTCGGGAATATCTCTAGTAAATTTTATAGCCTATAGAATCTTAAAAATCTTGAAATAATTAAAAAATCAATCAAATTATGGCCGACTTATTTATTTATCAAGATTGTCAATTATTCTGGATTGTTTGGAATGTCATGTCAATTGCTATTCATTATTATATTGTTAAATTTATTTGAGTATTTCCGTCCTTAGATTCTTATTGAGAAAAAAAGGATGGAGACACTATTTGAGCGCGTAATAGTAGGCAACCAGTAAAACGTTCCCAAAGTGTGAACGTGCCTAAATTTGAAAGTTTGAGGGACAAATACAGAACGGAGTAATTCACGACCTGCTTCAAAATAACAAATGCATTTCATAGGTGGCTAGATGAAATTTTATAATGAAACCCTTTATAACTGTTGTAGTTGCTTGGCTTTATATTCATATACCTATTATTTAAATATACGGCGAACGTCAATCCCTCACAGTAAATCGAAAATGAAGCTCCTCAGTTGGCTATGAAAATCTGGCAGTTGGTCGACGAGATTTTACTGCGCATGTTTACTGCGCACCACGTGCTAGTTGAAAGATGAGTGACGTTTTGAATCTGACGTCTACAAATTTTTAGGTTCTGCCAAATGTGACATGTTTATTGGAGGGAACGAAAGTCGACAAAAATAAATAAATAGGGAAATTTTCCATTGCACTGATTCGAAGGCTCGTTGCAAGATGTTTTAGATGTTTAGTCTTTTGGACAAAGAAAGCGTACAAAAATTATTCACTTCACTTCAACTTAATAAATTGAATTAAACACACAAAGATTAGTTAAAGCAAATAAAGTATAAGTACTTACCGAAAGAAGCTTCTGGTAGTTGTGGCCCTTGACGCGTCACAAACCAGGCACACAATATGCCTAGCACCCTTGGAGGCCATCTCATTGATGCTTTCCTACAGTTTAGCATAAAATAAACACCTGGACTAGGTATAGGTCTTGGTATAGGTAAAATAATATGGACTCCTATAGGAGCTCATTAGAGGTGGGCCTGGATACAGGCAAAACCCCTGAACATCGTTTTATTGCAAAACAAACCTACATACCTACATATACTAAACAAATCTCAGTCAGAAATAGGAAATATCCCGCATCTGCAGCAGTAAACACAGCACAAAAGACGCCGCACCGGAATATCCAGCCAAGCAAAGTTGAATTAGATTAAACCAAACAGTATTTATGCAAACCGATTAATGATATGAGTAAATTAAACTAAACAAACACTAAACTGAAAGTTTAACTTTAGCAAAGAACGAACAAGATCAAGATGAAAACTTGAAAGCGTCCCCAAAAAGTAGGGTTAGATGCAAGGTTGACAGATGTAATTTCTATTACCGTTTGTGAGTGTTAAAAAATTCAATTTATTGTGAATTTTATCGATTTTATAATATCATATGTTCTGTTATAATATAAATATGTATCCTGCATAAACTTAAAAATGCTAAAATGGTAATTATTGGTGATTTTAGTAAGATTTTACTAATTTATCAAATCGCGTGACGTCAGATGCGTCGACAAGTTGGCAACGTAGAACTTTAAAATAAGTTTCAAATCTCGCGCTTGCGCAGTTCATATCCGTCGAGTAACTAGACATGTCGAACGTCAGCTGTTTTTGGCTTCTTTTTCAGAAGTTAAGTAATTTTTATAGAACTTCAAATTATTTGGTTATATTCCACAGTGTCTTGATAACTCCTACTTTATAATCTGTTCCATCCACTTTTTTCATATTAAATGCATAATCTTTCATAACGTTGGCAAGAATTTCAACTGATATTGATTCATTTAAAACATACCCTTTCTCTTCATAAAAGGCACGAAACTGATTCCAAATGGATTTGTGTGCCCTCTTCGTTGTCTTGGGAGTTTTCAATTTCCTCGTCAATTTCCACAATATTGGCTTTCCCAAAACGTAACATTTTAAACCGCTAAACTTTTGACGCGTGTTGGGAAATTATTGTTTTGAAGGTTGCAACAGAGATCACACCAGCAGGTGTCAGATTTTCTTTCAGTCATGTTTTTTGTAGACGTCTCAAACTGATAATTATATTTCAGAATAATTTCATTTTTCCACTACTAGCTTTAATACGGACCGTTAAAGGCCAGCAAAGTGACTGTAAAGTAGGTTTTCTTGTTTTGCTTATAAAACAAATGTACATAAGCGGACAACGTTATGGCCGATTATTTACCGGTAAATAAAGCTGTCAGTTGTCAGGCGCATTAGGCGCCGTTACCAACGCCACCTAGACAATATAAGGCCTGGAAGCGACCGAGCGGGAGAGCGGTGACGTCATCATATGTGGTACGAAAATTCGACGACCGTTTCAACGCTCAAAACCCGAAGGTTTTGGAAAGCTTTTTGGGTGAATACTTTGGTAATTGGGGTTTAGATTTTAAATGGACAAAAATAAAACCATTAGTAATATATATAAACAATACAAACGTAAATAAATAAACAATTTAACTATACCAGGGTACACTTAAATTAATATAATACTTAATACTGTATATTATTATTATACAGTGTAGTGGTTTACTAACAATAATTTTTAATACTTCTGAAGAATAAGTATACCATTTTCTCTTTTTGGCTGAATTTGTTATATACAGAGGATTCTGAAATTAGCATGCAATAATGTAACAGCCTAGGTATTTTAGAATAAAAAAGATAAAAAGTTTATATATAAAGACAGGTTTTCATACGTTTCATTACAAAGATAGAGGGTATAAATAACTTTTTAAATTAAATTCCTTTTTTCCAAATAGATAGCTCGTTCGTTTTCGAAGATAATGACTTCAAAATTGAAATGTGATAACTCGGATCATTATGCTCTACATAGATACTTACCATCTGATTTTCCAAGGTGCCTGCTTTGGTAATAGGGATTTAGATGAAAAAAATAAAAACATTTGATCATTTTAAAACATTATATTAAATTAAAAAAAAAAACAAATTAAATATACATGTGTACCTCAGAAAACACTATTTGGTTCATTACACACACTACCTACACACTTTGTCTTATACTAGAGGAATTTCTTCTTTTGCAAACAGGAATTGGTTGATTTGATTCTCGATTTGATTTCAACTAGGCCTAGGAAACAAATATAAAAATCTTTGATAGATTTGGATAACATATTTGTAACAAACTATAGCACAAACCCCACACAACAAAATGTTTAAAAAAAAGTCCTACCTGGAATTAATCTCGGGACATCTAATAGTAACAGTAGAGCTTCTAAGGACTGGGCAGTTCTTTCACATGTAAGTATGTTACTTTCCTCTGAATTTCATGTGAATGAAAATGTAACTCACATACCTAAAATAAAAAACCCACCTGATTTTTTGAATATGAGAGGTTTTTTCGGAATATGTTCCTATACTTATGATTATGTAGTGTTGTATGAGGTTAGGTTAGGTAGACTTACCCTGCTATGTTTATTTGGTCTAAAATTATTCCTTTTAATACCGTGATTCCACTTTTCTTTTAAAATAACATCTTCTGGAAATCTAAACACTGAATTTCGCAGACCAGTCTTGTAATTACTTTTGCATCTCTCTACACAGCAACCGTGAGGCATGGCAATGGTTTGCTAACTTTTGAAACTTTAATTCCGAGCTAATTCAGCTAATACTAAAATACAGGTTTCTAGAAAAGACACAGAACTGTTAATTATGCAAATCTAGGCAAAAAACAACTTGAATATGCACGAAAAATGCAAAACTAGGAGCAAAATACTACTAAAGGCCATATGAAACAGCTGACCCGTCGTACCACCCTGGCGGCCATTAAAATATCGCTTCCAGGCCTTATGTCTAGGTGGCATTGCCGTTACACGGCGATTTTGTTTATCGGTTGCCACGGTAACGAAGCCTCCATATGGATTGAAGCACTGCCACCTAGACTATAAGGCCGTGAAGCAGAGTCTGTGACGTCACAGTCGTGGTCCAAGGTCACCATTTGAAATGGATGGATTTCAAATGATTTCGTGTATATTTTACGTGATTTTACTGTGATTATTCTGTTTTTAACGCGAATTTTGTTTTTATGAACATTACTGGACTTTAGGAAACGTATTAAAGTTTGTGCTAAATTCGGAACTATGCATTTTAGTGTTTAAAAACTGTGAAAATGCCTTACCGGTACTGTGTCGGGGTGCAACACAAACTTAAAGAATGGACCTAAAAAATCGGTTTTTTGGTTTCCCAGGGATGAAGATTTAAGAGAAAAGTGGATTAGAGCCTTTAAAAGAGAAGATTTCGTGCCTGGAGAACATAGTAGGGTACATTTATACGTAAATAAGTAACAAGAATTTTAGAGAAAGTTAGGTTATTATTATTTATTAACAAAGCATGAATTCCATGAACTTTGTAGGAAACTGGTGTTTTAAGTATGAGGTGCATTTTCGCAAGGATGAAGTACAGAAAAAGTTTATTTATTATAATGAAGAAACAGATCAGACTTTGCAAGCCCCTTTGAACATTCCAAAATTGATCTGTGGTAAGAACTTATTACACACTTAACTTATGCTTTTAAATTATATAGTCTCCATTTAACTATTACATCTCTGAGTATGAAACAGATCCCTTGAAGGGATACTTTTATTTATTGAGTTGAGAAATGAACTTGTACCATGCCAGTCATATTCCTAGGAAAAAAAGAGGATAATAAGATAATGATGCCAAATTTTTGTCTTCTGTAACATTCATTCATATTTTTGTTAAGTCTTTTTTACACTCTTTTACAGTATCAAGCTGCTGTGGCTTGGATGCGTTGTTGTATAAGCTATACCTTCTAAATAAAAAACGTATGTTTCTTGAATTAACTGTTTTATTTTTGATTGCTAAGGGTCAAATGTTGTAATAATCAAAACATGTTTTATTTGTGTGGGTTTATCCAACTTCTTAGTTGTAGTCATAATAATTGTATTCTCAATTTTCACCAATTACAACGCATGTAAACAAAATATCCATGGCAAGGCTTGTTTATTGGTTATAATGGATGAAAATTAGGAATATGATTACGACTATGACTAATAATAAGTTGAATAACCCGGGATTTACTACAATGAAAAGTTGTTGGCAATTTAATCTTATTTAATTACCTATAAATAGAAAAAAAAACAACTTCCTGCAGATTACAACATTTTGCACTTTCAACACATATCACTACATACAGTTTTTATTACTTTGAGTCCTTGCTGTTACTACACACACTAGCACTCAAATCCTCTCGAAGTAGGGAGAAAGTAGGCTCGATACACTTTCCAACTACTATTGAGTTTCTACCATTTTGACTGTGAAGACCTCACTAAAGAAGTTCTATGCAGGACATCAAGTTTTGGGTATAAATGGTAGGTATATGATGATCTCTTGCTTATTCCTTTAAGAAAATTAACAGTTAAAAGATAATGTAATTCCTAAAGATAATTCCTAAATTTTTAACAGAAATATGAAGTTTACTGAGTTTGATCTTAGTCATGTAGTACATTTACACCACATGGACCAAATTAGACCAAGGAACAAATTGAGTACCTAATCAACTTGAATCAAAGTTTGTCAAAGAACAGCTGTTTTAGTTATAAATGGAATTTGGGGCTAAAGGGTTTACACCATAAAAAAGACTGTTTGATCTACCTCCTTTACTCTGAACCAAATATTTGATTCCCAGAGTAAATGTAATACATGGTCTATATACGTTGAGAGCAAATAAATCTGTTTATGTAACAAATTTTGAAATTTGTAACAGGGTGTTACATAAAGGAGCTAGGGTTTTGTATAAAAGAATATAAATGATTAGAAAATATTTTTTTCATTCTTTGCTCTGGGTGAAATAACTCTTGGGAAAAAAAGCTACATTCTTAATAGGTATATATTAAAAAGTTAAATGCAACCCTCTATACTTGCCTACTGGCAAGTTTACTGTTCTAGTTTATAGACTTTAGTCTGGCCTTTTTCAAATTCAGGAATCAGGATGAGTCACTGAGGATTAACCTAACTTTTTTTTATGAAACTATGTAGGTACTCTGTATTTTAACTTACCCTACTATTTTCTTCAGATATAGATTAGCTTACATCAATTTTTTCTTCACACCCTCATTCCTTTGAAACCAAACAACGGATTGACGTGACACCCACCCACGTTTGAGAAATTTTCAACACTTTTAAAGCACTTGTTGTTAGTCTAAATGCAGCACTAGCTGCAAGAAATGTCCTAAAGTCCGGCACAATTTATAAAAACAAAATTATGAATACAAAATGAATAATATTAGTCGCAAAGTCGAAAAAAATATTTGAAATCCATACAATTCAAATGGTCTCACACTAGTGACCTTGGACCACGACTGTGACGTCACAGCTTCTGCTTCACGGCCTTATGGTCTAGGTGGCAGTGATTGAAGACGCACCTGCTCTTAATAATAAAATATGCGGAGCGCCATCTACAACAGAAAATTTAGGCAATTTTCTGTTGTAGATTTATCGAGCCTAGTAGTGGAAAAAATCGTATATACACCGCGGTTGTGAACTACTTATGGCCCTCACGTCTTAGATCGGGATTTAAACTTGACGTTCGGGTTCATAATAATGTACTTCACAACCTTGGTTTATAATATACTATTTTCTACTACTAGCTTTAATACGGACCGTTAAAGGCCACCAACTTGACTGTAAAGTAGGTTTTCTTGTTTTGCTTATAAAACAATTGAACATAAGCGGTCTATAATGACAACGTTATAGAGGGCTTATTAAATAAAGCTGTTAGTTGTCAGGCGCATTAGTCACTGCCACCTAGACTATAAGGCCGTGAAGCAGAGTCTGTGACGTCACAGTCGTGGTCCAAGGTCACCATTTGAAATGGATGGATTTTCATATGATTTCGTGTATATTTTCCGTGATTTTACTGTGATTATTCGGTTTTTTAATGAGAATTTTGTTTTTAATGAACATTACTGGACTTTAGGAAACGTATTAAAGTTTGTGCTAAATTCGGAACTATGCAATTTACACACAGTTAAAAACTGTGAAAATGCCTTACCGGTGCTGTGTCGGGGTGCAACACAAACTTAAAGAATGGACCTAAAAAATCGGTTTTTTGGTTTCTCAGGGATGAAGATTTAAGAGAAAAATGGATTAGAGCCATTAAAAGAGAAGATTTCGTGCCTGGAGAACATAGTAGGGTACATTTATACATAAATAAGAGACAAGAATTTTAGAGAAAGTTAGGTTATCCCTCAGATTTCGTTTATAAACAAAGCATGAATTCCATGAACTTTGTAGAAAACTGGTGTTTTATGTATGTGAGGTGCATTTTCGCAAGGATGAAGTACAGAAAAACTTTTTTTTTTTAATGAAGAAACCAATCAGACTTTGCAATCCCCTTTAGACATTCCAAAATTGATCTGTGGTAAGAACTTATTACACACTTAACTTATGCTTATAAATTATATAGTCTCCATTTAATTATTAAATCTCTGAGTAGGAAACAGATCCCTTGAAGGGATACTTTTATTTATTGAGTTGAGAAATGAACTTGTACCATACCAGTCATATTCCTAGGAAAAGCAGAGGATAATAAGGTAATGATGTCAACATTTTTGTCTCCTGTAACATTCATTCATATTTTTAAGTCTTTTTTACACTCTTTTACAGTCTCAAGCTGCTGTGACTTGGATGCATTGTTGTATAAGCTATACCTTCTAAATAAAAAACGTATGTTTCTTGAATTAACTGTTTTATTTTTTATTGTTAAGGGCCAAATGTTGTAATAATCAATACATGTTTTATTTGTGTGGGTTTATCCAACTTCTTAGTTGTAGTCATAGTAACTGTATTCTCAATTTTCGCTCATACAACCCATGTAAACAAAATATCCATAGCCAGGCTTGATATATGGGTTGTAATGGATGAAAATTAGGAATATGATTACAACTGTGACTAATAATAAGTTGAATAACCCGGAATTTACTACAATGAAAAGTTGTTGGCAATTTAATCTTACATAATTACTTATAAATAGAAAAAAAAAAACAACTTCCTGCAGATTACAGCATTTTGCACTTCCAACACATCACTGCATACAATTTTATTACTTTGAGTCATTGCTGTTACTACATACACTAGCACTCCAATCCTCTCGAAGTTGGGAGGAAGTAGGCTCGATACATCTCAGTTTGTGGACGTAAGTAGGTAGGTACTTTCTGGACACTGGCACTTTCCAACTACTATTGAGTTTCTACCATTTTGACTGTGCAGAACTTCTATGCAGGACATCAAGTTTTTGGTATAAATGGTAGGTATATGATGATCTCTTGCTTATTCCTTTAAGAAAAATAAAAGTTAAAAGATAATGTAATTCCTAAAGGTAATTTCTAAATTTTTAACAGAAATATGAAGTTTAGTGAGTTTGATCTTAGTCATGTAGTACATTTACACCACGTGGACAAAATTAGACCAAGGAACAAATTGAGTACCTAATCAACTAGAATCAAAGTTTTTCAAAGAACAGCTGTTTTAATTATAAATGGAAGCTTTAGCCCTTTTCCGAAACTGCAATCCAATTCCAGAATCCAATTTTGAGCTAAAGTGTTTACACCATACAAAAGACTGTTTGATCTACCTCCTTTACTCTGGACCAAATATTTGATCCCCAGTGTTTAGACCATAGTGACATCATTTGATACTTGGACCAAATGTTTGGTCCATGCAGTGTACCTAAACAAGTAAATGTAATACATGGTCTATATAGGAATACGTCGACAGCAAATAAATCTGTTTATGTAACAAATTTTAAAATTTGTAACAGGGTGTTACATAAAGGAGCTAGGGTTTTGTATAAAAGAATATAAATGATTAGAAACTCTTTTTGCATTTTTTGCTCTGGGTGAAATAACTCTTGGGAAAAAAAGATACATTCTTAATAGGTATATATTAAAAAGTTAAATGGAACCCTCTATACTTGCCCACTGGCAAGTTTACTGTTCTAATTTATAGACTTCAGTCTGGCCTTTTTCAAATTCAGGAATCAGGATTAGTCACTGAGGCTAACATAACTCTTTTTATGAAATTATGTAGGTACTCTGTATTTTAACTTACCCTACTATTTTCTTCAGATATAGATTAGCTTACATCCATTTTTTCTTCACACCCTCATTCCTTTGAAACCAAAAAACGGATTTGCTAGACCTGTTTACATTGATTTCGCACCGTGACACCGAACTACATTTGAGAAATTTTCAACAATTTTAAAGCACTTGTTGTTAGTCTAAATTCAGCACTAGCTGCAAGAAACGTCCTAAAGTGAGGCACAATTTATAAAAACAAAATTATGAATACAAAATGAATAATATTAGTCGCAAAGTGGAAAAAAATATTTGAAATCCATACAATTCAAATGGTCTGACACTAGTGACCTTGGACCACGACTGTGACGTCACAGGTTCTGCTTCATGGCCTTATGGTCTAGGTGGCAGTGCATTAGTCGCCGTGGTATCGTCATACGGCGATTTTATTTATCGGTTGCCACGGTAACGAAGCATCCATATGGATTGAAGCAATGCCACCTAGACATAAGGCCTGGAAGCGATATTTTAATGGCCGCCAGGGTGGTACGACGGGTCAGCTGTTTCATATGGACTTTAGTAATATTTTGCTCATAGTTTTGCATTTTTCGTGAATATTCAAGTTGTTTTATGCCTAGATTTGTATAATTAACAGTTCTGTATTTTTTCTAGAAACGTGTATTTTAGTATTAGCTGAATTAGCTCGGAATTAAAGTTTCAAAAGTTAGCAAACCATTGCCATGCCTCACGGTTGCTGTGTAAAGAGATGCAAAAGTAATTACAAGACTGGTCAACGAAATTCAGTGTTTAGATTTCCAGAAGATGTTATTTTAAAAGAAAAGTGGATTCACGGTATTAGAAGGGATAATTTTATACCAAATAAACATAGCAGGGTAAGTGTACCTAACCTAACCTCATACAACACTACATAAGCATAAGTATAGAAACATATTCCGAAAAAACCTCTTATATTCAAAAAATCAGCAGAATTTATTAGGTTTTTTATTTTAGGTATGTGAGTTACATTTTCATTCACATGAAATTCAGAGGAAAGTAACATACTTACATGTGGAAGAACTGGCCAGTCCTTAGAAGCTCTACTGTTACTATTAGATGTCCCAAGATTAATTCCAGGTAGGACTTTTTTTTTAAACATTTGTTGTGTAGGGCTAGTGCTATAGTTTGTTACAAATATGTTATCCAAATCCATCAAAGATTTTTATATTTGTTTCCTAGGCCTAGTTGTAATCAAATCGAGAATCAAATCAACCAATTCCTGTTTGCAAAAGAAGGAATTCCTCTAGTATAAGATAAAGTGTGTGTAGTGTGTGCAATGAACCAAATAGTGTTTTCTGAGGTACACATGTATATTTAATTTGTTTTTTTTTTTATTTAATATAATGTTTTAAAATGATCAAATGTTTTTATTTTTTTCATCTAAATCCCTATTACCAAAGCAGGCACCTTTGAAAATCAGATGGTAAGTATCTATGTAGAGCATAATGATTCGAGTTATTGCATTTCAATTTTGAAGTGATTATCTTCGAAACTGAACGAGCTATCTATGTGGAAAAAAAGAATTTTTCTACGACTATTGAATAATAGATTAATTACTATTTTGATATTGGAATAGTAATAGTCTCTATTACCCATTCTAAACCGTGAGTAATAATTACTCACTGCTGTGTGGACCAATAAGATCAATTTTAGGTTCAAACTTCATATTAATTATAGGACTTATCGACATATTCTTTTAAGCCGATTCTACATTTGAAAAACATACAACTGTTGCTCAAATTCATTTTCTGCCCGAGAACATCCAGACTTACATAAGTGTATCTAGTTGTGCAGGCAGATAGACTTAATTTTTTTGTTTTGCACAAAAATATTGACAGTAAACGTCTTCTTTGGCGATATTATTATTGTAATTGTGAAGTCTAAATTTGGCTTTACGTTTATTAAATGGCGCATCCGCTGTGCGTTGTCATGGAAACCGGTGGCAACAGACAGATAAACAAGCCGTTGAAACAAATCCGTCACATGTGATTATTGACAATTAGTGCGAGCGTATTTTAAAACATTAACCACAATGTTGAATTCAACTTCATCTCAAGCACAGGAAATCCTCTCAAGCGATGCTGACGAAGAAATCGGGGGAACACCACCAAGTATTAAGAAAGCTGCTAAATTAACAAGACTAAACTTGCTGCCTGAAAAATCTCGCCACAAATATGAGATGGTATACTCAAATTTTATGGACTGGAGGAGCAAAAATAATGCCAGATCGTTTTCGGAAGACGTTGTGTTAGTGTATTTTCAAGAACTGTCGCAGAAATACAAATCCTCTTCCTTATGGGCGCAATACTCGATGCTGAGAAGCACACTCGCACTGAACAATGAAGTTAATATTGAAGGATATTGTAGGCTTCGGGCATTTTTAAAACGCAAGTCTGAGGGATACTTTCCAAAAAAAGCCAAAACTTTGACGGCTTTGAACATTAACAAATTTATTGAAGAAGCTCCTGATGATATACACCTTGCAACAAAGGTAATTTGAATTAGTTGATGTTTTTATGATCTAAAAAAAAATAATGGTTACTAAAATTTTAGGTTGCGCTCATTATGGGTCTAATGGGAGCATGCCGTACCAATGAACTACATTCAATGCAAATGAGCCATTTTCAAGACCTAGGCACAGCGTTTCTAATCACGATTCCAAATACAAAAACCAAAATTGTTCGAAAATTTACAGTGACGGAAAAATTCTATGAAATTTGCAAAAGGTACATCAGTCTTCGTCCTAGCAGTGTCAAATGCCCACCATTTTTTTTCTTAAATTTTCAAAACGGAAAATGTACAACCCAGAAAATCGGTATTAACAAATTTGGACAAATGGGAAAGCAAATTGCTACATTTCTGAAGCTGGAAAATCCAGAAATGTATACGGGTCACACATTTCGGCGGTCCTCGGCAACGTTGCTCATAGATTCCGGAGGAGACATCACCACATTGAAGAGGCATGGTGGCTGGAAGTCGACATCGGTCGCGGAAGGATATATTGACGATTCGTTGAAAAACAAAATTGATACTGGTAATAAAATTATGAATTCTGTTATAGCTAATAGTTCCACAAATTACAATGTAACCCAAAAAAATCATAACATCTTAAATAATGAAGATATTAATTTAGATATTAATAATATTCCTTCATTAACTTTTAATAACTGTTCCGGAATAACAATTAATATTACTTATTCCCGTCAAAACGAATAATAAGTTATTAGTAGGTACCTCAAAAAAGTGTTCGAAACAGCTAATACTTCTAATTATAATAATGTTTTTATAATGTTTTTCTAGGTATGAACTTTATGATAACTCTTTTATGAAGTTAATTTGATGTTGTAATGTTTATGAATTATTGTAAGTAATTCAGTTAAAAAATAAAATTCATTCAAGAACTCGTAAATTTGACAACGTTGCAATGATTTAAAAAAGTTTGTAAGGTAGATCATGTGTTGATGATGACTCAACAATCCAAGTGATATCTCCTTTGGTTCTCCAGATATGTCTAAGGGACCATCGACTATGAATCGCCCTGTATAATATAGTCGTAGAAAAAGTATGATATTTGACTCGCATATAATGGCTATTACTCACTCGATATATTACTACACTCGCCTTCGGCTCGTGTAGCAAACTTTATCTTCGTGAGTAATAGCCAGCATTATATGCTCATTAAATAATATACTATTAATTTAAAAAGTTATACCCTCTATCTTTGTAACGAAACGTTTGAAAACCTGTCTTTATATATAAACTTTTTATCTTTTTTATTCTAAAATACCTAAGCTGTTACATTATTGCACGCTAATTTCAGAATCCCCTGTATATAACAAATTCAGCCAAAAAGAGAAAATAGTATACTTATTCTTCAGAAGTATTAAAAATCATTGTTAGTATAATATTTTTTAATAAATAGTATATAATATATTTTAATTAATAAATAATAATAATATACAGTATTAAGTATTACATTAATTTAAGTGTACCCTGGTATAGTTAAATTGTTTATTTATTTACGTTTGTATTGTTTATATATATTACTAATGGTTTTATTTTTGTCCATCTAAAATCTAAACCCCAATTATCAAATTATTCACCCAAAAAGCTTTCCAAAACCTTCGGGTTTTGAGCGTTGAAACGGTCGTCGAATTTTCGTACCACGTATGATGACGTCACCGCTCTCCCGCTCGGTCGCTTCCAGGCCTTATATTGTCTAGGTGGCGTTGATTCAAGACGCGCCTGTTCTTAGTAATAAAATATGTGACCGCTATCTTACGAATTTAGGCAATTTTCTGTTGTAGATTTATCGAGTCTACTAGTGAAAAAAATCGTACATACACCGCGGTTGTGAACTACTTATGATCCTCATGTCTTAGATCCATCAGCGCTACGCGCTTCGGGATTTAAACTTGACGTTCGGGTCATAATAATGCACTTCACAATCTTGGTTTATAATATACTATTATTGGATTGTTTGATCTTAATTACCTTAATACGAGCATATTTATTGTTAACGTTGAAGAGACTAGCATAAATCATATTTTTCTACAAACGTCAAATAATGACGCATTTTATGCTTTCATTAGACAAACGAAAACCTAACCATTTTTGAGGATCAGAATGTGAGTTCACTTTTCCGCGCGTTGCCCAGGACAGCAAGCGAAAAAGATTTTATCGCTTGCTGTCAATAGTAACTACCACCACTCAACCAATTATTAAAAACGTCATTGTCACCTTGATTTAAATTTTTAGATTGTGTCTTCAGTTATACTCAGTTGTGATTCACATTATTTGAAATTGATCATTTGCAGAAAAAACGTTGTATGCATTACGAGCAAAAAGTAACTTTTTTGCTCTCGAGTGATTGCCGCTCGACGCGGAGCGTCGAGCGGCAAACTTCACTCTCCGAGCAAAAAAGTTGTACTTTTCGCTCTTAATACATAAATAACTATTGTGCAAATACTGCTTCGATTAATATCAAATTCACTTAGAAAACCGCAACTAAAAAAGCTAGGCTGATCGCTGTTAAGATTTAGCAAAAGTGGGAGGGTGTTTAATCAGTATAAAACTGCTGTCATTGGTTGTATTTGATATGATATTCAAACTTGATTGGCTGTTAGTATTATGAAGGAAATAATCCATATATATTATGCAATTTTCACAAAATTACATCGAAAACAACTAATGAAGCTAAAATTACACTGAATATTACCCTCCTATGTAAACTTCTCCATATAAGCTATGCAATTATCGCAAAATTACATCGATTATTTCACTTATCCATATGATTGCTATGGAGCTAAACAGGTATTAATAAGCGGTAATTCGAAATTTTCTAAAAAATTACAGCGGTAATTTCACGTTGTCATGGAATCAACCTTTGCAGCGTTTTCTTTTTCACAAAGAAAACCTACTGGCTTCCCTTTCAGACTTTCATAAATAACTGTAAAATACCATTTTATTTCAAAAGAAATATGACTACCTTGGCCGCCATGTTTGTTCACCTTGATTATCGGTTCTATGCGATCCTTCTACTTCGAGTTCTATGGTTAGAAATCATTTGAAAGTTGACTTCTTTTGGACATTGACATGTGTCAATGGGTTGATTAATTATTTTGCTATCTGTGCAGCATTGCCAAATTTCACCAATATTTTTACTTAGATTCCCTTATTTTCTTCATGTGCTCTTCTAATACTTTCCCTAAATTTATCTTTTATTTAGCAACAATGGCAAGATTTTCATATTTCGCGGTTCATTTTCTCCTTCTGTTTATTTCCCCCTTTTGACACTATAATTTCCATTCTTTTGACCAATTCAGAGCCCAGGTGGGAAAGGTAAAAACGTTTGATAGTCCCTTTTCCATGTTGACCACTGTCCGGGGCACATCGGACGTCAGCCTGTCCCTAGACGGCTACAGCCTAGCCATGTGGCTATTGTAAAGTTCTCTTATTTTGGGGTAAGAATTCCTTTAATTAATTTAAACTTATCTAACCTTTTCTTCGTTCAATTATTAGGTTCAATGAGTAGTCCAATGAGTAGTCCAATGTTTGAGTAATAAAACTCAATCCCTCCTTTTTTTTCGGATCTTACAAGTGCAACGTTGCCTCCTGCACGTGTGCCGATAATGGAGCCGTTAGTGACGGTGATGGCTCCTAGGTTTTGAACCGTCCTGCATTACCACACATGATGCACTGATCCTCTACCTCAACTAGCAAGAAAGCCCTACAAACTGGCCAAGTATTTCAACCGGTGTATCTGCACGAACCTTAGGTAAGAATTAACACCATAATAAATAAATGTGCCTAATTTTAATAATTCCTGTTGGTTTCACTTTGTTTTGATCACTTAAACAATATGAACATCAATAATTGCTAAGATAATTTTCTCAATTTTTAATATTATAGCTATAACCCGTAACTTAAATTGAGTGGCGCCCAATTAACAGGTCTAGCTTATACCGGGTGTCCAGCAGAACCCTGGACATAGGAGATTAACATGGGAAATCGGTTTTTATTTTTGTGCGCCTGTACGGTTGATTTGATTGAAAAACTTTTAAGAGTAAAGTTGTAGAGCTTATGGTCAGCTATCACCCTGTAATTTTTTCAATACCTCAGTTTTGGCTGTTTTTTAGAAAAACGCCTCGAAAAGTGCAAGAATTTGAATTTGGCGCGTCACTCCCGCCATGCATGTGCAGTGTCGCCAACATAATAATTTCTTATGTCAGAGTCAGAGCCGATTTTCCTTTCTTATTTATTTTGAGGGACTATCATGTAGTAATTAACGTGATTATGCAGTGAAAATATGTTGGCGACACTGCACATGCATGGCGGGGGTGACGCGCCAAATTCAAATTTTTGCACTTTTCGAGGCGTTTTTCCAAAAAACGCCCAAAACTGAGGTATTGGAAAAATTACAGGATGATGGCTGACCATACGCTCTACAACTTTACTCTTAAAAAATTTTCAATCAATTCAACCGTACAGACGAAAAAAAATAAAAACGGATTTCTCATGTTAATTTCCTATGTCCAGGGTTGTGCTGGACACCCGGTATAACTATACTTACGTTACGAATAATTTAACTTTTATTCGCAAATTTTGTACCTTGGGCAGCGGATGTGTGTTTTGTCGAGCCTAGGATACCAGGGTCACCGAACAATCGAATGGAGTTTGCTACCGTAACTATCTTAAATCGTACTTTAACTGACTACCCTCTCTAAGTGAGAATAGCCCTGATGAAGACTAAATAAATAGTCGAAACGTCGGCCATTTTCAAATAAAGAAGAGGTGCATTATTTGTCCTAATCCCGCTAACTTCACCAACACCTTATAACTTAAGGACGCTAATTACAACAATATTTTCTATTTTATTGAAAGAGTTTCTGACTTAGCTTTATCTAGAAAATTCTCAAATCAAGATCTCTTTGATTCAGCTGTGGAGCTATTTGTTGGTGATGCATTTGTGTGGTTTCGAAGTATTAAAAATAATGTTCATGACTGGGATAGTTTAGTGTCTTTGTTAAAAAAGGATTTTCTTTCTCCCTATATGGATGATGAAATTTGGGAGCAAATACGTAATCGAAAGCAGAAGCGTGGTGAATCATTTATTATTCTTGTTGCTCAATTAAATAATCTATTTAATCGCTTGACTCAAAATCCTGCTGAAAGTACCAAAACAAATATCTAAAAAAGAATCTTTTTCCAGAGTACATAACTCAATTAGCACTTCAACAGATTAATACCATTGATGAACTAATTACTGTTGGTAAAAAATTAGAAGAGGCAAATTCTCTAAATAAGAGGGGAATGTCAGGTATGTGTCCTTTGAGTCATTTCCATAATTATGATAATGATAAAACCGATCACTCAAATAATGGTAAGGGTATCGTGATTCTCGTTTTGTTTCTGAGCCTAGATCAGGCTTGTATGGACCCCAAAATAGTGAGCTTTCTGTGGATAAGAAGAAACAACCAATTAAATGTTTTAATTGTGGACTTCCGAACCATAGATATACTGCTTGTACTGAGAAACGAAAAAGGTTTTGTTATCGTTGTGGCAAGCCTGGAGTTATTGTTTCTTCTTGTCCTGATTGCATAAAAAAACGCAAAACCCTAGTGTTTTGTGGTGGACGTAATACTAGATTAGCAAAAGTACAATCCACCCTATCTTCTAAAATTCCTTCTAGAGCACCTTTGTCTAGGTTTCTCAATTCTGACTGGGAAAAGTGGCTCTCTAGAGTGCCTGATTTTTATAGGGTAAATATCCCTATTAAATCTGAAACCTTACCTTTATTTATTAATGTACCTTTGGACAATCGTCCATATATTAATAATAATATTTTTAATAATAACTTTGTGGCTTTATTGGATTCAGGAGCAAATTCTTCAGTAATTGGTAATAATGGAGTGAAAATTTTGGAAATGTTTAATATTAAAATTAATTCAGCTTCTGATTTTATTGTAAGTACAGCTGATGGTACTTGTACTGAAGTGACTGGCATAGTAGATCTACCGATATCAATTGGAGACACATTTGGAGTATTAAAATTTTTGATAGTTCCTTCCATTACTCATGATTTTATTTTAGGTGCAGATTTTGTGAAACAATTCAATTTAATCATGAACTTTGAAAATAACAACTGGTCAATTTCAAGAAATAATGCTAAAATTTCTCAAATTCGAAAAATGATTTTAATTTTGAACTTAAATCAATTGATAATCTTTTAGAACATGACAGAAAAAAACCTCAATTAATTGTTGATTCTTTTAAAGAAATTGATAGTGAAAATCGACTTGGTAGAACTAATAAGTTAACCTTGAGCATTGATACTGGTGATGCCAAGCCTTATAAATGCAAACCATTTTTAATGTCCCCTTATATGCAAAAACTTATGAATGATGAACTAGATTCCATGCTGATATTAGGTGTCATAGAAAGTTCTAAGAGTCCTTGGTGTACTCCAACCTTTTTAGTTAAAAAGAAAAACGGCGAGTATAGGTTTGTGTATGACGGTGGGCGTTTGAGTGCAGTTACTAAGTATGATTCTTGGCCAGTGCCTCATATTGATGGAATTTTGAGCAACTTGAGAGGTGCAAAGTACATTTCCTCAATTGATCTCCGAAAAGCCTTTTGGCAAATTCCGTTAGATGAACAATCAAAAGAAAAGACTGCTTTTTCTATAATTGGACGTGGTCAATTCCAGTATACGGTTATGCCATTTGGGGTTTGTAATTCAGCTCAAACTCAACAACGTTTAGTAGAATCTGTTTTCGGTCCTGAATTTGAGCTACATATTTTTGCTTATCTTGACGATATTTTGGTGTGTAGTCCTGCCTTGGGACATCGTTTGGACCTTTTAAATACCGTGAAAGATAAATTGAGGGATGCTAACTTAACAGTTAATTTAGAAAAGTGCTCCTTTTTTAAGACTTCATTAAAGTATTTGGGTTTTATTGTGGGAAACAACTCCTTGTCTACTGATCCAGAAAAGGTTGAGGCGATGGTTAATTATCCAAGACCAACGACCACAACTGAGATCAAGCGTTTTGTAGGAATGTGTTCTTGGTATAGAATATTTATTCAGAATTTTTCATCTCTTATCAGTCCATTAAATGATCTTCTGAAAGGCAAAAAGAAGAAACAGCCAACTGAATGGAATGAATTTGCTGAGGCTGCTTTCATTAAAATTAAAGAATTTTTGGTATCCAGTCCCATACTTGCTCAACCTGATTTCTCTCAACATTTTTATGTTCAGTGTGATAGTTCTGATTATGGCATTGAAGGTGTTTTGACCCAGATTCTTCAGGGAGAGGAAAAGGTTGTTGCATACGCTGGTAGATCTTTGTCACGTGCTGAAGGGAATTGCACTGTAACTGAACGAGAGTGTCTTGCTGTTGTTTTCTGCGTAGACAAATTTAGACCATATATTGAAGGTTGTTGTCGCTTTACTGTCATTACAGATCACCATTCTTTTCTTTGGTTTAATAATCTCAAGAATCCTGCTGGTCGTTTAGCCAGATGGGCTGTCAAACTTCGCCAACACAAGTTTGACTTAATTCATAGAAAGGGATCTCAGAATGTTTTGGCGGATGCCTTGAGTCGGGTTCCTGTACCTATTTTAGAGGACGATGTCAATGAGGAAGATAGGCTTTCTTTTACTAAGGTTTCTGCATCAGTTTTGACTGTGGATATAAGCTCTGAAACGTCTGATGGATGGTATATCTCTTTGAAAACAAGGATTTTGGAGCATCCAGAGGATTGTCCTCAGTGGAGGGTGGTGGATGAAAAGATTTCTAGGGTAGTATTTTCTAGATTCTTACCACATGGAATAGACAATGATTGGAAATTAGTAGTGCCTAGATACCAACGGCAGACAGTGGTTGATTCATGTCATGGCCCTCCTACTTGCTCTCATTTAGGGTTTGGAAAAACTTTATTTCGTTTGAAAGATTTTTATTTTTGGCCACAGATGCGAATGGATGTGTTGCGTTTTGTGAGAAAATGCTTGGTATGTGGTGCACAAAAACATTCAAATCAAGGAAGAATGGGTCTTATGGGAAAATCTAAAACTGTTGAAAGACCTTTTGAGAGTATTGCCATTGACCTAATGGGTCCTTTTAATCGTTCAAAGAAAGGTAATAAATGGCTTCTGGTTATTCAAAACTGGTTTACTAAATATTCCCTTATTTTTCCACGCAGAGATAGTAATGCACCCAAAATAATTACTCTTTTTGGAAGATGGAGTTTTTCTAGAATATGGAGTTCCCAAGTTGGTTTTCTGTGATAATGGACCTCAATTTATTAGTGCAAATTTTAAGAGACTTTGTGAACAATATAAGGTTAGGATATCTTATAGCCCTGTGTATGCAGCCCAATGTAACTTTGTGGAGCGCAATAATAAAACCATTGGTACTGCTATTCGAAGTTATATAAATAATCATAATGATTGGGATTTATATGTTCCTCAAATTAGGCAGGCTTTGAATGCTGCTGTTCATGAAGTTACAGGTTTTACACCCTCATATTTAAAATTTGGTCTATATGTTCCTTTGCGTGGTGACTGTTATCAAGAGAAGCTTGATACTGACTTTGAGATTATTCCTGGTGATAGAGGGACATATGCTGAAGGATTTGTGGAATTTAGAGATTTATTCAAGGAAGTACGTGAAAAACTGAAATCAGCCTATGATAAGAACGTGAATTCTTATAATCTCCGCAAGAGGGATGTCAGATTTAATGTAGGAGATAAAGTTTGAAAACGTAATAAAGTTTTGTCAAATGCAGTGAATAAATTATCTTCCAAGTTAGCTCCTAAATTTACCCTCTCTATTGTTCACAAGAAATTGTCGCCTGTAGTCTATATTTTAAAGAACTTGGATGGGACAAATGCAGGAAAATGGCACATCAAAGATTTAAAAAAATATCTTGGTTCTTCGGAAGATTTAGGTGACAATGTGGACAGTGCTAGTGAAACATAAACCTTCATGTTTCCTTTATGTGTCTTATCTTACCTCTATATTACCTCTTACCTCTTATTACCTGTTACCTTGGTTGGTAACCTTACCTTAAATAAATACCTCAACCTTAATGGTTAACTTGCCTTTTGTACCTTACTTTTGTTAAGTATATTTTTTTCTTTTGGTACTTATATTAATGAGTATCTCTCACCTCGATTAGTTGCATCTATTTCAACTAATCATCACCTCAAATCTCTCTTTCCTCGATTGGTTGTATTATTTTCAACTAATCATTGTTGTCTGATATTGAGGACAGTTTAGTAGTGGTGCTTATGGTATACAACTCAATTTTTGCCTTATAATTTCCTGCCATGATAAGCAGTGAAATTTATGTGTTGATTTCAGAGTGCACCTGAAACAACGATTTATCTGGTTTTCCGAGATTTGTTTCTGTTGTGACTTACTTATATGTTGGTAAAACAATTCTCATGTTCTATTTTTGAGTCTGTGACAAAATTTTGAACTTGAGTCGCTCAGTTCAAGACTGAAGGTAGGAGTAGATTTAAAAACCAAGTGTACCTGCACTAACCTTAGGTAAGAACTAACACCATAATAAATAAATGTGCCTAATTTTAATAATTCCTGTTGGTTTCACTTTGGTTTGATCACCTAAACAATATGAACATCAATAATTGCTATGATAATTTTCTCAATTTTTAATATTATAGCTATAACCTGTAACTTAAAATGAGTGGCGCCCAATTAACAGGTCTAGCTTATCTAACTATACTAGGCTTCAACTTTTTATGTCATTTTGAACCATGACCTAGCTCTCCACCTACCCAAAGCTGCCGTTCGCATAGTATGTGACTTTGCTAACTTTTACGTTTTTTAAAATACGTCACACCATAAAACCTTAATCAATGTCGTAGTCTGACTGACTTATTTAAGGTGACGTCCGAATAGTCTAGTTATTTATGTCTTAACAGTATTTTTGATTCGAGAAATAATCTCACTAAATACCGCTCGAGCTTTAAAATGAAACACATAATTTTTCACTTTGGCATGTTTTTCTTGCAAATTTCGCTCGTCCTAAAGGACTCGTAAAATTATGGAAAACATGCAATCGTGAAAATGTATCAGTAATTTAAAGCTCTCGTGGTATTACCCTCGAAAACAACCAATGAAGCAAAAATTACACCGATAACAAGGTTAAACCATAATTTCAGCGAATATTTCCCTCGTGTGTTAAATTCTTCATATGACTTCATATTCACCAAATTCAAGCAACTACAAAAAACAGTGAACCGAAAAACACAAAGTATTCTAAGCAGTATGTATGGCGTCAATTTTTGTCCTGCAATGACGAAAGAAAGTACGTATTGAACCAATAAGACACCAGCATTCTATTGGGACCGTCCACCTCAACTAAGATGACGAGTATGCAGTTATTGGAACCTTCCATCTCAGGTATGATGCCAACTAGTATAAACAATATGCAGTTATCATCTCAAACTATGGACAACCAAAACAAAAATGTTTAAATTACCTGTGTTTTTCAATTTTACAACTCCGGTAAATTGTAATTATTATTGTAAATAATACGTTACTTTAAAAACTTAATAAATATTGGGGTTTGCTTTTTGTATTTATTTTTTATTTCGGGAAATATTCCATGAAATAGCACTCGTGCATCAAAATAACCAGACAATTTTTGCATTCAAGCATGTTTCTTAAGAAACTGTATTCGGTTATTTTCATATTTACCTAAAAGACTCTTCTTTTTCCCTAAATTTTCATATTTCCCTAAAAGAGACTTCTCCACCACGGTGTCGGACCCTTTGGCGGAAAATATGAAAATAAACTCAAGCGGTTTTTACAAAGCACTAGTGCTATTATCCCCGAAAAGATCACACCGAAAACTGCATTGTAGCTACGTCACAGGCTACGTTCTACATGTGCTTTGAATGTTATATTAGGTGTAATTTTTGAGTAGTCACTTTGATATTTTATAATTATTTAACTTTAATTATTTTAACTTTGAATTGCCTTTACTATTTACAATTAACCTAGCTCGTAGATATTGTTACAAAATAAAGTTTTAATCGCTTTACTCGGGTAGTATTCTCCTAAATTAAACTCATGCATCCAAATAACCTGATAATTTTGCATTCAAGCTTGTGATCTTGAAAAAACTGCATTAGGTTATTTTCATATTATGTTAAAAGAGCCCTCCACTTTCGGTGTCGGGCTCTTTCGTCACAATATGAAAATAAACTCATGCAGTTTTTAGACCACAAGCTTTCATGCAAAATGATCGGTAATTTTGATGCACTTGTGTAATTACCCCCGAGAATTTCATTCACTACCTGTTATTCAATATTTGTCCAATATTCTATTGTTATAGAACAATTGTAACCATAGTAATAGTCAACAACAGAAAAATTATCGCGATAATTTTTCTGTCAAAGTCAAATGAAAAGTAACTGGCTCAATGTCATAGCATAAACCATGCAAATTAATTTATATTCAATCCATAGTCATACCATCTGGCCCCGCAATAAGTTTTCTGACATTGATTTGAATCAAAATAACATACCTACAGGGGTGTATGCGAAAAATTATCGCACGCAATACCATAAGAGCTCAGATTTAGCCGGATATTTTTTAACTTGTCTTAGAATACTTTCTTTCTGCAATAATTTAACGAGATCTGTTTATATCAAAATCACGAGAGCGTAGCTCGAGTGATTTTGTTAAATAGATCGAGTGAAATTATACCAGAAAGAAAGTATGAGAGGACAAGCAAAAAATATCAGGTTCAAAAACTGAGCTCGAATGGTATTTGATAAGACAATTTTATGATTAAAATAGTCATAGTAATACCAAATATGAAACTACGAAGCTTTGTTTAATAGTTCAACATAAAAACTGAAATTAACGATAATAACGCCAGAATAATAGATTTTAAAATAAACAATTATTAAAAACACAATTATTAAAAACACAGTTCTTATGTTTAATTTGTTCTTTAGAATCTGCCTCTACAACGGAGATTGATGAAGATTGTTCTGTAAATGACGTTGTATTCAGTTGTATATGTGGAAGTTTGGTTGACGATTGGCTCCTCTCTCGGATGGCTGATTCAAATCTCGAAGACTCTCGAATATTTATTAACAGTTTTTCGTGGTGATCTTTATTTAGTTGCAAATAAGGTTTTATAGAAGCGGCTGAAGCATGTCCAGTCATTTTAATTAAGTTTTGTTCACTAACTCCTGCCTTAGCTACATTTGACACACTGGATCGATGGGAATGATTAGTAATTTTTTTCTTCTTAATATCCAGGCCAATTTTTTCGGCGGATACCTTTGTCCACTTAAGTATTTCATTTACTCCTATTGGAACATTTTTGTACCATCCTTTTGATATATCATTTTGCCAGAACGGATTTGGAGTTAAGAAAAATCTATCAGTAGAAATATGACTTGTTCTAGGAAACAAAATTTTATAAAATAATCTTACTGGACAAATGCCGGGATTTTCTATGTTCCTTATTAGCCATTTACTATCACAACACTGTTTCGAACCACCTTGACACGTTTTTGAAAACAACGCATTGTATTCAATACGGCCGGTTAAGTCCCCATTATTAAACTTTTCTTCCTTGAAGTAGAACACCTTACAGGTTGCTGCCTCACCTCCTCGCCAAGCTAGTTCGTATGCAGCGATATGGATTTTTTTTTATAAGGCCTACTGGCCTATTTTCATCCCATATTAACGCCATTTCATCAATTTCGCTTTTTGTTAATGCAACAGAACTTTCTTTTCGCTTGTTTAAGTTACTTTGCAACTTCTTTCGTTTAGAATCACGTGCGTCACGAGATTTTTTTAAAAGCCGGATCACTAAAAGCATTGAAGGAGACATGGAATTGTTCGTAATACCTTTTTTGCAGCATTTTCGCCGTTGTATTCCACATAGTTTTGACAACGTATTCCTTATAATCGTCCCCGTTCTTTTTCTTCATATTAAACTCCCAATCCATTAGTATGTCTGCTATATCTTGTACCGATTGCTGTGTGTCCAAATCAAAACGTCGTTCTTTGCAGAATGCGTTAAACTGACTCCATATTGATGATTGACTTTTCTTTGTATTAATCGGAGTCATATTATCTATTTCTTTTTGAATTTCTGGTTCGCAGCTTACTCCAAAACGAGCCATATCGCAAAAAATTGATCTATCAAATTTAAATTAGCTTTCAAACTGACAGATGATGAATCGAAAATTCAATTTTAACAATGGGTCCCCAAGTTATATGTATCTATGGCGACGTAGTTTATCCGATTTTTTTATCCACTTGCATTTTCTCTTCCTTCCTATTTATCCGATAGCAAACTAGCATTTTATTTCTTTCAAATGGCATTAATTGTACATGAATAAAATTGTCGCGATAATTTTTTTTTGACAGAAAAGTTATCGCGATAATTGTCTGCGTTTCCGGACAAGGCGCTAGCCGAGTCTGGAATTTCGAAACGACTACTGTAACGCGTTACCGGACGTATGATGTACAACATTTTACTTCATACTTATTAAAAACAGGAGAAAATAATTTTATGCGCGACGAATATATTTTTGACAAATCCGCCAGTTTGACAAATAGTTTCATTACGGTATCCTGTACCGGTACCGGGTTCCAGGTTACTATGGATAGAATGGATTTATTGAAGATGTGCCGGTACTGAATACTGTAAAATTTCTTTACGATACCCAATCCTGTAAAAAGCTATTTACCGGATTAAAATCAAATACGTAAAAGTGTCCTAAATGATACAGTATGAAGTAAAACTATGTTCACCGGACTTATAACGTAAATAACTAAAGTTGCATTGCTCAATTTGTACGTGAAGCAGGAAGCATGAATCAGCATCCTCATGTAAAAGAAAAGTGTTTCAAATAGCAATTTATTTAAAAAAATAGTTTTAGATGGACTCTGAGGACGAACTAGTATTTCTACTACTGCTAGCCTCTGCATAGAGCTGTATCAGTATTTTCAAAAGACGTAAGATCTTTAAAGTTTGACCTTTGAACCAACAAGGTCGGCATGAGAGCGTTTATGAAAAACCGTTAGTTTGCAGAAAAACATGACACAGAACTATTTTTTAAGTACACAATAATGACACCAGAATAGTTCAATCATCCTTTAAGGCTATTAGAACCCCATATAAGGAAGGATGAAACTAAAAACCCCAGCAAAGCAACATCTGGCTATAACTTTACAGTAAATTAATAAAATAATTTTGTAATTTGCAATTTTCTTACCATTATATTTTTTCTTCAGTTACTTATCAGAAGGCTGCTCTATGCAGGAAGTGGCCTGGAATAACTTCATTGGCAAAAGTAAGTTAAGGCCCATTGTATTGCCAGAACCCACAGAACGACAATTAAGGAATGATGCGAAAGAAAACTTTACGCGATGGAACATGCCAAATTGTATGGGAAGTGTTGATGGAAAACATGTAAATATTCAGTGTCCAAAACCTTCTGGCAGGTCAATTTTCTCTTACAAGACCTTTAAATAAAGTAAAACGTGGTTTGATAAAGCAAACCATGGATTTAACTTTGTCCCTTTTCTTTTTCTCTAGCATGATTTTAATGGCAACTTGTGATGTTTATTATAAACTCACATATCTAGACATAGGTCTGGTGGATTAAAAATCTAGTTATGGAAAAGCTCTGTTGAATGGAACGTTACCAATTCTGGCCTCTGAACCTTTACCTGGAACTGACGTCCATTTCCAATCTTTTTTGCTGCCAATGCAGCTTTTCCATTGCATAAAAATATTATGCGGCCTGGTATATTCCTAGAAGAAAGAAAATGTATTTTTAATATGAGACTTTCTCGAGTTTGCCGAACAATTGAGAATACTTTTGAAATCCTTGCTCAACGTTGGAGACGTTTAATAAATCTCATCATAGCCAATGAGGACACATGTCAACTAATAATTATGGCAACAGTTGTTCTTCATAATTTTATTCAAAGAGGCGAAGAAGCAGCAAAATTCTACCACAGCAGAGGAGGTTTTGTCCCACAGGATATGCTGATTGGGAAGACGAAGATTTAAGAATCCATCGGGGTAGATGGCGAGATTTGGGAGAGGGAGTACGAAGTACAGGAAAACTGGGTACAAATAACGCGTCAAAAAATGTACAGGAATCAAGAGAAGGGAATAAAAATTTTATTGCTAGCTGCTTTTAGTATGTTACTCACATACAAAATTTTATGTTCTGTTCTATTTTAGATGCAGTTAGATATCAGTGGGAACAGTTGTACCATTATGGCCTTTCTGACGATTTTAGAACTGATTAAATTTATTTCAAGAATTGAACTCTTCTTTACAATTACCAATGATTTTGTTTGCAATTATTGAATAATACTCATTACAAAAATTAAATATGTATTAGTAAAACAAATTTGATTTCAAATATGTATACATCAAATCTAAACTCCTAAACTATTAATTGAACAAAGTTCTCAAAGCTGTAACTAAAAATAATAACTAATTTCCAGTTGGACTGTTTTTCAGAATGTCCACAAAAGCTTCGAATTTTTTTTTTTAATTTTGATATATAAAGTGGCACTTTTCAAAACTGATGACAGTGATGTAACGTCCTACTTTTCGTAACTAGTTACGAAAAGTAAAATTAACTAGTTACGAAAAGTAAAATCTTTCGTAACTGGTGATGAAACGTTCGTTTCACACCAGTTGCATAAAGAAAATTAATTCGAAATGGACATGGATTTAATATGCAACATGAAACAGGTAGGTAAACATGAACTTGACTTGAAACAGCAGTAACATCAGTAACCACATAAACTAATACAGTACATAATATGTACACTTGCTAATATTTATAACACATTTAGTACAATTGCTAATACTAAGTCCAGTCTACGAAAAGACTATCTCCAGGAACTTAAAAGTCGATACTTTTGACAAACGACATCTTGACAAAATAACAAAACACCTTTTCATAGAAACAAATAGGTTTCGGTTGTGGCACACCGTTGCTACAGTTTTAAGGTATTAAGTATAGATACAAGATGGTTTAAAAGTAAATATTGAAGTTTAATAATAATAACTCTCTCTCTCTCTCTCTAAGTAGGTACTTGTAGTCAAAATTAGAAAAAAACTTGTATGAAACACGTGACGAAAAGCCTTTTTTGTGTATCTCATTCAAATTGAGGGAACTCGCTGTGCTCGTCCAGCAAACACATTCATTCGTTACATAAAATGGGACTTTTCGTATGGTTACATAAATAGCTATTAAACAATATTTTTTCAACTAGTGTCAATACCTTCATATCGGTCAATAAGCTGATGACCACATTCGCATCAGTTTCCTGTTTTTTTTTTGTTGCCTTCTTGTAAATTGAGTTTTTCAATGTTTCAATGAGTTTTCTGAAATATTTTGGTACAGTGCCTCATGGGAAGACTTTTTTATTGCCACTGATTTTCGGGGAATAACTTTCGCTTTCAACTCATTTGGTGTTTGTAATTGTGCCTTAGATGTTCAAGACCCATGATTTCTTGATTCGGCAGATGATAGCAGTAGTGTTGACAGAGTTGATGGCTCTGAAAGCTCCTCAAAATTCACCGGTATAAACTCTGTGAAAGTTCTGCTGAGGAGGGTTCCATATCAGATGTTGTTTTCGAGGCGTTCGAATGACTTGTTATTATGAACATTGTGTTCCATGCCTGATTTAACGTATGTCCTAAAAGTTTTTGCACCAAATGCATTGGCTTTAATTTTATCAAAAACAAAATAATATCAAGTTGCCTTTGGAAACATATGATAGTTTACTTTCTTTACTGTCAGTTGAGATTTATTTATTATGAAGTTTTCGCTTTAAGATGTATAAATTAGAAATAAGAACAAGTATCTACAAGTTGGTTGGGCGGGTACCCAAAGATGAAATCTGTCGAATATTCCACAATGAAAACATTTCACGCAGAACCATTTATAGAACAATAGCGGAGTGCGAGCAGGGAATACCATGTCCGAATCTCCCAAAAAGTGGCAGACCACGTGCATTTACTGCGCGAGGTCAGATAGATTGGTGAGAAGAGCAAAATACCAGGTTGAAAAGTCAACGAGGAGACTGGCTCGTCAATACAGATCTTATAAGAGTACGATATGGTTGGAATTGAGGAAGAGTGGTCTAAAATATCGAAAAAGACGTAAGTGCCCCAAATACTCTCAAGCGCAACTCCTTCGTATACCAAGATGCTGTCGTCGACTGAGGCGGGTGCACTTTGCCAATGAAAAAATCATTATTTTAGGTGACGAAAAGTATTGCACTTTGAGTAATTCTGAAATGAAGGGGAACGATGAATTTTATACGGACAACGAATAGGATTGCCCTGCAATGTTAGATACAAACATAAAGCGAAATTTGCAGATAAAATCCTCTTCTGGTGCGCAATTTCTAACAGGGATGTATCCAGACCTTTTGTGAAAACAGTGAGGGGTGAAGCTTTGAATAGTCAAAGCTATATTGATAACTGTTTTACAAATTACTTCCGTTTGTCCACGATCATCATGCTAATGATAAAATCATGTTTTGGCCCGACCTAGCATCATGCAATTACTCAAGAGATACCCAAAACTGGCTTCAACAAAACCACATACTTTTTGTTCCCAAAAACGATAATCCTCCAAACTTGTCGCAGGCTCGACCAATAGAGGTTTTTGGGCTTTATTCCCTAGAAAGGTTTATCATGGAGGCTGGGAAGCCCAACATGAAGCACAATTAAGACGGCGAGTTTACGAAAAACTGAAAGAAATTATTCTGATTTCCGTCCAGGACCTCATGAGAGACATTCGAAGAAATTTGCGTCTGATAGAGCAGAATGGCCACTCCGCATAATTCGATAGAATAGTTTAGTTAAGAATTGAGTTGTAATTTATGATAACTAGTTAGTGCCTAAATACATTTTTCTAATTTTGACATATAAAGTGGCAGTTTTCAATACTGATGACAGTGACGTAACGTCCTACTTTTCGTAACTAGTTACGAAAAGTAAAATCTTTCGTAACTGGTGATGAAAAGTTCGTTTCACCACCAGTTGCAGGTTTCGGTTGTGGCACAGCGTTGCTATAGTTCTACGGTATTAAGTAGATACAAAGTGGTTTAAAAGTAAATATTAAAGTTTAATAATAACAACTCTGTCTCTAAGTAGGTACTTGTACTCAAAATTAGAAAATATCGTGTATGAAACACGTGACGAAAAGTTTTTTTTTTGTATTTTATTCAAATTGCGGGAACTCGCTGCGCTCGTCCCGCAAAAATTCATTCGTTACACAAAATCGGACTTTTCGTAACTGGTTACATAAATAGCTATTCTTAATTAAAAAAAAATCGATAAATATTTTGTGCCAAAACTTTTGGGACATACGTTAGAGTTCCTACCATAGAGGATTTATGAAGGTAGAGGTCTTTATTTACATTTTTCAATATTGGCGTGATAAGCAAACCCTCCATACAGTGTGGCCAGGATTACTTTGCTAGTAAATTGGCACGTCCTTTTTTGGATGATATCTTGCAAATCTTTACACCACGAGGGTACTATAATATCTATTGCTGTGCAAATAATTTTTGAACGGTGATTAAGAGAACACTTATGACGATAAAAGAAAAAAGAATACATTTGAGATGGCCACCTGGTCGCATTCGGCAACATTGCAGAATCCAGTGACACGCGGCTTACGTCAGTTTACGAGAATTATTTCCTGGATTTTTTCTGGTTTTCTGAATGTTTTAATAGATTTCCGCCGACTTTTTCGCTTTTAGCAATCGTTTCTGTGTTTTAATTTGCTTGTTAGCCATGGTGAGACAATGTTTGGTGTGTAAAAATTGGAATTATAAAAATGATTCTGGGAAATTACCTTTTTACCGGTAAGCTCATTTGTTTTCTGTGGTTATGTTGTTACTCGGCCCTTGGCAGTTAGCCATTGGCGTCGTTTGTATTTTTATTCTATTATTAAAAAGATTCAATAAATAAATATAGTAGGTATGTATCAAAAATCATTTAAATATAAAAATTTGAACGTCCTCAAATCGTAAAAATTGTATATTTGTTTGCTTGAACTGCAGGAATAAAAAAATATATATGATATGCATATGTGTGCTTATGTCATTTGGAGATGTGTCCTTGGAGATTCAAATTGCGCCATGTTGTTTTTAGCAATGTTGGCCATTTTCTATTTTCCCTCTACCCGAAGAACCCGCAAGCCTCCAAGTATGAGGTTTGCATATCATGCCAAGTATACAAATGCCAATTTATGATTAATTCCCGGCGTCTATTTATTTACTTCATTATCAATGGTTCCTACATTGTTAATATTTGATGTTGTGCTACAATACAGGCAATAGACGAAAAGGAACATGATGAAATGTATTAAATTCTAATGCACTTTTTTCTTGTCAGGAAGGGATTTAGGAAACCCTTGCTGCATAATGACACCATGTTATATTACTGTAAGCTTGAGATCCAGACAGAAGTGTTTTTTTCAAGCGGACTAAAAGTACGTCATTTGTTTTCTCCATACGCACACCTAAAGTGGGCTTTCAAATCCTGAGACCAAAAAAGTAGCAAAAAAGTCCTAGGCAGTAAAAGTAAAGTCAAAAGTCACCGCTAGTGTCATGGTGGCGCACATATAAACGATTTTCATTCAACAAAATTATTTTAATAATAGATGACACCAGATAAACCGATCTGACTGTATTGCCATCTTTACATTCTTGTCGAAAAAACAAAGGACAGAAATACTCTCAGAGCACTCAAGAGCACCATCCGAAACCGTTATTAGTCGAAATCGCATAGGTTCTCGAATTCTGAATTCGTCTGAATCTAGTATTGAAAATAATGCTACAAATTCTTAGTTTACCATAATCATTGGTTATTATTTAATACATTAAAACCATTGAACATTGAAAACCACCATTCTAACATATTCTATGTATTTTACAAATAATATACACAATTGGGTAAGTACCTAGACCCGCTTAAAGAGGATGAGAGAAAATTGCAAAACTGAACCACTTTTAAATAGATTTCTTATTTCTTGCATGCTTCAAAAAAAATAGTATATGTTACTCGGAGTAAAAGGTCTTTTTGTGCTTCGCCCAGTTGCAGGCCTCAGCTTCGCTTCGGCCGTCAATCTCTGGGCTCAGCACGAAAAGACCCACTTTTACTCCTAGTGACATAATCTACTATTTTATTTCTTTTCTTGTTTTCGTATGGTTTACACGCAGAACAAACCATCTATTAGAGCACTGTTCAGCTACAATTGAAAGATACGATAGGTATATAAAAATGTTCAAGTAATATTCTGAAGACACTAACGAGTCGCTTCTAAACTTTCCCCAATCGTACGCCATGCCTCTTCTTTAGCTACTTTTGATTAATATCTGGGGTCCTTTTTTATTAAATAAAGCAGGAAATCGAGACACTTGTTCTATTAATAGATCATCATCCATTTTTCAGCGTTTATATTATAGAAATTCCGGAATTTGACTGTTTAAATTTTTAAATTGCTAAACTGAAATGTGCATTACGGTGACAGTTAAATAGACGGCGGGTGGGTAAATCATCGCAGAATGATTGCTAAGTCTTATTTCTTAAGTTATCTTATTTTCTGTATAATCCCCAAAAAGTTAAATTATTGTATTTTTTATAATTTTGACCACGAGCACCTAATAATATAATTATATTCAGCATGTTGACTGTAGGGCTCATATAGCGTCAGAGGGATAAATGAGTTGAAACTGCGGGAACAATATCATTATTCCCGCTCGCAATTTAAGTTATATATGTTGCCTTGGCAACCAGTAGGAGTAGACAACAATGCAATATCAAATGTCGCAGTCTAAAAAAATGCACTGGTGGCACCGGTTTTGCCGTCAAACGTGATTGTCACTTTGACATTTCAATAATTTTATTTACGTTACCTGCGGCTCGTGATTCAAACGTCCCCCTAAGGGAATAATGGCTATCATAGAAAGATCGTTTAACAATATACTATTATTTTATTATAAAACAACTGTGTGAGCATAATTGTAAACAGTAATCTTAACCTCACACCGATTAATAATCACTGTCACTGTCAGTCATGTTATACCGGGTGAAATATGTTAGATTTCCAACACCTACTTGACGACAATAATAACTGAATGGATTATAGTAGTGTCAGGCAATAGTTGATAACTTTTTCCAAATATTCTGTTTTGTACATCGCCACAGTAATATTGCTTGTATCGGACTTTAAAATGATTATTTCGGGATGTTGTTTGAGAAAAATATTTGAGTAGTTAAGCAAAGCGGATATCAGAACAATCCAAGGACTCTCTTCCACCTTAGCCATGATGACCGCTTGGGGGTGACCTTGAGGATCGAAAAAACTTGACCCTGACTTATCCACAATGGAGGTGACCTTGAACGTCACAGCCGGGGATGCACGTAACCTTGAGAGCTAACTCATTCGGCACCTCAAGTGTGTGTTTCAAAACAGTGCCCTTGGGACTTTATTTCACCTTAGCCCTGACGAGCTCTTGGGGGTGACCTCGAGAATCGCAACAAGCGTCGTTGACTGGTCAACGAGGCCGTACTGTAATTACTAACAGCGTGCACCCGTCAAGTGGTTTCGATTCTTGAGGTCACCCCCAAGCGCTCGACATGGCTAAGGTGGAAGAAAGTCCTTGGATTGTTCTGAAATCCGCTTTGCTTAACTACTTATTTGTATCCTTTTCGTCCTTAAACAGCTGTTTGTCGTTAAATTTTTTTTTTATTTACGATGAAATTGGAAATGATTTGAACGACTTTATTTCTCTTTTAAATTTTTTTGTTTTCATCACATTAATTTTATAATATATATTCAACGTCAATTATTGTCTGATCTAGGGGAAAGGCGTTTACATTGTAAGGTCACGGTCAAGTTGTTTCGATTCTCGAGGTCACCCCTAAGCGCTCGTTATGGTCAAGGTGGAAGAAAGTCCTTGGATTGTTCTGACATCTGCTTTGTTAACTAATTATTTGTATCGTTTTCGTCCTTAAACAGCTGTTTGTCATTAAATGTGTTTTTGTTTTATTTATGATGAAATTGGAAATGATTTGAACGACTTTATTTCCTTTTTCATTTTGTTTGTTTTCATCACATTCATTTTATAATATATATTCAACGTCAATTATTGTCGGATCTAGTGGAAAGGCGTTTACATTGTGAGGTAAGTTAAACTTATTTCTAATGCTAATAGGATCTCTACATTGTTAGGAAAATCCACCTGTGTAAGGTTTTTGAACCATTTTTGGTTAGCAGAAATAACTGTATTACCTATCTGTTGATGTAAAATATTGCGTATCTTTTTTTTATTTGATTATTATATCGTTAAAACCACGTTGTAACATCTTCCTTTGCGACGTTTGGAAACATCACATTCTTGTGGTGTTAAACTACTTTTAACAATAGAGTTAGTATATATTAAGGGTTTTTTTAGTTGGTAAACTTTCCAATGCGTGAAGAAATTTTTAAACTTATAGACTTAAACAGAAATGTGCTAAATAAACGTGCATTTAGACGTGAAAGGATTATTCTCTGTTAATAAATATTGTAAACACGACATAGATTTCTTTATGTGTATAGGCAGTATTTGCTCTTGTCTGCACTGAAGTAGAAATTTCTTGTGATTTTATCGAGTCCCATTTTGTTAAGTTTAGGTATGTTTGAAGACCATGTGCGTTACTTATTTCTTCAAAAAATCCCATCTCTGTTGGGCTCGTATGAATGTCTCAGGTCAGAATTCTTCCAGGAAACGTTATAGTTGAAACAACGGTTCTAGTGATCCCAAGTGGATATTTGACTGATGATTGCTTGGTACGGATCAATGAAACTACAGGGTGTAGAAACGCTTTATAGCGTCGACGTTTCGTCACTCAATTAGTGCCATCTTCAGGACACTAAAAATATTTTTATATAATAGAAACATTTATCCACACAACAAGCACAAAATATCGAGCAGTTATTCCAAAAAAAAAAATTAATAAGATTTACTAGATACAACACAAGCCACCTCATGTGTCTCAGACTCAACATACATGTAAGAAATTCTTATTTTTTTAAATTATTATTTTTCTTCTCTTGACTGTACTGTTCATATTTGATAACAAATTCTAACAACTGCCTGGTTTGAGAATGGGAAACTGTCGCGATGCTTGAAATATTCAATAATTTCCACCCAAAACTACAGTTTACTTAAGAAAAAGAATCGCCACAATGTATTCCCGTTCTGGATGTTCTCTTGATAAGAACATCAGATAACATAATTAAAACGGACGCGTACCACAAGCCAATATTTATGGAACGAATTCTTAACTTCAATTAAAAACATGCGTTCAGACAAAAAATTATTACTATCATTAACAAGTTAAAACACCGAGCATTGACTCTGTCATATAAAGACTTTCACGGAAAAAAAATAAGTAAATAACGCTATCTACAAACAAACCGGTATCCAATTAAATTAATAAACAAATAACTGAACAGCAAAGATAAAATTGGTTCTAAACGTGAAACAACAATAGATGCGTTCTACTTAAATACCTACCTTAGTACCTTATGTAGAAAATCTTTCCGAAAAGATCTCTAAAGTACTTTCTGATCAGAAGGTAAAAGTTGCATTCAATAATGAAGATACGAACAAAAAATTGTTCTCAAAACTGAAACACAAACTACATAAAGGTTATGAGAGTAGGCTCTTCTCGTACCGTGCTCGTATTCAAGCTTTGGCGGTCATCATGTCCATCAGTTGCGGTATGTCTCTCGGTCTTCGACTATTCTAAATAGTTATACCACTTGGAGTCCGATCCACTGGCGAATATTTCGCACCCACGAAAGCTTTTTACGGCCAATCCAGCGTCTTCTTTCCACTTTCCCCTGGATCAGCAATTTAAGCAGGTCGTACTTGCGGCCACGAATTACGAAGTATGATAATTTTCTTCTATTGATGGTAGGCAGCAGTATGTGATCTATGCCCATCCTTCTTAATACTTCCTCGTTGGTAGAATGTGACGTCCAAATCACCCGTAACATCCTACGATAGCACCATAGTTCGAACGCCTCTAGCTTATTCATAGCATTGACCCTTAAAGTCCACGTTTCACTGGCGTAGAGCAAGACCGACCGCACGTAGCATTTCAACACTTTCTGACGTGTACTCAACATTAGATGTCTATTAGTTTGAGGCATTGCTGGAATTTATCCAACAGCCGAGATATTTGAAACGGTCAACCCTCTCTATGTTGTTGTTCTCGAGTGTTAATGTGGTATTCGGCTCTATCTTGATTTTGCCCACTGCCATCCATTTGGTCTTGAGAGCGTTTATACTTAGCCCTTTGTCTTCATACGCTTGGTTAACTCGATTAAAGAGTGTTTGCAGCTCTACAATATTCTCAGCAAGAAAGGCCATATTATCGGCGTATTTGATGTTGTTAATAATTTCGCCACCAATCTTGACACTAGTGTCGCTTTTCTCCAGGACCTCCCTGAAAATCTGCTCAGAGTAAATGTTGAACCATGATGGGGAAAGTACGCGCCCTTGGCGAACATTGCGCTGAATGGCGATTGGTTCTGTACAGTGCGTTTCAATAACTTTGATAACATTTTGATCAGCTGTAACTTCTCTGTTTTTAAACATATCGGAATGAAGCAAAAACCATGTTGCATAGTTGACTAGCAAGTTTTTTCCTATTGGAAGAAAAAACAAAAGACCAATGATTTCGAGAGATCGTAACCTAACATATTTTTTTTAATGGAACGCCCTGTATATTATTGGATATTTGGATTCTGCTCAAAATTCCAAGTATATTTTATAAAGCATACCGCAACCCTATATTCAACTCTTTCTGAGAAAATGGCGTCCGAATAAATCGGTCATATGCATAAACATAAAATAATAAATACATACCAAAGTAAATTTGAATGGTGGTATTAAAAAAAACAGTTTTACAAACATGTGAAATTTTCATAAAAACTGCTCTACTTGTCTACCATTTTCCTCAACACATTTTTCATACACTCTAATTGTATGAATTAGCGCTCTTCAGTATTATCGCATGTTCTTTTATAAACGATATTTTTAATGTGCGGCTTCCTCCCTCCCCCCAAAAGAAAAAAATCCATTAGTGTCAAGTCTGGACTATTTGGCGACCACAGAATTGTTCCGCCTTTTCCTATCCATCCATTTGGATATTCCACATTAAGGTAGTATTAAATTTGAATTTCGTTGGTGAAGTTGTGAGGAGGAGCACCATCTGAAATGTTCACCGGTAAATTATCAATCTGTCCACTTATTATCAATCATCCATACTTTGATAAGTATGGATCAATCATCCATACTTATCAAAGTTAATGAAACGCACTGTACTTGTCTGGTCGACTCTTATTCCTGCTGTTTGATTACAGTATATGTGTTCTAATATTTTTACATCCTGATGGTCAATGTCGATGACATCTAGGTACTCAAATAATTTCGATGATCCACAGAGTCAAAAGCCCTTCGGAAGTCAATAAAGCATACGAATATGTTTTTGCGGAATTCGCAGGATTTTTGGAGTAATATGTTAATGCAGAATAAAGCTTCTCGCATTCCCATGCCTCCTCTAAATCCGAACTGTTCTCTACCTAATATTCTCTCACAGGTCGAGTAGATCCTATTAAGTATAATTTTCAAACATATTTTAAGTGAGTGACTCATTAGGGATAGTCTATACTATTCGCATGTGCTTCGTTTGCTCTTTTTGGGGAGGGGGACAAATATGGACCAATCATTTGGTATCTGGCCGGATAGATATATAATGTTAAAGAACTCTGTCACATTCTGTAAGCTACTTTCATCCAGAAGTTTGATTACGTCTGCAGGATTTCATCCGGACCAGGGGCTTTATTTGATTTAGTTAGCTTATTGGCTCTCTCTACTTCTGCTTTCAGTATGGGAAGAGGTGCCACATATCTTGCTATAGCATGATGTGATTCCGGCTCGGCGATATTTCCGTTAGGCGTTTTAAACATATCCCTAATATAGCCTGTCTTATTTTTCGCCGAATCGTTCGTTGGATGGTCGATGGTTCGGACCTGACAGATAAACAATGCAATGTACGTTATATCTGGAGTTTTATCTTCAATCTGAAGTTTTACTTGAACTTGTAAAAGTCACCCTAAACACAGTATAAAGAATAATACATTATATCAGTATCGTCAGTTCGTGTCGGCACTTTTGATATTTCTAAAACTAAAGCGTGCCGCGCCCGACAATTTTCCCGACTGTCATGGTTACGAGGGGACAAACACATGCGATGCACTGCCAAAGCATTGCCAAAACCGGGCAAAACCGGTTTGTTGGTGTACCGGCCGGCGGCCGGGCGGACGGGGCAAGGATAGGGGAGTTTCAATTCTTCGACCGACTGACGCTACTGATATAATGTATTATTCCTTATACTGTGCCCTAATTCTTAATGTTAACTTTGAGACGAGCGGATTATGATTGGAGTTCATGTCTGCTCCGGGTAAGTTTTAAATGACTTAATGGAGTCATCGAGTTCTTGAAACGATTATTAAGCAACATAAATCCAATTTGGTTCCGTATTATGGTTCCATTGTCGTTTTTAGTAATATCCATGTCGACGTTTCGGAAGTTGGAAGCAAGTATTCATTATAACGAGCTCGTTTTCTTCTTTTTTCTTTCTCATTCTCTCTGTTGCCCAGTCCATATTTTCCGGTGACGCCATCAATCACTGCATTACTAACTTTGGCGTTGAAGTCCCCTAAAATTAGTGTTATTTCATGTTTTTTTAGTATATTTCAGTGCCTCTGTGATCTGTTGGTAAACAAAAAATCAGTCTCCTCAACTTCACAATCGGGATAGTTGGGGCGTAATACTTGGATAAAATTCAATGCCACTGGTTTTATGCTTATCTGCAGCAGCATTACTCTGTCACTTATGGGGACAAAATTCTTAATGGCTTTGGACAAGCTGTCTTTGAGGGCGATGGCCATGCCATTCTTATGCTGTTTATTTGGCGTACCTGAGTAGTAAATTCAATAGCCCATAGATTTCAGGAATCCAGAGTCTGCCCATTTGACTTCGCACAGACCCATGATATCAATATTAGGTCTGCGCAAGTCCTGTGTAGGCGACCTGCTTCATATAGCTTTTTATGTCCCAAGTGGCTATCTTAAATAATTTATCTGTGTGTTTATTTCTCCTCCCGGGGATTCTTAGCACCCCTGTTCCATTAAAATAACGGCAGGGACTCGAGGCCGTTTGGTTATCTGCATTGTTCATGGTGATTTTACTAGAGTATCCAGCAGGATATTTAATGTAGTGGTTCCTCCTGGCCTTCTACATCTCAATGCCACATTCGAGGCCAATTTCTCAGCCCCAGGGGTCTAATTCACAAAATATTTCGAATACGGAAAAGGCCTGGAAACGTATACGACTTTAGAAAACCTATTCTGCACAGTACTCGAGCGCGGACAACGATTTGGAGTAAAGTATTCGTACAATCTAGATCGACTAAATATGACGTTATGATTGCAGCCATATTCGTTTTTACAAAAATTCGAAAATATTAATAATTTTTTCTTCAAATTGACCGTGACGGAAATGGGTGCATTGAACCAACCAAATCGATGGAATGCTAACCTTACTGTTTTTAATGCTTTGGAAGACGCACTAGCTGAAACACCTATAAGAAAATATCGGCACAATATCGCAGAAAATCACTTGCTCCTTGAACCTGAGCTTCAACCTCTCCAATTTGCACAGGCTCCTTATTAGCAGATCCCTCTTTGTCAGCATCTGCGTTAGGGTAGGTGTGATCCTAATATTTCTTTATCTTCAGCACTTAACTTGTCATTTTTTTCAAGTGGTGGTCCTCCCCTGTCGATTTTCATATCATTTTTCTGCAGCTTCTTTTCATTTTGCATAGTTTTTTAAATCTTGCCATGTCTGTGGATAAAAATAATGAGTTTCCCTAAAGTAACTATTTGTAGGAAATACTGAAATATAGGCTCACTTTTCTCCATTTTTGCCAACATTGTTGGGCTCCGTTCATACTATTTAGTATGTCTCCAATGTCTTTCCATAACTTCTGGCTCTCCTTAATTAGTTGCGACGTAAAATTGCCACATTTCAGGTCTGGATTTTGGGAAACAAAATGTATTAATGTATTTGTCGGCTCCTTAGTTATTGCACCAACCCTTTTATTTAATTCTCCATCACGATAACAACGCAACTTAACCACAATTTCTTTTCGTAGCAATGTTGCCAAGCGTAACTAATGGAATAACTTTCGAATACAAACTCCGAGCGCGACGAGTTCTTCGATCGCTTTTCTTGAATAGGAAAAATAGTTCGTAGACGAAGATAACTAATCGCAATAAACTAAGAATCAATTGAAACGATACACCCCAAATTTTGAATGAACTTTAAAACTGTCTATCTCTAAAGCCACTCAACCGCTTTACGTTGCGATGCCATTTTGGTAAGATCCATATATAGACTGCTTTAATTGGTTATGTACTCGGTTATATGTTTTGTAGGTTTCCTAATACAGCGTTTAAAAAAAGTTGATACATTTCTGTAAAGACTTTTTGAGCAGATAACTTTGCGGAAAAAAATTTCAGAACATTTTTTGCGATGTGGAGGTGGATGGGTATGTGGAGACGCGTCATACCTCGGGACATATTTGAGGTTTTTTGAATATTTTGCCTAGTTCCATAGATATTTCGTTTTTTCTATAAAAGAGATATAATTTGTATAAATATGTAATAAAATAATAACACTGGGGCTCCAATTTGCCCCATTATACAAATAATAATAAAAATCTCATATGGAATATAAACACTATACATAGGGCAAGCTAGACGTACAGGCGTAATTGTAATAAAGTTTGACACATCTACAGTAGCGAACAGAAAGTAATTTTTTTTAAAATATCCAAGTCATAATTGAATGTCCACAATTAAGTGATGTGGAACAAAATATATGGATGAATTTGGAATTCCGCCTTCTCTGTATTGCAGCTATTAATGATACCTCGGGACCTTTTTCTGTCCTTCTTTATATTGTCACGACCCGTTTGTGGTCGTTGTGACTTATTTCATTTGCCTCGGGATCGATTTCTGAAGAGGGGTTGAAAACAACATTTATATTCTAACAACTATATTTATTAAAGTTAAAGCAAAATGGTTACAATGCGTGGGGTAAAACTTAACTAGAAAAATGGTTACAACTTAAAGTTAAAAGGTACTTACATTATCGTGGGCCAATGCATCATCGAATGCTTTAACAGCTTTGGAGACCGAAGGGCACTTATTGGGTTATGGATACATTAAATAATAAACTTGTACTTCACTAATAAATTACTAAGACAGACTGGCCTCCTCTGAGGTTTAATTTCTTGAGAGTCACATCATGGCCGCGAGACTAAAGCAAAGAGCCCCTTACTAACTCTGTTTATTTCTTTTTATACAATTTCCTTCGTCCCAACTCCGAGTGGAACGAATGGTATCCGAGTGGAAAAAAATGATGATTTCATCAGTCAGCACATTCCAATGATTCGGGATTGCGCGTTTTTTAATTGTTTTGTTATTTCCGTTTGGACCGAGGTCACCTCTCGACCCGGGTGACTTTCAAGTAATGTGATATATATTGTCGATGAGTGCATCATTTTCACCTTCAGGGGAATATAAAGTAAATTCTCATTTTACAGTATTTTCATTCGTGACAATATCTTCATTAATTTAAACAAAAATGGATTTTTTTTCAAGCGGACTAAAAGTACGTCATTTGTTTTCTATGCACACTTAAAATGGGCTTTTTAATCCTGAGACCAAAAAAGTAGCAAAAAAGTCCTAGGCAGTAAAAGCAAAGTCAAAAGTCACCGCTACTGTCATGGTGGCGCATATATGAACGATTTTCGTTCACCAAAACTTTGAACACTAGATGACACCAAATAGATCGATCTAAGTGTATTGCCATCTTTACATTCTTATTGACAAAACAAAGGATAGCAATACTCCCAGAGCGCTCGAGAGCACCACCGGAAACCGCTATTAGTCGAAATCGCATAGGTTCTCGAATTCTGAGTTCGTCTGTTAAATGTCAAGCGCGTCATCATATTACCATAATTTACCTAAACCACCTGAACCATTGTTCCATGTTCTAACACATTCTATTTAATTTACAAATAATATACACCACTAATTGGGTAAGAACCTAGACCCGCTTAAAAAGATGAGAGGAAATTGCAAAACTGAATCACTCTGAAATAGATTTATTTCCTGCATGCTTGAAGAAAAAATAGTATATGTTACTCGGAGTAAAAGGTCTTTTTGTGCTTTGCCCAGTTTGCAGCAGCCCTCAGCAGAAAAAGACCCACTTTTACTCCTAGTGATATAATCTAATATTTTTTAAAAGTGTAACATTTCAAGACCATAAAAAAAATCAAATGTCCTATTGAATGAACATTACAACAATTTGGAATTGGAGGTAACCATCTGAGAACCAGAGCTGTGCCTAATTGTTTAAATGTACAGGGTGACCCACAAAACTGACATTAATCCTAATTTTTTTAAGTTTTATATTCTGAATTCTGACTGAATAAAACTGAAATACGAAAATTATTTGTATTAATAGAATCAGAAAGAACTAACCGATTGTCGCAATTTTTAATTTGAATATGTTCAGGAGGTACGGTTAATGGCGAATAACAAGATATCACACATAGAGATGAATTACATGAGGGCCTTGAAAACACGAAAAGATACTACTAAGTTAAATAAATATGAAATCTTAGAACAATCTAAAATTGTTTTTAGGAACTTAAAAACTTTCAACTGCGGTCGAGAATCTTTGAATAATTACCGGAGGTATACCGGGTGACACAAGATGTATGTAACAGCCCAGCGTTTCCACAATTTCTATTTTAAATATTTGCAATTTTGGAGGTGATAAATAAATCATAAATGTGCCTCAGATCCCAATTCACGCTCTTAGGCATGACTTCCGGTTTAATCGGAAGTACCCTCATATTTCATTTTTTAAATGGAACACCCTGTATTTTTGTTCATTTTCGGATTCCCCTTCGAGTTCTAAGTTGTGTAACATAACATATGATTATCTCTTACCGTTTTCAAGAAAATCGCGCCCGAACTTTCCATATCATCAATAATAAATGTGGATTTTTATGGAAACACATCAACATCGATCAGCCCTGATTTCATAGGCTACCATTTTTTTTGGGCCCTCTATCAATAGACATTAAAAAAAGTCTCTCCAACTTGTCATGGAAAAAATGGAGAATTGATTTTTTGTTTGGTTTTTGTTTAGTTTTGGTTGGTTTTACTCAAACATTTTAAATTTGAAATAATGTTTGATATAAAATAAGGAATCCAAATGTTAAGAATAAAATAGGAGCATCCATTAGAAGTTATGGAGATAAATGTCTTCATAATATTAATTATACATCCTCTCCATGACAAGTTGGAAATACTTTTTTTCATGTCTATTGATAGAGAGCCTAAAAAATGGTAGTCTATGAAATCAGGGCTGATCGATGTTGATTTGTTTGCATAAAAATCCACATTTATTATTGACGATACGGAAAGTTTTTCATACATTATGTTACACGCTAATAACTTTTCGAATTCGAAGAGGAATCCGAAAATGAACAAATATACAGGGTGTTCCATTTAAAAAATAAAATATGGCGGTACTTCCGGTTAAACCGGAAGTCGTGCGTAAGTGCGTGAAACGGGATCTGAGGCACATTGACGATTTATTTGTCACTTCCAAATTTAAAGTGTTTAAAATAGAAATTGTGGAAACGCTGGGTTGTTACATACATCTTGTGTCACCCGGTATACCTCTTAAAGAGTGGACATTGCTTTGACTGTCAACCTAGAAGAATTGTTTTCAAGGATTTGGAATTATTCAAAGATTCTCGAACGCAGTTGAAAGTTTTTAAGTTCTTAAAGACAATTTAAGATTGTTCTAAGGTTTTCATATTTATTTAACTTAGTATCTTTCAGTGTTTTCAAGGCCCTCATGTTATTCATCTTTATGTGTGACATCTTGTTATTCGCCATTCTTCAGTTTAACCGTATCTCCTGAACATATTCAAATCAAAAATTGCGACTATCGGTAAATTCTTTCTGGTTCTGTTAATACAAACGATTTTAGAAGTTCAGTTTTATTCAGTCAGAATTCAGAATGTAAAACTTAAAAAAATGAGGATTAATGTCAGTTTCGTGGGTCACCCTGTACATCTAAACAAGTAGGCATAGCTCTGGTTCTCAGATGACTACGTCCAATTCCAAATTGTTTTAATGCTCATTGAATAGGAGATTTGTTTTTTTTTGATGGTCTTGAAATGTTACACTTTTAGGGAAAACCCATTTTTGTTCACACTAATGAAGATATCAAAGACAGAAACGCAAAGACATAAAGGAAAAAAAGGTCCCGAGGTATCATTAATAGCCGCAATAAACAAGAAACGGAATTCCAAATTCATCCATACATTTTGTTCGACATCACTTAAATGTGGACATTCAACTATCACTTGCATATTTGAAAAAATTTTACTTTCTGTTCGCTACTGTAGATGTGTCAAACTTTATAGCCATTGTAACGTTCGCGCCGCCCTATCTCATTTATTTACCCTCACTATCTGCGGCCACGACGTCACTTACCTTATGGGGGTTCGTAGTACCAGTGTTTAACCTGCCCTTGATACATTTCAACCCTTGAAACCGTCCATCCTTGAGTAAATTTTAGAAAGGGAGCAAAAGATATCACCAAGAATAAGACAAGGAATCAGTCGAATGCATCAATACCTAACAGTATTCCATTAGGTCAGCACCTACTAAATGCTACTTGTCAAAGACCAAACTTTATCCCACTACAAGGCAAAAGCGCCTTGAATGCATTTTTCCTCCGAGGCTTTTGTATTTAAGTATCTATAATATACACGTCCTTTTAATTTGCAATGCCATTAAATCCAAATTTAAAATGTTACAATATCAAAGTCAACTGCTAACCTTTTCAAATAAAGAGACTCAAGTTAAATTTAAGTTTCTATTATTTTTCAATAAAATTACATACACTCGCGTACTATATGCGAATAAACGTTACGCCCGGTTTATCAATTCAAATCTAAAGTCTGTTTCAAAATATTCATGCAAATACTACTATAAGTCAATAAAATATATACTATCCTGCTTACCATAGTGTGACTTGACCATGCACAAAAACACAACACATTATCAATAACAAACAGGCTTTTAACTTAAAATATTGACTAGACTTTACTCTAAGTTCCATCTTGGAACATCAACGAAAATGAAGTACTTGACCTAATCAATCGTTTCTTGCTGGTCAACGTAAACGACGGAAGACGGAAGTACTACATGTTGACTGCTAAATTAACACTATGCTTCGCGAATTATCAGAATCAACATCTGAATAAGAATGCGATTAAGAATCTGAATACGAATCTGTATACGAATCAAGAATGCGAATGAAGAATCAAGAATGTCTCTCCGTACCTCAAAGCTCTTCTTTTATACTCGCACGATTCCTTTGTCTACAAGTGACGAAATCTCCCTACCAGAGGTCATCGAAGACCTGTGACCCAATTTCTAGGTCATGCATCATACAAGCAAATTTCATTTTTATTGGTCTCTTTGTTACTCCTTCTTTCAATTCTCGGAAGTACCTACTGTTCTAACACATTGTAACTGGAGTTACGCGCACACTTGCCTGATCTGCTATCTTCTGTTTTTAGATAGACCTTGATACATCGCCTTTGTTCTTATAGCTACTGCTTTTTACCTAAAAACTACCAAATAATCTTCGATTATTAATTATTAGCAGGTGGAAACCGTGTAAGAGAGAAAGAGATGATATTTATGTTTTCTCTTAGAGCAAGGTCGTGTCATTGCCATGTGCGTTGACTCATGGATTTAATACGTCTTCGCTTATTGAACTTATTCTTGGAAATTCAGACGAGAGATGCTTTATGAATCTTTGATCTTGTTTTCCTATTACATTTCTATATTTATTATTTTATTATTTTACAGAAATATCTCATTTTAAAGTCACTGATTTTCGGTTCATCACACCATTACGCCTGTATGTCTAGCTTGCCCTATGTATAGTCTTTATATTCCATGTGAAATTTTATTAATATTTGTAGTATGGGGCAAATTGGAGCCGTTAAATGATACCTCTTTTATAAAAAAAGTAAATATCTATGGAATCCGGCAAAATATTCAAAAAGCCTCAAATATGCCCCGAGGTATGACGCGTCTCCACATACTCCCGTAGCAAAAAATGTTATCTGCTCAAAAAGTTTTTACAAAAATGCATCAAGCTTTGTTGAACCCTGTATTAGGAAACCTGCAAAACGTATAACCGAGTACACAACCAATTAAAGCAGTCTATGCATGGATCTTACCAAAATGGCATCGCCAACGAAATTCGGTTGAGTAGCTTTAGAGATAGGCAGTTTTAAAGTTCATTAAAAATTTGGGGTGTATCGTTTCAATTGATTCTTAGTTTTTATCGTATACGATCTAATTTCGATCACTTTTTAGAATGGACCTCCAGGATAATGAAGTTCCCTACTTGCATTAGCTCTTCCACCCGAAGCAGTTGGCCAATAAAGAAAATCGCTTATACCGGCGAACATTCGGTTCCTACCTGCATTGGCGTTATCCGCCTTCTACCACAACGAGGTGCAGATTCGGATCTTCCTTTCATTGGGGTAAGGACCAATAGGCATTTCCTGACCCCTCCAGAGCTTTAGAACGCGAGAGTGGGCTGATTTACGAAACTCCTTGTGATTCTTGTGAAGGATTATACATCGGACAAACTGGTAGGTACCTAAAAACCAGAATCCAAGAACGTAAAAGTGGTATTAGCTCACTAATCTAGTTAACTCTAAACCAAAAACAGCACTTGCAGAACATTCAGGGAAATTTCTACTTTCCTTCAGATTTGATGACGTAAAAATCGTCGGACATCAAACAAACTATCATAAAAGACTCTTAAAAGAAATGATCGAAATTAAAAAGAACGCTATTAATAAAAAACAGGATATTGAAGGACTCAGCAATTCCTATTTTCACTTATTAAAATTCCAAAACTAAGATAAAAAGACTTATCGAAAACATCAATTCAGGTGGAACACACGTCGGATAACCATAAACCACAGGTGGGCCTTGTGGAGATTGGAAATTCTTCTTCTCTTCTTAGCACCTTTTTTGTCAATGTCAAATTCCTTAGAACCGAACAAGATTCATTCTGCCTTGTGCTATATAGCTGAATGATCCTCTCTTCTTGCTCTGTGAACAATATAGTCAAGGGAAAAAAATAATAATATGAAAAATTAGAATGTCTCGGATGTTTATTGACTCTGATACACAGGAGGTGACTTGTGTCGTATGTGAGTAGTAAACATTATTGTTTTTTTTTTTTTGGAATAACCGCTCGATATTTTGTGCTGGCGCTAATTTAGAGCCGAAACGTCGACATTATTCAGCATTTCTACATTCTGTAGTTGCATTGATCCGCACCAAGCAATCACCAGTCAAATGTGTACTTGGGATCACTAGAACCATTGTTTAAATTATTTCGTTAATTTAAATAGTTTTTTGATTTACATAGAATGGGGTGTTCCAAAAAAATAAATGCTATTACAGCAACTCCAAATTTTTTTTATATAATTTTTTACCAATAGATTTCTTTTGTTCTTTCAATTAACTTTATGATAAATGCCTTAATTTCTAATTTAGATGCTATAGGGTGGCAGGGGGCAGGAACCACACTGAAACTAAAAACTGTTTGTAGAGACTTGGTGATTGATGCTGCTGATACTTTAATGTGGTTTTTATTGTTAAATTATAATAAAATGCCTTTTGATAATTATGGTAACAAACATCAAAAAATTGTGATGATCGTGACAGCGGATTGTAATTCACCTTGACACCCGCGAGCCAACCAGTAGAGTAGTGGACTGTAAAACTTTAACTTGAATGTTTATGGTGCGCGCTTTGTTATCAAACACCGATCAGGATCTGACATACCGCCGGCCTTGAAAGCTAGTAGTCTTTCAACAAAAGTTTAATGTTTATTGAATTGGCACTATAGAAAAGCATAGGCTGAGACACGAAGCACTAATTAAGTTTCGGCCAATGGCAGAACGCAAAGTCTCTGCACTGCCCGCACAACTGTCCCAGTAGCGGTACGAATTGTCACTGTTCTCACTATCCCATCCTTACCCTCATAAAGTTGAATAATTCTTCCAAGTTTCCAGAACAATGGTGGTGAATTTTCTTCCACTAGGACCACTTTTAGCAGGTCTAGGGACTGATTGCGGTGCCAACGGGAACGCTGCTGCAAGATGTGAAGGTAGTCTCTTTTCCACTTATTCCAAAACTCTTGAACGGTTTTTTGGAGAAGCTCGTATTGTTTTAGGCGGTTTTCAACAATGCCAGGAAGTCAATTTGAGGGAAGGTTGACAAAGGTTGACCAATGAGAAAGTGGCCAGGGGTTAAGGCTGAGTAGTCGTAAGGATCACTGGTAGAAGGATAGAGGGGACGAGAGTTCAGGATGGCCTCTACCTGTGTAAATACCGTGCACAAATCTTCGAAAGTTAAGGTTAATCTTCCAACTATTCGTTCAGCATGATATTGGGCCCGCTTCACGGCAGCCTCCCATAAACCACGCCGGTGAGGTGAATGAGGGGGATTGAACTTCCATTCAATATGGTTAGCTAAAAGCCAGTCGATTGCTTCGCGATTGTTGACAAATTTTTCTAATGAAGAATATAATTCCTCTAATTTCTTTTGAGCTCCAACAAAGTTGGTTCCATTGTCGCTGTAAATTCTGCAACAAATTCCTCGACGGGAAATAAATTGCTTAAAGGCATTCAAGAAGGCAGAAGTGCTCAGATCACCCACGAGCTCCAAGTGACGGCTTTAGTTGAAAAGCATACAAATACACAAAGGTATGCTTTTATGACGGATCTGTTTCTCAATTTTCCATCTTTAATTTGAAAAGGGCCTGCAAAGTCCACACCAACAACATAAAAAGGGCGATTTGGTGTTACCCGATCAGCAGGCAAATCAGCCATTTTTCTTTGTATAGTTGTAGGGTGTACTCTGAAGCATGTTACACATTTTTGTATGATATTTCGAATAGTGGACCGCCCATTCAGAATCCAAAAACGCTGACGAGTGGATGACAGGATCATTTGGCATCCTGCATGCAAATTACGATGATGCACGTTTAAAATGATTAAACGCGTTAATGGATGATGAGGATCTAAAATTATTTGATGCTTGGCATCTTTTGATAGCGAGGACTTTGATAATCTGCCACCCACTCGCATTAGACCATCATAATCAAAAAGGGATCCATGGTTTTTAAGCGTGAATTTGAGTGCATTGGCTTATAAATCTGAAGACATTTAATTTCAGAAACAAAGGACTCTCTCTGGGCAATTTTTAGCAAAGCTAATAGTGACCTTTCCAGTTCAGTTACTGTTAATTCGCCATTAACCTTTTGTTTATTTTTGCTAACATTATTTACAAAACGAATACAAAGAGCAAGTACTCGTTGGAGCTTATATAAAGTTGAGAATTTTGTGAATAACTGAAATTTATTGATTATTGTGAGAAGTGATATTTGTCGTTTACGTTTTTCTAAATCCGTAGGCGTTATATCAATCATTTTTGGCCAACAGGATTCTTCCGAAGCAGGATTAAATTCCGAAGGCACATGACGCCACATGACCAAGGGTGGGAGCTCCTAAATTTCACTGACCCTGTTGCCCACAAATTATTTTAAAGTACTAGGGGATGATTTCACCCAGGCCAGAACTATAGTGCTGTCGCTCCATAAAATGGTACGGTGTATTAAAAGACCTAAGGATTTAATAACTTTTTCATAGGGTTGACTAAGCAACAAAGCTCCAACCGTGGAAGTGTTATTGTTTTTAGTTGCGCAACTCGCGTTTTTGAGCAAAGAAGACTCACCATAATGTTACCTTTATTACCTACCGATTTAAGATATATACAGGCTGAATATGTCTTCTCAGACGCATCACTAAAGCCATGAATTTTCACAACCATGCAGTCAGGAAGCAAAATATGACGTGCTACTTGTAGATTGTTCATTTGATCTAAATTGTGTGTATAATGTAACCAGGCTTTGGTTATATCTTTTGGGAGAACATCATCCCATCCTGCCTTAATTTGCGATATTTTTTGCATTAAGATTTTTTCGGTTACAACAATAGGAGAAATCAGTCCCAGTGGATCTAACAATTTGGAGATAATAGATAATATGGATCTTTTGTTAATGCTTTGGGATTGTGTAAGTAACCCACTGTAATTATACTTCAGTGAGTCATGACTCGCTTGCCAGCAGAGACCTAACGTCTTTTTTGCATCATCTGTTATCTGATATTGATCACCAGTTGTAAAGTTATTTTTATTTAATACTTCTGTGCGATTGGAAACCCATTTACGAAGATGAAAACCATAATTTTGCAATAAAGTCAGGTCATGTTTCAACTTGATTGCTTGATCAACAATATCTTCAATTATAACATTTGCTAGTTTAGGAGAATGCTGTTTATTATCTAAAGCTATTTGCTGCAGGCTTCGTACTGCAAAAGCAGCACTACTTGTACCATAGGTAACAGTATTAAGTTGATAGTGTTTAATTTGGTCGGTTTCATTAGAACGCCACACGATGCGCTGTAAATCACGTTGATGCTCAGCAAGTTGCACTTGCCGATACATTTTTTCTATGTCACCAGTTATAACGACATTATGTTTTCGAAACCGCATTAGAATAGTTAAGAGAACATTGTAGGGTATCATTGTAAGGTATCATCATATTGTAGGGCCTACTTTCAGAAGATCATTAAGTGAAATGTTAGATGATGACTTACAAGACCCATCAAATACAACACGTAACTTAGTGATTGAACTAGACTCGATTATAATACCATGATGTGGAAGGTAGTAAATGCTTGATGAGCCATGATCCAACCTGTCTGGCTCTATTTCAGTCATATGCCCTAACTTTTCATATTCTGTCATAAAATTTGTATATTGTTCTTTAAAGTCAGGCCTTTTAGCAAACTTTTTCTCCATACTATATAATCGTTTAGTTGCATTGTGTATTGAATGTCCTAATGTCCCTACATTAGATCTAAGTGGCAATGTTACTACAAAATGTCCAGGGTGATCACGTTTTAAAGTTTTAACAAATAAATCCTCGCATTCTTGCTCTTCTACAGACTTTATTACTGGTGTTGATATTTCCTCGATCTTCCAAAACCTTTCAATTGACCTCTCAAGTTCTTTATTCAATGACAAATTGCAAACCAATTGTCTATTGGGCTGACGGTGTTCTGCTGCATTCATGCAAAAATTCCCAGACACGATCCAACCTAGATGAGTCTGCTGTAATATTGGCAACTCAGGACTTAGTAACACTTGCTGGGGACAAATTAGTTCATAAAAAATACCAGCTCCTAAGAGCAAGTCAATTTCATTTGATTTATTAAATTGATCATCTACCAAAATAATATGTGATGGTATTTGGAAGGAAGAAATGTCAAATGTGCGATTAGGTAATTTGTCTGTTATTTTATCTAACACCAAGAAATTTGCGCTAAAATTACTTACACATGATTTTATTGTTGTTGATACCTTTTTATTTACGTTTAAACGAGGGGTAAACCGCAAAGGAATTGTGGTGTCCAGCCGAGAGAAATTAGAAGGAATTACTCGAGGAATTAGTTGGCATTACTGGGAATTAGTAGGAAGTAGTGGCATTGGTCGAGGAATTAGTGGCATTAGTAGGCATTACACGAAGAATTAGTGGGAATTAGTCAAGGAATTAGTGGGAATTAGTAGGCATTAGTGAGCATTTAGTAGGCACTTATGAGGAAATTTTATTATAAAAGAGAAAAATATTTTTATTAATTACCTAATGTGAGATGCCAAAACATGGTTACATGCGTTTTTAAATTCAATTTTCTCGTCCTAATTTAATTAAATTAAAAAAATTAAACTAAAGAGAAAATTAAAAATAAATGACACTCCTTCATAGCCACTTACTACTATCTTCAACGTAGAATTTTCAAATTAAAAATCCTACGTTTTCTTTACATGCAATAACTACAGTATTCACGTCCTATCTAAGTTAATGGTGAAAGGTAACGGGCTTAGGACTGGAAATAAAACTCCTCGACACGCCAACGTTTCAGCTCTATATTGAGCCTTCCTCAGGGCTAATCGAAGTTAGGAAGTCGCGTCAGCAAAGTGAAAAATCCGCACCCCATAAACGGACGATTTATTTCCTATATTCAATAGATCAATTTCCCTAATTGCCGGTTCAAGTTGGTTTGAGGTTGTTACTGTTTTTAATACGGCATTGAGAGGGAAAGTGAAGATTTGTGGGTGCTGACCATCTTTATCAACGTCATGTGCACAATTACCTGTTTTTCTCGACTCACTTGTGTTGTGGAGTGCGGATTTTTCACTTCGCCGACGCGACTTCCTAATTTCGATTAGCCCTGAGGAAGGCTCCTTATAGAGCCGAAACGTTGGCGTGTCGAGAAATTGGAAGTTTTACTTCCAGTCCTAAACCCGTTACCTTTCACCATTTACATGGAATCATCATTAACTTGATTTTTTTAAATACGGTCTAGATTTTTTTATGTCGGATTCGGAATTTCCTTGCAATTATGTATTCGGTGATATGCGACAATTAATAATTCTATTATCTTTTGGGTTAGGTTAAAAAAAAACTAAAACCGTACTTATACCTCTGGATATTAATGAACTAACTACCTCGTGAACTACGTAGGAAAATAATAAGAAACCTTACGGATTAAAGTAAGAAGAAGACATGTCTTACGAGCGGTTTACAATTTACGAAAACGAGCCTTTGTTTATACGTAGGTGGTGAAGTATTTGAACATCTTTTATAATTTTGTTGTTTGTAATTTACTTGATAATTCAATAATAATTATGTTTTACATTAAAATTAGGTTGTGGGGTAGAATGTTTATTAGTAGTTATTTCAAAGGTTTTAATTATTAAGTTTTCATGTTGTGTGAAAATGAAAACAGGGCCGAATTAACAAATTCGAACAATCACATCTCAAAATCACCAAAATCTAACTTCAACAGAATTATTAATTGTCGCATATCACCGAATGCAGAATTGCAAAGAAATCCAGAATCCGACATGTATAAAGTAGAATCTAGAACTTTAAGAAAATGTCTTTAAAAATGTTCAAAAATGTTTAAAAAAAAAGTTGATGATCGTTGCATCAAAACGAAAAGTCGGATTTTAAATTTGAGAATACTACATTTATGTTGAAACGAGCAAAAAGTGGCTATGAAGAACTGTCAATTAGTTTTTAATTAGATACCTCTTCAAATTAAGGCTATAGAAGGAATACAAAAGTTTTTTTTAATTTCGATTTTTTGCGAATATTTCCGAAACTATTGGTCCGGGTCCAAATGGATTGCAGTATTTCAAGCGGCTGTAAACTCTAAGTTTATCAAATAACCTCTACAGAGAAATCTTAGTTTGGGCTGGAAACTCCAAAGTGGCCTTTTACAATCAAAAGACTATAAGCAAAAATATATCATAATAACCTCAAATAAATTTGCGTGCACTAGGTATTTAAAACCTATTTTACTCGAAAATGGTGCATTTTTAAGAAGTCGTTCAAGAGCATCTTTTTAATGTAAGAAATAATGCTTTTTCAGATTCTGTGTTTAAACTCCCGAAAAAGTTAATAATAAAAAAGTTAGGGCTAAAAATATTACGCTGTTGCCTATGAAAAGCAATGGTATTGTTACGATTCGCAGCAACGCCGCATGGGAGGCGGGGCAACGCATGGGAGCGTGTTGGTTGGTGGAGCTTCGCGACCTATCCGCGCTGCGTCATGGCTGACACGAGTGATATATTGCTCCTCTGGCTTAATCTAGAAGGCAGTTGTTTACAACCGTTTTTTTATGTGAGATTTTTCAAGAATTCTTATAAAGAACTTTCTAGGTTTTTCTGTAATTTTAGGATTGTATATAAATGCGCATAGAGCGCGCAGAATAATAGTCTTATTTTAAGCGAGCTATAAGTAAGTTAAAGTACGAAACGATATTAGAAGGCTATAAAGTGTTAAAGTAGCGAGTTATTTAGTAGTCGTGTGTATTTGTGGAATACATAAATAGTGTTTTCGTGTTAAATCGTTACACTGGAATTATTGAACCCCAAGTTCGCAACAATTGGTGTCAGAAGTGCGATTCCAGTGGGAATTTCAGGACCAATATTACTGAAGTGTAAGTGAGTGCTTTATTGCCGGACATTACGTGTTTATGCCAGTGACTAGAAGCTAGCATCAAGCGATGGAGGATCAACTTGCCGCCCTGCTGTCCCTCATGCAGCAACAGAGGGAAGAACAGGAAAAACGTTATCTAGAACAGAAGGAAGAGCTGGAAAAACGTGATCAATTACAGGAGCGACGTTATCTAGAACAGGAGAAACGTTATAACAAAAAGAGGAGCAAGAAAGACGTGATCAAGTTCAGGAGCGACGTTATCAACAACAGAAGGAAGAGCAGGAAAAACGTGATCAAATACAGGAGCGACGTCATCAACAATTCAAAGAAGAATTAATGAACCATCTCGCAGCTAGGGAGCAACAATTGGAAGAAAGAATAATGCAATCCGTTAACGGCGTGAACGAAGAACTCGAAGCTGTCAACCAGAGGGTTCTCGAGCTAGAAAAGAAATTCCGGGAACAACTTGAGGACGACAACGTGTCTACAGAGAGTTTTAGCACAGCCAACGCTAAAATTAAGCCTCCCAATTATGACGGTACTACGGTCTGGGAAATCTATAAAACCCAATTTGAGGCAGCTGCAAAAGCTAATGGCTGGTCCGAGCCCCAGAAAGCTACATCATTAGTGGTAGCACTTCGTGGAAAAGCGGCTGAGTTACTCCAATCTCTGTCGGCAGCGGATCAAAGTAATTATGCCGTTTTAGTACACACTCTGCAACTACGATTTGGAAATGAGATTCATTGAGGGAGTTCGCGATAGTGACATGAGATAAAACTTACGTCTAGTAAGGCCCAAGGATATCAGCGAGGCACTAGTTCGGGCCCTGGAATTCGAGGCGTCACGAGTGTCATCTAGTTCATCTCCACGTGTACGAATGGCAACTTGCGGTGATGAGGAGAATACGTCTATGGCTGAATCCATGGCCAGTTTACATAAAGCGATGAAAGATATGGCAGTCAGTATGCAAGCCCTGTTAGAAAGAACGCCTCGATCAAAAGACAATCGGGGCATAAAATGTTTTAACTGCGGCAGACTGGGTCTCATCAAGAGTAACTGCTGTAATAGGGCAAGAAGTCCGTCGCCGTCGTTTAGAAGACCGAGCGGCGATCAAGACCGCCCTAGGTCCCAGGAAAACTAATTCCGGTCAATGCATGGGTGCAATTGACCGGGTCCGTTAAGACCCCCAGGATCTTTAAAGTCAATAATTTGGGTGGCAAAAGTTTTACAGTGGCCGGACGCATTAAGGGACAGAAAATCCAGATTACCATCGATACAGGAGCAGATGTGACCATTGTAAGGCCAGATAAACTTGTCGGATATACCATACAACCATTGCCCAACCCTATTATGTTAAAATCAGTCACTGGAGAGTCTTGCCCTATAGACAGAGAAGCCGATGTCACCATCATTATTGGAGAAAGACTCGAAGTTCGGCATAAAGTGTTGGTTGCCAGGATCAAAGACGAGTTTATTTTGGGAATGGATCTCATCAGGAAACATGGATTCTCCTATGATCACAAACGGAATATCCTCTTATTTGGAGATGAGGAGTTTGCATTAACCAATGGAAATATGGAAACTAGTGTCCGTCTACTGGTAGTAGAAGATGTGAAAATTCCTCCAAATTCAGAACAAATTATCACAGTGACTTCTGAAAATGATCCTGGGTGGTCCATAGGACTTATAGAACCTAACCTGGATTTGACGACTGAAATCATGGTAGCCCGAACTTTGACCGACACGAAGAAGACTATGCCAGTACGAGTTGCCAATATTGGAGAAAGGACCATCAAGCTCAAAGAAGGAACACTTCTTGCCCATTATGAGCCTGTACAATGGGTATGCAGTTGTGTCGAAGCAGAGACATCCAAAATTAAATCTTCTAACCAAGCTTCCCCAGAAGTTATTGATGCTTTTAAGCGACAGTGGAGTCACCTGTCAAAAGAACAACTTCAGTCTGCTATAAAATTTGTTATGGATGAATCTGATATGTTTAACTTCAAGAGCAACGACTGTCAAACCGATTTAGTTGTCCATAAGATCAACACAGGAGATGCCGAGCCAATACGACAACATCCACGAAGGGTTCCTCTGGCTAAACAACAGGAAGTTAACAGTTTGCTGAATGAAATGTTAAAGGAGGGCGTCATAGAAGAATCATCTAGTCCATGGTCGTCGCCTGTGGTTCTTGTTAAGAAGAAAGATGGTTCAACGCGGTTCTGTGTTGACTACAGGAAACTTAAAGATGTGACCAAGAAAGACAGCTACCCATTGCCACGTATAGACGACACCTTAGCAACTTTATCGGGATCAAAGTGGTTTTCCACTCTAGATTTAAAAAGTGGGTACTGGCAAGTAAAGATTGCTCCCGAAGACAAAGAAAAGACTACATTTTCTACTGGTTCTGGACTTTACCAATTCACTGTTATGCCTTTTCGATTGTGCAATGCTCCATCAACTTTCGAGCGACTAATGGAACTTGTCTTGAGGGGGCTGACTTGGAAAACTTGCCTGGTATACTTAGATGACATAATTGTCATGGGACGTGATTTCGACCAGCATTTGAAGAATTTAAGAGAAATCTTCAACAAGTTACGGAATGCAGCCTGTTCCAAAAGCAAGTCGAGTACTTGGGGCATACTATCTCAGAACAAGGCATTAAAACTAGCCAAAGTAAAATATCTGCCATTAAAGATTGGCCAGTTCCCCGAGACAAACACGAAGTAAGGAGCTTTTTGGGACTATGTACTTACTACAGGAGATTTGTAGAGGGATTCGCCGACATCGCAAAACCGCTGCACAAATTAACAGAAAAGAAAACACCGTTCTTGTGGAACCACGATTGCAGTCAGGCGTTTGCAAGGCTTAAAGCTGCCCTCTGTTCTAGTCCAATCTTGGCTTACCCTATAAAGGACGGACTGTTTATTCTGGACACGGATGCAAGTAACTGTGGTCTAGGTGCAGTACTCTCTCAAAGAAAAAACGGGCAAGAGAAGGTCATTGAGTACTACAGTAAGACTTTAAGTAAGCCAGAAAGAAACTATTGTGTCACTAGAAAAGAGCTATTGGCCATCCTTAAAGCAGTCGAACATTACCATCGCTACTTATATGGAAAAAGGTTCCTGATTAGAACTGACCATGGAGCCTTGAAATGGTTATTACAGATGAAAAACTCTGAAGGCCAAATAGCCAGATGGATAGAGCGCCTGCAGCAGTACGATTTCCAAATTGAACATCTACCAGGAAGGTCTCACGGAAATGCCGACGCATTGTCTAGACGGCCTTGTAAAGAAGATTGTCGGCGTTGTCAAAGAACTGAGCAGCGTGAGGGACTTCCTTCTGTAAGGAGAACGTCGGTAGAAATAAACGATGGCTGGACCACACAGACGCCTCGAGAAGAACAAATGAATGATCCAGATATTGGACCCATCCTCTCTGCAAAGACTGACGACAAGAGACCAGAATGGCAAGAAATTGCTGGTAAAAGTCCAAACCTGAAGGCGCTATGGGCCCAGTGGCACTCTCTTAAAATAGAAAATGGACTACTGAAGAGAGCGTGGGAGAGTCCGGATGGCAAGTCCGTAGTCAGTCAGTTGGTTGTTCCTGGTAGCAGAAAATCGGACGTATTACAGGAAATGCACGACGGAACCAGTGGAGGTCATTTTGGGGTCAATAAAACCTTGGCCAAAATTAAAGAGCGGTTCTACTGGGTGAATTATCATGAAGACGTCGAATCTTGGTGCCGCAAGTGCGAAGTTTGTTGTGCCACAAAAGGACCTCGAACAAGATCACGCGGCCGGATGGTGCAGTACACTGTAGGTGCTCCATTCGAGAGGATAGCAATTGATGTCGCGGGACCGTTTCCTCAGACTGAGTCGGGCAATAAATACATCTTGGTCGCCATGGATTACTTCACTAAATGGCCTGAAGCATACGCCCTGCCTAATCAAGAAGCAACGACTGTAGCAACGGTGCTAGTAAATGAAATGTTCTGCAGGTTTGGAGTCCCTCTCGAACTTCATTCTGATCAGGGCCGAAATTTTGAATCGGCTGTTTTCCAGAAGGTCATGGAACTTCTCGGAATTCGCAAGACCAGGACAACTCCTTTGCATCCACAGTCGGATGGGGTGGTAGAGAGATTTAATCGGACCATGGAACATTACCTGTCTAAAATGGTAGCAGATCATCAGCGTGATGGGAACCTCTCATGTTGATGGCATATCGAGGCTCTACGCATGAAGCCACTGGTTATACTCCGGCGAAAGTGATGTTCGGAAGGGAAATGAGGCTTCCTGCGGATTTGATGTATGGAACACCAGAAAAAGACTCGCTCTACTCTGAGAACTTTGTGGAGGAGCTCAAGGAGGGGCTGCACAATGTTCATGAACAAGTCAGGAATAAACTGCGGATATCCAGTGATCGAGCCAAAGCAAGATATGACTTACTAGCTAACTCCCGCGGCTTCCAGGATGGTGATTTGGTGTGGCTATACAATCCGCGGAGAAAGGTGGGGAAGTCGCCCAAACTTAGCCAAAATTGGGAAGGACCTTATACAATTATAAAGAAGATTAATGATGTGGTGTATAGGATCCAGCGGACCCCTAGGTCAAAGATGAAGGTCGTTCATTTGGATCGATTAGCACGATACCATGGAACTCTATCTGTTCGGGACGAACAGCCTTAGGAGGAGGGCAATGTTACGATTCGCAGCAACGCCGCATGGGAGGCGGGGCAACGTATGGGAACGTGTTGGTTGGTGGAGCTTCGCGACCTATCCGCGCTGCGTTATGGCTGACACGAGTGATTTATTGCTCATCTGGCTTAATCTAGAAGGCAGTTGTTTACAACCGTTTTTTTTATGTGAGATTATTCAAGAATTCTTATAAAGAACTTTCTAGGTTTTTCTGTAATTTTAGGATTGTACAGAAATGCGCATAGAGCGCGCAGAATAATAGTCTTATTTTAAGCGAGCTATAAGTAAGTTAAAGTACGAAACGATATTAGAAGGCTATAAAGTGTTAAAGTAGCGAGTTATTTAGTAGTCGTGTGTATTTGTGAAATAAATAAATAGTATTTTCGTGTTAAATCGTTACACTGGAATTACTGAACCCCGAGTTCGCAACAGTATACATATAGGAGGGTCATTACCTATATGGACCAATTGAACTTGTCGAATGTGAACCGTTTAATTTAAAAAGACAAGATATAAGCAAGATCAAAAAATTATATAAATTAACAAAGTAATGATGCTCAGATAGGGTTCAGTAGGTACTTGTCCGAAAATAATTACGTGATATCAGACGCAGTAATCCTCGACACTTGCCTCGACATGTTTCGGGATATGCTTCAAGACCAGATATACTTCAAGACCCCCTCCCCCTCCATTTGATATCTAAATACAACATAAAGGTTGTCAATAATTGAAATATTTTTTGATAAATATTTTCCGAGGTATTTTCTACTTACCTTATTGGTTTCTTGTACCGAAATTCCCATTTACATAACACTGGGGGTAAAACAGTGGTTAAAACCAAAGAACTTGTATACCTAGTGTTAACGTTTCTAAAAGTAGGTATCAATTTCTGAAATAAACATATGTTTTATCCACGACCACACTATAGTAATCACATTATTCTTGTACATTCTCAAGATTAATGCTAATATTTCTTCACTTGTAAATAATCAACATGATTTACAAGTGAATAATGAGTTGTCAAGGAAACGAAATATGTCGTAGGCAACTAGCAACTCAAAAAGTAAACTGCCCTAAACATGAAATCGGTAGTTACTAGTAGAAATATACACGTAGAAATCGGTTAGGTTCATTCAAATAATTATCCTTCTATTAGGATATATTGAGACAAATGTAGGTTACAGTGTCTCTTTTTCACTCAAAAATGTACTTTTCACTGAAAAATACATAAAATAGGGCATAAAATGACGTAATTTACCGTCCACCCTCATAGAATTGAAATGGACATCCACGGGCGACTAGACCGTCATCTATCTGACGCATCAAAGGTCGCGCCGTCGATTACTGAAACCAGTAGTGGTTTTAAAATTGTGAATTATCTTTGTGGCAGTTATAATCCCACTACAACCTATCATATTTTGAGAAAACCCGGAATCTTGGTCGTGGATAAAGTATAGTATTCAACTCGCATTTAATGAGATATTAAATCTGTCAAAAATTATGTAATATCGAGTGTAATATATTTTTTTTAGTTTCCCGAGAACGCTACAACAGATATTATAATATGACTTAAGGGACCTACGGTGGTCAAATAACGTTTTATGGTGGCAAAGAGTAATTCTTTGGAAAACGCCAAATGGAAAAAAAACCTGCTCAAAAGACATCTAGTTTTCAGTCGAATTAATATATTAATTACAAACATTTTTGGCTGGACTTTATTTGGAAGCATTCTTAGCTCTTGCCCTGTATATAAGATCGAGACAAAACATCGAGATACCCTGTATATAGGAACCATAATTAAACCAGACCTTCATACATATGCATTACCCATTCACTTATTTTTGTCATCTAATTACCTTTGAAGCCTTCATTTTTATATACCCATCTCTTTTTAGCATATGCTGAGAAGGTATGATAAAAATGTCAAAGTCAAATTTTCAACGAATACTTGACGACAATAATAAGACACAAGTTTTTTTGTCAATGTCGATTTTAAGAAATAACAGGATTAAAAAAATAACAGAGTTTTAAGAAATAACAGAGGTAAAAACACAATAGGAATTAGTGGGAATTACTAGGAATTAGTGGGCATTACCGGGAATTGCAGGCATTCGTCGAGGAATTAGTGGCATTAGTAGGAATTAGTAGGCATTGGTCGAGGAATTAGTGGCATTAGGAGGAATTAATAGGCATTGGTCGAAGAATTACTTGCATTAGTAGGAATTAGTCGAGGAATTAGTGGAATCAGTAGCCAATTATTTGGCATTAGTCGGCATTAGTGTACAAGATTTTGGCCTGCGGTTTACCCCTCGCGTTTAAAGGTGAATGGATGCTACGATGGGTGCATTAACCTTGACTGGGGATAAATTTTAAATATGTTGAAGCTTGCTTGAAATGAAATTAGGCTGGCTGCCATTATCCAACAAGTTTGGACATTTATGCCATTTGCCAAAGAGTCCTTGATTAAAATTATAGCAGTTGACAAAATTATCTGAGAATCATGATTTTCACAAAAATTTGAAGCCAAATTTGACAAAGATTGGTCATTCAAATTTTCGTTAGCATTAAGGCTAGTATTGCTATTTTGACTTACAATCTCAGGACCCCTTGTAAGATTTACTAGTGCACTATTGTTTGGGTTTCCGTATTCTAAGTGCAGTAATGTATTGTGCATTTTGTGACATTTTTTACACCCCTGTGCTTTGGATTATGCAGTATAATGATTCATCAAACAGTTTAAGCAAAGATTTAATTTTTTAATTGCTTCAATTCGAGCTGTCACTGGTAAAGCTTTAAGGTCATCACATGCAAAGATCCTATGATTGCCCCTACAGAAACAGCATCTATTCTCTTTTGCGACCCTTTGCAGTGCATACCCTGCAAAGGGTCGCCTTTTATTATCAAAAGACTTTTCATGACGCCCTGATTCATGACGAATAGATTCATATAAAAACCAACGTGTTTCCAAAAAATTTACAAAATCATTGAAAATAGGCTTTTCATCACGCAATGTTTTAGAAATAAACAATGATTTCCATTCTCTTTGAGTGGAGCTGTCTAATTTTTTTGTAAATAAATAAAACAACAAGGTGTCCCAGTGATCCACTGGTTTGCCCATGTTCTTTAATGCTCTTATATGTTTCTTTAAAGAATTGGTAAAACGTCTCAAACTATTGTCTTTTCCTACATTTGTTATTTCGATTAATGCACTTACATGGTGCTTTATGATAACTGACTCGTTTTGATATCTAGAAACTAATAAATCCCAAGCCGCATCATAATTGCTACTTGTGACTTCAATGCTTTCTATTACCTTTGCTGCCTCTCCTTTAACACTGCTTAATAAATAATAAAATTTTTTGATATTGTCCAAAGAGGGTTCATTATGTACTAAAGATAAAAACATATCTGTTAATTGACCTCATTTTTCATACTCACCATAAAATTTGGGAAGATCTATAACTGGAGACCGTACACTGGGATTTTGCAAAGGTAAAGCACTCTGACTCCCAGAACTACTCAAGGCTATTACATCTTTATTTTGTTCCTTATGATAGTTTTTAATGATTTGGTTTGCTACTTGAGCTAAATCATAATACCTGTCTTCAAACTCAGTTTTTAATGATTTGGTTTGCTACTTGAGCTAAATCATAATACCTGTCTTCAAACTCCAGGTGTTCGATGGAATCAACCTCCCTCTCATCTAATAGCTCTATGTTACTTTGCAATATATTAAATTGTTCGAAAATGGGGATATACGTTTTCAAGGCGTGCCTCTAACTGCATGATATCATTTTCCCCATATTGGTGCTTGAATTTGTCAACAAACGCTGAAAATCTAGTTAAGGAATCCTTAACTTGGCCCCGTTTTACGACAAGCTGCTTTAGCTCGGCTTCGGACATGTTTCCCTTTATGATATGAATGCCAAAGGAGGTTTGGCTCTTCAGTTCCTTGATACTGCTTGATTTCGTGACTTGTGCTTGTTCAAGTACACGTGTTTTTTTCTTGACAAGGGGCTATATTGTTGGCGCCCTTGTACTTGGCTGGGTGTTTTTTCCTCAGAAAAACCGATGCGGCTCGAAGGACCATTTGTAGAGACTTGGTGATTGATGCTGCTGATACTTTTTTTGATGTGGTTTTTGTTGTTAAATTATAATAAAATGCTTTTTGATAATTATGGTAACAAACTTCAAAAAATTGTGATGATAGTGACAGCGGATTGTAATTCACCTTGACACCCGCGAGCCAACCAGTAGAGTAGTGGACTGTAAAACTATAACTTGAATGTTTATGGTGCGCGCTTTGTTATCAAACACCGATCAGGATCTGACACTGTTTTTTTTTTCGTTGTTAGAATGCTATTAATTTAAGAAATAATTAATTTAAGATATATGAAATTATGGGTTTCACATGTTTCAACATTTGAGCCATTTTTAGGCATCATCAGGGCTTTTTCCTTAGTTTTACTCTACTTGGGGTATTTAAGAGAAGTGTTCGGATATTTCCTAAACCATAAATGCCCAGCACGCATGGTCAAAAAAAATAGTAATAACGCACGGTGTGACAAAAGCTCACCATAAACAAATCAACTCAAGGTTTCTGCTGACCATCGTTTTTTTAAAAAACGTTACATGCTAAACCGGTCATCGATCTCTAAGAATGCTGCAATTATCTGTTATAGTTTTGCTCTTTTGTGACAATATCTTCATAAATAATCCCCTTTTACTCTCTAAGAAAACAAATTTAAAATTGCATTATAATATCTGACTTAATTCATTGTTGTAATAAGCGTCCTTAAGTTGTAAGTAGTTGGTGAAGTTAGCGGGATTAGGACAAATAATGCACCTCTTCTTTATTCGAAAATGGCCGACGTTTCGACTATTTATTTAGTCTTCATCAGGGCTAAAACCAATAAGTTCAACAGTAACAATAATAAGCAATATTTACAATTTTATGTTGGGCCCAGGGATTTGTTACTGTTGAACTTATTGGTTTTAGCCCTGATGAAGACTAAATAAATAGTCGAAACGTCGGCCATTTTCGAATAAAGAAGAGGTGCATTATTTGTCCTAATCCCGCTAACTTCACCAACTATCTGACATAATATCATAGTCACAATAATCATCATTTCAACATCATGAAGTGTCAAAATGACAAAAATGTTGAATAGTTAATTTAAAACCACAATTGTAAACATTATGAATTGCATTTTCACGAATGCATCACTGAGCTTATAAAGTACTGAACAACACTTGAGAGTCGAGATGATTTTGAGGTAAAGCGATCTGCGTAAAAAGAGGCCGATTCCCAAGAAACTCGTAAAATCGATGAATGGCGCACAACGTACGTCTGTCATGTATATGTTTTACTCCAACCATTTTGCCGGTTTTATTCCGATGTTCATTCGATTGAACACTAAAAATGATTGAACGCTGCTAAGGGGGGATGTCGGAGTAAAGTGGAACACAGAGTAACAGATACTGTTTCCGCGGTGGTAAATTGAGCAAAAGCCCCCATTGAATCTTGCTCTGCTTCAAGCTGGTAATTTTCTTTTTACGCGGTGTCAGGCTCGTTTATGTCTGCAAAACCAGGTTTGCTTGTCAGGTGGAATACTAATCCGCTTAGAGAGAAAAATCCATCGGCAAAGAGCCCTCGTCGGCCGCGCCACAATTAATTTCCCATCATAATCGCATTAAGAGAGAGGGAAAAATCTTACGGCTTACTAATTGGTTAATTTGCCCAAAATCCGATTTAATTCGTAAAGTTGTAGTAAGTAATTTCATTGAAATTAAGTCAGACGAAGCGTTTCCGAACGAGATCGTGCCCAAGGAAACGAATTAATACGAATTAAATCCTTCCAGGCGAGTTGACGTTTTCTCTTAATAATTTTCAACCCCTTCACGCGAATGTTTTCAAGTGTCGCAACACCAAAGATGCTTAACTACTAACAATCAAAACATATTTATTCTATTTAACAAATATTATATTTTAATTTTAAGTAATTTTTGGCTAGGTATGATCATCTTTTATTTGGCTATGGCATGTCATTACTTTTAAGGCTGCACACATACATGTGAAAGTTCACTTTGCTCTCCTGCAATTCGCATGAGTTTCTTAAAACACCTATAGCATCAAAACTTTTTAAACTACACACGCATTAAAAATTACACTACTCCTTGAGGTAGCCTACTTTTGACACTAGTGTCTTAAAACGCTCATTTTAATAGTTTATTGGCTTGCTATAAGTAAAATTTTTATTGTTTTACTTATTGCGTTTTACCTAAGGCGGTAGCTTGCATGTAGACATTTTTTAAAGGGACAGGCTAGTTGTGTTTATTGACCCGAGAGTTGCAAATTAAAGTTTGAAAATTAATTTATATTGGAAAGGCAATCGAGAGGTCATTAGCGAGACCGTAACAGATCTCCTATCGAACAAATTACAACCGCAGGCTAAAATAGAGTTTAAGTAAATAATTCGTTTTGGCCATGTATACTGGGTCGACAAATTTTGGTCGAAAGCATAAACTACTTATATAATCCATGCGCTTATTATTTTCATCAAGTAGGCGTTGGAAATCTGACATATTGCACCCGGTATAACATGACTGACAGTGACGGTGATTATTAACCGGTCTGAGGTTAACATTATTGTTTACCATTGTATTGATTAATAATCAATAATTCAAATCTTCCAAAGTGGTAGTAGAAGAGATTAAGTTTTAGGTGTGAATGTGTGTTCAGAAATGTATTCATTCTACATTAAGTACCTACTAGTTACAATTTTTATGAAAAATTTCACACATTCACACTAATATCCGTTATGCATAAGTACAAGTGATAATGTAGGGATTTGGAGGAGATTTGTTTTCTTCCTACGCCCCTGCGGCCTTCTATTTTGCCCTTTGTTATAAGCTGTAGAATCCGGTAGCAACTGTTGTCAAAAGTTCACGAACTGTATTTGCCCTGTCTAAGACTGCTTCATTTCTTTGCAAAGCAACCCATGGTATTCTTAGCATCCCTCTATGTAACCACATTTCAAATGCTTTTAGACAGTTGATTGTGGCAGCTTTCGGTGTCCCGACTTCAGCTCCGTACAACAGCACAGACCAAATGTAACTTTGAAGTCATTTGAGACCCAGACAACCCAGAGAAAGACACCAATTTTCATATCACAAACGCTCACAAGATTTTTTAGTAATGCATATTTAATAATAACAAAAAAGAATATAACATTGAACATACACAAGACACAAAAATCACTAAAGTATTTTTTTTTGTGCAGCTGGTGATTCCGGCTGTTGAGTTTACCATCCATCTGTGATTTTATACATGATGTTCTTCTCTTATGGTTGTTCTTTAATGGTAGCAGAACTAGTTGCAACGCAAAAAACATTTTCAGCTAAAACTGTTTCAGTTGAAACCGTCAACTAGTTGGCTGTGAAATGTCAAAAGAGAAGATGAATGAACGAAAATCCATTAACTTTGATTATGTCATCTTTTCTGCCAAAATTTATAGCGCTCTAGATGACGTTTTGACGACGATGACACAAAAAACATGTTCTTTAGTATCACCAGTTGCCATATGACAATTATTGTGCCAGGTTCCATTTTGATCTATAATATATAACTTTTTACCATATAATTATTCGCTCATTTTTATAAGAGTATTATGCGCCCTCAACTTCGATGAACCGCCTAGATATTATTCTCTTACCCATTAACAGGTTTCTTCATTGGAGTTAAATAGCTTGTGCATGGGTTACCATATAATCTAAAATATTTTATGCTTAGCAATAGAATATAAGTATATAATTGCCTCTAGTAAGGTGCAGGTCAGCCAGTAAACATTACTATTGTACTGTAGTAGACCGTAGTTTGCATCCATTGATTAAATATATCTTATTTCTGTAATCTTTATTTTCTATAAATTTCTTCTTTTTTTTGCAAAAATATTTATTAAAATAAAAATTTCACATTTCCAAAGCTAACGAAGTCTTAAAGCCTTTATTAGGCTAGGAGCCTGACTGATGGAACCTCAAATCGTATATTATACAACAATCATTTAATGAGAGTCGTTAGTCTCGAGGGTAAAGTTCGAGCACAAGTTGCCCGAGAGAATAACTACTTTATCCACGACAGAGATTCCGGGTTTTCCTCAAATATGGTAAGTTATAGGTGCCGCAAACATAACTCACAATTATTTTAAAATCACGACTGGTTTCGCTAATCGACGGCGCGATGCTTGATGCGTCAGATAGACGCATTTTAGTGGTTTATTGGCTTGTTATAAGTAGTATTTATAAGAGACACTTATAAGTAGTATGTATAATAGACATTTTTTGCGGAAAAGTAAAAAACCCCAAGTGGCTGCTATTTTGATTTATATAACTTTGTTTACTACAGCTGAAGCAATAAATACCAATATATATTTTTATATTGGTATTTGAATAACACCCCTGATCCCACAACCCAAAAATCAAAACCATATATTTTTATTGACAGAGTTTTACTCGTAGAAAAAATATTGTTCCTAACACTTGCGGAAATTATCTTTTCCCACGAGCGTGCGGTAAAGTCGGTTTACTGCACGCATTTTTGTGCGTGAAGTAGCACTTTACCGCTTTTAAATTACATACAATTTGAAGCTTTATTAATCTGCGCATTACTTTTGCATAAATTTATTGTTCTTTGCGACGAAATTTATATTTAGAATAATATAAAATAAAATCCGCTAAGTATCCCAAAGGAAATATCTATCAGAAACAAAGTAGTAAAAATTTCCGAAGTTTAAGTACCAAAGGCAAGTAGCAATTATGGAACCTAAAGTGACAGGAACAAGAGGGCCGCCTGCTTTTATACAGTGAAGACGGGTCGGGGTTATAGAGTTAAATGCCTGAGCGCCACGTGATTAGTTTACAACTTGCCCTGAAAATTAATAGAATGGGGTAGTGATATCAATCACGAGATATCACATTACCTGGTTGACAACCGCAATACACTTACCCTTTCCTTCAAAATAGAATAATCAGTACGATATAAACAAAAATTAAATCACTAACTAGGCATCAACTCTCAGTGTAATAATAATACATGATGCCAATATAGTCAGTACAAGAATACAACGCAATTTCGCAATTAGTCCAATAAAACAAAGCTAATCAGTTTAATGCAAAACAACACCGATATGCTAGCTAAAATCATACTATAGTATGTCAAAAGAAATGCTTAGAGCCTCACGAGACGACGAGGGAAGTCTCGGTCTCGATCTCGGTCTCGTACGAGGCCGAGACCGAGATCGAGACCGAGACTTTAATATCAACTTCGAGACCGAGACCGAAACTGTCTTGGTCTCGATCTCGGTCTCGATCTGCGAAACCGAGACCGAGACCGATACTGCCAATCGAGACTCTCGAGAGTCTCGGTCTCGAACACCATCATTCGTTTGCAAGATATTAGGTATTATATAATCAGCAGACCAGCAGGCCCTTATAGTAGTGCGTTGCATATAGTTATTCTTAGTACGAAAAGGCACTTTAATAGAAGTACTCGACATACTTACTTGAGTTTTCTATTTTCCTCACTTTATAGAAAATCGAGATTTCGTTTGTTTACAAAGTATGCGTTTTCATCACGAACGAAATCGACTTTAAGCGAGTAAGAACCAAAGACGATTATGACATGTGTAAACTGTCACTTACCGCCCTTTATATTTATAAATAACTATAATAAATAAGTTGTTTGGACTCCTGAGTGTGACTAACCGGCCAGTTAACAATAACAATTTGGTAATGAAGTTTTTGTGTTTTCAAAAGTATTGTATTATTTCTATACAGGATAATTTTTAAGTTGGTGACCATGGGGGGGGGAGGGGTGGTTACTTCATTCTACCACAAAATAAAGCTAAAAAATAGGAATTTTTCCATTGGCAGTATTGGAACTTTTTCGAAATGCATATTCAAATGCATAATATAAAAGCTGATTTGAAATATTCCTTTATTTTCAATCAAATTTGGTAGATGTGTCGATAGCCAAGTATATCGTAGTATACGAGCATATCTAATGCAGTTTTACATTAAACTAACCTGAACTAACCTGATTCTACAATGAAAATTGGAACTCTCAATAATTTCAATTTTTGATTTTAAGTAAACATTCATACACAAAAATGGAAAGAAAATTGAATATGCAATTCATGCAAAAAAGATTTTTCGAGATACTACGTTTTTTTCCGAGACCGAGACCGAGATCGAGACCGAGACCGAGACTCGAGTAGCTACTACGAGACCAAGACCGAGATTACGCGAGTCTCGGTCTCGGTCTCGGTGCACAAGATCGAGACCGAGACCGAGACTTATTTATAAATTCGAGACCGAGACCGAGAGTACGTAAGTCTCGGTCTCGGTCTCGGTCTCGTGAAGTTCTAAGTATGCTAGTCAACGATCCGTGCACGGTACGCTGTTACAACATAACCCTTAATGTAAGCGCACCCTGGTTAAAATATAAGCTGTTGGTTTAAATGGAACCAATTAAGTTCCTAGAAGGAGTGGCTGATGCCACCATGTCAGAGTCAATATATTCAGTAACTTAACTGCACTGTAAATACCATGAGAAAGTTGAAATATGTTTAGAGTTCAATGACTGCCTACATATAGCGAGAAAAACTGTCAATAATTGTTGTTTTTAAAAACTGAATTCGTAAATTCTTAAATTCTTACTGAGGTGATTGATACCAGGCTTAACTTTTAACAGTACCACAACGAGAAATTTCTTGGGTGAAATTTTAATAAAAAGAATGGAACCACCAGAAATAGAAAATGACATTCACTCACAAGAATATACACTTTCAACATGCACATTAACGACTCACGGACCAGCAACACTCCTAGCTCTCCTCTGTCCCCAATACAATGCTTACTACAATGGGCCGAAGGTCACAGGATGAGCTGTTACAAATCCAACAGCGAGCGTAATTTACACCTACTGTATATAACTGGAACCTCTGATGAACGTATAGTGCCTATATGCAATGGAAACCAGGAGTCAGTCTTCTCTACCAATAGGGAAAACTGCGTCCAAAACCCAAAGGTAAAACACAACCAAAACCTAAGGTAAAAATAAATACCCCTGTAAAGGGTTAAACAGAATTACCAAAATCCACCAACTTCTCTCGCTTAAAAGTTACCTGATATTTAGCGGGGTTAGCCTACCCAGACACGTGGTGTCTCAAATCCTTTAATCCCCGAAAGTTGGAGCTCCGTTACATCAAATCACCAAACGGAACTTCCCTGTATGCCTCTCCCATAAGAATCCCCGCTGGAGGGGCCGTGGAGCAACTACTAAAACTCACTCATTTGCAACCTCAAACGGCGGTTGTTTGGGATGAGGGCTGATTTGGAGACGATGGCTTCTAGGCGACATTCGTGAAAGAAAGAGAAAATTAGAATTTTTGACAATCCAAAACCCAGAAACCCAAAACAAAACGAAAGCCACTGTTGCCAATTTCACAAAAGAAGTCAGAAACATTCCGGACTTTTAAAGTTCAATAACGAAAAATACACAATAGTTGGCAAAATTCGAGAAAAGGGGCAGAAAACAAGATAAGAGGAGATAAACCATGCACACTTTGGCAACACAGCAAGTGACCAATTCAAGGCCGAGATCCGTCAACAAGGAGACATTGACATTGCGACACAGTACTGCCACAGATCAACTAAGTATATAAAGTGCCACACAGGCCATCTCTTGATATCTCAACAAGTCGGAGTGAGACAACAAATGACGGATGCCTTACCCTAAACGCTCGGGATTCGTTTATCGCCAAATGCAGCTTGAAATCGATATTCCATAATGTAAGCATAACCAAGATAAATATTCCCTATTTATGCAACAACAAAACCCAGACAATCAGCAACAAAATAGTTCATTTCCAACACAAGTCCTGGGAAATCAAGGCACATAAATAACAGGAAGAACAGCCAACGACAGGCCCACTACTCAAGGTAATTGTTTACAAGTTCAATGTGGCCAAGGCAGTTATGCTACAAATAGGTCAAGTGAGTTGCTAAATTGCATTCTTTTCATTGCAGAAAAGTCCAATGAAACGCTAATAGTCGGCTGAAGTAAACTCTCAAATCAACCAACAACCTAACTAAAGCTGCTTGTGTCACCAAGGCCCAAAACTATCAATAGTTGTAGAAATACTCTATAAACATGAAATCTACCTTCTACATAGATGTGAAGATTTCCCCTTCATCAAGGAATTATAGAAACAGCATTATTGTTACACAAAGAAGTAATTTCTTTCAGCAAAAGTGAAATTCACACCTACAAATTTAATTGAACTTACAGAAGCCAACAAAGTTAACACACATGCGCTCGTAGGAAATTAATTATCCACGCCGAGGAATTAAAAAATATTTGTCCTCGACGATATTTGAACACCACACATCATCATTTTTTTATTTGTTACACAAGACGTTTAAATATGTTCTTATGTTCTCAGTTAAATAAGAACTGGCTGTTTCATAAAAGATTTTAACTGAGTGGTGCCCTATTTTTATCCAAAAGTAAGTAATCGCGACCATCTATTCTCCAGACGAGGAGCTGCCGTCCTCAAATTGTGATAAAGAAAATTAATATTCATAACATTTTAATAATATTTTCATAAATAAGGTTACAACTTCACGTGCGCCAAAACCTCGCGCCACCACTTACCCCACCCAGTCGAATTAGTCAAAATCGAGAAGCACGGGGGATCACTTCGCCCATTGCCTCATCGCCGTTGATAATGTGTGCCGCAGCTGTAGGCGAAACGTCAGGAAGAAATTCCTTTGGACCACGGCTTCAATGCCCGGAAAACACTTTAGATTGTAATTTGACCGGCCGTGAAAGCCTTCATAGTGTTATAATCCAGGGGGTGTTCATTAGAAAAGGTCATCTAAAAATATATGATTTTTTGACAGAAAAGAATGACATAATCAAAGTAAATAAACTTTTGTTTCTTCATCTTTCTCAATTGACATTTCACAGCCAACCAGATGCGTCGCATGTGACTCAAAAATCAACACAACCAACTTCATGTTTTGTAAAACTGATCAAGTAATCATCGGTCAAATATTACACTCCGATTAAACTGCGATTGATGTTGCTTGAGTATGTTGGTACCCTATTGGGTGTTCGATTAACTGATCAGACTTTTTTACCACTGATTTTATGTCGTCATTCTTGGTTTTCGAAATTAGTTGTTGGTTGTTTATTGCCGAATGCCGAGCCCCTGAGTCCCGTTTTTTGATTCGCCCGCATAGAAAACTTTCTGTTCCTGGAAACCACGAAAATAGTAATATCGAATGACAAGATATCAAAATGCCAAAAACTGACGTTAGCAACCCACGGTTAAATATTTAGTGGCTACCAATTAAAATGAATCAACGTATTTTGGGGTTTGATACATGTTGCAGGTAAATTAGCGGTTAAAATATCCATTCAGGAGACTGAAAAGATAATCAGTGTTAGTTCAGGTTAGCTTTTTGGTTTTCGTGTCTATGAAACTAACCGGCAATTCCAGAAAATCTGTTGAGTCTGAATCACTTTTCAGCCGATCACTGTCGTGTAGCTTACTCACTCGTGTACTGTGAAGTAGACGTTACGGACTGCTGTTACTTACATCGATTATTATACATTGCTTGCCATGATTAATAAAATTATTATTATCATATGATGGGTGATGAACTAGAGGATCGATAACAGCATACCAAAATTATTATTATTATATTAAGTATACTAACCGGCAATTCCAGAAAATCTGTTGAGTCTGAATCACTTTTCAGCCGATCACTGTCGTGTAGCTTACTCACTCGTGTACTGTCAAGTAGATGTTACGGACTGCTGTTACTTACATCCATTATTATGCATTGCTTGCCATGATTAATAAAATTATTATCATATGATGGGTTATGAACTAGAGGATCCATAACGGCATACCAAAATTATTATTATTATAAGTGGCGCAGGTGCTTCCACTAGGGCATTCAAGATAAATCGTGAAGTGAACCAAAACCAGGGGGCGAACTCCGTACCGAATAGAAAAGAAATTTCCTTTCTACATATATAAAGAGAAATTTTCTATAACCACATTCGCGCACTCTGTATGACTTAATCGGCCAATATCGCCTCACGAAGCAGATGTTCGGGTTGATGGAAATAGAATCGCTGAACAAGGTCTCGCTACTCCTTTATCTCTCTTTACACCCTAAGTAGGTATATCGATGCATCTTCCTTTATTTAAAATTTGCATGTGCGGTTTAGACAATAGACATAAACAATGAAGTTATCACTATCACCGGCGCACACTGGTCCTTTTTTAAAAAATCTCGGCAAAAAGTTCCAAAATAATGTTCAAAATTTGTTTGTAATTTACAATGGTTTTGAAAGTAGTCACCTCAAGGTATTAGTTGGCCGTGAAATTTGACATATGGCTAATGTTTTCTTATGACGGCAAAAGGTCAAAGGTTAGACTTTGTGTACTTGAATTAGTAGAGATAAACGACGCGTGCAGATTTTTAGGTCGAAAAAAACGTTCGTTTGCAAAGGTAAGTTTTAATATTAAATTGTAATTATAGCGGTATGTAAGACTTCTTGCTATTATGAATTTATAGATATTCGGCTGTTGTGTGGATGCTTAAAAAGAAAGTGACTGCGTCGAAGTAGTTTTGTAGTTTTTGAATTTATAAGGAAACTTTTTGTTTATGTTCTTGCTTAAAAAATCAAATCTTGAGGATATTTGCAGACGCACTAATAAATTAATGAAAAACAAGATATGTCACATTTAAGTACAAAGTTTTTATCTGTGGATTAATTATTCAAAATAAAGCCATTTTCTTAAAGATGGGGTCTTACAATTATTGAGTTACATGGTGCAAAAGTCTAAAATTTCATAAAAACGATAAAATAATATAAGAATAATAATAATAATAATAACAATAATAATGGAGCTCTAGGATAGCGGGTGTAGGACAAATAAGAAGCTACTTCACAGTTGCGAATACGCCAACGTTTCGATTTTTATTTAGATCTTCTTTAGGGCTTAATTCAGTTTGAGAAGTATGTCATCTAAGCTATATGTATGTCTTCTATCGGACATAACTCAAAAACAAAACAATGAATCCACAAACGGGCGACCACATGAGTTAAGGGCAAACTAAACACCAGCCGCCAGGAACAAAATAAACGATGGAATGATGTTCCATTGGGTCCCCTAAAATTCACAAAATTTTAATTCATGGACGTGAAATCATAAATTCATTTCTCCTTCCTATAGGGCAAATGTCCGAAGAAGCACAGGAAGCGAGAAATAAAGATATAAAAAATATAGGAAAGACTTTTTTAGGAAAATGTCTGGAAGGAAAAGCTTAACAGATATTAGGCATCGCCTACTGGTCTCTACGGACCCTTTTATTTCAAGTTTACGTAAATTTCCAAAAAAAAAAGTAAAAAGTTATTTCCTGAAACATTTAATTTACTTCAATCTCCAAGCATTTCAGTTTTCAATAAGAATGCTGAAAATATACATAACTTGCATTATTTTGACTCTAGAGATTCTGATGGTGAGTAGGATTAAACAACAAAGCGCAGACACTATAACTTTAGTGTAATTTTGAGTAATATGACATTTTTCCAATTATTAATAATTGGGAAATGTACATCCCAAGTTCATGAAATGAAATTTGTACTAAATAATCTAGTAATATTATTTACAGGGTGTTATATTCTTGATAGTTTGTATGTAGCCACTGAATTCTTTGTACAAAATATTAGATAGCGTTTTTATTCTGAATATTGAGTTAGGAGGTTGGGTCCAAAATGTGAAATTGCCCCTGTATTATAAAAACCGAGAGCCATAAAAATATATTTGTACCATCGGCATATTTTGTTACATAAAACGCACATTTTGCGAAAATCGCTTTCTTTTACTCTTATTAGTAAACGAGGTGCGAGGTGCAAAACAATACAAATTGAGACAACCTCTATACATTAAGATACTCTTTATTAAGCGATTGGAAACCTCTTCTACCGTAGAGAAATATAAATTTTTGGAATGTTAATAATTAGAAAAATAAGTATTAGTTAATTAATGTTACTGAATGTTTAAGCATTCGCAAATTTGATTTTTTTGTTTTTAACACCCTGTATATATCTCCTAATAACATAAATCTTATTTGGTGCATGAACGCTAATAGGGGTATACATGAAACCAACTCTTATTTCTAATTTTATCTTATTTGTTATTTTATTTTACTTTGTGTATAAACCCACCTTTAATATGTTAATACATAATTTATAATATTTCAGACAGGGAGAGAGAATTTAAAACTACTCCTGGCCAGTGGAGGATAATTCTATCATAGTTGAAAGAATATCCAATACTATTAAGAAATAAATTTATGATGGCCGATGGAGACCATCAAAAACTAAAACAGATTTGGGAAAATTTAGCCACCCAGCTTAATGGGAAATAGAACAGTAGCAAAATGGCAATCAGTAAGTATAACATGTATTAATTTATACAAATTTTTGATTCAAAATAATGGTGTTTAGGCAATAGGAAGATGAAAGTCCAAAACCAAGGCTAGCCAAAGAATGCTGCAGATGGAAAGGACAGGATATTTAGTTTATATTCCTTAACACTCAAATCATTAGTTTTTTAGTCATAGGTTTTAGTTGTTTATTCTTCCTTTAATCATATTTTCTTCCTAGTTCAAATAAAATATAAATTTGATATACTATATAAATAGATTATGTATTTATAATATATTCATATGTAATATAGAGTATTTATTTAAAAGTATGCAAACAAACATTTTAATTTAAAATTTAATTAAAATACTGATGGATTAATTGTTCACGCCTCTGCTGGACATGCCTTAATACATTTATACCAAAAATTAATTATTTTTTCATTGCCATGAAAATTTTGGCCATATCAGCTGAAGGTATTTCATCATCTAAAGGAAATGTTGGCCCGAATACACATATTATATAATACGCATACAAAATTTATAATTTGTCCAGCTTTGTGAAGGTGGAACTTTAATGTCCTCTCTTTTAAAACACACCTAAACCTCGACTTCAAAACTACTACAAAAGAAAATATATGATATATAAATATCAATATATAATTTCAAAACTTTCTACTTGTTACCTATACTCTCCAAACAATTTCTATTTCTAGTCAATGAAGTAAAGGTGCTCATCTTCCATGATTTAGGGATGGATATGCGAGTTCCATCAACACACCCTATAACTCCATGGAATTCAAATTCCCTCCTAAAATTTAGTTTATTTTGCACTTTTTCTTTATTGCTTGTTGTGCCACAGACACATGGGCTTCATTCCCAATGCTTCTTTGGTTTGACCCTTGGGCAAAGAAACGCAAGGCAGCAAAGATTCTGCCAGTTATAGAAATGTTTGTGCTCTGCACTCCCACATTGAGATGAGAAGTCAATTCTTCAATGAGATTTCTTGTTAAATCTCGACTCAACCCGTAGTGCCTCCGAAATTCGTTCTCCGACAAATCAAAAGGGTTGGAAACATCCCTTAAAGCTCGACGCTCTATCCGTAGTAACTCTATTTGTTCTTCAACCTCTACTTCTTCAACAACATACATAAAAATCGGATACATTATTTCATCGAAATTTAGAAACAATAATAAAGGTTACACACGTCTGTGCTAAATACTAAACAAGGAGACAATTTTGTACAAACATAGACAATAAAACACTCAACTAGCAACCAAATTGAAAATTAGCAAACAAAACTACAAGCCAAACACGGATTGGATTGAGGTTAGATATACCAGAAAAAGAACTACAAAAAACAAAAATTCCCAGATTTTTGACAAGAAAAATGCAATGTTGGCAGCACCGATTTTTCTATACCCGTTTTAAGCTGAACACGACAGCAAAAGCTATACAGAGTACCACTCACCAATAGAAAGAAATTTCCTTTTTTTTTTCTATCTCTATTCTTTTTCTGTTTCTATCACGTTACGCAGCTCGCCCTCAGTTTTCTGCCGAAGTTTTCACTTCCTACAGGCAGATGGCCGAGATTTCGTACCTATATTGTTTGGGGGCGACGTTCAGCAGAGTATCAAATTCATTTATCTATCAGGTAGAGGAACCATAGACCGGTTTCTCTCTTATTGGAGCTCATCAGCATGGTATACCTCAAACCTGACAGAAAAATAAGCCTGAAAGGCTATTGGATCTTTTTATTGCTCAAAGCACTGTGTGTGTTGTGTTGTATGAATGGATAATAAACTGCTCAACTTAAGTGCACTTTACATTATTGGATTTTGCCATTCGACTTTTAATAATTTATCGAATGAAAAGCCGAAATATTTGATTTTACATTATTCGATTTTACATTGGACTAGTTCGGTTCGATCTATCTCTCGATTTTCTCATTCGATTTTAAGGAATAGGACGGGATCTATTTGGATTCGATTTTTATTTTCGATTTTTCTTTGAGCATGCGCCTGGAACTGTCGAAGCTTTAATTCTAACCTAGCTTTTTATGATTTGTTTTTTATTTATTGACACTAAATCGAAATGAAGAATTGAATAGATCTAAAGATACTTCTACAGTGCTTCAAAATGAAATCCAACGAAAATATCGAAAAGAAAAATCGATCCTAAATATCTAATAATGTAAGGTGTTCTTATCTTTAAAGTTCGGCACAAACAATTTTTCGTGTCATTTTCAATCAGCTGTAACTTTTTAAGCAATGAATTGTTTTAAATTTGCATGGTCTGAAATCTCATTTCCTTTAAATTAAGAAAGCATATAATTTTGAAAAAAAACCGACATTATCTGTATTAGACCGGATGACCCAAATCCAATGTACATAGTCCAATCTCAGTTGCTATTGCAGATAGAAGTTTGAAATTTGGAACATCGATATAACATCTAAAATTTTGCTCTTATGAAATGTCATATGTCACTTTTAATGAAATGTCATTTATTCACAAAGACGGCTCAAAATTACCTTTTCAACGACCCATCACACTTACCAATATTGGTAAGTAAATTCGCCATAAATTGGCATTTTATGATAATTAAACTTTTAGGTTACTCCCGGTATACCAGTCGAAATTCGCAATGCTGACCACGATTCCTTTATCATTAGAATATGCGTATCAAAACCACATCGGTTAGATCATGCTAGAACTATTTCTGACAGATACACCTCAGTTTAAATTATTTTCAATTTTCCCGTTTTTTAAATAGGAGAAAACTCATTTCTTTGGATGGAAACCTAAGTTTTTATTTACATAGATTGAAACAGCTGATATTGAAACAAGAAAAAAGTTTTCTCGATTTGGTGCTCGTGGATGTAGGAAAACCTTGTTCTTCACATGTGCCCAAACAAAAAACTCCAGAGGTGTCAGGTCAGGCGAGCGAAGGGGCCAGTGAACCGGTCCAACAGTGCCAATTCAGTTGTTGCCAAAAGTTTCATTTAAGTAACGTGTCACTTGGCGGCAGTTATGCGGGGATGCGCCATCTTGTTGAAAATACATACTAGCTCGTTCTGCTAAGGGTAAATCATCCAATAAATGATCAAGCTCCTTACGTAATAGATGAAGAAATCTTTCTCCCGTTAAATTTTTATTAAAAATGATCGGCCCGACTAGCCTTGTACCTAGAACTCCTAGCCAAATGTTGAAACCAAATCTTTCTTGGTGTCGTCCTTCCCTAAACACATTGTGGTTGCCTTGTGACCAAGATCTCAAATTGTTTCTGTTGAAACAGCCATTGTTGGTGACTCGCGTTTCATCCGAATATAAAATTAAGTGTGTAAAAGATTGGGTTCTCGGTTTATTTTCGAACTATCCAACTACAATACTGTAGTCTTCCAGGACCATCTTCTTCGTAAAGATGTTGGAGAATTTGATATTTATATGGGTGATAATTATGTTTTCGTAGTACTCTTCTGGCAGTCTCCCTTGGTACACCTATATCATCTTCGATTTGCCGTAAGGAGATTGTATGATCAGCTTCAACAGATGCTAAATCTAGCACCTCAACTTCTTCATTTATAATAAAATTGTTATTATTTTCATTCTCGTTTATTCTTAACAGTTCCTCTAGTCTTATAAAGTAGTTAACACTAGGTTGATGGCGATCTGGATACCTTTTTAAATAAATTCGAGATGCAATGCGGCTCTTTCTGCGAGCTTCACCGAAAATTATTAAAATGTCTACCTTTTCACGTTGCGAGAATCGGTAGTAGTTATGATTCATAATGACCAAATAAATAAAACAACTTTTAAATAATAATTACTATAGTTTAGTTAAATACGCATAACACTTTGCCGTCAAACGTTGATATATAAGAGAACACCCTTCATTTTTTTCATGGCTGCCTGCGATCAAATAGGATACACTCCCTAGTGGCCAATCATAATATTTTTGCTCTTTTTTTGTTATTGTTTAACTGGAGTTATGTTTTTAATATCTGAATAGCTTTATTGTTATTCTAGAGTATGGAAATGACAAATAAGTTGCCAAGTAAGAAAACAGAAGCCACTCCATATAAGTAGTATGTAACGCAACGAAAGGACAAAGATATATTAAAAAAAAGATAGCAAAAGGGCTTCGTGGCATATATACTTAAACAAATTTACTTCAGTAACGAATTTATTTATATAACGTAAAATATATGTAATTATATTCTATCAGTATCAGTGAAATTGTATTGAAGAAAATCTTTGAAAAAGTGTTTGTTACAATAAAATGAGTTCCATTAATAGACAGGTTTTGTTTTAAATTTTTCGATAAACAATTATAACCTCAAAAGTAACAATGCTTTTATATTACATTGTGGAGGAACATTTACAATTAATTCAATATAATACATCTTAAAAAATTTTGCCTTAATTTATCACTGCACAGTTCAAGTGTTATCTATTTCTGACCACAGTAATCATAAAATTGTTGCCACAATTATTTCCTCGTAGACATAAAAGTGCTTGATTTATATGGATCTGGTGCAAGATTTCCAAGTCTAGGGCATATAGGACTCAGAATTCACACCTACGAGTCTCTAAATATCTTATTTCATCTTCCAGCCAAGTAATCACATTACCTTTTCATAATCCACTCCTTTCTACTTTTTATGGCGCTATAATCTATTGGGAAAACCAAACTTCAATTTCCATGCTCCTTTGTCTAAAATTGAAGTAGTTTTGAGGCATAAAAAGGTTTCGAGTATTTCAAACTGTTATAGTTCGTGTTATCTATTTCTTATTATACCCATCAATTTTTTTTTATAATTATTTCCTTGTAGACAGAAAAGTGCTCGACTTATTTGGATATGGTGCACGATTTTTAAGTCCAGGGCGTATATGACTTAGAATTCACACCTACAAATGTTTATAAATCTTATTCCAGCTTATAGCCAAGTAATCATATTATACCTTCTAACAATCCATTCCTTTCTAATTTTTATGGTAATAGAATCTACTATGAACGCCAAACCTCTATTTCCATGCTTCTTTGTCTGAATTTGAAGTTGTTTTGAGGCATAAAAAGGTTGGTGGTACTTGGTGGTAGATCTAGTCCACAAAATATTGCTCTCCTTACCACTTATTTCGGCATAAAGGTAATTCTTTTTTGCATCACTGTCAAGAATGATGATTCTAAAACGCCTCCAGCAAAATTTAAGTTTAATTCGATTTGACGACAAAGATGTCATTAATTTACATGTATTTTAAATGGGTGAAGTTATGTTGTCATACCCCCAGGTTCAAATCGTGACGTCACGTGCACGAAACCTATTGCGATAAATTCTAAACTGACATTCGACATTTCACAACAGCAAAATTTGAGTTGCCACATGTTATATTGATATTCCAAATTTCAAACTTTTATCTGTAATAGGAACTGAGATCGGACTATGTACATTGGATTTGGGTCGCCCGGTATAAGGTGTGAAACAAAGTGATGCAAATATTTCAAAATTTTGATGTTCTGTAATTTCGCAATAAGCTCTTTTTTCCTTATCGTTTTCACGTAATGAGTAAGCCAACATCCACATATCGGGACCGTTTCGGCAGATTTTTTATTAAGGCACTCTGAATTTTTATACAGAGCGAAACGTAAAATGTGTGACATTCTAGTTGCTGATATTTTTAAATCGTCGCAGTTCGGAAAAGCGGTGAAGAAAATTACTGTTTTTCTTCATTTGTTGACATATTGTGTGCGGATTGTTACTCATTAAAACATTTTAAAAATAAGTGACTTTTTTCTAGTATACGAGCTTTAAAAAATATGATAATATTATTTAGGCAGGACATCAAAATTTTGAAATTTTTGCATTACTTTGTTTCACACGCTATATAATAAAGGTAATGTCGTTTTTTTTTTCAAAGTTATTCGCTTCCTTAATCAAGAGGAAATGAGGTTTCAGGCCGTGCAAATTGTATTTAAAACAATTAATTGCTTAAAAAGTTAAAGCTAATTGAAAATGACACTAAAAATTGTTTGTGCCGGACTTTAAGTTGAGCAGTTTATATGTCTTTTTTTTGTATTTGCAGGCAGATATTTTGAGTTCCTTGTAAACATATCTCTTTAGCTTCTCTTATTGTTTCTGTTTTTTGCACTGTCTTTGCTCCATGGGTCTCATGAGTTGCTGAGCAAGTTTGGATCTTCGCATTAACTATTTTCCGGCATTTTAGTTGCAAAATTAAATTATATAATACAGAAAATGCATGTGCGATATGTAAAAAAGGGGCAACCACTAAATTTCAATGACACTTAACAAATTTTTTTTGACAGCAAGTAGACAAACACACGATATCAGTGTTACACTGCTATAAAAATAATTGAATGGGTAATACATATAGAAATATAAAAATAGTATATTGTTCGACGAGTGACAAAAATGCTTTTTGACCAGTAGAACACTATACTGTATGTTCGAACATGCTAACACAGGTCTTCATTACCTTTAAAAATAATCTCTATACAGTATTTCTTTCAAAATCTAAAGCGCGTCATTGTCAAAATGCCGATGATTCGAACGCTCGCCTGTTCGATGTACGATGCGCTGCCGCCAGGCCAAATATTCTCGCAATTATTATTGAATAATTAGTTTATTTAGTTATTTTACGCAATATAATAGTAAATTTGCGAATTTTGAATTAATCTTTTCAAATTCAGTATTTAAAAATTTGTGTGCATCGAACTGGGCGCCATGCTCCTGCGAACAAGGGTACAAATAATAATCAACGCCATCTCGCCACCACCGATAATCACGTCACTGAGTTCCGTTGGGTCAAATTTTTAACACTTTAGTTTGCTTTTCTCAGGCACTGTAAGGCAAACCCTACATGTTTTTGTGTGATATTACCATTTTGCATGGTGTTTAACAAGGTTAGATCAGTTGAAACCCATTTAATTGGCGATACACAGACGAAATTGGAACAACTTACTTTCGTCACTAGAGACGAAAGTTGGGATTTTCTCTCATTAGAGGCGAAAATTACGTTTTCGGCTAGGGCAGGATATGACGAAAGTTGTCTATTTTTGTATAGACGTAGAAAAAAATATTTAACATGTATAATTACATATCATAACCAACAGACCAAAATGCAGCGTGTAGGCCTTGCTAGTTAGATTAGATTTGTTTTTCTTTGATTAGGCTAGTTCATGTTAGTCCAGTTCTGTTGTTCCCTTACTTAGTTCTGGTTATTGAAGAGCAAAGCGGTCTATATGCGTCTCGTGGAAAGCCCTTTTCGTTAGGTTACTTCAGTTATGTTTTTCAGTTGGTTCGGTAGTTCAGTTAAGTTTTTTCTTTGTTTAGGATAAATCAGTTTAGTTCAGTTTTGCTTTTTCTTTTGCTGGGCTACTTAAGGTCAGTAATTTCTGTATTCTCTGTTCTTTTAAAAAGCGTTTTATTTGCTTACTATTTGATACTGTTCAAGATTACTTACTTCAACATTAAGATACATTAACTTACACGTTTGGCAACATTGCAAATATCATTTGTCCCTGCTATAATAGCATAAGAGTTTTCGCATTGCATTCCAAGTAAATTTTAATGAATTTGGAGATACTTTTTTCGTTCAAAAATTGTTCATTCAAAATTTTTTTTTAACTGTTCCTTATGCCCTAAGCAACTGATTATAAATATAGAAAACTTAAAATTCGAGGGGTGAAAAGTTCACCATAGCCCAGACTTCTTCAAGCCGCAAAGAAAACAAATATTTAATGTTCGTACTCTTTGAAAATGCTGATCCTAAATATGAGGTGGCTATATTGTTGATATGACGATGACATAATTTCATGTGTTTGTGCTGACAGGGAGTCGTGGCTTAATTTTGGTTTGGGTTGTAGTGTGCAAATATGCGACCCAACTCGACTGATATCGGCCGATGAAAAAGTTTCGGGGTATAAAAAAGCAGTGGCCCTACGTTATCAACAAATTTTAACAATCAGATCACAAAATCTGCAAAATCTAAAAGTTATTAGAATTATTAATTGTAGCATATTATCGAATAAATTACTGCAAGGCGATGCAGAATCCAATATAAGAAATCCAGAAAATTGAAGTTGATAATGGGTTCATGAAAACGAAACGTCTGATTTTTAATTTCAAAGCATCATGTTAAAGAGAGTAAAAAGTGGCTACCAAAAAGTGTCATTTTTTTATTTAACTCTTTAAATTTAGACTAGAAAAATAAAAAAAAAATTTTAATTTCAATTCTTTACGAATATTTCCAAAACCAGTAGTATTTCGAAATTTAAAAACTTTATTTTTGTAGACTTCTTTCCTATTTTAGAAATTAGATGATCTTTCTTATCTTAAACTTTTTTTTTTGTATCTTATCAAATAACCGAGAGTACCACAACTCGAAAATCTGTTGAGAATAGAATTTAACGAATTTGTTAACTGTTGGGAAGGCAAGGAAAGCCAACAAGGAAAAAATAATATTATTTCATAAATGAGTGGCGGAATATAATTTAGTAATATAAATAATTGTAGTTTGTTTGTTATCTTTAGAAAATAAATGGGTTATAATTTTATTTTAATTGTCTAGTGTATAGTTTGTTGTGAAATGGTAAAAGTAGGTGCAATTTTCGAGAAAATTAAGAATTTCAAAGCTATAGCTGCTAATTTTATTGAATGGGGTTGGAGTCTTGAGGACCGAAGAACCAGAATTCAATCCAGTTCTGCCACATCTTTTGCATATTTAAAAGTCCTGTAGCATCGGACGGGAATAGCACGATAATGTAAGAAACCGGAGAAAGTAAATGTTAAGAAACCACAACATCCGGACTCAGAATTCAGTGTGACTACCCTATCGTAGGAGAACAAGGCATAATAATATATTGAATATATTGACTGGGTGCGTTAGTTTTGTTTTGTTGGTCTGTAAACGGGATATCCATTGCGTAGAATTAATATAAGTATGTAACTGAAGAATTCCCATTAAGTAGAATTAAGTGTCTGTAACCATTTTTATATTTGAAAAATAGGGTTATTACTAAACATTTTTCATATTATGTATGGTTTTGGTTTGATTAATCTTATGCTTTAAAATGAAAATTTATTAAAGTGAGATAAGAAATTATTAACCAAAAAGTATTTTTAATTTAAATTATACTGATGGCAACTATGGCATCAAAGATTATAGTCGCTAAAGTCATAAATATAATATCATATTGACATAAAAAAATTAATAAATAATAAAACGAGTAGTAACAAAAATATAATAAAATATTTTAGAATATTTGCCATAACAAGGGCCAAAATTCCAAATCTCTTAGATCTACTAAGTAAAGTTATAGTGCACGAACTACATATTAAAAGTTTAACATTTCTTTTATAAGTACAGTGAGCGCTAGATCATATTTGAAGATGTTCCATCAAATTTATTCTTCTAACGGATTCATTGCTTCTCAATTGTACTTCGATGTGAATATTCTCAGCGATAATGGACCAATTAAAACTGCAAAATACCTGGCAAGCACCATTGATTATCAGGAGATTCCTTTTCGAAGTTTATCGGCGCCCGCCTGCAATTCTCCTGCATATCGTAAAGTTCGGAAAAATATTTTCCAATTGTTTTGAAAGCTCTCGGCAGAGTTTTATATCTTGTTATTGAACGGAAAACGCCATTAATAGAATTAAAGGCGGCATAAATACGATCCACTATGAAAATAAAACCAGACGAATCGGTAAAAAAGCCATGCCATCAAGAGAATTGATAAGATATAGCTAAAGATGATGAGGTTTGTTCGAAAAATATTTGTTGCTATACCTTTAATACTGGCTTCGACGGAATTAAGGTTAAAAAAAAGACATTTGAAGGAGTACTTGGTTTATCTACATTTAGGCCCGATTGTTTAGAGCTAAAACTGAGATCTAATAAGTCCTACGACAAAAATAATCTAAGAAGCAATCGAAACCATACACCCCAATTTTTGAATGACATTTTAAACTGTCTATCTCTAAAGCCACTCAACCGATTTTCTTTAGCGATGCGATTTAGGAAAGGTCCTTGTATAGGTTTCGTGCAGCACAAGACCTGTCATCGAACTTGGTGGTAAAACAACCTCAAAAAATTACATTGACGTAAATGGAAAAATTCTGCCTTCCTGCATATAAATCCGTTTTTCTTTAATATTTGTTAGATATTTACCCTCAAAGAAAAGTGAGTTGTTCTAAGAAGTACATTTCCCATATCCAGGTCGGAGCTATTAGATAACATTGCCTCATAACTGTACAGAAATTACAGAAAATTGGAACTTTGCAGATTCTGTCTACACAGACCCTAATGTGTTTCAGGTACAGTTTAAAAATTTACTTTCAAATCACATCAACTGTTAAGAAGCCCATTATTTCAACTCCAAATATTTTGGGAATAAAAAATGCTGAAATCAGAATTTTGTTAGTTTCTACTTTGCAATGCATGTCTTCATAGTGCTTAACTTAACCAAGGCCAAGGAGGATACAATATTACTAAGTAGGTGCCTAAGTACAGAATTGTACCCTCATTGGTGCTTAACATACAGTTTCAATCATATTATTTTTGCTCTTTTTTTGTAGTTGTTTAACTGGAGTAATGTTTTTAATATCTTAATAGCTTTATTGTTGTTGTAGAGTATGGAAATGACAAATAAGTAGCCAAGTAAGGAAACAGAAGCCATTCCATAAAGTAGTATGTAATGTCACGAAAGGACAAAGATATACCGGGTGTCCAGCAGAACCCTGGACATAGGAGATTAACATGGAAAAACGGTTTTTTTTGCGCTTGTACGGTTGATTTGATTGAAAAACCTTTAGGAGTAAAGTTGTACAGCTTATGGTCAGCTATCATCCTGTAATTTTTTCAATACCTCAGTTTTGGCTGTTTTTTGGAAAAACGCCTCGAAAAGTGCAAGAATTTGAATTTGGCGTGTCAGAGTCAGAGCCGATTTTCCTTTCTTATTTATTTTGAGGGACTATCATGTAATAATTAACTTTATTATGCAGTAAAAATATGTTGGCGACACTGCACGTGCAGGGCGGGGGTGACGCGCCAATCTCAAATTTTTGCACTTTTCGAGGCGTTTTTTCCAAAAAACGGCCAAAACTGGGGTATTGAAAATATTACAGGATGGTAGATGACCATACGCTCTACAACTTTACTCTTAAAAGTTTTTCAATCAATTCAACCGTACAGACGCAAAAAAATAAAAATCGATTTCCCATGTTAATCTCCTATGTCCAGGGTTGTGCTGGACACCCGGTATTAAAAAGAAGATAGCCAAAGAACGACGAATACGAATTTATTTATATAACTTAAAAATATATATTTTTATTCTAGCAGTATCAGTGAGATTGTATTGAAGAAAATCTTTGAATAAGTGGTTGTTACAATAAAATGTGTTCCATTAAGAGACAGGTTTTGTTTTAAATTCTTCAATAAACAATTATAACCTCAAAAGAAACAATGTTTTTATATTAAATTGTGGAGGAACATTTACAATTTATTCTAAATACCACATCTTAAAAATTATTTTGCCTTAAGTTATCACTGCACAGTTTAAGTGTTATCTATTTGTGACCACAGTAATCACCAAATTTTTCGACAATTATTTGCTCCTAGACATAAAAGTGCTTGATTTATATGGATTTGGTGCAAGATTTCCTAGTCTATAGGGCATATCTACGAATGCCTAAATATCTTATTTCATATTCCAGCCAAGTAATCACATTATATCTTTTCACAATCCACTCCTTTCTAGTTTTTATGGCACTAAAATCAATTGGGAACACCAAACCTCTATTTCCATGCTCCTTTGTCTAAATTTGAAGTAGTTTTGAGGCATAAAAAGGTTTCGAGTATTTCAAACTGTTATAGTTCTCGTGTTATCTATTTCTGACCACACCCATCAAATTTTTCTTATAATTATTTCCTTGTAGACCCAAAAGTGCTCGACTTATTTGGATCTGGAGCACCATTTTCAAGTCCAGGGCGTATATGACTTAGAATTCACACCTACAAATGTTCAAATATCTCATTCCAGCTTCTAGCCAAGTAATCATATTATACCTTTTAACAATCCATTCTTTTCTAGTTTTTATGGCAATAGAATCTACTGGGAACGCCAAACCTCTATTTCCATGCTCCTTTGTCTGAATGTGAAGTAGTTTTGAAGCATAAAAAGGGTGGTAGTACTTGGTGGTAGATCTAGTCCACAAAATATTGCTCTCCTTACCACTTATTTCGGCATAAAGGTAATCTTTTTTGCTTCACTGTCAAGAATGATGATTCTAGAAGGCCTCCAGCAAAATCTAAGTGTCATTCGATAATTGAAAAAAAATGTAATTAAATGCAAAGATGTCATTATTTTACATGCATTTTAAATGGGTGAGGTTATGTTGTCATACCCCGAGGTTCAAATTGTGACGTGACGTGCACTTAACCTATACACCGCTTTAGGAGGTTATGTATTGGCTTATACAGTAAACGGCAAATGTATGGCATATAATTAATTAAAAATTAGATGTTTATTTTTAGTTGCGCATATTCTGAACCAACTTTTATTTATACGGCCCAAAAAAAGTTATGATGTCAACCCCAACTTTTGTAAATAGAAACCCCTCTTTTATGTGATTTTATTCAGTCCTCTACAGAATTTTAATCATTTTTCATATGGCATACACATATCTTTAACGGTTTTCAAGAAAATGGCGCCTGGAAATCGTCAATCGTCACGCCTGTCAACGTCGTGAAATTATTTATAAGTGTCACTTTACAATAGGTCACTGGAAGACCGTACTTATTTGTTGCATCTAAAATTTTGTCTGATAATACCATTCTGATTATACGTTTTAGAGGTTTTTGTCCCTACTTTCTATTTTGTCTGTAAATTCAATTTTAAAAACGAAAAAACTGACATTTGTCAAACTATAATTAATCCGAACTTATTTTGGTTTAATACATAAGAACAAATGAAATGCATGCTGTCTACTTTGTGAGCGCATTAACGCATCTACTTTGTGAACATCAGGTCGTGTGTTCGAATACCGTTGAGGACAACTTTTTTTTTAGTTCCTCGGGGTGGATAGTTAATTTACTACGAACGCACGTGTGTTAACTTTGTTCTCTTCTGTAAGTTCGATTAAATATGAAGGTGGGTTAACATTTACACGCACGCACGTGTGGTAGGTACCTAACTAATAGTGCTAAATGTCCCCTGAACACTAAAGCATTTAGATAAGTATTCAAAAACGCAATCAATTTATTGAAACTTTTTAATTATTTCTACTTTTTAAATACTAAACTTTTAAACTCAGTAAAAAACAACAGAAAATAAAATTATGCAAAACTAACGCTCAGATTAATCAAGTTTCAAATTGTACGTAACTTGGCTTTGCGTGCGGTAATAGTTATTTATCTACGACTACTAAGTAAATATCAAATAACACGCTCTACTTCGCTAGTAAGAAGCTCCTTACGCACGCTGAACCAAACGTACGTGCAAGGCCCTCAGACAGGTGGCCTCATTCACGCGTCGCCTAGCAACAGTCCACTCGCCACCAATACGTAATTTTAATGTTTTTTTTTTTATTTCAATTTCTGATTTGTTATCATTTATTTGTAATATTTTAAAAATGTATATTCCTATAAGATCGTAGATAAAGTATAGTACGAAATGCGGGTAATAAGCTTCTTACAACCCTTATTAGGTAATATACTATTACCTAACAAGGGTGAGAAGTGATGCTTTACTGCACGCTGATTGCAACGGCAGCAATTGGGTGCGGTCATTGATTACTCAAATAGATGTAAGTGCCAAAGTCAATCAACTGAAGTGACGATTATGACAGGGTAAATTTGGCTCCAAACCAAAGCTGCCACAGCTGACAAGTGACACAGCGCATTCGGTTTGCATTTCCATTAGAGATGAACTTAATTATTTACCCACCCGAATCCTAACAAATGTCCATACACTTTTCTTTTTCTTTATCCACAGATGATGTCCATATCAAATAAATATTTATCTAGTAGAGTGTGTGAATATTACATATCATTTTCCAGCCAGCTACATGAATATCAATATGAGATGGGCCTTAATTTCAAAAACCACTTACTTACCTGCTTTATTAGAAGAATACACTGTTATATACGACAACCCTTTATTAAAACATTAAAATACACCAACATTGTATACACAATTTACGTTTTTATATAACTAAAAGGGAAAAAAAAACTATTTACTTGATACTGTATCATTTAGAACACTTTTACGTACTTGATTTTAATCCGGTAAAGAGCTTTTTGCAGGATTGGATATCGTAAAGAAATTTTACAGTATTGGGTATCGGCACATCTCCTATAAATCCATGGTATCCATGAAAACCTCTACCGGTACCTGCACCGGTACCGGCACAGGATACCGTAATGAAACTATTTGTCAAATTGGCGGATTAGTCAAAGATATATTCGCCGCGCATAAAATTGTTTTTTTCCTGTTTTTAATAGGTATGAAGTAAAATGTTGTTCATCATACGTCCGGTAACGTGTTACAGTAGTCGTTTAAAAATTCCAGACTCAGCTAGCGCCTCGTCCGGAAACATCTTACTCCTACTGTAAAACTATATTTACCGGACTTATAACGTAAATAACTATTAAATTGAATTATCAGCAAATATACATACATACACAGCAATACACATAAACATCTAAAAAATAATATCTTGTAAAATTATTCTCTGTTTCTAACTGAATTAGCAGGAACAAAATGTTTTCTTTTCGGGCTTTCCTAAAAAAAGAAAAATTAAGAGGAAATAAATATAAAATATTGTGATTTTGTGATACTAATGGCTTTACGCCCCTAACACTTGATTTGGTAGTTATACAATAAGTTTCTAAACAGATTGCAAAAAATAAAATTAGTGGATGTTTATGAGTGCAAAAAAGAAGTGTTTATCAATTTTCTGTAATGAAGGTTCAGCCATTTATTGGAGAATATTGGGGAGTGCTTTAAAGCGGTTTCCCCCAAGATGCTGAAGACATATCGAACAATCTATTGAGTGCGTCAGATTCAAATTTTGCGAAATGATTTTTTATTATCAAAATGCTTAAACTTCATAGTAAAATGTTCCATTTAGGGCCATTTACACACCTTCTCCATAATGTTGATCTAAGGTGGAACTTAAAATTTCCCATATATGCATTGATGTCACTCGATCTGTCACCAATTTTTTTAAGAAAAGGTGTGCAGACGGCCCTAAACTATGTTTATACTAAGCAAATTTAGGTTAACCTAAAGTTAAGAATCCATAAACCATAGTTATAAGCATGAGTAACCATGGTAATAAAGGAAGCCTTAACTAGATTACTAGATGCACTTAAAAATTGCTTGGTGCAAATGGCCCATAAAGCATTATTCTTTTAGCCTTTTCTTTTGGTAAATATGGTTTCACATGAGGGTTGCACTAGTTATCTACGTGTTCTCACATCATGGAAAACTGGTGCAGTCTTGTCTCAAGTGAACACGAATTGGGATGAATGGGATGAAAAATGATGGGAAAAAACCATCATGTTGATTTTGTCCAGGTAGGACCAGGTAGCTGTTTTGTCAGTAGAAAATAGGCTGTTGCTATGACATTTTTCCTGTGTAAAATACTCTAGTGAAATAGTGTCAAAAAAACTTTATCAACATTTTTTAAAACAACAAATTGGAGCTATATTTGTCATTTTAAACAGATCTTGATTGGACGCCATTAGCCTAGAACCAAAATGTTTGAAGGGCGCAAAAAGTACATTAAGATGTTATTTATATCGGCTGTGAAAATTTCTTCTAATATGTGGTTTTTAGACTTAATACGTCTACCAAATATGAAATAAATCTTTTGAGAAGTGATTATTTGACTTACTAAATAAAATTACTTTAAAAGTTACAACTGACGATACAATCAAAAGAAAAATGGGGTAGTAAAAGGTCCATTATTTTTCATCAAAGAATTTGTGGTTCACAAATTTGCCTTCTTTTTTTGTAACACCCTGTATAAATATGGATGAAATAAATCACACTGAAAAGTTAAATTAATTTTCAGCTCTTTCAAATTACCTGAGTCTCCTTAGCCATGTGTCCTTTCGTGATTGCAGTCCCCCTCAGCTTACTCAAGTAGTCAGTCCAAGAATATTTAATCCTCTTAACAATATCTGCAAGTGGAAGGCGGAATGAATCATTTCGAATATCAGGGGTACAGAGTGTGGAACTGAGAAATATGCCATGGGTTTAAGTTCCTGTAAACCAATAAGTAGATATTATTTGAGATACTTATACAAACATTAAAAAAAAATTTAATAAAATGCACACAAAATACTGAAAATATATCTTGGGAGGAAAAAACCATGACAGAAAAAACAATTTGTCTTAATGAAGTAAAAAAAATCATCTATGGTACTTATCCTGCCTCTGGATTCTTGCCCTTGAGAAACAGCAGGACAGACACTACCAAATTTTAAAGTGGACTATTCTGTTTCCTATTGACTTATCAATCCATGTTAATTATAGCTTTGGAGTCCCTTGTTGCTTGCATAGAAATAGGTCTTTGAATCACAATCGCCAATACCTACACAAAACAATACTGTTTTTTCAAATTGCAATCATGCATAATATTATGTATGAGATTAGCTTTAGTGGTTACTGCCTCCAACCTACCTACATTGCTACTGTTGGAAGTTTTTTTCATTCTTAAGGAGGATCTGGTTTACTAGATACAACAGTTGAAATAAAATGGAATTCCTTAATAATTTGCATGACCCAAGAGCGAGCCTCTGCCCAGTACAGGGATCCCCCGCCAAATTTGATTTTTGTGCCTTGTTAAAATCAATGTTTCAATAAACCAAGTAACGGCTTCGCTTAGGGCCCCTTTGTACAGAGGGCCCCCCGCCCTTGCGGGACTTAGTGGTATGGTTGCTACACCACTGTCTCTGCTCCTCTTATTTTCCAGGTAGGAACATCCCCATTACCTACATATCACAGCAAACCACTTAATAACGTGATAAACCCGAAAATTTTATATTAAATTTATATTTAAAACCAGAACGAAATTAAAGTTTATCATTAAACACAAAATCCGACGTCATTTTTGCGATACAAACAAATCGAGTTCGCCATTTCGGCTGTGTTCGCGTAGAAATCGGCCAGCACCGGCACTTTTGGAAGGGGTGGGGGCTTGGGATTTTTTTTTAAATGTCAATTTCCACCTTCAGAGCCCCCTATGTCTGCTTTTTATCTGTATTTATTACGTTATGTATGAGTGCGGTAGAGCACGATTGTGCGTTAAGAAAAACAAATGAAGAACATGGACGCAGAGTAGTGAAGTTTTCTGTCTGAGATAAAAATATAGTACAAACCTAGTCTGTATTACTGAGCAAGTCAAAATATACTCTTGGCCGTAACTGGGCACATCTTATTTGTCTAGGTGATAATAGCAGCAAAACGAGTTATTTAATTCCGACAATGTCATTTAGCAAATTGTGAAAATCACTCAATTTCATATAATGAAAATAAACGACATTACTCAATGCCACCTAGACTTAAGGCCTGGAAGCGATATTTTAATGGCCGGTATGACGGGTCAGCTGTTCCATAAGAACTTTAGTAGTATTTTGCTCCTAGTTTTGCATTTTTCGTGCATATTTAAGTTGTTTTTTGCCTACATTAGTATAATTAACAGGAATATACCTATTTGGAAAAAAACCTCTCATATTCAAAAAATCAGCAGAATTTATTGGGTTTTTTATTTTAGGTATGCGAGTTACATTCTCTTTCACATGAAATTCAGAGGAAAGTTACATACTTACATGTGTGAAAGAACTGGCCAGTCCTAGAAAGCCCTACTGTTACTATTAGATGTTCAAAGATTAATTCCAGGTAGGATTTTTTTTAAACATTTTGTTGTATAAGCTTGGTGCTATAGTTTAGTACAAATATCTTATCCAAATCCATCAAAGATTTTTACATTTTTTTCCTAGGCCTAGTTGTAATCAAATCGAGAATCAAATCAACCAATTCCTGTTTGCAAAAGAAGGAATTCCTCTAGTACAAGACAAAGTGTGTAGTGTGTGCACTGAACCAAATAGTGTTTTCTGCAGTGTACTTTGTCACATGTATATTGAATTTGTTTTTTTTAATATTATAATATTTAAAATGATCAAATGTTTTTATTTTTTCCACCTAAATCGATCAAATCTAAATCCCTATTTCCAAAGCAGGCACCTTTGAAAATCAGATGGTAAGTATATCTATCTAGAGCATAATGATTCAAGTTATCACACTTCAATTTTCAAGTGATTATCTTTCAAGCTGGACGAGCTATATGTGTGGAAAAAAAGAATTTAATTTAAAAAGTTATACCCTGTAACTTTGTGACCAGACGATTGAAAACGTATGTTTATACCGGGTGTCCAGCAGAACCCTGGACATAGGAGATTAACATGGAAAATCGGTTTTTATTTTTTTGCGCCTGTACGGTTGATTTGATTGAAAAACTTTTAAGAGTAAAGTTGTAGAGCGTATGGTCAGCTATCATCCTGTAATTTTTTCAATGCCCCAGTTTTGGCCGTGTTTTGGAAAAACGCCTCGAAAAGTGCAAGAATTTGAATTTGGCGCGTCACCCCCACCATGCATGTGCAGTGTCGCCAACATAATAATTTCTTATGTCAAAGTCAGAGCCGATTTTCCTTTCTTATTTATTTTGAGGGGCTATCATGTAGTAATTAACGTGATTATGCAGTGAAAATTAACCGAAAACCTGACGATAATGTTCTTAAATCATACGGTAAGTAAAAGTTACGTTTATTATTATCATAATTAGTAAAACGAAAATCATCCAATTTGTGTATAGCTGGTTGTCTAATTCATTTTAGTTTAGCAATACGACAACCACGATGACATGACAATTTGTCTCTTGTCACCAATTAAGGGGGTTCGTTGTTGTTGTTATTGAGGTGAATTCATCTATCACCAAATGTTTTACTTCAAAAGTGTCTATTTTGCAGTGCTGTGTGACGCGAGGCCCCATCCTGCATGTAAAAAACCCTTGCTAAGTGCTGGACTCTTCTATGACAGACAAAATCTCATTGGAAAACCAAATACAGCGCGCCCCAAAATGCCAATCCACACATTGACAACTTCTCGACGTTGGTCTCGGTTGTCCTGCACTGTATGTGGATTTTAGAGAGTCCAAACTCATTCATTTTGTTGATTTGAGGGACCATTAATCCAATTTAACATTCATTGGTGGAACAAATGTTTATAGGAAACAAGCAAGACAGTAAGCAGATAGCGATGGATGTTTGATCTGCTAAGACCAGTTTCTTTCATGTTTTATCTATGTATCTGGAGGCTATAGTGCCTGTGAAAAAAAATCTTTTCAGTGACAACAAATCTTGCCAAACTGGCCACAAACAACTTGAAAAACTGGCCAAAAATTGGTTTCATTCCAATCGATTGCTGCTGAATGCAAGGCACAGAGGATGGTGTTTGCATTGAGGGAGATTGGAACCGTAAATGACCACGTATCCCAGGTTAAATTTCTTGGGGTTCTTGTGGATGAGAGCGCCAAATGGGATTTACACACTGATAACTTGGCTTCAAGACTCAATACAAGTTTGTACCTGCTACGTCAGCTTTCAGATAGGATATCTCGTACGGTACTTAGATCGGCTTACTTTGCATCTTCTCATGCATGGCTCTCTTATGCTGTAGTTGTTTGGGGCCACGCCTCGAGGGCTAAGCGTTTGTTCGGGCTTCAGAGAAGAGCGGTCAGATTGTTGGCTGGCCTGGGCTACAGGGATGACTGCAGAGCGCACTTCAGAGAGCTAGGCATACTAACCCTGCCCTCCATGTTTATATTGGAGAATTTGCTGTTTGTGAAAAATAACATGTATCTGTTTTCTGCTCACGAGGACATGCATGCTTACCTTACTAGAGGCCGAAAAAGTTTAATAACCTCATATTGTCGTTTGAGAAGGTGCCAGAATGGTCCTGGCTACTGGACGGTAAAATATTTCAACTGCCCATAAAAATTAAAGCCTTGACAGTGGATAGTTTCCGAAAGGAAATTAAGCAAATTTTAATGGTAAATGTTTTTTATTGTGATGAAGAGTATTTTAAGTATTTTAATCAAAATTATTAATTTTTGTTTCTTCTCTCTGTATAGTCTATTTTAGGATGTTGACTGTAAGCTTTTAGTATTAAGTAAATAATGACATCTGGACTGAATTTATTTAAATTTAATTTGTAGACTATTCTATTTTTGAGGTATGTACATTGCTGTTTTGGTGATTGTAAACATGAATAAATTTGAATTGAATTGAATTGAATCTTAATAAAGGTGATAGTGTTTTTATAGGAATAATTGTTGTTATCTGTGTTATTACCTAAATTTATGTTACATTTCTTTTTCATGTCCACTTGTTAATTTCTTCTGTTAAGAAATTTATGTATAGATTGATTATGGAAATATACTTATTTTGGTACTTGTTGCATCCACTTTTTCACACACGATTTCCCCGAAATAAAAATGTAATGTATACAGAAACATTGCATTTATTGATATTAAAAGTAAGGAAATTATGAACCATTTCGTTGATACAGTGTAAAATTTTATTTTTATTATTTCTTATTTAAATGTTTCATTAGTTATGAATTTTGAGGAGAGGAAACTTGTTTTAAAACAATACTGGGGTGGTAATTCCTTTGCTCAAATTCGAGACAACATTGTTGCATTGTTTCCTGAACAACCAATACCAGCATGCAGTTCACTTCAGGCGGTGGTTGCTCGTTTTGAGGAAACTGTACTGAGTATTAAGCCGATATGTTCCTGTGAGCGAAAGCGACGACTTCAAGCTGGTGGGGTCCAGAGGATGAAAATGTGGCAAAACTTGTTGTTCTTGCTACAGTAAACGATGATCCTTCCAAGAGTATTCGACAGATTGGCCAAGAAACTGGACTTAGTAGATCGACTATCCATAATTATCTGCAAAAAGAAGGTTTTGAAAGCTACAAACAAGAGAACCATCAACAACTCGTACCGACCCACCTTTTCGCCCCAATGGAGTTTTGTGAAATCCTAACATAAAAAATTATTGCAGCCCCAAGATTTGTTAGAAACATTTGTTTCACGGTTCAATACTAATTTGGATTGACTGGCTCTTCAAATCAACAAAATGATCGGATTTGGGCACTCCAAAACCCACATATAGTGCATGACAATCGGGACCAACGTCGAGCAACTGTAACGTGTGGATCGGCATTTTGGGGCGCCATGTTATAGGTCCATTTTTCATTGATTGCAGTTTGAACGCCAACAAATCTGGTAATATGCTTCGCAATCACATTTTGCCTGCTGTAGAAGCCATCCAGCCATTAGAACGGGTTTTTTACATGCAAGATGGGGCGTCACACCATCCTCTGTGTCTTGCATTCAGCAGCAATCGATTGGAATGAAACCAATTTTTGGCCAGTTTTTCAAGTTGTTTGTGGCCAGTTTGGCAAGATTTGTTGTCACTGAAAAGAGTTTTTTTCACAGGCACTATAGTCTCCAGATACATAGATAAAACATGAAAGAAACTGGTCTTAGCAGATCAAACATCCATCGCTATCTGCTTACTGGTCTTGCTTATTTGCTATAAACATTTGTTCCACCAATGAATGTTAATTTGGATTAATGGGTCCCTCAAATCAACAAAATGAATGAGTTTGGACTCTCTAAAATCCACATACAGTGCAGGACAACCGAGACCAACGTCGAGAAGTTGTCAATGTGTGGATTAGCATTTTGGGGCGCGCTGTATTTGGTTTTCCAATGAGATTTTGTCTGTCATAGTAGAGTCCAGCACTTAGCAAGGGTTTTTTTACATGCAGGATGGGGCCTCGCGTCACACAGCACTGCAAAATAGACACTTTTGAAGTAAAACATTTGGAGATAGATGAATTCACCTCAATAAAAACAACAACAACGAACACCCTTAATTGGTGACAAGAGACAAATTGTCATGTCATCGTGGTTGTCGTATTGCTAAATTAAAATGAATTAGACAACCAGCCATACACAAATTGGAATGATTTTCCTTTTACTAATTATGATAATTATAAACGTAACTTTTACTTACCTATAATTTAAGCACATTATCGTCAGGTTTTCAGTTAATTTTCTCTGCATAATCACGTTAATTACTACATGATAGTCCCTCAAAATAAATAAGAAAGGAAAATCAGCTCTGAGTCTGACATAAGAAATTATTATGTTGGCGACACTGCACATGCATGGTGGGGGTGACGCGCCAAATTCAAATTCTTGCACTTTTCGAGGCGTTTTTCCAAAAAACGGCCAAAACTGGGACATTGAAAAAATTACAGGATGATAGCTGACCATACGCTCTACAACTTTACTCTTAAAAGTTTTTCAATCAAATCAACCGTACAGGCGCAAAAAAATAAAAACCGATTTCCCATGTTAATCTCCTATGTCCAGGGTTCTGCTGGACACCCGGTATGTAAACTTTTCGTCATGTTCTTTATTCTAAAATACCTGAGCTGGCACATTATTGTACGCTAATTTCAAAATCCCCTGTATATAACAAATTCAGGCAAAAAGAGAAAATAGTACACTTATTCTACAGAAGTATTATTTTTTTTACGAGGTACCAAAAACCTTCGAAAGGCACCCGATCTGTTGGTCTGGCGACCGGATAGTGTGGGATTCGCACGGAGCACCCCTGCCCCTGCCGCACTCGACCACCATGGAGGAACCAGTGCGTCATGGGCAGCGGCGGTACCAGGCGCCTGCCCACCAAACGCATCCTCGAATCTAAGAGAGTGAGCTTGGGAACGGCGGCAGCACTCGTGAGAGTATTCATCACAGCTCCAGGGGGGGTCTTGTATTTATGACATTTTTACATGTTTCTCAAATGACAAGCACTTTTTACTTTAGCTGATACTTCTTTGTAAGCCAGAACGCATATTTGCTATTCCTTTTCTTTAGCTTCTTTGGTTTTCATGATTTCCCAAACGATCTTGTTTGCTGCCTGCCAGGTTTCCCTATTTTCTAGCATTCCGTTAATGAGATTTTCCAGGGATAGGTTTTCAATTAGTCCTGACAGTCTCTCTCTTTGAACCACAAGGCGCGGGCAGTGGAAGAAGCAGTGTTCTGCCGTATCCACGTCCTCACAGTAGTTGCAGATATTTGTGGTTGTGTTTTGGATTTTGACTTTCTTTATGCCCTAAAGCTGTGTATGCCCTAAAGCTGCCGTGGCCAGTTAAAAATTGGGTCAAGTAATAGTTCGACGTTTTGTGTTTACATTCTTCCCACTTTTCAATATTCGGTATCAGTTTCTTCGTCCACTGTCCTTTGTCGGTTGTGGCGTCCCATTTTGTTTGCCATTTTTCTAAAGTGCGTTTTCTAGCTTCTGCTTTTATGGCCTGTGAGATAACTTGTCTCCCATACATCTCAGTTCTTTCCTTTAGCAAAAGATCTATGGGCGGATTTCCCGCTATGACCTGAGTAGATAGGCATCAAGCACTCTCACCAGGGCCTTCCTTGGGGCGCTGATGAACTTACTGTAATATTCATTTATAAATAATGTCTCCCCAAATTGGGGCTGCGTACAATAGAGATGACTGGATCACCCCGTACAACATTAATCTATTCTGCAACCATGGCCCGTTTAGACTGAGCATTAGTCTTTGCAAATATCCTAGTTTTCTTAGGCTGTTTGGTGTCGCGGTCGCAGCGTGTTCTGAAAAGTACAGGTTGGTTTCACAAAGCACCTTTAAGTACTTAATATTAGTTTTAGGTGTTATCTCTATGTTTCCCGCTCTAAAATATAGACCTATGTCTTTTGTGTCTTTTGCCATTTAGAATTACCGCCTCTGTTTTCTCTGGTGCAAGGCTTAGTGAATGCTCACGAAGCCAGTTTTCACAACTAGAGATTGCTGTATTTCCCACCTCCATCAGCTGGTGTCTAGTTTCAGCGCTTATTACCAACGCAATGTCGTCGGCATAGCCTACAGGTAGAACCCTCTCTGATGACGCTTCTCTTAGTATTGGATCGTACATGATATTCCACAATAGTGGGCCTAGTACGAAACCCTGGGGGATTCCGGCAGACATAAAGAACTCTTGGTCCTTCTCGATTTGGATCTCCTGTTCTGAAAATAGTCGTTTATCACGTTATAAAGGTATTCAGATACTCTACGGTTTTCCAGATCTCGCAGAATATCCGGCCATGCTGCACTATTAAAAGCATTCCTAACGTCTAAGTTAATTAGAGCGCACCATCTTTCTCCTTGTCCTCTAAGTTTAGTGTGGATTGCCTTATCCATTACCAGTTTTAAAGCGTCTATTGACCTTTTTGCTCTGAAGCCGAACTGAGGATCCGATTGAGGAGCCCTCTCGGCTATCTCTGCTTGCTTCCAGCCTCGCTTTTATGAGTTGCTCGTATAACTTTGCCATGGAGTCTGCTATGCAGAGAGGCCTGTATGAGCTAGGTAGGTCAGGATCCTTTCCTGGCTTATTTATTAGCATAAGCTTAGCCAGCTTCCATGTATTTGGAAATTCTTGGTTTTCCAGTAATTGGTTCATGGTTCTAAGAGTTACATCCGGATCGGTTTGAATGAAAGCTCGTATTGCCTCCGCAGAGAGACCGTCTGGGCCTGGTGCCTTTCCTAATTTTAATTTGTCAACTGCTGCATTTAGTTCTGACATTGTAAATGTATTAAAGCACGCCGGATATTTTTTATCGGGCATTGGTTCTAGTTTTCAGGGAACAGGTGTCTAGCCGTTTCCCGTTTTTTACTCGTGGTAAATTCAAGCGGAAATTCTTGTCCTATCTGTTTCATTACTAGTTTGTATCCGGTCCCCCAGACGTCCTCGTAATTATGCTCACATAGTTGCCAGATAGCTTCATTTTTTAAGTTTTTAATAATATTAATAATTTTAATAACTGAGAATCTAGTTGTTAGCGTAATATTTCTTTATTTTATTTAACAGTTTCGATTTACCGCGCATACGTACACAAGGTTGTTAATGGGCAGCACCATATACGACGTCCGACGGAAGATAGATACCTAGAACCGGGCAATAAGGTAGAATCACTGCCAAAACGACCATTTTTACTAATCTCGGGAACGGAACCCCGTTTCATTAGCGCGTTGTGTACCAGTCCAACGAAGACCATTAGGGGATCCCCTTATCCCAGCACATGGAAATGATATGGTAAGTGTCCATTATTTTCTTGTGTGTGCTTTTTAGTATAAATATCGCTATTACTTTCTTCAATGTGGCGCATTGATTGAACCATTTCATACAGTCCACTTTCTACAAATAAATGACGCTAACACTAGTAATGGGCCGAGGTTCTTCGCTAGTAGGTATAACATATTTTGTTAATATATTTTAAAATAAATCTTCCAAAATGATATTAGAAGAGATTCAGTTTTTGCTGTGAATGTGTGTTCAGAAATGTATTCATTCTACATTAAGTACCTACTAATGACAATTTTTATGAACATTTTTTTTTGGACCAAAAAAAGTGAAAAATACATATGGAAGGACAAGGACAATGATATATGGCTGCGGTAATTAGTTTACGTTTCCGATATTTCAATGATGAGCAACGAATTTCAATAACCCGTACCTATACTTTGTATAAAAGTGAATACATCTTTAAACTTAACATAAAATCTAATGAAAATATTAAGTGTTATATATCGTTGAATTTGTAATAAAAACGGCTTTTTATTTTCGACATTTAATACCAAGATGAATTAGAAGATTGGGGACGAAATAACAGCTTCATTAAATTTTCAAATCGCCGACGTTTCGACCGTATATTGCGGTTTTTATCAAAGCTACAAATGTAAGCAAAAAACCATCACAGTTACCAATGGGCGATAAACAATTAAAAATATTTTGACTGTATGTTTGAACACAAAAATTTCAAAAATACAAATTGATCTGAACACAAATGGAACGTAAGACGTGTAACTAATAACATTGAGTTAAAAATGTATTGACAAAAAAAATAATAAAATAAATAAAAATTAGTTTCCTCTTAATGAAGTGTCGAAGTTATGTCGATATGTATAACTTTAATCGTGTCCATTATCCGGTACTGAGCCAAAGGTTTTTCGAGACAGCATCTAAGGAAAGACATGCAGAGTCGTCGGTAGTCAGAGCCGTAGTGAGAAATGTGTCGCTGACACGAACCATACATAGGCGACTAAGATTATTTATAAATTTAGCAATACTACATAAGATTCCGAACCGCGTAGTCCACGGCAGTAATCCCAGAAATGGTAAATTAGGAGTTTTTAGAACTTTGTTGCCGTTTAATCTCTTTGAGCCCATTGCAGTATATTGTGCTGTGACTCTGTGACCCTGTGTGTCTATTCTACTATTTACAGTATTGTTCACAGTAATATGTATCATTTCACTGATCATACGCTTGGCGTAATTCGACTCTCTGTCTAGTATTTTAGCATTTAGTATTTGATCTCTTTTTTTCCCCATTGCCCAGCAACTGCTTAGTGGTTCCCACATAACATTTACTGCACTGATTGCAGGGAATCCTGTATATCACCTCCGAGCAAGACATGACAGTGGTAGGGTCTTTCAATTTCGTGTATATAGAGTCAACCGTCTCAGTATTATAAAATGCCAACCTGCAAACAGGTACTGCCTTACTGATATGCCGCTTAATGGATTCTGACAGTTCCTTAATATAATGACATTTGAAATATTTTCGTTTGTTTTCATTGTCATCCAGTGCATTTATTTTAGTTTTTTGCATTTTGTAATTATTGATAATACGGTTGACAAAGCTGGTTGGATAGTTAGTGTTGTGTAGTATAGTCTTAATGCGTTTAATATTCTGGGTGTAAAATTGGGGGCTACTGAGTCGGCTAGCTCTATACCGTCCATAGTGGCACTTCCCATAAAGTCCCACAATGGTGGCTACTTTATGGGAAGTAGTATGCCCAGAGAGATAATTCAGGACCCTATCAGCAGCAGTGGGCTTGAAGTACGAATCGAAGAGCAAGGATCCATTAGGTTGGCGCATGACCAATGTGTCCAGGAATGGAAGTGCGCCGTTACTTTTTTCCTCCATGGTAAACTTTAAGTTAGGATTAAACCGGTTAAATTCTAACAAAAGTTCTTGGGTTCGGTTGTGAGGACAAGCCACACTATAGTCTTAATTTTACAACTTGGACCCTTCATCTTTTTTTCCTTTCTTTGTATATCATATGTAAAATGGATGAAAGAAAAAATAAATTAATTAAAGGCAGGTTTCAAATAAATTTCTGTGCATTTTACCTGATCGATTATTGTCAAAAGATAAAATATGTCAAAGATATTTGTCAAAAGTTTTCACTCAAAAACATTGAAAACCACTACTGTCAATATGGCTCCAAAACGATACAATCAGACGATCAAGCACAGCTATTAGTAATGGTTTGTGGTTAATGTTTCTTTTACTCTATTTTTTAATATTTAAAAAAAATATATTTAGGATGTCGTTATATAGTGCTGAACGCCGACAATGAACATGGCTTTATTAAAGGCGCCAGTTTGATTTTTAAAAGGGGTTCCAAGATGGGTGATTACCCTGATTTTATGAACAGAGTCAATTTGGAAAATGGTTTAAAACCCAGTTAGTTCCAAACTTACCTCCAAGATCTTTAATTATTATGGATAACTCTTCTTACCACTTCTGCCTTTATGAGGAAATTCCAAACAACTCTTGGCCAAAATATAAGCTAATTGACTGGCTCAAACAAAATTTTTAAAAAAATTCGATTTTCCTGATCAAGCTATGAAAGACGAAATTTGCGTCTCGTTTTGTAAAAATACTACGTTTACCACCTTACCAATGTCAGTATAACGCTATAGAAATGGTATGGTCACAATGTAAAAGGATTTATGATCAAAAAATTGAACATTCAAGTGGGACTGTAGAGAAAGTGCTGGTTACGTGGAGCAATATTATAGGACAAGTCACAGGGGACAATTGGAAAAAATATGTTGAGCATGTGCACAAAGTCATCAAAGAAAGATGGGGGGCAATGAAATCTATTGACGGCTCAAATGTTGCTCAGCTTATAATTTCGCCAGGGACCATTCCGATGATTGCGATTCGGAATTTGTTACTGCGAAGGATAGCTCGGAGGAAGAATAGATTTAGTAGAGAATATTTTACTTGCCTACCTTAGCATTTACGAAATTATGTCCATTGCAAACATAACTTACATAATGTCTCAAATTTTGTTCTTCATAAAATCGGTTATTTTGGTTTTATTTAATTTTCGCTTCATAGCTTTGTTATCCAAATATGTATTCTGTCCGTTTTAATATCACCTTTTTTTAATTCGTTTCAATGCATGTAGCTCATTCCCAATTTTCAAGGCAGTTCTGGCTATTTGTTTAAGACGTTGACACAACCGACTGGACCATTTGTTGCTTGAATCTTCTCCACGTCTAAGGACCTAATTGAATTAGTTTGTAAAAAATATATGGCTATAAGTTTAGTTTAAATATCAATATAAATCATTTTATTTAAATATGAATACAGAGTTAATTACTCAGATTAACTTCATAATTCAGGTTAATAATACCGGGTGTCCAGCACAACCCTGGACATAGGAGATTAGCATGGGAAATCGGTTTTTATTTTTTTGGCGCCTGTACGGTTGAATTGATTGAAAAACTTTTAAGAGTAAAGTTGTAGAGCGTATAGTCAGCTATCATCCTGTAATTTTTTCAATACCCCAGTTTTGGCCGTTGTTTGGAAAAACGCTTCGAAAAGTGCAAAAATTTGAATTTGGCGCGTCAGAGTCAGGGCCGATTTTCCTTTCTTATTTATTTTGAGAGACTATCATGTAGTAATTAACGTGATTATACAGTGAAAATATGTCGGCGACACTGCACATGCATGGCGGGGGTGACGCGCCAAATTCAAATTCTTGCACTTTTCGAGGCGTTTTTCCAAAAAAACAGCCAAAACTGAGGTATTGAAAAAATTACAGGATGATAGCTGACCCTAAGCTCTACAACTTTACTCTTAAAAGTTTTTCAATCAAATCAACCGTACAGCGGCAAAAAAATAAAAACCGATTTCCCATGTTAATCTCCTTCTGGTTCTGCTGGACACCCGGTATAATATTCGCGACAATAAAACCGATGGGTTTGCCTGAACCGAGTTTATTATAGAGTTAGAATTTTGTACTGTAAGTTAAGTAAAGGTTTACGTATACTTTCACTTAATTAATTAGCAAAGATTTGTCCTCGATTCAAGAGGAAATTACAAAACTCACGAGTTATCCGCATGACCGCAAAAGATGGCTTTTTACATTATTATATTATGTAAGTAGGTAATTTTTATTAGTTAGTGAATAAGGAAACTACATCCTGCGCCCATTCCACAAAATCCAAAGGTTTTTAATATTATATGGTGATGTGCTAGATACTTGTGATAATATTTTATGGACAAAAAACCGCCAATTTGTATGCATATGAGTTGACACAGGTAACCAAATGAATGAGACACAAATTAGGCTTGTGTGTCTCCCTGAGGCCTTAGTGGAACACTATTATACACTTTAAGCTTTTTTTCCTATGACATCGTCAATATAAGATAACTTTACCATTTACTCACCAAATTATTGGCTTGGTTCTGATAAAGAGAATTATCTGCAGGCATATTAGTCATAGGTCGGTATATTCAGTACTCGTCATCATAATCGTAGAGCCGCCTTTAACCAAGCGCATTACGATAAGATCTTTGTGTAATTTAAAAAACGGTTTAGTTCGAATAAAAGATTCCCTCATGTGGTCATTATTACGGTTTGAGTTTTTAAAACGATGTAGATGGTTCTTGACACTATTGATACAGCTAGCTCTTAACTCGTTTCGATCCTGCACCGGCACCTGCCTGTGAATATAATATTCTAAATCCTTAACGATATTGACAATAAGAATTCTGTTAGATATTATTATATATTATTTTAGTATTATTTACAGGTAACTTAGGCCCAGAACATAGGTCTCGCACTACATCGCGAGGCAGGTCGACATTTGAATAGTTATACAAAAAATTATCGTGAGTTTTTATTTCGAAGGACGATCATTTTAAGCAAAGTTCAGCAAAGCATTCATCTTTAGGTTTATCTTTTTTTTGTCGCATCAATCAATCTATCGTACCTTCTTTGTCTAGATTTAATAAAGTCAACATAAACATCAGATGTATCAAACCTTTAACAACTGACTTCACTTGCTCGAGTTCAATATCAAGTTGGCGAACCTTCCAAATTGTTATTTTGATTTCTAAATTCAAGACGGACTTTTGGAACCTATTATTAATGTTATCAGTTTGGCTTAAAACCAAATGGGTTTCTACCTTAAATACGTGTAAGCACTTAATATTATCTTTAATATAATTAGGGGTTACCTGATTTTTTCTACATTGTAGTAGAAATATCTTTCGGTGTGACAGTTACTAAAGTCCATAAGTGGAACGGATTATTTTAAGGAAAATTTTAAGCGCCACATTTAAAAAGGTAAAGTTGATGATGACCATGAAAAGTCGAAACGTCGTACTGAAGATTGAATAACACCTTCTAGTGCAGAAAAGGTGTCCATGAAGATGTGTAATTTATTTTTTAATGTTGCTTCAAACAAGTTCAGGAAAAATTAAAAACGATTTTCGTAAATTTCAGTTTTTTCAGTTTTCAACTTACCCGGTCGCTACGACCTGCACCCAACTGCGCAACTTTGCCATAACAATCGACCTCTTATGGTTTACGAGATCGCAGTGATGAGCGGCGAATTCGAATAACCCTGCATACTAAATAGCTGTTATCGAATCATATAAAATCTCAATAAAAGTACAAAAAATTCTGTTTATTTATTTTAGTATGAGGCGTTATATTTGCCTAGTGTTTGTCTATATATCTATTAAGAACCAGTTCCTTGGGTATTTTAGAGAACAATGAAATGACATTCAATGACACCACTTCGTATCCAGGACGCACAATCATGCTCTTCATATTCTCAACCAATTCAAAGGAGTTTTTTGTAGGGAAGGTAAATTGTGTACTTAAATTGGAGATAATGTTGTCAATAAATTTAGAGAGCTGTGGTGATGAACAGTGGTGATGAGATGCACGACACAACAGGCCTGAGGGGAACACCATCCTTATGGGTCTTAGGTAAGCCATAGATTAGTTTTTAGTTTTAAGCAATTGGTTGCTAGTTGCATCAATGAGATTTTCCGTTAAAGGTTTCTTAACTATTTTGTTCGCTCTGTTTTCCAGGATAGTTGTGGGGTTTTTCTTTAACAATTTGTAACTGCTTTTATCTTGAACTAAGGCGTTTGTTTTTAGATTATATTCATGTCTACTCATTAACACCGTAGAGTTTCCCTTATCCGACCTGACCACCAGAATGTCTTGGTTATTCTTCAGAAAATGTTTAATATCATTTTACGCTTTAGTGTATGTACCATTTTTTTCGCTTATTTGTATGATATTCACGAAGTTGGTTACTATATTAGTACACCTAGCTCTTGTCACGTGTTTGCTCTGCTCATCATGCGTGTTCTCTATTATGTATTCCATATCCTTAATAATATCGAACAAAGGAAAGTCGCGGTCAGAGTGATTTAAAGAAAATTTTGGCCCCAAGGCGAGCAAGTATGAAACTTCTATGAGAATATCATTGTCTGTAAGATTTACTAGCTAGTTATTAGGGACTGCTTGTTCGTTTACAAAACTGCCAGATCTTCAACACCTAATTTTATGCAAATGAGTTTTCATTTCATTTACAAAACCTACATTATATCTTCGCTGGCAAATTGAAATAAAAACATTGAAATTTTCTGTATTAAGCAGGGGCCTGATAATGTTACGGTTATTATTAATCTTTGATTTTAGCTGCCTGATCTTCCATATAGTTATTTTTATTTCTAACTAGTTGGTGAAGTTAGCGGGATTAGGACAAATAATGCACCTCTTCTTTATTCGAAAATGGCCGACGTTTCGACTGTTTATTTAGTCTTCATCAGGGCTAAAACCCAATGAGTTAATTAGTAACAAATCCCTGGGCCCAACATAAAATTGCAAATAATGTTTGTTACATAATGGAACGTAAAATCATATACATCTATTACATCTATAAAAAAAATTTTTTAAATTTTAAAAAATTTTAAAAAAAATTACAACGATTTATTTCTAACCTTAAGATCCTAAACATAAAATCCTTGCTTAGTCTATCGATTAAACACAAAAAGGATGGGAATTATCCATGATAGAATATAAACAATTAATATTCTGTTGAATGTGTTTAGGACAGACATTGTTGAACTTACAATGTAGAAGAAAATTTCCTCGGTTCTCCAAACTTGCTAGTTTTTGGTTAAGTGCGATACCCTCCTTCATAATGGCGTATGTGTGCTCTCCATGTGTGGTTCTGACGTCATTAATGAAACCCATAGTTGTCAGTTTCGGCAGGAATATTTCAATTCAGCAAACTATAGCAGATCCTGGGACGCAAAATTTTACCCCATTGTAATTAACCCTTGCATATCTGAAAAAGTTTTACTTTCTGTTCGCCACTGCATCTGTCTAATTTTATAGCTATAGCGCCTATACCGGGTACAGGAGATTAACATGGGAAATCGGTTTTTATGTTTTTGCGCCTGTAAGGCTGATTTGGTTGAAACACTTTTAAGAGTAAAGTTGTAGAGCTTATGGTCAGCCATCATCCTGTAATTTTTTGAATTCCTCAGTTTTGGCTGTTTTTTGGAAAAACGCCTCGAAAAGTGCAAGAATTTGAATTTGGCGCGTCAGAGTCAGAGCCGATTTTCCTTTCTTATTTATTTTGAAAGACTATCATGTTGTAATTGACGTGATTATACAGTGAAAATATGTCGGCGACACTGCACATGCATGGCGGGGGTGACGCACCAAATTCAAATTTTTGCACTTTTCGAGGCTTTTTTCCAAAAAACGGCCAAAACTGGGGTGTTGAAAAAATTACGGGATGATAGCTGACCCTACTTTCTTTACGTCTACAACTTTACTCTTAAGTTTTTCAGTCAATTCAACCGTACAGGCGCAAAAAAATAAAAACCGATTTCCCATGTTAGTCTCCTGGGTCTCTTAGTCTCTTAATGTCCAGGGTTGTGCTGGTCAATTGGCTGCACGCTTTTATTTACTTTTAACTATTACAACACGAGTAAAGCACAATTACTCTCTACTAATATTTCGCACTGTTCGCTTGTCCGTTTATTTTGCTTATTTACTACACTGCACTCTCTATTCGAGCCCATGTCGCGCGGCTCGCTGGTGTATATGCCCGGCCTGAACATACTCCAGTACTTTCTAGAACAGAAGCGACTGTTCCCGGTTCTCGTTTAGTCTAAATAGGTTCCCGGGGTCGCGGTCGGCGCTCGGCTTTGCCGCTTCGGCCCGAATCTCTGTGGACCAATGGCCGGGAGTAACATTGCCCTCCTCTTAGTTCTGGTCGTCCCGATCAGAGAAATCTCCACGACTGTAAATCTTTAACCGTTCAAGATAAACCACTTCCATATTTGTTCTAGGGGTTCGTTTGATCCTGTATACCACAGCGTTGATTCGTTTGATGACTGTGTTTGAGACAACTTGGGAGACTTTCCTTTCTTTCTCTGTGGATTATACAGCCAAACCAAGTCTCTTGCCTTAAATCCTGCATAAATTCGCCCTTAGGTCATATCTAGCTATCATCCGATCGCTGGCAATCTTTATCTTTCGTTTTGATGTCACGTTTTGATGGATTTCTTTAATCTGTCTCGAAGTTCATCAGCATAGTTCTGAACATCTTGCACCGGTTCTTCTGGTGATCCGTACACAAAATCTACAGGAAGACGAAGTTCTTTACCAAATATAACACTGGCAGGGGTATGTCCTGTCGTGTTATGCACTGCACCTCTGTAAGCCATCATTAGAAGAGGCAAAAATTTGTCCCAATCTTTCTGGTGGTCCGCTACCATTTTGCAGATTAGTGTTCCATGGTTCGATTGAAACGCTTGATCATGCCATCTGATTGTGGATGGAGCGGAGTTGTTCTTGTTTTGCGGATTTTCAGAAGTTCCATAATCTTCTTGAAAAGTTGCGATTCAAAATTCCGTCCCTGGTCCGAATGAAGCTCTGGTGGTACGCCGAATCTACTGAATAATTCGTCAACCAAAACCCTTGCCATGGTGTTAGTTTCATGATTTGGTAGTGCCTAAACTTCAGGCCATTTACTGAAATAATCCATGTCAACTAAGATGTATTTGTTGCCATCGTCCGTTTCTGGAAAAGAACCTGCCACGATAATTCTTTCAAATTGGGCGCCAACATTGTATTACTTCATTTGCCCCCTAGACTTTCTTTGGGGTCCTTTTACGGAGCAGCAGGTACCACAATTTCTGCACCACTCATCGACGTCATCTCGGCAATTCACGCTTTCCCGAATTATATCCAGGGACTTCTTCACTCCAAAATGACCTCCGGACACTCCATTGTACATTTCTCGCAAGGCATCTTTCCGTCTATTTCTGGTAGACAAGCTAGAGCGTGGCACTTCTCTCATCGGGGCTTTCCCAAGTCCTCTTCAATAAACCATTCTGAATCGCCAAGGAATCCCATTGAGCCCACACAGCTTTTACGTCCGGGCACTTATCTGCTATGTCCTTTCAATCAGGTCTTTCATTTTCGAACTTCCGTTGACGTATTAACCCCACAGCATTATCGGTTGTTTGTTCGACCTTCATTTGTCCAGTGGTCCAATGTTTGTCAAGGTCAATCCCGGTTCTCCTAAGATTGCTTGGTCCTTCTCGTTGTTCTACTCGTTGTCAGTGTCGACACTTTCCTTAACAAGGCTTGCGTGATAATGATAATGCAACTGCGTTACCATGAGATCTGCCTAAACCATGTTCAATTTTGCCAGGGATGGTGAGGCTTCTTCCAAGCTGTCCAATCCTAATGATCCTGGGGCTTCCATGGGGCCAGTCAGCGTTCGCCCCTTCACACTTACTGGTCTTAATTTTCCGGCCGATGTGTCAGTCCGCCAGATTGTCGTCGTGGCGGGGTCTGACTCCTTTCCCGTCAAACGTAACAGTCCCTTTTAAATGGGTGATTCTTCCGCAGTTGAAACAAGATCCGGGTTTCTGTAGGTCGGCATTTCGGTCCATATTTTTTCTGTAAGAAATGTCTTGTGCTCTACTGCTTGATTGGTCGAAATATGAAGTCATTTGCTTCCTGAATTCACGTGCTCGTCCAAAAATTGCTTTAAGATTGAGTTTGGCTTCGGCTCTTCCTGTAGGCCAACTATTCTAACCCTGTGGCCCGTTTTTATTCCTCATACTCCAATGCCCGAATTAATGCCTCATTTGCACTGGAAGGACGAGTCAACCTCAAATGACATTTCGTTTCACTGTCGCGAAATCCTTCGATAAACTGCTGGATCGATGCTAAAATGCTCCAAGAAGTAGTGCAGTCGAAAACTGGAGGCCTAGTAATGTTTAGTCGCTCAGCCGTTGAAGTTGGCCCACTGCGACGAGCTTCCCAGATCCACCACGGGTCTTCTAACTCCGCCATTTTCATCTCTACTGCATGTTTGACTTGATCCACGTTTTGTTTGATTCAATTCAAAACTTTGTTCAAACTTGATTCAATTCAAAAAATTCTGTCATTTTGGTTAAGACTCGACTAAGTTTTTGCAACTCGCGACGACCATCCATTAATGCTTGAAAAAGAGCAGCTTGATTTTTTCTTTGTTCTTGTATCTCAAGTTGCCTTTGTTTTTCTTGTTCTTTTTCTCAAGTGGCCTTTGTTTTTTCTTGTTAAAAAATAATAAACAGTTTATTTATTTAGCCGTAGCTATACGTGTTGTATAGCTACGTATACTATAGGTGTTGCATCTTCGGGCGGGACATAGAAAATCCCATGTAAATTTTGATGGGGTCAATTATTGGCTTTCCTAATTATTTTGGTGAAAAAATGTTTTTAGTTTTTTTAAAGAGCGCTAAAATTCGCAACCAATAGGATAACTTCAAGCATCCCGATCAACCCGTTTACGAATTATTTGCCAGTAACATTTTAAATATGTTATCTGTTTTATCGCCCCGTATTCACTGACACCAGTCAAGGTAAAAGTTGGCTGTCAAATAAAGCTGTCAATGATGAATTTTTAGTGTTTGATAGCCAAATCTTACTGGTGTTCGTAAATACAGGGCGACAAAAGGAACAAAATACTTAAAAAGTTATTGGAAATAATTCGTAAACTGGTTAATCAAAAATGTCTGTAGTTGTCCATTTAGTTGTGGTTTTTAATGTTCTTCAAAAAATCTAAATATATTTTTTCTCTAAAATAATTAGGGAAGCCAATAATAGACCCTTTTAAAATTTACATGGGATTTCCTATGTCCCGTACGCCGATGCAACACCCGGTATACATAAAACAAAATTACAAATGAAATTCAAACCCAATTGCAGTATTATACTAAACTAATTTTAGATCAGTCAACATAATTACAACAAAAACAGCTAATATTTAGACAATACATAGCTCCTCATGGATATCTTAAACATATTTAAGCTTGTACACACCTTCAGTGCACCAGGCATAGAATTGAACTCACAGAGTTCCCTACACAAAATGGTACTGGCCATTTGTTGCCACTGTATTAGATCTATGTGACAATATAAAACCATCCCTGTTTCTGGTGCCATAATAATGAACACTACTAAAGTTGGCTATTTTTTGACATACTGTGGTAGCAATTTATTTTTTAATATATAAGAATATATAGAAATATAAGCATAGAATTGAACTCACAGAGTCCCCTACACAAAATGGTACTGCCCATTTGTTCTGTATTACATCTGTGTGACAATATAAAATCATCCCTGTTTCTGGTGCCATAATCATGAACGCTACTAAAGTTGGTTGTTTTTTGACATATTGTGGTAGCAATTTATTTTTTAATTTATAAATAAACACAAATACGTTGTACATTATTCTTTGTTTCACTGATAATATACTTAGACCATTTAACATCGTACTTATTGGGGTATACCTATTACACTAAAGCATCACATGCATTGCGCTGTTCTGAACAATCTGCAATTCATTAATTGTGTTCTTTGGCACACTATAGAACAGTGTGCTGTAATAGTCCAAGTAAAGAACAGCAATAGAATTATACAGTAAGAACTACGTATACAATGATAAGTTCCTTCCAATTCTCGCCAAAAAATTAACTTTTCTTGAATATTTTCTAATTAGATACTGCGCATGTACTTGAAAGGTTAAATGGTTGTCAAAAACGACCCCCAGATATTTTATTTCTTTGTCAAACTTAACTGTTGGTTATGTAGTCTAATGTTTACACTATTATAATCTACTCTACAGATCAGATGCTTCTTCCCAAAAATACAAAATTTTGACTTTTTTACATTAACACTTAAACTTTTTGTCGGGTTGGTCCTAGGTGATGTCAATCACCTACTATCAACGTCTCGGCTCGTTTGGAAAGACTGTCTCTCGTCCCGAACGAGTTACGATATTCACCCCTTGAGTATCCAACCCTAGACCACACGATCTCTTTGCTATAGCGCCGGGTTCTTTCAGGTTTGCGACGGATGAGGCCAGGGATAACGGAGAAGCATAATCTTGTCTACTAAAATCCGTTTTGGATTCGTCGTAAAACATACCAAAATATTTAAGTCAAGAAAAAGAATTACTTAATTTTGATAATTACGTATTTCAAAGCAAAAATGTATCAAAGTAAATTTAGAGAAAAAAATTATAAGTTTTTTAAGATTAAAACGGGATGCCAGATTTTTTTTGATGCCATTTTTTATGGATAAAACAACAAACCTTAAAACGCTAAGTTGTTTCACAGTACAGAAAATTATGTTCTGCAAATGCTAGGCAAAAGAAAAAAGCTGAAGCACAAAGCTGTTACAACGAACCGTGGCAATTTCCACAACTTTCGTCAATATCCCTGCAAATATCCAAGAGATGATCTCCTCAGCCGGCACCAATGAAGTTTTAGGCATCCCAAACTGCAACTGTCCCTCCTCTGGACGACACCTTCAGGTTCTGGAACTCCTAAATTTGTCGTGCCGCTGACGTAAATAGCTTTTTTTTTCAAGCGGACTAAAAGTACGTCATTTGTTTTCTCCATACGCACACCTAAAGTGGGCTTTCAAATCCTGAGACCAAAAAAGTAGCAAAAAAGTCCTAGGCAGTAAAAGTAAAGTCAAAAGTCACCGTCAGTGTCATGGTGGCGCATATATAAACGATTTTCATTCACCACAATTATTTTAATAATGGATGACACCAGATAAACCGATCTGAGTGTATTGCCATCTTTACATTCTTGTTGAAAAAACAAAGGACAGAAATACTCTCAGAGCACTCAAGAGCACCATCCGAAACCGTTATTAGTCGAAATCGCATAGGTTCTCGAATTCTGAATTCGTCTGTTAAATGTCATGCGCGTCATCATATTTATCTGTCAATGTGACATTTATTAATTTAGTATTGAAAATAATGCTACAAATTCTTAGTTTACCATAATCATTGGTTATTATTTAATACATTAAAACCATTGAACCTGGAAAACCACCATTCTAACATATTCTATGTATTTTACAAATAATATACACAATTGGGTAAGTACCTAGACCCGCTTAAAGAGGATGAGAGAAAATTGCAAAACTGAACCACTTTTAAATAGATTTCTTATTTATTGCATGCTTGAAAAAAAAATAGTATATGTTACTCGGAGTAAAAGGTCTTTTTGTGCTTCGCCCAGTTGCAGGCCTCAGCTTCGCTTCGGCCGTCAATCTCTGGGCTCAGCACGAAAAGACCCACTTTTACTCCTAGTGACATAATCTACTATTTACAGGAGTGGATATCGAAAAGAAATTTTACAGTATTGAGTACCAGCACATCTGCAATAAATCCATTGTATCCATGGTAACCTACCTAAACCTACCCGTACAGGATACTGTAATAAAACTATTTGTCAAATTGGCGGATTTGTCAAAAATATATTCGCCGCGCATAAAATTATTTTTTTCCGGTTTTTAATAGGTATGAAGTAAAATGTTTTACTTCATACTGTATCATTTAGAACACTTTTACGTACTTGATTTTAATCCGGTAAATAGCTTTTTTCGGGATTGGATATCGTAAAGAAATTTTACAGTATTGAGTACCGGCACGTCTTCTATAAATCCATTGTATCCATGGTAACCTGTACCGGTATCTGTACCGGTACCTGTACCGGTACCGGTACAGGATACCGTAATGAAACTATTTGTCAAATTGGCGGATTTGTCAAAAATATACTCGCCGTGCAAAAAATATTTTTTTTACTGTTTTTAATAAGTATGAAGTAAAATGTTGTACATTATACGTCCGGTAACGTGTTACAGTAGTCGTTTCGAAATTCCTTCAAACATCTTACTCCTACTGTAAAACTCTATTTACCGGACTTATAACGTAAATAGCTAGTACATCATACGTCCGGTAACGTGTTATAGTAGTAGTTTCGAAATTCCAGACTCGCCTAGCGCCTCGTCCGGAACCATCTTACTCCTACTGTAAAACTATATTTACCGGAATGATAACGTAAATAACTATTACTTCATACTGTATCATTTAGAACACTTTTACGTACTTGAGTTTAATCCGGTAAAGAGCTTTTTACAGGATTAGACCGTAATAGTTATTTACGTTATAAGTCCGGTAAATATAGTTTTACAGTAGGAGTAAGATGTTTCCGGACGAGGCGCTAGCCGAGTCTGGAATTTCGAAACGACTACTGTAACACGTTACCGGTCGTATGATGTACAACATTTTACTTCATACTTAAGCTTCATACTTAAAAACAAGAAAAAAAAAATTATTTTATGCGCGGCGAATATATTTTTGACAAATCCGCCAATTTGACAAATAGTTTCATTACGGTATCCTGTACCGGTAGGTTTAGGTAGATTACCATGGATACAATGGATTTATTGAAGATGTGCCGGTACTCAATACTGTAAAATTTCTTTACGATATCCGATCCCGTAAAAGGCTATTTACCGGATTAAAATCAACTACGTAAAAGTGTAATAATTTAAATAATAAAGTAAATAATTTAAATTTTAATCTGTTTTTTGTTGCGCCTCCAAGATTGAGTTTCACCATATGTGGTGCCTAGTTCAAATGATATGCTCACGGTATTTTCAATTTTTATGACTCGAGTAGCGTACAACAATAGGGTCGTTCGGTACAAAACAATTCATGATTAATTTACTTATATTCTTAAAGTACTTAGTAAAATAGAACTATGTTAAAAATCCTACACGTCTAAGTTCAATAGTTTTTAAACTAGAGAGATTTAAACTTTACGGCGCGGGAAAACGTCGCCACATAATGCGGTGACGTCACAACACGGAAGACGTGACGGCTGCCAGATTTGTTTAGACGGGCAAGCAAGACGTTTCTCGGTTATTTAAATTATTTGGTAGAGTTTAATGTGTATCTGTACTCTTGTAATTTAAGCTGACATATAATAGATAAAGTGTAAGCGTGTAAATAAATATGGCACATTCGAGGACACACTTGAAACAAAGATTTTCCAAAGGAGACTCGAATAACCTTCCAGAAGTGAATATGTTTATGGTTACGGACTATTTGAATAAGAATAATAACTATATAAGCAGTGAAATGAGAGGTGTTAAACTTCAAAGGTATGTATGTGAGCACTTCATTAAGTTGCAAACCAAAACCACACAAGGACATTGCCTTATCTAATTTCCGAGCTGCTTAATGGCGCTCTTGATTTTCTAATTTAGAAGATTTATAGGAAGCTCTGTTGGATTATTTTCTTAGCTTATAGGAAATATGATATTTTGTGTTATGGTTAAGGATTTTTTTAATAGGTGTTGGGAATGTAAGCAACTCGAATAGGACACTTCTCAGCTTGTATTAACGAAATCGATTTTATAATTTTATTATTATTATGATTTTATTATTTTATTGAAAAATATTGAAAATAAAAGACTAGTTACGAGATAATTAGTTTTTATTTTCTTGAATATATTTTAGATAAAGGGTATCAACAGAGAACCTAGGGTTTTGATAATAGGGCTTTGATAATTACTACATTGTTCTAGATCGTCAAAACAATTAGATAGATATAAAGTAAAATTGTTATTGAGGATTCTAGTTATTTCTAATTCTTTCAGGTCTTCAAGACTTAGTTATGGGGACAATGTTATTGGTTACGTGCAAGTAATGCAACAACAATCAATTTGTACCGTAGAAGCAAGAGTTACCCCTGAACACAAAATAAAAAATAAAAACTACGCTGTCTCTTGCAAGATTAACCTAACTGAAAATATTGTGTTTGAAGTGCAATGTCACGACTGCCCCGCATCCGAGGGAGGGTGTACGCATGCAGTAGCTTTGCTAATGTGGCTTCATCGTCGAAGTGAAAATCCGTCCCCTACGGAGTCAATATGCTATTGGAAAAAGTCACTTCTTTCCGAAGGTTCCATCAGTGAAAAATTTTTAATCCTTAAGGATTTTGGAAAAAAAGAAATTACTTACGAAAAAGATGATTCCCTTCTAGAAGCTTACATCCAGAGAGCAAAAACATTTCAACTGGAAAATACACTTCTTCGATATTATGTTCCTCAGAAATTTGATCGCCTTTCCATTCATCAACTTTCAATGAATTTTAATAAAAGTGACGAAAATAAAACTCCAGAAAATTTTATAAAATTTTGCAGGTCACAAATGGATGATACATTGATCGCTGACGCAGAAAAAGATACAAAAGGTCAGAGTCATAGTACATTATGGCAAGAAATGCGATTTGGTAGGGTCACTGCATAAAAAGCATATGAAGTTGTGCGATGCAAAACTCAAGGCGGATCCCTCGTCGAAAGCATTTTAGGTGAAAAAGTTTTTCAGACCTCTGCAATGAGACGAGGACTGAAATTAGAGGAAGACATTTTAAATATTTTATCAAAAGACAGATCTACCCGATTTAGTAAGTGTGGTGTTTACCTCTCAAGAGAGTTTCCGGCAATGGGTGCTTCACCAGATGCTATTAATAATGATTTCGTGATTGAAATTAAAAGCCCTTCATCTGAAAATACATTTTTTCTACAAACGTCAAATAATGACGCATTTTACGCTTTCATTAGACAAACGAAAACCTAACCATTTTTGAGGATCAGAATGTGAGTTTACTTTTCCGCGCGTTGCCCAGGACAGCAAGCGAAAAAGATTTTATCGCTTGCTGTCAATAGCAACTACCACCACTCAACCGAATATTTAAAACGTCATTGTCACTTTGATTTAAATTTTCAGATTGTGTCTTCATTCAAATTTCAGATTATTTGGAATTTATTGTTTGTAGAAAAAACGTTGTATGCATTACGGGCAAAAAGTAACTTTTTTGCTCTCGAGTGATTGCCGCTCTCCGCTTCGCGCCGAGCGGCAAACTTCACTCTCCGAGCAAAAAAGTTGTACTTTTCGCTCTTAATACTATAATATAAATAAATAACTATTTAAACTACCTAGGAGCAGATGGAAAAATTAAACCAAAATTCATTTATCAGATGCAAACTCAAATGTATTTCGCTAAAAAGAGAAAAGCTTTGTTCGTTGTAGCAGATCCCACCTTTGAAATCTCAAAGAAAATTACTGTAAAAGAGTGTTTATATGATCAACATCTGTTTAATGACATGACGCTTAACATAATCAATTTTTGGAATAGACAGATATATAATAAAATTAAGTAAGCTAAGCTTAATATTTTATTAAATAGGCTCGAATATTAATTAAAGCACACACAATTTGCACAATAAAATCCAAATATTTAATTAAACTTGGATGAATATGAGCACGTGGCTGAAGAATCGAATACTCCCGAATCCTGGATATTACGCGCTCCACATGTATTCTTAAGCTTGCGATCCTTTTAGTTTCCTTTACTTCTCCCTTAGTATTCTTTTGTCCTGTTGTAACCGAAGGCGGTCTTACCAGTTGAGCGTTTTTTGGCTGCTAATTCCTGCTCTAACGCTTTAAAGCCCCTGTCAGCCATTACTTGTACTTCACATTCCAACAGCTCCAGAAAATTTTACTCTTTTACCACAGTTATATTGCTGGCTCTCCCTCCAAATCCGTTTGATATAAAAGAAATGGTCCCATCCGGTGTACAGCTGATCAAATATTTTATAGTATTGCAACCTTTATATTGGAACCATGTGAGTGATTGCAATATAGGATTACTAGGTTTTTGTATTGAAATTTCAAAACAGTCTATAATGCATTGTACATTCTAATATCTGTGTCGAAAGGAAATGGGAAGGTATTTTTGAATTTCTTCCATCGATTTCCACTGAATAAATGGTTTTAAATATCGCGCCATCTTGGTCATTGTTTTCTGGATAAGGGTACATATTGTGGTCGTTGAAAGTGAAAAATCATCAGCTAAAATTCTATAGGGTAAATCTAGCTTGATTTTCTTTAAGACTACATAAATATGAAGGTTTGGTACTGCGCAATTTTCAGCCAACATTTCAACTACATAAAGATTCGAATGGAATACCCAGATAGAGCTTAGGTTTCTTCTCAATAACGTATATAGTTTTCTCAAGTACATTTATAATTTCCTTATTACCTATCTGCAAATCAACTGTCCAACTAGATGTTGAAAAATTTGACGTTGAACCGCTACAAGAAACCGACAAACTCGAGGAATGATTAGATTTTTCATCATCTTGATTTTTGAACAGTTTGCTTTTTTTCGAAATTTGTTGATCCGATGAACTTGATGGCATACCCAAAGTAAAATGTTTTCTTTTTGCAGCGGGCTTGCCTACTGTCGCATTTTCAAGTAGCAAACACTGGGTAGCTTTTGATCTTACCGTGGCAGATTTTAAATTCACCTGAATCCCCTTGTTTTGGTATTTTTCATAAACGGGTTCCTCTTCTTGTATAAAATTTAAACTCTCACTGTCATAACTAGTTGTCGCATCATGTTCTTCTATATAGCTGATTATTTGCTTTTGTTTCATTTTTTCAACAAGCTTCCTAGGTGTTGAACTATGCTTAGATGTTCGGTTTTTCTGACAATCAAAAATATGTGGTATAATTCCAGGTTTTACCCTAATTTTTCCTTGGCCCATCATTTTAAGATACAAGTAATTTTCGATATCTTTCTCAGTCTAAAGAAAGATAAAATGCTTTTGTGTAAATACATCGCAACAATCACAAAATAATATATCTCACTTACATCAAATTGATCCTGACAGCAATATCTTGTACCTTTATCCGATACAAAAGTAGCACGGCGCGTAGCGATTTGCCTCTGCTTTCTTAATTTTACATCAGCCGGTAAGGAAATAAAAAGCTTATCTGGTGCAGTATTTGATGTGTTTTTGCAATTTGGTACTACACATGTTTTGAAAATTAGAACTCATTGCGAAATTGGAGTTAAATTAGGTTTCTTAGCAGGCACGATACCTTTGAAACTAAGATGTGAATACTAAACAACGCGTAAGCCCATGCACTACCGGCCAGGCGTCGAGACCGTCCCGTGGTGTTACGTCACGCATAGACACGCCCACTTTCTCCGCGCTACCGCTTTCAATGACGAATTTAAGCTACTATAAAACGACGGATTTTTTTTTTTTGGAAATTAGATCTGTTTTATTAAAACTTTTCAATTATGAAATTTAAAAAAAAAATCGGAACGAGCCTATTTCGAAACCTGAAGATGTTTAAGTTGATTAAACGAAACGTCGGCGAAGAAATTATTGTATAATTGCTGCCTTTAGTCCCTATCCGTCAATTGATCACCAAAACCAATCTACCTGGGACGCAATTTCCTAGTTTCATTCATAGGAGTTTTTCTTGTTGTTATCAATTTTTTCGACATAGAAATTATTTTTTTCCAATTTAATGTGCCTAGTATTGTTGTTTCTGATGGCTTTATAGTCATTCCATACGTCGATACTTTTTTCTGGATTGCCCTTTTATACAAAGAATTCTTCATAGCATCCTTCATCATATTCCTGATGTCTGCTGTAATCCACTTCTTATTTACATATTTCAGTTTTATATCTATTTTGTATTTGGGACACATTTGGTTCATCACATCTTTTATTCTATCTATAAAGGAACCTGCCAATACATTAACATCTGATATATTATTAGACCATGTAACTTCCAACATGAAATCCCTCAGAAACTCCATACTGTCACCACAAATTTTTCTTTTAAATACCGTTATCTACTGACTATTTGTGTCCTTTTCATTTAATTTTACTGTCAGTATGTTATGATCACTTATTTTTGGGGTTAAAGGATCTGAATGGGGCAGATACTTATTACTTGTGATTATGAAATCAATCAGATTAGCACTGTTGTTTGTTATTGTCGTGGGCGAAGTAACTATTTGAGTAAAACGTTTCCGATAGACTTTTTGCAAAAGTTGCAAACCTTAAGTGAGTCTTTAAGCAAATCAAAATTGAAGTCCCCCATAATTACATTTATTCCATCATAATCACTTACCATTTCCAGATATTCAGTAAAGTAATCCACAAATCGTGCCTTTTCCTTTTGGGTTAGATGATATAAAACAGTACAAAGATACCTTGATGAAGCCGTAATGATTTCAACAGACAATAACCAATCAAAGTTCTTCTGACACTGCTTAAACCGGATTCCACAATTTATACCGTTACGTATTAGTGCCACTACCACCAGTCCGATTGTTTGTTGTCACACACTGTTCAATTCTATCACCATCAATATGTAGTTCGGATTCTTCGACGTCATCGGACACATGAGTCTCTGATAACAATATGTGTTTTCATTCATTCATCAACACCATTAATTCTTCAAAAAAATTCCTTTGTTCCTCTTTGTACTTCCTCATCCTCATTGTTCATCCGTGATTGTATATCGAGTATATTATGATATGTAGAAAACACCAAAGTTCTTGCACTGTCCTTACCACGCAAAAGTTCACGCGCGCGACAACTCCTTTGTCCGTACAGTCACAAGTTTGACGAAAATTATCCCACTTCTGACACCAGTTGTTACGGGATACGGGTTCCAATAATTCATCGTCAATTAACTGCACACTTTCATTTACTTTTAACTATTACAACACGAGTAAAACACAATTACTCTCTACTAACAATTCGCATTGTACGCTTGTCCGCTTTCTTCGGTAATTTACTACACTGGACTCTCTATTCGATCCCATCTCGCGCAGCTCGCTGGTTTATATACCCGGCCTGAACACGCTTTCGTACTTTCTAGAACGGAGGCGACTGTTCCCGGTTCTCGTTTAGTCTAGATTGGTTCCCAGTCTTCGGCCCGAATCGCTGTGGACAGACGGTTGGGCGTAACAATACGTCGATTGCCCTATAAGTTTTCTTTATACTCGGTATAAATATTTTATCAATATTTGTACTATGGGGCAAATTGAGGCCTTAGTGTTAAAAGGTACCAGTTTTATAACAAAAACTAAATATCTATTGAACCAGTCGAAATGGCAAAAAACCCCAAACATGTACCAGGGTATGACGATCTGCTTTACTATTGGTGTATCAAAAGTTTTTCTATTTTGTTTTCTGCTAAAATTTATGCTCGCAAAATTTTACCAAAAAACGTCAAGTTTTGTTGGAATAGTGGAATGGCTTTCGAGATAGATAACTTAAAATTTGATTCAATATTTGGGATGAATCGTTTCAATTGGTTTTTAGTTTAATTATATCTCTAAAATAAACAGCTACGTAAATTGTATAATTCGTTTCCTTGATCGCTCTAAAACCCATTAAGTAAAGTTATACATGTAATTAGCCCTAACGAGTAGTAAATCTCTATTTGTCATAGTTTGGCCATAAATATTCAATTCACCGCAAACGTATCGTGTCACGATAACGTTAGCATATCTCGACTTTAAAATCGGACTCTCCGCCTTAATTGAGCCAATGAGACTCCACTTTGGAATATTCCTAATAGACGATATTTTCATTTGGCCCTATTGTTATCGTTCGAGCAGCGGCACACTTAATGGCCTCCCCTCCTGTTCTCCCTCTAGTTCTTTCACTGTAGACGTCGACGTCACGATCGCGGTTCGGAAATTATATTTAAGTTTTCCGCGAAACAAATTTCTCCAGATTTTATCCTTGAATAGACACTAACGCGGTTACGGCGCCGTTTCAATTTATTTCGCTCCGAAATTGCGTTACTCGAATGAAGAGAGTTATGCAATCATTTCATTATTTGTATCTCCAGTTCGTAAATACGATTTGAGCGCCTTCAGTTGAGGCGGCTCGGAAATTAAGACCCTTTCTCTTTTCCTTTCGCTAGCACCAACCGACTCTGCGAGATTTATGTAAAAAACGATTTTCTTTAAAAACAAAAGAGTGCCTCCCGGCAACTTTTCAGCAAGTCAAATGAACGTCGATGACGTTTAGCTTCCACCCGAGATACGAGGCTGGATGGTAATTCGCTTAGTGCGCTGTCGCAGTTTGTTTACCGACAACGTTGAGCCTAAGAGTATTAAGCAATAACTTCCTTATGCCTTTCAGTGTATAAGTCTTGTGCTATTTACTCCGCCCTCCGGCTCCTTGGAAAATAATAACGTAATCTTGTTGCTTTGAATAAGTGAGTGCGCTCGGCTTTCAATAGAGCTTTCTAAAGAATCGAAATTTTGCTCATTCCATAATTTCATTTCATAACCTTTAACAAATACTACGCCTTTCAAGACAATAAGAGCCTTCTTATTAAAGATGTACGGGGTGTTCTTTAAAAAACGTTATCTTGGTGGCTGAGATTTTTGATAAAAAAGGAGAGAATTATGAAGGCACACCGTTAATTGACTCGTCATGAAAATTTTGTTATAGTCCCTGTCATCTTGTTCTTGCTATTTAGCTTTGCGTTTTTTCCCATTTCTCATATTTTTTTTAAGTTGTAGTTTTGCTAAAAAGGTTTTTGCTAACGACAGTAATTTTTGTTGCCATAAAATTAGTTCTGTATTTGGACAGCATGGCTTTCGACCTAGAACATAAAGTATTGTTAGGGGATTCGAGTTCCAATAAGTTATCGTCAATTAACTACACAGTTGTATTTACCTTTAACTATTACAACATGATTAAAACTCAATTACAGTTACTAATAATAAAACTACACTATTACAATTACTAACAATACGCACTTTTCGCCTGTCCGCTTATTTCGCCTATTTACTACACTACACAATCTATTCGATCCCGTCTTGCGCGACTCGCTGGTTTATGTAACCGGCCTGAACACACTCTCGTACTTTCGAGAGCGGAGGCGACTGTTCCCGGTTCTCGTTTAGTCTAGATGGGTCCCGGGGCTGCGGTCGGCGCTCGGCGTTGTCGCTTTGTCCCGGATCTCTGTGGATCTACAGTCGGGCGTAACAATCTCTGATCGTCCTGATCAGAGAAATCTCCACGACTGTAAGTCTTTAGCAGTGCATGATGAACCTCTTTCATCTTTCCTCTAGGGGTACTTGGAGACCACTTGAAAGACTTTCCTTTCTTCCTCTGTGGATTGTATAGCCACCAAAACTCATCTGCCTTAGATCCTGTAGAATTCGCCTTTAGGTCATATCTGGCCATCCGATCGCTGTCAATCTTTATCTTTGTCCTCACGTTTTGACGGATTTCCTTTAGTCTTTCTCGAAGCTCATCAGCATAGTTCTGGACATCTTGCACCGTTCTTCTGGTGATCCGTACACCAAATCTACCGGAAGACGAAATTCTTTACCGAATATAACCCTGCCAGGGGTACGTGCTGCCTCTATAAGCCATCATCAGAAGAGGCAGAAATGTGACCCAATCTTTATGGTGGTCCGCTATCAATTTGCAGAGGTATTGTTCCATGGTTCGATTGAAACGCTCGACTATACCATCTCATTGTGGATGGAGCGGAGTTGTCCTTGTTTTGAGGATTCCCAGAAACTCCATGATCTTCTTGAAAAGTTCAAATTTCTGTCCCTGGTCCGAATGAAACTCCAGTGGTAGGCCGAATTTACTGAAGAAATCGTCAACCAAGACCCTTTCCACGGTGCTAGTTTCCTGATTTGGTAGTGCATAAGCTTCAGGCCATTTACTGAAATAATCCATGATAACTAAGATGTATTTGTTGCCATCGTCCGTTTCTGGAAAGGGACCTGCCATGTCGATGGAAATTCTTTCAAGTGGGGCGCCAACATTGTATTGCTTCATTTGTCCCCTAGTATTTCTTTGGGCTCCTTTAACGGAGCAGCTAGCTCTATATTGAGCTTTCCTCAGGACTAAAAAAGAATGAAACAAATATATACAGGGCGCGATCACGCAAGTAATGCACTTAATGGACAATTACAGAAAAAATAAAAGGTATACCAACAATTTCACAAAAAAGACCATAAAAAAGTACACAGAAACTCACGTGAGGTAATGTAAATTATTTTGTTCCTTATATGCCAGTTTACATTTTTTTTTTTTTTTTTTTTTTTTTTTTTTTTTTTTTTTTTTTTTTTTTTTTTAAATAATAGTTCAAAAATAATAGGCCAGACTGAAGCTACAACCACTTACCAGGAGAAAGGAAAAAAAAAAGGAGAAAAGGAAAACAGACGGGAAACGGTCCAAAACAAAAGTGCAGTTTACTCACCTAATCGAAGTTAGGAAGTCGCATCAGCGAAGTGAACAATCCGCACTCCCTAACACAAGTGAGTCGGGGAAAACAGGTAATCGTGGGACATGATGTTAATAAAGATGGTCAACACCCACAAATCTTCACTTTCTCTCTCATGTCGTATTAAAAACAGTAACAACCGCCAACCAACTTGAACCGACAATCAATGAAATTGATCTATCGACTATAGGAAATAAATCGTCCGAAAGCGAACGTATGGGCAAATGATACGTAGGGCTATTCACGGAAATATGCATACAAAAAAGAAAAAAAAAACGGAAGGTACCCATATAGATTTAAATGGCGTTGGCTATTTTTGATGTGTATTATTATTGTTTTTGGCAAAGTGTAGCAGGTTGCTGTACTGAACACTAAGACCCTGAGTGTCCACTCTACTGTTAACAGTGTCATTAAGGGCAATATAAATCATTTCGCCCACGACCCCTCTCGAATAGTTTCTCTCCGTATTCAACATCGAAATTCCCGAAAAATCAAATACCTGACTGTTGAAAAGTGATGGGATGCTAGAGCAGTCTTCTCAGTTTTATTTCTGTCATACCTATGTTGATACATTCTGCTCTGACATACTGTCCTGTCATTCCGACATAACACTTGTTGCAACCCCCACACGGCACCCTATAAATAACATTAGACTGGCTTTCCAAGGGAGTTTTATCCTTAAGTCTCGAAAACAAAGAACTCACGTATTTAAAATAAAAAAATGCCATCCTTGAATTCGGATTCTTATTCTTGACGCAATTCTGAATTTTGTTTGATAATCCCTTTATGAATGGGAATCTAACACGGTACAGGGAACGAGTACTAAAATCGGATATGAGGCTTGAAAGTTACAAGGATTTTGATTATTTCACTTTCAATTGTTTCCCCCACTCTTATTGAGCACAGTACATCTACGAGGGTCAGTTCAAAATGTTGCAGGATTGTCCAGTCTTTCTAATATTGTTGCCCAAGGAATACCTTAAAACCACAAGTTTCAAAAAAAAAATTGATTTGTATCATTTGGTTTCTATTTGCGCCCTCTTGTGGCAAAATTAGGAACTTGAAAATAATTTCCAGGATTTTCTCATGTTCACTTTAATAATCAAAACTTTTTTCTCTAGCATCTAAACCAATTAGTTTCCAAGATATGGTCGGTAGCCACTATTAATGAAACACCCTATATGTTACAGCTCTAAAGAAGACGTGAATTATACGTCGAAACGTTGGCCGTTTTTCAAATCGCAAGGGTGTTTTATTTTGTCCTATACCTGCTAACCTCCACAACTATTATTAAAAGTATTGCAAAAAGTAATGAAAGAGAGGTAATATTGAAAACTGGGTTATAGGTAATATTGAAAAGATTCTGAACCTCTAACTTTTTAATAGTTATTCTGAGCTGCAACAATAAACCTCTGAGCGGACCTCGTCAAGGCAAGCAGCATTAAATTAAACACAAAACGCTCACAAAGCCCAGGCAGCAGCTGCAGCTGATTCCGCACCGACCTTGGGATATACGAAGCACGAAACTGGCTGCAGTTTCAAAGTGTACCTGTTTCGAAAGTTTATCTTCCACTAAACTGAAAAGGTGGCCATACTTTTCGAATCTGCGCCCCGCAAATCCCGGCCATTAAAAGCAAGAAACCGCGAGACCGTCGTTTTGTTAACTTCGTGCGTCGCCCGTATAGCAGTTTAGGGCACTACATTAGGACCCTTGTTTTAAATTAGTTTTAGCCTTGGGGGATTAGGCCCCGCGCGCTGACCCATTTCATATCCCGGATAATTAGTTTCATATAGCTCAAACTATGACAGGGCTTTTTGCCCGGGCTTACTGAAAGGTTCATTTTTTCCTAATCTAACTTATTGTCCGGTTAGCACTAAAGCAACACTATCACCTAGGCCCTACCACTTAGCTATCTAATCCCGGACATGGCGTCCGAAAGTAATCTCTTAATCACCTGACCATGGCGCAAGCAATTTTAAGCAAAATGCCGCTACCCCTCTTTGTGAAAAGAGCTTTTTTGCTCGTAAAGTGAGAGAGAGGCCCTTTGAAGATAATTTCGGTCCGACGACGATTATGCTAATGTCGTAGCAGTGACTGAAAAAGGAGATTTAGTGCCAGCTAGTTTCGTTTTCCCGGATTAATGCGGACACGGCACACTTGTCTCTCGAATGGGGTAGTTCCTTTCTTTGTCGGATTTTTAGTGCTCGCCTTGCTGCCATCCAATTTTATGTTAATTTAGACGTCAAGACGTTTGCTCATTCAGTTTTTACTGCACGAAGCATTCATTATTAGAAATTTTCTTGGCTTAAAATTTTTCGATTACGTTTGCAGACATCATTTTAAGTCGCTCACACTATTAGCAGTTTTTAACACTTCCTAAAACCCTCCCACACTTTTAAAAAATTTGATACATGGGGATCGTATGGCATGTTCGTAAGGCTGACCTCGGATCGACGGCGAGCGACTTTATTGGTTGGACAAATACGATTTGACAGATACGACGCCATCTTTACTACACACATATATTTATCTACAGTCTAATACAGCTGCAGGAGCTACAGAAATATATGACTTTGTATATCAATTTTTAGGCATTTCGATTTTACAGGGTGGTAAATGTTGAATTTCGAATATCATTTTTTCTACGACCATGTAAAAATAAAAAAACTTTCATCATACCTTGCCCTTGCCGAAAACGTAACTTTCGTCTTGAGTGAGAGAAAATCCCAAATCGTCTCTAGTAACGAAAGTAAGTTGTTTTAACTTCGCCTATATATCGCCAGTTAAATGCGATTTAACTGTTCTAATCTTATAAAACACCATGGAAAATGGTAATATCATACAAAAACATTTATATTTTGCCTGCCCGGGCCTCAGAAAAGTGAATCAAAGTGTTGAAATTTGACCAAACTGACAATCGAGGTGTCACGTTGACAATCACGCGCCTTAATTTTTGAAAGAAATACTTTATAGGGATTGTTTTTAAAGTTAATGAAGACTTAATGTTGGCATGGTCGAAGAAAAAGTATTGTGTTTTACTCGTCAAAAAAAGCATTTTTTATCGCTCGAGAACATTACCAGACTCGGCTTTGCCTCGGTTGGTAAACTATTCTCTTGCGAGAAAAAATGCTTTTTTCGTCACTCGTTAAACAATATACTATTTTCTAAGAACGCATTGAAAATTCAACTATTAACCCACCAATGAACTATTAAAAATAGCGTTTTAAGGCACTAGTGTTAAAAGTAAATTTCGTTTAACAAGAGGGTTAAAATTTATTAATAGATATTTCAATTTTAACAGAAAATATCATTTTTATGCATGTTATAGAAAATTAATAGTATCCGTGTTAAGTGCTTTTAAGAAACTTTGTGGAGTCCTACCAACTTAACCTAAAAATTTCACTTTTAGGATTTACCTCATAAGAAGCCTTCTTAATGGCCTATTATGAGCTTCACGCGGTCACCGACTTTGAGGTGGCAGGGGCGAAATAGTAGAGTGAAGTAGAGTTCGAGCAACAATAAAGTGCGGACAAGAACTTTGCGCAAGAGTTAGTACAATATTTTTTCTATGATAGAAAATAGAGAATAACATAATATTATATAGGGAGTGGTTCTTGGGTGTTGAATTGTGGTTCATTGTTTTAGTGAGGAAAAAACATTGTTTCTTTCGCAAACTTCTGTTATACTTCAAATGTTTCGATGCTTTTTAGCACCTTCATTAGTAATTGCTACAACCATATTTTATTATGAGTACGGCAGGTATGTGAGATAAAATAAACTAAGAATCAATTGAAACGATACACCCCAAATTTTGAATTAATTTTAAAACTGCCTATCTCTAAAGCAACTCAACCGATTTTCGTTGGCGATGCCATTTTGGTAAGATCCATGTATCGACTGATTTAAAGGCTTATGAACTCGGTTATATGTTTTGCAGGTTTTCTAATACAAGGTTCAACAAAACTTGATGCATTTTTGTATAAACTTTTTGAGCACATAACTTTGCGGAAAAAAGATTCAGAAAATTTTTTGCTACGGGAGTGTGTGGAGACCTGTCGTACCTCGCGACATGTTTGGTGTTAAGAGAGCGTAGGTAGTCATCAATTTGTCGATCAACCCATCTACATACCAGTTTCGGGGTCTACCCCACCAGTACAGCTTTTGCTGGTCGACAAATTGATTTTTTTTTTGGGGTGAGCGACTCCCCTTGCATTAAAAAAAATCTTCTAACGACGCCGGACAATTACCGTGCGACGTTGACCGGTAGTTTGGGATGCTTACCCACTAAAAAAAACCCATGCATTTACGCTTGGAGATTCCGGGCCGGTTGCCTATAAATCCCCGATCTGCTGCCCGCAGACTTCTCTGGTTTGCGCTCTTTCCTGCTTTCATATCTAATAGCTACTCCAGCTTGACTTGTTTGGCATGACATATCTTGCGGGAGATGTGGCCCTTCTTCTCGGGCGGTTTTTGCGTCTCTGCTGTCGCTCTACTCTGCAGTTTGATATTACAGTTGGTGCCGTGGCCGCTTCCAGGGTTCCCCTGATGCGGGATCCGGCTCGTAATGAACCAAAGCCCGCAGCAGGTCGTCTGGATGTGCTTCAGCTCGCCGGAATGTCTTCTCGGCTTTGACTCTCGTGAAGTCGCGCACTGTGTGCCATTGCAGATTAGCACGAATTTCTTCGTTACCAATGTACAATGGAGCATTCACCGCCATACGAAGGTGAATGTTTTCAACAGCTTCTATCCTTGAGAGGTGGGCCTCCGCCGCGCTCCCCCATGAGGCCGATCCATGTTAGGATCGGTCGCATGATGGCTTTCAGCAGCAGGAGTTTTCCTCTCACGGGCAGATGGCTTCTTCGGTTGAGCAGGGGGTATAGTGAGGCCAAAGCCCCCCTAGCCTTAGCAGCGGCGACCTTGACATGGGGGCCCCAGGTCAGCCCTTTATCCAAGGTTACCCCCAGATAAACCGCTGAGCCTTGCCACGGCACTTCGATTCCATCGATCACAAGTTGATCAGGGATGGCATCGCGACGTCTACCTATCAGGATTGCCTGGCATTTGGTAGGATTGATTTTAATCCTCCAACGTACCAGCCACCCCTGGAGGTCGTCTAACGCATGTTGCAGATTCCGCCGCACGACATCTTTTCTCCGGTGTTTGGATAAAAGAGCCGTGTCGTCGGCGTAGAGCGCGAGCGTAGTCCTTGGTGTTCTAGGAATATCGCTCGTGTACAGCGTGTACAGGTGCGGGGACAATACCGACCCTTGGGGGACACATGCCTCTAGCGCTCTGGGCGCCGACAGGGAGGTTCCGACCCTTACAACGACTGTCCGATCTGTGAGGTAACTGTCGATAAGTTGGCAAATGTTTGCCGACAAACCTAAGTCACTCAGCTTGTAGATCAGGCCCTCTCGCCAGACCCTATCAAACGCTCGCTCCACATCCAGCAGGACCAACCCAGAGGTTAGTCTGGAGTTCCTGCCTTAAGCGATGCTCTCTACGGTCCTCAGGACCTGCAATTCTGCCGAATGCAGTCCCCGAAAACCGTATTGTTCGACAGGCACGACGTTTAGGCGTGTACACTCGTCTTGGAGTCTCCTCAGGATAATACGTTCCACGACCTTACCAGCCCCACACAGCAATGTGATGGACCGGTAGTTCTGCGGATACGCCTTATTCTTGCCCCGCTTGTTCAGCATTATCACCACTCCCTGTTTCCACCTCGATGGAAAGTGCCGAAGCCTCAGCGTCGCGTTCGCCACGGCGCAAAGACAGGCTGCACCCTTCCTAGGCAGGTTTTTCAGCATCTTGTTGGAGATGCCGTCCTGCCCCGGAGCCTTTCGTTCCACAAGGGTCCTCAAGACATTCCTGATTTCGCCGGGGCTAACCGGGTCCATCGGGTCCCGCTGACCCCTGGGGTCCTCGCCTCTCAGGTGCCTAACGGTCCTCTCAACCGCTAGGATGTGACGATCATCATCGTCAGGGTGTTCATTTAGCCTACAGTCTCTTTCGAGTGTTTGGCCAAATGCTTCTGCCTTGTCCTCGTCGCTGTACGCCACACCGTTTACGCTGTGTAGCGGTGGTATGGCGTTTGTCTCTCGCCTGAGGCTTTTCTGCAACCGCCAGAGGCCAGACGAGCCCGGCTCCAGCTCGCTCAGCTTATCTTCCCAGCATCGGCCGCTGTGTTCCCGCAAGGCTGTTTTCAATCGCTGGCTGCTTTCGTTAAGCAAACTGCGATTGTCCTCTGAGGGGCCGTTGCGGTACAATCTACGCAGCCGTCTCTGTTCCTGAACGAGCACCCGTATATGTTCGGGGGTTTCTCCATATTGACCGCGTGGTTTTTGCACCTCGCGTTCAATTGTGGATAACCTTAGAGCCTGCAGCTCGTCCTCCTCGAACGTTTGCACGGCACCCTCCAGTTGGGCCACATCAGCAATAATTGGGACGGTCGCAAGTGCGTTAAAATGCTCTTGAAACCGTTTCCAATTAGTGTGCCTAGAGCGAGTCGTTTTGATTTCGGCATTCGCTTCAAGGGTCAGTTTTATTGGATTGTGATCCGAGGTACCTTCATTCACCGTCACCAACTCCGGCCAGAAGCGGACGTTCTTCAACACCGCGATGTCAAGTACGTCCGGTCCCCCGCCTCCGTTGGGTAGGCATGTCGGTTCCGCGGGCCCCATTACCACTGCCCTGGCAGCGGTCGTCATTTCCAATAACCTAACACCTTGCCTGTTATCAATTGCAGAGTTCCACGAGCGGTGCTTGCAATTGAAGTCGCCAACCAGCACTAGTGCTTGTTGGCCACCCAGGAGAATGTCGAGATCTTCCTGCTGCAGTTTGTCCTGCGGAGGCTTGTACGCCGACGTGACCCTCATCTGACCAAGGCTGGTGCCCACGACGACGGAGATTGCATCAATTTCCGTGTCCTGGACCCCCAGGCAATGGTGTACGATGTCGTCTCTCACCAGAATGGCCACCCCGCCATTATTGGGGTTTCTTTTGTCGTAGCGGTACGTGCGGTACCCTCGGAAGTTTACACGAATGTGGCTACCAATCTTGGTTTCCTGTAGAGCCAGAATTTCCGGCTCCCTTTCGGCCAAGAGGAGCTCCACCTCGTACTTCCTGGCTCGCAGCCCGTTTACGTTCCAGGACATAATGGTGAGGGACTCGGGGTGTCTAGCATCCATCACTTGAGCGAAGTGCCTCGCGAATCCATCCTCCCAAGCAGTTTTTCAACTTGGCCTCGATGGCCTTGATGAGGCCATCGTCCTTCTTCGGGCTTTTGCCCTTTTTGGCTGTCGGGTTTGCGCCCGGCTTTTGGCCCGGCGCCTTACCCTCCGCCTTCTTTCCCTGCTGGGGAGTTTTGGGCTTCGCTTGCGCGCTTTTTGGGGCCTTGGGGCACCCCAACCAGTTGGCAGGGTGGCCTTCAGTCCCGCAAAGGACACACTTAGCGTTGCGGGTCCCGTCCGTGGGTTTCACAAGCGTGCACTCGCGTCCCGGGTGGGAACCCGCGCACTTAACACAGCGCTCTTCATGGTGGCACTGTGATTGCCCATGGCCGTATCACTGGCAGCGGTAGCATTGGGTTGGCATCTTTTTCTTTTTCTGCACTTCGACTTTCACAGAAAGACCAAGCAGCTTTTCTACCTTGAAGATCTGGTTGTCTGAACTCTTGGCCAAAACTAGGGCCAACTGCTGGTTGGTCTTCCTGTTACTCATGCGGTACAGGTCTGCCGCGACGTTCTTTTCGAGGAGCTCCGCCTCCACCGCTTTTAGGTCCACATCTTCCGGTAGACCTCTGATCACCGCGTAGGTGCACTTGTCCTCCGGCAGAGTGTAGGTGTGGAACTTACGCTCTACGGAGGCCAGCACGCGTACCACCATGCGGTAGTCCTCTACCGTGTCAGGCGCCAACCTGAAGCCCTCTTTGGTGAGGGTGGCCTTCTTGACGTTGGCGCCGGCAGCTTTGAGCTGAGCTGTTAGCTCAGCCCACTTGTGCCGGCCTTCTACCACCACAGGAGGAATCCTCTGGGCCTTTGCTGCCTCCGCAAAGGACCTAGGCTTTAACTCCTGCGGTAGAGGATCGTCCACCTCCATCCCAGTGACAGGGTCAAGCACGGTCCGCCTTTTAGGCTTCTCGCAACTCGGCCCCGTCTCCGCGGATAGTTCGGTGGCCTTCCTCTTGCCCCCTGCCGCTACCGCTGCCGTTTTCTTCTCCTCCGCAGGTTTCACCGACGCAGCCTTCTTCACCGCGCCAGAGTAGCCTGCCGGCTTTCCGCTAGTACTGCTACTACTACCACCACCAGTACCGCAACCGTTACTTATCCCAGACTTACCTGGTTTGGCCACTACACTCGGCACTACCGAGCACTTTTTGCCGCTCGCTACCGCACTTATGTCCGCGTTTTTCGCGGCATTTGTGTCCAGCTCGCGGCTGCCACGCACTTCCGCCCGGAAGGCGGCCAACTCGGCACGGAGCTTTTCCACCGTGTCGGTAAGGGTGCGAATCAACGCATCCTTCTCCGCCATGGTTTTCAGGAAAACCTCCATTGGGATTGACGCCTCCATCACTTCGGCTCGAGAGGCTTTGCGCTAATGCACTCCGCCTCGTCACTACCGAACTGACCCGAAAGATTCCGACACGCACTTCTCAAGCTTCAGCGCAAGCACTTCAGCCTGACACACCCGAACGCTTCCGAACGCACACGATTTCGCACGACACCAACTACCGACTGACCGACTTGCCAACTCGACCGTTCGCCACCGATGCCCGCACAGAACTGTGCCCGCACAGTACTGTGCCCGCACAGTACTGTGCACTCTGCCTAATAGAGAAATGAGTCTGATACTCTGCTAAACGTCGCCCCCAGACAATATAGGTACGAAATCTCGGCCATTTATCTGTGGGAAGTGACAATATTGCAGAAAACTGGTTTTTGGATCGCTTCACAATCATCTCGCATGCCCTAGTGGAAGCACCCGCCGTCGTCAGATGGCGCCACTTACATACACATACAGGCGTCTAAGCAAGATTTAAATCCAATTGCCGTTCAGACTTATCTTGAAAAAGATAAGTCTCTGAAAAAAAAATTCCTACATTTCTATTTGATTCCTCTTTGCATTTTGGAGCAATCATCCGTTGTTTTACTATTGGACCACCCTTATATTTAATGAATTAACAGGCAATAGGTAAATATTTTTATTTTTAAGGCATGCAAAGGCAATGATCAAATGCACAATCTTGAAATGGTGATGAGAACTAGGGGCAAGGAGGTTCTAGAAAGTGGAGATGATGTCATCAAGGAGTATCCGAGTAGTTCGTCGATGACTTCAGCTAATCATATACCTCACAATCAACTCATAAGAACTGGTGCCATAGACAATCATTCTCTGGAATTAGTTAACTTAAAAAGAAAATTGGCTGATATGTCAAATGTTATAATGGTAAAAGATAAAAAAATACAATATTTAGGAAAAACTAGTAAACTCAATACAGAGCTAAAAGTTTGTAGTTCATGTTTATGGTCAGTTTGTAGTGGTCTGAAGAAGACCTCGCACACTCCACAAACTTTACTATTAACTATTAACGATTCACGGATGATATGGGTATTGTAACTACTACATAAAAGCTAGAGCAGGACGAATAAGCCTGTGAAACTTTGTCCTTTATTGTAAGTTTAATAATTATAAGTAATTACTTGTTTTTACTAATTATAGATAATTTAGAAATGCATGGATATCTATCTGACTTAATAAACTATTTGTAATATGTAATGTATTTATTACTCTCACTACTACTATAATTATTCTCGCTACACACAATTATATACACCCCCATATTATGTTTATTTCTAAAGAAAATCAAGACACCTATTCCTAGTACCTAAGCAAGCCCACATTATTTATTGCAATGTACAAAACATAATATAAAAAGAATTATCAAGTAACAACGAAAAATATACAATCAAAACCGTTTATAATTTTTACAAGTAGGTACGCCAATGACTATTGGAAATGTTTATCCGCCATCTTGAAAGACCGTTCCCAAATACTTTTTAGTTAGTAGCTAGCCAACTAGCTTTATATCAACTTTGTTAAATGTTAAATCCGACTCGCTGCACAGAGAGACTGTTGACCATACAAAGCAAGTAACAATGAGATAGATTTTTTAAACCTGCTTTGCTGTATGTCCGAAAACTTCATCTTTGTACCTTTCAATATGTGGTAAAAGTATACCTTTCAGGAGCATTTGGAAAATCCTGTAGCTACCTATATGGCTGATACGAACAGAATTAGCTGCTTTGATAGTCACTAATATTTTAACAATTTTTATCAATATGTAAACTTGCTCCAAGACTCTAAGCATCCATTGGAACCTAGAGCATAATAATATTAGCCTAAAACAGTATAAACAGTATGAAAGGGGCGGGCCAGGTTCCAGTGTTTCATTGATGTTCATTTCTTCAGAAATACATCTATCCAGAAAGTAAGTTTGTCAGTATCCTAAGCCCCCCTTACCCTAATATAGCATATATGAACAGAATGCCCATTGTATAGGTAACTATGTTTTAAAAAAATTGTCTACTTAAACATATTTTTCCTAAGTAAACATAAATAACAGCAAAATTCACTTTCTCAAAGACTGTACTTGGCTGAAAGCGGCAAAATTCTATCAAACCAACTCCTAAAGCACAAACCTTTGACTTGAGACCCTGTAACTCAGAAAACTCCTTGGCAAAATGGGCACTTCACGTACGGTCAATTAGAATGTTCTAAAGCCTGCAAAAATCCTAGAAAAGCAATCTTAAAAATTAGAAATAATAAATTTTAAATTTAACATACCCTTTAATTTAAATTATTATTTTTCCGCTGAAGCCACAAACGTCACTTGTAAATTCCTACGGACGCAATTGTACTAACTATTAGAAGTAAAATTGGTTCCAGAAGCAGAGTCTTTGCCGCATTTTGTATACCACTGAAAAAGAACTAACATTAACAGAGCTACTTAATGAAAAAGATGGTCTCGCCCAATATCTTTCTTAATATATTCTTATAATTGATGTTTGTGGCTTCAGCAAAAAGTAGGCCTTCAGCCGGATTGGAACCAGCGACCTTCTGTGAACGGGACAGATGCTCTGCTAACTGACCCTTAAAGGCACGTCTAATTCGTTGGCTTATCGGGATACCGTTTCTTCACCTTAAATTATTATTATTGTTAGTATGTAAAGTGGGAATTAGAAGGAAAAGGGCAACATTTTACGACCGGAGCCCTGTCGAGCCTTGGCTTCTCATTCATATACGATCATCAAACATGCTTTGACGTCACTCACAATGGGAGAACAGAAACTTTGATCTCCGGTATACACAGCCAGTATATAGATAGATAGTACAATTGCGTCCGTAGGAACTTACAAGTGATGTTTGTGGCTTCAGCACACAGAAGAATAATACGGACGCAATTGTGCTACCTATCGTTGATCTTCTTATTTTCTTTGTATGGTTCAATGTACCCTTCGGGCACCGTATTACGTTTCCAACCTCCATGACGCTTTACTGTTAGAAGAAATGCTCGAGAATCGACCAGCATAGATGTTGAAGAACACCGAAAACAGTGTCCAGTGTATTCTTCTGTATGTGGCAAATTCAAGAAAGTTGCGATCTTTTTGGGCATACCACCCAAAAAGAGTGTTGATACCAACAGGCTGCTTCATACAAACTCCTCGTCTAAAGCCCATGAAAAAACGGCTTTCATCCATTCCTGAAAGAAGTAAAAAGATGGTGTTTTTAACGATTATTTCCCCATGCATAAATTTTCCCATAAGGAGAGTGTGTTTATCAAAAAATTACAGCGGTTATATCACTCAATCAGGTAAGGATCAATAAAATTATCATAAACGTATATTTCTGGCCAATAAGGGCAGTATAACGCCAAATTGACGTCTCTAATTTTTAAAATGACTTCGAATCGATTTGAAAGTGGTTGCACTTCAGAAATACAAAAATCAATAGAAGAAACGAAAAAAAAATGCAATTGCTTTTTTTTCGTGATATAACCTTAACATATACCATCCGTGGAAAATATTTTGGTTGGAATATACGTTCCGTATTTTCCTGCAGACCCGTTATGAAAATAGTTAATTTGACAAAAATTCTTTTAAAAAAATATCACTCGATCTTCGGTCTCGTAGTATTTTTAAAGAATTTTAGTGTCTCGTACATTTTCATAACGACTTTGTACAAAAACACTCAACGTATATTAAAAAAAATATTCAACACTCGTGATATCAATAGTGGTAATTCCACGTTGTCTAGACGACGTATTATCAGGGGTAATACCACGAGAGCTTTAACATTACCGATAATTTTTCACGATTGCATGCTTTCTATAATTTCACGAGTCCTTTAGGACGAGTGAAATTTGCAAGGAAGACATGCCAGAGTGAAAAATTATCTGGTTCATTTTAAAGCTCGAGCGGTATTTAGTGAGATTATTTCTCGAATCAAAAATAGTATTAAGAAATAAATAAGTAGTGTTAGAATATTCGGACGTCAACTTAAATAAGTCAGTCAGATAACGACATTGATTAAGGTATTATGGTTCATTCCATGACAACGTGAAATTACCGCTGTAATTTTTGAGAAAATTATCGAGTTACCGCTTATTAATACCTGTTTTGCTCCATAGCAATAATATGGATGAGTGAAATAATCGGTAATTTTAAACCTCGTGTGGCATTACCCCCTGTCATTGGTGAATCAAACCATTTCTGAATTGACACTAAAATGTATTAAATTCCGGTGTAACCGGAATTACCAGCGATCCACCGGTAGATCTAACCGGTAAATTTATTGGTCACTTTTGAAATTCGCCCAATCTCAGTAAATACCGCTCGAGCATTAAAATGAACCAGAAATTTTTTCACTCTGGCATGTTTTCCTTGCAAATTTTACTCGTCCTAAAGGACTCGTAAAATTATGGGAACCATGCAATCGTGAAAAATCGTGAAAAAACCAGAGGTCACAAAAAACTCTCTGGGAATGTTTGTTTTATTATTGGGAATTTCTATGTGTACTGCACTTCCTTCATATTGGACATTTTCTAGTAATGAATCAGCCAGTTCTAGTTTTCGGCATGCTTAGCGACGCCAATGATTAGCCCTATATATAACCAGATTGAATAATTATGTATTAGGTATAGATAATTTCCTGGTAATCTTAGATTCTCAGAAAATAACAACTCATAAAAAGGTGTTCACTTATAATGGATATTTTGCCTTAATCTGTATTAGATGATATCTAAGAGGAAGACATCAGATATCGTACCTTAATAAGTAAAAATTTATTATCGTCGGCTTCGGTTAAAAATCTGACTATTTTCTCTCTGGTAAGAATCCTCGATTTTTTTGGCTTATGACCTTCTGATTTTCTTTTAAGGAAAGCTTGCAGCTGGGCAAACTTGCTGATATCCACGTTATTTTTCATTGAAATGGTAGCTCGTAATATCGAATAAAAAGCCCACATGCTGGATGAACTGTACCTCCTTGCCAAGCTCTCAAACTAAGCCAGAAATACTTTGTACTTTATACTGTATCATTTAGATTTTACATACCTGATTTTAATCCGGTAAATAGCTTTTTACAGGACTGGATATCGTAATAGTTATTTACGTTATAAGCACAGTATAAGGAATAATACATTATATCAGTATCTTCAGTTCGTGTCGGCACTTTTGATATTTCCAAAACTAAAGTGTGCCAATTTCCTCGAGTAGTTACGAGGGGACAAATACATGCGATGCACTGCCAAAGCATTGCCAAAACCGGCCAAAGCCGGTTTGGTGGTGCACCGGCCAGCGGCCGGGCGGAAGGGGCAAGGGGAGGGGAGTTTCAATTTTTCGTCCGACTGACGTACTGATATAATGTATTATTCCTTATGCTGTGTTATAAGTCCGGTAAATATAGTTTTACTTCATACTGTATTAATTTGAACACTTTTACGTATTTGATTTTAATCCGGTAAATAGCTTTTTACAGGATTGGATATCGTAAAGAAATTTTACAGTATTAAGTACCGGCACACCTTCAATAAATCCACTGTATCCATGGTAACCTACCTAAACCTACCGGTACAGGATACCGTAATGAAACTATTTGTCAAATTGGCGGATTTGTCAAAAATATGTTCGCTGCGCATAAAAGGATTTTTTTCCTGTTTTTGATAAGTATGAAGTAAAATGTTGTACATCATACGTCCGGTAACGTCTTACAGTATTCGTTTCGAAATTCCAGACCCGGCTAGAGCCTCGTCCGGAAGCACCTTACTCCTACTGTTAAACTATATTTACCGGACTTATAACGTAAATAACTATTACAGTAGGAGTAAGATTTTTCTGGACGAGGCGCTAGCCGAATCTGGAATTTCGAAACGACTACTGTAACACGTTACCGCACGTATGACGTACAACATTTTACTTCATACTTATTAAAAACAGTAAAAATAGTAGATTATGCCACTAGGAGTAAAGTGGGTCTTTTCGTGCGGAGCCCAAAGATTGATTGACGGCCGAAGCGAAGCTGAGGCCTGCAACTTGGCGAAGCACAAAAAGACCTTTTACTGCGAGTAACATATACTATTTTTTTTCAAGCATGCAGAAAATAAGTCTATTTCAGAGTGATTCAGTTTTGCAATTTTCTCTCATCCTCTTTACGCGGGTCTAGGTACTTACCCAACTAGTGGCGTAAATTATTTGCAAAATAAATAGAATGTGTTAGAACGGTGGTTTTCAATGTTCAATGGTTTTAATGGTATTAAATCATAACCAATCGTTTAGATGGTTTAGGTAAACTATGGTAAACTAAAAAGTTGGAGCTTATTATCAATACTAAATTAATAAAAATTACATTGACAGATAAAAATGATGACGCGCATGACATTTAACAGACGAACTTAGAATTCGAGAACATATGCGATTTCGACTAATAACGGTTACGGGTGGTGCTCTCGAGTGCTCTGAGAGTATTCCTATCATTGTTTTTTCAATAATAATGTAAAGATGGCAATACACTCAGATCGGTCTATCTGGTGTCATCTAGTGTTCAAATAATTTTGGTGAATGAAAATCGTTTACATATGCGCCACCATGACAGTAGCGGTAACTTTTGACTTTACTTTTACTGCCTAGGACTTTTTTGCTACTTTTTTGGTTTCAGGATTTGAAAGCCCCCTTTAGGTGTGCGAATGGAGAAAACAAATGACGTACTTTTAGTCCACTTGGAATAAAATTATTTTATGCGCGGCGAATATATTTTTGACACATCCGTCAATTTGACAAATAGTTTCATTGCTGTATACCGGTACTGGTACAGGTTACCATGGATGCAATGGATTTATTGAAAATGTGCCAGTACTCAATACTGTAAAATTTCTTTACGATATCCAATCCTGTAAAAAGCTATTTACCGGATTAAAATCAAGTACGTAAAAGTGTTCTAAATGATACAGTATTAAGTAAAGAGATTTTTCCTACAAGCGTGCGGTAAAGTCGCTTTACAGCATACATTTGCATGTGGGAAGCACTTTGTCACGGTCATTTTTCTCACTATCACTCAATCTCAATATCACGCATTTTCCTACATTTGTTATGAATTAATAATATATTTTGCTATTAGTTATTTGTTGAGGTCTTAACAGTACCTTGCTCATTGTTGCATTTTGATTATTTTCCTGGTCAATGCCTCACTTGCTCTTTCTGTTTCATTCACTGATTCTCAGGGAGACTTCTTAGTTGCGTGCTAGTACATACTGAAACATACCTTTTGTTAATTTACTAAACTTAAATTGAACAACTCTGGTTTTACTAGTCGATTTTGTGTTTGGAATTTACCTCCTTTGCCTTGTTTTGAATCCACTTTTGTCAGTTTTCGGCTAGAGCGGCCTTCACTACTTCTCGAAAGTTGGTTTTGTGGCTTCTGTTTATGTTTCTGACCAGATTCGGTGCGAATGGTGCTCCCAGGCTTCCAGTTTGTTTCAGATCTCCGTTTATCACGTTAGTTTTATTTACATCGAATCAGCTAATCGATTTTGAGGTAATAGCAGACTGCAATGTGAAGTTTCCTTGAGCGTTTCACTTTGAAGTATAACTTTGGCAAGTGAATTTAATCTCCATCCCTTTTCTTTACTCACCTGATCGCATATTCCTTTTGGCATAAGTAATCTCGCTGCTCCTCGCAGTCGTTTTTCGAGCAATGCGAAATAGTGCCGAATATATCTCGTCAATTGTCACTTGTCGCCTTTCGAGCTTTCGATTGGTGGTGTCCTATTCTTGTGGCGGTAGGTTTAAGTTATTATTCTATGCTTAACGAATTAATTAATTGATTGATCGGTTCTTGGCATTATTTCGTATGGTATTATTTGAGGAACCTCAGGGGGTGGTGAAAAAATGTGGAAGAACGATGCATGCATGCGACACAGATAACAGCAAAACCGCGGTTAGGTGTCTTCACAAAGTTGCCCACGCTTACTTAGACTATGTACTCAATTTAAGTTATTTATGTTGCATGTTTTATTATCACATATTGCATTAATTAAATTCTAAGAAAAATGTCTCAAGAATTGAATATACAATAAATGCCTAAAAGTTTTTTTATCAAATGAATGAATTCATATGGACACGTATTGAACTATTCTGCAGAAAAAGGTGCATTCGAACGAAAAAAGGAAAAATATGTTTGGGCGACCCGCCGACAAGTGTTTCTGCTTATTGGTTTTACAATGCAAGTTGTGAGCTCTACTAGGTATAGTAAGCACACAAAAATACTCAAAATATCTTGGGCCGATTTTGTCCGTATCTTATGATCTACATCCATGGCCGGGTGAATCATAGCACGTGTCTGTGGTAAAGCTGCTGCGGATCTCATTCTTTCTGAATTAATACCCGAAATGGAAAAACTTTGGAATATTTGCACAAAAGGCTAAACTGATACCCTGCCCGTGTTAACAAACATAACTTGACATTTTGTTCAACTGACATTTTATCAGAGAAAGACGTGCTTTTTTTTGGAATGACATCACAATTTATGACGTAATATTGAACCCTCGCTGAACAGAGTATATATCCTTCGCTTGAAGGGATTCAGGAGTTATTTCAATTTAAAAAATCTTCGCGTGATACCTTTGCTTTATTTCTTACGTTACCTAAAGTGCGTTGATTAGCCACATCTGTGGGATTTAATTGGCCTTGCATTTCGAACATTGGAAGCTAAGTACATCGTCAAGCCTTTTGTTACTTTCCTTGACGAAGCCAGGTCACAACTCCTGAGCTAGATATTTAACAACATCGGGGTGGTTCTCAATATTACCTAGGGAGCCCAAGCAGTTTAATGACCACCTGGTGAACGCTTAACCACCTGTGGCGTAAAGAGAACCATGAACTAGGGATCTTTTTTTTTACCTGGACTCAAGCTTTCGAGTCACCCAATATATGAACATTGGTTGAATTCCTCAAGATTGCAGCTGTTGGCTACGCCACAGCCCATCAGGGATACTCAACGTGTGTTGGAGTCCCAAGCCATTGTTCAACAGTGTACTCGTAAGATTGTTACTAACATAGGCTTAAACTAACAACCTTATTTGGCCAATATATATGACTCATATTGCTATTAAAATTTTCTATATCTCGTCACACAAGGATTGCAGTTTCAACTAGAACACACGAAATTAATAGTTTGTAATTCAGAAGTTGACCCAAAATGATTAATATTTTGACATCAAGAAAGAGAAGGATTATTCATATCCCTAGCAACCAAATAATGGGCACACATATGGCCACGCGTCTGGTGCTGGTTATGTCGATCTGAATAATATTGTCGTGTATTTTTCTAAGGTCCATTATATCAGTATAAGCATCACAAACAGTAATAGTTTTACTGGTCTCAGGCAAATTGGAGGCTAAGCAAAGCGAACTTTGTCTTCAACCGGTAAAACTTCCTTACTGTTCTTGATACTTAATATACTATAATTGTTTTGGTTTGAGTTGTGTTGATTAAGTAGAGTTCCAAAATTCACCTTTGGAGGTTTCTGATTTCTTTGTAAGAATCAGTGGCGCTTATACCCACCCCTATTCTGCGAGCCTTTGAGCAGGGGGCATTTACTTAATTAGCCAGGCAACTTGACAGCTCGCTTACTCGACACACACTCGATTATTTCAGATTTGTTTATTGACTTATTTTGTTGCTAATTATTCATTTCACTGATCTATCAAGAAAAGTGCGTGGCAACTTTACCGAACGTGTGGGGTAATAGTTATTTACATAACAAGCTAGGAAAGTAACCCTTAACACACAAGCGTGAAATGTTGCACCCGAGCCGCAGGCGAGGGTGGCAATCACGCGAGTGTGTTAAGGGACTTTCTTGCGAGTTGTGTACAGTATTTTTTCTACGACCGGGTGTCTTATACAGGATGATCAACTAAAGTAGCACGGCTGTACTTCAAAAACTATAAATCATAGCTGCTTAACACAAAAATCTAATTAAGGAAGTTGACCAAGAAAAAGGCTTTAAAAATATTTTTTGATCCAGCGTTGCCAGTTCTACCCGACAGTAGGACGTTATCGAAATTTGGAAGGACAACTTTTACCCCTGGCCCTAATGCAATTTTTGGATGCAGCTTTAATACTTAAGCTATTCTTGCCATGTTATATTTATCCCTAAAATTATCCATTAGCTACTATACAACACGATACAATAATTATTACAAAGGTACTGTCTTTTTCTCATTAAATCAAAACACTCGATATTTGACAAGTACGAACCTGAAAGAAAAGAGCGCCAACCAATCAACGAAATTTTCCAGGCGTCATCTCTGTCATGGCACACTTCGATATAGTTTGATGATTTATTTAAATATTTTCGAGGATCGGCTAATGCAAAGCTTATTTTTTGTAAAACGATTTACTATTTTATATCCTTCTGATATTTTTTTGACCTTAATTTAATTTTTGACCTTACTTTTTGATGGGAGTAAGTATTTATAAAACTATATAAAAAAATTTAAAAAAACTTTGCCGGATTGGGAATTGAACCCCAGACTTCGTGATTGAAGTTGCAAAATATTGCCGCTAGGCTACGCTCTGCCGCATGGATCAAAGGACTAATGATGCTTATTTTCATTATATGAAATTGAGTGATTGTCACAGTTTGCTTTGTGTCGGAATTAAATAGCTTGTTTTTGCTGCTTTTATCAACTTTTATAGCCAAATAAGATATGCCCAGTTACGGCCAAGAATAAATTTTGACTTGCTGAGTAATACAGACTAGGTTTGTGCTATATTTACAGCTCAGACAGAGATTTTCACTACCCAGTGTCCATGTTCCTCATTTGTTTTTCCTAACGCACGAAAGGACCGACCGATTACCAGAGAAACTTGCTTCTTTGTAAATTCTCCGGCCGAGACACTCACCATATAACATGTAACGTGTTACAGTAGTCGTTTTGAAATTCCAGACTCGGCTAGCGCCTCGTCCGGAAACATCTTAGTTCTACTGTAAAACTATATTTACCGGACTTATAACGTAAATAACTAATTCCTGCAATGAACATTTCAGTTTTTGGTCCTCGCACCAACTGAGAAATAACTTGTAGGTTCTTTTAGGTTTCTCTCTAGATTTAGAACGTAATAATGAGGATACCATCAAATTAGCTGCAGCTTCTTCGATGCCAGACGGAAGTTCTTCGAATTCACTCATAACGATTATTAGGTAAAAAAACAAGCCCTTAATTGATTTTCAATATAATTCACGAGAGTTGATTGACTGCACTTGGTTTGCAATGGAGATTGTTTGAAGCAATACACTCGCTAGCATGACAACACAATTATTTATTTGACTCTTTAAAAAAATCAGCTGTAAGTGTCACAAAAAAATTATTTTCTAATTTTGACTACAAATACCTTCTTAGAGAGAGAATTATTATTATTAAACTTCAATATTGTTGCGAACTCGGGGTTCAATAATTCCAGTGTAACGATTTAACACGAAAACACTATTTATTTATTTCCACAATTACACACGACTACTGAATAACTCATTACTTAACACTTTATAGCCTTCTAATATCGCTTCTTAACTTTAGCTTACTTATAGCTCGACTAAAATACGACGATCTACTCGGGCGCTCTATGCGCCTTTTATATACAATCCTAAAATTACAGAAAAACCTAGAAAGTTCTTTATAAGAATTCTTGAATAATCTCATATAAAAAAAACGGTTGTAAACAACTGCCTTCTAGATTAAGCCAGACGAGCAATAAATCACTCGTGTCAGCCATGACGCAGCGCGGATAGGTCGCGAAGCTCCACCAACCAACACGCTCCCATGCGTTGCCCCGCCTCCCATGCGGCGTTGCTGCGATCGTAACATTGCCCTCCTCCTAAGTCTGTTCGTCCCGAACAGATAGAGTTCCATGGTATCGTGCTAATCGATCCAAATGAACGACCTTCATCTTTGACCTAGGGGTCCGCTGGATCCTATACACCACATCATTAATCTTCTTTATAATTGTATAAGGTCTTTCCCAATTTTGGCTAAGTTTGGGCGACTTCCCCACCTTTCGCCTCGGATTGTATAGCCACACCAAATCACCATCCTGGAAGCCGCGGGAGTTAGCTAGTAAGTCATATCTTGCTTTGGCTCGATCACTGGATATCCGCAGTTTATTCCTGACTTGCTCATGAACATTGTTCAGCCTCTCCTTAAGCTCCTCCACAAAATTCTCAGAGCTGAGCGACTGTTTTTCTGGTGTTCCATACATCAAATCCGCAGGAAGCCTCATTTCCCTCCCGAACATCACTTTCGCCGGAGTATAACCAGTGGCTTCATGCGTAGAGCCTCGATATGCCATCAACATGAGAGGTAGATGTTGGTCCCAATCACGCTGATGATCTGCCACCATTTTAGACAGGTAATGTTCCATAGTCCGATTAAATCTCTCTACCATCCCATCCGACTGTGGATGCAAAGGAGTTGTCCTAGTCTTGCGAATTCCGAGAAGTTCCATGACCTTCTGGAAAACAGCCGATTCAAAATTTCGGCCCTGATCAGAATGAAGTTCGAGAGGGACTCCAAATCTGCAGAACATTTCATTTACTAGCACCGTTGCCACAGTCGTTGCTTCTTGATTAGGCAGGGCGTATGCTTCAGGCCATTTAGTGAAGTAATCCATGGCGACCAAGATGTATTTATTGCCCGACTCAGTCTGAGGAAACGGTCCCGCGACATCAATTGCTACCCTCTCGAATGGAGCACCTACAGTGTACTGCACCATCCGGCCACGTGATCTTGTTCGAGGTCCTTTTGTGGCACAACAAACTTCGCACTTGCGGCACCAAGATTCGACGTCTTCATGATAATTCACCCAGTAGAACCGCTCTTTAATTTTGGCCAAGGTTTTATTGACCCCAAAATGACCTCCACTGGTTCCGTCGTGCATTTCCTGTAGTACGTCCGATTTTCTGCTACCAGGAACAACCAACTGACTGACTATGGACTTGCCATCCGGACTCTCCCACGCTCTCTTCAGTAGTCCATTTTCTATTTTAAGAGAATGCCACTGGGCCCATAGCGCCTTCAGGTTTGGACTTTTACCAGCGATTTCTTGCCATTCGGGTCTGTTGTCGTCAGTCTTTGCAGAGAGGATGGGTCCAATATCTGGATCGTTCATTTGGTCTTCTCGAAGGGTCTGTGTGGTTCAGCCATTGTTTATTTCTACCGACGTTCTCCTTACCAAAGGAAGTCCCTCACGCTGCTCAGTTCTTTGACAATGCCGACAATCTTCTTTACAAGGCCGTCTAGACAATGCATCGGCATTTCCGTGAGACCTTCCTGGTCGATGTTCAATTTGGAAATCGTACTGCTGCAGGCGCTCTACCCATCTGGCTATTTGACCTTCAGAGTTCTTCATCTGTAATAACCATTTCAAGGCTCCATGGTCAGTCCTAATCAGGAACCTTTTTCCATATAAGTAGCGATGGTAATGTTCGACTGCTTTAACGATGGCCAACAGTTCCTTTCTAGTGACGCAATAGTTTCTTTCTGGCTTATTTAAAGTCTTACTGTAGTATTCGATGACCTTCTCTTGCCCGTTTTGTCTTTGAGAGAGTACTGCACCTAGACCACAGTTACTTGCATCCGTGTCCAAAATAAAGAGTCCGTCCTTTATAGGGTAAGCCAAGATCGGACTAGAACAGAGGGCAGCTTTAAGCCTTGCAAACGCCTGACTGCATTCGTGGTTCCACAAGAACGGTGTTTTCTTTTCCGTTAATTTGTGCAGCGGTTTTGCGATGTCGGCAAATCCCTCTACAAATCTCCTGTAGTAAGTACATAGTCCCAAAAAGCTCCTTACTTCGTGTTTGTCTCGGGGAACTGGCCAATCTTTGATGGCAGATATTTTACTATGGCTAGTTTTAATGCCTTGTTCTGAGATAGTATGCCTCAAGTACTCGACTTGCTTCTGGAACAGGCTGCATTTCTTGTAGTTTAACTTCAGGTGAGCATTCCGTAACTTGTTGAAGATTTCTCTTAAATTCTTCAAGTGCTCGTCGAAATCACGCCCCATGACAATTATGTCATCTAAGTATACCAGGCAAGTTTTCCAAGTCAGCCCCCTCAAGACAAGTTCCATTAGTCGCTCGAAAGTTGATGGAGCATTGCACAATCCAAAAGGCATAACAGTGAATTGGTATAGTCCAGAACCAGTAGAAAATGCAGTCTTTTCTTTGTCTTCGGGAGCAATCTTTACTTGCCAGTACCCACTTTTTAAATCTAGAGTGGAAAACCACTTTGATCCCGATTAAGTTGCTAAGGTGTCGTCTATACGTGGCAATGGGTAGCTGTCTTTCTTGGTCACATCATTAAGTTTCCTGTAGTCAACACAGAACCGCGTTGAACCATCTTTCTTCTTAACAAGAACCACAGGCGACGACCATGGACTAGATGATTCTTCTATGACGCCCTCCTTTAACATTTCATTCAGCAAACTGTTAACTTCCTGTTGTTTAGCCAGAGGGACCCTTCGTGGATGTTGTCGTATTGGCTGGGCATCTCCTGTGTTGATCTTATGGACAACTAAATCGGTTTGACTGTCGTTGCTCTTGAAGTTAAACATATCAGATTCATCCATGGCAAATTTTATAGCAGACTGAAGTTGTTCCTTTGACAGGTGACTCCACTGTCGCTTAAAAGCATCAATAACTTCTGGGGAAGCTTGGTTAGAAGATATAATTTTGGATGTCTCTGCTTCGACACAATTGCATACCCATTGTACAGGCTCATAATTGGCAAGAACTGTTCCTTCTTTTAGCTTGATGGTCCTTTCTCCAATATTGGCAACTCGTTCTGGCATAGTCTTCTTCGTGTCGGTCAAAGTTCGGGCTACCATGATTTCAGTCGTCAAATCCAGGTTAGGTTCTATAAGTCCTATGGACCACCCAGGATCATTTTCAGAAGTCACTGTGATAATTTGTTCTGAATTTGGAGGAATTTTTACATCTTCCACCACCAGTAGACGGATACTAGTTTCCACATTTCCATTGGTTAATGCAAACTCCTCATCTCCAAACGTGAGAATATTCTGTTTGTGGTCATAGGAGAATCCATGTTTCCTGATGAGATCCATTCCCAAAATAAACTCGTCTTTGATCCTGGCAACCAACACTTTATGCCGAACTTCGAGTCTTTCTCCAATAATGATGGTGACATCGGCTTCTCCGTCTATAGGGCAAGACTCTCCAGTGACTGATTTTAACATAATAGGGTTGGGCAATGGTTGAATGGTATATCCGACAAGCTTATCTGGCCTTACAATGGTTACATCTGCTCCTGTATCGATGGTAATCTGGATCTTCTGTTCCTTAATGCGTCCGGCCACTGTGAGACTTTTGCCACCCAAATTATTGACTTTAAAGATCCTGGGGGTCTTAGCGGCCCCGGTCAATTGCCCCCTTGCATTGACCGGAATTAGTTTTCCTGGGACCTAGGGCGGCCTTTGTCGCCGCTTGGTCTTCTAAACGACGGCGACGGACTTCTTGCCCTATTACGGCAGTTACTCTTGATGTGACCCAGTCTGCCGCAGTTAAAACATTTTATGCCCCGATTGTCTGTTGATCGAGGGGTCCTTCCCAATAGGGCTTGTATATTGACTGTCATATCCTTCATCGCTTTATGTAAACTGGCCATGGATTCAACCATAGACGTATTCTCCTCTTCATTGCAACTTGCCATTCTTACACGCGGAGCTGAACTAGATGACACTCGTGACGCCTCGAATTCCAGGGCCCGAACTAGTGCCTCGCTGATATCCTTGGGCCTTACTAGACGTAAGTGGTATCTCATGTCACTATCGCGAACTCCCTCAATGAACCTTTCGGCGGCAAATTGCATTTGAAAAGATTCAGGGGCCGATGGATATGCCAGGTGAATGAGTCTGTCTATGTCCGCCTCAAATTCTTGTAAGGATTCACCTGACTTTTGCTGTCTCATCCTCAGCTGGGCCTGGAACACGGTTTCTTTGTGCTCATTTCCAAATCGTAGTTGCAGAGTGTGTACTAACGCCGCATAATTACTTTGATCCGCTGCCGACAGTGATTGGAGTAACTCAGCCGCTTTTCCACGAAGTGCTACGACTAATGATGTAGCTTTCTGGGGCTCGGACCAGCCATTAGCTTTTGCAGCTGCTTCAAATTGGGTTTTATAAATTTCCCACGCCGTAGTACCGTCATAATCGGGAGGCTTAATTTTAGCGTTGGCTGTGCTAAAACTCTCTGTAGACACGGTGTCGTCCTCAAGTTGTTCCCGGAATTTCTTTTCTAGTTCGAGAACCCTCTGGTTGACAGCTTCGAGTCCTTCGTTAACGCCGTTAATGGATTCGTTAACGCTGTTAACGGATTCGTTAACTGATTGCATTATTCTTTCTTCCAATTGTTGCTCCCTAGCTGCGAGATGGGTCACTATTTCTTCTTTGAACCGTGTCTGTTCTTCCTTTTGTTCTAGATAACGTCGCTCCTGCACTTGATCACGTTTTTCCTGCTCTTCCTTCTGTTCTAGATAACGTTTTTCCTGCTCTTCTTTTTGTTCTAGATAACGTTTTTCCTGCTCTTCTTTTTGTTCCTTATAACGTTTTTCTTGCTCTTCTTTTTGTTCCTTATAACGTTTTTCCTGTTCTTGATAACGCCGCTCCTGTACTTGATCACGTTTTTCCTGTTCTTGATAACGCCGCTCCTGTACTTGATCACGTTTTTCCTGTTCTTCCCTCTGTTGTTGCATAAGGGACAGCAGGGCGGCAAGTTGATCCTCCATGGCTTGATGCTGGCTTCTGGTCACTGGCATAAACACGTAATGTCCGGAAATGAAGCACTCACTTACAGTTCAGTAATATTAGTCCTCAAATTCCCACTGGAATCGCACTTCTGACACCAGTTGTTGCGAACTCGGGGTTCAATAATTCCAGTGTAACGATTTAACACGAAAACACTATTTATTTATTTCCACAATTACACACGACTACTGAATAACTCATTACTTAACACTTTATAGCCTTCTAATATCGCTTCGTAACTTTAGCTTACTTATAGCTCGACTAAAATACGACGATCTACTCGGGCGCTCTATGCGCCTTTTATATACAATCCTAAAATTACAGAAAAACCTAGAAAGTTCTTTATAAGAATTCTTGAATAATCTCATATAAAAAAAACGGTTGTAAACAACTGCCTTCTAGATTAAGCCAGACGAGCAATAAATCACTCGTGTCAGCCATGACGCAGCGCGGATAGGTCGCGAAGCTCCACCAACCAACACGCTCCCATGCGTTGCCCCGCCTCCCATGCGGCGTTGCTGCGATCGTAACAATATTTACTTTTAAACCACTTTGTATCTACTTAATACCGTAAAACTATAGCAACGGTGTGCCACAGCCGAAACCTGCAACTGGTGGTGACACCAACTTTTCATCACTAGTTACGAAAGATTTTACTTTTTGTAACTAGTTACGAAAAGTAGGACGTTACGTCACTGTCATCTGTATTGAAAAGTGCCACTTTATATGTCAAAATTAGAAAAAAATTATATACTAACTGGTGGCAGTACTAAGCATTTGACGAAAATGGTCAAAATTAAATATGAATGACGTAATATAGGACGCATCGTCATTATATACGCAAAAATTAAATATAAAATACGAGTTTTTAGATTCAAACGGTAGTAGTTAAAATATTGTATATTATACGTTCGGTATGGCATATTAGTGGCACTCCTGTGGCTACCACGAATCGGTATACGACCTCTTTCTGGAAAATTCGCACTCGTCACTGTAATAATGCTCATACCGCACCAATAATGCAAATAACTATTATACAGTTCTCTGTAATACATTAAACAATCGTAGAAAAAATATAGTTTCTATCTTTGTGCACCTGTTGAAAAATACACTATACTCCGGTTTCCATAATATTTTACCTTTATAAATTTCCATCCTTCAACCATATATTTCCGAAGATATATAATAAACGAGAACAGATGCTTGCCACTTGGATTATTATTGGAAATAGAGGCCTATTTACTAATATTGCGGCCTCGGCACTGTTCTCCCCCAGCCGGTTTTTACGCTTCACCTTGGCACCAAACTCCCTCAGTTTAATTATTCATTGTTCACTTAAGACGCCTCAGAAACTATTTTCTGAATATGACATTTAATAATGAGCCCCAAAAGCCTCTCGCACTTCGTCGCGTCTTCCTGCTGCCGCCCGAAAGTTGGCAGTCTTTCTTTGTGTACTATTCCGAATGAGCCCGCCCCCCTTCTGGAAAGCCAAGCGAAATAATAATGGAGCGTATCATTAATTGTGCACACGACAATGAACACATACACACTCACTTCCTTGTCTTGCTGGAAGTGTTCGAACTTGAGCAGGGCGCTTAAGCTCAATCAAACCCCCTTTAAATCAACAGAACAAACGCAAATCTCCGCGGGCAAAAAGGCTTCCGCTAATACACTGCGGGGTTTTTAGGGATTCCTATCTTGGACCACCAAGGGTTGTCTCCGAGGAGCCTTAAATATATGTTTTGAATGCTGTCTAGAACTAGGGGCAGCGGTCAGAGCAAATCGCTAAGGGCCTAAGCCGTGAATATTGCTTCTTTGTTCTCGAGTTTACCTTGAATAGGGATTGATATTACTAACGAATATTTTTTTATATTAGTATATATTTTGAACCAGAATAATAATTTTTTTATAGCTTAAAAACAAAAATTTTTCGTTCAATCAACAATGGACTTTTCCTAGAATTGCTATTTGTTTAATACAACTAATATTTTTTTTAACAGTGGATTCCTGAAAAGTAAAATTTATTTTGTGAAAAAATGTAGAAGCAAGAACAAATAACTATTGTTTAAAGGTGGTAGACAATGATGTACTATTAAGCGAAATATCTTGGACTTCCATTGTCTTTATTGAGTTTTTTACACGACGTTTCGAGCAGTAAAATCTCTGCTCGTTTTCAAGTGAATCTGAACTCAGCTAAATGATTGTTAGGTGAATAATGACGACATGCAATTTTACAACTAATTTGCAATAGACATTTTCATAGGGTGGAAATCTATAAGCATTTTAGAATCCCAAACTTTAGCAGACTTTCCAAAAGGGTGATTGGTTTTAGATGGTTGCTTATGAAATAAAGAGAAAAATATACAATTAACTAATAATGTTTATAACAACGAAATGAATGTACACATCGGTGAATGATCTAAATTTTACTATCTATACCTATGCTATTTTACTAATATATCTATGCTAATCAACGTAGTACTTGTAGCTTCTGAGGTGGTAACGTTAACCAAAGTTCAAACACATACCTGAGTCCTACTTATAAGCACAATGCAGTTGCTGGTATGCAACCGAACGGGTTTTTTGACGCATCTACTTACTACGTACAGTTTTTGGTACTCTAACTATTCGCATAACATCAAGCCTTTAGAAGGTTTTGAAGCCAAATGACCTAAAACCCTCCTTTCTTAGGGATATGATGGAGACCGTCAACCTGCTAACAATCTCGAGGTGCTGTAGCACAGAAAGGGGTTTTATACGTGGGAATCACCCGGGAAAGTTAAACTTTGTACGTTGATGAAATTTAACTGAGTGGGCAGAGAATGGGTGCAAATATGCCGAGACGTAAGAGAATTCAATTATGAGAACTTGAAAAGCTTTTTAAGTCAGAAAAAACGTGACGTGACAGCTCACCAGCTCTCAGGCAGTTACCTGGCTGGTGGTACTATTGTCAGAAGTGGAGACATAAAGGACATGATTATCACAACAAGATTAAGTTAACATTTAATTTACAATATTGCGGTTTCGCAACACTCTCCCGCGCGTTGAAGTGTTAACTTCTAAAACTATAAGGACAAAAACTTATGTTTACACAAAAATGCAATACAATACCTAGCTGAACTTAGTCATAAAAAGGGAGAGGACATACTTTAGTAATGCTTCTGGTGTATAATCCATCTTTAGTTTTAAGAAAAACCAGTCGAACTTTCTTATCAGATCCAGGAATCACTTCTATAATTTTAGCCAAAGACCATTTAAGTGGTGGAACATCGTCTTCTTTTAACAATACTAACATATTAGGTAAAAGATTTGGTTGAGTATGGACGATGCTGCAACAAATTCAAATAATCCTTTGACTACCTTTTCCAGAAATGTTGTTGTATGTTGCTGAGTTTTTGATACAATGACATGTGCCCTTCTGACACATTGGAAAGATCCTTTTCAGGATATGCCGTAATGCTAGTTCCAATGAGAAAATGACCTGGGGTCAAACTTTGCAAGTCATTTGGCTCATTAGATAATGGACCAATGGGCCTTGAGTTTAATATTGCTTCTATTTGAACTAACACCGTATAAAACTCGTGAAAAGTAAGGGTTAAATTTCCAATTATCCTTTTGAGGTAATATTTGGTACTTTTTACAGCTGCTTCCCAGATACCTCTCCAGTGTGGACTTCTTGGAGGAATAAATTTAAATTCAGTTTCATTACTTTCATTGGATGATAGAAATTCTCTAACAGAATGACATACGTCTTGATTCAAAAAAAATCGTACAAATGATTTTGTTCATTTCTGGCACCCAAGAAATTTTTGGCAATGTCGCTATATATAATAGGCTCGTTCCGATTTTTTTTGTAAATTTCATAATTGAAAAGTTTTAATAAAAAAGACCTAATTTCCAAAAAAAAAAAAAATCCGTCGTTTTATAGTAGCTTAAATTCGTCATTGAAAGCGGTAGCGCGGAGAAAGTGGGCGTGTCTATGCGTGACGTAACACCACGGGACGGTCTCGGCGCCTGGCCGGTAATGCATTGGGTTACGCGTTGTGTAGTATTCACATCTTAGTTTCAAAGGTATCGTGCCTGCTAAGAAACCTAATTTAACTCCAATTTCTCAATGAGTTCTAATTTTCAAAACATGTGTAGTACCAAATTGCAAAAACACATCAAATACTGCACCAGATAAGCTTTTTATTTCCTTACCGGCTGATGTAAAATTAAGAAAGCAGAGGAAAATGGCTATGCGCCGTGCTACTTTTGTATCGGATAAAGGTACAAGATATTGCTGTCAGGATCATTTTGATGTAAGTGAGATATATTATTTTGTGATTGTTGCGATGTATTTACACAAAAGCATTTTATCTTTCTTTAGGCTGAGAAAGATATCGAAAATTACTTGTATCTTAAAATGATGGGCCAAGGAAAAATTAGGGTAAAACCTGGAATTATACCACATATTTTTGATTGTCAGAAAAACCGAACATCTAAGCATAGTTCAACACCTAGGAAGCTTGTTGAAAAAATGAAACAAAAGCAAATAATCAGCTATGTAGAAGACCATGATGCGACATCTAGTTATGACAGTGCGAGTTTAAATTTTATACAAGAAGAGGAACCCGTTTATGAAAAATACCAAAACAAGGGGATTCAGGTGAATTTAAAATCTGCCACTGTAAGATCAAAAGCTACCCAGTGTTTGCTACTTGAAAATGCGACAGTAGGTAAACCCGCTGCAAAAAGAAAACATTTTACTTTGGGTATGCCATCAAGTTCATCGGATCAACAAATTTCGAAAAAAAGCAAACTGTTCAAAAATCAAGATGATGAAAAATCTAATCATTCCTCGAGTTTGTCGGTTTCTTGTAGCGGTTCAACGTCAAATTTTTCAACATCTAGTTGGACAGTTGATTTGCAGATAGGTAATAAGGAAATGTACTTGAGAAAACTATATACGTTATTGAGAAGAAACCTAAGCTCTATCTGGGTATTCCATTCGAATCTTTATGTATTGTTGAAATGTTGGCTGAAAAATGCGCAGTACCAAACCTTCATATTTATGTAGTCTTAAAGAAAATCAAGCTAGATTTACCCTATAGAATTTTAGCTGATGATTTTCCACTTTCAACGACCACAATATGTACCATTATCCAGAAAACAATGCCCAAGATGGCGCGATATTTAAAACCATTTATTCAGTGGAAATCGATGGAAGAAATTAAAAAATACCTTCCCATTTCCTTTCGACACAGATATAAGAATGTACAATGCATTATAGACTGTTTTGAAATTTCAATACAAAAACCTAGTAATCCTATATTGCAATCACTCACATGGTTCCAATATAAAGGTTGCAATACTATAAAATATTTGATCAGCTGTACACCGGATGGGACCATTTCTTTTATATCAAACGGATTTGGAGGGAGAGCCAGCGATATAACTGTGCTAAAAGAGTCAAATTTTCTGGAGCTGTTGGAATGTGAAGTACAAGTAATGGCTGACAGGGGCTTTAAAGCTTTAGAGCAGGAATTAGCCGCCAAAAAACGCTCAACTGGTAAGACCGCCTTCGGTTACAACAGGACAAAAGAATACTAAGGGAGAAGTAAAGGAAACTAAAAGGATCGCAAGCTTAAGAATACATGTGGAGCGCGTAATATCCAGGATTCGGGAGTATTCGATTATTCAGCCACATGCTCATATTCATCCAAGTTTAATTAAATATTTGGATTTTATTGTGCAAATTGTGTGTGCTTTAATTAATATTCAAGCCTATTTAACAAAATATTAAGCTTAGCTTACTTAATTTTATTATATATCTGTCTATTCCAAAAATTCATTATGTTAAGCGTCATGTCATTAAACAGATGTTGATCATATAAACACTCTTTTACAGTAATTTTCTTTGAGATTTCAAAGGTGGGATCTGCTACAACGAACAAAGCTTTTCTCTTTTTAGCGAAATACATTTGAGTTTGCATCTGATAAATGAATTTTGGTTTAATTTTTCCATCTGCTCCTAGGTAGTTTAAAAATGTATTTTCAGATGAAGGGCTTTTAATTTCAATCACGAAATCATTATTAATAGCATCTGGTGAAGCACCCATTGCCGGAAACTCTCTTGAGAGGTAAATCCCACACTTATTAAATCGGGTAGATCTGTCTTTTGATAAAATATTTAAAATGTCTGCCTCTAATTTCAGTCCTCGTCTCATTGCAGAGGTCTGAAAAACTTTTTCACCTAAAATGCTTTCGACGAGGGACCCGCCTTGAGTTTTGCATCGCACAACTTCATATGCTTTTGATGCAGTGACCCTACCAAATCGCATTTCTTGCCATAATGTACTATGACTCTGACCTTTTGTATCTTTTTCTGCGTCAGCGATCAATGTATCATCCATTTGTGACCTGCAAAATTTTATAAAATTTTCTGGAGTTTTTACTTCGTCACTTTTATTAAAATTCATTCAAAGTTGATGAATGGAAATTCTGAGGAACATAGTATCGAAGAATTATTAAATTAAGCTTCTATGGTACAAATTGATTGTTGTTTCATTACTTGCACGTAACCAATAGCATTGTCCCCATAACTAAGTCTTGAAGACCTGAAAGAATTAGAAATAACTAAAATCCTCAATAACAATTTTACTTTATATCTATCTAATTGTTTTGACTATCTAGAACAATGTAGTAATTATCAAAGCCCTATTATCAAAACCCTGGGATCTCTGTTGATACCCTTTATCTAAAATATATGCAAAAAATAAAAACTAATTGTCTCGTAACTAGTCTTTTATTTTCAATATTTTTCAATAAAATAATAAAATCATAATAATAATAAAATTATAAAATCGATTTCGTTAATACAAGCTAAGAAGTGTCCTATTCGAGTTGCTTACATTCCCAACACCTATTAAAAAAATCCTTAACCATAACACAAAATATCATATTTCCTATAAGCTAAGAAAATAATCCAACAGAGCTTCCTATAAATCTTCTAAATTAGAAAATCAAGAGCGCCATGAAGCAGCTCGGAAATTAGATAAGGCAATGTCCTTGTGTGGGTTCGGTTTGCAACTTAATGAAGTGCTCACATACATACCTTTGAAGTTTAACACCTCTCATTTCACTGCTTATATAGTTATTATTCTTATTGAAATAGTCCATAACCATAAACATATTCACTTATCTTATTCGAGTCTCCTTTGGAAAATCCTTGTTTCAAGTGTGTCCTCGAATGTGCCATATTTATTTACACGCTTACACTTTATCTATTATATGTCAGCTTAAATTACAAGAGTACAAATACACATTAAACTCTACCAAATAATTTAAATAACCGAGAAACGACTTGCTTGCCCGTCTAAACAAATCTGGCAGCCGTCGCGTCTTCCGTGTTGTGACGTCACCGCATTATGTCGCGACGTTTTCCCGCGTCGTAAAGTTTAAATCTCTCTAGTTTAAAAACTATTGAACTTAGACGTGTAGGATTTTTAACATAGTTCTATTTTACTAAGTACTTTTAGAATATAAGTAAATTAATCATGAATTGTTTTGTAACGAACGACCCTATTGATGGATTACCGCTTCATCCAATAAACCTTTTGAGAGCCACAAAAAATTCTTCAGTGGAAAGAGCAGTTACCAGTTCCAAGTGAACAGCTTTGGTAACCATACAAACAAATATCGCTATGTAACATTTCTCTGATGAGGCCTTTCGAGTTTTTGAAGTTTTAAGCATAAAAGGTCCGGCATAATCTATACCAACTCTACTAAAACAACGATTAATATTAATTCTATCAGAAGGGAGATTACCCATCAATGCTCAGCAAAAAAACAACACATTGTACGACAACCTTTTTTATTTCTTTTAATGCATTTAAAGGCCAAAATTGTTGTGCGAATGTGACATAAAAGGCACTGAGCTCCAGCACGACCTAACCTTTTGTGTTCATAGCGATAGAGTAAGGAAACAACATGGTTGTGAGAAGGCAAAAGTAGTGGATATTTTTGAGTATATGAGATATTGGTATTTTTTAATCTGCCACCAACTCTCAATTGATAATTGCAATCTAAAAATGGATTGAGCTGAAGAAGTTATTTATTAGTTAGCAACTTGCCATTTTGAAGCTCTCTTATTTCCTTTGCGAAGTGAATCAATTGTAATTGCGAGAAAATTTTATTTAGAGATTGCTGTAATTCTTTTACAGAAAGAGGACCTGACCTGATTATCTTTATGTCTTAAATTGTCAATCAACCTAAGGGCATAAGCAAGAGACCGCTCTAGTATCGAAAAAGATGAAAATCTTTCAAAAAATTCGCACCAAAACGTATGTTCGTTTAAAAGCTGATTGGTAATCAATGAAGTCTTGCGTTCTTCTAGTAGGGATGAATTTGGAAAATTCACTGAATTTAATGATGGAATGATTAAATTAGGTTCGTTTAAAAATTTTGGTTCATGAATCCATAATTTACTCGCAAAATCATCCTTACATGCAACACCTCGAGGCGAGATCAGCTGCATTGTCGATTGATTTGACGTGACACCAAAGATATTTTGAAGTAAGCTCTTGTATTTCGGATACTCTATTTGCAACCAAGGTTGCCCATCGAGAAGGCTCTGATCTTATCCAACATAAAGCTATCAAAGAATCAGACCAAAGAACTACATTTCCTGGCGAAAAGCGTTTGTCGAATACATTGACTAGTTTTGAAATGAATTTAGCAAGAAGCAACATAGCACACAATTCAAGACGAGGCAAACTTATTACCTTCAATGGAGCCACTCTTGACTTTGAATAAACAAAGTTACTTTTAGTTACTAAGAGATAGTACCATTTTATACAATGCTCGAGCATAAATACATGCTGCCTTTATACTGGCATCTGCAAATCCATGGAGTTCAATGTTAACAATATCTTTATCACAAAAAAGATATCTAGAAATTTTAAGATTTTTTAACAATGGTAATCCATCTATAAATGATTTCCAATCGCTCAAAATAGATTCATCATTAATAGCAGAGTCCCAATCAACTTTAGCTACCCAAAGTTCTTGCATTAGTAACTTTCCCGTAACAACTACTATAGAGAGAAATCCCAAAGGATCAAAACACTGTGCTATGCAGGACAGTATTTTTCGTTTTGTAATATAATTTTCAAAGGTGTTATCAGGAATAGATATGGAAAATTCATCGTCATTAGAATTCCTTTTTAATCCTAGCACCTTATTTGACATGTTATCACTTTTGATATCATACTCATTCTGAGTTTCGTTGGCTTTTCCCTGTAAGCTCAAATGAAAATTTGATGACCATTTGTGCAATTGAAAATCATGTCTATTTAATAGAGTGTTTAGTTGATTATATAAACATTGAACTTCTTCATAAGTATTAGCACCACTCAGTATCTCATCGACATAACATTGTGAAATCAAGGCGTCAGAAGCAAGATTCAAAAGAATTTCGAAGCCCAATTTCTTTGATAATCCTAGTGGCTAAAAATGGGGCACAATTTGTCCCATAAGTTACCGTGCTAAGTTCAATACAACGAAAGGGTTCCTAATAAAACTTCATTTTTATGAAATTTTGCCTCTAACGATAAGAAACGTCTTTTAGCTATTTCAAAAGAATTTCCTAGTTTTGAAATGTCTTCAAAGGACTTAAAAAGAAGTTGAACCTGAAATCTACCATTAGGCAAAATTAGGGTTGTTTTATTAAATATATCTTCAGCGAGCTTTCGTCCATTGATAGATTTCTGGCTATATTGTCAGCTTCTTCCAGTTTCCAAAATTGTTCAATACATTTTGAAAGGTCACGGTTAGAGCATGACAGAGAATTCTGAGCGAGGTTACACACTGACGAAAATGGGGCAAAAATATTGTTATGTGACAAAAAATTCTGAGGTACAGGTCCAGAAATAATCCAGTCTAGATGAGTGTTCATCAAGATAGGAAGATTATTTCCGAGTTTAAAACTTCCAGGGGCGAGTAAAGAGTAATATAAATCAGCTCCAATCAAAATGTCAACATCAGATGTGGAGTAAAAAGTGGGGTCTGGTAAATTACGTAATATGTATGAAGGGATGTTGAGTATCAATATTTACAGAACATTGTGGTAGTTTGGCTGCTGTTGTTTCTAACACATAGCAAGATATTTGATACCTTTTGTGAAAATTTACTTTAGAAAATATAGAGATGTCAGCCATTCCATGAGACATGGTGGAACTGTTAGCAAGTCCTGAAATCATAAGAGATTTGACGAAGGAGACATTTTTTATTTTTTACAAGAGCAGCAGTAATATGCTTGAGAGCCGCTATCTATTATAGCTTTGACATCGTATATATTGCCATTCGAATCATACACCGAAATGACAGCAGTGGCTAATAAAACCATACTGTTTTTACACGCTAATGCTGAAGCAGATACACTATTTTGCTGTGAATCATTGGAATCAACTTGCATTGATGTGTGAGTAGAAACCATATTTGACTGAGAAGGTGACTGAGTCATTTGACTTTGAGGAAAGTTTTGATTTCCTTGTATTTGAAATGAAACTGGATGTGTTCGGTTATGATTATAGTTTGAATGTGAATTGTCTGATAACGAGTTATGTTGAGGAGATCGGTTGAAGAAGGCCTGAATATGAGACGCATTATTACGAATCTGAGAAGACGCAAAGGGGGTATTATGATCATTATTATGCAATAGTGAATGATGCTTCTGACTGCATGTCAAACACTTTCTAGAGGAGGGACATTGATTGGCTTGATGTTGCCTTCCGAGACAATTGAGACATAAATATTTAGATTTTACAAAGTTTCTTTTTTCAAAATAATTTAAAGCTTTAAATTTATTGCAATTATAAATTTTTTGGGCAGGGTCTTTGCAGAATAGGCAAGTTTTCGTTAAAAATGGAGCTGTTTCATTTGTCAAAAAAGACGTATTTTTTCGAGTTGTTTCTGTGACACCCAAATTTTCCAAAACAGTACAACGTTTTTCTAAAAACTAAAAAAAAGTTCATCGATATGTGGCAATCTGTCAATATTTCTTTCAAGTTCAAAAGCCTTGCGAGTACCATAATCAATTTTTTTACTAAATAAATGAATCAACAAAATTTGTAAAAGTTCTGAATCAGACTATTTTAAATTTGTTAGAGATCCCAGATTGCGCTTACAATTTGTGACGAATTCTCTTAATGTTGCAGCAGTGCATTTTTGCATAGATGGCATGTCTAACAGTGATGTAAGATATGCATTTAAAACAGCTGATTTGTTCTCGTAACGTTTTTTCAAGAGTGATACAGCAAGTGAAAAATTATCGTTTGTGACTGTCAAATTATCAATTAGTTTAAGAGGTTCATCTCATAAAAATGATTTAAGATACATGAACTTCTGAATATTTGACAACGATTGATTGTCTATAATAAGAGCTTGAAATAATTCAATGAATGGTTGCCATTCGGCTGTGTCCCCTTTAAAAGGCTTGATTCCAATTTGCGGCAACCTAACTTCTATGTTAGGTAAACCTACATTACATGGTGAATTAGAACACGCAGATCCACAGTGACCACAAAATTGCTTAACGGTGGTAGTTGAAGGCAAAGATAAATTTTTAATACATTTTTTGAAGTGGGCTGAACTATTAAAGTATTGATCATCAACTATTGATCTATCTTCTTCATCCCTGGTATGTTCATCAGAGTCACTACATTCCATTACACCCTCTACATTGTCATACGTATCATATGCGGCATCAAGTCGCGCTAGTCTAGATTCAAACTGGTAAATGTCCGTTTCACTGTCTTTGTGGTCATTAATCCAACTACAAAGTTTGGTTATATTGCGTTTTGCAATGGTACGTTGAGATCTAAGACTTTCAAATGACTTCATTGTGAATATTTGAAAACGACAGCAAAATAAAAACGTTAATAAAAATATATATATAAATGTAGCTAACGAAAATTATCACCAAAGATATAGCAACTGTCAATTTACTCTAGAAACAACCATCTGGCTCGAAGGACCAATGAATAATGACGACATGCAATTTTACAATGAATTTGTAATAGACATTTTCATAGGGTGGGAATCTATAAGCCTGTTAGAATCCCAAACTTTAGCCGACTTTCCAAAAGGGTGATTGGTTATAGATGGTTGCTTATGAAATAAAGAGAAAAATATACAATTAACTAATAATCTATTTACAAAAACGAAATGAATGTACACATCGGTAAATGATCTAAATTTTACTGCTAATCAACGTAGTACTTGTAGCTTCTGAGGTGGTAACGTTCACCAAAGTTCAAACACATACCTGAGTCCTACTTATAGGCAGTTGCTGGTATGCAACCGAACGGGTTTTTGGACGCATCTACTTACTATGTACAGTTTTTGGTACTCTAACTATTCGCATAACATCAAGCCTTTAGAAGGTTTTGAAGCCAAATGACCTAAAACCTTCCTTTCTTAGGGATATGATGGAGACTGTCAACCTGCTAATAATCTCGAGGTGCTGAAGCGCAGAAAGGGGTTTTATACGTGGGAATCACCCGGGAAAGTTAAACTTTGTACGTTGATGAAATTTAACTGACTGGGCAGAGAATGGGGGCAAATATGCCGAGACGTAAGAGAATTCAATTGTGACCACTTGAAAAGCTATTTATTTTTTTTTAAGTCAGAAAAAACGTGACGTGACAGCTCACCAGCTCTCAGGCAGTTACCTGGCTGGTGATACTATTGTCAGAAGTGGGGATATAAAGGACATGATTACTCACTCTAGACTCTATCTAGACATCACCATGACAATGATTATTATCGCTATCCTGGCGGTTGAGAGAAGTCTCCGTCATCCCAGGGGACCCCAGGTGCCAGAAGGATTCGATGGACCAAGTCACCCCCGGGAAAGTCCGGGATATTCTGAAACTAGAACAAATTGAGTGCATTTTTGCAATGAGGGCCTTCATTCTTCTTTAAGGGCCTTGTCCTCTTCGAACATTGGCAGTCATTAGCGCTACCTGTACTTTGTCGACCGCCTTTCTAAAAAGACTTGTCGTAGTCTCACTAGACCATTCTCGCAAATTCTTTAGCCACGATATTCTTCTCGGCCCGGGCCATCATCTGCCATCGTTTTATTTTTCTATTATCAATTTGAGAAGTCGGAATTTTTTGTTTCTGAGAATGTGTTCAAAGAACTCCAACTTTCGTCTTTTAAGTGTGAGCATGACTTAGGTATATTTTGACATTCCTGCAAGCACATCCACATTACGCCCTCTGACCATTCAGGATATCTTTAACATCCATCGATATGTCCACATTTCGAAAGCTTCCAGCTTTTTACACATGGCGTTTGTTAGGGTCCACATAATAGAAAATACTTAATATATACATATTTTTATTTAATTTTTTTAATTTTTACAATTTTTACTTATAAATGTGTACCACTATATCATCAACAAAACATATAAATACGGGCCTACATGCCTCCCAATAATTTTAAAACCGAACTTTATTCATGAGTTTGCTATCTCCGCATATAAAAAAATAGTTTTTAAATACACATTTTATAGGTAAGTAAATTAATTAATTAAACCATAAAGTTTGATACATGGTTGAATGCAGAATAATAAGCTCTTCTAATATTAGATGTAAAAAAATCACGACTGTATTTGAAAATCCAAAGTTGATGATGGTTACTCAAAAACGAAACGTCGGATTTAATTTTTTTGCATTCCATGTGAAAGACTGTTAAAAAGTGCCTGTATGAGGTTGTTCTCCCTTTTTATGTAACATTAACCATAAAATTACTATTTGTTAAAAACAAAATCGTTAAAATTTGTTTTTTTTCGTATAACTTCGGAACGACTCAAAATATCCCAAGTTTTAAAACATCCTCTTATTAAGCTCCAAATGCCAAATTTTTCTCTAATTTAACCGATATCCTATCTCTTACCGTTTACGAGATGTCTATGGTGGACATCTTTATCTTGGACACCCTGTATATATTTTTCATTTCCTTTAGGCAGTTTACTAAATAACTGGCACTTCTTAAGTAGTCTACTTAAGAATTGCCACTTCCCATCCAGCCATTTTTATTTAGGAGCCCAAATAATTATTTTCGAGTCGCGCCCAAAATAGTACTTGTAATAACCATAGTAAAGGAAGTAACTAATCCTACGTAACGAATGAGCAGACACGTTTGAATACTATAAAAAAAACACGACATTATAAACTCAACACAAATACCGAAAGGTACTCCAAAATTATCGAGAACAATTCCTATATAAATAAACATTTCAATTTTTGTCTACGTTCTCCTCGATTTTATTGCATTCTGATCCATCAAACAAAAAACTTTTATACGCTCTTAAAGCGGATTCTATTGTAACAGTTTGGTTTTGCCATTGTAATTTTATGAATGAGTTTTACCTTTTTAATTACTCTTTGGCCTCATTACACTCAGTATCTTTGCCGTCTGAACCTTTTTGCTGTTTGCCTTATTAGATAATTTTCATCTTGCAGTTAATAATTTTGGGTTTATTTACGTTTGTCATTCTTTTTTTTTTAAGGTTATTTTCTATGTAAAGTTTGACACATCGGTGTCAAACATGGCGGACTTCCGGCCCAGAAACGGGACCATTTTCTTGGGAGATGTCTCCACTTGTTGCTTCTCTTCGGTTGACGTCTGACAGTGTTGACACTGTTGACAGTGACTTTTTGACTTTGCTTCCGTCATTATCTTTCATTTTCTGTCTTGGAATTTGCTGCCGGCGTGAAGGTTGGTCGTGGGAAAGGAAAAGTTCGAATTTGTATTTTATCTCAGGCATCCTGAGAATTTTTCAGCTTTTCTTGATATAAAATTTCGGACCACCTTTAGTGTTGCTTTGCGTGGGCGAAATTGCCGTTTCGTTACGGGATTTTGCCGACCAATCTCACTTGAGAAACACCTTGCTGGTAAGCATTTTTATGGCGTATTGTTAGATCCATTTCAACTAGTTTTCTTTTGTACTTTAGTTTAGTGGATTGCGAGTGTTTGAGCGCCGACGGCGGAGTTCGATTTCATTGGTGTGGGACGACCCACTTTTGAGAAGATTTTGGTGGTGGTTTGTGTCCTCCTCGGAGGTAAGTCTTCCAGCCATGTGCCTTCAGCGAGTTCATTACTAGTATTTCACCTTTTTCTTGCTATTCTTTTGGTTTTCCAATATTAGAGTTCATTGTATCCCTAGGTGCTAGGTAGGGGCTTGAACTGCACACAGCGGACTTGTTAGGGGCTCATAGAAGTACCACCCAACACTCCCTGACCTGAACCAGTGGTCCAGCTACTTGTGCCACCTTCCTTGGCCTGGACCCAGTGTTAGTGGGATTGTTTTGGCTGCTGCTGAGTATCACCATTGTAGCTATCGAGTCCACTGCGGACTACTGTCACCGAGTCACTCTGACCTACATCACTAGACTGACAGGACAGTGGACTGTTGCAACCCCATAATCTCCCCCCGACAACATATGTAAATTAGTGGTGAGACATTTTGAATGTCTTTTATGTAACTTATTACGACTCTTATTTGGCCAACTTGACTTTGCCTCGCTACGTTTAACTTATATTGGAGCGATATTTTGGAGTGAACTCTTGCTGTGGCCCAAATTTATTAAGGTTTCCCTTCCACCTGGGATGCGTCCTGTTGAGCCTCTGAACAACAGGTGGCGCACCCACTCCTATTAGCCGAGCTTTATCTGAGCCACCTCACGGCCTTTATCTATTGGCAACAGCAAGTGTTCACCTTTAGTGGGCTTTTGGCCACCGCCAAATGTAGGGGTACCACGCACACACACATCCACCATTGTGTATTGCATTGAATTTATTTGTTTTTGTTTTTACATTTATTTGTGTGTTACATAATATATGACCACACCACGTCAAACGGTGCTTTTATTTCGTGATTGTCTTTCTTGTGAGAATAAACCGTCTCACTATTCTGTTTATAAAACCATACATATTATTCATATTCCTTGAAGACAAGTTCGTCACTTAATGTCCCCGTAATTATTGCATTTAGACCACTGTGCGGCGCCGTAGCAAACGCTAGACTGGGGGCCAGCGACCGTTTAGTGTTAGTCATTTTAGAAAAGCTGAAAATGTTCTCTTCCCCTTAATTTGGTATGACTAATAAGAGAATGGATCTCCAGCTGGCGCACTTCCGGGGGGTGTAGCTGCGGCAGCCTCTTCGACACGTAAAAAAAATAATAAAAAAAAACTAATATTACAAAAGCTGAAAGTTTGTTGACATGTTTATTATGTTGCAAACAAATAGAAAAACGTATCGAGCTGACTTGAGAGTGGGGGATTATGCCCCAGCTGGTCACGTGAACAAGTCAAAAATATGCGTTTGGTGAACTGATACCAGAAAAGCTGAAATTTGGTTAACTATAGATAACTTAATAAATGAAACAAACAAAATATCCGGCTTTACCTATACGGGAAAAGTATATAGCTGCTGCCATCAAAGAGAAGCGCAGTCCGCGCGCTTAACTTTGATTTTATCAGCTAGAAAATTTTGCCTCGCTAAAAGTAAACCAGGATAACTTTTTCGTTTAACTTATTAAAAAGCTATTAGGTACTTTACCAAATTTCTGCTTTTCTGATATCAGGTATCTATATTTTTTCATCACCAAATACAGCTCGCACATGCTGTAATTGGATCATATAACTTTCTTATAGAAAGAAATAAAAGAGAACAAATAATAAGTTTCACTATTATTTATAATAAGTTTTACTATTATTTATAATAAAAATGTTCAACTTTAACTAGAATTTAAACAAAAATTGGTAACTAAAGAAGAATTGAATGAATGCGGTAACAAATTCATTCTTCTAGTTCGTTGTCCGATTCATCGTCTTCCAACTCATTTTCGCTCTCATGGTCGCTGGAATTAAAGTCGATCGGTGACAACAGTTCTTCGTCATCTGTAAAGTATAAAATAATAACATATTAAGAGACTTACAAGATAGTTGATGTATAAAGTTATTTACTTATTTCCTATAGGTATCAACGAAAGAGCAACATTTCAACACAAACTACAAATTAATTAAAAGTTAAGTATAATTTTAACCTGCAACATTTTTTTCCTCATCCTCAATGGTTATATCTCCAAGCGTAGAGGGTAGCTGTTCATTCTTAAACCATTCGAAAACAAATTTGTGGTTTCCCAGCCGAAATCAGTCGTTTATAAACCTTTTGGTACTTAAGATGAGCGTGGGCCTAAATGTTCGCGATATACGTTGTGCGCAGCAAATACGGTTGCAGCTCAATTTTGCAAGGCGGTAGAACGGAAAATTATCTAGCCGATAAAATCAAAGATGCAGCGCAAGTTGACCACGCGGGCGGCGATGTCTCTTTGATGGCAGCAGCTGGACACTTTTCCCCCGCTAAATGTAAAGCTGGATATTTTTTGTTAACTATTAGTTTACCAAATTTCAGCTTTTCTGGTATCAGTTCACCAAACGCATATTTTTCGCTTGTTCACGTGACCAGCTGGGGCGTAATCCCCCACTCTCAAGTCAGCTGGATAGTAGAGCCCGATTTGGAGAATTCAAACCTATTAGTGGCAAGAACCCTGACTGAGACAAAACGAAAAATTCCGATTAGAGTGACAAACATTGGGGAGACCAGTATTAGGGTGCAAAAAGGAGAGTTCCTGGCAAATTATCAACCAATTACTTGGATATGCCGTTGTGAGGAAGAAAACAGTGTTGCTGGTGGAAGTTCTGAGGAATTATTGTTCACTATTCTCCATTTGAAAATAACTGGAAACAGTTGACTAAGGAACAACTCGAATCGGCTAGACGTTTTGTGACCACTCAACGGGATGTCTTCGATACTAACGAGAATGCAACTAGGACTGACCTTGTAGTTCATAAAATCAACGCCGAGGATGAACTACCAATACGACAACCCTCCAGAAAAGTGGCAATCGCAAAGCAAGAAAAAGTCGATCACCTGTTGAAGAGCATGCTAGAAGAGGGCGTCATCGAAGAGTCGTCGAGCCCATGGTCGCTTCCGGTTGTTTTTGTAAAAAAAAGGACGGAACAACTAGGTTGTGTGTAGACTACAGGAAATTCAACGATGTCACCAAGAACGACAGTTATCCGTTACCACGAATTGACGATACTCTGGCAACTTTATTAGGATCACAGTGGTTTTCCACGTTGATTTTGAAAAGTGAATAGAGAAAATACAGCATTCTCAACTGGAAATGGTCTTTTTCACTTTAACGTTACGCCTTTCGGTCTTTGCAATGCTCCCTCAATCTTCGAAGGATTAATGGAACTAGTGTTGAAAGGATTAACGTGGAAAACGTGCCTGGTTTATTTAGACGATGTAATAGAAATGGGCCAAAACTTCGAAGATCACCTGAACAACCTGACAGAAGTATTCTGCAAATTAAAGAATGCCCAAATGCTCGCAATATACGTTTTGCGCAGCAAATGCTGGTGCCAATTTTGCAAGGCCGTAGAACTAAAAATTATCTAGCTGATAAAATCAAAGATGCATTGCAAGTTGACCACGCGGGCGGCGATGTCTCTTTGATGACAGCAGCTGGACACTTTGCCCCCACTAAATGTAAAGCTGGATAGTTTTTGTTAACTATTAGTTTTCCAAATTTCAGTTTTTCTGATAGCATTTCACCAACCGCATATTTTTGACTTGTTCACGTGACCAGCTGGGGCATAATCCCCCACTCTCAAGTCAGCTGGATACGTTTTGTTATTTGTTTACAACATAATACACATGCCACCAAAGTTTCAGCTTTTGTAATATTAGTTCTTTTTAAATATTTTTTACGTGTCGAAGAGGCTACTGCAGCTACACCCCCCCCCCCCCCCGAATTGCGCCAGCTGGAGACCCATTCTCTTATTAGTGATTCCAAATTAAGCGGATGAGAACATTTTCAGCTTTTCTAAAATGACTAACACTAAACGGTCGCAGGCTCCCAGTATATAAGGATACGACACTTTCCTAAGAGTTGAAAGCAGGGAACGGTGATAATGCTAAACAGCGGGGTAAGGATAAGAAATTTTTACAGAACTTCCGGCCCATTACACTAATTTGTGGGACTGGGAAGATCCTAGAGTGCATTATCCTGAGATGACTCTAAGACTAGCGTACAGGCCTAAATGCAGTGCCCGTCGATCAATACATATAGTTTTCGGGGGCAGCATTCGGCAGAATTGCAGATCCTGAAAACCATCGAGAACGTTGCGGAAGGCAGAATCTCCAGAATGATATCAGGGCTAGTCTTACTTGGCGTTGAGCGTGCGTTCGATAGTGTCGGGCCTGAAGGTCTGATCTATAAGCTTATTGCCCTAGGTATCAGCGACCTAGGTCAGCAAACATATTCCAACTTTTCGACAGTTACCTCACAGATCAGACAGTCGTTGTAAATGCCGTAGCGGCCATGTCGAGAGCGCTAGACAGGGATATCCTAAGGCGCAGTATTATCAGCGCACCTGTATACCCTGTATACGAACGATATTCCTACGACGCCAAAGACAAACTAAACACCGGAGAAAATACGTTGTGCGGCGGAATCTGCAGCAAGCTTTAGACGACCCCCAGAAGTGGTTGTTATGATGCAGGATTATGATTAATCCATCCAAATGCCAGTCAATCCTGATAAGTCGCGATGCCATCCCGGATCAAGTTGTGATCGATGGAATCGAAGTGCCCTGGCAAGACACAGCCCGTCATTTTGAGTTACTTTTGATGAAGGGCTGACTTGGGGCTCCCATATCAGGGTCACCGCTGCCAAATCTAGGGGCTATGGCCTCACTATACCCCCTGCTCAACCGAAGAAGCCATCTAGCCCTGACAGGAAAGCTCCCTCTGCTGAAAGCAATCTTGCGGTCGATCATAACATATGGATCGGTCTCATGGGGGTGTGCGGTGACGGCCCACCTCTCAAGGATAGAAGCTGTTAAAAACATTTATATGGTGAGTGTCTCGACCGGAGAATTTACAAAGAAGCAAGTTTCTCAGATAATCGGTCACCTGAACTGACCGATTACCCGAGAAACTTGCTTCTTTGAAAAGATTTATCTCAGCATGGCGGTGAATACTCCATGGATCATTAGTAACGTACAAAATTCGTGCCAATCTACAATGTCAAACAGTGCGCGACTTCATGAGAGTTGACATGTTACTGAGAAAGCCTTTTCATAAGAGGAAGCATATCCAGACGACCTGCTGCGGACTGTGGTTCAATACGACCCGAATCCCGAATCAGGGCATCTCCTGGAATCGCTCACGAGACCATCTATGTTATCAAGCCTCAGAGAATAGTGACAGCAATGAGTTAAAATCCGCCCTGAGAAGCAAGGGCCGAGCTGGCAAGGCTATGATATGTTGTAAATAGGAAAGAGCGAGGTTTAGAGAAGGCTGCCGGTAGCAGATCGGTGATTTATAGGCATGGGCCCTGTATCCTCAAGCAAACAGGGTTTTATAGTAAGTAAAAATCTCACACCGTTTTACCGAGAAGATTTGTCAGGTCTAAGGTCGAAAACCCCAAAAAAAAATGGTCTGGACCTTATTTTCTGCACTTATAAGGGCAAAGTCCAAACCTGACGCACAAATAATTGGAAGAAAGTATTCCCAGTGATCATTGGGTTTGAAGAGTTGTTGCTTCCCTTTCAAGATCTTATGACTGACGATAGTCTATGCCGCCTATAACCTGGCTATCGGCAGTTCCGTGATTCATACAGACGTATGTTCTACATCTGAGAAATGTATGACTTAATTATCGCCCGCATGCAAATGTAATCGCTGTCCGACTATATTGGCGTAGAGACAGGCCACTTAAATTTCGATTCCCATATGTCTTGCTTCATAGTTTCGATATCCGCTACCGGTTCCGTCCTAGTGGTTTCACTAGGCCATACGACACCTTTCCATTAGTTAGTCTAGCTAATTGCTGGCTACCCATATCAAACACTCGTTTTCTTGCCACTAAATCAAAAATGAACCGGTGTTTAACTGACACTCACTTAGGTCCGAAACCTACTCAATTCTTTTACTTCAGACCGTATTACATTCATTCATTCACAAGCATTCCATCCATGTCATTTAAGTCAGCGACGTGCTTGTCCCACTTGCAAAGGTTTTCATTTGACTTATGATGGTGAGAAGATTTTGCAATTTACTCCAGAAAATCGTTTATAAATGTGCGCAGGCTTCAGTTATGCAGTAGATGTTTAAATTCTGATCATACCAATTAGGACTGCAATGCTGAAGGTTGAAGAACTTGTAAAAAATGTACAATACTATAATATATAATAAATAATATAAAGGGCAAGGTGAGTCTTTGGATGCAGGTGAGAAACATGAACTACTCTCTAATCAGGGGGTAAATGAAAGTAAGCGTAATTTGGAACCGTTAGAGACAGCTCTTCTATACAAAATTTTTTGCAATAATTATATACTTTTGCCAACATCTACTATTGCATTATGTTATAAAATGGATTTCTTGTTAATTGTCGTTCTCTGTTGAACTCTGGAAGTCAGTCAAATTATATGACCAAGAGCTTAGCTGATAGGTTAAGGCTAAACTTAGAAAGAAAACTCTCAGCTTGGTTTTAACGCTGATGACTGTAAACAGGTGCTCTGGTAAACGGGCTGCAGCTCAAAGACCATAAGCCAAGTTCAGTCAGAAATTATGAGACCCATAGCTAGTAAGCCGAAAATTTGTAACATTTTACCTCTGGTGACCCAGAAAACTCACTTTCGTGTGGGCGTCAATTCCTGAAGCAGTAGCGCAAACTTCACCGATACCAGAAGTTGACTAACTTTACGACCCCCTTACTATTATTATTATGACTGAGTAAATAATTGACAGCATGATCTTCTAGATGGTAAGTAAACATACTCAAGCTCCCTGTCTCGTCGTACCAAGCTCTCTTTTAGTAATACTACACGCAAGGCCTTTACAAACACTTTCACTCCGTTTCCTACCACTCGGCCGAGCAGTTTAAAAGAGAGACAGCCACAAAGTTAATACGTAAGCGCTCGAAAGATTTTTTTTTTTACATAAAACGTGCGTTCAATTCATCGTTCAATTAAACTGAAGTCGCGTGCGGTAAAGATCTGAATCAGAATGAAGTTAAAGAGGGACTCCGAATCTGCAGAACATTTCATTTACTAGCACCGTTGCCACAGTCGTTGCTTCTTGATTAGGCAGGGCGTATGCTTCAGGCCATTTAGTGAAGTAATTCATGGCGACCAAGATGTATTTATTGCCTGACTCAGTCTGAGGAAATGGTCCCGCGACATCAATTGCTACGCTCTCGAATGGAGCACCTACAGTGTACTGCACCATTCGGCCCCGTGATCTTGTTCGAGGTCCTTTTGTGGCACAACAAACTTCGCACTTGCGGCACCAAGATTCGACGTCTTCATGATAGTTCACCCAGTAATACCGCTCTTTAATTTTGACCAAGTTGAAGACTTGTTCCGTTGTGCATTTCCTGTAGTACATCTGATTTTCTGCTATCAGGAACAACCAACTGACTGACTACGGACTTGCCATCCGGACTCTCCCAGGCTCTCTTCAGTAGTCCATTTTCTATTTTAAGAGAGTGCCACTGCGCCCATAGCGCCTTCAGGTTTGGACTTTTACCAGCAATTTCTTGCCATTCTGGTCTCTCGTCGTCAGTCTTAGCCAAGAGTATGGGTCCAATATCTGGATCATTCAATTGTTCTTCTCGAAACGTCTGTGCGGTCCAGCCATCGTTTATTTCTACCGACGTTCTTCTTACAGAAGGAAGTCCCTCACGCTGCTCAGTTCTTCGACGATGCTGACTATCTTCTTTACATGGCCGTCTGGACAATGCATCGGCATTTTCGTGCGACTTTCCTGGTCGATGTTCAATTTGGATCTTCTGTTCCTTAATGCGTCCGGCCTCTGTAACACTTTTGCCACCCAAATTATTGACTTGACTTGATTGGTTGACTTGACTGATCCTGTGGGTCTTATCGGGCTCGGTCAATTTCCCCCTTACAACGACAGGAATTGGTCTTTCCTGAATTCTAGTGCGGTCTTGGTTGCCGCTCGGTCTTCTAAACAACGGCGACGGACTCCTTGCCCTGTTACGGCAGTTACTCTTGACGTGACCCAGTTTACCGCAATTAAAATATTTTATGCCCCGATTGCCTGTTGATCGAGGCGTTCTTCCCAACAAGTCTTGCATACTGACTGCCAAATCCTCCATCGCTTTATGTAAACTGGCCATGGATTCAGCCATAGACGTATTCTCCTCTTCATCGCAAGTTGCCATTCTTACACGTGGAGATGAACTAGATGACACTCGTGACGCCTCGAACTCCAGGGCCCGAACTAGTGCCTCGCTGATATTCCTGGGCCTTACTAGTCGTAAATGGTATCTCATGTCACTATCGCGAACTCCCTCAATGAACCTTTCGGCGGCAAATTGCGTTTAAAAAGATTCAGGGGCTGATGGGTATGCCAGATGAATTAGTCTGTCTATGTCCGCCTCAAATTCTTGTAAGAATTCACCTGACTTTTGCTGTCTCATGCTCAGCTGGGCCTGGAACACGGTTTCTTTGTGCTCATTTCCGAATCGTAGTTGTAGAGAGTGTACTAAAGCTGCATAATTACTTTGATCAGCTGCCGACAAAGATTGGAGTAATTCAGCCGCTTTTCCACGAAGTGCTACCACTAATGATGTAGCTTTCTGGGACTCGGACCAACCATTAGCTTTTGCAGCTGCCTCAAATTGGGTTTTATAAATTTCCCATGCCGTAGTACCGTCATAATCGGGAGGCTTAATTTTAGCTTTGGGTGTGCTAAAACTCTCTGTAGATATGTTGTCGTCCTCAAGTTGTTCCCGGAATTTCTTTTCTAGCTCGAGAAACTTCTGGTTGACAGCTTCGAGTCCTTCATTAACGGATTGCATTATTCTTTCTTCCAATTGTTGCTCCCTAGGTGCGAAATGGCTCACTAATTCTTCTTTAAACCGTTTCTGTTCTTCCTTTTGTTCTAGATGACGTCGCTCTTGTAGTTGATCACGTCTTTCTTGTTCCTCTTTTTGTTCCTTATAACGTCTTTCTTGCTCTTCCTTCTGTTCGTTATAATGTTTCTCCTGTTCTAGATAACGTCGCTTCTGTACTTGATCACGTTTGTCCTGTTCTTCCCTCTGTTGTTGCATAAGGGACAGCAGGGCGGCAAGTTGATCCTCCATCGCTTGATGCTGGCTTCTGGTCACTGGCATAAACACGTAATGTCCGGCAATGAAGCCCTCACTTACAGTTCAGTAATATTAGTCCTCAAATTCCCACTGGAATCCCACTTCTGACACCAATTGTTGCGAACTCGGGGTTCAATAATTCCAGCGTAACGATTTAACACGAAAACACTATTTATTTATTTCACAAATACACACAGGTACAATTCGACTACTAAATAACTCACTATTTAACACTTTATAGCCTTCTATTATCGCTTCGTACTTTAGCTTACTTATAGCTCGCTTAAAATAAGACTATTCTCTCTGCGCGTTCTATGCGCCTTTTATTTACAATCCTAAAATTACAGAAAAGCCTAGAAAGTTCTTTATAAGAATTCTTGAATAATCTCACATAAAAAAAAAGGTTGTAAACAGCTGCCTTCTAGATAAAGCGAGCAATAAATCACTCGTGTCAGCCATGACGCAGCGCGGATAGGTCGCGAAGCTCCACCAACCACACACACGCGTTACCCCGCCTCCCATGCGGCGTTGCTGCGATTCGTAACAGTACTAACCTGAGAAGTATGTGAATGGTGAACATGAAGGTAATAAAATATACTTTTCCATATCAGGGGTTAACATTTTCTATCCACATTAATTAGCTATTTAAATAATAAGGCAAACTACACTTGTCCCTGCCATTAGGTTTTTATATTGTATCTTCAGAACGACTGTATCTAGACTGATTAGGTTCATTTGTGTAAATACTTTTATAAATGTCTTTTTGGAAATCAAAGAAAAATAATACATAATATAATGAGGTTAGACTAAACTGGACTGTTTTGATTTTTGGGGCGATTTCAAGCAGTATTTAATTCATTTAAACTGGCTTACCGTTCATAACAATATTTCACTCTTTCCCTCATAAAGATTAGATAACGATAGAAAAAGCTAAAAGGCCAGTGCAATTAGTGCTAGCCTTACCTTGCCGTTCGAAATCGCCCTACAAACTAGCCGCACTGCGCATGCGTTTGAATCATTTTAGATTTTTAGTATTCTTCATTTTTCCTTGGATTATTCCACACAGGAATTCCACGTTGAAAAGAAGCTTGAATCTTTGAACGTTTCAACTTTATACTGCTTGGTTTCATTTTTATGTAATACAGGTACATTCATTCATATGGAAACTGAAAAATGACAAAATAAAAAAAGGTGTTTTAAGGCCGTTCGCATCAAGCAATTTTTAAGTACACTTAGTTAAGGCTTCCATTATTAGCGTGGTTACTCATGCTAATAGCTATGCTGCCATTATTAGCGTGGCTTAAGGGCCCTTAACTTTAAGTTTACTTAAAATTTACTTAATGGAAATGGCCATAAGTCTTTCATCAAATTTAGTAACACTCTATGATGTTATGTCAATCAAGAACCATTATCCAATTCAACATACATTCAAGGCAAATTTTCGTTTGATTAAGGTATAATTTTCTTGTATAGGAAATATTCGGGAGAAATTGGCTCTATATAACGTAAAGGATAAAAAATAGGAAATGTTTTATTGACCTGAGATAACATCGAAAAATTGTTCGACCTTTTTTACACCAAATTAAATTGTTATATTGAAGTAGTTTCAGCATTTTTTATTAGAATAATAATGCCACTGTTAAACGTAAGTCATGATAACACTTGATGGTAATTGTAAAATTTCACTTCTTGAAAATATATAAGATAATAGACGTAATATTAATTAATCTCATGGAGTTATAATATCCCAGTATAGTTATGTAAGTCTAAGCTGTGAATCAATAGTTTTCTTTATAATATATCTTGCAAGAGTATTTAAAAATTATATAGATATTTTAAATTTCAAATGTTGTATCACATATTTATTTTGTTACAGCCCAAAAAATTTGCAACTGATTTTTGAACAACCTTTTGTTCCCACAACCCAAAAATGAAAACTACAGTTTATTTTCTCTTTGTTGGTGATTGATGTATACTACTTGTGTGGTTCTGCTCTAACTTCGTTTGTTATGAAACCTGTAGCTAATTTATTTCAGGTTTAAGCTTTCCATGAATTTGAGCCTTTTCATCGATACTGGCATGCCAAGGTTGGAATTCACAAAGCAAAATCAAGTCACTAGAATTTACAGCATATTAGAGTCTGCAGCCGGCACTAAAATAAGCATTACTAATAAATCTTGTAACATGAAAATTTGTGACTGTTTCTCTGGGATTCGGCTTTAGCCATTTATGAATTATAATTAAATATTAAAGTGGCAAAAATAATTTTTGAATAAATTGAAACAATTGATTCAGTTTTCAAAATTTAACATGTGCTCACAGTCAGCTTACAGCCCATTGTTCGATTTTCATGCTTTCAATTGCCGCTGACCGACATATCATGGTCCTGTCCTTGCGTAACTGTATTCCACCTTTCTTTTCTTCCAAAAAGGAAACTTCTTTTACATATCATCACTTGCATTTTTGTAGGGTGCATATATTGCTGATACCACAATCACACTATGAACTTATTAGCCTCAACTATTATGGTTGTGAAAGATTCATTTTTAAGATACATTAATAAAATATAATATTCTAGCTAGCGTTGAGCCCGGGCCCATTTTTTACCAGATTCTAGCTTAGTAATGATTATTATTAAAAGTTTGAACTAATGAAGTCATCTGGCAACTATGTGACCAAAACGGTGGTCAGTTTTTGGATAAAAGTGTCCAAGTAACATAAAGGCCCCCTTTAACTCTGAAGTCCCACCCACCTCAACCTTTTGTAGTAGTACACTAGCAATCCCTAGTGTACTACTACAAGTAACAAGGTAAAGGTCTAGCTGATTATCTTCAGAAATTATGATTCGCAAGTCACTCAACATTGGAATATCTATCGAGAAAGTTTGAAGGTAGGCGAAGTAAATGCAACAAAGTTGGACCTAAAGGTTGATGCATTTGGTTTTGTCGCTCTGTGTATACCTGCTGGTCCAAAAATTATTAGTATTTTGACCCAAATTGAATTTATATAATTTGATGGACATTGACCATTGACCCACCAGTTTTCCGTTTTCAGGGCATTGTAATTTGATTCTGTGGTTACCGAACTATATAGTTACTAGTAATTGATTGTTGGGTTATTTCTATATTTTACTGCTTATATAAACATTGTCAATTTTTTGAAATTATTAAGTTGCATAGCTGTATGTTTTGCTACTTTTGTTATATTAGTAATTCATTATAACTAGATTTTGACAAAGTTGTTGTGTTTCCTTGAATAATCCCAAATCATAAAGCAATAGTGTCTTGGTAAACTGTTCATTTTTTGATTACAACAAATAGTAGTCAACCCTTATTCGGGTAACCGATACAGAGGTAACAGTGCCCAGCATAGTGATATAGTTGTAAGGTTTCCTTTTAGCATTAAATCTGAGCAACAATTACTATCTTTAACAGGCCTTAACAGTTTCAGTTTACTAAATGATTTTGTATCCTTAATAACAGAAATGTATCCTGATAAAATGGCACATAAACTTACAGTAAAAGATAGGGTTATTTTGGTTTTTATGAAGTTGAAAATGGCCATACGATTTAATATTTTAGCTTTTTTGTGTTTAAAATTTCACAGCCTACCGCTCAGACCATTTTTTGTGAATTTGTATATTATTTGTCAAACTTTCTTAAAAGATTTATTTCTTGGCCTAATTGTGCGGAGATAGTTGTGAGAAACTGTTACTAATACCTAACTAAAGTTGAGACTAAAGTATCTCATCTTTATAGAGATTATTGGTTAATAAACTGGCAAGTAAAACAATCTACCTTGCACAAAGTTACTTACTTACACTTGAAATTTTCTTCCAAAGAAATTTGGAAAATTACTAGGCAGTATTTTATTTTTAAAGGATTTATATTTAATTTTGTATTGGTAATAAGAAGCTTAGGTAGTGATGTAATAGATAAATAAGGACAGGTACTACCTAATTCTCTTGGAGCAAAACCTTTAGGCCGAACATGAAAGCCAGTACTTCAACCGAGGGGTAAACCACTGTGGCATTATGGTGTACAAAATTTAAAGCAATGGTTTGCCTCTCAATTTCAACATTGCTTGACAACATAAGAACACAAGTTGTTATTATCCCAGGTTTCAAAATAAAACAATTAACTAAAAACCTTTTATCTATATTATTGCATTTAAATTTTAAACGCACTTTGGTGACAACACATCCACTTTACTACAGTTTTTTACTATGTACCTACTTAAATAGTTTCCAGATGCATCTACTTTACAGCTGCATTTAAAGTTTAAAATTTTGTAACCTGATGCATGGATCATCACGGCTCCAGACACCTCATGGGGTTTGCAATTCAGCAGAGCACTTGTCTGAAGGCACAATTAAGTGTTTGGAATTTAAGATGTTTTCCCCTTCCACAACACATCTGCTGGTTACAATGTGGCTTCGAAGTACTGGAAGACTGTAGCTAGTTTTAGGTATGCTTCAGGTTCAGCCATAACTGAATTAAAAAAAGTCACAATTATGGAATAGAATCGAAAAAAGGTACATTTTGCATGGAAGCTTACTTTTTCAAGCAATTTTTGCTTCACAGGAAATTATGCCCACAAAATGTTTCACAAAAAAACACTTCCAAATATTCACATAAACCACTGTTGAACTATAAATATATCATTAGTACCTAATTTAAACAGTAATTTTCTAAAATCGCCAATAACCTTAACCTCAAACTAATTATTAATCACTGTCACTGTCAGTCATGTTATACCGGGTGAAATATGTGAGATTTCCAACGCCTACTTAACGACAGAAAGAACTGAATGGATTATACTCATTTTCACTTTCTGAATATCATTTACATACAATCGATTCTACCCCAGGCCTGCTATTATCTGCTATTACTTCTTAATTACTTCCTTATTTCCCGGCAAATTGGTGCTAGTGCCTGCCCTATAGTGCCCTATACTGCTCGTCCAATTTTATTTACTCCGGAACGTTAGATTCAAAAACTGGTATACCCATCTCTAAATTTAACAATTAAATAGATCATAACATCTGTAAGCCAGCCATGTAGGGTGTCAATTTGAAAACCTTCAATGAGAATATCTCTGAAATTAAAAAATTAGAAAAAAGCAGTAAAACGCAATTTGGTGCAAATGTTGACCTGTACAACAGGGGGAACTAGAATTAACCTATTTTGGTTGTGGGGTCAGTGACGCCTTAAGCCCCATGCACCCCAACCCCAAAGTTTTAAATGGCACTACCCCTTTTGTGATACCTCAAATTAAAGGTTCTTTTTAGTAGTATTCACTTGCACAAGATTTTTGTTTTAAATTAATAGAGGGTCGAACAAAAAGTACAGTTCAAATAATAGTATATTATATACTAAGGTTGTGAAGTACATTATTATGAACCGAACGTCAAGTCTTAATCTAAAACGTGAGGGTCATAAGTAGTTCACAATCGCGGTGTTTATACGATTTTTTCCATTACTAGACTCGATAAAACTACAACAGAAAATTCCCTAAATTGTTATATGTTTACGTTTGTACGTATTATATATTTACGTTTATACGTATATGTTATTACTAAGAACAGGCGCGTCTTAGTAGAGAGTTTGTGGGAGACCCTCCTCCTCACAATCTCACTCCTCCTCCGAAAACCTATGAGAGAGCAAACTCCTCCTCCGAAAACCTATGAGAGAGCAAACTCCTCTTCCGAAAACCCATGAGAGAGCAAACTCCTCCTCCGTCCGATACATAACCATCGCCCCACCACCAACACTGCATGATACTTATACGAGCGTTTAAGTTCGAAGATTAGTTTGGTTTACAAAGTATAAGCAGACAGATATTAGTAAAATAAGTATGAGTGAATTAGTTCAGTTAACACCAATAGTTGAAGAAGCTGAACCCATAGAGCCCACAACTGAATTAATGGAATTGACACCATTAATTGACTTACCAAATAATGAGTTAATTGATTTGAGCTATGAAGACATAGACAGTGTTTTGTCTACAATTGATCCAAGTGTAGACTTATCAAGACCTAGTCGTTTTATCAATTTGATCACTGCAGATATGAGCATATTTTCCTCTCCGCCTTATCCAAGTGAGGAAGACAGAATCGATTTTGAAATGGATTGTGCAACTAAGGAACAAGAAAATGAAGAAGAAATAGTTACTTGTATTATTTGTTTCGAAGAAGTGAATGAGGTCTGTCACCCAAATAGTTGTAATCATAAATTTTGTTTGCAATGTATTATAAGATGGACAGATAAATGCTGTTTGTCATCATTGAAGTCAAAAAAATGTCCATATTGTCGTCAAAGTTATTCTTGTTTAATTGAAACTTCAAAAGATGTAATAAGACATCATAATATTTTCACAATGAGAAAAAATTAATAGTTTTAAGAAGTTGTGTAGTTTAAGGAAATTGGGAAATAAAAATATTACATTTGTTTTGCCTCAGTATATTTCTAAAAACACAAATTGCTCTTAACTACTAAAATTTAAAAAATAGTAATCAATTACAATCCAAATTTTTTATAAAAATATTACAATTGTTTTGACTCCATGTATTTCTAAAAACACAAATTGCTCTTAACTACTAAAAGTTAAAAAAAAAATAGTCATCAAAAACAATCCAAATTTTTGTTGGACAGATTAACTATTAAAAAATTATTGCTACATAACATGTCTAGAAGAAATGATAAAATGATGAATTATTTAAAAAAAGAAATAATTAATACATAAATAAATGTTCAGAAATTAAAGTTCTGGATGAATGGATCCATTAGTGTTTATGGGCTTCGTTTCAAATGTATTACAGAATAAGCAAGCTTGAGCCGGTGTTACAAAGAACAGATTTGTATAACACATACAACATTTTATATCGATACTATTATATTCTAGGGCTCGTTTATAGTGACAATTAACAAATTGAAAGGTCCCTCCATATGGACCAATAGAGTGGTTTTCATTGCATAAGAAACACAAGGCATACGTACCCCCAAACACTGAGGTTATTTGCGCATATGATTGAAATACGCAAAAGCTTTTTCTTTCATACCACAATTGGTTCACTTCCTGAAGTGACACATCACTCACTCTCACTTCACCCACGTCTGCAATTTCTGATTGAATGTCCATACCTATTCCTTCATCTTCACTTTCCTCCTCCTCAGAAGTTTCCACCATTAAGTTCAAGTCTATATTTTGCAAAGCGAACTCACGTCTTTCCAAGTCGTTGTTATCTCGCCTGTATTCCACAATTTCTTGATGATCAATAGAAACAAACCGTTCTAAACGTTGTACAGCACCGGGTACGTCTACAACTTCACCACTGCCTTCACTTTCAAATTCCAGGAAATAGTAGTTCTGCATCGTTTGGCAAAAGTAATAACGGCAAATGGAATACTTAAAAACGGGTCAAAAGCAACTAGCACTAACGTTGAACTGGCGGATCAAATAGAATACTTTTAAAAATTTAAGAGTCAAGAGCAACTTTCTACTTGTTTTAGAAATATACTGAGTACAGAGGTGCATCAGGCATTGAAATATATAGTAATCGACCGCCACTCCCTAACCATGCAGTGGGCAAAGTAAAAACAGGTTTTATTTTAATGTATGCAAAAAAATTTCCACGCTCGATACCACTGCAGATTCGTAGGGCGCTCGGCCGCTTCGCGGCCTCGCGACTTAACGAAACAAATTTAAACCAGACAGACAAAGAACTTTTGGATATTTTAGAAAATAATGACATATCACTTACCGAAGAAGACACGACAGACTTAATGTTTGATTTGTCACAACTGGACACCATGTGTGAATCAAACATTGAAAAGGACTTACAGACAGACGAACTAATTAATAATATAGTGACTAACTATCAATTATACAACCCAACCAACAAACAATCAGACCAAAGTGATATGTCAAAAACAAATTTCTTGTTAAATGATAATTATGACATAATTACTCAACCTGACCAACCGACAGACGAACTTATTAACAATATAGTAACAAATTATCACTTATATAACCCAACTAACAAACAACCCGACCATACTAATAAGACAAAAAATAATTTAATATTAGATGACAATTACGACATAATTACTCAACCTGACCAAACAGACCCGCAAACGAGCAGTGTAATGCCAGACAAAAATAAAATTGTTACCGACCAACCCACACCAAAAAATGACGAGACGAACTATGAGTCTGATGAAGATATTCCTTGCGGGCAGAAATCACCATCTGGCACAAATTTTTATTTAAGAACTGAACCATGTTCCCCTTTTAGTCCTAAGTTATCTCCTCTCATTTTGGAAGACGATAATGATCAAAATGTACCTTGCCCCTCTGCCATTATTGAATCCTTTAGTGATTCAGAAGGGGAGGAGGCAAGTAATTTTAAACCAAATTTTTCTTTTCTCCTAGAAAAAAAATTTAAAGTAAATAAAAATAATAGGAAGAAATTGGCATCTCTAAAGTCTTTAAGTTTTTCTTTGCAAAGTTTATTAGATAGTTCCAAAATGAAAAAGGAAGATGTAGGAAAGTGGGAATGTGCCTCTAAAAGGTTTAAAAAAGCGGTGGATGATTGTATGGAAAATTAATCTAAATTCTAATGTAATCCAAATGCTTAATTAATTATCTTCCAAATTTTAAATTATTATAAATTTTATATCTTCAAAAGGTTTCACAAATGGCGTTCGAATGCATAACTTGTAAAAAACAATTCTCTCGCAAAGACAATTTGCTACGGCATTTAAGAAGCAAGAAGGCATGCAACAAGACACTTCCATTAACACAATGGCTTAAGTCTGTAGACAATACAGGTAAGAATATATCTAATTAAATATTAGTTATTTTAAAAAAACATATCATTTATACTAGATTATTTTTAACATGTATTGAAAATAATACTAATTAAAAATTATCCAATATTACCATCTAATAATTTTTATTTGTTTTAGATATTTTATTTCTAATATTTTTTTTTAATTGTTATAGATAGGCATTGCCAAAAGTGTAAGAAAGACATTAAACGTGATAGATGGTCTTCACACCTTCATTCAAATTCCCACAAAAATAACTGCAAGACAACTTTGGAAAAAGGAGTGCAAATTATCCAGACAGCTTTTAAGGAACGAATAATTACTTATAGACTTTCTACTGAAGAACTATTTCTCAACATTCCACACTATTTCCAAAATTTGGAGGAAAAAATACTACACTTATTGGATCAAGAGCTAGAAAAACATAGATGTATTAAGATAAATATGGAACTATTTGGATACTACTTTAACCCAACCACTGAAAACTATGACGTCAAGTCATTTAACACTGTTTTTCATGTTATATGTGAGGCAACAGATTTTAAGGAGACCATTAATGAATTCTGCACCATTATTGATAAAAAGGCAGATGAATTTGCAGAAAAAGACTCAGGTGCGTTTTAAAGTTTTTTTTTTTATACAAATTTGCAATTTTTTTTTATTTCTAGGTTGGATTCTTATCAATCTTCTTTACCTTGAGATCAACATCAACAAGTACAACCCATTGAGAGCATCATCCTTCATCGACCTTCCCGAAGCAATCAAACGCCGTAACGCCATCATCAACATCAGAAATGATGATGACTATTGCTTTGCCTGGTCCATTGTAGCAGCTTTTAACCCACCGACGGGTCTGGAGTTTGAAACGTCGTCCTACCCACACCCACAATCAGTTTTGAATTTAACAGGTATTGACTTTCCAATTTCTTTAAAGGATATCAACAAATTCGAGAACCAAAATAATATTTCAATTAATGTTTATGGCATTGAAACTTAAAAAAAAAAAATATGTATTGATTATGAAGTTGTTGGTCCCCTTTACTATTCAAAAACAAAAAAAAATCAACATGTTAATTTATTACTGATAGGTAATGATAGTGGAGATTTTCATTATTGTCATATAAAAGATTTGTCAAAGTTAGTCTCAAGTCAAATTTCAAAACATCATGGTAAAAAACATCTATGTGATGGTTGTTTACAATATTTTCAAACACAAGAGAAGTTAATTCGTCATAATAGTTATGATTGTGACCACGTTCGAATCAATCTTCCATCAGAAAATTTAATTGTAGACAAATTTGGATACTTGACGAATGAAAACAAACTAAAATTCGTAAATTTTCAAAAAAAAATGACAGTTCCTTTTGTTGTATATGCTGATTTTGAGTGTATTCTAAAACCTTTAAATGACGACAATGCTGATCTGCAACCAAATATTTCGTACACTAAAAGACAATATGAACACATACCATATTCATTTGCATATTTTATCAAATGCTCCTTTGATGATACTTTTTCTAAATTTGAACGATATAGAGGACCAAACAGCGATCAAATTTTTATAAATACGTTAGAAAAAGATGTTATAGGACTGTACCACAATTTTCTTTAAAAACCTAAAAAAATGAAACCCTTGACTGAGTTAGAAAACCTTTGTCACCATTGTGCCACAATTTGCCATATTTGTGAAAAACCATTTGTTAATAATGACAAAGTTTTTGATCATTGTCACATTACTGGAAATTATACCGGTCCTGCGCATTCAGTTTGTAACCTAAATTTTAAAATTCCTAACTTTATTCCAGTTGTTTTTCACGGATTAAAAAATTATGATTCTCATTTATTTATAAAAAAGTTATGTCAAAATAAAGAACAATTGTCAGTTATTGCTCAAACTAAAGAGAAGTATATTTCATTTGAAAAACACATTCATGTTGATAATTACTTTGACCAAAAAACTATGAAAACAAAGAAGAAGAATTTTACATTGAGATTTATTGATTCTTTTCAATTTCTTCCATTCTCACTATGAAAGCTGTCAAATACATTAAAAGATGAACAATGTGTTGAAATAAAAAAAATTTTTAATAATCAAGAAAAATTTAAACTCATTCGTCAAAAGGGAGTTTTTCCTTACAATTATGTTGATGATTATTCTAAACTTAATGAGAACACTTTACCAGAGAAAGAAAAATTTTATAACAGTTTAACAGATGAGCATATTTCTGATGAGGACTATGAAAGAGCTCAAACAGTTTGGAACTTGTTTCAATGTGAATCTATCGGCCATTACTCAGATATCTATTTACTTTCAGATATTTTATTGTTAGCTGACATATTTCAAAATTTTAGAAAAACCTGTTTAAGAACATACAAACTAGATCCCGCTCATTTTTATACATTTCCAGGATTATCATGGGAGTCTTGTTTGTTATATACTGGAATAGAATTAGAATTATTAACAGATCCAGATATGTTACATTTTTTCAAAAGTAGTGTTCGTGGAGGAGTAAGTTCGTGTATCTGTAGAAAATCGGAAGCTAATAATCCATTTATCTCAAATTATGATCCTAAAAAACCAAATACGTACATAATGTATTTGGATGCCACCAACTTGTATGGTTATGCAATGTCACAACACCTTCCAACTGGAAATTTTGTCTGGCTGACAAATGAAGAAATTGAAAGCTTCAATGTTATGACCATTTCTAATAATTCTATGATTGGTTATGTTTTAGAAGTAGATTTAGAATATCCTTCAGATTTACATGATTATCATAATGAACTACCTTTTTGTCCAGAAAATTATAAACCTTCAAATTCAAAATCCTCAAAACTAATTCCGAATTTGAATAATAAAACAAAATATATCATACACTATCAATTATTAAAACAATGTATTGAACATGGACTTAAACTAACTAAAATTCATAGAATTTTAAAATTTTCTCAATCACCATGGTTAAAAAAATATATTGATTTGAATACAAAGTTAAGAAATGAATCTCTAAATGAATTTGATCGTAGCACTTACAAATTAGCAAATAATAGTATTTATGGTAAAACTATGGAAAATGTTGATAATAGAATTGATGTAAGGCTTGTTACAGAATGGGAAAAAAATGTGAGAAAGGACGGTGCTGAAAATCTCATTGCAAAACCAAATTTTAAAGATTATACTATTTTTTCTGAAAATTTGGTCGCTATTCAAATGCAAAAAATACTTGTGACTTATAATAAACCTATATACGTTGGCTTTTCAATTTTAGACATCTCAAAAACTGTCATGTATGATTTTTTTTACAATTTTCTCAAGCCTCTCTATGCTGATGATGTTTTACTTTTGTACACGGACACCGATTCATTCATTTTGGAAATCACCACAGATAATGTATATAATGATATGAAAAAAAATATTCACAAGTTTGATACTTCAAATTATTCAAAAAATAATATTCATAATATGCCCGTAACAGAATCAGTTGTTGGAAAATTTAAGGATGAATATGCTGGTGAAATTATTACCTCTTTCTATGGTACAGGAGCAAAAGCTTATTGTGTACAAACAGAAACTGGTTTATCAAAAAAAGCAAAAGGAGTGAAAAAAAGTGCCATTAAAAACCAATTGGACTTTATTCACTATAAAGATGTTGTAGAAAAAGAATCAAAACGTTTCTGTTCTATGTATGTGTTTCGATCTCGTTTACACACCATTTACACTGAAAAAGTAAACAAATTAGCTTTAACTTCTGAAGATGACAAACGATTTAAAATTGCCAATAATTATACTACTCTTGCTTGGGGTCACCAGGATATTCCATTTTACCAATGGAGTAATGATCATGACGATTTAAACATTTTTCTTTAAACCGGTTTTTCAATCTGAGATGTTTAAAAGTCAGGATCGCAGCAACATGATTCAGTTCTTAGCAAACGGTTCTCCCATTATTAACGCTTTACAAAATTTTAGAAACTTTTGATGAACCCAAAACTTATGAAGAACGATTGTCAAGTTTTAACAAATGGAATGGTAAAGTGAAACCGCAAGTATTGGCGGCAGCAGGTTTCTACTATACGTCAGTTGCTGATGCTTGCAGATGCTCCTATTGTGGTATTGAAATATACAAATGGTTGCAGGACGATTGTCCCATTGAAGAACATTATAAATATACTGAGAACTATACTAAGAACTGTGATTTCAATAAGTGTTTGTTTTTGACTAAAAATAACATTGACTTGAAGCTGACTAAAAAAGAAATAATTGATCTAGTTAATGGTTTAAGGAATATAAATACATATAGTTTAAAATTTGTATGTGTCACTTTATTATTAAGTTTTGTATTTAATACCTTATATTTATATTTTTGTAATTTTTAATTAATCATTACTTGCCAGAATAGTTTATATTATTTCTTATATTGTAATTATTATTAAGTGATATTTATCTATTGTACGTCTCTATGGTACATTTATAGTAGAGATTTTGTGTTTGATTAAAATCCATATTAAAGGATATAATTTGTTATTTCTAATATATATTCGACATTAAATAGTATTTAAACATATTAAATGTTGTTTTCCCTTTAGTTAAGATCTTGAAACTCAACAATACAGTTGTTTCTAATTTCAAACTATAATGTTACCAATCTCACAATTTATATTATTGCACATAATTATTCAAAATTCTTTATTTGTTTATTATCCTCCACAAGTTACACAAAGTGAAGTGTGTTTTAGCAATGAGACAAACATTACTTTAGACAAAAATTGTCATTATATGAGAGTGGCACTAATTAACAATAATACTATTGTGTTTAAACATCAAATGTATGGAAATGAGAATAGTAGCAATTTTTTCAAAATCTTATATCATTATCCTAATAAGACTATTTTTGATACCAATTGGTTTAGGATAACTGACTTCAACTCACACATAAAAAATTATTCTTATTTAGAAATTGGTAATAAAACGAATTTTCAAGAAAATGAATTTAATTCATGTTATTTTTCTTGGATTGTTAACATAATATTAAGTTTGACTATATTTTTAACTTCAATTATTTTAACATTCATCTATTACCAATTTAAAGCCCTAAACTCCTAATCTTTAAAATTATTTTATCACATGGGAAAGACAGACTGGGACCAGCTTGGAGCAGCACCACATCCGACCACATATTTTGATATATCTATTATGTAATAGAAATATACCTATTAATAAATAAAATACATTTATAAATTTCAATGTTTTATTACATAAAAATTTCTTCATACAAATAAAAAACATTAGATAAAGCACAAACAGATGATGTCTGTTGATGGTAAAAGCAGCTAGGATCCATTTGTTTTATGGTGGGTTGTTCATCTATTTCAATTATTGGTTTAGCTGAATATTTCCTTACAAAGTCAGCTTTTTCTGCTCCTTTCACATACACATGTTCTGCTTTACTGCATAAACTTCTAATTATATCTGCACATTTATGAAGTTGAGTAAATCCTTCACTCCACTTTATACAATGATGATTATTCATCAACCAAACAGCCTGCTTGTGCAGCTGTGGTGGTAAATGATCTATTTGAAACGGTGGCTTGAAAATATAGTGACTGATTCGTGTTCCATCATAAGCAGCTAATTCTTTTGCAATAAATTTATTGTTTTCAATTCGAAAGCCTTGAACGTCTAGAATAATGTTCATAGTTTCAACTGAGAAAATTTTTTTACCAAAAATTTCTGATCACTATAATTTTGAATTTGCTTCTTTAACACATTTAATTTTTTGAAGAAGTCTGCCACTTGTTGCTCTAAACTCATAATGAATAATTAAATAAAGTGTTTAGCACTTTTATAGAAGAAAGCATGCGCACTACAGTTGCTTCACAATTTTTGTGAGAGGATTGTAACTAAAAATTTTATCATGCAAAATGAGACAAAACGCTGAAGTATCTTTTTTAATAACCGTATTGGTTTCAAATTCTACTCTCATAACAATAGAGCCAGTTTGAATTGACTCTTTCTGATGGGAACAATCAATATGAGTAATTGGAGAAATATTTTTAAAATTTTCTGGGGTAAAGATAGGTTCAATAGAATTCCCATAATATGAATGACGGAAATTTGAAAACATTTCATATAATGTTGAAAATTTATTTTCTTTAAAATTCAAAAACATGTCATGATATGGATATCGCTCAGAATTTAAAAATACTCTAATATTTCTTAAGTCAACATTATCAAACTGACTCATATCTTTTTTAATCTGTCCTTTCCTGTCTTCTTGAAAAGCGATAACAACATGACGAGGAGCTTCAAGTTTATTTGTGGTTTTTACAGGCCAAGTATGTCTAAGACTCTCCGATAGTGAAGAATATTCTACAAGTTCCCAACTTCTAAAACCTAACAAAATTTCTTTATTAGATTCTAATATTTTCGTTAAGGCCAGTTGTTGTGGAATATCTACTGTTATATGAGGCATTTTCCAATATATTTTATCAAAGGACACTTTTGGTGTTTCTACAGTGGGACTAGGAGGTTCTACATCATCTTTAAAGATAACTCCATCTAAATCATTACTAGCCCTAATAAGAACCAGTTCCTGTTTCATATTTAGGATTATTTTTTTGTAGTCTTCAAAAAATCCTAGCAACATTTTTAATGGTATAGACACACAAAAATTACCCTTATCGTCAACTAAAATTCGATCAGATTCCTTTCTGTGAGGAAACCAACCAGCATTTTGCAATTTTAAGCTTTCATTTGTGTTGTATGAGAGGTATCCTTTGAGGGTCGAAGCTAAACCAACATTTCTAACAGAATCTATAGTAATACCGTTTAATTCATAGCGAATCTCTCTAAAAAGAAAGGTGACGCCATTGTTAATAAAACGTAATTTTTTTGTATATTTATCTTCAGTGTTAGTTAATTTGCCTTCGATATAAAGTAAACTTTCTGTAGGTAAAGTGTAGGCGTCAAGTTCTTGAATGGGTATGCGAATTTCATCATTATAATCAAATTTTGAAGAGATGTATGGTTGATATGTATGAAGTTCAGAACTAACAATTGAATTATCTACATATAGTTTTTCAGTAACATTTAAAATGTCCATTATAAAACTTTAAAACCAAGAGATGTGAGGAATTGACGATTTTCTCGTGTTAATCTCTTGCTGCTTTTTCTGATACTGAGCTTGCGAGTTGATGTTTTCTTTTTATAGGGTTTTTGATCTAAAAGTGTAACTATGGGTATTCTATTGTATCTAACCACCATATTATTCACTATTTGGTTTTAAATGTAAACGGACAGTTATAGTTTCACCTCTAAAACTTATGAGATCTCCGTCTTGATCAACTATTTTAACAGTAATGTTGTTTATCGTTTTGACGCTGACTGGAAAATATAACACAGGTAAAGGAGATTCCACTATTTTATACCCTGGTGGTACAGTTGGATAGAATTGATGAATAATGTGAACTGGTTTTCCATTACTAAAGGATCCCACACAAATATTGCAATCAATGCATATGGCATTTACTTTAGTTATGTTGGCTACATTGTCAGATATGTCAAATGTATTTGCTTCTATAACTTTACTTGTAAAACCCAATATCTTTCTTATTGAATCTTCCTTTGTGAAATCGACTGGTTTGCTACAAACTAAACTACATTTAAGAGTGTTGGTATTTGCAAGTAATCGAAAATTAACATCTTCGTTTGGAAACGTTTCCTTAATTTTTGATTTAATAAAGGAGTCTAAATCTGCAATATCATAAGTTCCGTCCGGAATAACTATAACTTTATTGTCTATATATATTTTGTTATGACCTTGTTCAATATTTGGTATGGTCATAAAAGTTTCAAAATCCGCTAAACCCAAGTAATATTGTCTTCCATCATCCAAGTAAATGGGAGGATTAAAATCAGCAGATAACACGGAACTATTTCCGGATATGGCAATAGTTGTAGACATTATGTTAATAAGTCTTTCAGTGATTGGCTTATATATCTGTTTGTAGAAATCTTAGTGACAGCTGCCCACAATTATTTGAATTATATTTCTGTTGATTTTCATAGGTATAAAATATTGTCACGTTGCCATTCGAATTAAAATATTTTATTAGTTCTTTTGGAGGTTTTAAATTGCCATAGCTATCAAAATATATAACTTTGTTTTTATTTTTGTTGTAAGCTATCCAATGGGTTCCTTCTTTTTTCACACTATCTAAATTAACAATTCCTCGCTCAACAAAGTTAATTTTGTTTGGCAAATTATCACGCATGAATACTCCTCTAAAATTTGGGATTTTTAACATTTTTGAATAATTTAGAATTTCTATATTGGTTAACGCTCTTTTCGGAATATTTATTTGGTGTTTTTTTTTTTTTTGTGATTTCCTCTTAACCGAACCTCCTTTGTAGGGTTTAATAAATAATCCTTTTCCCTTGGAAACCCCCTTGCCACTTTTGAAGGGTTTTACAAAAAGACCTTTGCCTTGTGACATATTTTCCATTGCTGTATTATGTCTATGCAATTCTTCCAACTGTTCTCTAGCTGCTTTAGCATCATTCACTGCTTTAGCAATACCAGCCGCCCCACCACCCAATGCTCCAATCGCACCAAGTATTGGTAGTAATAATGGTAAAAAACCTCCAATTTTCTTAGGAGGGCGAATAACACGCTTTTTTCCCACTTTTTTCCTCTTTAAGCCCATTCCAAGTTTTCTCTTGCCCCTCATTACGCCAGCTACTGTCAATGCTGCGATTTTTTCTCCAATCGAAGAATCTTTAGCTTTCACCCTTTTCCAAGCCTCGTTTGCTAAAATTTTATCCGCCTCGTGTCTTTTTGATAACTGCTCAGACTGAGAGTATGCTATATCATGTTTTTGACAAGCAGCATCCAATGGATTAACTCCAATGTCTCCACGCTCTAATCTTTTCTCTAATTTTGTTCCGGGTCCGCAGTAATTATATCCAGGTATATGGAGTTCAAACGGAAGCTTAGTAACTAATTTATTTACTAAACCAGAACCTGTTTTGACGGCTCTATTTATACGTTTCTTCCTACAAGTCATCATGTTATTATGACAGAATGTATTATGCCTCTGGTATAAATACTTTTACCTTCAGTCAAATCTACTAGTTAGACATGAGGGTTGAAAAACAAAATTTCTCATTGCCTGTAAAGAATCATGATGAAAAAGTTTTCTCAAGGCAGTTTAAAAAGCATGGTGAATTATTTGGAGGAGGATCAAAAAGATGTTTGATAGTAGGCTGTAGTGGCAGTGGCAAAACTAATGTAATGCTCACCCTGCTAGAACATCCAAACGGTATTAGGTTTGAAAATGTCTACGTATATTCAAAGTCTTTAGATCAACCAAAATATGAATATCTGAGAAATCTATTGGGACCTATAAAAGAAATTGGCTATGTGGAATATGACAATGATGAAGACATCATCTCACCACATGAAATAAAATCCAATTCTATTATAATTTTTGACGATATTCCATCACAAAATCAGAATGTTATTAGAGATTTTTTTACACATGGCAGACATAGGAACACAGATGTTTTCTTTATTTTCCAAGGGTATAGTTCCATTCTAAAACGTTTAATTAGGGAAAATTCAAACTTATTAATACTATTTAAACAAGATTCAACAAGTATAAAGCACATTTATAATGATCATTGCATCATGGACATGACGTATGATCAGTTTAAAAATATTTGTTCCAACTGTTGGAAAGAGCCCTATGGATTTCTGGTAATAGACAAAGACTGTCAGATAAACAACGGCAGATATAGAAATAAATTTGATTCCTACATTTACCTATAAAAGTAATTGTTTCATAATTTTTCATCATTTAAAATTAATTTGACATGAACAAACGTGTAGCTAGGGAATTGATAAAATCTAGAAAAGCAGTCAAGGACAAATATCGTGGTTTAAAATTGGCTGCCTCTTCGACCCAATCTGAACTAGAACAATCTTATAAACCAATTACCCAACCACTTAATCAACTACTCTCCACCATAGGAAATATTGAACCTTTTCAAGTAAAAGTAGAACCAAAGGAAGAAGTTGAATCTCCATCAAAAATTTTTGAAACATCTACACCGACAAAACAAAAGAAAAAAGCACCGGTTTTGACACCATCAATTCCTTCATTTTTTGAAGCCAGCCAACTACCGTCAATATTAGAAACAGACGTAATTGCTGAAACTAGTGACCCATCTAGTTCAACGTTAGATCTAAACTTGTCTGACATTTTGGAACAAACTAAGAAAACGATTCAAAATTATGTTTCCACACCTTCATATGCAGATTATTTGCAAGATTTTCATGAATTACCTAGAACATATATTGATGAAGGAGTACGAGATACAGAACATAAATTTGATCACAACTATGGAATAGTTCATGATCTTCAAACAGAGAAATTTTTTTTGGGTACAACGCAGAAACCTGTTGACATAATAGGCAAAGATATTAAAGTTGAAGGAAAAACATATAATGGAACAGTAGGTTTATATGAATTACTTTTCAAAAAGCATCCTGTCACCTATAAGAAAGAAGACTTAGATAATTATATGGACATTTTGGCGAGAACTAATGCATATCGAAGAAACCATGATCCCAATGAGCAAGTTCAGGGAAACTCATCTAGCAAATATATACAAATTATCGGACCATATTTGCATAAACAGGGAATCACTAAAACAAGAATTACAGCGATGCAAAAATTGGCTGAAGCATTTGGCAAGCCCAAAGCTCCATATAGAGCAACAAGAGCAACAGCTTCTGGGAAAGGGTTAACTTTAAAAAGAAACAAATTGAACACTGATTATGTACACTGGGATAATGTCAATGAATTAGTAGACAGACTGCGGTTGCTAGTAGCTTCTACCGTTGCAGGAAATAATGCTCATTCTAATGAAATTATATCTATTGTAGAGGAATTAAAAGAGGCTAAGGTTATACTATAAATAGAAAAGTCTAAAAGCATTTGTTGTTTATTAAAAAATTACTGTGGATAAATTCGGACGTCATATTTCAAAGCGGGCACAGCCAAATATAAAATATTTAGAAAAGTCAATTATCGCAGATGTTGAAGCTCAAATTCTAGAAAATTTTCAAAACTTAAGTAATAATAATAACATAACTAAAAGACTTAATGAAAACAGAGCAGAAATTGGAAATGTTGCAAAAAAATTAAAGCTTCTAGAAGATGACGCCTCAAAACAAAAACTTGAAAATAAAATAGAATCCATTGAATTGGAAATTAAAGCAATAAGTAGTCATCAAAATGAGGTGGAAGCTATACAAAATAATTTAGAAACAGAAATAGGTGAACTTAAAAAAGCAAATACTGATGTTACTAAAATCAATGAAAACAATCTAGCTATTGAAAATGTTGCGAAAAAAGTAAAGCTCTTAGAAGATAGCAACTCGAAAAAAGAAGAATTTCAACAGAAATTACTCATGATTGAAGATGACATAAAAACTATATCAAACTACCAAAGTGAATTGAATGTTTCAAAAAATAATTTAGAAATGGAAGTTAATAAATTAAAAGAAATAAAGAGTGACATATCTAAAATTAAAAGTGCTCTACAGAGCGATGTTAAAACGAAATTTGAGACATTTGCTGCTGACGTGTACAAAAGAGTCAAGGAAGAAGTAAAGCATTTTGGCCACACTCATAGCGAAATTGACAAAAACATAAAAGAAATTGAAAGAAACTTAACACTACATTTAATGATTCATAAAAATGATATTGATAAATTTAATGAGTTGAAAGTAAGAGTTGAAGGTGATTTAATAAAAATGAACGAACTAACTGTTGAGCTGAAGGACAAATTTGAAAATATTTCAGCAGATATTCTAACTTTAAAAAATGAAATTAATATAAAAACAATTAATGGAGATACAGAAATCATATCCAAAGTGCATCAAATCGATATTGATATTCAATCATTAAAATCTTCTATAGTAGAAGAAGATAAAAAATTAAAGGAGTTATTGAAAGCAGTTAGTGGTATTGACAAATTTAGTGAAGATATTAAATCATTAAAAAAACATGTTAGAGAAGAAGATGAGAAATTACGTGACTTATTGAACACTAAGTTTAAAGATATTACAATAGACGAACTTTGGAAAAAAATTAATTTAATTAAGGAGGAAGAACAAAAATTAAAAGAAAGTAAAGAAAAAATAAACACTTATAAAGACAAAAATAATGAGCTTAAGGAAGTACGTTTACAAATAGCAAATATTGAAAAACTAATAGAACTAGTAATAAAAAAACATGAAATGTTGTTGAAAGGTATTAGAATAAAATTCTCACAATGCTTAAAAGCAGAAACATTAGATTCTTTGAATTATTTATATAAAGAGTTTGCAAAACTAAATAAGTCTTTAACTAAAGAAACAAACTTTGAAGACGAAGAGTGGATTGAATTTTATACAAATTATTTGAAAACGTTTTTAAAAAATTTTGAAGAATTATTATACAACAAATAATGACAAACATTAAAGAACAAATAGTAAATGAAATACATAGACTGGCAAGAAAAAACTATTCTCGAAGGAGGGTCATTGTAAGGGGTTTGAATGATCTCTTCCAAGCGGATTTAGTTGAAATGCAGCCTTATGCGAAATTTAACAAAGGGAATAAGTATATTCTAGTTGTTATTAATGTTTTTTCTAAATATGTTTGGGTTGAACCTGTGAAATCAAAAAATGCTAAAGATGTTAGTAGGGCAATGGAGAAAATAATAATTAGTGCAAAAACCCCACCGAAAAATTTGCAAACGGACAGAGGTACTGAATTTTACAATAAACATTTTAAGGAGCTGATGGAAAAATATAAAATAAATCATTACAGCACATTTTCAAATTTAAAAGCAAGTGTTGTAGAACGTGTAAATAGGACTATAAAAAATATTATGTGGAAAAGATTTAGTAATCAAGGTACTTACGAATGGCTTGAAATATTACAACAAATTGTGGATAAATATAATAAAACAAAACATAGTACTACTGGCTACAAACCTTCAGATGTTAATAAAAAAAATGAAAAAATAATTTTAGAGAATGTATACACTAACAAGAAAACTTTAGATCCAAAACGGGCTAAATTTAAGTTGAATGATTTTGTAAGAATTTCGAAACAACGAGAAGTTTTTGCCAAGGGATATACTCCAAACTGGTCGACTGAAGTTTTTCAAATAAAGAACGTGAAACTGACAAATCCAAGAACATACCTTTTAAGAGATCAGCGGAATGAGGATATTGAAGGTGCTTTCTATGAAGAAGAGTTACAACATGTTAAATATCCAGATGCCTATTTGGTTGAGAAAGTGTTAAGACGTAAAGGCAATAAGGTGTATGTAAAGTGGTTGGGGTTCGATAAATCACATAATTCATGGATTAATAAAAGTAATGTTTTGTAAAATATTTTAATAAAATGCAAGTCATTAAGAATAATAGTTTTATTATATTAATTCTTATTACAAAGGGTTAGATATATTTTATTTCTATGCTCTTCACTTAGTATAGGATTAATTATGTAACTACAGCTAGCAATTCTTTTTTCGAATCGCAGTCTGTCACAATACAATTGATGATATTCACTTTTTCGAGCTTGTCTATATGCAAATTCCCACGTTCTTAGCACATGTAGTTTATTACTACTTTCACTAATAGTCACATATTTCTTTATAATATTTCCTTTTTGTTCCATGTTTCTGCAGTCGGCTTTCCAACTCGTCTGGATATAATATTAGAAACTCCAACATGGTGCTGACATTCTCACTATTTGGATTTTCACTTGGATTTAAAACATTATAAACATTGGTGAGCAAGTCGCCAATTTGATTTGCAGTTGATGCTTTGTACACATTAAAGTAATTTTCAAAGTTTTGTTCTTTTATAATAGAGATTCTATATGCTATCAAATCTTTCAGTTTCCACAAACTATCAATGGATTCCTGGCCAAGATAGATATAATTAGAGTCTGCCTTGTTAACCTTTAGGACTGGAAAGTCATTAATTTTCTCAAAACTTAAAGTAATGTTTTCACATTGAATGGTAGATGTATCAACACCAGGATAGTAGAAATAATTTGCAATTACACCTTCATACTTGCAAAAGGTGATCCACTCATCTTCACTCAGAGTCATGTAGAATCCATTTCTGCCTCCAATTACTATTTTGGGTGAAAAGTCGTTTACACTAATTCCAATTAAAACAAATTTTGTGAAAGAACTGTTAAGATAAAAAAACTTTGTATTCACAATATTTAAAACATTTCCACAATACTATTTTTCTTACTATTTGACAAGTAATCATTACTTTGACTAGCAAATTTAGAGAACGACATTTTTGTAAATAAACCCTTTTCAACTATAAACTATCTCTTGTTGTTTGTACCACAACTTGCATTTCAATATTTATATAAGTAAATGATGATGGTGGGGGTAATGGTGGTGGGGCAATGGTTGTGTATCGAAAGGAGAAGGAGATTGCTCTCTCATAGGTTTTCGGAAGAGGAGTTTGTTCTCTCATAGGTTTTCGGAGGAGGAGTTTGCTCTCTCATAGGTTTTCGGAGGAGGAGTGAGATTGGGAGGAGGAGGGTCTCCCACAAACTCTCTACTCGTCTTCAATCCATATGGAGGCTTCGTTACCGTGGCAACCGACAAACAAAATCGCCGTATCACGATATCCCGGCGCCTAATGCGCCTGACAACTGACAGCTTTATCTCCCTAAGGAGACGGAATCGGCCATAACGTTGTCATTATAGACCGCTTATGTTCAATTGTTTTAAAAGCAAAATGAGAAAACCTACTTTACAGCAATTCTGCTGGCCTTTAACGGTCCGTATTAAAGCTAGTGGTGGAGAAAATAAATAGTAGATTATGTCACTAGGAGTAAAAGTGGGTTTTTTTCGTGCTGAGCCCAGAGATTGACGGCCGAAGCGAAGCTGAGGCCTGCAACTAGGCGAAGCACAAAAAATATTTTTCTCCAAACGTCATTAAATTGCTACTTTATTTGACACAACAGACGAAGGTAAAACACTTAATTTCCTTACTATCATCCCGGCGGCAGGTAAAGATTTTTCTTGCCGCTCGTCGCCAGCAGGTAAAATCTTTTACTGCCGCTCGTCGCCGGCAGGTAAAGTCTTTTATGCCGCTCAAGAACATCGCGATGCGATATGCGAAATAAATTTATTACATTTATTGGATATATATTAAATATGAAATTAAGCTATTCAAAAATATTAATGATTTTTCGTAAACCTGATTTTTCTTTGACAAATTAAATAAGCCGGACTATAGTGTTGTAATTTGTAATTATCTATATATATTTTTTAAGAAAACAAATTATCAACGTATTTTTTATTAATTTTAATTATAATAATAGGAATAGTAACGCACCTATTAACTATAGAACAACTTACGTACTAGTATTATTAATTATTGTTTGGTATAGATAACACATTTACTTTTGTGAGGAAAAGTTGATGCTAAAGGTACAGTGTGAGATTGTTGCACCTTGAACATTCAGTCCTGAGCTTAAATTAGAATTTTCAATTTGTCTTGATAATATGAGATTTCAGTGAAATTTTTGTTATTGGATATGATGTTATTTGCTGTGTTTGAACAGCTAGGCTGGATATTATCGCTACTTGTAACACCAAGAACAGAAGAAGTTTTACAGGTTGGAATTTGGCGACTATCAGGAGATCTTGGGGTAGTCTCTGTTTCGACAAAACTATCAGTGGTCTGGTTTGTAGCTAATTCGAAACTAGTGAAAGTAAATATTTCTTTGGAAGGTCCTTCTGAAGAGTCAAAAATCTTTTTGGCGATATCTTTCTTATTTCTTAGAGAATCTCCAACATAACTTTCCGCCACACTGGAGGACTTCCAGCCCCCATGTCGCTTAAGATTCGTGGTGTCACCACCTCCATCCACGAGCAGCGTAGCGGAAGTTCGCCGAAAACAATGACGGGTGTATTCTTGCCAATTTGACAGCTGTAAATATCGAGCGATTTCTTTGGGAGTTTCCCCTAATTTTTGAATTCCCGTTACTACTCTATGACACTTTCCATTAGGAAATTTTAGAAAAAGCCTATTTTCTGGTAGGTCTTTAGGTCATAATGAAATATACTTTCTAACCAAATAAAGATACCGTTCCTTCAGGATGGTGAAACTTCTTGGCAAACAATTTTTTGACGATATTAACGAAGTATGTAACAATGTTCCAAGGTCTTCTACATCAGATGTTTTCAATTTCAACAGTTCGTCACATCTACATGCCCCTGATACCGCAATGATCAACAATACCTAAAAAGAAAATATCTTATCTAATAAGTACCAAATAGTAATAATGACTTTACAAAATTTTTTTTACTCATCATCGGGCGCTTCTTCCAAGAAACGAGATATATCTTCGTGCTTCAAAATTCGTAACTTTTTGGGCCTATATCCTTCTCCTTGTTTTTTGAGGTATGTTTTTAATTTTGCACAGTTTGAGAAGGTATGACAAAAATGCGCCAAAGTCAGATTTACAAGGCTAATGAGATATAAATGTGATTAAAGAGTATACTCTGTTCAGCGAGGGTTCAATATTACGTCATAAATTGTGACGTCATACAAAAAAAAACGTCTGTCTGTGATAAAATGTCAGTTGAACAAAATGTCAAGTTATGTTTGTAGACACGGGCAGGGCATCAATTTAGCCTTTTGGGCAAATATTCCAAAGTTTTCTCATTTCGGGTATTAATTCAGAAGGAATATCCGCAGCAGCTTTACCATAGACACCTGCTATGATTCAACCGGCCATGGATGTAGATCATAAGATATGGACAAAATCGGCCCAAGATATTCTGAGTATTTTTGTGTGTTTACTATATCTAGTAGTGCTCACAACTTGCGTTGTAAACCCAATAAGCAGAAACATTTCTCGGCGGATGGCCACACATATTTTTCCTTTTTTCGTTCGAATGCACCCTTTTCTGCAGAATTGTTCAATACGTGTCCGCATGAATTCATTGTTTTGATAAAAAAAAACTGTTAGGCATTTATTGTATATTCAACCCTTGAAAATTTTCTTAGAATTTAATTAATGCAATATGTGATAATAAGACATACAACATAAATAATTTAAATTGAGTACATAGTCTAACTAAGCGTGGGCAATTTTTTTAAGACACCTAACCGCGGTTTTGCTGTTATCTGTGTCGCATGCATGCATCGTTCTTCCACATTTTTTCTTTAGTTGATTCCGTCAAACACCTCGCTAATTTTGATTAAAGTTTTATTCATTTCCACAGAAGCGGATCTAGCCTTTAGGTGACACTAGGGGAAGATATTTTTGTGGACCAGTAGGTGGTTGTTCAGGAACAGGGGCTTCTTTTCAACAACTGATAGTTCCTTCGGGACGTATGTTGATGGAATTTCTTTCGCCGCTTCGTCAATTGTAACTCCTTGTTTCTCCTCTATTTTGGATATTTTCTCCGGTTTTTCTTCACACAGTGGCTTCTTCTACATGATCCCTTAAAAGCGGTTCTTTCGTTTCTATATTTAGTTCTACAAAGGCTGCAGGACGCGGATTTCTAAGTTTTGACGAAATTTTGACATTAAGCGTCAAACTGATTTTAGCTGGTGGTTTTATTATTAATAAGAACTAATAATACGCCTGTTTTTTTTCTGATCTTTTTCTAATGAAATGAGATGAGCAATGTGACGTCATATTGAACCCTCGCTGAACAGAGTATACCTACCTTCTGTTCAGCGAGGGTTCAATATGACGTCACTATCCTCATCTCATTTCATTAGAAAAAGATCGCCAGAAACCAAACGTATTATTAGTTCTTATTAATAATAAAACCACTAGCTAAAGTCAGTTTGACACTTAATGTCAAAATGTCGTTGAAATTTTGGATAAATCGTCACCGGCAAAAGAGTGTAAAATTTTGTGAAATGGTTACAAAATGCCTTGGTGCTACGGTGAAAAGGAACAAATTTTGATATTAGGACTCATTGAATGCTTTCAGCGACAAAAAGTGGCACGAAAAACATTATTACCAGTAGATGCAGTGTTCAAGGTAAGTTTTTATTTGATGTATTTTTGAAGACTAAATACCATATTTTTTACCAGTTCAACTGACATTTTATCAGAGACAGACGTTTTTTCTTGTATGACAAGACAGACAAACTATACGTAAGTAAGGTCCGGTTCTATAAGTTGATTTTAAATACAAGAGTTCCTCTTAAATCGCAAATTGGCGTAATGATCGTTGTATAAGTTCGTTTTAAAACGTGAAATAGGCTTTAACTTTATCTTAAGATATGATGTGGATGAAGCAGGACTTAAGCTTTAGAGGTCGGTTTTAATTTAAGAAAATTAACAGTTTTGTCACTTTAAATGTTTGTGTTAGTATTAAAAATTGAAATGAATATTTTTGGAATTTTTAAGGATATATAGAGATAGCTGCTTGCACAACTTTCCTCATAAAGTTGATCTAAAGTGAACCTAAAATTTTCCATACGGAATACATCGCTGTCGAGCGATCTGTCACTTACTATTACGTGTACTAATATGTTCTAATGTTTGGGTAGCAATTTCGACGAAAATTAACCTATAGAATTGGCCCTAAATAGCAACGTAGCTTGTTATTCATGGTAATCTAAAGCTTACTTCACATTGGTAAAGTTTATACTTACTTATATTTATTAATAATAAAATAATAAATTAGCACGCGCCTCTCTGGAAGTAAATTTATTATTTCAGAATTTAGTCATGGAAACTAATAGTTTCGATTCATTTGTGTGTAAAGCAATTACCTATAATTCCTTTACAGCAGTTAAAAAAATTATATCATTTTTTTTGAATACTGTATTATAGAGAGACAATGACAATAATTAATTAAAAAATGTAATAAAAAAAAACGAAGAATAACAAAATTATAATTTAAAAAAAAAAAAGCCAGATTGAACCTGAACCGCTAGCATAAAAGTCAGTCGCTCTAACCATCGCGTTATGGAAGACCTTAAGAATTCTCCGCATAACCGCGCTTACTTTCATATTGGGGGAATGTTCCATACACATAATTATTATTGATATTTAATTGAATATTATTCTTCACATAAAGACCTTCTTGTTTTCTTGAAAACACGTAGGATATACGTAGAATAGTATATTATACAACAAGCATTTAATGAGAGTCGTTATTCTCGAGAGTAACGTTTGAGCCCACGAGCGAAGCGAGTGGCACAAGTTGCCCGAGAGAATAACGCTCATTAAATGCGCGTTGAATACTATACTTTATCCACGACCAAGATCTGGGTTTTCTCAAATATGATAGCTTATAGGTGCCACAAAGATAATTTACAATTTTAAAACCACGACCACGACTGGTTTCGCTATTCAATGGCGCGACGTTTGATGCGTCTTGTCGATAGATGACAGTCTAGTCACCCGCGCATGTCACCGCATGTTAATTTCAATGCTACGAGGGTGGACGGTAAATTACTTCATTTTATGGCCTATTTTAAGTATTTTTCAGTGAAAAGTACATATTTTAGTGAAAAAGAGACACTGTAACCTACATTTGTCTCAATACATCCTAATAGAAGGATAATTATTTAAATGAACCAGTGGTAACTACCGATTTCATGTTTAGGGCAGGTTACTTTTTGAGTTGTCAGTTGCCTACGACATGTTTCGTTTCCATGACAACTCAATAATGATTATCGTTAGTCTTGAGAACATAGTTTATCTAATTACAAATATTCAAATGTACACACACACAGACACAGCTATGATATTTTTGAAATGAAAGCGCGTAATTTGACCACGTCAATCAGTGTTGTACTTTACTCATAAAATGGCATTAAATAAAATGTTTTCACTTGCTTTTGAATTATGTGCAATATTTTTAGCTTTGCTATAGCTATAACACATCGAATATAACCTATAGTTAATTTATTGAAACCAAAAATAGTATATTTAAGCATCTAAAAACAATATAAAATCATCATGAACAACTTCAACTGACTACCCTCGTTACTCGGAAGTGACTGCTTATTGGCTGCATTGGCTCCGTATGCCTGCTTGATCTAAACCGACAATACACAGGCGCTGGTTTCACTTCACTTACTATGTATTGAGTTGAATCTTTTTTAGAATTATTACCAGAAAAGTCCAATAAGATAACAAATATTTAATAAAAATCACATTGACAGATAAATATGATGACGCGCAAGACTTTAAGAGACGAATTCGAGACCATATGCGACTTTGACGGTTTCGGGTGGCGCTCTCGAGCGCTCTGAGAGTATTACTATCCTTTGTTTTCTTCAATAAGAATGTAAAGATGGCAATACACTCAGATTGGTCCATATGGTGTGATCTATTGTTCAAATAATTTTGGGGAATGAAAATCGTTTATACCGGGTGTCCAGCAGAACCCTGGACATAGGAGACTAACATGGGAAATCGGTTTTTATTTTTTTGCGCCTGTACGGTTGTTTTGATTGAAAAACTTTTAAGAGTAAAGTTGTAGAGCTTATGGTCAGCAATCATCCTGTAATTTTTTCAATACCACAGTTTTGGCTATTTTTTCGAAAAACGCCTCGAAAAGTGCAAAAATTTGAATTTGGCGCGTCACCCCTACCATGCATGTGCAGTGTCGCCAACATAATAATTTCTTATGTCAGACTCAGAGCCGATTTTCCTTTCTTATTTATTTTGAGGGACTATCATGTAGTAATTAACGTGATTATGCAGAGAAAATTAACTGAAAACCTGACGATAATGTTCTTAAATTATAGGTAAGTAAAAGTTACGTTTATAATTATCATAATTAGTAAGAGGAAAATCATTCCAATTTGTGTATGGCTGGTTGTCTAATTCATTTTAGTTTAGCAATACGACAACCACGATGACATGACAATTTGTCTCTCGTCACCAATTAAGGGTGTTCGTTGTTGTTGTTGTTATTGAGGTGAATTCATCTATCTCCAAATGTTTTACTTCAAAAGTGTCTATTTTGCAGTGCTGTGTGACGCGAGGCCCCATCCTGCAAGTAAAAAACCCTTGCTAAGTAATGGACTCTTCTATGACAGACAAAATCTCATTGGAAAACCAAATACAGTGCGCCCCAAAATGCCAATCCACACATTGACAACTTCTCGACGTTGGTCTCGGTTGTCCTGCATTGTATGTGGATTTTAGAGAGTCCAAACTCATTCATTTTGTTGATTTGAGGGACCCATTAATCCAAGTTAACATTCATTGGTGGAACAAATGTTTACAGCAAATAAGCAAGACCAGTAAGCAGATAGCGATGGATGTTTGATCTGCTAAGACCAGTTTCTTTCATGTTTTATCTATGTATCTGGAGACTATAGTGCCTGTGAAAAAAACTCTTTTCAATGACAACAAATCTTGCCAAACTGGTCACAAATAACTTGAAAAACTGGCCAAAAATTGGTCTCATTCCAATCGATTGCTGCTGAATATGGGCAAGACACAGAGGATGGTGTTTGCATTGAGGGAGATTGGAACCGTAAATGACCACGTATCCCAGGTTAAATTTTTTGGGGTTCTTGTGGATGAGAGCGCCAAGTGGGGTTTACACACTAATAACTTGGCTTCAAGACTCAATACAAGTTTGTACCTGCTACGTCAGCTTTCAGATGGGATATCTCGTACGGTACTTAGATCGTCTTACTTTGCATCTTTTCATGCATGGCTCTCTTATGCTGTAGTTGTTTGGGGCCACGCCTCGGGGGCTAAGCGTTTGTTCGGGCTTCAGCGAAGAGCGGTCAGACTGTTGGCGGGCCTGGGCTACAGGGATGACTGCAGAGCGCACTTCAGAGAGCTAGGCATACTAACCCTGCCCTCCATGTGTATATTGAAGAATTTGCTGTTTGTGAAAAATAACATGTATCTGTTTTCTGCTCACGAGGACATGCATGCTTACCTTACTAGAGGCCGAAAAAATTTAATAACCTCATATTGTCGTTTGAGAAGGTGTCAGAATGGTCCTAGCTACTGGGCGGTAAAATATTTCAACTGCCCATAAAAATTAAAGCGTTGACAGTGGATAGTTTCCGAAAAGAAGTTAAGCAAATTTTAATGGTAAATGTTTTTTATTGTGATGAAGAGTGTTTTAAGTATTTTAATCAAAATTATTATTTTTTTTCTTCTCTCTGTATAGTCTATTTTAGGATGTTGACTGTAAGTTTTAGTATTAAGTAAATAATGGTATCTGGACTGAATTTATTTAAATTTAATTTGTAGACTATTATATTTTTGACGTATGTACATTGCTGTTTTGGTGATTGTAAACATGAATAAATTTGAATTGAATTGAATTGAATCTTAATAAAGGTGATAGTGTTTTTATAGGAATAATTGTTGTTATCTGTGTTATTACCTAAATTTATGTTACATTTCTTTTTCATGTCCACTTGTTAATTTCTTCTGTTAAGAAATTTATGTATAGATTGATTATGGAAATATACTTATTTTGGTACTTGTTGCATCCACTTTTTCACACACAATTTCCACGAAATAAAAATTTAATGTATACAGAAGCCTTGTATTTATTGATATTAAAAGTAAGGAAATTAGAAACCATTTTGTCGATACAGTGTAAAATTTTATTTTTATTATTTCTTATTTAAATGTTTCATTAGTTATGAATTTTGAGGAGAGAAAACTTGTTTTAAAACAATACTGGGCTGGTAATTCCTTTGCTCAAATTCGAGACAACATTGCTGCGTTGTTTCCTGAACAAACAATACCAGCATGCAGTTCACTTCAGGCGGTGGTTGCTCGTTTTGAGGAAACTGGGAGTATTCACCCGATATGTTCCTGTGAGCGAAAGCGACGCTGGTGCTTCAAGCTGGACTTCAAGCTGGTGCGGCTCCAGAGGATGAAAATGTGGCAAAACTTGTTGTTCTTGCTATAGTAAACGATGATCCTTCCAAGATTATTCGACAGATTGGCCAAGAAACTGGACTTAGTAGATCGACCATCCATAATTATCTGCAGAAAGAAGGTTTTGAAAGCTACAAACAAGATAACCTTCAACAACTCTTACCGACCCACCTTTTCCCCCCAATGGAGTTTTGTGAAATCCTGATCGAAAAAATTATTGCAGCCCCAAGATTTGTTAGAAACATTTGTTTCACGGATGAATGCTAATTTGGATTGACTGGCTCTTCAAATCAACAAAATGATCGGATTTGGGCACTCCAAAACCCACATATAGTGCATGACAATCGGGACCAACGTCGAGCAACTGTAACGTGTGGATCGGCATTTTGAGGCGCCATGTTATAGGTCCATTTTTCATTGATTGCAGTTTGAACGCCAACAAATATGGCAATATGCTTCGCAATGATATTTTGCCTGCTGTAGAAGCCATCCAGCCATTAGAACGGGTTTTTTACATGCAAGATGGGGCGTCGTGTCACACTGCACTGCAAAATAGACGTTTTTTAAACGAAACATTTGGTGGTAGGTGGATCGGAAAGTTTGGAGCAATTAATTGGCCACCTCGCTCTCCGGATTTGAATCCCTGTGATTTTTTTGTTTGGGGATTCATTCAAGATCGTCTCTACCAGAGAAATAAACAATATGCAAATGTTCAAGAGTTGAAACTTGCCATTCAAGAAATTTGTAGTCAAGTCACGGTGGTGATATTGGACAATACATGTCGCAATTTTGAACAGAGGCTTGCATATTGTACCTCTGCAGAAGATGATCATTTTGAACAATTTCTCTGATGTGCTACATCTAGTCCTGTATTTTATTTATTTGTTTATTGTTCTTGTTTACCTCTGTGTTTGATGTTACACACATGGGTGGTTATTCACTTTTTTGTAGTATGTAATTAAATGGTTCTTTTAAGAGCTGCTAATCCGTATTTTCTTTTCGCCAATTCCACGATATCTCATTTGTAGAGTACAATCACATTTCAAGCTTGGTTCTGGTTTGCCCAATAAATGTATCCACCTAACTCGCCGTCCTTAATAATTCTTAACATTAACCTAGCTTTTAGCTTTACCAATGACAAAGACAAGAGACATATCGTCGATCCGTTGTCTGTTGCTAATCTAAAATGAATTAGACATCCAGCCATACATAAATTGGAATGATTTTCCTTTTACTACTTATGATAATAATAAACGTAACTTTTACTTACCGTATGATTTAAGAACATTATCGTCAGGTTTTCGGTTAGTTTTCGCTGCATAATCACGTTAATTACTACATGTTAGTCCCTCAAAATAAATAAGAAAGGAAAATCTGCTCTGACTCTGACATAAGAAATTATTATGTTGGCGACACTGCACATGCATGGCGGGGGTGACGCGCCAAATTCAAATGTTTGCACTTTTCGAGGCTTTTTTCCAAAAAACAGTCAAAACTGTGGTATTGAAAAAATTACAGGATTATAACTGACCATAAACTCTACAACTTTACTCTTAAAAGGTTTCGAATTAAATCAACCGTACAGGCGCAAAAAAATAAAAACCAATTTCCCATGTTAATCTCCTATGTCCAGCGTTCTGCTGGACACCCGGTATAAGCGCCACCATGACAGTAGCGGTGACTTTTGACTTTACTTTTACTGTCTAGGACTTTTTTGGTCTCAGGATTAGAAAGCCCACTTTAGGTGTGCGTATGGAGAAAACAAATGACGTACTTTTAAACCGCTTGAAAAAAAAATGTGTTTTTATCTTCAATATTTTACGCTAAAAAAAGGATAGTAACAATTTTGGCTCCAAATATTTTAATTAGTAGGTCAGGTGTCAGTAAGGGTGACTTCTACATCTCCAGTTTAAACCCTACCTAAAGTTTAAACTCCAGATTTGATGTCCATTAGAATTGCTTATCTGACTATTAAATCTCAAACTGAAGTGTAAACTGAACTTGTAAAAGTCATTCTAAATAAACATGTGTGACATTGTACGGAGTGTTCATTATAAAATTTCTGTCTGGCTGTGAAATGTCAAAAGAAAAGGATGGAGAAACAAAAGTCCATTTATTTTGATTATGTCATCCTTTTCTGTCAAAATTTCATAGCCTGCTAGATAAAGTTTTATAATGAACACCCCGTACTTCAAAGTCACATGCGGTCGAAATGAAATAACTTGAATACTCGATGAAGCGGTACAAGTTGAAGTTTGAGGATATTACTATAAATCCTAGAATGTCTCTACGCCAACGTTCACGGATAACAGGAATTAGTCATGAACCTGTTCGTCAGGTACTTAAGTTAAATCATTTCTATCCATAGAAAATGCAAATACTTCAAGAATTGCGTGAAGACGACCCTGATTGAAGGGCACAATTTTGCGAGGAAATTAGAGAGAAATTGCGCATTACTCCTGGGTTGCTAAAAAATACTTGTTCTAGCGACGAATGCTCATTTTCTTGAAATGGTTTTGCAAATAAACACAACTCCAGATACTTGAAGTGATGACAATCCGTTTTCAGGGAAGGACGCTGACAGTACCCAGAAAAAATAAATGTGCTGGAGGGAATATTGGGTGTTACTATTGTTGGGCCTTTATTTATTAACGGTAACCTTAATGGCGATACTTACTTGGAAATGTTAGAAAACACCATTCAACCTCTTATTGTCGAGGAAATAGAAAATCAGTTAGATGAAGAAATGGGGGTAGGAATCCCCATTTCTTCATCTATGGGTGTAGAAATAGGGGGTAGGAAATTAAACGCAGGTTTAATACATTTTCAACAAGATGGAGCGTCATCCATTTGTTCTTCGTGTGAGGCAATTTTTAAATGATACTATATAACAATATAATGATAGTATAGTTTGTTTCAGGTAAGCGAAATTTATTATTATATTTATTCTAAAAATTGATATTATAAATGTTTTTAAGTTCTACCACCACCTATGATTTTATATTTTGTCCATTTTATTATTACCTAAAAAAAATTTTCGAAAAAAATTAGTAATAACGTCTTCCCTCAAGTGTACCAGAGCCGAAAACCTAACTGGGAAGACCTGAAAAGAAAACCTAAACCCGATCATTCCAGAATTACTTACCATCGAGTGTATTATTCACACTTAGCAAATCGTTAATGTTTGGCATGAGAAGTAAATAGTGTCTGACCCGCAAGAAATTCAGCTTCTTATAATATAGGTAAACGATGAAGCTGTTTGCTCTGACTCAAGCAAGGCAAGAGGGAGGTGCAATTTTCAAGGCAATTATGAATTTTGCAGTTTTAGCTGTCACATTGGTTTGAAGACTAAAAATAATTATGAAAATATGCAAAATTTATTCACTGCAGAACCAGAACCCAACCTAATCCTTCCACAATTTCCACATATTGACATATTGAACCATCATAGCTTCCGAGCAGTCGACGGGAATAACAAGATAATAATATGAGAAACCAGATAGAGTAAATGTTAGGAAATAACGACAAGAATACACCCTGACTCTCGTAGAATGATGAAGTCAATTAATATTAAATTTGTTATAAATTGTAATTCTTATTTTGTAATAAAATTAATTTTCTTTAAAATACATATTAAATGAAATTAAATTAAGAATGATTAATCAGATGGTCTACATTCCTTTAAATCGTCCTGGCAATCATGGTACAAAAAATTGTGACATCAAAAGTCATAAATATAACCTAAAATATATGACAATGCCTGTCATAATATACAGAGTATATACACAATAACTATACTGACCATGAATCGCTTGAGGTACTACACCTCACATGTAACAGGTATGAGGTATATCATACTGATGAGCTCCAATAAGCGCGAAACCGGACTATGGTTCCTCTGCATGATAGAGAAATGAGTTTGATACTATGCTGAACGTCGCCGGCAGACGGTATAGATTCTCGGCCATCCGTCTGTGGGATGTGATAACCTCGGCACAAAACTGGTTTTGGCTCACTTCACGATTTATCTCGCATGCCCTAGTGGAAGCACCTGCCGTCGTCCGATGGCGCCACTTACTTATTAGCTGTCATTTCGGGTGGCAGCACTAGACAGGTCTGAGCTTATTCCCATCCTACATTTTTATCAAGAAAACAAAGGATGAGGATGCTTTCAAAGCGCTCTGGAGCCGTCAGTGTCATCCCCGCATATTTGACTTTACAAAAGTGATAACTTAAGAAAGTATCGAAGAAAGTAATTCACGACATGCTTCAAAATAATAAATGAATTTCATGGCTAGATGACGGATTATAATGAACACATGGTACTTCGGTCTAACTCCATACCGAATATAATTGGATTGTTTCATAAAATCAATACTAAAACTTTTTTCAGATCATTAACCCTTTTTATTTGTTTTTTTCATTTTGTTGTGCTTTCACTGGACAAATACCATTAATACTAAGGCTCTTTTTGTTGAATCTCGATTAAGCGGGTAACATAACAATAATGGTGATTTTTGCTAACCTCAAACTCACCATAAGTAATTATGTTAATCAAAACTGTACCAACATCAAGTGGATGGTAAATTTCAGACTACTGCGCAATGAACCTAAATCGCTCTGAAAGACAAACCCGAAGGCGGCGTCTAATATACGAAGCACTTGTATGCAAAAGTGGCTCCCTTAAGACGTTTTTAATATAAAACCGTCGCTCGAAACTTTTATCTCGCTTTTGAGAGAGCAGCAGAAAACATTATTATTATCCGGAATGAGATTATCTATAATGACAAGTCGACAAGTTTGCGAGGTTGTTAAGAGTGCGAAGCGGCGCATATTTGAGATTTAATTTTCGACAAGATTGCCGCCGTATAAAAATTTACCTGGAGCTACGAGTAACTTATTTTCGCAAGTTTTCTTTCCGGCAAAGACGTTAACGGAAATTTGTTTAAAAGCAAATACAATCGACAAAATCGGCTTAACAATGCTCAAAGACAATTCTAACCAACTCAAATTTAAATAAAAATCGTCCCCTATTTAAGGGCGTGTTCAAACACCATTTACGTGAACGGGTTCGTCCGCGGAAAGTGGCGCTTTCTAAAGACCCCCATGCATACGGAACGAGTTAAAAAGTTTGCACAAAGGAGAAAATTTTATTTAGTGAAAAGTTTCCTGAAAGCCCAGAACAATAAAAGAAGACCCGGAGCGATTTTTACAGATCCGAGTTACCTGAACGTCGACCAGCCCCGTTTACATTGCCCCTCTTCTTGTTTGAGCTGCCGAGTTACATTTGAAGTTTGCCTGCTCTAAAACTGAAACAGACATGTTTCAGATTTACATAATTTTTTCTCCAAAATTAGATTTAAAAGGACCTTACAATGTTGAACATAATGAACAATGATGTAAGAGTGAGTAGTTAGCCAACACGGGGTTCTGGGACACTTTGACCACACAAGGATACGTATAAGCTATTCACTTATTATGTCGTCAAGTAGGCGTTGGAAATTTGACTTTGACATTTTTATCGTATCTCCTCAACATGTGCTAAAAGGAGATGGGTATAAAAAAATGAAGGTTTCAAAGTTAACTAGATGACAAAATCAAGTGAATGGGTAATAAGATTAGGTGTGGAGCCCGACCTGTTAAAATTTCTAGCAGAGGTCATGTGTTAAAATTTCTAGCAAAGCAATGTGTCAAAAATCCCGTGTTAACGTGTCAATGTCATATGTCGCTTGTTGTAGTCGCTCTCTCAGTTATCGCGGAGCCCCTGTCAGTCCTCTTGTCACTTGTCAGAGTGGTCTGTCCATCGTCGGTTTGGTACACGTCTATATCACCCTACGTGACGTCAGGTGGATCCTAATGAGTCAACTGAATGCGATTTTTAAAACTACAATGACGTCATCTGAATGTGATTACATAATAAGGGGATAGACTGGGCGGGATTTTTAATTATTAGCTCACAATGATTATATTCAGATACATTTGTGTGGCACACTTATTTTTGAACGCAGCTAAGAAGGGCCCAATTAGCAAATTATAAAAGTTAAAAGAAAGTTATTTTCTGCGAAATATGTTAGTGAACGACATTTTTAGCTTTTTCCCACAGGAAACTCTAGTTTAAAATATGCAAAAAGGCAATATTTACTAATTGGAAATTGAAAACTTATCTGCTTTCAATATTTCCAAAAATATTGCATCGTTTAAGAAGGAAACAAACAGAAGCTACTCTGAGGGCTAATACCCTTACCGGCATTGAATTACAATGTTTGTTTCAAAGCTCATTTTATAAAGCAAAAAATAATATTAAAATGAATTAATAAAGTAATAAAAAATCAATACTAAAAAGCCAAAAAATATTAAGCTTTTTGCAAAGAATATAGAACCAGAGTTTAATTAAGATATGCGAAAATGCACATGTATAATTACAATTTGGAAATTTGAAAACTTGTCTGCTTTCGGCATTTCCAAAACCTTGTAGTTATAGATAAAGAAGGAAACAAATAGAAACAACTACTTCGAGGGCTAATACCCCTACCGACATTGAATTATACTATTTGTTTCAATGCTTAAATATTATAGAAAACCTACATAAAAGCAAAGATGAAATACAAGAAAGTGCTCTAGAATTCTAGAATTCTAGAGCACTTTCGAGGGAATGATTTTGTGGTAACGGCACCGTAGCGGCGACCACTTTGGGACTAACCCACTTATGTTTCGGTGACTACTCTGGATGTCGGTTAATAGTAGGCGGGTGGTTACTCTTACTAACTACGACCAAAGTATAAAGCTTTTCAATCAGCGACATCTAGATCATTCCATCTTCCTCTTTCTACTGAGATTAAATATACTATCCTTACTTACGTTCGATGGAGATGAAGTTAGATGGCCAGTAATGGCGGTGCGAAAAGGTATGGATCATCAGGTGGTATGGATTATCAGATAGGTTACGCCAATATACAGTGTGTCCAAGATAAGGATGCACTGCATGGGCATCTCCAAAACGGTAAGAGATACGAAGGCGGTTAAAATAGAATAACGTTGCACAATGGGGAGACCTTTTACATGGTGTTTGCAAAAATGAGTTGTTTGTTTTAGTTTTTTATATATTTCAAAAACAGTCGTTTTATGGAGTTTTTATTTATTTTTTGAGTTATTTCAAACAATACTCGAAAACGAAAAACACTTTCTTATTGCACCTTTTTAAGCTCTACAGGATAAAGTTTGTTACTTTTTATTTCAACGTTTCGTTATCGACGAACCACCATCAACTTTACTTTTTCATATGAACCGAAAAAAAAGTAGAAAAAGCAAAAGATAGCCCATTTTATACCCAACTCAACAATGCGATGTACTTGTGTCGGAAAAGCTATTCGTTTTAAAATATCTACATTTTTTATTAGTAGGAAATGAATAAAAATGCATAACAACAAATAGAAAAAACCAAAAGGACGCAAAATTTGCAACAAATGTTCAAATAGATAACCATTAATCTCTAAACGCAGGTAAGATCTTCTTACCGTTGATTCTAAGACTCGGGATAATAATTCTGGAGTGATAGTATTAAATGCTGCCGTAACTGATCTCAAAAGTTGATCTTCTGTATCAAAATGGTGAACGTATACTTGGTTTTTTATGTAACCCCAAAGGAAAAAGTCTAGTGGGACTAAATCTGGTGATCGCGCTGGCCAGGAGACCTCACTATAAATACCTATTGTTTTTCCTTGACATTGTTCCGAAAAGTACCCTCGAACTAGTCTAGCATTGTGTGCAGGTGCATCGTCTTGTTGAAACCAACCGTCAACATTCTGTATTTACGGCAGATTATCTAGACTTTCTTCCAATTCGTTTCTCAATAAAGAAAGGTAGCGTTCTGAGGTTAAGGAGTTGTGGTAAATGAAAGGTCCCAATATTCTAGTGCCCAGAATTCCACACCACACGTTGAAGCCAAATCGGTGTTGATGCTTGGATGATCTTTTCACCCGGGGGGTTGCTTTGTGCACAATAATGGGTATTGCGTCTATTAAAAATTCCGTTGTTTGTTACCTTGCTTTCGTCCGACCAAATAACTTTGAATGGAAAGTCATTATCAATGTGACACTGCCTGGTATACCATTCACAGAACGTCCTTCTTCTAATTTCATCTCCAGGTCGCAGTCCTTATCAAATTCTAAATTTATAGGAGTGAAAGTTATTTTTCTTTAAAATAAATTGGGCTGTAGATCTGGCTACTCCTGTTTGACTTTCAATTTTACTTGTTGGTACATCAGGTTTTTCAATGACTGATTAAATAACTTGATACTCTTTTTCTTCATTAGAAGTTTTTGTCCTGGTTTTAATAGGTTGGTTAAATGACCCATACTTCTTCAGGTTGAAAGCTACACTTCTGAAGATTGATCTATTGGGCTGGATTCTTTCAGGATATTTGTCGATATACATACTTTCAGCAGCCACACAATTGTTTTGGGATTAAATGTAACATGACAACATATCAAACTTTTCTACCCCTGTGAAACTATCCCCGGCATAATTTTAATGGATAACTGAAACATTTTTCGCTACTTCTACTGAAACATTTATTGACAGATGTTACAACTGACAATTATAATGTTATTCATCGCCTGCTATTGAAAAATGTAGATAATTTAATAAAAATTGCTTTTTTGACACAAGAACTGATATAAATCATGTCATGTAACACATTGTTGAATTGAGTATAAAAAGCAATATCTAATGCACTATGTACTATTTTCTAAGTCCATATGAAAAAGTTAAGTTGATGATGATCTTTCGGCAACAAAACGTTGTAACAAAAATAAGTATACGTCATCTTGTAGAGCTTAAAAAGGTGCAATGAGAAAGTGTTGTTCGTTTTTGGATACTGTTTGAAATAACATTAAAAATAAATAAAAACAAAAATCCATAAAATTACTGTTTTTGAGATATCTAAAAAACTAAGACAAGCAATTCATTTTTGCAAACACCATGTAAAAGGTCTCCCCATTGTGCAACTTTCTTCTAACTTAACCGCCTTCGTATCTCTTACCATTGCAGAGATCCCCATGCAGTGCATCCTTTTCTTGGACACACTGTATTAAATCGAGCCAGATATCGGCAATTTTGATAAAAAAAAATCTAAATGCACCGAGGTGTACCGATTAAAGTTGGTATGGTAGATCGAAAAACAGCAAAGCGCCTTCAAAATAATGTAATTTAATGAAACGTAAATATTTTTTTTAAAAATTTTTAGAAGTTATGCTTTCTATAGAAAATAAAAAGTATGTCTGAACAAAGTAAAATGACTATATGATGCGAAAGGTAAAATTAAACTCATACTACACTAAAAGTATGGATTTTTATTTGATCCTTCTTTTTGCACAAAATGGCGCTTAAACTTAATCATAAACATGGACTCCACAGCAATAAATCTTCAAACTTGCAGTGGCAACCTTAAAGAAAATTTTACATTACATTAAATAACATTTTCGAACATTTCGCCTCTTAAAAGTGGATCTGACTTTAGAGTAACATTTGCAGTAATTAATACTAACTGGAACCATTGAGTACTACTAAATAGTCGCCTACTTTATAGAATTTTATTTTACTATTTTAAGAGTAAATATTACTTTCAAATCCTATTATATAGTAACAACGACTTTGAATGAATTTTTGTGACGATAGAGGATCTCCCAAATATAACTTTAAGATAGTTGGGTACATGAAGTTATTTTAATAGGACTTCGCTCTTACCCCAAATATGATATTCAAATTGTGGAACTTTTACGTCGTCAAATAAAGTTATTTTTACGTAAGTAATACTATATAATACCTTTTATAAGTATATTTTACAATATAGTAATAAATTGGAATAGAATTTACCAAATTGCAACTGATTTTGTGTAATTTTTACTTTAGCAAGTTTATTGGGACCATGTCACGGTCATCTTTCTCACTACGCATTTCTTTATATTTGCTATGAATTAATACATTTTGCTATGAATTCTTTATTAAACCTTACTGTATCTTGGTCATTGGTACACTTCGATTCTACACCTTGTCGAGACTTCACTTACTCCTTCGGTTTCATTCATTGGTTCTCGAGGGGACTTGTTGGTTGCCCGCTAGTACCTGCTGAAATGCAGTTTGTGTTAATTTACTAAACTTAAATTCAATGATTCTGATTTTACAAGTAAATTTTTTTGATTAGAATTTACCTTCTTTGCCTTGTTTTGAATCAATGTTGTTTTCAGCTAGATATTCACTACTTCTCAAGGACTAGTTTTTTAACTTTCACTTTGTATTTTCTGGCTAAATACACATTTTGTTTGAGCAGAGGATACTTCCAGGCTCCCCAGTTTATCCCAAATTCCCGTTTCGCACCCGTTTGTTGTGTTTACATTGAGTCAGATTGTAACGTCAGTTCGACAGGCTACAATGTTGCCTCGTTTCTTTGAGCGTTTAATATTTTGAAATATTATTTTGCTAGTTGGATTTTATCTCTTGATTCTTTACTTACTTGGTGGCAAATTCTTTTGCCTTTAAGTAATTTTGTTGCTCCTCGCAATCGGGTTTTGAGTAATTCATTGTTGCGAATTGTCACACGCCAAATTGTCACTTGTCGCACTTTCGATTGGTGCTGTCCTATTCTTGTGACGCTAGGTTTAATTTACACTTTTATGTTTAACGAATTAATTAATTGATTAGCTTTTATTATTGTTTCGGATGGAATCATTTGAGGAAACTCTGGGTGACATCTAAAAATTTCATTTAATTGTTTCTGTTGTGTGAATCCTCCTTTTCAGATAATTATTGTGTCGTCGGTTCTCCTATTATTTTACTTCTGCTTCCTTGGACTAGTGGCAAACGGCTTCCTCGTGGTTGTTTTTTGCTTCCAACCGTCGAATTGCAGGCCTCTTGCGAACTAACTTCATTTTATACGTTTGACACGTCCTTGACTTGAAAGGATTTAGAAGTTAATTCTATTTAAAAATCTTCGCGTGATTGCTTCGCAATGATTTATTTTTTTTTAACTTATCTAAAGCGCCTAGATTAACTACTGTGGGATTTAACTTGGCCTTGCATTTCGCACATTTGGGTAAGTTGCTTTTATTATTTTTTCACGTCGCCATTTTGTTCGCTTCAAAGTCGATTTTTGGCTCATTTACAGCTACGTAGAGCCTCTTTCACCTGAGAAATATTTGAGAGCATCGAGGCAGTCCTCAATATCATCGAGGAGGCCTAAGCAGTTAGTAACCACGTGCTGAGTAAAGAAAACCCTGAAAAAGGTAGATATAACTTTTATTTGCTCATTTTTGCTACTTTTCCTTCCTAGAGTTGACCCTAACACCTTTGTTTACTTTATTTTAGTTGTGTCGATTAAGTGTGAGTTTCAAAATTCAGCTTTGGAGTTTTCTGATTTTCCTGTCAAAATCAGTGGAACTTAAACCCATCCCTACTCTCCGAGTATTTTGAGAAGGGGCATTTACTTAATTTGCTAGGCAACAATCTGTTATTTAAAGGACAGTCAGGGTTTCGAGAGAGACACTCATGCGAATCGGCACTCCAATATGTTTGCTCTAAGTGGCGTTCATGTATACATGATGGAAACACTGTGTTGAGTGTTTTCATTGATCTTCAGCGAGCATTTGAGAGTATAGATAGGGGAAGGCTAGTCCAGAAGTTGGGAGCCTATGGAATAGAAGGTGGCGCACTTGATTGGTTTGCGGACTATTTGGAGGGTCGATCTGACGACGCCTTGATTTGCATACATGGTAAGGACTTTAATCAATTAGTAAAAAATTTGAACTCCAAACTAGACATTTTATACAATTGGCTGTGCGTGAACACACTAAAACTAAATGTTAAAAAAAACAAAATACATGGTTTTTTTGTACTAAACAGAACACTAACAAATTTTTGAATAATGCTTATAGTATTAAAATAGGTAATAACGTGATTGAAAATACATCTGAGATGAAATATTTGGGGCTAGTTTTGGATAGTCAACTCAATTTTTCACTACATGTGGACTATATTTGTAAGAAAATTGGGAAAAAGATAGGGTTTTTTTAGAAGAATAGCTCGAAACCTTAGTCACTGGAGTCGCCTTCTTGTATGTAATACAATAGTAGATCCTCATTTCAATTTTTGCAATTCATTATTAATATCGTGTAAGACTAGTGATATTCGGAGTTTCGACTTGTTGCAAAATAAAGCCATGGGAATTATATTAGCTTGTACTCGGTATACACCAATTAACTTAATGTTAAAGTCTCTTGAGTCACTTGAGTGGTTTTCAGTGGAACAGAGTATTAACATTTCCAATATTCTGTTAATTTTTAAAATAAAAAATAGATTATTGCCTGAGTATTTAAAGGAATACTTAGTTCCAAGATATGAGAGGCACTCATATGACATACGATCAAGAGAAAATTTTGATATCGAATTTGCTAGAGTAGCTCATATGCAAAAAAGCCTGTTTGGGAATGGCTTAAGACTTTTCAAATAGACTACTTCTAGAAATTAAAAGTGTACCTACTATAAAGGATTGTTCGAAAAGTTAAGAGACTGTACTTTGTAGAAACGAATTAAAAAATTTAAATAATAGAGAATTTAGACTAATTTTGTAGAAATATTGAATCAGTGCGGTGTTGGCTATTGAACTAATACGATATAAGGGTTGCAATTGTAAACTGCTCAACTTAAAGTTCGGCACAAGCAATTTTTCGTGCCATTTTCAATCAGCTGGAACTTTTTAAGCAATGAATTGTTTTGAATACAATTTGCAAGGTCTGAAACCCCATTCCTCTAGATTAAGAAAGCTGATAATTTTGAAAAAAAACTGATCTTTATTATATAGGGTGTGAAACAAAGTGATGCAAACATTGCAAAATTTATGTTCTTTAATCTTTCTTTAATCTCTCTTCTCTATTAATGTTCTGCCATTTGGCAACAAGCTTCTATTTCCTTATCGTTTTCAGGTAAGGAGTAAGCCAACATCCATATCTCGGGACCTTTTCGTCAGATTTTTTATTAAAGCACTCTGAATATTTATGAAATGTGTGAAATTCTTGTTACTGATATTTGTAAAACGTCGTAGCTTGGAAACCTGGCAAAGAATCTTAATGAGTTTTCCTTCAGTTGTTGACATATTGTCTGCGGATTACTACCCATTCAAAAAATGTAAAAATAAGTGACGTTTTTTCTAGTAAACTAGCATTCAAAAAATATGATACCATTATTGTTAATGCTCGTGAGTTATAATAGCAATATTAAATAAAATAACCTTTTTCTACAAACGTCAAATAATGACGCGTTTTACGCTTTCATTTGACAAACGAAAACCTAGCCTTTTTTGAGGATCAGAATGTAAGTGTACTTTTCCGCGCGTTGCCCAGGACAGCAAGCGAAAAAGATTTTTTCGCTTGCTGTCAATAGCAACTACCACCACTCAACCAATTATTAAAAACGTCATTGTCACTTTGATTTAAATTTTCAGATTGTGTTTTCAGTTATGCTCAGTTGTGATTCACATTATTTGAAATAAATCGTTTGAAGAAAAAACGTTGTATGCATTACGAGCACAAAGTAACTTTTTTGCTCTCGAGTGATTGCCGCTCTCCGCTTCGCGTCGCGCGGCAAACTTCACTCTCCGAGCAAAAAAGTTGTACTTTTCGCTCTTATTACATAAATAACTATTCTAGAGGTAAAGGGAAATTGAGTGATGCCGTCGCAGATAGCCAACATCAATATCTCTAGACATTTTTGTCACTTTTTGTTTTTAAGGCATTAGAATTTATACAGAAAGAATCAAAATATTCATGAAAATTTGCTTCGGGTTCCGGCCCAGTTTTGACAGAATTTTAATGAGTAATTAACAAATTTATTAAAACTTAAACAAATGGAGTAATCTGGCAACTATATCAGCAAAACTGTAAACAATAAGCTTAACCTCAAACCTGTTAATAATCACTGTCACTGTCAGTTATATTATACTGGGTGAAATATGTCAGATTTCCAACACCCACTTGATGTCAATAATATGTGAAGGGATTATGTGTGGCTAATCGCCGTTAATAGGTCAAATGCGTGCTTTTATAATTATTTGAATAAACAAGTCCTTGGATACCTGGTGAAACCTTAACAACGAGGTATTAAGCCTAGGTTACATTTATATGAGATGCTAAGTAAGTTCCCAATTATGCTAAGGCTTTTGCGGATAATAAAAAAAAAATAGTAACTTCGTTACCACGTCAAGTACTACCTGAGTACCCAAATAAATAGTACTAGAAGAGCCTCATAGCGCTGCCAAACTTCTTGACACAGGGTATATCCTATATGAAACCCAAAAACCAAAAATACAGAAAACCTCGCCAATTATTGTCTACTTTCAATCCCTATAAAAAATAATAACCATCAGCAGAAAAAGTAATGAACACCCACAGGAAAAAATATCAAGACAGAAGAGCAGAAGCGCTGCAGAGAATAGTCAAGGCTGCAAAAAACAATTATTAATACTACTTGTTATACACTGAGCGGCAAAATTATGGCAAAAAATTATTTAAAAATTAGGTGACTATTTTTCGAAAAAACGCTCGGACCCGTCGATTTTGGTTTTTAATTGCTCATTTTTTTAAGCAACTTTTATTTATACAGGGTGGCCCAAAAAAGTCGTGATATCAAGCCCCACTCTACGGAATTCTAATCATTTTTTTATGTAGCATAACCTATACTTATCTTTAACGGTTTTCGAGAAAATGGCGCCTGGAACCCGTCTATGAAAATCTTCTTGATACATTGTTGCAGCCGTCAAACAACCAAACAATAGGTCACGTCAAAGTCAGTTAAATGTGACTTACCTACTTTTTAACATTTTTAAATATTTAAGAATACCTTTTTAACTGAGAATTGTGCAAACAATTAATAATGATTAACCAAAGGGCGCATTTAACAGAAATGCAGCGGATAGAAATTTTAATTTATTTAGGGCACGGTGACAAAGCCGAACACACATCAAGTGTGCGAGATTTTCAATAATAAGTATCCATTACATACAATCAATCAAAGGACTGTAATCAGAATTGCCAAGGCATTTCGAGATTCTGGTCTCATAAAAGATATTCCCAAAATAGGCCGTTCTAAAATAAACGACGACGTTCGGTTAAATATCTTATTGCAGCTGGAAGAATATCCTCACAGTTTTACAAGAGATATTGCACGGGGAAATGTATTTACGCAAATATCTGTCCGGCGTATTTAAAAAAAAGAGAAATCAACCTTACAAAATTAATTTAGTGCAAGAACTTAACGAAGATGATCCCGATCGTAGGCCGACTTCAATTTTGTGAAACCATTTCAACTTTATGCGAACGCAGACCACGGTTTTCTCGGCAAATCCTTTCCTCAGGCGAGGCAACATTTTGTTTAAACGGCACTGTTAACCGTCAAAACTGCAGTTACTGGAGTCAAGGCATTCCTCATTGGATGACGGACGCACATACACAGTACCCACAGAAGGTGAATGTTTAGACAGGCATTATTAATGACCAGATTCCGTCACGGGACAAACATATTTGGATTTTCTTCAGTTTGACCTAATTCCGGCTCTCATTCAACTTTTTCCAAACGAAAATGATCCAAATTCTTCAAGCGAAACCCTATATTTTCAACAAGATGGTGCGCTCCTGCATTTTCTCGACAAGTCCGAGATTATTTCCTGGACGTTGGATCAATAAAGTTGCCCCCAAGGTCACCTGATCTCACACCCTTGGATTACTTCTTATAAGGTTATCTAAAATTCAAAGTTTATGTAAATCGACCGCAAAACATCGAAGACTTAAAAGCCAAAATTAGGAAGGAAATTAGGAATATTGACAGAAACACACTCAATAATGTTCAAGGTGAGTTTGTAAATAGACTTGGGTATTGTCAGGAAACCAATGAATATCAGTTTGACCACTTAATTTAACTTTGTTAGTCTCAATTTTAATTAGTTTACTAATTTGGACGCTAATTTTGCTTAGGATTTCCAGACGCCATTTTCGTAGGGAACTATAAAAATTACAAAAAAAAGTCTAATTAAAAATGGCCTTGATATCATAACTTTTTTTTGGGTCACCCTATATAAATAAAAATTGGTACAGATAATGCGCAATTAAAAACAAACATCGACGGGTCCGAGGGATTTTTCGAAAACTAACATCTAATTTTTAAATAATCTTATGTCATATATTTGCCGCTCACTGTATAATAAAAAGACTTGTTACTTGCAAATTATTTCTCGTTGCCTCGCTCTTAAAAAAAAATCCGTTTTTCTTCTCCAAACTTAATTTTTTGAAGGGATGCAAATCCCGTTCTTTATTCATAACAGTTGCACAATCTGAAAAAGTAGTGTAACAAACAATAGTTATTTATAGAACTGTGAAGGCTTTCACGGCCGGTCAAAATACAATCTAAAGTGTTTTCCGAACCTTGAAGCCGTGATCCAATGGAATTTCTTCCTGACGTTTCGGCCACTGCTGCGGCAGACATTATCAAAGGCGATGAGGCAATGGGCGAAGCTCAGAGGAATAATTAAATATAGTATTAAATGTAGCGTTCTTTATTTACAAAAGTTTGTCTGGCATCATAAGATAGGGTCGGTGCGATGTTGCCCGCTCTCAATATCCGAAAACGCGATAAATTTGTTCACGTGTGCTGTAGGCGCACATCAGTGACAGCACGTTTCAAAACACAGGTTGAAAATCTTTATAATTTACGAATTGGCAACAATGCGGCCATTTGTGAGTAATACAATACATGCTTTTCGTCGTCTTCCATTCAAAAACACGTTTTTTTCTGTTTGGTGTTGAAAAGTGTTTGTGACCCGCCGCATATTTCCAGATTCGGCGGCCACTTATTGACTACCCTCGCGATGCGCGCCCGCGGTGCGCCATGTACATATTGGAAGTAATAAGCGAGAATTCATGAATGACTGACGGGTTCTACCTATAGTTTTAACGTCTATGGGGCGAAGTGATCTCCCGTGCTTCCCGACCTTGACTGATTTGAATGTGGTGAGCTTCATAGTACTTATTTCCCCGCCGTCACGCTGCAGTGGAGGGACTGGTGTGGGGGTAGTGGTGGCGCGGGGTTTCGGCGCCTTTGAAGAATGTCGTAGAACTCGCTTCCAGTCTGCATTTAGAAAGTAAGTTCCTCCTTCCTGTTGATATTGTTGAAGCGAGTTCTACGACATACTTCAAGTGCGCCGAAACTCCGCGCCACCACTGCCCCACCCCAGTCCCTCCACTACAGCGCGACGGCGGAGGAATTAATACCACGGAGCTCATCACAGTCGAATCAGTCAACGTCGGGAAGCACGGGAGATCAATTCGCCCATTGCCTCCTCGCCTTTGCTAATGTCTGCCGCAGCTGTAGACGGAACGTCAGGAAGAGATTCCATTGGACCCCGGCTTTAAAGCCCGGAAAACACTTTAGATTTTAAAAGTTATTTTACTTTATATTGCATCATTTAGGACACTTTTACGTAAATGATTTTAGTCCGGAAATCAGTCTTTTACAGTACTGGATACCGTAATAAAATTTTACAATATAATGTATAAAGTATAAAACTAAGCTTTGATGTTTAACGTAAAACCTTTTATTTCATACTTTTTAAAATCAGGAAAGTTATAAGTCCGATAAATATGTTTTTGCAGTAGGAGTAAGATGTCGAAAAAGATTGAGAGATTGAGGATTAATTTTTAGCTCGGCGAATATTTTTGAATATTTGGTAAAATTTTGTTACGGTCCTCAGTACCGTAACGAAGTTTCATTACGGTAGTCACTATTGTAATAGTTATTTACGTTATAAATCCGGTAATAGTAATTTACATTAGAAGTCCGGTAAATATAGTTTTACAGTAGGAGTAAGATGTTTTCGGACGAGGCGCTAGTCGAGTCTGAAATTTCGAAACGACTACTGTAACTCGTTACCGGACGTATGATGTACAACATTTTACTTCGTACTTCTTAAAACAGGAAAAAAAATTTTATGCGCGGCGAATATATTTTTTTGAAATCCGGTATAGTTTTATTACGGTATCTTCTACCGGTACCTGTACAGGATACCATGGATACAATGGATTTATTGAATCCCGCCACAGAATGTGCCGGTACTCAATACTGTAAAATTTCTTTATTTACAACCATATATGTAATGCTATCATTACAAACGTCATAGGAGGATGGGAAATTACCTATTACCTACCTCTAAATTAGACGTAGGTAATGGGTATTTATTACCACCCAAGGGCGAATTCTTTCAAACCTCATTTTCCATGCTTATTTCTTGGCCCCTAAAATTTAATATCTTTATAGAATTAAAAAGGCGTCCCTAGTAGCATCGAACTAGGTAAGATAGTTAACTGGTAATTTTTAAGAAAAAATAGTTAAAAATTTTATAAATATCTTATGCGAAAAATATAAATTCATATTATGTAGGTTGTAAATAAGATAGTATACACACCTCGGTCGAGATTTTATAGTTCATCTCGACGCTGCGCGTCTCGATAAACTATCAAATCTCTCGACAGTAGTGAACGACTTCCCACCCCGGTATGTTAATATACTATTACGATATCCAATCCTGTAAAGAGTTATTTACCGGATTAAAGTCGTACGTAAAAGTGTCGTAAATGATACAGTATGAAGTAATAGAATATATATTGTTTAACGAGTGACGAAACTCGAGAACATTACCAAACTAGGCTTCGCCTCGTTTGGTAAACTGTTCTCTTGCGAGAGAAAATGCTTTATTGACGAGTAAAACAGTATACTTTTTCTTCGGCCTTGCTAACATTAAGTCTTCCATTAACTTTAAAAACAATCTCTGTAGAGCATTTTTTTCAAAAGTTAAGGCGCATCATTGTCAACATGACACCTCGACTGTCAATGAGTTCAGTCTGGTCAAATTTCAACACTTTGATTCACTTTTCTGAGGCCCGGGCAGGCAAAATATACATGTTTTTGTATGATATCACCAATTTCCATGGTGTTTTATAATATTAGACCAGTTAAATCGCATTTAATTGGCGATAAACAGGCGAAATTAGAACAACTTACTTTCGTCACTAGAGACGAAAGTTAACGTTATGGGATTTTCTCTCACTAGAGACGAAAGTTACTTTTTCGGCTAGGGCAAGGTATGACGAAAGTTGTTTATTTTTACGTAGTCGTAGACAAATATAGTTTTACGGTAGGAGTAAGATGTTTCTGGACGAGGCGATAGCTGAGTTTGGAATTTCGAAACGAGTACAGTTACCGGACGTATGACGTACAACATTTTACTTCATACTTATTAAAAACAGGATATTAATTTTTTCTACAAACGTCTAATATTGGCGTATTTTACGCTTTCATTAGACAAACGAAAACTTAACCATTTTTGAGGATCAGAATGTGAGTTAACTTTACCGGGCGTTGCCCAGGACAGCAACTACCACCACTCAACCAAATATTTAAAACGTCATTGTCACCTTGATTTAAATTTTCAGATTGTGTCTTCAGTTATGCTGTTGTGATTCACATTATTTGAAATTGATCGTTTGCAGGAAAAACGTTCTATGCATTACGAGCAAAAAGTAACTTTTTTGCCCTCAAGTGATTGCCGGCAAACTTCACTCTCCGAGCAAAAAAGTTGTACTTTTCGCTCTTATACAATACAATAATATACATAAATAACAATACATAAATAGCTATTATGCACATAAATAACTATTATGCACGGTGAATAGATTTTTGAGAAAACCGGTAATTTCATTACGGTGTCCTGTACCGTAATGAAATTTCATTAGGTACTCAATACTTTACGGTATCCAGTCTGTAAAACGCTATTTATCGGACAAAAATCAAGTGTCCTAAATGATGCAATATGAAGTAAAGAACTATTTCTCGAGTTAAAATTAAGTATGTAAAAGTGTTTCAAATGCTACAGTATGAATTGAAACACTTTTTATGTATATCTAAATTAGATGCCGGTTGGTTACACAGGTGCCTGAAAACAGTAAATTGCCATTTGTTAATGTAAACGACAAAAATATGCCCTTATCGACTATAGAAAACGCAGTTTGGATAAGTTGACGAAGTATATTCTTATTTACTCCGCTCTTGTGCAAGAAGGTTACCGTTATAAAAATAATGGTAATCTTGTTTAGGAAAATTAATTCTTTTAATTTTTTCTCTCTACCATTCGTCCCAAAAAAGGAAGTTTTGTAGTCAAAAATATTTTTGGCGGCCGTCGTGTCTTTTTGGTCTTTTTTGTGAAAAATGTGTATTTTAGTTACTGATATTTGTAAATCTGTAAATTTTAAAATTTCGCGAGTTAATTCTAAATAAGTTCTATTTTTATTCCTCGATCAATCGATTATATGTATTTATTTGAAATAGTTAAAACAGATGCCATAAAAATATATAAAAATGACAAAAACAATAGCGCTTTTTCAGTCCGACAGTAAAAACTGCTCGTGGCTTTGAAGTTTAATTTAGTTCGTTTATCCAGTCAACAAATATTATGTATTTTACGAATTAACACTTTTCTGTAATAACTTGAAAAACGATTGCACATTTTACGAAAAAGTGCAACTTTTACTTCTAAAATATTTAACGTAGCACAGCGTCAATTTTTTAGGTCCGTGTATTCACCACATCCAAAAGTAAAACAACTTAGACACAAGTTCATTTAACTAAACTACTAACAAAAATTTTGGTCGCTTTTGGGGATCTATATCTCGGAAATTCCTCAGCCAAAATTCGTAACTTAAGAGAAAGTAAACTTACCAAGTAAACTTAAAGAGACTTTGAGAGATCGATTCTTCTAGAATCACGGTGGGAGGTCAATTTTAAACAAAAGTTATTTTCTGAAGGATATACAGGGTAAAGAAAAGAGCACTGCAAATAGTTGCATCAACCCACTGCATTTGTAGCTAGGATAATTTTACAACATTCGTTCGTATGACATTTAATGGCCTTCGCTGATATCTCGGGAAATATTATGCCGTTTTTAATTTATTGGCCTACAAATAAAATTACGGGGATTTTCTAAAAAGTTTGCGTTTTCTTATAAGTCGCCTTGTATGGCGCTAATGCCGCTGCCGATTTTAATGAGACAAATTATTTTTGAAAGATAAATGATTCACAAATCAGTCGCGTAGACGCAAGGTTAATAAAACACTTCTATACAAGAACGGCAAAAAATGTTTAGGGAAACGGATCAATTTTTATTAACTACGACGTCATGGCGGGTGTCATAACTTTAGGTCACCTATTTTGATTACATTTAAGAACTATGATCGATATCTCGGGACGTTTTTTTGCGACTTTTTTGTTTTTTGGTCTTCGAGGAGAATTACGGGACTTTAGAAAAAGTTTTGCACCTTCTGAAAGTTACATTGTTTTGCGGGAATACCCGCTCCAATAGAACAAATAGACTTCAAAAGTTTATTGATTTTAAAATCATTGGCGTATATTGACAGTTAATAAAACATACAAAAATAAAATTGTAGAGATAATAAAATAAAAAAGTACTAAAAAAAACTGCTAACAAAAAAGATTGATACGATATAATTTTCTGTAATTTCCAAGGCGTTTTATCTCAGAAACCCTTTATGATAAACTCATAGTTTAAAAATGCTCTCAAAGGACGTTTCTTCTAGAAGTAACGACTAAAGCCAAATTAAACCAGTTTTATCAATGTTATACGGGGCAAAATTTTTAAATTTGAACTTCCGGCATTTGATATCTACGGTAAATCTTAACGTTTCGTTCTCATGTCAGTTTATAGGCTTGGTCATGTTCGGCGTTTTTTGTTTTTATGCCCGAAAAAAAGTTTTTTCGGGGCATTTTTTTTTCAAAAAGTTTGCAGCATTTATTTGTTGCTCTGTATAGCGAGTGTAGGTTACCTGATCTTATTGAGACAAACTGAATTTAAAAACTCATTAAGTACAAAATCAGTGACGTAGAACTCTACTTCATAAAGTTAGCTTCAGATGTTCTCGCAAGACTTTAATATTACTTCTGTGATATCTTCACTGTTAATGATTTCCCAGCTCAGTTGCTGTAACTTGTACTGTAACTGTAACTGTAACAGAAGTGTACTTCTAACTTAAGTGAAGTGCCATTTAATAGGTTTGATAAATATCGGAACGGTTTTCGGAATTTTGGGAACTAAAATCGGTCATATCAAGCGTCATGGACAGGAGATAGATTGTAGTAACTGGTCCTTATGGGGTACTCAGTTCTTACTCAAGGCTCCAAGCGCCACACATTGGGAAACTGTGTTGACCCACGGGCTAATTGAGTAGAGTGGCCAGATCTGGCGAACACTGTTGTTGGGCAGTGTCCTTGAGGACAAGTTTATCACTTAATGTCCCCGTAATTATTATATTTAGACCACTGTGCGTGTGTAAAACCGAATAAAATACAGATGTACAAGGAAAAGACAAAGATCGCTACGTGGAGCGTGCGCTACATGTCCGGAAAATTCGCCAATATAGAACAAGAAATGCATAGACTGCAAATCAAGATCCTAAGCCTACGCGAAGTAAGATGGCTTGGTGCTGGAACCCACAGAACTCCGAAGAGCGTCCTTCATTACTCGGGGGGCGACGATCCGAGTCGCCAATATGGCGTGGCTTTACTTATTTCCCCTTAATTAGAGAAGTCCGTTATTGATTTTGTTCCGCTAGGGGATCGCGTGGTACTCCTGAAGCTCTCACCACCCACAGAGTGATGAATCTAATCCCAGCGTACACTCCAACTTGCGATAAACCTGATAAGGTAGTGGAGGAGATCTACTCCACATTGGAACGCGTCTTAAATCTAACGAAAAAAGGAGAAATAGCAATGGTTTTCGGCGACTTTAATGCTAAGATCGGGAGTGGTACCACAAACGAAAACAGGAAAATATGGACTGAGAACACGAAACGCTAGAGGAGATCGTTTGGCACAATTCTGCATAGAACACCATCTATCAATTACTAACACTTTTTTCAAACAGCACCCTCGACCTTCGGCTTTACACCTGAAGGTCTTCGGCTGATTGCAATAACCATATAATAAGAAACCAAATAGATTTCATCCTTGTTAAAAACTACCTCATGAACTTCGTAACCCATTGAGAACGTACTCAGGTGCCAACGTAAAACAGCGACCACAACCCCGTTGTGATAGATTTTAATCTTCGCTACTTTAAAAAGGTTCAGCGGAAAATCAGACCGTAGCAAATAAATATCAAAAAGCTTGGAGACCATAGCGAGAACCTGGAGATGCGTCTACAAACAGCCGATAATCGTGACGGAAGTGATGTGGAACCCCGATGGAGTATGTTGAATGAGGCTCTTATAGACACCTAGGAGCTAGACGTAGGCTATACGGACAGGCAGCGGTGGATGACGGATGAGATCCTACGACTTATGGACGACATAAGAAGAGAAAAGACCAGAGTCAGGGATCGTTTCGAAGAACTGAATCGAAGGGTGAGAACAGATTGCCGGAAGGTAAAGGAGCGTTGGTTAACACAAAGGTGCATTGAAATCGAGGCACTACAAAATAAACACGACCTGTTCAATCTCCACAAAAAAATCAAGAAATTTACCAACACGCAGCGTAAACAGCAGTAGGGTGTTTTGGCAAATGCCAATAACAGAATTTTGGTGGGCGCTGATGAAAAAAGAAAACGATGGGAGGAATATTTGATGAGACTCTTTAACGATTTAACAAAAAACGTCCTAAAGGTTACGCTGTTAATGAGTTTAGCCGTGGAATCACTGGGACCTGATCAGGTGCATGCGGAGAAGCTCAAACTCAATGCGGATGCAGACCTCTCTTTTTAACTCTATACGGTGTGTCCCAAATTCGAGGCTCTACATTGGGATCTTGGAAACTGTAATGGCTACAGCAAAGGTAAAATGGGGAATGTTTTGGGGAATCTAGTGCTGATTTCAGATCCGGCTTCAAATTACATACCGGACACTTGGTTTCTGAGATATTGCAAAAAATATAAAAATGGCGGATTTCGTTTTTTTCTTATAAATACGAAGTGGTTTATTTGACGAATGTCGAAGTATGACATTATTAGGATACTTTTTTGAGACAATCAACATGGCGTATGTCAAAACTCGCTATCGTCTTTTGTTTTTTCGGAACGGACTACGACTTTGGTTTTTCTTATGGCGGCCATATTGGATTTTTCTATTTTCAGGTCCAGCGAAAAAATTTCATTACATTGATATCCAGCAAGTGCATACAACTCGAAAGTTTCGATAAAAAAACAATCTTTTTTAAAGTTTGACAGTTGGTCACCACTTTGACCTAAAACAGCATTGCGCCATTTGCATTTTTTTATCAATAATCACTGTTATTCCGTTAAAAGCAAAACTGAGTTTCCTCTGAATTGTTTCGCAAATTATTTTATTTTGCTTTATTTCTGTGAAATAATATAATTAACAATTAAGTATACCAACAAAAGAATAACAAAATGGACTCATCTAATATACTAGGTACTAATATAATTTTTAATTACTTAATTTTTAGCAATTCTCTCTCATATTAATTATTATCACGTAGATTTGCAAAATGCCTACCGTCTACCTCTTGACATTTCTGACAGTTTGAAAATACTTTTCGAATGACTCTAGCAAGGGTATTTCTGTTCACAGAGGCAAAATTGTTCAAAACTCTTTCTCTCAGAATATTTACGTTTTGGGGAGGATCGAATTCGTAAATCTCATTTATTACGTGGCCCAATAGGTAGAAATCTAAGGGCGTTAGATCAGGCGACCTAGCGGGCCATAGAATGGAACCGTGACTCGAAATAACTCTTTCTCCAGAGTTTTCTCGTAAAAAACACAGTATAAAGAATAATACATTATACCAGTATCGTCAGTTCGTGTCGGCACTTTTGATATTCCCAAAACATACAGCGATGCACTGCCAAAACCAGCCAAAACCGGTTTGGTAGAGCACCGCCGGCGGCCGGGCGGACGGGGCAAGGGGAGGGGAGTTTTAATTTTTCGAGCGACTGACGTTACTGGTATAATGTATTATTCCTTATACTGTGTAAAAAATGTCTAATTGCAATCGTATTGTTTGCCGGGCAGCCATCTTTTTGAAACCAATTTCTATTAAATTTATCTTGGGTTAAAACTTCTCGAAGAGAAGGGCAAAATTTGATTTCTTAATAGATTTAAATGCTTAAATTGTAGTCGTATAGAAACGGTCCCATGAGCTCATTCTCTGAAATAAAAAATAACTTGTTAAATACACCCACATATTGCATATTTTATTTTAAGTCGCAATTTTTATTTAATTTTATTTTAACAGTTTTTATATTTTTTATTGCTAAATCACTTGATTTATAGTAATTTTCGTATAAGACACCTAGGGCAAAGGCATCATACATTATGATACTAGTGTTAGAAGAAGAAAGTAAAATAAAAATAGCGGTTTAAAATAAAATATGAAGTATTTTTGTCTGTGAGTGTATAAGGTCTAAAAGGAAAAAAGTAGACAATTAAAACTACCAATGATTCCACACCATACATTAAATCAAAATCGGGTTTGAAATCGTCTTTCCTCGACTTCAAAGGGAGTTTCTATGGCCCAATGGTGCTTGTTATGTTTATTAAACACCCCACAGTTAGTAAACCTACTTTCGTCAGACTACAACACGTTGTTCGAAAATTCTGGATTTCTAATACATTTATTTGTATACCATTCTGAAAAACGCATTCTTCTTGGAAAATCTGTTTCTATGAGCCCCTGAACAATCGTAGGTTTGTGAGGATGTAATCTGTTTTCCTTTAGTACACGTTGAACAGTGGATTTTGGTATATACGCTCTATGGTTCTGACAGATGTTCTGGGATTTCTCCTGACAGCTTGTAAAATATTTCGGTCGCAGTTGTAATTTGTTGACACGTAGTTGACAATATTGTACTTTCCTCTAGGTTAGTCAAATGCTCCACCAGTAATAAGATTCATAACCATTCTTCGAAAATATGTGTTATGCGGTTGTCGTCGTTCTGGGTGTATCACCAAATATCTAGCTGCTGCAGCATCCGCATTTGTGTGTAACTGCAAATACAGCGTTAACATGTCAAACTTTTCTTCATTGGAATAAGATATAATGTATTTTGGAAGTCTTAAAGGAAGTTCTCACAAGAAATCTGACAATCTAAGAGGAATAGAGTTTAATACGATTTTGCTAAATGACGTAGTATGTAATGACATAATACACAGTACCTATACTTGTTTAAGCAAAAATGCAAATGGCGCGATGTAACTTTACGTCAAAGTCATGGCCAACTGTTCAAATTTAAAAAAAAGTTCTTTTTTTATCGTAACTTCCGTGTTTTATGTACTTGCGGGATATCAATGTAATGAGAATTTTTTGCCGGATCTGAAAATCGAAAAATCTAATATGGCCGCCATAAGAAAAACCAAAGTTGTAGTGCGTTCCGAAAAAACAAAAGACGATAGCGAGTTTTGATATATGCCATATTGATTGTCTCAAAAAAGTGTCCGAATAATGTCATACTTCGACATTCGTCAAATAAACCACTTCGTATTTATAAGAAAAAAACGAAATCCGCCATTTTTATGTTTTTTGCAATATTTCAGAAACCAAGTGTCCGGTATCTAATTTGAAGCCGGATCTGAAATCAGCACTAGATTCCCCAAAACATTCCCCATTTAACCTTTGCTGTAGCCATTACAGTTTCCAAGATCCCAATGTAGAGCCTCGAATTTGGGACACGCTGTATATCTGACTGGCGGCATACCAGTGTACTGGCTAAAATCGACGTTCATCACCATACCGCTCCCACTCCCACCATACATTTGAAAAAGAAGTTAATAACAGAATACCCTTTTTGGATACTCTAGTAGTTAAATTGGATGATGGCACAATAGAATCAGGTTGGCACCACAGACCTACTTTCTCGGAAAGATTTCTTAATTTTAACTCAGAGAACTCCATCAATCAAAAGCTCAATATCATAAATTACTTGAAAAGGAGAGCACTAGATATTTCATCTCCAAATTTCCATCAAAAAAATCTTAGGTATATAGAAGAAATAATGATCTCTAATAATTATCCGACATCAATAATTAGAAAAAGTCTAAACACAAACGATAATAACAACAATAATAACCCCGTAAATAAACAAGATACTAAGAATGATACTATATTTTTTAAAGTTCCGTACATTGATGCCCTATCAAGCAAAATTAAAACAATTTTACAAAGTTATACAACACAAGAAAATAAAAAAATAAAAATTACCGAAAGAAATCAAAATACAATCAAAACTAAATTTTTCTCGAAGTTAAAAGCAAAAACAAAGAGTTAAGGAACACCAATATGATGAAAAAGATTATCTCACTAAAAAAAAACTCGACCGCTCTGGTAGAACACAAAAGACTTATGTTAGAAATGATCAATATACAGAAGCAAAGCAATAGCGTTAATAAAAGAACAGATACAATCTGCACACGGCATATTTCAACATAATTAGCAAGTTAGAAGTTAAACACTAGCAGAATGCTTAATAACGAATTCTGTTTCAATGTTTTGTTTTTTTTTTCTTTTTTGGTAATGTAGAACCCTTAAGATCAGCTCAACTCAACTCAGCTCAGTACATAACTTATACATACGCCAAAAAAATTGCAAGAAGACCTCCCACTTTAAGGAAAGTCGATATGCCTATCAATGTGGGCCCCCATTTTATTTTTTTTTGTTGTCGCTCCGGCTGATAACAATTGATATTTCGTGCTAATTTCGAGGATCGATCGACATCCTAAACCTATATTGTTAGCGTTGTCTGTTTGTGTGTGGATTTAACTGTGTAGTTCTACTATTTTAAACCAAATTTTAAAGTGTTTGTAATTGTCACTCTTCGGTTCTTGTTTACCTACTCTAGAATATGGTTACTCCAGATTCTGCTGTACTAAAGTGTTGTGTAAATTTAGGAACAAGGAAGACAAAACCAAATTTTAAGTTGAATAACAATGTTTACTGTTATAGAGCCATTTAGGAGCCCCCTTTTGTAATTTGCTCACATATAATTTTAGCGTCCTGAAGATGCGGAAATATATCTGCGAAACAAACTAATTCAAATAGTTGTCTTCGTCATTTCGTGATCCTGTTCCCGCCTAACCCATCACATTAACAACAATAAATGAAAGAAAACTGCAATACATCGGTCACATCATGAGAGGAGAGCGATATGAAATACTCCGCCCTGTTATTGAGGGAAGGATCGAGAGCAAAAGATCTGTGGGCAGACGGCAGAATTCCTGGCTTAAGGATCTGAGAAGGTCGTTTGGTCGAACGTCTGAATTTTTGGTGACATAAATTAAATTTTTTTATAGATTTCCTCACAATTCACCCCAGAGGGTCATTTACCCCAGAGGTATAATTACTGGTGAGTTTTATTGTGGGCACATAGAATATTTAGTGAAATTTAATTGAATTTAGTAATATTTAGTGAAATTCAAGGAAATTTTACTTGACACTTAGTGGAATGAATTTGAACATAATTTATGAATTGATTTACCTCTCGTTTTAGGTGCTGTGTGAACATGTGATAAGACAAGATATCAATTTACTTACACAATAAGCCTCATTTGCAAGGTTGTGGTTTAACAGTCTCAAGTGGGCTGTGAATCAAGGAATCTCTCACCAAGTAAAAAAAATGTACATATGTTGGTCAAGTGCAGACATTTTGTTGCAAAGGAGGCAGAAAATGTCCTAAAATTAACATGACTGCCATAAAAGTACATAGGTAACTCCAGATATAAGAAAGTGCATGAATGCAAAATGCAAATTATTTTCACTTGTATTTTAATGTGAGAGATCTCTTTCTTTGAGTTGTTGAAAGTTGTTGATGTTTTTGGAGAAATTCGATTTTAAGACAACGCCAGACAAAAGTGATTAAAATCTTTTAATTTGTTGTTTTTTTGATAAAATTACATATTTGGACCAAAATAAGCAAAATTTATCTAAGTTCGCCTCAAAATGCTTATTTTAAGTTTTTTTGCAGTCAAATCAGATTAGAATGGTGGCCGTAATCAGTTAATAATTACTCAAAGCATTTAAACCTGCCAATTAAAAATTTTTGGTAAAAAAGTTATGCCAGTTGGGATTGAAAAATGAAAGTTTGGAGCTTGTGGAAAAAAATCTGGTTAGGATTAGGAGCAAAATCGAATCGTTAAAAAAAAACACACAAAGTGTCTAAAAATGCAAGTTTGTAGCTTTTGGGGAATTTTAGCTTAGAATTAGGGAAGTGAAAAATGAACCATGTTGCCTAATGATATTCAGGGGTGCAGTTTCAGGAGACGGCGTCATAAGAAGAAGAATCTACCTATATCTTTTAGTTTATATTTTAGTTTGGTGTTGAGTTCCAGACACCTTTGTAGGTTTTTGGCTTTAATGTCAAAGCCAGTGGCGCTAACCTACTCCATTCTCCGAATTATCTGAGCTGGGGCACACTTAATTTTCCAGGCCACTTTTTTTATTATATAGATCTTTTTTATTTATTCGGAATTTCATCCTGAAGAAAGGGCGTGGCAAGTGATTCACATGTGTGAGGCATAAACTCAATAAAGAGATATAAGCACACAGTTAAGTAACATGAATAATTGAAATTAAGAAGTGACACTAATGTCAAAAAAATGACCGTGTCAATTTATTTAAACCTTTTAACAGACTAAAACATTTAGTGTTGATTAACATAATAAAAACGTTACAAATGGGTGTTTTCATTTATTTTCCCATTCATTGGTACTTTAACCAATATTGCGACACCCATAATCGGGCCAATATGCAAATGAGTCACCTACGTGCACGTCCCGTCGGCTTATAAATTATGGATTAACCACTTCCTCGGCTCGATTTGTTCCAGCTGGACAAAACCCAGCCGAGCACGGAACAATTTCCCGCATCCAATCTAATTTATTACAACATGACTTAAAATCTGTACTGAATACATCGAAATCGAGGAACGCACCCCCAACCGACCGGCCGACGTGGCAGCTCATGCATTATGGATTAACGACCCCGGAGATTCACCTGAGATTCGACGATGTGGGAAGTTTGTTTGGCCAAACTGCCAGGCTGACCCGTGTGGACCCCTTGGGTTCCGGAAATGGACTTCATATAACAAGTGAAAAGCGAAAGTTTCCCGTCGCCGAACGGCTGATGGGAACTAGTTTCGAGCAGGGTGGTTTTTATGGCTGATGGGATAAGACTTCATTTACTAAAAGGACTTTAAAAGGTAGTTTTGTTTAAAGAAGGGTTGGCTTTTCATAATCCCGTCATTAGCTAGTGTAATATTCAGTAGTTCATTTTGAGCCAGCAAAAACAAAAATATATATCATCTGCACAAACATTTCTAATATAACCAAACACTAATTTTCCTATTTTTCGGTAGTATTCCAATGTCAATAGAGCTTATAGAAGAAAATGTTGTTTATTATGAAAAAAATAGTATTGTACTCGGGCCCTCTGATCTTCCCGGAGCCTATGTTTTTTTTTTGAAATTACTGGTAATAATAATATTTACGCAATAAAAATACGCGGTTATGACTGTTGACTACTTTTGATCAAAACTGTATTTTTAGCGAGTTCTCAGATACCTTTGACTACTACACACGATAAGACTTACTTCTTTAACCTTCCTTCGCAAGAAAAAAACTGCGATGTCTTATCTTTGTCTTCGCAGCGAACCTCAACAGAATAGGTGACACAAGAATGACATCCTCTCAGAGATCGCAATGTAGAAAAGACAGGTAGAAAAAATAATTAAACAAAAAGGTTTTTTTAGAAAGAAATTATTGCACCCGGAATTAATCAGCGAAAATAAATTTCCAAATGCGGAACAATACAAATATGTACCGAAAATAATTGAGTCCGCTGATAACGATGCAATTAATCACCGCAAAATGATTTTTCGATATTTTTTCGTCCTGGTTCTCATTTCTTCGGTAATTTATGATTTACTTTTCGCTGCATAAAATCATTCATTTCCGTGACACAATCGAAATCGATTTTTTTTAAAGTTTTCCATTCGTTTGTTCAGTCCCGCTTCAAAATTCCGAAACAAAGCCTCAGCTAAAACCGAATCTAACATCTGTTTCACGCTTTTTCCCAATTTTCATTTCTTTTTTAGCGCTCAATGCGGGCGATAAAACATACACGGTGCAGCGTTTATCGATTCTATTACACACGCGATTGTCTTTCGATGATAACTTCGGCTAGTTTATCTCCAATTCGGGACCCTTCATGACAGTTTTTGACTGGTCGCGGTGTACCGAACGCTGATATATTGTTAATAGAATTTATTCATTGCTGGTCGACCATATGAATGCCTTTTTATTCCGCCTGGGGAATATAGATCGATACACTCGTTTTTTTATTGGTGTTTTGACTCTTTGTTGCTCTCAATTGCGATTAAATAGTACACCGATCATCAGTTTTAACTTATCAAACTCGTTAAATGTTTCTAAAAGTTTTACAAAATAAAGAGAGATAGATCGTCCCGAATATCTATGCCCTTTGCTTTATGAAAAGAGCACATTTGAGGGTCACACTAGGGGCTGCAGCCAAGAATGCTCGCTCACAGGCTAAAAGTATCTGATCAGCCCACTATACAGGGTGGCCCAACGAAAGCTTTCCCGTCAATACGAACGGACCCGTCAAAATTCATCCTAAGGGGGACATATTTTTTTTGATGTTGGGGTGGGAAATTCTTGGGGTACGGTCCTATGATGATAATAGGATATGGACAAACAAAAACGACCTGTGTTGATTCTCTCAGTTATAATTTTTTTTTGTCTTTAAACGTTTCGATGCGGATTGGCATCTTCCTCAGTAGTGACTACAAAACATACATTACACGAATTAGTACAATTTCCGTAACTCTAAGCACACTAAGCACAAACATTATAAAAGGTGTATTATTGAGTATAATAAGATACAATGGTACCACTGTCACAACCGCGAAATAATGTGTAAATGACCAGAAAAAACAAAAATAATAATAAAAAAATTAAAAACAAATAGCAAACATCACGTGGAAGAAACTATTTTGGTTCCTTCTTCCCTGATGATTATCAGAGAGTTTTGTGGTAAGTCACCTTTATTGTGTTTCGCCTAAAGCATACAAATATTATAATCGTTTAGAATCTATTTCACCAGTCTCTTTGTGTTAACTCAATAATATACACCTTTTATATTTTTTTTCTATGACTCCCGAGAAAAATGGGCAAATGCGCACTACTAACTACCGTTGAAAATCGCATATCGCAAACGGCGTGCGCAAAGTGCGCTTTGCACTCCCTAGTGAAGCGTGTGCAAAGTCCGTAGATGCCTATCAGCATCGAAACGGTTATTGACGAAAATAATTATAACTGATAGGATCAACAGAGGTCGTTTTTGTTTGTCCATCTCTCCTCATTATCATAGGACCGTACTCCAAAAATTTTCCACCCCAATGTAACATAGGTCCAAGAACGAAGCAACTTATAAACGTAGCAATTAAAAAAATAGTTATTTTCCTAACAAGTGCGCAAAGTAACACTTTAGCGTACGCGACTGTCGTTGTCAAGTGCGCGAAAGACACTTTGCGCAAGAATTAGGAACAAAAATGTTTCAACAACCGTATAAAAGTCCACCTGCCTGTAATATGGTACACCTTTAACGATTTTATAAATGATTAAGCTTCACAGTTCTTTTTTGCTACCCCTGTATTGACGGAGTGCGCGAAAGACTTTTTTTCACGTGTCCTGTGGCAACGAGTAACTTCTTTTTACTCTGCTATGGGCGACGTGCGAGAACGACAACCGTGAAAGTTTGGATACTGTGAGTTTATGCGCGAACCGTGTCATATCGTGACGGTTGTAGAAAAAAATATTTTTTTGATGTAATTATTGTCTTAGAGGAAACCATGAGGTCGTGGTGACTTTCACCCTAAAAATTTTAAATGGAAAGTGGTGTCAAGTTATACATCATTTTGAAGGGGGTTCAATTACCTTTTCAGTGCCGCATCATTTTTAAAATTTGATTGATTTGTACTCGAGAAAACAGGAACAGGAGAGAGAAAATCGATTTGGCATTAAATTAATTTCAATTTATTAGTTGTTGAAAATGACCACCACCGACCTCCATACAGAAGTAAAGACATTGTTAAAAGTGCAATCAAACATTTTGCAACATTTTTAGAGTTATAAAATTACACTCATTTACAATACGTTGCCGCAAGTCTTCAAGTGAATCCGGCTGTGTGGCATAAATTTTGGACTTCAAATGACCCAATAAAAGAAAGTCCAGCGGGGACAAATCAGGGGAACGTGCAGGCCATTCTGTAGGTCCTCTTCTCCCAATCCACCTTTGAGGGAATGTTTCATTTAAAAACTGCTTAACAGGGGCGGCGTAGTGCGGAGGAGGCCCATCTTGTTGAAAAATGTGGTGGTGGTGGTGTTTTACGGTTTTTTCTTTGGCTTTTTGTGTTAGATCTCATTCAGTGCTCCCACTCACTCCCTTCATCTTCGCCATAATTATGAATCTGAGCATTCTTTTGGTTTTTTTTTATTGAAATTTTAATGCCAATGCTTTCTAGCTTGTGTATAACAATGTTATATAATTAATACTCTCTTAAAACTAAAAATTTACATTTATACAGTCAAATGTTTTACAATATTAATTTTTTTATTTCTTCCCTTTAGCGCCAAATATCTTTGAGAGGTAATTTTCTTTAAAATGTCTTCATCTTTCAGATTGTATTGAACATGCCCTATCAATATGCGGTTTATATTCTTTGTGTAGGAGTATATAAAAAACGTAAGAAAATAGTCTATTGTCAAGTCAAACACGTTGTGTTTGTTACAAATAAACGGATCAAAAAGTTTCTTTTTGAAAAGGGCGGACAACCTCTATTTAATATGCGTGCCTAAAATATATTTATTAATGGAATGGGTGAATAAAATTACCATATTACTAAAAATTCGACGAAACTGAGTGCGTGTTTTTATTAAATGTCTTCCTTTATATTGCCTTTTTTCAATTAATGAGTGCCACCCGCTAGAATTTGTACTTTGCTTTATCATCAGAACTTCGACTAAAGCTGCCAAGGACAAAAAGCTATGTTTGAACTGCTTAAACCATGACTACAAATCCAAATGTAACTCTTCAATGAAATGTGCATCTGCAACAACCACCATCATACATACTTAGACATTGATTCATTGAAACCACCACAGAACAGAAGACCAGCGTTCAAAAACGAAACAACAAGCCATGTTCGCCGACAAGATGAGATGGTATTTCTGGCAACAGCACTCATTAGAATTAGAAATATTTATGGAAGATATGAAAAGCTGAGAATTCTCATCGACCCTGGCTCCCAATCAGCATTCATAACTCGAGAGGCTGCAAGTCTAGTCGGCCTGCCCAGACAGAAAATTCAAGCGCAAGTTGCAGGACTTGGCGCAGGAGAACCACAAGTGTCAAAATCCCATTACAGCTACTAATCAAGCCAAGATTTTCCAGCAGTTTCCAGCTTGATGTTGTTGGAATTATTCTGCATAAACTAACACGAACTCTTCCTGGAGTTGACCTTGAAATAGACATATTACAATGCATTACAAACATTCTACAAACCTGGCCCAGTAGATATACTTCTTGGAGCCCGAGAATAGGCCCAGTTAATCTTGGGAGGCATACGAAAAACTAAAGATGGTCTCCTTGGCCAACAAAGAGAATTAGATCGAGAGAGACAAGGATGGATTCTTTCCGGAAACTTACCAAAAAATTCAGGCAACAAATTACAAGTCAATTACAAGTCAACAAATTACAAGTCGAAAAGGTCTCACAAACACGTCCGTTATCAGAAGATAATCAATACTGCGAACAACATTACGAAGCCAACACTACAAGAAACACCGATTGCACATACACTGTTAGAATCCCATTTAATGGAAAGGAGAGTCTATTAGGAATGTCGAAATCACGACCCACTGCACAATTGTTCCAGTTAGAGAAAAAATGAGCAGTAACAAAGAACGGGAAATCGCCTATAAGCAATTCATACAGGAATATCTAAATCTTGGTCCCATTAAAATGCTTCCACATACAGAGTTACAACTTCAATATATTATCCCACATCAACCTGTATTCAAGGAATCCAGCACTACAACGAAATTAAGGGTGGTTTTTGATGCGTCAAGTAAAACTTTATCAGGATTGAGCCTCAACAATACCATGTATGCAGGTTCCAGACTACAACCAGAACTGTCAGACATACTGCTACGCTGGAGGTCACAGAGAGTAGTGATCACAGCCGACAGTGAAAAAATGTACAGGCAGATAAGGATTCACGCCGACGACCAAAAAATCTTACGGAGATTTGATAGTGACACACCAATAAATGAATATTGCTTAACGACTGTAACTTATGGGACGACAGCAGCACCGTACTTAGCTATTAAAACGTTACAAAAGCTTGCCCACGATGAGAGACACAACTTTCCAAATGCATGCAAAGCAGCATTGGGAGATTTTTATGTCGACGACTTGTTATCAGGTGCTGACACCATAAAAGAAGCTCTGTCACTACAAGACGATCTTATCAACATGTTTCAACGAGGAGGATTTACGTTGCGGAAATGGTCCAGCAACAAACCAGAGTTACTACAAAATCTTCCATATAAACTTAAGGATCATTCAGCATTGGAAATAACTGAAGATGGCATAAGGAAGTCGCTAGGTATACACTGGGCTCCATATGATGACACATTTAGATTCAAAACCGAAATATCGACCAGTGATAACATTACTAAAAGAAGCATCTTCTCAGAAGTTGCTAGGTTAGCTCCAATAATCATCAATCAGAGCAAAGCTTCTGATCCAAGAATTATGGCTTCAAGAGCTGAATTGGGATGACCCTGTGCCACTCGTCATTAAGAGCAAATGGGAAATTTTCCGAAACGAATTAAAAAATGTCGAAAAAATTACTATATCCAGGTGGACCTACCAAGTCAAAAGCAGTCGAGTGGAACTACATGGTTTCTGTGATGCCTCCGAAAAGGCATATGGAGCAGTAGTCTACATGAAAGTGAAGAATTCCCAGGATAAAGCAGAAATAGTTCTGCTAATTGCCAAATCCAAAGTTGCACCAGCAAGAATGAAAGTCACGTTGCCAAGACTAGAGTTGTGTGCTGCCGTGCTCCTTTCACATCTAATCAAAAAGACTGCTACAACCTTGTCACTACAAGATTCCCCCATACATACCCAAACAGACTTTACAATAGCATTATCATAGATAAAAGGGGACCCGTCCAGGTGGCAGAATTTTGTAGCCACCCGAGTAGCAGAAATCACGAAACTAGTTCCAAATCAACATTGGCACCACGTACGAACCGACGACAATCCGGCTGATATCAAGAGGATTATATCAAGAGGGATAAGCCCAACTCTATTAAAAAACCATACAATGTGGTGATCTGGTCCATCGTGGTTAAAATCGCCGATCGTAACGTCGACGAGCCAAATAGAAGTCACCACAGAGGAGGCCAGAATGTGTCACCATGTTACAATTACAACTCAAAACAGTGAAACAAAAAATTAAATTATAAAGCGATTTTCTTCATTAAAACACATGACTCGAGTTATAACATACTGCAGACGATTTAATCAAAAATGCAGGAAACAAACGAATTCGCATACACTACTCACAGTTGATGAATTGGGAGACACCCTAACACACCTAGTCAAGATTGATCAGATCCAACATTTCAAGCTAGAAATACAAAGGCTAAAAAAGAGCTCTCAACTAGACAGTAGCAGCAAAATACTCAATCTTACTCCATAGCTGGACGACAATGGAGTTTTACTAGTTGGAGGAAGATTGCAAAACTCAATGTTAAGCTACGATAGCAAACATCCAATTATCTTACCATATGCGAGTCACCTGACAAAGTTAGTAATACTGAACGCTCACGCCAATACACTACATGGAGAAAATAAGCTGACATTATCTTATACAAGAAGCCGTTTCTGGATAATAAATGGAAAACGCCGAGCAAAGACGATTATTGGCCACTGTGTAAGATGCTTGAGGTTCAAAGCTCAAACAATCGAGCAACAGATGGGAAATCTCCCAGTTCCCAGAATTACACCGTCGTACACATTTCTGCATTCCGGCGTCGATTACTTATAAAGGATATATCTCGATCTTTGTCTGTATTGCTACAAAGGCAATTCACATAGAAGTTGTCAGTGATATGTCATCAGACATGTTTATGGCAGCCTTCCGGCGATTTATCTCTAGACGAGGACGATGTGCGCATCTATATAGTGACAATGGTGCCAACTTCATAGAAACCAGTAAGTTACTCCATGATGAAATTTACAGTACAATACAGAAGTCAGAGTTCCAAGATACCTTAGTTGCAGGTGGAACCCAGTGGCACTTCATTCCCCCAGCTTCTCCTCATTTTGGAGGACTATGGGAAGCTGGAGTTAAGTCTATGACATTCCATATAAATTAAAGCGAATAATTGGCGACACACCACTAACTTATGAAGAAATAACGACATTAACTCACCAAATAGAAACTTTACTCCAGGACATTTTCTAATTGGCAGAGAAATTATATCGTTTCCCGATCCAATATCTACAAACATAAACTCGGACATTGTTGGGAGATGGAAACTTGTTCAGAAAATTAAGGAAGATTTCTGGAAGAGCTGGACTAATGACTATCTCCATCAACTTCAGCATCCTTACAAGTGGAAGAAGCATCAAGATTCACTCAACATTGGAGACCTAGTACTTGTAAAAGATCAGAATATTAACCCAAGCAAATGGCCATTAGATGACTGAAGTACACCCAGGGAAAGACACAAATGTTAGAGTGGTCACTATAAAAAAAGCAGAAGGAGACCCGATCAAGAGATCTATGCACCACTTAATTCGAATATTGTCAAACACCGAGAATGAAAAACAACTATTCCACAACAAAAACAAACGAAGCCCAAGACAACACTGGAAAAAGGTATTGATCACAGTTCTTTTCGTTGTGATGATCCAAGCTTCCAAGGCAACTCAATATTCGTTCCATTATCCTCCACCAGGACTGTACATTGAGCCCATGGGACATGCACGAATAGACAGGAGCACCTTCAGAATTGACCTTAAGTACGCGAAAAATAAAATGGTAAACGACTCAACAAACATTCAAGATGCAATTGATCAGATAGACAACCTGTGTCAACGAGCAAAGTCAATAGCAAAGGACACACAATGCATATCACTGATACATCATTTAAAATAGAAGGAAAAACAATTTCAATGGAGACAAAACGGATTACACACTGTGGTAACCAAACGTGAAAAAAGAGGAGTGTTGGGAAAACTACTTACCGCTGTATTCGGAGTAAATGATGAGATCTACACGAGACGAATTAGACAAAAACCAGAAGGAGCTAATCAAGGCATCCCACCACCAAACCAAATTCATGCTACATGCTCTATCTACTTTTACTGGCACCGAATCCAGAATCAACCATCAACTCAAGACACTCCGGGAGAAAATCAATGAAAGCATTGCTTCAATAAATGAAATGAAAGCATGATATCGAACGGTAGATACAAATAAGCTGACAATCCACGTTCTTAGTTCATATCAAGTGGTTTCCAATTACATAGATGAACTTTTGGACTATTATAAACGATTGCTAATATGTCCGACTCACGTTGAAGAGATAATAGCAGCCGCGTCCAGAAAGATTCCTTCCAACATCGAGATAATATCCTATGCTCTGATCCAGACCAAAGTGGAACACAGTGAAGAATTTATCCACGTCTATGGATATTTTGTGGTAATAGAACATAACGAATTTATGCTAATCAGATCGACTCCAATTCCACTGCAGACAGAAAAGAAGTCATACTGGATCCTGGATATTCCAAACGAAGTACTAGCAATCGATTATGATTCACAGCTGTACTTCCAAATGTTTGAATATGAGTTGAACAACAGTCTGAACATTGCGGAAAATGTCTTCCTATGTTCACCCACCGCAACAGAAGGCATAGAGACAAGTCCAAATTGCGTAATAGACCAAATATACCAGCGAGAAGAAAATACCTCATGCAAAATCATCCCATAGCATTCCATGTCATGAATAATATGGAAGCGGTTACAACTCCAAACTCATGGTTAGCAATTACGCCTAAAAAAACTAAAATTGCCATTATTTGCGATGGAAACCGAGACGATGTGTCTCTAAATCAGACTGCTATTATAGAAAGTTGCCTCATCCAAACGAAGAGGAACATCCTAACTCCTCAGAGGTCAGACACTGTCCCTGTCTTACAGGCATTCTCCAAACCTATACTACAAAAGATATCATTATTCCCTGTTATGCACGACAGAGAAACCACGCTAATTGACGAACCTGTAATTGGTGCATCCAACAAGCTTAATGAAGTCAGGAATGAAGACATGAACATCAAACGACAACTTAAAACCACGCATTGGGTGACGGTCAAAAAGCACCTCCTCGTCATAAGTCTCACATTAATAATTATACTTTTTGTTATCGCACTTGTCGCACTGGTGCTATTCGGGTTCTACAAACGACGACAAAGTAGCAGCTCCAATACGAAAAGAGACAGAGATGCCGCAGACATTCCATTAAATACAATCAGAGCTGCCCAACCGCCCACAGAAGCGATTGTCCTCGAACCACTATATCCCCATGACGGCGCTGAACACTGATGGCACGGCAATAGACTGACCAGAATGTCTAAACTCACATTTAGTCATAAAAATAATTTCAGTTTATATATTTCAGAAACAATACAAAATTAATTAACTAGGTTATTGCCGCCAACGCACCGTCAGTAGGTCACTAGTAAACACCCGACAACCAGGTACCAGACGCAGCGTCAGCAAGAAAATCCCTCAACCTTCTATGGTGGAGCACAGAACAATATTTGTCAGCAATTTATTGTTTTAATTCATCTAATATTTTTTATGACGTTTGTAATTTTTGTATATAAATAATTGTTAATTGTTAAATAAAAGTCAGTATTAATCCAACAGTGATTCTTACTCAACCTTCCAACCTAAACCCTATACAATAATAAACTACCACGTGTCCTGAGCATTCTTCCTAAATTCCATTACAGGAAATAACCATATTTTTTTCTTCCGTTTCATGCGATATAGTCGTGAGGAAATTTTGTGGTATAGGGTTTCTTTTATAACAACTAAATCTTTTTAAACGTTTCATGATGGATGTCTGTATTTCACAATCGTTAATATCAATAGTTTCTTTTACTTTTACTTTCCAAATTTTTCATTCGCATTTAGATTAATTTCGGGCCCCTGTTATTTAGACATCACTATTTTCGTAGTTCCGAGGGCTCAAAGTGGCTCTTAATCCCATTATTCGCATGCAGGTTCTTCCTTTTGACGAGACATCACTATTTTCGTAGTTCCGAGGGCTCAAAGTGGCTCTTAATCCCATTATTCGCATGCAGGTTCTTCCTTTTGACGAGACAGCTGGATGATGAGTAGCTGTTGTACTACTTACAACAGCGACACTCTAGAACAAGTATTCTTTGTAATTAACGAAAAGCACATGAAAAATTGTAGATGTTTCTTCGTACTTCCCTCCTCTCTTGAACAGATGAAACCGGTTCCAAGAACTCGTCATTTTTTTCCTCCATTTCAAAGTAGGTACTTGTAGGTATTTGTTGCTGCGCTTGAAACTTGATGTTTGATTCCTGGCATTATCTAAAAATCAGGAACCTGCACAACTGATCTACGTTACACTTAGATTTACAGATTAAAACGAAGAATTTGCGCGTTACATGCAGATCGAAAATGGTCCGTTGCCGTGACTGGAAACATGCCCAGAAACTCACATGTTTACCTTGATCAGAGCACTATCTATTCCATGAATTAAGTTGAATATTCTCACCAATAAGAAGGCTTTACAACCTGTGGTCCTAAAAAGAACTGATTTGGCTATTCGATGCCACTTTATCAGCGAAAAAAATGTAGAAAAATTGCGATTTCAAAATTAAGGAAAAACACGTCATACCTTAATCAACATCCTAGACAACACCTTAATGTGAGAATGCTATTTGTCGAGGACGTATTGCGTAACCACCAGACAATATTTTATCTGTTGTTTCTTTTCTTATTATTGGGTGTAAAATGGGCGGCCAAATCTAACATAAGTGTCGCATAATTTCATCGGATCGGAATTTTTTCAGCAATCCAACTATATCTTATGTAGTTCGATGCTACTCGGGACACCTTTTTAATTGAAGAATGGCAATTTTATGAAGACATTAAATTTTAGATTTATTTGAAAGAGAGGTAGGTAATAAGCCATTACCGCCCTTGGGTGGTAATGGCATAGGTAATGAATACTGATTACCTATGTCTAATTTAGAGGTAGGTAATAGTAATTTCCCACCCTGCTACGACGTTTGTGATGATAGCATTACATATATGGTTGTAAATAAAGAAATTTTACAGCGTTGAGTACCGGTACATCCTGTGCCGGTATTCAATAAATCCATTACCACTACCGTACCGGTACCGGTACAGGATACCACAATGAAACTATACCGGATTTTTGAAAAATATATTCGCCGCGCATAAAATTACTCTCTTCCTGTTTTTAATTAAAAATTAAGTAAAATGTTGTATGTTATACGTCCGGTAACGTGTAACAGTACTCGTTTCGAAATTCCAGACTCGGCTATCGCCTCGTCCAGAAACGTTTTACTCCTACTGTATAACTATATTTATGGGACTTATAACGTAAATAACTAGTAATAATCATTTTTATTAAAAACAATAAAAGATTAATTTTATGCGCGTCGAATACATTTTTGAGAAATCCGGTATAGTTTCATTACGGTATCCTGTACCCTAATAAAATGTTATTACGAAAGGTACCTACTCAATCCTATAAAATTTCTTTACGGTGTCCAGTCTTGTAAAAAGCTATTAATAGATATTTATTTTATTAGGAGTATAAGTTATACTTTACGTGACGGAGTGTGAAAGTTTAATCGCCGAGCGTAGCGAGGCGAAATAAATTCACACGAGTCACATAAAGTAGCTTATACTCCGAATAAAATACAATATTTTATTTTCAAACAATTAATGCATATAATACAGGAAATGTAACTGCTAATTCCACTCAATCCCATTAAAAATCAATATCTCCTAATTTTAGTTTGCTTTGTATCCATAACTACCGTGTAACACCAGCTGACAATGATGTCTCTAAAGTATAGTTTATGACAAGATATGTTTGTCAGATTTTCGTTTTCGTAAAGGTGTTTTAAATTAAGTTCAATGCCGATTAAATAGCAATATGTCAGATGTAGAAGAAACAAGTTTACCACCTACGCCACCGAGAGTGGCTACAGCGCCGAAATTAGCAGTAGAGCAATTATTGCCGTCAAAATCCACAGCTGTATACGAAGCAAGTTAGGTAGACAAATACTATGTGAACGTGTATTATTTTCCCTTGAGCGGCGTATATGTGTTATACGCCGCTCAAAACAGGCGTCAAAAAAGTGACACTTATACCTTCATAAAACAGTCACTAAAGTTGTGGTTATATGACGTTTGAAAATAAAATCAATTACGTTAAATTGTCCTAAATGCTAAATGATATAGTATGATGTAAGAAATTTTAATTAAGACACAGCTTTACTTAACGCTCCCATATTCCGTCGTACTGATAAGCTCAAATAAGAGCGAAACCGATCTATGATTACTCAGCCTGTAACGGGAGTGCAGAGTGTGGATAAACCAGGTAAGTCTGGGAAAAATATTGTTGGAAGATATGTAAAGGCATGTAAAAGACCAGCAAGCTTCGCCGGAGCAGTCAAGAAGACTGCTGCGGAAATGCCTATGGAGAAGGCAGCGATAGCGGCAGGTGGCAAGAGGAAGGCCATCGCACTTGCCCCGCAGGCCGGGCCAAGCAAAGAGACACCCGAAAAGGCGGATCATGCTTAACCAGTTTACCGGGATGGAGGTAGATGGTCCTTAGGAGACCAAGACTAGGACCTTTTGCGGAGGCAGCAAAGGCCCAAAGAATACCTCCTTTAGTTGTAGAGAGCCGGCAAAAGTGGGATGAGCTGTCGCCTCAGCTCAAAGTGGCCGGCGTAAAAATTAAGAGTGCTACCCTCACCCAGAACGGCTTCAGGATGGCGTCTGAAACTGCTGATGATCATAAGAAAGTAGTCAGTGTCCTTGTCTCCGTAGAGCGTACGTTCCACACCTACAATCTGTATGCATTAATCAGAGGCCTGACTGTAGACCTCAAAGCTGTGGAGGCTGAGTTCTTCGAGAAGAGTGTATCAGCAGAACTATTTAGAATTCGTGAAAGAAAGACCAAGTCTAGTTTTGGCAAAAAGCTCAGACGCCATGATTTTTAAAATAAAGAAACTGCTTGGTCTCTCCTTGAAAATTGAGCAGCCGAGAAAGAAGCCATTGCCCTCCCAACGTTGTCGCTGTCAGCGATATGGCCATTAGCAATCTCATTGCCGCCACCAGGGGAGGTGTTGCGGGAGGCTGTGCGCCAAGAAATGCGAAATGGAGCTCCTCTTGGCGGAAAGAGAGCCGGAGACTCCGGCTCTCCAATATACCAAGATTGGTAGCCACGTCCAATAACGGAGGGATGGCCATAATGGTGAGAGGCGAGGCGACATCGAACACTATTGCCTGGGCGTCTAGGACACGAAAATTGATGTAATTTCGTTGTGGGCACCAGTAAGATGAAGGTCACAACACTATACAAGCCTTTCCAGCATAAAGTTTTTGATATTCTTCTGGGTGCCTGGGTGCCATCCAATGCAAGCACCGTTTATGGAACTCTGCAATTGATAACAGGAAAGACGTCAGGCTGTTGGGTTTGATGACTGCTGCTGGCGCAGTCGTAATGTTGTCCGAGGAACCGACATGCTTACCAAACGGAGCGGGACACCGGACGTACTTGACATCGCGATGTTACTGACGGTGAATGAGACGACTGCGTAGATTGTACCTCAGGCTCGGGACAAACATCATAACACCGTCGCACAGCGTAAACGGTATGGTCTGCAGCGGAAGCATTTAGCCAAACACTCAAAAGAGAGTGTAAGCTAAAAGATCACCCGAACCAATGATGATTGTCACATCCTGACTGTTGAGAGAACCGTCCGGCATCTGAGGAGAGAGGACCCCAGGGGTCAGCTGATGGACCCGATTGCCACTGGTGAAGTGCGGGATATCCTGAGTGGAGACAAGGCTCCTGGCCGAGACGGTATCTCTAACAAGGTGCTGAAAACCTGACCAGGGAGGGTGCAGCTTACCTATGCGCTGAAACAAAAGCAACCCTGAGGCTACAGCACATTCCCACTAGGTGGAAACAGGGAGTGGTGGTAGTGCTGAACAAGCGTTCTCACACACCTATCAGCCCATCACACTACCGCGTGAGGTTAGAAAGGTAGTGGAGCGCGTTATCCTGAGAAGACTCCAGGATTCCAATACGCCTAAACGTACTGCCGGTCGAATAATATGATTTTCGGGCGCTGCATTCTGCAGAAATGCAGCCCGCAAGACACAGATCTTTATCTGGGGATAACCTTAGGTAAAGGGTTGATTTGGGGCCCACATATCAGGGCCGCCAATACCAAAGCTTGGGGGGGGGCTATAGCCTCACTATACCCCCTGCTTAACCGAATGGCTCTTCTACCTGTGAGGGGAAAGCTCCTGCTGCTGAAAACCATCATGCGGCCGATCCTAACATATGGATCGGGCTCACTGGGGGCGTGGCGAAGGACCACCTTTTAAGGGTAGAAGCTGTTGCACAAAGAGTGAGCGACTTCATGAGAGTCAAAACTGAGGAGACCTTCCGACAAGCGGAAGCACATCCAGAGGACCTATTGTGGTCTTTGATTCGAAATGAGCCGGATACTGCATGAGGGCAACCCTGGAAGGGGCCACGGCATCAGCTATGCTACAGCTGCAGAGTAGAGTGACAGGAATGAGGCAAAAACCACCCTGAGAAGCAAGGGCCACATCTCCCGCAAGATATGTTATGTCAAACCAGCCAAACTGGCGAGGGTACTAGATATGTTGAAAACACGAAAGAGCGGGTGCCCCAGCGAAGACTCAGCAGCAGAGCGGGGATTTATAGGCAACCGGGTAACTTATAGGCCCACTAAGAAACCCAAGCACACACTGGGTTTCTTAGTGAGTAAGTATCTCACTACCGGACAGTGTTCGGGGCTGTCCGAAGTCTTTCCGAGAATATTTTTAACCCCGCGGCCGCTCCCCCCCCCCCCCAAAAAAAGTTCTCTCAGGCTCAAGGTGTACAATACGTATAAGGCAGACAGTATTCTTGACCGACTAGCATGAACAGGTGAGAGTGTTCTTTTAACCAATTTCATTGACTTTTGAATGTTCCTCTCACGGTTTCCTGCCTTTCTGCATATCTTAAAACAGTTAGCAGTAAACATACCATTGTGCAGTTTTGTAACTCGCTCTGACATGCTCATAACATCTCCGTAGCCCTAGGGAAGATATTAAAAAAATATCGAAAACTTGGTAGCTGAATAGGTTTATTCTACACTGCCCAGACCGAATACCCTCACACGTGTTAATACTGATAAGGTCAAATAAAAGCGAAACCTGCCTGTGGTTCCTCTGCCTGAGAGAGAACGGAGTTAGGTACTTGAACGGAGTTGGGGAACAAATGTCTTGTCCTAAGTACATAGTCCCAAATAGCTCCTTACTTCGTGTGTGTCTCGGGGAACTGGCTAATCATTAATGAAAGATACATGTATATGTACTCTAGCTTTTTTAACGCCTTGTTCTGAGATGGTTTGTCTCAAGTACTCGACTTGCTTCTGGAACATGCTGCACTTCTCCTTCCGTAACTTGCCGAATATTTCTTTCAAGGTCTGCACACCTTTTTCAAAATTACATCCCGTGACAATTATGAGTAGATAGGCAGCAACAGAACGAGCGCAATTTGGCTCTTTTTTTACATGTAAATCTCTATAAGAAAATTTAAGGTCCATTCTGCACTCTTTTTTGTGCCTCGCGTCGCGACGCCTTACGACATCATACAGTCGAATCGCTGTGCAGATGTGCGGTAGGCAAGCAGAGCGTTTGCTGGGTAGATAGGTAGGTTACCACTTATCCGGTGTAGTTCATGTTATTAACGTAGTAGAGTGAGTATTTAACTGAAAACAACAAACACAGAAATTTGCAAGGTGCTAAGTATCAAATGATCGATAAATTATTCTAGAAGCGTAATCCCATTAATAACATGAACTACATCGGATAAGCAAAAATGACTCTGATTTATTAATATCTAATAATTTATAAACTGATTAGAGGGTGATATAGCTTTTAAAACCTAACCTGATACCTAATTAACACATTACTACTAATCAAATTAGCTGAAATAGTACAAAGAGCACAAGACAATGATCAATACCCTAGTAACCTACCTACCCACCCAGCAAACGCTCTGCTTGCCTACCGCACATCTGCACAGCGATTCGACTGTTTGATGTCGTAAGGCGTCGCGACGCGGGGTACAAAAATGTGCAGAATAGACCTTAAATTTTCTTATGGAGATTTACATATAAAAAAGAGCCAAATTGCGCTCGTTCTGTTGCTGCCTATCTACTATTATGACATCTAAGTAAATAAGCCAAGTTTTCCAAGACAGTATTCCCAAGTCAAGGTCTATCAATCGCTGGAAACTTAATGGAGCATTGCACATTACGTTCCCTTATTCTCGATTCTGTGTCGACCTGTAGTCGAATTCTGTGTAGTCCACGAGTTGAACCATCTTTCTGCTTAACAAGAGCCGCAGGCGATCACAAGGGACTAGATGATTCTTCCATTACTTTATGCTAGTTTCTAGTCACTGGCATAAAAACGCAATGTCGGCATACAGTTCAACACTATTTGTCGTCAAATTCTCACTGAATATCTCATTTCTAACACCTATTGTTTAAAATTCGGGGTTGAATAATTTCAGTGCAACTTATTCCTGGGATTTAAACAAAAACACTATTTATTTGCGCGACGTGTCCTATCAATAGAAGCGGTTTTTTTTATTGTTGTCACTATTTACCACTATTATTTTACTATCACACTAATTCGCTTCGATCTTTTGGCATAGCTAGAATCTATTAAGAATTAGGCTTAACAGACCGCAGCTGTGCGAGCCTTTTACATGTAAAGCCTGTAGAACAAGAAATTACTCAAACAAGGAATTGGTTGGTTTAATGTCGCCTTCAGAAAATACAGGTCCGAAATCTCGGTCATCTGCCTGTGCGAAGTGACGGAAGATGGGTTTGATCCATTGAACGTGTATTTGCACGCGTACTTGCATGCCCTTTTCCGGAAAGTTACAGAATTTTTCGGAATTTGCAAGACCAGAGCAACCCCTCTTTACCATTGTTTTATCATACACCACATACATTATCGGGTACCGGATGGGAGGATGGAGATATTTAATCGGACCATGCAACAATATCAATAAAAATGGTGGCACTTCATAAGAGTGACGGGAACCAACATACCTCTCATGTTAATCGCGTATTGACGCTCTATACCCGAAGCCACTGGTTATACACTGGCAAATGAGACTTCCGGCGGATTTAATGCATGGAATACCGGAGCAAGCTTCTCGGAACTCTGTCTGTTCGGGATGAACTGCCTCAACAGAAGGGCATAGGGTCTCTTTGGACCTGTCGCGATCCGAGGTCGCTAACGTGACTTATTACCTGTTTTACACTTTTAGGGTTATTTAAACATTTAGCGGTGTTCTTTGTATATTTGATGAATGTTAGTGAATTTTCTTGTTTATGAGCCCTAGGTATAAAAGACAGGAACACCTGCAGGGCTGGTTAGTCTAATCGTTAATCAAGTACGCCAAAGTAAGTTTAAAGAACATAATAATGAAAGTAAAGGGTTACAGATAACTGGTGCAGTACTTACTGTGCTAACAGTACTTATGTTTGTTTGTCAAGCGAATAAATGGTGTTTTTAATTACAGACTGTTCACTGGAATTATTAGCACCCCACAACATTATGGAATAATGATTATCTGAACAAAATCTGTGAACAATTATAAATTTTTATTCATTAAATAATTTTAACAAAATTGTGGAATGAACAATTATTTACCGTGAAACTTGTTAGATTTTTGGTTGATAATTTGTGTAATATTACATTTATGTATATAAAAGTGTCCTAAAAAGTTAGTGTTACTACATTACCTTCAACTTCGTCTCCTTATTTTAATCCAAGTTGATAGGTAATCGTGGGATGAGGAGATATGGTAACAAAAAACACCGACTTATCTGTGGCGCGACGTTTCGTGACGAAATTGTCACTTAGTGTCACTTGTTAGTGTTACTGAGAACAAATATGCGGAAAGTTTTTCATTCCACATTTGACATTTCCACTTCAACTTCGTCTCGAAAACTTATTGCACTCTTCAAAAGCTTTACTGACATGAGCCCAATTAGCTTCTGCTGCATTTTTATATGACAGCCGTCGGTCGGATAAACCAATGCCACCTAGACATAAGGCCTGGAAGCGATATTTTAATGGCCGCTAGGGTGGTACGAAGAGTCAGCTGTTTCATATGGACTTTAGTAGTATTTTGCTCCTAGTTTTGCATTTTTCGTGCAGATTCAAGTTGTTTTTTTGCCTAGATTTGAATAATTAACAGTTCTGTGTCTTTTCTAGAAACGTGTATTTTACTATTAGCTGAATTAGCTCGGAATTAAAGTTTCAAAAATTAGCAAACCATTTCCATGCCCCACGGTTGCTGTGTAGAGAGATGCAAAAGTAATTACCAGACTGGTCTGCGAAATTCCGTGTTTAGATTTCCAGAAGATGTTATTTTAAAAGAAAAGTGGATTATTATAAGAAGGGATAATTTTATAGCAAATAAACGTAGGAGGGTAAGTCTATCTAACCTAACCTCATACAACACTACATAAGCATAAGTAAGTATAGGAACATATTCCGAAAAAACCGATCATATTCAAAAAATCAGCAGAATTTATTGGGTTTGTTATTTTAGTTTTATTTTAGGTGAGTTACATTTTCATTCACATGAAATTCAGAATAAGTAACATACTTACATGTGTAAGAACTGGCCAGTCCTTAGAAGCTCTACTGTTACTATTAGATGTCCCAAGATTAATTCCAGGTAGGACTTTTTTTTAAACATTTTGTTGTGTAGGGTTTGTGCTATAGTTTGTTACAAATATGTTACCCAAATCCATCAAAGATTTTTACATTTATTTCCTAGGCCTAGTTGTAATCAAATCGAGAATTAAATCAACCAATTCCTGTTTGCAAAAGAAGGAATTCCTCTAGTATAAGACAAAGTGTGTAGGTAGTGTGTGCAATGAACCAAATAGTGTTTTCTGAGCAATATTTTGTCACATGTATATTTAATTTGTTTTTTTTTATTTAATATAATGTTTTAAAATGATCTAATGTTTTTATTTTTTTCATCTAAATCCCTATTATCAAAGCAGGCACCTTTAAAAATCAGATGGTAAGTATCTATGTAGAGCATAATAATTCGAGTTATCACATTTCAATTTTGAAGTGATTATCTTCGAAACTGAATGAGCTATCTATGTGGAAAAAAAGAATTTAATTTAAAAAGTTATACCCTCTATCTTTGTAACGAAACGTTTGAAAACCTGTCTTTATATATAAACTTTTTATCTTTTTTACTCTAAAATACCTAAGCTGTTACATTATTGCACGCTAATTTCAGAATCCCCTGTATATAACCAATTCAGCCAAAAAGAGAAAATAGTATACTTATTCTTCAGAAGTATTAAAAAATATTGTTAGTAAACCACTACACTGTATAATAATAATATACAGTATTAAGTATTATATTAATTTAAGTGTACCCTGGTATAGTTAAATTGTTTATTTATTTACGTTTGTATTGTTTATATATATTACTAATGGTTTTATTTTGGTCCATCTAAAATCTAAACCCCAATTACCAAAGTATTCACCCAAAAAGCTTTCCAAAACCTTCGGGTTTTGAGCGTTGAAACGGTCGTCAAATTTTTGTACCACATATGATGACGTCAGCGCTCTCCCGGTCGGTCGCTTCCAGGCCTTATATTGTCTAGGTGGCGTTGGATTTACCCTCCCCGTTTTGACAGTTTATTGAAAGAGAAAAATTTCGATGGGTACGCGTTGCCATTAAGGCACAATCGATTTGTAGAAAGAGACAAGAAAACAACTTACAATTAAAATTTTCCAGCTTCGAGTCGATTGGCGGAGCGGAAGTAATCAACACTTTAATAACACTAATTGATAAAATCTCAATTAAGTTTTTAATTAATTTTTATACGTCACCGGAGTTGCTCATTTCTGATAGCTGGCAGAGTGGATTCCTTACGCCCCTAAAAACCGGGCGAGTTTTAAATCACTTTCTGCCGTTTTACGGCATATAAAGACGCTTTTTGAGCGCGGCACAATAAACACATCGTGGGTCGGAATATAAAAATACACTTTGCGATACACACGCGTCGTAAAATTTTATGAATTTCCAGCCGTTATTCACTTAGCGAAACAGCTATTTTCATTTTCGTTCCCCGGGAACCGATCTCGTTGCTTTTTAATTTCGCTCCACATACGGTTTTGTCAGAAACATGTTCTCGCTGATAATTATTGTATTTTTTCATATTGAATAAAAACCAACATATTTTTTTTTCTTTGTACGAATGTAGGTTTCGTTAATTTGTGAGAAAAGTTAAGAATTTTTATTATAAATACTGTTGCGAACTCGGGGTTCAATAATTCCAGTGTAACGATTTAACACGAAAACACTATTTATTTATTTCCACAATTACACACGACTACTGAATAACTCATTACTTAACACTTTATAGCCTTCTAATATCGCTTCGTAACTTTAGCTTACTTATAGCTCGACTAAAATACGACTATTACTGAACCGCCGCTCTATAAAAACCCAGAAAGTTCTTTATAAGAATTCTTGAATAATCTAACATAAAAAAAAACGGTTGTAAACAACTGCCTCTGCAACTGCTCTAGATTAAGCCAGACGAGCAATAAACCAACACGCTCCCATGCGTTGCCCCGCCTCCCATGCGGCGTTGCTGCGAATCGTAACAATACCTTAATGTTGGGTTTTGAAAATTTTGTACACGTTAGTGAAAATGAACTATAGTGAATACATTTTGAGGGATGTTCATTTTTTTTGGTGTAGACCCGCTACAACACAAATACACAATTAGTCTAATGTTAAAATGAAATTACTATCTAATTAAAGAAATACTTAAGTACTAAGTAAGACAACGCTTCACGATCAAAACTCAGAAGTGAAACAGAAATTCCAAAGTTACGGTAAAGTTTGTTTAGCACATTCAAGCAATATGCATTCTATGGACAAACAAGTATTACATATTCCTGGAATCTGCAATAGGTGTATGCATGTTATAACCATATTCGTACTAGTAATATACTACGAACGTCAATCTTTCCATACGGATCAAAAGTGCAGCTTCTAGTGACCTATGGAAACCAAGATTAGGCTCACTGCTTGCTAATGCGCACATTCTTCTGCGCAATACGTATGCGGAGGACACGCCCACCATAAAAATAGCATTTTCGGCCGCACACCCTAGTGCGCTCTCCTAGTAGTCTCATCCTTATATTCGCAATGAGAAAACAAAGGGTGGTAGTAATGTCGCATCGCACATGGCAGTCTACCGAAAACTCTAAAAGAACAAAAGTTTGAGGTTAGGTCAACTTTGAGTACTTTTTGACATGAAAAAAAAAATTGTAATAACGAAAGATCGAAGATTTGTTTTTTTTTATTATAGGCTCGTATTTATTTTAAAACAAATTAATGTAATAAGTAATAAATAATACGTACAAACGGACAAAGTAGTAAGTAATATCGGGCGGCTTGCAACTTCGCTTGGTGGTAGTGAAAGTGGACCGTTCCCGTTAAAGATCGCGTGGATTCCAATACTTTGTCCTACAATAACACCAAGACTATCAAGTGTATTGTGTATTGATTTCTTGATACCTGACTTGTAAGCCAAGGCGAGGAAATGCGCTAATATTTTCTAGGATGGTTAGACTTTTTCTGATCATGAAAATGGTGAGCATTTGGTCTTTTTGAGGCAGTTTAGATGTGCCAAATACAAACTGTTTCAGAACTTCATTTAACAGTAGGTATATTCTGTTTTAGGTGAGAGAAGTCCTTCATTCAAAAGTTGCAGATGAGACTGAGAAAATGAGCTGATATTTGCTTAAAAGGCTGATGCTGACAAAGGCACATTTTCCTCAATTTTGTGATAGTTGAATACTTCATTGAATACTAGTTGGTTAAAATGTACCTATAATGCAAAACACTTTGGAAACAGAACTGAAATTTTTGCTTAAAATCATGAGATTGAAACAGATTATTTTGAAGAGAATGGTAAGTACTTACATTTTATATAATGAAGTTGCTTATCAGAAGCTCAAAATAGGTAGGTAGTTTGTCAATCAATGTCTGACCTATGCTTATACCAAGCAAATTTAGAAAAACCTAAAGGGAAGGACTCCTAAACCATACCTATTAACATGAGTACCGAGAGAAATAAGGGAACCCTTAACTAGGTGTACTAGAAAATTGCTTTGAAAGTTAAAAAACCCAAGGAGTTGGAATAGCTCAAAAATTGGTTGACTTTCAATAGGTACCTACTTGCCTCAATACCTATGTTATTTATGAGGGTTATTATAAGTTGTGAGTTACTTTTCTATCAATGTCTACTGTAAAAATAGAGAAATCATGATCATCATTCTTTTTCGGCCAGGCATTGACACTGAATGACCACAGGTGTTATTAAGTCAATGTTGTGGTCAATGCCCTATGGCACAAACGACACTACTGGGAGTTACTTCTTGGTGCTGCTAGGGCTAGGTTCAGGTGAATAAACTATTGATCTCGTAAACCCTTATTGTCTCGAGCCTCACTGAAGAGCCATAGGTATTCGTCAAAACCAGTCTATGGTAGCGTTTTCAGAATGGTATGGTTGTCAAACAGTGTGTCAAGGCTCTTGTGCTTGAAATAGTAATTTATGTATTAAGAACAAAAAGTACAAGTTTTTTGCTCGGAGAATGAAGTTTTGATCTATTAAGAAAACCACTAAATACGAGATGTGTACATCAAAATTGACAAGATATTTTTCACATAAAATCCTTGAGAAAATCACTTCATAAAATGTGTACACTAAAGCTTTCAAGAAAAATTTCTGATGTGTGTACACCAAAATTTACCACTGATTTTTCCCTTGATACCTATTGAAAGCAAATCTGCAATTTTTTTGAATGTTCAATAATTATTAAACATTTTCAGCTTTGAATCCTGCTTCAAATGGTCTAATGTATTGCCAAAATAAAATTTATAAAACAAGTTGCTGATCTAAAAAAACTACTAATATACCTAATAGGAATTGAATTTTTATCAACATTTTCTTTACTGACTTTCTGTATTGATGAGGTATTAGATAGAGATTTTGCAGTAAAACTTCAGAGTAGTTTGTAGCCCTACAATTACCTAGATAGGTATTTAAATGATATGTCAATCTTTATAAAAATCTCAAAAATGTAAAAGATATGATTTTTGTTTAAAGCCTTCTTAAGTATCCCCTTGAGAATTCATTATTAAGTAAAACTAGTTATTTTAAAGGGTCCTCATTTAAAAAAAAATCTCACAGAAAGCCAGAGGACTGGAATGGAATTCTAACTTCTGAGATAAACTTTATACAAAAAATGTATAAAGTATAAGTCAAAAAATATCCAATAATTTCAATTAAACTAGATATTATAGTCTGTAGAGAAGAGATTAATAAATCCAGCTTTAGAGATAAAAAAAAATTCATTTTATGCAACTGTGTATAATTGATACCAATAAACGATGAGACAATACATTCTTAAATTGTTTAGCTTTGCTATAAAACAGAGACAACTGAGTGCTTTCATTGCAACAAAACTTTATCCTCTGGGTAACAGCTATTGTTACCCATGCTCGTTGAATAATATACTAATTTATCTGCATTATTTATTACCTAGGTACATTATAACAGTTTACGAACCCTACAATTACTATTTTGTATATATAATAATTCAAATAAAAAGTATGCCTTTTACTAAAAAAACATTTATATTTTAGAAACTAATACATATGGCAGAAATAAAATGTATCATTGATGTAAAATGCTGCTTTAGAAGCAGCATTTTACATCAAACAATTTATTTATGATTGTTGAAAACTTTATAAGATTGGATAATTCCCTAAATGTGAAAGCGCTTTTAGGGTACTAAATATACTAAATATATTTTGAAAGGACAGCTTTAATGGTTAAATAACAATTGTGAACAGTTATTCTAAAGGGTTAAAATACATATACACCATGCAATTCAATGACAAATAGTTGATGATTAATGTACTAATCTTATCTTCTACTTAAAAGACTAATACAAATTCAAACATGCAGAACAAGCACTATGTACAGTAAATTCATAACCAGAACTGTATAAGATTGGATAATCATTTTGTAACACTATGCTATGCAAGCAAGTAGAAGTAGAATGCTTGTAAGCTGAGGCAAAATTTCATTTTCTGAAAACAAATACTTACGGGATATTTGTTGATTTTTTTTCGCTTACGACACTTACCCTTTTACTTTAATAACTGCTTCTGTAAAATCAATGCCAACTTTTAGGTGGCATAATTACAGAAGAAATGCAAAGACATAATAATTACAAATGTATAGGTGAGACACTTGTCTTCTACAGCTTCATACGAGAAAACATACCTAATAGGAAATTGGTTAATTCTGAGGTAGAAAAAACTTACTTTGAACAGTTGGCATGTATTTGTTAACTATTCAGGGTTTTCCAAATGTTCTGGAAGGGTCTACCTTTTGGCACATGATGAAATTCTATGAAGATAAAGTTTTAGGACATCATGGCATGGAGATTAAAAAAATATCTCTTGATGGCCACTTCGTTATTTCTAAAACCTAGGTCTTCGGAACAGTGACATCCACAAAACATTGTTTTATTATGTCTATTACTATTTCTTTGATACTTACTCTATTCAGCGATTAGGGTTAAACGAAGTTATTATCAACCAGTTTTCTACTGTTCCACTTTAAACTTTGAGAGGTTATTATTGACTAAAATACCTGATAATAAAGGAGAATTAGGGATGAAGAGACGTTTTTGTTTTTGATACTTCAGAATAAACAAAATAGGTTAACATTTCATACTAGACATTGGATTGAAATATTAGACTAACATATGGATGGAACTCAAAGTATATAGTGGTATAGTCGTACACTGATGGGTTTATAAAAACTTTATATGAAATGACCATCAAGAGATAGATTCTTTGAACCTATGTGATGCCACGAAACTTCATCTTCATAGGTTTCGCCATTTGACAAAAGGTGGACCTTTCCAGAACATTTGGAAAAAAATACATATAATGCCAACTTGATTACTCTCACCGAAAATTAACGCCGTTTTGTGAAAAAAATACGATACAAACATAAAGGTATTCCTATGCCAGCAACGCTGACAACGTGTAAAAATTGCAATGAGTGATGTATTAGTAACGTTGCACTTTGACGTTAAGCACGAGAAATATCAACTTTGCAGGAGAAATGTCAACTTTTGAAACGGAGGACGTGACGTCATATGTTCTAAAAGTGACATTTTTGGTCCGCTCGTCGGCATACTGTTATGTGTGTATCGTGGAAAAAAAACTAAAGGTTGTGTTAGAATAAGTTGCAATATAGATCTGTTAAATCATTTTTAACAAATCTAGCTATCAATTTGATTAAAAAAATTGGGAAGCCAATCTTAGTCATTTGCTCCGCTTCGATGGTAATCTTCAAAGCTGGTCAGCATTATTTCAACTAGCAATTATTAAACACCAATAAATTAAGTTACCTTATTTTAGTTTTTCTTTTTCAATAACGGCTTGCACAACTTTTAATCGAAATCAATTAAATACCAGTGCAATATTTATGTGAGAGTAACCAAATGTCGTGCACTGTATGTCTAAACAAAATTTTATTATTCACATATTACCTTAGTTCGGACTTACATTTTAACAATAATAGCACAGAAAGCAGGAGATACGTATTTTAATACAATATGTTGTAGGTGTCACCAAAACGTTTAATGAAGTGGATGTGCACGCAGTCTTAACTACTAAGTTGAAAAGTCGCAAGAGATTACTTGGGAGACGCGAGAAGCCCGCTACTACATGGGAACCGAAAGCAGTGTGAATACCAATCCTAGCTGGATGCAACCAGCATGTCAAAAGGCGTACCAAAAGTTCGGAGAATTTTTAATAATAAAAATTGTGATATGTTAGAGATTACCAGCAATTGAGATTCATAGCCTTTTATGGTGGTTTCACAAACAAGACACAGTTTATGCACTTCATCTAAAGGAAAAATGTAGGAACCTCGGTTTTTAAGATTTGTTAGCAATGAAGTATTAGGATTTTTAACTGATATGATTTGTTGAAGGCAGATATTACATTCAACAAATCGCCTGTACTTCAGTTTACCCACGATGGCCCCTCCTATATATTTCACAATATCTTCGGTATACGAATTTATGTTCACATGGATGATTGGCAAATCTATTTCATCGTCGGCATCATCAACTTCAACGTTTTCACCAATCGGATTAAGATAGCGTTTCCGTTGAGATGATACTGTTACGATCGCAGCAACGCCGCATGGGAGGCGGGGCAACGCATGGGAGCGTGTTGGTTGGTGGAGCTTCGCGACCTATCCGCGCTGCGTCATGGCTGACACGAGTGATTTATTGCTCGTCTGGCTTAATCTAGAAGGCAGTTGTTTACAACCGTTTTTTTTTTATATGAGATTATTCAAGAATTCTTATAAAGAACTTTCTAGGTTTTTCTGTAATTTTAGGATTGTATATAAAAGGCGCATAGAGCGCCCGAGTAGGAATAGTCTTATTTTAAGCGAGCTATAAGTAAGTTAAAGTACGAAACGATATTAGAAGGCTATAAAGTGTTAATGTAGCGAGTTATTTAGTAGTCGTGTGTATTTGTGGAATAAATAAATAGTGTTTTCGTGTTAAATCGTTACACTGGAATTATTGAACCCCGAGTTCGCAACAATTGGTGTCAGAAGTGGGATTCCAGTGGGAATTTGAGGACTAATATTGCTGAACTGTAAGTGAGTGCTTCATTGCCGGACATTACGTGTTTATGCCAGTGACCAGAAGCCAGCATCAAGCGATGGAAGATCAACTTGCCGCCCTGCTGTCCCTCATGCAACAGCAGAGGGAAGAACTGGAAAAACGTGATCAAATACAGGAGCGCCGTTATCTAGAACAAAAAGAAGAGCAGGAAAAACGTTATAAGGAGCAAAAAGAGGAACAAGAAAGACGTGATCGAGTACAGGAGCAACGTTATCAACAACAGAAGGAAGAGCAGGAAAGACGTTATCTAGAACAGAAAGAAGAGCAGGAAAGACGTTATGAAGAACAGAAGGAGGAGCAGGAAAAACGTGAACAAGTACAAGAGCGACGTCATCAACAATTCAAAGAAGAATTAATGAACCATTTCGCAGTCAGGGAGCAACAATTGGAAGAAAGAATAATGCAATCCGTTAACGAATCCGTTAACGAAGGACTCGAAGCTGTCAACCAGAGGGTTCTCGAGCTAGAAAAGAAATTCCGGGAACAACTTGAGGACGACACCGTGTCTACAGAGAGTTTTAGCACATCCAACGCTAAAATTAAGCCTCCCGATTATGACGGTACTACGGCCTGGGAAATCTATAAAACTCAATTTGAGGCAGCTGCAAAAGCTAATGGCTGGTCCGAGCGCCAGAAAGCTACATCACTAGTGGTAGCGCTTCATGGAAAAGCGGCTGAATTACTCCAATCTCTGTCGGCAGCTGATCAAAGTAATTATGCAGCTTTAGTGCACTCTCTGCAACTACGATTTGGAAATGAACACAAAGAAACCGTGTTCCAGGCCCAGCTGAGGATGAGACAGCAGAAGTCAGGTGAATCGTTACAAGAATTTGAGGCGGACATAGACAGACTAATTCACCTGGCATATCCATCGGCCCCTGAATCTTTTCAAATGCAATTTGCCGCCGAAAGGTTCATTGAGGGAGTTCGCGATAGTGACATGAGATACCACTTACGTCTAGTAAGGCCCAAGGATATCAGCGAGGCGCTAGTTCGGGCCCTGGAATTCGAGGCGTCACGAGTGTCATCTGGTTCTTCTCCACGTGTGCGAATGGCAACTTGCAATGACGAGAAGGATACGTCTATGGCTGAATCCATGGCCAGTTTACATAAAGCGATGAAGGATATGGCAGTCAATATACAAGCCCTCTTGGGAAGGACCCCTCGATCAACAGACAATCGGGGCATAAAATGTTTTAACTGCGGCAGACTGGGTCACATCAAGAGTAACTGCCGTAATAGGGCAAGAAGTCCGTCGCCGTCGTTTAGAAGACCAAGCGGCGACCAAGACCGCCCTAGGTCCCAGGAAAACTAATTCCGGTCAATGCAAGGGAGCAATTGACCGGGGCCGATAAGACCCCCAGGATCTTTAAAGTCAATAATTTGGGTGGCAAAAGTCTCACAGTGGCCGGACCCATCGAGAAGAACAAATGAATGATCCAGATATTGGACTCATCCTCTCTGCAAAGACTGACGACAAGAGACCAGAATGGCAAGAAATTGCTGGTAAAAGTCCAAACCTGAAGGCGCTATGGGCCCAGTGGCACTCTCTTGAAATAGAAAATGGATTACTGAAGAGAGCGTGGGAGAGTCCGGATGGCAAGACCGTAGTCAGTCAGTTGGTTGTTCCTGGAAGCAGAAAATCGGACGTACTACAGGAAATGCACGACGGAACCAGTGGAGGTCATTTTGGGGTCAATAAAACCTTGGCCAAAATTAAAGAGCGGTTCTACTGGGTGAATTATCATGAAGACGTCGAATCTTGGTGCCGCAAGTGCGAAGTTTGTTGTGCCACAAAAGGACCTCGAACAAGATCACGCGGCCGAATGGTGCAGTACACTGTAGGTGCTCCATTCGAGAGGGTAGCAATTGATGTCGCGGGACCATTTCCTCAGACTGAGTCGGGCAACAAATACATCTTGGTCGCCATGGATTACTTCACTAAATGGCCTGAAGCATACGCCCTGCCTAATCAAGAAGCAACGACTGTGGCAACGGTGCTAGTAAATGAAATGTTCTGCAGATTTGGAGTCCCTCTCGAACTTCATTCTGATCAGGGCCGAAATTTTGAATCGGCTGTTTTCCAGAAGGTCATGGAACTTCTCGGAATTCGCAAGACCAGGACAACTCCTTTGCATCCACAGTCGGATGGGATGGTAGAGAGATTTAATCGGACCATGGAACATTACCTGTCTAAAATGGTGGCAGATCATCAGCGTGATTGGGACCAACATCTACCTCTCATGTTGATGGCATATCGAGGCTCTACGCATGAAGCCACTGGTTATACTCCGGCGAAAGTGATGTTCGGGAGGGAAATGAGGCTTCCTGCGGATTTGATGTATGGAACACCAGAAAAAGAGTCGCTCAGCTCTGAGAATTTTGTGGAGGAGCTTAAGGAGAGGCTGAACAATGTTCATGAGCAAGTCAGGAATAAACTGCGGATATCCAGTGATCGAGCCAAAGCAAGATATGACTTACTAGCTAACTCCCGCGGCTTCCAGGATGGTGATTTGGTGTGGCTATACAATCCGAGGCGAAAGGTGGGGAAGTCGCCCAAACTTAGCCAAAATTGGGAAGGACCTTATACAATTATAAAGAAGATTAATGATGTGGTGTATAGGATCCAGCGGACCCCTAGGTCAAAGATGAAGGTCGTTCATTTGGATCGATTAGCACGATACCATGGAACTCTATCTGTTCGGGACGAACAGACTTAGGAGGAGGGCAATGTTACGATCGCAGCAACGCCGCATGGGAGGCGGGGCAACGCATGGGAGCGTGTTGGTTGGTGGAGCTTCGCGACCTATCCGCGCTGCGTCATGGCTGACACGAGTGATTTATTGCTCGTCTGGCTTAATCTAGAAGGCAGTTGTTTACAACCGTTTTTTTTTATATGAGATTATTCAAGAATTCTTATAAAGAACTTTCTAGGTTTTTCTGTAATTTTAGGATTATATATAAAAGGCGCATAGAGCGCCCGAGTAGGAATAGTCTTATTTTAAGCGAGCTATAAGTAAGTTAAAGTACGAAACGATATTAGAAGGCTATAAAGTGTTAATGTAGCGAGTTATTTAGTAGTCGTGTGTATTTGTGGAATAAATAAATAGTGTTTTCGTGTTAAATCGTTACACTGGAATTATTGAACCCCGAGTTCGCAACAATACGTATAAAATATCCACTCCATCCTCTAAACAATTTGAAAATGCAGACGATTGAATTTCATTTTTTATTAGTAACCGTTTATAGGCAGAATTCAAATTGCTTCGAGTTGGGGTTATTGTTCCAACCACCTCTGGCGCGAACGGCGCTAAAAAAAGTTTCAATAAAGTCTTGAGACAATTTAAAAGTTAAGAGATACTCTAGACCTTTTTCTCGAAAAACATCATATAATGGGAAGATGTTTGTTAAAGCCACAATCATTCCTAATATACCGGTTTTTCTAGGGTGGTTTAGTAACAATTGGCCACAACCATCTGCTAGTTTTGAAATATATTCAATGACATTCCCTGCATTTTGTTTTAAAACCTGAGTATTTTGGAAATTGAGAGGCATATTAAAGGAATTTTTGTTCGCAAATTTCGAGTGGCAGTTTAAGATATCGAATCCACTATTTATCATTTGACAGAACTTAGCAGTTGGACCTACGTCTTCAAAACCTTCAATATTTTTCTGCTGCAAATATATTAAAGTGTTGTAGGTACTTTCGCTCAGTACTTGAACAGCCAACTTTACAGACATTCTATTGTTATTATAGTCTATATGTTTTTTTTTTCAATTTGTTGGCTACATGGAGCCCTTCCTTATCTTGCAGCTCAACAATTTCTTTTATGTACTCCCACCGAATAATTCCACCATCCCCATCTTGCAGTATTTTCAAATCACCGAATATATTTCTAATCAATTTTACCATATGGCACGGATCTAAAAAGACACACTGTGTTTCGTTTGTTATAGGGTTTTTAAAGTGCGGTTGAAATCTCGGTGAAAAAATATTGGTGAAATCAGCACCTAAACGTTTCACCATGGCCAGATTAGACGAAGCTCCGTCAAAAGTGATGGAGTTTAGTATTACTCCAACTTCACCTAATAATTCGTAGCATTTAATTAGAAGATTTGCCCTTTCATCACTATTCAGGTTTTTTATCATGAAATACCCTATGGGCAATTTCCATGCTTGATTTAAACCCACAAGCATGAAGACGAGTGCATACGAAGCAGTAGGGGCGTCTTCGTGTTGTGGGTTTAAATCAGTCCCCATGTCCACAGTTCCATAAAATCGATTTTGGTCCCAAATAATCTGTTCTCGGATTTTCATCTCATCCAACACTAAATTACAAATAACTGGAACTGGCGATTGGGATGAGACTTTGATTTTGAGAGCTTTAAGTGACTCTCCCGTGAAGCCTGGTCGACCATCAAGTGTACTATACCAGTTCCTGATAGTGCTTGGATGCGGACATTGGTGCGACGCCAAACAGTTGTGGCGCATTCGCAACTGTGAAGTAGCTGGTTAATTGTCCTACACCCGCTATCTGCAGTTCCATTCTTAATAATGCTAATTTGGTATGTAAATATAAAGGAGAGCAGTTAAAGTCATTGAAGAGTCTTTTGATGAGAAATTAAAGTCACTAAAGCAGAAGTAATCTAACTTGTACTGAGATTTTCTTTATTTGATGAATAGCTGAACAATAGATAAACAAGGCCAGTAAGATTAGTGAGCAGCACATTTTGCTTGCATCTGGTATAAATAGGCCATTTGTTATAGATGAATTTAATCATCCATAATGCAGTGGGACAAGAATTATTGTGTTGTGTCCCAAGACGCATTTTGCTTCCACTGAGCTCGTCAGCTGGGCTTACTCTGATGATTCCACAGACAAACCCATAATGTGAAGAGAAATACCCTTTCAAATATGGCAGGCTAGGTTCCTAGAGCCATTTTTTTCGCCAAAATTTGTTTACAGGATGTTGGGTAGAAAAGCTAAGGACATATTGCCTATCACGATAGATTCAAAAGCATCATGATTAGGTACTCTGGATAAATACGCCAATGTCTTAGGGATTTGTGAGAGTCCCTTCAAGACATCGCAGACTGAAGTAGCTCACTGAGAAGCACCTTTTGGGCATAGAGGATAATCTATTTTGCATTGCAGATATTGCACATTGAGATAGAACACATTGCATTGCAGTCTTGTGTGCGAATTTCAGACGCGTTTCTCGTATTTAATCTTCTCCACCGGAAAGACCTCTCGTTGGAAAACATGCACGACTGTTTCATCGTCTTCCATGCACAGCCGACACTCCGTGTCGTCGGACAGTCCAGGTCTGTGCATATAGAGTCTGAGGTGGTTAGGCCCTGTTTAGAGTGCAGTCTGACGGTAATCTTCTAACGCTTACTTGTCTTCTAGTAATTCATAGTAATTCTTTGTTTTTGACTTTATTTTAGAGAAACATGTTAAATACAAAGTAAGGCCAAACTTATTAAAAATCTATCGAAGAAGAATTAGGTATGTTTCTAGAAAAAATACATCATCAGCACTGCGAAGCTCTCAATTACTAAATTTAAATGTTCAGATTTTTTTTTCAAGTGCCATTTTAATTAACATGGTAACGAATAAACATTTTTGCTCAACTCAACAAGAATCGCTGCAGGAGATTCGTGCCAGAATAGAACAGGCCCGTGCTTCGTTCCTGAGGATGCGTAATGTACTTTGCAGCAGAAATTTAAGCTTGCCTCTGCGCATCCGAATACTGCGCTGTTACGTGTTCAACATACTGTTTTATGGATTGGAAGCTTGGAGACCTTGACAGATGCGATGTGCAAAAAATTGGAAGCCTTTGAAATGTGGACGTACAGAAGGCTATTGAGAATCTCCTGGGTGGAAAGAGTGCGTAACACTGAGGTACTTCAACGCCTCGACAAGCAACTGGAAGTTCTGTTCACACTAAAAAAGCGCAAACTGGAAGATTTCGGTCATATCTTAAGGAATGACAAATATCGACTTTTAAAGCTTATTATAGAAGGCAAGATCGAAGGACGATTTGGCCCCGGTAGAAGAAGGATATCCTGACTAAAAAACTTAAGGCAATGGTATGAAGTGAGCACTACCACATTGTTACGCCGAGCTGTAGACAAGGTTCAGATAGCCTGATGATTGCCAACGTCCGAAGGCACCTAAAGAAGAAGAAGAAACAATCGTCTCATCCTTTTAGCTTTTTCTGGTTCCTCCATGTCAGTTGAGCTATAGGTAGCAAGTTTTCTTTTCAAACCTATGATAAAATGAACGATCATTTGAAACATAATATGAGTTTAGTTACGGAAGAAGGCAAAATCAGAAGAAATTTTAAATAGCTCGAAGAAGAAAGTAGAGGATCTTCATATAAAAACGTCATCTAGTAGGCTGCAAAATGTCAAAAGAAAATAATAAAATAACAAAGGTCCATTTACTTCGAATATGTCATCCTTTTCTGTGAAAAATTCATAGCTAAGTAGATGACGTTTTTAAGTAAGAGACATTGTATTAACGGTCACAGGAAGTTTTTCCATAAATAATAATTAATTACCTCTACTTTTGCAGACTGGCTTCTGTGACGTGGAGGGACCACATGATTTCTTTGAAGAAGATACTTCTTCTAAACGTGTGGGGCGGCATAAACTTGAATCTGTGAATCAATGTAACTTCTAAGAGTCTGAATGTGCCAAAAGGATAATAAAAACATTAATTTACCTTCTCCCAATATATCCACGTTTTCATTCGTCTGGTTGACATCTGGATCCGGCAGGTCTTCTACAATCATAAACAAATGTTGAGTAGAAATTAAGAATGTCACATGCAACAAAGTACTTATTTCCAGTAATTACGAAAATAATTAACAGGATATAATATGCTTAACTTTCCCCCCACCCAACTGGTTATATGGTTTTCCAGATGTTTCAGAAAAGTCTGTCATTTGCCATTTGGTGGAACCTATATGAACATAAAAGTTTTGGGACATCACATAGAGTTAAAAAAATCTTCTCTCGCTAGTCATTTGGTACTTCTAAGACCTAGGTCTTCAAAACAGTGTTTATTCATTTTTTTTATTCTTTCAAACTTCCTCTTTGAGTGGTTTAGATTCAACACTTTAATCTTTGATTAAAAACAGATAAGTTATTGGTATGTTGAATAAAATACCTGTTAATAAAAGTGAATAAGGGATGACAAGAAGTTTTTCTGAACGATCCTTCAAAATAATTGAAGTAAGTTAACATTTCAAATAAGGCCGAATTCCAAAACTTACTGGTGGATCCACCGGTTCAATGAGTCATCTGCCTAATCCATTGAATTGCTATATCACTGTCATATGACCAGCTTCACCAGTAGTCACTGGTGAATTTTGAAATTTGGCCTAATTCTAATTAAGGTAACTAGCTTATACCCAAAGCTTAAAGTGGAATAGTTACTAATTGGCATAGTTGACTAAAAGGTTGTGAATGTTAGTGCTGTGAAGGCGTTTTTTTAAGACAAGAAGAGCATCAAGAGATGGATTTTTAGCCCTATGTGAGATCTGAAAACTTTATCTTCGTAAGTTTCATCGTGTGGCAAAATGTAAAACTTTCCTGAACATTTAGAGAGCCATGTAAAGCTGAACTTATTGTATGTAGCTCTGGTCCGAATGGAATCATGCTCTTTTGTCAGTATTATTTTACCATTATATTTATTGTATTTCATTAGCTTTTTACATTCTATTCACTTACCTGAGATATAAATCTTGGGGATAGCATTTTTTCTTAACTTTCGTTGGCCAACATCATCTTTGAGGAAGTGTAACTCACAAATAAATATCCTTCGAGTTATGTGATTAACATCACAAGGGTACATGACCCCACAACTCACACAGAATTCCACCCATTTTGATTTTAGCATAGGATCTTGAGGAAAACTGAAAATGTAAGTAGAAAGATTACAGTATGTGCATCTGATGCAGCTAACATTCTGTTACCATGAACTATTGCAATAAATTATTTGGTATTGTTACCTGGCAATTATATGATATGTTATTACACACATAATACGGGGTGTTCATTAGAAAACTTCATCTAGTTGGCTGTGACATGACAAAAGAAAAAGATTGAGAAACAAAAGTCCATTTACTTTAATTATGGCATCTTTTTCTGTTCATCATCTTTCATAGCCTGCTAGATGAAGTTTTCTAATGAACACCCCGTACCTATTATAACCAGTGGGAAAAAAGATTATTCAGTGTAACTAGCAAATTTCTGCAAAAAGATACAAATCAAAATAGTGATTTTCCCACTTGTTTCATACAAGACCTTTTCTAACTTTGCAGTATGATGAAGAAATCAAAAGCAAAGTTTTTCTATCTCGAGTTATGTTGGTTTGACAATGACTATTTGAAAACTGATTAGAAGCTAAAGCATTTCAAAATTACTCCTTTCAATAGAGTTTTTGGATGTGGTGTTGAAATGTTAGTACCTCCTATGAAAAACTTCAGCTGTTTTGTACTATATGAAACATTTGTCTTGTTAAAAAAAAAACTGGGCATTAATCAAATCTTTTCATTTCAGTTTACATGAAAAGTTTATGCCAGCCAATTATGTTAAAACGTGCTGTTCACTGGACTAAAACCAAGACTAAAACTAACAATGACAAAGTTACGAGACTTTCACTACTGTAAGTTTGAGCGTCTCATTTAATACTCACCGAAAAAATTTTCTTGCTGCTGAAGCTCTCGAAGCATCACAAATCATGCACTTAATAAATCTTTCTGTTTTAGATGTTGAAGGATTCATCTCTAAAATGAAAGAGTTAATGTAGAATGAAATGTAACAAATAATAAACATTATCTATTATTAAAAATTGCAAGACAGGAAAGTATTCAAACTGATGAGACACAACTTGATAAGACTTTTTGGTAATTGTACTATTGTACCTAATCCAGGATCATATTGATCCCTACAGCTGATTTTCAGGCAATCAATCAGATTAGTATCCAATGAGAAGCCACTCAGTCCAGTTGGTTGGAAACCAGCTGTTAGTTGATCAACTCAATTTGGATTGTACTCTCTGAAAAGGCCTTATATACTGAGTGCTTTGATTGGATATTAAGCACTCATCATTTAAGACATCACTGACATCAGTTGTACCTATCTCACTTCGGGGGAGCTGATTGTTTCTAGGCTACTTTTGCTCGTACTCTCAAGGCATCCATGCCTCGATTAAGAAAACGAAAAAGAAAAATGCAAATGTTTTTTTTAAATCCTTAGTTCCATTTATAATGTGTTGGTATTAGGCTGTACCTTCATTAGATGAACAATCTACATAGCTTCCTATCATAGTGCAGCTGCATTTTGGTCTTGGTTTTGCTTTGGGGCTATCCTAAACAGGGGTTACTAAATGTAGGTTACCAATTCTTTTTTTTTTGCTTTCATACACAACACTTTTTTTCTGTTATTTCCAACACAAAACTCATTCTAATATTTTCTTCACACTAATATTTTGTGTCATATGATGAAGATACAATGTCTAGTAGGTACTGAAATAAATGTTACAAATGGAAATTAGAATTAAAAAAAAGTTATTCACATTTTTTGTTTTTACCAAGGACCATTCCCCAAGAAAACCCAAACTACAACCAACTATAAAGCAAGTTTTTCCCACATGGTATGTAATAACTACATTAATGTACATACAATTTACTGCTTGTTGCAATGTTTTGTTAACAAGCCATATAACCAAGAGTACATATATGTGCCTACTTAAGTGCTTGTATATTGTATACAATATTGTGAGCTGATCTGTATATATGGGGATGGGGGACTCAGGTTGCAATTACTGAACTCAGCTTTAGTATAATGTATACAAACTGTAAGAGGATAGGTACATAGTTGTTTTACATCAAAAGAAAGATGAAACTTACAAGAGAGACTTCATCGTGCAGGCAAGTAATACCTATGGTAAGGTTTCTAAAGTGTTAAATCTATAAGGAAAAAAAATATTTCTAACTTACCGTGATTTCCAACAAAACTCCAACAAAACACAAACACATACACACTAGAGAACTATCTTTGTTTTAACACACACTCACACACACAAAACCCTTAAGTCAGATTATGTCTTACTACTTATTTTAGTAAAAAAACAACAAAACCAACAAGAATAACAATACTATCAACTATCTTACAAAGAAATTTATAGGAATTATAGTTTTATTATCAATATTAACTGACAAATAATATGTAAACGTTACGCGCGTACCCGCCAAAAACAAACCTAAAAAGTAGGGTTAACAGCAAATGACGTTGAAAGCATTACGGCATTGTCATGTGTAAATTATATTCAGGAATAGAACAGAAGCTTATCTTAAATTATGAGTTTTTAGTTTTTTCTTACACCACACCATGCTAATTTGCCAAGTTAACTAACAGCTCAAACATTTTAGAAACTAAAAATAATTCTTAGTATTTTTTATATTCATATAATATATTATTAGATATTTTATATTTCGGCGAAAATTTAATAAAACATAAAGCTTGGCATCGTCGATTTTTCAAAATTAAGGGGCGGAGCTTGAGTGAAAGTAGGCGGAGCTTGGCAACCGCGCATGCGCTTTTGTTGCCACTGAGCCGGACTTTTTCGGGCTGAACTTTTTAATGTTACGTTATAATTATATCAGTTATTATTTATATGGTTATAACATGCATACAGGGTTATCGTTGCAACATTTCATAAGCAACGCATTCTATTAATCATTTTGAGTATTCGCATGACATTGAGATATAAGAAAATTAAACACTCTAAAAAATTGGTTAGTTTCGTTAAACTGCGGGTAGCAACTGAATGGGTTATAGGTATAATCCATTCAGTTATTTCTGTCGTCAAGTAGGCGTTGGAAATCTGACATATTTCACCTGGTATAACATGACTGACGGTGACAGTGATTAATAATCAGTTTGAGGTTAAGGTTATTTCTTTACTGTTTTGCTCACATAGTTGCCAGATGGCTTCATTAGTTCAAACTTTTAATATATTGATGTGTTGAATAATAATGATCATTAATCTGGAATCTTGTAAAAAATGGGCCGAGACTCTACGTTAGCAAAAATATTATATTTTATTAATGCATTTAAAAATCTATCTTTTGCAACGATAATATTTGAGGTTAATAAGTTGACAGTGCGAATGTGGTAAAACAAAGGCCGAATAGAGTTAGGGAAGAACAGGAAAAATGATATGTCTCTGTCAGCGGCAATTGAAAGCAAGCAGAGTTAATGCTTACCCCAAAAATAATGGAAACATTAGCCAAGGTCATAGTGGGCGATTTTTGGGGAAGGTCTGTTCTAAATTGGAGGTAGCATTTTTGAATGCAAATTCGCATTTTCGCGTTAATTACCTTGGGCCTTTTTTTCTTAAGAAATCGTTTCTTATAACAAATTAACCTACAAAACGTACACTAAGTGTAGAAAAAGTCGGCCACAGCAAATTTTAACGACGCAACTTGACAAATTTGTCTTGGCGACAGGGAAACAAACAATCGCTGTCGATGTTATACTGGAGAAACTCCATGGCATGGGTTGATGCCAAAAATAACTGAATGGATTATATCCAGTTGTGTAATATTATATACAGGGTGGGAACTTTCAAGGTGACTCATCATTGGGATCTTGGAAGCGGCAATAGTTACAGGCTTGGTTAAATGGAGAAAAAGTTGCACCACTTACTGCCCGTTCAGAAGGTGTCTTGATATCCAAGTTATCTACCGGGATTGTCGATTTATTACAAAATTACTAGAATCAAGCATTTCCTCTTTTGTAAATATGTCATTAACCGGTGACATTAGAACAAAATGTCAAATCCGAAGAAATGGATGGTATCATTCAGGCTATCGTTTGACATTACGGAAATAACTTTAGAAAATTATGTCTATGTCCTACAAGGAACCACTTATGTTTTTCTTATGGACGCATATGTGGTTTTAACTTTTTTTTTAAGGGTTTGGCGTTTTAAAGCCCAGCAGTATGAAAGATAGTTAATTAAATGATTAAATGATCCAATAACCAACGATCAAAATAAAAAACACAGATCTAAGAGAGAGGGTTGTATGAAAGGAGTCAACCATTACTTAACTAAACCACAGTATAAGGAATAATACATTATATCAGTATCGTCAGTTCGTGTCGGCACTTTGTTGCCACGTTGTTTCCAAAACTAAAGCATGCCGCGCGCATCTGCACCGGGCAGTTTTCTCGATGCGATATAACTGCCGTTGGATGGAATCTCTAGGACTGTGCTACGGGGTCTTTTTTAAACGTAATTTTATTTTCTTGATTATGGATAATTTTACATTTATTAAGTTATTAGTTAATTTTACCGTAATATTTTATATAGATAATGTAATAAATAATGGGTTTATTAGGAGACCATTTTTGTAATACATCATTTTCTGTGTTGTATTATTTAGAATTTTTCAATTTAATACATATCTACCTTTCTAGATCCTGTAGACATCTAAAAAATGTCATTCCTTCGCTTAAACAACTTTAGCAGCGATCCACTGAGCACAAATTTTTCTCTGACATTTTTTACAGACACTGTGTAATATCCGCGTAAATTAAATTTACCGCCAAGCTGGGGACACTGTTTACCAGTCAAGCACCATTGATGCACTGCCAAAACGGGTTTGGTGGGGCACCGCCGGCGGCCGGGCGGTCGCGGCAGAGGAAAAGGTGTTTTGATTTTTCGACCGACCGCCGCTACTGATATATTTCTTTTATCCTTATACTGTGACTAAACCGCCATTTACTTTTAAAACTCAATGTTGGCAACCATGATTTCTAGTAAATTTTTCTCCTTTGTCAGATATCTCATGTCTGTAATGTCAATTTTAAATCGGCAAACCGGCTCGGGCGAAGTTTGAACTTAGGTTTTTTATTTTATGGATGGCATAGTTTGAAATGCGTCATGGAGGTGATATGCTTTGTTATTTATAATTTTTTTAACCAAATTATTTGATTATGAAAGTTAAAAGAAAGTTATTTTCTGCGAAATATGTTAGTGAACGAAATTTTTAGCTTTTTCGCAGGAAACTCTAGTTTAAAATATGCAAAAAGGCAATATATACTATTTGGAAATTGAAAACTTATCTGCTTTCAATATTTCCAAACATATTGCAGAGCTTAAGAAGGAAACAAACAGAAACAACTACTCCGAGGGCTAATACACCTACCGGCATTGAACTATACTGTTTGTTTCAAAGCTTATTTTATAATGCAAAAAAATACTAAAATTAATTAATAAAGTAATAAAAAATCTATGTCATAAATCTATCTAAAAAGCCAAAAAATATTAAGCTTTTTGCAAAGAATGTAGAACCAGAGTTTAATTAACATATGTGAAAAATGCACATGTATAATTACAATTTGGAAATTTGAAAACTTGTCTGCTTTCGGCATTTCCAAAACTTTGTAGTTATACATAAAGAAGGAAACAAATAGAAACATCTACTTCGATTGCTAATACCCATACCGACATTCAATTTTACTATTTGTTTCAAAGCTTAAATATTATAGAAAACATACATAAAAGCAAAGATGCAATACAAGAAAGTGCTCTAGAATAAAGCAAAAAAAATAACGTAAAAGATAAATTAAAGTGTCTTTTTGAAATGTTGGTGAAAGTTACTAAATGTATATGTTAACCAAAAGTACTTACTACTCTCTTTTGGACGGAGTATTATTTGGATTACAAGATTATTTTGTAACCTAACAAAACCTACATTTCAATTATCAGGACTATCGTATCAACAACTATCGTGTTCCTACTGGTGCATTGCAATGAATGGAAACAAGGAAACTGTTAACATGCGACCTCCAAATTTTTCTAGTGCTGAATAGTCAGTCTTGGTTCAGTTGATGGCAAATATAAAGACATTATTGAGAATAAAAAAAAACAGATTCCCAGGCTAGCAAGCTCAAGAAGGATGTTTGGGAAGAACTAACAAAAGAATTTAATGCAATATCAGGCTGTACACCCAGAAGAAGTGACATACTTGTAAATAAGAACAGAAACCTAAAGAAGGAAACAAAGAAGAAGTTTGCAGATGAAAAATATTACCAACAAAGAACAGGTGGTAGACCTTATCAAAATGTTCCAATAAACAACATAGAATACGAATTACAAGAAATGCTAGATACACAAGTGACGGGGTTAGAAAGCCAATTTGATTATGACAAGGTTGACAAGGACTCTTGTCAACCTTGTTGGCATCATCATCAATTCACAATTGGCTAACATCATCAGTTCCATTCCATGTAAACGATGTTAGCTCATTATGTAAATACTTTTGAAATAATTCATTTATGCCCTCCTTTATGCCTGGTTTCATAAAGACAAGTTTATCTGCCCTGAGTGTTAAATATAGGCAAAAAACACAGCTAACTATAGATTAACTCTCAACTCCGAGGTAACACATGTTTATAAAATCTGGCATTTTAAGGGATACAATCCAATCGCATACCTCTTAGATTAGATTACCTTTGAGACAATAGGCAAGTAATGATGGAGCTGTAATCCATCAACAAATAGCTCGATCAATATAAGCAATTACGGTATAAAGTATTTTCTAGTAAGATCTTATTACCAGTTCCAATAACTCCCGAAAATTCATTGTTGTAATTAGCGTCCTTAAGTTGTAAGTAGTTGGTGAAGTTAGCGGGATTAGGACAAATAATGCACCTCTTCTTTATTCGAAAATGGCCGACGTTTCGACTATTTATTTAGTCTTCATCAGGGCTATTCTCACTTAGAGAGGGTAGTCAGTTAAAGTACGATTTAAGATAGTTACGGTAACCTGATGAAGACTAAATAAATAGTCGAAACGTCGGCCATTTTCGAATAAAGAAGAGGTGCATTATTTGTCCTAATCCCGCTAACTTCACCAACTACTCCCGAAAATCTTCATCATTTTTGAGATCATTCAAATCCGTTGTTTCTTGCTCTATCAGCTATCAAAAAGCGTCCTTCGACTTTCTGGTATTTACTTATCCATAAACAAGAATAATTTAATTTGAAGAACCTCAATTTGAACTTAAAAATGGCTGCAGTTTCCTCTCCGTACCCTAACAAATAGTTAAACCGCCATTGTTGGTGGTTAAAGTTGACCGTAGTTTAAACTCTAGTTATCACTGACCAATTTTCATACAACTCACTTTACATCTTAAACTAAAATTAACATTTGATCATAGGTTCAACTTTCATACAACTGGGCCTTAATCCATCGCTATACCCCTACAATAAATTCTCATCTTGTTTCCAAATTGTTGCGTTTTTACTTTAATTTTCATTATGAAATCATTAATTTAAATTTTATCCAGCATCATAGTGTTTATTTCATACCTGTAGTCGTATTTTTTCCTACTGAGGCATGCAAGTAAATTACCTGTAACGGTAATTTACCTAACACTTAAGGGTCGTTTCTAATTCAATACTCATAGCGTTTTTCACTGGGCCGCACTAGAACCGCACTCGGTTCTAGGAGATCTGTCAAATTACGTCATTGCACTTTTTTAGTGCACTGTCAATGCAGTTTCCAGTGAAAGAAGAAACCATCGAAAGGTGCCGGTGTGATGTCTAACCTCACCCATTTAAAATACATGTAAAGTAATCACATCTTTGCATTTAATTACATTTTTTTCAATTATCTTAAATCAAATGAGACTTAAATTTTGCTGGAGGCCTTCTAGAATCATCATTCTTGATAGTGAAGCAAAAAAGAATTACTTTTATGCCGAAATAAGTGATAAGGAGAGCTATATTTTGTGGATTAGATCTACCACCAACATTTTTATGCCTCAAAATTACTTCAAATTCAGACAAAGGAGGAGGGATATAGAGGTTAGGCATTCCCAGTAGATACTTTGCCATAAAAACTAGAAATGAGTGGACTGTTAAAAGGTACATATAATAAATACTTGGATTACTTCGGTGGAAGCTGGAATAAGACATTGTGTATAAACATTTGTAGGCGTGAATTCTGAGTCATATATGCCCTAGACTTGGAAATCTTGCACCAAATCGAAATAAGTCTAGCAGTTTTGTGCAAAATTTGATGAGTGTGGTCAGAAATAGATAACATTTGAACTATAACTGTTCGAATTACTCAAAACCTTTTCTACTCAAAACTACTTCAAATTTAGGCAAAGGAGCATGGAAATGGGTTTGGTGCCCCCAATAGATTTTAGTGCCATAAAAATTAGAAAGGAGTGGATTGTTAAAAGGTATAATGTGATTACTTGGCTGGAAGATGTAATAAGATATGTAAACATTCGTAGGCGTGAATTCTGAGTCATATATGCCCTAGACTTGGATATCTTGAACCAAATCCATATAAATCAAGCACTTTTGTGTCTACAAGGAAATAATTGTAAAAAAATTGGCAATTATTGTGGTCAGAAATAGATAACACTTGAACTGTGCAGTGATAAATTAAGGCAAAGTAAACTTCATAGGCTACCAGACTAGACCACATGTTTGATGGTTTGTTATGAAGATGTGGTATTTAAAATAAATTATAAATGTTCCTTCTCAATTTAATATAAAAATATTGTTACTTTTGAGGTTATAATTGTTTATCGAAGAATCTAAAACTAAACCTGTCTCTTAATGGAACACATATTTTATTATAACAAACACTTATTCAAAGAAGTGTTTTGAGGAAAAACAATCTCATTGGTACTGCTAGAATATAAAAAACATATTTTTAAATTATATAAATAAATTAGCTACTTAAGTAAATATGTTTAAAAATATATGCCACAAACCAGACAACCATTTTGCTACCTTCTTTTTAATATAACTTTTTCCTTTCATTGCTTACCTACTTTTTTGTCATTTCCATACTCTACAACAACAATAAAGCTATTAAGGTATTAAAAACATAACTCTAGTTAAACAATTCCAAAAAACAGCAAAAATAATATGATTGGAACTGTATGTTAAGCACCAATGAGGGTATAATTCTTTACTTAGTATTATTGTATCCTCCTTAGCCTTGGTTAAGTTAAGCACTATGAAGACAAACATTGCAAAGTAAAGGCAAACAAAATTCTGATTTCAGCATTTTTTATTCATAAAATATTTGGAGTTGAAATAATGAGCTACTTAGCAGTTGTTCCAATCACGTAATGCTCAGATGTCAATAGTGTGATTTGAAAGTACATTTTTAAACTATACCTAAAGCCGATTAGGGTCTGTGTACGCAGAATCTGAAAGTTCCAATTTTATTTAATTCCTGTACAGTTATGCGGCAATGTTATCCAATAGCTCCAACCTGGATATGGGAAGTTCGATGACAGATCACTTGCTGCACCAAACCTATTGTATCTTTGTAGGGCTCAATTTCTTTTGTCTTTGTTAGCTTTGTAGATTTTGCGAAATATTTATGGTTTTTTTGAGCTTTTTTGTTTGTCTATTAGGAAGGTCTACAAGAATATGTTCATTATCAGTACTGCAGGGTGTAGAATTCAAATGCTTGTCCTCAGCCTGAATGATATGATTGAAAATAAGTAGCTATATAGTAATAAATGTAGGTATATACCTACAAACCTACAATAAATATATTTCTGAATAGAGATACATGTAATATTATAATGTATATGGTATGGAGGTTTATTTTACTTACAAAACGTTTCCATTTGACTGGGCCCTGAATTGAATCGTCAGTATTGTTCCTGATTTTAGCAGCTAAAGGACAAAAACGTGTGAATATTGAAGCACATACATTTAATACGTAATAGTTAATAATTATTGGTGAAATATCATAAAAAACTGCATCTGATTTGACAACCGTTTTCCGCCGTCAAGATTCATGTTTGTTTTGAACTGAACGGGACCCGACGCGACCCCTCCGGTCCATTATTTTTGCCCTCAGTGCGCACTTTTCCGGTGCAAGTCGCCCAGTGAAATATACGACTCCGAAAAAGTGCGCCCTGGATCTCCCAGTGAAACATGGAATCCGCACCGAGTACAGGCCAGTGCGCACCGAGGGCAGCCAGTGAAAAACGCTATAAGTATTTTGGTTATGAATGATTGGCACTGACATTTTGGTTGGGGCTAACAATGTCATCATTCTGCGGCCATCATTTCTCTTGTGAGATTACGCAAAACATTTTGATATTAGATGGTTCAATATAATGATGAAGAAGGAAAACATATGTACGACTTATAAATTAGAAATCAAAGGAATCGTAATTTAACACTGCAACGGTGTTTCAAAGAATTTCCGGAAAGAAGGCAGCCGGCAAGAAAAACGCTGAGCCGTTTTTACAGAAACCTGTCCATGTATGGAAATGTTAGCGATCAAAACAGGAAAAGCAGTATGAGACCAGGGATAAATTATCTGAATGGTTTTGCCCTAATTTTCATAAACCCGGCAACAAGCAGCCGAGCTATTGAAAGGCAGTGCAGCTTATCGGACAGAGAAAAACTACAAAAAATCATAAGTTTCATCCGTCCAAATACATACCAGTTCAAATGATACATGGAAGAGATTCCAATAGACGCTTAGACTTTTGCCACTGGTACAGAAACAATATTCGGGAAGATCTATATTTTTCGTCAAAAATGTGGAGTGACGAATCTACATTTAGAAATTGTGGCATTTTCAATCGAAAGAACAAGCATTACTACGCATTTTGAAAACCCTCATTTTGAAACATCCTATACGGTCATAAGTTAAATTTAAAATCAAGGTTTGGTGCGCTTTATTCAATGACCAATTAATTAGTCCTTTTATCAAATTTAAATCAAAACGTATATTTAGAAATTCTTTAAAAAAGATTAGATGACGCCCTACATAATCTGTCACTAGATACTTTGAGACTCTTTAGATGGTTTCAGCAAGATGGCTGTGCCTGCCATAATGCTCGTAGAGTCAGGGGCTATCTAGATGGACGCATTGCATAAGATTACCCCGCAAATGGTTAAAAAAAGCAGTTAGAGATATGGACAGAAGAACTAGACTATGTTTGAAAATGATGGGGGACATTTCGAAAAAATTTAGACTGCTAGTTTTGTTAGTGTTTGAAATTATTTTGGTGTGTTCACAGTAAGTTATTCTCCTGTTATAAATAAATAAATAACAAAAAGCTTATAAGTTTGAAACAAGATGAAATTTTATTGTAGGGGTTTAGCGATTGATTTAGAATGTGAAACCCTTAAAAAAAAAAGAAGAAAAGCCCACATGCGTCCATAAGAAAACAAAAGTGGCGCCCTCTAGGATCTAGACACCATTTTCTAAAATTATCACCGTAATGTCAAACGATAGCCTGAAGGATACCATCCATTTTCCGACAAATATTACAATTGACATATTTACATGAAAAGAAAATGCAAGGTTTTAGAAAATTTGTAATAATTAGATAACCCCTGTAAATATCTTAAATTTCAAGACACACGAAATGACGCAACTTGTTCTACATTTAACCAACCCTGTAACCATTACCGTTTTTTAGATACCAATGTCATGAAAATCTTATAAATAAAAATAAAAATAATAAAAAGAATTATTTTTATAAACCTACATATATGCACCTAATAATAACATAAACATGTAGTAAAAGGGTTGAAAATTTGTCAACCTTGCTCAATACACTTTAAATTATTGTTTCTAATGCTTGCAATAGTATATTGTTTAACGAGTGACGAAAATAGCATTTACTCTGTTTACCAACCGAGGCGAAGCCGAGTGTTCTCGAGCGATAGAAAATGCTTTATTGACGAGTAAAACACTACTTTTCTTCGACCATAATAACATTAAGTTTTCATTAACTTTAAAAACAATCTCCATAGAATATTTCTTTCAAAAATTAAGGCGCGTTATTGTCAACATGACACCTCGACTGTCAATGAGTTCAGTTTGGTCAAATTTCAACACTTTTGAATGATGTCACCATTTTCGATGGTGTTTTATAAAATTAGACCAGTTAAATCGCATTCACTTGGCGATATACAGGCGAAATTAGAAAAACTTACTTTTGTCACTAGAGACAAAAGTTAACGTTATGGGTTTTTGGGTCACTAGAGACGAAACTTACGTTTTCGGCTAGGTCAAGGTATGACGAAAGCTGTTTATTTTTACTTGGTCGTAGAAAAAAAAACATTTTTTTAATCACTCAGTTATTATTAATTTCAACAAATTTCTCTTCATGGATTCATTGACGAATATTACTCAAATTTTCAACAGAAGTTTTAAATACATATTTTTAATGTAAGGCCACAAAAAAGAATCACAGGACCCCTCACAGGGTTACACCACAAGACCTTGGGGGCCACCCTACTCCAGTGCTTGGACTAGCAGTTCTTTGACTAATAAGGGTGACTTTTACAAGTTCAAGTAAAACTTCAGATTGAAGATAAAACTCCAGATATAACCCACATTGCATTGTTTATCTGTCATGTAAACAATGCAAATAATGTCGGGAAGTAATTAATTGTTAATAAGGTGGCGGCATTTCGATGAATTTATGGGGTAATGATAAAATCGTAGTAGATAAACGAAAACTGATAAATTCTCGACTGCTATATTCTCTTGATAAATTTAATAGTATCATCAATTTCTGACCAGCTTGATTCGTTTTCCGTATACAGGACGTTTTTAAAAAAACTGCAATTTCGACAAGGCGCTGTACCTCAGTGATTATGGTGTTACGGGATACGGGTTCTAATAATTTATCGTCAATTAACTACACACTTGTATTTACTTTTAACTATTATAACACGTGTAACTGTTGAAAACTGTCGCTAGAATTAGTCATGCAAATGCAGATATTTGTCGTTTATTTGGGGCTGAAACGTTTGGTGTTCTGCCCGAGTATAAAGATTTGAGGTTGTTTATTTACCTTTTTTTTGCTAACCTGTGGAAGTTGGATAGTGTTCGCGTTTTCTTTTGTCAGGGGTCTCAGGACTGTACTGGCAGTGAATTGTGCCCATTTTCCTTGCCTCTGTTTCAATAAGGTAGGCCACAGATTTTATTAAGTGTACAAAATTATAACCCCAAAACTTGGAAATAAATAAACAACTGACTTATTTCAAATGTCGGATTTATGACTAATTTGTTGACGGATTGGCAATGAGTGAATTGTTTAGATATGGAGGTGACTGTCTATCAGCCTATATTATATTCCATTATTTTCTGCATCTTACATTGCCATGGAATTTACCCTGTATAACATCGACGGCAATTGTCGTTTACTTGTAGTCAAAACAGATACGGTAAATACAGAATTAGATGGTGATGACTAAAAACGTCAATTTGAAAGCTGGCCAATAAGATCCCTTGGCATGTTTTTTTTTACCAATACAGTCAAACTAATTACTAACTGGTATTTTTGGCCGCAATTGTCTCCAATAAGCTTTAAGGTTTTGTCAAATTGAAGTTGCGTCGTTGTCAATTTTCGATACGTGTATCAACGTTTTAAGTGGATTAAAGAGTAAAAGAATTCCAAAATGCCGAAAAAAGTCGACAAGAAAATTCGATTATTTATAAAAAAGTGCTTTCCAAAAAAAGATTTGCATTATTTTTGAGGTAAGTACGCAGAGAATTCTAAATTTTTCTTGTATTGACTCTAGGACCTATTTGAAGACTGGAAATACTACCAAATGTCTTCATTCATAAGCTGTTAATAATGATTTAAGCATAAAAGTATTATGTACTATAGTTAATTGCATTTTGTAGTTTTACTTAATATAGGATAGAGAAATGCAATAATAATAATTGTATTAACCAGAATATGCAAAGCAAAATAACCTAGGTTGATACCGGCACCCCCGACACACAAAAACGTCTACCCGACAGTTCTACAGTTCACATGTCAGTTATCTCAGCTCCTCGGCTCTCGCACAAATTTACCTTCCAGCTGCCACCTATTGAAGAGCTGAATCTCAGGCTTGTAACCTTGAGACGCAAACAGTACAAAAAGTGCGCCAGGCGAAAAGGAAAAATTATAGAAGAAGACATTTTGACTGGTAGTAGCTGCTCATCCAGAAAAGATGCTAGCCTCCTGACCCGCGATGATTCGCTGCAAAACGAGTTCCAGAAGATTTCCTGGAATAGAAGGCCAATAACACTAACACCAAAAAGCCATTCAAATTTAAATTGCCCCGTGTAGGGGGGTGCCAAAAAGCTAGTACTCATTCATTATTTTGCAAAGGTCTAATTTTTCACACCTATACGAGTATATATTTCGCTTGGGTTTACAAAAGACATCATCACGTTCACTCAGTGCCACTGCGTGCTTTGCAAATAACTAATTGTATAGAGTTCTAAAACATACTCTACCAAATGTAAGAAAGATAGTATAATATTCTGGTTGCTTTGGTAAAGATAAAAATATTTAGTAGCACTTCCAGTTTAAGATAAAAAATAGTTATTTATTTATTAAGAGTGAAAAGTACAACTTTTTTGCTCGGAGAGTGAAAATCACTCGAGAGCAAAAAAGTTACTTTTTACTCGTAATGCATACAACGTTTTTTCTGCAAACGATCAATTTCAAATAATGTGACTCACAACTGAGCATAACTGAAGACACAATCTGAAATTTTAAATCAAAGTGACAATGACGTTTTTTATAATTGGTTGTGTTTACAAGTGGTGGTGGTGGTAGTTGCTATTGACAGCAAGCGAAAAAATCTTTTTCGCTTGCTGTCCTGGGCAACGCGCGGAAAATCAAACTCACATTCTGATCCTCAAAAAATGTTAGGTTTTCGTTTGTCTAATGAAAGCGTAAAATGCGTCATTATTTGACGTTTGTAGAAAAAGAAAATTATGGAATATAATTTATTAAATAGATGGGTTTTCAATATACTTTTACATGTTATTTATTTTTAGGTGAGTACCTACTGGAACTGTACAAAACATTATATAAGAACAAGCCCTCGACAACGATCAAGCAGACCATGAGACACCAGTAATAGGTGGACGTAAAAAAAATCTACCAATTTTGAAGAACTGAATAAAGACGACTAAAATGTATCACTATGGGAAATAACTGCTGATTTAATCACTGTTTTACTACTTACAATAATAATTACAGAATAAATTATCGTAGTTTTTGTATTTTATTCTCAGAATGATACTGTTGAACATAATATAGCTATATTATGTAAATAATGTTGATACCTCATGGTAAATTGTAAAACTCACTTTTTGGAACGCTCAATATATGTAAAAAGAAATAGGCTCACGAATTTTACTACCTTAATGTATATTATACCGGGTGTCAGCACAACCCTGGACATAGGAGATTAACATGGGAAATCGGTTTTTATTTTTGTGTGCCTGTACGATTGAATTGATTGAAAAACTTTTAAGAGTAAAGTTGTACAGCGTATGGTCAGCTATAATCCTGTAATTTTTTCAATACCCCAGTTTTGGCCGTTTTTTGGAAAAACGCCTGGAAAAATGCAAAAATTTTAATTTGGCGCGTCACCCCCGCCATGCATGTGCAGTGTCGCCAACATATTTTCACTGCATAATCACTTTAATTACTACATGACTACATGATAGTCCCTCAAAATAAATAAGAAAGGAAAATCGGCTCTGACTCTAACATAAGAAATTATTATGTTGGCGACACTGCACATGCATGGTGGGGGTGACGCGCCAAATTCAAATTCTTGCACTTTTCGAGGCGTTTTTCCAAAAAACAGCCAAAACTGAGATATTGAAAAAAGTACAGGATGATAGCTGACCATAAGCTCTACAACTTTACTCTTAAAAGTCTTTCAATCAAATCAACCGTACAGGCGCAAAAAAATAAAAACTGATTTCCCATGTTAATCTCCTATGTCCAGGGTTCTGCTGGACACCCGGAATGATGATGAACGACAATAAGCTTAGAGTTTTGGAATTGAATGAAAAGTAGCGAAAAGTTAAGAAAAGTCTGTTATATTCATTTATTGCTAATAACCCTCAAAGTTCAATAATTAAATTAACCGTTAAACTCACATAAATTAGTTATCGCAAGAGTTAATAACTATGTATAAATTAGTTGCCTTAAAATCTGGAATAACTGGAAGACTCTGGCATCTATGTAGGCTTAAGAGTAAACAATATCCATAACCTTAAACCTATTTATCAATCACTGTCAGTGTCCGTTATATATACTGGGTGAAATATGTCAAATTTCCAAGGCTAACGAGATGAAAAAAAAAACTGAAACATATTATAAGTGCTTCCGATTCTTGACCGGAAGTCCGCCATGTTTGAGAGGATTTTGCTAATTCTTTGCTTGCAGCTAATAGCCCATTGTTAGCTGTTCGTAAGTCAAACGTTATTTTATGATAATATCATCAGGTGAAATGGGAAACATGTGGGACAAACTTAAAGTGGTACATGTTGCTTATTTTCTGAGTAGTAAAAAGGGTAGCGAGAGCAAGTATTTTGGGTGTCGTCCAAAAACGCCTTTCGATAACGATGATAATTGTCATTCGTCAATTATTCGTTGCGCGCCGGCGCTCTCGACCAATATCTTTTCCCCCACCCCCACCTTTTATCTATTAAAATTCGGAATATTGGAGAAGATCTTTCTTTCTGGATCAAGACACGTGGAATACACCACTCATCTCTGCCCTGCTACTCATTTCGACGTGAAAGTGTAACCACCACGTGGGATTTAGTTGATTTGTAGCAGTATTTCAACTTCCCTTAGTTGGTGATAGTTTTGCGGTCACTCGACCAGTTTTTGAGACATTTTTGGATGAGTGAAGTTGAACCCAATTTCGGGATTGTGCAGCAAGAGGTAAGTTCACGTTGGCCATCTTTCTAGTTGAGGGGTTTTTCTTTTCCTTCCACTGAGCCTTTTGTATTTCCTTTCTATCAGAGTTTGGGCATACAAGGTAAGCATTTGTCAAACTATACTACGATCCAGGGCCACATAAGGCAATGTACCACGTGGCAGCAAAGTTAATGTGAGGGCTGAAAGCAGCCACACCACGTGTTAATTTTGTTCTGTTTTTGGGCACCCTCGTGGACGAGGAATTATTCATTAATTTATCTATGTTTAGAGTTTTATGATTTTTTTTTAATTTTGTTGGGTTTCTCCAATCCAATCTAGGGTCATTACAGGGTTAAATTGTCTGGGTGGATTTGATTCAATTATTGACTAACTTTTGTTTATTTTATTTATTGATTTTAAGTTTACAAAGTCAATTTGATGTAAAGAAGTTCATGAGTAAAATTTTCCTGTCACTTTACTAGTTAACTTATTAATGTAATCGCTTCACGAAACACACATTTAAATGAAAAATAAACTAGGTCAAGGGGCATCTTAGTAAATAATGTCCTTCCTAAGGTGTTACCAAGAGGGCCGACAGCCACCTTTAGTGTTTCCAAGGGGGCCGACAGCAATCCTTATTGTTTCCAAGGGGCTACCAGGCACCATTATTGTTTCCCAAGGTTAATCACCACCTCATTGTTTCCGAAGGGTGCAAAATCACCACCTTATTGTTTGAGAACCACCCCTATTATGTATAAGAGGCAGACAGCTACCACCATAATTTTTAGGTTGTTGGGCCAACAGCCATTACCTTTTGCGTTGTTTTGGACCTAAGGCGCCTAGCCTTTGTGACCATCTGCAATAGCGTCGTGCCAAGCTAAGTAGTAGTATTTAAGTTAACCTTTTTTTTTATTGTTACGCTCGGTGATCACCACTAGGGAAATATATTCCAAACAATTGTGATAAGTGGAATTAAGGGAAACCTTTCACCCATTGACTTGAAGTACAATCATCATATTGTACAACATTGATTTCGTTCTTTGATATTATAGGTCATAAATTAAAGTTGTTTAGTTTTATTTTGTTTGCAAGTACTGTGGGTGTTTTGGAAGAGGCTAAAGGGATCTGATCAGCTACCAACAGCGTAGGATTTTTCCAATTTAATTGATTAAAATTGGTGGCGCCCCGAACTCACTTTACCGGCCGATCTTGTAGCACTTTTTGTTCCTAACCTGATACTTTTCCCTGAGCGCTTCTTGAATATTCTACGATACCTTTACTGAAATTAAAGTGTTACACATGATTAAAACACAATTACTCTCTACAAACAATTCGGAGTGTTCGTTGCACCCGGCCTGAACACACTCTTGTACTCTCGGGAACGGAAGAGACTGTTCCCGGTTCTCGTTTAGTCTAGATGGGTTCCCAGGGTCGCGGTCCTCACTCGGCGTTGCCGCTTCGGTCCCAATAACGATAGGAAATAGAACAAAAAGTGAAATAGAAATAAACTAAGAATCAATTGAAAAGATACACCCCAAATTTTGAACGAATTTTAAAACTGTCTGTCTCTAAAGCCACTCAACCGATTTTCGTTGGAGATGTCACTTTGGTAAGATCCGTGTATAGACTGCTTTAAGTGGTTATGTATTCGGTTATATGTTTTGCAGGTTTTCTAATAATTGGGGCAATTTTATAAAAACTTTTTGAGCAGATAATTTTGGGGAAAACAAATTCAGAACATTTTTTTTACGGGAGTATGTGCAGACGCGTTATACCTCTTGACATTTTTGGTATTTTTTGGATATTTTGCCTGGTTCCATAGATATTTAGTTTTTTCTATAAAAGAGGTGTCATCTAACACTGGGGCTCCAATTTGCCCCATAATATAAATATTGATAAAAATTTAATATGGAGTATAAAGACTATGCATAGGGCAAGCTAGACGTATAGGCGTAATGGCTATAAAGTTAGACACGTCTACAGTGGCGAACAGAAAGTAAATTTTTTTCATATGCCGAAGTGATAATCGAATGTCAAAAATTAAGTGATGTGGAGCAAAATGTATGCATGATTCTGCAATTCCGCTGCCTGATTATTGTAGCTATTAATGATACCTCGGGACCTTTTTCTGTTCTTCTTTATATCTTCATTAGTTTAAATAAAAAGTAGGTTTTTCTAAAAGTTTTTCAAGACCATAAGAAAAACAAATCTCCTATTCAATGAGCATTACAGCAATTTGAAATTGAACGTAGTCATCTGCGAACCACAGCTATGCCTAATTGTTTAGATGTACAGGGTGAGCCACGAAACTAACATTAATCCTGGTTTTTTTAATCTTTACATTCTGAATTCTGACTGAATGGAACTGAACTTCGAAAATTGTTAGGATTAATACAAACAGAGGGAATTAACCAATAGTCGCAATTTTTAATTTGAATCCGTTTAGGAAGTACAGCTAATCTGAAGAATGGCGTATAACAACAAGACGTCACACGTAAAGATGAATAACTGAGGGCCTTAAAAACACTAAAAGATACTAAGTTGAGTAAATAGGAAAGCTTAGAACAATCTAAAGCTTAACAAAAGTGTTCTTAAGAACTTAAAAACTTTCAACTGCGTTTGAGAATCTTTGAATAATTCCAAATCTTTGAAAATAATTCATCTAGGCTGACAGTCAAAGCAATGTCCACATTTTTAGAGGTACAGTTTTAATATAATCAAAAGTCACTGATTAGATTTTAATCAGATAAAAGTTATATTAAAAATAACAACGCAACAAAATTAACAGCATACAGTGGCAAACAAAAAGTAAACTTTTTTCAAAAATTTTATGATTTGGTGCAAGCAGCAATTGAATGCTCGGTAAGCCATTCCCCAAGATTTTATTAGAAATCTGATAGATAGTATACCTAGGCGAGTAAATGCAGTGCTGCAAGTTCATATAATTTTGACCTGATTAAAATTTTATCAGTAATTTTTTATGATATTACAATTATACCTCTAAAAGAGTGGACATTGCTTTGACTGTCAGCCTAGATGAATTATTTTCAAAGATTTGGAATTATTCAAAGATTCTCGATCGCAGTTGAAAGTTTTTAAGTTCTTAAAAACACTTTTGTTAAGCTTTAGGCTGTTCTAAGCTTTTCCTTTTATTCAACTTAGTATCTTTTAGTGTTTTTAAGGCCCTCAGTTATTCATCTTTACGTGTGACGTCTTGTTGTTATACGCCATTCTTCAGATTAGCTGTACTTCCTAAACATATTCAAATTAAAAATTGCGACTATCGGTTAATTCCCTCTCTTTCTATAAATACAAACAATTTTCGAATTTCAGTTTTAATCAGTCACAATTCAGAATGTAAAACTTAAAAAAATGAGAATTATTGTCAGTTTCGTGGGACACCCTGTATATCTAAACAATTAGACATAGCTCTGATTCTCAAATGACTACGTCCAAATCCAAATTGTTGTAATGCTCATTGAATAGGAGATTTGTTTTTTTTATGGTCTTGAAATGTTACACTTTTAGAAAAAAACCTTTTTGTTTAAACTAATGAAGATATAAAGAAGGACAGAAAAATGTCCCGAGGTATCATTAATAGCTGCAATAATCAGGAAGCGGAATTCCAAATTCATCCATACATTTTGTTCCACATCACTTAATTGTGGACATTCAATTATCACTTGGATATTTGAAAAAATTTTACTTTCTGTGTCAAACTTTATAGCCATTACCTCTCTACGTCTAACTTGCCCTATGTATAATATTTATATTCCATATAAAATTTTTATTAATATTTGTATTATGGAAAAAATTGGAGCCCCAGTGTTAAATGATACCTCTTTTATAGAAAAAACTAAGTATCTATGGAACTAGGCAAAATATCTAAAAAACCTCAAATATGTCCCGAGGTATGACGCGTCTCCACAGACTTCCGTAGCAAAACATGATCTGAAATTTTTTTCCGCAAAGTTATCAGTTCAAAAAGTTTTTTACAAAAATGCATGAAGTTTTGTTGAATCCTGTATTAGGAAACCTGCAAAACATATAACCGAGCACATAACCAATTAAAGCAGTCTATACATGGATCTTACCAAAATGGCATCGCCAACGAAAATCGGTTGAGTGGCTTTAAAGATAGACAGTTTTCAAGTTCGTTCAAAATTTGGGGTGTATCGTTTCAATTGAATCTTAGTTTAGATGGGTTCACGGTGTCGCAGTCGTCGCTCGACGTTGCCGCTTCGGCCGAATAACGATAAGAAATAGAACAAGAAGTCAAATAGAAATATTTTAGGGTTTTTCATACGTTATTTAGTGGTGCAGTATTAAATTTATTATTTATAGTAGTTTTCAAGTTATGATATAAAGTTAGGTTTCTTCAGATGGAACACTTTATATACTATTAGTTCATTTGATTGCCCTTTTTTAGATCATTCGAATTATGTATTTCATGAAGTATAATTTCATTTCTTTATTAATAGTGCTCTCAAAAAATGTATAGAAAACTATTTTTTAACATAAGGACTAATGAGTTAAAAAGAGCCAGCACATCCCAAATCTAACAAAATAAAATAAGATCAGGTGTCTCTTTCCAACACATTATGTTACGTTTGAAAAACTCCAAAATATTTCTATTTCACGTTGTCCTATTTCGCTTATTAGCCGAGATACAGCGCTGAAAAACTCCAATGTCTCTTAAAACGTCCTGTATACGGAAAACGAATCAAGCTGACCCGGAAATAATGATACCATTAAGTTTATCATGAAAATCGGAGTGGAAAATATGTGTGCAGATTTCATCTGGCCATTACGGTTTTACCAATACTTAATAAATCCATCGAAAAGGCGCCACCACGCACGGTGATGAGGTGCTCCATCTTGTTGAAAATAAAATTCTGTAAGTTGATCATAATGCAACGCTCAATAAATGGTTCCACAATTTCTATTCTGTACCTTTCTGCTGTTAATGCGCATACAAAACAAAAAAATAAGTAAAACATGGAGGGATACTCCAAGTGTCCTACTGAACCGCACATTTAAAGAAAATTGTGCCAAACTTCAATTTTTTCAGGGTTTAGTCCTGCTCAGTTAGTGGGGGTTTTCACCTCTTTGCTACTACAAGGTTCTCATGTTTTGTCAGTTGACATAAATCTCAAATCTTTTCATTTGAACTAACTTCGTTTGTACGTTTCCGGTTAGATCCGCTGTCTGGTCTTCTTTGTAAACTACCTGTTTCTGCAACTACTGTAAACAATTCTAGAGCACGCTCTAAAGTTTTCTTAAACAGCATATAGTTCACAGCAAAGTTTGGAAATTCGGTCTGGAAATCGTCCCTGCGGTTTTGAGTGGAGTAAACCCATTCGCCGTCCATCTTGATTCTAGTTCGACAGTAGTTTTTCAGCATAAACACTTTATTTTGTTAAGGCGAAAGTCATGTTGTACCCAAGACTAATTTTATACCTATCAATATTACTATTTTTGCAAAAAACCTTCTTGGCAAAACTACGACTTAAAAAATGTGGGAAACGGGAAAAGCAAAAAGCAAAAAAGCAAGAACTGATGGCGGATCGAGTTTTTCCTTTCCTTTATAACCCTCTTCTTTTCTATCAAAAAATCATAGCTAACTAGAAAACGTTTTTTCAGGAACACCCCGTACGAGTCCTTATTCTCTGATCGAAAATCCTCTGCTGCACTATTTAGCATCCCGAAGTGATCCATATGGCATTTGTCCAGTTGGCCCCGTTACAAACGCGCCCCTCATTTGCATCAAAATTCCATTCAACCCCCGGCATGTTACAGAGTGTAGACGGCCAGTTGCGTTAGAGTCGGATTAAGACAATTAGGACGTGTAGATTAAGCCCGGAACGTATGTTATTGTAAATGTAAACGTTAATGCCATCGAAAAAAATTGTTTGCAATTCCTTTCCTTGACAAATATTTGTTACACCGGGGAATTCCATTAGTATTATTGTTTGCTCCCGAGGAGGCGAAATAGACTGTAACGGTTTTGGGAAAGAAAGGACACCGTGGCGCCACCTTAATTATGCGGCCGGCTCGTTGACACCCCACACTCGATTACTCACCTATTTATTTGTAATGAGTCAACCATATGGCGCATTCGGAAACGTTCAGGGTAGGGCATGACTCATAGTCGGCACTTTGTTACTTCGCCCCCGGATTTTTGTGATTGAGGTGCGGTCAGGTAGGCACGTGCTGTGACAAATACAGAAACACTTTAAAAGAAGAGATTTTTCGCAAAAACCATTTAACGTTTCATATATATTCGCAATATTTACTTTTTAAAGTAGTAATTGATTATTTGAACTTTTGCACCAGCTACAATTTATTACTACTATTCCGCAATTGTAACACTACTTTCATAGGCATCGAGCTAACTAAACATGGAAAGAATGTAACTTTCTTTAAAGTGGTATGTTATCCAAGAAGTAGATTAAGCAGGTGATTATTCTCGAAGATGCTGTTTGAGCCCACAGGCATAGTTAGTGATGCCATTCACATGAGGCGTTCACATGGTGCCTATTATATGCATGTTGAATACCATACTTTATCCACGGTTTAATTTACAATTTTTTATATATATAAATTAGACCTTGTTTTGATTATCAAAGTCGACATAAGGTGAAAACCATCATGTCGAACAATCATTTGTTTGGTTTGAAATTTCCTATAAGGCGGTGTCTGCATGCAATTATTACGGGGTGTATATTAAAAAACAAAAAGTCCAGCGTGAATAGTGAATAATGAATATTATGTTCGCTGTAGCACCTGTTTTAGTTCAAGGGGTATGGCATTGGGATGATATGACAATAGGGATAAACCTGTTTACGACAATATCAAAACCCTTTATAGCGATTTGCTATTTTCATAAACTCGATATACCTAGTGGCAATTTCCAGAAATAAACGATAAAAGCGTTGGTGTTGTGCGCACGCTCGGCAACAAGAAGGATCAGCTGATGGGGTCAATAGACGTTAAAAGAGTGAAGTGGGGCAAGGGAGGCCGCCGTGCCTCGTTCAATAAATGAGTTCGCATGGCAACAGTCATAAGCAATAGATTCATTCGCGTTCTAGGGTTAGGCGACGACGCATGTTCAGCGTTCGTGTCGCTCACAAAATGTGTCTTGCGTAAATTTAGGGAATACTATTTAGCATATCAGCATTGCCCCTTTGCCAAGAGAAGTGTAAACGTTTTCTAGTTACTTTGTTGGATAAAAGCAGTGATTTCAAGGCTAGAACTATTGTATTTTTCTTTTCATTTCGCAAAAGGCTGCGAGGTTGTTAATCGAACAACCCAGTCAGGTATGCGGGGTTATTTTCAGGGCAGAAACATAGCCATAAATTTGATCCTTCGCAAAGCCGGATAGTTCAAGAATTTATTGCTATAATTACCATTTCAAGACACATTTTCTGTCACACTCCCTATCGATGTGCAATGTTTTAAGTAGTCAACGTAAATAACAATAATAGACTAGCACTATTCGGCATTTTCTATTTTAAGAGAGTGCCACTGGGCCCATAACGCCTTCAGGTTTGGACTTTTACCAGCGATTTCTTGCCATTCTGGTCTCTTGTCGTCAGTCTTTGCAGAGAGGATGGGTCCAATATCTGGATCGTTCATTTGTTCTTCTCGAAACGTCTGTGTGGTCCAGCCATCGTTTATTTCTACCGACGTTCTCCTTACAGAAGGAAGTCCCTCACGCTGCTCAGTTCTTTGACAATGCCGACAATCTTCTTTACAAGACCGTCTAGACAATGCATCGGCATTTCCGTGATACCTTCCTGGTCGATGTTCAATATAGAAATCGTACTGCTGCAGGCGCTCTATCCATCTGGCTATTTGGCCTTCAGAGTTTTTCATCTGTAGTAGCCATTTCAAGGCTCCATGGTCAGTTCTAATCAGGAACCTTTTTCCATATAAGTAGCGATGGTAATGTTCGAATGCTTTAGCGATGGCCAATAGCCCTTTTCTAGTGACGCAATAGTTTCTTTCTGGCTTACTTAAAGTCTTACTGTAGTACTCAATGACCTTCTCTTGCCCGTTTTGTTTTTGAGAGAGTACTGCACCTAGACCACAGTTACTTGCATCCGTATCCAAAATAAAGAGTCCGTCTTTTATAGGGTAAGCAAAGATTGGACTAGAACAGAGGGCAGCTTTAAGCCTTGCAAACGCCTGACTGCAATCGTGGTTCCACAAGAACGGTGTTTTCTTTTCTCTTAATTTTTTGCAGCGGTTTTGTGATGTCAGCAAATCCATCCACAAATCTCCTGTAATAAGTACATAGTCCCAAAAAGCTCCTTATTTCGTGTTTGTCTCGGGGAACTGGCCAAACTTTAATGGCAGATATTTTACTTTGGCTAGTTTTAATGCCTTGTTCTGAGATAGTATGCCCCAAGTAATCAACTTGCTTTTGGAATAGGCTGCAATTTTTTGCAGTTTAACTTCAGGTGGGCATTCCGTAACTTGTTGAAGATTTCTCTTAAATTCTTCAAATGCTCGTCGAAATCACGTCCCATGACAATTATGTCATCTAAGTATACCAGGTAAGTTTTCCAAGTCAGCCCCCTCAAGACAAGTTCCATTAGTCGCTCGAAAGTTGATGGAGCATTGCACAATCCAAAATGCATAACAGTGAACTGGTATAGCCCAGAACCAGTAGAAAATGCAGTCTTCTCTTTGTCTTCGGAAGCAATCTTTACTTGCCAGTACCCACTTTTTAAATCTGGAGTGGAAAACCACTTTGATCCTGATAAATTTGCTAAGGTGTCGTCTATACGTGGCAATGGGTGCATGGTGCAGGTGGCATGGCGGCAAACGTGTCTTTCTTGGTCACATCATTAAGTTTCCGATAGTCAACACAGAACCGCGTTGAACCATCTTTCTTCTTAACAAGAACCACAGGCGACGACCATGGACTAGATGATTCTTCTATGACGCCCTCCTTTAACATTTCATTCAGCAAACTGTTAACTTCTTGTTGTTTAGCAAGAGGGACCCTTCGTGGGAGTTGTCGTATTGGCTGGGCATCTCCTGTGATGATCTTATGGACAACTAAATCAGTTTGACTGTCATTGTTCTTCATGTTGAACATATCAGATTCATCCATAGCAAATTTTATGGCAGACTGAAGTTGTTCCTTTGACAGGTGACTCCAATGTCGTTTGAAAGCATCAATAACTTCTGGCGAAGCTTGGTTAGAAGATTCAATTTTGGATGTCTCTGCTTCAACACAATTGCATACCCATTCTACAGGCTCATAATTGGCAAGAACTGTTCCTTCCTTGAGCATGATGGTTTTTTCTCCAATATTGACAACTCGTACTGGCATAGTCTTCTTCGTGTCGGTCAAAGTTCGTGCTACCATGATTTCAGTCGTCAAATCCAGGTCAGGTTCTATAAGTCCTATGGACCACCAAGGATCATTTTCAGAAGTCACTGTGATAATTTGTTCTGAATTTGGAGGAACTTTCACATCTTCCACCACCAGTATTCGGACACTAGTTTCCACATTTCCATGGGATAATGTAAACTCCTCATCTCCAAATATGAGAATATTCCGTTTGTGATAATAGGAGAATCCATGTTTCCTGATGAGATCCATTCCCAAAATAAAGTCGTCTTTGATCCTGGCAACCAACACTTTATGCCGAACTTCGAGTCTTTCTCCAATAATGATGGTGACATCGGCTTCTCCGTCTATAGGGCAAGACCCTCCAGTGACTGATTTTAACATAATAGGGTTGGGCAATGGTTGTATGGTATATCCGACAAGTTTATCTGACCTTACAATGGTCACATCTGCTCCTGTATCGATGGTAATCTGGATCTTCTGTCCCTTAATGCGTCCGGCCACTGTGAGACTTTTTCCACCCAAATTATTGACTTTAAAGATCCTGGGGGTCTTAACCGGCCCGGTCAATTGCCCCCTTGCATTGACCGGAATTAGTTTTCCTGGGACCTAGGACGGTCTTGGTTGCCGCTCGGTCTTCTAAACGACGGCGACGGACTTCTCGACCTATTACGGCAGTTACTCTTGATGTGACCCAGTCTGCCGCAGTTAAAACATTTTATGCCCCGATTGCCGGTTGATCGAGGATTTCTTCCCAACAGGGCTTGTATATTGACTGCCATATCCTTAATCGTTTTATATAAACTTGCCATGGATTCAGTCCTTGACGTATCCTCCTCGTCATCGCAAGTTGCCATTCGTACACGTGGAGAGGAACCAGATGACACTCGTGACGCGTCGAATTCCAGGGCCCGAACTAGTGCCTCGCTGATATCCTTGGGCCTTACTAGACGTAAGTGGTATCTCATGTCACTATCGCGAACTCCCTCAATTAACCTTTCGGCGGCAAATTCCATTTGAAAATATTCAGGGGCCGATGGATATGCCAGGTGAATGAGTCTGTCTATGTCCGCCTCAAATTCTTGTAAGGATTCACCTGACTTTTGCTGTCTCATCCTCAGCTGGGCCTGGAACACGGTTTCTTTGTGCTCATTTCCGAATCGTAGTTTGTAGAGAGTGTACTAAAGCTGCATAATTACTTTGATCAGCTGCCGACAAAGATTGGAGTAATTCAGCCGCTTTTCCATGAAGTGCTACCACTAATGATGTAGCTTTCTGGCGCTCGGACCAGCCATTAGCTTTTGCAGCTGCCTCAAATTGGGTTTTATAGATTTTCCAGGCCGTAGTACCGTCATAATCGGGAGGCTTAATTTTAGCGTTGGGTGTGCTAAAACTCTCTGTAGATAAGTTGTCGTCCTCAAGTTGTTCCCGGAATTTATTTTCTAGCTCGAGAACCTTCTGGTTGACAGCATCGAATCCTCCGTTAACGGATTGCATTATTCTTTCTTCTAATTGTTGCTCCCTAGCTGCGAAATGGCTCACTAATTCTTCTTTAAACCGTTTCTGTTCTTCCTTTTGTTCTAGATGACGTCGCTCTTGTAGCTGATCACGTCTTTCTTGCTCTTCTTTCTGTTCGTTATAACGTTTCTCCTGTTCTAGATAATGTCGCTCCTGTACTTGATCACGTTTTTCCTGTTCTTGATAACGCCGCTCCTGTATTTGATCACGTTTTTCCTGTTCTTCCCTCTGTTGTTGCATAAGGGACAGCAGGGCGGCAAGTTGATCCTCCATCGCTTGATGCTGGCTTCTGGTCACTGGCATAAACACGTAATGTCCGGTAATGAAGCACTCACTTACAGTTCAGCAATATTAGTTCTCAAATTCCCACTGGAATCGCATTTCTGACACCAATTGTTGCGAACTCGGGGTTCAATAATTCCAGTGTAACGATCTAAAACGAAAACACTATTTATTTATTTCACAAATACACACAGGTACAATTCGACTACTAAATAACTCACTACTTAACACCTTATAGCCTTCTATTATCGCTTCGTACTTTAGCTTACTTATAGCTCGCTTAAAATAAGACTACCCTTAACCGCGCGCTCTATGCGCCTTTTATATACAATCCTAAAATTACAGAAAAACCTAGAAAGTTCTTGATAAGAATTCTTAAATAATCTCACATAAAAAAAAGGTTGTAAACAACTGCCTTCTAGATAAACAGAGCAATAAATCACTCGTGTCAGCCATGACGCAGCGCGGATAGGTCGCAAAGCTCCACCAACCACACACGCGTTGTCCCGCCTCCCATGCGGCGTCGCTGCGAATCGTAACAATAGTTAGGGTAGCAGTTAAATTAATTTGGTAGCTTGTTAGGGCTAATTAAAGCATTATAATCGAAACAAAATCATTTTAAGATGGTAGCAAGAGTTTTGATGGTATTTAACATTACAGTAAAGTTAAAAGATGTCAAAGTCAAGGAAGAAAAAGTCTTCTGAGGCATTCGACTCAGAGCAAAATAAGAATGATGAGATAGATAGATTGAAGCGTAAACAGTTAATGCTGCGTTCTAAATTGTCCAGGTTTCGTGAATTTTTAGTCGCATTGAAAGCATCACCTAGTGCCGCAAAACTGATTGAACTAGATACTCGGTTAAAATACATTGAAGCAGGTTTGCTTTCTGATTATAGTGAGGTTCAGTTGTTTTGGAAGGCATTGATTGTGATAAGTATCAGGAAGATTCAGATAGTTCGTTTGAAAACGACTATTATAACATTATTTCTGCCGCGAAACAATACCTATTTGAAGTTTCAAACTCTTCGCAGTTAAGTGGTCAAAATTCTGGTGCTGCTGGATCAAGTAGCCCGCTCAGGTCGTCTAAGTCTGTAAACGTTAAATTGCCCATTATAGAATTGACAAAGTGCACTGGTGATTACAGTCAATGGCTTGAATTCAAGGAGCTCTTTTTGTCATTGATTCACAATGTTGAGAGTCTAGATTCAGTTCAGAAGCTACTTGAGAGCATCTTTGGGGGACACAGCATTCAGTGTATATAATCGTTAGAGTTAACAGACGCAAATTATGAAATATCTATGGAAATACTGTGTGAACGGTATGATAATAAACGCCTAATGATTCACAATTACATAAAATCATTGTTCAATATTCCAGAAATCAAAGTTGGTCGTCCATCAGATTTGAGAAATTTGGTTGACTTTTTGTCAAAAATTTTGCGATCTTTGGAGACTATGGGTGTTAGTTCAGAACATTGGGATCCTTTGATTATTTATCTGGTGACTACTAAGCTTGATAAGACCACTCTCTTTAGTTGGGAAGAAGTTGGGTTATCAGGGAAACTTCCCACAATTCATGAATTAAAATTATTTCTATCATCCAGAGCCAATCTTCTGGAAAAAGTCAATTCACATGATCAGTCAGCGCAAAGGTCTTCAAACTCTAATTTTAATAAACACAATAATCAAAAGCCTAATAGTTATCAAAATTGCCTTTTGAACAACACAGAAACCAATCAACTTCAAAATGAAAATCCAACCAAGTTTTCTTGTTTTTTTTGCAACCAGAGTCACGCAATATATAAGTGTAAAGAGTTTATGTCATTAACATTAAAAGACAAGTGGAAAAAGATCAATTCTTTGAATCTTTGTAGGAATTGTCTGCAGAAGGGACATAGTTTTGCTCAGTGTAAATTTGGGTCATGCAAGTACTGCAAAGAAAAACATAATTCTTTATTACATCCAGGAGAACAAACATCAGAATCAGTTGGTTTGACTTTGCTTGATCAGATGGACAGTTCAGCCTCAGATCATAAAGCGGGTCCAATTGCATGTGAGGTGTCAAGTAAGAATCAAGTTTTACTAGCAAGAGTACTAGTGAATGTAGTGGATTCTCGAGGACAAAATCACATTTGTCGAGCATTGTTGGACAGTGCATCAATGTCCAATTTTGTATCTAGAAAGTTCGTTAACAAGTTAGGTTTAGCCACAGTAGAGACAGATGTTTTAGTCAGTGGCATCGATGAGGCACGCGTTCATGTGTCACAATCTTGTAGGGCTCAGGTTTGTTCATTTTCCTCAAACTTCAATGTCACGCTACAATGCATTATTATGCTTAAAATCACAAATAACCTTCCACTAGTTTCAATTGATCGGGATATTATAAACATTCCTAAGAATATCATTATGTCTGATCTAAAGTTTTATATGTCACAAGAGGTTGATATGCTCATTGGGGCGGAAGTATTTTGGAAAATATTGAGTAAGGGCTCGAGAGATCTTGGACCTGGTATGCCTGTTTTACAAAACAATAAATTCGGATGGTTTGTTTCAGGAGCATTAAAGAGGGATTCTCAAGGTGATTCGAAGAAGCTTTCTACATGTCACCTTGTAAGGGAGGTAGATCTTCCGGATCAGTTGCAAAAGTTTTGGGAACTAGAGGAGGTTCCAATGAGGTCTCCGTGGTCGGATGAAGAGCAAATGGCAAACAGTATTTTGTTGAAACAGTTCAGCGGAACAACGAAGGAAGATTTGTTGTATCTATTCCTCTGAAAGAACATTATTTCAAGTTGGGTGATTCCAGAAACGGAGCCACAAAGCAGTTTCTCTCATTGGAAAAACGATTAGGTTCAAATGTAAATTTCAAAAATTTGTATGTCCAATGTATAAATGAATATGAACAACTCAATCAATGTCTGTGTATCTACCTTCGGCTGATGAAAAAACATATTTTCCTCCCCATCATGGCGTTCTTCGTGAGGATAGTACCACAACGAAACTTAGGGTGGTGTTGAGTAGTTCTTTTTTATTCTTTTTCATTCGTTTAATCCAAATGGTTGGTCCAACAGTGCAAGAGGATCTTGTTAGCATTCTATTGCGGTTCAGGCAGCATTCATATGTAATAACAGCGGATATCTGTAAAATGTATCGCCAGATACTGGTGGCAGACGAGTTTAAGCCTTTACAGTTAATACTGTGGAGATCGAGCCCAGATCAGGAGCTGAGACCCTACTCTTTAAACACAGTTGTTTACGGAACGACAAGTGCTCCATTTTTGGCCACAAAGTGTTTGCTCCAGTTAGGATTTGACCACACAGAAAGACATCCTTGCGCCGCTAATGCTATAAAAAGGGATTTTTATTTTGACGATTTATTATCGGGAACAGATTCGATTGATGAGGCTATGCAGTTGGCATCCGAAACCAGCTCTATTCTGGAAACTGCGGGTTTTAAATTGAGAAAGTGGAGGTCAAATAATCCAGCTATTTTGATGGCAATTAATTCTACAAATACTATCACGGAAGATTTTTATGTATTGGTTAGGTATGTATTGGTGATCCAATAGCGATTGCATATCATTTCTCATCATTCAAAATGAGCCAGTTTCCAAAATCACTAAAAGAGTTATTCCGTCAGAGACAGCAAGAATTTTCGATCCTCTTGGTCTTTTAAGTCCAATAGTTATCAGGGCAAAGATTTTTCTACAAAGACTATGGTTTTTGAAGTTACCATGGGATGCAGAACTTCCTTCAGAATTAGCTAGCAGATGGAGGTCGTTCCGAGCCGAACTTCCGGAATTCAATGAATTGCCTATTTCAAGGCAGGCCACTTGTGTAAATTGTATTCTGACAGAAATTCATGGGTTCTCAGACGCGTCTCAGTCAGCATATGGTGCCTGCACTTATTCGAGGACGGTTGATGAAGATCATAGCGTTTACGTTCACCTTCTTACTTCGAAAACAAGGGTAGCTCCATTTAAGTCTATGAGTATTCCTCGATTGAAACTTTGTGCGGCGTTGCTTCCTTCGCAGCTTTTTTCCAAGGTTGTCTCTTCACTCGAGCACAAAATTGATGATTCATTTCTTTGGTGCGATTCAACAGTTACCCTCGCATGGATAAGATCGTCACCTCATAATTTTCAAGTCTTTGTTGGGAATCGAATTGCAGAAATCCAAAGATTGGCACCTCCCGAACTGTGGAATTATGTTGTTTTTAGCAAAATCCTGCCGATCTTATTTCGAGAGGTACATCTCCGAAACAAATAATTCAAAATCAGAGTGAATGGTTTCATGGGCCAACTTGGCTAAAAAAACCCCGTTCAGACTGGCCAGTTGATATTACAATGTCTGAGCCTGTTGAACTCTCACAAGTGCCGGAAGCCAAAAAGAGCGTTCAGGTCTTTGTTCAGGTCACTCCAGATCTAATTCCATTTTCACGGTTCTCCTCGTTTAATCGACTTAAAAGAACAATGGCTTACGTTTTGCGGTTTATTCAAAATTGCAGAATCCCAATTGATCGACGGAGACTTGCTCAATTGACTGTCAAAGAATGTAGAGTGGCTGAGAAAGTCTTGGTTGGGCTTGTTCAACAAGAATCATTTAGCAAAGACTTGAATGATCTGAGGCAGACAGGCTCCGTGAATAAAAAGAGCAGTTTACTTAGTTTGACCCCGTTTTTTAGTGATGGTCTCATTCGAGTTGGAGGAAGACTCAAGCACTCACCATATTCATTCGAAGTGAAGCACCCAATTTTATTGTTCCAATATCATCATTTATCCACTTTGATTATGAAGGAAAAACATTACGAATATTTCCACTGCGCTCCTGAAACACTATTATCTAATGTTCGAGAAAAGTGTTGGATCGTTTCAGGGAGAAGTGTAGCAAAGAAGGTGGTAAGAGCTTGGATAGTTTGTTTCAGGTTTCAACCAAGGTTTGTTGATCCTATAATGGGAAATTTACCAGAACCTAGAGTTTCTCCTAGAGTTTCTGTTTTTACTGAGGTGGGCATTGACTATGCTGGCCCGTTGTTTTATAAGGATCGGTCGGGCCGGGGAGGAAAAATACTGAAATGTTACTTATGCCTTTTCATTTGTTTAACGGTTAAGGCCGTTTATTTGGAACTAACCACAGAGTTGTCCACTTCTGGTTTCTTGCAGGCATTTCAGAGATTTATTTCTCGTAGAGGCAAGCCATTGAATGTATACACCAACAACGGCAGCAACTTCTTGGGAGCAAATAATAAACTGAATGAATTGGGGGAATTCTTAAAATCAAATAAATCCGCAATTATCCGACAACTGGGTACAGACTTTAATGGAATTTTATTACCGCATATTCACCTCACCATGGGGGAATTTGGGAGGCCGGGATAAAATGTGCTAAAACTCATTTGATAAAATCTTTGACATCTCTTTCTCTTTTTACACCAACTTATGAGCATTTTTCTACCATTCTATGTCAAATTGAATGTATTTTGAACAGCCGACGTTTAACACGGTTATCCACCGATCCCAACGATTTGTGCGCGTTAACTCCATCGCATTTTTTAATTAGTCGCGTTTCGTCGAATTTGCCGTACCCTGACTTAGAGACAATTCCTGTAAATAGACTTTCTTTATACGAAAAACTTGAAACAGTAAAGCAGCAATTCTGGCTGAGATGGTCTACTGAGTACATCCGCCAACTTCAACAGCGACAAAAATGGAAAAGTATCTGTCAAAATATAGCAATTGACGATTTAGTACTGGTGCATGAAAATAATGTTCCTCCATTCAAGTGGAAACTTGGACGTGTCTGTGGTGTTCATCCAGGGGCAGATGGAGTTGTGCGGGTAGCAAGTGTAAAAACTACTTCGGGCGTCTTCGTGCACTAGTTAAATTGGCACCGTTGCCAATAATCCCTTAAGTTCACTAAGGTTTATGTTTTCCAGCGGCATCAGCCCATGTTCAGTAGAATAAGTTAGTAAGTAGGTTTTCTCTAAAGTAGACTAGGCTGAAATGTGACATTTTGAAACAATCTTTAAAGGCGGGGGGCTATGTTTCCGACAATATCTTTTTTGCCAAGAGAAGTGTAAACGTTTTCTAGTTACTTTTTTGGATAAAAGCAGTGATTTCAAGACCAGAACTATTGTATTTTTCTGTTCATTTCGCAAAAGGCTGTGAGGTTGTTAATCGAAAAACCTAGTCAGATACGCGGGGTTATTTTCAGTGCAGAAACATAACCAAAACCCCCCCATTATATGTTTACAACCTGACTTATGATGACCATATTATTATAGAGCCGTGGACAGACATTTTTTTTGCAAGTGTTGTTATAGTTTTTCAAAAAAACCAATCTTAATAATAAATATAAATATTAAAAGTTTGTAATACGTCTATTTTGATTTTGCCTTATATTTGACTGTTCGAATTGATTAAAGCATTTATTAATGAAATAATTTGGATAATTGTTTTTAAGTAAAGCATTTTTTATATGTTTCTTTTTAATTTCCAAATTATGATCATTACAAATGATTTTTGTGCGATCAAATAGACTCTTTACAACTCCTTTTTTTACCATAATAGGGTGATTTGAGATATAGTTTAAGTATCGATCTGTATGTGTTGGTTTGCGATAAACAAAAGTTTCAAATCTGTCTGAATCTTTTTTTATTAGTATGTCTAAAAATGGAATTGCTTGATTTTGTTCTTTTTCAATTATTATGAATTTTATAGTGGGTTCTTGTGAATTTATGTGATTGAGAAAGGTGTCTAAATGATTATTACCAAACTGATATATTGAGAAAACATCATCACTATATCTCCACCAAATTAAAGGTTTAAAATTATAATTATAAACATTATTTTTCTAATTTTGACATATAAAGTGGCACTTTTCAATACTGATGACAGTAACGTAACGTCCTACTTTTCGTAACTAGTTACGAAAAGTAAAATCTTTCGTAACTTTTTATCACCAGTTGCATCGAGAAAATAAATCAGAAATGGACAAGGATTTTATATGCAACATGAAACAGGTAGGTAATCTTGAACTTGACTTGAAACAGCAGTAACATCAGTAACAGCTTAAACTAATACAGTACATAATATGAATATTTAGGACAGGTTAAGAATTATACATATTTATAACACATTTAGTACAATTGCTAATACTAAGTCCAGTCTACAAAAAAACTATCCACGAACTTACAAGTTGATACTTTTGACAAATGAAATAATTATTTATCTTAACAAAATAACAAACCACTTTTTCATAAAAACAAATAGGTTTCGGTTGTGGCACACCGTTGCTGGGGTTTTACGATATTAAGTAGATACAAATTGGTTTAAAAGTAAATATTGAAGCTTAATAATAATAACTCTCTCTCTAAGTAGGTATTTGTAGTCAAAATTAGAAAAAATCTTGTATGAAACACGTGACGAAAAGCCTTTTTTTGTGTATCTCATTCAAATTTCTCGCTGCGCTCGTCCCGCAAACATTCATTCGTTACACAAAATCGGACTTTTCGTACCTGGTTACATAAATAGCTCTTGATTCAAAATTTTCCATAAATAAATTAGTAAGTACAGGAGGCAATTGTGAACCCATTGCCATACCTGTATTTTGTTGGTAATAATAATTTTTGTATTGAAAATAGGTTGTGTTAACGCACAATGTTAGTAATTCCATAATTGTATTTATGTTTGGTTTAGTGCGTTCTCTAAGCTTGATGTCATTTTCAAGTTTATTTTTTACAATAATTAAAGTTTTATGGACAGGTACATTAGTAAACAAACTAGAAACATCAAAACTTACTAGTGTGTGATTTGGGTTTATATCTATATATTTTAGTTTTTCCAAAAAATGACTAGAGTTTTTAATGCATGATTCTATGTTTTATAATAAAGGATTTAATATCTCTAATAAAAATCTAGATAGTAGATGTGTTGGTGAATTAATGCTACTGACAATAGGTCTAGGAGGAATGTTGTTTTTATGTATTTTTGGAACACCGTAAGAGTGAGGTGTTTTACTGTTTTGAAACTTTCTCTCTCAGCGAAACTATTTTTGAGTTTTTTTAAAGTGGTGTAAATTTGTCTCTATTTTTTCAGTTGGATCTTTGTTTTGTGTAATTACCATCGTTTAAAAGGCTCTCAATTTTTTGTAATACAGTTCATTATAACTGTAGCGTTACCTTTATCTGCTGGAAGAATTTTAATATTATTATCTTTTTTAAAGAATTGAATGCCTTCCGTTCGATGGGATTTAGGTTTTGTTTAATGTCAAAAGGTTTTTCCAAAATTAATTTTGACTTAATTCTAAACTCTTGTTGGTGTTCTTGTGGTAAGTTTTGAACTGTTTCTTCAATTGCTGAAATGAAGTCAAGCTTAGGAACATTTTTAGGTGTTACAGAAAAATGTTGACCTTTAGAAAGTACAAGATTTTCAGCATTAGTGAGGTTTTTGTTTGAAAGGTTTATTACTGCCTTAGTGTTTATATTATTGTTTCTTAAGTATCTAAAATTTTTGTTTATTTTTTAGTTAATTAGTTTGTTGAATTGCTTTAACTGTATGTTTTTATGTTTGTTAAATTTTGTGAAATTGCCACTTTGAATACAATCCCACATATGAATAAAATCATTAAAATCAACCTTTGAAAATAAATTATCTTTCATTACATTAATGTCATTTTCTAAAGTAATTTTTTTACGTATGTGGAATTGTATTTCGTTCCAAATTAGTGATTTGCTCGCCCTTTCTAAAATTTTAATTGTTCTGTAATCTGTATGTAAAGATGTTAAACAAAAACCTAAATCTTTGAGGCGGAAAGTTCATTTTTTACTACTTATTTTTGGGTGAAGCCTCATCCACTTTTTTGCCCGATTTGTTCGTTGTTGGAGAAAGAATTTTGCACTACTCACAGTAAAATTACTGCGAGTAACAATTTACCCTAGAAAGGGCTCGGACGAATCGACCTAGTTGACGTTTCGGCAACTTCTCTGCTGCCTTCTTCAGAACTATCTAGAAAATAAAGCAAGTTGGCAATCACTCGAGAGCAAAAATATTACTCTTTGCTCGTAATGCATACAACGTTTTTTCTGCAAACGATCAATTTGAAATAATGTGAATCACAACTGAGCATAACTGAACACACAATCTGAAAATTTAAATGAAAGTGTCAGTGACGTTTTAAATATTTGGTTGAGTGGTGGTAGTTGCTATTGACAGCAAGCGAAAAAATATTTTTATCCACGACCATACTATAATAATCACATTATACTTGTACATTTTCAAGATTAACACTAATCATTATTCACTTGTGAATAATGTTCATTATTCACTTGAGAATAATGAACATTATTCACAAGTGAATAATGAGTTGTCATGGAAACGAAACATGTCGTAAGCAATTGACAACTCAAAAAGTAAACAGCCCTATACGTGAAATCGGTAGTTACCACTGGTTCATTCAAATAATTATCCTTCTATTAGGATGTATTGAGACAAATGTAGGCTACGGTGTCTCTTTTTCATTAAAAAATGCACTTTTCACTAATAAATACTTAAAATAAGCCATAAAAAGAAGTAATTTACCATACACCCTCGTAGCATTGAAATGAACATGCACGGGGACTAGACTGTCATCTATCTGACGCATCAAACGTCACATCGTCGATTAGCGAAATCTGTCGTGGTCGTGGTTTTAAAATTGAAAATTATCTTTGTGGCACCTATAACCCTATCACATTTGAGAAAACTCGAAATCTTGGTCGTGGATAAAGTATAGTATTCAACTCGCATTTAATGAGCGTTATTCTCTCGGGCAACTTGTTCCACTCGCTTCGCTCGTGGGCTCAAACGTTACCCTCGAGAATAACGACTCTCATTAAATGCTTGTTGTATAATATACTATTTTCTACGACCAAGTAAAAATAAACAACTTTCGTCATACCTTGCCCTAGCCGAAAACGTAACTTTCGTCTCTAGTGAGAGAAAATACCATAACGTTAACTTTCGTCTCTTGTGACGAAAGTAAGTTGTTCTAATTTCGCCTGTATATCGCCAACTAAATGCGATTTAACTGGTCTAATCTTATAAAACACCTTGGAGAATGATGATATCGTTCAAAAACATGTATTTTTTGTCTGCCCGGGCCTCAGAAAAGTGATTCAAAGTGTTGAAATTTGACCATACTGAACTCATTGACAGTGGAGGTGTCATGTTGACAATGACGCGCTTTCATTTTTGAAACAAATACTCTATAAAGATTGTTTTAATGATGACTTAATGTTAGCATGGTCGTAGAAAAAGTATAGTGTTTTACTCGTCAAAAAATCATTTTCTATCGCTCGAGAACATTGTCAAGATTCGAATTTCGAACACGGTTCTCTTGCGAGAGAAAACGTTATTTTCGTCACTCGTTAAACAATATACTATTCTACGAGCGTTCTTAATATATCAGTTTCCCGCACGCATTTTGTTTTTAAAAGCTTCACTTTCCGGCACGGCGTGCGTGAAAGTAAATTTGGCGTGCGGGAAAGTAAATATTTAAAGAATGACTGATTTATAATATAATTTAGACTTTATAGTCTATCTATCTAGATAGGTGCATCTGCCTTACATCAGTGCCAAACATTTTAAGGAACTATTATGCTTGCCTTTACTGATTTTTTAGACAAAATATACCTATAATATACGTACTTTGTACTCCAATGTCACCAGTTCATGCCTGAAACATTACGTCACGCCAAGAATCACACCAAGGTTTTGTCATAACAAACAATTGATTGTTGATTAATTCAGCTGTCATACTGTTGACAAAGATAAAGTTGTTTATGTATTGTATGTATATTCCCTGTCTTTATTACAATGAATCGGTTCGTAGAAAAAATATTGTTCCTAACTCGTGCGGAAAGTCTCTTTCCCGCACTCGTCTGCTGCCCGTCGTCTGCTTCGCGTCGTTCGGGCATCAGCACACAGCGTGCGGGAAAGTATCATTTTCCGCACTAGTTAGGAAAATAACTATTTTCGCTTGCTGTCCTGGGCAACGCGCGGAAAAGTAAACTCACATTCTGATCCTCAAAAAGGGTTAGGTTTTCGTTTGTCCAATGAAAGCCTAAAATGCGTCATTATTTTACGTTTGTAGAAAATAGTTATTTTCCTAACAAGTGCGGAAAGTGTTACTTTTTCGCACGCGACTGCAGTTGGCCGAACGAGCCGGCCATGAAGTCGAGTGCGGAAAACATACTTTCCGCAAGTGTTAGGAACAATATTCTTTCTACGAGTAAGGACGACTTTTGCAATTATCAGTAAAACTTCAGTTCGATGTTAAAACACCAGATATGGCGTTGTTTATCTGTCAGGTAAACAATGAAACGTACGTCATATCTGGTATTTTAACTTCAAATTGAAGTTTTACTGATAGTTGTAAAAGCCGTCCTAAAACTCTGACAATATGTAGGTATTTATTGCCTCAGCTGCGCGATGAATGATGTTTGCTTACTTAGCTTGCATTGGAGCGACTGGGAAAAGAAGGATCGTTTGACACATAAACAGAAGATTGCAGTCGAGCCGTCGCAACGGACCGACAAAGGAAGAAATTTGACATATTAGCTGTTAAAGGGAGCAATGCACGATTTTTATCTCAAAATTTAGTTTTTTGGGCCGGTTTGAGAGCCCCATATGTTTGACATAGAATTTTCTATATGTGTCATTTAAATCTATAGTAATCGATTTTATTTGTTACTTCGAGACTCGGTTTTTAATGAATAGGACGTTGATTTCTGTTTTAGATAGTATAGGGTGTCTCAAAAAATGATGCACGAGGCTAATATATGCTAATAATGCAGAAAAGGTCCATAAGCAGTGTGTATTTTACATAGAAAGGATGGATTATTAAGTACGTGGACCAGCCAGAATAAAATGTTAGATATAGGCGATGAAAGCGTTATTAAAACTTAGTAATGAAAGCAATTTTAATTATTCAAAGAGTCTGGTGTTATCAGAGTAATATTTACTGCAGAAAATTTCCTTCGCCATTTTATCCACAAATTGTTAAAAAACACTAAAATTATTCTACTTTTTGGGTTCCTCTTATAGCTTTTGGGATAAATCCTCGTTAAAACGCGATATAAGCTATTGAAGGCTGAAATTCACGATTTTTATCTAAAACTTTAGGGTTTTGAGCCAGTTGGGGAGAGTCTCATATACTTAATATAGAAATATCGACTTTACCCATATAAATCAATGGTAATCGATTTTATTCGTAGGTTCTAGTAGTCGTATGATAAATAGGGCATTAATTTACGTTTTGGATAGTATAGAGTGTCCCAAAAAAGTGTTGTAACCTAGAATTTTAGGATACTTAATATGAAATAAGGTATTTGAGACGTTTCGACATTTCAGTTACTTTTAGGTATCTTCAGGTTCTTTGTTAATAATTTTACGGCAATTTGGACTACTTTGCCCACAGCGTTCGGACTTCCTAAACTATGGGCGCCCCGCGCGCATGGTCCTACCCTACAAAACTTCAAAAGCACTTTACCCACAGCGTTCGGATTTCCTAAACTATGGGCGCCCCGCGCGCATGGTCAAAAACGACGCAAAAAAAAAAAAAAAAAAAAAAAAAAAAAAAAAAAAAAAAAAAAAAAAAAAAAATGACGCGCGTGTGTGACAAAAGCACACCTTAAACAAACCGACTCAAGAGTTTTGCTGACCAACTTGTTTATTACAAAAAGTGCGCCTTATACAGGGTGATTCACGTTATTCGACACGGAAGATTATGGCTAAACTTTTAGATTTTAAAAAAGTTTTGTATATGGCATGGATGAGGATTGGAAGTACATTTTAAAATTATTGTCATTGTATACAGGGGGTCCCAAAAGTATGAAATTGATTAAAGTTGTATTTTTGTAAATGAAACACCTAGTATATTAATGTATTTTCGGTATCTACGGACAAAAGTAAAAGTAGTTTTATTAAGGTTTATGGCATCTACACCGTACCGTTCTTCAGATATTCGTGATTTTGTGAAAATGCAGCATCAAATTTAATGTTTAAAATCTCAGCACTTGGTTTCTTTTCAACCACCGAAATTGGGTGGTGGGTTACCAGTACATTGAATTTTTTGCGGTATGTATTAAATATCAACTAGTGTGTACCAAATGTAAAAAAATTAACAATAAATTATTGCAAACTTCAAACAGTAATTACTCGTTTAATTTAAATTAGACACCCTGTATTTTATAGTATCATTAGATGCAGAATTTAGCTTCCTATCAAAAACTATTAAACATTCCTATAGCTTGGTGGTTGCATTTTCTTGGAAAATTGATTTTTTCTGAATTTACGCTGACAAACGAATGTAGTAATCTAATTTACCTGTTCAGGTCTGTTCAGGTGTTACCTGATTTTGACAAAGCTAAATTTATTGTCATTTCTAGTTGTCACATATTAATTTAAAGTTAAAGTAGTATTTTTTACTATTATAATTGGTTGTTAACAGGGAGTTTTTTATTTAATGAAAATGCTGATTTATACAACAGAATAACGAGTCGATATGATCTTTATTCTAGGAGAATGCTTGAAAAATTGTCTTTTAGCATCAAGGGTTTATGCTGAAAGGTTTCCTAACCGAACTTGACCGAATAGAGCCGTTTTTGAAAGACTGTTGGTTCAATTTAGGCAAACTGGTAGCATTCAGTATGAAACGACTGCCAAAACGAGACCAGTTACAGAAAACCAAGAAACTGAATTAGCCGTTATTGGCTCTGTAGTTGAAAATCCCCATGTCGGAACAGAAATTGGACGAGAAATTGCACAAAACTTAAATATTAGCCAAGCAAGCGTACCAAGGATTCTTCAAAAACATAAATGTCACGATTATAAGATACAACTACATCAAGAACTCTCCGATAACGATTTTGGCCAACGAGTGGACTTTTGTATTTGGGTGTTAGAAAAAGTTGGAGAACAAGAAGATTTTTTTGAATCAGTTCTATTTAGTGGTGAGTGTACTTATCATAACGATGGTTCTTTTAACCGACACAATTTTCATTATTATTCTGATTTTAACCCCCATGAACTTAGAGTTATTAATAACCAACATAGGTGGTTAGTAAATGTATGGGGGGGCATATTGGGACAGTATGTAAATGGACCTTACTTTTTCGACGAACATTTAAACGGAATGTAGTTTCTACATTTTTTGAGAAATCAGCTTCCAATTGCTACTGGAAGAGGTTCCTCTAGATATAAGAACAACCATGTGGCTGCAAATGGATGGGGCACCTGTTCATTATCCTGCTCATATATTCCAGAATCGATGGATTGGAAGGAATGGAGCACAACATTGGCCACCAAGGTCCCCTGACATAACGCCTCCCGATTTCCTTTTATGGGGATATGTGAAAAGAATCGTGTATAATACGCCACCAATCACAAAAGAAAATATGAAGGAACGAATCACAGAGGCCTTCAGAAGCATAACTCCCTATATGTTACGCAATGTGAATGAAGGATTTAAAAATAGAATACGTTTGTGTTTAGAATCAGACGGTCGTCATTTTGAACAAATTTTATAACTGTTTGTTTTTGTTTGTTTTACTCTTTTGTTGACTTGTTATTTATTGTATTTCAAATTGCCACTATTTTTGCACTCAATTTTTTTTGTATTAGAGATGCGAAATTTTTTAAGAACTCTTGTAATATAATGTTTTATTGTTTTGTTTGATATTTTATGCTAAATAAAGACACTTTAATATTCAGATGACTGCTAAATAATCTTTATGATCATAATTTTGTAACTTATAAATTAATATCTGACAAGTACGGGGTGTTCATTAGAAAACTTCGTCTAGTTGGTTGTGAAATGTCAAAGGAAAAGAATGGAAAAACAAAAGTCCATTTACTTTCATTATGCCATCCTTTTCTGTTAAAATTTTATAGCCTCCTAAATGAAGTTTTCTAGTGAACACCCAGTACTAATGATAATAAATTTATTGTAACAGGTAAAGTGGATTACTTAATTCGGTTATGTCAGCTCAAATTCAGAAAAAAAATCAATTTTTCAAGAAAACGCAAAGACCAAGCTATAGGAATGTTCAATAGTTTTGATAGGAAACTAAATTCTGCTTCTAATGATACTATAAAATACAAGGTATCTAATATAAATTAAACGAGTTATTACTGTTTGAAGTTTGCAATAATTTGGTGTTCATTTATTGACATTTGGTGCACAATAGTTAATATTTAATACACACCGTAAAAAATCCAATTTACTATTAGCCCACCAGCCAATTTTGGTGTTTGAGAAGAAACCAAGTGCTGAGATTTTAAACTTTTAATTTGATACGCATTTTCACACAATCACGAATATCTGAAAAACGGTATGGTTTAGATGCCATAAACCTTAATAAAACTACCTTTACTTTTGTCCGTAGGTACCGAAAATACATTAATATACTAGGTGTCTCATTTAAAAAAATATAACTTTAATCAATTTTATACTTGTGGGACCACCTGTATACAATGACAATAATTTTAAAATGTACTTCCAATAGACCCCCATCCATTCCATATACAAAACTTTTTTAAAATCTAAAAGTTTAGCCATATCTTCCGTGTCGAGTAACGTGAATCACCCTGTATAGCAGTCAAAACATACAAAATTTCAATAAAGTATCTCTTACGCTTTCGGAAGAATCAGTACATTTGCATTTTGAAATTCTAATTTCAACACCCTGTAACTTTTTAACGAAGCTTAATAGGTAACACAATTGTATGACAGAACACCCTTAAAATCCACCAAAGAATCTGGGATTTCATTTTTGACCACCCATTATGATTCTCCCCGTATAATAATTTTGTCAAGTCCGTACCTGTAATTCAGTAATCACTTGGAAAACTTCCTTGTTGAGAAACAATTTGTAGATAATGCTGTCGATCCAAAGAATAAAAATAATAATCCGTCAACTTATCCGCGAATTACGATGATTTAAAAAAAATACTAACGAAATTTTTAAGAGTATTTTGATTCCCTCTGTATAAGTTCTAATACCTTAAAAACAAAAAATGACAAAAACGTTTAGAGATATTGATGTTGGCTATCTGAGACGGCATCACTCAATTTTCCTTTACCTCTAGAAAGATTATTTTATTTAATATTGCTATTATAAGTCCCGAGTATCAACAATAATGGTATCATATTTTTTGAATGCCAGTATACTAGAAAAAACGGCACATATTTTTTAATTTTTTGAATTAGTAACAATCCGCAGACAATATGTCAACAAATGAGGAAAACACAGTAAGATTCTTTACCGCTTTTCCGAACTACGACGATTTAAAAATATCAGCAACAAGAATTTCACACATTTTACGTTTCGCTCTGTACAAAAATTCAGAGTGCTTTAAAGAAAAATCTGGCAAAAATGTCCGGAGATATGGATGTTGGCTTACTCCTGTCCTGAAAACGGTAAGGAAAAATAGCTTATTGCGAAATGGCAGAACATCAAAATTTTGAAATTCTTGCATCACTTTGTTTCACACCCTATATAATAAAGATAGTGTCGGTTTTTCTTCAAAATTTTCCGCTTTCTTAATCTAGAGGAAATGAGGTTTCAGACCGTGCAAACTGTATTTAAAACAATTCATTGCTTAAAAATTTACAGCTGATTGAAAATGACACAAAAAATTGTTTGTGCCGAACTTTAAGTTGAGCAGTTTTTTCGCAATATTTACTTTTTAAAGCAGTAAGTGATTATTTGACCTTTTGCAGCAGCTACAATTTATTACTGCTATTCCGCAATTGTAACATTACTTTCATAACCATAGAGCTAACTAAACAATGAAATAATGTAACTTTCTTTAAAGTAATATGACATCCAAGAAGTAGAGTATGCAGGTGATTATTCTTGAAGATGCTGAATTTGAGCCCACAGGCGTAGGTAGTGATGCGATCCATCTGAGGGAATGATGCCTATTATAAGCATGTTGAATACTATACTTTCTTATATTTTTTTATAATCATAAATTAGACATTGTTTTGATTGTCACACTCGAAATAACACCATCATGTCGAATAATCACTTTCATGGTTTGAAATTTCTTATAATGCAGTCTCTGCATGCAGTTATTATGGGGTGTATATTAAAAAGAAAATATTCAGCGTGAATAGTGAGTAATGAATATTATGTAGGCTGTAGCATCTGTTTTAGTTGAAGGGGTATGACATTGTGATAATATGACAATAGGGACAATAGTTATTTATGTATTAAGAGCGAAAAGTACAACTTTTTTGCTCGGAGAGTGAAGTTTGCCGCTCGACGCGAAGCGGAGAGCGGCAATCACTCGAGAGCAAAAAAGTTACTTTTTGCTCGTAATGCATACAACTTTTTTTCTGCAAACGATCAATTTCAAATAATGTGAATCACAACTGAGCATAACTGAAGTCACAATCTGAAAATTTAAATCAAAGTGACAATGACGTTTTAAATATTTGGTTGAGTGGTGGTAGTTGCTATTGACAGCAAGCGATAAAATCTTTTTCGCTTGCTGTCCTGGGCAACGCGCGGAAAAGTAAACTCACATTCTGGTCCTCAAAAAAGCTTAGGTTTTCGTTTGTCTAATGAAATTATAGTAAGTTTTTTTTTAATGTTGATATAGTTTTTCAAAAAAAGCAATCTGAATAACCCTACTTCACAGTTGCGTTCTTTGTAATAAGCATTTTATAAAAGTATTCTGTAAGAGGACGCGATAAATCAAAACTACGATTTGTTTCGAGTTGGTTGAACTTTTATTTCTCACAATAAAAATCATCAACTACATAAAATGAATTTAAAAGAACAAACATGTTTTATGCTAGATCCGAAACAAACACTGCCGTTCTTTTTACTTTCCAAATACTGGAAACAAATTTTTATTCCACGGCTGTCAATAATTTTGGCCCTTAACTAAATTAAACTAAAGTAAACATTTCAGAGCGGTTTCTCCTTAAAAACTAAGTCAAGCTAAATGTTAATTAACAAAGAAACTTCACCCAAGTGGATATCTACTACTATTACTTTTACTATTTTATATATACTTGTCTCTGCTGTGCTAACAATAATCACCAAATATATTTCAGGCCTCACACATTCGGTTTCTGTAAAACTGCACTCTGATATTAAGCAAAATAATCTTGAAAATTAATACAACACTGATAACTGCACTTCCATAGAGAATAAATCTAAAATCTGTAAGACAAATGCGCTTTTAGCGCAAAAAAAAAACCTGAACAAACTACATTTTTGTCAACTACTAAATTAAACTTATGTACGGGGTGTTGATTCTAAAACTTCATCTAGTTGACTGTGAGATCCATTTGTTTTGATTATGAACACACCCGTATTACCCATGCACTTATTTATGTCATCTAGTTACCTTTGAATCCTTCTTTTTTTTTGCCCATCTCCATTAACACATGTTGAGAAGATGGGTCAAAAACGTCAAAGTCAAATTTCCAACCCCTACTTGACGACAATAATAAGTGAATGACTTATACAAACTGCACTTTTGCTAACAACAAAATTAAATCTATGTGCAAATGATACTTTCGGCAACTGCTTAAATCTATTTTCAAACTGAATGCAAATTCAGATCTAGGTGCAAAATTAAATTTATGTGTAAACCGTACTTTTCCAAACTGCAAAAATAAACGAATGTACAAACTGCACTTTTATCAACTGCAAGATTGTAGTTTATTCTAGTCGTTATTGTCTAGGCAGACAAGACAAATTGTCTTAGGGTTCAAACGATACACGGTTTGAGCTTTTCTGCTGCAACCACTTTTCTGCGTGTCTTGAAAACTTCTTGCAAATCTTCGACTTCATAACGGTCACAAGGAGAATCTTGTTGACTCGGCATGATACTTTCAATTTAGGTGGTACTTCTTACTACTACAAGTGGTTGAGATACTTGTTTCCTTTACTATTTGCCCTTTGATATAGGTACAACATTCTTCCTGGTCTTGTCGTACCTCCTCTCTTCTGGTCCTTTATTCTTCGATAAATCACACCTGATCTTAGTTTCTTAAGATCGATTGAATCTAATGTAAAGTCGGGGGTTATAATAATGTGTTTCGAAAAATAATCAAGTCGACGGTTGATGGTTAGAATACGTCTGTTTTTAATAATTAAAACATTCCGCAGTACAAATGAAAACATGTATGTTTACATAATATTTTAACCGGGTTACTAGAACATAAGCATTTACTTTGTTGCACCACATCTTCCCCTTTTCGAATGAATGAAATTCATCTCAATGAATTACAACACAAGTTGAGCTTGGCCGGGCTCTGGAAAAATGTAATACAACCAATCAGCTATATTATCCTATATTTTAATATAAAAATAGTAGATAGAAATTTTTTTTAAATAAGTATGCTAAAAATATAACAGTAAGTACTAAAACGCTAAATTTGCTAAAAATGATTGCTAATATTGAACTGATCAGTTCTTGTATGACATTATAATATATTATATATTAAATTATATTAACTTTATCGAATTATATGCATATTGTTACGATTCGCAGCGACGCCGCATGGGAGGCGGGGCAACGCGTGTGTGGTTGGTGGAGCTTCGCGACCTATCCGCGCTGCGTCATGGCTGACACGAGTGATTTATTACTCTGTTTATCTAGAAGGCAGTTGTTTACAACCTTTTTTTATTGTGAAATTATTCAAGAACTTTCTAGGTTTTTCGGTAATTTTAGGATTGTGTATAAAAGTCGCATAGCGCGACGGTTATAGAGTAGTCTTATTTTAAGCGAACTATGAGTAAGCTAAAGTACGAAGCGATAATAGAAGGCTATAAAGTGTTAAGTAGTGAGTTATTTAGTAGTCGAATTGTACCTGTGTGTATTTGTGGAATAAATAAATAGTGTTTTCGTGTTTAATCTTTACACTGGAATTATTGAACCACGAGTTTGCAACAATTGGTGTCAGAAATGGGATTCCAGTGGGAATTTGAGGACTAATATTGCTGAACTGTAAGTGAGTGCTTCATTGCCGGACATTACGTGTTTATGCCAGTGACCAGAAGCCAGCATCAAGCGATGGAAGATCAACTTGCAGCCCTGCTGTCTTTCATGCAACAACAGAGGGAAGAACAGGAAAAACGTGATCAATTACAGGAGCGACGTTATCAACAACAGAAGGGAGAACAGGAAAAACGTGATCAAATACAGGAGCGACGTCATCAACAATTCAAAGAAGAATTACTGAACCATCTCGCAGCTAGGGAGCAACAATTGGAAGAAAGAATAATGCAATCGGTTAACGGTGTCAACGAAGGACTCGAAGCTGTCAACCAGAGGGTTCTCGAGCTAGAAGAGAAATTCCGGGAACAACTTGAGGACGACAACGTGTCTACAGAGAGTTTTAACACAGCCAACGCTAAAATTAAGCCTATTAAACCTACTAATTTATAAAACTCAGTTTGAGGCAGCTGCAAAAGCTAATGGTTGGTCCGAGCCCCAGAAAGCTACATCATTAGTAGTAGCACTTCGTGGGAAAGCTGCTGAATTACTTTAATCTCTGTCGGCAGCTGATCAAAATAATTATGCAGATAATATTTAGTACACTCTCTGCAACTACGATTCGGAAATGAGCACAAAGAAACCGTGTTCCAGGCCCAGCTGAGGATGAGACAGCAAAAGTCAGATGAATCCCTACAAGAATTTGAGGCGGACATAGACAGACTAGTTCACGTGGCATACCCATCAGCCCCTGAATGTTTTCAAACACAATTTGCCGCCGAAAGGTTCGTTGAGGGAGTTCGCGATAGTGACATGAGATACCACTTACGTCTAATAAGGCCCAGGAATATCAGCGAGGCACTAGTTCGGGCCCTGGAATTCGAGGCGTCACGAGTGTCATCTAGTTCATCTCCACGTGTACGAATGGCAACTTGCGATGGCCAGTTTACATAAAGCGATGAAAGATATGGCAGCCAGTATGCAAGACCTGTTAGAAAGAACTCCTCGATCAACAGAAAATCGGGGCATAAAATGTTTTAACTGCGGAAGACTGGATCACATCAAGAGTAACTGCCGTAATAGGGCAAGAAGTCCGTCGACGTTTAGAAGACCGAGCGGCGATCAAGACCGCCCTAGATCCCAGCAAAACTAATTCCGGTCAATGCAAGGGGGCAATTGACCGGGCCCGTTAAGACCCCCAGGATCTTTAAAGTCAATAGTTTGGGTGGAAAAGTCTTACAGTGGCCGGACGCATTGTGGGGCAGAAGATCCAGATTACCATCGATACAGGAGCAGATGTGACCATTGTAAGGCCAGATAAACTTCTCGGATATACCATACAACCATTGCCCAACCCTATTATGTTAAAATCAGTCACTGGAGAGTCTTGCCCTATAGACGGAGAAGCCGATGTCACCATCATTATTGGAGAAAAACTCGAAGTTCGGCATAAAGTGTTGGTTGCCAGGATCAAAGACGAGTTTATTTTGGGAATGGATCTCATCAGGAAACATGGATTCTCCTATGATCACAAACGGAATATTCACACATTTGGGGATGAGGAGTTTGCATTAACCAATGGAAATGTGGAAACTAGTGTCCGTCTACTGGTGGTGGAAGATGTGAAAATTCCTCCAAATTCAAAACAAATTATCACAGTGACTTCTGAAAATGATCCTGAGTGGTCCATAGGACTTATAGAACCTAACCTGGATTTGACCACTGAAATCATGGAGTTGCCAATATTGGAGAAAGGACCATCAAACTCAAAGAAGGAACAGTTCTTGCCAATTATCAGCCTGTACAATGAGTATGCAATTGTTTCAAAGCAGAGACATCCAAAATTAAATCTTCTAACCAAGCTTCCCCAGAAGTTATTGATGCTTTCAAACGACATTGGGGTCATCTGTCAAGCGAACAACTTCAATCTGCCATAAAATTTGCTATGGATGAATCTGATATGTTCAACTTCAAGAACAACAACAGTCAAACTGATTTAGTTGTCCAAAAGATCAACACAGGAGATGCCCAGCCAACAAGACAACATCCACGAAGGGTCCCTCTGGCTAAACAACAGGAAGTTAACAGTTTGCTGAATGAAATGTTACAGGAGGGCTTCATAGAAGAATCATCTAGTTCATGGTCGTCGCCTGTGGTTCTTGTTAAGAAGAAAGATGGTTCAACGCGGTACTGTGTTGACTACAGGAAACATAATGATGTGACCAAGAAAGACAGCTACCCATTGCCACGTATAGACGACACCTTAGCAACTTTATCGGGATCAAAGTGGTTTTCCACTCTAGATTTAAAAAGTGAGTACTGGCAAGTAAAGATTGCTCCCGAAGACAAAGAAAAGACTGCATTTTCTACTGGTTCTGGACTTTACCAATTCACTGTTATGCCTTTTGGATTGTGCAATGAAGTTTGTGCAAGAACAAGTTACGGAATGCTCACCTGAAGTTAAACTACAAGAAATGCAGCCTATACCAAAAGCAAGTCGATTACTTGGGGCATACCATCTGAGAACAAGGCATTAAAACTAGCCAAAGTAAAATATCTGCCATTAAAGATTGGCCAGTTCCCCGAGACAAACACGAAGTAAGGAGCTTGGACTATGTACTTACTACAGGATATTTGTAGAGGGATTCGCCGACATCGCAAAACCGCTGCATCAATTAACAGAAAAGAAAACACCGTTCTTGTGGAACCACGATTGCAGTTAGGCGTTTGCAAGGCTTAAAACTGCCCTCTGTTCTAGTCCAATCTTGGCTTACCCTATTTGACTGTTTATTTTGGACACGGATGCAAGTAACTGTATCTAGGTGCAGTACTCTCTCAAAGACAAAACGGGCAAGAGAAGGTCATTGAGTACTACAGTAAGACTTTAAGTAAGCCAGAAAGAAACTATTGTGTCACTAGAAAAGAGCTATTGACCATCGTTAAAGCAGTCGAACATTACCATCGCTACTTATATGGAAAAAGGTTCCTGATTAGAACTGACCATGGAGCCTTGAAATGGTTATTACAGATGAAAAACTCTGAAGGTCCAGAAATAACCAGATGGATAGAGCGCCTGCAGCAGTACGATTTCCAAATTGAACATCGACCAGGAAGGTCTCACGGAAATGCCGACTCATTGTCTAGACAGCCTTGAATAGAAGATTGTCGGCAATGTCAAAGAACTTATCAGCGTGAGGGACTTCCTTCTGTAAGGAGAACGTCGGTAGAAATAAACGATGACTGGACCACACAGACGCTTCGAGAAGAACAAATAAATGATCCAGATATTGGACCCACCCTCTCTGCAAAGACTGACGACAAGAGACCAGAATGGCAAGAAATTGCTGGTAAAAGTCCAAACCTGAAGGCGCTCTGGGCCCAGTGGCACTCTCTTAGAATAGAAAATGGATTACTGAAGAGAGCGTGGGAGAGTCCGGATGGCAAGTCCGTAGTCAGCCCTGGTAGCAGGTTGTTCCTGGTAGCAGAAAATCAGATGTACTACAGGAAATGCACAACGGAACAAACGGAGGCCATTTTGGCTTCAATAAAACATTGGCCAAAATTAAAGAGCGGTATTACTGGTTGAATTATCATGAAGACGTCGAATCTTGGTGCTGCAAGTGCGAAGTTTGTTGTGCCACAAAAAGACCTCGAACAAGATCACGCGGCCGAATGGTGCAGTACACTGTAGGTGCTCCATTCGAGAGAGTAGCAATTGATGTCGCGGGACCATTTCCTCAGACTGAGTCAGGCAATAAATACATCTTGGTCGCCATGGATTACTTCACTAAATGGCCTGAAGCATACGCCCTACCTAATCAAGAAGCAACGACTGTGGCAACGGTGCTAGTAAATGAAATGTTCTGCAGATTTGGAGTCCCTCTCGAACTTCTTTCTGATCAGGGCCGAAATTTTGACTCGGCTGTTTTCCAGAAGGTCATGGAACTTCTCGGAATTGGCAAGACCAGGACAACTCCTTTGCATCCACAGTCGGATGGGATGGTGGAGAGATTTAATCGGACCATGGAACCTTACCTATCTAAAATGGTGGCAGATCATCAGCGTGATTGGGACCAACATCTACCTCTCATGTTGATGGCATATCGAGGCTCTACGCATGAAGCCACTGGTTATACTCCGGCGAGAGTAATGTTCGGAAGGGAAATGAGGCTTCCTGCGGATGTGATGTATGGAACACCAGAAAAAGAGTTGCTCAGCTCTGAGAATTTTGTGGAGGAGCTTAAGGACAGGCTGAACAATGTTCATGAACAAGTCAGGAATAAACTGCGGATATCCAGTGATCGAGCCAAAGCAAGATATGACTTACTAGCTAACTCCCGCTGCTTCCAGGATGGTTATTTGGTGTGATTTTGTGTGTGACTTTGGTGGATACAATCCGCGGCGAAAGGTGGGGAGGTCGCCCAAACTTAGTCAAAATTGAGAAGGACCTTATATAATTATAAAGAAGATTAATGATGTGGTGTATAGGATCCAGCGGACCCCCAGGTCAAAGATGAAGGTCGTTCATTTGGATCGATTAGCACGATACCATGGAACTCTGTCTGTTCGGGACGAACAGCCTTAGGAAGAGGGCAATGTTACGATTCGCAGCGACGCCGCATGGGAGGCGGGGCAACGCGTGTGTGGTTGGTGGAGCTTCGCGACCTATCCGCGCTGCGTCATGGCTGACACGAGTGATTTATTACTCTGTTTATCTAGAAGGCAGTTGTTTACAACCTTTCTTTTATTGTGAGATTATTCAAGAATTGTTATCAAGAACTTTCTAGGTTTTTCGGTAATTTTAGGATTGTGTATAAAAGTCGCATAGCGCTACGGTTATAGAGTAGTCTTATTTTAAGCGAGCTATAAGTAAGCTAAAGTACGAAGCGATAATAGAAGACTATAAAGTGTTAAGTAGTGAGTTATTTAGTAGTCGAATTGTACCTGTGTGTATTTGTGGAATAAATAAATAGTGTTTTCGTGTTTAATCGTTACACTGGAATTATTGAACCCCGAGTTTGCAGCAATATAAATTTTTGCTTCGACATTGCGCAATGTTAAATCTTTGTAGCCTGTTTTTGTGCACTGTAAGCTCTTTTCCATTTCACTTTTCACTATACAATTAACACCATTAGGACAAACTACGGTGAAAGACCTTTAAACCAAGGATAAAATTTCGTTCTATTCTCGTTACTGATCATTACCAAGTCACCTTTTTGCAAATTGAGCTTTTGAGCTGTGACATCATACCCAATTTTACGGTTCTGTTTCACTTTAAACATAAAATATCTAGCTCTTTGATGTGAAATTTGCAATCTATGCAGTATTTCTTGATAATAAGCATCAATGTTGTACCAAGGGTCTATTTTGTTTGTAAGTTCGTCTGGTATTTCAGATTTTCTGCCAAAAACAAAGTTCAAATGGGGTGTAATCGTAATAAACTCCTGGAGTTTTATTGTAACAAAAAGCATAAAATTTAACCCATTTATCCCAATCTGTAAACGCGTCATTGATATATGATCTTAGATATTCGTTTAACACTCTGTGATTCCTCTCACATCCACCAATAGTTTCGTGATGGTAAGCGGTTGAAAATCTGTGGTTTATATTCAACATGCTAGACAACTTTTCTAAAACTTCATTTTTATATTCGGTACCCATATCAGTCCTTATTTCTTTCATTGGGCCAAATATCAAAATAAAGTTTTCGAAAATAGCTTTTGCTACGGTAAGTGCTTCTTTATTTGGTATTAGTGTAATGATAACATATTTGGTGAGTTCACATTGCATAGTAACAGCGTAAGCATTATTGTTTTCGCTTTTAAGAAATGGACCAACCGTATCAATACAAACAATATCGAATGGTTGTTGTGGAGTTGGCGTGATCACCATGGGTTCAATGTGTTTAATTATGCTTTTGTTGATTTGGCATTTTCTGCAACTATTAACATATATAGGAAGATCGCGCGACATATTTTCCCAACGATACTGTGACCTTAATTTTTTCAAAAGTCTCTTTTGTTCGCAATGTTCTCCAGTCAGTGGGTTGTCATGAAATTTTTTAATCAATCGTATTTTCTCGTCTTCTTCCGTAATTATTTTGGGATCCCTGTATAAGTATATCTAACATTATCTAAAAAGTCCTGTCCTACTAATTTAAAATCTGTTATCGTGCACGTTTTAAACATGTCGCATTCTCTTTTAATTTAATGTTTTCTAATTTATTCTCACTAGCCATTTTCTGGAGCTAAGACAAAACTTTCCCTAAAGAAAAATTGCCATTAGTGAAAAATATACGTTTATCTTTGCTGAATTTCTTTTTTCCAAATTTTTTCATAACTATCCGTAGACAGCCTGGCTTAATTATAAATTTTATTGTAGGAACTGTAAATAAATCGTAATTGTCGCTAGTTTGCAAAACTTTTGGTATCATATCGGGTTGATGTAGTGATCGTATATCTGGGTCTTTATTGTGTAATATATCGTGTTGCTTTCTTGCCATATTTCTCGTGGTAACAGCTAAAATTTGGGATGATTCTACATTAATATCTTTCAAGTCTTTAATTGTTAATCTAGACAATGCATCTGCTAACACATTTTCTTTACCTTTGATATACTCGATTTCAAAATCGTATTCCTCGAGATCTAATCTCATTCTAGTCAATTTTGATGATGGGTCTTTCATTGAAAATAAATAAACAGGTGGCCTATGATCTGACTTGACCAAAAACTTTTTACAATATAAGTAGGGCCTAAAGTAGTTTATCCTCTGGATGCAAAAGCAATGGGTAAATCTTTGCCCTGAAAATTTTGCGATAACACTGCTCCGCATGCTTGTTTTGATGCATCTGTAGTAAGCTTAAAAGGCTTGTCGAAATCTGGATATTGTAAAATTTTAGGTTCAACAAGCAGCCGTTTCAATTTATCGAATGACTGTTGACATTCTTCGGTCCCTACGAACTTTTGGTTTTTCCTCAAAAGTTTATTCAAAGGTTTAGTGATCTCTGCAAAATTCTTTATAAAGCGTTTATAGTAGTTGCAAAATGCAGTAATTCGCCTTACGTCATCTGATGACTTTGGTTGCGGATAATTACGAATAGGATCATATTTCCATTCGTCGGGCAAGACTCCTTGTGACGTAACTTTATGTCCTAGGTAAGTAACGTTGTTTTGAAAGAACACGCACTTTTGCGGATTTAATTAAAGGGTCGAATTTCTGACAGGTTTCGAACATGCTTTTTAAATTATCGAGATGATGTTTTTCTGAGCAACCTATGCAAATTAAATCATCCATGTAGAAAAACGCTTTTTCGCGAGTAAGTCGTGCAAACGCAATACTCATCATCCTTTGGAAATTATTGGGGCTGATTTTTAATCCAAATGGTAATCTTGTAAGGCGGTAAGAAGCTCTGTTGGTGCTAAATGACGTCATGTCCCTTGAGTTTTCTCCTAGAGGTATCTGGTGAAATCCCGCTTTCAAGTCTAACGTAGAGAACCACTTCGCTCTACCTAACTGATCTAAAATTTGATCTATTCTAGGAATCGGAAAAGTATGGCGGAAATCAACGACTATAATATGTTCCAGTTTTTTCTGCATCTCGTTAGCCTTGGAAATTTGACATATTTCACCCAATATATATAACGGACACTGACAGTGCTTGATAAATGAGTTTAAGGTTATGGATATTGTTTACACTTAAGCCTAGATAGATGCCAGACTCTACCAATTATTCCAGGTTTTTAGGCAACTAATTTATTCATAGTTTCATTTATTCATCATCAATTTTTCATTAATTTAATTATTGAACTTTAACGGTTATTAGCAATAAATGGATATAACAGACTTTTCTTCACTTTTCGCTACTTTTCATTCAATTCCAAAACTCTAAGCTTATTGTCATCCATCATCATACTTATATATATACTAAGGTATTAAAATTCGTGAGCCTATTTCTTTTTACATATATTGAGCGTTCCAAAAAGTGAAATTTTACAGTTTTACAATTTACCTTGAGGTTATAACATTATTTACATAATATAAATAATAAAAAAAAAATAAGCTATAGCTATATTATGTTTAACAGTAACATTCTGAGGAAAAAATAAAGAAACTACAATAATTTATTCTGTAAAAAGTAAAAAGTGTAAAACTTTTTTTTTACGTCTTTCTATTACTGGTGTCACATGGTCTGCTTCATCCTTGTCGAGGGCGTATTCTTATATAATGTTTTGTACAGTTCTAGTAGGTACTCATCTAAAAATAAAGTACATGTAAAAGTATATTGAAAACTCATCTATTTAATAAATTAGATTCAATAATTTTCTTTGTTTATCTTAAACTGAAAGTGCTACTAAATATTTTTATCTTTACCAAACAACCAGAATATGCACGATCTTTATCACATTTGGTAGAGTACTTGGAGTACTCCTATACAATTTGTTATTTACAGAACTGAGGTTCTAGTACGTATATAAAAGCACAGTGGCACTGAGTGAACATGATGATCTCTTTTGTAAACCCAAGCGAAATATGTACTCGTATATGAAAAATTAGGCTTTTACAAAATAATTAATGAATACCTGGTAATAAGTAATTTCCTTATAGATCGTGTATGAAAGCGCTTCTTTGCACCCCCCTACACGGGGCAATTTAAATTTGAATGGCTTTTCGGTATTAGTGTTAGTAGCTTTCTATTCCAGGAAATCTTCTAGACGTGAGTCGCTTTGCAGCTAATCATCGTGGGTCAGGAGACCTTTAGGTTTTCTGGATGAGCGTCTACTGCTACTCAAAATGTCTTCTTCTATGATTTTCCTTTTCGCCTGGCGCACTTTTTGTAATGTTTGCGTCTCGAGGTTTCACGCCTGACGTTCAGCCCTTCAATAGTTGGCAGCTAGAAAGTGGATTTGTGCAAGGGCCGAGGAGCGGAGTTAACTGACATGTGAATTGTAGTACTGTCGTGTAGACGTTTTCGGGGGTCGGGGGTGCTGGTATCTACCTAGGTTATTTTGCTATCCTGGTTAATAATAGCTATTTATGTAACCAGTTACGAAAAGTCCGATTTTGTGTAACAAATGAATGTTTGCGGGACGAGCGCAGCGAGTTCCCGCAATTTGAATGAGATACACAAAAAAGGTTTTTCGTCACGTGTTTCATACAAGATTTTTTCTAATTTTGACTACAAATCCCTACTTAGAGAGAGAATTATTATTATTAAACTTCAATATTTACTTTTAAACCACTTTGTATCTACTTAATACCGTAAAACTATAGCAACGGTGTGCCACAGCCGAAACCTGCAACTGGTGGTGACACTAACTTTTCATCACTAGTTACGAAAGATTTTACTTTTCGTAACTAGTTACGAAAAGTAGGACGTTGCGTCACTGTCATCAGTATTGAAAAGTGCCACTTTATATGTCAAAATTAGAAAAAATTATTATTGTTGTATTTCTCTATCCTATATTAAGTAAAACTACAAAAAGCAATTAACTATAGTACATAATACTTTTATACTTAAACCATTAACAGCTCATGAATGAAGACATTCAGTAGCATTTCCAGTCCTCAAATAGATCCTACAGCTAATGCAAGAAAAAATTATACTTGTATGCGTACTTACCTCAAAATACTGCAAATCTTTTTTTGGAAAGCTCTTTTTTTATAAATTCTCGAATTTTCTTTTCGATTATTTTGGGTATTTTAGAATTCTGATACTCTTTAATCCACTTAAAATGTTGATACACGTATTGAAAACTGACAACGACGCACATTCAATTTGACAAAATCTTAAAGCTTATTGGAGACAATTGCGACTAAAAATATCAATTAGTAATTAGTTTGACTGTATTGGTTAAAAAAAACATGTCAAGCGATCTTATTGGCCAGCTTTCAAATTGCCGATTTTAGTTATCACCTTCCAATTCTGTATTTACCGTATCTGTTTTGACTACAAGTAAACGACAATTGCCATCGATGTTATACAGGGTAAATTCCATGGCAATGTAAGATGCAGAAAATAATGGAATGTGGTATAGTTGCCATTTTTTCTCACCAGTAGTTGACTTTTTTTGGACAAGTAAAATAGAACTATTATATTCTGATCTTGACGGTTCTATTATTTTGTCGTTAAGCATTTTTTTGACCTGTGTGTCGATTTCGTTTACTTGTGAATAAGGCATTTTGTAGTTTTTAATATAGACAGGCGTTTTATCAATTAAACGTAACTTTTGCTGATAAAAATTGTTTGTTGTAAGTGGATCATTCTCTAGTGAAAAAATGTCTGAATAGTTTTGACATAGCTCAATCATCTCTGGTTTGACAAAATCTGGTATTGCAGCTGTGTTTAATTCTTCTAAAAGCGTGTCTTCTGTTTTGTTCACTACATTTGGTATCACTATTCACGCAAAAAATTTCGTAATTTTCCAAATCAGAATATTTAATTTTCGGGTTTTTTATGGTTATACTTTCAAAATATGTATTCAGAATTTTTAAAAAAGGGTTTTGGTTAGATACTCTCTCTCCGGCCACAAAAACTCTTGGTGCAAGTTCATCATTCAAAACTACGGAATCTTGATTAATGTTTCGCATTGAGTTTAATTTTCTTATTACTTCGCATCTTGGTGGAACAGTTATGACGTCATCTTCTGGACCATTATGTATTGGTTTTGACATCAGCAACCGCGATTTCTTCATGTGTTTCCACATTTGCCTTTAACAGAGTTAAAGCATCCAAAAATGAGGTTAGCTTATCTTCAGCATCATTGAACTCAGTAGGTATGATTTTGCTAGCTAAATTAAAGAATTCTGGAGCAGAAAGAGGCATATTTGCGTTTGTTGTATTTTCTCGCTCTATTTGAATTTGAAAATCGTTGCAACTGTCAACGTCATCTTGTTCCGTACTGTCACTAATGTCTATTAAAATTCACTCGTCTTTTACCTGGGGATCAATTTGTTTTAGAATATGAGTAGGGATTTTACAGTGGACCTCTAAAACTTGGTATGACCTAACAACTATATCTCTTATAATATTAAATATTGGTTTTATATGTTTATTATATGTATTGTCATCAACGTCTTTGTAGCAACTATTAACAGTCAAAACCAATTCGTTATAAAGGGTTAATAAATTATCTCTGACTTGGTCTCTGACGCCTTCCGATTTTGGTACTTGACCCTTTAAAACTCTTTTCGACTCTTTAATAACTTCTTCCTTTAAGCTAACTTGATTAAAAGATCCTCCCACGTTACTTTAACGACTGACATTAAAATTAAAAATAAACTTCTATTACAATACTCATCTAAATCTTAAAAGTTAGTATGTCTCAAAAAATTAGCGTTTAAATAACCATACTCTATCTAATAAAACCTAATCTAATGTTCCCTATAATTTAATATAATTTTGCGTATTCTCGCAATAATACCTTAAAATGTAGTCACCGAAAAAAATCTAGAACTGGCCTACCCTTATGAAATAATATATGTAAATGTTAATAGTCCATTGATACTATTATAGAAATACTTAATTTGTTTTCATGTGATTCGACGCATTTGTAATTATCCAAACAAAATTATTTTTCTTTTCTTGAGGAACTGCGTCAGAAACCATCCAACAGTGTTGTACGTCACAAACAATAATGTACATACCAGTTTTCAGGATTTTTTTTCTCTTTGTTCTTAGCTAGCAGCTTTCATTCCAGCTTCAGCTCGTATATCAGGGGTAACGTCAGGCGTTTTCGGCGGCTGGGTGATGAGGTCTCAGGTACATACTGCGGCTAATATCCCTTTTAAGTCCCCTTCTAAACGCTTTTCTTATTTTTAAAGCGGTCATCACGCAAATACAGGCCGAAGCCAGGTACATTAAGATTTTAATGTCTAATGGTACACTGGATATTCCTTGCTCATCCACTATAACGTTTGAAGTTACGACATCCGTGACCGTCACGTCACTTTGTTTCGAGTTCGACGTTCCCATTTAAATTTACAGCTTTTTTTTTTTTGGGATCTACAGGAAAATTTTTTTTTACTAGGTGTAGTAATGTGTATTAGGTGTAGTTGTTAATAATTACGTAACCGCGCGCTAGCCAAACGGACAGATATTCGAAGTCTGCTGGCAGGGTCGCCATGTAAAGTCGGGGGTTATAATAATGGGTCTCGAAAAATAATCAAGTCGACGGTTGATGGTTAGAATACGACTGTTTTAAATAATTAAAGCATTCCGCAGTACAAATGAAAATATGTATGTTTACATAATATTTTAACCGCGTTACCAGAACATAAGCATTTACTTTCTTGCACCACACTAAGTTGTCTTCGATTGCAGAAAGAACTTGGGAATCATCTATAGTTCTACCCTTATAACGAGCCAATAACACGATCGGTGGCAGTTTCCTTGTCTTGTTGATGGTATACTTCAAAATATTTTAAAGTTATAAGATTGTGAAGGCTTTCACGGCCGGGCAAAATACGATCTAAAGTATCTTCCGGGCTTTGAAGCCGTGTTCTAATGGAGTTTCGTCCTGACGTTTCATCTACAGCTGCGGCAGACACTATCAAAGGCGATGAGGCAATGGGTGAAGTGATTTCCCGTGCTTCCCGACGTTGACTGATTCGAATATGGTGAGCTACGTGGTATTTAATCCTCCTTCCAATGCGCTGCAGTGGAGGGACTGGGGTCGAAGTAGTAAAGGCGCGGGGTTTCGGCGCACTTGAAGTATGTCGTAATACTCGCTTCTAGTCTGCATTTAAAAACGTAATTTCCTCCTTCCTGTTGAAATTGTTGCCATATTTAAAGATCTCAATGGCCTCTTTCGTTAGTCTCGGATAGAAACGCTGCGATTGATATAAAATATCCACCTCGTTGGAAAGGATATCGTGAGCATGCTCTGCTACTGCTTTTGTATTTATCTCAGCCTGCAACTCCTCTTGTGTTCTGTAATCCTTGTGTTGACACTGGGTTTTGTGATGCCAATGTAAACAAAACCACAGCTGCATGGAACTCGGTAAACTCCGGATGCCGATAGGGGACCTCTGCGGTCGTTGGCCGATCTCAAGCTCTGTTGTATTTTACAAGTGTAAAGACAGTTTTAACATTGTGTTTTTCCAGTAGTCTGCCGATCCTGTCCGTTACTTTGAGGATGTATAGTAGACTAGTCTATCCTGGCTTTTCTTCGCCTTCTCACGTTATTCCTGCTCTCTACATTCCTTGGACGGACGGCCTTATCGAACTCGTGGTTGTTGTATCCACTCCAACCAAAGGGTTTTTCCATATGCTTCATTTCCCGTTCGAAATCAGCCGGCTCACAAATTCTTGGCTCTTACAGACAGAATCTTTATGACTCCCTTTTTCTACATGGGATGATGATTTGATCCGTTATTGAGGTATCGGTCAGTGTGTGTTGGTTTTCTATAAACGGTGTGCGCAACCTTCCCTTTCAGCCTCCTTGATACTAGAGCATCCAAAAATGGTGAGCATCCTTCCTTTTCTATCTCCATAGTGAATTGAATTTTTGGGTTGATAGGATTGAGGTGTAAGAGGAAGTTTTGAAGTTCGCCCCGCCATGGCTTCAAATAAAAAAGGTGTCGTCCACGAATCGGAACCAGCATTTTTGCAGGCCTCCCATTTGCCATTGCCAACGCCTTGACCTCGAAAAGTTTGATAAAATAGTTGAATATTACTGGACTAAGCTAACAAGAAGTGAGTGAAGTCTTTTATAAAGCTGTCAGTAATCCTTATTTTATGTTGCAGCAGTTTAGTGATCAGTCACGAACATCCGGTTTGTGAATCTTTGGCAAACTTTACAGCCTTGGTGGCAGGGCTTCTGATATTTTAAGCTTACCTAGTCATTTCATCCGATGCCACGTTCTTGATTTAGAATCCTGGCGGTTGGATTACGAGTTAGTTTCTTGTAAGTGGTGGGATCTAACAGTGTCCTGATTTTTCCTTCGTAATCCGATGTTGACATGACTTAGGTTACGTTTCTGTAATAATTACAGTTAATCTGTTGATAATATGAAAATGTCCTTGTCTTCGTTCAAGGCTTTCAGAGCTTTTCTTTCTGTGAAGGTGAGATTGTTCTTTGGTGGTTTTGCGCGTTGTAGAATTCGTGAAGTCTCCATCCTTATCTGTTCCGCTGTCTGAATTGGCAGCTGCCGGATTCCGCACTCCACGTTTGCTATGATGTCTTTCACAGGTGTGTCCTGGATGGGATTACGGCAAAATTTCCTCCCTTGTTCCGAACGCTCAGCTCGTCTGTTGACAGTTTTTTATCGGTCAAATGGACTACAACCTTGGTTTGACTCTTTTCAGATGTGAGGTTTAATGTGTCAAGCGAATTGCTGGTGGCACTTAGTGCGTCAAATTTCTTCCTTTGTCGGTGCGGTTGCGACGGCTTGAATGCAATCTTCCGTTTATGTGTCAAACGATCCACTTTTTCCCAGCCGCTCCAATGCAAGCTGTCAGCTTGTTCTGAAAAGTAGGTTTTTCTAAAAGCGTAAACATTTGAAGACCATAAGAAAAACAAATCTCTTACTCAATGAGCATTACAACAATTCGGAATTGGACGTAGTCATCTGCGAACCAGAGCTATGTCTAATTGTTTAGATGTACAAGATGGGCCACGAAACTGAGATTAATTCTTATTTTTTTAAGTTTTACATTTTGATTTCTGACTGAATGAAACTGAACCTCGAAAATTGTTTCTAGTAATAGAAACAAAGAGAGTTAACCGAGAGTCGCAATCTCTAATTTGAATATGTTTAGAAAGGATGCTTAAATGCTCTGATTTCTTTTTTCGCAAAGTTATCTGCTCAAAAAGTTTTTACAAAAGTACAAGTTTTGTTGAACCCTGCGTTAGGAAACCTGCAAAACATATAATCGAGTAGGTACATAACCCATTAAAGCAGTCTATACATGAATTTTACCAAAATGGCATAGCCAACGAAAATCGGTTGAGTGGCTTTAGAGATAGACAGTTTTAAAGTTCATTCAAAACTTGGAGTGTATCGTTTCAGTTGATTCTTAGTTTATTTTACAGACGTCTGCAATGACATGGACTTTTATTTTCCAAATTCTTTTAATTCTAGATATAGAGGTATTGGAATGTACTGTTTTTTTTGTAAGTAGTAAAGTCATATTTTTATTATTATTATTGTTCCTGTACTTTAAAAAGACACACTGTGTACGCAATTTTTTGCACTTCGAGAAACAAATATTCTAATTTTGGTTGTACGAATGAATGCCGCCAGATGATTTAAATTTTTAGCAGAAGTAAATTATCCACTATTTAGTATGGTAAATTATGTTATACAAGAAAGTGTTTTTACCCGTATTGCCTTAAGAGACACAAGAATAATTTTTTCAGCGTCAAACATGTATTGTATTAATTTAATTAAAAAATTATACGAAGTAAAAAAACGATAGGCGATTTTTACTGTAAAAATTGCAAAACAATGAGAATAGTACCATCTGCGATCAAACTAAGTTTATACAGCGCAACACGACAATAATTTATGAGATTCAATAATTATCAACACACTTAATTTACTTGATCATGTTAATATAATCATTTTTAAAAACCGAATAACTAATAAAACTCCAATTTTACGCAAACTCCAAACTCCAATTATCGCAAAAAAAATTTGCAGTAATCGCAAATAAAATTTGCGATAATGTATAATTTTATGGTTCAAAAAATAAAAGGAGGTCTCATTATTTAGGTGCGTACGCCTTGAAGATTTTAGTGAGGAGTCTGTATAAACGACAAAATTTAGTAGATAAAGTTCCAAAAAACTACATGAGGGACCTATGCAAAAAAAAATCTATTTATACGAAATTTCACATAATAATGCAACTCAAAATATTGCGCGTGAAATGAGGTCTGTCCGACCACTGGAACTGGGCGCCCCCCGGAACAACCGCACGCAACAAGTCTTTCACAGTTTTCCGCTCTACGAATAAGGTAGGCAGCGTATCACTAAATTATAAGCCATTCACCTATTATTGTCATCAAGTAGTTGTTGGAAATTTGACTTTGATATTTTTATTGCGTATCTTCTAAACATGTGCAAAAAGGAGATGGGTATAAAAAAAATTAAGGTTTCAAAAGTAAGTAGATGACAAAAATAAGTGAATAGGTAATATACTGTGTAGACTACTGATAGCCCATTTAACTGTAGCCAACAAAACGTTCCAACTATAAAACACAGAAATTTCATTCACTTTGTCGATCCATTTTGTAAGCGTCACATATTCTTTCCTTGGATCGAACGAAGGAATTACTGACGCGTTAGCTAGATCACTGTCCATTGAGAATGAATTAAATCTAACACTTAGTTGGTCGGTAAGTTTATTTTCCCACGACCCCTTACGAAAGCAAACATAACATTCGGAGATGGAAGCCTCGAAAACTAATACTAACACACAGCAGTGCGTTAGGTATTACTAATGCACGATCGTGCGTTACGAAAAACAAATGAAGAACGGGTAGTGAAATTCTCTGTCAGAGCTAAAAATATAGTACAAACCTAGTCTGTATTACTCAGCAAGTCAAAATATATTCTTGGCCATAACTGGGCATATCTTATTTGGCTATAAAAGGTGATAAAAGCAGCAAAAACAAGTTATTAATTCCGACGATGACATTTAGCAAATTGTGACAATCACTCAATTTCATATAATGAAAATAACCGACATTAGTCCTTTGTTTCATGCGGCAGAGCGTAGCCTAGCGGCAACATTTTGCAACTTCAATCACGAAGTCTGGGGTTCAATTCCCAATCCGACAAAGTTTTTTTAGTTCTATTTTTTTTATAGTTTTATAGATACTTACTCCCATCAAAAATTAAGGTCAAAAATTAAATTAAAGTCAAAAAAAATCAGAAAGATATAAAATAGTAAATCGTTTTACAAAAATTAGGCTTTGCATTTGCCGATCCTCGAACATATTTAAAAAATTAATTAAAATTATATCAAAGTGTGCCATGACAGAGATGGCGCCTGGAAAATTTCGTTGATTGGTTGGCGCTTGAATCAGTGAAGCCTGATTGAAATGATCAGAAAAAGCCCTGAGGCAGAAAAAGCCCTACCTCTAATAAACATTGGCAATTTCAAAAAAGTGAAGAAGCTTCTTGTCCTACACCTGCTATCCAACGTTCACATTAATAAATAAAGAACGCTAAGCACAGATGATGACAAATTTTTATCCTATGGTTTTATTGAAAAGTCGTAACTCTACGCTTACACCACTATTCAACAACAATAATAATCGGAAAATGTGCTAATTGTTATTGTTTTTAAAAGGAACATGTTCCAATAATTTTTTTTATTTTTATAACTGCATGTTGATTTACATGTTGAGAATTATTTTAGCAGAAACACAAAGCGAGTTGTTTTATTGCTATTCTTACAACTCAAATTAATGATTGAAGCGACTGATAATCCAACTGTTTTAAATAATTTTTTCCTAGATCTTGCAACAGCTCCTTTCTATAGCTAACTATGAAGTAAGATTTTAGTTTAGACTGCTAATTTCACTGAAAGACTGTTTAGTAACTTCTTAATTTTACCACCTACGTCTTCGCTCAAGTAGGCAATCGGTCGTTTGTCACTTGCTAAATTACTAATCTTCTAATGCAATATTCCAAATTACAGGTTCAGTGTCCATTCACTCAGTTCATCAACCCCCCCTAACACTACCAAATAAATCACTCACCCCTGCAGAAAACATTTCCCTTTCTGTCAATGACGTTTCAGTTTACAACATCAGCCAAATTCCCGCTGAATTGACGATCGCCGTAGGATTTCAGGTGAGACGGGCCGTCGTTAACGTTCGTGAATGTTCGGTCCGGGGTTTCCTCCCTTAGCCGGCCAGAAAGTGTGGCGTCAGTACGCGTAAGGCACGCGTCAGGGGTTGGATCGAAGGCCCCAGGCAATTCAAAAGAGAATTACGGACGCTTCGTGTGAACCGCACTTTAGAGTAGGTCTTTGCGATTTAGTGTTGCGGTAGTGCAAAATCGGGATTATGTGGTGTTTCAAAGTGTTGTTTTTGTTAACAGTGGTTGCAGTGGGGAAAATAAACAGTCAGACCATCGGGGATGAGGCGGATAGAGCAGACCAAGAGGACACAGGTTGGTGCCGGTGTTTTCGACTTAGTGCTTAGAGTGGCAAGTTTAAAAGTTACACGTAGAGGGTCGTTTAAATTCCAATGAGAAAACAACAGGGAGTCTCACGGGATCAGCTAATTATGAAAGTTAGAAGGAGTTGTTGAGTGTGGGTTGGGAAAAGTGTTTTGAGCGGTTGTGGGCTTTAGTCGAATCATTAAAAGCACTACTATAAACGTACCGTAAATGTTGATCTGATGCTATTTGTTTTCGTGATTAAACCCCTGGTGGCAAAAACAAAAATTATTAGAATAGGTTAAAATGGTGATCGACGTTTAATTTCAGAAAAACGATTTTTTTTTCTTTATAGCATCTTTCTTATTTCACAAATAGATAGGATGATTGTCTGGTAATAGAGAAAAATGAAAACCAGCTCTTGTTTTTAAATAAATCGACGTTTCGATTGTGTATTGCTATCTTCTTCAGGGATATAAATATGAATTGAAAATTACACGTAGGTAATAAGTGAGCGTTGGCGATAAAAATATAACTTTACTGAGCTATGCTAAGAACAGTTAAGTTATTCATGAATATTCAATAGGTCGTGCATCAACATGTGCAAAAACATAACATCATGGTGGACGATCACTTACAGTTGGTTTTATTTCACCTTCTCTACATTGAGAACACAGTAATATGTCAGGGAATTTCAGTGCACCAGCGCACATAATAGTGTAACGAATAATAGTGTTCGAATAATTCCAATGTGATCGTCTTTAATTGAAACACTATCTTTTGATTCAACAAACAAGCCACAAATACAATCAATAATCAATTTACATATAGTGTACTATTAGCAAAATGTACAACAAAGTGTACAAAATGCTAGCTTAAGTGTAAAAAAAATCGGCAACAGCGAAATTTTAATGACGCATCTTGACAAATTTGTCATGGCTACAAGTAAACAAACAATCGCTGTCGATGACTGGTGAAATTCCATGGAATAGGTTGATGCCAAAAATAACTGAATGGATTATAAGTGTCGGTCCCTCTCACGCTAACGTTCTGCCACTCTTTTTGACAGATTTTGTTCCATTGTCCAATTAAATCTCTCCACCATCCCATCCGTCTGTAGATGCAAAAGAGGAGTCTTGGTCATGCGAATTCCGAAAAGTTCCATAATCTTTTGGAAAACAGCCGATTCAAAGTTGAACAAAAAAAGTTGTTTGTAACAATGCAATCCAAAAATTCACCCTTAGAATGAGAAGAATTAGTTAGTCGAGGATGTTACAAATAAAGTCCCATTCATCTTCGGGTTCAGCAAACTATGTGTGAATGAAATCAGTTTAGCCTGTCCTGACGGTTCGTTAGATCAATTTGGCACATTTCATCGGGCTCCACCTCAGACTAAAATTTATAATTAAAGTGGAAAAGAACAACAGGGTATCTCTTTACCAGTTCCTCAAAACTAATTAATATATATATGAAACTTTTAGTATCACGCAGAGTGGCCAATTGCATTTTATCACACTTTACATCTCAAAAAATGTCAATAATCAAAGACCAATTTTTGCGGACCTTTTAAACTAAGTAGGAGTTAGTTCCATAAAAACGACGAGAAAAAGAAATTTCAATGCTTCTTAATAATAATCACCCACTCTCCCTTGTCATTAGAATTACTGAATATAAACACAAATTAAAAATAGATTTCAAATTTCCCTACATTGATTGTACAGAAAAACTTAAAATAAAATTTTTACAATCAATCAGTCAATTTGTCAATAAGTTTTCTATAATACAAAAGAGGTGGATACTCTATTCAACGACTATATTCAACAACTTTATCTAACCTCGGTAACCACCGTACTCTTTATCTATAAGCTTGCATAGATTGTGTTGCATGGTACATCAGTCAAACTAGGCAGTACTTGAAATCCAGATTACCACAGCATGAATCTTATTGCAAAGCATCCAATAAAGTCGTAATTCAAATCGCGATCACATTTTCTCGATAAATCGTATCTGAATTTCAACAAATGCCAAATACTTGACTTTGAGCTACATTTTATATAAACCTTGATAAATTTCATTCTCTATATTTCTAATAATCTATGGTTCATCTTAAAGTAAACACAATATGTGGGTATTTGAAAACGTCATCTAGTTGGCTGCGAAATGTCAAAAGAAAAGGATGAAGGAACAAGGAATATTTTTCTGTTAAAATTTCATTGTCTGGTAGATGGCGTTTTCTAGTAAACACGGGGTATATGTATTATACAGGGTGTTCCGAAATTAGCGTGCAATAATTTAACTGCGTATTCTAGATGAAAAAACATGACAAAAGGTTTATATTAACATGGGTCCTAAAAGGCTTTATTACGAAGATACAGGGTGTTAAACTTTAAAAATTTAATTGTTGTTTTTGTCATCGCTCTTTCAGTTTTTGGGATAAACACTTCAAAATTAGAACAGAGTTAACTGATTATGCTTTACATAGATGGGCTTACCAATTGGCATTCAAAATCTACAGAAAAGCATTTTACTGGGGTTAGGCCCCCTTTTACCCTCCCAAATTTTTCTATCGTACGCCACTGACTGTTTGTTTCTTAAAATGTTTACTCCCTGTTTAATTTGGAAGAAAAGTTGTGCTCTTGTATGAACTTCGTATTTCTAACCGTTTTCGAGATATTTAGTAAAATATCTTGGACCCCCATTTGCACCAACATATTTAAAATGACAACTGAGTGTAATTTTTACGGTGTTTTCTGAATATCACAGTCAAAATGAAACTTCTTTCAAAGTTCTTCTTAAAAAAGTTTGGTTAAAATCGTAAAAAAAGTTATAGTTTTTAAATAGAAACATGTATGATACGGTAATCTAAATACTACTAATAATAATTAAACTAATACCTACTTACTGAATTGATAAAAAAAAATAAACTTTCTTGAAAATACAACCACTTACTATGAAAGACACTGTTTACCTACAACAAATGTTCAAAATAACCGACATTTTGTCTCATGTATAACCGTGCTCGCCTTATTGCATGAGAAGCTCTGTTAATTTCGAATTTTGCCTTAATTCAGCACTTGCATTATTTATTCTCTCTGACAGTTCCTCGCGAGAATTCACTTCGGTGCTTTTTAATCTACCCCAGAAGTAATAATTTAACGGAGTTAGGTCAGGCGAGCGAGGTGGCCAAGTTATCGGCCCACCTCTTCCTACCCATCGTTCTGGATAGGCCTGATTTAACCACTCTTGTACGAGTCGACTGCTATGCACCGGAGCTCCATCGTGCTGGAAATATATATTTGCTCTCACATCAAGAAGCACATCTTCTAACAAATTTATCAGCTGGTCTTGTAGGAACCTTAAATATACTCTTCCATTTAATCTGGGAGGTATTTCAATAGGTCCAATTAATCTACCACCAATAATTCCAGCCCACAAGTTAACTGAAAATCGATGCTGAAAATTGGTTCTGCGCACTACATGTGGATTTTCGATTTCCCAGTGGTGATTATTGTGAATATTGAAAACACCGTTTCTTGTTAACGTTGCCTCATATGACCATAACATCAAATTCTGCAAATTGTTGTTACGCAAAATCCAATGGCAAAACTCTAGTGTTGGCCCAAAATCTGCTTCGCGCAGCTCCTGCACCCTTTAAAAATGATAAGGATGCAAATCTTCAATTGATAACATTCTTGAAATCTGAAATAGTAGGTAAAGTTACATCACTTTAATCGCAATTTAGTTCTACTTCAAATAGGTTTCGTGAGCATACATTTGTTGCTGGAACACCAGTAAGCCTGGAAATAGTTCGGATGCTAGTTGAGGGATCATCTTCAAAATGGTTTAGCACATTTAAATAGTCATGACCGTTTTGTTGCCTGCCCTGGCCTCTAAAATTAGGGAAATTTCCATTTTCGGCTAATCTTCTATGAAGAGGTAGAGAATATCCTTCGTCCTGGTTGCCTTCAGTTGGAATATCTTCGTTGATACTCTCGTTGGGCAGCAAGTGCTCGTCCGTTACAATAGCCATAAACGAAATGCATATCTGCAAACTCCCGATTGGTATAATTTTCCATTACAAAAGGAAAATTATTTGAATTTTTTTGATTCTATTCTTTCTGACAGTGACAGTTTATGTTTATAAATAAACACATTGTATCGCAGCCTACTACGCAAGTTAGCCTCTATGGGAATTAGATAATTCATAATGCATCTGACTCGCTTGATGGAAAGGTTCGTTTCCATATTTTCGCAAATATCTCGAAAACAGTTAGAGATACGAAGTTCATACAAGAGCACAACTTTTCTTCCAAATTAAACAGGTAGCAAAAATTTTAAGAAAGAAACAGTCAGTGGAGAACGATAAACAAATTTGGGGGGTTAAAAGGTGGCATGACCCCAGTAAAATACTTTTCTGTAGATTTTGAATGTCAGTTGGTACGCCTATCTATATAGAGCATAATCTGTTACCCCTATTCCATTTTGAAGTGATTATCTCAGAAACTAGAAGAGCGATGACAAAAACAACAATTAAAACTTTAAAGTTTAACACCCTGTATCTTCGTAATAAAGCCTTTTAAGACCCATGTTTATATAAACTTTTTGTCATATATTCTGGCCTAGAATACGCAGTTACATTATTGCACGCTAATTTCGGAACACCCTGTAGAAATGTATTCTGTTATTATACCTGCTAACCAGCCTTATGATAGAACATTGACGTTAACTTAACTGACAATCAGCCTTATGATAGAGCGTTTACGTTAACCACAACACAAGCGTTAACTCGAAATTTAACATTATTTCTGTTATAATTTACATATAACCTACGTTACAACAGCCCTGTTAGCCTAACATAACGTCTCTGTTAAGTTAACGTGAATGCTCTATCATAAGGCTGCCGTTATGTTAAGCTAACAGTGCTGTTGTAACGTAGGGCATAATAAATTATAACAGAAATAATGTTAGTTTTCGAGTTAACGCTTATGTTATCGTTAACGTAAACGTTCTATCATAAGGCTGATTGAACGTAATACTATAATATTTATTTCAACTGTATATTTATTTAAAAAAGAATCGATATTTAGTCTGTATTTTGTTTCTTGCATGTGCAAAGTCGCCACTATATTCGTGCCTTCCACGGAAAATTATATTACATACTCGAGTATATAATACATACTCGAGTAATGTCTAATATCCAATTCATATTTTTAGCCACTTGAAAGATTGCAATCCAATCGAAACTTCTGCATATTTTAAAACGAGAAATAGTTTTTATTTGGGCTCTATATCCAAAAACCGACCGCAATCGATTTATTAATAGTAATAAATTAAATTATATTTTAAGACACGAAAACAATTCACCGTAGAAAACTAGCTTTAAATCAAGAGCGATCTAGTTTACTTCTGCTTTTATAACTAAATTAAAGGGCAACCCTATTGCGAGACAGCCTTGAACCGTGACAATAATGAAACTTTAAGAGCCCTAGGGCCTATGAAGGGGAGCGATTTATATTGTTTTAGTCACGACATATAGTTTTCGTGTCTGAAATAAGAGTTTCACAGATGTTTACATAATTTGGATGTATAGGTGAGGGAGAGGTTTTTAATATAGTGTTGTATGCGGGTCCTAAAAATAGGTCTAACCATTAGCAAAATTAAGAGAGGAATACCTTATGTGAACCTTTAGGAATGTTAAAAGTGTGTGCTAGACGCCTATAACACAGGGTTTGCCGATTGCGGGTTGTTACGGCCGCGTCTTAAAAACTACTACCCTTCACATTTTCTAAACTAGGGTAAACATACAAAATAGACGCACATGCACTTTCTTCATAAAGTACAGCTGAGGTAGGCTATGAAATTTTCCATATAAAATTCGTTGCCGTCAAAAAGTTTGTAAATGACAGATCGTTTGACAGAAATCTATTCTTTATGGGAAGTTTAAGGTTACACGTTAGTTGAACTTTATGCGCAAGCCATCGTAAAAACCACTTTACTAAATAGGCTTTATAGCTATTCTATTCTTGCTCAAATGGCAAAGTAAAAAATCGAATTCTGAAACATCACACAACATTAAATTGTAATTAGTCTTTGATGTAGGCATCTGCCTGGCACACAAAAACTTTCCCATTACAACCCCAAACCACAAACACACACACAGACCAGAAAACTGATAAGAACCGCGAATGACGAGGCATTGATGATAAGGCTATACCGAAACGTTGCGTGACCACTAAAACGAACATTTGAAATGTTGCCAAATGGGGCACCTCTAAACGCCCCATTATAATTATACTCTTTCCTGTTACTTTTGTGTGCCACAGACATCTTTTGCCGGCGTTAAGTTGAGTCATCGATGCCCCCTGTTGTCTATAATAAAGGACTTCTGAATCACTGTTTTTAGCGCCTCACGCGATGTTTGTCATTTGATTTCATAACGAGCCTAAAGGCAAAAGAGCTTTAAGTAGATGTGATTTATTTCTTAAAAAAATTATACATTTATTAGTCCTACATGATGTTTTTTAAAAAAGTGGTGCAGAACCAAATATCGGGCTGTAAAATTTCCTACACTTTATGATGAAAGACCAGATTGTTAATTTGCTCGCGTTCTATCCTGAAGATGCAAAAATAGATTTGCGAAACTTCGACAAATTTAAATAGATGAATTCGTCATTTTGTTGATCCTATTCCTGATAAAATCCACTGTTTATATTAAACTTACACAAGAGGGAGAACGTAAATTTTCTAGGATGACTAGTGAGTGGGCAGACATGCAAAAATGGCTTTTTTCTACAAACGTCAAATAATGACGCATTTTAAGCTTTCATTAGACAAAAGAAAACCTAATATTTTTTGAGGATCGGAATGTGAGTTTACTTTTCCTCGCGTTGCCCAGGACAGCAAGCGAAAATAGCGAACGACGCGAAGCGGAGTTCGGGCAGCTGACGAGTGCGGGAAAGACACTTTCCGCACGAGTTAGGAACAATATTTTTTCTACGGGCCAATTCATTGTAACATATACAAGGAATAAACATACAATACTTAAACAACTTTATCTTTGTTAACAGTATGACAGCTGAATTAATCAACAATCAATTGGTTGTTATGACAAAAACTGGTGTGATTGTTGGCGTGACGTAATGTTTTAGGCAAGAACTGGTGACATTGGAATAAAAAGTACGTATATTATAGGTATATTTTATATCGAAAATCAATAAAGGCAGGCATAATAGTTCCTTAAAACAGATAAAAATGCTTTGCATGGCTGTAAGGCAGATGCACCTATCTAGATAGACCTATCTAGATAGACAGACTATAAAGTCTAAATTTTATTATAAATCAGTCATTCTTTAAATATTTACTTTAGAATAGAAATATTTGACCAAAGAAGATGCAAAGAAGGACAGAAAAAGGTTCCGAGGTATCATTACTACCTGCAATAATCAGCCAGCGGAATTCCAAAATCATTCATACATTTTGTTCCACATCACTTAATTTTGGACATTCGATTATCACTTCAATATTTGAAAAAAAATTACTTTCTGTTCGCCACTGTAGGTGTGTCTAACTTTATAGCAGTTGCGCCTATACGTCTAGCTTGCCCTATGCTTAATCTTTATATTCCATAGGAAACTTTTATCCATATTTTTATTATGGGCCAAATTGGAGCCCCAGTATTTAATGATACCTCTTGTATAGAAAAAAACTAAATATCTACGGAACCAGGAAAAATGTCCAAAAAACACCAAATACGTCCCGAAGTATCCCCATCTCATCATCAATCTACCCAAAAATTTTTACAAAAATGCTTCAAGTTTTGTTGAACCCTGTATTAGGAAACCTGCAAAACATATAACCGAGTACATAACTATTTAAAGCAGTCTATGCATGGATCTTGCCAGAATGGCATCTCTAACGAAAATCGGTGAAGTGGCTTTAGAGAAAACCACTTTTAAAATTCCTTCAAAATTTGGGGTGTATCGTTTCAATTGATTCGTAGTTTATTACAATAAATATGTAAGTGTCTAGAAGTTGCATTCTTATTCTCTTTACCGCTAATGTAAAATTATGGATGAGACTTAGGTGAGTTTATTGGGCCTGGAAATGGAAAGTAATAAAAGCGAAAAAAGCGATAAAAGCGAATAAAAAATAAGATAAATTAATTTATCTTATTTTTTATATAATTATATTTTAAATTTCAAATAATTTTTCACTTGGTATTACTAAATTTGACTTCAAATGTTTTTCGAGATTCAACAACTGTCGAATATGTGTGTTTCCATTTAAAAAAAAATCAAGATGGCGTCGTATCTGTCGTACCGAGCTTCTAATACAGTCGTTAGCCTTGGATCCGAGATCGGCCTTAGATGTCATATGACTCCCATGTATCAAATTCTGTTAGACTTTAGATAAATATACGTACGTTTCCATTTAAGAAAAAATCAAGAATGTGTCGTATCTCTTAAAACCGAGAAGCTAATACAGTCGCTAACCCTGTATCCGAGGTGGGCCTTAGATGACATATGACCCCCATATATCAAACAAATTGTTAAGAAGTGTAACAGGAAAACTGCTAATCGAGTGAGCCACATAAAATAATTTTCGAAATTCATCAAGTTTACCACCCTGTATAACCAAAATGCCTAGAGATATATTACCTGCCCATGTCCACTACCTCAAAAACTGACTATCAGCTTTGGGATGTCAAAGCATATAGACAGCCCTACCAGATATATAGAACATTCAGAAACAACAATAGACAATCTATGTGCAAATTTAAATGTGGATCAGGTTCACGCCACTGTAACCGGTCATAAGGCTATCTTGTTTAGGTTTGGCATTGAACGGTCAATAGACCATGCCACATGTAAAAGAAGTAAACTCTTCAGGAAGAAAAATTACAGAAACTTTGAAGTTTATTGCATTGTCACGAATTGGCGGGGCGTGTAAAATTCCGCTGACCCGCTGAATCCTTGCAAATGGTGCTCACTGCGGTCTTCGAGCAGGCTTTTCCCTTGACGCTAGTCAGATCAAGGGATCACAATCCGTGGATAACGAAGGGCTTAAGACCCTCTGCGCCGAATATGCGCTGTCTGCACTACGTTAGGAAATTCTAGCCTACTAATGTACAATTTATTACTTATTTTAATAACTATAGAAAAGTTTATTGAAAATTGATTGGCGCAGCCAAGCAAAACGAGATTAGAATAGAAAAATCCAGAAACAAGCAGAGGGAGAAATGGATGTTGGTGAACCAGTTTCGGGGACACTGGGTTGGTTCACTTGTGCAGACTAGTCTTACGTGTGATGACCTCAACAACTATTATTGTAACTTTGCTCAGCAACTTTCAACATTTCCTCATCATGGCTTAACCTACAGGGATTATTTTGGTAACATGGGAAACATGTCTGAATATTCTTTTTTCTACCCTGTGGACATTGCTGAGTTTAAAGGAACCATCGGATTGCTTCGAAAGGTAAAATCATCAGGATATTGTGGAGTCTGGCGGCTCAGATATATGGTGTCCACCCGAATAGTGCGCTGGAGGTTTTGACCGAGTCTATTAACCTCTCCTTTTCATCAGGGCAATTCCCTACCTGCCTCAAGATGGCTTATGTCAAGCCGATCTACAAAGGGGGGGAAGAGACCTTCCATCGAACTTCCGAGCAATTGCCGTGCTGCCGAACTTATCAAAGATACTAGAACGACTATAGTCGTTTTCAGGAAGATATTCATCTAGCCAGCCATGGAAATATCAGTATTGTAGTGGCAGCCCTTCTTCCAAAAATTTTTCAACTGAAATCTGTGGAAATTCTTATTTTCTATTGGTATCAATCACACTATGTCAATATTTATAGAATGGCATGACCCTTACTTTCTATCCTTGTCTTCTGCATGTATTATGAGAAAGAGAGCGCAATATTACGTCCGTCAATTCCTTGGATGCAATATGCATCTTTGTAAATATTGTGAATGTATTTCTCATATTTCTTTTTTTCTTATTCCAATTTTTGTGAGTATTTTCAAATAACTACACTGCATATTATCATCAAACAGTCCTTTATATGACTACTTTTATACTCAATAACTTATATAGTGAAAGCAAAAAGTGAAATAAACCTACGACCTACCACGAATTTGATCCCTTACAGAATGAAGCTATTTTTTAACAATTTCCTTGACTCCAGTAGCAGAGCTGCAGCTGCATGCATCGACTGCTTTTTGACTTTGTATGAAGACTGTAAGCAAAGTGCTCGATGCTTGAGAAAGAAAGAAAAAAAGAATTTTCCAGTTTCCAGTATTCAAGTGACATCTTCAAGGTGCTACTGAATGATTTTGTATTATCCAAATGAAGAATGATCATTTGACCATCTCAATTATCTGTGAATGTACCAAAGGAAGGATGAACTTACCTGAACAAAAAATGTGTGTTTCTGTTATAAATTTAGTGTTCTGTTAAGTGATTGTGTGGGAACCAATTTGAGGGTGACCATTGTGATCTCAGTTATACAGTGCTAATTTTGTAAGTGTTAATCTCTCTGAAGGATGCATATAACAATTGTCAAAACAGTTTAAAGAGTTGGTAGTCACCAATTTGTCGATCAACCCATCTGCATACTAGTAGCATTCATTAAAAATTCCAAAACAATACACAAGTGAGTTTGAAAGTTTGTATCCAAATCACAAACTCTCAAGTGCAACTTTTGAGCCCAAGGTATGTCCTAGAGCCCACATTGAGAAAAAAATGTTTAAAAACAACTCGGTGATCTTGACCTGCTCTATACACTTCCGAAATCATGTTAAGGTAGACATCCTGTAGTGGAAAGTAAAGGCCTAATATCCAATATAAAATATTTATACTATATTGTAATCATTAAAAACTACCAATACGTGTGTTATAACTTTTTACATATTTTCTAAAATGTGTACAGGTTGGTTGCAAAGTTTTCATAGAATAGGATAGAACAATGAAAGTAGCTGGTACTTTACTACTCCAGCATTCTTGCCTCCTGATAATTCACAGCCAACTTAATGAGTTTTTCCATTAAACACACTATACTTGTTTTGCTTTGTATATAAAATAAAAAAGTTCTAGCAACTTCAACAGCATTTTTTTTCCAGGTATAGTAAGTTAGTTGAAAAGGGGGGTCTTAATTTCAAACTAATAAATAGCCTTTACTTGTTTCTAAAAGTTACTTCAAATTCTATGCATATAAGTCGAAACATTTTCAACTGAGTTTATAAGAAATGGCCCCAGCTTATATGCCATTTAGTTTTAAAAAACTGTAGCTCTCTTAGTTGAAAAGTTGTTCCATTCCACCAAGAAACCATTCCAGAATAATCTATCATTCTTGACAACTCACTAATATGATATTGAAATAAACAATGTGCTTGTCTAGAGTGGTTCTGCAAACGTCAAGTTGGTTCCTCATTTCAATTTGAAATGCTTGCTAGTGAGTTGGCCAAAATGATTTTTTTAAAGGTTCTGCAATGGTTTTCTAGCATTTGTATAAAGGTGGTAGACAATGATGTATTATTAAATGAAACATCTTGGACTTCCATTGTCTTTATTGAGTTTTTTCACGACGTTTCGAGCAGTGGAATTTCTGCTCGTTTTCAAGTTCATTTAATGGTTCTCTAGCATGTTGGAACAAACCTCATATTAAATCACTACACAAATGTTTTAGTTAACAGTTTTAGGTAACAAACAAAAACACACTTCTCTAAATACCGACACATACAACTGAAAAGGTCAACTTTTATAAGTTGACATCCAATAATGGAGCTATACCCAAATGACAACTGAAATGATATAACAGTAAATTCATCTGGTATGATATATTCTTTTCTTTATGATGGGGAATAATCTCGACTAATATTAACTCGATCCATAGTGATCATCGAGGAACATTATGGATGGTGTATGGATATAGGAATTATGGATGGCATATGGCATATAGGTAACCTATATGAAAAGGCCACTGGGACTCTCACCACGGATCCTAATCACACAATCCAAATCTTATGGCAGTACCAGTACTTAAATTCAGTCTGGTAGAAACATAATCTTTTCTCAGGTGATGTTGCTGTGTTTGGAACAATTTTTACTTGACTGCAATCTGCATTCAATTCTAAGCTTGGAAAGTGGTAAACTATATAATATTATGTAAGACATAGGCATAAGCATAGTTAAATGTATGGTCTATTCCCAGAGCATTGGACACTAAGGTAATTTCTGGGTGAGTATATTTGGTACTTTTGGAAATCTTGTTCATGGTTGAGGTCCAGTTCAGTCCTTCTCTCATCAATAACTGCTTGAATGTGGTCTTCCTGTCTGAATTTTTGTAACTTTACTCTGGCATCTTATTTTGCAGAAGTTGGAGGTTGCAGGTTGCAGATGAGTTTTCTGGATCATGCGTTTAATTGTGTTAATAGTTCTGTGGGGTAGTTAGTTGCTTATTAAGCCAGTTTACTTTTTCTACATTACAAGCGCAGCATAACAATTGGATTTGAGCAAAATTTGAGAAATAAACTAGTTATGTTTGAAAATTACAAAATTTGAGGTTAAGACCCGATAAATTCGTTCGTTAAGCTCGATTCGCACCACTCTCCGATCTAGTAACTTTTCAATTGTTTTTAAAAGGTGCGTTTACAATGTCATGGGTAGCTAGATGAATATTTTCCTGAAAACGACTATAGTAATGAGCCGCATTCTGAGCTTCCTGGAAAGCCACAGTATTTTGAGCAACTTACAATTTGGATTTTTGCCATCAAAGAGCAGAAATGAATCAAATGATGCAATGTTTTCATTTTTAGAAAAACTGTTTGTCACACGCAATAGGAGTGAGTCTGCATCGGCCGTATTTTGTAACCTGTCCAAGGCCTTTGAGTGAGTCAGTTACGAGACTGCTCTACAAACTGGAGGGTTACGGGTTTAGAGGTAAGGCTCTCGCTTGGTTTGCATCTTACCTTGGAGGCGGAATTCAAAGGGTTTGCTATGGCTTCAAGATACCTGCCTGCTGCTGAATGCATGGGGAGGTTCGCAGGGATCGGTGCTGATAAACGGATTAATAACCAAATAACTAATGAGAGTTATGTTTTCTCAAAAATACTAAGTATTTATTCTTTATTCAAATTAAAACAAAATGTACCTCGCAAAACAATTAAAGACATTGCATCAATAGTTACTTTTCTATTAAGAACAAAAAGTGATATTTTGTAGCTCGATGAGAAACTAGTTAGAGTTAGATTCGGAAAGGGACGGAAGGTTACTCGAGAGCGAAAAAACACTTTGCGGTCGAATTACACATATAGATTTTTTCTACAAATCGTGCCAATAAAATACACTCATGATACATTCAGTAATCTTTTTTTTTCTACGACTTTGTAAAAAATAGACAATTTTCGTCATATCTTGCCTTAACTGAAAACGTATATTTCGCTTCCAGTGAGAGAAAATCCATAGCTTTAACTTTTGTCTCTAGTGACGAAAGAAAGTTGTTCTAATTTCGCCTGTATATCGCCAATTAAATGCGATTCAACTGGTCTAATCTTGTAAAACACCATGGAAAATGGTGATATCATACAAAAACATGTTTATTTTCCCTGTCCGGGTCTTCAGAAAACAAATCAACGCAAGAAAATTAAAGTAATGTGGCTGAAAAAGGTCAGAATTCGGTTAAAACTAAATTCTTTTTTACATTGAAGGGGAAAATCGAAAATGAACTTAAATCAAACGTAATCCATAAGGTTCCTGTACCTCTTACAAAATGTGTTATATAGGACAGGCGTCTAAATATCTCAAACAAACCATTAAAAATCAATAAGATGAAAAGAACTGTCTTACAAAAAACAATCGAACTGCACTCGATGAACATAGAATTAACATCATCATTGACACCTATTTTGGCACCGTATAGCTGTAAATAAACACCTAAATAAAAAATATTTTCTTTTAATTTATACAAAATTATACTAAATGACTTAAGTATTGCCGTCTAACGGCAGTATAACCTACTCGTATATACTCGATGGTGAGTTCAGGTTAGTTCAGGACAATTGTCTGCTAGAGTGATTTTAAAAGTGTTGTCCCTTGATTTTAATATTGTTTTCTGTGTATTTTCCAGAATTTTTAATGAGCTTAGCGTTAGTCGCTAATAATAAACAAACATCTCCATAGAAAAATGTCTCCGGTCTGCTATATAATGCTCAATTCTAAATTTAAAAACAAGAAAGACACGATTGAAATGTAACTTTTGCGTAACGAAATTTCGGGTTGTATAATTTCCTACACTTGATGTAAAAGACTGGGTGTTAATTTGCTCATGTTCTATTGCAGGGTCCTGAGGAAACAAAAATAAATTTTGGAAACGTCGACAAGATTAAATAGTTGCTTTGTTCATTTTCTTCGATCTCGTTTACGATAAAAACCAGTGGTTACGTTAAACCTAAAGGTTCGTTTTTAAATTACCAAATTTACCCTAATGTTTGAAAGTATGGCTACATATTTTTTATTCTGCAAACTAGTGGCAGTATGATAAGTAATTAAAATCAGAATAGTAGTATATTACAATACAAGATGGGAAGTATTGTATTACTAGCCAGAGATAATAACATATTTTGAATAAAGCGCCGCCCTATATATAAATTTTCTAGAATAATATTATCTATTCATATACAATTAAATCAATATTTATATATAATAAATATATTTAATTATATAAATGATAATATCTTAATAAATAACGGTAGTTTTTTTATAATAATTATCTATTTGATTATAACTAAGCTATTATGTATTTGATATAACTAAACTATAATAAGCTAAGCTATTTTATTATATTAAATAAGATCCATCCTTAGAAAAAAGCGAATCCTTATATTGTAAATTGTAAGAAAATTCTCGCGACAGTACTGCAACTTCCCATCGAGTATATGTATACTATTTTATTTTCAACCACTTTCAGAATAACGAAAATGACCTTGAATATTATTTTTGATGTAATGTATTTCGTTCTGACTGAAACCTTCACTCAATATGCGTAATTTTGATGGTTGCTATGGTTTAGAGCAAAACCAACAATCACCAAAATGGTCATTACTACTCTATCTATTACTGGACCAGACCAGTAATCGAGACCCGTAATGAGAATACTTCCCGTCCTAAACCAGTAATGTGATTGAAGTCCAAGATTTTAAAAAGACGGTAATGTCATCATTAGATATGTGGTTGAAAATAAAAACTCGTAATTTTACTTAAAGAAAATTCAGTTTGCTTAATAAAAAAAAAAATGCGTGAAATATTAGGCTTGTTACGGCTTTGTGAAACACTCTATAGAAGCAAATATGTATCCTCGCAATTACTCCGGTGAATTCCTGCGTCTTTCTTTTTTAGTAATTTATTATAATAATTGTTAAGTTTTTAAATACACTGATGGACAAAATTAGCACACCCTCACTGATTTCAAAGGAACTTTATTTATAACTCAAATACCCAACCAAATTAATTTTCGTTTATTGAGAAAAGGAACCAAAACAAATTTTTTCACGTTATTGGTAAACATTTGCGATTAACAAAATTTTAAATCAAGAAACTCTCGTTTTTAACGGTTTCAATATCGTGTGGGGTATGTTTTGGCATTCTTCAAGAACTATGTTTCCCAGCTCAGTTAAGTTGACAGGAGCAGTATCCCGTTGTCGAATACGTCGTTTGAGCTGATCCCAAATATGTTCAATAACGTTCAGATTAGGACTCCTCGGTGGCCGCACTAAACCTTGAATGTCAACCTCGTTCAGAAATTCGCGTACGATCAGACCCAATTAACATTTTTCCGTCTTCCGACTAAATGTGCACTAATTCCGACGTCAAAATAGGTGCAATTCTTGATTGTCCAAGGACTTTTTAACCAAAGTCGAGTTTAGACGTCGAGACGCCGTTGATCCCACGTCGGTCGTTAATGGTTGCAAATTAGTTGGGGTTAAAGACGGAGCATCAACACCTCGACGTCGAAGAATTGTACCTATTTGAAGTTGCCTTATGCGACTAGATGTAACGTCGCGTGTGGTTGGAATTTTTGACCCAAGTATATTAGTGCATTTCTTTTTTTCAAGTTTTTTTTAAAGTATTTCGGTACGGTCGAAGCAACAGATTGTCTGTCTCGCTCGTGGATTTTTATCATTAATTAACAGAGTATTGGGTTAATATTATCGTGACTATAGTCATATAAATCGTTATTTGACGAGGAATTCAGTGGTACTATTTGTTAAGTAATAATAATATCAGTGTGTTTGTAAAATTGAAAATTCCTTAGTACAATGAAATTCTATTGTTAGTGAAATAGTGGACCAGCCGAATAAATGCACAAACCAATACATCGCAGGTGATTTATCGTACATTGGCGGCGGCAACGCCGGCCAAGGAAAATATAGACAGTAATTCAGATTTAAAATGTTTTCGGGGCAATACACACTTTGACGACATTAAAGCGATGATACAATGCCCAACATGTAAAAATTACTACCACGGAAAGTGTGAAAATGTGGACCTAAGAGGGTTTCATATGAAAAAGGCTCTCTGGAGATGCAAGACCTGTTCGGAAAGCCAAACTGAAACAACTAAGCCTGAAGGATCGAGAAAGAGAAGCCGTGTTGAGGAAACATACATTGATCAAGAAACTATTGACACGATTAACGCACATTTGGATTTTTTAGTCAACAATTCTAAGGATTTGAATAAAAAGGTGGATATGCTTATCGAAGAAAATCGACTTCTTAAGTTGGAGATTGCTAATCTCAAAGGATATCAATCGCAGGAACATAAAAATGATGAACCAAAATTGACTTACTCGGCGGCTGCTAAAAAAGTCAACAAAGTACTTGTAATAAAACAAAGAGGAACTCAGAAAAATATTAAAGAAGTGAAAGAAGATCTAAGGAACAAAGTAGACCCAACAGACATGGGAGTAGGTGTCACAATGGGACGTGTGACAAAAAAAGGAGACCTTATTCTAAACTGCAATACCAACAAGGAAATATCAAGTATACAGTCAGAAATCCAAAATAAACTTGGTGACAGCTACGATGTAGAGAAGCCTAAAACACTACAGCATCGAATAAAAATAGTAGGGGTGGATGAGAGTGACTTTGGCAGCAGTGATAAAGACATCTTATCTAAAGTAATTAAACAAAATGATCTAAATAAAAATGGCACCTGTTTTATCATGAAGGTAATACGTAGAACCAAAGTTGTTAATAAAAAATTTAGTATCGTTATTGAATTGGATTTTGAAACTTATAACACGGTGATAAGCAAAGAAAAAATTAATATCGGGTGGAACCGCTGCCCTGTATATAATGAGTATGGAGTTATTAGATGCTATAATTATTGTAAATATGGGCATTTTAGCAGAGACTGCAAGGAGAATAAGGTTTGCGCCAAATGTAGTGGAGAACATGATGTAAATGAGTGTGGTTGTGATGCGTAAAGTGTCCTAATTGTCTTTTGTCTAATAAAAAGTTTGGAATGTCGCTTGATGTTGAACATACGGCGTGGGATAGAAATAAATGCGAAACCCTAAGGAGAATTGAGAAACTCCAAATGCATAAATATTATAAATAGCAACTAGAATCAGAGGTCGATATTTGAACTACCAAGATAGCATACATTCTTTTATAAATCAGTGCCAGCCAAAAATTGTTTTCTTACCTGAAACTCACGTGTGTGCTGAAATAACTATGAGGGAATTGCACATTGATGGTTATAAAATAGAACAATGTATAACTAATAATAAAAGAACTGGTGGGGTGATGGCAATAATAAGAAAGTGTGTAAAATATAGTTTGCGTTCAGTACAGTGTGTGCAAAATTTTGTGTGGTTGTTGTCCATTGAATTCTCTGAATCCGGGTTGAAGTATCTTTGTACAGTGTTGTACCATCCACCTCAGAAAGAGGAAGTAAAATTTGTGGAATATTTTGATGCGTATCTTGATGAAATATGTACACTTGGGGGAATCAATATAATTTTTGGTGATTTTAATTTTGATTATTGAAACATGCATTCTATGGAGAAAAAATTCTTAAAAGTGTATACTTGAATGGTTTCACTCAAATTGTAGATTCTCCAACCCGCATTACAGATAGAAGCCAAACGTTGATTGATTATACCGGGTGTCCAGCAGAACCCTGGACATAGGAGATTAACATGGGAAATCGGATTTTACTTTTTTGCGCCTGTACGGTTGTTTTGATTGAAAAACTTTTAAGAGTAAAGTTGTAGAGTTTATGGTCAGTTATCATCCTGTAATTTTTTCAATACCACAGTTTTGGCTATTTTTTGGAAAAACGCGTCGAAAAATGCAAAAACTTGAATTTGGCGCGTCACCCCCACCATGCATGTGCAGTGTCGCCAACATAATAATTTATTATGTCAGAGTCAGAACCGATTTTCCTTTCTTATTTATTTTGAGGGACTATCATGTAGTAATTAACGTGATTATGCAGTGAAAATTAACCGAAAACCTGACGATAATGTTCTTAAATCATACTGTAAGTAAAAGTTACGTTTATCATTATCATAATTAGTAAAAGGAAAATCATTCCAATTTGTGTATGGCTGGTTGTCTAATTCATTTTAGATTAGCAACAGACAACGGATCGACGATATGTCTCTTGTCTTTGTCATTGGTAAAGCTAAAAGCTAGGTTAATGTTAAGAATTATTAAGGACGGAGAGTTGGGTGGATACATTTGTTGGGCAAACCAAGAACCAAGCTTGACATGTGATTGTACTCTACAAATGAGTTATCGTGGAATTGGCGAAAAGAAAATACGGATTAGCAGCTCTTAAAAGAACCATTTAATTACATACTACAAAGAAAGTGAATAACCACCCATGTGTTTAACATCAAACACAGAGGTAAACAAGAACAATAAACAAATAAATAAAATACAGGACTAGATGTGGCACATCAGAGAAATTGTTCAAAATGATCATCTTTTGCAGAGGTACAATATGCAAGCCTCTCTTCAAAATTGCGATATATATTGTCCAACATCACCACCGTGACTTGGCTACAAATTTCTTGAATGGCAAGTTTCAACTCTTGAACATTTGCATATTGTTTATTTCTTTGGTAGAGACGATCTTGAATGAATCCGGAAACTACCGGAAACTACCGGAAAAAAATACTTCTGCTCCTGAAGAGGTTCAGTTTGACAATGTCACAATAACAAACAACATAACAATTGCCAACGAACTAAACAAATATTTCATAAATAGTATCGTAGATATTATTGCTGGCATACCTAAATGTTCCCTCCAGAATGATGATAATTTGACACCATATCCCATGGAACATGTATTCTCGCATTTCAGGCAATTATCTATGTGTGATTTAAGAAAAGTATTAACGAACATGAACAATGTTGGTGGTGGTGTAGACGGCATATCAACGAAGGTACTGTGTGATGTATGTGATGTGGCTGGCAATCGCCTGTTGGACATCATAAATACTTCATTGTCAACCGGCATGTTTCCAGAATCGTGGAAGGAATCAACTGTGGTGCCTGTTCCCAAAGTTCCAAATACGAAGTTGCATAGTGAGTTCAGGCCTATAAACACTGTAGAAGTGTATAAAAAAGTATTAGAAATAGTAGTAAAAATGCAATTGCAAGCTCACTGTGACATAAATAGTATTTTAATATCGAATAAGTCAGGTTTTAGAGAAAATCATTCTTGTGAGACTGTAGTTGTCAGTGTTTGTGATAATTTTATTAATAGTATTGATAGTGGTAACTTGATTCTTGCGATATTTTTGGATCTTAGACGGGCATTTGAAACTGTATCTAGAGTTATTTTATTGCAGAAATTGAGAAATATGGGCAGCAAGAATAATGTGTTGAAGTGGTTTGAATCGTACTTGACTGGCAAACGGCAAAGAGTTAAGTTTAGAGATGAGGTATCTGTTTCTTTACCGGTTGAATATGGGGTACCACAGGGTACTGTATTGGGGCCGCTGTTGTTCTTGCTTTACATTAACGACATTGTCGGAGTTGTTGAGCGGTGTGGGGTAGAATTGTTTGCGGATGACGCTATGAGATACATAACAGGAAATCTAATGCAAATGCAGCGGGATGCAAATCAAGATTTAAAAAAATTATTTAATTGGCTGTGTACGAACAACTTAAGTATAAATACAACTAAAACTAAGTTCTGTATCTTTGGACGCAAACACAAACTTAATGATGTAGATATTGATAGTATCAACCTGGAGATAGATGGTGATCGCTTATCGTATGAAAAACACATAAAGTACCTTGGGGTACTTTTCGATCCGCATTTAGATTTTCGTGCACATGCTGATTACGTAATGAGAAAGTATTCAAAAAAGGTTAACTTTATCTCAAGAGTGGGTCAACATTTGTCCTCACATACTAAACTTTTACTGTATAATAGTATTGCAGCGCCGCATCTGCAGTTTTGCTCCACACTTCTTTGCGGTCTCCCAAATTTTAAAGTCCAACAATTTCAAATAATTCAAAACAGAGCTATGAGAACCATTTTAAAGTGTAATAGGTATATGCCTATAAGCAGGATGTAAACAGCATTGAATATGCTATCTGTACAGCAGAAGGTAACGTTTGATGCCCATTTGTTTCTGTTTAAACTAAAAAATAAGTTACTGCCTGAATATATTTGTAAAAAAATAAGGGTTTTCTCGGACGTACATTCATATAATACAAGAAACTGTAACGATTTCATTGTTGAAAAAAAAAATGTAAATCAAATCAGACCTTGAACTCAACATTGTTTAGAGGACTTATAAGATTCAATGAATTGCCGCAGAACATAAAAGAGTGTAGTAATGTAAAAACATTCAAAAGAGTTTTGCGACAGCACCTTCTCAGCATTTAATATGTTGGGAAATGGAAATATTGATGTATCTATGTATTGTATTTTGTTTTTGTGTGTAGCATTTTTTGCTAAATAAATACTACTATTATTATTATAATGCCGACGTCGTCCGCCAACCATCAAATAACTAGTGTTATTTATATATTTTTTCTACAAACGTCAAATAATGACGCATTTTACGCTTTCATTAGACAAACGTAAACCTAATCTTTTTTGAGGATCAGAATGTGAGTTTACTTTTCCGCGCGTTGCCCAGGACAGCAAGCGATAAAATTTTTTCGCTTGCTGTCAATAGCAACTACCACCATTCAACCAATTATTAAAAACGTCATTGTCACTTTGATTTAAATTTTTAGATTGTGTCTTCAGTTATGTTCAGTTGTGATTCACATTATTTGAAATTGATCGTTTGCAGAAAAAACGTTGTATGGATTACGAGCAAAAAGTAACTTTTTTACTCTCGAGTGATTGCCGCTCTCCGCTTCGCGTCGAGCGGCAAACTTCACTCTCCAAGCAAAAAAGTAGTACTTTTCGCTCTTAATACATAAATAACTATTTTCTACGACCATGTAAAAATAAAAAACTTTCGTCATAACTTGCCCTAGCCGAAAACGTAACTTTCGTCTCTAGTGAGAGAAAATCTCATAACGTTAACTTTCGTCTCTAGTGACGAAAGTAAGTTGTTCTAATTTCGCCTGTATGTCGCCAATTAAATGCGATTTTTTTTCAAGCGGACCAAAAGTACGTCATTTGTTTTCTCCATATGTACACCTAAAGTGGGCTTTCTAATCCTGAGTGCAAAAAAGTAGCAATAAAGTCCTAGGCAGTAAAAGTAAAGTCAAAAGTCACCACTACTGTCATGGTGGCGCATAGATAAACGATTTTCGTTCACCAAAATTATTAGAACACTAGATAGACCGATCTGAGTGTATTGCCATCTTTAGATTCTTATTGAAAAAGCAAAGGATAGGAATACTCTCAGGGGGCTCGAGAGCACCACCCGAAGACGTTATTAGTCGAAATCGCATAAGTTCTCGAATTCTAAGTTTGTCTGTTAAATGTCATGCGCGTCATCATATTTATCTGTCAATGTGACAGATTTTATTAATTTAGTATTGATAATAATGCTACAAATTTTCAGTTTACCATAATTTACCTAAACCCTCTAAACCATTGGTTATGATTTAATACCATTAAATCCATTGAACATTGAAAACCACCGTTCTAACACTATTTATTTTACAAATAATATACACCACTAATTGGGTAAGTACCTGGACCCGCTTAAAGAGGATGAGAGAAATTTGCAAAACTGAATCACTCGGAAACAGACTTTTTATTTCCTGCATGCTTGAAAAAAAAATAGTATATGTTACTCGGAGTAAAAGATCTTTTTGTGCTTCGCCCAGTTGCAGGTCAATCTCTGGGCTCAGCATGAAAAGACCCACTTTTACTCCTAGTGACATAATCTACTATTAACTGGTCTAATTTTATAAAACACCATGGAAAATGGTGATATTGTGATATATTTTGATGAATTTGAAATGATGAAAATGATAAATTTTGCCTGCCCGGGCCTCAGAAAAGTGAATCAAAGTGTTGAAATTTGCCCAAATTGAACTCATTGACAGTCGAGGTGTCATGTTGATAATGACGCGCCTTAATTTTTGAAAGAAATTCTCTATAGAGATTGTTTTAAAGTTAATGAAAACTTAATGTTGGCATGGTCGAAGAAAAAGTATAGTGTTTTACTCGTCAAAAAAGCATTTTTGTCACTCGTTAAACAATATGCTATTTTGACTATATATGAGCAGTATACCGCGACTATCTCTCTATAAGAACTATAAAATTATTAATACATACAGGGTGTCCCAACTCTACTTAGACACAAAATGTCTCTGCCCTTGTACTTTTCAGAGAAAAAAGTTTCAGATAAAAAGTTCATTGTTTGGAAAGGAGCTTCCAATGACAATTTACTAATATGTACAGGGAGAAGCAAACACCTACTTTTTGACGTAAACTTAATTTTTTTCAATAGAACACCCTGTATTTTATTGGAGATTTAGATGCCTCGTTAAATACTCAATCAACAATGTATAACACTTTTTTTTCTAATTTCAATACTTTTCGATAAAATCACAAAAACATCATTGCATGTTCAATATTACGCGCAATTTTTATAATCTCGCCTGATTTATCAAAAACCATAGCAACGTGATTATTATGTCATTGTAATTCTGAAAGTTTTCTGTCACAAACGTTCAGTTAATCATGCCTTTTCTTTTTACTGCAAGTGAATATGTAGATATGTTACTGATCTATGGCGAGTGTAAAAAGAATGGGCGACGGTCGCAACAACTGTACAGAGAACGGTTTCCAGATCGGAACACACCAGCTCTAAGTACGTTTACTAATGTTGAGAGAAAGATGCGTACAGGTGTTTTCCCAAGCCCAAGAAATGCCACACATGAACGACGGGTAAGGAATGAGGCCACAACAGTAACTGTTCTTGGACTTGTTGAAATAAATCCTCACATCTCAATTCGTAATATCTCGGAAGAAACCGGAGTTAGCAAATCTACTGTACAACGAATGTTATGTGAAAATCGACTCCATCCCCACAAAACTCATTTGATTCAAGGGTTGCGGCCTTGATGATTATGATAGACGACTTGAATTCCAGGATTTCTTAATAAAATTTTTGGTCTGATGAGTCCCGATTTCACAACAATGGTATTGTAAACCGCCCAAACTGCCATTATTGGGCAACTGAAAATCCTCGTTGGATGAGGGAGACGCATTGCCAACAATTCTGGGGTATTAATGTCTGGTGCGGTCTTCTCAATGGGCAAGTAATTGGACCATATTTCTATGAAGGCACTTTGAATGGCGATAGATATTTAATATTTCTGACTGAAGTTTTGCCTGTACGACTGGAAGATGTAACCATAAACGAACGTTTAAATATGTGGTGGCAACAAGATGGTGCGCCGCCGCACAACAACCTAAATGTGTTAAATTTTTTAAATAGTTCTTTTGGCAATAAGTGGATAGCTAATCAAGGACCAGTCAGGTGGCCCCCAAAGTCACCTGACTTGACACCATTAGACTATTTTTTATGTGGTTATTTGAAGAATGAGGTTTATTCTCTTCCGCCGAGAAATTTGGAGGACCTGAAAAACAAAATTATTCGTACCTGCAGGGAAATATCTCCACAAACTATTAGAAATTCATGTACCGGGAAACTGCTTAGAAGGTATGAATTTTACCATACCGAAAATGGGCGCCAGTTTGAGCATCTCTTATAACTTTAGTTTTTAACAACTGTACTTAGTATTATTATGTTTTTGTGATTTTCTCGAAAAGTATTGAAATTAGAAAAAAAAGTGCTACACATTGTTGATTGAGTATTTAACAAGGCATCCAAATCTCCAATAAAATACAAGTTGTTCCATTGAAAAAAACTAAGTTTACGTCAAAAAGTACGTTTTGGCTTCACCCTGTACATATTAGTAAATTGTCATTGAAAGCACCTTCCAAACAATGAACTTTTTATCTGAAACTTTTTTCTCTGAAATGTACAGGGGCGGAGATATTTAGTGTCTAAATAGAGTTGGGACACCCTGTATATTAAATCAATACCTAAACGGTTGAAGTATGCCAAAAAAGCAAGCTCCTTTCAAACACAGTAGTACTTTTTGTAGAAAAAAAGCTAGGATGCATTCAAACATACTACTAAATAAGGATTACCAACAGGTAAGTACACACAAATAAGTGGTAAGCAATTTTTTCTATAAACTTGGGCATGCTGTAGGAAAGAGTCATTACATAGAGTCTGAAACCATAAGCTGTTCCAATAGGCACGAATGTACTCAATTCACTTGCATCAAAAGATCATCAGGCAATAAAGAATTATGTGTTTACGGCACCACAAGACAATTACAAGCATGATGAAAGCCAGCCCTATTGTAGTGCCATGTAGTGCTCTGTGCTAGAAACTCTAGTTTGCCGAACACAATTAGCTGAATTAGTGAGGCCTCCCAGAAATCGCAGATAAAATCAATAATAATAAACCGTTGTGAAAAACAAAACAAATAACCGAACATAACCTACAATACGCATCCTACTAAAAATTGGAAATCGCCGACCCTTAACTGACCAGTGGTTGGTTAGTGACGCTGCGGAACGTCGGCCCGACGTTTGCGGCAAGAACTTTTTCAATTATAAGGCAGATTTGGTTAGATTCGTCAAAGCAGAGGTTGGAAGTAAAAATGTTTTCCAGATTGTTATACTAAAATAATGTATGAAGTGCAAATTATTGGTCTCAAAGTGAAGATTTATGGAATTCTAGTCATTATTAGTTTATATTATGGTCATATCGCAACGACGCCATTTCTTAACGTTAAAAATGCGAAATCTCATGGCGGCCATTTCAGACTTAAAGTCAACGTAAGTAATATTCATTTTTTTTTTCAGCCTATAGTCATTATATATAGATTAATTTATTCATATACATTTCGAAATCAGCGAATTATAACATGAATTGGTATAAATCCATTTTTAATACAGATTTTCTGTTTCAAGAAATGCTAACTATTACTAAATTCTCCGAATTTTTGAAGGGTGTTGTTATTTTTGGAAGTATTTTAGGTATATTTAACAGTAAAGTGCCAAGCGTTTGTAATTGTTGTTATGTAATACGGTTTAAAACTTAAATGAAAATTATATAATATACACAAAGCCATACCATATTGAACGAATAAGAACAAACATAACACAGAAAACTGCAAGGTGGCGTTGCTGCCATACGGTGATATAAATTCGTCAACTTTTTTTGTACTTAAAAGTACTTAAAAGTTTTTTGTACTTAAAAGTAAAAATATTTGCACTTGAAGCCTTGCTTGGTCAGAAAAGGCTCCAAAAATGCGACTAAAGCAACGTCGGCAAAAGTATAATTATTAGGTCCGATTCTGCCTAAAACGTAGCCGCAATCCGATGTCGGCTCGACTGGAAATTAGATTCCCCATTTAGGTGTAAAACAGAGTCGATACGTGGTCGCGCCAACGGTGTCTTCCAACGTCGGGTTGTCTGAAGCAACGTCGGCTCGACGTCGGATTGTTATTTGGGGAGCTCTATGCGGTCTGGCATTATCGTCAATAAACAAAAAATGGGCGCCTATGTAAGGTGCGAAAGGTATGACAGATTCGTCTAACGACGATTTTAAGGCCACTCTGACTTCATGAGTAAACAAGCCTCTCTCCCAGTCATCCAAATTCCAATTCACGTGTTCTCGAGCAAATTCAAGCCTAGCTCGCTTGTGGGCTATGGTTAAGAGGACCTTTTGCGGGGTGTTTTGGACTCAATGCGGGTTCAATGAGCCTTCTTCTTATTGTCCTGGAAGAAATCGCAGCATTTCGGGCATTTTGAATTCGACTCTATTTTATCTCATTTCCGGTCAGACACCGGTTTCTTAAAGCTTGCAGGCCTATAAAGCGATCGTTCTCTTGGATCTTAGTCGCCCCTGCCCTGGTCGCCTAGCATGGCAACCTGTTTCTCTAAACCTCTGGAGACATCGACCAATGGTTGTATGATGAACACCCAACTTTCGGGCTATTTCGCTTTGGGTATACCCTTCTTCTATCAAGGTGACAATTGTGGCCGAATCATGCTCACTCAAATTTCTTGCTGGAGGCTTTTCAATAAATACACACGTTGAGAAAGAGACCACAAGTTAAGAAAAAGTAAAAAAAATCGAATCCAAAACAGCACCAGGCTTGTTGGCAATAACGAAGCGATATGGCAAGTTGCCCAAAACAAGTGAAATGAAGCGGGAAACAACCATTGAAACACAAAATTGAAAACAAAAGAGTTGAAAATTTACAATGTTACTATGGTTACGTCATTTGCAAGCCTACTTGGGAAACAAATCATTTCGAATATTCGAATATCGAATATCGAAAACAAACATTCGAAATAAATAAAAGTGTATATGAAATAAATAAAAAATTGATAGAAATCAAAAGGAAGTACCATTTTGATGTAACACCCTGTACATTTTAGGAGGATAAACGGTACATACATTTCAGCTAGAGTGAAATGAAACGACTTATCAGTTTGGAAAAAGAGGGGAACTTAATGTCCTAGAAAATATAACAGATTACTGCCGTTATTAGCTCTATCAAGACCCATAAATTCGCGTTTTTGGGGCGAGCTGGATATTAACTGAAGGGCCGCCGTGCTTTAAAGGTGGAGCCGTATTTTATTCTCCCTTTCGCATAAAAATATGGCCTTAGTGTCCCCAAAAATTGTATCGATTTCGCTACTCCGGCTTCAAAAATTAAACTTTATTGCTTTTATTTTGAACTATGACTCAAGAACACGTATTAAATATTCAAAGTTTATAAGCAGGTTTTAGACGGGTTATAGAGGGTGGATTATGGGATATTGGTGAAACCGTATTAGATAGACAAAATCTCACTGCAGATTCTCGTCTCCGCTTTAAATCCAAGATAAATTGTTTGATGTCATGTCAAAAAATGTCGAAAAAAATAATGTTTATGTAATTCGGTTCGTTTATCTCACTATTAAAACACTGGCAGCGATGTGTTTACAGCCTTATTAAAGCATCGTTATAATTATTTTACCTCTGTTTAGGTAATGGTAATATTTGACGTTAAGTAGCAGTAGTAGTAAGTAGGAAATGTCAAATAATATTCACTAAAAATTAACGTCAATGTCACACGGTAAATTTAATTTTAAAGATCGAATATTACTAGACGTGTTAAATAATGACTTATTTTTAGTTATTATTCTTTTTAATGTATCTTATTACATAAAATAGTATAAGATACACGTTCCATAACGCCATTGTAGCACTCATCCATTGCATCACTCGTCGCTTCGTTCCTCGTTTTACAAACTTGGATTCGTGCGCCAATGCCCTGTGTTAATTATGAAACTTGTATTTTAATTTTCAGGAGAAAGGTAGCGGGAGAAGGACCCAAAATAAAACTTCTACGCTTCCGCAGAAATAGCCGACGTTTCGACATTTATTTTACGTCTTTTTCAAGGCTAAAAAAATTTAAAAACACAATGACGAAGACGCCATAAAAATACGCAAACATATATCACTTAACAGATTAAAAATTAAAAATTCAATTAAATAGGAATGAACTCCCTTACCTATTCCATTTAAATTGAAGAAGTTTATCGCCAGATAGTAATGATGTTTATTGTCCATCGGAACAACCACGGGGAGTGACGTACATTGAAACAAAAACAAAAACGGACAAAGCGTGGACAAACATAAGGGAACCGTGCTTAGCAGTGTGTAGGTACCCAACGCACTAACATTAAATTTCACTTCATCGGGCCTTATCAGCCGGGAAGCCGATGTGTTTATTATTATTTTTTTCCCGTAATTTTATGGTTATTATCCATGATGTGATGGTGTATTGATTTCTACCAACCATTCTTCCCCCATCATACAGACATAACGGCATTATCCTTGCCACACACTAACTTCCCTTTCCACATACGGAAGAATATTGTTTTAATAAATTACTGTATTGGTTGCTAAGGCCTTGAACATCCGTTCTGCAATTTACAGTATTATGTAGAGAAATTATAATCATTTCACTCACATTTCTTTTGTAGTAGTTGCTTTTCCTATCTAATATGGAAACTCAATGTCATGCACCAATGAAAAATGGTGCTGTGCTAAGGCAGTCTTTTCAGATTTTTACCTATTTCGTTCTCTGCGATCATAGGTATGTTGGTAAATCCTGTTCTTAAAATACTGTTTTGTAATACCCAAGTAACAGCGATTGCAGCCACCACAAGGAATTTTATACACCACGCCCGACACCAGTTCTTGGGGTGTCTTATCTTTGAGACCCGTGAAAATCGAACCCACCCTTTTGACACTATAAAACGCCAGTTTAACATTGGGAGAATTTACGTGCATATGCCTCTGGATTTTTTCCGATAGACCTTTAATATATGGGAATTTAAAATACAGTGAATCGCTCGGAGCTGGTCTTACATAATTGTTGTTCAGAAGCGAAGGTTTATAGTTGTTAATAACTCTATTAATGAAGGGAACGGGATAATTGTTTAGTTTCAGCATGTTTATAATTTTCTCCTCATTCTGCTTGTGAAATTTTGGTGCGTTGAGTTTAATTGACCGAAATAAAAGATTTTTATAGTTGAGATCTTATGTGCTGTTTGATGGGCTGTTTGGGGGATCTTGAGGACGCTACAACTAAACTTTGTATTTTAATATTCTGTTTTCTAATTCGGTTCGTTTACCTTGTTATTAAAACACTGACAGCTATGCGTTTACAGCCTTATTAAAGCATCGCTATAGTTATTTTAGCTAGGCCTAGGTGGTGTTAGTAAAATTTTACTTTACTTTAGCGGGGGTCTTTTATCGAACATTTTTTACGTAGTTATACCTACTGGCAATGCCATTTTTCTGCGCCATTGAAAATTAATTTAAACTGTAAATAACACTTATGCAACAAATAACACAAAACTCTCTTTGAATTAAACATTCATTAGATATACCAAACAAAACAAAAATTCGAAATGCAAATTAAGAATATTACCAGTGGTCGATGTACCGCAGTTCGCGCTATCGGTTTGCGCCCAGCCTTATCTGGAAAATTGGCTGTCGAAATCATAGATTAAGGTTATGTCGTTATGTAGTATATAAAAAAATAAAATTAATTTCTTTTTTATAAAAGATGTTTTCTCACTTGGAAAAATGGCAAAAAGTAAGTATTTCTAAGAAAAGTAATGGTTATGACTTTATACATACCCATACCTACTTGTCTGAACAATAAATCAAAGAATATAATATCACTAGGTACCCAAAAAGGGAATTTGTACGAGTCGCAGGTTCTAGCTTCCTACCATAAAAAATTGGAATTGCACAAGGCAACGAATGATTGGGACCTCAGTGGAGTATCTAACCAAGTCAGGAATCTAGATCAAAGTGGATAAAATTAAATTGACACTCGCTATATACCTACATCATACGAACACGGAAATTTCTAAGGAAAATGAAGAAAATGAGTACGTCTTATAGGGTTTTGGATTGGCAGAATTAGTGCGAAATTAACCTTTTACTGCCTCTTTTTATTTAAGGTCAATGAAGTAGTAGGCAATACACTAGTTTTGTACTAAACTTGGCAATCGAAAACTCTATTAGATTCAGTGGAGTTGTAAAAATTAAACTATTTCTTTTGCAGAGCTTCTAATAGAAACTTGAAAAATCAATTAGGGATGCTAAAGCTGAAATAACTAGCTATCTTTTTGGAAATATTGGTCAATGAACACTAACGAAAGTGAAAAATGTATTCTTTTTTCAAGCGGACTAAAAGTACCTCATTTGTTTTCTCCATACGCACACCTAAAGTGGGCTTTCTAATTCTGAGACCACCTCAACACAATATATTTTCTAAAAAATTGAACTTTATTCGCACAACTTAGCATTCCTCTTAATGCTGCCGTGTTAGTAATGGAAGATATACCAGTTGGATTAAATTTTATATTTGCCAAGACTAAATTGTTGTCATTGTTACATTTTATGTGTATATCAAATATAATTTATACAATATAAAAAAGGAAACTCTGTTGTAGCTGCATCGCATGCTTCTTCAATCCGATTCCGAAGATAGTATGTAATTCATTCATTTTCTGAAATTTAAATGACGAATTCTGAAATACATCTGAATGTTTCTGAAATACAAATGACTAATCTTAGTTCCAACTGATGGTTTCTAAAATAAATGTGGCGCTTCTAAATTTCAAGTGATACCTTCTAAAATTCAACTGACTATTCTGAAATACAAGTGATGATTTCTGGAATAAAAGTGATATATCTGATATCCAAGTGACATTTTCTAAAATACAAATGATACTTTCTAAACTACATGTGGAAATGGTGTAGATGACATCAGACAGACCGATCTGAATGTATTGCCATCTTTACAATCTTATTGAAAAAACAAAGGATAAGAATACTCTCAGAGCGTACCCGATACCGTTATTAGTCGAAATCGCGTAGGTTCTCGAATTCTGAGTTCGTCTGTTAAATGTCATGCGCGTCATAATATTTATCTGTCAATGTGATTTTTATTAAGTTAGTATTAATAATAATGCTACAAATTTTTAGTTTAACATAATTTACCTAAACCACCTAAACCATTGGTTATGATTGAATACCATAAAAACCATTGAACATTTAAAACCACCGTTCTCACACATTTATTTTACAAACCTATACACCACTAATTGGGTAAGTACCTAGACCCTCTTAAAGAGAATGAGAGAAAATTGCAAAACTGAATCACTCTGATATAGACTTTTTTCTTCTTTCTTGCATGCTTTGCCCAGTTGCAGGCCTCAGCTTCGCTTCGGCCGTCAATCTCTGGGCTCAGCACGAAAAGACCCACTTCTACTCCTAGTGACATAACCTACTATTTCTTTTAAGACATTGTGTATTCGTTTCAAGTGACTGTAGTAAATAATTTAAAATTACATGTCTATCGAAATTATTGTGTTTTTTTGTAATGGTAAGGTTTTTAGTAGTATGTTATGTACAGCTCCCAAAGCATCCATATAAAAGTTTGGTCCAATATACTATGGTTCAATGCAAAATTATTATTAATATAGGAGTTAACTCTAAATAAGTATAACTGTAAACAGGTAAGTAAGTCTCTACCTACTCTTTTAATGAATACCTACATATTAAATTTTTCGTTCGTGTTTTTTGTGTGCTCTTATCTTGCCGAAAATATACTCACTGTAAACAAGTAAGAAATAAAGTAGACCTAGTTAATATAAACAATTTAACTCTATTTGGAAAAATGTCAAACATGAATTGGGCTTAAAGATAATATTTAATTTTTTTGAAGCATAATATAAATTCACCATCACTTAGATGTTTTGGTTTTCAGTTTCATTCGTTGAGCAATAATTACTATACACATTTAATGTAACATTTGCAGTATCACTTGCATTTAGGTATAAGTATCCCAGGCAATTTAGATTGTTTAATAGTATTCTGAATTAGAATGTCACTATCTTGTTGATGTAATCTTCAATGGCCTTAAATTAATATATTGTTTTATTTTATGCATCCATGCGTCCTCACTGATGAGGAACGTTCGTGGTACATTATTTTTTTTATGAAGAATGGAAATAACTGTAATGTCTTCTTTCGCACTAACGTCTTGTGTAATCATGTAAGTTAGTCCCTCTCTTCTGCAAGTGCCACAGTATCCCACAATTAATATATACTAAAAAACAGGTTTTCTATAAATTTACAATAATTTACTGTACTATTTTTACCTTAATAGCTAAATAATCGTTTTTTTTCAAGCGGACTAAAAGTACGTCATTTGTTTTCTCCATACGCACACCTAAATTGGGATTTCTAATCCTGAGCCCAAAAAAGTAGCAAACAAGTCCTAGGCAGTAAAAGTAAAGTCAAAAGTCTCCGCTACTGTCGTGGTGCCATCTTTATATTCTTATTGGGAAAACAAAAGATAAGAATATTTATTTGTCATTGTGATTGTTATTAATTTAGTATTGATAATGGTGCTACATATTTTTATTTTACCATAGTTTTCCTACACCTAAACCACCTAAACCATTGGTTATGATTTAATACCATTAAAACAATGGAACATTGAAAATCACCGTTATAAAACGTTCGTATTTTACAAATAAATACATTACTAATTGGGTAAGTACTTAGACTCTTCTGAAGAAACGGATGTAAGTATATTACAAAACTGAATCACAATAGACATCCTATGTCATGCATGCTTGAAAAAAAAAATAGTATATGTTACTCGGAGTAAAAGGCCTTTTTGTGCTTAGCCCAGTTGCAGGTCTCAGCTTCGCTTCGGCCGTCAATCCCTTAGCTCAGCACAAAAAGACTCCTTTTACTCCTAGTGACATAATCTACTATTATCAGGAGTAGTACTGATAAATTTCTCTATATCGTTGATCTCGAGAATTTTTGAATCTTTTGGTACGTAGCTTTTGAATTGTTCTTCAAATATATGCGCAGTTTATTATGCTTGGAGATGTCGACGTTTTTTTCAACATTCAACATAGTTTTCAACGTTGAGTAATTTGTCCATATTGTGGAACACTTTTTGCTTTTGCTCATAATGTCAAAATATGCAATGAGGACATTTTTCGTAGTTACATAAACTCCATTCTGTGTACTCCAGAGACAAAATCTTTCATACTCCTTTTCATACCCGTTCTTGGACTTCTGGGGTATCAATTTAGATTCAACAGCTTCTACTATTCTTTTGAATTTTGGAGGAGTGCAACTAATTTCATCCATAGTGAAAGAAATTTTTAGCTTTTTCGCAGGAAACTCTCGTTTAAAATATGCAGAAAAGCAATATTTACTAATTGGAAATTGAAAACTTATCTGCTTTCAATATTTCCAAAAATATTGCAGCGTTTAAGAAAGAAACAAACAGAAAACTGTTTGATTCAAAGCTCATTTTATAAAGCAAAAAAAAATATTAAAATGAATTAATATAGTATTAGAAAAATCAATGCTAAAAAGCCAAAAAAATATGAAGCTTTTTGCAAAGAATAAGAGTTTAAGATATGCGAAAATGCACATGTATAATTACAATTTGGAAATTTGAAAACTTGTCTGCTTTCGGCATTTACAAAACCTGGTAGTTATACATAAAGAAGGAAACAAATAGAAACAACTACTTCGAGGGCTAATACCCCTACCGACATTGAAGTATACTATTTGTTTCAAAGCGTAAATATTATAGATAACATACATAAAAGCAAAGATGAAATACAAGAAAGTGCTCTAGAATAAAACCAAAAAAATAATAACATAACAGTTAAATTAAAGTTTCTTTTTGAAATGTGGGTCAAAGTTACTAAATGTATATGTTAACCAAAAGTACTTACTACTCTCTTTTGGACGGAGTAATTGCGTAATTACTTTCTAGAGGCGACAAACCTCAACCTCCGTCGACTTTTCTGTTTGTTTCCTTCTTAAACGCTGCAATATTTTTGGAAATATTGAAAGCAGATAAGTTTTCAATTTCCAATTAGTAAATATTGCTTTTTTGCATATTTTAAACGAGAGTTTCCTGCGAAAAAGCTAAAAATTTCGTTCACTAACATATTTCGCAGAAAATAACTTTCTTTTAACTTTCATAATTTCATCCATTTTATACCACAGAATGGAGTTTATGTAACCACGATTAATTTAAAGAAGTACAAATTGATGAAGTATTTAAACTAAACAGCGGCAAACTTAAATTGACGCCATTATGATATGTCAATAAAATTCAACGTCGCTCACAAGCTGCCAATCTAACTTTTAAGAACCAAAATTACTAGACATTTGAAATAATAAATTATATTTATTTCTTATTATTTTTATCTTTCTCGATAGAAAAAATAGTAAAAGATACACGTTCTATAACGCAATGGTCACCCTCATCCATCGCAAACTTGAAATCGTGCGCCAATGCGCTGCGTTATGAAACTTGTACCTTAATATACTAAACTAAGAATCAATTGAAACGATACACCACAAGTATTGAATGAACTTTAAAACTGTCTATCTCTAAAGCCACTCAACTGATTTTCGTTGGCTATGCCATTTTGGTAAGATCCATGTATAGACTCCTCTAATTGTTATGTACTCGGTTATATGTTTTGCAGATGTCCTAATACAGGGTTCAAGGGTCACAAAACTTGATGCATTTTTGTAAACACTTTTTGAGCAGATAACTTGCGGAAAAAATTTCAGAACCTTTTTTTGCTATGGGAGTATGTGGAGACGCGTCATACCTCGGGACATGCTTGAGGTTATTTGGATATTTTGCCTGGTTCCATAGATATTTACTTTTTTCTATAAAAGAGGTATCATTTAACACTGGGGCTCCAATCTGTCCCTTACTACACATATTAATAAAAATTTCATATGGAATATAAAGACTATACATAGGGCAAGCTAAAAAAGACAGTAGCGAACAGAAAGTAAATTTTTTTCTAATATCCAAGTGATAATTGAATGTCCACAATTAAGTGATGTGTAACACAATGCATGGATGAATTTGGAATTGCGCTTCCTCTTTATTGCAGCTATTAATGATACCTTGGGACTTTTTTCTGTCCTTTATATCTTCATTAGTTTAAACAAAAATGGATTTTTTTAAAAGTGTATTATTTCAAGACCATAAAAAAAAACAAATCTCTTATTCAATGAGCACTACAACAATTTGGAATTGGACGTAGTCATCTGAGAACCAGAGCTATGCCTAATTGTTTAGATGTACAGTGTGGCCCACGAAACTGACATTAATCCTCATTTTTTAGTTTTACATTCTGAATTCTAACTGAATAAAACTGAACTACGAAAATTGTTTGTATTATAAGAATCAGAAATAATTAACCGATAGTCGCAATTTTTAATTTGAATATGTTCAGGAGGTACGGTTAACTGAAGAATGGCGAATAACAAGATGTCATACATAAAGATGAATAACATGAGGGCCTTGAAAACACTAAGAGATACTAAGTTAAATAAATATGAAAAGCTTAGAACAATCTAAAATTGTTTAACTTAAAAACTTTCAACTGCGTTCGAGAATCTTTGAATAATTCCAAATACTTCAAAACAATTCTTCTAGGCTGACAGTCAAAGCAATGTCCACTCTTTAAGAGATATACAGAGTCACACAAGATGTATGTAACAGCCCAGCGTTTCCACAATTTTTATTTTAAAAATTTGAAAGTGGGAGGTAATAAATGAATCGTAAATGTGCCTCAGATCCCGTTCCATGCACTTAGGCACGACTTCCGGTTTAACCGGAAGTACTGCCATATTTTATTTTTTAAATGGAACACCCTGCTTAAATGTTTTAAATGTTCATTTCGGATTCCGCTTCGAGTTCTAAGTTATTAACGTGTAACATAATGTATGCTTATCTCTTACCGTTTTCGAGAAAATCGCGCCCAAACTTTCCATATCATCAATAATAAATGTGGATTTTTATGCAAGCGAATCAACACCGATCAGCACTTATTTCATAGGCCATCATTTTTTAGGCTCTCTATCAATAGACATTAAAAAAAGTATTTCCAACTAGTCATGGAGAAAATGGAGAATTGATATTTTGCAGACATTTTTCTCCATAACTTCTAATGGAAGCTTCTATTTTATTCCTTATTGGAATCGTCCCCATGGAATCGTTTATTAATTCCATCGTTTATTTTGTCCCTGGCGGTTGATGTTTTGTTTTGTCCTGAACTCATGTGGTCGTTGCCTGTTTGTGGATTAATCATTGTTGTTATGTTATGTCCGGTAAAAGACATACATATAGCTTAGGTGACATGCTTCTCAAACCGAATTAAGCCCTGAAGAAGATCTAAATAAAGATCGAAACGTTGGCGCATTCGCAACTGTGAAGTAGCTATTTAATTGTCCTACACCCGCTATCTGCAGTTCCATCATATTAGAAAGGACACAAAGCACACATATTATATGAATAACTTAATCCATATAATGACTATAGATTGAACACATTAAAATGAAAGTTATTTACGTTGAGATTGAAAGTCCGAAATGGCTGCCATAAAATTTCGCATTTTTAGCGTTAAGAAATGGCGTCGTTGCGATATGACCATAATATAAACTAAAAATAACTAGAACTCCATAAATCTTCACTTTGATACTAATAATTTGCACTTCATACATTATTTTGGTATAACAATCTGGAGAAAATTTTTACCTCCAACCTCTGCTTCGACGAATGTAACCAAATCTGCTTTATAGTTGAAAAAGTCCTGGCCGCAAATGTCGCGCCGACGCTGCGTAGCGTCACTAACCAACCACTAGTCAGCTAAGGGTCGGCGATTTCCAATTTTATGTAGGATGAGGATTGTATAGGTTATGTTCAGTTATTTGTTTAATTTTATCGGCGATTTCTTTTATGCCTCACTAATTCAACTAATTGTGTTCGGCAAACTAAAGTTTCTAGCACCGAGCACTACCTACATGGCACTACAATAGGGCTGGCTGAGTGAGGTGGGGCATAGGTATCACGCATATTTTTCTCTTCATATTTCATAGTTCTAAATGTATTTACCTACTCCCTCTTCTTGTGGGTTGTTGGTATGGGCGAATTCCAAAACACACCAGATCATCTACCGGGTAGATCAGTCACCTGCTTAATGCATTAAATTGCTATATGGCCATTACATGACCACCACGACTCTTTCCTACAGCATGCCCAAGTTTATAGAAAAAATTGCTTACCGCTTATTTACGGTGTACTTACCTGTTGGTAAACCTTATTTAGTAGCATATTTGAACGTATCCTAGCTCTTTTTCTATAAAAAGTGCTACTGTGTTTGAAAGTAGCTTGCTTTTTTGGCATATTTCAACCGTTTAGGTATTAATTTAATATCAGGATATCAGTAATCAGTATAAATTTAATATCAGTAATCAAATACTCAATTATTTTATCGTTCTTATAGAAAGATAGTCGCGGCCTACTACTCATATATAGTAAAAAATAATATAAATAACAGCAGTTATTTTATGGTTGGCAGACGACGTCGGCATTACGTCAGAACTTCCAAAAAATGCACTAATATACTTGGGTCAAAAATTCCAACCACACGAGACGTTGCGTCTAGTCGCATAAGACAACTTCAAATAGGTACAATTCTTCGACGTCGAGGAGTCTCGTTGGATCAACGGCGTCTCGACGTCTAACCACGACTTTGGTTAAAAAGTCCTTGAACAACCAAGAATTGCACCTATTTTGACGTCGGAATTAGTGCACATTTAGTCGGAGACGGAAAAATGTTAATTGGGTTGTAGCTCTGTTTAGATGGTAATGGTAAAATTTGACGTTAAGTAGCAGCGGTTTATGGAAATGTCAAATAATATTCAGTCAAAATTAACGTCAATGTCACACGGCAAACTTAATTTTAAAGAACAAACATTACTAGACGTTTGAAATAATGACTTATTTTTTGTTATTATTCTTTTTAATCTAGCTCATTACATAAAATAGAATAAGATACACATTCCATAATGTCATTGTCTAACTCATCCATTGTACAAATAGTCGTTTCGCTCCTCGTTTTGCAAACTTGGCTTCATACCTTAATATACTATTTAGAGTTAGCATATTTAGTGGTGCTATTGTGAATTTTCTATGGATAACGCGTTTCAAGTTATGATATAAACTTAAGTGGTGTTTTAAAGAGACACTTCATATGTTATTATAGAATGATTTAAATATTTGTACCTATATCTGTAGTAGTTTTCGAAGAAGTAATAAAAAAACTGTTTTTTCAACTAAGGAGTTGTGTGTTAGAAAGAGACAACGCATCTCAAATCAACGGGTAATTATTATTTTGTTGCTAAGATCTGCTGCCTCTTTACCCTATATATCATTCGAATCAGCTGAAAAAGAGCAATCAATCGAACCAATAATACAGTGTCCCATTTGAAAAAAAAACTAACTTTATATCATAACTTGAAAAACGCTGTCAATAAAAAACTCACAACTTGAGGTGGTTTAATGTGATTATTACCCGACCTCTTCTTAATTTCGGTTTTGATATTCACCTGGATGGTGGCATAAACGGGTGAAAAAGGTGGACTTTGACGGTGAGAGATTTGACGGCCGTTATGATTGAAAGTATTAGCTATTAGTACCCTCAATAAGCTGTATAAGAACTCTACTTCCTTTTCTTGGGACCTCAAGCCCTAGGGAGGAGTACACTGCATCAAACTCCACCACTAAATTACGTATGAAAAACTCTAAAACATTTCTATTCGAGGTTTTGTTATATTTCCTGTAAGAGCCGACATACAGTGCACGTCAAATTGAGGGTTTCTTTTACGTCCTTTATACCAAAATAGTTATTTACGTTATATGTCCGGTAAATATAGTTTTACAGTAGTAAGATGTTTCCGGACGAGGCGCTAGCCGAGTCTGGAAGTTCAAAGCGACTACTGTAACACGTTACCGGACGTATGATCTACAACATTTCACTTCATACATTAATTACGGGCACAGGATGTACGGGTACTCAATACTGTAAAATTTCTTTAAGATATGCAGTCTTGTAAAAAGCTATTTACTTCATACTGTATCATTTAGAACACTTTTACGTACTTGATTTTAATCCGGTAAATAGCTTTTTACAGGATTGGACACGATTTTTACAGGATACCGTTATGAAACTATTTGTTAAATTGGCCGATTTGTCAAAAATATATTCGCCGCGTATAATAGATATTTATTTTATTAGGAGTATAAGTTATACTTTATGTGACGGAGTGTGAAAGTTTAAAGGCCGAGCGTAGCGAGGCGAATTAAATTCACACGAGTCACATGAAGTAGCTTATACTCCAAATAAAATACAATATTTCATTTTCAAACAACTAATGCATATAATACAGGAAATGTAACTGCTAGTTCCACTCAATCCAATTAAAAATCAACACCTCCTAATTTTAGTTTGATTTGTATCCATAACTACCGTGTAACACCAGCTGACAATGATGTCTCTAAAGTATATTTGATGACAAGATATGTTTGTCAGATTTTCGTTTTCGTAAAGGTGTTGTAAATTAAGGTCGAAGCCGATTAAATAGCAATATGTCAGATATAGAAGAAACAAGTTTAGCAAGTACGCCACCGAGAGTCACTGCAGCGGCGAAATTAGCAGTAGAACAATTATTGCGGTCAAAATCCACAGCTGTATACAAGGCAAGTTAGTATAGGTAAACAAATACTATGTGAACGTGTATTATTTTCCCTTGAGCAGCTTATAAGTGTTATACCACAGTCGAAAAATTGAAACTCCCCTCCCCTTGCCCCGTCCGCCCGGCCTCCGGCCGGTGCACCACCAAACCGGCTTTGGCCGGTTTTGGTAATGCTTTAGCAGTGCATCGCATGTGTTTGTCCCCTCGTAACTACTCGAGAAAGTTGCCGGGCACGCTTTAGTTTTGGAAATATCAAAAGTGCCGACACCAACTGACGATACTGATATAATGTATTATTCTTTATACTGTGGTTATACGCCGCCGGATTATAACACTTATACGCCGCTCAAAACAGGCGTCAAAAAAGTGACACTTATACCTTCATAAAACAGTCACTAAAGTTGTGGTTATACGACTTTTTAAAATAAAATAATTGTTTTTCCTGTTTTTAATAAGTATGAAGTAAAATGTTGTACGTCATACGTCCGGTAACGTGTTACAGTAGTCGTTTCAAAATTCCAGACTCGGCTTGGGCCTCGTCCGGAAACATGTTACTCCTACTCTAAAACTATATTTACCGGACTTATAACGTAAATAACTACTACCGGATTAAAATCAAGTACTTAAGAGTGTCCCAAATGATGCAGTATGAAGTAAACGAATCAAAGTAGCCGGAAAATAATTTTAGCCATCATTAAATTTATCTCGAAAATCGAATAACCGAAACCTCAAAATCAAATTCTGCCGACTCCCTCCTCTAACCCCCTTCCTGGCCACCACCTTAAGCTCAATTTACACACACGGGGCCAGTAAACGTTGGCCGCTTAATCATGACAGATACTGCAGAGTCGAAGCAGCGTAAACCTTCAGTTTAATTTATAGTTTAGAGCTAAAAGTTTCACAAACTGTTTTCAATAAAGTTGGAGCTTTACTTTGATCACACATGCGGGCAACGAGTTTGATTAGTTCGGGATTTGGGTGGAAGGCGGGATAGATGTGCTTTGTTTGTCGCTGCTTCATGGTTCGTAGTTTTGAAAACACAATTAAAAAATTTTTAGTTAAAAACGCAAATTAAAGAGTTTGGTTTTAACTCACAAAATTTTTCAATTATTTATTTCTAATGTACGAGTTCTGAAAAGGAAAGGAAAAAGTGTAGCTGTCTAAATACCTATTTTTAGTATATGTAACGAATATTTCGTATTATTGAAAAGTGAAAGACGTAAATGTATACTTGGTGGAAATGTTACTAAAATAAAATTTTGGTAGGGCCGGTATTTTGAATTCCGATTACATTATTTGAACAATGATTATCCTTCTAATTGCCTGAATGGATATTGTAGCAAACTCGGGGTTCAATAATTCCAGTGTAACGATTTAACACGAAAACACTATTTATTTATTTCCACAATTACACACGACTACTGAATAACTCATTACTTAACACTTTATAGCCTTCTAATATCGCTTCGTAACTTTAGCTTACTTATAGCTCGACTAAAATACGACTACTACTACTGCGCGCTCTATGCGCATTTATATACAATCCTAAAATTACAGAAAAACCTAGAAAGTTCTTTATAAGAATTCTTGAATAATCTCACATAAAAAAAAGGTTGTAAACAACTGCCTTCTAGATTAAGCCAGCCGAGCAATAAATCACTCGTGTCAGCCATGACGCAGCGCGGATAGGTCGCGAAGCTCCACCAACCAACACGCTCCCATGCTCCTAAGGCTGTTCATCCCGAACAGATAGAGTTCCATGGTATCGTGCTAATCGATCCAAATGAACGACCTTCATCTTTGACCTAGGGGTCCGCTGGATCCTATACACCACATCATTAATCTTCTTTATAATTGTATAAGGTCCTTCCCAATTTTGGCTAAGTTTGGGCGACTTCCCCACCTTTCGCCGCGGATTGTATAGCCACACCAAATCACCATCCTGGAAGCCGCGGGAGTTAGCTAGTAAGTCATATCTTGCTTTGGCTCGATCACTGGATATCCGCAGTTTATTCCTGACTTGCTCATGAACATTGTTCAGCCTCTCCTTAAGCTCCTCCACAAAATTCTCAGAGCTGAGCGACTCTTTTTCTGGTGTTCCATACATCAAATCCGCAGGAAGGAATCATTTCCCTCCCGAACATCACTTTCGCCGGATGTTGGTCTCAATCACACTGATGATCTGCCACCATCTTAGACAGGTAATGTTCCATGGTCCGATTAAATCTCTCTACCATCCCATCCGAATGTGGATACAAAGGAGTTGTCCTGGTCTTGCGAATTCCGAGAAGTTCCATGACCTTCTGGAAAACAGCCGATTCAAAATTTCGGCCCTGATCAGAATGAAGTTCGAGAGGGACTCCAAATCTGCAGAACATTTCATTTACTAGCGTCGTTGCTTCTTGATTAGGCAGGGCGTATGCTTCAGGCCATTTAGTGAAGTAATCCATGGCGACCAAGATGTATTTATTGCCCGACTCAGTCTGAGGAAACGGTCCCGCGACATCAATTGCTGCCCTCTCGAATGGAGCACCTATAGTGTATTGCACCATTCGGCCGCGTGATCTTGTTCGAGGTCCTTTTGTGGCACAACAAACTTTGCACTTGCGGCACCAAGATTCGACGTCTTCATGATAATTCACCCAGTAGAACCGCTCTTTAATTTTGGCCAAGGTTTTATTGACCCCAAAATGTCATCCACTTGTTCCGTTGTGCATTTCCTGTTGTACATCTGATTTTCTGCTATCAGGAACAACCAACTGACTGACTACGGACTTGCCATCCGGACTCTCCCACGCTCTCTTCAGTAGTCAATTTTCTATTTTAAGAGAGTGCCACTGGGCCCATAGCGCCTTCAGGTTTGGACTTTTACCAGCAATTTCTTGCCATTCTGGTCTCTTGTCGTCAGTCTTTGCAGAGAGGATGGGTCCAATATCTGGATCATTCATTTGTTCTTCTCGAAGGGTCTGTGTGGTCCAGCCATCGTTTATTTCCACCGACGTCCTCCGTACAGAAGGAAGTCCCTCACGCTGCTCAGTTCTTTGACAATGCCGACAATCTTCTTTACATGGCCTTCTAGACAATGCATCGGCATTTTCGTGAGACCTTCCTGGTCGATGTTCAGTTTGGACCTGCTGTCGTTTAATGCGTCCGGTCTCTGTAACACTTTTGCCACCCAAATTATTGGCTGGACTTGATTGATTGACTTGACTGATCCTGGGGGTCTTAACGTCTTCGGTCAATTGCCCCCTTACATTGACAGGAATTGGACTTTCCTGAATTCTAGGGCGATCTTGGTTGCCGCTCGGTCTTCTAAACAACTTCGACGGACTTCCTGCCCTATTACGGCAGTTACTCTTGACGTGACCCAGTTTACCGCAGTTAAAACATTTTATGCCCCGATTGCCTATTGATCGGGGAGTTCTTTCTAACAGGGCTTGTATACTGACTGCCATATCCTTCATCGCTTTATGTAAACTGGCCATGGATTCAGCCATAGACGTATTCTCCTCTTCATTGCAAGTTGCAATTCTTACACGCGGAGCTGAACTAGATGACACTCGTGACGCCTCGAATTCCAGGGCCCGAACTAGTGCCTCGCTGATATCCTTGGGCCTTACTAGACGTAAGTGGTATCTCATGTCACTATCGCGAACTCCCTCAATGAACCTTTCGGCGGCAAATTGCATTTGAAAAGATCCAGGGGCCGATGGATATGCCAGGTGAATGAGTTTGTCTATGTCCGCCTCAAATTCTTGTAAGGATTCACCTGACTTTTGCTGTCTCATCCTCAGCTGGGCCTGAAACACGGTTTCTTTGTGCTCATTTCCAAATCGTAGTTGCAGAGTGTGTACTAAAGCAGCATAATTACTTTGATCCGCTGCCGACAGAGATTGGAGTAACTCAGCCGCTTTTCCACGAAGGGCTACCACTAATGATGTAGCTTTCTGGGGCTCGGACCAGCCATTAGCTTTTCCAGCTGCTTCAAATTGGGTTTTATAAATTTCCCACGCCGTAGTACCGTCATAATCATGAGGCTTAATTTTAGCGTTGGCTGTGCTAAAACTCTCTGTAGACACGGTGTCTTCCTCAAGTTGTTCCCGGAATTTCTTTTCTAGTTCGAGAACTCTCTGGTTGACAGCTTCGAGTCCTTCGTTAACGCCGTTAATGGATTCGTTAACGCTGTTAACAAATTCGTTAACTGATTGCATTATTCTTTCTTCCAATTGTTGCTCCCTAGCTGCGAGATGGGTCACTATTTCTTCTTTGAACCGTTTCTGTTCTTCATTTTGTTCTAGATAACGTCGCTCCTGCACTTGATCACGTTTTTCCTGCTCTTCCTTCTGTTCTAGATAACGTTTTTCCTGCTCTTCTTTTTGTTCCTTATAACGTTTTTCTTGCTCTTCTTTTTGTTCCTTATAACGTTTTTCCTGTTCTTGATAACGCCGCTCCTGTACTTGATCACGTTTTTCCTGTTCTTCCCTCTGTTGTTGCATAAGGGACAGCAGGACGGTAAGTTGATCCTCCATGGCTTGATGCTGGCTTCTGGTCACTGGCATAAACACGTAATGTCCGGCAATGAAGCACTCACTTACAGTTCAGTAATATTAGTCCTCAAATTCTCACTGGAATCGCACTTCTGACACCAATTGTTGCGAACTCGGGGTTCAATAATTCCAGTGTAACGATTTAACACGAAAACACTATTTATTTATTTCCACAATTACACACGACTACTGAATAACTCATTACTTAACACTTTATAGCCTTCTAATATCGCTTCGTAACTTTAGCTTACTTATAGCTCGACTAAAATACGACTACTACTACTGCGCGCTCTATGCGCATTTATATACAATCCTAAAATTACAGAAAAACCTAGAAAGTTCTTTATAAGAATTCTTGAATAATCTCACATAAAAAAAAAGGTTGTAAACAACTGCCTTCTAGATTAAGCCAGCCTCCAGCTCCACCAACCAACACGCTCCCATGCGTTGCCCCGCCTTCCATGCGGCGTTGCTGCGAATCGTAACAATATTTTAAGTGTTAGTTTAACTAACCTGAAATAGGTATCAAAAACCAACATATACCTCATTCACTTACTTTTGGCATCTCGTTACCTTTGAAATCTTCTTTTTTTTATACTTATCTCTTTTAGGCACATGTTGAGAAATTACGATAAAAATGTCAAAGTCAGATTTCCAACGTCTACTAATAACAAGTGAATGTTTTATACGTTGGTTAGTTTTAATTGGGCAGCCGCTAAATATATAACCGTCGGTTGCTAACGTAATTTTTTGGAATTCTGACATTTCATATGATAGTTTTTGTGGGTTCCAGGAACAGAAAGTTTTCTATGCGGCGACGCAAACACCGGGACTCAGGGGCTCGGCATTTGGAAAAAACAACCAACAACTAATTTCAAAGTCAAGAATGCCAACACACAATTAGTGCTGAAATCAATAACTTTACAAATAGAGACAGAGCCAACAAATAGCGATATTTCCTTAAAAATGCCCCCCATTTTTGACCGGATGTCCGTCGCTTCAAAGGTTCCCCTGACGTAATTTTGTTGTCAGCACACGTCATACAAGCGTCGTAGCAACTTAAAGCCGATCCGGATACTGACTGTCGATTGTGTTCGGTTTTTGTTAGGTTAGAAGTAAAGTTTTAGAAAACCTTGGAGCTAAGTCAGCTAAGGGCTACGAGCCTTACCACTTTAGCTAGGATATGGATATAAGTTCGATATTCGCTTGGATTAGAAATAAGACATAATAAAAATAATGATAGTGACAACTGTTTTGCAATAATTCGAAGCAAGACGTCATGACGTCACCGACACGTCACTTCGGGCGGAAGTCGTCATCGGTTCAAAGGTTTCTACTGCTAAAAAGGGGGGGCTTAACAACTGTAAAGTAGGAGGAGGGCTCCAAAGGAGAACTCGATGGGTGAAATAGTCTGATCGAACACCCAAAAACTTATCAAAACACTCAATCAATATTAATCTTGGTTTAAGCGCACTGTAATATATGACCGATAATTACTTGATCAGGTTCGTGATCGGGATTCAAAATACCGACCCTTAGCGGACCAATTTGGGTTTTCGGGGCCATTTTGAAATTCCTGAAGAATTGAAGCTAGCAGTACATCTCAAATTCAAGTCACAATAGGAAATATTAATTTGGCAAAAAAAAAATGCCTCACATCAATTATTAAGCTTTTATTACAGGGTGTCCTTTTTAACTGCAAGCATGATTGCTAGCTCTGAAACGGTTGTATTTATGAGTTTGATTAAATTAGCAAAGTGTTTAGAAAAACGTAAAAATTACAAAGAAAGCTAAACAAATTATTTCGAAACCTATTAATGATTTAAAAAAACTTTAAATCACAAACTCTTGCTGTCTCCCCAAAATTACATATCGATAAGCTCTATGTGAGCTCAGAAGTATTGAGGTCTCTATTATCTCACCGAAGGTGATTTATTACTTTGTTTATAGGACTTTTAGTGTTATTTAAACGTTCAGCGGTATTATTTCTTTGTTCGATGAATGTTAGGGAATTTTGTGTTTTATGGGCTCTAGGTTTAAGGCGCGGGCCGCTGCAGTCTGTGACTAGTCTAAGCAAACTAAACGGACAAAGCGATAATAGAGAGCTATATAGCAAAGTGTTACTGTATAGTAAAGCTATATAGTAAAGTGTTACTGGTAAATAGTGGACTAGAAGTAAACGAGTTGAACTTGTTTTTGTTTATCGGGTAAATAAATAGTGCTTTAAGTAAATTTAGTTGAATCGAAATTATCCGAACTATGCGTTCCCAAGAATATTAAATATTTGGGTTTTTTTATGGTTTTGGCTATTTAGTATTACATCCTTCGTCAAGGTATTTTATCCCATTCAGGTCCGGTTTATGCAGTTTCAAACGTTGAAACTGTGTGCATCTGTAGTAAATATCTTTGCCTGTTACATTGCGTACATGGTTTATAGTTTATTTCGCTAAAAACTCGATAATACAATTTCATTCAAAATTGGATAAAATATTTTAAGAAAGTTAGGTTAGGTTGCAACTTTTGTTTTTCGCATATGCTCTTGTTAAATATGCAAAATGACAATATTTGCAATTTGAAAATTGAAAACTTATTTCTTTTCTACATTTCCAAAATATTGCAGCTCTCAAGAAATAATACAACTACTACGAGGGCTAATACCACTACCAGCATTGAACTTTGAATTACATTGTTTGTTTTAAAGATCGCTTTATATTAAAAGGAGGTAAAAACGTAATAAAAATCAAAAATTAAAGCAAAGAATATTAAGCTTTTTGCAAATAAAATGGAGCAAGCTTTAAAATTCTATATAAAAATTACACAATAATATACAGATTGTCATAATATACAGAAGTCATGACTATTTTAAATTTTTTTTTTCAAATAAATATTTTGTAACATTAAGGAGGACAAACGAAGGTAATATCAAATTTTTGATAGATGGCGCTGCTAACGTCAGAATGATGACAATTCAAATGTTTAAATAAATTATTTAAATAAAGTTGTTTTAATAAATTATTTAAATAATTTAAATAAAGTATTCTGTGCATTCCGGATACAGTTTATGGATTTTGAGATATTCAAAGCTAAAGCCTTGGTTTTGTGTTTTTTCTTTTTCGACTATTCACTGGTTATTCACATAATTTTAATTTTTTTACTGGACAAGTTCACCCTTTATCTGCAAACGAGTCACTTTATCAGTTGAATTTGTTGAGTATTTTGACTTATGCTGTCAATTAAGTATTGGTATTATTTAAATGTGCAATATCTCGGGTTTTGGATTGGTTGCAATGGTCCTGTATTGTGGCTCCCAAGATCACCCGAACTAACTATTCCCGATTTCTACTTATAACTACAATATTTGACAAGTATTATGTATGAACAAGAGGCAACGAAATCGAAGATACGGGGCAAGAAATCATTAACTTTACTATTAAACTAACAGATATAAGTAGACGGAACACACAAAAATAGTCAACTGGGCAGTTCACTAGTGTTCTATTACTGTGGTGTTAGTATGTATTTAAAATTAAAGCTTACATACAGTCTATATGGGGTGGAGTAGAAGCTGGGCCAACAGGTCACGGTTGAAGGCAGTAGCTTGTGACGTTCGGTGGCTCTTTACAATGAGGGTTTTGCAGCTATTAGAATCGCTAGAAAGAGTCCAGGAAAAAATCCAGAAACCAACCAAAAAAAAAAACTTAGGAAAGAAAACCTGATATGGCAAATTTATAACAATTAAAACAGGTGATTTGCTTTCATAGTAATGTTTACAAGTTTGTGTCCCGCTGAATTAGATCGTAGTGGTGTTTATTGTGTGAAAGGACAACAAAACCAACCTTTAAGATTGCAAATTCGCCGACGTTTCGATCTCTATGTGATTTTTTATCAAGGTTAGAATAAATATTAGTATGAAAGGCGCAACAGAATAGATATGATGTTAAATCATACGATGCAAATATAAAAAGAAAAACAACAATAACCCACAACAATCGATATGTAAATAGTTGAAAAGTTAACAACATGACATGCATTGTGCTATAATATTTAGAACTCTTACCTATTCACTGATAAGAGGCTTAGTCAACTTCTCAAGATTCGTATCCAAAACACAATATGAAGGCACAAACATTTTTTCAGAGAAATACCGGCATCAATACTGATTCATTTTTATTAACAAATTAGCATGTATATTATTGTGTTTTGGTATACCCCACTATTTATACAGAGGAGAAGAGGACCACGTACCTTGATTTGCCCAATTATTTCCCTAATTTTCTCCTCTATCAAACAGAGTATGTGTATTTATAAATTCCATCATTAATAAGATGGTAGAAATCATTTTTCACATATCAAACATGGTAGAAAAAAACTAAAAAAAGAGACAAGTATATAAAGTATAGAAAAAACAAAAAGGTAACAAACAAGATCCAACAAAAAAAATAAAATCGATATGCAACCCCGCGCAATTCCACCCTCCATGATGGAGACGCACAACCCCCTCTATTATGCATCCTTAAACGATTACAATATTGTGTGCTTAGACCCTGTGTGTCAGTCCCGCAATTCACCTATTATTCAAGGAAATGTATACCATTTCACTTACAAGGCGTTTACGGTACGGGTTCTCAACGTCCAAAATCTTACAATTCCCGAAATCAAAAGTATGATTGCTAGCAAAATAATGGTGTGCCAATGCAGTTTTTTCCAATTTATTAAGATTAATGAGCCTACAATCATACTCATGTTGATAAATTCTATTTTTGAAATATTGACCGGTAGTACCCACATAACATTTATTACAATTCAAGCACGGAATTCTATAAACTTCATTTGATCGCAAATTATCCGGAATTCGATCCTTCAATTGTGAGCAGATCGACCCCACAACACAAGTATTGTAATATGCAACGCGGCAATTAGGAGCACTTTTGTTAATTATTCGGGAAACTGCACTCACACAAAACAGAAATAGCCCCTCCACGCACGGAAACCAAAAATACGAAATGTCGCCAACCGCCCCCTTCCTCTCGCTAAATTTTTGTTTATATTCATTAATTACTGTGTTCACTGGAGAAATTTAGTAACTGTTGTCCTTTAAAATAAGTTTCACCTTTTCTTCATTTTCTTTATGAAATTTTTCACTACTGAGAACTTGGGATCTGTAGTATAAATTCTTAATCACTGTGCGATGATAAATAGTTCAATATCCTTCCCGACGTGTATGGCTTAAGGTACCAGTTAGTCGAAATAGTACCATTATCTTCTCTAGTTAATAAAAGATCCAAAAACGGGATTTGTTTGTTGAGTTTGTTGTAATTTTCCATGTCGATGGTAAATTTAATTTTTCATGAAAAGAATTAAAACATCCGAGAACGCTATCAACAAGCTCAACTGGGCAAGCCAAGACAAGGTCATCGACGTATAATTTTAAAAGGGAAAACTGAAAACGTATTCCTTCGAGGACCCTAGCAAGCACCTCATTCATTACCAGGCTAGCCAATACCGGGCTAGCTGGGTTACCCATAGCCGACCCGTCTAATTTTAAATAAAAGGTCCTATTGAACAGGAAATAAGAACTATCAAACAAATACTGAATGATTTCACGAAACAATTCACGGGGTATCGTGGTATAGACCGAAATATAGTGTCATTTATTTGTTTGGCGTGTTTTGGTTTGTTTAATTTTTTTTTTGTTTTTCTTTGTTTCCTTTTTGTTTTTTCTATACTTGATATACTTGTCTCTTTTTTAGTTTGTTAACTTTTCAACTATTTATATATCGAGTGTTAATTGTTGTGGGTTATTGTTGTTTTTCTTTTTATATTTGCTTCATATGATTTAACATCATATTTATTCTGTTGTGCCTTTCATACTAATATTTATTCTAGCCTTGATAAAGACTCAAATAGAGATCGAAACGTCGGCGAATTTGCAATCTTAGAGGTAGTTTTTGTTGTCTTTTCACCCAATAAACACCACTACCATTTCATAGTAATATGAAAGAGTTAGGCCGGGTTTATCCAACTTCTTAGTAGTGGTCATAAACTTATTCTTGATTTTCGTCCATTACAAAGCATGTAAACAAAATATCCACGGTAACGCTTGTTATATGGGTTGTTATGGACGAAAATTAACCATAGGACTAAGACTATCACTAAGAAGTTGGACAATCCAGGCGTTATTCTCAAACCCCTTTTACTTTGCTACCATTGCGAAAAACTGGCCACCAAAAAGGCTTTGATTATTTGAGCGCAGACCATTACAGGTTTAACAGGCGACATCTTGAAAAACTTGTAAGCAAAAAGCAAAACAAAACTTCTGTGTTGATAGCTAACTTATCTTTACATTTATTGAATTATTATCAGTTCTTCTCAACTGCTCAACTAGAGCTGGGCGAATTCTCAGTGCTTTTTCAATTAAGATCAATATGAAAGATGAAAAGATTATGACCATTTTAAAATGATTCAACGCGTTTTCTAGCATGAAAGATACCGCAAAGCAAGTTCAACGAAAATGTTCCTATTTTCAGTTTTTGTTTATAAACTTCTTTGGGACAAGAATTTTAATTCAATGGCTTGCTGCTAGTTTTTTTATGAATAACCTTTACTTTCTACAGGTGACAAACCTCGCTTTCATCATCAACATCCGTTAGATACTAGATGATATTTTCCGAAACAGACACAAACACGTTTATTATGTTTGACATACAAAACAAAAGTGACAAGCAAGGTTAAAGCATCTTTAAATAAGCAAGTTAATGATAAATAATAAAAAAAAGTGCAAAGAGACTTGATTGCCGCTATACCATAGGTCATAAAAGTTGAATGGATTATAGTAACACAAAAAATTATGTAACAAAACTGTTAATGTTCTTAAATTAAAACCAACCTGTACAGCTTAAGTCCTGCTTTCTCCATCATATAATCATATCTTAAGTTGAAGTTAAGCTCTAATTTACGTTTCAAACAAACTGAGGCAATGCGCATTATGCCAATTTGAGGAGCTTCGGTATTTAAGATTAACTTATACAACCGCACCTTAGACGTACAAGTAGATGCAAATTGATCAAGATAGTGCAAATTTACTGGTTCAGTCATTTAGAGATGTCTGAGTAACCTTACTTTTATCGTCAACTGCCATGTTTTCTGTTGGCTTACCGAAAATGGAACCCTTAGCAAAGGTCGCTACTCCTAGTTTTCAAACTATCCACCATAACTATCTATGGAGTAAAGCATGGCCCTTGTCTAACAACACTCAATACATCAAGTAATAGCTTGCCACACTTTGTAAGCTGATTGTTCTATAGAGTACAGGTTGCGCCATCTATGTGTGAGCCGCTAGACCCTTTGGGTGAGAGAACTGTGCTGTCGTGTTACATTGTTGTCAGCGTGTTTTTGATTGACATTGACTTTTGGCAGTTTTTGTGATGAACGGGTTGGTGATTTTGTTTTTCAATTTTTGTCTTCTTGCTTGTTAACTTAATGATTAAACATGTAACCATTTTTTTTAATACTTTAAGAACGGACTTACATCAACTGTAAGTCCGTTCCTTTTATCCCTAGTTGTTTCCATAATTTTTTTTGATGCCAAATCTTGAATGAGCACGGAATTTCCGTATATATATTTTGATCGGCTATCATTATTGAATATGGTGAGTTTATTGAATATATTATAAATTTTATCGGGGGTAATACCACGAGAGCTTTAAAATTATCTGGTTCATTTTAAAGCTCGAGCGGTATTTAGTGAGATTATTTCTCGAATCAAAAATAGTATAAATAAATCAGTCAGACAACGACATTGATTAAGGTTTTATTTCATGACAACGTGAAATTACCGCTGTAATTTTTTAGAAAATTATCGAATTACCGCTTATTAATACCTGTTTTGCTCCTTAGCAATAATAAGGATGAGTGAAATAATCGCTTATAAAGTGACGGTTGGTTACCCTTATTTTGAGGTTTTTATCAGCTCAATTAGCAGCATAGGTAAGATACTTATATGCTTGCTTGCTTGCCCGATACGTTACTAATATATAAGTAGACTATACTTCCACAGGAGTTGCATTGGGTGAGTTATTGCTGACGGATACTTTGTTTTGGGTGTTTTTCTTTTGAAAAAAAAGATAAGATGTCTAATAAGGAAATTAAAAAGTTGAAACAGAGGAGAGCCACCTTGAAAGCCACTTTAACCAGATTTTGTAGTTATTTGAATGCGATTGAGTCTGGTTCGAGCATATTGGAGTTGGGTGCTCGGCTTGAAAGGATTGAGCAAGTTTATAATGATTTTGATCAGTGTCAAGTTCAGACTGAGGAATTGATTGACAACCCTTTTGAGCATGAGGCTGAAACTACAAGAGTTTGAAACCATATCGATGGTAGAAACGAAAAAGGGCATAAGCGACAAATTATTAACTTCACAGTAGGCCGAGTTAAAGTTTCAATTACTTTTTAAAAATCTACTATATACCCCATTGTTTAGTTGGCTTAAGCGACAAATAATTTACTAGAAAAAGCTGGAAGTCAGATCATTCTCCGCAGAAAGAAAAACGGTGCTTAATGGCGCTTAAAACCAAAATTAGCAAAATATGTCGCTTATGCCCTTTTTCCTTTCTACCATCGATATATTATGCAGCTGTTGGCAAGGCCAAAAGGCATCTTAGTACTATTCCAGCCTTGCAGCAGATATCTGCTCAGCCTGTAGGTGTGGACCCCTTGTCTGCGGTTAGATTGCCTAAGTTAGATATCCCACATTTTGATGGAACTTTGAGTAAATGGTTGCAATTTCATGATTCATTTGTATCTTTAATTCACAGCAACACAGCCTTGAGTTCTATTCAGATGTTTAATTACCTTCTGTCTGCTCTTAGGGGTGGAGCTGCTCAAATTCTCCAATCTTTGCAAGTTTGCGAAGCAACTAACTCCATAACTTGGAATCTGCTTTGCGAGCGGTTTAAAAATAATAGAATCTTAGTAAATAATCATATAAAGGCTATTTTTGATATGCCAATTATTAAAAAAGAATCTAAGGAAAGTTGAAGAAGTCTGTTGGATGTTTTACAAATAAATGTACGTTCTCTGGAAAATGTAAAGCAACCTGTGTGTAGCTGAGATTCAGTTATTATTTTCATTGTTTCTTCAAAGTTAGACCCTCACTCCAGAAGAGAATAGGAACATTCTTTAGCTGACATAACTTCTATGCCAACTTATAATGATTTAGTTTCTTTTTTGACTAAGCGTTGCCAAATGTTAGAAATGATAGACTTTTGCAACAAACCAAAAAAAAACCACTGCAACAGGATAATAAGCCGGAAAAACAGTTTTTGCATCTTTCTCAGCAAAACCCAAAGCCATGTAATTTTTGTAAGGGTTCACATTTAATTTACTTTTGACAGAGAATTTTGGGTCTGTCTATTGAGGATCGTTTGAGGAAAGTTAGAAAGCTCCATCTTTGCACTAAGTGTCTTCGTGCTGGGCACGCTTATAAGGACTGCACAATTTGTTGCATTTAAAGGTCACAAATCAACCTCCTTCAAGCCCTCCTTTAAACCCTTCAGAGAATCAGAGAACTCAAAATAATTCAAGTGCAAATATGGTTAATTCCGATATCTTTCTTAACCAGAATCCAAATTTGTATGTACTATTGTCAAAAGCCAATGTCGTTTTGCATGACAGGCATAGAACTCCGTTATTATGCAGAGCACTTCTGGATTCAGGCAGCCAATCAAATTATATCACATCTAGTATGGTTGATAAGATGATCTTATTAAAAGATATATCAATGTGCCAGTTAGTGGTATAAGTCAAAGTGTAGTTCACGTAGGCATTCGGTAAGTGCTAAATAATATTCATCAAAGGGCAACTTTTCTCAAGATTTGAGTTTTCTGGTGCTTAATAGAATGACTGGGAATCTTCCAAATGTGACTTTAAATTGTGATGCAATTGATATTCCCAAGGGAATTCATTTGGCTGACCCAGACTTTCATAAATCTGGGCCCATTGATATCCTCTTGGGTGCTAATGCTTTCTGGTCGTTGATGAGAGTAGGAAGAATTACAGTTGATAATGGAATGCCTATTTTACAGAAAACTTTATTGGGGTGGATAGTTTCAGGGCCTGTTAATTTATTGAACAATATGCCAAAGGTTTGCAGTTTAAATGTTAACCTTTTGAACAGACCAGAAGGTTGAACGATTTTGTAAAGTTGAAGAATGTTGAGAAAACTAAAGATGAATTGGAGTATGAAACTCATTTTGTTCAAACCACCACTCGAGACCACACAGGCAAATATGTTGTCGCTTTGCCCTTTCGTGAAAATGTAAGTGAGCTGAGTAATTCTCGGGAAATTTCTCAGAAGTCGTTTTTGAATTTAGAAAAGCGTTTAGAACAAAATACTGATTTAAGCATTGAATACTCAATATTTCTTAAGGAATATTTGGAGCTGGGACATATGTCTCTGGTTGACCCTGATTCTGATATGTCTAACGCATCAGCCAAGTCTTATTACATGCCACATCACCCAGTATTAAAATCCTCAAGTACAACTACTAAATGTAGAGTTGTTTTCAATGCGTCATATAAGACTAGCACAGGTGTATCTCTGAATGACGTGCTGAAGGTTGGACTTACAATACAGGATGATCTTTTTTCAATCGTGTGTCGGTTCAGAAGCCATAATTACGTTATTACAGGCGATGTGGAAAAAATGTACAGAATGGTCAAGGTCCAGTTACGTGATCAGGATATGCAGACAATACTTTGGTGATTTGATAAATCAGAAAAGATTAATGAATATAAATTGAATACGGTTACCTATGGCACAGCACCAGCAGCCTTTCTGGCAATCAGGTCATTGCATCAGATCGCGTACGATAATCAGAAGGATCTTCCAAACGAATGTAAAGTCATTTTGAAGGATTTTTATGTTGATGACCTTACTACCGGAGCCGCCACAATTGAAGAGGCCAAATGCCTAAAAAATAATATTATGCGCATATTGGATGGTGCTGGTTTTAAGCTTCGCAAGCATCCAATGAGAGACAAATTTTGGAAATTGATAAGGATAATGCCTCTGTTTCTCAATTTTTTATAGCTAATGACAATACTGTAAAAACTTTAGGCTTAATATGGGAACCTCAAGAGGACCTACTTAGCTACTCTATCCTTTTTAATGATCAAATTCAGGTTCTTGTAACGAAAAGATATATTTTGTCAATAGTTTCACAAATTTTTGTCCCTCTTGGTCTGATAGGGCCAGTCGTGGTAAGAGCAAAGCTCCTTCTTCAACAACAGTGGAAAGAAAAAATCAGTTGGGATGCCACTGTACCATTAAACATACTAACTAGTTTTACTGAGTTTTCTAAGCAGCATTTGGACATTAACGAAATTAAGATTCGTAGGCAAGTTGTACTTCCTGATGCTCAGGAAGTGTGGCTCCATGGTTTCTGCGATGCTTCAACCGTGGCTTATGGTGCGTGTATATTTTTGGTATCTAGAAGCTTAAATGGTGTTTATCACTTTCAACTTTATTGTACCAAATCGCGGATAGCACCTCTGAAGACCATCACACTTCCTAGGCTTGAATTGTGTGGAGCTTGTCACTTTAATTAAAAAGCTGCTAAGTTCTTTGAATATCAATATCAATGCGACATATTATTGGAGAGATTCTTCTACTGTCCTCGCATGGTTAAAAAACGAGCTTGCCAATCTGAAGACCTTTGTGGCAAATCGCGTATCGATTATTCAAACTGAGACTAATACTGAAGATTGGAGGCACGTACGGTCCATTCGGAATCCTGCGGATCTAACTTCTCGTGGAGTGAGTCCTAAGGATCTAGTGGGAAACAGTTTATGGTGGGCGCGGCCTGAGTTCTTACTTGAGGGTCCAAATGTATGGTCTCAGAAGAGTGGCGATGCAGAGACACAGGAAGTTCCCGATTTGCGTCAGGTCAAAGCCTTGAATTTTGTCGCAGCAAACAACGAATTTGATATGCTTCAAGAAATTTCAGATTTGAAATAGTCTAGGGCTTTGCAAAGAAATATCAAAATTTTATCAATAGACCCTTTTTTAGATAAAGACGGTTTGTTGAGGGTTGGTGGCAGGCTAAAGCATTCCGATTTAGAATATGGCCAGAGGAATCCGTTGTGTCTTTCTAATAAAAATAATTTGAGTAAACTTTTGATTAGGCATGAACACGAGAGGTTGCTGCATGCTTCTTCGAGGGTAGTGCTTTGTAGTTTGCGGGACAAATTTTGGATAGTCAGAGGTATTAGTACTGTACGGGGGATTTTGCGCGGTTGTTTTACCTGTTTCAGGGTAGCCCCTAAAACTTTGACACCTAAAATGGGGGATTTGCCTGCGGAAAGAGTGCACCCTTCCTTACCATTTCAGAAGGTGGGTTTGGACTTTGCCGGCCCTTATTACAACATAACTAAATTTAAAGTTTGCATCCCCCAAAAAGGCCTTAGTAGAATTTAAAATTAATGCAAAAAGACAAATCATTTTATTGCAAACATAATATAATTAATTATTAAAGTGAAGTTATATTTACTAAAATTCTTTCAATTATATACCGTGATTGTTCAAGTGGAAGCTATCCTTAGTTCCAGACCACTATCACCTCTTTCCAATAATCCTGAAGATTTTGACCCTCCTACTCCTTCCCATTTTTTAATCGGACAGAAGCTCACTTCATTGCCTGATCGATGTCTGACAGACATCCCATTTAATCGCCGCAAACATTATGAACCGATACAGCAATTAGTTCAGCATTTTTGGGAAACGTTGGCACCATGACTATCTTGGAAATCTTCAAGCTCGGTACAAATGGAGATCCTCTCAGCCAAGTTTGCAGGGGGAGTACAAGCGTTCCGTGGTCAAATTGTGTCTATTGCCTCAGGAGGAAGATTAATTGAAAGGTGACTTCTCACTTTCAAGGTGGGCGGCATGTTCGATGGAGTACAGGTTGCCCCACCGATGTGTGAACGGCTAGACCCTTTGGGTGAGAGAACTGTGCTGCCGTGTGACATTGTTGTCAGCGTGTCTTTTGATTGACATTGACCTTTGGCGGTTTTTGTGATGAACGGGTTGGTGATTTTGCTTTTCCATTTTTGTCTTCCTGCTTGTTAACTTAATGATTAAACATGTAACCATTTTTTTTTATACTTTTATTAGAAATTAAAACAATACCGTCCACTATTTGAATAAACAGTGAGTACGAGGCAATAATCGCATTAATAATGAATCTAAACACCGATCATCCACCCTAAACTCCTGTCATGCAGCGCAAAAAACTGGTCAAGTTTTTCACAACGATAGGAGTAGGTGTAAGAACTAGAACGTAGGTGCTACGTTAATAAAAATGACTCACCAATTTTATTAATTTTAGTTTGTTTTACTTTTGCTTGATCACCTAAACCACATTTAATATCATTTATACTCTATAATAGTTTTTTCCATTCCAATATTATGGCTTTTCTCAGTAACATAAATTTAGTGGTGCCCAACTGGCAGGATTAGCTATATTACATTTCAACCTTTTTTTTAATTCCAAACCATGACCTAGCTCCCAACAAACACAAAGCTGGCGTTCGCACAGTATGGGAGCTCACTTTTTTCCTTTAAAATATGTGACAACACATAAACATAAAGAGAATTTTAAAGTTTTGCAACCACGACCATTTCCTAATTAATAACGATCTATACCCTAATTAAAAACGGACCTCCATAGTCAATCCCTGTATTCATGAATGGACCCTGGAGTAACACTCGCAGGTGTCAGTTGCTATACTAATGATGACCCGTTATACTAATCATTTTCTTCCGTTCATCCAATATTTTTCTCTTATGGTAGCAATTAATACCTGTGGAGCACATTGAAGAAATTTTAAGTGTTCTATTCGAGAAATTAATTTCGTGAAATAGTATTTGGTTGACCAAAGTATGAGGTGTTTCTTTCCATAGAAAAATGATAAAAAATCTACTCCTCCACCATCTTTTGCTAGTTTACCATTGATAATAGTAATGAGGCCTGCAGCGTTTAGTTTTTTTTAATTTTTATTGATATGTTTTTTACTAGAGCAGTATGATTATTTCTAAGTGGGTAAATTTAAGACGCTCTTCTGAACTTGAAAATCTAACTGAGACAATGCCGGCAAAGCCGCCTTTTCACTTGACTTTTAGGTCGCGTCTGATCTTTAGCCGCGGAAGTGATGACTCCTTAAAAGATTCGTCCAAAGCCCATCAGGAGAAACTTTGATCTGCTTCCTGCTGGGAAAAATTTAATTTTCAATACACGTGAGTGAATGCTAAATCACCATCGCTTCTCTCACTCTCTCCTCAATCTGAAAAAGAAACAAAAGTAATTTACCCACTTTCTGGGAGGTGAATGAGCAGGGGGAATCTGTGCAAGTCTGAAAACGTCGCAACTGGGGAATAAAAAAGTTTTTAAACGAGAGCGCGGAGACTGTAATCCAGAGGTACAAGGACTGCACCAGTTAAAAACAAGCTTAACTAAAACGGAGACTGTTTTCCATATAAACGAGAAGTTTTATGTAGGGCCAGGTAAATGGCAGAGAGAAAGAGACAGAGAGAGAACAAAGCAATATTGCGATGATCGATACAGTAAATGTTTTTGTTGTTTGTTGCTCCATACTTATGCTCTGTTCAGCGAGGGTTCAATATGACGTCACATTCCTCATCTCATTTCATTAGAAAAAGATCGCCAAAAATCAAGCGTATTATTAGTTCTTATTAATAATAAAACCACCAACTAAAGTCAGTTTGGCACTTAATGTCAAAGTGTCGTCAACATTTAGAAATTCTCCATTAATCGTCACCGGCAAAAGAGTGTAAAATTTTGTGAAATGGTTACAAAATGCCTTGGCGCTACGGTGAAAAGGAACAAATTTTGATATTAAAACTCATTTACTACTTTCAGCGAGAAATAGTAGCACGAAAAACAGTATTACCAGTAGATGCGGTGTTCAAGGTAAGTTTCTATTTGATGTATTTTTGAAGACTAAATACCATATTTTTTACCAGTTCAACTGACATTTTATCAAAGACAGACGTTTTTTTTTTTTGGATGACGTTATAATTTATGACGTAATAATTTAACCTTCGCTGAATAGAGTATAGTTTAACTTTTATCTACAGGGGATGCCAAGAAGATGGATAAATCTGCCTACCTACATATTGTCACGTAAAATGTTTTCGCATCTTATATTAAGCAAATTTACAAAAATATTGTGCTGAATTCTACTCACTTTTTGCGGTTTGGATTCCGGGCCTTACGTTACCTCTCCCGAATGGTTCTATGCTGATCTTAAAAAAAAACAGAACTGGGCGTTTCAAGCTAGGGGCTAGCGTTAGAAATAACAGGCAGAGGATCTACGTTAACTTGTTTTTTTTTCTATGACCTTAAAAGTAAGCAAATTTAGGATAATGAAAATAAACGCAGAAATAACGCTAATAGAATGCACAGGAGTTCTTGCCACAATTTCAGGTAGTCCAGGACCATATATTGCGACTTAAGTAAACGGACCTCGTAGCTCCGATCGGCCTTATGGGTGCAAAACGACTTATGAGTACCACGGGGTTCTTCCGCCCTTCTCTGCACTTTGACAACGAAACTCGACTGTAGGCTTCCACTGGTGATCGCGGCTGGTGATCATTCATCCTTTCGGCGTAACGATGCTCCTTCTCGAGCTCTATACACCTATTCCCTAAAAACGACCCCTCTCGCGAGTCTCCAGGCTAAAGAGTGCTTTCGCGTGCCCCAAATCTAGACTCCCTTGGTGAGGTCTCCGCCTAAGACTCCTTTTTCTACTTTTAAAGAGTGCGCTGATGCCTGATGGTGATCGTTCATCCTTCCAGCGTAATGTCGACCTCCAACCAGCCCCAACGTCACTCTCCGCACTGACTCCTCGGGAGTCCCCCAAAACCGGACACCCTTTGTGACCACCCAAACTGCCATTTCCACTGCCATTTCTCTTTCAAAAAAACGCTCGTGTTAACTCTCTTTCATGTCAGCAATTTTTTCCTAATCGATTGCAACCTTCTTTCCCACGACGTCAATGAGCGGTTCGATGTACCCACATATTGAACCAATTTTCAAGGTTTGTTTTTTAAATTTGGGTCAACTAGTGCTTGGTTACTTAACTGGTCATCGGAGGACCATTTTTAAGATTGTTGCAATTTGTCTTTTTTGCTCCTTTGTGACCATATAATATGCAATTTTCTTTAGTTGGGAAAAGATGTAGATAGTGCTTGGTACAGCGTCCTCAAAGTATAGATACAAGCAGTAAGGTACAGAATCAAAAAATTTCAACAAATTAAGCAGAAACTGTCTACGTTGCTACATTTATTGACGTCTTTTTCAATACTAAAAAAAAAACAGAATAGCGACATCGGCTCCACGGATATTTGTGAACACAATCAGAATTACTTTGACATGTTAAATTTCCAAAAGAAATTGAAGGAACCAACCTGGTAAACTAGTAAAAGGCGGCTTTGGAGGCATTGTCTCAGTTAGATTTTGAAGTTTAAAAAGAGCGATTTGAGCTTACCCACTTAATATTTACAAATCTGCTGAAACTGCTCTAGTAAAAAACATGTTAACAAAAATAAACAAAACACTGCAGGCTTCATTACGATATCAAAGGTAAACTGGCAAAATATTATTGGTGCAGATCTTTCATCATTTTTCTATGTAAAAAAAAACATCTCATACTTTTGTCACCAAAATACTATTTTACTGAGTTAATATTTCGAATAGAGCACTTAAAATTTCTTGAATGTGCTTCATAATTATTACTTGCAACCAAAAGAGAATTATATTCCTCTCTTTTACAGTTCAGTTTATTGGAAGAAGAAAATCGAATTACGGTACCCAAATACGACTTAATTAAAATAAATTTCCAATACTCACCTACGACAGAGAGCTAAATACTATCTCTTTAAACAGAATAGATCGACAATTTAAAAGTTATGTTACAACCACCCACACAACTTTTTTCTCTCACGTTCTACTCTACAGACCTGAACAAAGCGTTGTTTTAGGTTATTCGACATCCGGCACATAATGCGAAGGGCTTTTAGCGACAATGGCCAGAGAAAGAGGAGCTCCAAGTTTGAGGCAACCCCTCCGGGATTCTCCGATTGAAATAAAACTTCCCGAAGCCGGAAGTTTGGCTTGGGGCCTTCCAGTTTCTATTCATTAGCTACTCCACCTTTTGAAACTTGAGGGGGTTCGTCAACAATTGAACTTGCCGCATTTGTGTTTTTTACTAATATCGTGATCCAAGTTGTAGTTATTTTCAACTAATTTAAAACTACTTGCATAGTGTTGAAGATGGTAATATTACTGATGTCATATTTGCGGTAATTTTAGTAATATTACCGCAAGTAGGGTAACATTGAAAATATTGAGTTTCTGCGCCAGAAGATAATGAACTCCTAATAAATAGGCGTCAGTAGCCTAAAAATTATCAGTTTCGATTTCGACTTTGAATGTTTTGAATTTGCCTTCATTTACAACAGCAACTGAAATAACTTTTGGGCACGTGAGTACGTACTATTTATTCAAATATCTTGTAGATTGCAGGTTGATAGTTTTGTTGGTTGTTTGTATTTAACCTTTTAGTTATAGATTCGTTCATCTTTGAAAAAGGAACAGATTAACTGTGAGAAGAACAGGAAAACTAACTTTCATAGCCTATAATTAACAAAAGAAATACGAATAATGACGAATGACGATGGTAATGAAGAATGTGCTACACAGCAAGGAGAAGAAGAGATGAAGGATAAAAACGAAGAAGCCAGATGTGAAGATGTTATTGGTTATTGTTATATGGCTAAAGAAAGTAAATCTGGAGAGATGGTAGTGGTAGAGTTAGGAACTGAAGAAACATTTGACGACGAGGATAATGTTCCTTGTCTTCCGAGTAACTCATGTTGTCATTAGCTTTATAATATTTTGTTGTGTTTTTGTTTTCAAAACATTATTAAATGATTATCTTCTATTATATTTGTCTCGGCATAAAGTTAGTAAATTTTTAAATTATAACATTCCATGTCAAATTACCAGTATTACCACTCTTACTGGTAATATTACAACATTACATTTGCAAAGATAAGACGTAAATAGTAAAAAGTGAATAGTAAAAATACATTGAACATTGGTGATGCTAATGGCGAAAATCTTGCATTACTCTATAGATGCAAATATGGCTATACGACGGCGTAAAATAGACTACATTACGACCTCTGAGAAGATTGTCTCCCTTGTGGCACCCTTTTCATAAATATTATCCAAACACCGCCTTCTTACGCTTCACGTAATGCCTTTTTATGTCCCACCAATTCATTATTGTGTTTTTATCGCTTAGTTACCAAAGACATAAATACAAACATGTGCACAAAAGCATCTGTTTATGCCTTCGGGCAATAGAAACACTCGGGTCAGAGGCTCTCGGCTCTCCTAGGCTCATCGCCCTCAGGGCATAAAAGTTTACTTTATGCCCTTGATTCATAAATAACTCTTCCGCCGTATAGACTGGGAGCCAGCGACCGTTTAGTGTTACTCATTTTAGAAAAGCTGAAAATGTTCTCCTACGCTTAATTTGGTATCACTAATAAGGAAATGGATCTCCAGCTGGCGCACTTCCGGGGGGTGTAGCTGCGACAGCCTCATTGACACGTAAAAAAAAATAAAAAAAAAAACTATTATTACAAAAGCCGAAACTTTGTTGGCATATTTATTAAATTGCAAACAAATAGAAAAACGTATCCAGCTGACTTGAGAGAGGGGGATTATGCCCCAGTTGGTCACGTGAACAAGTCAAAACTATACGTTTGGTGAAATTTCATTCGAAATGAGTTTGTTACCTCCTTAGGGGATTGCAAGGGTGCCATTCTGATCAAAAAAAGCAAAAAAAAATTCAGAAATTTTTTTGGCGTCCAAAGAGTGGAGGGTATTACGACTTTTTGATATTTCTCAATTGTAACCGCTTGTAACTTGACAACGCCTGGATCGATTAGAGTGAATCCTACTGTTTTGTCCTTTTTTGATGCCCACTTTCACCTGCCACCATTGTAAGTTCCGTAGGTGCCATATTTTCGGAAATTGATTTTTAGGCATTTTAGAATCGCGTTTTTGGACCATTTTAAAAAAACATTTTTAGAAGGCAATTTTATTCGAATTGAATTTGTTACGTTCGTAGGGGATTGCAAACAAGCCATTCCGATCAAAAAGAACAAAAAAAAATACCGAAATTTTTTTTGAAAATGTCCCAAGAGGGGGGTATTAAGACTTTTTTCACGTTTCTCAACTTTGACCACGTGTAACTTGAGAGCGCCTGGACCGATCGGAGTAAATTCAACTGTTGTCCTCCTCTTGATGTCCTCTTTCACCTCCTACCATCGGAAGTTCCGTAGGTGCAATATGCAAAAAAAAATCGAAATTTTTTGAAAATTTTCAAAGGGGGGGGGGGGGTATTAAGAGTTTTTTCACATTTCTCAACTTTGAACCCCTGTAACCTGAGAACGCCTGGATCGATTAGAGTGAATCATACTGTTTTGTCCTTTTCTTGATGCCTTATTTCACTTGCACCATCGGAAGTTCCGTAGGTGCAATATTTTCGGAAATTGATTTTTAGGCACTCCTAGAATCTCGTTTTTAGACCATTTTTAAAAAAAACATTTTTAGAGGGTTATATTCGAATTGTTTCGAGTTTGTTACGTTCGTAGGGGATTGCAAACGAGCTATTCCGATCAAAAAGAGCAAACAAATCTTACGAAATTGTCCTCTTCTTGATGTCCTCTTTCACCTCCCACCATCGGAAGTTCCGTAGATGCAATATGCAAAAAAAAAAATCCGAAATTTTTTTGAAAATGTCCAAATGGGGGGGGGGGGTTACTAGTTTTTTAAAATTCCTCACCTTTGACCCCCTGGGGGGAGGGTATTAAGACTTTTCTCAACTTTCCAGAGGGTAAAAGTGAGAGGTAACTTGAGAACGCCTGGACCGATCGGAGTGAATCCAACTGTTGTCCTCTTCTTGTGTCCTTTTCACCTCCCACCATCGGAAGTTCCGTAGGTGCAATATGCAAAAAAAATCCGAAATTTTTTTAAAAATGTCTAAATGGCGGAGGGGGGGGGGGGTGTTACGAGTTTTTTTAAATTCCTCAATTTGACCCCCTGTAATTTGACAACGCCTGGACCGATCTAGCTGATAGATACTTGGGAATCCAAGTATCTAGCTGATAAAATCAGAGATGCAGCGCAAGTTGACCGCGTGGACATGCCACGTTTCCCCCTTCAAGGGGTTGTAGTGGACAAGATAATTAAATTCCACGTTTCAATGCCCTGAATCGACTGAGCTGAACGAATCTTAGCTTTATCCAGCCTTAAGAGAGCGATTGCCCGGAAACTACCCCAGATCGGAGAGTGGTCGTGAGTATAAAAGACCTTAATCAAATTGCGGCACCCACTTTAATAAGCTCTCTCTTCAAGGATGCTGGACAAAGGTACTCGAGGGATTCTAGAGTACTAGTAAACGCGGGAAACCAAAGAAACTATATAGTATTCCAGCAGAAACAGGACAAGATCCGCACGATTTATATTCTACTCCGAACAGTGCATTCAACCAATAATAATTGCATTCAAATTAATAGATAAAATCAAAATCCTATGAGTATGACAAATGTATACCCAAAACCTAAAATAAACACAAAAGCAACCCTCAATACCCAACTCTAATGCTGTAGATAAAATAAACCCTGAATTATCTGTGATTTCTGGGTTAAACAAGTGACAACAGCTGACAGAAATAAGTTGGTGAGCCACCAGAATTCCAACCTCACTATGGTACTAACTACAGCCAATGTGCTAATAATTTTGTCTTAAAGTGAAACTATGTTTTGTGGCTTACTGTATTCGCAGAAGGGATCTAAAACCTGGGGTATACGTTATACGGAGCATATGTACATATGCCTCGCTTACAATGAGGCCCTTGTTAATCCAGGAACTTTTTCCTGAGTAAATGTATATTAAACTAAAGAACCTCCCAATTAAAATCATAGGAAAGTAGGCACTAGTTTCAACACTGGATGTGTCCACCAGGACGGATAAATTTCAATAAAAAGCACTAAGTCAGCCTACCTCAGTCTCTGATCACAAATACCTCAGTTCCTCATTCGTTCTGTTGGAACCCTAGGCTACCTTCAGTGCTCCGGTCACAGCCAAGTACAGCTTACCACATTTAGGCTGCTATCAAGCTGAGTCCAAAAACTGCTGCCAGTAAGTGTTCTAGGTGCAGTGAGGTAGTGGTTCGGTTTTGATGACGATGAATGAAGTGTAGAGTGAATGAAGGTGCGTGAAATTGAAGCTGAACTTCTGAACTTGAAGTTAAGGGTCTAAGAAAAATTAAGTATAACCACCTTTGAGCATGTATGTATGTTCTGAACGGTACGTACGAATAAGACTATTAATGATCTTTGCTAGATAATGAATAAATATATATGACATATTAAATTAACTTGTACATACCTTGGATGTAGGATGGCCTTAAAGAGTATATGTCCCTGAGGACTTCCACAAAATTCAAGCCTGTGGTTTTCTGGTACTATCTTTTATCCGCTAGAAGCGCTAACTTTTCACAATTAATAAAGTTTATTGATACAGTACCAGAAACAAAACTTTAAAAATCCGCCAGAGCGATTTCCTTTCTATGGCTGCTAACCCTAGCCAAGCACAAGAGAAGAAGTATCAAAAATCTAGTGCAAAAATCCTCAGTTCATTTGTTCCTCTTTTTTTTTCAATTCCTAGCAAATTTCACTTCGCAATGGGTCAGTCTCTCATTGGTCAGGATTTGATCAAGCAGGATTTTTGTTTTGATTTAAAGTACCAAAACAAAAGATGCCAAAAGTGATTAATAATTCTGAGTTTAATATCCACAAAATACAATCCTAGGTTAGAAAACACAGGGACGGAGCTGAATATTTTAAAAACCGTTACAGACAGCGTTGTCTCTTTGATGGCAGCAGCTGGACAGTTTCCCCCACTAAATGTAAAGCTGGATATTGTTTTGTTTTATTTATTAAGTTAGCTCCTAGATTACCAAATTTCAGCTTTTGTGGTATCAGTTCTCTATTAAAATATTTGAATATAAATTCAGCTTAGTTTTACATCATTAGTAAATATCTATAATATTAGTACTAACATAACCAGTTATTTTTATTAGTGAAACAAAATGAACACACAAACAAAACGACAAAAACTTCCATGATAATCTTTTGAACTCTGAACTGAGACGATTTCCTGCTGTAAGTTGGATTAATCGGTAATATATTCTCCGAGGGCTAAGGGCAACTTTTACAACTAAGTTTAAAACTTCAGTTAGAAGTGAGGAACTATTTTTAAAAATAGATAAGCAAACATCAAAATGACAACGACTGAGGTAATTATTGGTGATAACGTCAAGACTACAGAAAGCATGACTGCAAAAACCTGAACTAAAGGAGTCACACCACAGAGTGGTTGTATTTAATGAATTTTAATACTTTTTATATTAAGAAAGTGGATTAGCAGGTTGGGGACGAGTACTAATCCACCTTCGTACTATTGCTATTGGGACGCTAAACACTTGGAATGAACCTTTTATATTGTTATAACTGAATAAATTATTTCGTATGCATAATTAATTGTTATTACTTACTTGAAATGCCTTTGGTTTGGTGAAAACCTGAAGGAAAAGAAATACGCATGGAGATAGCTGAAAGAAGAGTAGTATTTAATAAATTATAATATCTGTAATGAAATGTATATATAGAAAGAAATTAACGGCAATCAGATCGAACAAGGTCTCGTGTTTTAAATATCTGGGTACCATAGTCAACGAGTGTATGATCCGAAACAAGAGATCCGTTCCAGAATGGAACAAGCCAGGAAAACATTCATAGACATGAAACGATTTTTACTAGTCCTGATTTGAGTTTGGAGCTCAGGTTTCGCATGGACCCTGGACCCTACAACTGAAAAGAAAATTGAGGCGTTTGAAATGTACTTATATCGCCGTATGCTTCACATGTCACGGATCCAACGAATTACGAAGGAAGAAGTACTTAGATAAATGAAGAAGCCGAATGAACTAATGGCCCTCATCAAAAAAAGAAAAACTACATACATAGGCCACATTATGACAGGCAACAAGTATGAAATGCAATTTAAAGCGAAAAAATTTGCGGCATGATAATATTTGTCCCAAAAATTTTAAATTAAAAACATTAATGTATATATAATAGGTTTCTCTACCAAGAAAACAAAACAATAGCCTAGAGTACAAAATAAGGGTTACTACTGAACTGACTACAAACTGAACTGAAATGAAATTTTTATTATGGACAAAGCTTCCTATCATTTCATTTCATTAAATAATTATAACCAAACCAGTAATCTTCTTTTTGTCCTCCAACCTCCAAGAAACCAAATATGAAATGACATTCATGACAATGACAGATCGTTGTAGTGCTCCTACCGCCATGCAACGTTCCAAATTTAAAGAAAAAAAAATAGGGGAAATGATCAATCTACACTAACGCTGACTAACCTAATCCAAAAGAAAAGTAAAACCTCAACTAACCAAACTAAAGAAAAACTTAACCTACCCTAAGGAAAGGCAGAACTGATTTAACTTGAAATAATCTAACTAAAAGCAAAGTAAAACTGAACTAACTGCGACCGACAATTTACTGCGAAGTTCTGGATTGCTGGATTGTCCTTCAGGGCAGTAAACCAGAACTAACCAAACCAAAGGCAAAGTAAAACTAAACTAACCTAACCAAAAGAGCCCACACTTATATGCAGCTCTTAACAAGCTCCATTGCGCCCCTAAAATGCACTGAGGCAAGGTGCAGGTGATGCTGCTGTAACTTAAAAGACAATTGCAACTTGTCTGATCCCACCAAAGAAAAAGATAACTGAAATCTCCTAACCAAAGGAAAAAACAGAACTGAACTAGCCTGATCTAACTAAAGGCAAAGCAAAACTGAACTAAACTAATCAACAGAGCCCACATTTATGTACAACAATCAACAGGCCCCGTGGCGGCCCTGGCGAGCTGCTTTGTCAGGACCCAGAAGTGCCAAAAGGCAGGCAGAGCCAAACTAACCTCACCGAAGAAAAAACATAACCGAACTAACTCAATCAAAGCGAAAACAGAACTAAACTAACCGGAACTGACCAAAGACAAAACAAAACTGAATTGACCTAACCAACAGAGACAACACTTATGTCCAGGTAATTAATACACTTCTTTAGGGCCGCTGCGTCAAGGTGCGGCCCTCATGGGCCACATGTACGACTGGACTGAACAAAGGAAAAACAGAACTAAACTAACCTGAACCAACTTAACCAAAAGCAAAATAAAACTGAACTAGAATTTTACTTTGCCTTTGAGCCGCCTGAACTTTAGGGCCGTTGCAGGCTCCGATACATAGTTAACTAATTGCTTCCGAAAAGACATAATCTCTGGATATTGAGAGGAAAACTGGGAACCTAGCTGGTCTAATACGTGACAGGGACAGCTAACTTGACCTAAATAAATTGAACTTAATTATTAATGTGCCCTGGGGCATTCAAATGTAAATAAACCGTTCAATTTTTTTGGTATTTTTTTATTACTTTTTGGTACAAGTATTAATATTCCGCATTTTTTTGCTTTAAACTACTTAATTTAATGCCCTCTTGACTGTAAATTTCAAAAAACCTCGAAATTCCGTAATACTTAATGCAGACCAGCACCATTAAAGTATGTAGCAGTAAAGTTTTCATAAAAATAAGCTTCGTACCTTCATCAGTAAAAATTTATTGTTTGGGGCCTCCACTAAAAACCTGTCGATCTGGTTTATATTCAAATTCTTTGTCTTTTTGGGTTTATAACCTTCGCTTTTCCTTTTCAGCAAACCTGATAATTTGTGAAATTTGCCAATGTCAATCTTACTTTTTATGTTCAGCATGTTCTTTACATTCTTTACAAGTTGATTGCAAAAAGTGGATTAGTTGCAGTAAATACAAAAATATAGCGTATACAAACACGGTACTAAAGTGTCATTACATCCCTCGGGTTGTTCGGCTTAGTTCATTAACCATTTCTACTCTCGGGACCAATGACTCATTTTAGTGCCTTGATCACTTTAGTACCTTGATGATATAGCTATACTATTACATGCGTACCTTTGAAGGCCAAGTAGCCCTTGTTCGAGATCTCGGTATATTAATTCAGCGTTTCTGTTAAAATGTAGGTTAAAACTCAGCTTAAGACAAGCAGTTATTTTACTATTTTTGCTAATATCTGGATGACGGTTAGAGATATCAAGTTCATGGCAGAAGTAATTTTGTTCCAAACTTGACAGGAAATGTGCGATAAGAATGTGGAGTTGGTAAAAAGGAAGTATGCATTTTCGTACCTGTCTTGAAGAGTAAAAAGTTACATAATATACCTTCTAATAAATTATTGTATCTAATAAATCTGTTAATGCAAAAATATAATAAATTTATCGAACATTCTGATAAATTTTTCATTGAAAAAAAAACAGGAGATTGTATTAATTAAATTTTACAACAAGGCTACCTGAGTGTGAGGTGAAAGAAGATTGGTAGTGTTTTGGAATTGAAGCAGTAACTACGAACTTTGCGCTCTTATTCTTCGTGCTAGCTGCCATTTAAAGGAAAATTTCTACTCCGCCCTCACTCTGTTTGATAAATTTTCAATAAAACTCTAGGGCACATATCACTGGAGCTGACGTCAATAGCTATTTAAATGTTGACTTTCAATTTTCCGTCGCCGAAAAGCTCCACTTTCGAAGGATATTTCGCCGAATAACTTCAAAGCCCGAATTACTCCTCCGTTAAAACAAACATAAATTTCGCATTTTGGACTCTTGTTGCGAAGCATCCGCCGTCTAAAAGCTTATTTTCCGCTTAAGGGTTATTGATTTTCATAATTACTGTGTCTGTGGAATGTACTCGCATCCCCCTATTTGGATCAGGCATTCATTAGGAAGAATCTACGTAGAAAAGAATTTAAAAAGTTTAGAAGCTAAATAAAATCGAACCAACCATGTTTTGAATATTTCCTTCATGGGAATGTACCTATAATTTTAGTTTTATTGGCATACACTGCTTATGAGTTGGCAAAGGTCTGATCTGACGACCTTGAATGGTATTATTGTTGAAGAGCTAGATTAAGTGCTAATAGGAGATTGTCCAACTAGTGTCGAAAATTGTACTATTCACACGAGAGTACCGGTTTGGACACGAGCCGTAGGCGAGTGACACAACGTCACAAGCGTATGAAGAGTGATTTTCGTACGTCTTGCACACTATACTTTTTCTACGACTGCGATTTTGCTTCATAAATGATCATTCGTATTATAAGATATATGCAAGGCGTGTGCAAAGCAATCAGAAGCCTATGCAAAATAGACCTTGCACATGTTTCTGTACAAGAGCGTGCGCAATGTGCACTTTGAGCAGGATCTTTGCAATATGCGATTTTCAACGGTAGTTAGTAGTGCGCATTTCTTCATTTTCGAGGCAGTCGTAGAAAATCGCTATTTATGATGTAAGTTTTAAAAGTGCAACTTTAAGGAACGCATATGAAAGGTCTGCAATTCGCACGAATTCCTTAAAAGCACATTCAACACGAATACCATAAAATATTTTTTCTACAAACGCATTAAAACTCATTCTGTGAAAATCTAAGTAATTTTATTTACTATTAACAACCGTGCTAAAAGTAATTTACTTCTAACACTAGGGTTCACTCTATTGATCTCGTACCTCAATATATCGAAAGTCTAAAGCCAAATGTTCACCCGGCGATGGCAGGCCAGTCCTGCTGGCGCCATCTGTTTCGCTGAGTCGGCATTTTGTACTGCATGTAATGATCATCAGAGTGAACTCAACTGACGAGCCCTAGTGGGAGCGAAACGCGTCTTGAGAGGTAACGCTCTGATGATTTCGTACAATTTGTTGGTGAATTTTTTCACTGGGTTATGAAAGATAATTCTTTTGTAACAGATAAACCTATGTACACCGGACATAGACCAGATGTGATGTGTCATTCTTACATATATATTAGGGCCATGAACCAGAAATCAATTTTTGTTTTCAAGTTTCATATAAACAATATTTTTAGTATAACCCATTAGTGGCGGGTGCACGCTCCGGGCGAGTAGATACTGGGAAAAAAGACTTGTAATTTTACTTGCAACACTTATTAAAATCCTTTGCGGTGGACACGTTTCGGATTTTGGGCATTAATCAGCGCCAAATTTGGCAAGAAGAAATAAATAAAGCAAAGAGCCTAATGCACTCAGGAGCCTTATTGGCTCAAATTCTTAATTCTATTCCAGTTGCTGAGGTTACTTACATCAATTTTGAAAAGTGTTAAGTTTTAAAAACAAATAAACATTTCGATTTCTTTGGTAAACTTAAAATGTAATTTGCATTTTGACAGAGTTTTTTATTGTCGGACAATATTTTTTGTGTTAAGGACCCTTTGTCTTATTAATTTCTTTTCTCCATATTTGACGCTGGTTTTGTTGTAAAGTCCAAAAACCATATTTTGGGACCAAAGAAAGGGCTCATACAGGGTAATTCATTAAGGGTGGCCGCCGGTCTTGGAAACTAAATGCCTTGGAAGTTAGAGAAAAAAGTTTTGATTATTAAAGTAAACACGAGAAAATCCTGAAAATTATTTGCAAGTTCCTTATTTTGCCACAAGAGGGCGCAATTAGAAACCAAATATTACAAATCAATTTTTTTCTGAAAATTGTCGTTTTAAGGAGTATCTTGAGCAACATTATTAGAAAGATTGGACAATCCTGCAACATTTTGACCTGACTCTTGTAGATGTACTGTGCTTAATAAAAGTGAGGGAAACAATTGAAAGTGAAATAGTCAAAATCCTTGTAACTTTCAAGCCTCATATCCGATTTTAGTAAACTTGGTCTTGTTTGGAAGACAATTGCCATTGCTTTTAACTGTGGTATCCTGTGCTAAATGATAGATTTTAATAAACGTGCTAGAGGGCCCAATTTCAAATTAAAGTAGTTTTTTTTTGGTTTTACACCAAAAAGTTAAATCTTTCGGTATAATTTTGATATCATAATTGGAAAGTAGATTAAATTTGCAACAAAAAAATGTAAGATTACAATACGATATCTTTGTTCATCCCGGAGTTATTTGTGCATATATAACTTTCAATTTTATTACAGAATAATACTAAGAAACTTCATAAATGTTCAAAATGACCCCCGTTTTCCCGAATACGACTATTTATTCTCCCTCTGATACTGAGTACAGCCGTTTAAATTTCAGCTCGTGAAATCGAATTAACAGCGTTCGTAATTCGCTGTATCATGTCTTCTCGTGTGGTCGGCCGAGTTGTATAAATAATGTCTTTTATTCTTCCCCACAAATAAAAGTCTAGAACAGTTAGATCAGGAGATCTAGGCGGCCACGGAAACACACTACCCCTTCCAATCCAGCGATCAGAATAAGCTACATTTAAAAAATTGCGAACTGTCTGAGCAAAATATGCCGGGCATCCATCATGTTGAACCACATTGAAGCTCTAACATCGAAAGGAATATCTTCTAAAAGGGTAGGCAATTCATTCTGTAGGAAGTTTAAGTACGCTTCGCCATTTATATATTCCGATGTCTGTGGAAATTTCTCTTGTGCTTGAATGCGGATTCACTTCCACGTACGCAAGAACATTGATAATACTTTTCTCATGCTTTACAGGACGTCTTCTGAAGGAGAACTGGAATGGGTCGCACACTTCCCGTTTGCCGTAAACGTATTGCCATTCGGCGAAATACCTTTCTGCTGTGATGCCTTCGTTCTGGATATCTAGTAGCATATGTACGTTCCGCAACAGGTGCATTTTGCAAACATTCGAAATATACAGCATGTCGAAAGCCTCGGAATTGGTATAAGCCATGTTTGAAGAATGAAGTTCAAGTTTTGATAATAATAGCGTAGCTATGAAGTAACTTAAAAGGAATCAACAAGAATGAATATTTTGTCAACGCAATACGAAACTTGTCAAAATTGAATCAACTGACCACCAATGTTATTTATCTCCATGGATACCTGCCGATTTTGTTTCATAGCTATCTAGATTGATATTGTAAAACATTATATTAGAAGTATGCTTAAATTAGGTGGAAGTTTTCAATAATCAGATATGTTTAGGATAATATAGTGACATTTTTTGTACTGAGTGATAAGCCTACAAAACCATCATGTTTTAAAACAATAATTGTTGTAACGGAATTTTTTATTATGGATTTATGAAAACAATCATTTATTCAAATAAGTAATAAAAGTCATTCTTGAAGTGATAGGTCTGAAAGGAGAAAAAATATGTTTTTGGAATCTTAACATTTTTTGTTGCAAATTTAACCTACTTTCCGATTATGCTATCAAACTTATACTGAATGATATAACTTTTTGGTGTAAAACCACTTTAATTTGAAATTGCGCCCTCTAGCACGTTTATTAAAAACTATCGTTTAGCACTGGATACCACAGGTAAAAGTAATGGCAATTATCTTCCAAACAAGACCAAGTTTACTCAAATGGAATGTGAGGCTTGAAAGTTACTAGGATTTTGATTATTTCACTTTCAATTGTTTTCCCCGCTCTTATTGAGCAGAGTACACCTACGAGAGTCAGTTCAAAATGTTGCAGGATTGTCCAGTCTTTCTAATAATGTTGCCCAAGGTATACCTTAAAACTACAATTTTCAAAAAAAAATTTATTTGTATTATTTGGTTTCTAATTGCGCCCTCTTGTGGCAAAATTAGGAACTTGAAAATAATTTCCAGGATTTTCTATGTCCACTTTAATAATCAAAAGTTAAAAGCTTTTAAACCAATTAGTTTCCAAGATATGGCCGGTGGCCACCCTTAATGAAACACCCTGTATATACTTTGCTAAAAACATCAAAAGGTTTTGTTTAGGCAGTTTTTCTTAAATAAAATTTAAATTTTAGTTATTCCTATCACCGACAACCTTAGTACGAAATTGTTTACTGTTTAGTACCAATTTTTTAGTCAAATTTAAACCTCGCGTTAGTAATAATGAAATATTTTGACAAGTAAACAATGCAATAGGGTTTAAGCCTGAGATGTAAGAGTGGCTTTTAGTTCATAGGACTTACTCCAAAGCAATTGAATACAATCACCTACAACGCTGCTGGTAGTTGCCTTATTCTCCCAAACGAATGTCTCGCTTATTCAAAAGCTCCCTTCTAATTACAACTGCCTGCGCTCCATTGCAACTCGAAAATCCCTACAATAATTCTTCACCAGCCACCAGCAATAAACTCCCGAAGAAAACGTCAGGACAGCTTTAAAAATCCGCCCGATTTCCTCTGGCTTGGAACGGGACCGGGTCGCGGCGCACCAACTTTGCAGCTTTCCGCCTCTAATCTCGACACAAATGCTTCATAAATTGCAATTAGCCAGTTTAAGGAAACGTTTAAAATGCGATTCGTTATCGTTAGCCTTAAGGAACGGCCTTAGTCACTCGCTGCCTTTAAGGAGCACCGAAGGTATTAAGGCCAGATGTAGCCGAGTTTCAAAATTTATCTTTATTGTGTTCCTGTTTTCAGTTTTTAACGTTATCGGGGACTATTTGAAAGAATCAGGTCGGGGTGGAGTAGGAGTAGTATTAGATTGTAGCAACCCTTTAAACGGACACAAAAAGGGACAAATTGGCACTGTGAGTCGAGTCTAAAGGCCATGGTTTAAGAAACGAAATTAGCCTCGACATTTCTTTTTACCAGCCACGTCAAAGAGGTAAAATGAAATATTGTCTTCTCCTTTGAAGTGTCACGATGGTTAATTTAAGATTTTTTTGAGAGCAGGCATAATTTAAAAATTTGAATTTTTTTTTTGTGATATATTTCTTCGCTTCGTTTGGCTCCTTCCACTGCTTAATTTGGTTTCTGAAATCATTAAGATTATAATATTGTAGGGATAATGGGTTTTTTAACTGAACGGTGAACGGCGATAAACAGATGGATGTTTATTCAACAATGGTATAGTTACTAAACAATAAACCATCGACAACACACCTGTGAGTGGTGGCCGTCCTGCCTTATAGACAGGCCCACATCTGATCGTTATACAAGTGGTGGCCGGCCCTTCTGAGTCTCAATGCCTCGGATACGACGCTATCGTCATTGATATTGAATTAACATTGAAAACCAACCTTAAACTAGAAAGTAATAACTAGGTAATATACTATTACCTAAGAAGTGAGGGAAGTGATGCTTTACCGCACGCTGATTGCAATAACCGAACGACGCGTAGTGGAGTTTGGTCAGCAATCGAGTGATGTAGAGCACTTCCCGCACGTGTTAGGTAAAATATTTTTCCTACGAGCCAATTTCTCTTAATCTTTTTCGTCTTCCCTAGTTTAGTTCTTTAAATTTTCGTGCAGTAAAAACTTTTCCTACGAGCGAGCGGGAAAGTAGCTTTACCGCACATATTTGCATGGGGGAGGCAGCACTTTACCGCTTTTTAATTTTTTTTCCGCACGCAAAGCCAAATTACAAACAATTTGAGGCTTTATTTATCTGAGCGTTACTTTTGCATACTTTTATTGTTCTTGTGTTGTTGTTTTTTGCTGAATTAGTTTTTTGCTTTAGGGTTCAGCGGACATTTAGCTCTGTTAATTAGGTACCTACCACACGGGCATGCGTGTAAATGTTAACCCACGTTCATATTTAATTGAACTTACAGAAGACAACAAAATTAACACACATGCGCTCGTAGGAAATTAACTATCCACGCCGAGAAATTAAAAAAAATTGTTGGTACTCACCGGTATTTGAACCCACGACCTTAAGTTTACAAAGTAAGTGTGTCAACCACTGCACCACGCATTTCTTATGTTGACATGTGTTAAATCCACGCGTCGCAAATCCACGCTACGCGTCGTTCGGTCATTGCAATCAGCATGCGGTAAAGCATCAATTCCCGCACTTATATTAATTAAGTAAATAACTATTACACGCACGCCTGTCAACATGATGAAATTATTTATAAGCGTTAGTGCTTTAACAATAAATCATTACTGTGAATATGTACGGTCTTCCCGTACCTATTCACTGCATATAAAATCGTCTGATAAGACCATTCTAATTATATGTCTTGAAGGTTTTTGTCCCTACTTTATATTTTGTCTGTAAATTTATTTTTAAAAACACCAAAACTGACATTTGACAAACTGTAATTCATCCGAACTTATTCTGGTTTGACACATGAGAACAAAAGAAATGCATGGTGTGGTGGTTAACGCACCTACTTTGTGAACATGAGCTCGTCTGTTCGAATAACGTTGAGAACAAATTCATTTTTTATTCCTCGGCGTGGATAGTTAATTTCCTACGAGCCAATTCCTCTTAATATTTTTCGTTTTCCCTAGTTTAGCTCCGTAAATTTGCGTGCGGCAAAAACTTTTACAGCACACGTGCGGTAATAGTTATTTACATAACAAGGTAAAAAAGTAACCCTTAACACACAAGCGTGAAATGTCGCGCGAGGGTGGAAATCACGCGAGTGATTGCCACCTTCGTCTGCGGCTCCGGCGCAACATTTCACGCTTGTGTGTTAAGGGTTACTTTCTGAGCTTGTTATGTAAATAACTATTACACGCACGCCTGTCAACGCCACGAAATTATTTATAAGAATTAGTGCTTGCACAATAAGTCACTGGAGGAACCTACCTATTTGCTGCATCTAAAGTTTCGTCTGATAAGACCATTCTGTGTGTTTTGAAGGTTTTTGTCCCTACTTTCTATTTTGTCTGTAAATTTATTTTTAAAAACACCGAAACTGACATTTGTCAAATTGTAATTCATCCGAACTTATTTTGGTTTAACACATGTCATTATGAGAAATGCATGGTGTATTACCCATTCACTTATTTTTGTCATCTAGTTACCTTTGAAGCCTTAATTTTTTTATACCCATCTCCTTTTAGCACATATTGAGAATTTCCAACGCCTTTTTGATGACAATAATAAGTGAATGGCTTATAGTGGTTGACACACCTACTTTGTGAAATTAAGGTCGTGGGTTCGAATACCGGTGAAGACCAACTTTTTTTTTAATTCCTTGGCGTGGATAGTTAATTTCCTACGAGCGCATGTGTGTTAATTTTGTTGTCTTCAATTAAATATGACCTTTACATGCACGCACGTGTGGTAGGTACCTAACTAATAGTGCTAAATATCCTCTTAACCCTAAAGCATTCAGATAAGTATAGAAAAACGCACAACTCAGCAAAAACCAACAACACAAGGACAATAAAATTATGCAATAGTAACGCTCACATTAATAAAGCTTCAAATTGTATGTTATTTGGCTTTGCGTGCGGTAAAAATTTTTTCTGCACACTGCTATATCCCGCATGCAAATGTGTACGGTAAAGCGACTTTACCGCACACTCGTAGGAAAAGATTTTTGCGTTTGCTGTCAATAGCAACTACCACACTCAACCAAATATTAAAAACGTCACTGTCAGTTTGATTTAAATTTTCAGATTGTGTTTTACTTTTATAATTATATTATATTAGTTTTCAGTTATGCTCAGTTGTGATTCACATTATTTGAAATTGATCGTTTGCAGAAAAAAACGGTGTATGCATTAGGAGCAAAAAGTAACTTTTTGGTTCTCGAGCCGCTCTCCGCCCCGCGTCGAGCGGAAAATGTTACTCTCCGTGCAAGAAAGTTCTACTTTTCGCTCTTAATACATAAATAACTATTAATACAAGCATTAAAAGTAACTGTTTAAATGCTAATAAGAAAATAGAGGTTTTTTTATTAAAAAAATACTGCCTGTGTAGAAATAGTAGATTATGTCATTAGGAGTAAAAGTGGGTCTTTTCGTGCTGAGCCCAGAGATTGACGGCCGAAGCGAAGCTGAGGCCTGCAACTGGGCGCAACACAAAAAGACCTTTTACTCCGAGTAACATATACTATATTTTTTTCAAGCATGCAGGAAATAAGAAGTCTATTACAGAGTGATTCAATTTTGCAATTTTCTTTCATCCTCTTGAAGCGGGTCTAGGTACTTACCCAATTATAGTGGTATATATTTCGATTGCGACTTAAGCCGAGATCGGTAATTCCATCCGAGCGCTCCGGACACAGACCATCTCCTAAAATCTTAACAAGGTAGAGTGAGATAATATCCCGAGCGCTCGGGATGTAATTACCGAACTCAACTTAATAACGGTTTCGGATGGTGCTCTCGAGCGCTCTGAGAGTATTCCCATCCTTTGTTTTTTCAATAAGAATGTGAAGATGGCAATACACTCAGATCGGTCTCTCTGGTGTTATCTAGTGTTCAAATAATTTTGGTGATTGAAAATCGTTTATATATGCGCTACCATGACAATAGCGGTGACTTGTGATTTGACTTTTACTGCCTAGGACTTTTTTGCTACTTTTTTGGTCTCAAGATTAGAAAGCCCACTTTAGGTGTGCGCATGGAAAAAACAAATGGCCTAATTTTAGTCCGCTTGGAAAAAGAAATATTGTATGACAGCGCAGAAAGACCAACTGGTCGAAAACCTGTTTTTCTAGAAACAAAGATGTTTTTATATATTATATTGTATGACATTCGTGTTAAATGTAATTTTGAGGAACTCATGCGAGTTGGGGAACTCGCTCTGTTCTGTAAACTTTCACAAGCGTGCTTTAAAATTTCAGTTTTAGCACTTACACCATAAAATGCTATTGTACCTTGCGCCTCAAAAACTTTGAACTATTTCATTATCTTATCCTCCCAGCTTTATCGCCCGAAACCATCTATAAAAATTGGACTGAAATATCTTTCGTGCCGCTTTGAATTTGTCTTGCGGTGCAAATTTGCCTCTTTCGTTCCGTATTTCACGGACAGCAGGGCTGCTTAATTGGCTCCTGCTTGCTTAAGCAAAGGGTAAACCCGATTACTTTTTAGCGTACGCATCAGTTGCTTTCTTCAATTAGTTTTGTTTTGAAAAATGCCCTCCCTAACCCGCCGACAAGACAAACGCTCGAGCATATTATTCCTTAGAAATTTTCCACTAAAAATTGCCAATTTTGCAGCCACGTTATGCTAATCTTGCCTTTTCGATATCACAAAGGATATGGAGCTCTTGACCAGAGGGCACTGTCGACTATACAAGGGATAAGCGACATTATCAATCATGGTTTCTCCGTATTTGGCGCATGAACCCTTCGAGATGTTTAAGGGTCTATTTACATATATTGCGGGGATGTCGCAAAGGTCATACCAATCTAGATCAAAGTTTGCGGACAGTTTTCGATAACCATGCTTGCTTTGATCGCGGCACGTGCTGCCTCGGATTTGATGTAGCTCAGCGACGACTTATTCGATCGAATCGGTCTCTCGACTCGATAAGTTGGCGTGGTTACAGAGCAATTTCAATTAATATTGCAAACATTTCAAATTACTACTGTTCTTTAACCTGATCAACAATTTTACAGGTGTGTAAGAGAGTCTTGCTTTATTTTGCTTTTTATGAAGTTAAATTTTAAATGTACCAAAGCTAGCGCTCTCCCATTCTATGGTCTGGACTTCATATTTTTCTTGTTCTCCTAGTTAGCTCCTTTTACCAACTCTTTACAACCTTACAACCTCCCTATGCAAGAACATCTCTACTAAAGTGTAAAATTTTAAGCGTACAAAATGTTTCTCTTTCTCCAATTCTCTATCGCTTGGTATTGCCACAAAGGAGCACACAGACATAAAAATTGCTGCATTCTTGGAGATAATCGGCCCATGACCGGTTTAGTAAGCAAGAACTAGTTGTCAAGAACTTAAAACCTAGCGAGAAAAATTTTCTGACGACAGAGACACTAAGCACGGGCGTTTTTCGATAGAGAAACGCGTTTGGGCTAGTCTGGAGGTCGTTACACCGAAAGGACAAACGTTCACCCTCGAAGATCACCATTAAAAGTATAAAGTTTGTTTAAAAGTAGAAAGAAGTGCGGAAGCCACCTTTATCTCTTTCGCACCAGTAAGGCTCACGGATCCACAAAGTGCGTCTGGTCGAATTTCGCAATACGTGTACCTCCTCTACAACATTAACGGGTAGGGTCCGTTGAGTCTTATAATTGTGGGTGTGTTTTCTTTTGACGTCCCAATTTGCTAAAGTCGGTTAACTTTAAGGTCGTAGAAAATAAAAGTTTACTTAGACCAAATCTTACTATTTGAAACGCTAGTCGTTTTAGCTTGGAACGCCTGTTTTTTTTTAATATCAGCATAGTATTCTCGGGGGAGGTGAGGAGATCTCCGATACCCTAAACCGTAAAAACTCAAATAGAGTAAAATTAGCAGATTTTATTTCCCGCATAATTTACTCAAATGAAAATCCAATTTGTTTTGATGTCACTCTAGAGTCACCTTAGTCCATTTTTAAGTTTTATACTCTGTTAAATCTTATTTCTCTATTCTTTGTTCACTTTAATAAAATTTCTCAAACTATACCACTGCCATTTACCAAATTATCAAAATAGTAATCGAGTTGTTTTATCATTTGTTCCCTTTGATGTTTCTTCGTTTTCATATTTTTTCCTGGATATAAATACAATTTATATACACAGTTTTAAAAACATTTTTAATTATTAAGACTTATTTTGTTATTGTTTTTTGAATCTCACTGCGGCTTGGATCCTTGTTTTGGTGTGTTAAAAAGTTTTGTGTTTGTTGTTCAACTAGCTTTTATTTCATGGTTTTGTGTATGGTAATCGATGTTCATGCTACTAATCTATAAACCTGAACAGAACGGTTATTGTTTTGTTATTTATATCGTTTTTGTTTACATATTTACATCCTTTGTGTTTCTTATTCTACTTCATTTCCCTTTTTAAAATATGGCACTCAGAATTATATTTTTTAAAGCGATGAATTGTTCCTTTTATTCTAAGAAGGATTACAATACGTCTTCGGCCTTACACTGTACCTTCAGTTTTAAATTGGTATTTGAAATATTTGAAAACCAAACGAAAAAGAGGGTTATTTTGTTGGGAAAACATGTTTTCAAACTTTACCATAATAAAGCAAGAAAAATGTAATGTAAAAATGTGTGTATCTAAGAGTATTCACATATTTTTATTTCTCAATAAGAATTTAAGGATACGTACATTCTCAGAGCTGCCTAAAGCAGTAATCCGAAAATTTTAAAATTAAGAAGGGAAGGAATTTGGATGCACGCTATATATGAATTCTGTTTACGCGTTAACTGACATTATTATAAAATGTTTATTGACATATGCTGATTTGACAATTAACTGATTAAAGAATGAAAAATTTTGCTGGTAAATAAGTTTGCATTTAAATCAGAAAACTACAAGAAAGATTTATAAAATTACGCCCAAAAGATGTTTCACATTTTTGAAATCCACCCACCACCCACCCATTTTCCATTCTTCCTTCCATTTCCAATTTATGGAAACACATAGGTAATTAATTCAATTTCCGCACTTGAAGTTGGCATCGTGGATCGCTCGATACCTCGAGCCGGATACGATTTACATTTATATGTTTTTCGCCAGGCACAATCTGATTTATACGCCCCCGCTGGGAATATTTCAAACGACACCAAGTGGCCCGATAAAACTGTTTTGATAAATTTGAAGGTCCGATGAGAAATTAGCCTGAGCCCGGAGCACGTTCACAACTTGCTATGAACTATAAGTTTTAAGTTTATTTAGTTAGTTTTAAGAATTATTAATATGTATGCTTAAATATTGGCAATATTTAGGCATATCTATCAAAAATAGCTATTTATGTAACCAGTTACGAAAAGTCCGATTTTGTGTAACGAATGAATGTTTGCGGGACGAGCGCAGCGAGTTCCCGCAATTTGAATGAGGTACACAAAAAAGGCTTTTCGTTACGTGTTTCATACAAGATTTTTTATACTGGACTACAAATACCTACTTAGAGAGATAGTTATTATTATTAAACTTCAATAATCACTTTTAAACCACTTTGTATCTACTTAATACCTTAAAACTGTAGCAATGGTGTGCCACAACCGAAATCTGCAACTGGTGGCGACACGAACTTTTCATCACTAGTTACGAAAGGTTTACTTTTCATAACTAGTTACGAAAAGTAGGACGTTACGTCACTGTCATCAGTATTAAAAAGTGCCACTTTATATGTCAAAATTAGAAAAATGTATTTAATGTCATGCTATTCCGTTTGCGCGGTGACAAACAGGTAATAGGAGGGACGTGCTAAATATATAAGCAGTCAAAATTTTACTATTGCCCATTTTGCGACAAGTTTCGGCTTTCAAGCCGTCTTCAGCGCCCAAAATTCTTCCAACAGTTTAAGACGAAAACTTTTCTTCCGGCAGAGGATAAGAGACTTTATCTCTCTCTGGCCACGATGTATGTATACTTTTCTTTTGTTCCCCTTTTAACATAAGCATACGTTTTTGATTCTATTGAAATTTTTGAAAGCGAAAGATGTTTCTAAACTACAAAAATTTTAACTAGAAACTGCAATGAGAAAAGCGGGAATGGAGAGATTCTAAAGAACCTTTTTTTTAAACGTCATTAAAGTGGCAATATGCCGAAGTTATACAAGTGCTAAAGTGTCAAATTTTATACTAGTGGCAATAAAAATAACGTTTTCTGTCTAGGCACGAAATGAGGGCCGCAAATGACGGACACTAGATTATAAGAATTATGAACTTTATTGAGTTTATTACTTAAAAGTTTGTGACATTAAATGTACAATTATTTATGGTAGCACCATGAAAATTAAAACCCTTGCTTGTACTAGGCATACTGGTAATGTCGCTAGTGGAGGCGTCTATGGTGGACTTGTAATTCTCGTTTGTTTCATTGACAATACTTAGTCTAGATGAGACATTCACGCTATTTCCAGCGGTTGCGGCGATTGTTCTGGATGAAAAGATGTTTCTTGCTGTGTAGTTCTTGTTTGCCATAGACTCTTCAATGTACCTCTATAGGTATGCCAGATCGGCTGCTCCTTCTACCAACAAGGTAGCGGAAGTCCTCCTCAAGCAATGTCGAGTATATACATGTATTCGAATTGGGCAATTTAAAAAATTTTGCCACCGGTTATGCAACGGTACCAATCTTGTGAATCCCCATGTCCGGTATTATTAATATTATTTATTTCCTTCGAGATGGTACCTTCATTGCTAAATAAATCAGATCTGGAGCATCAGATAAGAAGCACTAAATTTCTTCCTTTGTGAAAAACTTGTGATTTTTTTGGATAATAGCCTTCACCCTGCCTTTTTAAATAAGCACGTAATTTCATAAACTTGCTGATCCCTGCATAATATTCAATAATGCTTTGATCATTGAATAATGTATCCACATCGTCGAAAACTTTTTCTTCAGTTCACTCTCCAAATGAGAGAAATACGCCAACAGGACGTTCTCAGAATAATTCTTCACATTTTTGTCTGCACACCATTGAAGAAACCTTTCATAACTGTTGTATAGCTTACTGGACTTTGTAGGTATTAAATTGTTCATCACTTGTGATGCGGCTTCAATAACTTCAGGGGGAGTGCAATTCATGCTCTCGGAATCTGAAATTGTGAACTCTGCAATGTAGCAACTATGGGATCTCTAATTATTGATAACATTACGTTTTAATGAATTAAAAAGAATTATAATATTTAGTATTCAATAAAGCTTGCAAAGTTCAAACGCATTTTTTGACAGAATAGTTTTCTGGTTGTTTATAACGTATAATCCATTCAGTTATTTCTGTCGTCAAGTAGGCGATTAATAATTAGTTTGAGGTTAAAGTTATAGTTTACTGTTTTGCTCACAAAGTTGTCAGATGACATCATTAGTTCAAACTTTTAATAAAAATAATTACTAACCTAGAATCTAGTAAAAACTGAGCCGGGGCTCATTTTTTTAGCAAGAATATTATATTTTATTAACGTATTTTAAAAACGAATCTTTCACAACGACAATAGTTGAGGCTAATAAGTTTATAGTGTGAATGTGATATCTGCAATATATGCACCCTACAAAAATGCAAGTGATGATTTGTATAAGAAGTTTGCTTTTTAAACGAAAAGAAAGGTAGAATACATTTACGGAAGGACAGGACCAATGATGTGTCTGTCAGCGGCAATTGAAGGTACGAAAATGGGACAATGGGCTGCAAGCTTATGTACCTATCTACTTATGTATTAATAGTTCTAGAATTGCATTGTTTTCGGGTGTCGTGTCTGATATCAAACATTATTAGCATGGAATCATATTGTACATTCAAATTGTATATTGCAATCATAAGTATTATTTCCGGTCCTCAAATATCCAATAACTGAAAAATGTAGGTATAGAGCAGAGCAGAGTTAATGCTTACTCCAAAAACATTGGAGACTTAGGCAAGGTCATAGAGGGCAATTCTGGGGGGAGGTTTCTTCTGAATTGGAGCCAGTTTTATGGTTACTGATTAGTGTTAATTACTTTTGGCATCTTTTTGTTAGGATAACACAGGTTTTTTAATACCAAAATACAAAATGCACGTGTTATGTGTAAAAAAAAGTCGGCAACGGCGAAATTTTAATAACACATCTTTACAAGTTTGTTTTGACGGCAAGTATACAAACAATCGCAATCGATGTTATACAGGAGAAATTCCATGGCATGGGTTGACGCCAAAAATAACTGAATGGATTATATGTATCTATAGAAACATCTACCAGAGCACACTAAATTATGGTCAGTGAATCCCGTTCTCGAAAGAAATATCTTAAAATTTTAATAAAACACCGATCCGTATATTTTACTGTTGACGTTTGAAAAAAACTCGTAGGGGAAAGTGGGGGAATACCGGCCATCGGGGTAATTCCGGCCCTCAAGTTTCTCCCACTCTTAAATATTTTTTAAAGCGCATTAACTCGATGAATCACCCATAACAACAAGCCTAATGCTTAGTACGATTTGGAAAGCGTTACGAGAAGGTACGCAATTTTAACCGATAATTTTCGAGAAAAGCACGTTTTCATATAAGAAACTCACTTATTCAAGAGCATACATTTTTACAACGGTAAATTATAGAAATTGTTTTTATATCTAGAAATGAACTAAAATATGTTGGCTTTCACTAAATTTAGTTTAAAGCCACGTAAATTTATTTATTTTTTTAATAATGCATTGGTAGGTATATCATTATTTTGGGGTAATTTCAGACACCACATTGTGGGTAATATCGTCATGGCCGGTATTACCCCCAAATAGTATGTTCAATATTGTTTGTTCGTTTACAGATGCCGCGTACCTATACGCGAAAAATACCCGAGCAGATTGGTCGTTCCAAACTCTTAAAGCAGTTCTTGCAGTTGTGCGAAATGGGCGCTTCATTAGGGAAGTTTCAAGAACTTATGGGATTCCAAGAGGGACTCTTCAAGATCGACTTAGAAGTGGCAAAGTGCTGAAGGCTCAATTAGATCAGGAAAATGAACTAGCGCAGCAAGTCATTCATCTTTCCAAGCTTTTTTTCGGAATAACGCCGACTCAGATTCAACAGAGCGCCTACACTTTTGCCAAATTAAATCATTTGACTGCTAGATTTAACGAGAATAGGAAGTCTGCGGGTCGTGACTGGCTGGAGGGCTTTTTACGACGCAACCCACAAATTAGCTTACGGAAACTGGAATCAACAAGTGTGAATCGTGTGGCAGCTTTCAACAGAGAAGAAATCGATCTCTTCTTTGGGAATTTAAACTCGGAATGAAAAAATACAAATTTGCCCCAAACAGAATATTTAACGCTGACGAGACCGGCATTACAACTGCTCAACGTCCAAACAAAATTTATGCTAAAAAAGGACAAAGAAGAGTAGGGTCTTCTTTTGGGAGAACTAGTTGGGAGAAAGAAAAAACCACTACTGTCATGTGTTCATTTAGCGCAACTGGCATGTATGTTCCTCCAATGTTCATTTATGCCAGGAAGAGAATGGCCGATCACTTGAAGATTAACGGACCACCAGGAGCTATCTATCGGTGTTCAGATAATGGATGGATAACCGAAATATTGTTTGTTGAATGGTTAAAGCACTTTGAGCAGTATGTTAAACCTACAAAAGGAGATCCAGTTCTTCTGCTACTCGATAACCACACCAGTCATTGTTTCTTAAATGTCTACAACTTCTGCAAAGAAAGAGGGATTGTTATGCTGACGATTCCTCCGCATACCTCACATCGAGTACAACCTCTTGATGTGACATTTTATGGACCTTTGAAGACAGCGTATAATTCAGAGTGTGATAAATTTATGAGAAATCACTCAGGAGAAAAGATTTCGCCCAACATCATTGCTGATTTATTTAATAAAGGTTTTGGCCGAGTTGCAACTATCGAAAAAGCTACTAAAGGTTTTGAGGTTACGGGAATATTCCCCGTCAACTCTGATGTTTTCAGTAATGAAGATTTTACCCCCGTTGAAAACTTAAGTGATTTAGTTCCTAGAAATAATGAAATATGAAACAAAATAAGACAAACAAGGGGAGAAGTTGACGAAAATGAAAGTTTTCTAAGGAGACAACAACGAAAATCGACAGACGGTGTCATATGAAGAAATAATCCCAATACCTGGTTGTTCCCGAATAAACAATGAAAAAGAAAAAATGAGTAGGAAAAAACAACATTCTGAAATATTTACGACCACTCCAAATAAAGATATTTTGGAAGAAAAGGAAATGATAAAACAGGAAAAGCTGCAAAAGACGTTGAATAATTCAGATCATTCGAAAGTGAAAAGAGTAAAAAAGCAGGTTTTCGGTAAATCGGACAATGAACCCAACACTATCATCACTTCAGTGAGCAACAAGAAAGTCTACACCACTGCCAAACCTCAGAAAATAACCCTCAGAAAGAAAATTAAAGTATCTTACCATGATTGTGAGGAGGAAAAAGAAATGTCAGACGTTGAGGTTGACAAGGATATTTGTATTATTTGTGGAGAGTTCGGGAAAAACTGAGAACTCTGGTTAAGATGTGTTATCTGTTCGGGTTGGGCTCATATTAATTGCACGAATGGTGAAAAGAGAAAATCCTATATCTGCGATTTCTGTCAGTGAGGTTTTGGGTTATTGCGGCCCTCGGCTGGTATTACCCCCAATATGTGGGGTAATACCGTGCACTCATATATTTTTGAAAAATCCAAATTTTTTTTTTAACCTTTGTTATTAGTGCCTGATTAACAAGTATTTTGTACAAAAACGATTTATCTTTCAATTAATCCGTCCAGATCCCTTTTAAGTCATAAAGCCTCAAAATATTTCAAGGTTTTTGTTTAAGGGGCCGGTATTCCCCCACTTTCCCCTATATGTTATTCGAAGCTAAATACTTTTATACAGCCTTTGTAAAGTGCTGCAGCCTTGCATGAAGTTTCATCAGCAGCCTTGCATAAAGCCTCCATCTTTAGCTCTTAATAACATTTACTATTAAACTGCTCAACTTAAAAGTTCGGCACAAGCTATTTTTCGTGTCATTTTCAATCAACTGTAACTTTTTAAGCAATGAATTGTTATAAATACAATTTGCACAGTCTGAAACCTCATTTCCTGTAGATTAAAGAAGAGGATAATTTTGAAAAAAAAAACGACATTATCTTTATTATAAAGGGTGTGAAAAATTTTGATGCTTTGCCATTTCGCAATAAACTTTTTTTTTCTTTATCGTTTTCATGTAAGGAGTAAGCCAACATCCATATCTCGGGACCTTTTCGCCAGATTTTTTTATTAAAGTACTCTGAATTTTTATACAGAGCGAAACGTAAAATGTGTGAAATTCTTGTTGCTGATATTTGTAGAACGTCGTAGTTTGAAAACCTGGCAAGGAATCTTAATGCGTTTTCCTTCATTTGATGACATATTGTGTTCGGATTGTTACTCATTCAAAAAATTTAACAATAAGTGACGTTTTTTCTAGTAAATTAGCATTCCAAAAATATGATACCATTATTGTTAATGCTCCTGATTTATAATAGCAATATTAAATAAAATAAAGTTTCTAGAAACAAAAACAAGTTGAGTGTTGCCGTCGTAGATAGCCAACATCAATATCTCTAGACTTTTTGTAATTTTCTGTTATTAAGGCATTAGAACTTATACAGAGAGAACCAAAATATTTTTGAAAATTTCGCTAGCAATTTTTTCAAATCGTCGTAATTCGCGGACAAGTTGACGGATTATTGTTATTAATTTTTGGATCGACAGCATCATCTGCAGATTTTCAAAAGGGCATTTTCCAAAATGGTTAGTGAATTACAGGTACGGAATTGACAAATAAGTATACGGTGTGAGTCATGATGGGTGGTCGAGAATGAAATCTCATCTTCTTTGGTCGATTTTAAGGAGGGTCTATCATATAATGTTTTTACCTACCGAGCTTCGTTAAAAAGTTACAGGGTGTTGAAATTATAATTTCAGAATTCATATGTATTGATTATTCCGAAAGCGTAAGAGAAATTTTATTGAATTTTTGTACGTTTCGACTGCTACGGAAGGCGCACATTTTACAATAAAAACCATTTCTATTTCCGCCAGTGGCGCGCTTAACAGCACGTCGACATACCTTATTTAAAAAAAAAAAAATAAATAAAACGTCACTGGTTTTTCGAAAAATTAAATCCTACCCAAACTCTCAATTTTTTCAGGGTGTAGTCCTTTTTCAATTATTTGATGGGGGTGTTTTCACTAATCTAAGTTCTCATGTTTTGCGAGTTCACATAACCACTTCACTCAAATCAAGCTTCATCACTAAATATGGATTTATGGAAAATGTTCTGGTTATTATCCCTGTCAATACACCAAATTCAAAATCGCAGTCTTTGGGGAAAGTCAGCTTCATGCAATTCTTGCACATCTGCGAAGCGATATTGGTAGACTTGCAGATTTTTATGTAAAATTGCATGGGTGGCACCGACAGAAAGACCTATTTGATGGTGTAACTGTCGAATAGAAGTACCAGGTGTATTTTGCATTATTTCTTGTGCCTGTGTAACCACTTCATCGGTATGTTTCTTGTGAGATTCACCACCTGGTCTTTGTAGACTACCTGCTTCTGTAAACAATTCTAGAACATGCTCCAAAGTTTTCTTGAACTGCATATAGACCACAGCAAAGTTTGGAAATTCAGCCTGGAATTCAGCCTTTTATGGAAATTTTCCAGGCCAAGGTGTTGGAAACGGCAAATAAAAAGCCAAAGTGCTGATTCCGATACGTGGACGACACCTTTGTTATTTAGAGCCATGGGCAGGGCAAACTTCAAACGGAAGGAATCCTACCGTTTTTAGATGATTCAATGGAAAGCTCAATAATGGATCAAATCATCATCCTAGACAGAAAAGGAAAGAACCATAAACTCTCTGTCTGTGAGAGAATGAATTTTGGTTAGAATGAATACAGCAAGCAGGAGTTTGATAGGGTCGTCCTTCCAAGGAATGTAGAGCGCCAGGAAAGAACAACGGGAGAAGATGATTAAAAGCGCGGATGGAATAGTCTACCTACATCCACAAAGTAACGGACAGGATCGGCAGGCTAATGGAAACGCCCAATGTGAAAACTGATGTGTTTAAGCCCACTCGTACAATACAATAGAATTTGAGATCGGCCAAAGACCGCAGAGATCCCCTATCGGCACCCAGAGTTTACCGAGTTTCATGGAGTTTACCGAGTTCCATGCAGCTGAGGCTCGGTATACACTGGCACCACAAAACGCAGTGTCAACTCGAGGATTACGGAACACAAGAGAAGTTCCTGGCTGAGACAAACAAAAGTCAGCAGTAGCAGAGCACGGTCTCGACATCCTTTTCAACAAGATTGATATTCCAACATATTCCACAATCCAAGTGCGCCGAAATCCTGCGCTACCATTACCCCCACCCCAGTCTCTCCCCTGCAGCACGATGGCGGGGGAATAAACACCACAGAGCCACCGCAGTCGAATCAGTCAACAACGTGAAGCACGGGAGATCACTTCGCTCATTGCCTCATCGCGTCTGATAATGTCTGCCGCAGTTGCAGACGAAACGTCAGGAAGAAATCTATTGCACCACTGCTTCAAAGCCCGGAAAATACTTTAGATTGTATTTTGACCGACCGTGAAAGCCTCCACAGTCTTATAAAATTTAATATTCTTAAGCTTATTCTTTTTGGATACATTTTTATGATTAATTTTGTTTGACAATGACATTGACTTTTAAAACAAAATGGCTTGTGTTGTTCAGATAGAATTGCCTACAATTGGCCTACTTTATATCTCACAGACAGAATTAGCTGTGATTGGCCTATTTCATATCGCTCAGATAGAATTGCCCATATGATTGATGTAGTTCATATCTCATAGTTAGGTGTCCAGCTAGCTGCAATTGCCTAATTATCAATTCTGTAAACTGATAAGAAAACTGAATATATCCGTTTCGGAGTAGAAAAAGATAATTTCTTAAATCGCTGTATAAATCTGAAGAATCGGAAGTGATCTCATTTTCGTAACGAACTGCTGAACTTCCAGTACTTGCACTCTTTGATGTTGTCGCAGAAGTAAGGTCTGATTATGTTAGAATTTCTTCTTCATTAAGATACTGGACAACTATTTTTGGGATTTTGCCAAATTTGTTTGCGCCAACTGGTTAATTTGTGCATTTTTTTTGTTTTTATAATTCAGGAAATAAGGAGATTCGTTTATGTCGGAAGCCCTTTGTTCTTCATATTTTTTAAAGAAGTCATAAAATGCTCCATTTACTGCAAATGTCCTTGGTTGTTTGTTTTCAGTGTCGCATATTGTGATAATATATGCTTGTAATGTATTCTTAATATTCTCACATTTTAGCTGGGATAATTCTTTCTTCCGACTCGCCCCCGAGATCCAAGTGATTAAAGCAACTTTGGTAAATCAATGGGGCTTCTTGTATAAACTTTTGAATTTCCTCTGTTGTGAAAGTTTTTGACTTCTTGGGAATGTATGCGTCGTTTTTCCGCTTTAATAATGCTTTCAACTTTACATACTTTCACATCGCGCTGCACATTAAGCGTGGACTTAAGCATACTGTAGTGGGTTCAAAGGTTTCTTGGTCTCACTAATTGCTAAAGTTCGTCCATATGTACCAGTAAAACATTTTCGGAGAACCAAGTGGTATTCTTTTGTAACCTACAATCCATAAACCTTCGGTAACATGCGTCATACCTCTGCCGTGGTTTGGAACAGGTGAAAGATATTGCTAGGTTTCGAAGGCCCTTAGAATAGGCCTTATGAGTATTTTCATAAGTGGTCGTGGGGAAGCAAAATAGACGTCTCTCCTCTGCTTCATTCTGTCCTTATACCTATGAATGCTTTAAAGTACATATCTAATTCTGTATTCAAATGTGACAAAATTATTTAATAGCTAACCTAGTAGAAGTCGTAGACTCATACCCTACTCTCTTTGATACCTGATTGATTGAAACCAACTATTTTTGTCACCTATGTCACCTAGAAATTCGTTATTTTAAATGTGTTGTGTTGCCAGAAGTTTCTACGTCTATGTGGCATAATTTGCATTTTCGCTCACTACTCTTAGGTTCAGGTATAATTTACGAGATTTTAAAGCAACTTGCACTGACTCCTTCATATTTTATACTATTACCACTTACGTATCTTATATCTTATTGTTGTTTTTTGTTAGTATTCAAAAATACGATGTCGAAAGAACGACAAATTCGCAAATAAAATGAAATAAATAAATAACAAAAAAATGATAATTCCAAAATCTATTAACGTTTCCGGGTGGCCGCTCAAGAGCGCTCTGAGAGGATCCCATGCTATCTTTTCTCAATAAGAATGTAAGGATGGCAGTACTCTCAGAGCAGTATAGTCTATAGGGGTATCAACTGACGTAGGTTGTAAGTCCCAGATTAAAGAAAGTAAAAAGATTCTTTAACCCTTCTCTTTTCTTCTTAAATAGTTAAACGCCACAGGGGCTCATGCCACAGAGTAGTAAAACACCTAGATATTACAGATACAGATAATTATAGCGACCGAAGATCAGAGTATCGATACCAAACGTGAGGGAATCGATTCCTGATGGTATTGGTGTTTTAAATATCAATACGAAATATCGGATATTGAACCCGCAAAAATGTCGAGATACTCGAAATTATCAATATGTATCGCACAACACTATTATTTCCTCAATTATAGACTTGCACATTGTGCAAATATGATGTGCAGTTTCCCACTCTCTGCATGGAACTCTAAATAGTGACAAGTTTAAAGAAGACCTAATTCACATCGAAACGTTGTTGTTTTAATAAATTAAAGTGCTTAGAATCTGTAGCGCATTGCCGTTAGGCTCACTCTATATTAGAAACCAAGGACATGAAACTCCACATCTATTGACTTGAAACTTGTAAACATTTCAAACTCTTTTCATGGTTCGTACCAAGCCTAAGCTTAAGGTCACCATTAAAGGTCTGATCGATAAACATCCTCATTGTTGCCTCTGCCGCTGCTCTTTTATTCGAAAAACGCCGGCAATTAATCAACGTCAATGGAGAGATTCGATTTATTAATAAATGTGCAACATCAAAGCGAACCCGAAATTGCTTTATTTCAATGGAATAGTGGCAATTTCTCCTGATTGATATCGGGCGTAAGGCGGAAATCCCGACCTAAAAACCGCTTACGGTTTGCGCCCATTCCCTCTCGCCGTATTGTTTCTCGAGTGGATCTATTGGGTTAACTTGTCTCTTCATGTATTCGCTCAATCGCTCAACCTGAATTTTTTTTTCGCGAATGATTGGCGCTGCGGAAAAAAGTCCCAAGTCATCCGTTTTTCCACTCCGCGCCTTTCTTCGGGCCATATTACGCTTTTCAAGGCCGCCCTTCTCGAAAGTGTGAATTACTTGAATCGAACCCCGATATGAATAAAACGAATAAAATATCAGTATAGCAAAAGCACTAATTAATCTATTAATATCACGATCGAAATCTTGACAATTTTTGTGTTTATGTATAATATATTTATACTCCATAAAACACGTTAAAAACGTGTTAACAAATTTTTAGAGAAACTGTGTATTACTCTCTAACACCAGCGTTAAACAATTTTAGAAAACCGGAATTCAGGATGTTACAAGACATAACTTATGTACAAAATTACCTGAGGCGTAATTTTTTATATTCCAGTCAGCAACCACAGTGATAGGTGAGAAAACTAGTAATAGCCGCAGCAAGGGGAACAACTTGATTCTATCATGGGAATAAGTGAATTTTTCATTGTAACTTGGTGACAATTTAGAATTACTTAATTTTTTGCTGTTGGTCTTTTTTGTTTTTAGGTCAGAATATATCCGTCAGGATAGGCGGCCATATTGTCGATAGATATATTTTCTTGGACACAGAAGGTATTGATGAATGAAGAACCACACAGAAAAATTAACAATAAGAGTCAACCCGCATACCCCTACACAAAAATACACTTCGTCAGGCATTTTCATTAAATTTTTTGTTACTAATCAAGTCAGTGTATTGATATCTAGTGAGAGTAAGGAAAAAAAGCACTTTACATAGTAAAAAAACTACCTAAAATTTCGACTTGCATTGAGTTCGGCCAGGGCTAAAGTTTATGAAAAAAAAAAATAATATCGTGCATATAGTTTATAAAAAATGTTTACTAGATATAGTATTAGTTGCATTTTGTATATCTTGTAGCTACGATACAAAATTTCAATGCAGATGGAAACGATAGTGATTCGCAAGTAGCGTAAAGTCTTATTTTTTCGACTTCACTTGATATCCTCCGGTATATTTACCACATGTTGCAAAGTCTTGTATGAGTTATTAAAATATGTACATATGTTACTGGCCACTGTAAAAACTGTGGAAAATTTTATGAATTTATTCAAAATGCAAATTTATACCTACAATTTTAAATCAGTTAGGTATTAATATTTTATTCCTTGTAAACAATAATTCGTACCCCTATTTATACCCACCGTTATGGAGTTAACCAAAAATGCATTAACCATTTACTAGTTTTAATAAAACTTCAGTTTGAGATTTTTATTTTGTAGTATCTATAATATATTGCATCAGGCAGGAGATGTTATCCTCAAACTAAATGTATGACGATCAATATGTTTAGAACAATTTAAGTTTGGTGTACGAAATCAATTTTTTCTTTTAAAGCTAGCGTTTACTTCAGGATAATTTCAGTTTCGTAACCTTGTAAACTGGAAGCAAATTATTACATTGTATAAAACGACTGATGGATTTATAGCACCTAAACTCTATAAAAATAACATCAAGATCTGTAGAGAAACGGTTGTAAATTGCAGGTAGCTATTTTAGCGATACATACCACCATAACTTCAAAAACTGAAAATATTTATTTTAAAATGGCATAACCGTAAATAATAATCATAACCTAAAATCAGCTATCAACCAATGTCGATAGCAGTTATGCTAACAGGGTGCAATATGTCAAATATCCAAGGCTAATGAAATGCAGAAAATTCTGGAGCAGAATACATTATTCCAGTTTTAAAAAGTACTCGTAAAGACCAATTCAACGATATACGATTTTGTAACTTTGTTTGAGAGAATGATATAAAATTTCTACTAAGTAGCTATGTACAAGGATATCATTTTAAGTCGCTCACTCAACTAGCAGCTTTTCTTTTACACTTCTTAAAAAATTGATACATGGAGGCCCTATGGAAACTTAGGCCGACCTCGGATCCAAGGCTAGCGCCTTTATTGGCTGCTAGGTTTGTCAGATGCGACGCCATCTTGACTTTTTTTAAATGGAAACCGACACATATTTTCCTACAGTCCAATAGATCTAAAGGGGCAGATTTCAGAAATATATAACTTCATATATTTATTGTAATGTGTTTTTGTAATGTATTTACGTAATGTGTCTCTAAGCATTTAGACTATGCAGGGTGGTAAAATTGTTGAATTTCGAAAATTATTTTAAGTGGCTCACTCGCTTAACAGTTTTTCTGTTGCACTTCTTAAAAATTTGATAGATCAGGGCCGTATGGCACCTAAGGCCGACCTCGGATCCAGGGCTCGCGCATTTATTGGCTGCTAGGCTAGACAGATACGACGCCATCTTGATTTTTCTTTAACGGAAACACACACATATTTACCTACAGTAAAAGAGGTGATGGCGCAAAGTACAGAAATATATATATTCGTGTATCTATCTCCAAGTATTTCGATTATACAGGGTGGCAAAGTTGTTGAATTTCGAAAATTAATTTAAGTAGCTCACTCGATTTGCAGTGTTCCAGTTATAATTTAAAAAACATTAATACATGGGGGTCATATGGCATTTAAGGTCGACCTTGGACCCTGGACTAGCGACATCATTGGCTGCTCGGTTTGACAGATACCATCTTAATTTTGGTTGGCAAAGTCATTGCAGTTGCGTTGTATGTGTCAAACCGGGCAGCTAATAACGTCGCTAGCAAAGGATCCGAAGTCGGCCTTAGATGCCTTGTGACTTCCGCAATTTTTTTTGAAGTGTAACATGAAATCTGCTACTCGAGTGAGCGACTTAAAATAATTTTCGAAATACAACAATTTTACTACCCTGTATAATCGAAATGCTTCGAGATACATATACGAAGTTACAATATAACTTCGTTATATTATAACTAAATAAAATATGTTATATTTCTGTAATCTGCTCCTTCAACTCTATTAGCCTGTATGTAAATATATGTGTGTTTCAATTTAAACAAAATCAAGATGGCGTCGTATCTGTCAAACCGGGAAACCAACGACGTCGCTGGACCAGGATCCGAGGTCGGCCTTAAATGCCATATGACCACCATATATCAAACTTTTGAAAAGTGGAATAGAAAAACTGCTAATCGCGTGAGCCAGTTAAAATGATTTTCCAAATTCAACAAATTTACCGCCGTGTATAATCTAAATGCTTAGAGACAGATACATGAAGTTATGTATTTCTGTAACCTACTCCTTTAGCTCTGTTAGACTGTAGATAAATAAGTGTGTGATTCCATTAAAAAAAATCAAGATGGCGTTGTATCTGTCAAACCTAGCAGCCCATAAATGCGCTAGCCATGGATCCAAGATCGGCCCTAGGTGCCATACGGCCCCAATTTATCAAATGTTCAGGAAGTGCAACAGAAAAACTGCTAATCGAGTGAGCTACTTAAAATGATTTTCGAAATTCAACAAGATGGCGTCGTATCTGTCGAACCGAGCAGCCAATAAATGCGCTAGCCCTGGAACATTATTTTTTCGGATGAAGCTATTTTTATGTTTAACGGCACCGTCAATAGGCATAATTGCAGATATTGGTATGCCATAACTTTATTGGACCATTTTTCATTACTGGAAAATTTACGTCAGAACTGTATGTAAATTTGTTGGTAGAGGATTTACTTGGATTTACTTGGAATGTTATTCCACAATTAGAAGTTCTTTATCCAGATCACCATAACATTTGCTTTCAATAGGATGGTGCTCCCGCGCATTTTTGGGCTAATCGTGCCCAATTTCTTAAATGAAATATTTCCAAATCAGTGGATCTGATGGAGAGGCGTAATTAAGTGGCCTCCTAGATCTCCAGACCTCACTCTCTTAGACTTTTATTTGTGGGGTTATTTAAAGAATAAGGTGTATGAAACGATCCAGAAAACATTGAATATTTAAAGGCAAAAATTGTAAATGAAATACGCGACATTCCGCAAATGCCGTTTGATTATGTTTTACGGGAATTCAGAGATAGACTCGGCCGTTGCCTAGCTAAAGAATGTCGGGCATTTTTAACACCTTATAGAGTAGTTTGTTGGTGTTTTATCTCTAATATGGGTCTAGTTTTAAATAATTTACTTAACGTCTAAGTGTTCTATAATTTTCTCAAATAAGGTTGACTAACACTAAGAAAAAAAAGTAGTAATTATATCGTTGAATTGGTCTTTATGAGTACTCTTAAAATCTGAAGTAATATACAGGGTGTTGGGTTTGAATTAAGAAAGTTGGTATACTTTGTGACTGACCCTATATACTTGCGAACCTCATTGCATCCTCACGTTATGCGCTGTTATTTGCCATAACAATACACAAACTTTGAGACAAATGAAATTAGTAGTTTTCGATATATTTGCAATATTCCAGACTTTTTTCTGTGTATAGTTATCCAAGAAAATGCGGGGTTTTCATATTCCTTCATACTGCTTTTATCCCTATTTATAAGCATAATTTATTTATAACATTTTATAGACAGAAATTATAAATTTAGGTCTAAAAGTTAATACTATGGAACTGGATAATATCAGCTCTGCAGCTTAGAGTTTTCATCATATTTACAGTTAACAATGTATAGACGGTTAAAATCTGTTTATTTAAGGGAGAGGAAGTACTCGAGTTCTGTCATAATACTGTGTCTATACTAATTGTTATACAAAGATACATTTCTAATAATTTAAGTGATTGGACTCTGTGTCTCCTATGGAAAAGGTATATGGTATGGAAAATTGACAAAAGGCGTTAATAGTATAGGTGGATACTGGATAATGTTTTCAAAAAAGCTTGTAATAAAGTTAATGATATTTTTTTTTTATTTATTTTGACATTTTTATTGAGTTTTGGGAGGTTATACGTTTCCATTTAATTATCTACTTCTTAGCAATAAATTGAAATGGGATGTTGATCGGCTCAATAATTAGTTCCAAAATTTCTTTTCGGTACCTCTCTGATGTTAATGTTCCTATAAAAAAAGAATAACTTACCTCAAATCATGCCTAAATATAGATTTTTCAGAGATGTTCTCCTTATTATCCATATTGAGGTACCATTTGCAAAATTGCGCTTTTTGGGGAATGACAGTTTCATGTAATTTTTGCACTACTGTGATGATGAAGCGATTTGGGTACATTTTCACATCTTTATTCAAAATTGTATAGGTGGCACCTACAGAAAGTCCTATTTGTTGGTGTAACTGTCTAACTATACAGGCGCATTAAAAATCTACAACGAGACAGATGAATTTCTTTACATCCACCTTCTAGTAAAAGCATGTGTTCTAGGTTTCCTATAATCCGTTCAGTTATTTCTGTCATCAAGTAGGCGTTGGAAATCTGACATATTTCACCGGGTATAACATGATTGACAGTGACAGTGATTAATAATCAGTTTGAGGTTAAAGTTATTGTTTATAGTTTTGCTCACATAGTTGCCAGATGGCTTCATTAGTTCAAACTTTTAATAATATTGATTAATGATCACTAACCTAGAATCTAGTAAAAAATATAAAAATATTATATTTTATTGATGCATTTAAAAATGAATCTTTTACATCGATAACAGTTAAGGTTAATAAGTTTATAGTGTGAATGTGGTTGTGATGATATGTATAAGAAATTTGGTTTTTGGGCTAAAATAATGGCGGAATACAGTTAGAGAAGAACAGGAAAAATGATATATCTCTGTCAGCGGCAATTGAAAGCAAACAGAGTTAATGCTTACCCCAAAAATATTGGAAACTTTAGCCAAGGTTATAGTGGGCGATTGTTGGGGGAGGTCTCTTCTAAGTTGGAGGTAGCATTTTTTTATGCAAATTCGCATTTTTGCGTTAATTGCCTTGGGTATTTTTTCTTTAGAAATAGTTTTTTAATAACAAATTAGCTTACAAAATGCACGCTTAAGTGTACTTAAAGTAGGCAACAGCGAAATTTTAATGACGCATTTTGACAAATTTGTCTTGGCGACAAGTAAACGAACATTCGCGGTCGATATTATACTGGTGAAATTCCATGGCATGAGTTGATGCCAAAAATAACTTAATGGATTATAGATCTCTGAGGGACCCTTCCATTAAAACCCATAAAAAATAAAATTGAGATCCTCCTAAAAAAATAAAAGCAATAAAAAAACAACAAATCTCTTTATTTATAGTAATGTGACAATGTTGGCACAACACATAAAGACATACAGAGTAATTTTTAACTAAATATATTAAATATATCCTTAAATAACTAAACCAGATAACCTGCATTAATTCCTTCATCCCACCTTATTTTGTTATAATGCTGTAGAACATAAAACTAGTACATCTAAAAATATACTAACTAAAAAAATAGTTCGACGGTAATGTCATAGGAAGACGTAGGTAGTGTCACTTAGAACTTCACCGTCAATTGCTGCGTTGTTGCGAATCAATTACCAATTCTGGCACACAAACAGGACGAGTTTCAACCGATAGAGCGGTTATTATCAAGCTATCAAGAGACAAATTTCTCATTGTAACGGTCAATGAGAACTGTTTAACTCCTAGGCTAAGTCCTATCCTGCATCTCCCCGTATGAATAAGTGGAATAAAACGACGAGAATTGAGCAACCACAATATGCGGGAGTCTTTGTTGAAGTCACAGTCACATCTTCTCTGCTCTCAACCAGCACAAAATTACTATCAGACTAACATGTACTGTATAACACACTAGTAACTAGTCTTGGCACAAACTAACTTTTTATTCTATTAAAGAATGAATTTAGAATATGAGAATGTGATCTCAAATTAAATTACGTATTACGTAAATTATTTTGGGGCACTGGGCGCACCCCAACGTCGTTGACGAGTTGCGACTGACCTGACCTGACTCGATTGTATTGACTTAACTTCCAGCGAAACGAAAAGAAGTTAATAATTAGCTATTAGCTAATATGTTCTCTCTCTCTCTCTTTCTTTAACCCAAGCAACATGCTATTTAGGGTTTTACCGATGATATTTAGGTATTTGGAATGTGGGAAAAGAAACAAGATAGGGATTGGCGAGATCCGCAAGACACTCCCCCGTTGGAGGCTTCTCTACGAAAGATAAATTGATGATCATGTACCTGCCACTCAGTCCTCGACAGAGGGCAGAGTTTATGTATGGATCTAGTGAAAGTTCCATTTTTTGGTGCGAAACTCTCACTGCTCTAACTCTGCGGGCTTGACCAGGCAGAAACTCAACTATCCTCCCCATTGGCCATTCCTGTGGGACAGTATTTTCGTCAGCTCATCACGATCTCCTTCCTTGATATTATCCTGACTGTTCTACCATTTTTGACTTTTCTTAAGTTGCTGCTATACACGGTCTTCCAACGATTCCAGAAATGTTGTCGAAATTGAATGAATTGTGCCCAATTAGTAAGTCTATTTTTTGGAACATTAGACACGTCCATATCAGGAAGTGCAGTCAGGTAGGAAGTAATCAAAAAGTGGCTTGGTGTTAGTGCCAAGAAGTCTAGAGGATGATTCAAGTCACTTTAAAATATGGGTTGGGTTAAGATTTGAGTTATGCAAGAGTGAATTATGTTTCTTGTTACAGAGGAGAAACAATTTTTGAGATGTGCAAGACTCGAAACTCTGTTGGGCTGAAAGATTGTTTCTACAGAGCTTAAGTCATTTAACTAAATCAAATCTCTGTTGGACAGATAATTTTCTGAATTTGTCACACTGCGAAATGCGGTGGCTGGACATATTACAACATGAACATTATCTTTCCTTTTGAACATTATTTGAGTTTGAATTATTGAAATGGGTATAATAAGAACCTACAGGAGGGGGCTTTTTTTTGGTCTGGGGAGTCGAGAAATTTTCTGAGACAGTTTCCATGAGCGAGGCACCCCCGAGGCTTGTTTGTGTTGAAACTCAAGGTTTTGTGTGTGTATTTGTATAGGAATAAAGTCAGCCCATTCATCCTTATGGATATTTAAATTTTGTAAAAAATGCATAGTTTGTTTCGACTGAGTAATAAATTTTCGAATCTCTAAAGGAGATTTTTTTTTAAGCAAGTACAGGTCCTTCCAGTATCTTTTTTATTAGAAATGTTAATATACGTGATTCATTCTCATAACTAATTTTTAAAGCATCTAGTGCTATTTTGAGATTGTCACAAGTCAAAGCCAAGCCATTAATGAGTTCCAAAAGCTCTCCCTTTAAATAAGACTTTAAATAAACGAACCTCTGTATATTACCAAGACTCGTACTATTTACAATTCTCTCTTCACCCCACTCAGAGAATATCAGAGAACGATGAAATTGAAATCTCTGGTAACTTTGTGCTATTTACATTTTGATCTATTTTGTAAACCTAACCCTGCATCCTTTATTTCATCAATCTTGCGGGGGAGCTTTCCTAAACTATTACAATATGTATGCTCCATCCATGGCATCGCATTCAACTTCAAGAATATTATCTCCAATTTTCGCGATATCTTCCATGAGCTCTTCATATTTAGCAAAATATTTTTTAACCAAAAGTTATTCCTTAAGTTTTAGTACATATTAGTAGTAGAGGGTTTATGGGAGAAGTTTTAGTAGAGGGTTTATGGAAGACCTTCCTCCTCAAATCTCACTTCAACTTCTAGCACCCTATGAGAAAGCATCCTCCTCAGAAATACCAGTGCAAACTCCACACACCCATCGATTCCCCCTCGACCATCATTATTTACTTATATAAATGTTGAAATGCAAGTTATGGTGCAAACTACAAGAAATATTTTAAAGTTGTTGAAAAGATTTTATTTACAAAAAATGTAATTCTCTAAATTTTCTACTCAAAATACTGACTACTTGTCAAATATCAAGAAACATTGTTTGAGTAGAAGAACTAACAAAGTTGTAAATATTGTGAATACAAATTTTTTTATCTTAATAGTTCTTTCACAAATAATATTTTGATTGGTAAACCACTTTTCACCAAAAATAGTAATTGGCGGAAGAAATGGATTCTACATGACTCTGAGTGAAGATGAGTGAATAAACTTTTGCATGTATGATGGTGTAGGAATTGTAAATTATTTCTATTATCCTGGTGTTGATACATCTACGATTCAATGTGGAAACATTACTTTAAATTTTAAGAAAATTAATGACTCTCCAGTTATACAGATTAACAAGCCAGACTCTAATTAGGAAGATCTTGGTCAAGAATCCATTGATAGCTTATGGAAAATGAAAGATTTTCAAGGCAAAAGAACAAAACTTTGAAACACAGACTTCATTCACTTCTTCAAAAGAAATAATAGTCACTATTTTTCCATTATTTTGTTTTGCACATTCCATTTCAAAATATTTTCTGACTTCCACTACCTTCACTTGGATAAGTTGAAGAGGAAAAGATGCTCATTATTGCAGTGATCAAATTGATCACTGCATTCGAAACGTTGGCTCGTTCACAAATGTGAAGTAGTTATTTCTGTCCTACACCCGCTATTTTCACTTCTATCGACCTGATTAAAGGACGCAAAACGTATATGATAATTTTGGAAGGTTATCGCATATAGATCTTAGCAAAAAATAATTAAATTTTTTAGTGTCATTAATTTTCTTCGAGAAAGGCTCAGCATCTACGATCCGGCTCGAAGCACCATCATGTACGCGTCAGGCGTCAATTCCTAACCACACAGGCGCATTAACACACAATGAGGCAGATGAATTGCTTTGTATCTACCTTCTAGTAAAAGTAGGTGATCTATATTTCCTAGATCGTTGACGGAACTCTTGCATTAAAACAAAAAAAAAACAAAAATTTTTGATCCTTTAAAAAAAAAGAAAAGGGATTAAAAGACAACAAACCTTTGCTTGATTTATAATAACGTGAAAAAGATGGCACACATAAAGACATGTGCAGAGCAATTTTTAGCTAAATTCAACCCGAACTAACAAAACCAGACAACCTGCATTCTATGTTGCTGTAGAACATAAAACTATTACACTAAAATAGTAGATTATGAAGTGAAAAACTGCGTCCCAGGATTTACTGATTTGCGTTGAATTGGAGAATTGGAAACAAAATTTGAACTACCAGCTCATCGCCGACGTTTCGTTTAATAATGATTAAACTTCTTCAGGGCTACAAAGATATAAATTTTTCAGAAGCAGAAAAGGCAATCATTTGAAACACCTCACCTCGAGCATGAAAAATAAATCAAATTGATTATACGTGAATGTTTATTGATATTTTTTTTTTCATTTATACACGATACCCATAAAAGTCCTCTCCAACAAATTGGTCAACGTTTGTGTTCGCCACACATTTAGTTATGTTAATTGTGTGTAATTTATGCAACATCTATCGTCCCATAATTTAAACCTCTCTATCAAAAAATTGTAGATGACGCGTACATTCTAGTTAGAGTATCAGTTCTGAGGTTGAGTGTTTTATCCCGCAACTTGTTTATTTGTAACATTTCTGAGACTGTGGTCCCAGAAAATAGTAGATTATGTTTTTAGGATCTAAAGTGAAATTTTATGGAGCAAGGGTGCAGTTTAGCAGCTAGGTGCGGCCGAGCTTTATATATAATAGTATATTATACAACAAGTATTTAATGAGAGAATAACGCTCATTAAATGCGCGTTGAATACTATACTTTATGACCACGATTCTGGATTTTCTCAAATATACTACAGATAATTTACAATTTTAAAACCACGACCACGACTGGTTTCGCTATTCAATGGCGCGACGTTTGATGCGTCTTGTCGATAGATGACGGTCTAGTCACCCGCGCATGTCACCGCATATTCATTTCAATGCTACGAGGGTGGACGGTAAATTAATTCATTTTATGGCCTATTTTAAGTATTTTTCAGTGAAAAGTACATATTTTAGTGAAAAAGAGACACTGTAACCTACATTTGCCTCAATACATCCTAATAGAAGGATAATTATTTGAATGAACCAGTGGTAACTACCGATTTCATGTTTAGGGCAGTTTACTTTTTGAGTTGTCAGTTGCCTACGACATGTTTCGTTTCCATGACAACTCATTATTCACAAGTGAATAATGATTATCGTTAGTCTTGAGAATGTACAAGAATAATGTGATTATTATAGTATGGTCGTGGATAAAAGTATTTGTAAGCTGCGAACATATACGATTTTTTTTCAAACGTCAACAGTAAAATCTAAGGATATTTTATTAAACTTTTAAGATATTTATTTCGGTAACGTGATTCATTTACCATAATTTAGTGTGCTATGGTAGTGTTTCTATAGATACATACGCTATAAACAACCAGAAAACTATTCTATCAAAAAGTGCGTTTGAAGTTTGCATGCTTTACTGAATGCTAAATATTAGAATTCTTTTTGATTCATTAAAAAGTTGTAATCTTGTTAATAATGAGAGCCACCTATAGTTGCTACATTGCAGATAATGTGCAGATATTCCGAGAGCATGAACTGCACTCCCCCTAATTTGACTGAAGCCGCATCACAAGTGATGAACAATTTAATACCTACAAAGTCCAGAAAGCTATATAATTGTAGTTATGAAAAAGTTCTTCAATGGTGCGCAAACAAAATTGTCAAGAATTAATCATCTGAGAACGTGCTGTTGGCGTATATCTCTCATTTGGGGACTGAAGTGAAGACGAAGTGTTCGACTATGTGGACACATTATTCAATAATCAAAGTATTATTGAATATTAAGCAGGAAGTCAACATCAGCAAGTTTATGAAATTATGTGCTTATTTAAAAAGACAGAAAGGAGGCTATTATCCGAAAAAGTCACAAGTATTTACAAAGGAAGAAATTCAGTGTTTCTTAGAGGCTTCCTCTAGCAACATTACGAGTATGCCTGGTACAAGCAGGAGTTTTCATGGTGCTACCTTAACTAAAGTTCATAATTCTTATAATCAAGTCTCAATCATTTGGCGGCCAACATTTGCGGCCTAGGCAGCAAACGTGACCACCAGGATGTAATAAATGACACTTTAACACCTGTACAACTTTCGGCATATTGCCTCTTTCATGACGTTTGAAAAAATATATACTAACTAACCAAATGGCACGACCGTAATATCGTAGGACGTAGGTGATGTCACGAGATCCGCAACAGTCGCATAGAAGCTTCAGGTACATTTCAAATTATCTGTTGTGCCAGAGTACTTCATCTCTCGTTTCTTGTTAAGCTGAGATTCTATATTGCGAAACTTACTCGCGCAACTGTTTCGTGAAACAAGTCTCGGCCTGCTACTCTCTCGCGTACCTATTTACATTATCGCTGAAGCAAGGCGAGCAAACCAGTCGGTGCGAAGCAGTGATGTTGCTAGTACTTCCGAATGCAGCATCAATGTTTACCATCGTGACTACCAACAAAGAAGACACCGATTGTAGGTGAAAAAAATGTTTCATCCCAATGTGGAAACCTAAAACTTTTTAGAGAATAGGTAGCAGAACCCTGGGACCACGTTTAAACTATGCGAAGTAAGTCAGCTCGAGACACTTTGACGCGCGCTCAAAAACCGACCACGAGTTGTTTCGGGAAATGAGACTTGTTTCGGGAAACAGTTCCGCGAGTAAGTTTCAAAATGTGGAATCCCAGCTTTAGATCAGCTGCATGGTCTTTTTGTGAACTACTTGTTTCAATTACTGCTACAGTTTTGAATGTGTTTATTAACCCATTCCTCGCGTCTACATTGATTCCAGTTCGGTAGTAGCTCTTCAGCATAAACACTAAGTTTTGTTACAAAGCATGGAGATTACTTTATCGCAACCTTAATATATCCTTTTTGACTAAGGAACTTCCAAGTCAAAAAAGTCAAAAAGGTATATATAACGACAATATGTCGTTAACTCTTAAGCCTAGTTCTCAGAGGTTTGTCATGTCGCCGCGACACCTCCTTCTCCAAAATTAATAACGTATGGCTATCGCATATATTCTACTAGGATACTTGCCTGAATTGAACCTATGAGTTTGATTTGGCGTTAAATTTGTTTAGCTAGTAGTCTTAGCGTTAGTTTGTTTGTTGTAATATTTCAACTTGTAAAGTTTGTTAAATTTTTAGTAAATTTTCAGCTTTCAAACAGTATATTATTTTTAGTTTATTATACTTATTAATAAAATGAAGTAAACATTAAACTAAACCAAATCAAATTAACGGCGCGAGTGCCGCGACAACTAGCGTGTAGTTGAAATAATCTAATTACAAACGGGGGTCGCACGACACAGGGAAATTTCAAAACATGATTTTTCATTGGTCGGACCAAGTGTCGCAGCGACATGACACAGCTCTGAGAACTAGGCTTAAGCGAGTCTCAAAGAGACAATTTAAGTTATGAACCTAAAATGAAACACAATCTGTTTGATTATTTGTTATTGCATTAAAAGAAACTTAAACCTTGTAGAAAGCGGTTGGTGATTAATAAATGCGGCTATATTCATAAACAAAAGTTGGATATTTTTGTTATGCTTACAGTTAAGTAGGTGAGAAATGCCAACATGTGACAGTGACAATGACAAATCATTGATGGCGGGTCAAGTTACGACGTGCCTTTTTAACTCTCTTCTTTTCTGTTAAAAAATCATAGCCAACTAGTTGACGTTTTCTAATGAACAGCATCTGCATAAAGAAATGTGTTCCACAGCTGAGTATCGAGACATGCTTAGCAAACACCACTGCGTAAAAGGGCATTTGTACTGTGGTGGCGCTCCTTACCGTCATTGTTCTAATTCAAACCACAACGTTACAAATCCCACCTGGCCGTCTAAATTTATGTGTACAGTTTCTTCTTCGCCGCCACCGTAATTATCGTGTCGTCTAAAGTTTTATAATTACATGACGGGGCTCTCGGCTTCTTACTGAGAATAATGAACGTCTTGTTGCCTTTAATAAGGGCGCGGCGGTTAGTTTTAGGGACGACGACTATTACAAAGAGTACCCGCAACATTCCGAAAGGCCGGATAAAGGGCTTCGCAACACGAGCGGACGCCCTGAATATACGCTACGTGGGCCGGAGAGTGATAAGTGTTAGGAGTTTTCTAAGTTCAAAATGGGACCCAGAGAAGTCGGTTTGTTTTGCAGGCTGAATATTTAAAGTGTTTCTATATTTGCATAGTTTTTCCGGAGGGCTACCCAACCGTACACCGTTGGTTTTTACAAAAATGCCGTCTAGTTTTTACGTACTGTTAATTCAAGTGTAATTTCAAGATATGTTAACTGTTTTTATTTGTGGTATTTGTTGATCCATTTGTAGCTTATTTTGCGGCTTTTAAGGAATCGTGGCTGCAGGTCGCTAAAAAAAATTAAATTTTTCTACAACCGTCAAAATATGACACGGTTCGCGCATTACTGACAGTATGCAAACTGACACATATTTTCATTGTTATCTTTCTCGCACGTCGCCCATAGCAGCGTAAAAAAAAAGTTACTGGTTGCCATAGGACACGTGCGACAAAGTCTTTCGCGCACGCCGTCAATACAGGGGTAGCAGAAAAGAACTGTGACCTCCGATCAGCCCCAACGCGGCTCCCCATATCGACTCCTCGTGAGTCCCCCAAAACCGGACTCTCTTTGTGAGCACCCAGACTAACACTGCCGTTTCTCTCTCACAAACGCTCGTGATAACTTTATTTATTGTCAGCACATTTTTCCCAAGCGATTGCATCCTTCTTTTCCATGACGTCAATGAGCGGTCCGATGTACCCACATGTTGAAGAAATTTCCAAGCTTTAATTTTTAAGTTTGGGTCAACTAGTGCTTGGTTCCTAAACCGGTCATCGGCCGACCATTTCTAAGAACGCTGCAATTATATGTCTTTTTGCTTCTTTGTGACAAATGGATTGAATATAAATTAATTTGCATGGTTTATGCTATGACATTAAGCCAGTTACTTTTCATTTGACTTTGACAGAAAAATTATCGGGGGTAATACCACGAGAGCTTTAAAATTACCGATAATTTTTCACGAATGCATGTTTTCCATAATTTCACGAGTCCTTTAGGACGAGTGAAATTTGCAAGGAAAACTTGCCAGAGTGAAAAATTATCTGGTTCATTTTAAAGCTCGAGCGGTATTTATTGAGATTATTTCTCGAGTCAAAAATACTAATAAGAAATAAATAAGTAGTGTTAGGATATTCGGACGCCACCTTAAATAAGTCAGTCAAGCAACGACATTGATTAAGGTTTTATGGTTGATTCCATGACAACGTGAAATTACCGCTGTAATTTTTTAGAAAATTATCGAATTACCGCTTATTAATACCTGTTTTGCTCCAGAGCAATAATATGGATGAGTGAAATAATCGGGGGTAATACCACGAGAGCTTTAAAATTACCGATAATTTTTCACGATTGCATTTTTTCCATAACTTCACGAGTCCTTTGGCACGAGTGAAAATTGCAAGGAAAACGTGCCAGAGTGAAAAATTATCTGGTTCATTTTAAAGCTCGAGCGGTATTTAGTGAGATTATTTCTCGAATCAAATTAAAATAGACAACGACATTGATTAAAGTTTAGGTTAGTGTAAGCGATAATACCACGTCGTCTAGACAACGACAAATTATCGCTGTAATTTTTTGATAAGCAAACTCTCCTTATGGGAAAATTTATACATACTCATCCATATTCTTCTTCTTCTTCTGTAGCTTATTCTGTCCACTTCTGAACAAAAGCCTCTCTCAAATGCTTCCATTTCCCCCGTTCTTGTGCAGCCAGTATCCAGTTTCCGGCTGTTCTTCTTATATCATCGCTCCAGCGGGTAGGCGGTCGTCCTCTGTTACGATATGCGTCTTGTCTTGGACGCCATTCTGCTATCTTCTTTGTCCATCGGTTGTCCGTCATTCTGGCAACATGCCCCGCCCAGTTCCACTTTAAATGTAAGATAGTCTCGACAGCATCTCGTGTCTTCGTTCTAAGTCTTATAGTTGTATTTGGGACTCTGTCTCGAAGGGGATTCCCAGCATCGATCTTTCCATCCTGCGTTGCATCACTTGTATTTTCGTAATGTTTTTTCTTGTAAGTGTTAGTGTTTCTGCACCATATGTCAGCACGGGAAGGACGCATTGGTTGAACACCTTTCTCTTCAAGCATATTGGGAGATTGGACCGAAACACTGATTTTAGTTTTCCAAATGCTGCCCAAGTCAGACCTATTCTACGCTGGATCTCGCGTGTTTGATTGTCCCGTTCGATACTGATTTCATGTCCTAGGTATTTGTATGAGTATGTCTGTTCTATATTGATGTTGTTAATTTTTAGAGAATTGTTTAGAACAAGGTTTGTCATATATTGTGTCTTTGACAGATTTATTTCAAGGCCTACCTTTTTTGCGGCTGTTTGTAAGTCTTGTAACATTGTTTGTGCCTTAGCCGTGTCGTCTTTTATTAGGACGATGTCGTCGGCGAAGCAAAGGTGGCTTAGATTTTCTCCATCGATGTTAATTCCCATGTTGTTCCATCTTATTTTGCTTAGCACACTTTGCAGCAGAGTAACGAATAATTTAGGAGAAAGCGCGTCACCCTGTCTCAGGCCCCTTTCAATTTTAAACTTGTTGGTATGTTGATTGTTGTTTATCTTCACGTATGCTGTGGATGTAGTATATATGTATTTAATAGCTGAGGAGTAACGGTAGTCAATTCGGCATTCTGCAAGTGCTTCTAGCAGTTTCTGGTGGTCCACTGTATCAAAGGCCTTTTTGAAGTCTATAAAAATCAGCATAAGCGGTTTGTTGTACTCTATACACTTCTCAATTATTAGTTTCATTGTGAGCAAGTGATCGTTGGTACCGTATTTTGTTCTAAAACCCGCTTGCTCTCTTGAAAGAAAGAACTCTAGTTTGTTTGTTAGACGTGTTGTTATAATCTTTGTGTAGAGCTTATAGATGTGACTTAGAAGACTTATTGGCCGGTAGTTTTCAAGGTTCGTGTTATCTCCTTTCTTGTGTATGATGATGATTTGCGCACTTTCCCATTGCGATGGTATTGTTCCTCCGGAGAGGCATTTATTAAATAGGGTTTTAAGGGCATTGATGATGTCTTGTCCGCCCATTTTAATGCTTTCTATTACCATCTCGTCTTCACCAGGTGCTTTGTTGCTTTTCATATTTTTTAAAGCTGATATAATTTCATCGTCATTTATCTCTTCGAGGTCTTCTGAGCCTTGGTTTAAAATTATTGGAATATTGGATTTTATTTCTCTATTTGGTGTTGAATATAGTCGTTTGTAGAAAGCTTCAATGGTCTGCGTTATTTCCCCCTTGTTTGTCATTATTCTGCCATCTGTGTTTTTGATTTTATATATATTATTTTTTCTCGCTAGATTTTTCCTTGCCAGAACTTTCAGACTCTTATTCTCTTCTATCGTAGTTTTTATGGATTCCGTATTTTGTTCTCTTTTGTGTTTTCTTATCTCTATAGCTATTTCTTTATTGATATTTCTATAGTCTATTGTTGTTTTGTCTGTCAGTTCTCTTCTTTGTTTCATTAAAGATTTTGTTCTTAGGTTGAGTTTTTGGTTCTTGTTTTTGCTTCTGCAGCACTTTTCAATTGTTGCATTTACGCTGTTTGTAATGTTCTCATATATTGCGTTAACTGTCATACGATTATTTACGTTTAGAGATTTAGATAGTTGCTGTTCATATTCATACACGTTTTCAGGCAAGTTCCATTTTTTGTGACTCTTTTTTAGGATCATGTTGTTTCTTTCCTTTCTTATGTTTAGTTTTATTTTCGCTCTTACTAGGCGATGGTCGCTGCCTGTTGAGAATCTATTCAGAACATCTACATCACTGACAATATCTTTTCTGCTGCTGCATATGAAGTCGATGGCGTTCTTGGTCCTTCCGTCTGGGCTCATCCATGTCCATTTTTTGTTGTCATTTTTTTGGAAGAAGGTGTTCATTGCGAAGAGATTTTTGCTATGCAGAAAGTCTATCAAGGTATTTCCTCTTTCGTTTCTCTCGCCCAATCCGTGGTGCCCAACCGCGTTTTCAGCTTCATCTATTTTGCTTCCGATTTTAGCATTAAAGTCTCCGATTAGCAGAGTATAGTGGGATTTCTCGTCTTGTATGGCTGAGGATATATCTTCGTAAAAGCATTCGATATCTTCCTCTGTATGGTCGCTTGTGGGCGCGTAGGCTTGAATGATTTTCAGAGAGTATTTTTTGTTAAGTTGGATGGTGATGAATAAGACTTTAGGGCTTATACTTTTGATGTTTATAATATTTTCAGTGTGTCTTTTGTGGACCAAAAAACCTATTCCCCTCATTGCAGTTTCTTCTCCGGCATAGTGAAAGATATGTCCTTTGTCCAGAGTGATTTGACCTTCCCCTATGCGTCTGACTTCGCTTAGGCCCAGTATGTCCCATTTAATGTTTGTGAGTTCTTCCTCTAGTTCTAGCATTTTCTCGTTTGTTGATAATGTTCTGGCGTTGTAAGTTGCTACGTATATCGGGTATTTTCTGTGATGGTGTGTATTGTTGTCTTTAGGTGATGAAGGCGATTGTTTGCCTCCCCCAGAATCCATGAGGCAGACCTTTTTCAAGGTGTGGGATTTGCCAAATATTGATCTACCCACCTGGGGTATGTTTCCTTTTCTCTTTGGAATCGCCATATTGAGAGGTTTATAGCCGAATTTTCTTCCACGTTGGCCAGACGGGTTGGAAGAGGGATAGGAATATTGGAAAGGAAATAAGTGGTTTTATAGGAAATTGGGAGTTTTGACAGTGGTTTCCCCGTATGGTCTTTGGAGATAAACCAAGGCTCGCGTGGGCAGGGTCGCATTCCTGAAGTAGATCTGTCATCTATCAGGACTATAGATGAGTATCTACCCGCTACCCATCCATATTGCTATGCAGCAAAACAAAACAAATTGTCATGGAATCAACCATAAAACCTTAATCAATGTCGTTGTCTGACTGACTTATTTAAGGTGACGTCCGATTATTCTAACACTACTTATTTATTTCTTAATAGTATTTTTGATTCGAGAAATAATCTCACTAAATACCGCTCGAGCTTTAAAATGAACCAGATAATTTGTCACTTTGCCATGTTTTCCTTGCAAATTTCACTCGTCCTAATGAACTTTTCACGATTTTCCAATTATGGAAAATATACAATCGTGAAAAATTATCGGTAATTTTAAAGCTCTTGTTGTATTACCCCCGATAATTTTTTTTTGTTGAATATTACTATGGTTACGATTGTTCTATAACAATAAAATATTGGGCAAATATTGAATAACAGGTGGGGAATGAAATTCTCCTTAAAATAAAACTCTTTGTCTTTATGATTTTGAACTTATGTTTTCTAAAATAAAACTCCTTTGGACTCTTTTATCTTTTTTGTTTCTTTATCGTTTGAGTTAACTTAAGTACAATGGCGAGTTATGCCATCTTATTTGAAAATATCTCTGGTCCAGTTAGTCACGCTAAACATCTAAACTTGTTGGGCAAACGGTAATAGATTTTCCTAAAATCAGCAAACATTTAGCTAAACAGACTCAGAAATTAAAACTGTCACTACATCTTCAGGAAATATTGGCCCAATAATTAACTCTTTATTTGGTTATTCTTGTCAATCTCTGGGGTGTAAGTAAATACTCTTCAATATGATTTAAGCGACAGGATAGATCTAGGAGAACCTGAGTTTTATAGGACAAACTGCAGTTCAGTAATAATATTTGCAAGTTTATGTTCGACACAGAATATAAAATTTTTGGGCTTTCTAGTGTAAGCTGGCTAGTTACATACCTACAGGTAACATTTATTGGCTCTTTGTGAACAAATAGGAAGCCAGTAAAAATCGTAGGGTATATGCGCAACCAAACCTCAAGGGCCCAATAACAACCTTTATTTTTCGAGCGGTGGCCAGATTTTTTCCATAAGACCTCTTTTGGGTTTGGGGTTCTGTAACATTGATAATTCTGATATCATGTTAACTATGCCCTTACATTCACACATTTATCCATAAACGTACTTCAAAATTATTCCAGAAAGGGCAAGGCCGAATGAAGTAGGTGTTGAAGAATGAAGTTCCATCCTTGATGCCATGCAGAAAATAATGTAGCGATTATATTCGGTTCTGCCAAGTGAAAGCCAATGGCGAAAAATTGGAAATATATTAAAATATAACATTTCAGAAATATTGATATTTTCCATGGACAGTTTTTATTGTGGATATACTGCCACTCGCTAAGTTTTATCGTCCTAGCCCTGAGACAATAGCTGTTTATATAACCAGTTGGGAAAAGTACTATTTCCTACGAGAGTGCTTATTATGTCACTTTCCCGCACGCATTTTATTTTCGAAAGCTTTACTTTCCCGCACGGCGTGCGTAAAAGTAAATTTGGCGTGCGGGAAAATAAATATTTAAAGTATGACTGATTTATAATATAATTTAGACTTTATCGTCTATCTATCTAGATAGGTGCATTTGCCTTACAGCCGTGCAAAACATTTTTATCTGTTTTAAGGAACTATATGCTTGCCTTTATTATTTTTGATACAAAATATACGTACTTTTATTCCAATGTCACCAGTTCATGCCTGAAACATTACGTCACGCCAACAATCACACCAAGTTTTTGTCATAACAACCAATTGATTGTTGATTAATTCAGCTGTCATACTGTTGGCAAAGATAACGTTCTATCATAAGGCTGATTATCTGTTTCTTTACTTGGACTCGTAGAAAAAATATTGTTCCTAACTCGTGCGGAAAGTGTCTTTCCCGCACTCGTCATCAGCAGACAGCGTGCGGGAAAGTATCACTATCCGCCCTAGTTAGGAAACTGTTATTTACATAGTTATTTACATAACAAGCTAAGAAAGTAACCCTTAACACACAAGCGTGAAATGTTGCGCCCGAGCCGCAGGCGAGGGTGGCAATCACGCGAGCATAGCAAACATAGCAATTGTGTGTTCAGGGACTCTCTTGTTGTGTACATTATTTTTCCCACGACCAGGTGTCATATACAGGGTGAACAACTAAAGTAGCACGGCTGTACTTCAAAAATTATAAATCGTAGCTGCTTAATACAAAAATAGAATTAAGAAAATTGACCAAGAAAAACGCTTAAACATTTTTTTTTAATCCAGCGTTGTCAGTTTTACCTGAAAGTAGGACGTTATCGAAATTTGGAAGGACAACTTTTACCCCTGGCCATAATGCAATTTTTGGATGCAGCTTTAATACCTAACCTATTCTTGTCATGTTATATTTATCCCTAAAATTATCCATTAACTACTATATAACACAATAATTATTGCAAAGATATTGTCTTTTTCTCATTAAATCAAAATACTCGATATTTGACAAGCACAAACGGGAAGCCAAAGAAAGCCAATCAACCAATCAACGACATGTTCCAGGAGTCATCTGTGTCATGGCACACTTCGATATATTTTAATAATTTATTGAAATGTTCGTTCGATTTATTTAAATGTTCGAGGATCATCAACTGCAAACCCTATTTTTTGTAAAACGATTTACTATTTTATATCGTTCTGATATTTTTAAATTTTCAACCTTAATTTGTGATGGGATATTTATAAAACTATAAAAAAAAATAAAATTAAAAAAAAACTTTGCCGGATTGGGAATTGAACCCCAGACTTCGTGATTGAAGTTTCAAAATGTTGCCGCTAGGCTACGCTCTGCCGCATGAATCGAAGGACTTATGTCGGGTATTTGCATTATATAAAATTGAATGAGTGTTACAATGTGCTAAATGTCATCGTCGGAATTAAATAACTTATTTTTGCTGCTTTTATCACCTTTTATAGCCATATTTTTTTTAGCCATACTATATTTTTAGTTCAGACAGAGAATTTCACTACCCAGTGCCCATGTTCTTCATTTGTTTTTCCTAACGCACGGCTGTGTGTTAGCATTAGTTTTCGAGGCTTCCATCTCCGAATGTTATGTTTGCTTTTGTAAGGGGTCGTGGGAAATAGTTATTTACGACCAGGTGTCATATCTTACGACCAGGTGTCTCACAACCAGGTGTCATATACAGGGTGAGCAACTAAAGTAGCACGTCTGTACTTCAAAAACTAAAAATCGTAGCTGCTTAACTCACAAATCTAATTAAGGAAGTTGACCAAGAAAAACGCTTTAAAAATATTTTTTGATCCAGCGTTACCTCTTCTACCCAAAAGTAGGACGTTATCGAAATTTGGAAGGACAACTTTTACCCCTGGCCCTAATGCAATTTTTGGATGCAGCTTTAATACCTAAGTTATTCTTGCCATGTTATATTTATCCCTAAAATTATCCATATGTACTATACAACACGATACATTAATTGTTACAAGGGTATTGTCTTTTTGTCATTAAATCAAAACACTCGATATTTGACAAGTACAAACCTGAAACAAAAGAAAGCGCCAACCAATCAACGAAATTTTCGAGGCGTCATCTCTGTCATGGCACACTTCGATATATTTTAATGATTTATTTAAATATATTCGAGGATGCAAAGCCTATTTTTTGTAAAACGATTTACTATTTTATATCCTTCTGATATTTTTTTTGACCTTAATTTATTTTTTGACCATAATTTTTGATGGGAGTAAGTGCTTATAAAACTATAAAAAAATAGAATTAAAAAAAACTTTGCCGGATTGGGAATTGAACCCCAGACTTCATGATTGAAGTTGCAAAATGTTGCCGCTAGGCTACGATCTGCCGCATGAATGCAAGGACTAATGTCGGTTGTTTTCATTATATGAAATTGAGTGATTGTCACAATTTGCTAAATGGCTTCGTCGGAATCAAATAACTTGTTTTTGCTGCTTTTATCACCTTTTACAGGCAAATAAGATATGCCCAGTTACGGCCAAGAATATAATTTGACTTGCTGAGTAATACAGACTAGGTTTGTACTATATTTTTAGCTCAGACAGACAATTTCACTACCTAGTGTCCATGTTCTTCATTTGTTTTTCCTAACGCACGGCTGTGTGTTAGCATTAGTTGTCGAGGCTTCCATCTCCGAATGTTATGTTTGCTTTCGTAAGGGGTTGTGAGAAAATAACTATTTTGTGTAACGAGCAGATTTCTGCAGAAGAGCGAAGCGAGGTCCCGCAAAAGGATGCAAGCTACACAAAATAGTAATTTCCCAATGAGTTTCAAACAAGATTTTTTCTAATGTTGGATCTTTACGTGGCTGGCTGTGAAATAAAAGCCTTTAACTTAAGAACAGAATTAACACATATTCGGCACCAGTTTTCGTGCTAAAAAGAGTCTCATAAACTCTGCTAAAAAGTACAGAACCATTTAAGATGCGCAAAGCGATATTCCTACTGACATTAAAGAAGCTGCCCAAAGTGTTTTATCTACCGTCATTCTTATTTGATGTCGTCTTCTTCACCCTGTATCTATCTCTAAGAATTTCGATTATACAGGGTGGTAAATGGAAATTCAACAATTTCGAAAATCAGTTTAAGTCGCTCATTCGATTAGGAGTTTTCCTATTGTATTTCTTAAATATTTGATACATAGCATCTAAGGCCGACCTCGTATCCAAGGCTAGCGAATTTATTGGCGGTTAGATTTGACAGATTTGACGCCAACTTGATTTTTTTAATGATAACACACTTATATTTACCTACAGTCTAATAAAGCTGAAGGAGAATATTATAGAAATATATAACTTCGTATACCTATCTCTGAGCATTTCGATTATACAAGGTGGTAAAGGTGAATTTCGAAAATCATTTTAAGTCGCTCACTCGATTATCAGTATTCCTGCTGTTAAATGCGGAAAACGAAATAACCTTTGAACAAGCTTGCCATACCTCGACATCTTCAAATTTCGAACCCGCCTCACTACAAGCTTGCCAACCCTCGACATTTTCAAATATGGAACCCGCCTCAGTAGAGGAAAAAAACAAATCATTAAATATTAAATGAACAAATCTGTAAAATGAGTTGAGAAGCACGGGTTTGCTTTCAATAGTTTGTATAATTATAATATTAACATATGCAATAAATAATAAAAGTTACTTAAGTTAAAAATAGGGCGTTTTTATTTTACGGCCCGCGCTTGCTGTGCGGGCGGTAAAGTTTCATGTTCCGATTGCCTTTTAATGAAAATAACGTGTACCTAAGTTTTGCCTAAATACTTAATCAGATTCACGTGTTAAGTTAGAAAAGAAAATTCCGGTAATACAGGCACCCGTAATGTTTTTGATATATGGAGGTATCAGAATCAAAATCCACGCTTAAAGTACTGGTAGAATTATTACTCGAGATACCCAAAGTTATTACACATGGATCAACCTGTACAGGGACATCATCTTAAGTCGCTCAGTCGATTAGCAGTTTTTCTGTTGTACTTCTTAAATATTTGATACATAGCATCTAAGACCGATCTCGGCTCCAAGGCTAGCGAATTTATTGGCGATTAGGTTTGACATATTCGACGCCACCTTGATTTTTTTTTAATGAAAACATACATATCCGGTCTACAGTCTAATAGAGCTGAAGGAGCAGATTACAGAAATATATAACTTATTGTTGAAATACACAACGTATGTTGAATTTCGAAAATCATTTTAAGTCGCTCACTCGATTAGCAGTTTTTCTGTTGCACTTCTTAAACATTTGATACATAAGGGTCATATGGCATCTAAGGCCGACCTCGGATCCAGGGCTAGCAACTTTATTGGCTGATAGGTTTGACAGATACGACGCCATCTTGTTTTTCTCTACATGGAAACACACACATATTTACCTACATTCTAATAGAGTTGAAGAAGTAGATTACAGAAATAGATAGTTTTCAATGTTCATATCTAAGTGTTTATTTTAAACAAGCTGGTAAAATTGTCGGATATCGAAAATAATTTAAAGTCTAATTTAGTAATCTCAACAACAGGGCAACCAATAAAGTGTCCATTGATCCGAGGTCAGCCATACTAACCTCACTATATTAGCTATGTCAGTGACAGGGGTTTCTGTGACACATTAGTTTGTATGATTAAAATTTTATTCCAGTTAGTAGGATGATGTGGTGCCGTGTTATTTTTTTTTAGACATTCATTTTCTCTGTGTTGGTGTTTTTTATGTCGTCAATTTTCAAATTTTTGGTATTATTACTTTGTTACGAAAGCATAGTAGATGTTGGGTGGAATAATATTTTTGAATAATTGAGGGGTTTGTGTCTTCCTTGTCCCTTGTTGGCTTTTTCATAATATTTAAGAGCAATGGATATAGCCTTTCCATTTTTTTCAGGAGTAGGTTCTGCTTTAAAAGCAATATCAGAGTTCTTAGAGTAAACTCCCATAAAGCTATCGTGCAGTTTTTTTCCCTAAAAGGAACTACCGATACGCCGGCAGTTAACTAATGACTTACCAAACTTCCGGTGGCTGTTACAATAACCAATAATTCTCTCGCCTGTACCGGAACCTCTTTCGGGTGGCGGCAATTATTTTCTTTTCCACTTCGGTCTCCAGGCCCCAGTCAATAAAGTACAATTCCGAGGAAGCGAAAAAGAACTAAAAGCGATCGCAGTTTTCGCGTAAATATCCATTCCGTACTTATTGTTTTAGATTTGTCATCTAGGGAGCTAGGGACGAACTTTCTCGGCATCCGCCTCGCGAGTTAACCGGGATTTATTTTGCCCTTATTTTATGTACACTATTAGAGGCTTTGAGCAAAAAGTGTGTAGTTTTAAATATAATAAAAAAGTCACATTTCATTAATGACGCATTTGGGTAGTAGAATGGTTATCTGTGTATTAAAAGCAAAAAGTGATTTTTGGTGGCTCGCTGAGAAACAGTACTTACTTTAAAGCATAGTACTGTTACTCAAGAGCGGCAAAACTACTTTGCGCGCACATAATTGGTTTTAAAAATAATTCCAGTAATAACACTAAGGATACACTAAATAACGCTTTTTTCTAAAAACGCATTAAAAATTCTAATTTTAACACGCTAGTCAACGAAATGGTTGCATTTGTCCTAATGGTTATTTATCCTATTGAGAGATAAGTAACATTGATAACATTTCAGTTTACGAATAGGAATTTCTAACATATATTTTTACAAATATAAAACTGTACTAAAACTGAAATTACTAATAATGATGAAACTAATGAACGAAAATTAAATGTTGTTTTTTCCAGATAGGTAGTTGAATAAGTACCTATGAGTCATTCACTTATTTTTGTTGTCAAGTAGGCGTTGGAAATCTGACTTTGTCACTTTTATCGTATCTTCCCAATATGTGCTAAAAGGAGGTGGGTATAAAAAAATAAAGGTTTCAAAGGTAACTAGATGACAAAAATAAGGGAATTAAACGTCTCCAATAAAAAATATTATTTGGTAATGTATGTTACTGTATGTTACAGTTGCGTCGGAAAAATTCTGGGACAACAGAATTTCTCATTAAGATCTAGACCATCAGAAAATGTTTAATGAAGCAATTATTTTTGACAGCCATATTTACCAAAATATTGCCAGACTGCAATAAATAAACTAATAACAACGATTTGTTTATTGCCTTAGAAATAATTCTTACAACAATGCTTTTTTACGAATCATCAAGCTGTTAAATTTATCAGCCTGATAAAATTTTGGTGAATATCTTTGGGGGTAAGTAAACTTAAATCATAATTATCATCATGAATAGCAATTATGGTAATAATAATAGAGGATGCATTAACTAAGTTTACTTCAAAGTTGCTTGGTGCAAAGGGGCTGGATATGAGAGATAAAGGAGCTAGCCGATTTTAAGCATTACGGATTTTTTTGTTTTTTGAAATTTGCAATGAAGAATAAAGTTAAATAATTTCAAGCCAAAAAATTATTCTGCCTATTGTCGTCAACCAGTCCCTTACGGGACTACTTTTATACTTAACAACCCATAGAGTGAAAGCAGAAATTGAAATAAACTTACGACCTACGACGAATTTGAGTATCGCCACAGGGAAGCCGTTTTCAGACATTCGATTTTAAAAATATTCCCTTAACATAACATAGCTGATCATCTTACAACGGCTGTTTTTTGACTTTGTGTGAAGACTTTGCGTAAGAAAAGTGCTTGATGCTTGAGATGAAGAAAGAGCAAATGCCGCTTGCAGGCAATCTTAAAACTAAAGGAAAAAGGATTGCCCAGGGTCCAGTATTCGAGTCACATCTTCAAGGGGCAATTGAATAATTTTACTTTATCAAATAATAAGTAAGTAAAGAATGATTATTTCATCTCGAATCAATTATTCATGAAAATACCAAAGAAAATCTGTACTAACCTGAACTAAAAATGTGTTTGTTTATAAATTAAAATGTTCTGATAAATAATTGCGTGAGAACAAATTTGAGAATGTCGAATGTGATCTCAGTTATACAGAAATATCAAATAGTCTTTCTATAATCTAAAGTGTTTTGCGGGTTTTGAAGGCGTGTTCCAATAGAACTTCTCCCTGACGTTTCGTCTACAGGTGCAGCAGACATTATCAAAGGGGATGAGCCAATGGTGATCTCTCGTGCTTTCCGACGTTGACTGATGCGACCGTGGTGAGCGTTAGTCGTATTTATTCCCCCGCTGTCGCGCTGCAGTGGAGGGACTTAGGTGGTGGTAGTGGTGACGCGGGGTTTCGGCGCACTTGAAGTATGTTGAAGATCTCGCTTCCAGTCTGCATTTAAACACGTAATTTCCTCCTTTCTGTAGATCGGCAAGCTGAAATAATTAAGCGTCAGATAATGCAAATTCGACCTTAACGAACACAGACAATAACAGTCTATCATAATAAACTGCTCAACTTAAAGTTCGGCACAAGCAATTATTTTTCGTGTCATTTTCAATCAGCTGTAACTTTTTAAGCAATAAATTGTTATAAACACGTTTTGCACGCTCTGAAACCTCATTTCCTCTAGATAATTTTGAAAAAAAAATCGACACTATTTTTATTATACAGGGTGAAAAACAGAGTGGTGCAAAAATTGAAAAATTTTGAGCTTCTGCCATTTTGCAATAAACTTTTTTTTCTTTTTTTTTCTTTATTGGTATTAGGTAAGGAGTAAGCGAACATCCATATCTCGGGACCTTTTCGCCAGATTTTTTATTAAAGGACTCTGAATTTTTATACAGAGCGAAATGTAAAATGTGTGAAATTCTTGTTGCTGATATTTTTAAATCGTCGTAGTTCGGAAAAACGGTAAAGAATCCTACTGTGTTTTTCTTTATTTGTTGTAATATTGTCTCCGGATTGTTACCCATTCAAAAATTTTTAAAATAAGTCCCGTTTTTTTCTAATATACTGGCATTCAAAAAAGATGATAACACTATTGTTGATACTCGTGACTTGTAATAGCAATATTAAATAAATTAGCCTTTCTAGAGATAAAGGGAAATTGAGTGATGCCGCCGCAGATAGCCAACATCAATATCTCTAGACGTTTTTGTATTTTTTTATTTTTAATGCATTAGAATCTATACAGAGGGAATCAAAAAAATTCTCTTGAAAATTTCGTTAGTAGTTTTTTAAATCGTCGTAATTCGCGGACAAGTTGACGGATTATTATTATTATTCTTTGGATCGACAGCCTTATCTGCAAGTTGTTTCTCACCTAGGGAGTTTTCCAAAAGTGCTTACTGAATGGCAGGTACGGACCTGACAAAATAAGTATACAGGGAGAGTTATAATTCGTGGTCGATAATGAAATCTCATATTCTCTGCTCGATTTTAAGGGGGGGTCTGTCATATAAATGTGTTACTTATCGAGCTTCGTTAAAAAATTACAGGGTGTCAAAATTAGAATTTCAAAATGCATATGTAAAGATTATCGCTTAAGCGTAAAAGATATTTTATTGAAATTTTAAACGTTTTGACTGCTATAAGAGGCGCACATTTTGCAGTAAATAGTTATTTTTGTTTCCGCCAATGGCGCGCTTAACAGCAAGTCGACATATATTACTTGAGAAAAAAGTGGGGCGTCACTGGTTTTTCGAAAAATTCAATTTAGTTTTTGAATGCCCATGAAATACCGACATTTGAAATATGACAACTTTTGCACATTTGAGGGCGGAAACTTCCAAATGGTTTAAGTTAGAGCAAAATTGATTTATTATTCCTATTTTACTTCTAGCTTCTACACAGTAAATGGCAAAGGCCCAAAAAGGATTCGCTAAAGGCACTGTTTTGCTAGATACCAATCAACAAGTGTATTGGTCAGATGGGCACATAAACTTAATTTGTCCCTTGCAGGTGTGTTACGTGTTAATACCAACCGCCCGTGGGTACATCAGGCTCTTCCAACATATCCATTATATATAACAAATCTTACATTAGATCGTTCTTTATTCTAAACATGTTTTTTATTTGCAGGTAAGCCGCAACAGTTTGATTCTATTCAGCTCTAGTAGATATGACGCCTATGAGGGTGAGAATAACTTTCGTATTCTTTAACATATTACAACTACTTTAGCATAATCCAAAACGTCGCGCTGATCGAAATCATCTTTTGATTAAACAAACAATTTAATACAATCTAAAGTGTTTTCCGGGCTTTGAAGCCATGGTCCAATGAAATTTTTCAGTTTTCCAATTAGAATTCAACAACTTTACTACTCTGTGTTAACGAAACATTTAGAGTTAGATTTATGAAGTTATATATTTCTGTAGTCTGATTCTTCAGCTCTATTAGACTGTAGGTAAATAAACTAAGAATCAATTGAAACGATACACCCCAAATTTCGAATGAACTTTAAAACTGTCTATCTCTAAAGCCACTCAACCGATTTTCGTTGGCGATGCCATTTTGGTAATATCCATGTGTAGACTGCTTTAATTGGTTATGTACTCGGTTATAAAAAAAATATTATGTATATAATATGTATTAATATTAATATATATAAATATAAAATAAATATTTCAGAAAATTTTTTGCTACTGGAGTATGTGGAGACGCATTATACCTCGGGACATAAGGTTGAGGTTTTTTGGATATTTCGCCTAGTTCCATAGATATTTAGTTTTTTCTATAAAAGAGGTATCATTTAACCCTGTGGCTCCAATTTGACCCATAATACTAATATTAATAAAAATTTCATATGGAATATAAACACTATACATAGGGCAAGCTAGACCTACATGCGTAATGGCTATAAAGTTTGACACATCTAGAGTACAGTAAGTAAATTTTTTTCAAATATTCAAGTGATCCTTGTCCACAACTAAGTGATGTGGAACAAATTATATGGATGAATTTGGAACTCCGCTTCCTGTTTATTGCAGCTATTAGTGATACCTCGGGCCTTTTACTATCCTTCTTTATATCTTCATTAGTTTAAACAACAATGGGTTTTTTTAAAAGTGTAACATTTCAAGACCATAAAAAAATATCTCTCCTCTTCAATGAGCATTACAACAATTTGGAATTGGACGTAGTCATCTAAGAACCAGAGCTATGTCTAATTGTTTAGATGTACAGGGTAACCCACGAAACTGACATTAATCCTCAGTTTTTTAAGTTTTACATTCTGAATTCTGACTGAATAAAACTGAACTACGAAAATTGTTTGTATTAATATAATCAGAAAGAATTTACCGATAGTCGCAATTTTTTATTTGAATATGGTCAGGAGGTACGGTTAAACTGAAGAATGGCGAATAACAAGATGTCACACATAAAGATGAATTACATGAGGGCCTTGAAAACACTAAAAGATACTAATGTAAATAAATATGAAAAGCTTAGAATAATCTAAAATCGTTTTTAGGAACTCAAAAACTTTCTAATGCGTTCGAGAATCTTTGAATAATTGCCGAGATATACCGGTGTTACATAAGATTTATGTAACAACCATTTTCGCGTTTCCACAATTTCTATTTTAATAATTTGAAATTTGGAGGTGATAAAGAAATCGTAAATGTGGCTGAGATCTCGTTTCACGCTCTTAGGCACGACTTCCAATTTAACTGGAAGTACCGCCATATTTCATTTTTTAAGCGGAACAGCCTGTATATTTGTTCATTTTCGGATTTCCCTTCGAATTCTAAGTTATTAACGTGTAACATAATGTATGCTTATCTCTTACCGTTTTCAAGAAAATCGCTCCCAAACTTTCCATATCATCAATAATAAATGTGGATTTGTATGAAAACAAATGAACATCGATCAGCCCTGATTTCATAGGCTACCATTTTTTTTAAGCTCTCTATCAATAGACATTAAAAAAAGTCTCTCCAACTTGTCATGGAAAAATGGAGAATTGATTTTTGTTTGGTTTTTGTTTAGTTTTGGTTGGTTTTACTCAAACATTTTAAAATTGAAATAATGTTTGATATAAAATAAGGAATCCAAATGTTAGGAATAAAATAGGAGCTTCCATTAGAAGTTATGGAAATATATGTCTTCAGAATATCAATTCTCCATCTTTTCCATGACAAGTGGGAAATACTTCTTTTAATATCTATTGATAGAGAGCCTAAAAAATGGTAGTCTATGATATCAGGGCTGATCGATGATGATTTGTTTGCATAAAAATCCACATTTAATATTGATGATATGAAAAGTTCGGGCGCGCTTTTCTCGAAAACGGTAAGAATAAGCATACATTATATTAAACGCTAATAACTTAGAATTCGAAGGGGAATCCGAAAATGAACAAATATACAGGGTGTTCCATTAACAAAATAAAAGATGGCGGTACTTCCGGTTAAACCGAAAGTCGTGCCTAGTGCATGAAACGGGATCTGAGGCATATTTACGATATATTTATCACCTCCAAATTTCAAATTTTTAAAATAAAAATTGTGAAAACGCTGGTCTGTTACATACATCTTGTGTCACCCGGTATACCTCTTAAAGAGTGAACATTGCTTTGACTGTCAGCCTAAAAGAATTGTTTTCAAGGATTTGGAATTATTCAAGGATTCTCGAACGCAGTTGAAATTTTTAAGTTCTTAAAAACAATTTTAGATTGTTCTAAGCTTTTTATATTTCTTTAGCTTAGTATCTTTTAGTGTTTTCAAGGCCCTCGTATTATTCATATTTATGTGTGACATCTTGTTATTCGCCATTCTTCAGTTTAACCGTACATCCTGAACATATTCAAATTAAAAATTGCGACTATCGGTTAATTCTTTCTGATTCTATTAATACAAACAATTTTCGAAGTTTAATACGAAAGAAAATTAGGATTAATGTCAGTTTCGTGGATCACCTTGTACATCTAAACAATTAGGCATAGCTCTGGTTCTCAGATGACTACGTCCAATTCCAAATTGTTGTAATGCTCATTGAATAGAAGATTTGTTTTTTTTTATGGTCTTGAAATGTTACGCTTTTAGAAGAAAACCCATTTTTGTTAAAACTATTGAAGATATAAAGGACAGAAAAAGGTCCCGAGGTATCTTTAATAGCTTCAATAAACAGGAAGCGGAATTCTAAATTCATCCATACATTTTGATCCACATCACTCAATTTTGGACATTCAATTATCACTTGGATATTTGAAAAAAATTTACTTTCTGCTCGCTACTGTAGATGTGTCAAACTTTATAGTCATTACGCCTCTACGTCTAGCTTGCCTATGTATAGTGTTTATATTCCACATGAAATTTTTATTAATAATTGTAATTATGTATATATAAAGTAATATCTATGGAACGGAGGCAAAATATCCAAAAAACCTCAAATATGTCCCGAGATATGACGACAAATTGGTGCCCTCATCAGAGTTTTGTACACAAAACGATGGATGTCTTGGTTTGAAGTTTGTGATTTATTTTTCTTTATGCACTCGTTACATTTGAAAGTCGAGAGTTAAATTTTGAATGAAAATTAAAAAAAAAACAAATGTTGCATTATTGCTTTGTACATGCTGCTCGCCGTGTCGAAACCCTGCGGCTAATCGAAAGAGATATCGTACGGCACGCAGCATATACTATGGGGAATTTTAATAAAAAATTTAAATTGTGCAAGATATTTGACTACGCTTCGTGATATCCCTGCTATTCATAACGAAATGTTACATGAGGAATTAGATCGAACGTGGGTCCAGTATGACGGCTGCCCTGCACACAATACTTCACAAATTCGACAGCTACTTGAGAATACATTTGGAAATTGGTTAGTAGCAAATAGATGTCCCGTACCGTGGCCAGCTCGATCGCCGGATATCACTCCCCTTGATTTTTACTTGTGGGGATTTGTTAAAAACAAACTTTACGAATTTGAACAACCCGGAGATGTAAACATTTTAGAAAAGAGGCTAAGGCGTGCATTACATTCAATAAATAAAAATATACTACACAGGGTGAGTTCGACAGTTCTAGAAAAATGTCAGGAATGTTTTAGTAAGGGCGGCAGTCATGTTTGTTAATATTAAATTGTTTGCTTTGTTATTTTGTACAACTTTTTTCTAGTTTTGTTTTCTTTATATTGCTCCTGTTATATTGCGTAATATAATTATATAAACCTATTATTCAATAATAATTGCGAGAATAGCTGGCGAATGCACAGCATGGCGGCGGAGCATCGTACATCGAGTAGGCGCGCGTTGGAGTAATCGGCATTTTGACAATGTCACGCCTTAATTTTCGAAAGAAATACACTATAGAGATTATCTTTAAAGTTAATGAGGACCTAATGTTAGCATGGCGAAGAAAAAGTAGTGTTCTACTCGTCAAAAATCATTTTCAAACGCTCGATAATGATCGGCTTCGCCTCGTTGGGTAAACTGTTCTCCTTCGAAGTGAATTCTGCGAACAAATTGAAAAAAAGAAATATTTTAAAATTTTCTGTCTTTGTATTTTCTGTTCTATAAAATAGTTTGGATACATAAATATTATGAATAAATGTAAATAAATAAAATTGCCCTGTAATTATATTCAAAGTTAACCTATCTAATCCATATCCTAAACAGGAAGATGCCCCTGTAATTCGTAGAAATCAGGTAGTCTTAAAAATTACTATTAGCAAAGTAACGTTGCCAAGCGTTGCCTCATTTCCATCGGTGGTTATCAAATTCTATGGGATTTCTGGGAAAAGTTGAAGCGGGGTACCGAAAGGTGGGTATCTCTAGATTTGGCATTGTCGCAATAAGGCGAAATATAAACAAGCTATATGTCGGAATGTACACAAATCTTTAGCGCTTTCTCTAGCTGGCTTCAAACTCTTCTTTGACTATTAAGTTAGATACCTGAAACAATAAATTTTCAGCCACACTAAATGCAAATTGCAGACAACTTTAGCCCATTGTACGGAAAAATTGAGACAATAAGCAATACAGATTATGAATATAGTTTTACGTGCAAAGCCGTGCTATTACCTCTGAACAAAAGAACACGCCAACAAAGACGTTGCCTTGATGGCGTCTAAACCTTTGTTCTTTCGGAATGGCTGTAAGAGTATTCCCTTTTATTCGTTTAAATTCCGATATATATAATATGTACAAACAATTTTTTATAAAAAAGATATACCAATTTTCCCGGGACGATTCATGTTAAGCGTTCCTTTTGACAAAAATAAAATTGGTCCTTGAGAGGCAAGCGAAATAAAATGAACATTCGCTTTATTAGAATTTTCGTCTCGAGTCCTTGTTTTGACGTTATGTGTCACGGTTGAGTGAGGGATATCTAAGAGGCTCACTTGGATATTATGCTCACTTGGATATATGTCTACTTGATATTTACCATCAAGTGGACAAAAACAAAAACACAACAGAAACTTGTGTTGAGAAGGAAAAAATTAAAAACCTTTTGCAGTCTCTGGAAAATCCAGAATTAAGCAATGGGTGGAGAATGCGAGCCGTGTTTTGTTTCTTTATAGATGTTTGCCAACTCTCCCTGGCTGTAGCTCTAGGGGTGTTAAATTTGCCTTCAGGAGCGTTTTTAATAAGCCCAAAAGCCTCTACTTATCTTTCGTATCAAGTAGTAGTGTCAAAAAAGACATAAACATTGCAGCTTTATTAGAAATGGTCGGCCGATGAACGAATAGGAAAAATTTGCTGGCGATAAAGAATGTTAGCACGAGCGTTTTTTTTGAAAGGGAAATGGATGTGTTAGTCTGGCTGCTCACGAAGGGAGTCCAGTTTTGGGGGACTCACGAGGAGTCGGTGCGGGAAGCCGGGTTGGGGCTGGTTGGAAGTCGACGTTACGCTGGACGAACGACCACCATCCCCCACCAGCCACCAGCCCACTAAAAGTAGAAGAAGAAGCCTTAGTCGGGGGGCTCACCAAGGGAGTCTAGTTTTGGAGACTCGCAAAAGCAGACTTTAGCCTGGGGACTCGCGAGGAAGATCGTTTTGGGTGAATTGGTGTATAGGAGTCGAGAAAAAGCATCGTTACGCCGAAAGGACGAACGATCACCAGTCGAGTTCACCAGTGGAAGCCTACAGTAAAGTTTCGTTGTCAAAGTACAGAGAAGGGCGGAAGCAGCTCTTGGTACCCATAAGTTCGGAGTTACGAGGTCCGTACTACTACTTACTTACTTAGTCGAAAATATATGGTTCTGGTCTACCTAAAATTTTGATAAGAACTACTGTGCTTTCTATTTGCGTTTTTTCTGCGTTTATTTTCGTTATCTCCAATTTGCTAGAATAGATTACTTTTAAGGACATAGAAAATTGAAATTTACGTATATTCTCTTGTTATTTCTAACGCTAACCCCGTTCTGTTTTTTAAAAACCAGCATAGGACCCTTCGAGGGAGGTGACGTAAGCCCCGGTACCCAAGCCGCAAAAAGTCAGTAAAGTAAAATTCAGCACAATATTTTTCTAATTTTGCTTATTTTAATATGAGAAAATATTCTACGTGACAATAAGATGCAACGAGAAAAAATATTATATTTGTGTATAAAAACTAAATTTTGCATGACTTGTGAAAGACAGAAGAGATACGTGTAAAGAATCATCAATGTCTAAAACATTTACCGTTTTTGGATGTTTTGGTATCTAGGAGGCTGAATGGGAAGCTTGCGCACACCGTTTATAGAAAACAACATACACTGACTGATACCTCAACAACGGATCAAATCATCATCCCAGACAGGAAAGGGGAGTCATAAAGACTCTGCCTGTGCGAGCCAAGAGAATTTGTGAACCGGCTGAATTGAAACCGGAGATGAACATCTGGAAAGGGCCTTTGGTTGGAATGGATACAACAAGCAAGAGTTTGATAGGGCCGCCCGTTCAAGGAATGTAGAGCGCTGGGTTCCTTCCTTGGAAGGAACAACAGGAGTAGATGACGAAAAGCGCGAATGAAGTAGTCTATCATACTTCCACAAAGTAACGAACAGGATTGGTAGGCTACTGGAAAAGCACAATGTTAAAACTGTCTTTAAACCCACTCGTACAACAGAGCTTGAGCCGGAGTGTCCCGAGTTCGATGCAGCTGTGGCTCGGTACACACCGGCTCCACAAAACGCAGTGTCAACACGAGGATTCGTGGCCTCCGGATGACAAGAGGAGTTGCGTGTTGGGACAAACACAAAAGTCAGCAGTAGCAAAGCACTCTCTCTCCGAAGGTGAGGACATCCCTTTCAACGAGGTGGATATATTATATCAATTTTTAAATCAAATCAGCGTTTTTATCCGAGACTAACTAGAGAGGCCGTTGAGATGTTTAAACACTACAACAATTTCAACAAGAATGAGGAAATTACATCTCTAAATACACACTGAAAGTGAATTCTACGACATACTTTATGTGCGTCGAAGCCCCACGCCACCGCTACCCCCATCCAGTCCAGTCCCTACACTGCAGCGTGACGGCGAGGGAATAAATACTACGGAGCTCACCACAGTCGAATCAGTCAACGTCGGGAAGCACGGGATATCACTTCGCCCATTGCCTCATCGCTTTTGATAATGCCTGCCGCAGCTGTAGACGAGACGTCAGGAAGAAATTCTATTAAAGCCCGGAAAACACTTTCGATTGTACATAGAGCGTTTCTTTCAAAAACCCCAAAACCAGTTTTTCGATGTCGATTTTATGAGGTATGTTAAAGAAAAATGCCTCTCTTAATGTAGTCGAAAGAAAAACAAACAAGTTTGATTTCAAAAATCGATCGTGCGCACTCTGGCGACTATTGTAAATGTAACTGGTTTAATTTGCTTGTGCAAGTCCGTGCTTAGGTTTGCAAAAATGTTATTTTATGTAGGCACTTATTTTATCAATTGTCACTTTCTCACAAAAACATTAGGTAAGGACGGGGCTCAGTAAAGAAGAGGGATTTTTTTAGAAGGGTGAACCTGCTTTTATTAAATTTCTTCTGATCTGTTTATTATCTTCTAGCTGACAATCCGTTAAGATGAACACTACTATATAAATTATATAAATAAGCATCTTTCTCATGCTCTGCTCTCCTTTTATGTAACAAAGAACTCTATTAGTACCATGTGCATTCCCTCGTAGCTTTCCTAATTTAAAAGCAATAATAAATCCCAGTCAAACGGCAGCTTAATCATAATTTCCTTCCCCCCGAGACGTTTTTATGAGGTCCCGCCAGTGTCTGCGTGCCACGTTCCAAAAACAGGTCACGAGGTCACTTTTATGGTAAAATTTGAGGCTCGGGTCTTCGGCGAGTTGGAAAACCTGTAATTGTGCATAATAGGTGGAGTGTTATTAGTTGCTCGTGTTTGCGTGAGTAACTTTGTTTATTTGCTTTGAAGATGATATATTATTCATGGAATAATAAAGATTTTTTATACTAAACTGTTCGCCTAACGAAAAGTGGAATGTGAGCTGTGGTTAGCACTGCTCCAAAGGTGCAGTGTCCTGTCGAAAGTATAAAGAAAGTTGAAGGTGCGAGACCGGTAATCGGCCGAGAATTGCATTGATAGATGATACAGTGTGCTTCAGAGAAAATGTTTACAAACTTTAGGAGATTATAGAAGACGCCAAGTCGTCCAACTTTTCCTTAAAAACTCCTATCCGCAAACGCACCTTTATTGAGATAGTGTTAAAAGAATATTTTTGAAATTAACATTGTTTCTTGCCATTTTCAATGAAAAGCGCAATAACAATCATGCAGGTAAAAAGCAAAACGGCTTAGGAGATATTATTATTATTATTATTTTTTATATAAAACTTTAACACCCTGTATCTTCGTAACGATGCTCTTAAGGACCCTCGTTTATTAGAACTTTTCTTCTTAGAATAATGCCAGCAATCATCTCCTAAAGTTTGTCAAAGTACTTTTGAATACCCTGTATATCCCAGTACATCCTGTGCAAGATTAGGCGATAAATTACTCCTGACTGTTTAAGGACTTCGTCCCTATCTTCGGTTCTACTGTAGAGATCTCCAAGAGACAGTGGATTTTTCCAGGCTAATTTAATCGTTGGTTCATTATGGAAAAGTTTGCTAACTTTAGTTGATATTTCTTTGATCAATGGAAATGAAATGTATTTAGCTTGGCGATTGCGATGGGGAGAAAATGTTGTCAAATTCATGTAGGTAAAATGAAAAGTTTCGTTGACACCACTATTGTTATCATCCGAAAAGCTGCTGGAGTTTTGCAAACAATCCGTGTTAATGCAAGAAGGATGCCAACTTCATGCCAATGAAAGAAAAGATGCCAACTTAGCCTACAACAGAAATGAGAGGAAAATCTATAAAACCATATCATCGAAGGAAAATAACCCTATAAAAGAAACACGAAAACACGAAACAACAACTAACAGATAACTGGACCATTTTACCATATGGTCAATTCCCCTAAAACACGACAGTCATAACTACAGCAAACCAGAAAAAGAAAGACACGGTCGCATACAGCATACAGACATAGTCACACACACTCACATACAGTTTTCAGAGACCACCAAACTCACTAGAAGAAACGATCTTTCAAAATGTCTTTAAGTTACGAATTTCCATTAATGCATTTTCTAGATACAGGCCCCCAAAAAATCACAAAAAAATTGCTCTATCGGTCTTTTCCGTTAGTAGTTTATTTCAAAGCTCTCAACGGCATAATCGCGGAAAATTCTGCGCTCCTCGTAAAGAGTTGGCTCGCCCACCAACTCAGCGATATTGTACTCACATAACACATATTTCGGACGACTACATAATTAATTGTTGTATTCAACAATATTGGTAAATACATTGTCAAATGTCAAACCACCGTCTCAACCAAGCCAACCTTCGACAATGAATATCTCAGATATTTAATGTTAGGATCGCAAAGATCGTTAAAGCTAAAGAATTTAGAATTTTTATTTTTAATATAATTTAGAATTAAAACCTCCACGTAATAAACTGAGAATCAAATGAAACGATACACCCCAAATTTTGAACGAACTTTAAAACTGCCTACCTCTAAAGCTGCTCAGCCTATCTTCGTTAGTGATGCCATTTTGGAAAGATCCATGTATAGACTGCTTTAATTGGTTATGTACTCGGTTATATGTTTTGCAGGTTTCCTAATAGGTTCAACAAAACTTGATGCATTTTTGTAAAAACTTTTTGAGCCCATAACTTTCCGGAAAAAAAAATCAGAACATTTTTTGCTACGGGAGTATGTGGAGACGCATCATACCTCGGTACGTGTTTGGTAAAATTTTAGTTTGGAAAAAATTTTGTCAAATATCCAAGGTATAATCGAATGTCCACAATTAAGTGATGTGGAACAAAACGTATGGATTAATATGGAATTCCGCTGTCTGTTTATTGCAGCTATTAATGATACCACAGTATAAGGAATAATACATTATATCAGTAACGTCAGTCGGTCGAAAATTGAAACTCCCCTCCCCTTGCCCCGTCCGCCCGGCCGTCGGCGGGGCACCACCAAACCGGTTTTGGCCATGTTTTGGCAGCAGTGTTGCAAATTCGAGCGAAAACGCTCCATTTCGGAGCATTTTATCCTTGATGTGAGCGAAGCGGGAGCTTTGAATCGATTCGAGGAATTTTCGAGGATCTTCTGTACTTAGAGTGATGCGAATGAAGGGTCAACAATGTCAAATGACAACATACGGACAGAGCAAACCTGATCAAATTAATATACCGGGCCTCAGAAAAGTGAATCAAAGTGTTGAAATTTGACCAAACTGACAATCGAGATATCACGTTGACAATGACGCGCGTTAATTTTTGAAAGAAATACTCTACATACATTGTTTTTAAAGCTAATGAAGACTTAATGTTAGCATGGTCGAAGAAAAAGTGTTTTACTCGTCAAAAAAGCATTTTCTATCGCTCGAGAACATTACCAAACTCGGCTTCGCCTCGGTTGGTAAACTGTTCCCTTGCGAGAGAAAATGCTATTTTCGTCAATCGCTAAACAATATACTATTCCAAAAAATGTGTCTTTTTACTTTCCTCTTAACTATTATGATTTCATATTAAGCAGGTACCTACCAACTCATATTACCACTACCATGGTAACAAGACAAATTTACACATTTTTTAAAGTTTAATGCTTAAGCCATTACCATTTTTTTATGTTCACCGGATCTGGATCTTTTCGAAACACTTCTGGAACTTTTGGAAACTCAAGTGCAAAGAGTAAAAAATTAATAATTACACGAACAGTACAAGTTGTTTTATACCCTTGTTATAAAAGCTTAGAAATAACAGGGACAAAACGTTCTAAATGCCAAAAGTACTTGTCATTTTACCTGCATTTGACATTTATCTGACATGCAAAGTTGAATAAAAATAGTTACGAGGAGAGAAAAAAGATACAAGTTTTTAGAAAATAAATGCTCTTTTTCGCGTTATTCCAAATCTTTTGTGGTCGGCCAATAGAGGTAAAGCTAACACCCCCAATTTTACTTACGTCAAGTTTCATAGCAAATGTGCTTATAGAACTCCACTCAACAGGACATGAGAAATTTAACACCTAATGTTGCGCGTTAGAAAAAACGCACTGTATACCTCTAAGTGGTTTTTACAAATGACTACATTAATATTAAATGTCCTGAAGGAAACGCCTTGGTATACGTAACTGGCTGTCTCGTCAAGAAATGTTTGTTAAAACATTCGTGTGAGATATGTATTAATTATTCAAGAAATAGCGACTCATTTGTCAATAAAAAAATATTTTTTTTTTTTAAATTAAAAGCATACAATCATGCAAAGCGTTCATTTGGTGGTCTTAAAATTCCATCTAGAGATATTGTAGATTACGTCTTAGGTTTAGAAAATATGTTTGTAAATAGCTTTAATAATATTGCGTTTAAAGAAGCGTTTGGTATGACCTTAAAAAGCGAATTTTCTAAATTTAGTTATATTCAAATGTTTACAAGAGGGCGTTCGAAAAACAAGTATAAACCTGCCAAAAATCTTTTTTTAATAAACTGCCACACCTCCCATTACTTCATCTTACTCTGCATTACATCGTAGGGTAAATTTAGATGATCTATTCTAAAAATATATACATTTCGGAACAGTGGCAAACTCAATATTTTTTCTTACACAATTGCTTATGTTTATGTACTTGCCATTAGTTAGCCATAATGGCGCTTAGAATATTTTTCACAACATTTTCTTCAGAACACTTTCTTCTAAAACCAGAAATTACTGTGAAAATATTACCAAAAAATTCGTATATTGTTCGAATTGTCATTATCCGAATTTGCCTTAATTTTTAATACAAAAACAGATAAAAGTAATAGAAATCGTGGCCCTTTTCGACTCTTGGAAGTATTTGCTATTTTTATACTTATTTTTTTTGCACACCCTGTACTAAAAATTATATATAATATCCTAGAAATAACCTTAAAGTTCCTAGTTCATGTTAGTTGAGATTATATGAGAAAATATTTTTGAATAATTAAGATTTTTGGATTAGGAAAAGGCTATATATAGGAGTTATTTTTCAGTCTGCAAACGTCAACCACCTTGTATCACAATAAATATTTGTTACAAAAATAGTCTCTTAATAAACCTTTTATTTATTACATTATCTCTGCAGATTATTACAAAGATAAAAATATAATACGCAACTTGTAAGTACATAATAATTTTCACATTTTTATATTAGTTTATCTTATTCTGCATTAAAAACTAAAGTAACCTTGGATAGGGTTGTCTGTTCTAAAAAAGTATACTTTTAAAATTGTGGCAAATTCAATAATTTTGCTTAAACAAATACTATGGCTGCTTATGTTTACTTGCAGTTAGTCATAATGACGTTTACATTTTAATTACAACCATTTTACCTGAGAACAGTATCGTTTAAAACCAGAAATTATTGTGAAAATATTATCAAAAAATGTGTACATTGATTGAATAGACAACCTTTTCCAAATTTACCTAAGTTTGTAATGCAGAATAAGATACCGAAGTAGAAATAGTAGCACTTCATTCAAAACAAATTGAATTTTTGCACTTTTTTAATCCCATTTTTTGAACACCCTGATTAAAAAAGTATGTATAATTTTCAAAAAATACCGTTAAAGAAGTTCATGTAGTAAGAGAAAAATAAATTAAAATAACTAATTAAGACGGTTGAGTCAGAAAAAAATACAGAAATTATTTTCCGGTCTGCGAACATGAACCACCCTGTATCACAATAAATATGTAGTACAAAAATGGTCTCCTAATAACCCATTATCAATTACATTATCTATGTAGACACATTACAACGGTAACATTATCCATAACCAAAGAAATAAAATTACGTTTAAAAAAGACCCCGTAGCACACGCCGAGGAAGATTCCACCTAACGGCAGCCCTATCACATTTACAAGTCCCTCGTAACTACTCGAGAATATTGCCGGGTGCAGGTGTGCGCGGAACGCTTTAGTTTTGGAAATATCAAAAGTGCCGACACGAACTGACGATACTGATATAATGTATTTATTATTCCTTATACTGTGATGATACCTCAGGAACTTTTTCTGCCTTTCTTTATATCTCCATCAGTTTAAAAAAATGGGTTTTTCTAAAAGTGTAACATTTCAAGAACATAAAAAAAAACAAATCTCCTAATTAATGAGCATTACAAAAATTTGGAATTGGACGTAGTCATCTGAGATTCAGAGCTAAGCCTAGTTGTTTAAATGTACAGGGTGACCCGTGAAACTGACATTAATCCTCATTTTTTTAAGCTTTACATTCTGAATTCTGACTGAATAAAACTGAACTTCGAAAATTGTTTGTATTGATAGAGTCAGTGAGAATTAACTGATAGTCGCAATCTTTAATTTGAGTATGTTCAGGAAGTACGGCTAATCTGAAGAATGGCTAATAACAAGATGTCACACATAAAGATGAATAACATTAGGGCCTTGAAATCACTAAAATATACTAAGTTGAATAAATAGGAAAAACGTAGAACAATCTAAAATTGTTTCTAAGAACTTAAAACTTTCAACTGCGTCCGAGAATCTTTGAATAATTCCAAATCCTTGAAAGCTATTCATCTAGGCTGACACTCAAAGCAAAGCCCACTTTTAAGAGGTGTAGTTCTAATATCACAAAAAGTCATTGATAAAATTTAATAAGAGCAAAATTATATTAAAAATAACAAAGCAACAAAATTAAAAGCTTATTAAAAATATGGAAAGAATAATAAAAAAACATTTTTGGTTAAATGGTAATTTTGGATGAATGATGATCTGATGTGTTTGTAACTCTATATTGCATCGCCATGAACTTGCAACAATGCATCTACTCGCCTTGGCCATCGTCCACAGATATTCTAATAAGTCTAGTCACTCTTTTGATAACTCGAAAAATGCCTGCATTTTTTGCAGCTGGTTATAAACATGTTGTAAATCACTCCATCACACACTATCGGGTGGTATGCGGGGGTGGCCCAGAAGGCATCCGTACGAAACAGGCATACCGGCATGGATAGGTACCTAGTTGATAAAAGTAACGTTTGTAAAACTTACTTTAGGGCTGGTTCTTGAAACGTTACAAGGATCACTTATGGGAATAAATAAAACAAACAAAAATAGGTGTCAACAAAATAATACATATACTATTACCTTATAGGATTTTTACGTCGCACAATGACCACATTACGCAAGCTTCGCGAGCAAGTTTTCAGTGTCCAAATAAAAAAAAAAATTATTGCGTTTTCTTGTTTTTGCCGCCCCCCCTGGAGAAAGTTCTGGCTACGCCCATGAGAACAGATTCGTTTGCCAAACAAAACTCTCTCCGTAACTGTTAGGAAGGTACTGCGAAAACCACGTTCTTACTGGGCAAGCGGCGAATAGATGAGGGATGAGGTGACACACAGGGGGCACGTTTTTGCAATTTGTGGGAAGTGACCCGATTTACTACAATATCGGTTTCTAATAAAGTCTTGGGGAATGGCCTCCCAAGCATACTCTTGCCCCAAATCATACAATTTTTGAAGAAATGGTTCTTTTTGTTGGCCACTGTAGATGCGTCTAACTTTATAGCCATCACGCCTAAACGTCCAGCTTGCCCTATGCATAGTCTTCACGTTCCATATGAAATTTTTATCAATATTTGTATTATGCGGAAAATTGGAGTCCCAGGGTTAAAAGCTACCTTTTTTATAGAACTTAGACGGTTCTGTATCGTAAATCATGCCCATAAAGCAGCAAGAAGAGAATCGGCAACTATTCACTCAAACTGGGGAGTGTAGAGTGGGGTAGGTGTTTGTTTGTGGATGAGTCACGGTTCGACCTGTATCGTTCTGATGGGCGTATTATGGTATGGAGAGAAACGGGTGAAAAGTACCGAGAAGAGCACATGAAAAAAAGATTGGCAATTAGCTGAGGGAACGTTACTGTGTGGGGTGGTATAAATAGAAGAGAATATGAATGGAGAAAGGTATTGCAATTTGTGTATAATTGAGGTTATCATTTCTTTTGCTAGACATTTTGTGGATGATTTTATTTTAGTTGAGGATAATGCTAAACCTCAAAGGTCTAGGATTGTCATTCAGCTACTAAGGGAACATAATGTGGACAGAATCCGCCTAGTGACCGCCTATGTCACCTGATATGAATCCTATAGAGCATATCTGGAGTAAACTAAAGTTAGATTTAAGTCGGCAAGGGATTGATTTTGAAAATTTGGATGAGTTGGTCCAAGCGGTATTGAATGTTTGTGAAGCCATTTCCCAAGATTTTATTAGAAATCTGACAGACAGTTTATCAAGGCGAGCAGCTGCACTGTTGCAAGTCCGTGGGACTGCAACCAGCAGCGCTATTCTGCTAAAAAACTCTAACTTTGGCTAAAGTCGAAATTGTAGTTCGATAATTATAGCTTGTTGGAATTCTGCAAGCCGAAATGGTTTCTAGGCTACTAATTCGACGAGGTACAAACCGAGGCTATAAAGATATAGTCGCCACAACTTGGCAACATTGTTATACCACGATACCAAAAAGAAATACCGCGAAAACTGACGTAAATAAACTTACATTTTCATATAAAGGAAACCAGACAACAAAATAAAAAAACAAGAGGTAGAGGTGCTCCTTGTTTTCTTATATAGTATGTTTTCCTATATCTTATAGAATTCATAGCGAAATTCCTAAATTACAGAAATCCCGGCGTAGGCATATTGCATTTAGAAGGAACTAAGAAAGGCGGTGAAAGAAATAATGGAGAGGTTTTCTGACAAATTCCAAGGCTTTTTTGACTTTTCATCACTTAAATTATTCGAGAAATTGGTTTTTAACAAAGCAGGGGTAGGTAAACCCCAAAAAATTACAATTTAAATAGATTTTTTTTTACTTTTTACAAGAGTCGTTTCACAGGGACACACTGTAGCCTAAGCCTATTAGTTATAAACCTTGCAGCCTCCTTATCTGCTCTGAAAAGCCTCCTAAATTCTAAACTGGACAATTCAAATGGGTTTGCCCTGTCTCTTAAAACTTTTCTTTCAATATCGAACTCTCGTACTCTTCGCCGCTCTATGTTTCTTATGTACAAAAGCGCACCACAACCAATATCGGCCATTTCTTTTACTTCAATTTGCGTCTACTAAAGATTTAATTTATAGACGGGTCAATTAGTTTCTTGGCGGGTTGCCCATTGGTTACAAAAACGACTAGAATAGTAGTCCCTAGTAGCCTTGATTTTGGACTACACTGAATAGTAGAATATCACTTTAAGCTAAATGACTACAAAGGGTAAATTAAGTCAACAACAAGACTGAATAATCCGAGGAATAATCCATATCTAGCCAGGCTACTATTTAGCAGCATAGCTCTGCAGATACTAAAAAATATAGAGCCACAAACACATCAGATCCAAAATTACCATTTAACAAGAAGATGTTTTTATTATTGTTTTAATATTTTTAATAAGCTGATATTTTTGTTGCTTTGTTATTTTTTATATAGCTTGGCTCTGATTAAAATTTTATCAGTGACGTTTTATGATATTATAACTATACCTCTAAAAGAGTGGGCATTGCTTTGACTGTCAGCATAGATGAATTGTTTTCAAGAATGTGGAATTATTCAAAAATCCTTGAACGAAGTTGAAGGTCTTAAAAACTATTTTAGATTGTTCTAAGTTTTTCCTATTTATTCAACTTAGTATCTTGTAGTGTTTTCAAGATCCTCATGTTCATCTTTATATGTGACATCTTGCTATTTGCCATTCTTTAGATTAGCCATAATTCCTGAACAAATTCAAGTTAAGAATTGCGACTATCGGTTGATTCTCTCTGTTTGTGTTGTGTGACAATTTGTATGTGTGTGACTTCTTGTTATTTGCCATTCTTTAGATTAGCCATAATTCCTGAACAAACTCAAATAAAAAATTGCGACTATCGGTTAATTCTCTCTCTTATATTAATACAAACAATTTTCGAAGTTCAGTTTCATTTAGTTAAAATTTAGAATGTAAAGCTTAAAAAAATGAGGATTAATGTCAGTTTCGTGGCTCACCCTGTACACCTAAACAATCAGGCATAGCTCTGGTTCTTAGATGACTACGCCCAATTTAAAATTTTTGTAATGCTTATTTTGAATAAGAGATTTGTTTTTTTTGTGGTCTTGAAATGTTACACTTTTAGAAAAACCCTTTTTTTAAACTAATGGAGATATAATGGAGAGAAAACGTTCCCGAGGTATCATTAATAGCTACAATAATCAGGCAGCGGAATTCCAAAATCCTCCAATCATTTTGTTCCACATCACTCAATTATGGACATTCGATTATCACTTGGATATTTGAAAAAAAAAATTTTTTTTTCGCCAGTATAGACGTGTCTAACTGTATAGCCATTAGGCCTATACGTCTAGCTTGCCCTATGCATAGTCTTTATATTCCGTATGAAATGTTTATCAGTATTTATATTATGGGGCAAACTGGAGCCCCAGTGTTAAATGATACCCCTTTTATAGAAAAAAACTACATATCTATAGAACCAGGCGCAATATCCAAAAGACACCAAATATGTAGCAAAAAATGTTCTGAATTTTTTTTTCCGCAAAGTTATCTGATCAAAAAGTTTTTACAAAAAAGCATCACATTTTGTTGAACCCTGTATTACGAAACCTGCAAAACATACAAGCGAGCACCCTTTAAAGCAGTTTATACACATGGATCTTACCAAAATGGCATCGCCAACGAAAATCAGTTGAGTAGCTTTAGAGATAGACAGTTTTAAAGTTCATTCAAAATTTTGAGGTGTATCGTTTTAATTGAGTCTTAGTTTATATTCCCAATATTGGATTTGTATAACTGTTCGAGAACCAGTTCCAATCTTCTAATTAAATAGTTTATATTTCCGCAGGGAGATCTATAAAAGTTTAAAATTAAACTTCATCAACGAGGTTATTGGTTTAGCAATCTATTTTTTCTTCAAGAACTCCGACATTTTATCTTTTTTATCGACACCGGGCAAATCTGCGTCATCGGCGATGACACAAGAAAGCAATTCTAGAAGCGTACGTCGAGGCTTGACTCTTTAATTTGATGGAAGGAAAAGGTGCCACAAGAGAGATAACCTTATCAGAGCTCGTAACGTAGAACGAGAAAAAGGAACGTTGGACATTTTGGACAAAGAGTTTTTTCTGCAATATACAGCTACTATATTCGAGCCTAGTAGAAAAAAATCTCTACCAATTTCTAGAGATTGGTATTTACGTTAGATTCGAAGAACTGATTAATGATGTTTTATTTGAGAAACAATAATTAGTTACGGATTCAGATTTGCTGTTCTGTTTGTTACTCAATCTATTATCTTCGTCGGCATTATACATGAAGGTTCCTAAGTTGCGACCAAAAAAACAGTGTTTGCCTCTATACTACTACTACTGCTACTCGCATGCTCTTTATTGCAACACAAAAAAAGTTGCAGGCTCGGACAAACACAAAAATCAACAATAGCGGAAAATGCTCTCTCTGAATGTCTTCTTTACAAGATGAATATCTTACATTTTTTGCAGCATTACTATCCGAGACTAACCAGGGATATCATTTAGATCTTCATATACGAGAACGACAACGACTTCAACAGAAAATAGGAAATTACGGTCCTGAATTAAGACTAGAAGCGAGTTCGGCTCCCTACATTATGCGCGCCAAAACCATGTGGTACCTCAACTTTAGCAAGACGGTAAAATAATTAAAAGAGAAATATCGATACTTGCGTATTTTCATTTTTAAATCGACCATTTTACCAGTTCGCTTTTATTTGGAAAATTATCGGGAGCCCTAATAAGTAAAATTACATAATGTTCGTATACTTAAGCTACTTTTCCTCAGTTTTGAAATTTTCGGCTGCAGCAACCGAAGCAGTAGAAGCAGTAACAGCATTAACATTATTAAGTTCCAACTAAAACCAGAGTATTGTTACGATTCGCAGCGACGCCGCACCGGTGGCGGGGCAACGCGTGTGGTTGGTGGAGCTTCGCGACCTATCCGCGCTGCGTCATGGCTGACACGAGTGATTTATTGCTCTGTTTATCTAGAAGGCAGTTGTTTACAACTTTTTTTTTTATGTGAGATTTTTCAAGAATTTTTATCAAGAAGTTTCTAGGTTTTTCTGTAATTTTACGATTGTGTATAAAACCCGCATAGCGCGCGCGGTTAGGGGGTAGTCTTATTTTAAGCGAGCTATAAGTAAGCTAAAGTACGAAGCGATAATAGAAGGCTATAAAGTGTTAAGTAGTGAGTTATTTAGTAGTCGAATTGTACCTGTGTGTAATTGTGGGACAAATAAATAATGTTTTTGTGTTAAATCGTTACACTGGAATTATTGAACCCTGAGTTTGCAACAATTGCTGTCAGAAGTGCGATTCCAGTGGGAATTTGAGGGCTAATATTGCTGAACTGTAAGTGAGTGCTTCATTGCCGGACATTACGTGTTTATGCCAGTGACCAGAAGCCAGCACCAAGCGATGGAAGATCAACTTGCCGCCCTGCTGTCCCTCGTGAAACAACACAGGGAAGAACAGGAAAAACGTGATCAAGTACAGGAGAGACGTTATAACGAACAGAAAGAAGAGTAAGAAAGACGTTTTGCAGAACAAAAAGAAAGCAGGAAAAACGTTATAAGGAACAAAAAGAGGAAAAAGAAAGACGTGATCGAGTACAGGAGCGACGTTATCAACAACAAAAGGAAGAGCAGGAACGACTTTATCTAGAACAGAAAGAAGAGCATGAAAGACGTTATCTAGAACAGAAAGAGGAACTGGAAAAACGTGATCAAATACAGGAGCGACGTTATCTAGAACAAAAGGAAGAACAGAAACTGTTTAAAGAAGAATTAGTGAACCATCTCGCAGCTAGGGAGCAACAATTGAAAGAAATAATAATGCAATCCGTTAACGAAGGACTCGAAGCTGTCAACCAAAAGGTTCTCGAGCTAGAAAAGGAATTCTGGGAACAACTTGAGGACGACAACGTGTCTACAGAGAGTTTTAGCACAGCCAACGCTAAAATTAAGCCTCCCGATTATGACGGTACTACGGCCTGGGAATTTTATAAAACCCAATTTGAGGCAGCTGCAAAAGCTAATGGCTGGTCCGAGCCCCAGAAAGCTACATCACTAGTGGTAGCACTTCGTGGAAAAGCGGCTGAATTACTCCATCTCTGTCGGCAGCTGATCAAAGTAATTATGCAGTTTTAGTACACTCTCTGCAACTACGATTTGGAAATGAGCACAAAGAAACCGTGTTCCAGGCCCAGCTCAGAATGAGACAGCAAAAGTCAGGTGAATCCTTACAAGAATTTGACGCGGACATAGACAGACTAATTCACCTGGCATACCCATCAGCCCCTGAATGTTTTCAAACTCAATTTGACACCGAAAGGTTTATTGAGAGAGTTCGCGATAGTGACATGAGATACCACTTACGTTTAGTAATTCCCAAGAATATCAGCGAGGCACAAGTTCGGGCCCTGGAATTCGAGGCGTCACGAGTGTCATCTAGTTCTTCTCCACGTGTAAGAATGGCAATTGCGATGACAAGAAGGACACACCTATGGCTGAATCTATGACAAGTTTACATAAAGCGTTGAAGGATATCGCAGTCAATATGCAAGCCCTGTTGGGAAAAACTCCTCGATCAACAGGCAATCGGGGCATAAAATGTTTTAACTGCGGTAAACTGGGTCACGTCAAGAGTAACTGTTGTAATAGGGCAAGAAGTCCGTTGCCGTTGTTTAGAAGACCGAGCGGCAACCAAGAACGCCCTAGATTCCAGGAGAAAGCAATTCCGGTCAATACAAAGGGGCAATTGACCGAGCCCGTTAAGACCCCCAGGATCATTCAAGTCAATCAATCAAGTCAAGTCAATAATTTGGGTGGCAAAAGTGTTACAGAGGCCGGACGCATTAATGGACAGAAGATCCAAACTGAATATCGACCAGGAAGGTCTGACGGAAATGCCGATGCATTGTCTAGACGGCCGTGTAAAGAAGATAGTCGGCATTGTCAAAGAACTGAGCAGTGTGAAGGACTTCCTTCTGTAAGGAGAACGTCGGGAGAAATAAACGATGGCTGGACCACAGACGCTTCGAGAAGAACAAATGAATGATCCAGATATTGGACCCATCCTCTCTGCAAAGACTGACGACAAGAGACCAGAATGGCAAGAAATTGCTGGTAAAAGTCCAAACCTGAAGGCGCTATGGGCTCAGTGGCACTCTCTTAGAATAGAAAATGGATTACTGAAGAGAGCGTGGGAGAGTCCGGATGGCAAGACCGTAGTCAGTCAGTTGGTTGTTCCTGGCAGCAGAAAATCGGATATACTACAGGAAATGCACGACGGAACCAGTGGAGGTCATTTTGGGGTCAATAAAACCTTGGCCAAAATTAAAGAGCGGTTCTACTGGGTGAATTATCATGAAGACGTCGAATCTTGGTGCCGCAAGTGCGAAGTTTGTTGTGCCACAAAAGGACCTCGAACAAGATCACGCGGCCGAATGGTGCAGTACACTGTAGGTGCTCCATTCGAGAGGGTAGCAATTGATGTCGCCTGACCATTTCCTCAGACTGAGTCGGGCAACAAATACATCCTGGTCGCCATGGATTATTTCACTAAATGGCCTGAAGCGTACGCCCTGCCTAATCAGGAAGCAACGACTGTGTCAACGGTGCTAGTAAATGAAATGTTCTGCAGATTTGGAGTCCCTCTCGAACTTCATTCTGATGAGGGCCGAAATTTTGAATCGGCTGTTGTCCAGAAGGTCATGGAACTTCTCGGAATTCGCAAGACCAGGACAACTCCTTTGCATCCACAGTCGGATGGGATGGTAGAGAAATTTAATCGGACCATGGAACATTACCTGTCTAAAATGGTGGCAGGTCATCAGCATGATTGGGACCAACATCTACCTCTCATGTTGATAGCATATCGAGGCTCTACGCATGAAGCCACTGGTTATACTCCGGCGAAAGTTATGTTCGGAAGAGAAATGAGGCTTCCTGCTGATATGATGTATGCAACGCCAGAAAAAGAGTCGCTCAACTCTGATAATTTTGTGGAGGAGCTCAAGAAGAGTCTTAACAATGTTCATGAACAAGTCAAGAATACACTGCGGATCTCCAGTGATCAAGCCAAAGCAAAATATGACTTACTAGCTAACTCCCGCGGCTTCCAGGATGGCGATTTGGTGTGGCTGTACAATCCGCGGCGAAAGATGGGGAAGTCGCCCAAACTTAGCCAAAATTGGGAAAGACTTTATACAATTATAAAGTAGATTAATGACGTGATGTACAGGATCCATCGGACCCCCAGGTCAAAGATGAAGGTTGTTCATTTGGATCGATTAGCACGATACCATGGAACTCTATCTGTTCGGGACGAACAGCCTTAGGAGGAGGGCAATGTTACGATTCGCAGCGACGCCGCACCGGAGGCGGGCAACGCGTGTGGTTGGTGGAGCATCGCGACCTATCCGCGCTGCGTCATAGCTGATACGAGTGATTTATTGCTCTGTTTATCTAGAAGGCAGTTGTTTACAACCTTTTTTTATGTGAGATTATTCAAGAATTCTTATCAAGAACTTTCTAGGTTTTTCTGTAATTTTACGATTGAGTATAAAAAGCGCATAGCGCGCGCGGTTAGGGAGTAGTCTTATTTTAAGCGAGCTATAAGTAAGTTAAAGTACGAAGCGAAAATAGAAGGCTGTAAAGTGTTAAGTAGTGAGTTATTTAGTAGTCGAATTGTACCTGTGTGTAATTGTGGGACAAAAATAAATAATGTTTTTGTGTTAAATCGTTACACTGGAATTATTGAACCCTGAGTTCGCAACAGTATTGTTAATCAACCTCTAATCACAAATTCAAACAGTAATTTCTCTGGCTAGTACTTAATCGACGACGAAAATCCTCAACAAACCCTATCGAATTTCCTGGAAATCCCCTGAAAACAAAACAACGAAGACAAAACAACGCACAAAACGATTGATTTTGGGGATGGCGGTTTTGTTAGCTGCAAACCCAATCAATTTGTTGTTCAACAAGGGTAAGCGTCTCATGCAGCGGAAATTTAGGCAAACAGCTTTTTCCCGAAAAGTTTGAATAAATAATGCGATCGGGCCTTTTGAAATTAAATTCGACCGAAAAACGTCTACAAAATTAAGTTAAAAGCCCGTCTAATGTAATATTATTTCGGAGTTGTTTTCAGTGTTTTGTTGTCTTAACCGTGCGACGTTGTCGCTCGACGACGTTGACGTTGGATCAACCCCGATTATAGTAAAAAGCTTTAAAATTTCTTCGCTAGTGCAAATGTAGTGTCCACTTTTTGGGTGATAATTTATCATGGTTCGGGGGTGCAATTACCCCAGACAAAAGATCAATTTCGGAGAAGCAGCGCATCGATCAGCCGGTGATTAGAGGAAGTCAAGAAGGAGCTTTAGCAGCTGCCAAATTGTTAATCACTGGCAAATATAAACCGCCGACAGAGAAGGGATCATTTATATCATTCACCCTCTGGTATTCTTTATAGCTACACGTATGGGGGTCTAAAGGATATAAACTGCTGTCCAAACGAAATGTTTCGAAGGAGTTATTTTTACCAAATTTAAAATCTATAAGCTTCGCAAACGTAATTTACATATTAATGAATTGCCACATAATATTTTTTTACATAAATCCCTTCTGTGGTTCATTTTAAACAACTTTTTTAAATCATTTCCTAGACTTATCTTAATTTGTGTCTTTATAAAGTGGCGAAAAAACTTCGACATATTCGGATTTTGAAGTGTTGGATGGCTTTTTTTTTGTAGGACCTTTTTTGTATTCACTGAAAAAATACAAATTTTGTCCTCTACTACGTTGGGGTCACACGGTACGGCACTGTTCGAATTCGGGCTGAATGTTGTTGCCACATGTAAAATAAATTGTTGAATCAAGCTTTAGAAAACCAAACTTATAATTCACTTTTACAACTTTACCTAAAATTGAACTGACTGTAAAACTTAACTATCTAGGCTTTAACTTTAGGCCGAGCCTTAGGCTAAAACCTTAGCTATCTACAGTTCAACTCGACAACAAACCGAAGTTGTCCAAACTATGCTTTAGAGTTTTCCTTGGAGCCTAAAATCGACCCCGAAATTTTGTATAAAAAGACATAATTTGGAGCCCTTCTCAAACATTGCGTCAATCTTTAAAAAAAATAAACCAGGTCAGTAAGTGTTAGGAGGTCTGAGATGATTTCATAAGAAAAAGTTCCAAGTCAAAGATTTTTAATATGTCTAGCGCTAACGCTGGAATTAGTTTTTGGTCCCCCTGTTATGACGATGAAGCTTAGCGAGTGGAGAGTATCTTTTTACTTAAAAATAGTCAATATTTCAGAAATGTCAAATGTCATTAGCGTCAGTGTTATTGTGTTATTAATTTTATCGCGACAATTTTTTTTACAAATTATTGGCTAATTGGGGCAAATCACATGCGTGCTTTAAACTCCTACGTCATAACTAGCTATTAAGTTACTCTCTCGATTAGCAGATTTCCTGTTCCATGTCAAAAAAAAAATGATAGATTGCCGACTTCAGGCCCAGGGCTAGCGACGTTTGACAGGTACCACGCCATATTTTTTTTTTTTAAATGAAAACGCACATATGTTTATCTACAGTATGTTACAGCTGAAGGAGCAGATTACAAAAATATATAGACAGGGTGGTAAAGTTGTTGATTGTCCAATATTATTTTAATTCGCTCACGCGATTAGCAGCTTTCCTGCTACACTTCATAAATATTTGATACATGGTTTCGTATGGCATCTAAGGCCGACCTCGGATCCTGGGCTAATCAGGTTAACGACAAACTGCCCGGTTTGACACATACGACGCCACCTTAATTTTTTTTTTAATAGAAACGTACATCTACTTATTTACAGTATAATACAGCTGAAGCAGCAGATTACAAAAATATGTAACTTTGTATACGTACTAGGTCAAAATGGATGTAACAGCACAGCGTCTACACAATTTTTGTTTTAAAAATTTGAAATTTGGATGTGATAAATAGGTCGTAAGTGTAATTTGCTTCAGATCCCGTTTCAAGCACATAGGCACTACTTTCGGTTTAACCGGAAGTACCGACATATTTCATTTTTTAAATGAAATTTTATCTGTCAATTTTCGGTTTCCCCGTCGAATTCTAAGTTATTAACATGTAACATAATAAGCTTATTTCTTACCGTTTCCGAGAAAATCACGCCCGAACTTTCCATATCATCAATAATAAATGTGAATTTTTATGATCGATCTTCATTTTATCAAATGAAGATCGATCAGCTTTGATTTCATAGACTACCATTTTTTCCGTTTTATATCAATAGACATTAAAAAAAGCCTTTCCAACTTGTCATGGAAAAACTGGAGAATTGATATAAATTTACACGATACATCTAAATAGTTGATAATTGCGTCATCCATGAAAACAATTGAGCAAATGTAGAGGTCAGTAAATCCATTTCTTCTTCTCTTTCAAGAGAATTTTGCCAAAATATTGGTATTAGCAGGGAAACCGCAATAAGAGTACTAAGAAAACATCTCTACAATTCCGGTTTAACCTGAAGCAACGCCATAATTGTTTTTTGAAATAGCATGCTATTTTTTGTGATATTTGAAATCTACTGAAAAGTTATATTCCAATCATGTGTCACAACACACGTTCTGGCGCAATGGCGGCAACATCACCTATAAATTAAAAAAATGCTTAATTTAAACATAACAGCGTTTAGGTTTTGACTTGTTAGGTCAGGTTTAATAGGTTTGGTAATAACTTATTTCAGGTTTGCTTCATCTGGAAGCGGGACTTCGATGGGACATTCTCTTGTTCTGCTTCGCCACACTTTTTGTCCACATTCCCATAGAAAGAAGTGTTTCACTGATTTATATTTTTAGGCCATAAAGTTAGGTAGATTTTTTTTGTTATTATAAATGATCAAACAGTCTATTACTTAACGACTTTTGAAACGAATAAACAACGCTCTTATTTAAACATAATTAAACACTTCTTAAACAACAATTTACAAACAAATAACAATTAAAACTATTAAGTACTAAAGGAAAGGCTATGTAGGGTATGTAATAAATATCTATTTAATCAGGTTTTGTAATTTTAACATTATTATTAGGCTTTACCCCAAAAGGTTCGAAATGTCACCCGTTATTATCTGCACACAGTCGCACTCTATTAACAGTTGACCTAATCACATTGTGTAATTGTTCTTCAGAAATATCCCTAATCGTCCTTCTGACTTTATGTTCCAAATGATCTCTTCAAGTTGGCGGTGTTATAAAAACTTTCTCCTTGATGTGATCCCAGACGAAAAATTCAAGTGGGGTCATATCTGGGGACCTACGCGGCCACCTGATAAGTCCGTTGGTGCTTATCCAATTATTTTCAAATACCGCATTAAGATGACGCGTAACTATATTCTGGCGTTGTGTGGAGGAGCGCCATCTTATTGCAAACATTTCACCTCTTTTTCATTGGGCATTGGTATTGGTTGGGTTTCATTGGGCTCTTAGGAAGCCTTGGATTTCATTTTCTAAGAACCCGAGATATCGTTCACCAGTTGACGAACGTTCAAAAATTGTTGTACCGATAATGCGAGTTCCAATAACTCTCAGCCAAACGTTGAATCCGTACTTCAGGAGCACCGTCTCGAAATTCGTGTCGATTTTCTTGTGACAGATACAACGCCATCTTGATTTGTTTTAAATAAAACCACACATATATTTACCTACGATTTAATAAAGCTAAAAGAGTAGACATATATAGCTTTGATGATACTATTAACACCAGTGTTACGAATAAGCTTGAGGCACTAGTGTTAAAAGTAAATTTCTTTTAATACGAGCCCAGTAAACAGTCAAACGTTGTTTCAACGTAGAATCATCGTTTGGTCCGTTGATTTATAGTTGTCACGTTGATTTTAACGTGTTGATTTCAGTTTGATATAAGCGATAGTGCACAATCATGATTTTCGACGTTAAATCAACGTTGTTAAAACGTGTTTTGATATTGGTTGCATTTATCCTGTTGATTAAACATTGGAAATAGGAGACAGTAATTAAACCGTCACGAATGCGCGGTTGCGAAATGTCTTTTAAAACCTATCATCATTTGTTGATTTTTGGTTGATTTTTTCGAAAATGAAAAACCATGTTTTTTCGACGTTAAATCAAAGTTGTTAAAACGTGTGTTGAATACGTTTAGATACTGGTTGAATTTATAACGTTGAAAATAGGTTTGCGTATCACATACTCTGAGCGCTAGGTGGCGTTGGCGTAAACGGCGGACGACCCAGATTTTTATAACGGGGCTTAGAGGGGTAGGAAGTATTGCCGCGATCCCCGGTGTTAATTTTTGTCACGCGTGTCAGGCGTCGGCATTGTCGGCTGCTGGAGGCTTGAGATGTTATTGTCGGCCGGCCATGACACGACGTTCGTTGTTGTTGTTCGTTTCGTTTTGTTGGTTTACCGTTTTTCTAGGGTGAAAAATTTCAAATCGCTTAAAAGGTGAGTACTCATGGGTTGAGATTTTACTGTTTTTTAAGATTAGAGACAAGACGGCTGGAATCTCATTACCACTAAATGTTTTGATATCAAAATGTCTTTTTTAAAAAGAAAAAAAAACAATGAAATTTTCAGAATCTCGAACATAAATAAGTACTCATAAACAAACACACAAATAAGTATAATTTTTGTATTTTATCATTTCTGAAGTTTTTTCACTTTAGGTAGTTCTGAAGAAGGCAACAGAGAATTTGCCGAAACATTAACTAAGTGGATTCGTCCGAGCTCTTTTCAGGGCAAATTTATATTAAGAGTAATTGTACTGTGAATTGTTGGAAATTCCTGTAAAATTACTCTTAATAAAAGTTGTTGGAAAAAACATTATACTAGTGTTACGATTCGCAGCGACGCCGCATGGGAGGCGGGGCAACGCGTGTGTGGTTGGTGGAGCTTCGCGACCTATCCGCGCTGCGTCATGGCTGACACGAGTGATTTATTGCTCTGTTTATCTAGAAGGCAGTTGTTTACAACCTTTTTTATGTGAGATTATTCAAGAATTCTTATCAAGAACTTTCTAGGTTTTTCTGTAATTTTAGGATTGTATATAAAAGGCGCATAGAGCGCGCGGTTAAGAGTAGTCTTATTTTAAGCGAGCTATAAGTAAGCTAAAGTTCCGAGCGATAATAGAAGGCTATAACGTGTTAAGTAGTGATTTATTTACTAGCTGAATTGTACCTGTGTGTATTTGGGGAATAAATAAATAGTGTTTTCGTGTTAAATCGTTACACTGGAATTATTGTACCCTGAGTTCGCAACAATAGACATAAACCATGTGTCACAGTATTCTGCAATGTTGCCGATTGTGACCATCTTAAACGTACATTTTTTTCTTTTATCGTCATAAGTGTTTTATTAATCACCGTTCAAAAATTATTTGGACAGCAGTAGATATTATAGTACTCTCGAGGTGTAAAGATTCGCAAGTTATCATTCAAAAAAAGGATTTGCCATTTTACTAGCAAAGTAATCCTGGCAACGCTGTATGGAGGGTTTGTTTATCACGCCAATATTGAAAAATGTAAATAAATACCTCTACCTTGATAAATCCTCTATGGTTAAAACCCTGGTAAAACTCATTTGACATAAATTATATTCATGTAAATGGAACAAAATAGATGAAAACTTTGATTTAACGTTTTATGTAAGGTTGATAGATACGTTGAACAAACGTTTTAAACAAGGTTGATTAAACGTTTTAAGAAAACGTAGATTAAACGTTTTAACCAAACGTAGATTAAACGTCTTGAGCAAACGTTGATGAAACGTTTTAAGAAAGGTTGATAAAAACCTAGATACACCGGACATAACTACGTTGAAAAAACGTTTGGTTAGTCCAATCCATGGCCTACTAGCAAAAACCATTTTTTCTTGATTTTTTTAAAATATTATATAATCTTACTAGGGTTGTTATACATTGTTGAAACGCATTTCTTGTCCCTTGTAAACAAGTGTAAAAATCCAATATGGCCATCCTAAGAAAAACCGAGAGAAAAACAGAAGATGATGATGGTTCCAGAAAACCAAAACGTTATATTGACATTTTACCTTTACAGGTGTATTCCACTCACACAGTTGGTTCAGAAATTTTTCACAAACTGTATAAACGTTGCTGCAAATGATGAAAAACCTACGATGCATTTATTGTCAGGAAACCGGTCGAGATAGGGAAATCAGACTTGTTGGGTTTTAAGATGTAGTCATTGCGCAGTCCTTGACATGCAATTTAGAATTTTATGTTCATCACAGATCTTTTCATTTCTATATAACAGTAAACTAAACAATAAAACGAATAAATTTTTTAATGGACGCAAAGCTATAACAAATGTTCAAAATGACCTTCTCCAGATGTGACACAAGATTCAACTCTCTGCCAACCATGCAAATGGTTGTTAAATTGGCTGCATTTAGAGTTTTACGAAATAAAATGTCATTATAAGGGGTTTTATTTTTTTTGCATCAAAATGGCGCCCCATACGAAAAAAAGACAAGAGAGTTTTTTGTCACAAATTGAACGAGAACTTCAAAAATGATTTTTAATTTGAAATATCTCAGTAGCGTATAATTTTTTTCTTTTAAATTTTTTTTTTCTAAAAGCACCCTTATGTGCACCAATTATGAACATGGAATTCTTAATTGCATGTCAACAAATGCGCAATGACCACCTCTTAAAACTCACCAAATTTCATTTCCCTAACTCGAGCGGTTTTAGAGCAATAAATACCTCGTCAGGTTTTAAGAAAAATTTTAACACGCCGTCTTGGAAAACGAATCATTTGCAGCAATATGTTTATATATCAAACCGTCAATATTTTTCCACGCAGAATCAGCCCCAACAATTTGTTGCACTTATTTATTAACACCCTGTGTAATTGAAAAGAGTCACATTTTTTTTTATATTTTCATATTGCAACTATTGTAGTTCGTCAACAGTTTCGACTCTCATCTACTTAAATTTCAGGGTGTGATGAGCTCTGAGTTGCTCAACCACTTTCTTAAACCTCCTACGGTGGGAAACACGTTAGATTGGATATTCTGCAAATATTTATTCACAAAAAGAAAAGTTTCTTTAATTTTAAAACCCCTTCTGACTCTTATTTAGTTTTGTTTTTCAAGTTTTTTTTTTTGCAAACTGAAGTACTTCTTAATATACTTCAGTGTGTTATAACTTATGTAAAAAGTGTGTTAATATAATAAGCTGTGGTGCGCTGAAAATTGCATGGATCGATTATGGAAAACTACTCATACTTAAGATCTCTAAATTCGATCTAAAGTCGGGGAGCAACATAAACATACACAAAATACCAAATTTTAGTATGACTAGTTTTTCCATAAACGATCAATGCAGTTCCCGGCGAACCAACCTGTATTCAAAGACACTCAAACACACATGGCCTTAGATGCCATAAGAACCCCTTGTATCAATTTTTTTGAAGAGTAACACGAAATCTGCTAATGGGTGAGCGACTTAAAATGATTTTCGAAATTCAACAATTTCACCACCCTGTTTAATCGAAGCGCCTAGAGATAGATCTACGAAGTTATATATATTTTTGTAATCGGCTCCTTCACCTGTATTATATTAAAGATAAATACGGGGTGTTCATTATAAAATTTCATCTAGCCACCTATGGAATGCATTTGTTATTTTGAAGCACGTCGTAAATTACTTCGTTCTTTATTTGTCCGTCAAACATTCAAATTTAGGCACGTTCACACTTTACGAAAGTTTTACTGTTTGCATACCATTACGTGCTCCGATAGTGTCTCCATCCTTTTTTTTCTCAATAAGAATGTAAGGACGGGAATACTCAAATAAATGTAACAAAATGATAATGAATAGTAATTGACATAACATTCCAAACAATCCAGAATCATTCAGAATATTGATAAATAAATAAGTCGGTCTTAATTTGTTTGATTTTTTTATTATTTAAAGATTTCTAAGATTCTATAGGCTTTAAAATTTACTTGAGGTATTCCCGAGCTAACATTTTCCATAGAGAACTTAGAAAGACACCCCACTCTTTCCGCCAAATTGTGTGTACGTAGACGAAGATAGGTGGACCTTGGGAGGATTTTACGAGCCTGAACGCCTGAACAGGCATTTCGCACTTAAAAGTGGCGATTTTCATACTGATCCTTTGACTTCCGACGACGACAAAGCACCCTAATCCCCAGCCCCTGCACGGTGTAGCCTGTGGGGAGAGGAGTTTTTAAGGCTTGGCCCTACTAACTGCAACTGTAACCAAAAGTACCTACAAACCATTTTGTGTTTGAACCAAACTGAAAACTAGTTTTAAAATCATTAAAACAAGTGTATGATTCTAATATTTTATCTCTGTAGAATCGGAAATGGAGTGGATTTTCAAAGGTATGTAAAATTAAAACATTAGAGCTGAAGACAAAAATATGTTTAAAAACATATTGTAGGCTCAATTCCTGAAACTAAACCTGGAAATTTTGCACCAAAACCGGTAAAGACTGCGACCATTGTGACCTAGAAGAAAAGATGTTTCCAAAAATCTATGTGTCAGTAGATAGTTTCGAGGTTTAAATTTGTGTACAAGTGTAATAGTTCTCTTCCCTCCACAGCCTGGAAACGCTATATACAATCGTACTATTAGCAGTTTGAAGTGACATGTTTACATGCATAAACCATTTTGGATTAGAAAGCCAGTTTGAATGAGATTCAAATGTATAAATAACTGAGATGTTTTGTCAGCATCACTATGAAGTCAGAAAATGTGGTGTGTTGATTTTAAAAGTAAATAATAATTAAAATATTAGCAGTATAGACAAAAAGACCTTAATAATAATACCTATTATAGGCTGGAATCTTGAGGCATATTTCAGAAATCTTGGAACAGATCAGTGTGGACCTGAGTTTACGAGCAAGAATGTAGAGAAAACATCTCTATTGGTATTGGTATATGGTATTTTCGTTCGCTAACGTTTTTTTTATAATGACAAAGTAGTTTAATGTGTGTTAAATTGCATCAATAACTACTAAATAATGCAGGATCATCCAGCTTCATATTCCTAATTTATAGTTATAAACTGAATTGGTTTAAAAATGTTATAGGCAGAAATTAAATTTACAATGATAAGTAATTAATAGTGTTAGACTGGATAATCTTGGTCAATGATCAGATCTGTAGTTTAAAGGGTTGCTGTCCACCACGTTTCGGGTTGGACAATCCGGTTGGATGAAATCAGCTGTAGGGATCAATTTGATCCAGGTTTAGCATTTCCAAAAAGTCATACTGTGTCTATACTAATAGGAATATGAATGATAAATTTTGATTCACACACTTTATCACAATAGGACTTTTTGGAAATATTGATCCTGGATCGGACTGATCCTTACAGGTAATTTTCAGGAAACCAGATTGATGACAGTTTGAATCTGATTTTCACTCAATATGAATGGTAGAAACTCAGCTGATAGTTATCAACCTGATCCAAATTGCAGTTTTTGAAAAGGGCTTGTATCTCCTATTGGTATATGAAATATTGCCATATGGTTTCAATGTTATATGTGTTTAATGTGTTCGATAAGAATTGTAATAAAGCTAATCATATTTTGTTAATATATTTTGACATTTTTATTGAGTTTTGGGAAGTCATGTTTCTATTCACTTATCTACTGTTTAACAATAAATTGATCTTAGTTATAAATAATTGATGTATATAATTGACAAATCAAATAGAAAAAAAATTAATGAAAGTAATGAACAATTTTATGTAAAATACTTTCTCCAAGTCCTAGCAAAATCCAGTAGCTTATACAGGTATCCGGTGGGTAATAACCCACATTAGGAAGACATAAAAAAAGTAAATAAAATTACTGCACTGAAAATGAAAACAGGAACTGAACTACCTACCGGGCCTCCTGCCCCTTCACCCTTGAGACGGTTCTTGTGCTTCAATCATTAGTAAATCAACCCAGTACCAAATGGCTGTTTGTCAGAGACAAGTATGAAGGAGGCTGGAAATGCAACTGAAATGGGTAACAAAAATAGTTGGGGCCTTGTTCACATAGGCAACTAACCACATAACTTATCAAGAAAACTTAAAAAAAAAAGATTATTACAAACTATCGTACTAACTTAACAAAAACAATAATTATTGGTAAAAGTAGCTCGAAAAATACTCCACATTTATAAAAGGTGTTCAAAATGTTGGCCTCCTTGTTCAATACACTTTAAACTCATGTTTCTAATGCTTTCGAAAACATTTTGTAACATGACTGGGTTATTGTTAATTTCAATAAATTTCTGTTGTACAAAATTCTCAACAGGAGTTTTAAATATATTGTTTTTTATGTATGGCCACAAAAAGAAATCACAGGGTGTTAAATCACAAGACCTTGCAGGCCACACTACTTCAGTCCTTCGACTAATAAGCCTGTCAACAAAAAAGTCTGCAAGTAATTAAGTGTTTGTTGTGTACAATGGGGAGGTGCTCCATCTTGTTGGAAATGAAACTCCGTAAGTTCATCATCATGCAATTGCTCGATAAATGGTTCCAAAATGTCCGTTTGGTAACTTTCTGCTGTTAATGTGCCTGCAAAAATAAATAATCAAAATGATGTTATGTACTTAAAGTGTCCTTGTGATCTACCACCTTCAAAGAAAATTGGACCAATCAGTCGGCGAGCTGTGATGCCTGCCCAAACTCCAATTTTTGTCAGGGTGTAGTTCTTTCTCAATTATTTGATGGGGGTTTTCACTACTCCAAGTTCTCATGTTTTGCGAATTCACATAACCACTTAACTGGAACCATGCCTCATCACTAAATATGGATTTTTGGGAAATGTTCTGGTTATTATCCATATTAATATACCAATTGCAAAACTGCAGTCTTTGAGGAAAGTCAGCTTCATGCAATTCTTGCACTACTGTGAAGCGATATGAGTACACTTGCAGATCTTTATGCAAAATTGCATGGGTGGCACCTACAGAAACGCCTATTTGATGGTGTAACTGTCGTATAGAAGTAGTTACCAGGTGCATTTTGCATTATTTCTTGTGCCTGTGCAACCACTTCATCAGTACGTTTCTTGTGAGATCCAGTGCCTGGTCTTCTGTGTAAACTACCTGTTCCTGTAAACAGTTCTAGAGCATGCTCCAAAGTTTTCTTGAACTGCATATAGACCAGAGGAAAGTTTGGAAATTCGGCCTGGAAATCCTCCATGCAGTTTCGAATGGAATAAACTCATTCGCCATCCACTTTGATTCCAGTTCGATAATAGCTCTTCAGCATAAAAACTTTATGTTCTAAGGCGAAAGCCATGTTGTCCAAACACAAAACAGATTTAATAGCAATAAAAATTACTGTTTTTAGCAAAAATTGTCTTGATAAAGCTAGAAAACTTCAACAAAAATGTGCAAAAGGGGAAAGTTTACCAACAACGAAAAAGACAAGATGGCCGCTAATGTGTTTTGATGGCGAGTCAAGTTACCACGTGCTTTTATATCTCTCTTTATTTCTATCAAAAAATCATAGCTGGCTAGATGAAATTTTATAATGAACACCCCGTATATGTGCGTTTGCATTAAAAAAAAATAAGATGGCGTCGTATCTGTCAAACCAGGCAGCCAGAAACGTCGCTAGCCCAGGATCCGAGATAGGCGTTTGATGCCGTGCGACCCCCATGTAGCAAATTCTTATGGAGTGTAACAGAAAAACTGCTAATCGCGTGAGCCAATTATAATGATTTTCGAAATGTAACAATTTTACCACCCTGTATAATTGAAATGCCTATAGATATACGAAGTATATATTTCTGCAATCTCCTTCTTCAGCTCTATTAGACTGTAGGTAAATACGGGGTGTTCATTATAAAACTTCATTCAATTTTGACAAAAAAGTATATGACCTAATCAAAATAAATGAAATTTTGTGTCTGCATCCTTTTCTTTTGACATTTCACAGCCAACTAGATGAAGTTTTATAATGAACACTCCGTATATGTTAGTTTTCATTTAAAAAAAATCAAATTGGCGCCGTATCTGTCAAACCGGGCATCCAATAACGTAGCCAGTCCTGGATCCGAGGTCGGCCTTAGACGCCATACCACCCCCATGTATCAAATATTTACGAAGTGTAACAAAGAAGCTGCTAATCGAGTGAGCTACTTAAAATGATGTCCCTGAACACGTTACTGCAAGAGGCTTAATTTTTTTAGGATAATTTGCAGTTAGTAATTTTTTGCACATTTTGTATTCGAGATGGGTATTTATTAGGATCTTTGCACATTAGTTTATGATATGTACCTAGGGAAACCCATTTGTTGAGAGACATGGCTAAGAGACATCAATAGATTTGTGGATCTATTTAGAGAGGATATTCTATTCTTAAACTCGGAATAGTCGAGGAAATATTCGACTAGAACACTACAAAAGCACAACGAAACTCTTCCAGGTAGGGCTACTGAATGAAGTAGTTCCAAACCTCTTTCACTTTGGTACCATTGCGAATAACTCCACCAAAAGCTTTGTTTTCTTGAGTGTAGAATTGCCAGATTCAAAGACAACTAGCAGAACTTGTAAGAATTGAAAAGTACTGATTATTTTAATTAGAAAGACAGAAATGAAAGCAAAAAGGAAAACAAATCTCCTGCGGTGACAGCTAACTTAACCTCACCTTTTTTGTTCCATTAACATCAATATCAATGATGAAAAGGTTTCTACCATTTTAAAGTGATTCAACGCTTTTAGTAGAATTAACGCAAATCATGTTTTGGGAATAGTTGACTACACCCTACCACTGAATTGTGAGATTATTCAGATTTTAATGCCCATCGTCTCAACGAAATTGTTCCGGTTTCCAATTCTATTTATGAACTTATCTTAGTGGAGAGTTTTAAGTCCATGGCTTGTTGCAATTTTATTTGTATGAACACCAGATACCTACACGGACAGCATGAAATTCTATTTAATAGCAACTATAGCCAAAAATACTCCGAAACGAATATTAAACTTTCTATTGTGTTACCCTGAGATAATCCTCCGGGAACCGCGTTATATGTATTCGAAGTTTAAAAAACTCCAGCTCAATAAAAGTTTAACGAAACATCCCCAGGACCAAGGCAGTTCGAAATTTAACGAATCGCACACAAAACGAGCCATTGTTCGACCGTCTCCTCCGAGGTTTTACATGCATGAAATAAATATTAGGAATTTACGTATTATCCGCTTTGAACGTATGTTCGGTCCAGCAGGATATAAACCAAGTATTTTCTCCACGTTAGGGAAAGAGGCGTATTTTTAAACACAAAACAATTTTGATGCAGAGCGGCTTTTTGTTAGCCATAATGATCATTTTGTAATTATTATTTTACAAAATACTGTTTTAAATCGAATAATGGGCTACAGTCGAGCGGAAATTTAACGCTTTTTATCTGAGGACCGTAAATAATGGGACCGGTTTTTGTTTAATTAAATTCCCTCAGGGATTTCCAGAAGGGATGACATATAGATGTGTAAATTTATTGCTTAGTTAAATGTCAGTAGTGTGTTTCAACATTATTTTTTGTGTCTGTATTAGACAACTGATAACCAATACCCACGTAGTAGCAAAAGAAAAGCTCTAAGTTAAGACACTTACGAGCAGATCCCTTAAGGGCAAACAACCCTCCGCAAGCCGCTCACAATGAATAAATACTTAAAGAAGACGATAATTAAATTCCCCTCAGCAGTTAATATTATCATCATCGTGCTTTCGAACAGGCGAAATTACCTTTTATTTCTTTTTGCGCTTTTCTTCTCGGGGGATCAAGGGCGCGCAAAGAAGGGTCAAGTGTTTTTCATAACAAAAACTGCTGCCTCAATGAGGACATCGCTCTGTTTTATTAAAGGAGGGGAGAATCTTGTCATTGCCGTTGCTTCGTGCGCTACTCTAAGTCTCCAAGTAAATTTTGTTAAGGAGTCTATATGAAATTTTATATTCAATAAATATATCACAAGAAGTAAATAGTTTTTTTTTAATAAACATACTCTTAACATGTTTGTTCTAGTCGTGTATGAACATTGAGGGGAGGCTTAATTGCATTAAGTGGATGTTTATGCCCTGAGAGCGACGAGTTTAGGAAAGCCGAGGGCCTCTAGCCCGATGATTCCTAAGTAGCCTAAAAGCATAAGCTTATGCTGATGCTCATGGTGTATACAAAGTTGAAGTCCCACCAGTTAATGTCAGTGTCTTTTAATCCAGATTTTTTTGTCTCGCGGACTGTTTTACTCATATTTAAAATGTTTGCAGCTATTACTGATGAAGATGCCATAGGGCATCGAAACGTTTAAGACTAATAGAAGTTTGAGAAAAAAGTGTTTTTCTCACCACATACCGCACCCCAAGAACTCCCCCCGCATAATAGTATGTTATATACTAAGGTTGTGAAGTACATTATTATCACCCGCACGTCAAGTTTAAAAGATCTAAGACGTGAGGGTCATAAGTAGTTCACAACCGGGGTGTATATACGATTTTTTCCACTACTAGACTCGATAAATCTCCAACAGAAAAATGCCTAAATTAGTAAGAGAGCGCTCCGTATATTTTATTACTAAGAATTCTTATCAAGAACGTTCTAGGTTTTTCTGTAATTTTAGGATTGTGTATAATAGGCGAATTGCGCCACGGTTAGCCAGTAGTCTTATTTTAATCGAGCTATAAGTAAGCTAAAGTACAAACGATAATAAAAGGCTATAAAGTGTTAAGTAGTAAGTTATTTAGTAGTCGAATTGTACGTGTGTGTATTTGTGGGATAACAAATAGTGTTTTCGTGTTAAATCGCTACACTAGATTTATTGAACCCTGAGTTCGCAACAATATTGATTCGGATTGCTCAAAGAGTGCAAAACAGCATTGCAAAGATTGAAGCTTATAGTTAGCAAAACAGTCTTAAAAATATTTTATTTTTTCCTATATTGAATCCTTATTTAGGTATGGTAAAATATTGTTGCGAACTCGGGGTTCAATAATCCCAGTGTAACGATTTAACACGAAAACACTATTTATTTATTTCACAAATACACACAGGTACAATTCGACTACTAAATAACTGACTACTTAACACCTTATAGCCTTCTATTGTCGCTTCGTACTTTAGCTTACTTATAGCTCGCTTAAAATAAGACTACTCTTAACCGCGCGCTCTATGCGCCTTTTATATAAAATCCTAAAATTACAGAAAAACCTAGAAAGTTCGTGATAAGAATTCTTGAATAATCTCACATAAAAAAAGGTTGTAAACAACTGCCTTCTAGATACACAGAGCAATAAATCACTCGTGTCAGCCATGACGCAGCGCGGATAGGTCGCGAAGCTCCACCAACCACACACGCGTTGCCCCGCCTCCCATGCGGCGTCGCTGCGAATCGTAACAATATTGTGGGGTGCAGCCCATATCACTGAAACTGTTTTAATAATTCAAAAAAGGTGCATTCGCACTATGTTCAAGTATCGAGAAACATGCAAACCAGCTTTCATTAAAGAATCCAGTCTCACTCTCCCCTCACTATTCATCTATGAGACTCTAAAATTTATTAGACTAAACATTCATAACTTGAAAACCCTGAATTTTTACCAGAATCGCGATACTAGATATGGTTGTGATCTTCAGTTGCCTCATCATAGACTACAACTTTACAAGGCAAATCCCTATTAAATAGAGTCTATATTGTATAACAAGGTACCAATACAAATAAGATCCATGAGTAACTCTAAGTTCTACAAATCCCTAAAAACAATATTACTGAGAATTTCATTCTCCACCTGTTATTCAATATTTGCCCAATATTCTATTGTTATAGAACAATCGTAGCCATAGAAATATTCAACAAAAGAAAAATTATCGCGATAATTTTTCTGTCAAAGTCGAATGAAAAGTAACTGGCTCAATTTCATAGCATAAACCATGCAAATTAATTTATATTCAATCCATAGTCATACCATCTGGCCCCGCAATAAGTTTTCTGACATTGTTTCGAATCAAAATAGCTATACCTACAGGGGTGTCACAAATGTCACAAGGGTTTTTAATTATTTTGATCATGAAATTCTCGTTCGACTGTAACTCGTGCATTGAAAATTTTAGGTAATTTTAGACCGATATGCAATTCATGCAATTTGGATCAGAAATATACACTCGTGCACTACGTGCACTCGTGCTTTTTTGATCCCAAATTGCATTTGTGCATATCGTCCAAAAATTACCGATAATTTTCAATGCACTTGTTATATTACATATGAAAAATGCCTTTTATAAAATTGATGAATTTCTCAATCACTAATGCCAATGACTAATACTTATATATACTGTTTTGACTTGTCATATTTCCTGTTTTGTGATATTGTGGATTAATAAAGGTATTGTATTGTACGAGTAGGTTTAAAGATAGTTTTAACTTTGTGCTTTTCCAGTCGCCTGCCGATTCTGTCTGTTACTTTGTGGATGTATGGTAGACTAGTTCATCCGCGATTTTCTTCATCTTCTCTCGTTTTTCTTCCTGGCGCTCTACATTCCTTGGACAGGCGGCGCTATCGAACTCGTGCTTGTTGTTTCCAATCCGACCAAAGGCCCTTTCCAGATGCTTCATTTCCCGTTCTAATTCAGCCGGCTCATAAATTCTGTTGGCTCTCGCAGACACAGTCTTTGTGACTCAACCCATCTGCATACTAGTTTCGGGGTCTACCCCTCATCAGTAGAACTTTGGCTGGTCGACAAATTGATGAACCATTATTCGGCTAACTTAAAGCCGGAAAGGTACAGAGTACCGGTGAGATGTTGTACAGAGCAGAAGCAGGCGACATCCACCAGCGTGTTTTAGATCCAACGCTGCATGGCAGATGGCTCTCGGTTCGAGAAGCAGCCCATATTGCTCTGTACCTCGCTGTATTATATTTAGTCTTATGCAGACTGTTTGCATCCTGACAGGTGTGGCACTTAGTACACCCTGGAATCACAATCTTGGCACAGCACGCTTGGCACACAGTCGACACTTATCACAAATATCACTTTTGTGCAAAAAACTGTGGCACTTGAAACATTTAAATCCGCGTAGATTGTACATCAATCCCAGCCCATGAAAACGTCTTGGGAGAACACTCCATAAATGTGGTGCACGTATCTTTCCATTTATTTTTTCGGATAACGGTGATCTTTAGGGACTTTAATTAATTCTTATGCAGCCATATTTTTTTTTGATTTTCAATTGACTTTATAATCTGGTCGCTATCACTATCTCTAGTATAACCAGTAATTTTTATTCTCGGGTGCCGCATTGTAGACATATCAACTGTATGTTCATCTCCCAAGGATCTGTCGGCCTCATTCTTCCGCAAAACAACACCTTCCCTGGTAGTACACTTCAAAATCATCCCGCCTTGCCTGGTATTTTACACACTGAATTTTTTCACACTTTCCTGACTGAAACATTTAGTTCCGAGGGGTTCCGAGGGGTTCAACTTATTCTGCACGTAATTTCTTGTAGCTTCAAAGTTTTGGGTAGATTTTGGCTTTACGATTACAACGCCCGACCTCATGTTGCGATCCTGGTTTTCAGACTTAAGTGTATCTGAAAAAGTAGACTGAGCTCCAGGAGGGGACAATACAATGTCCTGTTTCATTGTCTCAATTAATAGGAGCCTGTTCAGCAATGCCTTGCAATGATCGCAGATATGCAGGCATACATTTAACCTCGGATGCCGTCAGATTTGAGCAATTTTTATGCACACTACTTAGGCAGGAATCACATATACAGTGAGGTTTTTTTATCTCTGAACATACAAGCAATTTTCCCTATGTTCAATTTTAAAAAAATCATCTCAAAGCTTTGATGTCAGACGTTGATGCTTTGGTAAGGGTAAAACGTCAAAAAAGCGTTAATTATTTCAATTTAGACATCGCTTTTAAACATTAAATAACATTGATGAAAAGGCATACAGTCCTAGAAAAATAATTGGTTGATATGGTTGTCGGATTGGGACAAGGCAGCAAATTACAAAACTATTTCTCTGCTAAAGCATAGAGGCACAGGCACAGAGATAGTTGTGTAATTTGCTGCTTTGTCCTAATCCGCCAATGATATCCACCAATTAAATAACATTTTTATAACAAGAAAACATTTATTAAAAACACTAGAAAATTAAAAGTTCATAACAAATTCTCGAAATGTCCCCCTTCGCGTTCTAAACAATATGCAAGTCAATCTTGAAAGGCACGAACTGTGTTTCTTAAGCAACTTTGATTAAATTCGTTGCAGGCTATTCGGATACGTTGTTTTAAAACGTCCACATTCTCAATTTCAATATTGTTATAAATTTTCGACTTTAGATCGATTAGATAGCCCCATAAAAAGAAGTCGTTTGGGGAGAGGTCAGGGGACTTTGGTGGCCATGAAATAGGCCCAAACCTTCCTATCCACCTGTCAGGAAATTCTTGATTGAGGAAATTTCTAACTTCGTTCGTGGAATGAGCAGGGGCGCCATCCATTTGAAAACACGTGTTTTCAATATGCAAATTTTCAATTTCTGGCATAATTTGGTCACGGAGCAGGTTTAAAAATTTAAGCGAATTTAAAGTCCCTTCAATAAAGAATGGTCCTATAAGTGTATCTCCAATTATGCCTATCCACACGCTGACTCTTGCATTATATTGGGAGTGAGTTAAATTTTGTAAATGCTGATTTGTTTAAGACCAGTATCTAAAAACAGTAGGTAATTAGGATATTAAAAAACAGAATTCAGGCGATTGCTATAAAAGTTCTTTACCTATAATTTTGGGAATTTACACAACCATTTAATGAAAAAGATGCTTCATCTGTAAATACAATTTTTCGTAAAATGTTGCCATTCCTATGGAGTAAATTTAGGACTCTTTCACAGAACACTGTTCGTCTCTCATTGTCATCTCTTGTCGTCGTCATAGAGCACTTGATGATTAGAGTATTTGTAGAATTTGAACTTGAATTCTTTTAGGGTCCTTCACACAGAAAATTTTGGAATTGGAAATAATCAGCCACTTGTTTTAAGGTGGATCCAGGATTTTTTTCCATAAAACATAAAATTTCCAGTTTTAATTCCTCTGTAAGAACATGTGGTTGTTTGCTCCTCTTACTATGAGAGTTAACTAAACATCCTTCTGAATGAAACATCTTGACGATATTATGTATCGTTCCAATAGAAGGAATGGGACTGTCTGGATGACTAGTTGCAAATAAATCACGCACTCTCGTAAGGCTATTTTTGTTTTCGTAAAGATTAAACAATTCAATTTTTGCCTGTTTAGAATACATTATCAAAAGTCTATGAAAAATATTCAGCAAAAAGTTTACTAAAAGCAGCGTTATAAAAAATAAAGTTTGAAGTTTTCGAGCTGTTAAAGTTACCTGTACAGATATCTGAACGTAGAAATTAAGATCTGACAGCAATGCATTGAGATGGTTTTTTTTTTAAATTGAACATAGGGGAAATAGCGTTATATGTTCAAAGTTAAAAAAATCTCACTGTATAATATTGGTCATCATTAATCTGCACCTTGCATTTATAACACGAAATTTCATTTCTATCCATATCACATGTTTTAGAAATTTGCTCACTACGGTCCTGGCATAAACAAATCGTACCGCTTACCGCTTATCAGTTGTTTACCTTTAATAAAAGGCACACCTCGAGGCAGACTTTTTGCTTCAACGAGTAAAAATTATTAAATCAATTACAACAAAGGGACATTCCCTTCGAACCACGAAATACGACGCCTTGACAAAGACAAGATTCACTTGACTGGGGCACTTGGGATACGTTTGTGTACCGAAAATCACGATTTTATTACAAAAAATACGGCGGCAATAGACGAATGTGCCTTTGGAATAACTGCACCACGATTTAGGATTTCATAAAGATCAGTTGAAACTAGTAAAAAAATTATTTATAAATACGTCAGAGGTAAATCGTAATATTGAAAACATGCATTGGAAACTCACTCCATTCTGTTTCATCCCCATGTCGGTCCTTGGAGTTTATAAATTTCACAGTAGGGTCTGTGTATTAGTCTGTGGGAAGTGACAACTAGTGCAACACTTGCACATATACACATCGCCTTGAACAAGAAACAGAACCAAGTTTCTCGAACTACATTATCTGTCAGACTTGAGAAGAAATGTCAGATTTCAGATTAGCGAACTGATGAGCTCCAATAAGAACCAAACCGGTCTATGGTTCCTCTGCCTGAAAGAAAATTGAGTTTCGGCTATCTGTGTGAGAAGTGGAAATGTGATGGTGAAGTTTGAGTTACATGCCCAGCCCTCGCCGCAACAAACCGCTGATGACAGCAGTAAAGCCGCGGCCAGGAGCCAGACATGCGGATACGCATAAATTTGAAAAAAAAGTGTCACTTAAACTCAAATTTCACCATCACATTTTTCCACAACAACTGGAAAACAGCACGCTTACCAATAGTAGGGTACTCGAAACGTCTTTCTGAAACACTAAAAGCGTTGGTTTCCATAACTTGATGCCAAGACTGACCAACACGAGTAACCCATTTTAACCAAACTATTGAGAAAAACAACATCACGCGAAAAGAGAGAAAGTCCATCAGCCACGTCTCCCATGTGAGAGTGTTTTGTGCTTTACTGATAAGATGCCGTAGGGCATCGAAACGTTTACAACAAATAGAAGTTTGGGGTGGGAAATTCTTGGTGTACGGTCCTATGATAATGAGGAGAGATGGACAAACAAAACGACGTCTGTTGATCCTCTCAGTTATAATCAATAATAACAATAAGTATAAGTACGATAATACATCAATAATTTGACGTAGCATAGGTCCATAAACGTAGAAATTAAAAAATAGAAGTTTGAGGACAGAAAAACACTGTGTTTTTTTCCCATCATTTAAGGACCATACCCCAAGAACGACCTCCGTTATATACAGCAAGGTCCAAGAACGACGCACGTTTATACGTCACAACTATAAAGCTTTTCATTATATTTTTCGGAAAAGTAGGGAATGGAAATGTGACAGATTGCCCCCCGTATAATATTTGAACTGTGTCGCTTTTATTGGTTATATTGACATAATTTAAAGGTTATAAAATGCTGCCATTACAAAAAAATTTTGTTGCCAGAACTTACCAAAAATAATAGTTGCAAGCGATGAGACGTTTGTCTGGTCAAATACATGGCAGAAGTAATTCTTAAGACAACAAATTTTCTTATACTAGAGCTTTGACATCGAGTTTTGCTCACTCTGTGCAACATAACGATGGCCTAGAATTAATACCTCGTAAGTACATTATTTTGTGATATTGAGATTTTTGCGTCATCACCTTATTATTATGCTTTTCCCGCCTTTGAAAATAGCTCTTGAGCGCTAGACCGATAGAAAATCAAGCATTTCTACCGATAGAAATCATCGATACCGAAACCATCGATAATATATATTAAGAGCAGGTGTGTTTTAAGAGTTTTTAGGCGAGAATTTGTCCAAAAACTTGTTAAAATAAGCGCTATATAGGACGCTTGATATTTGTAAGCATTAGTTATAATTCACATTTTATGTTTTCTTGCGTCAACAGAACATTCTACTACTGGTACGTTCACCGATGTTTTGCGGTTTGGTTCCTATACTACTCAACGCGTCTGTCTATAGTTGTCACTTAAAATACCTTTTGTCCATTTGAAAAAAACGAAAAAGAACTATTAATTGATAGTGCTCTGCCTAATAGGGTCAATAGTAGAAGATTTTTGGTAGTTCTAGATTTTATTTCGTTACCTACCAAAAAAATGTAACTTAAAAGTAGTGCAGGTTTCAAGTGGAAAAGCCATTTAATAGGAAAACGCACGTTGATGAAAACTAAGTCTTTCGGATTGCAACATATGCTGAAAGCGAAGAAACCACTAAAAGGTCTTCCGTAAATGGCTCTTATTCCTGGAACCATAAAATCTTTCTATTAAAAGTATATTTGCAGTTATCTACTCACTGTATATGAGCTCTTTTACAAAACGCTAACATTTCTTCACTGTAGAAAAATACAAAAAGGGAGGGTCATACTCATGCTACGAAAAATCAGAGACACATTCTTTTGCAAAAAAAAAGATGTTTCCACTTTTCTCTTAACAAATTACATGTGAAATATTTACTAATATAGTTTTAGTAAAAAACCCTAATAAGATGTTTTTTCAAGTTTGATTCTAAACTAATAAATATGCTGCTCATCCAGACCCGACTTACCCCAAATATTGTAGATAATTTATTAAGGATCAGCGATTCCAAAAAGTCTGGCCTGTCTTCTTTGTAATGATTTTAGCACTTTATAATTTGATTTTTAGTTTTGTTTTTAGGCATTCGAATGAAAATAATTTATAAGCTGATAAAAACTTTTTTTAATATAATAGGAAATTAATTTGATTTACTCAAAGTCAAAGTGATGGCAGATATTAAAGTAAAACTACACTAAACCATCATCACAACTTATAGGGAAGTTGTTATTGGCATTCACCTTCACCTGCTTTCAATTTACTGGTTAAAATCTTGTCAAAATTTGGCCAATCAGTTTATGGATAACTAGTATGTCGCGTTTTTTGGCGGAATCTTTCGTTTACGGTTTTTCTAAGATAACCATTAACATTGACACAGTTCAAAAATTATATAGGGGTCATTCAAATAATAGCCTTTGGAACAACCTTATGGAACGCTTTATATATATTAACTAAGGAGAAGACCATCAGCTAATACATGTCTGTGATTGTTCCAAATTACGCATTTTATTCGTTCAAAGAGAATTGGGGGATATAGTCACCAATAACTTTTTTTAGCATTTCAGAAGATAATGTATCATAGACCATCAGTATTGTCGAGTAAATACATCATTATGAGTGCAGGGCTTTCGACAGCAAGGATATAAACGTGTCCTTCTCGATCCCGATCAAGTCCAGATGTCTAAATTTAAGTGGGAAGTTGAACAAAAAAAAACCACAAGAAATCTTTTCACTTAAAGCAAAAACGCTACTAACTCCCCCGTATACCCATTTTCCCAGAAACCCGCCCTTTTATATTGTCAGCGATCCTATTACGTATTTAAGCACTTAAGCCGCAGAAAAATTCCTTAGTCCCGGTTCTGAGAAACAAATTTAAAGGCTAATAAGGGATATCTTAAAGTAAATAACGAATATAAGTAGGAAAAATAACGGAGAAGCTTTGCCGTCATCCCGAGCATCTTCCACGCCGTCGACTAGCATTAACTTTTGTTTGAATAAGTTCCTTTCTCCCAGCTACGTCAATAATAAAAGCTGCTGTCACGTTTCAAAGTCACTATAAGATTCCCCTGTGTATGTATTCACTGCAATAGTCTTTCACATATTGAAATCTTTTGATTAAGAATAATTGAGTGAGCCACTTAATAGTTATTTACCTAACAAGTGCGCAAAGTAACCATTTCGCGCACGCGACTGCCGTTGCCCGAACGACGCAAAGCGAAGTTCGGGCAGCAGTTAAGTGCGCGAAAGACACTGCGCAAGAGTTGGGAACAACATTTTTTCTACAACCGTATAAAAGTCCACCTGCCACTAATATGGGACATCTTTAACGATTTTATAAATGATTAAGCTTCACAGTTCTTTTCCGCTACCCCTGTATTGACGGCGTGCGCGAAAGACTTTTTTCACGTGACCTATGGCAACCAGTAACTTTTTTTACGCTGCTATGGGCGACGGTGCGAAAAAGATAACTGTGAAAATATGTGTCAGTTTGCATACTGTCAGTAATGCGCCAACCGTTTCATATTTTGACGGTTGTAAAAAAGATTATTTTCGAAATTCAACAACCTTACCACTTGATCTGCTCCTTCAGCTCTATTAAACTGTAGGTAAATATATTATGTGTGTTTCAATTTACGTAAAAAATTTTGAAGAAATGTAACAGAAAAGCTGCTAATCGAGTGAGCCACTTAATATGATGTCCATGTGCAGGCTGCAATATGTCAAATTTTCAGGGCTAACCAGATGCACATACCTTTTCAGATTGGACAAGTTCAAATTGCTCAAATTGTTTGAGGCAGTTGAAATCGAGTTAAAATCTAGATCATGATTTAGACCAATTTCAAGAACTGGTTCCCAAAATTTTGAACTAAGTCGTACTTGTGACGACATTATAGTAGATATAATAGGGGGTAGCCTCCTCCTCTTCATTTTTAATGCACATGCGTAAGCCTGGCACCTAATGGGAGACCCTCCTCCTCCGAATTTTTAATGCGCATGCGGAAACCTGGCATCCTATGGGGTAGCCTCCTCCCCCGAATCTTTAATTCGCATGCGTAGACCTGACATTCTATGGAAGAGCAACCTCCTCAGAATTTTTAATGCGCATGACGAGTCTTCTGTGTTACTGCTTCACACTTATTACGAAACCCCACCCCCACCACCGCCACAAGAAAACTACCACCACTACAACAAAACTACCACCACTACAACAAAACCACCATCGCAACAAAACTACCAAAAATTCGCAGGAGGGTCCCCCATAGGGTGCTTACAAATGCGGAGGAGGAGGGCCCCCATAGGGTGCTAGGTTTACGCATGGGCATTAACATGAAGAGGAGGGGTGTCCCCCAGAAGGTGCTTAAAATTTCGGAGGAGGAGGGTCCCCCATAGGGTGCCAGGTTTACGCATGTGCATTAAAATGAGGAGGAGGAGGCTACATCCTATTATATCTACTAAGTGACTAAAGCGAATCCATGTGGTCCTGAATAGGACCCATTCACGGCTTGACATTACTTTCAAGCTACCTGATTGTACTTGATTTGATTTCAAATCAAACTTAAGGGTGTCAATATCAAGTCAAGGAGTTTTAATTGCAAGAACTGGAAAAATCAAGTGGTTTGGAAATTTCTTGGGCACGGTATTATTGTTTTTATTATATTTTATCCTTACTCAGTAAATCAGTGTAAGAAATATTGTTTACTTAATATCTGGAAAATCACAATTACAGTATTGGATATCGTAATAGTTATTTACGTTACAAGTCCGGTAAATATAGTTTTTTAGTAGGAGTAAGATGTTTATTTACAACTATGTATATATGCTATCATTACGAACGTCATAGGAGGGTGGGAAAGTACCTATTACCTACCTCTAAATTAGACGTAGGTAATGGGTATTCATTACCACTCAAGGGCAGTAATGGCTTATTAGCTACCTCTCTTTCAACCCTCATTTTCCATACTTATTTCTTGGCCCCTAAAATTTAACGTCTTTATAGAAGTAAAAAGGTGTCCCTAGTAGCATCGAACTAGATAAGAGAGTTAACTCGTAATTTCTAAAAAAGATAATTAAAACTATTATAAATATCTTATACGAAAAATATAAATTCATACTATGTAGGTTGTAAATAAAATAGTATACACACCTCGGTAGGAAGTTTCCTTACCGTCCCGAGATTTTATAGTTCTTGTCGACGCTGCGCGTCTGGATAAACTATCAAATCTCTCGACAGTAATGAACGACTTCCCACCCCGGTATGTAATATACTATTCCGGACTTGCGAAAGAACTACTGTAACACGTTACCGGACGTGTGATGTACTAGTTATTTACGTTATAAGTCCGGTAAATATAGTTTTACAGTAGGAGTAAGATGTTTTCCGACGAGACAAAACGTTAGTTTTTCACTACACGTAGACATTAAAAATATATTCTACCACGCATATCTACATCACACAACAGCAGTGTTTGACTGGTTTTTCATTGTAAAAAACCAGAAATTTGTCTTGAAAGGAACATATCAGTGTCTCTGATAAAAAATCACTCCAGAAAGGCACTGAGTCGTGGTCGGTGAAGTGAGAGAGTAGTAGATTAGACCATTAAGATACTGGCCGCGTTCACCCAAGCCCATCAGATGAGAGAAAACCGAAAGTTAAACAGGGAACACGAGATACAGCAAAATAGCATCTACTCAAAATTCAACAAGATGTTATAATATATTTCGTTAAGATTGTCGCAATCAGTCTTCGAGTAGACCGAATCTTTGTTGCTCAATATATTTACCATTTCCACATTTTTTTTCATGGCTACATTCAACATCAACCACCCTAACATGATTCAAATCGAAATGGTGCCCTTCATTGAAGTGGTGGAGGCTGGGGGCAGTTTTTTGCTCTTTGTCTCTGTTAATAGGATAGCAATCGTACTTGTGTTGGTACACTCGTTTATTAAAATTTTAGGATGGGATTATGTTTGCCCGATATATAACTTCTTCCATTTGACACAACCCCGGTCTTTTAGTTTAGAAAATATTTTTTTTCCTATAGTCATTTGATTTTAAAAGGCCACTTTGGAGTTTCCAACAGAGAGTTCCCTGTTGAGGGTGTTTGATAAGCCTGGAATATACGGCAGCTTGAAAAACTGCAAAGTAGGGTTGGGAACTCATAAGTTAGGGGGAACTCCCAAAGAAATCGCTTGATATTTACAGCTGCCATATTGGCAAGAATAAACCTGCCATTATTTTTGGCGAACTTCCGCTACGCTGCTCGTAGATGGAGGTGGTGACACCACGATTCTCAAACGACATGAGGGCTGGCCCCAAGTCTTCCAGTGTGGCGGAAATTTATGTTGGAGATTCTCCAAGAAATAAGAAAGATATCACCAAAAGGATTTTTGGCTGTTCAAAAGGACTTTCCAAATAAACATTTATTTCCACTAATTTATAATTGGCCACAAACCAGGCGACTGACAGTTTTGTGGAAGCAGAGTCTACCGCAAGATCTCCTGATCCAAAATACCAACCTGTAAAATGTCTTCTGGTCCTAGCGTTGCAAATCGCAATAATAAGCCAACTAGCTGTTCATACGCAAAAAATAACCTCGTTTCTAATAACAAAAATTCAACTAAAACCTCCATATCAAAAAGTAATTGATAATTCAAATTTAAGTTCAGGACTGAATCTTCAAGGTGCAACAATTTCACACTGTACTTTTAACATCAATTTTTACTCGCAAAAGTAAGTGTGTTATCTTTACCAAACAATAATACTAGTATGTTGTTCTATATTTTAATAGGTGCGTTGTTATTCCTATTGTTCTAATTAAAAGTATCAAAAAATACGTTGATAATTTGTTTTCTTAAAAAATATGTATCGGTAATTGCAAATTACAATCTTATAGTCCGGCCTATTTAATTTATCAAGGAAAAAATCAGGTTTACAAAAGAATCATTAATATTTACGGATAGCTTAATTTCATTCTTAATATATTTAATAAATGCAATAAATTTATTTCGCGGAGCTCTTCGCAAGGTTATTGAGCGGCAGTAAAAGATTTTACCTGGCGGCAACGAGCGGCAGGAAAAAACTTTACCTGCCGCCGGGATGACAGTAAGGAAATGAAGCAGTTTTCCTTGGTCTGTTGTGTCAAATAAAATAGCAATTTAATGACGTTTGGAGAAAAACATCTTTGACAGACTGGTAAATCAATAAATAAGTGAACACTTTAACCATAAACTTCCCCTGAAAAAAAAAACCTAATATGAAACCCCTCTCAAAAATTGCTAAAGAATGTCGGATAAACTCATTTATACCCAAAGTTCGAATTGAAGGCCTAAGTAAATCAAACGTATTCAGACTGTTCACTGTTAGTGTCACAAACCACGCTAAGAAACAGGAGTATAAGGACGATAGAGAGTTTTCACAATCAACATCCTTACTTTGACAAAAATTTCACTTTAGCGTAAGCTCTTGCACTTGTATCGTCAAATTCAATGACATAAAGAGGCTTACTTGGGCACTTATTTTTAACTTCGTTGTATTTATTTTACATATCTTGCATGTTTTTGTTTAACCAACTTAATTAGGGTTAAGGAGTTTCGTTACGAACGTACCGATGCTCGATACTTTTAACGCTAATTAAGTTAACGTTAACGAAAATGTCAGAAATATGTCAAAATAAGGATAGCAAATTTGATATGTGGCCCACAAACTCTTTACATAACAGAAATTGATGCTAAAAAGCAGCAAGTTACGATAATGTAAAATATATGTCAAAATAAGGATCACAACTGTTGAAATAAATGGCTTAAAACTCTCCATTAACAATAAATAATCGAAGGTGTGGTTTCTTGTTAATTTGGTAATTTCGTAAATGTGTTCATATGTTCAAATGCATCTGAAAATATTCTGACAAAGTAAAGTGAATATAGGAGTGTGATGAGTTCCTTTCAGTTTTTCTTCAAAAAGAAATGTTGTCTTCCTCTTGATATCTACGTGATTCCGATAAAGTGCTTCTCCATCTAACATCATGAAAGCACGAAAATTATCCGGCTTGCAAAACCAAGTCTCCTTAGCAATCTGACAGACATTTCTCGAGAGAATCTAACTGACATTTTTTTATTTCTGCACACCGCACTCTCTCCTGTGTAATAAAACATAGTAGGTGTCTCGTTATCGTCGCTTTTGAACGAGCTTCAATTTTAGTATACGCGCAATAAGGAAACTATATAAAATTGCTTTTTTTTGTGCGCCACGTTCAGATGTCAAAAAAGCCAAACGCAAACTTTATCATTTGTCGTGGAAGACCAGAAACAGTCTTAATATTCCCTTAAAAATATTTTACGTTTTAGTTTTACAAACACGAAGGTATAATGGCGATAAGCACTCACTTGTTATTGTCGGGGTATATTCTAGAAAGCGCTTCGGTCAGCCTTTATGATCGAGTGATTTGGCACAGGCGTGATTGTTATTTATCACATAATACCTATAATATTACTGCAACTCCCATATTTACTGCTGTTGAAATGCTACGCCCTAAATTGATGGTTCTTCTCCTAACTACAACAGAATTTTAGGAAATAAACTGTAACTGAAAAGTGGAAATTATATCTTGACTTGTCAAACTGTCAAAATAACTAATAAAATGTATGGATTTCTTGATATTTTAATTACATAACTAAAAATTAGAAAGAGGTTGGATCGCAGGTGTAGGACAAATAGCCACTTCACTTTCTCGAAATCGCCAACGTTTCGACCTTTATTTTTAGGTCTTCCTCAGGGGTTGGATGTGTCGAAAAAATCCCCCGTTAACTGTCATCATATTGCGCTCCAACCCCTGAGGAAGACCTAAAAATAAAGGTCGAAACGTTGGCGATTTCGAGAAAGTGAAGTGGCTATTTGTCCTACACCTGCGATCCAACACCTTTCTAATCATTGATAGGACGCAAAGCGCAATATGATGACAGTTAACGGGGGATTTTTTCGACACATCCAACCCCTGAGGAAGACCTAAAAATAAAGGTCGAAACGTTGGCGATTTCGAGAAAATGAAGTGGCTATTTGTCCTACACCTGCGATCCAACACCTTTCTAATCATTGATAGGACGCAAAGCGCAATATGATGACAGTTAACGGGGGATTTTTTCGACACATCCAACCCCTGAGGAAGACCTAAAAATAAAGGTCGAAACGTTGGCGATTTCGAGAAAGTGAAGTGGCTATTTGTCCTACACCTGCGATCCAACACCTTTCTAATCATTGATAGGGCGCAAAGCGCAATTAGATGACAGTTAACGGGGGATTTTTTCGACACATCCAACCCCTGAGGAAGACCTAAAAATAAAGGTCGAAACGTTGGCGATTTCGAGAAAGTGAAGTGGCTATTTGTCCTACACCTGCGATCCAACACCTTTCTAATCATTGATAGGACGCAAAGCGCAATATGATAACTAAAAATATCGACTGCCGATGTATCGCTTAATAACATAATATAAAATAATGCCAAATCTATTTTCTTTTTTTGGGTATAGACCTGCTCGGTCAAATACTAATTCCTGGCATAATCTAAGTTATGAGAAAATAAGGAGACCTTAGCAATTTTCTACATTTCTACAGAGGTACGACAGAAACTCGTTTTCCTTTCTTCATGGAAAGTACGCTAGAAACTCGGCCTAATGTGATTTTTCAACTTTTATCAAATTAATTTTTTTTCAACATTCCAACATACGAGCCTTAACAACTAAATGTTCAAACGAAGTATTAGTTTTAGAAAAAAATGTATTTGGAAATGTAACAGCATTTTTTTGTAAATTGTTTTAAGCAATAAAATTTTATTACATGTCAAACGATTATTGACAAATATCAATAACATGTCTGTTTTTCCCGCAAAATAATTATTGTTTTCATTAAATACACATCACACTGACACCTAAATATTCCGACGCAACCAACTAGATTCAATGCGTGTTTGAAAAAAAAAACAAAAATGATTATGGCTGTCAGAACTTGAAGTTATATGGCATTAGTTACCACATATTTATTAAAGTAATGGCTTGAGGTGAAACCTAGAAGTTCATGGCAAAAGTTCAGGCGACCAAGAGTTGTAACTCAAAGGAAGAGACGAATTCTCGTAAAATTATGATAAGACCAGCGACGAAGCATTTTAAGAGATATTCAAACGAGGTGAAATGAAGAAGCAAACTCAAATGTGTCACGGTAGTGTTGTCGGCAGTGGATACACAGGTCCGCTTGTGGATTTTGCAGGTAGAAATTATTAATGATGAAAGATAAACATAACATTTTCGCTTCAAATATAACTTAAAGGTAAACTGCTAACGGAAAAGATCGATGCAGCAAAATGTTTTGTCATTTTTGGGAGTCTGTATCTTGAAAATGCCTTAGCCGAAATTTAAAATCTAAAAAGATTTTGAAAGGTCGTTTCTTCTAGAATCAAGGCGGGAGATTGATCTTAAATAAGTTATTCTCTAAAGGATATAAAGGGTAAAGAAAAAAGCACTGCTAAATTGTTGCATTTCAACCCCTTGCATTTGGTAGGTAGCGTAATTTCAGAACATTCATTGTTATGATATTTAATGGCGTTAGTTGGTATCTCGGGACATGTTCGGCAGTTTTCGGTTTTTTGGCCTACAAAATAAATTACGGGGGTTTTTCAAAAGGTTGACACTCTTTTGTAAGTCACCCTGTATCGCGAGAATGCCGCAGGCGATTTTAATAAGATAAATGATCTCTAAAAGAAAACTGGTTGTAAAATCAGTGACGTAGACTCATAGTTAATAAAACAATGTTTTCTAATTTTGACATATAAAGTGGCACTTTTCAATACTGATGACAGTGACGTAATGTCCGACTTTTCGTAACTCCTTACGAAAAGTAAAATCTTTCATAACTAGTGATGAAAAGTTCGTTTCACCACCAGTTACAGGTTTCAGTTGTGGCACACCGTTGCTACAGTATTACGGTTATAAGTAGATACAAAGTGGTTTAAAAGTAAATATTGAAGTTTAATAATAATAACTCTCTCTCTAAGTAGGTATTTGTAGTCAGAATTAGAAAAAATCTTGTATGAAACACGTGACGAAAAGTTTTTTTTGTGCATCTCATTCAAATTGCGGGAACTCGCTGTGCTCGCCCCGCAAACATTCATTCGTTACACAAAATCGGACATTTCGTAACTGGTTACATAAATAGCTATTATTCCATTTTGTACAAGGATGGCAAAAAATCTAATAAAAAACTAAATAAATTTTTGCTTACTACGATCTCATGACGGGAGCCTTAACTTTAAGACTTTTTTTGTAATGATATTTAAGAGCTATGGTCGATATCTCGGGACGGTTTTGGCGGTTTTTTGGTTTTGTGCCTACTAAATCAGTTACAGGGCGTTTACAGAAAGTTTGAACTTTCTTGTAAGTTACAATACAAGGTATCCTGAAACCAACTGGCAAATCCCTAGGCAAAAAGGGAGCACAATGTTTATACAAACGTAACCCGCAAACGCTTCGTCTCCGAGATACAGGGTGTTGATTTTTTTTTATTTTTTCGTTATAGCTCTTAGAGTTTTTGAGATATTCAACTAAAATTTTGAATATGGGTAACCATATGGGGCATTTCCGAGATACAGGCCCCCAAAAATGACAAAAAATTATGCTGTATCGATCTTTTTCGTTAGCAGTTTATTTAATATTTTTACTGCAACGTAAAGCACAAAGCAAAGAAAACCAAATTGGTTAAATTTGACCGTAGAAGATTGGGAAAATGTAATGTTCAGAGATGAATCTAAATTCGACTTCTGCGTTGATGGTTTTCTTGACCAAACATGAAACTTTTCATAAGAACTTAATCAAACGAACCTTTAAGTTTCCAAGGAGAGTCATAATTCGGGGCTGAATGTCAAGTACAGGTGTGGGCAAATTTAAATTTGTCTATGGGACCATAGATGACGAAAACTACAAAGAAATCTTAGAATGAAGCTTAGCAAAGATTCACGAAAATCAAAATTTAATTTTTCAATAGGATGGTGCATCATGCTATCACGCCAAAAGTACGAAGAAATGGTTTGGTAATTAACATTAAGGTTTTGGGTTGGTCTTCAAGGAGCCCTGACTTAAATGTATTAGAAAATGCATCGCATGATATCGCATGAAATCTTCATTAAGAAACAACCCACAGCCAACATTCGCAAACCTCGAGGCCAAATCACAGACATTTGGAAGTCGTTTACGTCAGAAGTCTATAGAATCATCCATTTGAATCGATACCAAAAATAATCAAAACTGTTATAGATGCCAAAGGCCACGTCACCTCATACTAATTTCTTTTAGTTATTTTATTACGTTTGTTCGTATTATTATTTGTCGTTGAGTTTTTACCATTTTGCGAAATGTGTGTGAAGTAATCCAAAAACCAGTTTATTATATTATATTGTCTGGGGGCGACGTTTAGCGGAGTATTAAACTCATTTCTCTTTCAGCCAGAGGAACCATAGACCGGTTTCGCTCTTATTAGAGCTCATCTAAACGTCCGCCCCCAGACAATATAGGTACGAAATCTCGGCCATTTGTCTGTGAGAAGTGACAATGTCGGCAGAAAATTGGTTTTTCGATCACTTCACAATCATCTCGCATGGCCTAGTGGAAGCACCTGCCGTCGACCGATGGCGCCACTTACATATACGTATACACGGTGTCTTGAGCAATAAATAGATCCAACTGCCATTCAAACTTATTTTTCTGTTAGATTCGAGGTATACCGTACTGATGAGCTCTAATAAGAGCGAAACCGGTCTGTGGTTCCTCTGCCTGACAGAGAAATGAGTTCGATACTCTGCTAAACGTCGCCCCCAGACAATATATGTACGAAATCTCGGCCATTTGCCTGTGGGAAGTGACAATGTTGGCAGAAAACTGGTTTTTTGATCACTTCACAATCATCTCGCATGTCCTAGTGGAAGTACCTGCCGTCGTCCGATGGCGCCACTTACATTTTGTTAAATGTTCGGGGTGTTCATTATAAAACTTCATCTAGTTGGCTGTGAAATGTCAAAAGAAAAGAATGGAGAAAAAAAAGTCCATTTATTTTGATGTCTTCCTTTACAGTCAAAATTTCATAGCCTGCTAGATGAAGTTTTATAATGAACAGCACGTATTAATGACAGGGTAAAATAATGTAATGTAACAAAAACTTCGTATTAAGGTGTGTTATACCCGATATATGTCATGTAACAAGCAGAAAATAATAATAATAGATCCTTACAAAGTTGTAGGCAAATTATAAATTAACAGGCGTCATCCGAACATTTAGTTGCTAGGGCTCGTATATGTCAAAAAGTTATCCGTAAAAGCTGCCCAAAATCAAAATTATTAACACCGGATCCTAAATTTGATTATCCTCTGGCAACTTTTATCACTCACATAATATTTAAGCGTTTCCTAATAAAAAGTAGAAAATTCGGTCGGCCGATGATTTTGAAATTTAATATGGAGACTCAGCTGATGATTCTAAACCTCTTTTCTTAATGATATTCTCTTGTATGTCTCATAGAAAAGAACTCGTAAATCGCAATTTTTTGTATGACATTTACGACAAAACATTTTTGTAGAAAAATGTCATGAAAGAAATTGCCAAAGAGCAACTAACTTGAATAAAGAAAAGATGAAATATTTTGCCTTAGCAAATTTTTTCTTGAATAATATTAGACAATATTCATGAGAAAAGCCAAACATCAACCTGCAATTAAAAGGAATTTACATATTGTAATGGATTGGCAGCAGGTACAGGACAAAACAAACTCTCTATCTTCAATTGAAGAATGCGGACGTTTCGACAAAATTAAGTTTTCTTCAACGCTATCTTCTATGAAGGGAGATAGTCAATCATTATATATGAATACGAACACTCTTCTCCATGCCTGAGCTAACCCATAGACTATTTCCCCTGGTCCATAAAAGCTGTTGTGCAATTGTCATCAAATAACAGAGATTATTTCACTCATGTATAAATTTTCTTATAAGAAGAGTGTGTTTATCAAAAAATTACAGAGGGAATTCCACGTTGTCTAGATGACGCGATCGTGAAAAATTATCGGTAATTTTAAAGCTCTCGTGGTATTACCCCCGAATATTACCCTCCGATGTAAATTTATCCCGACCTGATGTAAGCAAGTAACTCAAAATTGCATCAAAAACAACCAATGAAAAAAAAATACAACGAAATAGTATATTATTAAACGAGCTTTTTATGATAGCCATTATTCCCTTAGGGGGACGTTGCGTCACGAAGCGTAGGCGAGGGGCGCAAGTCTCCCGTGGGAATAATGGCCATAAAAAGCGAGTATAATACTATGCTTTGTCCACGGGCATTGTCTAATAATAATTACAAATTATAAAATCTATAGGTAGCGTAAATAAAATTATTGAAATGTCAAAGTGACACTCGCGTTTGACGGCAAACCGGTGCCACAAATGCATTTTTTACGCTGCGGAATTTGAAATTGCGTTGTTGCCTACTCCTACTGGTTGCCATGGCAACGTATATAACTTAAATGGCGAGCGGGAATAATGATATTATTCCCGCTGTTTCAACTCATATATCCCTCTGACGCTATGTGAGCCTTATTTAACTTTTGTCAACAAGCTGAATATCAGTATATTATTAAGTGGTCGTGGACAAACAATGTTAAATCCAAAGTTAGAACCATTATTTCACTTATTCAAATGATTGCTATGGAGCAAAATAGTATATTATTAAACGAACTTTTTATGATAGCCATTATTCAGTGGGACTAATAATTATAAATTGTAAAATCTATAGGTAGTGTAAAAAATTATTGAAATGTTAAAGTGTCACTCGCGTTTGACGGCAAAACCGGTGCCACCAGTGCATTGTTTACGCTGCGGCATTTGATATTACGTTGTTACCTACTCCTACTGGTTGCTAAGGCAACATATATAACTTAAATGGCGAGCGGGAATAATGATATTATTTCCGCAGTTTCAACTCATATATCTCTCTGACGCTATATGAGCCCTATTTAACTTTTGTCAACAAGCTGAAAATCAATATATTATTAAGTGGTCGTGGACAATATTTACTTATGTATCAAGGGCATTAAGGAAATGTTTATGACCTGCGGGCGATGAGCTTCGGAAAGCCGAGAGCCTTTGGCGCGAGGGTCCCCAAGTCGATTGACGGCATAAACATATTGTTACGATTCGCAGCGACGCCGCATCGGAGGCGGGGCAACGCGTTGGTTGGTGGAGCTTCGCGACCTATCCGCGCTGCGTCATGGCTGACACGAGTGATCTATTGCTCGATTTAATCTAGAAGGCAGTTGTTTACAACCTTTTTTTTATGTGAGATTATTCAAGAATTCTTATCAAGAACTTTCTATGCTTTTCTGTATTTTTAGAATTGTATATAAAAGGCGCAAAGAGCGAGCGGTTAGGAATAGTCTTATTTTAATCGAGCTATAAGTAAGCTAAAGTTCCGAACGATATTAGAAGGCTGTAAATTGTTAAGTAGTGAGTTATTTAGTAGTCAAATAAATAGTGTTTTCGTGTCCTGCAAATATCGAAATCCTGCGATGCTGTTTTATAGTTTTGACCCCTATTTTAAGCATTTGACTTACGTCAAATGATTGGAAATCGCAATTTTCCAATTTATGTGCTCTGAAAGGATAAAGGATATCGCATTAAAATCTTAATATTTATTTTCAAAACTTAATCTAGTTACCTATTTAGATATCAGAATTAAACCAAACAATTTTCAAGGAAAATTCGTTTTGTAATTATTGGTTTTTAATTGCGTCCTTTTGTGACAGAAAAATTAACTTGAAAATAATTTCTAGGGTTTTCTCATGTCTACTTTAATTGTTGCAATATTTTTCTGAAAGTTTAAAGAGTTTTGTTTCTAAGATATCGCCGGTGACCACTCTTAATGCAACAGTTATTGCCTTATTAACAGTTCCCCGAAATTTGTATATTAGTTACCCTTATATGAAAATATATAATCAAAATTAATTGTCTAGAATAAATTAGTTGCGGTTGCAGCATCATTATCTAACAGCAACCAAAATTTGAAAGACCATGAGAGCCACTCAATTTGTCCTAATTTATATTTCTATGGCACCATACAAGGGAAAGCTCTTCCGCTCGGTGGCGGTCGCATACAAAAAAGCGATGCTGTAAAAAACCGGCTTAAGAAGATAATAAGTCACCGTGATCTAGCTGGAAAATAGTTCAAGTATAGAAAACTAAGGAATCAATAAGGAATTTGTATTAGGGACGTTAGATGGTGTAAATGAAGGTCATAACGATGTGATATTGTGCAACTAGTAGCTGGTAATACAATTGATTTAAAGAGTAAGCAGTTTTTTGCCATTTTATAAATTACTACTCTAAATGTCCCTAAGATTTTATATTTTTGTTTTGTGTGGGCTAACTTTACGTATGCATTTTTGCCTAGTATATGCAGGGTGATTCACGTTATTCGACACGGAAGATTGTGGCTAAATTTTTAGATTTAAAAAAAAGTTTTGTATATGGAATGGCTGGAGGTCTATTGGAAATACATTTTAAAAATATTGCCATTATATACAGGTGGTCCCAAAAATATAAAATTGATTAAAGTTGTATTTTTTAGATGAAATACCTAGTATATTAATGTATTTTTGGCATCTACATATAAAAGTAAAAGTAGTATAAATCAGGTTTATGACATCTACACCGTACCGTTCTTCAGATATTCGTGACTGTGAAAATGTAGCATCAAATTGAATGCTTCAAATCTCATCACTTGATTTCTTTTCAACCACCGAAATTGGCTTGTGGGCTACTAGTACATTGAATTTTTTGCGGTATGTATTAAATATTAACTACTGTGTACCGAATGTCAACAAATGAACACTAAATTGAAAACTTCAAACACTAATAACCCGTTTAATTTACATTACACACCCTGTATTTTTATAGTATCATTTGATGGAAAATTGAGTTATCTGTCAAAAACTATTAAATATTCCTATAGCTAGGTCTTTGCGTTTGCTTGAAAAATAGATTTTTCCTGAAACTGAGCTGACTTAATCGACTTCAATAACGTACTTTACCTGTTACAATACCTGATTGCCATGACATATTGACAAGGTAAACCTTATCATCATTTGTAGTTGTCAGATATTGATTTAAGTTAGTATTTTTGTACTAATATAATTGGTGGTTTTCACAGAGTTTTTTATTTAATCAAAATTCTTGTTTACCCAACAGAAGAACGAGTCGATATAATCTTCACTATAGCAAAATTGTCTTTTAGCATCTAGGCATTTTATGCTGAAAGATTTCCTAGCCGAACTAGACCGAATAGAGCCGATTTAGAAATATTGTTGGTTCAATTTAGGCAAACTGATTGTGTTCAGTATGAAACGACCGCCAAAACCAGACCAGTTACAGAAAACCAAGATATTGAATTTACCGATATTGGCTCTGTAGTTGAAGATCCCCATGTCGGACAACGAAGAATTGCACAAAACGTAAATAAAAGGGGATAAGTATATTCTAGTTGTTATTAATTTTTTTTGAAATATGTTTGGGTTGTACCTGTGAAATCAAAAAATGCTAAAATGTTACTAGGGCAATGGAGAAAATACTAATTAGTGCTAAAACACCACCGAAAAATTTGCAAAAAAACAGAGGTACTGAATTTTACAATAAATATTTTGAGGAGCTTATGGAAAAATATAAAATATATCATTACAGTACATTTTCAAATTTAAAAGCAAGGGTTTTAGAACGTCTAAATGGCACTATAAAAAAATTTATGTGGAAACGATTTAGTAATCAAGGTACTTACAAATGGCTTGGAATATTACAACAAATTGTGGATAAATATAATAAAACCAAACCTAGTACGACTGGCTGCAAAACTTCATATGTTAATTAAAAATTTAAAAAATAATTTTAAAAAACGTACACACTCACAAAAAAACTTTGGATACAAAACAGCCTAAATTTAATTTGAATGATTTGTAAGGATTTCCAAACATCGAGAAGCTTTTGTTAAAGGATATTCTCCAAACTGGTCTACTGCAGTTTTTCAATAAGTAAGAAAGGTTAAACTGATAAATCCAAGAATATATCTTTTAAGAGATCAGCGAAATGAAAATATTGAAGGTGCTTTCTATGGAGGTCACAGCATGTTAAATATCTAGATGCCTCTTTAGTTCAGAAATTGTTAAGGCGCAAAGGGAATAAGATGTAGTGTAAGTGTTTGGGGTTCGATCACAGAGGAAGAATTAACTAGAGTCCTTTATTTACAAAATGTCTAAAGGTTCGGCGCGATGTTGCCGCTCTCAGGGTCCAACTACAAAACCCATAAGTTTATATGTTGTGTAGCCAAATTAAGTCATACTGCACGATCAAAACATAGGTAGAAAATCTTCTTAATTGACGAATTGGCAACAGTGCTGTCAATTCAATGTGTGTATGTCAATGTGTGTGTGTCAACCACAAAACGTCAAAACGTGTTTCCTTTGTGTTTGAAGTTGAGACTGTGCTTGCAAAGCTTTTGTGCCATTTTTCGGTGTTTTATTAAAGTTTTTATCATTATGGTGAGGTATTGTGGCATATGTAAGACTTCTAGTGATAAAAGTGGGACAGAAATCTCTCGTATCACAGGTAAGTGCACGTATCATGTTTTCACCGATTCCCGACTCGGAAGCCATTTTTTATATGCATGTTGGAAGTAAACAAACCTGACAATTTATGATTAGCTAGTCTATCTAGTTTGAAGGTCTATGTGTTTGATAAATCACATAATTCATAGATTGATAAAACAAATGTGTTTTAATATGTTATAATAAAATACAAGTAATTAAGAATAATAGATTTATTACATTAATTCTTATTACATACGCTTAGGTATATTTTATTTCTATGATCTTCACTTAGTATAGGATTAATTATGTAACTACAGCTAGCAATTCTTTTTTCAACATGAAGTCTGTCACCATATAATTGACTATATTCGCTTTTTCGTGCTTGTTTATATGCAAATTCCCACGTCACTAGCACATGTAGTTTATTACTACTTTCATTAATAGTCACATATTTCTTTATAATATTTCCTTTTTGTTCCATACTTCTGCAGTCGGTTTTCTAATTCATCTGGATATAATATTATAGACTTCAACATGGTACTGACATTCTCACTATTTGGATTTTCACTTGGATTTAAAACATTATAAACATTGGTGAGCAAGTCGGCAATTTGATTTACATTTGTTGTTTTGTAAAACATTAAAGTAATTTTCAAAGTTCTGTTATTTTATTATAGAAATTCTATATGCTATCAAATCTTTCAGTTTCCACAAGCTACAAATGGATTCTTAACCAAGATACACATAATTAGAATCTGGCTTGTTAATTTTTAGAACTGGAAAGTCATTAATTTTCTCAAAACTTAAAGTAATGTTTCCACATTGAATCGTAGACGTATCAACCCCAGGATAGTAGAAATAATTTGCAATTACTGTTTCATACTTGCAAAAGTTTATCCACTCATCTTCACTCAGAATCACGTAGAATCCATTTCTGCCACCAATTATTACTTTGGATGAAAAGTCGTTTAAACTAATTCCAGTTTAAACAAATTTTGTGAAAGAGGAGTTAAGATTAAGACAAATTGGTGTTCACAATATTTTAAACTTTGCTGGTTGTTCCACTCCCACTATTTTTATCACTATTTGACAAGTAATCATTATTTTGACTAATAAATTTAGAGAATGACATTTTTGTAAATAAAACTTTTTAACTATAACAGCTCTAAACTTTTTGTTTTTTGTATGAACCACTAGTTGCATTTCAACATTTTTATAAGTAAATGATGATGGTGGGGGTCAAGGTGGTGAGGCAATGGTTGGGTATCGAACGGAGGAGTTTACTGTCTCATACGTTTTTGGAGGCGGAGTGAGATTGGGAGGAGCAGGCTCTCTCGCAAACCGTCTACTGCCAAGCAAGCGTATCAAGGGTTCTTCGAAAACATATAAATCACGATTATAAGATATAACTACATCAAGTAGTCACCACCAACCACAAAAGAAAATATGATGGAACGAAACAGAGAGGCTTCCAGAAAGATAACTTCCATATTGCTGGGTTGCTCCATGTTACGCAGCGCTATTGACGTGGTTTAAATACAGAACTCGTTTGTATTTAGAATCAGACGGTCGTCATTGCGAACAATTTTCATAAACTGTGTTTTTTTTGTTTACTTTTATGTTGACTTGTTATTGTATTATTTTTGTCAAAGTTTGATAGCGACCTAGATCAAGTTTTTTGATGAACACCCCGTGATGACCGTAATAAATTTTGCTTTGTTACAATCAGGTAGTGTAAGAGGTAAAGTAGATTACTATAGTCGTTTGTGACAGCTCAAATTCAAAGACTGAGCTATAGGAATGTTTCTATAGGAAATTTCTTTTTACATTCAAAAGGTAGAAGGAACTAACTTAAGACTCGGATAAAATTTTAAACTCTTTTGTGTAATATGTTACGGAAAAAAAAAGTTAAAACCAGCCAATAACATTATTGGCCGGTCATATGTCAATAATGATAATATCCAAGTAAGTTGTAATAGTAACTTGCAACAGGGCTGTTAAATTTTCCTTCGTTCAGGTTAGTCCAGCTATTTTTCTCCATTGGCTGATAACATCATACCAACGTCAATGCCCGAGCATTAACGATATTAGCAAACAGAAACGGATATTTACGATATCCAAATGTCCAAATATGATCTTGGTCCATAACACATTTTTTATGCTAGTGTACAGGGTGATTTACGGCGATCGTACTTTAGCCATATCTATAGAACAGCTCCACCTATTTATTTTAAGCTTTAAGTGTTGCAACAATAGTACTTTACGTCACAAGTCCAGTAGGTGACTTGTTACAGTACGTGGTTTTTTAGGGACGAGGCGACGTCAGGAGTCTGGAAAGTTATACGATTACTGTGACGTAATGTAATGGACGTGTATCGTACAATACTTTATTTCATACCGTTTTTGTGATTTAGGAATTAAAAAAAATGAAAAAAATGACCACGTAAGAATTAGATTTTCTGACATTTGACGGTGTGTCTCTGTGTTATTTTCACTGTCAAAATTCATAATTCGAGAGCAAAAGCATCATGGTTTCAAGTTACGCTATGTATGGTACCAAAATAAACTTTTGAAAATATGTAGCCACTAGTTTTAAAACTTTATTATCACAAATTATTTTTTACTAAAATTATTACTACATACGAGTAATAGATGGTTCTCAAATTCCATTTGCAGATATTTGGCTATGGTTCTTCAAAATTCACAAATTAGTGTCCGACAGATTGAAGACCAATTAGGCGTCCCTAAATAGATCTACAGCTTTTCGGATTCCGAGATCTTGTAAATTTCATCCGTATCACATTACCTTAGTGCAAGTAGTTAATGATAACGATATTTTGCTGCGATTATAATTTTGCCGGTGCCCCATGAGATGTTAAGGAATGATCTGATTTTTTTTTATTATGTAATGTTTGTTTTCTGATGAAGCAACGGTTTGTAACATTGTAACACTGGAGAGTTAAATAGGCATAAATGTCGTAATGGGTCGAATGAAAATCCTCATTGGCCCAGATATGTTGATCGAGCACGACGGTGCACGTGCACATTTTGTACATGCTGTTCGGGGTTATTTAAATGTCCATTATCACAGCGCCCGACATTAATGCTTGCGTAAACCTACCGAGACAAGTGTTATTGTCTGTGGTGCAAAATTGTGATCAAAGAGTGGAACAGTGCATTGCTATAAGGGGAAACGTTTTTGAACATTTACTACGATATTAATGTATTAGATAGGTGGATTACAGTTATTTATACGTACTTCAAATACTGTTGGTTTTAGCCATACATTACTTGACACTTTTCTATTTAGAATAAAGCATTTAATCCAATTCAGGAATAAAAAATATATTGAGCAGCTGAGCAGTGATTGGCGATTCCGTACAAAAATGTTGTTGTTGATCTGTTGATCTGGCATTAATTACGAATTAAACTAATTTTCATTTACACTAAATGAACACTTCATTTAATAATTTACAAATGAAAGTTTAAACAGATTTACCTAAAGGGCCACATTTAACTTTGACAATTGTTAATTAAGTTTAAATAAAAATTAGTTTAATTCTCATGCCTAGTTTATACTTTAGAGGTATAAACTAGGCATTTCAAATAATAAGTAAATAATGTTATGTTCGGTGTGGTGATTGAAATTAAATATAATTTTGATTTAATATTTTGTAAGTTCGCTCATAGAAAAAATATTGTTCCTAACTTTTGCGGAAAGTCTCTTTTACGCACTTGTTACGAAAATAATTATAAAACGTCTCCCAGCAAAAAACATCTGCATTCCCGTTTGCCTCGGAATTTCTAGCGCATCATTATTTTCATCGCCTTTTTGTAAGCGAGATTTTTAATAATTAGGCAGCAACGTAATTTGGCCTAAAAACCAGACCGGAAATGTATATCAAAATAAACTAGAGGCTTTATATTAAAATTCTGGACGCGTCAGCCCTGAAGTGAAATATTGTTTTGTGTTGACCGTGAAAACCTATTTTATATGAAAAAAATTGCAAGGCTTTCAAAGTTTCCCCGCAAAACTTGTTTGCACAGAAAATAAATTTGCATACATTGACAATAGGAGAACACAGTGTCCTTTTTACATTCAGAAAGTCAAGGCAGTAACTTAAGGCTGGGATATAATTTTAAACTCTTTTGTTTTATATGTTACAAAAATGGCTGTATGTGACGATCATTATACCAATGATCACGTATGGAGCCATTGTCTGGCATTCCAAGTTAGGACAAAGAAGCGCGTGGTGCAAACTGACTAACAGATGCAGCGTCACGCCTACCGTGTCTGTCAGGCCATCAGTGGGGCATTTGGCACCACTACAACATTGGACAAGGAAAGACTTCTCGGGCTAATCCCGCTCCACATTCTGGTGGAGAGGGAAGGCATGTGGAGTATATACACACTCCACAACACACAGAAATAGAGGTTAAATTGGAACCAAACCCACTGCAGGCTATAGATTAGCCGGCCGTGAACCTCCCTACAAAGGAGGAGAGGGACCAGAATAAACTAAGGCTACACTGAGCGGGCATCACTGCTGGTACGCGGATGGCTCCAAAACTCCCCAGGGAGACAGAGATACAGACTCCAGGAGAGTCTGTGAAAACACGCAACAATATTTCAAGAGTAGTTCCATGCCATTGAAATATCTGGCAGGTCGATAAACAATCAAAACTGGACACACAAAAATATCAAAATGTATTCGAACACTCAAGCGGCACTCAAAGCACTTGACTCCAGCAGGATCTCTTCAAAAAGTGTCTGGGGAGTTCGAAACATACTGAGCCACTTTGGAGAGCATAATACGCTAGCCTTAGTCTGGATTCCAGGTCACAAAAGCCTTGAGGGCAATGAAATCGACGATTCTCTTGCAACGAAAGCGGCCAGACCTACCTTCATAGGGCCTGAATCGGTTATGAGTATCGCAAGAGGGGTATCGAGGAGGGCAGTAATCTAGATGGCGGAATAACAGACCGAACGTTACTGGATAGACAGCCTGGGCCCTGTCCTCGCAAAGGCGTCCATACAAGGGCCCTGTCAGAAAAGAACAAAAGACTTATTAAACCTCGACAGACAACTGCTCAAAGCCGCTATCGGCTTATACACTGGGCACTGTCGATTGAAACACCGCATACATAGGATAGCCCTGGAGGATAATGCCGAATGCAGACTGTGCATGGAAGACGATGAGACTCTACAACATATCCTGAGAGAATGTCCTGCAGCTGAAAGACTTAGATTTCGGAACTTCAGCAGAATACACATCCGACCACCATACTTCCACAAAATCTCACACAAGAACATAACGGACTTTCTAAAAAGACAGAAGGGAGTGACTCTTCTGAGTGAACTTTCTTCTTTCTTCTTGATCTCAGCTTCTCCTTCGGAGGTTCCTGATCATCATGGCTATTCTAACTTTAGAGACAGCTGTCCGAAACAGTTCGACAGATGAGAGGTCAAACCAGTCTCGCAGGTTACGTAGCCAGGAAATTCTACGTCGACCGACGCTTCTGCGTCCCACGATCTTCCCCTGCATGATGAGCTGCAGAATTTCATATTTTGAATTACGCATAACATGCCCAAGAAACTCTAGCTTTCTTCTCTTAATTGTGAAAAGAATTTCCATTTCCTTATCCATTCTTTCTAAAACTTCGTTCGTAATAGGGTCCATCCAGGAGATCTTTAACATTAGGCGGTACACCCACCACTCAAAAGATTCCAGTCTCTTCGATGTTTCCTTGTTCAGTGACCATCGTTCAAGACAATAGAGTAACACTGGAAAGACGTAACACCGCACCATTCTCACTCTCAAAGTCAAAGATAGATCTCGGGCTGTCAGCAGTTTTCTCAGTTTCATAAATGTTGTGCTCGCTTGCTCAATTCTTGACAAGATTTCTTGTTTGAGTGCAACATTTTCATTTATGATAGTTCCTAAGTATTTCAAGTGATGGACTTGCTCAACCATCTTATTGCGTAAGATGCTGCAGGTCTTTGAGGCAGCTTGCTATAACAGCGGTATCGTCAGCGTACCTGATGTTGTTGACAGGTCTGCCCTTGATCGCCCTATACCCGCCAGCAAAAACAAACTCCGAGTAAATATTAAATAGCATAGGGGAGAGAACACACCCCTGTCTGACTCCCTTCCGAATACTAATTTGTTCTGTCAAAGCATATTTCACTCTAGAAGTTTGTCCCCAGTAGAGATTTGATATTATACGGACATTGCGATAATCAATGCCTTGGAGTATATCCAGAAGATTTTCATGCTTGACATTGTCGAACGCCTTACTATAATCTATGAAGCATACGTAAAGGTCTTGGTTTACATCTAGGCATTTCTGAGACACAAGTCTGAGACACAGTGTCTCACAAGACATTCAAAGCAAAGTTGGTCTCTCTCGTGCCCATTCCTTTGCGGAATCGAAATTGTGTCTCTGATGTTTCAGCCTCACGTTTTTTGTATATTCTAGTATGTATAATTTTTATAAAGATCTTCAGGACCTGACTCATCAAACTTATTAGTCTGTGATCATCACACTTTGACGGTCGAGATTTTTTCGGGATAGGAACAAAGGTGGAAAGCAGCCATTCTCTGGGAATTACTCCTGATGTATAAATGCTATTGAATAGATCCACTATGACACTGATTGAACGCTCATCCAACAGCTTCAAGACCTCACAATGCACCTCATCTTGCCCTACTGCTTTACTGGATTTTGAGGTTTTGATGGCATACTCTGGTTTTGATGGCTCTACTTCTTCCTTCGTTATTTCTGGAGCGGTCTCTGATATACTTATGTCATATCTTTGGTCATCAACTTTCCCCAAACCCTTCTTTGGTCATCAAACAGTTGAGTTATATATTGTCACGAATACAAATAATATAAAATTATTGTTTACTACATGATCTGTTTACTAAACATCTTGTTCGAGTCATCCAGGTCGAAATGACCTCGGTCCAAGCGGAATGGACGGGCCAATTGAAGGGCGTGCTAAGGATGGCGATTTGGAATTCTGACTCGGATGGGAGTCCCCTCAGCCGAGGTGGGAGCCGAGGAGGTTGTATAAAGGACGGCGAGAGCATTCTTTTCGAGGTTGTTCTTCGTTCTTCGATTTTAGTTTCGCGATGCTGTTACGCCAAATGAATTATGCCTCAAGGAGGCCAATCGGTTTTTTAAATAATTTATATATATTTATTAACCTAAGCGGCCTTTAGTTCAACGTATTAGCTAACCCTATGATGCCCTCCGGTCCAAAGCTGTTAAGGCATTTGTCAAGGCATAGCTCCTGATAATGTAAGTACCTTTGAATTCTAAGTTATAACCATTTTATCAGTTAGGTTTTTTGCCCCATGTATTGTAACCATTTTTACCTTAATTTTAATAAATGTGGTTAGTAGAATTTGAATGTTGTTTTCAACCCCTCTTAAGAAATCGATCCCGATGTAATTTTTAAGTGAGTCCAAACGACTTGCTACAATATTTCCGCCACAGTCTCAGTCTGGCTTCGAAGTCAGCAACCAGTGCGCCCTTTTCATCTTTCAGTGTACCAGTTTTCTTCTCTCTCACCTTCTTTTATTTTTTTATGTAGGCCGAGCAACCAGTGCGCCGCTTTCATGTTTCAGTGTACCAGTTTTCTTCTCTCTCACCCCACCGGTAACTTCTTTTATTTTTTATGTTGACTTCTGTTCTAATTCTTCAATTTTCTTGCACCTTTCAGTCACCCAGACCTCCTGTGCTATTCTTATCTTACTTCTAATTGTGTTCTGTATCTCCTTGGACTTGGTGTTATCCCTGCCTTTGCATCCCCTTCTTTCTTCCATCAGTGCCAAAATTTCCTCTGTCATCCATCTCTGCCTGGTTCTGTTCTTGCCCTTATCAATGCTTTCTTGTTGTGTTGTTATTATTGCTTCTTTAATTTTGATCCACTTTGCCTTTTTACCCAGATCACCAACACTTTCTTCCTGGAGTTTATGGAGGTATTATTTATGTTATTAGTTACAGCAGTTCGGACTTCTGGTTGTTGTATACTTCGGATATTTAAACTGGTGTTTTCTGCTTGGGACTGTCTCCTCTTTAACCTCACATACATATTCATTACTATGAGGTGGTGGTCACTTCCGACGTCCGCTCCAGGGTATGTTTTCACTGATTTTATGCTATTTCGGAATCTCTTGTTAACAGGGCGTGAACTTTAACATACCTCCATTGTATCTGTTGTATGCAGTACAATAGATCTTGTAGGTGACGGTGCACGGGCCCCCCTCTTGTGACCGCTCATTTAGAAATCAATCAATGTTACAAAAGTTAAACCGGCCAATAACGTTATAAGCCGCCAGTACTAATAACCCATAATACTATAGTGGTTTTAACATAATTTTTTGTTTTTGCTTTGTTTAGGTTAACTCAGTTATGTTTCTCCTTTGGTTGATAAAATCATAACAAATATTGCCCGCCCGCAACACTTAACATCGTTAATCTTCGGACATTAACGAAATTGGACAATAAAAATGGATATTCAGGACAATGGCCGAACATTGTTGCGACATGCTGCCTGGAAGTACGAAGCGCGTAGCAAGTGGCGACTTCCCGATGTACTTTTCTACCAAAGTCGCTTAGTGCGACTTCATTTATCAACAGACCTTCGTTGGGAAGTAATAAAACAGTTTAACTATGTCATGGAAAGGAGACAGTATTGCCTTGATTCCTACATTTGAGAGCGAGAGCTTAGAGAAGCGACTTTGGTATAAAAGTAAACAGAAAAGACGTAATTTGCCACACGCTTGTGAAAGCTCACATTCGTATACAATTTTTTTAATCTACTACATGTATGTCGGCTTGTTCCTATCCCAAAAAATCTCGAGCGTCAAAGTGTGATGATCACAGACTAATAAGGTTGATGAGTCAGGTTCTGAAGATCTTTATAAAAAATTTACATACTAGAATATGCCAAAAATGTGAGGCTTCAACATTAGACACACAATTTGGATTCCGCAACGGAATGGGCACGAGAGCCGCCATCTTTGCTTTGAATGTCTAGCCTCAGAGATGCCTAGATGTAAACCAAGACCTTTACGAATGCTTCATAGATTATAGTAAGGCGTTCGCCAATGTCAAGCTAAATACGGGGTGTTCATTAGAAAACCTCATCTAGCAGGTTATGAAAATTTGACAGAAAAGGATGACATAATGAAAGTAAATGAAATTTTGTTTCTCCATCCTTTTCTTTTCACATTTCACAGCCAACTAGATGAAGTTTTCTAATTAACGCACCGTATTACTTGGTAACCGGTCATTACTTGGTACATTGATAGGATTGGCACTTTTTCTATATGCATAATATTCAAACTCTTAATATAATACCTGATTTGAAATATTTCCATATATTCAATGAAATTGTGTAGATGTGTCGATAGCTAAGTCTACAGAACGGATATTTTTATAAAAAATATGTTCAGTAGCATCAGTGGCGGCCCTACGAGCAGTTCTAATGCAGTTTTATATTAAACTGACCTGATCTAACCTGATTCTACAGTGGAAATTGGCACTGTCAATAATTTAAAATTTTGATTTTAGGTAAACATTCTTACATAAAAACGACACATTTCCTGAAAACTGTCAATAATAACTCAATAATTCAGAAGAAAATTGAATATGAAGTTCAAACATAATATGATTTTTCAAGATACTACTTTTTTTTTCGAGATCGAGTCCAAGACCAAGACCGAGACTCGAGTTGATACTATGAGACTAAGGCCGAGATTACGCGAGTCTCGGTCTCGGACTCGATGCACAAGACCGAGACCGAGACTTAGTTATAAATACAAGAGCGAGAGCGAGACCGAGAGTATGTAAGTCTCGGTCTCAGTCTCGTGAAATTCTATTTGGTGAGATTAAAAGCAAAGAAGACTGGCCCCGAATCACGGGTTATTTATAATTAATGTAGATCGATGGAGAGCATATTTAAATTTGCTAAATTGGATACTGAGCGATTCAACAATGGCAAGGTTCAAGTTAAGCCTCTCTGTGTAAAATAATTTTCTATGCAAAATATAATAAAGAAAGCCTTAAAACTGGATTTACATTTGGGAGTCTTTGTCAGGTTATTAAGATTTTAGAGAACGATCAATGTGGGGTAGAGAGAACAAATGAGAATAGTGGAATGAATGCACGGAAAATGATAAAAAAGCCAATGTTCTAGTAAATGCTTTGTATAAGAGGGCACTCTGGTAACCTTGTACCTAGAATCGCTGCGCTGACTGCTAGATGTGATGAGGAAAGACTACTGTGGTAATCGTTTCAGTATGTTTTGTTGTTTAGTTGCTTTGTATAAGAGGTTACTGAGTTAATTTTGTACCTAGAGTGGTTGCTGTAACTGTTAGATGTGATGAGGAAAGATTACTGTGCTAATCATTTCATTGTGTTTTGTTGTTAGTTGCTTTGTATAAGAGGTTACTGTCGTAACTTTGTATCTAGATTAGTGAACGAAATTTTTAGCTTTTTCGCAGGAAACTCTAGTTTAAAATATGCAAAAAGGCAATATTTACTAATTGGAAATTGAAAACTTATCTGCTTTCAATATTTCCAAAAATATTGCAGCGTTTAAGAAGGAAACAAACAGAAACAACTACTCCGAGGGCTAATACCCCTACCGGCATTGAATTACACTGTTTGTTTCAAAGCTCATTTTATAAAGCAAAAAAAAATATTAAAATGAATTAATAAAGTATTAAAAAATTAATGCTATAAAGCCAAAAAATATTAAGATTTTTGCAAAGAATATAGAACCAGAGTTTAATTAATATATGCGAAAATGCACATGTATAATTACAATTTGGAAACTTAAACATTTGTCTGCTTTCGGCATTTCCAAAACCTTGTAGTTATACATAAAGAAGGAAACAAATAGAAACAACTACTTCGAGGGCTAATACCCCTACCGACATTGAATTTTACTATTTATTTCAAAGCTTAAATATTATAGAAAACATACATAAAAACAAAGATGCAATACAAGAAAGTGCTCTAGAATAAAAAAAAATAAAAAATTGTGTCACTTTTGATTTGTGTGTCAAAGTTAATATATGTGTTCGCGTCTTTTTTTGGTCATCTCCTAGAGGATGCTGACGACGGAGGTTGAGGTTTATCGCCTCTAGAAAGTAATTACGCAATTACTCCGTCCAAAAGAGAGTAGTAAGTACTTTTGGTTAACATATACATTTAGTAACTTTGACCCACATTTCAAAAAGAAACTTAAATTTAAATTTATGTTATTTTTTTTATTCTAGAGCACTTTCTTGTATTTCATCTTTGCTTTTATGTATGTTTTCTATAATATTTAAGCTTTGAAACAAATAGTATAGTTCAATGTCGGTAGGGGTATTAGCTCTCGAAGTAGTTGTTTCTATTTGTTTCCTTCTTTATGTATAACTACAAGGTTTTGGAAATGCCGAAAGCAGACAAGTTTTCAAATTTCCAAATTGTAATTATATATGTGCATTTTCGCATATATTAATTAAACTCTGGTTCTATATTCTTTGCAAAAAGCTTAATATTTTTTGGCTTTTTATGATTGATTTTTTATTACTTTATTAATTCATATTAATATTTTTTTTTGCTTTATAAAATGAACTTTGAAACAAACAGTGTAATTCAATGCCAGTAGGGGTATTAGCCCTCGGAGTAGTTGCTTCTGTTTGTTTCCTTCTTAAACGCTGCAAAATGTTTGGAAATATTGACAGCAGATAAGTTTTCAATTTCCAATTAGTAAATATTGCCTTTTTGCATATTTTAAACTAGAGTTTCCTGCGAAAAAGCTAAAAATTTCGTTCACTAACATATTTCGCAGAAAATAACTTTCTTTTAACTTTTTTATCTAAGGTCGCTGCGGTGACTGCTACATGTGATGAGAAAAGAGTGGTAACCTAGAGTCCTTGCGGTGACTGCGAGATGTGATGAGAAAAAGTGGTAACCTACAATCGCTGCGGTGACTGATGGATGTGATGAGAAAAGCGTGGTAACCTAGAGTTGCTGCGGTGACTGCTAGATCTAATGAGAAAATATTGAAAACCTAGAATCGCTAGGGTGACTGCTACATGTGATAGAGAGAGATTGCAGCGGTAATCTTTTGATATTTTTGTGGCTAAAGTTGCCTCGGAAACTTTATGAGGATGCTGCTGTTAGTAAATGCTGCTGCGGTAGCAAAGTTTGTACGTTTGCCAACGTAGACTTTGGGATTTGCTTTGAGGGTTGTTGCGATAATCTGTTAGTAAATGCTGCAGTGGTAGCGTTCAAGCCAATTTCGGCTTGTTATGTTGGTGACCTTGGATGTGACTTGGTCAGAATTGACGAGTTGTGTTGAGTTGATAAATGGATGATTGAGAAATTGAAAAAGATGATTTTTTTTTTCAGCTAATACCGACGCTAAAACAATGAATTGGTGCAAGAGGATGTACGACTTGTCAGAATGGCCGTTCGGCGCTTTTAGGTCGTTTGTAATGTTAAAGAAAAGGGAACTTTTGAATTGTTAATTGTTATTAATAAAGGTTTTAAGAGTCAGTCCAAATACGAGTCGGTTGACTGATTTATTTCGGTTAAAAATTACGATTGGTTTGGGTGGAACGGGGCCAGGGAAGAGTTTAGAAAAAGGTAAGAGCTTAGTTTTTGAGCAGACCGAAGCAGGCAGAAGACTGGCCCCGGAATGCCAGTTCTTTATAATTAATTCAAGTCGACAATTTCATATGAGCTCGGGTTTATCGGTTTATTGTCTTGCAGAGTTGTTTGTTTATGTGTTTCTTGCTTATGGAGACTTACATGGTTTTGACGGAAGTGCAATTATAGTTCATGTTACTTAGATCCTCTCGAAAGATCGCTTCCAAAATGAAAATATAATTCGACCAATCTGACAAATGTTTAAAACGCCTTCCAGAGAAAAACGTCTGCAATCCTGATTGCCTGACAATTTCTAGCGCATCATTATTATCATTGTCATTTTGTAATGAAGATTTTTAATTTTTAGGTTAGGAACGTATTTTGCCCTATAAACCAGACCGGAAATATATGAGCTTTTCTCCAGTCCTTCGAATTATATTGTAGTAAGTACTCACAGCTTCGTATATGATCTTATAAAAAGCACATAAAAAATTCCTGTTGACCGTCGACGGCAGATAAAGTTTTATTATATTATCACTAACTTTTTTCAATTTTTTTGTATGACGCCCATTTTTTGAGTAGTGGTTTAATGCATAGTTGAGCATAATTTTACATATACTGTACAATTTTACAATACATTTTTATGTGTGTTACTTTTGATATTGGAGACCGAATTTGGCTATTCACAGTTAAATTACAGAGAATACTACTTTACCCTGAAAAGGGCTCGGGCAAACACACTTAATTAACGTTTTGGTTAACGTTAACTTTTACTAATCTGTTGACTTCTGCAGAAAAATTACTTAATATAAAAAATTCTAAAAATGTTGAATAAAAAATGTTACCCGAGAAATGGCTCGAGATTCTGAACATCTTTGACCCTTTGACATGAAATTGTGATTTGATATGAATTGTCATTATTCCAAAAAGTACGTTTGAAATAATTGATTAATGTAGGGGGTGCTCAAGTGAAAAGGTCATCTATTTGCCTGTGAAATGTCAAAAGGGAAGGATGAAGGAACAAAAGTCAATTTACTTTGATTATGTTATCCTTTCCTATTAATGTTTCATGGCTTTCTAGATGACGTTTTCTCTTTCTAATAATTGTTCTTTAATTTTACGCTTCTTTGAATATGATCGACACTAAACTCATTCTATTTTATTCTATGACCATCATCAAAGTCGTTTTGGCATTAAAATGCATTTTAAATATGACATTTTGTGTTTTCGTTTTTACTGTGTGGTTCTGTTTTTGTCAATTTTGGCCGCAATATGTTTTGTGTTCTAAGAACTGTTCTAATATTGTATTTATTTTCTAGTTGTTTGTAATATTTCTTATTTGGTTTTGCCTTATATTTGGTTGTTCGAATTCATTAAAGCATTTATTTATGAAATTATTTAAATGATTAATATATTATATATAATTATAATATATTTAAACATGTTGTTTTCAATTTCAAAAGTCGGATTATTACAAATATTTCGTGATTAACTAGGTATTTACTAATATTATTGTGTGTTAACTGCTAAATAAAAGCCTGTGGTGTTAATTCCGAGTCTTACTTATCTTCGAACCTAAGCAGAGAGTAACATCAACAGAGCGTCGAGGAGTTGAAGAGGTGTCGATAAGCGTACCAATAAATCACGGGTCGACGCAATAAACTGGAAATTAATTTTAAAACATGAAATCGACCGGAATTGTTCTGATCAGATAAATAAAATATCCGTTTCGACGAATTTAATATTGAATTTTATGGTCTGTCGTTACATTAAACCTGATTAATGGACGTCGCTCTCGTTGCCGAACCGGTTCGGTAATAATTAATGTTTCGCCAGAGCGTTTCTTGGTACTCTTAAAAAATTGTTATTTACGTTATAAGTCCGCTAAATATAGTTTTCTGGAATTTCGAAACGACTACTGTAACACATTACCGGACGTATAATGTACAACATTTTATTTTATTACAGGAAAAAAAAAATTTTTTGCGCGGCAAATATATTTTTGACAAATCCGCCAATTTGACAAATAGTTTCATTACGGTATCCTGTGCCGGTACCGGTGCAGGTACCGGTAGAGGTTTCCATGGATACAATGGATTTATAGGAGATGTGCCGGTACCCCATACTGTAAAATTTCTTTACGATATCCACTGCTGTAAAAAGCTATTTACCGGATTAAAATAAAGTACGTAAAAGTTCTAAATGATACATTATGGAGTAATAATAATTAAAGACTCTTCTGTTGTATATTTATATCATTTGTTTTTTTATTCGACATTGGTTTTTAGCCTTGGTAGTGTCCAAATTTCTACAATTTCTGGTTTTGCCACCATTACATCTTAACTCATATACCGGTGTTTTGGTATTTTCTTAATAGTTCGTAATCTTATTCAACATTAATTATTAGAAAACCCGTATTTTTTTTTTATTTTACTCCAAATGTCATTACAAACCTAAAAAAAATATTTTTTTCTAATTTTGACATATAAAGTGTAATTACGAAAAGTAAAATCTTTCGTAACTGGTGATGAAAAGTTCGTTTCACCACCAGTTGCAGGTTTCGGTTGTGGCACACCGTTGCTACAGTTTTACGGTATTAAGTAGATACAAAGTGGTTTAAAAGTAAGTATTGAAGTTTAATAATCATAACTCTCTCTCTAGGTAGGTATTTTTAGCCAAAATTAGAAAAAATCTTGTATGAAACACGTGACGAAAAGCCTTTTTTTGTATCTCATTCAAATTGCGGGAACTCGCTGCGCTCGTCCCGCAAACATTCATTCGTTACACAAAATCGGACTTTTCGTAACTGGTTACATAAATAGCTATTGTGTCATTTTCAATCAGTTGTAACTTTTTAAGCAATGAATTGTTTTAAATACAATTTGCACGGTCTTAAACCTCATTTCCTCTAGATTGAGAAAGCGAATAATTTTGATACAAAAACAATATCGGAAAATCGGAATTTTCGTAACTGGTTACATAAATAGCTATTTTCTAATTTTGACATATAAAGTGGCACTTTTCAATAGTGATGACAGTGACGTAACGTCCTACTTTTCGTAACTAGTTACGAAAAGTTAAATCTTTCGTAACTGGTGATGAAAAGTTCGTTTCATCACCAGTTGCAGGTTTCGGTTGTGGCACACTGTTGCTACAGTTTTACGGTATTAAGTAGATACAAATTGGTTTAAAAGTAAATATTGAAGTTTAATTTTATTAACTCTCTCTCTAGGTATTTGTATTCACAATTAGAAAAAATCTTGTATGAAACACGTGACGAAAAGCCTTTTTTGTGTATCTCATTCAAATTGCAAACATTCATTTGTTACACATAATCGGACTTTTCGTAACTAGTTACATAAATAGCTAATATTCATTATTTTAAATTAACGACCACGTGACGTCACTTATGACAAGTACCACGCAATACCAAATGTAGCGGCATTTTACGTCTTTGTCAAGCTATCTGTTTCATTCGCTTCAAGTTATTATTAAATTTTGTTTACCGTTTTTCTGGTAAATTTTTATTTCTGGTTTTTTTTTATAAATTGTATCAAAATGAAATAATATTGGCAGGTAGACATATTTATGGTTCACAAATTTAATAAAACGTTATGATTGTTTTAACTCAACGTAACTGAGTTAAAACATTTAACTCAACCTAGTGATCGTTTCAGCCAAGGGAGAAGTATTACCCGACCCTATTACTTTAGCATTAGTTAGTGAGTCTTGCTCTAGAGATGCTGAGGCCGATGTCACCCTCGCCCTCGTGATTGCAAATCTAGGACGAATTTATTTTGAGAATAGATCTCATCGGGAAACATGGATTCTCCTATGATCATAAACGAGATATTCTCACATTTGGCTATGAGGAGTTTGCATAAACCAATACAAACGTGGAAACGATCGTACGGCTACTGGTGGCTGAAGATGTAAAAATTTCTCCAAGTTCAGAAAAAATTATTACAGGAAGTGAGAACTGAAGAACAACTGAAGAGAGTAACATGGTAACACGTGCGTCATGGTAGCAAGAACTTTGGTCAACACGAAGAAGGTGATACCAGTTTGAGTGACAAATATTAAAAAAAGTAACATCAAACTCAAAAAAGAAATACTTGCTGCCAACTATGAGCCCTTTCAATTAATCTCATGGACACCTGATTTACTTGTCCAAATATTAACAAGAGAGATGCTTAGCCAACACGTCAACATCCACGAAGAGTTTCCTTGGCTAAAGAAGAGAGGAATTCGACATTTTGTTGAATGAAATGCTAGAAGAAAGCGTCGTAGAGAAATCATCTAGTCCATGGTCGTAGCCTGTGGCTCATGTTAAGTACAAATGGTTCTACAAGATTTAGTATCGGGTACAGGAAGTTTAATGATGTGATCGAGAAAAACAGCTACACAATGCTACTAATAGAAGACATTTAGGAACATTATCAGGATCAAGGTGGTTCTCCACATTAGATTTAAAAAGTAGTTATCGGCAAGTGAAAATTGCTCCTTGTACTTGATAGTGCAATTTCTACGAGTTTTGGGCTATTTCCGTTCACTGTTATCTGAGATTAAACTACAAGAAATGCAGTATGTTCCAAAAGTGGAGTAATTGGCTGTATGTTGCTCCCCATATAATCGATTTGCTTCTGGAACAAGGGCTTCGAGAACTCAGACCAAACCTTTAAAATCAGTCAAGTAAAATATCTTCCATTAAGGATTAGCCAATTTCCCGATGCAAACACCAAGTAAGAAGCTTTTTCGGACCATGTAAATAACTATAAGAGATTTGTTGAAAGATTCTCCAACACCGCAGACCGCTGCACAAATTAACGGAAAAGAAAACAACGTTCTATTGGAGCCACGATTGCAGTCAGCCATTTGCAAAGCTTAAAGCGACCCTCTGTTTCAGTCCAATCTTGGCTTACCATATAAAGAAAGGACGCTTTATTTCCGAACGGATGCAAGCAATTGTAGTTTAAGTGCAGTAATTTCTCCAAGGCAGAACGGGCAAGGGATGGTAAGTACAACAGTAAGACATTGACTAAACCAGAAAAAAAAGCCACTGCGTCACTAGGAGGGAGCTGTTGGGCATCGTCAAGGCAGTTGAACATTACCCTTCCCTATTTATATGGAAAAAGGTTCATGATTAAAACTGACAATGGAGCTTTGAAACGGCTATTACAAATGAAAAACTGATACAAAAAATAGCCAGATGGATAGACCGCCTACAATAGTACGAATTTCAAATTGAGCATCGCCCAGGAAATCTTACGGAATTGACGTTGCATTGTTTAGAAAATCACGAAAAAAAGTGTCTGCATTCTCAGAGCATAGAGCAGCATGAAGGACTTCTTTCTATAATGAGAACATCGATGAAACTGAATGATAAATAGACTACCCAGGCACTTCAAGATGAACACACCTAAACGACCCAGTCTTTGGATCCATACTCTTAGAAAAAATGGAACAGGCCGGAGAGGCGAGATGTTGATGATAGGCGTTCAAATTTGAAGGAGTTTTGGGCTCAATGAGACTCTCTTAGAATAGAAAATAAATTAATGAAAAAAGAGTCCTGACTGCCGGACCGTAGCCAGTCAATTGATTGTTCCTGACAGCAGAAATCAGATGTACTAAACTAAATGCATAATAGAACAAATGGAGGCCCTTTACGAGTGAATAAGACTCTTGCAAAAATTCGGGTTCGCGGCTCTATTGGGTGAGTTATCATAAAGACGTCCAGTTTTTGTGCCGCAAGAGTGAAGCTTGTTGTGCTACAAAAGGACCTCGAATACATTTGGAGTGCCTCTCGAACGTCATTCGGATCAAGGCCGTAGCTTTGAAACAGGGGTTGTCCAGAAGGTTTGGATTTTGCAAGACCACGAGAACTCCTCTGCATCTACATCCGGATGGTATGGTGGAGAGATTTAATCGGACCATGGAACAATATCTGTCAAAAAATGGCGGATCATCAGCGTGATTGGGACCGACACCCACACATATTAATGGGTATTGAGGCTACATATAGTACTACTACACGAGACCACTAGTCATACACTGGCAAAAGTAATGTTCGGAAAATAAATGTCGCAGCTTGTCACCAAGCGTGATTTATTACCTTCACTCGACTTTTAGAGGTATTTAAACGTTTTACTGAATTCTTTGATTGTTCGATGAACGTTAGTGGGTTTTCTAATATGTGAGCTTTAGATATAAAGACAGGGAGCTTGGCCGGTTGAGTGTAGTCTAATTCTTAAACGATTTTTAGTAAGGTAAAAGGGTACAACAGTAATAATGAGCTATAGTAAAATGGTTGTGTAGTGTCGGTCGTGCTCTGACCGCTCCGATTGCAACCGAACACACCATGCTGGTGTGGCGTCAGGCAGGATTTGTCCTGGGTGGAAGCTTCTGTGCAGCATTTGCAGTTCAGAGTTTTGTGTGTAATTTGGCTAATTCTGATGTGAATGGTCTGGATAAACAGTTGGAGGCATTCTGGAATGTTGAGGAATCTTACGTTAGACAGTCGATTTATTCCAAGGAGGAATTGGAGTGTGAAGAACATTTTGTAAGGTTGAGCGTGGTCCATTTATCGTGCAGCTACCATTTAAGTCCAATGTCAATTGTTTGGGTGAGTCTTTAAATATTGCAGTATCACGTTTTCTTGCTTTAGAACGCAGAATGATACAAAATCCTGAGCTTAAAAAGCATTATTTGTCATTTATGAAGGAATATGAAGAGATTGGACATATGTCACCAGTGAACGTTGAAAGGCCCTCTGATCTTCCTGATAAACATTTTTATTTGCCCCATCACTGCGTACTTAAAGAGTCGTCTTTGACTACAAAATTGAAAGTGGTATTTAATGCTTCTTCTGAGTCAAGTTCTCGAGTGTCTTTGAATGAGGTTTTGAAGGCTGGACCGTGTATTCAGGAACCACTTTTTGGATATTGTTCAGGTTCAGAGTGCATTATATCGTTTTTACCGCTGTTACAATAGATAAGAGTATTGTAAGATTCACTAAGCGTATTGTTTTGTCAATTATTAGTCAAATTTTCGACATTTTGGGACCCTTAGGCCTTGTGATCATCAGGGCAAAGATAATAATGCAGCAGTTATGGTTGGCAAAGTTGGATTGGGACAATCCTTTGACCGAATATTTGTTGGGATTATGGTTGAACTTTTATGAACAGTTACCACATCTTAATGAAGTAAAGATCCCCCGGCCTCTTAAGCCTCTCAGCGGTATTCTTTAAAAAGAATACCGCTGATTGGATCGAAATCCATTGTTTCGCTGACGCCTCTACTTTGGGTTATGGTGCCGTTTTATATCTTCGTTCAGGCAATTCCACTAGAGAAAGCAAGAAGACGAATTTGGATTCAGTGTCTGAACAAAGCAGATGTAACCGGAGACGTTAAAAATAGTTTCCTTTGCAGCCAACATTTCGAACAATGCTACTTTGACAGAAGCTTGCCGGTAGTAGCACGACTAACTGATAGGTACTGCTATACCCACAATAAAAATTACCCGAACTAAATATGTAAGTCAACGGTCACAGTTTAAGTAAAATATTCTCTCTGTAAGCAAGAAAAGCAAAATATGTGAAAATTGTTTGATTTTCACCTCCGAGATCGACACATAAATCGGAGCTGCAAGTATCCTAAATAAGTTAGTAGGTATAGTTCGATTTTCAGGTTTCCTTTGTAAACGAGGCATGTACCCCCAAGATGAGTGATTTTTGTCATTTTTAAAATTTTTAAAATTTTTAAAATTTTGCCCCCGCTCTGAAGCCTACATATTATATCTGTATTTTCTTTGCATTTGCCGGAAGAGCAACTTGTGTATTATAAATAAAATTTCAGTTTTTCTCTAAAAATATACGGGGTAACTGAAATAAAAATCTTAAATTTTTATTTGATTCCTCTTTGCATTTTGGAGCAATCGTCCGTTGTTTTACCATTGGACCATCCCTATATTTAACGAATCAACAGGCAATAGGTAACTAATTTTATTTTCAAGGCATGCAAAGGCAATGGTCAAATACAGTATGTTGAAATGGTGATGAAAACTACGGGCAAGGAGGTTCCAGAAACTGGAAAAGATGTTATCAAGGAGTATCCGAGTAGTTCTTCGATAACTTCAGCTAACCATATTTTATCTCACAATCAACACATAAGAACTAGTGTCATAGACAAAAAAGCTAGAAGTTTGTAGTTGATACAGAAGAAGTCCTCGCATACTCCACAAACTCTACTATTAACTATTTACGATTGACGGATGATATAGGTATTGTAACTACTACATAAAGGCTAGAGCAGGACGAATAAGCCTATGAAACTGTCCTTTACTGCTAGTTACTGTAAGTTTAATAATTATAAGTAATTACTTGTTTTTACTAATTATGCGGAGAGACTGTTCTTGACCGCCTAGTTGAGCAAAAGTTGGGTTTCTTGGGTAGTCGGTCTGTCGACTGTGTGTCGACTGTCTGTCGACTGTAACTCAGACCGACTACCCAAGAAACCCAACTTTTGCTTTACTAATTATAGATAATTTAGAAATGCGTGGATATCTATCTAACTTAATAAACTATTTGTAATATGTAATGTAAATACAATGAGTTTGTTTTATTCTCGCTACAAACAATTATATACAAACCCATAATATTATGCTTATTTCTAAAGAAAATCAAGACACCTAATTCTAATACCTAATCAAGCCCAAATTATTTATTTCAATGTACAAAACATAAAATAAAAGGAATTATCAAGCAACAACGAAAAATATACAATCAAAACCGTTTTTAATTTTTACAAGTACGCCAATGACTATTGGAAATATTTATCCGCCATCTTGAAAGACCGTTCACAAATACTTTTTACCAGAACGCCAATAACTAGCGGAAATGCAACCATCTTGAAGAACCTAGCTATAAATTCAACCTAAAAATCAAATTTTGACAGAAAAGCGCAATGTTCCTTCCTGACTCTTTTAATTCAATGGTTTTGGCAGTTCAATTGTGTCAGACAGCAGTGTCAGCGATGAAGCTCAATGTGCGAAATATTTTCTACTGGACAGAATCACAGATAGTTTTGGCTTGGATATCACGTGAGCCTAGTTCTCTAAAGACGTTTGTATCAAATAGGGTGTCTAAAATTCAGAGTATGTCACTCATTCAGCAATGGTCTTACGTGGCTAGTAAGACCCAGCGGATTTAATATCTCGCGGTCTTAATCCTACCAAAATCTTTGAAAATTTATTTTGGTTCAGAGGGCCTGTGTGGCTTTCTTCTAGTGTAGAGTTCTGGCCTAATGATCACATTGGCACTGTTCCGGACTGTATCGAACTCCCTGACATCAAGAGTTGTACGTTCACCTATTTGAATAAATCCGCTAAAATCGAAGCTTATTCTTTTTTAAAGAGATGTTCATCTTATCGTAAGCTATTGCACGTGACTGCTTATATAGCTTATTTCGGTTTAAAAATAATGCGTTAATGGCGAAAAATGCTAAAAATGTAGGACCAATAACTATTGAAGAATCAGACAGGGCGATGGTTGTTCTCCTACTCAAGTTGGTACAGTCTGAAGCCTTTGAACATGAAATTTTGGCACTTAAGATTTCCAAACCTATATCTCCAAAAAGTACCATATTACCATTGAACTCATTTTTCGACAAAAATGGTTTAAGTTTGGTGGGAGGTAGATTGAGTAATTCAAGTTTAGATTATAATAGTAAACATCCTGTTATTTTGTCATCTAATCATCATTTTACTCAATTAATCATTATGCATGAGCATTTAAAGAATTTGCATGCAGGCCTACAGCTCCTGTTGACCACTTTAAGACTCCGCTTTTGGCCTCTTAAGGGAAGAAGTACTGTCAGAAATGTTTTGCGTCGATGCTTGGTTTGTTTTAGAGTGTCTCCAAGTAGGTTTCTCCAGAAAATGGCTGATTTGCCAGCGGAACGTGTGACTCCGACTGCTCGTCCCTTTGTGGTTTGTGGAGTGGACTACGCTGGTCCGTATGACATAAAAGATAGTGAATTTCGAAACAAACGAATTATTAAAGCATATATCTGTTTATTCGTGTGCTTTAATACTAAAGCCGTTCACATTGAAGTGGTTTCGGATTTGTCCAGTGAAGGTTTCTTAAATGCATTTAAAGGGGTTGTAGGAAGACGCTTACGATACGGTTTATGCGCTCATATTTACTCCGATTGTGGAACTAATTTTGTCGGTGCTGATAGAATTTTGACAGAATTTGCTAAGCTCACTAAAAAAATAAAATAACTTGGCATTTCTTCGTCTCCTCGATCCCCACATTTTGGAGGGCTGTGGAATCTGCTGTGCGTTTGGCAAAATATCATTTGAAAAGGATTATGCAACACGTTACTTTTAATTATGAAGATTTTTACACCATTTGTGTACAAGTTGAATCAATCTTAAATTCCCGACCCTTATATCCCCTTCCGGAGGAGCCAAAAGATTTCGAGGTAGTCACACCGGGACATTTTTTGATTGGTGCCACTCTGAAGTCCATCCCTGAGATACCCTTTTGGGATAAGAAGTCCAGCTATATTTCCCGTTATAAACACATGCAGCTCTTGACGCAGCAATTCTAGGACCATTCGTAGCGTCACTACCTGCACACTTTACAACGAAGAAGCAAGTGGCATGCTGCAGAGGATGTTTCTATTGCCAGTTTAGTGCTTCTGCATGAAGAAAATGTGCCCCCTATGAATTGGAGACTCGGGAGAATTGTAGAGATTCACCCTGGGAAAGACAATTTAATGCGGGTTTTGTCTGTAAAGACTAAGGATGGTTAATATAATAATAATTAATAAATAATAAAGGTAGTGTTTCACAGTGGACTATAACTAGGCGGATTGTATTTGTGTTTGTTTATTGAGTAAATATATACGTTTTTAATTATTCTTTTATTATAATTATACTTTATTATTTATATGCATTAATATACATTAATTACACGAACCCCGAGGTCGCAACAATGTACCAATGGTGGTACAATATACTAACCCGTGGTACAGACAAACTTTTATGTCGCACCACTTTATGTTAGAAGACAATAGGAAGTGGAATAGACGACATTTTTCTAGTATCGCAAAATCGAAAAATGTAGAGTTATTTTCTTGGCTTGTATTCTCAAATTTGGCTCTTATTTTTCTAAAAAGCTAATGCAGTCTAAAGCTCATGGCGTCAAAAGCTGGTTACCCATAACCACACAACTTTAATGTTGTTTTGCTTCTGATAACAGATTATCTTGTAATTTTTATGAGCATAAATCTTTCTATTGCTGATAAGGAAAACGACAAAGGCATTACCTTTGGAACAGAAAAGACAAATTGTTTTAGGAAATATAAAAAGTAGCGAAAACTATAGTCTCGAAAGTAATCAAGGACATTTTCTGTGGCATAAATGCAGCAAAAATTCCGGGCGTAATCACGAAACTTTCTGAATAAAAAGAATCCACTTGGGCGTTATTTAAGAAGTCGACCCTTAACACCCCGAACACCATAAATATGCGCTTTTACGGCCTAAGCGGATACACCCGTTAAACGGCCAGATAAAAAAGAGATTATGACTTTAATGGCACTGGAAACTTTTGCAATTAAACTCTTCTCATACTTTTAATGTTATTCTTCCATGAGGCCGCTTTGTGTGGATAGACCAAGAGATCCATATAACAGCTGGACATTTTTGTTTTTTATTATGGCATATTTATGTGCTTCAGTATGTGTGGTGGTATAATGTGCTGAGAGAATGAGGCAGCGCAATATTACAAGTCGATTTTATACGATTTGAAGTCGTTCGTGGATGAAATTCGGTTTCTGACCCGAATTCCTAAAGGCGCACTTTAATTTGCTACATGTATGGTGAAGTGTGCCATAAATTTACCGTTGAAGCTCTCTTTTAAAGAAAGCTGCCTTCCAACTACGTGAGGAAGCTTTATGCAGGGATGCTGCTGCTGGATCGGCATAAGGCAATTTGAAATAATATTTATATATAGTGGTTTTTTTAAGCGCAGTTGGCGTAAGTAAAACTGGAGGTGTTAACATTACGTATGTTGGCGAATTAGATAGGTATACAAGATATCTATAAAAAAGTAAAAACAAAATCTATTAGTAGTGTCTTTTAACACCACTCATAACTTGTAAAGGAAAGCATCACTTGGTGATTTTTCGGAAGTATAATGTTTAAATTTCCTCGCTATGTTATCTGCACAACAAATCTTGATTTACTGATTTAATTAAACGGGTTGCAATTGTTTATAGTTGCATGAGGAGAATGAGGTTTCAAGAAACTGCCGATAATTTTGCAGCCAAGTGAGTATCCGAGGCGCCCAATACCTAAAGGGCCCCACAGGCGCTCAGTTTTTTAGCACAGGCTGACTGTGCAGGCCAATTTGCGCAGTTTGACCTGTACTACAGCCCGTCACACACACACACACAGGCAGTTTTATAGCACCGTTCTGCCTACCGTCAACTGAGTAAATTCGCACCAACTAGTTTTCCCATGTTTATTCTCTAGTGAAAATGGCTTCCCGAGATACAGTTCTGTATTATATTGTGCTCGCCTGTGCAATAAAGAAAAAGGAAAAAAAATACCGGTTAAATAATAGAAGCAAATGGACCAAAGATTGGCTACTCAAAAGGAATAATTACTCCCACGTCAATTTGCTTGTTGTCGCCGTTGATTTGAAAGTTGAAAAACAGGATTGGTTTAACTACCTAAGAATGGACGAGGAAACTTACTTGAAACTATTGAAATTGATTTCTCCTTCAATACAGGAACAAGATACCTGCACGCGGCAATCAATTTCATGCCATGAGCGATTAGTAGAAACTCTCAGATTTCTTCTAACTGGTCGAACATATGAAGATTTAAAGTTTTCAACAATAATATCACCTCAGGCATTGGGACAGATAATACCAGAAACATGCAGTGCAATATTAAAAATATTGAAAAAAGATTTTTTCTAAAGTTATAGTTCTACTGGGGATTAAAGCCATTCACAAAAGTAGTTAAAGTTTGGTCATTAATATTTATACATTCTGGATCTTCTTGTTGCTGCCTAACATGCAGTTAATGAGGAGGTTGCATACCATGCGAATTTGGAGCTGTAGGTTCTTGCAATAATTTATAATTTCGATGTAAGCAACCCAGTTCCGCTTCAAACAGCACATCATTAATTAGCTTCTCAGCAAATATTCGCTGTTCATTTGGCAAGCGTCTTAGTTTTGTGGCTATAGTTTTGCCTGTTGTATCAAATTGGTCCTCCTTTTTTCCAATTGTGCACAAGCTTTTGACAATAATATGTCGGTTGGGTCTTGTCTTTTTTTTTCGAGGTGCTTGAAGTCCTGTTACTGGCTGAGCTAGTAGGGCCAGTAAAAATTTCGGAGACTTCTGTAAATTCGAAGCCATCCTCCTTGGGCTCGTGCATCTCAGAACTTTGGATATTTAATGGACTCTGAAAAAAAATTTAATATTATTTTTTTATGTAGGTGACGACGGCAGGTACTTCCACTAGGGCATGCAGGATGATCGTGAAGCGAACCAAAAACCAGTTTTCTGCAATATTGTCACTTCACACAGACAAATGGCCGAGATTTCGTACCTATATTGTCTGGGGGCGACGTTTAGCAGAGTATCAAACGCACTTCTCTATCAATCAGAGGAACCATAGACCGGTTTCGCTCTTATTAGAGCTCATCAGTGTGGTATACCTCGAACCTGACAGAAAAATAAGTTTGAACGTCAATTGGATCTAACTCTTGCTTAAAAGCCTGTATGTGTATGTAAGTGGCGCCATCTGACAACGGCAGGTGCTTCCACTAGGGCATGCAGGATGATCGTGAAGAGATCCAAAAACCAGTTTGCTGCAATATTGTCACTTCTCACAGACAAATGGCCGAGATTTCGTACGTATATTGTCTGGTGGCGACGTTTAGCAGAGTATCAAACTCACTTCTTTATCAGGCAGAGGAACCATAGACCGGTTTTGCTCTTATTAGAGCTCATCAGTATGGTATACTGATCAGTATGATATCTGCTAAACGTCGCCTCCAGATAATATAGGTACGAAATCTCGACCGTTTGTCTGTGGGAAGTGACAATATTGCAGAAAACTGGTTTTTGATTCGCTTCACGATTATTTTTTTTATAAATAAAAAGTCATATATTTTTGTTTTTAGTTTCCACAATCTGAAGAAGACTGGAAAGCCATAGCAAAACAATTTGAACAGAGATGGAATTTTCCACACTGTTTGGGAGCAGTTGATGTGAAGCACGTTAATATAGTGCCTCCTCCTGGTAGTGGATCATATTTTTTTAATTGCAAAGGAACACCCAGCATTGTTTTAATGGCAATTGCAAATGCGAACTACGAATTTGTAATGGTAGATTTCGGAATTAATGGACGGGTTTCCGATGGGGGTCTTTTGGAATATACTCGCTTTTATGAAAAACTAATTGACAAAAAATTAAAAATACCGAACCCAGAAAAGTGATTAATAGTGACGATGAGTTACTTTACGTAGTTGTTGGTGATGAAGTTTTTGCTTTAAGAACTGATTTTTAAAACCGTTCAGCCAAAGAGACTTAACCAAAGAAACCAGAATATTCAATTAAAGATTATCCATGGAAGGAAGGATCATAGAGAACGTCTTTAGAATACTGGCAGCGAGGTTTAGAATTTTTCATACAGTAATAGCGTTACACCCAAATAACGTTATTTCTGTTGTGTTTTGCATAATTTTTTAAGAAAAACCTCCAACACGTATATTCAAACTGAGGATTTAGATGTTGTCAGCTGTGGAATAATGAATGACCTACAAGCTGGCCACAATAGGAATTTGGCAAGAGATGCATAGCTTGTACGTGATGTATTTGTTTATTATTTTAACAACAGTGGGGCGATTAACTGGCAAAGCCAATACATTTAATAAAAAATAATAATATCGTACATATTCCTATACAGTGTTTTTATATCCTATTACCTTTACTCCATGTTCCTCCTGGTCTAGGCTGCTGGTTGAGGCACGTGGTGTCTGCTGATCACGTAAAAAGACCAGCAATTCGTAATACCACAGGTTTGGAGTATAAATGTCTTCTGAACCGGCCCCACTTATTTTACTCTTCAAGAATTTCTTTAATTCTTTCCTAAATGAGCTTCTTAAATTATTAATCTTTTTGACTATTGTTTCACTATTTGCTTCGGTATCAACCTTGTTTAGTTTTTCAACCAATACTTCATAAGCTGCGGATTTTTTATTTCTGTCTCTGTATTATTTACTTTTTATTTTCCATAAACACGGTAAGCATTTGAACAATTCAATAAATTCACATAAAAACTGCTTATCTAAGTTCGACATTTTATGACTGTACTCAATAAGAATAGACTGAACAAATTAACTGAACAAGCACACACACGCTCAGGCTTGTAAGTTTGCGCAGGCTAATTTCAAGCAAGGTCTGATTTCGTTCAGGTCAATCGAGCAACTTGCGCAGTCGGCCGGAAGTTTCCACATACGTGCCGATATGCCTGCACAAACCAGGCTTGCAGAGTCAGCCTGTACAAAAAAACTGAGCGTCTGTGGGGGCCTTAACAGGACTGGTCCTACGCCGGATAGGTTCCACTACCTGAACCGAAGTAGATCTACAAAATCGAAGTAGTAAATCAAATCATGAGTAAGCCTCCGTCCTTTATCCCATTGATTTTTTTTAATCCCAATCCAAATCATTGCCTAACAACAGCCTACAGTCCCTTATTTCTATTTTCAAATAGGTAGTTTTATACATTTGTGGTATTTATATCAAGTTGCTTCTAATAAAAGGGACATAAATTGAATAATGATGCTGTAAAATCGATACAACGTTTGGTAGCGAAGCGTAACCAATCTATCCAACTATTTCAAGAGTACAGTGACTTTTTAATGAAGTAGAGTGCTCGCAAGACAAACAAGCCTTAGCTCAGTTACAATTAAGCACAAATCGAATAGAGAAATCAGTGCTTGGATAGTTTTACAACGTTTTATTATCTTCTGGATTGTTTGGAGGATGATGAGAAAAATTTGCAAGATTCCTTGGAGGTTAGTAGCAAAGAGTATAAAATCTCGTAAAGTCATTTAGAAATTCGCTGTAATAACAATCAGTGATAATTAAAGCAGACATTAAATTAATTGTTGAAACCACTACATTGACATTGAACTTGAACAATTGACAGGACTTTTATTCAATCGAGTTCAATTTTTTGGAAAATTTAGAAATTAACGTAACTAGTTCAAATTCTGGAAATATTAATTCCAATCATCAAAATTCTCCTAACCAAATTTCTAATCGTTTCAATAGATTGGTGTTCATTCATGGTGTCATTAGCACTTCGCCAACAACAATATCTGGTGTCGTCGACACAAATTGCTTAGACTGGCAGTAGCGTAACGATTCGAAAAAATTAAACAATTGCGCCTTTGTACGGGGTGTTCATTATAAAACTTCATCTAGTTGGCTGTGAAATGTCAAAAGAAAAGGATGGAGAAGCAAAAGTCCATTTATTTTGATTATGTCATCATTTTCTGTCCAAAATTCAGAGCCTGCTAGATGAAGTTTTATAATGAACACCCCGTATGAATTGCTTTTGAAGTAATCATACTTATGCCAAATGTTTATCAAGGGGATGTAGAATTTGTCAAGATAAACACAATACTTTATTATGTAAATTACAAAAATGCGTCTACAGGTGGCACATATTTTACTGCCAATCATGAAGTTATTCCTCAAATACAAATCACAGGTTCTTCTACTAATCAAGAAACCGGATTCATAATATTTCGGTACGGAATCCAGTTACAACAACATCGACTTCCTGTATGAACAATTTGTCGGCGCGTGAAGTTATTTCATCCACAGTTATTGTTTTGTCGAAAATAAAGCGGGAGAATTAATAGAGTTTCATGTGTTACTGGATAGTGCTTCACAAATAAATTTGTTTCGCATGGATCTTGTTAATAAGTTAGGTTTAGAGCAAGAGTCAATCAATTTACCAATAGTAGGTGTAAGTGGGCTTCCACATCAAAGTAGCAAGTGACGCCGACGTACGACATGCTGCCTGAAGGCAGGAAGCGTGTGGCAAATTGCGTCTTCCCATAGTAGCTTTGTGTCCTCGATTCACTGGAAATTTTAGACTTATATAAAAAGGAACAAACTTGGGTCCATTTTTGGTAAAAGAACTTAAAGAAGTTCTCCCTGCTTTAATAGGTGTAGTGCAGAATCGTTGATTCAAAACTGCCAGTATTAAAGAAAGAAGAGGTTTGCCTAACAAGAGTATAATTCGATCACTGGATCCTTTTTTGCATCAAAAGGATCATATACTGAGGGTAGAAGGTCGAATTCGAGAAGCCAATATTGATTACAACGATAAAATTCCAATAATTTTAGAGAAACGTAATCACATCACGAAACTCATAATTTTAGATCGGCATCATAAATATCTGCGCTGAGGTGTACTAACGCTCTTGAACACATTAAGGAAAAATTATTGGATTATGGGTGGTAAAATTACAGTAAAAATATGTGTATATAACGATATACACATGATATCGAAGTATATAACGTGCTTTAAAATGAAGCTAACGCCTGTCAGTCAAAAAATGGAATATGTGCGACAAAGTTAGCACGCAACGTTCTTTTAAAATTGTTAGGGTGGATTTTGCAGGGCCTTTTCAAATAAAGAATGGCAAGATCAGAAATAGGGCAATTGCTAAAAGACATCTTTGTTTGAAAACGCTGTTTTCGACCTTTTAAACGACTGATAAACATAATTTCGCAAGCTCTAATTGTGTCCATCCACAGACTAGTTTCGCCGTTTACGGCTCATCAGTGAGGCTTTAGAGCTCCCGAAATCTGTTCAACTCAAGACACGTTTCATGGCAGTACCGAGAAAAGGTTTCCAGTGGCGCCATCCGTGCCCGTTTGTTGAACTAACGAGATTACACCCGTCCAGTATCAACGTCAATGCCCGGTCTAAGGAGAAATGATGCAGATTACTGTAAGATACAGAAATCGATTTTTAGCCGTCGGCACTATAAAAACGCTGTTTTCGACCTTTCAAACGACTGATAAACATCATTTCGCAAGCTCTAATTCTGTCCATCCACAGACTAGTTTTGCCGTTTACGGCTCATCAGTGAAGCCTTGACATCTTTCTTTGTTGGTTTGTTTTTTTTTCTGCGGCGAATACAAAGGCGACCCATCTAGAATTAGTTGACGATCTTGGAACAAAATCGTTCTTAAATTGTTTAAAACAAATCATATCAAGACGTGGAATCTGCAGCCGCATATATTCTGAGATAAACTGCTCAACTTAAAGTTCCGCACAAGCCATTTTTTGTGTCATTTTCAATTAGCTGTAACTTCTTAAGCAATGAATTGTTTTAAATACCGACAATTTGCGCAGTCTGAAACCTCATTTCTTAGATTATGGAAGCAGATAATTTTGAAAAAAAAAACGACATTATCTTTATTATATAGGGTGTGAAACAAAGTGATGCAAAAATTAAAAAATTTTGATGTTCTGCCATTTCGCAATAAGCTCTTTTTTTCCTTATCGTTTTCAGGTAAGGAGTAAGTCAACATCCATATCTCGGGACCTTTTCGCCGGATTTTTTATTAAAGCACTATGAATTTTTATACAAAGCGAAACGTAAAATGTGTGAAATTCTTGTTGCTGATATTTTTAAATCGTCGTAGTTCGGAAAAGCCGTAAAGAATCTTATTAAGTTTTCCCTCATTTGTTGACATATTGTCTGCGGATTGTTACTCATTCTAAAAATTTTTAAATAAGTGTCGTTTTTTCTAGTATGCGAGCTTTCAAAACATATGATACCATTATTGTTGATGCTCGTGACTTATAATGGCAATATTAAATAAAATAACCTTTCTAGAAGTAAAGGGAAATTGAGTGATGCCGTCGCAGATAGCCAACATCAATATCTCTAGACGTTTTTGTCAGTTTTTGTTTTTAAGGTATTAGAACTTATACAGAAGGAACCAAAATATTCTTAAACATTTCGTTAGTATTTTTTTGTATATCGTTACAATACCTGATCGCAACCTTAGTATATAATATACCTGTTACAATACCTGATTTTCATGACATTTTGACAAGTTAAAATTTATTATCATTTGTAGTTGTCAGATATTAATTCAAGATATGCATTTTTGTACTGTAATGCCAAATTTTTACCTCTAAATTAAGAATTAAACTAATTTTCATTTACACTAAATTAACACTTATCAAAGATAAATGTCAAATTTTAGTTCGATTTGTTTATACTTCCATTTATTAATTGTTAATGAAAGTCTCAAACAGATCTACCTAAAGGTACACATTTAACTTTGACAAGTGTTAATTTAGTTTAAGTACAAATTAGTTTAGTAGATTTAGAGGTATAAGACTTAATTTAGAGGTATAAACTAGGCATTATAATTGGTGATTTTCACAGAGCTTTTTGTTTAATCAAAATGCTTGTTTACACAACAGAAGAAATGGTAGGAGGATGCTTGCAAAATTGTCTTGTAGCCACAAGGGTTTATGCTGAAAGATTTCCTAACCAAACTCGACCGAATGGAGCCGTTTTTGAAAAACTGTTGGTTCAATTCAGGCAAAGTGGTAGTATTCGTTATGAAACGACCGCCAAAACGAGACCAGTTATACAAAACCAAGTAACTGAGTTAGCCGTTATTGGCTCTGTAGTTGAAAATTCCCATGTCGGACAACCAGAAATTGCACAAAACCTAAATATTAGCTAAGCAAGCGTATCAAGGCTTTTTCGAAAACATAAATATCATGATTATAAGATACAACTACATCCAGAACTCTCCGATAGCGATTTTGGCCAACGAGTTGACTTTTGATTTGTTATGTGGGTGTGAGAAAAAGTTGGAGAAACAGAAGTTTTTTTTTATTCGGTTTTATTTAGTGATGAGTATACTGGAAACGATGGTTCTTTTAACAGACACAATTTCCATTATTATTCTGACTTTCAACACCCTGTAACTTTTTAACGAAGTTCGATAGGTAACACAATTGTATGACAGAACACCCTTAAAATCGACCAAAGAATATGAGATTTCATTTTCGACCACCCATTATGATTCACCCCGTATACCAATTTTGTCAAGTCCGTACCTGTAATTATGTAATCACTTTTGCAAACCTCCCTTGTTGAGAAACAACTTGTAGATAATGCTGTCGATCCAAAGAGATAATAATCCGTCAACTTGTCTGCGAATTACGACGCCTTAAAAAAATACTAACGAAATTTTTAAGAATATTTTGATTCCCTCTGTATAAGTTCTAATACCGCAAAAACAAAAAATGACAAAAACGTTGATCTTGACGTTGATGTTGGCTATATGCGACGGCATCACTCAATTTTCCTTTACCTCTAGGAAGGTTATTTTATTTAATATTGTTATTATCAGTCACGAGTATGGTATCATATATTTTGAATGCTGGTATACTAGAAAAAACGGCACTTATTTTTTAATTTTTTGAATGAGTAACAATCCTCAGAAACTATGTCAAGAAATGAGGGAAACACAGTAAAATTCTTTATCGCTCTTCCGAACTACGACGATTCAAAAATATCAGCAACAAGAATTTCATACATTTTACGTTTTGCCCTGTAAAAAAATTCAGAGTGCTTTAATAAAAAATCTGGCGAAAAGATTCCGAGGTATGGATGTTGGCTTACTCCTGACCTGAAAGAGATAAGGAAAAAATAGCTTATTGCGATGTGGTAGAACATCAAAATTTTGGAATTTTTGCATCACTTTGTTTCACACTCTATATAATAGAGATGGTATTGTTTTTTTTTCAAAATTATTCGCTTTCTCAATCTAGAGGAAATGAGGTTTCAGACCGTGCAAATTGTATTTAAAACAATTCCTTGCTTAAAAAGTTACAGCTGATTGAAAATGACACAATAGCTATTTATGTAACCAGTTACGAAAAGTCCGATTTTGTGTAACGAATGAATGTTTGCGGGACGAGCGCAGCGAGTTCCCGCAATTTGAATAAGATACACAAAAAAGGCTTTTCGTCACGTGTTTCGTACAAGATTTTTTCTAATTTTGACTACAAATACCTACTCAGAGAGAGAGTTATTTTCAATATTTACTTTTAAACCATATTGTATCCATTTAATTCCATAAAACTGTAGCAACGGTGTGCCACAACCGAAACCTGCAACTGGTGGTGACAGGCACTTTTCATCACCAGTTACCAAAGATTTTACTTTTCGTAACTAGTTACGAAAAGTAGGTCGTTACGTCACTGTCATCAGTATTGAAAAGTGCCACTATATATGTCAAAATTAGAAAAAAAATTGTTTGTGCCGAAGTTTACGTTGAGCAGTTTATTTTAATAGCTTTAATGTGGTTTTCGTGTGGCAATGACAAATAAGCAGCCACGTAAGAAAACACAAACAACAACCTTCTTATAAAGTAATGTCTATCATTTGTGTATATTTTATCAGATTAGAAAATGTGGTGCATGTTTTAACATTTTTCTTTCCCTTGGTATACCTAAGCCATTTTCAGCTCATGAATAAGTTCCTGTGAAGATCCTGCATCCATCATGAGTGAAGCATTGAATAAAAAGGTCAAGCGGAATCTATTTCATGCTAAAACGTTGGAGAAAATTGACAACATAGTATATTTTTCGAACTGGCTAATACCGAAAAGAAAACCCGAACACGTCCCGAGGTGTTACATCATTCTTCATAATCCTGTATCAGAAAATCAATTTTAATTTTTCTCTGAAAGTTGTGGAAACGAGAACTATACTCAAAGTTACGTCACTTTATTTGTAAACTTGTATAATTTGATCTGAGCAACTTACCGTTCTTGAACATACCACGTAAATTAGCCCAAGAACGGGTTTACTCAAATTCGCTTCGACCCAAGAAATCCGTTGGTCCATTTTAGACGTTCTTTCAAACGTGGTGCAAAAATAGTGTGTTGCAAAGCAATTGGCCAACATTTTAGATGGATGATTCATGAGCTTGAAGTGCAGGTTTAATGACTTTAATGTCCATATGTAATACATCCTCTATGTGGACATCCTCTGTGATAAATTGCCTATAACCACTAGAATGTCACGTCAGGGTGCCGTACGTATAAGTGCTTTTTGAATTTAAATGAAAATGCAAAAAATAAATATCATTAAAGCTGATATTAAGCATTAGTTTTGATGCATTGCAATATATTGATATGTAGCATATTAAAAGTTTTGATGTATTGCAACATATGGTGATTTTTGTTTATAATAACCGGGGTTTTTTTATATACATATAGAGGGTCCACTAGGGGGATTGTATATATGACTTTATTTTAAATTAAATTTTCAGTCTCAGACATAGTGTTTGCGCTATTGATGTTTTCCTTTGTGAAAAGCATTTTATAAAGTTGGTTTTTTTAAAACGTTGGTTAACTTAAATTTTTTTGTGTTTATGAGCGCTAATTGAAATTTGCGCCTGAAAGCGTAATCGTTTTCAGCTTGCTTAAACGCCTGTGGTTTCTTTACAAACTATTTTTCTGAAAGCTTTTTCAGAGACTTTTTTGTGATTATGGCAGTAAACATTATTCTTGATTTTTTTATTTATAAATTTCATAGATTTAAAGCGAAAGTTTTAATATCGTGTTGCGCTTTTTACTTTTTTGACTTATACGACGCAGATTTATCAATAGCAATATGGCGATTCCATACGAACTCGATCAATTTATCGCTTGATGGGCCTATTCCATGCAAACTTCCAGGTAAATTAAAAGAAATTGCGGCATCGAAACCGTGCATTAAGCCCCCGCACATAAATTAGCATAATGTCGACTTGAATGCAAGCCACGTAGAAAATCCCCGCTACTTTTCGGTAACACGCCATTAATTTTGTCGTTGCATGTTGCCATTCTATTACACATTATGTATATATACATGTTTTGCGGACCCCCAAAGACAATTCGGTGACTACTAAGCAACTGTTGTAACACAAAAGAGGTATTTAATAATTTATAAGTACGATGAGATTTTATTACTGACGCATAAAAGTTTGAATACGAACCCTTCGACGTCTTAAGTACAACATACAGCTTACACCCGCTCGTTCAAGGAAAATTTAATTTTCGCGAAACGTGCACCTACAAAGTGACGCTTTTATGGGCTTTTAAAGCGTCCTTTCTAGGTTAATTTTCGTGATTTTTACCTTAAAACGTTTTGTTAATTAAAACGCCATGGGATTTCAAGAACACATATTAGAGAGATACGGCAAAGATCTGTGCAGCCCTGACAGTGGTAATAGTTCCATAATTCTGACATTCTCCCATGAGAATTTATTAATATGTGGGTAGAGTTTATGGTGAGAAACACAGGGTTATAAACACAAAAGCAAAGAATAATACAGGCAACTAATATAAAGAAGAACTTAACACGTATACATATAGTGAAGAGATCTGCTTCACTGATCGTTGAGGATTTACAAATAGACTCCTGGGTAAAAAATCTTCTCGGCAAGACGCCGGACAGCCACTATTGTCCAATGGTGTGAGATTCTTACTTGCTACTAGATAAATCTCCGGTCTACTACCGGAAGTCTTCTCTAGAGCACGCTTTTTCCTGTTTTCAACACATTTCATAGCCTCGCCAGCTTGGCTGGTTTGGCAAGACATATCTTGCGGAAGATGTGCCCCTCGCTTCTCAGGGCGGTTTTTTGCCTCTTTGCTCTCACTCTACTCTGCAGCTTGGAAGGTCTTCTGAGCTTTGACTCTCATGAATTCGCGCACTATTTTCCATCGCAGATTTGCACGAATATCTTCATTACTGATATGCGATGCAGCATTCACCGCCATACAAAGGTAGCGCCTCTCCCCCATTAGGCCGATCCATATGCTCACGGACAAATGGCTTCTTCGGTTGAGCAAGGGGTATAGTGAGGCCATAACTTTGACAGCGGCGACCCTGACGGGCCCCAAGTGGGACCTTTATCCAGATATAGAGCTGTGTCTTGCCACGGCACTTCGATGCTATCGATCACAAGTTGATCCGGTATGATATCGCAACTTCTACCTACCAGGATTGCCTGGCACTTGCTTGGATTAATCTTAATCCTCCAATGTACCAGCCACTCCTGGAGGTCGTCTAAAGCTAGTTGCAGATTCTGCCGCACAATGTCTGTTCTCCGGTGTTTGGTTAAAAGAGCGGTGTTTGGTGTTCTAGGAATATCGCTCGTGTGCAGCGTGTACAGGTGCGGCGATAATACCGCTCCTTGGGGGACACCTGCCTCTAGCGCTCCGGCCGCCAACACGGAGGATCCGACCCTTACAACGATTGTCCGATCTGTGAGTTAACTGTCGATAAGTTGGCACAAATGTTTGCTGACATGCCCAAGTCACTTAGCGTGTAGATCAGGCCGTCGTCGCCGCGACATAAAATGATGTAAAATTACGGTTTCAATAATATGTACTTATATAAATAGCTTGCGTTCACGAAAGTATAAAATTTGTATGCCAAAATGTAGAAATAAGGAGAATTTATTAGCGTCAAGACATTTTCATTTCAGGCGGTTATAAAAAGCATCGTTAATGTTACTTAAAATCTAAAAGATTATTGCAACAACCAGAAATCAAATTGTTCCAATCACATATACTTGCCAATTGAATAGCGACTATTGAACTTATCACAGTGCAGTGGTTTATTATAAAAATTTTTGTATATAGGTATTATTATAAAAAATTTTGGCAAATTTTTTTGTTTTAGGTAAGACGCCTGTTGTAGGTGGGACTTTGCATTGGGGGTGGTCAAACTATCAAGCTAAATACCCATGTGTGCCTTCTGAAATACTAAATTGTAAGTACGAATATTCTCAGCTATATTACAGGATGCGTAGCCTACAGCTTTAGCTACTGTTACTTTTAGTCAAGTTACTTATCCTACTTTCAACGTAACGAGTTTTGAATGACTTGAATAGGGAATTCAGACTTTTAAGAAAAAACGATCAGTGGCGTGCTACAAAAATATTTGTGAGGGTAAAAGGGATACAACCCAAGAAAAAATAAGTCCCTGTCGATTTTGGCTAGCGGTTGGTACATCCAACGATGCAGATAATAAATGGTTACCTATATTAAAAATTTGAGATAAATATGTGAAAAACTCTAAGAGCTATTAAGAAAAAATAAAAAAAAATCAGCACCCTGTATCTCGGAGACGAAGCGTTTGCGGGTTATGTGTATGAACATTGAGCCCTATTTTTGCCTAGGGATTTCCCAGTTAATTTCAGGATACCTTGTATTCTAACTTACAAGAAAGTTCAAACTTTCTGTAAACTCCCTGTAACTGATTTAGTAGGCAAAAAAAATAAAAAACCGCCAAAACCGTCCCGAGATATCTTAAATAGCTCTTAAATGTCATTGCAAAAAGAGTCCTAAAGTTATGGCTCCCGTCATGACATCGTAGTAAACAAAATTTTAGTCAGGTTTTTTGCTATCCTTGTACAAAATGGAATAAATATGTTTTATTATCTGTGAGTCTACGTCGCTGATTTTACAACCAATTATCTTTTAGAGATCACTTATCTTATTAAAATCGGGTGCGGCATTCTCGCGAAACAGGGTGACTTACAAAAGAGCGTCAACTTTTTGAAAAACCCTGTAATTTATATTGTAGGCCAAAACACCGAAAACTGCCGAACATGTCCCGAGACACCAACTAACGCCATTAAACGTCATAAAATGAATGTTATGAAATTACGCTACCTACCAAATGCAGTGGGTGGAAATGCAACCATTTTGCAGGGTTTTTTTCTTTACTCTGTATATCCTTTAGAGAATAACTTATTTTATGATCAATCTCCTGCCGTGATTCTAGAACAAACAGCCTTTCAAAATCTCTTTATTTTTTGAATTTCGGCTAAGGCATTTCCGAGATACAGACCCCCAAAAATGACAAAAAATTTAGCTGTATCGATCTTTTCCGTTAGCCGTTTATATTGGGTATTCGATTAGTAAAATAGTCTTGCTAAAAATTAAAAAATCAAGAACGGAATAAAATATACTACCATTTTTCTAGGGTTACTGGTAACACTCGTTGTCTCTTCACATTGACTAGCTATTCAACTTACCTGTAAAACTTCAAATTTTGAATCGAAGGGGTCGTAATCCTACAAAGTTTACTAGAATGAAGGTCTTTTAACAATCTTTGGTACTTGTTATTATAAATAAAACACTATATTACAAAAAAACGCAAAAAAATCTGCTCCCTAAATGCCACACATTAAATCCACTCATGGTTCAACTATATTACAAACATTAGTTATTTATGTATTAAGAGCGAAAAGTACGAGTGAAGAAAGTGTGAAGAAAGAGTGAAGTTTGATCAATTTCAAATTATGCGAATCACAACTGAGCAAAACTGAAGACACAATCTGAAAATTTAAATCAAACTGACAATGACGTTTTAAACATTTGGTTGAGTGGTGGTAGTTGCTATTGACAGCAAGCGATATAGCCATTTTGATAACTAGTGCGGAAAGTGATACTTTCCCGCAGGCTGTCTGCCGATTAACGACGGACGAGTGCGGGAAAGACACTTTCCGCACGAGTTAGAAACAATATTTTTTTTACGAGCCAATTCATTGTAACATATACAAGGAATAAACATACAATACATAAACAACTTTATCTTTATCAATAGTATGACAGCTGAATTAATCAACAATCAATTGGTTGTTATGACAAAAACTTGGTGTGATTGTTGGTGTGACGTAATGTTTCACTCATGAACTGGTGACATTGGAATAAAAAGTACGTATATTATGGGTACAAAGACTAAATTATATTATAAATCAGTCATTCTTTAAATATTTACTTTCCCGCACGCCAAATTTACTCACACGCACTCCGTGCGGGAAAGTGAAGTTTTCGAAAACAAAATGCGTGCGGGAAAGTGATATATTAAGAACGCTCGGAGCAAATAGTTATTTTCCTAACAGTTGCGGAAAGTGATACTTTTCACGAAAGCGTAAAATGCGTCATTATTAGACGTTTGTAGAAAAAAACAATTAATATACCTTGAGAAATATTTATACCCAGCATCCATCACTGAAGACTGTTTTTTTCGGAATGTCCTTATTATCAATAATATTATGTACACGCCACTGACCGAGGTTTAGTTTTCTAAGATAATTCGCAGGGAGTACTTCTTGCACGATATTCGATATGATTATCATGGTCTTTTCCTATTATTGTTTAGTATCGTTTATCGGGAAAAATCCATTTGTTGCGAGGCATGGCGAAGAGATGTTTTTGAATCCTCCTGTATTATTTTGTCGGTAGCTTCCTGAACGTCTGAGATCCTTTTTGTAGGACACCCATATCTTGACTGTAGACCATTGTGAGGTTGAAGGACACTAGCCGAAATAGTTAGTATTAAAAAGTACTGTATATTTTAATTAGAGGGACAGAAATTAAAAGAAAAAGCAAAACAAACCTTCTGCGGTGACAGCTAACTTAACCTTATATTTTTTGAATCATTAATTTCTCTCAACCAGATCCTGGGTTTTCCCCCATCCTAAGTTTCATTAACATCGATATGAAAGATAAAAGGATTTCGACCATTTTAAATTAAATCGACGCTTTTTGTAGCGTGAAAGTTACCCAAATCATGTTTTGAGAAACATCAACTATGCTATCACTGAATTTTTTCATGACAAAATTAGCCTGTTAGCCGATCTTCAATTCCCATCTCTAAGCTTTAACACCTTCTATTTTTATCATTATTGCGATCACCAGTAGAGGCATGAACCACGTTGCCATAGTTTTTGATAGCCTTCTGCTTAACTGCCGGCCACAAAGTAAAAATTATGGCACTGCGTCAAAGGTAGACTGGAGCTCTGCATTAACGGCTCGTGAATCCAATTTCACCGAGAAATTGTTACACATGCTCGTCGAGTTTTCGCCCTTAATCTTCATAAATTGGATGCGCTCTATATTCTACTTTTACCGCTTAATTAATAATTAGTTTGATCGGGTTAATCAATGTATAATAAAAAAATAAGTATGTATAAATCCAAAATTATAACGTTTGTTTTGTATAGGTACATACCTATTTTGTTAATCTTGCAGATTCTTCAATCCTGGCCTTTAAGGAAATAACTGTTTCATTATGCCTACTAAATATATCTGCTTACTAAAACCAACGTTATACTTTAACGATCCTTCATCTGCCTTCAAAGATTTCTCTTTAAGACGTAATACACACTCGACAGAGGGAAGTAATTAAGATAATGAAGGCAAATAGCTTCAGAACAACATTTAAACTGCTGGCAAACTTCGTACACATCAAACAATCTCTCTGTATTATTACTCTCTTGCAGATTGTAATGTTCCGTTGGTGACGGTTGGTTGCAGGTGGTCGCAATAGATTTTATTAAAATTCCTTTAGCAAGCTCGATATTATGAATTTGGAACTTGGTTGGGGTGAATAAATCATCAGACGATAGTCGTTTCTTTATTAATTAGGGTCGTTGATAGTACACCTTGATGAATGTTCATAGTTAAAGAGTTACTATGATGATTGCACAATTTGCTGCTTATTGTGGAGCTATTATACATGGTGTTTAACAAAGACACGGCAATATTTAAGAGGGTAATTGCCCAGGCCATTTTATGAAAAAAAGTTCCGCAAGTGCTTCGTTACCGATGTACAGGGTGTTGAAATTTAATTAAACAAAACAGGAAAAACTGGATATTTCGAAAACAATTTGAGATGTAAAGAAATTTTAGGCGTGTCAATAGATATGGGAGACGCATACTCTGCAATACGCAACGATTTTTTAGTCTCATCAGCGGCGCGCGTATTGGCACGTCACTGGTTATTTTTAATAGAAAAAATAGAATGTCACTTTTTTTATAAAAAATTGTTTTCAATTCCTTGTTGAATTGCGAAGAAAAAATGTCTCTTGGAATTTTATCGTATGACGAATACTTTTGTAGTAATAAATAAAAACCATTTTAAGGCATGTACAGGGTCATCCAACGAGGACTGAACAGGGCACTTTTTTTCGGAATGGGTTAAATGATATGAAAAAACAAAATAGCTGTTTGTTATGTTCTTTACCGGTGAATCCAAAAATGAGTCATGAGAAACAATTGAGCATCAAATAAAAGCGCTACCGCACATTTTGACATTTTTTTAAATGGAATGTCGTATTTTTTATTTCATATTTCAATTCCTGATATAATTGTTTATATAAACTAATATTTTTTTTTCTAATAACGTTGAACTTATGCACTTATTAAATTACGAAAACATTCAACCACCCTTAGAGGACTTCCTATTAACACGAGTAGTTGCCACTAGTCAGGTATCAGTTTACATTCTACCCACTTTTCAATATTCGTCATCAGTTTCTTTGTCCACTGTCCTTTGTCATTAATGGTGTCCCATTTTATTTGCCGTTTTACTAAAGTGCGTTTTCGGGCTTCTGCTTTTATGGCCTGTGAGATAACTTACAGGTTGGTTCCAAAAAGCACCCCTAAGTACTTAATATTCGTTTTAGGTGTTATCTTTGTGTTTCCCGCTCTAAAATGTATATGTCTTTTGTCTCTTTTGCCATTTAGAATTACCGCCTCTGTTTTTTCTGGTGCAACTCTTAGTGAATGCTCACGAAGCCAGTTTTCACATCTAGAGATTGCTGTATTTCCCACCTCCATCAGCTGGTGTCTAGTTTTAGCGCTTATTACCAAAGCAATGTCGTCGGCATAGCCTACAACTAGAACACTCTCTGATGACGCTTCTCTTAGTATTGGATCGTACATGATATTCCACAATAGTGGGCCTAGTACGGAACTCTGGGGGGATTCCGGCAGACATAAAGAACTCTTGGTCCTTCTCAATTTGGATTCTCCTGTTCTGAAAATAGTCGTTTATCACGTTATAGAGGTATTCAGATACTCTACGGTTTTCCAGTTCTCGCAGAATATCCGGCCATGCTGCACTATTAAAAGCATTCCTAACGTCTAAGGTAATTAGAGCGCACCATCTTTCTCTTTGTCCTCTAAGTTTAGTGTGGATTGCCTTATTTATTACAAGTTTTAAAGCGTCTATTGTTGAACTTTTTGCTCTGAAGCCAAACTGAGAATCCGATAGAGGAGCCCTCTCGGCTATCTCTGCTTCCAGCCTCGCTTTTATGAGATGCTAGTATAACATTGCTATGGAGTCTGCTATGCAGAGAGGCCTGTATGAGCTAGGTAAGTCAGGATCCTTTCCTGGCTTATTTATTAGCATAAGCGTAGCTTCCATGTATTTGGAAATTCTTGGTTTTCCAGTAATTGATTCATGGTTCTAAGAGATACATCCCGATCGGTTTGGGTGAAAGCTCGTATTGCCTCCGCAGGGAGACCGTCTGGGCTTGGTGCCTTTCCTAATTTTAATCCGCAGGGAGACCGTCTGGGCCTGGTGCCTTTCCTAATTTTAATTTGTCAACTACTGCATTTGGTTCTGACATTGTAAATGTACGGGGTGTTCATTATAAAACTTCATCTAGTTGGCTGTGAAATGTCAAAAGAAAAGGATGGAGAAACAAAAGTCCATTTATTTTGATTATGTCATCCTTTTCTGTCAAAATTCCATAGCTTGCTAGATGAAGTTTTATAATGAACACCCCGTATTGTTACGGTAGGCAGCGACGAAGCGCTGGAGGCGGGGCAACGCGTGTGGTTGGTGGAGCTTCGCGCCCTATCCGCACTGCGTCATGGCTCACAGGAGTAATTTATTGCTCTGTGTGACACGACTGATTTATTGCTCTCTTTGTCTAGAAGGCAGTTGTTTACAACCTTTTATTTATGTGAGATTATTCAAGAATTCTTATCAAGAACGTTCTAGGTTTTTCTGTAATTTTAGGATTGTGTATAATAGGCCAATAGCGCCGCAGTTAGCGAGTAGTCTTATTTTAAGCGAGCTATAAGTAAGCTAAAGTACGAAACGATAATAGAAGGCTATAAAGTGTTAAGTAGTGAGTTATTTACTAGTCGAATTGTACCTTTGTGTATTTGTCTAATAAATAAATAGTGTTTTCGTGTTAAATCGTTACACTGGAATTATTGAACCCTGCGCGCCGGATAATTTTTTTCGGGCATTGGTTCGTAGTTTTCAGGGAACAGGTGACTGGCTGTTTCCCGTTTTTTACTCGTGGTAAGTTCAAGCGGAAATTCATGTCATATCTGTTTCATTACTAGTTTGTATCCGGTCCCCCAGATGTCCTCGTTTAACTCGTTGCACAGCTGGTTCCATTTTTTTTCTTTTCTTGGTCAATTAGTTTACCCAAAAATTTCTTTTTTGTTTTGTATTCGTCCCAAATATGCGCCGAGTTTATCGACCTCATATTTCTGCAGTTTGCCCTAGTTACCTGTCTCCTTGCCCTTATGCAGTTCACTCTAGCTTCTTCGATACCCTCGGTCTACCAGTACGGCTGTTTAGAACTATTTTCTTGGCGGTTAGACGCGGCTTTGCATGTTTTGAATGCCCTAATCATATATTTGGTCAGTTCTTTGGCGCTGTTTGTTTATGTGTGGCGTGCAATGAGTTCTCTGAAGACATCTGACAACTGTTTTAGATCTGGGAGTGGTCTTTCAGCCCCCTGAGCGATTTTTGGGTGCAGGCGATTTTGATGTAGATGTATCTGTGCGGCGAGCATGGCTCATTATCCAAGATTTTCCAGCTTTTGATATGTTTTGCTGAGTTGTTGTTGACGAAAGTAATGTCTATGCAGGACGGGCGTCTTCGTTTGGTGATCCCCATTCCGGCGACTTAATGACAGCTCTTGATAAATTTGTTTTGACGACAAGTAGACAAACAATCGCAATCGATGTTATACCGGAGAAATTCCATGGGATGGGTTGATACCAAAAATAACTGAATGGATTATACCTGCTTAGTCCTATGGCTTGCATACATGTTTGGATCTTGAAAGTAAATACAGATTGCAATCAGTAAAAAATTGCTTCAAGCACGTCGAAAAAAATTATGTTTTCTATCAGACTGTAATAAGGTCTGTGGGCTTTTCAATAATATATTTATATATAAGTTATATATATGCTGTTGTAACCGTGTTACTTTGGAGATGTTATATTTTAACGTCGTATCCAATTTCCAAATATATCTCGGGCGCCACCCCCTATAGGTTTTAAGTGGTAGAGGGGCCACAAGTGCCTTTCGGGTATGCTTTTAGACAGTGGTGAAATAATGTCCAGAATTCGAGGTTCCGCTATTGAGTTTAGAGCCCAAAAGAATAATGCAACTAGTGGTACGTAATAAATACCAATTTAATAAAAATCACCAAATAGAGTGAGTACGGTAATAGCAAACTAAACTATTGAAACAGCGAAGTAATTTATAGATCCACTACTGGCAGTTCATGAAACGAAATTAACGAGCACATCTACGGTGTATCGAGATTTTCAGATTTGGGGTACAGTAAAATATGATATGATATTTAGCAGTCGGTAAGTGTTCTGTGAGGTTAATGATCGTATAAAAATGGGGCTCGATAATCACCAGGGCTTGAAAGAGTTATAAGAAGAGTCCAGTAAGCACCGGGACTGAAGTGGAAGAGGTCCAGTAAACACCTAGGCCAAAGAATAATAGGAGCCCAGTAAGCACCAGGGCATAGAACCGAAAGGTGCTCAGTAAACACCAAAGCCAAGAAAGTGAAAAGGGGCTCAGTAAACACCAAAGCCAGAAAGTGAAAGGGGCTCAGTAAACACCAAAGCCAAGATATAAAAAAGGGGCCAGTGAGTACCAAGGCACATAGTAATGAATGAATGTGAGTGTATACAGTATTATTTGGCTTACAATTGCAGATCTCAAATTGTGGCTCTTTTGTTATCGGTTCGGTAGTTTTGCAGATGATGCGATCGAATCCCTTTCTACGGTTTTTAAATTTAGATCTTGACTCTTAAGTGTCGGAGCCAGAATGAATGAAAACCACAGATTAGACACTTGAAAGATAGGCGACTCTAACCCAGCTGACAAAACACGATCATATTAGCGCCTCCTGGTGACGCGAGTATGTCCTAATATGCAAATTGGCGGTAAATTTAAAATGGTTCGTTTCTTAATTGGTGCATTTTATCGCCTTATGAGATAACAAAATGATATGTTGATATTATTTTTTAACTAGGTAATGGGTTAAAAATATATCACATATCATTTTGTTACTTGGTTAGGCGCCAAAAATATTCTTTTCTCTATGCGCTTGTAATAATAATATATAAATAAAGTAAATAATAAATATTATTGAACAGTCTCAATTATAAAGTTAAAATACTAAATATACTATCAGATAATAAATTACCTATACTTACTTTAATTTTTTTAGACATAAAATATGTACTTATTACACATGTCTTGAGAAAATTTGATTTGTTTCAGCTGAAAAGTTTAACAACAGTAAAAAAGAAATTATAAATACTTGAGTATAAATATATATTGCAAATAAATGAAAATAATTAAATAATCACGGTAAGAGCGATAACTTAATAATTAGGTATATTAGGATTCTTTTTTTTTTGTTTCACGAGGTGAATCTTCTGAAGACACCCATTCTGGTCATCTAGCGACCGAGAAGTGTGGAATTCGTCATGGGCATTTTCTTCCTAGCCACACCAGACATTGTGGTGGCCAGCTGCGGCGCGGGCAAGAGTGGCCCCAAAACGCCTACCAACTAAACACCTCGGGTTGGAAAGGAGCCCTCGGAATCTCGAAACCTTCAAATAAGAATTTCTTCATGTATAAATATACTCTAATACATTATTCTAAATGTCTCATCTAATCAACCATCAGGATAAAATCATTTACATACTTACATCAGGATCTTTGGGCAACGAATAGTTTCGTGGTTCTTCCGGTATTTTTGCAATCCGGCAGGGAACGCACAAATACCATCTTAACTGATAAAGGCAAGGTAACCACTATTCACAAAAATAATAGGTACTCAGACTTAGAAACAAGTTAAGGAAGAGTCAGTCAAAACATTTTGTATACACTCAGCAATTTGCAATAGCACAAAAACTGAATAACACAAATAATCAGTACCGAATGAACAATTAAAAAGTTCGTTGGAAATATTCAGATCATACGCTGTCTTGGGGACACTGACACTGCCACTGACTTTTATGACCTTCTGTAATGAACAGGTTGAGTCAACCCTGTTATAGAAGCGGTAAAGTGAAAGAACGGACGCTCTCTTTTGACGCGAGTATGAACTAGATTTTTAAACTAATGATTTTTAAACTAACTAAAGATTTTTAAACTAACTTTTAAACTATAAGGAGTGCGCTTCCCATGATGAAAACTGTCATGCGGCCGCCTTTTATAGCTGAACAATAATACCTTTCGATTCTCCCCTGAGATCCTAGTTCAGGTCCCAGATCAAAGGTATTAGTTTATAGAAGGTTCACAGAAAATACTTTAGATATTGAGTTTTTCTTATTAACCAAAAACTGTTAACCTCGTATGTTTAACTTGACACCGGATTATTTACGTTCCGAAATACAGTCCACGTTTAGTTTTATCTCACAATTAATTTGTCATCCCCTAGAACTGATAAAGAAAATTAGTAACTTCGTTACACTGTATGCCACCCACAATGATGTTTACAATTATGCGTGATCTACGAGGTCATCACGAAATAACAGAAAACGAGCTCAGAAGTGAAGACAATTTACTGCAATAAATAATTAAACTGCTGCTGATAGAGATTAGGCTGCCAAAATAAGTCAAACTTCATCTAACACAAATATGGAAAATGACAAATAATGCAGAAACTAACTCACTAAAGGAAGATTATTGCCAGATATGTACACTGTACAGGGACATCATTTTAAGTCGCTCACTCGATTAGCAGCTTTTCTGTTAAACTTCATAAAATTTTTATACACGGGGGTCGTACAGCATCTAAGGCCGGACTCGGACCCTGGGCTAGCGAAGTTATTGGCTACCCGGTTTGACAGATACGACGCCATCTTGATTTTTTTTAATGTAAACACATATAAATATATATATTTACCTACAATCTAACGGAGCTGATGAAGGAAATTGCAGAAATATATAACTTTAGGTAATAAAATCTCTAGGCGTTTCGATTATACAGGGTGGCAAAGTTGTTGAATTTCGAATATAATGATATTCTTAACTTAAAATGTTAAGTCGTTCTTTGTGTGTTTCCATTTAAAAAATCAAGATGGGGTTGTATCTGTCATACCAGGCAGCCAATGATGTCGCTAGCCCAGCGTCCGAGTTCAGCCTTAGATGCCATACGACCACCATGTATAAAATTTTTATGAAGTGTAACAGGACATCTGCTATTCGAGTTAGAGACTTAAAATGATATCCCTGTACATATGATGTGTATGTAAAACTGGTATACATATGGAAAGTATGCATCTGTTATGCGACTTCGAAATAGATTTACCCAAAAACTGTCAAGAGGATATAAATTATTTGAACCCGTTTATCTAAAGTGCAAGCTTGAACATCTCTCAAATTACTTACACAAGTCGGTTACTACCCAGATTGTTTTGAGGTAGACCCAACAGTCCTTATGATTATGATGGTTTATTACTTTGGATCTTGAGTTAATACAAAAGATTATTTCCAATGATAAGGAAAGGACTATTTTCTGCTAGACCAATTTACTGTCGTATCAGTTGGGTTGTCAATTATATAAGGTTCCATGGTTGGATCAAAATTCGATAAAATTTGACAATTTTGTTTATACGTGTATTGTGTGTGTATACCTATACAGAGTGTGTTTTTTGTTTTGTTAAGTATTTATGGTTTTACATTCCATATTACTTGCTCAAAGATAAGTCTTGTCTTACTGAGCATTTAATTTCTTAAATACCTAAATATCAAGAAACTGAAACATTTGTGTGGTGATTTGGTGATTGTCTGATTTAATATTAGGTTTGTTCCAACCCGTCATGGAACCATTCCAAAACCTTTTGAAAATTATTTTGACCAATTCATTAAAATCAAATTGAAATGATTAATTTAGATTTTTGAAAGATCTAATCCAAAGACCTGCCTTGACCTTATAAGGTGTCCGTCCAAGGATTGTAGAGGGCCAGGAAGGAACAACGGAACAAGATGAAGAAAAGCGCTGAAGGCCTAATCTACCACACATCCACAAAGCAACGGAGAGGATCGGCAGTCTACTGGAAAAGCACAATGTTAAAACTGTCTTTTAACCCACTCGTACAATACAAGAGAACCTGAGATCGACCAAAGACCAAAGAGATCCTCTATCGGCACCCAGGCTTTACCGACTTCCATGCATCTGTGGCTGGGCATACATTGGCACCAAAAAACACAGTGTCAACACGAGGATTGCGGAACATAAGAAGAGTTGCAGGCTGAAACAAACACAAAAGTCAGCAGTAGCAGGTCACGACATCCTTTTCAACAAGGTGGATATATTATATCAATAACAGGGTTTTTATCCGAGACTAACCAGAGAGGCCATTGAGATCTTTAAACACGACAATAACGGGAGATCATTTCGCCCATTGATTACTCATCGATTTTGATAATGTCTGCAGCAGCTGTGGACGCAAGCTTCAAGAAGACATTCCATTGGACCACGGCTTCGAAGCCGAAAACACTTTAGATTGTTATTTGACCGGCCCTTCGAAGCCGCCATGGAACCTATTGATTTCTGCACAGGGTGGCTTAATTTGGGTGTTTTAAATGGGAAATTCCTAAACTAATAGGAGTATTAAAAATCTAAAAATTAAAAAGTCGATGCCGGGGTATTTTTTTGAGCTGAATTCATTGCCGTAAACAGATACCTGCTATCGTCTTTTGTTTTCTTGCAATTGATGAAAGTTTGATTTTCGCCATTTTCGAAAATAGGTTGTAATTTTTTTATTAGTTTAGTTTGGTAAAAATGGTTTCTACATTATTAAGGCACTTTTTTGAATAGATTCCAATGATGAGTTTTAATTTTTATAAACTTATTGTTTTTTGAGTTATAACATAAACTTCTATTTTTTTAAATACAACCTATAACTTCTTTCTACTTTGTTAGAAAGAAAATTTTTTTCTCTTTAAAACAACGCATGATAGGTATTGCTTTGAACTTATATACTTTTTGTGATAAAAATTTCTTTTTGAAGTAGTAGGCCATGGTGCGATGATGCTCCGATGTCGATGTCGAAGCCATCTTGTTGTGCAGCTGTCACTTGTCACTGCCGATATTCCGCGGTTGAAGAAATTTAATGATCAAGACAGTTCAATAACATTCATTAAGTTTTACCCTTATAAGGACGTAACGAAAAAATGTAGTTTCAATCATTTGAAAAAACGACATGTTAGAGTGTTATATTCAAAGTAATTATAAAGCAGACGCTGCATTTGAATCTTACTGGAATCGTTTTCCTGAGAGGAAGTAGCTTCATAAAACTACATGTAAAAGATTGATGGATAACTTAAGGAGCTTTGGGTTTTTTTCCAAGTCAAGACGAAGAATCTATAATGTCGTGGATAAAGAAACAGCAACTATAACAGTAGTAGGAGCTGTAGTTGCAAATCCTTCAATGTCCCGTCGGCAAATTGAATCAGAGTGTGGAGTTTTACTATCTAGGGCATTAGGCATTTTTAAGAAAAATAAATTTAAGCCCTACAAATTGAGAAAACAGCATCTTCTTCCCGAAGATCATGGAAAGAGACTAATATGATGTCGGTGGTACTTGGGCCAATTACAAGAAGATCCAAGATTTCTTGAAAAAGTAATTTGAATGGTTGAGACGTTTGTTAGCAGTGCAGGCATATTTAATAGAAATAACGAATATCACTGGTCTGACGAGAATCCTCATCAAGTCTGAGACATCCGTAATCAAAGTACTCAACAATAGAAAACTCGCATATAGAATATATGATACAAACCTAACTTCAGCATTGTATAGAGTCATTATTGACACACATTATTTGACACCTCTAGATTTTTTTTTGGGGGTTACTTAAAAGATAAATTGTATAGGCTTACTAATGACTAATGACATCATGGACCAGTTACAAAACAATTTTTTGAATTGTTCAAATTCAACTTCAAATCTGCATATACAAAATACCATTGAAGGCGTTTCCATAAAGTGTCAATTATGTATCCGTAACAACGAAGGAACTTTGGATCATCTTTTGTAGTTTATTCTTTGTTACATTATTTAAAATAGTTGTCGTTTCTGTATCACATTATATTTAAATTAAAAAACTAATATATCTACTTGTTAAAAATAGTAATTGAACTTGTTATTGTTGTGATGTTTAGTTTTAAAATTCAAATAGTTATGTTTTTGCGTCTTTAAATTTGCTGCTAACTTGAAAATATTTTTGAACTAAAATTATGATTATATGATGCCAATATTTTAAAAATAATAAGAGAACAACAAAACTTTCTGTTGTAGTCATTAGACCAGGGATATTCAAAGTTTTAAAAAACATGTTAGAAGTGTACCTAATGGGTAAGTTCGGCCAATGGCAGCAACTTAGAAGTTTAGTCAGCAGACGCTGAGAGTCAGGGGAACACACTGTTTTAGTAGGCCATATTAGAATATCTCACTAACTCACACAAGAGCTAACGCGTCATGCGTATAACGCGTCACGTGTTATGGTCAACTATTCCAAAAAGGAGTTTTTCTTAAATAAAGTATATAAGTTCAAAGTAAAACCCAACATGTTATACGTAATTTTAAAGAGAAAAAAATTCTCTTTCTATCAAAGTAGAAAGAAGTTATAGGTTGTATTTAAAAAAATAGAAGTTTATGTTATAACTCAAAAAACATTGAGTTTATAAAACTTTAAAAATGACCATTGGAATCTATTCAAAAAAGTGCCTTAATAATGTAAAAACCATTTTTACCAAACTAGACTAATAAAAAAATTACAAGGTATTTTCGAAAATGGCAAAAATTGAACTTTTATCAATTGCAAGAAAACAAAAGATGATAGCAGATTTCTGTTTGCGGCAATGAATTCAGCTCGAAAAAATACCCCGGCATCGACTTTTTGATTTGTAATATTCCTATTAGTTTAGGAATTTCCCATTTAAAACACCCCAATTAGGCCACCCTGTACATAGGTGAGGGCTCTGTTGGATAGGTTAGTTCAGTTCCCTTTTTCCTTTGGTTAGGTTAATTCCGGTTACTTCAGTCCTGTTTTTCCTTTGGTTGGGTTAGTTCAGTTATGTTTTTCCCCCTGGTTTGGTTAGTTCAGTTGTACTTGTCATTTGGGGCGGCCTCTTAGGGCCGCATCAGCACTTTGTTTATTGGTGACACTGGGATTGATGATTGCTGAACATAAATGTGGGTTCTCTTGGCCAGGTTAGTTCAGTTTTGCTTTGCCTTTGGTTAGTTCACGTTAATTCAGTTCTGTTTTTCCTTTTGTTATTTTAGTTCAGTTCTGTTCTACCTTTGGTTAAGTTAGGTAAGTTATGTTTTCCATTGGTTTTGTCAGCCCAGTTGTACTTGTCTTTTAACGCGTTAGGGCCGCGTCTGCACCTTGCCGCAGCGGCCCTCTAGGGCCGCTACGGAACTTGTTGATTGCTGCACAGAACTGTGGGCTCTGTTGGTTAGGTTAGTTGTTTGCCGCTGGTTAGTTCAGTTTTGTTTTTCCTTTGGTTAGGTTAGTTCAGGTTAATCAAGATCAATTGTTAATCTTTTGGTTGGTTCAAGTTTGCTTGTCCTTTAAGGCGGCCCATAGACAGCATCTGGGCTTTGTCGCAGTTAATTCAGTTTTACTTTGCCTTTAGATAAATTATTTCAGGTTAATTCAGTTCTCTTTTTCTTTTGATTAGATTAAGTTTAGTTATACTTTTTCTTTGGTTTTGCTAGTTGAGATTAGTTTAGTTTAACTTTTCTTTTAACGTTAGATTGGCTATTTCTTAATTTTCTTTAAATTTTGCAACGTTGCATATTTCCAAGAGTCTTAAAACTATCTGTCATTGTCATGAATGTCATTTCATATTTGGTTTCTTAAAGGTCGGAGGACAAAAAAATTTGCAATTCGATTTCTGGTTTTACTATAATTATTTAATCAAATGACAAGAAACTTTGTCGTTTATAAGAATTTAGTTTCAGTTCAGTTTTTGAGACCGTCATACTGTATTCGCAAGCTATTATTCTGTTTTTCTTGGCAGAGGATCCTATTTTATATACATTTTTTTTTTAATACAATTTGGTACAAATATGAATAGTCCGCAATTTTTTTCACTATAAACTACTTAATTTGCTGCCCTCTTCCTTGTAAGTTTAAAAAAAAAACGAAATTTCGTAAATACCAATCAGGCCCATTAAATTGTTAGTTGGGGCATATGTTTACTATTTACATATTACTCACATTATATTGTTTACTCCGTTCTATTACACCATTATATTTTAAAAAAGTTCTCGTTTACCTAGGCTCACAGTTTTGATATCACCCCTGCCACCCTATTTTATATAATAGCGTTATGAGTGTCAGAATAAAACCACTAAATACTGGCACTTATAAATAACCCCCCGGGGCTATCCCTGTGTCTCGTTTGTGTTTGCGCTTCCAAATGAGTTTTATCAGAGGAAATTTTAATTTTTAAATACTTAACCAGCTTTGAATGCAACTTGAACATTTTGCTTTTATCTGCATGGTCTGCAACAGAAAGAATTGTTTATTAATATGTAGAATCCTTTTTTTTCTGGAAAAACACGTGTACCTTTCTGCATAGCTTCCATATTACTCATACTGACTTATCTTCCATTAGCACCGCGGGGAATTTGCATGTCGCGGACGATTCAGTATTTACGACGACGTTCTCTCATTTCTACCCTTCATAAATCAACTTTTTATCTTTATTTAAGAAGCTCTGCATTGCAAATAGAGATAACGACGACCTGAAGGGAAAAAATTATGAAACTCACTTGAGTACTGCCGGCTTTGAACTTTTGATAAAAGTTTCTTGTTGACTGGGGAAATATACAGAAATCGGGACCGTAAATTTTTCTCAGCTACAGTTCGCGGTGTCCCTGGGGTGCTAAATAATGGTTTATTATGAACTTTTTCCCTATTAATCCGAAAGCTCGATTAAAAACGACTTTTTTAATTAAAACCTGCCCTAATGGTGCAAAGACCAAAAGCCTCGGCAACGGCGATATTGCCGTTCTAACGATGGAATGAGATTTATGGGCCTTTAATATAATAAAGTTTAATAGCTTGGCAATTAAGGTCCGGCACGCCGTACACACACATATCGTCGTTTATTAAACGGCAAAAATATTACCAGAGACCAGATTTGGCGGCTTCCAGTTAATCAAATCGCATTTCACGGCCATTCATGCGGCCGAATTAACATCGTTGGACTTTTCCATGTTTCACTTTGATGACATTTAAATCATAAAGGTATGGATACTAATTTATGACTAGGAAATTAGGAAATTATTAAATGAAACGCCGAGCTAAATCGAGAGCTCATTTTCAGACCATTAACTGCTGTAATTGGCTAAGGTTGGCGTAGAGGCGTGGCTAGGGGCGTGGCAAGCCCAACCGGCCGGTCTTTGTTAGGCGAATGGTATTCTCTTTATTACTGCTGGTTAGAATTTAGACTTTAACTGAATTAATGTCTTGAGGAAGAAACATAACGAGAAAAGGAATATTTATTAGGGCTAATACCATAAGAAGTAGAAATGAGTAGAATAGGACAAATTCTGTAGGTTTTTATGATCACAATTTGTCAACCGAACCTAACAAATACTCTCTATGGAAAGTATTTTTTTTTATAAAATATATTTTTTTAATGCAAGTATTTACTGTGACAGTTTTCCGAAAACCTGCCGTGAATCTTTAAAATATATTCCTTTAGCTTCGGTGTTAGGATATATTTACACTTTTTTCTTTCGTACATCTTAATGCTAGTTTGCACAAAAATATCAAAATGTATAAGTATGACATGTCGAAGTATGACATTATTAGGACACTTTTTTGAGACAATCAATATGGCGTATATCAAAACTCGCTATCGTCTTTTGTTTTTTCGGAACGGACTACGACTTTGGTTTTTCTTATGGCGGCCATATTGGATTTTTCTATTTTCAGATCCAGCGAAAATTTTTCAATACATTGATATCCCGCAAGTGCATAAAACTCAACATAATAAATACCACCGAACTCGCCACAGTCGAATCAATCAACGTCGGGAAGCACGGAAGATCACTTCGCCCATTGCCTCATCGCCTTTAATAATGTCTGCCACAGCTGTGGACAAAACGTCAGGAAGAAATTTCATTGGACCACGGTTTTAAAGCCCGGAAAACACTTTAGATTGTATTTTTTGTCATTACCAGCTTACCATTTATTTTAACGAGCATCATGGTGTTCACCAGTTTGTCGATCAACCCATCTACATGCTAGATTTGGGGTCTATCCATCATCAGTATAGCTTTGGCTGGTCGGCAAACTGGAGACTGTGTCTTTCCTATTTCAACCATAAAACTTATAAAACACACAACGCAAAAGCGGTGATATATTTTGCAAGAGTTTTTATTTTAGTTTTGCAAGAGTTATTAACATTTAGATAAATTCCATATTAAATCCGAATTTTAACACAAATGTTCTCTCTTGTTTCTCTTTCCCTTTTTATATAACATTATCTGACCTCCGAGCTACTTCATTTATTACATTAAGTAAAAATTTATTTATCTGCAATTGGTTTAGAACATTTGTTTATTCTCTTCCGTCATGGCTTTGCTAAACTTACCTCAATAAACCATTAGGGATGATTGATTAAATTATCCTATTGATTGGAGGCTTTGTAACTGCCTCCTACGACAAGTTAAATTTTCAGAGTCATCTCTTTCTTATTGTCTCTTGTAGTATTCGAGTTTTTAAACAAAGTTTAACTAAAAAATAAGTACGGTGCAAACATCAATAGCGTTTGCACGTTATTGACTGTCTTACATCACAAAGAATTAGTAAATTATGTCACCAGGAGTAAAAGTGGATCTTTTCGTGCTGAGCGCAGAGATTTACCTGCAACTGGGCGAAGCACATAAAGGCCTTTTAGTCCGAGTAACATATACTTTTTTTTTCAAGCATGCAGGGAATAAGATGTCTATTTCAGAGTGATTCAGTTTTGCAATTTTCTCTCATCCTATTTAAACGGGTCTAGGTACTTACTTACCCAATTAGTGGTGTATATTATTTGTAAAATAAATAGAATGTGGTCGAACGGTGGTTTTCAATATTTAATGGTTTATTTGGTAGATTTGCTAAAAATTAAGTCATTCAAAATTATATTAGTACCTAGTATATTAGATGACTCCATTTTGTTATTCTTTTGTTGGTATACTTAATTGTTAATAGATATATTATTTCACAGAAATAAAGCAAAATAAAATTAACATTTGCGAAACAATTCAGAGGAAACTCAGTTTTGCTTTTAACGGAATAACAGTGATTATTGATAAAAAAAAGCAAATGGCGCAATGCTGTTTTAGGTCAAAGTGGTGACCAACTGTCAAACTTTAAAAAAGATTGTTTTTTTTTATCGTAACTTTCGAGTTTTATGCACTTGCGGGATATCAATGTATTGAAAAATTTTCGCTGGATCTGAAAATAGAAAAATCCAATATGGCCGCCATAAGAAAAACCAAAGTCGTAGTCCGTTCCGAAAAAACAAAAGACGATAACGAGTTTTGATATACGCCATATTGATTGTCTCAAAAAAGTGTCCTAATAATGTCATACTTCGACATTCGTCAAATAAACCACTTCGTATTTATAAGAAAAAAACGAAATCCGCCATATTTATATTTGTTGCAATATTTCAGAAACCAAGTGTCCGGTATCTAATGTGATGCCGGATCTGAAATCAGCACTAGATACCCCAAAACATTCCTCATTTAACCTTTGCTGTAGCCATTACAGTTTCCAACATCCCAATGTAGAGCCTCGAATTTGGGACACACTGTATATGCGCCACCTTGACAGTAGCGGTGACTTTTCACTTTACTTTTATTGCCTAGGACTTTTTTGCCACTTTTTTGGTCTCAGGATTAGGAAGCCCACTTTAGGTGTGCATGCGTATGGAGAAAACAAATGACGTACTTTTAGTCCGCTTGAAAAAAAAAATATTTTTGAATACATTTTGATATTTTTGTGCAAACTAGCATTAAGATGTACGAAAGAAAAAAGTGTAAATACATCCTAACACCGAAGCTAAAGGAATATATTTTAAAGATTCACGGCAGGTTTTCGGAAAACTGTCACAGTAAATACTTGCATTATAAAAATATATTTTATAAAAAAAATACTTTCCATAGAGAGTATTTGTTAGGTTCGGTTGACAAATTGTGATCATAAAAACCTACAGAATTTGTCCTATTCTACTCATTTCTACTTCTTATGGTATTAGCCCTAATAAATATTCCTTTTCTCGTTATGTTTCTTCCTCAAGACATTAATTCAGTTAAAGTCTAAATTCTAACCAGCAGTAATAAAGAGAATACCATTCGCCTAACAAAGACCGGCCGGTTGGGCTTGCCACGCCCCTAGCCACGCCTCTACGCCAACCTTAGCCAATTACAGCAGTTAATGGTCTGAAAATGAGCTCTCGATTTAGCTCGGCGTTTCATTTAATAATTTCCTAATTTCCTAGTCATAAATTAGTATCCATACCTTTATGATTTAAATGTCATCAAAGTGAAACATGGAAAAGTCCAACGATGTTAAGTCGGCCGCATGAATGGCCGTGAAATGCGATTTGATTAACTGGAAGCCGCCAAATCTGGTCTCTGGTAATATTTTTGCCGTTTAATAAACGACGATAGTATAGAGAAAGTACAGTATCCAACTTGCATATAATAGGCAACATTATCACAGGTGAATTGTGTCACTTGGTACGCTCCTGGGCTCAAACGACACCTTCGGTAATGATGGTCTATATTATATGTAGACCATCATTCCCGAAGTTATACTATTATACGAAAAGTATGCAAGCTAAACTGCTCGTCAGATCAACTGGGACAAGCAGTTTTTTAAGTCATTTTTAAAGTATCGTAATTTCCAAAAGGACGGACGCATCTAACTGCGAATTATGCCGTTTTTAAGCTCGTTTAATTATTTTTGCTGAAACCGAGCTTTAATTTTAGTGTTAGTGTTTTCCAGTGGTGTTATACAGTGAGGAAAAAAAAACGTGTGCAAAAAAATTGAAATTTCTAGTTAGCGCCAATACGCCAAAAAATTTTTTAGTGTTATTCTAACATGACAATTTGTAGATGAGCTTAATATCTCGGGACATGTTTGACCGATTTTCGATATACTACCTGGTTCAACAGTAATATCGTTTTTTCGAAAATCCCGACTTTGCGCATTCAGTAGATACTGCTCGGGAGTTAATCAGATATACGGGGTGTTCATTATAAAACTTCATCTAGCAGACTATGAAATTTTGACAGAAAAGGATGACATAATCAAAATAAATGGACTTTTGTTTCTCCATCCTTTTCTTTTGAAATTTCACAGCTAATTAGATGAAGCTTAATAATGAACACCACGTACAGTCGCGAGTTAAAAGTAGAAAATTGATACGGCTTTTCTACCGTGATAAATCTATAGAGAATTAGTGACTTTGACGGCAAGATAGACCAGCCTTTCGGATGCGGCTTTCAGGACATCGCAAACCATACTCTTTTCTCGATTTTTGATGATATCTTCACTGGTTGAATAATAAACTGTTCGTCAATTCAACAGGGTCAGGGTATATTTTGGGCAATTATTTAAGTCTCGTAATTTCAAAACCAGTAAACGAGTCTAACTGCGACTTGCACTGTTATGAAGAATTTAGTGAAGCTTTCGATGAAATATTGAGCTTTAGCTTCAGTGGTGTCCAGTTATGATATATAGGATAGGTAAAGAACAAGGGCAAAAAAATAAAAAATTTCTAGTTTTTGCCAAAACGCCAAAAACACTTTTTTTGTATCATTCAAACTTAAAAATGTATAGATGAAGTCAATATATCAAGACGTGTTGGAGCGTTATTTTATTGGTGCTTTGTAGCTGAAGAAATGGACCGTTTGACCGAAAAAATCCGATTTTCCTATATACATCATGAATGAAGCCACGGTAGCTAGCCTGTATTTGTAATCCTGAGTTCTTTGTGTGTCCATTATTATCTGTTGCATAACCTAATATCTGTGCTGACCTAGCCTTATGATCAGTAATAACATGCATGGTTTAAACGTATAACCATAATTGATTAGATTACAGATATTTACCCTATAGATAGTACATGAGTGCTGTAAAGTGAATGTTTAAAGGATATTCATAAACCAGTTTAAACGACATTTAATTTTCGGAGATTGTTAGGGACTCTGGATAAGTATTGGACATTAAATACCCAATGAACTAAGAAAGCTGGAACAAAAATATTACAACGGAATAAAACCAAAAACATACTTATAAGATATTTTTAATTTACTAGAAGTAGGTAATGAACAATTATTATAGACTTTTGAATTATAGCTTGTCACCAATAAGTTCGCATGCTTGTGTAAACATACGAATACTTGAGATCTAGCCAAAGTAAATATGATTTGATTCCATTTTTTTTTTCATTTGTTCGATTGAAGAGTAGGCTTGTTGCTCTCGTCGTCACAGAAACCATTACTGTTTTCATTATTCAAGAAATGCCATATAGTGTCCATTTCATGCAAAATACACTTTTTGTGTGCAATTCTAAAAATAGGTAAAAAAGATTTATTTTTTGTCGATCCCACGTTAACAATAATTAAAATGCCTCGTTTATCTGAAGAGATGTTAAGATCCGTTTTAAAGCTGGGATTTCAAATCGCGAAACTTACTCGCGCAACTGTTTCGCGAAACAAGACTCGGCCTGCTGCTACCTCGCCTATCTATTTACATGTTACGAAAAGTTTCGCTGAATATCGGCATATCGGCGAAACAAGGCGAGCGAACAAGTTGGCGCGAAGCAGTTATGTTGTCGCTACTACTTCCGAATGCAGCGTCAACGTTTACCATCGTGGAGTGCAAACAAAGAAGACACCGATGTCAGATGAAGAAAATGTTTCATCTCAATGTGGAAACCAACTTTTGAGAGATTATGGTAGCAGAACCCTCGGATCACGTTTAATCTCTGCGAAGCACGTCAGCTCGAAACACTTTGACGCGTGCTCAAAAACCGACCTCGAGTTGACTCACCCCGAAACAACGTCGCGCTGAAAGTTTCGCCGCACCTCTTCTTCTACAGTGCAGCACACGGTTGCCAGATTTGAAACTTTTGGTGGGGTTTATTACCAATCTTTGGTTCTTCGCCACCGAACCATGTGAATGCAACCCGAGTTAATGTAGCTTGTCGCAGTGCTACGGGAAAAGTGTAACTGGAAATGACTACTTAAAATATCGGTAACGATTTTTACTCTATTGAGGTACACTAATCCCTGTACCTCAATGCACTCATGTTCTCTCTAATCAATACAGTTAAGTCAGTTTTACCATTTCTCATTACCCCTCCATACACAGTCACACTACCACCTCCAAAAGCATCTTTAGCAATCATATATTATTCTCTAAACCTTTCATTCGTCTCCGTCCACACCAAAACCCTTCCATCCGATTGATACAATTTAAATCTACATCCATCCGTGAACATGCACCTACTCAATTCCGCTATTCCCTAATCTCTATGGACTTTTTCCCACCCTAGAACCTCGATGAACGGGCAGCAGTCGAGGACAATTTGAGGGATAAGAATATTGCATGTATGGAATGGCCTGCACGAAATGTGATAGAGCATGTATGGAGTCACATGAGGCGAAAGTTAAATGAAAAAGGAGTAGAATTTCGAGACTTGAATGAATTGGCAATTGGGATTCGTGAAGAATGGGAAGCTATTCCTCGAAATCTTCTTGCAGCTCTTGTGGACAGCATGCCGAGAAGAGTATAGAATGTACGTCAGGCTCGCGGTGGATTATCCAAGTATTAATATTCTTCTTTTAGGGTAAATTTCGTACAATACCAATAAATCAAATTTTAGCACATACTTTTACTTGCATAAATACAGAAATGCACGGATTACTTAAACTTTTTCCAGGACGACGAGAATGACAAGCCTACTTTAATACATATAACATGGGGAGGCCACTCCCTATAGTTTAAAAGTTTTTTATCTAGTTCATACTCGCTTCAAAAGAGAGCGTCCGTTCTTTCACTTTACCGCTTCTATAACAGGTTTGACTCAACCTGTTCATTATAGCAGGCCATAAACATCAGAGGCAGTGTCAGTGTCCCCAAGATACAGCGGATGATCTGAATATTTCCAACGAACTTTTTAATTGTCCATTCGGTACTGATTGTTTGTGTTATTCAGTTTTTGTGTTCTTGCAAATTGCTGAGTGTATACAAAATGTTTTGACTGACTCTTACTTAACTTGTTTCTAAGTCTGAGTACGTATTATTTTTGGGAAACGTGGTTACATTGCCTTTATCTGTTAAGATGGTATTTGTGTGTTCCCTGCCGGATTGCAAAAATACCGGAAGAACCACGAAACTTCATTCGTTGCCCAAAGATCCTGATGTAAGTACTTAAATGATGTTATCTTGATGGTTGATTAGACTCTAATACATTTAGAATAATTCAGCTCTAACCCAAAAAGCCAAAGAAAAAACCGAAAAACACCACCACCACCACCCCTGAATATAAGCAACACACCACCACTACACATGAAGAAATTCTTATTTGAAGGCTTCGAGAGTCCGAGGACTCCTTTCCAACCCGAGGTGTTTAGTTGGTTGGCGTTGTTGTAGATTGACTAGAATATATCTGTCAATTCTGACATAAAGCGGGTGAAAATCTAAGAAGACTTTCGGACCGTCACCTGTCGTCAGATTCTTTTATATTAACAGATCTCTGAATAAGGAATGAACAAACCGCTCACCAAATGCTCAAAAAGACGCTAATTTATTACAATGTTTATGTACAAAATCACTTTGATTTGTTACCTTGACTTGTATATGAATGAGATTAATTTATCTAAAAAACTAAACTAAGTATGGTTAAACCTGAACAGCATAAGGCTCTAAACTTATTTACTTAACCTTAAACTAAACCTTAAAATATCTAAACGAGAAATAACCAACCTATGTTAAAAAGAGGAATCAATTTGTGAGACGCCACTGCTCGGTATCCGATATTATCAATAAGATAAAGTCCAAACGAACGCCGCTGCGTGTTAGTCAACAGGAAATTTAATTTTGAAAGAAATTCATAACTACTTAAAAGCTAATCCAGCGAAATTACTTTAAAATTGAGGGTTCGTGCTATGTTTTATCAGAACAAATAGGGAAAGAGAGAGTCAGTAAATCACAAATCACAGTGAAGTATCACAACTCTAAGTTCTGGTCATTAATAAATAAATAGGAACATTCTCACCAATCTTCAGGTGCTCTCCGTCAGCTTATTCTTCAGTTGAGTTTGGAAGCAAGAAAACTGGGTAATTGGGCTGTAATTACCCAGTTTTCTTACTAGCGTTTTCTAGGTTCTCAGAACTGCACCATAGGCGGGTTTTTGCTTGCTATTCAATCCAAAATACAGCTCCAGGGTCAATTTGCAGGTGCCGAGTAATTGTGAGAGATTCTTGAAAACAACGCGACAAGTGTGGTTGACAAAACGGTGAGACACAAACCAAGGGTGTTTTGTCAAAACTACGCGAAGTTGGAGTTCTTTAGGTGCGAAAATATCACGCTAACTACTAATACACAACGAGAACTGGGATGACAAAACGGTGAGACACAAACCAAGGATGTTTTGTCAAAACTATGCAAAATTAACTCGTTGGTATGCGAAATTGAGCATAAAATTGCTCCCGGTAAGTAAACGGCGCGATACTGTGGTGGCGACGACAGACAGACTGGCACTACTTCGGGGTTTTTTGCACTGGGTTTGTACCTTGTACGGGCACTGCGTACGTGACTTTTTTGATCTCGATGATGGCGGCGGCCGGAGGGGGGGGGGTTCATAGCAAATTTTCGGGGTGGCAACAGAGGAAGAGACAGAGAGACAACACAGAGCGGGACAATAAGCATAGGCGTGCGAATGTGTGAATATTTATTTTCCCTGTTGGAGATCATGTCTTCAACAGGCGTCTTGGGGGCCACTCTTGCCCGCGCCGCAGTTGTCCACCCCAATGTCTGCTGTGGCTAAGGAGAAAGTGCCCATGATGAATTCCACACTACCAGGCCGCTAGATGACCAGAATGGGTGTCTTGAGAAGATTCACCTCGTGAAACAAAAACAAAGAAGCCTAATATACCTAATTATTAAGTTATCGCTCTTACCGTAATTATTTAATTATTTTCATTTATTTGTAATATATTATATTTTTACTCAAGTAATTGTATTTTTTTCTTACGGTTGCTAAACTTTTCAGCTGAAACAAATCAAATTATCTCAAGGCATGTGTAATAAGTACACATTTTATGTTTAAAAAAAATAAAGCAAGTATAGGTAATTTATTATCTGATAGTATATTTAGTATTTTAACTTTATAATTGAGACTGTTCAATATTACTTATTTTTTTACTTTCTTTATATATTATTATTACAAGCCCATAGAGAAAAGTATATTTTTGGCGCCTAACCAAGTAACCAAATGATATGTGATATTTTTTTAACCCATTACCTAGTTAAAAAATAATATAAACATATCATTTTGTTATCTCATAAGGTGACAAAATGCATCAATTAAGAAACAAACCATTTTAAATTTACCGCCAATTTGTATATTAGGACATACTCGCGTCACCAGGAGGCGCTAATATGATCGTGTTCTGTCAGTCGGGTTAGAGTGCTTATCTTTCAAGTGTCTAATCTGTGGTCTATAACAGCTGTCTATAACCAGTGAAGATATCATCAAAAATCGGAAAAGGTCCCGAGAAAAGAGTATGGTCTGCGATGTCCTGAAAGCCGTATCCGAAAGTCTGGTCTATCTTGGCGTCAAAGTTACTAATTTTCTGTTGATTCAACAAAAAAAAAAGTCGTATTAATTTTCTACTGTTTCGCTCGCGACTGTATATCTGTTTAACTCCCGAACAGTATCTACAGCATGCACAGCTCGCCATAAGTCTACTGCATAGACTCATCATGAAAACGGCTAAAAATTTCTTGCCCAGGCTACATGTCAGCGGAAAATTTAGAAAAAAGTCAGGATTTTCGAAAAAGCGATATTACTGTTGAACCAGGTAGTATATGGCAAATCGGCCAAATATGTTCCGAGATATTAACCTCATCTACACATCGTCATGTTAGAATTAACCTAAAAAAATTTGTTGGCCTATTGGGGCTAACTAGAAATTTCTATTTTTGCACTCGTTTCTTTCCCTCACTGTATTATACCACTGGAAAACACTAAAGTTAAAACTCGATTTCAGCAAAAATCTAATTAGATGAGCTTCAAAACCACGCAAGTTGCAGTTAAATCCGTTCATCCCGTTTGGAAATTACGAGACTTTAAAAATGACCCACAAAAATAGCTTGTTCCAGTTGAGCTGACGAGCAGTTTATTTTTAAATTAGTATCAATTAATTTACCTACGTTGAATCCTATACATTTCTTAATAAGGTAGAAGCTGCCCGCCCTCTCAACTACGCAATTGACCAGGTTGAAGTAGAGGTGTAGCTGAAATGCCTTGCGTCAGACGAGCCACGTGACGGCTGGTTTTTTCACTAAGGCATGTATAAATAACAGGAATAAACCAAAGCATACTTCTACCAAAAATTGTCGGGTCCCAGAGGACCGTGATTTCGAATCTGCATTGTCAAGAGACGGTGTTTAGCAGATTGCCAACCTCAAAATCTCTGTCAGGCAATGGAACCATAGACCTGTTTCGCTTTTCTTGGAGCTTACCAGTATAGTATTCCTCTGGTAGAAATAGGCTTTGGTTCATCCCTGATATTAAAATAATTGTCAGTATCTAGGTGTTTCGGGAAACTCCCAATTTGCTGACACATAATAATTGCATTTGATCACAGTATAACAAATAATACATTATATCAGTAACGTCAGTCCGGTAACACCAAACCGGTATTGGCAGTGCATCGATGGTGCTTGAACGAGATACAGTGTGCCCCAGCTCGGCGGTAAATATAATTTGCGCGGATATTACACTGCGTCTTAAAACTGTCAGGGAAAAATCTGTGTTCAGTGAATGTCTGCGAAAGTTGTTTAAGAGAAGAAATGGCGATTTTTAGTCGTCCACAGGATCAAGAAAGGTTATGTATTAAATTGTATAAAATCGAAATAATATAACAGATAATGATATCATCTATAGTATATACAGGGTGTTTCAGAGTTGTGGTGAGAAAAGCCTATAGGCCTAGCAAAACGTTCAAGGAAACATGTGTCCGCAAGTGCTTTGTTCACGAGATACAGAGTTGTTGAATAAAAACATAAAAATGTATTAATATAACGCAATCCTCACAAGATATTTTAACGAGAATTTGGCTGTGTTTATGGCCACCTAACAGTAATACATATTCATTGTTGTAATTAGCGGTATTCGCAAATTTTGTGCCTTGGGCAGCGGATGTGTGTTTTGTCGAGCCTAGGATACCAGGGTCACCGAACAATCGAATGGAGTTTGCTACCGTAACTATCTTAAATCGTACTTTAACCGACTACCCTCTCTAAGTGAGAATAGCCCTGATGAAGACTAAATAGGTAGTCGAAACATCGGCCATTTTTAAATAAAGAAGAGGTGCATTATTTGTCCTAATCCCGCTAACTTCACCAACACAGTAATACATATTTTATGATAAGATCATTGGTTTTTGTTCCATCAGGAGCGCGCGTGCAGGCACGTCACTTGATAATTTTAAAGAAAAAAATTATACACTACTAACTTTTTAAAATAAAAATTATTTTTTAAATTCTAGGTTAATCCTGAGGAGAAAAAGTATCTTCTTATTTTTCCTGGGATGCACCATTTTTAAATAAAAAATAAAACCTATTTTTATGCTCGCCTAAATGCAATGCTACCAAGTAAACTGCTCAACTGTAACGGTAAAATTTCATTTTAAAACGTGTTCATTATAATTTCCGAGAATTTTGGTCTTGATGAGATAAACTACTATACATTTAGGTTTTTTGTACAGCTGGCTGTCACAGTTTTATTTACAACAAATTGTATAATTAAATAACAAGACACTCACTAGCTATGGGCTATTAGAATTGTCTTCATTCTTGAATTTAAAGGATTGCCCCCATTTTTGTTGAAAGAAATTACTTCTTTGAGGGCTGTCCAGTCCTCAAATTTTCCCTGGTTGTTGTGATTGCCCTCCTTTGTGTGATAATGCAGTCCCTATGATTTCTTGATGAAGGGAAAATCTTCACATCTATGTAGAGGGCAGATTTCATGTTTATCGAGTATTTCTACAACTATTAATAGTTTTGGGCCTTGGTGACACAAGCAGGTTTGGCTAGGTTGTCCTTTGATTTGTCAATGTCGATTTCAAGCTGCATTTGACGATAAACGAATCCCGAGCGTTTAGGGTAGGGCATCCGTTATTTGTTGTCTCACTCCGACTTGTTGAGATATCAAGAGATGGCCTTTGTGGCACTTTATATACTTATGGATCTATGACAGTACTGTGTCGCAATGTCAGTGTCTTCTTGTTGACGGATCTCGGCCGTGAATTGGTCACTTGCTGTGTTGCCGGAGTGTGCATGTTTTCAGTTGCTTATTATTGTGTCTGATCCCATTTGTTTCCTGAGTGCTTATGAATGAAATTTTCGGGATGTATCCGCTTTTCCCTTGCATTTCTGAATGTTATGTGTTTTCCTTCTACAGGTTGTCTCGATTTTAGTGTGGTTTTCGCGTTCGAGCATTGGGGCTCAGAATGTTCTTGACTTCTTTGATAAATTTGGCAACCTTTGCTTTTACTGTGTTGAATTTGCGGATTTTCGAAGGTCAAGACTGGCCATTTTTCTTTTCTTCTCCAACTACCGCCTGGAAGATAACGTGGAGCGTCCAAATCAGCCCTTATCCCAAGTCACCGCCGTTGTAAGTTAAGCGTACGTGTCGTAACTGTTAATGTGCGCCTTCCGTAGCAGTCAAAACGTACAAAATTTCAATAAAATATCTCTTACGTTTTCGGAATAATCAATACACATGCATTTTGAAATTCTAAATTCATCACCCGGTAACTTTTTAACGAAGCTCGATAGGTAACACAATTGTATGACAAACCGCCCTTAAAATCGACCAAAAAATATTAAATTTCATTTTCGACCAACAATTAGGATTCAGCCCGTATACTTATTTTGTCAAGTCCGTACCTGTAATTTAGTAATCACTTTTGGAAAATTCCCGTGATTAGCAACAATCTGTAGATAATGCTGTCCATCAAAAGAATGAAAATAATAATCCGTCAACTTGCCGGCGAAGAAAGTTCTAATGCCTTAAAAGGAAAAAATGACAAAAACGTCTAGAGATATTGATGTTGGCTATCTGCGATGGCATCACTCAATTTCCTTTTGCCTCCAAAAAGGTTATTTTATTTAGAATTGCTATTATAAGTCACGAGTATCAACAATAATGGTATCATATTTTTTGAGTGCTAGTTCATTAAAAAAAACTGCAATTTTTAAATTCTTTGAATGGAGAACAATCCGCAGACAATATGACAAGAAATGAGCGAAAACACCACAAGATTCTTTACCAGTGGTATGACGGTGGATTAGCATGTTGGGGACGAAAAAACAACTTCATTCAATTTTCAAATCGCCGACGTTTTGACCGTATATTGCGGTCTTCATCAAAACTCTTATAAAGACCGCAATATACGGTCGAAACGTCGGCGATTTGAAAATTGAATGAAGTTGTTATTTCGTCCCCAACATGCTAATCCACCGTCATACCATTGCTATTGGGACGCTAAACACTTGGAATAATTTTTTACCAGGTTTTCAAACTACGACGATTTACATATATCAGCAACAAAAATTTTGCACATTTTACGTTTCACTCTGTAGAAAAATTTAGAGTGTTCTAATAAAAAAGCTGACGAAAAGGTCCCGAGATATGGATGTTGCCTTACTCCTTACCTGAAAACGATAAGGAAAAAATTGCTTATTGCGAAATGGTAGAACATCAAAATTTTGCAATTTTTGCATCACTTTGTTTCACAACCTATATAATAAAGATAATGTTCTTTTTAAAAAAATTATCCGCTTTCTTAATCTAGAGGAAATGGGGTTTCAGACCGTGCAAATTGTATTTAAAACAACTTATTGTTTAAAAAGTTATAGCTGTTTGAAAATGACACGAAAAATTGCTTGTGCCGAGCTTTAGGTTGAGCAGTTTATTTTAATATCTTTAATTACTGAACAAACAATAGTATATTATTAAACGAGCTTTTTATGATAGCCGTTATTCCATAATGGCCATAATGGCCATAAAAAGCGAGTATAATACCATTGTATATGAATCCCAAGTAAATCAATGAATAGATAGTTCAGTCCCTCTCTGTCAGAGGGCCATGGAGGACCCTGTCAATCCTGTCAACTTCATGGGGGACCATAAACTTGGCAACGGTGGAAATGTCACGACAAAAGCAAAAATAACCACAGCTGTATACTCTATACAAATAAAAGCAAAATTTCTACTTCTCTACTGCATTGGGTGAACAAGGATGGATTTATTATATAAATATAAAGTCATTATAAAAACTAGTAATTTTGCAGACGTAGAGAAAAAGATATGCCATTTCGTTTGTTATTATTATTTATTAAAGTTTGGTTATGTAGTGTAGGTATAAGTATTTGTGACATTATGTTATTTTACTTTCTTTTTTTGGCAAATGCCGGCCACAAAGAACAATGAGAAAGGATGACCTTTATCCTTATTAGGTACTGTCGCCCCATCCATTTAAGTTTGTAAATATTGTAATTGTATAGTTGTACGAATGCGATACACTCCTTGGTACCGGAGCTATCAGTATATCTCAGCACTACGAGTGCAATATGGGATGCTGGATATGCACCGTTATTGCTCAGCTCACAGGGCATGCAAGTCCAAGTGCGAACCATCTGGAGAAAGGTACTATCCTTGTTTAAAAACTTTGGTAGTACGAATGCGATACACTCCTTGGTACCGGAGGAATAATGAAATTATTAATTTAATTATGAAACAACACCAGTGATTGCTTTTGCTTCATACTATCATGAATTTAGCCTATAATGGCTGAAATTTCAAGGATTTGTCTTACTAGTCTTTAACATTATTATATCTTAATTTTGTGTTGATTTGCTTGTAAAAACTCCCTGCTTTGTAAGAAATAAGGGACATCCTGAAACTTGTCACATATGATTAATTTGGATTCCGCGCCATTAGGTTCACTCAGTTCACTGTTCACCATTGTTCTAAGTAACGGCAAAAGCTTTTTTAGTTATTTATCAGCTGCCTCATTAACTAGCCGAAATATCCAGCTTTTTTGCTCCAATATCCATGATTCCCTGGGTTTTTGCGCCATTAGATTCACTCACTTCTCTGTTCACTTTTAAGTAACGGCAGCAGGCGAAGGCATTTTGGTACTTATTGAGTTATTTATTGGCTGCTTCATTAATTAGCCCAAATATCGAACTTTTTTTGCTCCAATATCCATAAAATTGGAAAAAATTGATTGTAAATAAAAAAATAAACTGTGACATGCCATGACAAATATGACTGCAGGCAAAGAGAGCAAGGAGCATTTCGGAGAACTTTGTCTAGCTGACGTGAAGTCAGTATTACGTAAATTACAATTGGAACAACGCCGGAAGTTAAACGGCCTTGAAATATTTGTCTAAAATGATGATGGCACTAGGCTAGTTTAAAGAAAATAATTGTAATGTCAAAGTGACAATCGCGTTTGACAGCAAAACCGATCCCACCGGTGCATTTTTTACGCTGCGGCATTTCATGTATTGTTGTCTACCCTTACTGGTTGCTAAGGCAACATATATAACTTAAATGGCGAGCGCTCTTTCAACTCATGTATCCCTGTGACACTATATGAGCCATATTTAACTTTTGTCAACAAGATGAATATCAGTATATTATTAAGTGGTGGTGGACAATAGTATATTATTAATCGAGCTTTTTATGAAAGCCATTATTCCCCTAGGGAGACGTTTGGGTCACGAGCCGCAGGCGAGGGGCGCAAGTCTCCCGTGAGAGGGGGGGGGGGCAGAGGGAATAGTGGCCATAAAAAGCGAGTATAATACTATACTTTGTCCACGGCCATTGTCTAATAATAATTACAAATTATAAAATCTATAGGTATTGTAAATAAAATTATTGAAATGTCAAATTGACACTCGCGTTTGACGGCAAAACCGGTGCCACCAGTGCATTTTTTATGCTGCGTCGTTTGATATTGCGTTGTTGCCTACTCCTACTGGTTGCCAAGACAACATATATAACTTAAATGGCGAGCGGGAATAATATCATTATTCCCGCTATTTCAACTCATATATCCCTCTGACGCTATATGAGCCCTATTTAACTTTTGTCAACAAGCTGAATGTCAGTATATTATGAAGTGGTCGTGGACAAAAATTATTATACACCTGCTGTATGACTGTACCGAAGCAGGAGTTGCTCAATTTGAGCATTTGATGTAATTGCTTCATATTAATAAATTTGTATTTTTTATTGAAATTTTAACACCCTGTATCTCGAGAACAAAGCACTTACGGACGCATGTTCTCTTGAACACTTTGCTTTATTTTGACAGAGAAATCTCCCCTAGGCTTTTGTCACCACAACTCTGAAACACCCTGTATTTAAAAGAGTCGAAGATTACGTCTTGGATTTAGAAGATATTTTTGTAAATGGCTTTAATAATATTGCCTTTAAAGAAGCGATTCATATCACTTTAAAAAGCGAATTTTCTAAACTTTGTTATACTCATCCATGTAAAGATTTTCCACATGACTACTTTTTAAGTTTTTATACAAGAGTTCGAATTTATATTATACATTAAAATTTTTTAATCATGATATAAAAACAAAACTGAATGAGGGCAGTATTAATATATTACTACTTACTAAATATATTACGCAATTTGTCAATACGTACCTAATAATGTTTATAACAGGCCGATCGAAAAACAAGTATAAAACTGCCACAATAGTTATTTACATTATAAGTCGGGTAAATATAGTTTTACAGTAGGAGTAAGATGTTTCCGGACGAGGCGCTAGCCGAGTCTCGAATTTCGAAACTACTACTGTAACACGTTACCGGATGCATGACGTACAACATTTTACTTCATACTTATTAAAACAGGAAAAAATTAATTTTTTGCGCCGCAAATATATTTTTGACAAATCCGCCAATTTGACAAATAGTTTCATTACGGTATCCTCCGTATACCGGTACCGGTACTGGTTACCATGGATACAATGAATTTATAGAAGATATGCCGGTACTCAATACTGTTAAATTTCTTTACGATATCCACTGCTGTAAAAAGCTATTTACCGGATTAAAATCAAGTACGTAAAAGTATCCTAAATGATACAGTACGAAGTAAATCATTTGTTTTAACGAACAGCCACAACTTCCATTACTTTATTTTATTCTGCATTAAAACCTGAGGTAACTTTAGATGATCTATTCTAAAAAATATACATTTGAAAACAGTGGCAAGCTCAATATTTTTCCTTACACAATTGCTTATGTTTAGGTACTTGCCATTAGTTAGCCTTAATGGCGTTTAGGATTTGTTTCACAACATGTTTACCTGAGAACAATTTCTTCTAAAACCAGAAATTGCTGTGAAAATATTCACAAAAAATTCGTATATTGTTCGAATTGTTATTATCCAAATTTACCTTTATTTTGAATATAGTATAAAATAAAAGTGATAGAAATAGTGACACTTTATTTTACAAATTGACCTTTGGGAGTTTTTACTCCTTTACCGCCTTTTTATACTTATTTTTTGCCCACGCTGAACTAAAAATATCTTACAAATACCGTTAAATTTTCTAGTTCACGTAGTATATCAGAAAAATATTTTTAAATAATTAAGATTTTTAGATCAGGAAAAGAATAGATACAATAGGAATTATTTTTCAGTCTGCAAACGTCAACCACCTTGTATCACAATAAATATTTATTACGACAATAATCCCCTAATAAACCCATTATTTACGTTTAAAAAAAATTACGTTTAAAAAAGACGCCGTAGCACACTCCTAGAAAGATTCCATCCAACGGCAACTATATCGCATTTACATGTCCCTCGTAACTATTCGAGAAAACCGCCGGGTGCAGGTGCGCGCGGCACGTTTTAGTTTTAGAATTATCAAAGGGGCGACACAAACTGACGATACTGATATAATGTATTACTCCTCATATTGTAATTTGATGCAAAAAATTTTGCTACCCGGCAGAAATGCTTGCTGACCGGTATGCAGCTGATACTCCACTATACATTTCATGCAAAATTCGTAAAATTAGGACAGAAAATCACAGTTTTAAATGCAAGTTTTTTTTTTGTCCATCGGTATGCAGTATGCTGATTTTACCAGACATACAATATCGTGAAAATAGGGAACAAAATCACTTAGTTAAAGTTCTGCAAATTTTTAAAGTAATATTTTTTTGCTGACAGGTATGCATGGTGATAGTTGAGATTGTACTTAATATGCAATATCGTGAAATAGGAAAGAAAATCATTTAATTACAGTTCTGCAAGTTTTTAAAGGTGAGTTTTTCCTGACCCTTTAGAAATCTAAGTTTTCGGGTATGCATGGTGATAGTTTAGGTTGTACTAGACATACAATTTTAGTGAATAGATGAAAAGATCAACAAAAAAATCACTTTCAAATATTTGGAAGGCCGTAACTTACTGGTTTTCTGTCCAGTCTTTATGAAAGTTTCACAAAATGTGTAGCACAACACCAGCTATCACCTGTCTGGTCAGCAAGAATTTTTATCGGGTTAGCATAATATCGCAGTTTTAAAGATTTAGCAGAGCCACAACTAAGTGATTTTTTGCCAGATTTTTATGTAATTTGCACACAATTTCAGCTATCACTCTGCATACCGGTCAGCAAGAATTTCTAATGACTCGGTAACATTTTCTATAATAAATGCAATTCTTATAGGTCAGCAAATTAGGAATACCCGGTGTTTCGTGTTATTGTCACACATTTTCAAAACAAATGGTCCTAAAAAGAGCTCCGCCCGTTATTGTGCAAATTACGGATTTTTGTTAGATGTGACTGGCAACGAGAAAATAAAACAAAAACATCACTTTTTTGTCTCCATTTTTGTGTAAATGACAAAATAGCGTAACATTTTTTTGTAAAAATAGTCTGTCCACAAGTAATCAAATTATCGGAAAACTTGCCTTAAAATTATACCACTCTCTCTTAAACCAAAAAAAAAAGTATTTTTATTGAAATTTAAATATGGCACTCTTATCCCTCATCAGTCGATTATAATGCTCTATATCTATTTACGCCACCGTAATACCACAATAATTAATTAATTCCCTAATGGAACGGCCTAATTAGCGTCTAATGAATGGCCTTGCCTAGTCATGTCGTCATGCGTTAGTAAGACAGTAATCGATGTGCAGGTATACACATAAGAAGCACCCCGGGGGGTCGAATGTTTCCGGCTGCGCCCGACCAATATGGGTACAGATAACTAATTATTCGGATAATGATGGTCTTTAATTTCGTGCGAAAGGTCTCTCTAGGAGTCCGGAGATTTGACGACGTTGCAAAGAACAAATTAGGTAGTCTCCGTTTCTGAGGATAAAGGGTTTTGCAACTATCCCGGGATTGATTCAAGGCACAACGTAAATAATTAATTTGATAATTCTTCAAGCACATTCGTTGTTGCAAGTGAAAAAACCTGACACCGTTTTTTTTTATTATTGCAGTGTGAAAAATTGGCGACTAACCTCCACACTTTCCTATTGTCACAGTGGCGACGTCTTCTAAGTTATTCTTGAAAAGCTGTGGCAGTACTGATAACGACACAGTTCAAACAAGCCGGTTAATAGATACAACATAAAAATAATTATATGAACGCGTTCTTAAATTAACCGTTTCAATATTTATGGTTTAAAAGGAAAAAGCCGTCTTTGAGCTAATCATTTGTCCTTTAATGTCCCGTTACCAAAGCCGGGCTCAGGGGACTGGAAGGAAGAATCGTGTCAATTAGGACGACCGACAGGCCAGATTTGTCAGCTAATGGCATCGCCTTCCTTAGATTTATCTTCACGATTGGACTTTAAAGGCATCTTGCAGTGAGATTTTAGGGTTGCTTAAGTTTCTAAAAAAAAACATTCTTTTTAAATTTTAATTGAAGTGGAAATTTGTAGATACCTTAATACCGAAATTATTTTTGATTAAGGTAGCTTGTTAATTCCAAGTGTGCTTTCAGAATCTAGTAGTGGATCTTCACATCACCTAGCTAAGGTGACAAGATGACTATTTGCAGTAGTTTTCTGAGACGTTTACTGATAGGAAGGTCAAAAAACTGATCATCGAAGAAATCCTAAATCATGTGTGTGAGTGAATTACGTCAGTCATAATAAAAAAAATAATGATGCATAAATTCATGGTATATTTATTTTTCTTGCTCTTTCACATTTCAAGTTTAAACCCTACTTTAGGTTTTATCTCAGGCATTAAGGTATTTTGCAATGTTTGTCTGTCATAATATAAAGATCATCTATCACCAGCGATGACCGTCAGAAAAGGTGGTGTTGGTTGAGGATAAATATGACCCTCGTCGTAGTGGTCCGGAATAATGTGCGACTTTGCACATACCCGCAAATGTGCGGTGATTGAGTGATCAGTTTTCAGACATTCAAAAATATTGAAAGAATTTTTTTTTTACAACTTTTTAGTGCACGAGAATTCACAAAACAAAAATGTTGAAATTTATCACATTTGCTTCCTTTTTTTATTTCTAGGATAAACCTGAAATTTTCTTTTTTTCTTGGCTTGCTCGTCTTTCTCCTCTTCACTACCCAATGTCTAAAAAAAATTTCAAGCAGTTTGTGTTAATCATGCTAGTTCGTACCGTTGGTCAGCTTTCCTTATCGATGACTTTTCATATCGATCACGCTCCGAACAATACACATTGAGTACTATTAATTGTCTTATAAGAGTTATCATTAAAAATTAATATTTGTATAATCTAAAATGTTTTCCGGGCTTCGAAGCCGTGGTCCAATGGAATTTCTTCCTGACGTTTTGAGGCCAAGGCGATGACAACGGCAAATAAGCGGTCAAAGTGCTGGTTCCGATGCGTGGACGACACCTTTGTTATTTGGAGCCATGGCCAGGGCGAACTTCAAAACTTCCTTTTATACATCAACTCTATCAACCCAAAAATTCAATTCACTTTTGAGGTAGAAAAGAAAGAACGCCTACCGTCTTTAGATGTCAAGGACGTTTGGTGTCAATTGGTATCAACGAGGCCAAATGGGAAGCTTGCGCGCACCGTTTATAGAAAACCAAGTCACACTGACCGATACCTCAATAATGGATCAAATCAAGATCCCAGAGAGAAAAGGGGAGTCATAGACTACGTCTGTGAGAGCCAAGAGAATTTGTGAGGCAGTTGAATTGGAACGGGAAATGACGCATCTGGAAAAGCCTTTGGTTAGAATGGATACAGCAAGCACGTGTTCGACAGGGCCGTCCGTGCAAGGAAGGTAGAGCGCCAGGATGAAACAACGGTAGAAGATGAACAAAAGCGTGGATGGAGCAGTCTACCATACATCCACAAAGTAACGGAGTATTTTGTGTAACAAAGTACTCGAAAAGCACAATGTTAAAAGTGTCTATAAACGCACTCGTACAATACAAGAAAGCTTGAGGTGGCCAAAGACGGCAGAGATTCCCTATCGGCACCCGGAGTTTACCGAGCCAAGCACCACAAAATGCTGTGCCAACACGAGGATTACGAAACACAAGAGGAGTTGCAGGCTGGGACAAACACAAAAGTCAGTAGTAGCAGAGCACTACTGATCCTGAGGTCCCCGTCGTGACCCCGAGGGTCACGACATCCTTTTCAACGAGGTGGATATCTTATATCATTCGCAGCGTTTCTATCCGAGACTAACTTGAGAGGCCATTGAGATCTCTAACACGAAAACAATTTTAGCAATGGAAACTACGTTTCTAAATGCAGACTGGAAGCGAGTTCTACGACATATTTCACGTGCGCCGAAACCCTCCGTTATCACCATCTCCACCCCATCGCGCTGCAGTGGAGTGCAAGGGTATTAAATACCACGGAGCTCACCACAGTCGAATATTGATAATGTCTGCAGCTGTAGACGAATCTTCAGGAAGAAAATCCATTGGAGCACATCTTGAAAAGTCCGGAAAACAATTTAGATTGTTATTAAATATTAAGTATTATTATTAATTATTATTAAATATAATAACCGGCCGTGAAAGCCTTCACAGTCTCTTAAAATGTATTGCTTAAGTTTCTAATTATATCTACGCTTTTAGTTAATAATGTGTACCTGTCTTACTAATAGTGATTAGTAAGACAAGAACCAGAGTACCAAACTTTTGTATGCTTTGGTACTCTTGCTTTTAGCAACAATACCCAACCATACCCCGCGTCACCTCTAACCCCGCCCCAGTCCCTCCACTGCAGCGCGACGCGACGACGCTGCGCGGCTGGGGAATACGGAACTCACCACTCACCACTATAGGGAAAGGGAAAAATAAATAGAGTTTTCAATTCAATCGCATTTATTAGAAACACGTTTGTGCGCATAATAGCCGAGTGGGTCGTGGCGTGGTGTAACTCCGAACTAAAAATGATGTTTGAATGGACGCACTGCGTCAAACGAATGTCAATATTGTCAAATTAGAATAATAACATATTACTGGTGTTAGAACAAAGCAACAACTAGAAAACTAAAAGTGAAGATATCTAAAACTCTTTTAGATACAATGAAAATATACTAATTATAAATAATATTACAGCTTAATTTAATTACAGCTTCCGTTCAATGAGTGGCTATATACAGGGCAGGTATAAAGAGATATATTAGATACCGAATAGGTCACAAATATAGATAGTTTATCAAGGATGTAGTTTGACAAATCAGCAATTCGTTGTCAAGTAAAAGACATAATGTTTATAATATGTACAGAATGCTTATCGTTATTTTGGGTTTATTTTGTTTATCGTTTTGTTAGTTTGTTGATTTAGTAATTCTAATTTATTAAAAAACATAATGCTTGCGTATAGAATGCAGGTGCAAATTACTTATCTTTTGTGCAATATTAATTATTTTTAATAAACATTGTCAAAACTCTGTTAGTTAGTTATTGATTATTACCACAAAATAATTCTACTCCCTTATACAGTCCAAGTTTTAGCTCAATTTGAAGCGTTGACTGCAGATCGAGCATTTCAGTATACAATTTATATGTATAATTAGGGCGAATTCCAAAACTCACTGGTGGATCCACCGGTTAAACCGGTCACCTACCATTTCGTTTCAATTTTCACCATATACCAGAAAGTGACCGTTTCTAAGTTAACCGGCGGAATTGTTGGAATCGAATGTACCGGTCTAGAGAAGTCGAATTTCGATAGATTAAAGGAGAAAATGTCAGTATTGACAGTTCGTGCCCGTGGCCTTTCTATCTATAAACAAACATAACGCTAAAATGTTTTTACAGTTTACAGTCTGAAATTTAATGAAATTTTCTAAATTTAAATTTTATAACCTAGTCGTGGTGTATATTTTTGGAGTTGGTGAAAATTGATAATAATTGTAAATTGTAATGGACGACTCGATATTGAAATCGTGGATGCCGGTTTTTGGAAAGGATGGATCCATTTTAAGAACTGGTTCTAGCCTAGTTCTTCAAAACATTTTTAGTAGGTACCTAGAAGGGCATAAGCAAGTTTGTTTACAATGCATACAGTCTTATGCGTATGTTACGTGTCCCACGTTAAAAATGTCCCCGATTTCCACAAGAAATCATAAATTTTGGGACTCGGACAACAAACAAAACCACTTCTTACAAATAAAACGCAAAAAGTAATAACAACAAACCAAACAAGATTACCCTTTGAGATTGAGAGCAATTAAAAAAATGTCATTGGTGAATCAAACCGTTTCTAAATTGACCGTAAAATGGCTTAAATTCCGGTGTAACCGGAATTACCAGCGATCTGCCGGTAGATGTAACCGGTAAATTTATTGATCACTTTTGGAATTCACCCTTATTAATCATATTCAACCAATAATCCTCTTTTGCACCGACGTTATTTAAGCCAATCTTAAATTATGTTTGGTTTTGACTGTGAAATCTTTCATATGATATTTCACATTCAAAATAAAACTTAATTTAAGCCCGGTTTAAATAAAGTCGAACCAAATGCGAGTGACAAACAGATTCTGATTTCAAATTGCCCGCCGTTCCCCCTTACTTAAGAGAATATATAAATAGTTAACAACTAGGGCGCCACCATCTAATATGGTGCCCTCTGTTAAGGAGATATTGAAAACTATGTTTATTTTTTCCTTTCTCTATGCTCACCACAGTCGAACCAGACAACGTCGGAAAGCACGGGAGATCACGTCGCCCATTGCCTCATCGCCTTTGATAATGCCTGCCGTATGTGTAGACGAAACGTCAGGAAGAAATTCCATTGGACCACGGCTTCAAAGCCCGGAAAACATTTTAGATTGTATTCTGACCGGCAGTGAAAGCCTTCACAATTTAATGAATTTGTGTATTCCAAAAATTATAATTTGCAATTGTTGTTCGTCTGTGACATAAAGAAAGATCGTTTTTTGCGCACACCATTGCACATTTATTTAAAACTCGATGTATTCAGTATGATGCAATTTACTATTAAGGTTTTCTCGGGGACGATAAATTCAAATATGATATTGCTTGCGTCAATTTATAGGATACCTCAATCAATTTGCTACGATGCGCATTGAAATCTTTAATCGTCAAAATTTCGAAAATTTTTAATCTCAGAACTTTTGATCAAACATATCTTTTTTTTATTTAGCATTTATGGGAAAACGAACTGAGGATATTAGGGGCCAAAATAGCACGTACTGACTAAGTTAGGGCAGATTTAACAAAATGAAATTTCTGCAGGTGGCGCCTTTTTACATAGTAGTAAAAGCGAAATTGTATTTAAATTTCTCGTCCCGAATGTCCCCGAGATATTGAATTAAGATCGATTTATGATAAACTGGAAAACAAAAACACCTTGACATCTTGTAATGGAAAGCGATGTAGAAACAAGATATAACATGTTTAATAAGATTTTTTTTTTTGTAAAATCTGACCAAGAACAACTCCTTGACATTAAAGTCACCATTTAGTTGACAACCCTACATAGTAGGTTTTTAGTTTATTTTTTAGAAATAGAGCGATAATAGCTATTTATGTAACCAGTTACGAAATGTCCGATTTTGTGTAACGAATGAATGTTTGCGGGACGAGCGCAGCGAGTTCCCGCAATTTGAATGAGATACACAAAAAAGGCTTTTCGTCACGTGTTTCATACAAGATTTTTTCTAATTTTGACTACAAACACCTACTTAGAGAGAGAGTTATTATTACTAAACGTCAATATTTACTTTTAAACCACTTTGTATCTACTTAATACCGTAAAACTATAGCAACGGTGTGCCACAACCGAAACCCGCAACTGGTGGTGAAACGAACTTTTCATCACTAGTTACGAAAGATTTTACTTTTCGTAACTAGTTACGAAAAGTTGGACGTTACGTCACTGTCATCAGTATTGAAAAGTGCCACTTTATATGTCAAAATTAGAAAAAGATTCTTTCGCTTGGTGTCAATAGCAACTACTACCACTCAACCAATTATTAAAAACGTCATTGTCATTTTGATTTAATTTACAGATTGTGTCTTCAGTTATGGTCAGTTGTGATTCACATTATTTGAAATTGATCGTTTGCAGAAAAAACGTTGTATGCATTACGAGCAAAAAGTAACTTTTTTGCTCTCGAGTGATTGCCGCTCTCCGCTTCGCGTCGAGCGGCAAACTTCACTCTCCGAGCAAAAAAGTTGTATTTTTCGCTCTTAATACATATACCATATTCCATTATTTTCTGCATCTTACATTGCCATGGAATTTACCCTGTATAACATGGATGGCAATTGTCGTTTACTTGTCGTCAAAACAGATACGGTAAATACAGAATTGGAATGTGATAACTAAAATCGGCAATTTGAAAGCTGGCCAATAAGATCGCTTGACATGTTTTTTTTTTAACCAATACTGTCAAACTAATTACTAACTGGTATTTTTAGTCGCAACTGTCTCCAATAAGCTTTAAGATTTTGGCAAATTGAAGTTGCGTCGTTGTCAATTTTCAATACGTGTATCAACATTTTCAGTGGATTAAAGACAAAAAGAATTCCAAAATGCCGAAATTAATCGACAAGAAAATTCGAATATTTATAAAAAAGTGCTATCCAAAAAAAGATTTGCAATATTTTTGAGGTAAATACGCATACAAGTATAATTTTTTCTTGTAATGGCTGTAGGACCTATTTGAGGACTGGAAATACTACTAAATGTCTTCATGCATAAGCCGTTAATAAAGACGTAAGTATAAAAGTATTATGTACTATAGTTAATTGCTTTTTGTAGTTTTAATTAATGTAGGATAGAGAAATGCAACAAAAAAAATTTTATTAGCCAGAATATGCAAAGCAAAATAACTTAGGTAGATACCAGCACCCCCCACACACAAAACGTCTACGCGACAGTACTACAGTTCACATGTCAGTTAACTCCGCTACTCGGCCCTCGCACAAATTCACCTTCCAGCTGCCACCTATTAAAGGGCTGAACGTCAGGCTTGAAACCTTGAGTCGCAAACATTCCAAAAAGTGCGCCAGGCGAAAAGGAAAATTATAGAAGAAGACATTTTGAGTGGTAGTAGACGCTCATCCAGAAAAACTGAAGGTCCTCTGACCCGCGATGATTAGCTGCAAAGCGACTCACATCCAGAAGATTTCCTGGAATAGAAGGCTACTAACACTAACACCAAAAAGCCATTCAAATTTAAAATGCACGACCTGTAAGGAAATTACTTATTACCAGGTACTCATTAATTATTTTGCAAAAGTCTAATTTTTCATATACGAGTATATATTTTGTTTGGGTTTACAAAAGATATCACGTTCACTCAGTGCCACTACGCTATTATATACTGGAACCTTAGTTTTGCAAATAACAAATTGAATAGGGTTCCAAAAACTACTCTACCAAATGTGAGAAAGATAGTGCATATTCTGGTTGCTTTTGGTAAAAATAAAAATATTTAGTAGCACTTCCAATTTAAAATAAACAAAGAAAATTATTGAATCTAATTTATTAAATAGATGGGTTTTTAATATACTTTTACATGATCTTTATTTTTAGGTGAGTACCTACTAGAACTGTACGAAGCATTATATAAGAACAAGCCCTCGACAAGGTTGAAGCAGACCATGAGACACCAGTAATAATGTAAAAAAAAAACTAACACTTTTGAAGAACTGAATAAATGTGTCTAAAATGTGTCACTATGGGAAATAACTGCTGATTAAGTCATTGTTTTACTACTTACAATAATTACAGAATAAATTATCGTAGTTTCTTTATTTTTTCCTCAGAATGCTACTGTTGAACATCATATAGCTATATTATGTAAATAATGTTAAAACCTCATGGTAAATTGTAAAACTGTAAAATTTCACTTTTTGGAACGCTCAATATACGTAAAAAGAAATAGGTTCACGATTTTTATTGCCTTAGTGTATATTATATGACGATGAATGACAATAAGCTTAGAGTTTTTTAATTGAATGAAAAGTAGCGAAAAGTGAAGAAAAGTCTGTTATATTAATTTCTTGTTAATAATCTTCAAAGTTCAATAATTAAATTAACCGTTAAAATCACATAAATTAGTAACTATGAATAAATTAGTTTCCTTAAAATCTGGAATAATTAGAAGTCTGGCATCTATGTAGCCTTAAAAGTAAACAATATCTCTAACCTTAAACCCATTTATCAATCACTGTCAGTGTCCGTTATATACACTGGGTGAAATATGTCAAATTTCCAAGGCTAATGAGATGCAAAAAAAACTGGAACAGTTTATAAATAACTATTCTTATGCCCTTCTAGTTCATAGGTTCTAAGAAACAGAGACCCTGGAGATGCACGGCCCCTGTGATACTCATAGTTCACTTAACATAATATACAGAGCTCTAGAAAGGTTACCTGATCGGTTTTTGGACATGACGAATTATATAATTTAACACGCCCCATCCAAGATTGATCAATTAAGAGAAATGACACAATGTAATATTGAAGTACTGAACAGTGCAAATCTTAACTAAACCTTACAATCAAAATTTTTACAAAATATATATACAAATTACTACTGTACTAAAATATTATATATATTTTACTCATTCACACTTTCCCCTAGGATTCTCTGGGGAAATTCGAGAATTGGTTGGGGATTGGGGAAAGCCAGAAAACCTAATCAGCCTGGAAGGTCTTGCTGTAGACCTAATCTGATTCTTAGTTCCAAGAATCGAGGTCTGGAAGTTGCTTCGTAAAAATGTCAGCCACCTGTTCATCTATAGGAATATAATCTGTGGACGGAAAAGATCGTTATAGCAGAATTTTTCGTAATTTTTAACGGTCTTGCCACGTCTCACACTTGCCACGAAAATAATCATTTCAACTGCAATTGCGTGCGGAAAAGATCCACTTTCCGCAGCTGTTATAGGTAAAAAAAAGCAAGCAATTCCCTCAAGCAATTTTTCTTTTGTAGTCTTCTGTAAGGTCGAATGCCTGCATGTAAAGAGACTTTTCTGCACGCGAATGGGAAAACAAACACCATTTAACCAGGTTAGTGAATTAACCCTGGTAAGTTTCCGAAAATGTTTTAAGTGTCCCTTTAAAACTCAAATCATCGATGATTGAACATACCATTCGCGTCATTAAGGTAGAGCAGGATACTGCATATTGCCCACGACTCCGTTTGAGGTGTCAACTAAGGGAGGGTTATCAAGTTGCCTGTCAAATTAAGTAAACTACCCTGTTCAAAATGCTGGTAGAGTAGGGGGGGGGGGGGGGGGATAAGCGCCACTAATTTTTAGAGGAATAATCAAAACTACAATAACCTAAAGATGTTTCAGTAGTTATATGTATTTTGGTCAATCGATGGTGTTAGCTTAACTTAAGTTAAGTTTCGTGCACGTGACGTCACAATTTGAACCTGGGGTATGACAACATAACCTCACCCATTTAAAATACATGTAAATTAATGACATCTTTGCATTTAATTACATTTTTTTTTCAATTATCTTAAATCGAATGAAACCTTTGAAATGAATTTTGCTGGAGGCCTTCTAGAATCATCATTCTTGACAGTGAGGCAAAAAATAATTATTTTTATGCCGAAATAAGTGGTAAGGAGAGCAATATTTTGTGGACTAGATCTACCACCAAGTACCACCAACCTTTTTATGCTTCAAAACTACTTCAAATTCAGACAAAGGAGCATGGAAATAGAGGTTTGGCGTTCCCAGTAGATTCTATTGCCATAAAAACTAGAAAGGAATGGATTGTTAAAAGGTATAATATGAATAATATGAATACTTGGCTAGAAGCTGGAATAAGATATTTAAACATTTGTAGGTGTGAATTCTAAGTCATAATATACGCCCTGGATTTGAAAATCGTACACCAAATCCAAATAAGTCGAGCACTTTTGTGTCTAAAAGGAAATAATTATAAAAAAAAAATAATGGGTGTGGTCAGAAATAGATAACACGAACTACAATAGTTTGAAATACTCGAAACCTTTTTATGCCTCAAAACTACTTCAAATTTAGACAAAGGAGCATGCAAATAAAGGTTTGGTGTTCCCAATTGGTTTTAGCGCCATAAAAACTAGAAAGGAGTGGATTGTGAAAAGGTATAATGTGATTACTTGGCTTGGAAGATAAAATAAGATATTTAGACACTCGTAGGTGTGAATTCTGAGTCATATATGCCCCAGACTTGGAAGTCTTGCTCCAAATCCATATAAATCAAGCACTTTTATGTCTACGAGGAAATAATTTTCGAAAAAATTTGGTGATTACTGTGGTCAGAAATAGATAACACTTGAACTGTGCAAGGCAATAGTTATTTATGTATTAAGAGCGAAAAGTACAACTTTTTTGCTCGGAGAGTGAAGTTTGCCGCTCGACGCGAAGCGGAGAGCGGCAATCACTCGATTCTGATTTCAGCATTTCTTATTCCCAAAATATTTGGAGTTGAAATAATGGGCTTCTTAACAGTTGCTCCAATCACGCAATGCTCAGATATCAATAGTGTGATTTGAAAGTACATTTTTAAACTGTACCTGAAGCAGACTAAGGTCTGTGTAGGCAAAATCTGCAAAGTTCCAATTTTATGTAATTCCTGTACAGTTATGAGGCAATGTTATCCAATAGCTCCGACCAGGATATGGGAAATGTACTGCTTAGAACAACTCACTTTTGTTTCAGGGTAAATATATTAACAAATATTAAGGAAAAACGGATTTATATGCATGAAGGCAAATTTTTTCCATTTACGTCAATGTAATTTTTTGAGGTTGTTTTACTACCAAGTTCGATGACAGGTCACGTGCTGCACGAAACCTATACCTTTGAGATTCCAAATCAATTATCGAGTATCACCGATGACTCTGGCGTAACCAGCAGTTATGAACTTGTTGTATTGAGTGACTGTAACCAAAACAAGAAACTTGAGCCCCGTAAAAAAAACTTTAGGAAGTAAATCTGTTTAAGCCGTTGTTATACATGTGGAAGGCATATGATTTTCACTGCAATAAAAGAGAAGGGAATACAATTATTGATATTACGTTAAAAGCAAGTAAACGTTTCCACTTCACTTATACCTCCCTAATGAGGTAACATACAAAGAAATATTTATTTAATTAAGTAATATAATAATTAAACATTAAAATTTTACTCAAATATGTAAGCAAAATACTCATATTTCAAAATCGATCATGAGCAAAAATGCTATAAATTAAAGCGAATTAAATTACAATTAAAAGGAGGAGGGGAAGGGAACAAGGAAGAGTCGCAAAAATGAGCAAACAACAGTATATTATTAAACGAGCTTTTGCTCGGGACGTTTGCGTCACGAGCCGCAGACGAGGGGCGCAAATCTCCCGTGGGAATAATGGCCATAAAAAGTGAGTATAATACTATACTTTGTCTAATTATTACGAGCTATAAAATCTATAGGTAGTGTAAATATAATTATTGAAATGTCAAAGCGACACTCGCGTTTGACGACAAAACCAGTGCCACCAGTGCATTTTTTACGCTGCGGCATTTGATATTGCGTTGTTGCCTACTCCTACTGGTTGCCAAGGCAACATATATAACTTAAATGGCGAGTTTGATGAATGATGAAGCCGAAGGATATTATTCCCTCTGTTTTAACCCATATATCCCTCTGACGCTATATCAGCCCTATTTAACTTTTGTCAACAAGCTGAATCTCAATATATTATTAGGTGGTCGTGGCCAAAAGTTATAAGTACCTTTTTCTGGATTTTCTTTACTCAACACGTGGTTACTAACTGCTTGGGCCTCCTCGATGATATTGAGGACCGCCTTGATGCTCTCAAATATTCCACAGGGGCTGCGCCCTAACCTCGTCAATGAAGGTGAAAAGGGCTCTACGTAGCCAAATGTGCGAAATGCAAGGCCAGCTTAAATCCCACAAATGTGGTTAATCTTCGTGCTTTAGACTAGACAGAAAAAACAATCAAAGCAAAGGTCTCACGCCAAGATTATTTAATAGGATTAACCTCTAAATCCCTTCAAGTGAAGTCAAAGTACAAAACCGAAAAGTAGTTCGTACGAGGCAATGCCGTAAGAGGCCTGCAATTCGAGGGTTGGCACCAAAGGAAAAACTTCGAGGAATAGTTTGCGACTGGTTGAAGGAAGCAGAAGTAAAATAACGGGAGAAGGGACGACACGGCCAGTCGATAGCTCGATGAGCTCGATAATATCGAAAATAAATAACTATCAAAAAAGGGGTATTTTACACAGCAGAAACAATAAATATTAAATTTTGGATACCACGCAGAGTTTGACCACGCAATGCAAAAAGCCGATCAATTAATTAATTAAATCGCCAAAAACACAAGTAGCAAATTAAACCTACCGCCACAAGAAGAGGACAGCACCAATCGAAAGGGCGACAAGTGACAATTTGTCGTGTGACAATTCGCAACAATGGATTACTCGAAACCCGATTGCGAGGAGCAACCAAATCACTCAAAGGCAAAAGAATATGCCATCAAGTAAATAAAGAATAAGGATGGAGATAAAATCCAAGTTGCAAAATGAGCAAGAAAATATATTTGAAAATATTAAACGAAGCGACATTGTAGCGTGCCCTAACCTCACAATCTGAATCTATGTAAACACAACAAACGGGAATCTGGGATAAACTGGGAAGCCTGGAGGCATAATCTGCTGAGAAGATGCTGCAAAAGAAGTCCTCGAGAAGCAGTGAAGGTCGCTCTAGCTGAAAACTGATACAAATGGATTCAAAACAAGACAATGGAGGTCAATTCTAATTACAAAATCTACTAGTAAACCTACAATCATTGAATCTCAGTTTACTAAATTAACACAAGATACATTTTAATGGGTACCAGCAGGCAACCAACAAGTCCTCTCGAGAACCTGTCAATGAAACCGAAGGAGTAATTAAAGTCTTGACAAGGCATATACTTATGATCGAAATGTAACAATGAGCAAAGACTTATATGATATTGTTGCGAACTCAGGGTTCAATAATTCCAGTGTAACGATTTAACACGAAAACACTATTTATTTGTCCCACAAATACACACAGGTACCATTCGACTACTAAATAACTCACTACTTAACACTTTATGGCCTTCTATTATCGTTTGGTACTTCAGCTTACTTATAGCTCAATTAAAATACGACTACTACTAACTGCGCGCTATTCGCCTTTTATACACAATCCTAAAACTACAGAAAAGCCTAGAATATTTTAGAAGAAAAATAATTAATACGAGACACATAAAAAAAAAGGTCGTAAACAACTACGTTCTAAATAAACAGAGCAATAAATCACTCGTGACAGGCCCATGCTGAAGCGCCCGCTCGCCGTCGCGAGACGCGAAAGTTCTAGCTGCGTTGTCGCGGAGCGTAGCGCTCACTGTAATATTGCCCTTTTCCTAAGGCTGTTCGTTCCGAACCGATAGAGTTCCATGGCGTCGTGCTAATCGATCCAGATGAACAACCTTCATCTTTGACCTGAGGATCCGCTAGATCCTATACACCGTTATTCATCCTCTTAATGATTGTGTAAGGCCCTTCCCAATTTTGGCTAAGTTTGGGCGACTTCCCCACCTTTCGCCGCGGATTGTACAGCCATACCAAATCACCATCCTGGAAGCAGCGGGAGTTAGCCAGTAGGTCATATCTTGCTTTTACTCGATCACTGGAGATACGCAGTTTATTCCTGACTTGCTCCTAATATTGTTAAGCCTCCCCTTGAGCTCCTCCACAAAATTCTCCACAAGAGTTGAGCGAATCTTTTTGTGGTGATCCATACATCAAATCCGCAGGAAGCCTCATTTCCCTTACAAACATCACTTTCGCCGGAGTATAACCAGTGGCTTCGTGCGTAAAGCCTCGATATGCCAACAACATGAGAGATAGATGTTGGTCCCAATCACGCTGATGATCTGCCACCATTTTAGACAGGTAATGTTCCCTGGTCCGATTAAATCTCTCCACCATCCCATCCGACAGTGCAAAGGAGTTGTCCTTGTCTTGCGAATTCCGAGAAGTTCCATGACCTTCTGGAAAACAGCCGATTCAAAATTTCGGCCCTGATCAGAATGAAGTTTCGAGAGGGACTCCAAATCTGCAGAACATTTCATTTACTAGCACCGTTGCCACAGTCGTTGCTTCCTGATTAGGCAGGGCGTACGCTTCGGGCCATTTAGTGAAATAATCCATGGCGACCAAGATGTATTGGTTGCCTGATTCAGTCTAAGGAAATGGTCCCGCGACATCAATTGCTACCCTCTCGAATGGAGCACCTACAGTGTACTGCACCATTCGGCCCCGTGATCTTTTTCGAGGACCTTTTGCGGCACAACATACTTCACACTTGCGGCACCAAGATTCGACGTCTTCATGATAATTCACCCAGTAGAACCGCTCTTTAATTTTGGCCAAAGTTCTATTGACCCTCAAATGACCTCCACTGGTTCCGTCCGGACTCTCCCACTCTCTCTTCAGTAATCCATTTTCTATTCTAAGAGTGCCACTGGGTCCATAGCGCCTTCAGGTTTGGACTTTTACCAACAATTTCTTGCCACTCTGGTCTCTTGTCGTCAGTCTTTGCTCAGAATATGGGTCCAATATGTGGATCATTCATTTGTTCGTCTCGAAGCGCTTGTGTCGTCCAGCCAGCGTTTATTTCCACCGACGTTCTCCTTACAGAAGGAAGAACCTCACGCTGCTCAGTTCTTTGACAATGCCGACAATCTTCTTTACACGGCCGTCTAGACAATGCATCGGTATTTCCGTGAGACCTCCCTGGTCGATGTTCAATTTGGAAATCGTACTTCTGCAGGCGCTCTATCCATCTGGCTATTTGGCCTTCAGAGTTTTTCATCTGTAATAGCCATTTCAAGGCTCCATGGTCAGTTCTAATAAGGAACTTTTTTTTCGATATAAGTAGCGATGGTAATGTTCGACTGCTTTAACGATGGCCAATAACTCCTTTCTAGTGACGCAATATCAATCTGGCTTACTTAAAGTCTTACTGTAGTACTCAATGACCTTCTCTTGCCCGTTTTTTCTTTGAGAGAGTACTGCACCTAGACCACAGTTACTTGCATCCGTGTCCAAAATAAAGAGTCCGTCTTTTATAGGGTAATCCAAGATTGGACTAAAACAAAGGGCAGCTTTAAGCCTTGCAAACGCCTGACTGCAATCGTGGTTCCATAAGAACGGTGTTTTCTTTTCCGCTAACTTGTGCAGCAGTTTTGCGATGTCGGCAAATCCTTCTACAAATCTCCTGTAGTAAGTATATAGTCCCAAAAAGCTTCTTACTTCTTACTTTCTCCAATGATGATGGTGACATCGGCTTCTCGTCTTTGATCTTGGCAACAACTTTATGCCGAACTTCGAGTCTTTCTCCAATAATGATGGTGACATCGGCTTCCCGTCTATAGGACAAGACTCTCCAGTGACTGATTTTAACATAATAGGGTTGGGCAAAGGTTGTATGGTATATCCGACAAGTTTATCTGGCCTTATAATGGTCACATCTGCTCCTGTATCGATGGTATTCTGGATTTTCTGTCCTTTAATGCGTCCGGCCACTGTAAGGCTTTTGCCACCAAAATTATTGACTTTAAGGGTCCTGGGGGTCTTAACGAGCCCGGTCAATTGTCCCCTTGCATTGACCGGAGTTAGTTTTCCTGGGGCCTATCAGCGGTCTTGGTCACCGCTCGGTCTTCTAAACGACGGCGACGGACTTCTTGCCCTATTACGGCAGTTACTCTTGATGTGACCCAGTCTGCCGCAGTTAAAACATTTTATGCCCCGATTGTCTGTTGATCGAGGAGTTGTTCCCACCAGGGCTTGCATATTGACTGCGATATCCTTCACCGCTTTATGTAAATTTGCCATGGATTCAGCCATAGACGTAGTCTCCTCTTCATCGCAAGTTGCCATTCTTACACGTGGAGATGAACTAGATGACACTCGTGACGCCTCGAATTCCAGGACCCGAACTAGTGCCTCGCTGATATTATATCACTATCGCGAACTCCCTCAATGAACTTTTCGGCGGCAAATTGCGTTTGAAAACATTCAGGGGCTGGTGGGTAGGCCAGGTGAATTAGTGTGTCTAGGTCCGCCTCAAATTCTTGTAAGGATTCACCTGATTTTTGCTGTCTCATCCTCAGCTGGGCCTGGAACACGGTTTCTTTGTGCTCATTTCCAAATCGTAGTTGCAGAGAATGTACTAAAGGTGCATAATTACTTTGATCAGTTGCCGACAAAGATTGGAGTAATTCAGCCGTGGAGTAATTTTTCCACGAAGTGCTACCTCTAATGATGTAGCTTTCTCAGGCTCGGACCAGCCATTAGCTCTTGCAGCTGCCTCAAATTGGCCCAAGCCATAGTACCGTCCTAGTCGGGAGGCATAATTTTAGCGATTTTTAGAGTTGTCCGGCAATGAAACACTCACTTAGAGTTCAGCAGTATTAGTCCTCCAATTCCCACTGGAATCGTACTTCTGACACCAATTGTTGCGAACTCAGGGTTCAATAATTTCATTGTAACGATTTAACACGAAAGCACTATTTATTTATCCCACAAATACACACAGGTACAATTCGACTACTAAATAACTTACTACTTAACATTTTATAGCCTTCTATTATCGTTTGGCACTCCAGCTTACTTATAGCTGGATCAACATACGACTACTACTAACCGCGCGCTGTTCGCCTTTTATACACAATCCTAAAATTACAGAAAAGCCTAGAAAATTTTAGAAGAAAAATAATTAATACGAGACACATAAAAAAACAACTACGTTCTAAATAAACAGAGCAATAAATCATTCATGCTGAAGTCCCATGCTGAAGCGCTCGCTCGCCGTCGCTAGACGCGAAGGTTCTAGCTCCTTTGTCGCGGAGCGTAACGCTCACCGTAACAATATGAAGACTTCAATACAGAACTAATAGCGAAATGTAATTCATAACAAATATAAGTTATGTATTTTTTACCGTTTTTAGCAAAAAACCTTCTTTGCAAAACTACAGCCAAACATGTGGAAAACGGAAAAAAGCAAAAAGCTAAAAGCAAGAACAAGATGACAACTAATAAGTAAAGTTAAAGCACTTCAAGCTGATTGGGCATTGACCAATAGTTTATGGCGGACCATGCTCTTTTCGAACAAAAACTCACAGCCAACTAGATGACGGTATAATAAACGCCCGGAATAATCTAGCACTAACACATAAGTTTAAAAAGAGTTCTAGCACCTCTCTTTTGGGTCAGAGACAGACGTTCTGCTGTTGATTAAGCCAAATAAGGGGTAGTTGGAAAAGGGAATGATGCCTTGCTAGGACCGGTCCGCATTACTAATCTGTGATTTAGTGATCCACACAACAACCCCTTTATTCTTTAAGTCGCCTTTTCACGATTGACTTAAAGTCGATTGCGGGCACAAAAGCTCCGCGCCACACGAGGCGCGAATCTCGCAAACCTTTCAAAGTGTTTAGAATGCCCCCGGAATCCGGCCGGATAATATTTCGAGAGGGCAATATCGTCTCCGGTGACCGAAAATCTCGCATTTATGGCCTCGACGAATACAGAAGCCGTTTCCTCGGCCCACAAAGCAATATCCAGACGACGGAATGCGGCGCAGAAATGTCGCCATTATTCCGATCCACCGCATCGGGCTGACCTTTCAAGTTCTCGCCCGACATGCCCGACAAAAGTCCCCTTCGCGATCACACCAAGGCCTGCATTTTCATCCCCGCAGACCCCCCACTCTTAAAGTTAAAAATTGCCAGATAAGAATGCATTGAATGGACTGCCGTTCGCTGTTAGTGGCACGACGGGGAAACGTCGGATGCGGCCCCTTTTCCGAAATGAAATCACGTAGAACACATTATTGGAATTTAGGGACATAATCGGGGACCGGCGTCGGAGTTAGTGGGAAGTTAATTTTCTGTTTGGAAGTCTCGGACGCCTTCGGATAGATCTGGATAAATGACCTAGCAGTTAGCGGCGACAGTTTATGACCTGTATGCGTCATCATCTTCATTACTTACATTACTCTCCATTTGTAATAAAATCCCAATGGTATGTTCGTGTTTCAAGAAATTATTCTACAGTGTGCTAGTTACAATGGCCGCTTACGTAGTTGTATATTTAATAAAAGGCACGCCCAGCTTTCTCCCAACACTGAGTCGGTTATGGTTATAAATCGAAGCTGAGTGAATGTAAATGGACGCCCCCCCGCGTTTCGATTTCCTTTGTTTTTATTTTGTGTTGGGTATGGTCCGTAAATGATGTTTAACCTAGTTACCGTGGATTTATTAACGGTAGATTCTAATTAACTTTGGTGCAATTACAATTATTCCTGAGGGACTTAGCGAGGGAGGCATTAGTTTCAATTCTATCGCCTTTCAAAATTAATTCTGTAAAACCTAAACTGTTGGCCAAATAAACTGCACAATTGAAATTTTTACCCTAAATTGGTAGTCGTATAAATTTAAAACGCGTAGATATTTATGCCCTGAGGGCGACGAAGCTTAGGAAAGCCGAGGGTCTCTGGCCCAAAAGTTCCCAACAGATCCATGAGAAGAATGTAAGTCCTGTAAGTAAAGTAGAAAACAGCTGACGATCGTCTGCGTAGTCACTCGAAAGAGATTAGTTGCACATGCGCGAAATTTGACGATTATTTGACGTCACGCGATATGATAAATTAGTTAAATTACCTATAATTTCTATTACTTAGTAGTATTTTTGAGATTATGAAAGATACATATACATTATTACGGAAATAGTATGGTATTATGAAATAGATAAAAGTCACATTAAACTGAATTTTTTTAACACCTACAAACTGTATTAAAAATTACATCTGTCAACGTTGCATTTAACCCTAGTTCATAATATATTTGGGTCCTCTTACCAGGTTGAAAGAGGTCGATACCGGGTACGCCACTCTATTAACACAATATAACAAACATTACGAATTGTTCATCTTATACCGGGTATACAGCACAACCCTGGACATAGGAGATTAACATGGGAAATCGGTTTTAATTTTTTTGTGCCTGTACGGTTGAATTGATTGAAAAACTTTTAAGAGTTGTAGAGCGTATGGTCAGCTATCATCCTAGTAATTTTTTCAATACCCCAGTTTTGGCAGTTTTTTTGGAAAAATGCCTCGAAAAGTGCAAAAATTTCAATTTTCGCGTCATGCTGGACACCCGCTATATCTCAAATGATTATCCTTAACAAAAGAAAACAGTTAGTTGTCAGTGTCTCACCTGTTTCAATCAGCCAATTTTGTCATGTAAAGTTTGTGTGGAATAACATTCCACTGTATCTAACAAGGAAACTTCCTAGATCAACACGAAATACGAACAAACGAAGACCACACACAGGACGACACACTGATGAGTACCAGCCCAGTCACAACCATGCTGAATTTCTTTATAGTGGCAACGGATATATTAAAAAATAATCGACAGGTGATAAGCGTTCAAATTGCAAAAAAAGAAAAAACGATCCATTATTTTATTCATTCCCCTTGTGCCACAAATGATAACACAATATGCCTCTATTAGTGCCTCTTTAAAAACTGTAACAGGTTACAATATGAAACACTTAAATTTCGTCTATCCGCCCTATCATTTACTGTATTGTTCGTGAAAGCGTGCATCACTTCTCGTTCGTTTGCGATAATTAGTTTCGCGGAAAGTATGGAAACATTGGCAAAATCAAAATAATGGCCAAACCGAAATTGGAGCTGTCCCAGGTACGTATTCTCTTTTTTTTCCCTAATAATCTCTCGACAATCATACTCCAACATAGCACTTACTACAATTTTTACAGGCACAATAAGGGAGGGTGGGAAGGCTTTAAAACTGTTTTTTGTTTGTTTCCTCATTTTCTGACAGCGTTGAATATATGTAACAAAAGCAAAATATGATGCTGTTACAACTAAGAATGCGATATAATAATATTAACTCAAAACAGGCTTAAATGATATAGATTGTCATAAATAAGAATTTCACTTTACTGGGTGTTTCAAATTGGAGCCACATCATTGGGATCTCAGCAACGGTAAGAGATACAGGGTCGGTTAAATTGGGGCAAAGTTGCGCAGTTTGGAGTTCAATAATATGCAGTTTTAAAATTTGAAAAATTCCGATTACTTCCGGAGATATCCGAAAAAATACGAAATTTTGAAATATCGTTTATATTTTGTTTGGAGCTTATTTGAAGGGATAATTCTAAATGATTGACACTTCGTCGTTGCAAATTTTTCTGCCCTGTAAGATGGCATATTCAGTTTCTTCCTGCGACGTTTCGTTTTTTGGTAACGATCATCAACTTTACTTGTTTAAATGCCTGACCTGGATCTTTTATTCATTATTTTGATCGCTCTCTTTAATCAAAACAACACAATATGCAATATGACATACAGTATGGTGGAAATGAAAGGAATAAATTCATTATTTCAAAAGTCAGAGACTGGAGAGAAAAATCCTGAGACCCGTCGATTTTTAACTTCAGTTGCGCATTCTGTCCGATTTTCTTTTTATTTCTTATGTCATCTGTATAACCGTGATGACGTCATCGATGATTTTTTTAAATGGAAACGTGATTGATGCGGTACATCATTTGAAAAGTCTTGTAATTCTCCATTCAACCACGTCCTTACTTTTAAATAAATGACGTGTGTGTCAATACTAATTATTAATATTAATAATTTATTTAAGATTAATTTTCGGCTCTCTTGCAATATGGATATGTGAATTTGGGAGATTGTCACGGGAAATAAACTGTTAAATTTTTGCACGTTTCTTGCTTGACTTTTTATGTAAAAAAATCTGATTCTTATCAAGAGTGCTACATACAAATTAAACGTCTTTGACATGTCACATGGAAATGGTATTAGTTCGATTACATTGCAGTCAAATTGTGTTATAATTATTATTCATTGTTATTTTGTTCCAAAATCAAACTTACTGAAATGCAGAGAATTGAGGTTCTTATAATGATTGGTTCTGGAGATAAGACAAGAACACAAATGGAGGTTTGTGCATTATTTAACGATAAATATCCCGGCCGAGAACCAATTGCGCAATCCACCGTCAGCAAAATTGAGAAAAAATTCAGAGAAACGGGCCATGTAAGGGACCTCCCAAAAAGCAGTAGAAAACCAGTCGCAGAAAACACAACATTAGATGTTCTACTAGCGTTTCAAGAGGATCCTCATACCAGTTCTAGGCAAGTAGCATTAGACAATAACATATACCACGCAACAGTTCTTGCTACGCTAAAAAAGGAAAAGTGGCATCTCTATAAAGTTGTTTTAGTTCAGGAGCTTCTGGAAGATGACTTTGATAGACGCATTCAATTTTGCGACATTATGATGGAAAAAAATAACACAGATCCAATGTTTTTAAGAAAGGTCCTTTTCTCGGATGAAGCTAAATTTCTTCTAAATGGTCATGTACATCGTCAGACGTGTCGGTATTGGGCTCAGCAAAATCGGCATTGGATGCAGGAGTATCATACTCAATACCCGGAGAAATTAAATGTATGGGCGGGAATAATAGGTAATAAAATTATAGGACTATACTTTTTCGAGGAAACTTTAACAGGTCCTCGATATTTAGACTTTCTCCAACATTTCTTAATACCAGAGTTGCATCGACTGTTCCCAAATAGAGATGATTTATGGCTGCAGCAAGATGGTGCGCCCCCACACTATGCGGCCTTGGTAAGAAACTACTTGGACAGAGTTTTTACAGATAGGTGGATTGGGCGAAGAGGATCAACCGAGTGGCCACCCAGGTTGCCAGATCTCACTCCGCTTGATTTCTTTTTATGGGGATACTTGAAAATTCGAGTGTACCAAAAAAGTCCACATACTAACAATGAACTCAAGGAACGCATGAGGCTCGAGATCGCGCAAATAAATACGGAAGTTCTTCAGAACGTTCAGGATGAATTCGTTGCTCGCTTATCTCATTGTCTGATCGCTGAGGGTCATCAATTTGAGCAGCTTTGAATTTGGTTGTTATTTCGGACAATAACAAGAATGTTAATTTTAATAATAAAACTATTTGACACTTTACAAACGTCATTTATTTAAAAGTATTGATATGGTTAAATGGAGAATTACAAGACCTTTCAAATGATGTACCACATCAACCACGTTTCCATTTAAAAATATCATCGATGACGTCATCACGCTTATACAGACATAAGAAATAAAAAGAAAATTGGATAGAATGCGCAACTAAAATTAAAAATCGGCGGGTCTCAGGATTTTTCTCTCCAGTCTTTGACTTACGAAATAATGAATTTATTCCTTTCATTTCCACCATACTGTATATTGCATTTAAAGTCTAGCTAGAAAACGTGTTTCCTTATATTCCTAAATTTTATTATATAAGATTTTTATTTATACATAAGACCGATTTTATTACTAAACGAAGCACTAAACAAAAATATATAACATTAAAGTACATACTCAAATAACTCTCCCTTCACCCCAATACATTTTTGAGTTCTTCTAAGCTAGTTGCCGGTAATTGACCGTCAATTGTTGTAGCTCGTATAGCCCTTGCTTCCGTTATTAAATTTTCCCTTAGAATATTGACATCATAGGTTGGGTGTTTGAATATACAGTTTTTCAATTAACCCCAAAGAAGTAATCCAGAGGAGAAAGACCGGGACCTCTTGCTGGCCACAGTACGACCCCTTGGTTTCCAATCCACTGGTTGGGAAAGAATTCGTTTAAAACACTCTTCCATTAAGCAGCGGTGCGCCTAACTTGTGTCCATGGTAGTCAAATCCACAGCACCCTTTTCAAAAATGAATTAATGCATTAGCGTTCTGGGAAAAGCCAAACAGGATTGAATCATTATTAGCATATAAAAACCTTCGTAAAAACCTATATTATTATCTTAGATAGTTAATTATAATTTATTTTATTTGTAAAGTATATATTAGATATTTTTTTGTTGCAAGTTATGTATTTATAAATGAATTCGGAAATTCTTGATAAAAAAAGGAAATATAATAGAAGAAGAGAGAGTCAGTCTAGCGCTCGTCTGGAGTCCGGACGGTGTTTTGGATCGCTGCGTTGAAAAGTGGAAGTTTTGGTGGGAAGTTTTTTTTTTGCGACCGGAGCTAAAATTGTTTGTGGTTCACGATATCGGAGACAAAGTACGACGATGCAAATAATGATAAAGATGAATTTTGTTTTTGTTGTAAGCAACTGTTTGAGGATATAAAATCAATAATACAGTGTACAACATGCAACAATCTTTTTCACGGAAAGTGTGAAAACGTAGATGTGAGAGGTTTTCATACAAGGAAATCGACGTGGAGATGTAAAGCTTGTTCTGGCAAGGGAGGGTAAAGATCAAGGAAAAGGAGTAGAGTGGAAGAAAATTATGTCGACCAAAATATGGTTGATACGATAAATGCTACTTTAGAAACTTTGTTAAGTAGCTCAAATGAAATGCATAAAAAAATTGACTTCTTAATTGAGGAAAACATTAGTTTAAAAAAGGGAATTGCAGAACTAAAAAAAAGGAAGTCAACTGAGGAGTATGTTTTACCTATTGCGAAATCATATGCTTCAACTGTCAAGAATAATAGTAAAGTCCTAGTTGTTAAACAAAAGGGTGAACAAAAAGAAGTACAAAAAATTAAAGAAGATCTAAGGAAAAAAGTAAACCCGACTGAAATTGGAGCAGGAGTATCGATGGGTCGTTCCACAAAAAATGGGAGGAATTATTTTAAACTATGGAAATGAGAAAGAAATAAACAGTATCCAAAATGAGATTCAGCAAAAACTTGGAGAAGAGTACCAAGTGGATAGACCAAAAATATATGATCATCGAATCAAAATTGTTGGAATTAATGAAAGTGAACATGCTAATAGTGACACAGATATTAAAGAAAAAATTACCAGACAAAATGACTTAAATTGTGTATAAATAAAAAGTTTAACCTGGTTTTTGAGGTGGATTCAGATACATATGACATTGTTATGGCGAAAGAAAGAGAGAATATTGGTTGGAATCGCTGTAGGGTATTTAACGAATATGGGGTAGTGCGTTGCTTTAATTGCTGTAGATACGGCCATTTAGGAAAGGAATGCAAAGATAGCAAAATTTGCGGCAAATGTAGTAACAGTGACCATGATACAAAATACTCTAAGAGTAGTACCAACAGATGCAAGAATTGTATTGATTCAAATCAAAAATATGGCATGAATATGGACACTAACCATACAACATAGGATGTCACTAAATGTGAATCTTATAAACGGGTGGAGGAGTTGCAACGGAAAAAGTTTTTAAAACAGCCAATAGACTTTCATACTGAGATAAATTCTTTTTTTGTCTACCTCAATTGCCAGGGGTTTCTAAACAACAAGGACGAATTAATGGTGTTGATGAATGAATGGAAACCCATATTGTTATTGTTATCAGAGACTCATGTGTCCGATGACGTGGAAGAATCCGAACTACATATTGATGGTTATAGAATTGAACAGTGTGTGACAACAAACAATCGGACTGGTGGTGTAATGGCACTGATACGTAACGGTATAAATTGTGGAATCCGGTTTAAGCAGTGCCTGGAGAACTTTGTTTGGTTATTATCTGTTGAAGTTATTACCGCTTCATCAGGGTATCTTTGTACTGTTTTATATCATCCACCCCAAAAGGAAAATGCACTATTTGTGGATTACTTTACTGAATATCTGGAAAGGGTAAGTGATTATGAGGGAATAAATGTAATTATGGGGGATTTCAAATTTGATTTGCTTAAGGACTAATTTTATGGTGATAAACTTTTGCAAAAAGTATATATGAAAGGTTTTACTCAAATAGTTACTTTGCCCACGAGAATAACAAACAACAGTGCTACTCTGATTGATTTCAAAATCACAAATAATAAGTATCTGCCTCATTCAGTTCATTTAACCCCAAAAATAAGTGATCATAACATACTGACAGTAAAATTAAATGAAAAGGACACAGATATTCAGTACATAACGCTATGTAAAAGAAAAATGAGTGGTACAGTATGGAGTTTCTGAGGGACTTCATGTTGGAAGTTCCATGGCCTAATAATATACCAGATGTTAATGTACTGGCAGGTTCCTTTATTAATAGTATAAAAGATGTGATGAACCAAATGTGTCCCAAATATAAAATAGATATAAAACTCAAATATGTAAATAAGAAGTGGATTACAGCAGACATCATGAATATGATGAAGGATAGGGATGCTTTGTACAGTGTACAGTACATCAGAAACAACATTACTAAGCACATTAAATGGGAAAAAAATAATTTCTATGTCGAAAAAATTGATAACAACAAGAAAAACTCCTATGAATTGTGGAAGAGTTTAAAAATGCTTCTTCCAGAAAAAAATCAAACATTACCCGATGCTATCAACTTTGAACACGGTTGAGCTGTGAGTTACTGATGAGAAGTGTATTGCCAATGATTTTAATCGGTATTTTGTTTGTAGCATTGAACAGATTGTTTCCGAAGTTCATAGAGCCTCAAGCCCGGAAGAAACTTCTAACAACGCTTCAGTACTGCAATCATCAATGAATAAATTCAGAGAAGTAACTATGAGTGATCTTAAGAAACACGTTAAGTCAATGAAAAATGTTGGAGGAGGTGAGAGTGGTATATCAACGAGGGTCTTCAGGGACATCCTTGACGTAACTGCAAACAGAATGTTAGATATTGTTAATGCATCGCTTGCAAGTGGTGTGTTTCCTGAGGTTTGGAAGTGCTCTACTGTTGTGCCGGTTCCAAAGGTGTCAAACACAAATCTTTGCTCGGAGTTCAGAGCGATTAACAATGTGTCGGTTTATGAAAAACTGTTGGAAATGGCAGTTAAAGAGCAAATTCAAAACTACTGTGACACACATCGAATAATAGTGACCAACCAATCTGGATTTCGGCAAGGACATTCCTGTGAAACTGTAGTTGTTAATATCTGTGACGAATTTCGTAAATGTATCGATAGAAATAACTATGTGCTGGCCGTATTTCTAGATTTCAGAAGAGCGTTTGAAACAATAGATAGAGACATATTGATGAAAAAAATGTTTAATATGGGTTTTAAGGGTACAGTTGTGCAATGGTTCAAGAGTTATTTAAATAATAGGACACAAGTGGTAAAGTTCAAAAATAGCATATCAGACCCTCAGACCCAATGTATTGTTGCGAACTCGGGGTTCAATAATTCCAGTGTAACGATTTTATACGAAAACACTATTTATTAACTCCACAAATACACACGACTACTAAATAACTCACTACTTAACACTTTATAGCCTTCTATTATCGCTTCGTAACTTTATCTTACTTATAGCTCGATTAAAATACGACTACTACTTAACCGCCGCTCTATGCGCCTTTTATATACAATCCTAAAATTACAGAAAAACCTAGAAAGTTCTTTATAAGAATTCTTGAATAATCTCATATAAAAAAAACGGTTGTAAACAACTGCCTTCTAGATTAAGCCAGACGAGCAATAAATCACTCGTGTCAGCCATGACGCAGCGCGGATAGGTCGCGAAGCTCCACCAACCAACACGCTCCCATGCGTTGCCCCGCCTCCCATGCGGCGTTGCTGCGATCGTAACATTGCCCTCCTCCTAAGTCTGTTCGTCCCGAACAGATAGAGTTCCATGGTATCGTGCTAATCGATCCAAATGAACGACCTTCATCTTTGACCTAGGGGTCCGCTGGATTCTATACACCACATCATTAATCTTCTTTATAATTGTATAAGGTCCTTCCCAATTTTGGCTAAGTTTGGGCGACTTCCCCACCTTTCGCCTCGGATTGTATAGCCACACCAAATCACCATCCTGGAAGCCGCGGGAGTTAGCTAGTAAGTCATATCTTGCTTTGGCTCGATCACTGGATATCCGCAGTTTATTCCTGACTTGCTCATGAACATTGTTCAGCCTCTCCTTAAGCTCCTCCACAAAATTCTCAGAGCTGAGCGACTCTTTTTCTGGTGTTCCATACATCAAATCCGCAGGAAGCCTCATTTCCCTCCCGAACATCACTTTCGCCGGAGTATAACCAGTGGCTTCATGCGTAGAGCCTCGATATGCCATCAACATGAGAGGTAGATGTTGGTCCCAATCACGCTGATGATCTGCCACCATTTTAGACAGGTAATGTTCCATGGTCCGATTAAATCTCTCTACCATCCCATCCGACTGTGGATGCAAAGGAGTTGTCCTGGTCTTGCGAATTCCGAGAAGTTCCATGACCTTCTGGAAAACAGCCGATTCAAAATTTCGGCCCTGATCAGAATGAAGTTCGAGAGGGACCCCAAATCTGCAGAACATTTCATTTACTAGCACCGTTGCCACAGTCGTTGCTTCTTGATTAGGTAGGGCGTATGCTTCAGGCCATTTAGTGAAGTAATCCATGGCGACCAAGATGTATTTGTTGCCCGACTCAGTCTGAGGAAATGGTCCCGCGACATCAATTGCTACCCTCTCGAATGGAGCACCTACAGTGTACTGCACCATTCGGCCCCGTGATCTTGTTCGAGGTCCTTTTGTGGCACAACAAACTTCGCACTTGCGGCACCAAGATTCGACGTCTTCATGATAGTTCACCCAATAATACCGCTCTTTAATTTTGGCCAATGTTTTATTGACCCCAAAATGGCCTCCGTTTGTTCCGTTGTGCATTTCCTGTAGTACATCTGATTTTCTGCTACCAGGAACAACCAACTGACTGACTGCGGACTTGCCATCCGGACTCTCCCACGCTCTCTTCAGTATTCCATTTTCTATTTTGAGAGAGTGCCACTGGGCCCATAGCGCCTTCAGGTTTGGACTTTTACCAGCGATTTCTTGCCATTCTGGTCTCTTGTCGTCAGTCTTTGCAGAGAGAATGGGTCCAATATCTGAATCATTCAACTGTTCCTCTCGAAGCGTCTGTGCAGTCCAGCCATCGTTTATTTCCACCGACGTTCTTCTTACAGAAGGAAGTCCCTCACGCTGCTCAGTTCTTCGACGACGCTGACTATCTTCTTTACATGGCCGTCTGGACAATGCATCGGCATTTCCGTGATACCTTCCTGGTCGATGTTCAGTTTGGGTCTTCTGTCCTTTAATGCGTCCGGTCTCTGGAACACTTTTGCCACCCAAATTATTGGCTTGACTTGATTGATTGACTTGACTGATCCTGGGGGTCTTAACGGGCTCGGTCAATTGCTCCCTTACCTTGACAGGAATTGGTCTTTCCTGAATTCTAGGGCGGTCTTGGTTGCCGCTCGATCTCCTAAACAACGGCGACGGACTTCTTGCCCTATTGCGGCAGTTACTCTTGACGTGACCCAGTTTACCGCAGTTAAAACATTTTATGCCCCGATTCCGTGTTGATCGAGGAGTTCTTCCCAACAGGGCTTGCATATTGACTGCGATATCCTTCAACGCTTTATGTAAACTTGCCATGGATTCAGCCATAGATGTAGACTTCTTATCACCGCAGGTTGCCACTCTTACACTTGCAGAAGAACTAGATGTCACTCGTGACGCCTCGAATTCCAGGGCCCGAACTAGTGCCTCGCTGATATCCTTGGGCCTTACTAGACGTAAGTGGTATCTCATGTCACTATCGCGAACTCCCTCAATGAACCTTTCGGCGGCAAATTGCGTTTGAAAACATTCAGGGGCTGATGGGTATGCCAGGTGAACTAGTCTGTCTATGTCCGCCTCAAATTCTTGTAAGGATTCACCTGACTTCTGCTCTCTCATCTTCAGCTGGGCTTGGAACACGGTTTCTTTGTGCTCGTTTCCAAATCGTAGTTGCAGAGAGTGTACTAAAACGGCATAATTACTTTGATCCGCTGCCGACAGAGATTGGAGTAACTCAGCCGCTTTTCCACGAAGTGCTACCACTAATGATGTAGCTTTCTGTGGCTCGCACCAGCCATTAGCTTTTGCAGCTGCCTCAAATTGGGTTTTATAGATTTCCCAGGCCGTAGTACCGTCATAATCAGGAGGCTTAATTTTAGCGTTGGCTGTGCTAAAACTCTCTGTAGAGACGTTGTCGTCCTCAAGTTGTTCCCGGAATTTCTTTTCTAGCTCGAGAACCCTCTGGTTGACAGCTTCGAGTCCTTCGTTAACGGATTCATTAACGGATTGCATTATTCTTTCTTCCAACTGTTGCTCCCTGACTGCGAGATGGCTCATTAATTCTTCTTTGAATTGTTGATGACGTCGCTCTTGCACTTGATCACGTTTTTCCTGCTCTTCTTTTTGTTCTAGATAACGGCGCTCCTGAATTTGATCACGTTTTTCCAGCTCTTCCTTCTGCTCCAGATAACGTCGCTCCTGTACTTGATCACGTCTTTCTTGTTCTTCTTTTTGTTCTTTATAACTTTTTTCTTGCTCCTCTTTTTGTTCCTTGTAACGTTTTTCCTGCTCCTCTTTTTGTTGTTGCATAAGGGACAGCAGGGCGGCAAGTTGACCCTCCATCGCTTGATGCTGGCTTCTGGTCACTGGCATAAACACGTAATGTCCGGCAATGAAGCACTCACTTACAGTTCAGCAATATTAGTCCTCAAATTCCCACTGGAATCCCACTTCTGACACCAATTGTTGCGAACTCGGGGTTCAATAATTCCAGTGTAACGATTTTATACGAAAACACTATTTATTAACTCCACAAATACACACGACTACTAAATAACTCACTACTTAACACTTTATAGCCTTCAATTATCGCTTCGTAACTTTATCTTACTTATAGCTCGATTAAAATACGACTACTACTTAACCGCCGCTCTATGCGCCTTTTATATACAATCCTAAAATTACAGAAAAACCTAGAAAGTTCTTTATAAGAATTCTTGAATAATCTCATATAAAAAAAACGGTTGTAAACAACTGCCTTCTAGATTAAGCCAGACGAGCAATAAATCACTCGTGTCAGCCATGACGCAGCGCGGATAGGTCGCGAAGCTCCACCAACCAACACGCTCCCATGCGTTGCCCCGCCTCCCATGCGGCGTTGCTGCGATCGTAACAGTATGTAAACCGAGGAGTTCCGCAAGGAACGGTGCTCGGTCCCTTATTGTTTATACTCTATATTAATGACATTGTTAAGATATTGAATTATTCAAAAATTGAGTTGTTTGCAGACGATACAATGATTTATTTAACAGGACAGGATATAAATCAATTACAGCGCAATGTTAATCATGACATTAACAACTTGTATAGGTGGCTTTGTAATAATAGTTTAAGTGCTAATGTAAAAAAGTCAAAATTTTGTATTTTTGGGAAGAAGCTTCTGATCTCTAGAGTAGATTATAATAGTATAAACATCAGGCTAAATAACCAACAGTTAAGCTTTGACAAACAAATAAAATATCTGGGGGTTATTTTTGACAACCATTTAACATTTCAAGCACATGCGCAGTATGTAATTAGAAAACATTCAAGGAAAGTAAATTTTTTGGCGAGAGTTGGAACGAACTTATCATTTTATACGAAGTTTTTACTGTATAATTCTATTACTGCTCCTCACTTGGACTATTGCAGCACACTATTCTACAGTGTGCCAAATTACACAATTAATGAATTGCAGATTGTACAGAATAGGGCAGTGCGTGTGATACTTAAGTGTAATAGGTATACCCCAATAAATATGATGTTAAATGTTCGTAGCATATTGTCAGTGAAACAAAAAATAATGTACAACGTATTTGTGTTTATTTATAAATTAAAAAATGAATTGCTATCACACTATGTATGTCAAAAAACAACAAACTTTAGCAGCGTTCATGATTATGGCACCAGAAACAGGGATGATTTTATATTGTCACATAGATGTAATACAGAACAAATGGCCAGTACCGTTTTGTGTAGAGGACTCTATGAGTTCAACTCTATGCCGGGTGAACTGAAAACGTGTACAAGCTTAAATATGTTTAAGATATCCATGAGTAGCTATGTATTGTCCAAATTTTAGCTGTTTTTATTGTAATTATGATAACTGATCTAAAATTAGCTTAGTATAATTCTGCAATTGGGTTTGAATTTCATTTGTAACTTTTTTTTATGTATATAGCTACGGCTAAATAAATAAACTATTTATTAAAAAAAAAGAAGAGCTATACGCGAGCTAGACTAATTCAACGGGCAATAACCAGAAAATTGCTTTTAAGAGTTTTTGGCTAGTGCTTTGCTTAATAGTTAGACATCCTAGTAAGAATAGGTAGTGAAAAAGATAACAGGTATATATAAAAAAAAATATTTTTAGCTAAACTCTAATTGCAAAATATGTCATATTGCATATCGTGTTGTTTGGATTAAAAAGGGTGATCAAAAAATCGAATAAAAAATCCAGGTCATTTAAAAAAGTAAAGTTGATGATGGTTTCCAAAAAACGAAACGTCGCAAAAAGAAACTAAATGTCATATTATAGGGCAGAAAAAGTTGCAATGAAAAATTGTCAATCATTTTGAATTATCTCTTCGAATAACTTCAAAACAAAATAAAAACGATTTTTAAAAATTTCGTATATTTTCCCATATCTCCGGAAGTAATCGAAGTTTTTCAAATGCTAAAACGGCATATCGTTGAACTTCAAATTGCGCAACTTTGCCCCAATCTTACCGACCCTGTATCTCTTACCGTTGCTGAGATCTCAATGATGTGGCTCGAACTTGAAACACCCTGTACAGCTACTCCAACCTTTTGTTGGACTTGCATAGGGGATACCTTGGTCAAGATTCAATGTGTGTTCTGTGAAAAACATATTTTTTTTCAAGCGAACTAAAAGTACGTCATTTGTTTTCTCCATACGCACACCTAAAGTGGGCTTTCAAATCCTGACACCAAAAAAGTAGCAAAAAAGTCCTAGGCAGTAAAAGTAAAGTCAAAAGTCACCGCTAGTGTCATGGTGGCGCATATATAAACGATTTTCATTCACCAAAATTATTTTCATAATAGATGACACCAGATAAACCGATCTGAGTGTATTGCCATCTTTACATTCTTGTTGAAAAAACAAAGGACAGAAATACTCTCAGAGCACTCAAGAGCACCATCCGAAACCGTTATTAGTCGAAATCGCATAGGTTCTCGAATTCTGAATTCGTCTGTTAAATGTCATGCGCGTCATCATATTTATCTGTCAATGTGACATTTATTAATTTAGTATTGAAAATAATGCTACAAATTCATAGTTTACCATAATCGTTGGTTATTATTCAATACATTAAAACCATTGAACATTGAAAACCACCATTCTAACATATTCTATGTATTTTACAAATAATATACACAATTGGGTAAGTACCTAGACCCGCTTAAAGAGGATGAGAGAAAATTGCAAAACTGAACCACTTTTAAATAGATTTCTTATTTATTGCATGCTTGAAAAAAAAATAGTATATGTTACTCGGAGTAAAAGGTCTTTTTGTGCTTCGCCCAGTTGCAGGCCTCAGCTTCGCTTCGGCCGTCAATCTCTGGGCTCAGCACGAAAAGACACACTTTTACTCCTAGTGACATAATCTACTATTATTCAAATAAAAATAAATGCCACTTTTCACTGTGGAAATAATACAAAACCTCTGCAAAACTAAAACCTAAAACTCTGGCATACATACAGGGTGGAGCATTAGTGCGACAAAGTCCCATTATGCTGTTGTTTTTCTTTGTTATAAAAAACTTCTTATATGAGTGTTGTTCATGATGATCAAGTCTACAACCCAAAAATACTTTCGGCTTTACAGGGTTTTGCCTAAGTGTGAGGCAGAACAATTTTTTTTATTTCACATAGTTTCACATGAATTACTATTTTTTCAATAGATGGCGACGTAGCCAGCCTATTTAACAAAATCTTTAAAATATTCGCAAAATATAAATCTTTGTTAACTGCAATAATTGCCAAATTACTAGTAAAGAAGTAACCAAAATTGACCTATGGGGAGTCAAAGTTGTAAATAAGAGTGCAAATTAGGCTCAGAAGACATTACGTCATACAAGGTGTTTCCTACAGAACGCTTAATTTGGGAATTTTCAAAATATGTTTAACCTTTTTTTTTTACCGAACACCCTGTATTTGAGCATTGTAACTTATTCTCCTGTCAGTCCTCTTCACCTTTCATTAAGGTGTTATTTTTGGCTTAATACTCAGTTTTTTATACATTTGCAAAAAAACACATGCTGGGATGGAAAAATTTAAGTTTATTAATAAACTGTGACACTGTGTAATAAAGTCATCTATCTAACCAAGTGTTCAAAGAGTCTTCCATTTTCTCGAAGGCAAAGATCAAGACGCTTCTCGAAACCATTGTTTAAATTTCGGCACATTTCAACAGTTATACTGCGAAAACAATTTGCTATTTGAATTCTCATGTTTCCTCTTCTTGTCGGGGGTATTTTGTAGACTTGTTCTTTAACAAACCCCATATAGAAAAGAAAAAGTTTTGTCAAGTCTCCGCAAGGAACGGTGCTCGGTCCTACTGGATCTGGCGACCTAGGCGGCCAGGCGTTAGGTCTCCTCTTCCAATCCAACGGTCGGGGTATGTTTTATTTAAAAAAATTATGATTGGACTTGTCTGATGCACCGGGGCTCAATCGTGAAGAAACCACATTTTCTGTGGAATCTCGAATGCTCTTTCAGCAAATAGACCAATTACACCTCCCATGGTACACTTTGTTCAAAAAACTATGGATCAATTACGTTATCACCGATACTCCTCCCCAAACATTTAAGGACCACCGATTTTGGATTTTGTATCTAAGAAAATGTGGATTTTCTCTCTCTCGTAACTGTTCACGTACAAGAGCATTTAAAGTTGGCTCACTGTTTTAAGTGTTGTGGACATGTAGCAAAATATTGCAACCAGAAAGAATGTTGTTACAAGTGTGGTGGAAAGCATGGTGGTAGTGAATGTAACGAAGAATTGAACTGTCCCAACTGTACCAGAATGAAACTTCGAGACCGAAACCACTCAGCAAGAGATCAAAACAAATGTCCAATCTTCCAACGGAAACTTACATCCTATCGCAATAATGTAAATTATAAGGATTTTTTATAGTTTCCGGCAAAAGCAAGCCTGCTGAACAAACTGGAAAATCTTGTTTCGTTAGATCATACTTAGTGCGATAAATAAAAACGTAAGATCAATCGGAAACTCCACTGATCTACTAGAACTCATGCTTGAAGTACACAAAACTTGTCGGATACTATGCATTACTGAACATTGGAAGACCTCAACAACACTTAAAAGTGTTGTTGGGGTCTTCCAATGATGGTGGTATGGTTGGTCTTCCAGATGGTTTCCATTTGGCAACTAACTACTGCAGGCAAGAAGAAACTAGGCAGCTATTTTTCTTGAAGAATCTGTAGTATCCTACACCATAAGAAACGATATTAATCGTGTAAGCGTAGAAAGACAATGGGAGTGTTGTGCATGTGAAGCCGAATTTGGTGACCAAAAAATTATAGTGGTGTGTGTGTCTACAGACCTCCAGATGGAGAGCATGCTGTGTTCGCTGAGAAATTAGAAGCTATTTTAAGTATGTGCTTTAAAGAAAATAACATATGTTTAATTGCGGGTGACTTCAATATTGACTTCCTCTCCATCGATAATAAAACATTTGACGTTATGTCTGTGATGACTTCTTATAATTTTAGATTGGCAGTAAACCAAGCAACTAGAGTCACACCTAATTCAAATATGTGTATTGATAACATAATGACTAATATACATAGCGATTTCACAATTGATATCTTAGAATATCATATATTGGATCACACGGCGCAGAAATTATCTTTGGTTCTTCCAAGAAAATTGAATGAATGTCATGTGGATAAGAGATTATTCAATGGTGAGAGTGTGAGTAGCTTTAAGGACTTGCTATCAGGACAAAGCTTTGAAAGAGTGTACAGTTTGGACAAACATTTAGTAGACAAAGAGTGGGATGTATTTTCCTTTGTAGTATCAAATATGTTTAGTGCCTGTTTTCCATATAGGAAGATACCAATTAGGAGCTCTAATAAAGCTACATATCTGCTAGGTGATCAAGAGGTATCTAGTTGTAAAACGATACTGGATGCTTTGCTATGTAGGGTGAGATATATTGAACAGAAAAGTCGCTACGATAGTCTACTGAGTTCAAAAATGTCAAGATATTATGCTAATAAAATTAAAAGGTCAGTTAACAAATCAAAAACATGCTGGAATATTGTTAACGCGATATTGGGCAAACGCTGCAAGCAAGAATTAATAGCGGATAGCGATACAAATAAGAACTTATCAGATAAATTCAATAAATTTATATTAGACGCCCCGATTAACTTGCTGAAGGGTTTGAGTAGTGTCCCGTTTACTACTGTGAATAGCGCTAGTCCAGAAATCATTTCATTAGTTCTGGTAGATGACAATGAAATCTTAAATATTGTTAAAAGTCTTAAAAATAAATATAGCAGTGGGTATGACGAGATATCCAGCACTTTATTAAAAGCCATAATAGCACCGGTTCTAAAACCAATTGTATACATATTGAATAACTCACTGAAGTTTGGAGTGTTCCCAGCGCGACTGAAGTTGGCAGTAATCGTACAAATATACAAGAAGGGAAAGATAGAGGATTTAAAATTCTATAGACACATAAGCCTGCTGTCAAGTTTTTCAAAAATTTTTGAGAAAGTAATGAAGAGTTAGAGATTTTCTGTGAAAGTAGAGTCACTGATTTTCTGTTAAAAAATAACCGATTGAACGAATTCCAACATGGTTACATCAGAGGTAGATCAACGCAAACAGCTATTTCTCGCCTTGTAGAGTCAGTGCTAAGCTGTATTGAGAAGAAAACAATACTAGTGGGAATATTCTTGGATTTGTCTAGAACCTACGACACACTGAATCATGATATGAATGCACACGTTTGGTTAAGTTCGTATTTATCTGGTAGGCAGCAATAAGTAGTTATTGGTCAAAATAATAAGAAATCGTTCTCGGATAAGCTAGAGGTGACATTGGGTGTACCACAGGGAAGCCTACTTGGCCCATTGCTGTTTTTAATATATATATAAATGACATACCTGATTTGCTGGGGACTAAGGTTAAACTTGAAATAATAAACTATGCAGATGACACAAGCCTTCTTGTTATGGGATCAACTATATCGACTCTGTTCAAGGATGCCAAGGAAGTTATTCAAAAAGCTAATTTGTGGTTCTCAAAAAACAAGCTTGTACTTAACAACAGCAAAACAAATGTGCTTTATCTTTCAGACGAAAAGGACTGCCTTAGACATACCCTTAGCCATAAACTTAAACATCGATGAAATATCTATTAGTGAAACGACCAGGTTTTTGGGGATGATATTGGACGGACAATGCTCTCACGTGGCAGCAGCATGTTGATTTTCTTGCAGCACAACTGCATAAGGTGTGCTATACATTTAGAGTGTTATACAAATACCGGAACAGGCGAGCCAGGAAGATGATTTATTATGCAAATTTTGAATCTCACGTTAGATACGGCATTATGTTTTACGGAGAATGTAACATAATAAAAATAAAAATTTTTGTTTGTCAAAAGCAGGCATTACGGATCACGTTAGGACTAAAGTTTAGAGAAACATGTAGAGGTAAATTTAGGGAACTTGGTATACTTACAGTACACGCGATATATATCCAAGAATGCATACTGTTTTTCTTTAAAAACCAGTATCTATTTGAGGGCCACGCTCCAACAAATATTCGTTCGACAAGAACAAAAAATTATATTCTACCGAAACACAGGTTAACACTTTTAGAAACTGGATCCTATTATAACTGCATAACATTTTTCAATCATCTACCAGTAAGTATAAAAAGTATAACTCATCTGAACCAATTCAAAACCCGCCTTTTTAAATTTTAGTTGAATATTGAGCCATATGTCATAGATGATTATATTAATTTAGTCACTTAAGCGCACTCGTATTATTTTGTTGTTTTTTTTCTCTTTTGGATTGACGTTATTTCGTTTTATGTACATGTGCATAATTTTGAAGTAAAGATGATTTATTATTATTATAACTATTATTGGCTGAAGCGAATTTCCTGATATGTACCAATAATTGATGATTTGGAATTGGCGACTTTAAGCCGGCAAATGGTATATAAAAGAATAACCTGAGGACAGCGTGTAATAGGCAGAATATCGAAAATTTGCATAGATTCGGTTTTAGAGGCGCCATCTCCCTGGATTATGATTTATGGTAAAATTTAAAATACTGTTTGAAATCGCTAATAGGTGCCTAATTGTCGCTATCAAGCCACTTTTTCTGTGGCGGTAATCATTAATTTATCTAAATAATATTTTTAGCTAAGCTATCTACATAAGAAATCGCATCTGTTAGCTTTAGATTGGCCTCATTGGGATCTCTTGATATCTCTCACAATTATATTAGGCGTCTGTGCTAACTAAAAGTCAAATTTATATGCAAAAACGCCACAATAACGCCGCATTTATTAGCGTCAGCGCTACATTTGCATTCCAATATTTCTCTAATACCTCTGCATTTCTTTTATTAGCTTTGCCTTTAAACATTTATAAACAATTTGTAACCATTTGCGAGACAAACGCCACTAAACGCCAGACTATACATCTAAATCGCAATTTTGAATAATATATTGAAACCCATTAAAATTCAACCCTATACGACTCTCAAGGCTTCGTGTCCATAAATTTGAAATTAAGCCCGGAATTTATCATATTTTAGCGTGAAATTCAATTCAAATCGAGAGAGTATTGTGAGGTTTTTGTGTTGCATTTTCGCGGCTAATTAATGGCAGTCTAAAATTTAATTATTTTCGCAATTTTGCGAATCAAAATTTAATGAATATAAATATAGTAACAAATTGTTTACAATTATAAACAACAATGTTACAGAGGTACAAGTCGAGATGTTATCTAAAACTTTTATAAACATATCTAGAATGTTGTAAGTTTGGTAAAACTCTAATTATTCTAGTGAACTAGCAATTCATATGTGGGAGCTTAAACGTCTTTACGTTAAACAAATATGAGGGATAGTAGTAAAGTTTCAGCAGGCCTTGCACCGGATTCTTCGGGCTAAGGAGTTTAACTCTCCCGGAGAATTGCGCAATATTAACGTTAGTTTTTCATTTTGAGGCATATGTCATTCAGCATTAAGTTGACGTTATTCCCCGAGAGAGATTTCGCTCCCTAAAGTCAAGTGTTGGACCCTGGGATACATTGGTACACTTGCTTATATCCTAGAAGCAATCTAACAAAAAAATAATGTTTGTGAAATATTATATTGTATGCTAGTAAATACTTATAAAATAAAATTAGCTCACTGCGCAACTTCACGAAAATTTATGTTGAAAATATGTCGCTAATGAACGTAGTTTTCCCGCAAGCAATATTTCCAATCGCTTCATCTAAATATTTCGTTCCAAAAACTTCTCAACCAATATAACTTTGCTGAACTGCTGAAATAGGTTATTCCGTCATCGAGGAGCTTTCCTTCTCCCCTTCGAGATACGTTATGTATCTTCATTTATGTACAAATGTTGATTCCCTACATTATAACTTTACTTGCGCAGGCGGCCATGATGGCGGTGAGATTGGAGCTCTTGAATTGTTAGCTCATGTTTTTTTGCTTTCTTTAAGCCAAATCCATACCCATGTCCATAACGAGGTGCAAAATCAAAGACTTTCAATAAAAAATATGATGCGGGAACAGGATCATGAAATGACGAAGGCAATTATTTAAATGAATCTACGTTTCGCAGATATTTTTCGGCATCCTCAGGACGCTAAACCATATAAAAAAAAAATCTCGAAGTTAAAAGCAAAAATTAAACAAAAACTTGAATCGAACGCAATTTATAAAATGCCCTGCAATGATTGTCACAAGTGTTATATGTATATGTCAGACATCCAGATATCTTAAACAAGGAGTTAAGGAACACCAATATGATGAAAAAAATTATGTCACTAAAAACGTCCCGACCGCTCTAGTGGAACACAAAAATGATACAGGACTCAAATTTAATTACGAAAAGGTAAAAATGCTAGACACTTAACCTAACTATTTATAAAAAAGACTTATGTCAGTAATGAACAATATTACAGAAGCAGAGCAATAGCGTTAATAAAAGAACAGATACAGGCAATCTGCACACGGCATATTTCAACATAATTAGCAAATTTGAAGTTGAAGAGTAGCAAAATGCTTGGTGACGAATTCTGTTTCAACGTTTTATGTTTTTTTTTTCTTCTGACAGGGTAGAAACTTTAAGATCAGGTAAGCTCATACATAACTTGTACATACGCGAAAGAGTTTGCAAAAAGACCTCCCATCAAAGGAAGTCGATATATCTATCCATGTGTGGGCCCTTTTTTTTGTCACTCTTGCTGATAACAATTGGACATCCAAAACCTATATTGTTAGCGTTGTCTGTCTGTTTGTGTGTGGATTTAACTGTGAGATCCCACTATTTTAAACCCAATTTTAAAGTGTTTTTAATTGTCACTTGTATGTTTGCTTACCTACTCCAAAATATGGTTACTCCAGATTCTGCTGTACTAAAATGCTGTGTAAATTTAGAAACAAGGAAGGCAAAACCGAATTGTAAGTTGAATAACAATATTTACTGTTATAGAGCCATTTAGGAGCTTCTTTTTTTTAAATTGCTCACCTGTAATTCTGAGGAGTCCTGAACATGCAGAAATATATCTGCGAAACCTAGACTAATTCAAATAGTTGTCTTCGTCATTTCGTAATCCTGTTATACCGCATAACCCATAACCCATCGTATTTTTGAACTTGAGGAACGATAACTACCAACTTTCAATAAAATTGAGTTTTGTCAAAATTCAACTAATCGTCTTTAAGGGATCTGTTAACCTACGAAATTACTTAACGTCAGTGTCAAAAAAGCCACCAGCAATCACTTTTTCAAAAGAGGAATGATCTAATTTGTTGCTTGTTTTGACTGCGTGTTTTGTTTATATAAAACCTACTAGGTTGGAGATCTCGCCTAAAGTATTCTCTTCTGTTTGGCTACCTAGAAGAAAGACTTAAACGATCCCTGCAGAATTACGTACTATCAAGTGTTTTAATCAAACTGTACAAATATTTTTATTTTAGCTATATCATTTAGAAAAACTTTACGTACTTGATTTTAATCCGGTAAATAGCTTTTTACAGGATTGTATATCGTAAAGAAATTTTACAGTACCGAAACATCTTCAATAAATCCATTGTATCCATGGTAACCTACCTAAGCCTACCGGTACAGGATACCGTAATGAAACTATTTGTCAAATAAGCGGATTTGTCAAAAATATATTCGCCGCGCATATAGTAGATTATGTCACTAGGAGTAAAAGTGAGTCTTTTCGTGCTGAGCCCAGAGATTGACGGCCGAAGCGAAGCTGAGGCCTGCAACTGGGCGAAGCACAAAAAGACCTTTTACTCCGAGTAACATATACTATTTTTTTTTCAAAGCCTGCAGGACAGAAGAAGTCCATTTCAGAGTGATTCACTTTTACAATTTCTCTCATCCTCTTTAATCGGGTCTAGGTACTTACCCAATTAGTGGTACATATAAATGGAATGTGTTAGAACGGTGATTTTCAATGTTCAGTGGTTTTAATGGTATTAAATCATAACCAATGGTTCAGCTGGTTTAGGTAAATTATGTTAAACTAAAAATTTGTAGCATTATTATCAATACTAAATTAATAAAAATCATATTGACACATAAATATGATGACGCGCATGACAACCAACGACATTTAACAGAATTCGAGAACCTATGCGATTTCGATTAAAAACGGTTTCGGGTGATGCTCTCGAGCGCTCTGAGAGTATTCCTATTCTTTGTTTTTTCAACAAGAATATAAAGATGCCAATAAGATGGTTTATATATGCGCCACCATGACAGTAGCGGTGACTTTTGACTTTACTTTTACTGCCTAGGATTTTTTTGCTACTTTTTTGGTCTCAGGATTAGAAAGCGTACTTTAGGTGTGTGTATGGAGAAAACAAATGACGTACTTTTAGTCCGCTTGAAAAAAAAAATGATTTTTTTCCTGTTTTTAATAAGTATGAAGTAAAATGTTGTACATCATACGTCCGGTAACGTGTTACAGCAGTCGTTTCGAAATTCCAGACTCGGCTAGCTCCTCGTCCGGAAACATCTTACTCCTACTGTAAAACTATATTTACCGGAGTTATAAGGTAAATAACTATTACTTTGTAGCATGAGAAGTAAATCGTGGCCGATCGGCAAGAAATTTTGCTTCTAATGATTTAGGTCAATTATGATAAAACTGATTCAAACTGGTAGCTATGAAAATGATGAATTTTAGAGTTTTAGCTAACAGGTAGAGTCGTATGGGCTTGGAGACTGAAAAGAAAGAGGAATATATGCTGAGTTTATTTGCTGTGAACTAGTACCTCCGTATGTCAACTAGTAAATCCTGCCACATTTCTACATATTAACATATTCAAACACCCTAGAGCAGTTGACAGGAATAACATAATAATTATGAGAGACCAGAGCCTAAATATTAAGATATTACAAGAATGCACTGTGATTGCTCTCTCGTAAAATAATAAAATATAATATACAGGATGATTTACGGTGATGGTATACCTTAGACAACAACTTTTAGGCCTATTTATTTCGCAAGTTATGTGTGTGGCCACGAATGCGTCTAGAGTCTGTTTATAAAATATTTTTTCTAATTTTGTCATATAAAGTGGCACTTTTCAATACTGATGACAGTGACATAACGTCCTACTTTTCGTAACTAGTTACGAAAAGTAAAATCTTTCGTAACTGGTGATGAAAAGTTCGTTTCATCATCAGTTGAAGGTTTCGGTTGTGGCACACCGTTGCTACACTTTTACGGTATTAAGTAGATACGAAGTAGTTTAATAGCTATTTATGTAATTAGTTACGAAAAGTCCAATTTTGTGTAACGAATTAATGTTTGCGGGACGAGCGTAGCGACTTCCCGCAATTTGAATCAGATATACAAAAGAGGCTTTTTGTCACATGTTTCATGCAAGATTTTTTCTAATTTTGTCTACAAATACCTACTTAGAGAGAGACTTATTATTAAACTTCAATATTTACTTTTAAACCACTTTGTATCACTTAATACCGTAAAACTGTAGCAGCGGTGTGCCACAACCGAAACCTGCAGCTGGTGGTGAAACGAACTTTTCCCACGACCCCTTACGAAAGCAAACATAACATTCGGAGATGGAAGCCCCGAAAACTAATGCTAACACACAGCCGTGCGTTAGGAATTCCTAACGCACGATCGTGCGTTAGGAAAAACAAATGACGAACATGGACACTGAGTAGTAAAATTCTCTGTCTGAGTTAAAAATATAGTAGAAACCTAGTCTGTATTACTCAGCAAGTCAAAATATATTTTTGGCCATAACTGGGCATATCTTATTCGGCTATGAGAGGTTATGATGGAAATATTAGGTCATTCACATTAATTTACACATCAGTGCATTTATTATAAATTAAGCTATATTTTCAGCTTATTAGTTGACATGGAACACGCCTTAATATGACCAACTCAGCTTTACCTCGATTCATTGAACTCGAGTCCAATAATCATTATTTGTAACTAACCAGCTATATTGCTGATGGTGCTATTAATTATAATTGTTTATTCATTTCAACTGTAGTTTAAGAGAAACCCACAATAAAGTTAGATTGACTTTAACTATGAACGAGTGCGTTGTCTTTTAATTCAACCCCAATCAACTGCAACTTTTGAAGTTGATTACATGGCGACCCTGCGCGACAACGCGTGACTAGTAACCTCGCGAAAATAACTTGTTGTGATGCAAATGTGAACCCTGTGTGCCTAAGGATGGGTGAAAAACCATCGAAGGTGGAAATTATAATAGCTCAAGCAGGAAATAGCGGAGGCCAAACCAATCCCAGTACTTTTTCGAAGAGTGTATCATTAACTGAGGTAGCTGGACTGCTTGGAGGAATTATAGTCATCACCGCTATCATCGCTTACTGCTACTTCTGAATGAAACGGATCTTAGAAAATAAGATTCGCCGTGAGATCACCAGGAGTCAGGAGTTGGTGTAACACTACGATCTCCTATACTCATATCCCTTATTGCCAGACGAGAGGTAAGAGTTTATTCTGCCGAGAACGTCAACCAGTTGTACCCAAGCCGGGGCTGGCATCGTGGGAATAGCTAATATACGTTCCAGTTTTTTTTGCATCTCATTAGCCTTGGAAATTTGACATATTTCACCCAGTATATAAAACGGACGCTGACAGTGATTGATAAATGGGTTTAAGGTTATGGATATTGTTTACTCTTAAGCCTACATAGATATCAGACTCTTCCAGTTATTCCAGATGTTAAGGCAACTAATTTATTCATAGTTATTAACTCTTCCGATAACTTATTTATGTGATTTTAATGGTTAATTTAATTATTGAACATTGACGGTTATTAGCAATAAATGAATATAACAGACATTTCTTCACTTTTCGCTACTTTTCATTCAATTCCAAAACTCTAAGCTTATTGTCATTCATCATCATATAATATACACTAAGGCAATAAAATTCGTGAGCCGGTTTCTTTTTACGTATATTGAGCGTTCCGAAAAGTGAATTTTTACAGTTTTACAATTTATCATGAAGTATCAACATTATTTACATAATGTAGCTATATTATGTTCAACAGTAACATTCTGAGAAAAAAATAAACAAACTACGATAATTTATTCTATAATTATTATTGTAAGTAGTAAAACAATGATTAAATCAGCAGTTATTTCCTATAGTGATACATTTTAGTCTTCTTTATTCAGTTCTTCAAAATTGTTAGTTTTTTTTTACTACTACCTATTGCTGGTGTCTCATGGTCTGCTTCATCGTTGTCGAGGGCTTGTTCTTATATAATGTTTTGCACAGTTCCAGTAGGTACTCACCTAAAAATAAATAACGTGTAAAAGTAGATTCCATAATTTTCTTTGTTTATCTTAGACTGGAAGTGCTACTAAATATTTTTATCTTTACCAAAGCAACCAGAATATGCCCTATCTTTCTCACATTTGGTAGAGTAGTTTTTGGAACCCTATACAATTTGCTATTTGTAAAACTAAGGTTCCAGTATATAATAGCGCAGTGGCACTGAGTGAACGTGATAATGTCTTTTGTAAACCCAAGCGAAATATATACTCGTATATGAAAAATTAGACTTTTGCAAAATAATTTATGAGTACCTGGTAATAAGTAATTTGCTTACAGGTCGTGTTTTTGCTGTTAGTATTAGTAGCCTTCTTATTCCAGGAAATCTTCTGGAAATGACTCGCTTTGCAGCACTCAAAATGTCTTCTTCTATAATTTTTCCTTTTCGCCTGCCGCACTTTTTGTAATGTTTACGTCTCAAGGTTTCAAGCCTGACATTCAGCTCTTGCATTAGTGGCAGCTGGAAGGTGAATTCGTGCGAGGGCCGAGGAGCGGAGTTAACTGACATGTGAACTGTAGAACTGTCGGGTAGACGTTTTTGTGTGTCGGGGGTGCTGGTATCTATCTAGGTGATTTTGCTTTGCATATCCTGGTTAATAAAATTATTCTTAATTAAGTAAAACTACAAAAAGCGATTAACTATAGGACATAATACTTTTATACTTAAATCCTTATTAACAGCTTATGAATGAAGACATTTAGTAGTATTTCCAGTCCTCGACTAGGTCCTAGAGCCAATACAAGAATATCGATTATTTGCGGCATTTTGGAATTCTTTAGTCTTTAATCCACTTAAAATGTTGATGAACGTATTGAAAATTGACAACGACGCAACTTCAATTTGACAAAATCTTAAATTTTCTTGGAGACAATTGCGACTAAAAATACCAGTTAGTAATTAGTTTGACTGTATTGGTTAAAAAAAAAACATGTCAAGGGATCTTATTGGCCAGCTTTAAAACTGCCGATTTTAGTTCATCACCCTCCAATTCTGTATTTACCGTATCTGTTTTGACGACAAGTAAACGATAATTGCCGTCGATGTTATACAGGGTGAATTCCATGGCAATGTAAGATGCAGAAAATAATGGAATGTGGTATAGTTGTGGGCGCAATGCCGCTAGTCTACAACGTGGATGCTAGACAGCCACAACCCTCAACAGGGATTGAGCACTGCTGGAGCAACACCAAACCGCTACTAACTTAATTAAAACGAGGTATATTTCAAAGTATTTTTAGAATTAATATATAGCATATTTAGGCATAGAAAAATTATCTAATGAGTAACTTAACCGCACTAAAAAAATTATACGAAGTGTCCAAAACATTTCTAGACAAAATTAATAAGGAACCTAGTGAAAGGCGCGAAAGTACCAGTAGAATTAATACATTGATTCTTGATGAGGGGTTATTAGAAACCGACTTTAGTAAACTTAAATTAGAAATACAAAGTGCAACTCTTTCAACAGAGGAGCAAAAATTAATACTACAATATAATAGGGAAATCGAAAAGTTACTTTTTAATTCTAGACAAATATTACTTAGTAGATTACAAGTAGCAACTGCTGACCAAGCACACAATTTTAAACAAGAATTAGGAAATATGGCTGAAAATTTTAATCTCAGAACAGCTTCATATTTTTGCCTCGCATGGACCGCACCGAGGATGTTATAAATCAACTTATTGATGCTATTGAACTTTATAATGGTTTACTAAAACAAGACCAGAAAATACTTTTAATATCTTAAGTCATAAAAACCCGACATTCTCAAAGCGCAAAACTCAGGCTTAATAATGAGTATAACACAGTAGAAGATTTAGTTTTAAGCATGCGTCAGCACTTATTAACTAAAAAATCGGCTGCCACTTTGGCAACTGAATTACACATGATAAAACAAAACGGCAAACCTATTGAAGAATTTGCCAAAAATATGGAACAATTACTTATTAACCTAACAATTGCTCAAGCTGACGGGAATTTTACCCTTATTACCCCCACTTATTACGCGTATTAAAGGAAGTAAACGAAAAACTATACTAACTAACATTTACCAACGGCTTACAAAATAGCGAAGTTCGAACCGTAGTCAAATCGAGGGGATACGCGACTTTAAAAGATGCTATAGTAGGGACAAAAGAGGAAGAACGACAGAAAAAGTTCAACTCATCTCCTGCTCAAAATGCGTTTCACTTTAAACAATATAGGGGATTTAACCATAATCAAAATTCATTTAGGGCTAGGTCTTCTCACTACCGAAACGATAATAACCGGGGGCAATTTTCAAACTTCACGCGAAACACGCGGAATCAGTATCCTAATAATAATAACAATGGGAATGAACGGTTTTTTCGTCCTTAAAGGACAAGATAGTACAAGTTTATTCTTAAATTCTAATGGTATGCGTTTTGTAAACGTAAATATTAATTAAAAAAATAAATTATTTTTGTTAGATACAGGGGCTAGTGTTAGTATAATAACTGCTAATAACTTAATTGAAGAGACAATAATTGACAAAACAACGAAAGTAAAAATAACAGGTATAGGTGGACATATTGAAACATTAGGAACAGTTAGTTAATATTTCCTTTACTTTAGGAAATCAATACATATCGCATTCATTTTTAGTTGTAGAAAAATTTTCTCCAGATATAGAAGGAATTTTAGGGCTAGACTTTTTTGTACAATTTGAAGCAAACATAAATTATGAAACATATTTATTTTCTTTTTACAATACATCCAAGCTAACCATTGTTCCTATTTACTCAAAATATAACGATTATCTTACAATTCCACCAAGGAGCGAAGTTATAGCTTTTTGTAAAACTGAGCAAAACGGAGAATATCTAGTATTACCGGAAGAAATCAGTGACGGAGTTTTCGTCGCAGGAGCAATCAGTAAGGCTGATAAAAATAAATTGCCAGTAAGATTTCTAAATGTAAATGATCGCGCAATTCAAATAAAGAATTATAACCCACGACTACAGGATTCTTTCTATTATCAAATCTACAAATTTGGTAAAACCTACCATTTAAACGTAAATCGGGTTGATACAGTGTAGGACTTGAAATCTGCGCCAAATTTGCAGACATTTTTCACTTGGAAGGTGATCCTTTTACGGTCACGAATCTTTATCAGCAAAAAATTCATTTAAAAAACGACGCGTCTCCAATATACGTAAAACCATATCGTACTCCGCACGCTGAGAAATCGGAAATTAAAAAACAAGTTCAAAAAATGCTAGACCAAGATATTATAAAACAAACCAATTCAGAATGGTCATCGCCACTTCTTATAGTACATAAAAAATACGATAAATCCGGAAATAGACAATGAAGAGTTGTCTTAGATTACCGATTACTTAATAGAACTGCAATAAAAATTACAAATTTCCTTTACCATGTGTTTCGGAAATCTTAGACTCTTTAGGAGGGGCAGTATATTTTTCACATCTAAATTTTTCTAATGCATTCTATCAGTTAGGATTACATAAAAACAGTAGATTATATACAACTTTTACCACCGAAGACGGACAATTTCAAATGAAAAGACTACCTATGGGGCTTAAGATTAGTCCGAGTGCCTTTTCTAGACTTATGACAGTAGCTTTATCAGGATTAAATTATGAATCATGCTTCGTTTATCTAGACGACATTATTGTTTTTGGAAATTCCTTAGAAGACCACAACAAAAATTTGATAAGAACATTTCAAAGACTTAGGAAGGTAAATTTAAAACTCAATCCACTGAAATGCGACTTTCTTAACAAATTTTGTGTCTTGGACATATTATTTCTGCTGAGGGTATTTTATCCGACCCTATTAAAACAGAAGTAATATCACGGTACCCAGTACCGTCTGATTCTGATGCAACTAAGAGATTTGTAGCTTTTGCCAATTATCATAGAAAGTTCATAAACAATTTTGCCAAAATAGCAAAACCTCTTAATGCATTGTCACGAAAGGGAAAGGTTTTTCAATGGTCAAATGAATGTCAAGCTGCCTTTGAATCCTTAAAACACGCACTTATGAGCCCACCTATTTTGAGCTATCCAGATTTCTCACCTAGTAACACTTTCATATTAAAAACCGACGCCAGTGCTTTTGCTTTAGGCGCCATTTTGTGTAATTCAAACGATAGGCCTATAGCATATGCATCTCGAGTGTTGAACAAAGCTGAACAAAATTACTGCACAATTGAAAAGGAACTGTTAGCGATTGTTTGGGCAGTTAAACATTTTAAACCTTATGTACACGGAAGAAAATTTGAGATATACACGGATCATCGTCCTCTTTTATATTTATTTAACATGACAGATCCAACGAGTCGTTTAACAAAATTTAGAATAACTTTGGAACAGTTCGATTTTTCTGTAAATTATCTGAAGGGTTCTAATAATGTAAGCGCCGATGCTTTGTCACGCGTAAAATAAGTTTAGAAGATTTAAAGTACCGAACAACAAAAGAAAGCATTGACAGCATTTTTGCGGTCACGCGAGCACAAACCAGGAATAAAAATATACGGGTAGACAATTTATCAGACGTAATAATAACAACTGAGGACGAACGGCTTGATCACCCGGTCGTCGTGGAATTATTAAAGCGTCCGCTTAATTGTGTTGAAATAAAAGTTTTAGAATTAGCAAAGTAGTTTACTACAGTCATGATTACCAATGTTCGACTTAGGTACTTCATTGAGGGATCTGACAAGTTTATGCAGGTATAAAGAAATTAACGAGTTATTCATTATAAAAGATGATTATATACTTGAATTTATGAAACAATTATAACATTTTAAGACAGAACTAAGAAATTCCAGAATTAAACTGAATATAATTAAGGGTGTACACCATATAAGAGACAATTAGTACTGAATGACTTCCATACCTTAGCTTCAGGAGGTCACGCTGGAATAAATCGTATGTTCAATAATATCAAAAAAAGTTATTATTGGCCAAATTTGAAACCAGACATTACCCATTTCGCAAAAAGTGTGATGCTTGTCAACGTTTCAAGCACCACAACATCAATAAGCAACCACTGACAATAACAATTACAGCTAAATCAGCTTTTCAAAAAATATATCTTGATCTCGTAGGTCCTTTGAATGTGAATGATTACGACAGATATTTGTATATTTTGACACTCCAGTGCGAACTCACTAAATACATTGAATGCTTTCCGATAATAAACAAAGAATCTTTTACAGTTTCGAGAAGCTTTGTAGAAAACTTTGTATTGAGATACGGCATTCCTGAAGAAATTGTTACTGATCAACGAAAGGAATTTATGGCTAATGTGTTCCAAGATTCTTGTACTTTATTAGGAATTAAATCTCTTCATTCAACAGCTCACCATCATGAAACACTAGGATCTCTTGAAAATTCTCATAAACACTATGTATTTGAGAATACAAACTGCTAAACACGCAGATAATTGGAGTACGTGGATTCCATACTGATGCTTTGCGTACAATACCACCGTGCATACCGACGCAAGAAATAATTTACTTTTGTCAAAAGCCAAAAGAAAAGAAGAGTTACTTAAATTCCACATTAATTACATTTAAAATAGGAGATAAGGTGTTATTGCGTAACGATAATAAAAATACTAAACTGGATCCACTTTACTTAGGGCCCTATGATGTCTTAGATGATAAAGGAGTACATGTATCTATCCAATTAAACGGGAAAACTGTAACGGTACATAAAAATAGAGTTAAGTTGTATTATGCTTAATTTCATATATATTATGGTGAAATTTTAATTAAGGATTGAAATTTTAGATTTTTTTTTTGCTTCATGAGGAAAGGTGTGATGGAAATATTATGTCATTCACATTAATTTACACATCGGTGCATTTATTATAAATTAAGCTATATTGACAGCTTATTAGTTGACATGGAACATGCCACAATATGACCAACTCAGCTTTACCTCGATTCATTGAACTCGAGTCCAATAATCATTATTTGTAACTAACCAGCTATATTGCTGATGGTGCTATTAATTATAATTGCTTATTCATTTCAAGTGTAGTTTAATGAGAAACCCAGAATAAAGTTAGATTGACTTTAACTATGAACGAGTGCGTTGTCTTTTAATTCAACCCCAATCAACTGCAACTTTTGAAGTTGATTACAAGGTGATAAAAGCAGCAAAAACAAGTTATTAATTCCAACGATGACATTTAGCAAATTGCACTTTACACACACACAATTACAGTCGCTCAGTTTCATATAATGAGAATAACCGACATTCGTCCTTTGATTCATGCTGCAGAGCGTAGCCTAGCTGCAACATTTTGCAACTTCAATCACAAAGTCTGGGGTTCAATTCCCAATCCGGCAAAGTTTTTTTTTTATTTTATCTTTTTATAGTTTTATAAATATTTACGCCCATTTAAAATTAAGGTCAAAAATTAAATTAAAGTCAAAAAAAAATTAAAAAAGGATATAAAAAAATAGTAAATCGTTTAACAAAAAATAAACGTTGCATTTGCCGATCCTCGAACATATTTAAATAAATCATTAAAATATATCGAATGTGTTTTGATTTAATGAGAAAAAGACAATACCTTTGTAATAATTATTGTATCGTGTTGTATAGTAGATAATGGATAATTTTAGGGATAAATATAACATGGTAAGAACAGCTTATGTATTAATAGCTTAGGTAGAATAGCTGCATCAAAAAATTGCAGTAGGGCCAGGGGTAAAAGTTGTCCTTCCAAATCCACTTTAATATCATCGATAACGGCCTACTTTCGGGTAGAACTGGCAACGCTGGATCAAAAAATATTTTTAAAGCGTTTTTCTTGGTCAACTTCCTTAATTAGATTTTTGTGTTAAGCAAATTCGATTTATAGTTTTCGAAAAAAACTCACCCTGTATAGTTTTGATATTGCTAGTCAGGTTATCTAGTCTGGCAGTACCGTAAGAACCTGACTGCAAGTAAACATATGCTGCTAAAAATCTGGCTTCTTCAAAAATCTTTCCGCTACCAACTGATTTCGAAGTTTATCAACTTAAAGTGCCGAAACACTACAAGGGCTTCATGCTGACGCTGAACAAGACGAAACGCACGTGGATCAAGGAGTAAATTATGAACCATTATAGGACTCTTAATGTAGTGAATTGAAGACATAAATATTGACACTTTAATTTCATATGACTCTTTAATCTCATATGTATAATTTGTTATTTTAGATTATTTTAGACTCTATGTTTAAGGACAGGGTGAAATCCTTCGGAGTTGAGAGATATCGGATATTATACTCTAAACTTTGTAACTTAAAATAAAATCATAAAATAGGCAAAAATGAAAAATTAGCGGTTGAAGCCAAAAGTATCATTCAAACAGCGAACATTTCCAACAAAAATATATTTACAATTTGAAGTGTATTCCGGGCTTTGAAGCCGTAATCTAATGGAATTTCTTCCTGACGTTTCTCGTTTCACTTCTTCGTCTACAGCTGCGGCAGACATCAAAAGCGATGAGGTAACGGGCCAAATGATCGTTCGTGCTTCCCGACGTTGACTGATTCGAATGTGGTGAACTCCGTGGTATTTATTGCCTCGCCGTCGCGCTGGAGTGGAGTGACTGGGGTGGGGTTAGTGGTGGCGCGGGGTATCGGCGCACTTGAAATATGTCGTAGAACATTCCTCTGTCCTGTTTAAACTGATGTAGAGTTTAAAGATCTCAATGGCCTCTCTCGTTAGTCTCAAATAGAAACGCTGCGATTGATATAAGATATCCATCTTGTTGAAAAGGACGTCGTAAGCTTCGGAGGGAGCGTGATCTCCTACTGCTGACTTTTGTGTTTGTTCCAGCCTGCAACTCCTCTTGTGTTCGGTAATCCTCGTGTAGGCACTGCGTTTTGTGGTGCCAATGAATATCGAGCCACAGCCGCATGGCACTCGGTAAACTCGGGTGCCGATGGCGGATCTCTGCGATCTTTGGCCGATCTCAAGTTCTGTTATATTGGACGAGTGGCAAAAATGAAAAATTTGCAGTTGAAGCAAAAAGCATAATTCAAACAACGGACATTTTCTGCAGGGGATCTCTGCGGTCTTTGGCCGATCTCAAGTTCTGTTATATTGTACGAGTGGGTTTAATGACAGTTTTAACATTGTGCTTTTCCAGTAGCCTATTGATCCTGTCCGTTAGTTTGTAGATGTATGGCAGACTAGTCCATCCGCGCTTTTCTTCATCTTCTCCCGTTGTTCCTTCCTGGCGCTCCACATTCCTTGGACGGACGGCCCTATCTAACTGGTGCTTGCTGTATCCATTCCAACCAAAGTCTCTTTCCAAATGCTTCATTTTCCTTTCCAAACCAGCCAGCTCACAAATTCTTTGGCCCTTACAGACAGGCTCTTTATGAATCCCCTATTCGGTCTGGGATAATTTTTTAATCTGTTATTGAGGTATCGGTCAGTGTGTGTTGGTTTTTATCCGAACGCCAGTGAGGATATAAAGCGACGGTCACTCTGGCATTTTGGTTGTAGATATTTGGTATTTTTTTCCCTTCTGACGCTTATAACTTTAAAACTGCTCATTTGACGGGATTTTGTAGTGTTGCGCCTATGTACAGAAATGAACGGTCTTTCCAAAAATGTGGTCGATTTGGTTGCACGTGTGGGGGGGGGGGCTGACCAGTGGCGTACGATAAGTTAAATAGGCAAATCTAGAAAAATTCACAAATTTGGGACGGTTTTTTACATTTTTCTTTGTAATGGTCAACTTCTGGGCCTTCTGGACCCCTTTAGTTAGACGACTGGCCCAATAAGGATGGGGCCAGGGGAAAGGGCATGTCCTTGGCTACTTTTAATCCTATCTCGCCAAAGGCGTCACTTTAATACAGAGTAGTCAAAGAAATGTCCAAAAACAATTTGACGAAAACTATGGAGCGGTCGAGCTTCGGTGTATATGGGCAACTAGAAAACATAGAGGGAAAAAAATCAGTTATTAGTTTTGGTCTAGCTCTCATACCGGGTGAGCTACAAAAGTTTTTCTGTGCCGAATTTTTTGCCACTTTTGGTGTACTTCTCTCACATTTCACCCTGTAGATTCTACATTTTTGCAGCAAAAAATCTGAAATAATTCAGAGAGGTAGTACACATATGGGCCCTTGATCGTGGACCTAAAATCGTGGAAATCAAGGACCTAGCTTTGAATTTAAAATTTTGACGAATTTTTAAACTTTAAATTTCAAATTGCCACTTTGCGGTATATTTCTGCCCAGACCGTGCATCTAATACAATGGCTTTCTATATCAGGGGATACCTTGGAATGTTTTCTTTTTGGGACTTGGGAACCACTTTTCGTTGAGGCGTCGCGAAATGGCCTTAATTGAATTTCGAAGCAAAAGATGCAGATTTTTGCAAATTTTGGCCGCAAATCCCAAATGGTTCCGAAGCGTCGTCCACCACGGAGGTATCGGAAGCATTCGGAATTAGGCTCCGCCCACTGAACGTCAACTGACAACTAAGATTTTCCGAAATGTAAACATTAACTTTAAAGCCTCAGACTAAGGAAAATCGGCCGAAAAGCGTGGAAAACTGTCTGGCCGGGGACAATTTGAACATTTCTAGGAAGATTATTGGCAAAATGCCCGGTCCTCGAGAACGATTTTACAAAGACTGGTCGATTCCAAAATTTCGTGTCCGGATTTATGTCAAAAAAATTATCCTAAATCAAAGACCCACTTTATCGGATTTAGAGTTTCAACTCGAATGTAAAATGTAGACTAAATATAAATACCGGCCGTGACGTAAGCGATTAAAGATATCTGTGATATCTTTGAAACGATTAAAGTTAGAAAGCTGAAATTTGGTATGTGCCTTACTACGGCTAAATGGTGCCTTACAACGTTTTGTTCGTTCAATATCCGCCATCACCAGGCTTTTAAATTACGTCCGTTTACCCGTTGATTCAAATTTGAATGGTGGATCTACTGAGCTGCCGTAAAATATGAATAGCTGATGTAGATATCGTAGCGACCATAGCTGAGATATAGCTGTTTCATAAAGTATTATAAACCGATGGTCGTATCGAGTTGAAAATCGAATGGTAGGTTTCCCTTATGTAATATTAGCGCAAAATAGCATCTCAAAAAGGCGGCGACGGCAGCAACATAGCACATAACCATGTATTTTAAATGGGAGGAATATAGAAAATGTTGTATTTATGATACCATTGATGGTACATGGTTCAAATTTGGATGGTAGGTACCTATGGGGGTATCATAAATTGTGATGTAGCTGACTCAGCTATCATAGCTACAGTAGCTGAGTAACGTTAATATTTAGAGAACCGTTAATGATACATGGTTCAACTTTGGATGCTGGGTGCCCATTGTGGTACCATGAATGGTAGTATAGCTGACATAGCTATGTAGCTGACGGTAGCTAGGTTATAGCTGTTTTATGAACCGATGGTGATATCGACTTGAAAATCGAATGGTACATTTCCCTTATCTAATATTAGCGCAAAATAGCACCTCAAAAAGCGGCGACGGCAGCAACATAGGACATAAGCATGTATTTTAAATGGGAGGAATATAGAAAAGGTTGTATTTAGGATACCATTGATGGTACATGGTTCAAATTTGGATGGTAGGTACCTTTGGGGGTATTATAAATTGTGATATAGCTGACTCAGCTATCATAGCTACAGTAGCTCAATAACGTTAATATTTAGAGAACTGTGAATGATACATGGTTCAACTTTGGACGCTGGGTACCCATTGAGGTACCATGAATGGTAATATAGCCGACATAGCTATGTAGCTGACCATAGCTAGGTTATAGCTGTTTTATGAACCGATGGTGATATCGACTTGAAAATCGAATGGTAGGTTTCCCGTATGTAAATTTCGCTAAAAATGGCATTTTTTTAAATCCAAGATGGCGGCCTAATAAATTTTGGTTTTAAGCCGATATCTCTGGAACGGTTTGAGCTAGAAAGCTGAATTCGGTATATGGCTACTTTATGGGTTGGGCTAGAGGTCTCTAAGGTCCTGAACCTTGCCGCGGGTACCAATGGTTCTATTTTGGAAACTTTTTTAACAAAATTACATTTTTTTGCTACAACTTACACACTGTTGCTAAAGGGCGCTGAAACCAAATATATCCGACGTTTCGACTTTACACTTACTATAGGCCATCATCAGCGTATTCTCTTTTATTACAATTATTGCTTTATAAATGTGCCACGCCCAAACAATAAGTTTTTCGTATATGACTGACAAAATAGCTTTAACGAAGCCCATTCGACTGGTACTAACTGTTCGATTTTATCGTTTCTAGGTTCCGAGATTTAACTGATTAAATTTCCTTCGCCATTTTATCCACAAATTGTTAAAAAACACTAAAATTATTGCACTTTTTTGGCTCCTCATATAGCTTTTCGGATAAATCTTAAATAAAACGCGATATAAACTGTTGAAGGCTGAAATGCACGATTTTGATCCCCAAAATTCGGTTTCCGGGTCGGTTTGAGAGCTCCATATGCTTAACAAAGAAATAACTACTTTTCCCGCATAAATCAATATTAATCGATTTTATTCGTTGGTTCCAGTAGTTTTGTGGCAAATAGGGCATATGTTTACGTTTTAGATAGTATAAAGTGTCCCAAAAATGTTGTAACCTGGAATTTTAGGATTTTTGCATGTAGATCGATATCAATTAATTTATTGCGTTAATTCGAGTAGTTTTATGATAAATAGAGCGTTGATTTCTGTTTTAAATAGTATACGGTGTCCCAAATAATGCTAAGTGCTAATGCTATGTTTTATTAGCTTATTATAAACACTGCCTTGATTTCTGATTTAGATACTATAGGGTGAGCCAAAAATTGGCAAATATTACATTTTTACGAACAATCAAAGCTAGAAAAGTGAAATTTCAATTATAGATTCGTTTCATACTCACAAACAATATGTCATAAATCGGAACCTTGATATGGGTACTCGTGGTAACATTTTATATCTTTTTATGAATTTTAGCACGTTTTTTACCATTTTTCAAAAGCTGTTATGATTGCGAATATGAAGTAAAGTATTTCAAACGTTTCGACATTTCAGTTTTACTTTTAGGTATAACTTCTAAAGCACTCCACCACTACTATGCCCACAGCGTTCAGATTTCCTAAACTATGGGCGCTCCGCGCGCGTGGTCTTAACCTACAAAACCTCAAAAGCATTCTGCCCACAGCGTTCGGATTTCCTAAACTATGGGCGCCCCGCGCGCGTGGTCAAAAAAAAAATGTTGCGTCTCAAGAAAAAAGCACACCATAAACAAACCAACTCAAGATTTTTGCTGACCAACTTGTTTATAAACGGTGTGAGTAAGCTTCCTATTCGGCATCTATGATACTAAGACATACAAAAACGGTAATCGTCCTTCCTTTTCTATCTCCATAGTAAATTGAATTTTTGGGTTGATAGAGTTGAGGTGTACGAGAAAATTTTGAAGTGCACCCTCGCCATGGCTCCACATAGCAAAGGTGTCGTCCATATATAAGAACCAGCACTTTCGCCTTTATTTGCCGTTGTCAACGCCTTGACCTCGAAAATTTCTATAAAGTAGTTGGCTATTACTGGTCTAAGGGGCTGCCCATAGCTACACCATCAGTTTGTTCGTAGAAATCTTCCTTCCATTGAAAATATATAGTGGTTAGGCAGTGTTGGAACAAATTGGCAATATCTTGTAGAAATTCCTGGTTAATATTTACCATGGCTTCCTTAATAGGTACCATCGTGAAGAGCGAAACAACTTCGAAACTAAAGAGAATTTCTCCTGGAGAAAGAATCAAAGAAGGCAGTTTATCGACGAAAGGAGTGGAGTCTTTTATAAAGCTGTCAGTAGTTCCTGTTTTAGGCGGCAGCAATTTTGTGAATTGTTTCGCAATTTCGTAGGTCGGGCTTCCTGTGGTGCTCAGGATGGACGATTAACAACTTAAACGAACAAACACTTTAAATCTCCCAAGAAAAAAAATAAAGGCATTGACCTAATATTGTCGAAAGCCGATAAGGGCTCTTGTTTAGTTATAATGGAACAAAGCGACTAGCTTTTGAACTCAGATGATTTTCAGCCGCAGGGATATTTTTTATTCTGTAGGATCCAACTTTGAAATTTTTCTCCAAACTAAATAAAAACTTAGACACGTACCAGTAGAATCTGAAATTTTTTAACATTCCTAGAAAAAACTATACCCTATGAAAAGAATCTGAAATTTTATAACATTTCTAGAGAAAACTATACCCTATGAACCAGAAAACGTCTCTATTGTACGGCCTACCAAATAAATAAATTCATAAAATAGGGCATTCAATCGGACCGGTTGTCTCTTATGTGGACTCACCCTGTCACATGTTATCGTCACGGCTGAAAGATGTTGGAAGTTGATCTGAGGAGGGTGACTGGCTTTAAGGCACATTTTCAGTAAGAAAGATATAAGGCGATAAGGCAATATTTTTATTCTTTGGGGATGCAGGCCAGAATTAGATTTTGCTGTTTCTTGAGTTTGTCAACGTGATTCATCCACTTATACTGTTCGCTATTGAAAAAGAGATTGAAAGATGAATTTCATTCTTAGATGTACTGGTGACAAGAAATGATAACATCAAATTTCAAGTATAGAGAAAAGCTTCTTTAACAAAGAGCATAATTTCTTTTAACTCCAATGCACCCCATTCCCATAAGTTTGCAGCCTTCCACTTTTTTTTGCACCTTCCATACTCTAAAGCTGCATTTAGCAAGAAGTTGAATGTAATTAAATATACCTCAGATATGAACGATCTTCCGAAGCAAATCATTGATAAAATCTACAATATATCAACAAGTACAAAATGACATAAAAACTCTTTCAAGCCGATTCCCAATCCAAGTCATAGAGTTTTAGATGACTGAACTTACTTCTAAAATATCTCTCTAGCACTGGGTAAGTTTTGCAAAGATTTTAATGCCTTATAAGGCTGTGAAGGCTCTCACGGCCGGTCAAAATACAATCTAAGGGTGACTTTTACAACTATCAGTAAAACTTCAGTTTGAAGTTAAAACACCAGTAGGTAGATCATATCTGGTGTTTTAACTTCAAACTGAAGTTTTACTTGAACTTGTAAAAGTCGCCCTTAAGTGTTATCCGGGCTTTGAAGCCTTGGTCCAAAGGATTCAATGGATTTTTTTCCGGACGTTTCGTCATTCTATCAACCCGAAAATTCAATTCACTATGGATATAGAAAAGAGAGGACATCTACCGTTTTTAGATGTCAATGACCTTTAGTATCAATCGGTATCAAGGAGGCCAAATGGGAAGCTTGCGCACACTGTTCATTGAAAACCAACACACACTGACGATACCTCAATAACGGAGTCATCGAGTCATAAAGACTCTGTCTGCGAGAGCCAAGAACCCGTTTTGTGACCCGACCGAATTGGCGCGGGAAATGAAGCATCTGGAATGAGTCTTTGGTTCAAATGAATACAGCAAGCAAATTAAGGGACGACGGGAGAAAATGAAGAAAAGCGCTGATGGACTAGTCTACCATGCATCCACAAAGTCACAGACAGAATCGGCAGGCTGCTGGAAAAGTACCATGTTAAAACTGTCTTTAAACACACTCGTACAACACAACACACCTTGAGGTCGAACAAAGACCGCAGAAATCCCTTATCGGCACCCGGAGTTTACCGAGCCACTGCTGCATGGAACTCGGTAAACTCCGGGTGCCGATAACGGATTTCTGCGGTCCACAAATACAGATACGTTAGCACCACAAAACGTAGTGTCAACGGTGTATTACGGGTCAAACAGTGTATTACGGAACACAAGAGGAGTTGCAGGCTGGGATAAACACAAAAGTCAGCAGTAGGAGAGCACGCTCTCTCCGAAGGTCACTGCATCCTTTTTATAGAGGTGGATCTTCGAGGAGGAAATTACGTTTCTAAATGCAGAGTGGCGGCGAGTTCTAGGACATGCTTCAAGTGCCACAAAACCCCGCTCCACCACTACCCCACCCCGTCCCTCCACTGCAGCGGGACGGCGGGGTAATAATTACCGCAGAGCTCACCATAGTCGAATCAGTCAACGTCGGGAAGCACGGGACATTACTTCGCCCATTGCCTCATCGCCTTTGATAATGTCTGCCGCAGCTGTAGACGAAACGTCAAGAAGAAATTCTATTGGACCACGACTTCAAAGCCCGGAAAACAGTTTTGATTTTGTTTTAATGTCTCTTTGGCTTTATAGTTTGATGGAGGCATTTGATCAGGAACAAGGACAGGACAGAGAAGCTATAAATGTTGGACATCTATTGCCTTAGCTGCGGTGAGTGTCCGGCAACGTAAATTGGCCAATCGGAACGTAGGATATAGATTAAGATTCAAGAACATTTCAAGTGCTTTACTAAGTTCTAAGTACCAAGATTTTGATATTTCAGATACCGGCCTCACCAATCACTTATTGGATGGCACAATTTTTCCCAGGTAGACACTATTGAGATCGTTCATGAATACAGGAATGGTAAAAAGTTGAATCGGTTGCAGAAACTGGAAATAGATAAAGACCAAATAAAGGAGTTCAAGAGTCACTTGCGAGTTTAACTGGGATCAAGGCTTAATTTTTTACAACTTGTAGGACAACGAGGTCTTCAACTAAACAAAAACGTATTTACAGATGAAGTAAACAGATGTTGCTGTCTTATCAACTATGAATGACTTGGTCCTTTTCAATTTTAATTTAATTGTGTGTTACTTTTTAACCTATACTTAGTCTACACCGTGAGTACCTGATGTGCTGGTTTATTTGTAATCAAGGTTTTAAATTTATTAGGAGGGTCCGATGATGCTTAATAAAGGGGCGAAACTCCAGTAACTAGCGAGAAAACACATTTTTTGCGACCTCAGACTTTGCGTCATTTTTATAGATTTGATATTCTGTGCCAACGTTGACTGATTAAATACTTGCTTAACAACAAAACGTAATTATTTCATCAAAATAGGAAATTATTTTCTAGTACAAGGCTGAATGCAGGGGCTTACTTTTTTTAATTTCTTGTTTTTATTGTGGGAAAATCTGACTATAATGACATTAACCTAAATGATAACATCAACGATTTTGTAATGGAAACGAACGAGCGGCAATTGATGAATATCGTCTACGCTTTCCTACTTGTAGATAGCCTTGTAGAACTGTTTTTAGCAATGTCAGTCGAGGTTTAAGAGAAACAGGCGAGTTTCCTACAGCTACTTCTGAACGTCCCGTTCAACAGAAACTTGCTCAAGAAGAAGCAATACTTACTACGATTTATGCTCAACCTTCTTGGAGTGTTCGAAGAATAACCAACACACTTAGCGTAGGCCGGATAAGAGTATGGAGAACTTTCTCCAATACTTTCATGGAGTATGGAGAAACAATTTCGGTTTGTATCAGTACCACATCTTACCTGTTGAAGCTTTAAAACCTGCCGACTACGCTTCAAGACTTCAATTTAGTCTGGATCACTGGATATTGAGAAATCACAGGATTTGTCGAATAATATTGTTTAGTTGTGAAACCTCATTCACCAGAAATGGCATCAATAACACCAGGAATTCCCATTGTTGGGCACTTGATCCACGACTACCTCGGGAATACCATTTTCAAGATAGATTTTCGGTGAATGTTTGGTGAGGCATTATTGATGACCGCCTCATTGTTCCATTTCTAATTGAAGAACGTCTCACGGCCTTTCGTTATTTACGTTTTACTGAATATTATCTTTCCATATTACTGGATGATGTTCTTCTCAATGTAAGACAACGAATGTGGATTCAGCACGATGACGCACCTTCACACTTTGGTCGATAAGTAAGAGAATTTCTTATTGAAAATTACACATACCGGTGGATTGGAAGAGGTTCAGCAATTCCTTGGCCAGCAAGTTCACCAGACTTTAATTCCCTAAATTGCTTTTTATGGGGAAGACTAAAAAGTTTAGTATATGCCGAAAATATTGAAAACAGAGAACCACTATAGCTAGAATTATGGATGCCGCAGAAACTATTCGTGCAGATCCTGAGACTGTAAGCAACGCTACCACCTCATTGTAAGAAAAGCTAGAATATGTATATAGCAACAAGGTGGACATTTTGAGCAACTAATTCAATAAAGCTGTTTTTCTGTTAAATGGTCTTAGGAGATCTTTGTGTTGCGATTTTTCGATACGAGAGTGTAGCAGTAGTATAAGCTTCATGGATAACAAACAAAAAAAAATATTGATATTGCCTCAACTAGGATAGGCGCGTATGAGATCGTCGATTAGGCTAATACGGTACAAAGGAAATTAGTTGACTATGAGATTTTTGGGCCACTATCGACGGTTAAATGCTATAAGAGTGGAAAATACGTACCCGGAACTTAAGTTGCAGGACTTAAGCATCTCTTGAAGGTAAACTTCCTTTTTCTCCATGAATTTTTCCAATTGTAAAACCATAGCAGTTATATGCAATTATCGGTCAAATCTAACCAATAATATAATATTACTAATACCCAAGTCTCTACGAAAGTTTTTTTTCTTTTCTTTCGACACTTATTTACTATCCAAGTACGTGTCCAAACTCTTGAGACCATTTTCCACAAAGTTCTCCCATTGTCCTTTTAGGGGAAATTTTCTTAATGAATAGATAAGTAGAGGGCCCGTATTAATTATCGGCCGGCACATTGGGCCTAAAGACGGACCCTTAATTAATTTGCCCTTGGAGTGGCTCCAGGGTCAAAAGGGGAGGAAAATGGAATATAACGTTTAAAAGTGGGTTTTTGGAAAGTTTCCAGGTATTTCAGTTGCAGACGCGGGCCCGGAAATAACTTTTAAATTAGTTGGCCCTGGGGTTTGTGTGTATTTAGTGGAATTAGATATTTTAAATAAAAAGAGCATTATAGATGGGCCCCAACATACGAGGAGAATTTTCGCGTTTCCACCTATTAATGCATTCGTCCGTAATTAAAAAAAATTAAGTGAGAGTGATAGGTACATTTCTGTGATTCTGTTTAATCCTGTTTAACAATTCATAATAGTCATCTTGCACTGAACATAGTTTAGATACTGCAAGTCTAGCTGCAATTATCAAAATATTGCACTTTATCAAATATCAACGCGCATTGGGATTTTCCGATTTTTTACGAGCATTGGACTTATATACACAGAACGCTACTACAATCTCCACGGCCCCGAACCAGGTTAAACGTAAATAAAATCACGCACTACACAAGTGATTGTTGCAAACTGTGTCATAGAACGCATTTGCCTCCACGTTGAAATAATGAATTATAGACTAGGTAGTTACATATTTATTGAACCATAACGAAAACAAAACAATAACGACACTATACAACAACCAGAAATGATGTGTGATTTACTCGGCTCCCGTCCGTGATTTCATTCGGTTTTTCTTTTATATATACCGGGAATCCCGAAATTAGGTGGTTAAGCTTAAATAACGTAAAATGCTAACTCAAAAAGTTACGGCAAATTTTGTACTTGTTCTTACCCAAATGGTATGCCTATGATTACATTTTCACAACTATGATTCTCTGATTAGATTCACCATGCAAACGTTACTACATTAGAGAAATTATTTTAACTCTATTATTAAGAGTATAAGAATAGCTTACAGAAAATTATAGTTTTGCTCCTCTGTTTTTAGTGGCATAGCTCCGTTACGGGACATTTCTCGATATATGTTTGTTTGACAAATCAGTATTATTTTGGCCTTAAGAATCCCCTGTTTAAGTTTGACCGCCTAATTTTGGGACACCCTGTATGTACAATTTTGTAAAAACTTACGTTGTGTGGTTGCAAAATTCAAGTCCAATAGCCAAGCAGCCCCACTATGTGGTCAACATTCCTTGAGATTTTGCCGCTTTCCAGCCCATAAGGAAAATTAAACAATTGTACGCAAAACTGGTACGTAATAGGGTCAAAAATGGGGACGGAAAGTTCTACTTTACCGCCCCTCAAGAAAAATCCCGCCTGTCAAACAAATAAACAGATATAATTTTATTAAAAACAATACCTTTTTTTTAAATTTCCTTTTCATACCGCTCCCTTGATGTTTTTGGGCACAACTCGGTTAATGCTTCTTCGGCAGCTTCAGATAGAAGAGGAAGATGGAACACATTTTCGAATAGAAGAATTACAATTTTTAGTTGACTTGTTTGACAATCAAATAAAGGCGTTCACCTGGTAACGGTTTTTTAACAATCGGCTTGTCGCAATCCGCTTGATGGTGTCGTCATGGCTAATCATTCCATACTAAAACACGTTTGCAAAAATCGATATAAAACTTAGCACAACGCAATAATAGTACATCAGTTTTGCGTAAAAAGTTGTACGCACCTTAGGCCGAAAGTATAATTGCGGCTCATGTCCTCATCAAAGCCCTCCGCTTCGCGTCGGGCATCAACTTCGTCCGCGACCTGCAATCGTATACTTTCAGCCCTTTATACATAAATAACTATTACTTCATACTGTATTATTTAGGACATTTTTACGTACTTGATTTTGATCCGGTAAATCGCTTTTCGCAAAACTGGATATCGTAATAGTATATTTTATTAGGAGTACCAAAAATGGCATTTTACCGTGCGCGTGACAAAGTCATGTAAGCACGGGAAAAGGCATTTCGGACGTGCAAGGAACGATACTTTTCATTATGAGCCTCTGAAAACAAGATTTGCTAAAAAAACATCAAGACATATTTTACCTTGGGATGACCACTGTACAGGCTAGAAACATTAAACTGGTGTGCCTCTTATCCACGCTGCTATTTTTTGCTTGCTCAAGTATATCTTTGGGAATAACGAATTCCGGCGTGCACATAGTGTTGTAAACATGAAAAGTTGTATGTGACAATAGGGTGACATAAACCTGACAGAAATAAAAATCACAAATCAAATAATAGAAGTTGTCAAGGATACTTGCTAAAGCTGAAGTTCGCAACTGGTGGCCGTCTTATTTTAATATACGGGGTGTTCATTATAAAACTTCATGTAGCAGGCTATGAAATTTTGACGGAAAAGGATGACATAATCAAAACAAATGTACTTTTGTTTCTCCATCCTTTTCTTTTGACATTTCACAGCCAACTAGATGAAGTTTTATAATGAACACCCTGTAAGTAATGATATACAACTGCGAACGGCAAATAAACAGAGCACGGAAAACGGTTTTTCCAGTCCCTTACGGCAAATGTGTATTTTCTGTACAGTTAACTAGCCTGGAAAATGGTCATTTTCTGAGTAGTGTAATGAAAAGAAATTTTACTTCATACTGTATCATTTAGGACATTTTTACGTACTTGATTTTAATCCGGTAAATAACTTTTTACAGGATTGGATATCGTAAAGAAATTTTACAGTACCGGCACATCCTGTGGCGGTATTCAATAAATCCATTGTATCCATGGTATCCTATACGGGTACCTGTACCGGTACCGGTACAAGATACCGTAATGAAACTATACCGGATTTCTCAAAAATATATTCGCCGCCCATAAAATTATTTTTTTCCTGTTTTTCATAAGGATGAAGTAAAATGTTTTCGGTATATGCGTCCTACATGCATCGATTTGAGTTCGGTAAATGGAACTTTACCGAACAAGTCCGGTAAAGGTTGCTAGGCAACCGAAGCAAGAGAGCTACCGTTTAATATAAAATATTACGTTATTTAAATTTGATTAAGATTTTCTCAAATGCTCAGTTGGCGACGTCAAAATTTGTGCGCAGTAGTTACGACGTTTGATATTACTTGTCATTAAATCAACCATCATTTCTTGATATTCGAAATGAGCCGCTAAGTTATTGAGTGGAATTCAAAAATCTCCCCAATGCCCAGCAGAACCGACTTATTTCAGAGTATTATATATATTTGAAGAAACACAAGCACATCGTTGATGATTCAATGCTGACATCTCCATCATTTTCCCCATTAGAAAAAGACTTCTCGAAAGAATTTGAGAAACATCTATTAGACGTATGTGGTAATAATTTTAATAAAAAATTATTTTGTGATAATAAAGTTTTAACACTAGTGGCTGCATATTTTCAAAAGTTTATTTTGATACCATAAATTGGGTAATTTTAAATCATTATGCTATAGCTCCCGAATTATTAATTTTGACAGTGAAAACAATACAGCCACCGCCAAATGTCAATAAATCTAATTCTTGCGTAGTCACTTTTTCATATAATTTCTAAATAATAAAAACAGTATGAAACAAAATATTGTACGATACACGTCCACTAGGTATTGTTACAGTACTCGTATAACTTTCCAGACTCGGGTCCTGACATCGCCTTGTCCGTAAAAACCTCGTAGTCTAACAAGTCACCTACTGGACTTGCGACGTAAATAACTGTACATCATACGTCCGGTAACGTGTTACATTAGTCATTTCGTAACTCTTACTCCTACTGTAAAACTATATTTACCGGACTTATAACGTAAATATCTATTACCGTATCGAGTACCGGCACATCCTGTGGCGGTATTCAATAAATCCATTGTATCCTCAGTATCCCATACCGGCACCTGTACCGCTACTGGTATAGGATACCGTAATGAAACTATACCGGATTCCTCAAAAATATAATCGCCGCGCATAAAATTAATTTTTTTCTGTTTTTAATAAGTGTGAAGTAAAATTTTGTACATCATACGTCCGGTAACGTGTTACAGTAGTCGTTTCGAAATTCCAGACTCGGCTAGCGCATCGTCCGGAAACATCTTACTCCTACTGTAAAACTATATTTACCGGACGTATAATGTGAATAAGTATTACTTCATACTGTATCATTTACGACACTTTTACCTACTTGATTTTAGTCCGGTAAATAATTTTTTACAGGACTAGATATCGTAATAGTTATTTACATTATAAGTTCGGTAAATATAGTTATACAGTATATGAGACAGAGTAAGATGTTTCCGGACGAGGCGCTACCCGGGTCTGAAATTTCGAAACGACTACTGTAACACGTTACCGGACGTATAATACATAACATTTTACTTCATACCTATTAAAAACAGGAAAAAATCAATTTTATGCGCGGCGAATATATTTTAAAAAAATCCGGTATAGATTCATTACGGTATCCTGTGCCGGTACCTGTAACGATACAGGATACAGGTACCGGCACAGGATACCGTAGATATAATGCATTTATTGAATACGGGCACAGGATGTGCGGGTCCTCAATAGACTAAAATTTCTTTACGATATCCCGTCCTGTAAAAAGCTATTTACCGGATTAAAATCAAGTACGTAAAAGTGTCCTAAGTGATACAGTATAAAGTAAAGAAATTTTACAGTATTGAGTACCAGTGCACTCTGTGCCGGAATTCAATAAATCCATTACCGGTACCAGTACAGGATACTGTAATGAAACTATACCGGATTTCGCAAAAATATATTCGCCTCGGATAAAATTAGTTTTTTCCTGTTTTTAATAATTATGAAGTAAAATGTTTTACGTCCAGGTAACGTGTTACCTGGAGGTAAAACGTAAATAGCTAAATTCTATAGTAAATACTACTGCGAAAAAACTCAATGTGTGATTCCTTAGCAAAAATTGGGGACAGTGTTTGATATCAAAATTTTATCCCTTTACGCTTTCATCACAAATTACACACTTTGTCTTCGACCACTTCATAATACACTGATATTCAGCTTGTTGGCAAAAGTTAAATAGGGCTCATATAGCGTCAGAGGGATATATGAGTTGAAACAGCGGGAATAATGATATTATTCCCGCTCGCCATTTAAGTTATATATGTTGCCTTGGCAACAAGTAGGAGTAGGCAACAACGCAATATCAAACGCCGCAGCGTAAAAAATGAACTGGTGGCACCGGTTTTGCCGTCAAACGCGAGTGTCACTTTGACATTTCAATAATTTTATTTAAACTACCTATAGATTTGATAATTTGCAATTATTATTAGACAATGGCCGTGGACAAAGTGTAGTAGTATACTCGCTTTTTATGGCCATTATTCCCACGGAAGACTTGCGCCCCTCGCCTGCGGCTCGTGACGCAAACGTCCCCCTAAGGGAATAATGGCTTTCATAAAAAGCTCGATTAATAATATACTATTAAAAGCAGGGGCTAATATCAAACGCCTCATGATTTTCGCCAAGGAATTACCGCTTAAATTTTTTCACGCATATTTACACTAAGTATACTCTTTGCTCTTCGAAAAAAGCGCCGGTGACGACAAATTTGTAACGACGATCTATCATTCATTGGTTCTTTTTATACTAGTACACTAAATGTTATATCTGGAACCATACCAAGAAATTACATTGATTTTAAATCAATTTTATCAACGCTGAAAAATGTTGATATATTTGAAACATAGAAAAAAAATAGAACGGCGTGACGTCATAGCCTCTTTAATTTTTACCGACTGTAACACTTTAATCTCAGTTAAGGTATCTTAGAATATTCAAAAAGTGCTCAGGGAAAAGTATCAGGTTAGGAACAAAAAGTGCTACAAAACCGGCCGGTAAAGTGAGTTCGGGGCGCCACCAATTTTAATCAATTAAATTGGAAAAATCCTACGCTGTTAGGTAGCTGATCAGTTCCCTTTAGCCTCTTCCAAAATACCCATAGTACTTGCAAACAAAATAAAACTAACAAGTTTAATTTATGTCCTATAATATCAAAGAACGAAATCAATGTTGTACAATATGATGATTGTACTTCAAGTCAATGAGTGAAAGATTTTCCTTAATTCTACTTATCACTATTGTCTGGAAAATATTCCCCTAGTGGTGATCACCAAGCGTAACAATAAAAAAAAAACAGGTTAACTTAAATACTACTACTTAGCTTGACACGACGCTATTACAGATGGTTACAAAAGCTAGACGCCTTAGGTCCAAAACAACGCAAAAGGTACTGGCTATTGGCCCTCCAAAAAGATATGGTGGTAGCTGTCTGCCTCTTACACAAAATAGTGGTGGTTTTCGAACAATAAGGTGGTGATTTGCACCCCTCGGTAACAATAAGGTGGTGATTAACCTTCAGAAACAATAATGGTGCCTGGTAGCCCCTTGGAAACATTAATTGGTGGCGGTAGGCCCCCTTGGAACACTAATTGGTGGCGGTAGGCCCTCTTGGAAACATTAATTGGTGGCGGTAGGCCCCCTTGGAACACCCTAGGAAGGACATTATTTACTAGGATGTCCCTTGATCTAGTTAATTTTTCCTTTAAATGTATGTTTCGTGAAGCGATTACATACAAGTTAACCAATAAAGTGACTTGAAAATTTTGCTCATGAACTACTTTACATCAAATGGACTTAGTAAACTTAAATTCAATAAATAAAATAAACAAAAGTTATTCAATAATTGAAACAAATCCACCCAGACAATTTAACCCCGTAATGACCCCAGATTAGATTGGAAAAATCGAACAAATAAAGAAAAATCATAAATTCTAAACATAGATAAATTAATGAATAATTACCTCGTCCACGAGGGTTTCCAAAAACAGAACCAAATAAACACGTGGTGTGGCTGCTTTCAGCCCTCACATTAACCTTGCTGACACGTGGTACATTGGCTTATGTGGCCCTGGATCGTAGTATAGGTTGACAAATGCTTTGCTTGTAGGCCCAAACTCTGATAGAAAGAAAATACAAAAGGCTCAGTGGAAGGAAAAGAAAACCCCTCAACCAAGAAGATGGCCGACGTGAACTTACCTCTTGCTGCACAATCCCGAAATTCGGTTCAACTTCCCTCATCCAAAAATGTCCCAAAAACTGGTCGAGTGACCACAAAAAGTAACACCAACTAAGGGAAGTTGAAATACTACTACAAATCGACTAAATCCCACGTAGTGGTTTACACTTTTACGTCGAAATGAGTAGCAGCGAAGAGATGAGTGTTGTCTTCCACGTGTCTTGATCCAGAAAGAAAGATCTTCACCAATATTCCGATTTTCAATAGATAAAAGGTGGAGGAGGGGAAAAGATATTGGTCGAGAGCGCCAGCGCGCAACGAACAATTGACGAATGACAACTCTCATTGTTATCGAAAGGCGTTTTAGGACGACACCCAAAATACTTGCTCTCGCTACCCTTTGTACTCCTCAGAAAATAAGCAAAATGTACCACTTAAAGTTTGTCCCAAATGTTTTCCATTTCATCTAGTGATATTATCATAAAATAACGTTTGACTTACGAACAGCTAACAAAGGGCTATTAGGTGCAAGCAAAGAATTTGCAAAGTCCTCTCAAACATGGCGGACTTCTGGCCAAGAAACCGAAGCACTTAGGTGGATAGGCAGTCACCTCCATATCTACATAATTCACCCAACATATCCGTCAATATATCAGTCAATCAATGCGACATTTGAAATAAGTCAGTTGTTTATTTATTTTCCAAGTTTTGGGGTTATAATTTCCCACACTTAATAAAATCTGTGGCCTCCCTTATTGAAACAAAGGCAAGGAAAATGGGCGCAACTCACTGCCAGCACAGTCCTGTGACCCCTGACAAGACAAAACGTGAACCCTATCCACCTTCCACAGGTTAGCAAAAAAAAGGTAAATAAACAACCTCAAATCTTTACACTCGAGCAGAACAACAAACGTTTCAGTCCCAAATAAACGACAAATATCCGCATTTGCATGACTAATTCTAGCGACAGTTTTCAACAGTTACACGACTAGATGCTCAAAAAGAAGAATGATGGATATGTTTAAATGAACTTTCAATTCATGTCATTTTTATAATGTGTCGTCGTACTTCCTTTATTACTTGTTTGAGCTCAATAAGTACATAAAAGACAGAGAGCCGATTAGGATCACAGCCAGAATGATAGAGCGACCCCAAAACCCAAAGCACAGAAATTAACAGTTAAACTGGCTAACTTTCGAACTTAATTTATGTGGGTAAGTAAAAACGATTTTAATTTGCTTTAAGTAAATGGAGTGCCCTCATTTGAAAACTTTAAAAACTTACTTATATGTGAATGTGCAAGGCACAGAGTAGTCTACCATAGATCCACAAAGTAACGGACAAGATCAGAATACCACTGGAAAAGCACATTGTTAAAACTATCTTCAAACCCACTCAGCTTGAGATCGGCCGAAGACTGCAGAGATCCCCTATCGGCACACAAGCGGCAGGAAGAAATTCCATTGGACCACGGCTTCCAAGCCCGGAAGACACTTTAGGGTGTAGATAGTGTTTGTAAATAAACCAACAGACCGCAAAGTCAAATAAATATAAATGTTCAAACTGACAATTAGTGTCTTCTGTAACAAATATCGATATTGATATCAAATGATACAACGAAAGTACACTACAGATACTGTATAACTATCGGCTATAAAATATCGATACTGTACCATTATACCATTGTACCATTACACCTTATTTTTGACACATTATTACCTCTGAGATCTTAATTTTTTTTTCACCTATCTTTTTTTGGCACATCTTAAGAAGATACATTAAAAATGTCAAAGTCAGATTTCCAACGCCTACTTGACGGCAATAACATGTGAATGATTTATAGGTGGTATTTACTGAGGTTTGAAGCTTTTTTGTTACAATAGAAACAAGTGACTGATATTTTGTGAGAAATGTTTTAACACATTTCTTTTTTGAAGAACCATTCCTGCACATTATTACTGTTCTAGATTATTCCCGAAAAAGTAAAACTAATTACTATTTAAATTCATTTTCTAATGAAATAAACAAGCGTATTTCCAAATATGACAAAAAAAGTCTACTACTTCAAATAATCACATTTTTGAAAAATAAAATAATTTTTAATATAAGGTTTACCGGGTGTACACCGTGCACCAGTTTTAAAATATTTAATTTTTACGAACTTTTATTATCAGGAATGTTCCAGGTTAGTTCAGGTTTTTACTTCCGCAACGAACGTAAGTGTATGTGACTTTTACTGGTTATTAGGCCTAACAAAACTGTAAGTAATTTACTAATTATTAAGCAGTAAAATATTAAAGGTAATATTTTACTTTCAATTTTTTTCATACTTAGTAAGTAACTTAGAACAGTAAGTATGAGATGACTACGAGTCATCTCATACTTACTGTTCTAAATCCATTGCCTGCTGTAGTTTTAAATGATCGTACGGTATTGTTGAACGGTGACGCAAGTACATGGGATATGACACTTTCTTGACAAATAGAGAGAATAAAATAAATAGTTATTTATATATTAAGGGATAAGTGTCATTTACCAGTTGTAGATGATTTTGCGCTCGAGCGAAGCCAGATCTAGGAATAGAGTTACACTTGCATCCGAAGTATATATAACATTTTTTCTACTCACTTAAATTTTTTTTTTTACGTTATTTTTCTTGGTTTTTTATTTTTTGCAAAAATTACTCCTGGAATGTATTTTTGAGCTCCTGTGGATTTGTAATAATTGTTGGTTTCCGGGTTATGATGTTTCCAACAATATCATATTGACACTACTAAAAAATGTATAAATTTGAAAGCTTAAAATTTTCTGTCTGAAATACGCACATTTCTCGAGATCCCATTTCAAGTATGAGTGAAATGGATGTTGAAGAAGCAGCCAGTAACGCATGTTAATTTCGTCTACCTGAAAAGTCGAACAAGCGGTACGAACATGCATAAAAGTCTCTTAAAAAGATAGGTATCTTTCCAAAAGCAAGGAAAAGCTTAGCGAAAATATCCTATTAGCCTATTTTTCTGAAAAGACTGCAGTCTTGAAGTGTCCATCCAGTTTGTAGTGCGAGTATTCGATGCTGAAATCAACCCTTTACGTGTATGAAGGTGTGGATATCAGTAAATACCCCAAACTTGATGCCTTTTTGAAAAGGAAAAATGAAGGGTATAATCCAAAAAATGCAGTGTTTTTACAAGGAAAGAATTGGATGAGTTTTTTGAAAAAACTGATGATAATTCATACTTACTAAGATAGTGGCTATAACAGAAATATTTTTTAATTTGAGGATTTCATTCTTACTACACAAAGAGACCTAATAATTATAAACAAAAAAAATGCGTGATTTTGGTCACGGTCTCAGTACATTTAATATTAAAGTATTATATATATGATGGTTACACGTGTTTCGCCCTATGGCATGATGCCATAGGGCGTGGCCATGCCAGGTCATGCCATAGGTCACGCATTGTTTTTGTTTATATAACGGGATTAGGTGGAAAATGTGGATCCATTGATCTTTTGTTCATGAAATCAACGGATGTGCCAATTATGAATAACATGGCGGTCTTAAAGATCCCGATTCAAAAATGGGATGTCACGTACATTTACGGTAACAGAATGTAGCGATTCAACAGTCTGGAATTTTCGGATTTTAAAAAAGGATATCGCCATTAGCACTGAAATTAGTAATTTCAGTCATCGCTTTTTTATGAGGTACCAAGGAGGAAAGTGCTATAATCAACCTTTCATGAAGAACTCATTGGCAGCCGTTCCAGGACAAATAGCTCGTTTCCTAAATTTGCTAAATCCAGAAACATATTCTGGTTCTTAATTTCGAAAAAGGTCAGCCACATTTTTGGCAAACACAGGAGTAGAATTAAAAGGCAAGGCAGATGGAAGTCGTCAACCATAGCAGAAAGTTACGTTGCTGAGAGCATAGACAACAAGAAAAAATGCTCACCAAATGTTGAACAACAGCTCAACAGCAGAGATGATACAGGTCAAGCAAATAATGTCAATGTCCTATCGGTGTTCGGTGTCTAATTTAGTGAATATCGATAGTGATATTACTGTTAGTAAATAAGAAAAAGCGACTTTTTCAAGTTTTGTTAATAATGTAAAGAATTGTACAAATTGTTCCATTACTCTTAATGTAAGTTAATTAGGTTAAATAAAATGTATTGAATTTGGTTGGATTGTTTTTGATTTTAGTAAAAAGAAGATCTTATACTCTGATTCTAAGTGATCTTAAGTCCTGTCTAGGTAAATTTAACCTATCAAAGCAATGTCATAATAAGTTTGTTACTGGACGCTTATTCTATAGGAAAAAGTGAAAGTGAGATTTTTGACAACCTTGATTGATCAAAAAATTCTATTGATGAATTCCATTGGCCAGCAATTCTCACTTTCACTTTCACTCTTTCCTATAGAATAAGGGCGCAGGCAAGGGAGTAGAAAAAACTGTAGACATATCCTTGGCAACAACAAACCTAGTATGTTTTATATAGATCAGAGATGAGGATGTTATAGGTACTTCGATGTCACTTTGAACTGTCTTTTCTGTTTTCTACGACCTTTCTTGAAATAGAAGAAAGTTTTTAGAAAACATCTTTTATACGCAACTTTGGAGAAAATATGCCTTTAGCATCTTCAAACGCTGCTTCGCGTCGGGCTTTAAATTGCTGCTCCAGAGAAAAAGTTTCACTTTTCTTGTTGTTCAAATAACTATTTAAATTTACTTATTCGGGTTGGTCCTAGGCAGTGATCATCGCTACTAATAATTTTCTATGAAATGTGACAACCACGCCAACGCTCTGCCGCGTACTTTTCGTGTTAGAAAAAAAATATTGACAGGTAGGTCAACTGAATAATAATAAAAAAAAATAAAGAGGAGATAAGTAAGTGTCGAAGTGTCAACGAAGTGAGGGTTGTTCAAGTTGCCTGGGAAATTAAGTAAATGCCCCTTTACAAAATACTCGGAGAGTACCGGTAGCTTTAAGCGCCACTGATTTTGACAGAAAAATCAAAAATCTCCAAAGTTGAATTTGGGAACTTTTACTTAATTGACACAACTAGATAAAATGAAACGAAGGTATAAAGGTTACGTCAACATTACACAACAATCTGAAGCGTAGGCATAGCCAGAACTTTGTCCAGGGGGAGGGGGGGGGGGGGGGGAGCAAAAACAAGAAATCCCAATAAAATAGTTATTTTTCTACAAACGTCAAATAATGAGGCATTTTACGCTTTCATTAGACAAACTAAAACCTAACCTTTTTTGAGGATCAGAATGTGACTTTACTTTTCCGCGCGTTGCCCAGGACAGCAAACGAAATAGTATATTGTTTAACGAGTGACGAAAATAGCATTTTCTCTCGCAAGAGAACAGTTTACCAACCGAGGCGAAGCCGAGTTTGGTAATGTTGTCGAGCGATAGAAAATGCTTTTTTGACGAGTAAAACACTGTACTTTTTCTTCGACTATGTTAACATTAAGTCTTCATTAACTTTAAAAACAATCTCTATAGAGTATTTCTTTCAAAAATTAAGGCGCGTCATTGTCAACATGACACCCCGACTGTCAATGAGTTCAGTTTGGTCAAATTTCCACACGTTGATTCACTTTTCTGAGGCCCGGGTAGGCAAAATATACATGTTTTTGTGATATCACCATTTTCCATGGTGTTTTATAAGATTAGAACAGTTAAATCGCATTTAATTGGCGATATACAGGCGAAATAAGAACAGCTTACTTTCGTCACTGGAGATGAAAGTTAACGTTATGGGATTTTCTCTCACTAGAGACGAAAGTTACGTTTTCGGCTAGGGCAAGTTATGACGAAAGTTGTTTATTTTTACATGGTCGTAGAAAAAAGATTTTTTCGCTTGCTGTCAATAGCAACTACCACCACTCAACCAATTATTAAAAACGTCATTGTCACTTTGATTTAAATTTTCAGATTGTGGCTTCAGTTATGTTCAGTTGTGATTAACATTATTTGAAATTGATCGTTTGCAGAAAAAACGTTGTATGCATTATCAGCAAAAAGTAACTATTTTGCTTTCGACTTCACTCTCCGAGCAAAAAAGTTGTACTTGTCGCTCTTAATACATAAATAACTATTTTCTACAACCGTCAAAATATGACACGGTTCGCGCATTACTGACAGTATGCAAACTGACACATATTTTCACGGTTATCTTTCTCGCACGTCGCCCATAACAGCTTAAAAAAAAGTTACTCGTTGCAATAGGACACGTGAAAAACGTCTTTCGCGCACGCCTTCAATACAGGGGTAGCAGAAAAGAACTAAGCAGCTTAAACATTTATAAAATCGTTAAAGATGTCCTATATTGGTGGCAGGTGGACTTTTATACGGTTGTAGAAAAAATGTTGTTCCTAATTCTTGCGCAAAGTGTCTTTTGCGCACTTGCCTGCTGCCCGAACTCCGCTTCGGGTCGTTCGGGCAACGGCAGTCGCGTGCGCGAAAGTGTTACTTGTTAGGAAAATAACTATTATGTAATAATAGTTAATATAATGAAAAAATCTTTTTCGCTTGCTGTCCTGGGCAACGCGCGGAAACGTAACATTCTGATCCTCAAAAAAGTTTAGGTTTTTGTTTGTCTAATGAAAGCGTAAAATGCGTCATTATTTGACGTTTATAGAAAAAATTAATTGTTTTATTTGGACACTCAAAAATGTCTCGCGAAGCTTGCGTAAAGTGGCAACTGTAAAGTAAACAAATATGTAAAGTAACAATATTGTACAACGAGTGTCGAAAATTGCACTTTTCGACACAAGAGCTTTCGGCACAAGAGTGTGAAGAATGACTTTCGTACGAGTCGCACACTAGACTGTGATTTGAACAAAATTTTTTCTACAACCGTATAAAAGTCCACCTACTACTAATATGGGACATTTTTAACGATTTTATAAATGATTAAGCTTCACAGTTCTTTTCTGCTACCCCTGAATTGACGGCGTGCGCGAAAGGCTTTTTTTCACGTATCCTATGGCAACGAGTAGGTAACTTTTTTTTACGCTGCTATGGGCGGCGTGCGAGAAAGATAACCGCGAAAATATGTGTTAATTTGCATACTGTCAGTGATGCGCAAACCGTGTCATATTTTGACGGTTGTAGAAAATAGTTATTTTCCTAACAAGGGCGCAAAGTAACACTTTCGCGCACGCGACTGCCGTAGCCCGAACGACGCGAAGCGGAGTTCGGGCAGCAGTCAAGTGCGCGAAAGACACTTTGCGCAAAAATTAGGAACAACATTTTTTCTACAACGGTATAGAGTCCAGCTGCCACTAATATGGAACATCTTTAACGATTTTATAAATGATTAAGCTTCACAGATCTTTTCTGCTACCCCTGTATCGACGGCGTGCGCGAAATACTTTGTCGCACGTGTCCTATGGCAACCAGTAACGTTTTTTTACGCTGCTATGGGCGAAGTGCGAGAAAGATAACAATGAAAATATGAGTCAGTTTGCATACTGTCAATAATGCGCGAACCGTGTCATATTTTGATGTTTGTAGAAAATAGTATATTGTGCAATTAGTGTCGAAAATTGCACTTTTCACAGGAGTGTGACGGTTTGGACACCAGCCGTAGGCGAGTGATACAACGTCACAAGAATGTTGAGAGTGATTTTCGTAACTGTTGCACACTAACCCTTTTCTACGACTGCGCTTTTGCTTCATAAATGATCATTCGTATTATAAGATATATTCAAGGCGTGTGCAAAGTAGACTTTGCACACGTTTCTGTATGGGAACGTACCCAATGTGCACTTTGCGCACTATGATTGCACTATGCAATTGTCAACGGTAGTTAGTAATGCGCATTTGTTCATTTTTTAACCAGTGACAAAAATGTACTTTTTTAGATTTTAAGTATTTCAATTTTTGCAGTTTTTTTCTTTTTCAATTAAATTTTTTTATATTTTCCTTGAGCCAGGGGGGGGGGGGGCAAGTGCCCTACCCTGCCCCACCGTGGCCACTACTCCCATGACCTGAAGATGTTTCACTCTCTATATAAAATAACTAATATTTTTATAAAAAACTAAACATCTATTGAACCAGGCAAAATATCCAAAAAGCACCAAATATGTCCCCAGGTATCATGCGTCTCCACATACTTCCATGGCAAAGAATGTTCTGAATTTTTTTTTCCGCAATATTATTTGCTCAAAAAATTTTACAAAAATGCACAAAATTTTGTTGAACCCTTTATTAGGAAACCTACAATAGTTATTTATCTACGACTACTAAGGTTTTGAAGGTTTTTGTCCCTATTTTCTATTTTGTATTTGTAAATTTATGTTTAAAAACACCAAAACTCACATTTGTCAAACTGTAATTAATCCGAACTTATTTTGGTTTAACACATGTCAACATAAGAAATGCGTGGCCTGGAGGTTGACACATCTACTTTGTGAACTTAAGGATGTAGGTTCGAATACCGGTGAGGACCAACTTTTGTTTTTATTCCTTGGCATGGATAGTTAATTTCCTACAAGCGCATATGTGTTAATTTTGTTGTCTTCTGTAAATTGAATTAAATAAGAACGTGGGTTCACCTTTACAGGCACGCGCGTATGGTAGGTACCTAATTAATAGTGCTAAATGTCCTGACTCTAAAACTAACCTGAACTCTAAAGAATTCAGATAACTATAGAAAAACGCAATCAAAAAACACAAGAACAATAAAATTATGCTAAAGTAACGCTCAGATTAATAAAGCTTCAAATAATATGTAATTTAGTTTTGCCTGCCGTAAAAATTTCTACCGCACACGTGCGGTAAAGTGCTACTTCCCGCATGCAAATGCGTGCGGTAAAGCGACTTTACCGCACGCTCGTAGGAAAAACATATAACCGAGTACATAACCACTTAAAGCAGTCTATACATGGATCATACCAAGATGGCATCTCCAACGAAAATCGGTTGATTGGCTTTAGAGATCGTCAGTTTCAAAGTTCATTCAATAATTGGGGTGTATCGTTTCAATTGATTCTTAGTTTACTTTGGCATAAAGGTTGCTAGTTTTAAGCCTAGGTTAGTAGTCTTGCGGGAACTGCTGGTGGGTAGGCTTGAGGCCCCAATACACTTGTCGAGTGTCGCCGATGACTTGTGGCGTAACCAGCAGTTATGAACTCGTACTAGTGCCCAAAACAAGAAACTTGAACCACACAAAAAAACTATTTTCAGGGTTTTTCTTACCCTGAAAAACCCTTTTTCAGGGCTTTTCTTTATTCAACACCTGTGGTTACTAACTGCTTGGGCCTCCTCGATAATATTGAGGACCGCCTCAAAGGCTGCGGCATGACCTCGTCTACGAAGATTAAAAGGGCTCAACGTAGCTAAATGTGCGAAAGGCGAGGCCAAGTTAAATCCCACAGGTACAGAAAATAAAGCAAAGCGGAGAAATCACGCGAAGATTCTTTAATACAATTAACTTCTAAATCCCTTCAAGTGAAGGACATACCAAACGTATCAAGTGAAGTTAGTTCGTAAGAGGCCTCCAAGTCGACGGTCGGCAGCAAAGAAAAACCACAAGGAAGTCGTTCGCCACTAGTTGTAGGAAGCAGAAATAAAATAATAGGAGAAAGGACAACACGGCCAATCGATAACGACTTAAACAGCATGCATGCTCGAGCTCGATAATATCCAAAATTTATCACATAGGGAGATATTTTACACAACAGAAAAAATATAAATAGAATTCCACCCAGAGTTTCCTCAAATAATGCCACACGAAACGATGCCAAAATGCAATCAATTAATTAATCACTTCATTCTTTAAACATAGAAGTAGTAAATTAAACCTACCGCCACAAAAATAGGGCAGCACTAATCGAAAGGGCGTCAAATGACAATTTGGCGTGTGACAATTTGCAACAATGGATTACTCGAAACCCGACTGTGCGGAGCAGCAAAATTACTTAAAAGCTAAAGAAGATTCCATCAAGTAAGTAAAGAATAAGGATGGAGATAAAATTCAACTTGCTAAATAATATTTAAAAATATTAAACAGAAAAATTTAAAAAGAAATGAGGCAACACTGTAGCCTGCCGAACTAACCTCACAATCTGACTCGATGTAAACACAACAAACGGGTGCAAAACAGGAATGTGGGAAGCCGGGAAGCATCCTCTGCTAAAAGAATAGGTGAAACTATCCAGAAAATACACAATGAAAGTTACAAAACTAATCGTCGAGAAGGAGTGAAGGTCGCGGTAGCTGAACAACAATGGATTTAAAACAAGGCAAATGAGGTACATTCTAATCATCTGTGCTTAGCGTCCTTTATTTACTAATGTGAACGTTTGGATAGCAGGTGTAGGACATCACTTTTTTAAATTGCCAACGTTTCGACCTTTTTTTTGACCACACAACAGCTTGAGAGGAAGCCCAACGAGCTGTTGGGTTCTCTGATTGAAAAAGCCCTGAGGAAGGCATCAAATAAAGGCCGAAACGTTGGCAATTTCAAAAAAGAGAAGTAGCTTTTTGTCCTACACCTGCTATCCAAACATTCACATTAGCACATTCTAATCTCAGAATTTACAGTAAAGCCAGAATCATTGAATTTATGTTTAGTATATTAACACAAGGTACATTTTAGTGGGTACCAGCAAGTAACCAAGAGGTTCTTTCGAGAACCAGTAAATGAAACCAAAGGCATATAATCTAAATGTGACAGGTATTACACTTACAGGAGCAAGGTACTTTCAGACTTTAATAAAGAACGAAATGTAATATGAATTTACAACAAATATAAGGAAATGCGTAGTGAGAAAAGTCACCGCGACAGCTCGTCGATATTACTCTAGGTATCGTGAAACCTCCTTGCACTGATAAGTTTTGTTTATACACACCGAGTAATTTAAAACGAAAGTGTATAATTAATAGTGTACTGCCAAATACGAAACCCGCGAAGTGTTAATCGATGTTGACAATAGATCGCACTTGATTGAACCGCGTTCATTGTCACCCCCTTTTCCACATCGCACGTAATTCGGCTTTATTGTTTAGAGCATTTGAGCCGTGCCGATATGTGAATCGGAACCGCTCTTCAGACTATAAACATACTTCAATTAGGGCTGAGAAAAAAGCGCCTCATGTTTCCCCTGCTGCAGTTTAATTACTGGCATTGCATACAGCCAAAAAGCGACAAATTATATAATAATGTTGGAAATTTGTTTGAACTCAAATGATAATTAATTAGCGCACGAATCTTTGTAGCATTAATCACTTTGAAGTGTTCCAAATCGAATAGTAGCAGAGTTTAATTAAATTTAAATCTCATGATTGGACTCATTACGCCATTGCAGGGCTAATTTGTGTTGCTGGATCAAATTTGGCAACGATTTCTTGTTTTTATTATTATTGTTTTTGTCACTGTAAATCCGATGGAAACATTGTATCCTTTTTCACCTCCATTTCTTCTCGCCAGACAAGTATTTTCTTTTGCAGCGGCAAATAGTGAATTTTTCCCGGACAAATAACCTTCTCGAGTAAGCAATAAGACTCGAAACGCGACAGCAGGTTAAATCGGATTTCTATATTTCGGGAAAAGTTCTCGTTTTCGAAGAAATATTGAACACCGGATTTTCCCTGGATCTATCTGACATGCGCTTTTAGATTCAACAAGTTTATTAAGGTCACCAAAACATAATGCCTTCCAGTATTTTCTGCATTTCGTTAGCCTCGCAAATTTGACATACTGCACTCTGTATAACTTAACTGCCACTATATAATTGCGTCGTATAAAAGAGCGTCGTTCTTGGACCTAGCTGTTGAAAAAAAAACACAGTGTTGTTTTTTCCCTTTCCTCAAACTTCTATTGTATTAGACATTTCGATGCCCTATGGCATCTTCATCAGTAGACACAAAACACTCTCACACGGGAGCCGTGGCTGATGGACTTTCCTTTCTTTCTTCTGATATTTTTCTCAATAGTTTGGTAAAAATGGGTTACTCTTATTGGTCAGTCTTGGCATCAAGTTATGGAAACTAACACCTAAAGTGCTTCAGAAAGACGTTACGAGCACCCTATTATTGGTCAGCGTGTTGTTTTCTGATTTTTGTGGAAATGTGATGGTTAAGTTTGAGCTATATGCCAGGCTCCCGCCGCAACAAACGGCGGATGACCAGCAGTAATGCCACGGCCAGTAGTCGTTTGAGAAAAATAACGTCACAAGAAAGGAAGGAAAGTCCATCAGCCACGTCTCCTGTGTGAGAGTGTTTTGTGTCTACTGATGAAGATGCTATAGGGCATCGAAAGGTATAATACAATAGAAGTTTGAGGTAAAGGAAAAAAACAACGTTCTTTTTTGTTTCCCATCACCACACTCCTCTTTTGTTCCGTAATCCTCGTGTTGACACTGCGTTTTATAGTGCCAATGTATATCGAGCCACAGCTGCATGGAACTCGGTGAACACCGAGTGCCGATAGGAGATGTCTGCGGTCTTTGGCCGATCTCAAGCTCTGTTGTATTTTACGAGTGGGTTTAAAGACAGTTTTAAATTGTGCTTTTCCAGTAGCCTGCCGATCTTGTTCGTTACTTTGGGGATGTATGGTAGACTAGTCCATCCGCGCTTTTCTTTATCTTCTCCCGTTGTTTCTTCCTGGCGCTCTACATTCCTTGAACGGACGGCCCTATCGAACTCGTGCTTGCTGTATACATTCCAACCAAAGGCTTCCCAGATGCTTCCCGCTTCAATTCAGCCGACTCACAAATTTTCTTGACTCACACAGACAGATACTTTATGACTACCCTTTTCTGTCTGGGATGATGATTTGATTCGTTATTGAGGTATCGATCAGTGTTTGTTGGTTTCCTATAAACGGTGTGCGCATAGTTCCCATTCAGCCACTTTGATACTAAAACATCAAAAAACGGTAAGCGTCTTTCCTTTTCTATCTCCAGAGATAATTGAATTTTTGGTTTGATAGAGTTAAGGTGTAAAAGGAACTTTTGAAGCTCGCACTCGCATTGGCTCATTGACCTCTTATTTGCTGTTGTTAACGCCTTGGCCTCGAAAATTTCCATAAAATTGTTGGCTATTACTGAACTGAGGGGGCTGCCCATAGCTACACCATCAGTTTGTTCGTAGACATCTTTCTTCCATTGAAAATATGTAGTGTTTAGGCGGTGTTGGTTAATATATTCCATGGTTTCCTTAATGGGTACCATCGTGAAGAGCGAAACAGTATCGAAGCTAACGAGAACTACTCCTGGAGAAAATGTCAAAGAATGCAGTTTTTCGACGAAAGGAGCGGATACTTTTATAAAGCTGTCAGTATTACTTATTTTAGGTTGCAGCAGTTTTGTAACGTGTTTCGCGATTTCGTAGGTCAGGCTTCCTATGGTACTATGGTACTCACGATGGGTCTCAGTGGCACATCCGGTTTTTGGATATTTCTCAAACTGCCTTGGTGGCAAGGTTTCTGATTTTTTAAACTTAGTCATTTTATCCGATGCCGCGTCCTTAATTAAGTTTTTGGTGGCCCTCAAATGCCAAAAAGTAATATAGCTGCAAATGTGATTTTCCGTATTACTGAAACAGTTGAGCTGCATCATGAGTTGCATCCACAAGTCGGCTGCAAATTTGCAGAGGATGAAATACTCATCTGTAGTGTTAAATTTAACCTAAAACTGTTAAAAGTTTTTAATAGAAGGGCAAGAATATAATGGATCTAAGGTATATTGTTGGCATAATGCGACCGCGCCCACCAAGAATAAGGGCAATTCCATTATTTAAACGAATACTCGTATTTCGCAATAACGCGTTTGCTTTACCCGATGAGGTTTTTATAAGCGTTTTTAGGCTTCCGGAGCCAATAACCAGGGAAATTATGGCACTCTTAGGCGGTTCCTTTCGCGGAAATCGGAATGGATTCCATATTCCTTAAATTTTAGATTTATATATTATATATACTGTAAATTAAATTTCAAAGCAGTAAAAATTAAGGTTAGTTTTGTTGTCATGTTTACAAATCCTCCCACAACTCAACGGCAACCAAAAGTTTTTTCGCTAGTAAATCTGGCTGATTTGCAGATTTGTTTTGTAATATGATGTTTCTCTGTAAATAAATTGCAGCTGCAAGTCGGCCTTGTTTGCAAATCTGCAAAGTTGCATTTGTGGATGTACTGTAATTCCAGCCTTAGTTCAGTAATAGCCAACTACTTTATGGAAATTTTCGAGGTCAAGGCATTGATAGCGGCAAATAAGAGGCCAAAGTGCTGGTTCCGATACGTGGACTTGGAGCACTATGGAGATAAAAAAGGAAGGACGCCTACCGTTTTTGGATGTCTTAGTATCAAGGAGGCCGAATGTGAAGCTTGCGTACACCGTTCATAGAAAACCAACACACACTGACCGATACATCAATAACGAATCAAATCATCATCACAGACAGAAACAGGGAGTCATAGAGACTCTGTCTATGAGAGCCAAGAGAATTTGTGAGCGGACTGATTTGGAAAGGGAAATGAAGCATCTGGAAAGAGCATTTGGTTTCAATGGTCCGTCCAAGGAATGTAGAGCACCAAAAAGGAACAACCGGGGAAGATGAAGAAAAGCGCGGATGGACTAGTCTATCATACATCCACCAAGTTACGGACACGATCGGCAGGCTACTGGAAAGTACAGTGTTAAAACTGTCTTTAAACCCACTCGTATAATACAACAGAGCTTGTGATCGGCCAAATACCGCAGAGATCCCCTATCGCCACTCGGAGTTTACCGAGTTCCATGCAGCATTGGCACCATAAAGCGCAGTGTCAACATGAGGATTGAGGAACATAAGAGTAGTTGCAGGTTGGGACGAACACAAAAGTCCGCAGTACCAGAACGAGCTCTCCCTGAAGGTCACGACGTCATTTTCAACGAGGTGGATATCATACCGGGTGTTGCATCGTCGGGTGGGACATAGGAAATCCCATGTAAATTTTGATAGGATCAATTATTGGCTTCCCTAATTATTTTAGTGAAAAAATGTATTTAGTTTTTTTAAAGAGCGCTAAAATTCGCAACCAATAGGATAACTTCAAGCATTTTTTGATCAACCCGTTTACGAATTATTTGCCAGTAACATTTTTTATATTTTGTCTTTTTTATCGCCCCGTATTCACCGACACCAGTCAAGGTAAGAGTTGACTGATGAAATCATCATTTTTTCCACTCGGATACCATTCGTTCCACTCGGAGTTGGGACGAAGGAAATTGTATAAAAAGAAATAAACAGAGTTAGTAAGGGGCTCTTTGCTTTAGTCTCGCGGCCATGATGTTACTCTCAAGAAATTAAACCTCAGAGGAGGCCAGTCTGTCTTAGTAATTTATTAGTGAAGTACAAATTTATTATTTAATGTATCCATAACCCAATAAGTGCCCTTCGGTCTCCAAAGCTGTTAAAGCATTCGATGATGCATTGGCCCACGATAATGTAAGTACCTTTTAACTTTAAGTTGTAACCATTTTTCTAGTTAAGTTTTACCCCACGCATTGTAACCATTTTGCTTTAACTTTAATAAATATAGTAATATAAATGTTGTTTTCAACCCCTCTTCAGAAATCGATCCCGAGGCAAATTAAATAAGTCACAACGACCACAAACGGGTCGTGGCAATATCCCGCACGACGATTCAACACCCGGTATATCAATCGCAGCGTTTCTATCCGAGACTAACGAGAGAGGCCACTAAGATCTTTAAACACAACAAAAATTTCAACAGCAAGGAGGAAATTACGTTTCTAAATACCGACTGCAAGCGAATTTAACGACATACTTCAAGGGCGCCGAAACCCCGTGCCACCACTACCCCCACCCCAGTCGCTTCACTGGCGCGCGACGTCGGGGGAATAAATACCACGGAGCTCACCACAGTCGCACCAGTCAACCTCGGGAAGCAAGGAAGATCAATTCGCCCATTGCCTAATCGCCTTTGATATTTTCTGCAGCTGTAGACTTCAGGAAGAAATTCCATAAGACCACGGCTTCAAAAGCTCGGAAAACACTTTAGATTGTATTTTGACCGGCTGTGAAAACCTTCACAATCTTATAAAATGTATTGCTTAAGTTTTTAAGTATGTCTACGCTTTTGTTAACATTTTGTGATATCATCACTATCACTACTACTATTTTCATAAAAAAACATTAGCTTGCTGTATGCCATCTGCCGACATCGAAAAAAATATATCGATATTAACCGATAATATCAAAAGAAAAAGCATCGATAAAAAAATCGAAAAAATAATTGAAATGTCGATATATCGTGCACATCCCTAAGCTACAGTGCAGTTTTCGGTGTGCTGTTTTGGCTGGAATTTTGGTCTAACGTAGTTTTCGCTGTAAGTTTTCGAAAAAGCATAGGAGGAAAATATTTAACAAAACGATTTGAAAAACTGCATATTTTCGCTGTCTCCTGTTTCAGATAGGTAAATACAATTTGCTTCGTCTTTTTTCGCAATGGGTGACCCATTAAATTATCGACGCAATCAGCGAGCGTTCAGAGGGAAATGGCTCATCAAATTGTTCGTCCATACCAATCATAACAAACCATAAAAGTTGTAGCAATGTTTATGACACCATCGGTATACTTATCACGTATAGTCGGAGCGTTTTATGGCAATTTGGGGCAGTAAAAATCGAGCTTATTGTGTATGTCGGATGGATTTTACATACAAAAAGACCATTAAAGTCGAAATTATTTTCCAGGTCCCTCAAGAACGTGTCTGGCTCTGCAAATCCGAACAGAGGTAAAGGTCGAGTCGATTTTTTCCAAGAATTGAGCCATTTCTATTTCGGCAACTCGGGAAAAGAAGTCAGCATTTTTTAAATAAGGCCACTTGGGTTTACAAACACGAAAGGCTGCTCAATGATTGTTTTTCGTAATCTTATGATGTACTTTTTTGTTCTTTGGGGAAAATCAACAGCATTCTAATTCGCCATCTTAAATCCACTACGAAAGCAACTAACAAAGATATAGGCCGACAGGGATAATCCTTCATCTTGAATCCTGGACTTTACGTGAAAAATCAAATTCCCAGTCCCATTGTGACGAGCGAGAACCCAAAAAGGGAGACGTCAGTTCTATCCCTATTGTCGTAATTGTGCGAGGTGATGTGAAGCCCTTTGTGCCGGCAATTGCCCGAATACCGAATTCAACCTATGCAATAAAAGGACTTCGAACTGGGCCTCAGCTTTAGACATATGTTCGCGATTTAACATTATTAGGGGATTTCTAAGGAAGAGGGGCTTTTTTGTTTTTTGTTTATGTATAGTGATCGAATTTGCGGACAGAGAGGAGTGATGTGGATATTGGATGCGCATTTAAGACGCATATTTTCAATATGGGAAAACTGTAATATGATTATGGTAATTGAGACTCAAAACCACTTTCAGAAGGTTTTAACCATCATAGTTCCCGTAAAATAACGTCAGTAGCTAGATGATAATATGTTTCAGAATCACTTAAGCTTACTTAGTATCTTTTGGGCTGGCAAATGGATTGAGAAATGTCAGACTCTAAATATGTCAATACACATAAAATCCAAGTGCGTCGATGCTTTTTGAATTATTCCCGAAGATTTCCGCGAAATCGGTGCAACCCTTTTGGATTCGAGGATTACTGATAAGGTGTGAGTTGCGTTTGTAAAGAGCTCTTAGCAACTAGCAGAGGTTGAATTGAAATAAATTGCAGTTTTAGAAGAAAAATTCAAAATCACTTCAAAATTTTTGATAAATTGTATGTCTCACTAGATAATTGTCAAAAAACAAATTTTGGCGATTTGCGTAAATCAATGTGACTATAGTACTTCTAATTTATCTTGAGTGTTACGTCATCGTTTACTACGTAACCACAATTTTAGGGTATGTCTTAATTTTATACATATGATTAAAGTCAAATTGACGCTCTTTTATAGGTAAGTGCACGTATTTTCTTAATCGGCGTTATTGGATAAGTTAACCAGTATATCTTTTATTTTTAATGTGTGTGTTAAAGTGGTTTATTAGTATACTATTTGATTGTTATTTGTTTATTAGTATACACTATTGACTAACCTGAACAAAATAAATTACCTGCCTTATGTAAGTAATAATAAATTAAGAACCATTTATTTCTTTGGTTTCCTTATCACGTCAGGGCTTAGTAGGTATGAAACTATCCAAACTGGGAATACTACGTTTCACTTTATTTTTGCTAAAAATCACAAGCAGCTTAAACAGATAGCTTCAAAGAAATTCAGATTATTAACATTTTTAATTAAAGTAATATACAACACATCTACAATAAATATTGGTTTAGAGCAATCTGTATTAAAAGGTGGGTACTACATTTTTGACGCAGCACGAAGACTTTAAAAAAGCAAGTACACAGTTGAAATAAAACAAGTTACAAGTAGGTCTCAAAAATACAAAAATAGTGGTCAAGCTCAAACAAAAGTAAGTTTCGAGTGGCGCACTTATTGTTTTGGAGCACTGCAGATAACGCAAAAGCAGAACATTTGCTGTGTGTGTGGCGAGTAGCAGAGAAATAAATAAAACAGGTTTGGGAGACAAAATAAGATACGTTGATGTAATCTTCTAAAAAACTCCCACTTATTTTAAACAAAGCACAAACGTTCTAACGGAGAACAAATAGCTAGAAGCAAGCAAAGAAGTAATCAACCTTGCGAAAAATCGCTGTAGAATTAAATGTTTTTAATTATCGAATTCTTCCTCGGATTCACTGTCTTCATGTCGAACATAGTTTTTCGATAACTCAGAAGTAACCTGCAAAAAGAGTGTTGTTAGTAAGTTAAGTAATTTTTTTTTTAATTGAAAAACTTGCTTTTTCCAACGCCTCGCTCCATAAATTTAAAACGCATCCTTTCTCCAGCATGTTCTTTTTTGCTATACCTAAAAGCTCAGCTTTCATAGCAAAAGGAGAAAATGTAATGTGATGCTGCTGCAACCATTCTATTAGGCCAGGTTTGGACCAGCTTTGATTGGGTAACTTTTCTACTTGCGTGGAGTGGTAAGACGCATTTTCCATAATTATCAGTGAGGGTTCCTCCAAATTAGCCAAAAGCTGTTCACAGAGCCATTTTTCGAAATTCGCAGAGTTCATCGAGTCATGGTAATCGCCTGATTTACTTCCCGCTTTGAATACTAGGCTGGCATTCTGGATAAACCCATCCTCTGAACCAGCATGCAAAACTATGTATCTTGTTCCTCCTGAGGAAGACTTTTCTCTTACAGTGTTTATCATACCATCTTTCCAACTTGTCCTAAATGCTCCTTTGAATGATGCTTAAGAAATAGATTAACATTAATTAATAGCGTTTATTTACCTTTACTAAAAACCGATGTTTCATCTATAAAAACCGGTATTCTCTCAAAAACCTTAACCTTTTATGTATAATAAAGTCGGTTAGATATTATACATTTCGTCCACTTAAACTTCAGTTTTTTCAAGCACAAAGCCAGGGAACTGCAAGGAATTATAACTTGGTATATATTTTGCAGGTGGTTGTGTCAAGAGTAAAGTATAACATGTTCGCATGTAATAAAAAAATGAACGTAATAATCTTCGATATCTGTTTTGGAGATTGTTCTACTGTACCAATATATACCTACTGTACGATTGTTCTACCTGCCTGTGCTGCTGCATAAATTCGTCCCCTTATTATATGCTCGCAGACTTGATGTTGTGGTGTTTTCTTACACAATGTAGCCTCTTCAACAGCATGATCTTCACTCGCTCCATTAGTTACGAGTCTCTGAATTGTTGCTAGTGACACACCTAGTTGGTCTGCTACCCTCTAGAAAAATAATTATCAGATTTTTTTAAGCATTAATATTTTAAGTATTTTTATCCACGACCATACTATAATAATCACATTATTCTTGTACATTCTCAAGACTAACGATAATCATTATTCACTTGTGAATAATGAACATTATTCACAAGTGAATAATGAGTTGTCATGGAAACGAAACATGTCGTAGGCAACTGACAACTCAAAAAGTAAACTGCCCTAAACATGAAATCGGTAGTTACCACTGGTTCATTCAAATAATTATCCTTCTATTAGGATGTATTGAGGCAAATGTAGGTTACAGTGTCTCTTTTTCCCTACAATATGTACTTTTCACTGAAAAATACTTAAAATAGGCCATAAAATGAAGTAATTTACCGTCCACCCTCGTAGCATTGAAATGAACATGCGCGGGTGACTAGACCGTCATCTATCGACAAGACGCATCAAACGTCGCGCCATTGAATAGCGAAACCAGTCGTGGTCGTGGTTTTAAAATTGTAAATTATCTTTGTGGCATCTATAACCTATCATATTTGAGAAAACCCAGAATCTTGGTCGTGGATAAAGTATAGTATTCAACGCGCATTTAATGAGCGTTATTCTCTCGGGCAACTTGTGCCACTCGCTTCGCTCGTGAGCTCAAACGTTACCCTCGAGAATAACGACTCTCATTAAATGCTTGTTGTATAATATACTATTATCACATATGCTTACATACATTTATTACACTACATTTGAACAAGTAGAATAAATGGTGTTAAGCATTTCGCGTTTCTTGATTCGATTTAACAAGTGTCGCCGCGCCCGTTTTGGAGGACTAAATGGGAGCAAAGCGGTAACTTATAGCAAAATCTCTGAAGCTGCATATGCATATTATACCTGTTTTTTACCTCTCCGTTGCCGTATTGCACCCACAATTTTACCACACCGCTTAGATTTATCTCCCAAAGAAGATATGCCGTAACTAGTCTTTAATTTTAACGATAATAGGTACCTACTTACGTTATGTACTGCATTTAAAGGTATTAAACTCGTTCCCGCCTCTTTTTCTCATTGGAAATATTGAATTAATTTCATTATTCACCCTCGGAGAATGTTTTGCCCGGCATTTTTCGATTTAAGAGCAGATTTGATATCGCCAGTGACAATGTCAATGTCAAGTTTCAATGTTCTTATCCGACAGATGTCGGTGACGCAAAACTTTTGTCTCATACGTTTAACGTGAGACAAAGTAATATGAAAGAGTAATGACGTAACACTCAAGAGAAATTAGAAAGACTTTAGCAAAATTACGCAAATACGAAAATTTGGGATAATTTTGATCTGGGCTTGTCAGATTTTTCTGAGAGCTGTTAAGTTATGATATAATACTACTTTTGTTTTAGTAGATAGATATAAAACAAACAAGTTAGTTAAATAGTTATTTATGTATTAAGAGCGAAAAGTACAACTGTTTTGCTCGGAGAGTGTAGTTTGCCGCGCGACGCGAAGCGGAGAGCGGCAATCACTCGAGAGCAAAAAAGTTACTTTGTGCTCGTAATGCATACAACGTTTTTTCTACAAACAATCAATTCCAAATAATGCGAATCACAGCTGAACATAACTGAAGACACAAAAAATTTATGACACTGAAAATTTAAATCAAAGTGACAATGACGTTTTAATTATTTGGTTGAATGGTGGTAGTTGCTATTGACAGCAAGCGATAAAATCTTTTATCCACGACCATACTATAATAATCACATTATTCTTGTACATTCTCAAGACTAACGATAATCATTATTCACTTGTGAATAATGAACATTATTCACAAGTGAATAATGAGTTGTCATGGAAACGAAACATGTCGTAGGCAACTGACAACTCAAAAAGTAAACTGCCCTAAACATGAAATCGGTAGTTACCACTGGTTCATTCAAATATTTATCTTTCTATTAGGATGTATTGAGGCAAATGTAGGTTACAGTGTCTCTTTTTCCCTAAAATATGTACTTTTCACTGAAAAATACTTAAAATAGGCCATAAAATGAAGTAATTTACCGTCCACCCTCGTAGCATTGAAATGAACATGCGGTGACATGCGCGGGTGACTAGACCGTCATCTATCGACAAGACGCATCAAACGTCGCGCCATTGAATAGCGAAACCAGTCGTGGCCGTGGTTTTAAAATTGTAAATTATCTTTGTGGCATCTATAACCTATCATATTTGAGAAAACCCAGAATCTTGGTCGTGGATAAAGTATAGTATTCAACGCGCATTTAATGAGCGTTATTCTCTCGGGCAACTTGTGCCACTCGCTTCGCTCGTGGGCTCAAACGTTACCCTCGAGAATAACGACTCTCATTAAATGCTTGTTGTATAATATACTATTTCGCTTGCTGTCCTGGGCAACGCGCGTAAAAGTGAACTCACATTCTGATCCTCAAAAAAGGTTGGGTTTTCGCTTGTCTAATGAAAGCGTAAAATGCGTCATTATTTAACGTTTGTAGAAAATAGTTATTTATGTATTAAGAGCGAAAAGTACAACTTTTTTGCCCGGAGAGTGAAGTTTGCGGCTCGACGCGAAGCGGAGAGCGGCAATCACTCGAGAGCAAAAAAGTTACTTTTTGCTCGGAATGCATACAACGTTTTTTTCTGCAAACTATCAATTTCAAATAATGTGAATTACAACTCAGCATAACTGAAGACACAATTTGAAAATGTAAATCAAAGTGACAATGACGTTTTAAATAATTGGTTGAATGGTGGTAGTTGCTATTGACAGCAAGCGAAAAAATCTTTTTCGTTTGCTGTCCTGGGCAACGCGCGGAAAAGTACACTCACACTCTGATCCTCAAAAAAGGTTAGGTTTTCGTTTGTCTAATGAAAGCGTAAAATGCGTCATTATTTGACGTTTGTAGAAAAAAATCTTTTTGTTGGCTGTAAATTAACTCCAAATAGTGGACGGCTGTTTTTCAAAATGGCGGATTTAATGCCGTTATCCTTTCAACAGACAGCTGCCAGAAAAACCCTGATTAGCCCATCTTCAACTGTCAGTAAATATTATAACGCTTTCTAAGAAAGGCTTTCTAAGAAAACCGCCGCAAAAAGATGTAGCGATTATCGGTTTATCAGCTTGATTACTCACTTCCTTAGGATTTTCCTAAAGATCATCCACAAAAGAACATATGCAAAATACCAGTCCTTTATAGACGAATCTCAGTTTGGTTCTCGTAATGGGTTCGGCACGAGAGAGGCACTGTTTAGTATCCTGGTGTTGGTCCAAAGGTGCAGGGATGTCTCTGTTCCCGTTTATGTCTGTTTCATAGACTACGAAAAGGGTTTTGCCAGGGTGCAACAAGAAAAGCTTATGAAAATCCTCAAAGACTTAGACCTGGACGATAGAGACCTCAAAATAATTGCAAAATTATACTGGAACCACACTGCGCATATTAAGGTAAATCAACGGATCTCAGGCGAGATTTGAATCAAAAGTGGTGTTCCACTGGGTTGCATCTTTTCACCATTAATTTTTAACAATTACTCGAACAAAATATTCGAGGATGCCCTGGAAAAAATATTAAACAGCTTGAGACTTCAAAAAAATGCATTAAACTTCGATGTTTGTTGGAAAAAATAAACTACATGAAAACAGAAACTTTGTGATCGATTTTGGAAAATAAAAGCATCTGTAAATAAACTGCTCAACTTAAAGTTCGGCACAAGCTATTTTTCGTGTAATTTTCAATCCGCTGTAACTTTTTAAGCAATGAATTGTTATATATATAATTCGCACCGCCTGAAACCTCATTTCCTCTAAATTAAAGAAGCGGATAATTTTGAAAACAAAACTGACATTATCTTTATTATATAGGGTGTGAAACAAAGTGGTGCAAAATTGTGAAGCTTTGCCATTCCGCAATAAACTTTTTCTTCTTTACCGTTTTCAGGTAAGGAGGAAGCCAACCTCCATATCTCGGGACCTTTTCGGCAGATTTTTTATTAAAGCACTCTGAATTTTTATACAGAGCAAAACGTAAAATGTGTGACAATCTTGTTGCTGCTATTTGTAAAACGTCGTAGTTTGAAAACCTGGCAAAGAATGTTAATGCTTTTCCTTCATTTGTTGACATATTATGTGCGGATTCTTACCCATTCAAAAAATTTAAAAATGAGTGTCGTTTTTTCTCGTAAACTAGCATTCAAAAAATATGATAAAATATGATTGTTAATGCTCGTGACTTATAATGGCAATATTAAATAAAATAACCTTCCTAGTGGTAAAGCGAAATTGAGTGATGCGGTCGCAGATAGCAAACGTCAATATCTCTAGACTTTTTGTCATTTTTTGTTTCTAAGGCATTAGAACTTATACAGAGGGAATCAAAATATACTTAAAAATTTAGTTAGCAGTTTTTTCAAATCGTCGTAATTCGCGGACAGGTTGACGGATTATTGTTATTATTCTATGGGTCGACAGCATCATCTGCAGATTACTTCTCCCCAAGAGAATTTTCCAAAAGTGGTTACTGAATTACAGGTACGGACTTGACAAATAAGTATACGTGGTGAGTCGTCAGAAAGGGTGGTCCAAAAATTAAATCTCATAATCTTTGGTCGATTTTAAGGGGGGTCTGTCATACAATTTTATTACCCATCGAGCTTCGTTAAAAAGTTACAGGGTGTTGAAATTATAATTTCAAAATCCATATGTATTGATTATTCCGAAAGCGTAAGAGATATTTTATTGAAATTTTGTACGTTTTGACAGCTACGGAGGGCGCACTCTTTTTATCTTTAAAGAAAAGTTAAACGTCACTGGTCTTTCGAAAAATTAAATTTAGTTTTTGAATTCCCGTTAAAATACTATTGGTTTGCAACATAATTCAAGCTATAATTAATCGAATATTTTAGATTTTTCATCAAAATATAATTTTTCGCGGCTGCACTTACATGCATCACAATAGTTTTTATTTATTTACTCGAAAACTGTGCGTCGTACTAAAAAACCCGAAGGGCTCTTTCCTTTATGGTAGAATGATTATTAAAAAACTAAGTTTTGTTTTTCGAAAAATCAGTGACATGCTCCTTTTTTTTCAAATAATGTAAATCGACGCGCTGGTAGCGGCGCGCCACTGGCGAAAATAAAAATAATTTTTTCTTGCAAAATGTGCGCATTCTGTAGCAGTCAAAACTTACAAAATTTCAATAAAATATCTCTTACGCCTTCGGAATAATCAAAACATATGCATTTTGAAATTCTAATTTCAACACCCTGTAACTTTTTAACAAAGCTCGATAGGTAATACAATTGTATGACAGACCCCCCTTAAAATCGACCAAAGAATATGAGATTTCATTTTCGACTACCCATTATGACTCACCCCGTAGACTTATTTTGTCAAATCCGTACCTGTAATTCGGTAATCACTTCTCGAAAACTTTCTTGGTAAGAAACAATTTGTGGATAATGCTGTCAATTCCAAGGAATAAAACTAATAATCCGTCAACTTGTCCGCGAATTACGACGATAAAAAAAATACTGACAAAATGTTCAAGAATATTTAGATTTCCTCTGTATAAGTTCTAATGCTTTAAAAACCAAAAATGCCAAAAACGTCTAGAGATATTGATGTTGGCTATTTGCGACGGCATCACTCTATTTCCCATTACCTCTAGAAAGGTTATTTTATTTAATATTGCTATTATAAGTCACGAGCAATAACAATAATGGTATCATAGTTTTTGAGTGCTAGTATCCTAGAAAAAACGTCACTTATTTTTAAATTTTTTGAATGGTTAAAAATCCGCAGACAATATGACAACTAATGAAGGAAAACACATTAAGATCCTTTGCCAGGTTTTCAAACTGCGACGTTTTACAAATATCAGCAACAAGAATTTCACACATTACGTTTCGCTCTGTATAAGAATTCAGAGTGCCAAAACATAATTTTTGTTTAGAAAAATTAGGAAATTCTTAAATATCTTGATAACGGCTTGAGACTCCAAAAAATGCACTAGACTACCACGTTTCTTGGGAAAAAAATTAGTTACGCAGAAACAAGGAATTCGATATCGATTTTGAAAAATGATCAGCTGTGTAAATATCTCGAGAATAATTCGAGTTTTCAAAACTTGTACTGAACATTTGTATTAATTGTAAATAATTATAAATGGCTTAAATAAAATGTAATGGTTGCTGTTCCGGTCCAAGACATTCTTAACGAAAATATTTTTAATTGAAAAGGAAATAGTTTTTTGTAATGGTTATTCAAGAAATGAACGCGAATAGGTTAGTATTTTTCTCAAAATAATTTTCATTCGAATTTTTTTTTTAAATTGTAAGCGATATCTATGTAAGACAACAAAAATTTATTTATTTTTTCTGAAAAGAACGTATTTGTCTTCTCCGTAAGTATAACATATAAAATAAGTATTTCACACAAATATGTTAAAAAAAAATATTTTATTCGTAAAAGAAAACAATAAGAAGATTATGAGAATCTTCCAGAAAAGCAAAATTGATTGTCTATTTTTACTTGTTCGAAATTAAACTTGAAGTAAGACAATAGTTTAGAAAAACAATTTTCTTCAAAAAATAGAGAGTCTTTATCTGTCGAAGATAAATTTGCTTGATCTGATAAAACACTTTTTAAATAAAAACAGTATTATTAAAAAAACGAACTTCCTTATATCAAAAGAATATATCAAAAGAATATTCTATATGTCCATAATTCGGAATACAACGGGAATTTTTCTGCGTGTTAGATAGTGAATGCGTCGAAGAATTGCTGGGTTAGTTCAGGTTCATTGAAGCTAACGGCAGACATTTTCAAAACGTAATTTAACTGTTTGTGATTTTGTTACATATATATATTTTTTTTTATTTTGCAATTGTGAAATTAAGGTTTGGTTTTGTTACTTGTTCTGACGTTTAAATAAATTTTATTTAATTAGTAAGAAAAAATATTTATTTCAAAAAATTGACCATGTTTTTCAACATAACAATTGATGTGGATGTAAATTGGCGGATTGGGACAAGGCAGCAATAAGTACTACAACCTCTTTGGCCGACGTTTTATTTAATTTTACATTAAACTTCATCAGGGCTGTGAATGACAATAATGAGAACGTTAGAGCTAATATTAAATTATTTGAATGGCATAAAAACCTCGAGATCATTATGTACGTTGCTCGTAGTCTTAAATATAAACATTATTAGGGCATGCGAGGTTTAAACGTTGTTAACATGGACCAGTGGGATAAACGTTTACAATCGCACTATACACAAAACTATCCAACACTTATTCCATCACAATTAAAATTAAAATAATTAAAAGTTAAAATACATCTACAAATTAAAAAGATGGTAAACAGCCAACCACACGAAAACAGATAGAGTGTCACACTGATAAGTCCAGCCTTTCCCATATTTCCAGTAGCGTAGAAGTTGGACAGAAAAACACGAACTGCCTTTTCAAAACTTTCCCAATTATGACTTTAAACCAATCCGCCCAAAACATAGCTTATTATGAGTAAAAAACGTTTACAAAAGCTGTTTTCTGTACGATAAACGGTTCCAGAGATATTTGCTTTTTTTGATTGAATTGAACTTTTTTTTTTCAATTTCAACACCCTAGTTATATTATCAATCCAGCCGCATCATCAGCTGCATCAGCACTCTACACTGCTGACGACGGAAGTGCAACCGCAGCAAACCAGAGTTTATAAATATTATTTGAAATAATTATATTGTGTCATTTGTTTTATTCTTTACATGTATAATAAAGTTTAAACTCTTGTCCCCGTAGTGGAGTTTCTTTTTTAAAAACGTCTCAGTTTAAATCAATAATATAACTCCCTGTATTTCGAAAATTGTGCATCTTAGAGGGCAAGTTAATAAAAACTTTTTTTTAATAGTTTTGGCCGAGCTATCACAGCCTGAAATCATGCGCGCTTATCGATAACACAGTATAGAGAATATCTACCAGTAACGTAACTCTCGGAAAGATCAAAGAAATTACGAGTTCAAAGCGTTTTGCCGCCGTGTGCATTCGAGGGTGAAATCGCTAATTGGGCAATGTATCCAGTATAGGCCGGTGGCGTAAAGTGGTCAAACTTTTGTTTACTTTAGCCGAAATCGTAGGCGAAGTAAGAGGGGAAGAATGGTTGGCAAGGAGCGGTCACGTGATAGAGTGCGGCTGCTGTTATATATTCCCTATACTGTGATTCCAGTGACCTAAATTAACCTAGGGAAACGCGCACAACATTGGGTGTCCCTCAGCTGTAGATCAGCTGTGATAACGAAAGCATATCAGTCAATGGGTCTACGAATCCCTGACCCGACACCCAAAAGTCTGTTCCGCGTGACACTTCGCTTTTCAGCCGCGAAGGTAATATGAGAGCCGCCTTCCCGCGTAACACATAATGACCCGGGAAATTTAATTTTATGCACCCTCCCTTTACGGAAGAAGAAAAACCCACACCTACTGAAGCAAACGCCGTGTAAAAGTAAAACCATGAAAAATTCATGAGGTCGTTTTTGACAGAAATTTAATATCCTCAACTGGCGTTCGTACGTCGCAGGCCTATAACGGTTTTAAACCCCGCTTTGTTAAAGCAGGATTATGAAGTTTTTTGGGCTTAGTGGCTTGCTACAGTAGCTGCAACAGTAGCAGCAAAATCCTTACCTAATACGAGAATATTGTTTTTTAGCATTTTTTTAGCGTATTGTTGAGCGCATGCAGTTGAAGTAGCCTAAACATTTTGCTATTTAAGCTAATCTCGGCCTTGTTTGTTGCAGGTAGATATAAGCTTTGGCAAGGTAGAGACTAAGCAGGCAGGATTTGGTGAGTTCTTCAATGGTTTATTAGGCAAACTGGCAAAAACAAAGCCTTTTCATAAAACGGTCACCAATACAATGTACAATATTAAAATGAGTGATTAGAAACAAGAATTTTTAAAAATTCAATTTTTTTTTCGTTAACCATGTCATTTTTTTTATTTTTCTGTTAAGAACTTATACAGGAAAAAAATTAAGTGACGTAATTTTTTTTTAACATTAGAGATTCCTCATAAATTCCAAATTGGTGTGTTGATTATCTCAAAAATAGTCAAACGAACAAAAAAATGTTATACAATCTCTACCTAAATAAAAGCTATAGTTTTCCTTACACTTTTCTACAAAGCGTAATCAAGAATTAGATTTTATTAATAATCGAGGATGGCAAAGGTAAACGATGACATCCCGTGATTTTCACCCCAGATGCGCTAAACAATTTGCCCTATTGACGATTTATATCCGGCTTTATATTTATATGCGAGAACAATTGGAATATCTTGCAGGTATGAATGGGACCGGTCGATGGAGGGACCTTTCTGCAAAATTTTCCCCTTTTATATTGTATTAAATCAAATTTGTTTCGCTTTTATTTCGTTCGTGTTTGGGTCGATGGGCGTCTGAACGGAGCATTTCGTGCCCGTAAAAGGACGAAAGGATGGAAGACAAATTCGAACACGGTTTATGTATGGCACGAGATGGTGGTTAGCAGGGTTGCATGAAATATGCTCAGGCGAAAGATCTAAATCGTGTGTAATTTTCTTTTGCTTCTTTGCAAGGTTTGTTTTTCTTATGTGTATACATACTATAGCAGGTCATTCATCCCTTTTCACTTATTTTTTTCGGAGTTTCTATTCTCTGTCGAATCTGCTCCTCCTTGCTCCCTGCTCCCCCCCCCCCCGAAACGTCAGGGTGCTTTTTTGCACCACTGCTAGCATGAGCTAATTCTAATTTTATCACAAAAATATGTCTTCTGCCGTTTCTGCCGTATCTGCGTTTACTAGCAGAAAAAGCTACCTATTCGAAAGTCCACTGAAGCCATAGTACTGAGAAAATAAACTGATCAACTTAAAGTTCGGCACAAGTAATTTTTCGTGCCATTTTCAATCATCTGTAACTTTTTAAGAAATGAATTGTGATAAATACAATTTACACCTGAAACCTCATTTCCTCTAGATTAAAGAAGCGGATAATTTTGAAAAAAAAACCGACATTATCTTTATTTAATAGGGTGTGAAACCAAGTGGTGCAAAAATTGCAAAATTTTGATGCTCTGCCATTTCGCAATAAATTTTTTTGCTTTATCGTTTTCAGGTAAGGAGTAAGCCAACATTCATATATCGGGACCTTTTCGCCAGATTTTTGTTTAAAGCACTCTGAATTTTTATACAGAGCGAAACGTAAAATGTGTGAAATTCTTGTTGCTGATATTTTTAAATCATCGTAGTTCGGAAAAGCGGTGAAGAATCTTACTGCGTTTTCCCTCATTTATTGACATATAGTCTGCCGATTGTTACCCATTCAAAAAATTTAAAAATAAGCGAGATTTTTCTAGTATACTAGCATTCAAAAAATATGAAACCATTATTGTTAATGCTCGTGACTTATAATAGCAATATTAAATAAAATAACCTTTTTAGAGCTAAAGGGAAATTAACAAGTGCCGTCGCAGATAGCCAGCATCAATATCTCACGACGGTTTTGTCATTTTTTTTAAAGCATTAGAACTTATACAGGGGGGATCAAAATTTTCTTGAAATTTTCGTTAGCTGTTTTTTCAAATCGTTGTAATTCGCGAACAAGTTGACGGAATATTATTTTTATTCCTTGGATCGACAGCATTATCTACAAATTGTTTTTTATCAAGGGAGTTTTTTGCAAAAGTGACTACTGAATTACAGGTACGGACTTGACAAAAAAGTCTACGGGGTGAGTCATAATGGGTGATCGAAAATTAAATATCATATTCTTTGGTCGATTTTAAGGGGGGTCTGTCATACAACTGTGTTACATATCGAGCTTCCTTAAAAAGATGCAGGGTGTTGAAATTAAAATTTCAAAATGCATATGCATTATTTATTCCAAATGCGTATAAGATATTTTGTTGAAATTTTGCACGTTTTGACTATCGTGGAAGGCGCATATTCTGCAACAAGATTTTTTTTTTTTATTGCAGGACGCACAATTTACCAATTAACGCAGCAATTTACCAGCACGTCGATTTATATTATTTGAAAAAAAAAGTAGCATGTCATTGACTTTTTGAAAAATTGAAGGTAGTTTTTTAATACCCATTCTCCTATAAAGGAAAGAGCCTTCTTCGGGTTTTTCAGTACTACGCACCGTTTTCGAGTAAATAAATAAAAACCATTGTAGTTCATGTAAGTACAGCCGCAAAAAATTACATTTTGAAAAAAATCTAAAATATTCGATTAATTATGACTTAAATTATGTGCAAACCAATAGTATTTTAATGGGTATTCAAAAAGTAAATTAAAATTTTCGAAAAAGCAGTGACTTTCAATTTTTCTTTTCAAATAAGATATGTCGACGTGCTGTTAACTGCGCCGCTGGCGGAAATAAAAATAATTTTTTATTGCAAAATGTGCACCTTCCACAACAGTTAAAACTTGCAAAATTTCAATAAAATATCTCTTGCGCTTTCGGAATAATCGATTCATATGCATTTTGAAATTCTAATTTCAACGCCCTGTCACCTTTTATCGAAGCTCGATAGGTAACACAATTGTATGAGACCCCCCTTAAAATCGACCAAAAAATATGGGATTTCATTATGACTCGCCGCGTCTACTAATTTGTCAAGTCCGTACCTGTAATTCAATAACCACTTTTGGAATATCATCTTGGTGGGAAATAATTTGCAGATAATCCTGTCGATCCAAATAATAATAACAATAATCCGTCAACTTATCCTGGAATTACGACGATTAGAAATAACTGTTAACGAAATTTTCAAGAATATTTTGATTCCATCTGTGTAAGATCTAATGCCCTAAAAACAAAAAATTACAAAAGCTTCTAGAGATATTGATGTTGGCTATCTGCGACGGCAGTTCTCAATTTTGCTTTAGCCCTAGAAAGGTTATTTTATTTAATATTGCTATTATAGGTCACGAGCATTATCAATAATGGTACCATATTTTTTGAATGCTAGTGTACTAGAAAGAACGTCACTTATTTTGAAATTTTTTGAATGGGTAACAATCGGCAGACAATATGTCAATAAACGAGGGAAAACACAGTAAGATTCTTTACCCCTTCTCCGAACTACGACAATTTCGAAAAATCAGCAACAAGAATTTCACACATTTTACGTTTCGCTCTGTAGAAAAACTCAGAGTGCTTTAATCAAAAATCTGGAAAATAGGTCCCGAGATATGGATGTTGGCTTATTCCTTACCTGAAAACTATAAAGAAAAAAAATGTTATTGCGAAATGGCAGGGCATCAAAGTTTTGCAATTTTTGCTCCACTTTGTTTCACACCCTATATAATAAAGATAATGTCGTTTGTTTTTTCAAAATTATCCGCTTTTCTAATCTAGAGGAAATGGGGTCTCAGTCTCTTCAAATTTTATTTATAACAATTAATTTCTTAATAAGTTACAGCTGATTGAAAATGACACGAAAAAATGCTTGTGCCGAACTTTAAGTTGAGCAGTTTAGTTAACAGCTAACCTGAACTAACCTGAACTACAAAAAATTTCAAGTGATATAATTTTTAACAATATTTTTGAGGCGTCTATAAAATGTAGCAAAATGGACTTTCGCGTTGTACGATCACAGGAAAGCATCATCGGTTATCTATTTGACCTGAATTTAATGCGCCAATCAGCTTAGTATCTAAAGTGCTAGCGGTTGCAACTCTTGCATCCAGAGAGTATCCAGAGAAGCTAGATGTGATATGTGTTCAGAAAATACATTAAACAGGCTGGCCTGCCAAGAAATGTATCGATCGAATAAAACTAGTTATAATTGGTTAAGGTTTGTTCGGGTAGGCCAAAAATACCTTAGAAGTATTTTCTATATATTGTTGCGAACTCAGGCTTCAATAATTCCAGTGTAACGATTTAACACGAAAATACTATTTATTTACTCCACAAATACACACAGGTACAATTCGACTAGTAAATAACTCACTACTTAACACTTTATAGCCTTCTATTATCGCTTCGTACTTTAGCTTACTTATAGCTCGCTTAAAATAAGACTACTCTATTGCGCGCTCGCGTTTTCCTTTTATACACAATCCTAAGATTACAGAAAAACCTAGAAAGTTCTTTATAAGAATTCTTGAATAATCTCACATAAAAAAAGGTCGTAAAAAACTGCCTTCTAGATTAAACTGAGCAATAAATCACTCGTGTCAGCCATGACGCAGCGCGGATAGGTCGCGAAGCTCCACCAACCAACGAGTTGCCCCGCCTCCGATGCGGCGTCTCTGCGAATCGTAACAATATATTTGCGAGGTTCCGACCTTTATGAAGCCATCCTCAGAACACTAAAATTAGTAATACAAGTTACACGTGACTAAACTGAGGATGACTGGCAAGATAAGCTTAGAATAAGATAAAACAATAAATAAGAATTTTGATTTAGATGAACACTACAGATTTAAAATAGTTATTTATGTATTAGGAGCGAAAAGTACAACTTTTTTGCTCGGAGAGTGAAGTTTGCCGCTCGACGCGAAGCGGAGAGCGGCAATCACTCGAGAGCAAAAAAGTTACTTTTTGCTCGTAATGTATACAACGTTTTTTCTGCAAACGATCAATTTCAAATAATGTGAATCACAACTGAGCTTAACTGAAGTCACAATCTGAAAATTTATATCAAAGTGACAATGACGTTTTAAATATTTGGTTGAGTGGTGGTAGTTGCTATTGACAGCAAGCGAAAAAATCTTTTTCGCTTGCTGTCCTGGGCAACGCGCGGAAAAGTAAACTCACATTCTGATCCTCAAAAAAGGTTAGGTTTTCGTTTGTCTAATGCAAGCGTAAAATGCGTTATTATTTGACGTTTGTAGAAAAATATATATATGTAAACAATTTCGCTTACATTCTACAATTCTCGTTACCTCCGCGTTAATCATGACTATGTGTTGTTCAAACCGGTCACACAAGCAAAGAGAGTTGATACTGGACATCGAATAATGACAAAAGATCAAAACTACTGCATTGTGTGACTCTCTCTCTCTCTCTTGAAATGTGAATACGGAATGAGTGTCTGAATCGACGTTCCATAAAAAAAATCTAAACAAAATCAAAGATTTTCTAATAAAAAACAAATATCCATCCAAAATCATATACAGAGTTCTTTTCAAGCCCCCTGATATCAGCAATGTGCCAAAACAGGTTCAGGAATACAAAAGGTACTTAAAAATTCCATATATATATAAGAGATCTGTCTGAGAGTCTAGCTAGGGAGCTAAGTACCTAGTAATCAAATTTTTATTGCTTTCAAAAATTAAAATGCTTTAGAAAATCACTTTTCTAGATTAAAAACAGCAACACCTACTATGTCCGAAAGTAATATCATTTATAAAATCTCATGCTTGGGCCACAACGGAGTATATATTGGGCAACCTGGTTGATATCTTAAAACACGCATACTTGAACACAAAAGAAGTATCAGGCCCAAAAATTGAATTAACAGTAAACAAAAAACAGCTGATTAAGACAAAGGCTATTAAATGAAATGGTTGAAATCAAAAGTCATCCGAACAGTAAAAATAACAAGATCTTGGAAATCAGAGCTCCTCATATTTCAGTATCATCAAGACAATTCAATGCAGGAAGTCTGAATTATAGTAAAAACAAAATTTCGCAACTTTTTCGGCTAAGCATTGAAAACTTTTTCTAAATACTTTTGCAAATTTCTCGCAAACGGTGGCAAGACAAGGATGTAAGAGGCAAGGAAGTTTCTGAATTGATTAGAGAATTCAGACTTTTCAGATCGATCAGTGGCGTGCTACATCAAAGTTTGTGAGGGTAACAGGGATACAACCCGAGAAAAAATAAGACTATTAAGGTTGATATATCCAACGATATAGAAAATAAATAGTTACCTATATTAAAAAGTTTGAGTTACATATCTCAAACACTCTAAGAGTTATAAAAAAAAATAAAAAAAAACAACACCCTGTATATCGGAGACGAAGCGTTTGCAGGTTATGTTTGTATGAACATTGTGCCCTATTTTGCCTAGAAATTTCCCAGTTAATTTCAGGATACCTTGTATTGTAACTTACAAGAAAGTTAAAATTTTTTGTAAACGCTCTGTAACTGATTTAGTAGGCAAATAACCAAAAAACCGCCAAAACCGTCCCGAGATATCGACCATATCTCTTAAATGTCATTACAAAAAGAGTCTTGAAGTTAAGGGTCCCGCCATGACATCGTACCAAACAAAATTTTAATCAGTTTTTTATTAGATTTTTGTCATTCCTGTACAAAATGGAATAAAATTGTTTTATTAACTATGAGTCTAGGTCGCTGATTTTACAACCATTTATCTTTTAGAGGTCATTTATCATATTAAAATCGGCTGCGGCATTCTCGCGATACAGAGTGACTTACAAAAAAGCGTCAACTTTTTGAAAAACCCCGGAAATTTATTTTGTAGGCCAAATACCGAAAACTGCCGAACATGTCCCAAGATACCAACTAACGCCATTAAATGTCATAACAATGCATGTTCTGAAATTACCCTACCTACCAAAGGCAGTGGGTTGAAATGCAACCAATTTGCAATGCTTTTTTGTTTACCCTGCATATCCTTTAGAGAATAACTTATTTAAGATCAACTCCCGCCGTGATTCTAGAAGAAAGGACCTTTCAAAATTTCTTTAGGTTTTAAATTTCGGCTAAGGCATTTTCCGAGATACAGACCCCCAAAAATGACAAAAAATCGATTTGTTGTATCGACCTTTTCCGTTGTTTGGTGTTTTGTGGATATTTTGCCTGATTTGTCCCATAAGACAAATATTATAAATTTTTAATAAGGAATATAAAGACTATGCGTAGGACAAGCGAGACGTATAGGCGTAATGACTATAAAGTTATACACATCTACAGTGTCGGATAGAAAGTAATTTTTATTCAAATATCAAAGTGAAAATCGAATGTCCACATTTAAGTGATATGGAACAAAATGTATGGAGGATTTTGGAATTCCGCTGCCTGATTCTTGCAGCTACTAATGATACCTCGTGACATTTTGTCCTTCTCTCTTTGTCATCTTTGTCCTGCCCTTCTTTTTATCTTAATTAGTTTATAAATAAAGTAGGTTTTTCTAAAAGTGTAATATTTCAAGACCATAAGAAAAACAAGTCTCCTATTCAATGAGCATTACAACAATTTGGAATTGGACGTAGTCATCTGCAAACCAGAGCTATGCCTAATTGTTTAGATGTACAGCGGAGCAACAAAACTTACATTAATCCTCATTTTTTTAATCTTTACATTCTAAATTCTGACTGAATGAAACTGAACATCGAAAATTGATTGTATTAACAGAAACAGAGCGAATTAGCCGAAAGTCGCAATTTTTAATTGGAATATGTTCAGGAAGTACTGCCAATCTGAAGAATGGCGTATAACAACAAGATATCACACGTAAAGATACCACACGTAAAACAATAAAAGATTCGAAGTTGAATAAATAGCAAAAGCTTAGAACAGTCTAAGTTAGACAGATATACAGTGGCGAACATAAAGTAAACTTTTTCAAAAATTTTATGATTTGGTGCAAGCGATAGTGAATGCTTGGGATATGCATTCCCGCAGATTTTATTAGAAATCTGATAGATAGCGTACCAAGACAAGTAGATGCAGTGCTGTAAGTTCATGGTGCTGCACCCAGGTATTAAAAAATATAAGCCACAAACACATCACTACTAATGATACCTCGGGACCTTTTTCTGTCCTTCTTTATATCTTCATTAGTTTAAAAAAAAGTAGGTTATTCTAAAAGTGTTACATTTCTAGACCGTAAGGAAAACAAATCTTCCTATTCAATGAGCAAAACAATAATTTGGAATTGGACGTAGTCATCAGCAAACCAGAGCTATGCCTAATTGTTTAGATGTACAGGGTGAGCAACAAAACTGACATTAATTCTCACTTTTTTAATCTTTACATTCTGAATTCTGACTGAATAAAACTGAACTTCGAAAATTGTTTGTATAGAACCTGAGCGAATTAGATTGTTCTAAGTTTTTCCTATTTATTCACTTTATCAGCTTTTAGTGTTTTCAAGGCCCTCATGTTATTCATCTTTACGTGTGACATCTTGTTATACGCGATTCTTCAGATTAGCCGTACTTCATGAACAAATTCAAATTAAAAATTGCGATTATCGGTTAAATCGCCCTGTTTCTATTACAACAAACAAATTTCTAAGTTCAGTGTTATTAAGTCAGAATTCAGCATGTAAAGATAAAAAAAAAGAAGTTATGTCAGTTTCGTGGGTCACACTGTACATCTAAACAATTAGGCATAGCTCTGGTTCGTATATGACTACGTCCAATTCCAAATTGTTGTGATGCTCATTGAATAGGAGATTCTATTTTCTTAAGGACTTGAAATGTTACACTTTTTGAAAAAACTACTTTTTTTTTAAGCTAACGAGGATATGAAGAAGGCCAGAAAAAGGTCTCGAGGTATCATTAATAGATGCAATAATCAGGCAGCGGAATTCCAAAATCATCCACACATTTTGTTCCACATCACTTGATTGAGGACATTCGATTATCACTTCGATATTTGAAAAAATTTTACTTTCTGTTTGTCACTGTAGATATGTCTAACTTTATAGCCATTATGCCTATACGTCTAGCTTGCCCTGTGCTTAGTCTTTATATTCCATACGAAAATTTTATTAATATTTGTATTATGGGGCAAATTGGCGCCCCAATGTTAACTGATACCTATTTTATAGAAAAAACTAAATAACTATGGAACCAGTTAAAATATCCAAAAGAAAACCAATTATGTCCCGATGTATGACGCGTCTCCATATACTCTCGTAGCAAATAATGTTCTGAATTTTTTTTCCTCAAAATTATCTGTTCCAAAAATTTTTACAAAAATGCATAAAGTTTGCATGCATTTGTAAATTTTTGTTGATCCCTGTATTAGGAAATCTGCAAAACATATAAGCGATTACAGGGTGGCTTAATTTGGGTGTTTTAAATGGGAAACTCCTAAACCAATAGGTTTAACAAAAATTCAAAAAGTCGATGCCGGGGTATTTTTTCGAGCTGAATTCATTGCCGCAAACAGAAATTTGCTAGCGTTTTTGGTTTCCTCGCAATTGATGAAAGTTCGATTTTCGCCATTTTCGAAAACACTTTGTAATTTTTTTATTAATCTAGTTTGGTAAAAATGGTTTCTACATTATTAATGCACTTTTTTGAATAGATTCCAATAATGATTTTTTAATTTTTATAAACTTATTGTTTTTTAAGTTATAACATAAACTTCTATTTTTTACAACCTACAACTTCTTTTTACTTTATTAGAATGAGAATTTTCTTATCTTTAACAATGTTATATTTTGCTTTGAACTTATATACTTTTTTGATAAAAATTTCTTTTTGGAGTAGTAGGCCATGACGCGATGACGCTCCGATGTCGATGTCGCGGCCATCTTGTGGTGCAACTGTCACTTGTCACTGCCGATATTCCGCGGTTGGAGAAATTTAATGATCTCGTAGGGTAGACAGATCAATAACGTTCATTAAGTTTTAACCTTATAAGGACGTAACGAAAAAATTTAATTTCAATCTTTTGAAAATAAGACATGTTAGAGTGTTATATTCAAAATAATTATAAAGCAGACGCTGCATCTTAGTCTTACTTGAATTTCCTGAGAGGAGGCAGCTTCATAAAACTACATTCAAAAGATTAAAGGATAACTTAAGGAGCTCTGGGTCTTTTTCCAAGTCAAGACGGAGAATCTATAATGTCGTGGATGAAGAAGCAGCAACCATAACAGTAGTAGGAGATGTAGTTGCCAATCCTTCAATGTCCCGTCGGCAAATTGAATCAGAGTGTGGAGTTTCAAGATCTGGGGCATTAGGCATTTTAAAGAAAAACAAAGTTAAGCCCTACAAATTGAGAAAACAGCATCTCCCTCCCGAAGATCTTGGAAAAAGCCTAATATGGTGTCGGTGGTACTTAAGCCAATTACAAGAAGATCCATGAAATCTTCATGACAAAGGTTATTTGAATGGATGAGACTTATGTTAATGAATATCACTGGTCTGACGAGAATCCTCATCAAGTCCGAGACATCCGGAATCAAAGTAGATTTGGCTTTAGTGTTTGGTGCGCATTGCTCAACAATAGAATATATGATACAAACCTAACTTCAGCCTTGTATAGAGGCATTATTAACACACACATTATTGATGCTTTTATGGACGAGAATCCGTTAAATGATAGAAATTCCTATTTTCTGCGACAAGATGGCACACGCGCCCACAACTCACGGGTTATTTCAAATTTTTTGACGGAAAACTTTGGCAACAAATGGATAGGAAATAAAAGACCTATCAAGTGGCCGCCGCGATCGCCAGATTTCACACCTCTAGATTTTTTCTTTTGGGGTCATTTAAAAGATAAATTGCCTAAGCTCACAAATGACATCATGGACCAGACAAAACAATTCTTTGAATCGTTTAAATTCAATTTCAAATCTGAGTGTACGTACAAAATGCCATTCAAGCTGTTTCCAGGAGGTGCCAATTATGTATCGATAACAACGGAGGAACTTTTTCTTTTAAACATCTTTTGTAATTTATTGTTTGTTACATTATTTAAAATAGTTGTCGTTTCTGTGTCACATTTTATTTAAATTAAAAAAATAATATGTCTAGTTGTTAAAAATAGTAATTGAACTTGTTATTGTTGTGATGTTTAGTTTTGAAATTCAAATATTTATGTTTTTGCGTATGTAAATTTGCTGCTAACTTGTAAATATTTTTGACCGGGATTTTCAAAGTTTTAAAAAACATGTTAGAAGTGTAGTTATTGGGTCAGTTCGGCCGACGGCAGCAATTTCGATGTTTAGTCAGCCGACGCTGAGAGTCGGGAGAACGCATTGTTTTGGTATGCCATATTAGCATATCTCACTAACTCACACAAGAGTTAAAGCGTCATCGCGTCATGCGTCATGCGTCTAACGCGTCACGCCTCGTGGTCAACTATTTCAAAAAGGAGTTTTTCTTAAATAAAGTGTTATAAGTATATAGTAAAACCTAACATGTTATACGTCATTTTAAAGAGAAAAAAATAGTTGTAGGTTGTATTTAAAAATATAGAAGTTTATGTTATAACTTAAAAAACAATGCGTTTATAAAAATTCAAAAATCACCATTGGAATCTATTCAAAAAACTGCCTTAATAATGTAAACACCATTTTTACCAAAATAGACTAATACAAAAATTGCAAGGTATTTTCGAAAATGGCGAAAATTGAACTTTCATCATTTGCAAGAAAACAAAAGACGATAGCAGATTTCTGCTTGCGGCAATGTCGACTTTTTGATTTTTAATATTCCTATTAGTTTAGGAGTTTCCTATTTAAAACACCCAAATTAGGCTACCCTGTACATAACCACTTAAAGCAGGCTATACATGGATCTTAGCAAAATGGCACCTCCAACGGAAATCGGTTGAGTGGCTTTAGAGATAGACAGTTTTAAAGTTCATTCAAAATTTGGGGTGTCACTTCATTCTTAGTTTAGTTGTTGTATCTTCTAAAGCAGTAGCTACACTATATCTTAGAAGATTTTCAGATCGAGGAAAAAAGAAAGTAATAAAGTAACACATTGTTGATGGAAATTTGCTGGAAAGAGAGGGATTATAGTTGTCAACCTTTATCGACTGCTGGGACAAGTATTTCCATTTGAGGCCGGCCTGCAATACTTTATTTAATTATTTACATGCCAGACTCAGGCAAGCGATTAACTCGGACGCCTTGCCGAACTGATAAAAATGCCCCTCGAAATTGAAACGTATTTATCATCCGGGAGTAGTAACGAATGCGCCCCATTTACCCGAACATGCTGTTTTCACATGGGCTATTTTGGTGTCGTTACTTTTACGCACAAGCTCACCTAACAAAAAAGCGAATATTTTCTTGTCACACTCTTTGTTTTCTTCGCAGAAAAAAATGGGCTACGATTTGTCAGTGTCTGGTAAAGCGCTTTCTATAACGTGAAATATTGCCAGCGTTCCGTCTCCCTTGCACTCGCACACACAAACGGCAAATAATAGATTTTCATATAATTTGTCTGGTTGAATGGAAAAATCTTTGCAGCTCGTGTGTGTGAGGGTATGTGGGTGTGTGTTAGTGCGAGTGTAATAATTGCAAAACCTTGCTTTCTGTTCCGTCTTGAAATGGAAATTATTCCTGCTGCAGGCCCAGCCCCACAAAGCCATATTTATGAGCGGATTTATTCGGGCGGTGCATGAATAAATTGAATCCTTTTTCGCGGGGATAAAGAAAAGTTGCAATTTCTCTGCGGCTTTTGTCATCTTGCGTGAAACGTGTAATATATTGATATAAATATTAACATCACAAAATAGCAAATATTTTTTATGTTCTACCAGTTCTGGTTAATTCCGAAGAGTTACTAACCCCGGGCCAGAGGCCCTCGGCGTTCCTAAGCTCGTCGGTCATAAACATCAACTTAATGCCCTGAGACATTAATAACTTTAAATATCCACATACTTTTTAATATATTTGAATAAATCACACAGCATGATCTTCTTTTTCGTAAGTTTCTTCAACAGACGAGGCAGCGCCAAGTAAATCCGAAAGCGGTTAAGACTGAGTACTTTCGATGTTTTCTCCTTTTTTAGAAAGAATTAATAATAACTCTCAGCCCGTTATTAAAGCCGGGACAGTATCTCCAATAGACGGGCAATAGTTCAAAGACCATCGCCCCAGTCTAACCAGAAAGTCTAGTACCCAGAACTAGCATATTATGTGTGTAATCCAAAGAACTTTGCTCAGGGTGCGTGCTCTAATTTGACTATTTGCATAACGTTTAAAACAAAACATATCCGTTCTAGTACTTTTTGCATCTGTTTAGCTTTGGAAGGAGACAATGAAGAAAAAATTGAGATTGTTGAAGCGGTTTAGGGATACAATGCCTAATTGTTGTTTATAATATTTTAAACTTAAGTGTGATTGTTTAAAAAAAAATTAACATGGCTTTCAAAGGGTGGTTCGTGAGCGATTTAATGATTTTTGACAGCATTTCCAGTGTCGAATATTTGTGCGAAGTAGAAATAACTGCTGTGGCGAAGCTCCTTACTAAAAACAGAAATCGATTTAAATCGACTTTAACCTGTCGCAATTTTTGAAATTTTAAAACATTATTTTTTATTGACTTCTTATTGCGCAACTTTGCCATAATTTAACCTTCTTCATCTTCTGACACCTTCTTCGTATATCTTCAAATAACCGAGATCCTTATGGTTAAACTAGAAAACGGTCACACATTATGGCTAGACGGCCTTCAGATGCTATAAATCTACCAGGCGTAATGATTTACTTCCAGTATACAAGGCTCCGAAACAAGAATTATCTTAAGTTAAACTCTTCAGAATCCTTAACCCCTCTTCCTAAAGGAAAACATTTGAGTTCGCACACCAAACTTATAACCCGGGTTCATTAGAAAACGTCATCTAGTAAGCTATGAAATTTTAACCGAAAGGGATGACATAATCAGAATAAATGGATTCTTCTTTCATCCTTTTCTTTTTACATTCCACAGCCAGTTAGATGTTGTTTTTAAATGATAATACCACTTTATATTTAATTTAAAGGTAACATCGGCAGCATGATGGAGTATAGGTATTATAGAACTACAAATATAAATTAGTAATTAAACTTTTATTGAACGTAGTTAATGGTTAATTCATTTTCGGTTAACTCCAAAAAGGTGCAAATAGAGGTAAAAATATGGTATGTAAGGATTAAAATACATATTTATACTGAACCGATTCCAAATTGTAAAAATTGAATTCTCAATAAATATTTCACAATACTAATTACATATGCACGATGATTCACGGTCGAAGGTAGGTTAGAGGTTTATGGAGAACGGCCGGACATAATATATTTTAGAAAATTTGCAGATGTAGGTAGTGGGCTCTATCGACCTAAATTATTTTCAGCAATGCGACTTTGCCGGTTATATGTATAAAAAAGTAGTAGCAGCTCTGATAAATTAGATAGAACACCCTGTAAATTGGTTGGCACGTAGGCTTCTGGATTCTTGGACCCTTGTGATTGTATGGTTGGTTGTTATCTTGGGTTCTGGTCCTTTTGTTTGATTAAAATAAGTTACAGCGGGTGCTTCTAACTTCTTTGTTTAATGACGTTTCGACACAAATTGGTGCTTTCATCAGATTACTACAACACATGGAATACTTAGTTTAAAGATAAAATTTTTTACAATAGCAGGAAGGAATGGTATAAAGGAATACATGGAAAAAAAAATTATATAAAGATTACTACAAGTACGAAATAAAATGTTGAAATATAAATGTATTGAGGGATGGTTAAATTAAAGAATAAACGCAACATAAATGAAACTAGACAGTTTCTGAAAAACAACCCTCAAGTAATAGTCCTCAAACCAGACAAATCAAATAAGACCGTTGTCATGAACAGAACTGACTACGACAAAAAAATCTACGAGCTACTGACAGACAAAACTACATACAAAGAAATGAAAAATGATCCAACAAATAGATTTCAAAAAAGCAACAACGACTTAATAAAAAAATGGGAAAATATGGCTTACATATCCCCCAACACCGCCAAAGATCTAAAAATTTACAACGCCTTGCCTCCAAAAATTTACGGCCTCCCAAAATTACACAAGACCGACACACCACTCCGACCCATCGTCTCATGTGTTCAATCCCCTTTCGAAAAACTTCTAAATCAAATAATCAATAACATCAAAATTTCTAAAAAATATAATACAAAAAATAGTACATCAAAATGAATTCTATATCAAGGACTCTTGGCCATTTAAAGACAAAATTTCTAACGTATCCTACCCCACAAATTACTCCCTAATGTCCTTAGACGTAATATCCATGTACACAAATATCCCTATCGAACTTGCCCTTGACCTCCTAAAAAAGCACTGGGACAAAATTAAACAACACACTGACATACCTATGAAGGACTTCTTAGAAGCAGTGGAACTAACCTTAAGTTCTACTTATTTCGTCTTCAATGACACTTATTACAAACAGATCAATGGCTGTGCGATGGGCGCCTCCATCTCAAGCGTCATTGCACAATTAGTCCTCGAAGATCTCGAAACCACTGTAATTGACAACCTACCAGTAAAACTCCCCTTCTTCTTCCGCTATGTAGATGACTGCTTACTCGCTGCTCCACAAAAATACGGCCAACACATATTGAACGAGTTCAACAAATACCACCCAAAAATTCAATTCACCATAGAAATCGAACAAAATCAGCAAATCAATTTTTTAGACCTCACCCTCCATAACAGCAATGGCAAAGTAAGAACCTCATGGTACACGAAACCCACCTGGTCTGGCAGATACTTAAATTTCAATTCAAATCACCCTATATCTCAAAAAAAGTCCGTCATAACCAGCCTTGCCGACCGCGCGGTAGGCCTTTCCGATCCTGAATACCGAACCGATGCAATAAAAAAAGCAAAGTCCGCCCTAATAACAAACAACTACCCCTACGGCCTAATTAACACTATATTTAAAAAAAGAATACATAAATTTTATAACAATTCAACCAGGCATTCCAAAAAAAATACCGAAACAAACTATCTAACTATACCATACATCCCTGGTCTTTCCGAAAAAATCCGCAATACAGTCTCCAAAGAAAATATCGAAACCAGTTTTAAAGGACATAATTTACTCAACCAACATTTTACCAAACTGAAACCCAAAACTCCCACAGACAAAAAAAGCAACATCGTCTACGAAATACCCTGCCAAACAGGATGCCCTGGCGTCTATATCGGGCAGACTAGCCAGTTCTTAAAAAACCGCATCAATGGACACAAACACAACAAAAATAACCCTACAGCCCTAACCCACCACGCAAATGAACATCAGCATAATTTTGATTTTAAAAGAGCTAAAGTCCTAAAAACAGAAAAAAAACAAGAAAAAAAGGGAATTTCATGAAATGGTATACATATAAAAAAAACAGTAATTGCGTCAATGCAAAAACTGACACTGATGGCCTAAGTAAAATTTACTCCTACATACTGTAACTACCCTCTGCATAAAATCAGTAAATATTTCAATATCCATAAATTTACCTAAAATACATAGTTAAATTCCAAAACAATATAAACCAAACACCGAAAACCACCAGTCAGCAGACCTACTTAATTAAAAATAATTAACCTTGCGATGTATGTGTATATTAAACACCACCTTGACCAATTTACTAGCCTTTGCATCTTCTTTCACTATAGGCTTCCTTATCCAAAACTTTTCAAAAATTTCTTTAATTCCCCACAGTACATGCTGCGTGCCGTACGATATCTCTGACGGTTAGCCGCAGAGTTTCGACACGGCGAGCAGCATGTACAAAGCAATAATGCAACTTTCGTTTACTTTTCTTCAAGTAACAGTACATAAAGAAAAAAACTGCAACAAACTTCGAACCAAAACTGTACATCGTTTTGTGGTAATTCATTGTCACCCTCAGATTCCCTCCTTTTCTTACGTTTCTTACCCTTTTGGCCCCTCTTCTTAACCTAACACCATATTGCATCGTAGGTTTCACCTTTGACGCTCTTTTGCTTTGAGTTACCGACTTTATTCTTTAATTTAACCATCCCTCAATACATTTATATTTCAACATTTTATTTCGTACTTGTAGTAATCTTTATATATATTTTTTTCCCTGTATTCCTTTATACCATTCCTTCCTGCTATTGTAAAAAATTTTATCTTTAAACTAAGTATTCCATGTGTTGTAGTAATCTGATGAAGGCACCAATTTGTGTCGAAACGTCATTAAACAAAGAAGTTAGAAGCACCCGCTGTAACTTATTTTAATCAGACAAAAGGACCAGAACCCAAGATAACAACCAACCATACCCTGTAAATTATTTCAATTTTAGATTTGCTATTTATTTTTGATCATTTCTGCTTAATAACTCCTATAATTATCTCTAGCAGTTTTCGAAATATTAATTATTCTTCTTCTTTTTTTGTTCAAAATAAGAAGATACCTGAATTTGGCCCGTGTGTAAAAAGTGGTCCTGCCTTGTACAGGGTAGCTCAAATTTACCGTAAAATACTAAACTCGCGTAAATTGCGTTTTTTAAATAGAACACCCTATATGCTATAAAAGACAGTTAAATTTGCTTTAAAATTATAGTCAGTGTAATAGCGCCCTTATGTAAATTAAGTGGATGGTATAGCAGGTAGAGGACAAAAAAAAACTCTCTATCTTCTATTGAAGAATGCCGACGTTTCGACCGCTAGCCGAGTCTTTGAAATTTCGAAACGACTACTGTAACACGTTACCGGACGTATGATGTACAACATTTTACTTTATACTTATTAAAAACAGGAAAAAAATAATTTTATGCGCGGAGAATATATTTTTGACAAATCCGCCAATTTGACAAATAGTTTCATTACGGTATCCTGTACCGGTACAATTTACCATGGATACAGTGGATTTATAAAAGATGTGCCGGTACCCAATACTGTAAAATTTCTTTACTATATCGAATCCTGTAAAAAGTTATTTACTAGATTAAAATGAAATACGTAAAAGTGTTCTAAATGATACAGTATGAAGTAATAGTAATTTTCATTACACTACTCAGAAAATGAGCATTTTCCACGCTAGTTAACTGTACAGAAAATGCACATTTGCCGTAAGGGAACGGAAAAACCTTTTCCGTGCGCTGTTTATTTGCCGTTCCCAGTTGTATATCACTACTTATATTAAAATAGGACGGCCCCAGTTGCGAACTTCAGCTTTAGCAAGTATCCTTGACAACTTATATTAATTGATTTGTTGATTTTGATTTCTCTGTCAGGCTTATGCCCCCCTATTGTCACATACAACTTTTCATGTTTGAAAATTAAGTAATTTTGGTAATATAGATTATATAATTTAATTAGTGTAATGAAAAGTATCGTTCATTACACGTCCGAAATGCCTTTTCCCGGGCTTACATGATTTTCCTTCGCCTCACACGGAAATTTGTCACGCGCGCACGGAAAAAGGCTATTTTCGGTACTCCTAATGAAATATACTATAATGTCAGTAGGTGACTTGTTACAGTACGAGCTTTTTACGGACGAGGCGACGTCAGGAGACGAGTCTGAAAAGTTATACGAGTACTGTAGAAACACCTAATGGACGTGTATCGTACAATATTTTATTTCATACTGTTTATATGATTTAGAAATTAAATGAAAAAATGACCACTTAAGAATTAGAATTATTGACACTTGGCGGTGTCTGTATTGTTGTCACTGTCAAAATTCATAATTCGAGAACTATAGCATAATGATTTAAAGTTACGCTATTTATGGTACCAAAATAAACTTTTGAAAATATACAGCCACTAGTTTTGAAACTTTATTATCACAAATTATTTTTTATTAAAACTATTACTACATACGTGTAATAGATGTTTCTCAAGTTCAGCATTACATCATCAACAATGTGCTTCTGTTTCTTCAAATATGTGTAGTGTTTTGAAATAACTCGTTTCTGCTGGGCATTGGGGAGATTTTTGAATTTCACTGAATAACTTAGAGACTCGTTTTGAATATCAGGAAATGATGGTTTATTTGATTAAGTGGTTTGATTTAATGACAATTAGTATCAAACATCGTAACTACTGCGCACAAATTTTGACGTCGCCGACTGAGCATTTGACAAAATCTTAATCAAATTTAAGTAACGTAATATTTTATATTAGACGGTAGCTCTCTAGCATCGGTTGCTTAACAACCTTTGCCGGACTTGTCCGGTAAAGTTCCATTTACCGGGCTCCAATCGATGCATGTAGGACGTATATACCGGACAGTATGAAATAAAATGTCTTTACCATATCCAATTCTGTAAAAAGCTATTTATCGGATTAAAATCAAGTACGTAAAAGTGTCCTAAATGATTCAGTATGCAGTAAAATTTATTTACGATATCCAATCCTGTAAAAGGTTATTTACCAGATTAAATACAAGTACGTAAAAGTGTCCTAAATGATACAGTATGAAGTAAACGCTTTTTTTCTTAAAAAAGGTTACGCCAGGCAGTAGATTAAACTTACTTATTTCATATTAAGTGCGAGCAAATGTTATTTTGCACTATCTGAAAACAAAAAAATGAAAGAAAAAACTGACTGAAGGAAAAAAGTTACGTAATGCTAAAAGGTTTCTTGTCAATTGTCGACAAGACGAATATGCAACGTTGCCAAATGTTACGTAAATGAAGAAAAAAAAAGAAATACCTCAACTAATCTAAACTGCCCTATCTCAACAAACCAATGAACTTGTACCTTGTAGCAGCCCATTAGATTATTAATTCAACCAAACTGAACTAACCTGAACTAACCTATCCTAAAGAAAGACAGAAATAATACAACATGAAATAATATAACAAAAGGCAAAGTAAAACTAAACTAACTGTGACTAGGTCTAGAGGCAGTCCATGGCAGACGGTAAAGGACAAGTATACCTGAACTAACCAAACCAAAGAAAAAATAACTGAACTCACCTAAACAAAAGAAAAACAGAACTGAACTAACCGGAACTAACCAAAGGCAAAGCAAAACTGAACTAACATAACCAACAACAGTCCACATGCTCCAATCAACATGCTCCGTAATGGCCCTAAAGAGTTGCTGGGACAAAAAACAGACGCGGCCCTAACGGGCAGCCCTAAAAGACAACTACAACTGAAATGATCAAACCAAAGGAAAAGCATAACTGAACTAACCTGAACTAACCAAAGAGAAAATAAAACTGATTTAACCTAACACACTTAATGTGTAGCAAGCAAAAGGCTCTGTAGCGGCCCTAAAGGGCCGGTGTAACAAGAAGCAGAGGTGGCTTAATGGACAAGTAAAACTGGAGCCGAATAACAAAGTCAATATCAAAATAACTAAACTAACCTAACCATAGGAAGAACAGAACCGAACTAACCTGAACTAACCAAAGGCAAAGTAAAACTGAACTAACCTAACCAACAGAGCCCACACTTAATGTGTAGCAAGCGACAAGCTCCGTAGCGGGCCTAAAGGGCCGCTGCAACAAGAAGCAAAGACAAGTAAGACTGGACTAATCAAATCAAAAGAAAACATAATTAAACTAACCTAACCAAAGAAACAACAAAACTGAACTAACCAAAAGCAAAGTAAAACTGAATTAACCTAACTAACAGGTCGAAAGGCGTCCCGCACAGGCCGCCGTAAAGGGCAGGTTTAACAGAACTAACAAAACCAAAGGAAAAACATAACTGAACTAATCTGAACCAACTTAACCAAAAGCAAAGTAAAACTGAACTAGAATTTTACTTTGCCTTTGGGCCGCGTCGCCTGAACTTAGGGACCATCCGATGCATACTTACTAACTGCTTCCGGAAAGGCCTAGTTCTGGACATTGAGAGAGGAGCTGGCAACCTAGCTGGTCTAATAAGTGGCAGCCGCAAGACAAGTGTCAAAACCTCAAGACAAAACTCCCATTATTAGTAATTTATTGATGCCAAGAAAGTACAATTTTCTGGCTTAATAAAGAGCACGCCTTTTATTAAGCAACTTACTTAAGTGATTTGACTGCAAAGCACCAATCTCCATACTTGAATTTAGTTGGAAAGTCGTACCTACTGCGTTCTTTTTTTTCCTGCCATTTAAAATAAATAGACGCTTACCTTGTGATAAAATGTGCAAAATGAATTCGTGGAGATTTCTATCTCTGCGTTTTGAACTAATCTACTACAAATTTAGAAAAGAGGACGCACTATCTAATAAATGTACTATGAAGTAGGTAACCTAAAACGAATATGTAAATCAATTTGCACTTGAACAAATAATACAGACTCGAAACTGTCTGTAGGTATCAACTTTCTCGATCTGCGGTCGAAGAAACTCCCTGTCTGCCAAGCAAATCCCTGCCTGTCTGCTTGGCCCTGCTGTAATTGCACAACGCCTTGGACTGGACTGGCCAGTCCGTAGGAACAGGTTTTTGTTATTGAAGCTGCCTCCAAAAACCCCTAAATTACGGACCGAATGCCACTCAGTAGTTGTCAAATCCTAAACCTCAAAAACCGCTTCTTTGACAAATATTGTGTAACAATCAAAATATCTGTCTGAAACCCAAAAATGACGATACGGTTTTTTCGAGGGTAATACCCATATAAATAATAATTGACATATAATTATAACGTAATATTAGAAAGTTCAGCCCGAAAAAGTCCGGCTCAGTGGCAATAAAAGCGCATGCGCGGCTGCCAAGCTCCGCCCCTTAATTTTGAAAAATCGACGAAGTTTTATGTTCTATTAATTTTTCGCCGAAATATAAAACATTATCTAATAATATATTATATCAATATAGAAAATACTAAGAATTATTTTTAGTTTCTAAAATGTTTGAGCTGTTAGTACCAAATTAGCATGGTGTGGTGTAAGAAAAACTAAAAACTCATAATTTGTTTAATCTATTAATCTGTTGTTTTGTCTGTTCTATTCCTGAATATAATTTACACACGACAATGCCGTAATGCTTTCAACGTCATTTGCTGTTAACCTAACTTTTAAGGTTTTTTTTTGGCGGGTACGAGTGTAACATTTACAAATTAGTCAATATTTTATGTATATATATACCATTTGTGTATATTTACACATCAGCTCATTTTCTCATTCTCATCTGCAACTTTCGAATGAAGGGCTTCTCTCACCTAAAACAGAATATACCTACTATTAAACAAAGTTCTGAAACAGTTTGTATTTGGCACATCTAAACAGACTCAAAAAGACCCATTACTCACAATTTTCATGATCAGAAAAATTCTAACCATCCTATAAAATATTGGCGCCTTTCCTTGCCTTGGCTTACAAGTCAGGTATCAAGAAATCAATACACAATACACTTGATAGTCTTGGTGTTATTGTAGGACCACTTATTTGAACCCACGGGATCTTTGACGGGATCGGTCCACTTTCACTACCACCAAGCGATGTTGCAAGCCGCCCGATGAGTATTTATTACTTATTACACTAATTTGTTTTAAAATAAATGCGAGCCTATAATCAAAAAAACAGATCTTCGATCTTTCATTATAACATTTTTTTTTTCATGTGAAAAAGTACTCAGAGTTTACCTAACCTCAAACTTTTGTTTCTTTTAGAGTTTTCGGTAGACTGCTCTGTGCGCTGCGACATTACTACCACCCTTTGTTTTCTCATTGCGAATAGAATGATGAGAATACTCCGAGAGCGCACTAGGGCGTCCGGCCGAAAACGCTATATTTTTTTTGGTGGGCGCGTCCTCCGTTAATCCAAACAGGCAGAAGCCAAACAGTTAATAAAATTCAACAATCCTAGTTGCAACCATATAAATAATAACTGACATATAATTATAACATAACATTAGAAAGTTCAGCCCGAAAAAGTATGGCTCAGTGGTAACAAAAGCGCATGCGCGGTTGCCAAAATCTGCCACTTAATTTTGAAAAATCTACGATGCCAAGCTTTTGTTCTTTTAGAGTTTTCGGTAGACTGCTCTGTGCGCTGCGACGTTACTAACAGCCTTTGTTTTCTCATTGCGAATAGAAGGATGAGAATACTCCGAGAGCGCACTAGGCCGTCCGGCCAAAAACGTAATTTTTTTGGTGGGCGTGTCCTCCGCATACGTCTTGCGCAGAAGAATGTGCGCATTAGCAAGCAGTGAGCCTAATCTTGGTTTCCATAGGTCACTAGAAGCTGCACTTTTAATCCGTGGGAAAAGATTGACGATCGTAGTATATTAACTAACACGAATATAGTAATACCACGAGAACTTTAAAATTACCGATAATTTTTCGCGATTGGGGTTTTTCGCACTTTTAAACATGCGAGAGTGAAAAATTATCAAATGTAATATAACAAGTGCATTGAAAATTATCGGTAATTTTAGGACGATATGCACGAATGCAATTTGGGATGAAAAAAACACGAGTACACAGAGTGCACGAGTGTTTTTTTCTGATCGAAATTGCATGAATTGCATATCGGTCTAACTTTAGCTATAATTTTCAATGCACGAGTTGTATTCGAAGGAGAATTTCATGAACAAAATAATTAAGAACCGTTGCGACATTTGCGACACCCCTGTAGGTATAGCTACTTTGATTCGAATCTTTGTCAGAAAACGTATTGCGGTGCCAGGTGGTATGACTATGAATTGAATATAAATTAAGTTAATTTGCATGATTTATGCCATGACATTGAGCCAGTTACTTTTCAATTGACTTTGAAAGAAAAATTATCGCGATTATTTCACACATCCATATTATTGCTGGGGAGCAAAACAGATATTAATAAGCGGTAATTCGAAAATTTTCTAAAAAATTACAGTAGTAATTTCACGTTGTCATGGAATTAACCATAAAACCCTAATCAATGTCATTGTCTGATTCACTTATTTAATGTGACATCCGAATATCCTAATACTACTCATTTATTTCCTTATAGAATTTTTGATTCGAGAAATAATCTCACTAAATACCGCTCGAGCTCTAAAATGAATCAGATAATTTTTCACTCTGGCAAGTTTTCCTTGGAAATTTCACTCGTCCTAAAGGACTCGTGAAAATATGGAAAACATGCAATCCTCAAAAATGATCGGTAATTTTAAAGCTCCCGGGGTATTACCCCCGATTATTTTACTCATGTATAAATTTTCCCATAAGGAGAGTTTGTTTATCAAAAAATTACAGCGATAATTCGACGTGGTCTAGACGACGTGGTATTATCGCTTACACTAACCTAAACCTTAATCAATGTCATTTTGTATATTAATTTGATTCGAGAAATAATCTCACTAAATACCGCTCAAGCTTTAAAATGAACCAGATAATTTTTCAGTCTGGCATGTTTTCCTTGCAAATTTCACTCGTCCTAAAAGACTCGTGGAATTATGGAAAACATGCAATCGCGAAAAGTTATCGGTAATTTTAAAACTCTCGTGGTATTAACCCCGATTATTTCACTCATGCTCAAATTTTCCCATAAGGAGAGTTTGTTTATCAAAAAATTACAGCGGTAATTCCACGTTGTCTAGACGACGTGGTATTATCGCTTACACTAACCTAAACCTTAATAAATGTCATTGTCTATATTAATTTGATTCGAGAAATAATCTCACTAAATACCCCTCGAGCTTTTAAATGAACCAGAAAATTTTTCCCTCTAGCATGTTTTCCTATTATGCCATAACATTGAGCTAGTTACTTTTCAATTGACTTTGAAAGAATAAATTATCGGGGTTAATTCCACCTTGTTTAAACGACGTGGTATTATCGCTTACACTAACCTAGATCTTAATCAATGTCGTTATCTACATTAATTTGATTCGAGAAATAATCTCACTCAATACCGCTCGAGCTTTAAAATGAACCAGATAATTTTTTACTCTGGCTTGTTTCCCTTGCAAATTTCGCTCGTCCTAAAGGACTCGTGAAATTATGGAAAACATGCAATGGTGAAAAATTATCGGTAATTTTAAAGCTCTCGTGGTATTACCACCAGAGTAATTACCGCGATTATTTCACTCATCCATATTATTGCTATGGAGCAATACAGGTATTAATAAGCGGTAATTCGATAATTTTCTAAAAAATTACAGCGGTAATTTCACGTTCTCAATTTTTCTGTAAAAAAAAATTATCGGGGGTAATACCACGAGAGCTTTAAAATTACCGAAAATTTTTCACGATTGCTTGTTTTCCATAATTTCACGAGTCAAAGAAGAAAAACATGCCAGAGTGAAAAATTAACTGGTTCATTTTAAAGCTCAAGCGGTATTTAGGTCCGATTGTATAAGTTGATTTTAAATGCAGGAGCTGCTCTTAAATCGCAAATTGGCGTAATGATCGTTGTATAAGTTTGTTTTAAACGTAAATTAGACTTTAACTTTATCTTAAGATATGATGTGGATGAAGCAAGACTTAAGCTTTAGAGGTCGGTTTTAATTTAACAAAATTAACAGTTTTGTCACTTTAAATGTTTGTGTTAGTGTTAAAAATTGAAATGGATAATTTTTGAATTTTTTAAGATATAGAGATAGCTGCTTGCACAACTTTCCTCATAAAGTTAATATAGGGTGGACCTCAAAATCTTCCATGCGGAATACATCGCTGTCAAGCTATCTGTCACTTACCAATTTTTTTGCAGAAATACATTTTATATGGAAAATTTTAAGGTTTACCTTAGCTGAAGAATTTATGGGGAAAATGCGCGAATGGCACATAATGTCGGACGACGAGGATAATGTAGATATATTTCTTACAAACGACATTTGCCGTCACAATTTGACATCCATCTTTTCTTTAATTTAAGCTCTACTTATACAATGTACATCCAGGTAGATAAGTAATTTCGATGTTTAAATTTAGTTAAACCTAATTTTAAAACCAAATTTAAATCTGCATTTATAATTAACCTATACAATTGGCCCTTAGTGAGAATATTGCTAGAATCTATTAAGAAATAAATAAGTAGTAGTGTTAGAATATTCGGACGTCACGTTAAATAAGTCAGTCAGACAACGACATTGATTAAGGTTTTATGGTTGATTCCATGACAACGTGAAATTACCGCTGTAATTTTTCAGAAAATTATCAAATTACCGCTTATTAATACCTGTATTGCTCCATAGCAATAATATGGATGAGTGAAATAATCGCGATAATTACTCTCGTGGTAATACCACGAGAGTAATGTGTGTAATACCATGAAAGTAATAAGTCCTGTAGAACGAGCGAAATTTGCAAGGAAAACATACCAGAGTAAAAAATTATCTGGCTCATTTTAAAGCTCGAGCGGTATTTAGTGAGATTATTTCTCGAATCAAGTTAATGCAGATAACGACATCGATTAAGATTTAGGTTAGTGTAAGCGATAATGCCACGTCGTTTAGACAACGTGGAATTACCCCCGATAATTTTTTCTTTTAAAGTCATTTGAAAAGTAACTAGCTTAATGTCATGGCATAAAAGGAAAACATGTCAGAGTGAAAAATTTTCTGGTTCATTATAAAGCTCGAGCGGTATTTAGTGAGATTATTTCTCGAATCAAATTAATATAGACAACGACATTGATTAAAGTTTAGGTTAGTGTAAGCGCTAATAGCACGTCGTCTAGACAACGTGGAATTACCGCTGTAAATTTTTGATAAACACACTGTCTTTATAAATCCTGATTTTCTGCTGCTCACTAGGCTTTCCAATCTATGAACTTTGGACTTGCACTCTGCCCTTCTGATCCGGCTCGACTGGACTATAATATGTACCGAACTTTGACTGTCTTGTACTAGACTAGCTCTTGAGTGGGCTGTATTGTAACTGTATCACTGCTATGTACTGAAATGAACCTCCTGGAAGGACACTGGAAAACTTGAATTGTATCAACCATAGAGGATTTATCAAGGTAGATCTCTTTATTTACATTTTTCAATAGTGGCGTGATAAACAAACCCTCCATACAGTGTTGCCAAGATTACTTTGCTGGTAAATTGGCACATCCTTTTTTTGAATGATATCTTGCGAATCTTTACATCACGAGAGTACTGTAATATCTATTGCTGTCCAAATAATTTTTGAACGGTGACTAATAGAACACTTATGACGATAAAAGAAAAAAAAATACGTTTAAGATGGCCAACTGGTCACAATCGCCAACATTGCAGAATCCTGTGACACGTGGTTTATGTCACTTTATGACAATTATTTCATGGATTTTTTTTCTGGTTTCCTGAATGTTTTAAGAGTTCTCCGCCGACTTTTTCGCTTTTAACAATCGTTTCTGTGTTTTAATTTGTTTGTTAGCCATGGTGAGACAATGTTTTGTGTGTAAAACTTGGGATTATAAAAATAAATCTAGGAAATTCTGTTTTCACCGGTAAGCTCATTTGTGTTTTGTGGTTATCTTGTTACTCGGCTTTTGGCCGTTAGCCATTAGCGTCGTTTGTAGTTTTATTCTATTAATAACCTTTAATCTAAAAAACTCAATAAATGGGTATAGTAGGTATGTATCAAAAATCATTTAAATATAAAAATATTTGAATGTTTTAGTCTGCATACAAATGCAGACGCATGCTGCGTAAAAATCGTATACTTGTTTCCTTGAAAAATAATACGCCTATGTGTGCTTATGTCATCTGGAGATATGTTCTTGGAGATTCAAATTGCGCCATATTCTTTTTAGCATTTTCTGCTTCCCCTCTACCCGAACAACCCGCAAGCCTCCAAGTATGCGGTTTGTATATCTTGCCAAGTAAACAAATGCCAATTTATGATTAACTTGCGGCGAATATTTATTTACTCCATTGTCAATGGTATCAACGAACAGCAATTTTAGACAGGACTTAGACGAGAGCTTTCTTTAGGAATCATTTGATATCTTTTTTTTTTTACTTCTAGCTACTCTGGCCTTTTTTACAATATACCAGCTGTAACCAAGTTACCTTTTTAAGGCGTAAAACACAAAATTGATTATATTTTAGGTAAAGGTCTTAACACATATACTTTTGTTCCTTCGTCCTTTTCTTTTGACTTCCTACGGCAAACTAGATGACGTTTTCAAATGAACACCCCTACGTACGTACTTATTATTGTTAGATAAAACCTAGCACAAACCTATCTCAAAATAATCTTACACGCCTTTTCACAGACGAAGCTTACCTTCGAAATCATTGATTGGGTATCAGATACGTGCACCAATAAGTTTCTCGCCCCTAAGGCGGTGTGAAATATACAGTGGCGGCTTAACTCCTAACTTCGAGGCGCAAAATTTTATTCTCTGCGGGATCCTTATATTACGTTTATCATAAATACCGCTAGTTAGTTAGAGCGAAGACCTCGCCTACTGCATTGCATAATGCAAATTAAAACATGGATAATAAACTTACAATGAACACAAAAAGCGGAGAAAATCGAATTAAAATCCAATTCCAGGGATTTTTTTTTCTACAAAATATAATTAGTTCTCGGGGAGGAAATTTGGAAATTCATATCGTCCCACATACATTCATAATTAAATTTCCGTTTCATTTTGAAACGCTTACGGTCCATTCTTGGGATAAATGTTTAATTAATTCCACTTAGTATATTTCGATAATGTAAAAAAAAAAACTAAATTCACAATACGTGCAGAAATTTAAACTTCTATCTACTTCTTCCAGCTGGAATAGAATAAGGTAATTTCCCAGAAGAGATAAAAATAGAAGGTATTTAAAATGCGAATTGTCGCCATAGAAATTGGATTGGGAGCGGACACAATCTTTATAGCCGGGCAAGGATTTGTTTATCTCCATTTCAGAACTGACACATTGTTGCAACTTTTACCGTCTGGCAAACGATGCTTATCAAGGATCGCCTCGCCAAGAAATAGTTAACGTAACGAGCCAGATCTTATCACTCTGGCATTTTCATTGTATTATCGATCAACATGCAATTTTGATCCCTTGAAGACTAACTGAAGCGATATTTTTTTAGCTGCCAAACTAGACTTGAGAAGCTAATTTGGCGTCTTCTATAGTTGGGCATTTTGTTATTTTCAATGAATTTATTTTCAGTGTATTTATTTATAAAATTCGTATAATCTCGTTTGTGATAATAGTTATGTTGTGCACTTGAAGGAAAATACTCAAAAACCTACTATTTTTTTAACATTTGTGGTTTGCCACTATAACTTGCTTCTTTTATCCTATCAGTCCATATTCACCTGATTTTTGTTGATTTCTGAACCTACGTTTACTTAAAGTAGTTAGTGTACTTTAATATATGACATATTCAGCCTATAAATATATAATGTCTAGTAGGAGATTTATAGTGCTGATGTTTAGAATCGGTGTGTTCTTTAAAAACAAAATAATTGTAAAACTTTTTACTGACGTTGCATAGAACAATTTTATAGGGTCTTTTTTTTTAGATATCGCACCGGATTACTTGTCCGTTTCTTGAAACAAATAAGTGTATGATTTTGCACAACCAGGATTTCAATAAAATCATTATTAAACAGATACCGTATAAAATTGAACGTTTCAAGAAATATTGTATATACTATAATCTTTACGAAATATCGAAGAATTTGTTTCAGCTAAGTAAAATTAGGTTACAAATTATAATGTCTACAATAAATAAGTGGAAACGGATTAAAAGAAATGATAATGGCTCCTTCTTTTATCTTATCAGTCCATATTCACCTGATTTTTGTTGATTTCTTAACCTATGCTTACTTAAAGTAGTTAGTGTACTTTAATATATGACATATTCAGCCTTTAAATATATAATGTCGATTAGGAGATTTATAGTGCTGATGTTTACAATCGGTGTGTTCTTTAAAAACAAACTAATTGTAAAACTTTTTACTGACGTTGCATAGAACAATTTTATAGGGTCTTTTTTTTAAATATCGCACCGGATTGCTTGTCCTTTCTTGAAACAAATAATTGTATGATTGGGCACAACCAGGATTTAAATAAAATCATTATTAAACAGTTACAGTATAAAATTGAACGTTTCAAGAAATATTGTATATACTAAAATCTTTACGAAATATCGAAGAATTTGTTTCAGCTAAGTAAAGTTAGGTTACAAGTTATTATAATGTCTACTATAAATAAGTGGAAACGGATTAAAAGAAATGATAATGGCTGCATGAAAACAAATCCTCGAATTTCTAATTTGAGCTAAGAGAGCAAAGAGTAGCTTTGAAAGAGTGTTAATTATTTTTTACTATCTCTTTAAATTAAGGTTAGATGCAAATTTAAACTTTTTTAAATTTTCGATTTTTTGCGAAAATTTCCGAAACTCCTTGTTATATGCCTCCTCCTCCCTATGCTTTCAATTGCGCAACTTTGGCCTAGTTTACCTTCTTCGCTTCTCTTCAAATAACCCGAACTCCATGGTTAAGCTCGAAAACCGGTCACTAGGCACACACAGGCATTTAAAAATGCATTTTCGAAGCCTTTATATGATAAATATTTTGGGAATATTATAATATAATTAATCTGCTTCCATAAAAATGTTACAGGAACGTTTTTAAAACATTTATAATAGTATATTATTAACCTAGGTTTAGACAAAGGTTTTTTTCCACTGCTAGCTTTAATACGCACTGTTAAAGGCCAGCAGAATAACTGCGACGTAGGTTTTCTCGTTTTGCTTACAAAACAATTGAACATAAGCGGTTTATAATGACAACGTCATGGCCGATTATGTCCCTAGGGAGATAAATCTGTCAGTTGTCAGGCGCATTAGGCGCCGTGACATCTTCATACGGCGATTTTGTTTATCGGTTGCCACGGTAACGAAGCCTCCATATGGATTGAAGACGCACCTGTTCTTAGTAACAAAATATGCGCAGCGCTATCTTACTAATTTAGGCAATTTTCTGTTGTAGATTTGTCAAGTCTAGTAGTGGTAAAAAAATCATATATACAACGCGGATGTGAACCACTTATGACCCTCACGTCATATGCCTCATTCACAATGTTTATAAACATAATGTGTACGTATGCATACGGTATACATACAGGAACCATAAAGGGATCTTAAGTCCTTTTATATTCACAATGGGGGTTGGTCAAATACATATGCGTATGCTTGATTAAACAAACACTTTTGACAGTGTCATTGTCCAAAAGTCACTACATTTTTACATATCAATAACATAAAGTTCAATTTTAACTTTATGTAAGTGTTACAGTTGGTTGTAATCCGTAACAAAAGGAAGACATAATTGTAATATCATTGTGAACAAAATACACTCTTTATTAAAATTTAGCTTTCACGTTTACGTTTATGTTTATATGTTTATTACGTTTATGTTCATTGTGAAAGAAGCATTAGATCCCTCAGCGCTACGCGCTACGGGATTTAAACTTGACTTTCGGTTCATAATAATGTACTTCACAACCATGGTATATAATATATTATTATTCATTGCTCGTCACGACAGAAAGAACGTAAGCTCAATAAAAGCTGTCTAAACCGCGGCGAATATAAGATTTTTTCTACTGCTAACCCGCGGCAACACTGTTGCAGTGTGAATTTGGGAATTTTTATACTGCTAACAACGGTGGTCGCACTTACCATGCGTACTATATGGGTATAACCGTAACGATATGAGATACAAGGGGTTACATTTGGAATAGTGCATTTTAATTCTTATTGAGAATTCTTCTTGAAAGCAGATTTATCTGTCATAATTCATATAATGTTTCGAAAAAAGTGAAAACATATCAATTTAAAGTTATCATTACACAAACGTTTTAAAGCGAGAATTGTTTAAGTATCAGATTTTGATGAAGCTGTACTACGTACGCCTACCTATATTTTGTTTCCTAAGTATCTAGGTAATTTTTGTACCATTATTTAGCTAAAGAAAAAAAATGACACTGACACTAAAAAAATTACACTGACTATTACCTTGCTTAGAAACAAACTAAAATGATGAAAACACAGACGGAAACAGCTAGCAATGTGTGACGCTTTTATTTATTTAAATTAATATATAGAATTATTGGGATTAATTGATTAACACTGGTTTGCTAATTGGAATTTCCGGGACGAACTATCAAAAAAACGTTACCAAATACTTTACTTAAAAGAGCACAGGAGGCGAGTAGAAAGTAATTGTGCAGGAACACTGAAGGGCCGCTAACTTCAGTGAAGACGGGGTGGATTCTATACTTTGTTATGTGTATAAATAAATTGTGTATAAATATATATATCCCAATAGGCGCCACGTGATTTCCGGAACACCAGGTCCTGAGAAGGCTGTTGCGCAATAGAGGTATACCAATCACGAAATATATCTCTCTTTTACTAACACTCTCCTAAGTACCCTGATAGAAATTAACTTCAATAAAAATTAAAGAGATTATGAATTAAAATCAATCAACAAAGTACCTGTATCAAGAACTGTGCTGTGTCAATAGATAGCCGCAAGAAAATAAATGCAAAACAGTTGAGGAAAAATAACAGTTTGTATTGAGCGTGGACTTCACAAATAAATTTAAAATGTGTTCAAAATTTACAAGAAATAATCAGTTAAGGTTCTGTATAAAATGGTGAAGGAATGGTTAATGAACAAATATGGGGATATCAATAATCAGTTAAATTTATCGCTGACGGAACGCACGAGTTATGGCCATAAAACGCTTACAGGTAGTTTCCGCAGATTACCAACTAACGATGTAAGGCTAGATTAAATTGATCATTGAATATACCCGTACGAAATAAACTAACTACAATGGTCCGAGAAGCGGTGATACGTTAAAGCAAACAAAAAAAATAATAAGTGAGGAAGCACGGGCCCTCAATATTTTCCCTCAAAAATGACACAATCACACAACAGTACTACAATAAAGTGCGTCACTGTACAGGCGTAATGCTGTCCAGGGTCTAACAAATTTTGCCAGGTATAAATGATAAAAAAAGGTATCTACAGGAATTTACTCTGTGAAGCAGATGACGAAAAAAATTAAGAAAACTACTACTGACTGAATTTACAACAACGCTAATAAAATCAATTACTTGGGTGCTTGGTCACGAAAAACTACTACTTTAAACAAATATTTTGACGGCAAAAAAAAAATTAATAACGGAATAATATCGACTCTAAAGAAAATCGGAAAGCTCTCACTCTGATCCACTCTAAGTGATGAGGTTGGTCACTGACGAGGAGCTATCTGGTAGGGCTCTACTCTAGAAGATCCAGATGGAGCTGCCGGGACTTCGCCAGACACTCAGTCAGCCAGAGAGTTGACCAAAGCGGGGACGAGATGCGGACGTCGCAAGAAAAAGAGCGGGCGTCTCCAAAGACACACGTGGACGTCGGAAAAACGTGGTCGTGGGAAAAATATGTGCGCCAAAAACAAACGTGCGCCGTAAAATTAAAACTCCTAAAGAAAACACGGGAATTAGCACGGAGCAACAAAATAAGGTTTGAGTAAATAGAGCTAAACATACCTGCAAGGTTGGAAAACGGGGCGAGGTGACTATGTGGTCGGCGTGGACTGTTCTATCCTTCCATGAGGTTAAGGCACCGCAACGAAAATCGGCAATGATCCTCCACACGATGATCCGAAAAACTTCAAAAAGCGGCTACCTATTCAGCAAATGTCCTGATCTCGATCCTGCGAGGAGTATTTTGGATGAAATCCACTAGAAGATGATCACTAGGACACGTGCAGTCCTTGGCCAGCACAACGGGACCCTGATTCACGCACCAAAAACCAGAGCCAAAAGCCCAAACTGGTTCCCCGTTCTTATTTATATAAAACGGTTGACCTTCAAAAGAAATCTTTTACCAGGATGCCAAAATTACCATACATGAATATGGAGCTCTATAAACTCGATGACGTCATCTGGCAAAGACAAAACTAAACAAATGAGAATGGTCCAGAAAATAATGCAGAACAACATGATGGATTGCATAACCAACATTGACGAGTCGGCCCAACTTCACAGAACGGCAAATCGATTCTCAAGGAAACAAAAGTACTGAATAATGATCTTTTATTATTTAATCACCATGAGCATGCCAGGTGACGTCAAGAATTTTTTGCCATTGAAAGTGCAGCGGAAAAGTGTCACTCGGAAACGCCGGTTGCCGGTTGCTGGCAAAACTTAGCCGGTTAGCGCAAATCAGCCGATCTTGACAGACAGGTAAAATTGACATTGACATGGAAAACCCCGAAAAAATGACTTTTAACGTCAAGTGTTGTAAAAAGTAAACACTGAAAAATAAGTTAGAAATTCAGCAAAACTTAACTAAAAAGGCAGAAAACCCATAGAAACGATATAAATATACATTCCCCAAATAATCAGCCATCGTAGTACCTTCATTTCCATATCCTCCATACCCAGGGAAATAACAATAATTATGTAGGCAAACGGTAAACATGACCCCAAAAAGGCAAGATTACTGAACTGGAATTTCAGGTAGGGCGATAATATCAGGTTCTACAAAAATACAGGTCAATGCAGATCCATCAGCATTTTCCCCAATTCAGAAAAGTAGATTCAGGCATCATGAAATGGAACTTAATATTAACCAAAACAATCTCAGTATGTGGAAGCATTTACACTAAGCCTAAAGCTTAAAAGATTTGAAATTACCGAACAGGGCATGAAATAGGACCTCTGATATAAGGTTGAAAATCCAGGATAGCCCATACAAGGTAAGTGCTCAAATTTACAACGTTACAAGTGGCCCCGTGTGTATACTATAGGCAACCCAACATACACTATACTTATGTAATGTGATTGGTTGATATTATCGCGACGATCGGCCATATTGGCTTTTACATTGTCAAAAGTTTAGAAGTTTTTAAGTTTTCTTTTTACCAAAAACATTAAATATTTCCTAAAAAATAGTTTTTGGTGAGCGTAATGAAAATGCAGGAAGAAGCAAATCTTATGAATATAGAATACACGCTTCCAGAAATAGGAGAGAAGGCACAAAAGATAGATGGGAAATTATTGACCCAAATATCAAAGTTAGTTTATTTGTATACATATTCACTACTCAAAAAGTGGTGTATGCTTGAAAGCTTCAAGTTTGTGGGCTACAATTTCAATGTTAAAGTCGACTATTGCATTACGAGATATTTCAAAATATTTTAAAGTGGTTGCTTTTTTGAAACGGCAAAACACTCATTACAAAGCTAAGTGGACCCTAAATTTCACTAAACAAGATGGAATAATTTTTCAGTAAAGCGCCAGATGATTTTTTTTACCGTTAATGTAAAATTATTATTTTATTTTAATATATATATTTTAAGATTAAACAATAATATTAATAATTATAGGTTGTGTTTTTTGTTGGGTTGGCTGGGGCTTGTAGGACTGATGAGTTATGTAACCTAATGAAAAAGAATATTGATATTAGTGATGACATAATAATTATAAAAATTTCAACGAATAAAAATTGACAATCGAGAAAGTTTGTCATTAGGAAATATCCAGAAAGTCGGCCCATAGTTGATGTTCCAAAACTCCTATTCAGTTTCCGGAATAACAAACCAACCACGTAACATATCGGTCACAATGTAATAAGGAAGATGCCTAGCCAAATTGCCAAGTTTCTAAATTTGCCAAATATTGAAAGTTACACAGGCCACACATTTAGAAGATCCTCAGCCACTAATTTGGCAGAAAATGTTGGTGGTTTGTTGACCTTAAAACAACACGGAGGTTGAAAGTTTTCAAAAATCGCTGAGAGTTATAATGCTAATTCAATTTTAAATAAAAAAAAGGGTTCCAACTATGGTACAAGGCAACACAACAATAACCACACCAGAAACTGTCGATCCCACTTTACCTAGCACTTCAAGTTCATTGCCACTTTACGGGCTATAGTTTCAAACGGGTGGGTTCGATTTTCACGAGTCTCAAATATAAGACACCCCAAGAACTGGTGTCGGAGGTGGTGTATAAAATTCCCTGTGGTGGCTGCAATCGCTGTTACGTGGGTATTGCAAAACAATATTTGAAGAACAGGATTTACCAACATATCTATGATTGCAGAGAACAAAATAGGAATAAATATGAAAAGACTGCCTTAGCACAACACCATTTTTCATTTGGGCATAACTTTGAGTTTCTTAAAGCCTCCATATTAGATAGGGAAAAAAACTACTATAAAAGAAATGTGAGTGACATGATTACGATTTCACTACATAATACTGTAAATTGCAGAACGGATTTTCAAGGCTTTAGCATTCAATACAGTAATTTATTAAAGCATTAGGCCTCTTTCACACGGACGTTTTAAAATCGACCGGCAAAATATCGCTCGGTAAAAAAACGACCGTTGTCTCTTTCACACACAACGGCAAATCTTCCAACGGTGAGAAGTCGAAACGATTAGATCAAAGGACCGTAATGGGTAAAATGTAGAAAATTGTTAGTGCGTATTTATTATATAGACGGAGGAAAAATTAAAAGTTAATATCATCCAATATTAGAAGTAAGGACATCTGTGGGATTATTCTATACATCAATTACCAAATTAAGAGAGGACGAAAGTAAATTTTTTAATTATTTTCGATTTAAATTAGTCTACTTTCGGTTTAAACTAGTAAAGAAACGGAACAGTTCAACTTAAAGTTCGGCACAAGAATTTTTCGTGTCATTTTCAATCAGCTGTAACTTTTTAAGCAATAAATTGTTTTAAATACTATTTGCACGGTCTGAAACCTCGTTTCCTCTAGATTAAAGAGGCGGATAGTTTTGAAAAAAAAACCGACGTTATCTTTATTATATTGGGTGTGAAACAAAGTGATGCAAACATTACAACATTTTTATGTTCTGCCATTTCGCAATAAGCTACTCTTTTCTTATCGTTTTCAGGTAAGGAGTAAGCCAACATCCATAAAATTCAGAGTGCTTTAGTAAAAAATCTGGCGAAAAGTCCCGAGATATGGATGTTGGCTTACTCCTTACCTGAAAACGATAAGAAAAAAGTAGGTTATTGCGAAATGGCAGAACATAAAAATGTTGTAATTTTTGCATTACTTTGTTTCACACCCTATATAATAAAGATAACGTCGGTTTTTTTCAAAACTATCCGCTTCTTTAATCTAGAGGAAATGAGGTTTCAGACCGTGAAAGTAATATTTAAAACAATATATTGCTTAAAAAGTTACGAGGATTGAAAATGACACGAAAAATTCTTGTGCCGAACTTTAAGTTGAGCAGTTTATTTTCTTTAAATAAAAGACGTTTCGACTAATTTAAATCGAAAATTATTAAAAAATTTACTTTCGTCCTCTCTTAGTTTGGTAATTAATGTATAGAACAATCCCACAGATATCCTTAGTTCTAATATTGGATGAATCCAGGACATCCTCCTTAACTTTTTATTTTTCCTCCGTCTATATAATAAATACGCATTAACAATTTTCTTAATTTTACCCATTACGGTCCTTTGATCTAATCGTTTCGACGTTTTAAAATCGACCGGCAAAATATCGCTCGGAAAAAAAAACGACCGTTGTCTTTTTCACACACAACGGCAAATCAGTCGACGGTGAGAAGTCGAAACGAATAGATCAAAGGACCGTAATGGGTAAAATGAAGAAAATTGTTGGCGCGTATTTATTATATAGACGGAGGGAAAATAAAAAGTTAAGGAGGATGTCATTTTATTATACATTATTAAAAAAGGTTCTGTAGAAACTCAAAGCAGTGTAAATAAATCTATTTTTAACAGAAGAAGAAGTAGGCCGTTACTAGAGTCGGCCCTGGAATTTGGGCGTTGAAGAATCAAAATCGACTTTCGTGTGAAAGCCTACATTACTTTCCTTGGATTGAAGTAAACCGACCGTCGAAAGTACCGACCGGTGACCGCTGTGTCGCCGCTCAAATTTGGAACTTCGTCGGCAACCGATCGTTTTTTTGCCGTCGCCGCTCTTGTCTAAAAGGTCCCATATAGAGTAATGCAGACATAGACAGACATATAGAGTGAGCGGCGTATAACACTTATACGCCGCTCAAGACAGGCGTCAAAAAAGTGACACTTATACCTTCATAAAACAGTCACTAAAGTTTGTGGTTATATGACGTTTGAAAATAAACATATTTACTATCTGACAAAAAACTTCTGCAATGCAACCAATGAGTGGAATAGGTAAGGGAGTTCATTCGTATTTAATTGAATTTTTAAGCGTAATTCACAACCTCATAATTAGCTTTAAAATTATTAAGATACAAGTTAACCGCCAGAGATTGGCATAGGCTTGCACTGCAGATTACTCACAAACTCTAAAATTGGAACTTAAACGTACACTTGAATTAGTACTTAACGTAGAAGCTTGCAAGGGCCAGGTTTCGCGTTAATTTTCGTACTAATTTAAGGCACTGTAATAAACTACTTAACGTATGACATAGAATTGTAGTACAATATCATGTATTGGGGGGCATGACCAAGTTAAAATACCTGCATTATCTATTTCGGAAACTTTCGAAGGTTCTTCCCGAGATGGCAGCAAATAAACTTAGATGGAAAATTAGGATATTGTGAATGAGCAAAATTTACAACTTTATAATTTCCGGAATTGTTTAAAGCTTTATTCACAACCTGAAAATTAGCAGATAAATTAGTCAGTTTAATTACACTTCTTACACAATTCCGGAAATTATAAAGTTGTAAATTTTGCTCAGTTACAATATCCTAATTTTCCATATAAGTTTATTCGCTTCCACCTCGGGAAAAACCTTCGAAAGCTACCGAAATCGATAATGCAGGTATTTGAAGTTGGTCATGCCTCTCAATACATGACATTTTACGTCATGCCTCTCAATACATGACATTTTACGTCAATTCTATGTCATACGTTAAGTAATTTATTACAGTGTCTTGAATTAGTACGTAAATTAACGCGAAACCTTGGCCCTTGCAAGCTTCTACGTTAGGTACTAATTCAAGTGTCCGTTTAAGTTCTAATTTTAGAGTTTTTGAGTAATCTACAGTGCAAGCCTATGCTAATCTCTGACGGTTAATTTGCATTACTAATTTTAAAGCTAATTATGAGGTTGTGAATGATGCTTAAGAAGTTGACTAATTTGGCGGCTAATTTTCAGGTTGTGAATAACGCTTTAATTTTTAAATTGTTAAGTAATAGGTTGAGTATTTTTATGGCGTCTTCGTTATTGTGTTTTTTAAGTTTTTAGGCTTGAAAAAGACGTAACATAAACGTCGAAACGCCGTGCGCTTTCTGCGGAAGCATAGAAGTTTTATTTTGGGTCCTTTTCCCACTACTTTTCTTCTGAAAAAAAAACAGAATACAATTATTTATATTAATCAATTGAATTCCGTCACTCACAGAGAAAATGACAATATTTATTCGTTCAGCATTTCTCTGCCCTCCGTCCTAACAAAATAATTAAATTCTGCTGTCGAACTCAATAAATTAACTGCTAGACTGGTAGTATCTTCTGTTCCACTACATTTAAGTACTAAACATTTTATGTGAAATCTCTCGATTTTGCTGAAAGGGAGTCCTCAACGTAACCTTCTGCGAGGAATCCTGATCGCCGCCCCAACACAATTGTATTACAGAAAACCCTTAAAATCGACGAAAGAATATGAGATATCATTTTCGACCACCCATTATACTAATTTTGTCAAGTCCATACCTGTAATTCAGTAATCACTTTTGGAAAACTCCCTTGTTGAGAAACAATATGTGGAAAATGCTGTTTATCCAAAGAATAAAAATAATAATCTATCAACCTGTCCGCGAATTACGACGATTTAACAAAAATACTAACGAAATTTTTAAGAATATTTTGATTCCCTCTGTAGAAGTTCTAATGCCCTAAAAACAAAAAAAAGTCAAAAACGTCTAGAGATATTGATGTTGGCTATCTGCGACGGCATCACTTAATGTCTCTTTACCTCTAGAAAGGTTATTTTGTTTAATATTGCTATTATAAGTCACGAGTATCAACAATAATGTTATCATATTTTTTGAAAGCTCGAATACTAGAAAAGACGTCATTTATCTTTTTATTTTTTTAATGAGTAACAATCTGCTGACAATATGTCAACAAATGAGGGAAAACATAGTACGATTCTTTACGGCTTATCCGAACTACGACGTTTTAAAAATATCAGCAACAAGAATTTCACACATTTTACGTTTCGCTCTGCATAAAAATTCAGAGTGCTTTAATAGAAAATCTGGCGAAAAGGTCCCGAGATATGGATGTTGGCTTACTCCTGACTTGAAAACGATAAGGAAAAAATAGCTCATTGCGAAATGGCAGAACATCAAAATTTTGAAATTTTTCCATCACTTTGTTTCACACCCTATATAATAAAGATAATGATTTTTTTTTCAAAGTTATACGCTTCCTTAATCTAGAGGAAATGAGGTTTCAGACCGTGTAACTTGTATTTAAAACAATTCATTGCTTAAAAAGTTACAGCTAACTGAATATGACACGAAAAATTGCTTGTGCCGAAATTAAGTTGAGCAGTTTATTTGCCCTGCTTTGGAAAATTGTCTTTCACAGGCTACTGAAGTTCACGAATCGAAACGACGCGATGCGACATCTAACTAACAGCATGCATAATCACCGAAATCACGAATTGTTCCTGACAATCCAATCCATTCATTAAAGCGTTAACCTGAATCGTGGAAGCACTGCTGTGGCAGTGGCTCCATGTGCCATCGCAGTTCGAAAGTGGGCGACTGCCTCAGCGCCGATTTTAATCACAATCGCTGTGATTAAAATCCACGCACACCTCTTATCCCACCACTTACACGCCACAAAAAATCACTAACTATTTCACTAACATTTTAGGACGTTTTGAGTCGTTTTACGTCAATTTCTACTGGTTTTAGTTGAAAACATAAAATTACATTAAAAACACACTAACGATACTCAAAGACGCAATTTAGGACGTTTCAAGTCCTTTTACGTCAATTTTTACTGGTTTTAGCTAAAAACCTTAAATTACACAAAAAACACTAATAATGCTTAAAAACGCAAGTAGGTAAACAAAGCCGGTATCGGGCCACTTTCAAGGACAGGGATTTGCACCAAGGACATTGCAAGTGTGGACTTTCAAGGACATTGCCAGTGTCCACCTGTGGACTTACACGCCCACGTTAGTTGGGCCCTAACGTTGGAATGGGGTAAACGTGAGTGATGTGGGTTTTACGTGCAAGGGTAGGCTGATGTTCTACTTATCGAGTCGACACTGTACACTACGTTGCTAGCCAGAGCACAGATTAAGAATAGAAACAGTTCGACCACTCACCACACATATCTGCGAAATACCGAAAACTTTTTGCTGTTGCTTTTCCTGACGAAATACGAAAGTCGGAATTCCAAAGCTAACTTGAGTGATGTGGGTTTCACGTACAAGGGCAGGCTGAGGTTCTACTTATCGCATCGACAGTGTGTTACACTGCTAACCAGAGTTGAAACCTTTTTGAATCCCAGTTGTGAAAAGGTGTGACAAACAAACGAATCTATATCATCGTTACATCAACGACGCAGCCGTCTCATATTCAGGATCAGGATTTAGAAGTAATACGAAATAGTTTTTTAAGTATTAAAAACGATAAGGGGAAATTACCGATCGACGACAATGTTTGACGACAATATTGGAGCGGTATACTCCTAACTCTTCGAAATGCTTATGCTATTTTTTGTGCGATCTGAATAGCACTAGTTTTTAAAATATGTGCGTATATTTTTACCTACAAATGTATATTTTTCTATCCCAAAATCCAAAAAACGGACGATCGTTCAAAAATTCATATTTGCTTTTTTTGCGGCTTGGATAAATATATCCATCTTTGTTCACTCAATTCAGTAAAATAGAAGAAATCATGTTTTTGTTTTTATAGAGTAAACAGCTGACGAAGCACCTTACCTTCCTAATAGCATTCTGGTAGACCAGTCCCGTTTTCTTGAAAGCCATCTAGTAGACAAGTCCCGAATTTTTCATTTATTGATTTACTTAGGATTGATATACAATGGTAGAAATGAGATATACCGATCCTCCAATATAAGATTTCAAAAGTGAGTCGCCCCTGTAGAAAGAGATGAACACCGAAGATTGGACTTATCCTCTCGATGAATCAATTTACCCTCGATAAATCAAATTACCTTTTTGAAACATTTATTCCTTACTACATTTACCCCGTAAACAGAAAACATCGAAAACTTGTTGCAAAAGTTTCGGTGGGCAACTCTTGTTATAGGGTGTTCCGTAAGCACATGATCAAATGCGAAGTGCGACGCTCTCTAGATCAAAAGAAAACGATTTGATCAAACTCTCATTCAGAAAAAGTTTCTGGTTCTGTTGCTATTGACTCCAGTGTCTTGTTGCAGAAGTTTCCAGAACTTTTAATTTACCACGCTTATGTTTCCAAAACTAAACCGAGCCACGCGCACCTGCACCCGGTAGTTACGAGGGACTTGTAAATGCGATATAGCTGCCGTTGGATGGAATCTTTCTAAGAGTGTGCTACGAGGTCTTTTTTAAACGTAATTTTATTTCTTTGATTATGGATAATTTTACATATTTAATATTTCTACATAAATATTGTAATAAATAATGGGTTTATTAGGAGACCATATATTTAATATTATATATTGATTTATATATCCTTTCTTGATCCTGTGGACATGTAAAGAATGTTATTCCTTCTCTTAACCGACTTTCCAAGCGATCCAATGAACAAAGATTTTTTCCTGACATTTTTAAAACACACTGTGAATATCCGCACAAATTAAATTTTGATGACACACAATGTCCCCGCCGAGCTGGGGACACTGTGTGTCATTCAGGCACCATCGATGCGCTGCCAAAAGCGGTATGGTGGGGCACGGGGCGGGGGGGAAAGAGTTTTGATTTTCCGACCGACTGACGCTACTGATATAATGTATAATTCCTTATAGTGTGCCATAATTGCCAACACGCACACTAAGTGCAAAAGACCTTGGTAAATTCTTTCAGTCCTTCAATGAACAGCAATTAATAGGGAATGTGTAAAATATCTCTAAGTGCTGACGTCCTAAACGAGCGATACGTATTTGTACCATAATCGCCAGCAATACGACTATTCGTACGCTAAAACAACATACCAAGCACCAAAACAACGATAAGCGGTAATATAGAAATTAACATGATGCCTGACTTTTAATTAGTGAGAAATATTCAGCAATTAGTATGAGATGACTGGGATATTTCATTAAATAAAAGAAAATTGGAATAGCTTTGATAAAAACAAGGTAAAATCAGTGGGAAAGCTCACCTGTTTAATAAAACTCGGGCCCACAACAACAACACAACCGCACAGTTTCGTAAGCGTCACACTAATAGTCGACTCTAAATTTTTCTTTAAAGCAAAAGCCAAAAAGACGAATCTACGCAATCGATCCAGGCTAAATTTGCAGGACGAGGGTAGAAATCATAAGTGTCTGCATGGTCACTTGACATATTTATTTCCAGTTGAAATAACAAAAACCCAGAGATGTAGGTTTCCGCTTAAACTTCGGTTCCTAGAATAGTTATTTACGTTATAAGTCCGGTAAATATTGTTTTACAGTAGGAGTAAGATGTTTCTGGACGAGGCGCTAACCAAATCTGGAATTTCGAGACGAGTTCCGGACTCAACGAGAGAAACTTTACTTCGTACTTATTAAAAACAGGAAAAGATTAATTTTATGCGCTTTGAATACATTTTTTGAAAAATCCGGTATAGTTTCATTACGGTATAGTGTACCGTAATGAAAATGTATACCGGGTGTCCAGCAGAACTCTGGACATAGGAGATTAACATGGGAAATCGGTTTTTATTTTTTTGCGCCTGTACGGTTGAATTAATTGAAAAACTTTTAAGTGTAAAGTTGTAGAGCGTATGGTCAGCTATCATCCTCTAGTTTTTTCAATTCCCCAGTTTTGGTCGTTTTTTACAGGCGCAAAAAAATAAAAACCGATTTCCCATGTTAATCTTCTATGTCCAGGGTTCTGCTGGACACCCGGTATATATCATAATATCAAAAAATGTTCTTGAATATTATTTATGCATATAATATCTCAAGTCTTCACTCAGGAGGCGGAAGTTTATGTATACTATTTTATTTTCAACCACACTTTCTGAATAACATATAAAATGTTCTTGAATATTATTTATTGATATAATATTCTGGCTCAAATGTTTACTCAGGAAGCGGAATTTTGATGGTTGCTATGGTTTAGAGCAAAACCAACAATCAGGGTTTCTGTAATTCCCTGAAGCATCTGCGCTTTGTCTGCATGTTCATTACCGGTCTAGGATGGGAAGTAACTACATCCCGTCCTAGACCAGTAATGGAATTACTTTCCGTCCTAGACCAGTAATGAGACAATTCCAAGATTTTAAAAAGACAGAAATGTCATCATTACATATGTGGTTGAAAATAATTTTTTTAGGGTATCCAGTTTTGTGTAAACCTATTTACCGGACTAAAATCAAGGAACGAAAAAGTGTCCTAGATGATACAGTATGAGGTAAACCCTTATTACGGGCGTTGGGGAGTGTTGTGCCGAAATATTCTATGACAACAAAAATTTGGTTCTTAACCAAAATTTTTTTTTTCAAGAAATTTCAACATTAATCGCAACGAAACGAGAAACTTTTTCTCAATTAAAGTTTGGTCAAATCGTGTCAATTTGAACCAGAAAATGTCGCAGTATCTTTTTGAGTTGTAAGAGGTAATGATTTTTTATTTATTTTTTCTTGTTTGTGATGTCCCCCATATCAACTCATCAAAAATACGTGATCCTAAAACAAAATAAATTTCATATCCATTCAAAAATACATCAAATTTAAATTTATTTGTCTATGTGGTCCTCGTTGCGCTCAAACTTTAAGTGAAACCCGAACCGCACATATCAAATTTCGACATGAATGAACAAGTAAATTTGCAGCTGCTGCTAACGAACATAAAATGATTCGCTCGCTATTAGTTTGGCCTATTTGTTCAATCCGTTTATCATGGGGGTTGGAATGCTTTAATTAGACGTATCTGATATTGAGTTTTCCCAGGCAGTCGGGGCTTACATCAAGGGACGCTTGTTTGTTTATTTTTTATTTTTCGCTTAAAACACTAATTAATCAATGTGTTTAAAACTTCTAAAATGACGCTGGCAGGCATTAATCAGTAGGAACAATATAAGTTGCCAACCGAAGCGATACGAAGGGTTTTACGTTGTTCGCCGTAAGCGGGAGCAAACTTGTTTGCATTCTCACTGATTATGAATGCACATACATGTGCATGGAGCGCATTTTATACGTCATGCGAAACATGGAGTTTAGACAAGGCAAATCACCGTGTAACTAGTTGCTCTGGCTTTAAATTGATGTTGATTAGTGATTGCAGTAGCTGCATCTGCTTACGTTTGCCTGTTGTTTGATGAGTTGAGAATTTGCTTCTGGTTTGTGACTAGAGCTTTGTTTAATGTTATTTAATATATATTCAAAAAAGTAACTTTACGTTCATAATACGTGTAAGAAGACGCGACAAATCAAAACTACGATTTGATTTTGTAACGAATTAGCTCAACCTATATTTTTCACAATGAAAGGCGGGGTCTATCCCCGGGGTAAAAAATTTTCTCGGCAAGACGCCAGACAGCCCCACACTGCTATCCGGTAGTGTGGGATTCTCACCCACTAAAAAACCCGTATTTTTGCGTAGGGATTCCGGGCCCGGTTGCCTATAAATCCCCGGTCTGCTGCCGGCAGTCCTCTCTTGAGCACGCTCTTTCCTGTTTTCAACCAGATCTCATAGCCTCGCCTGCTTGGCTGGTTTGGCATGACATATCTTGCGGGAGATGTGGCCCTTGCTTCTCAGGGTGGTTTTTTGCCTCTTTGCTGTCTTTGCTGTGCTTCCCCTAGCCCTCGAAAGCCGATGGGTCCTTCGGTTCAGCAGGGTGTATACTGTGGCCATGGCCCCCTAGCTTTGGCGGGGGCCAACCCATGTCAGGTTTGCCGCTGTGAAAGTTAGCCTGCCACGTTAGCCTTTTATTCAAAGTCACCTCCAGATAAATGGCCGAGTTTTGAAACGGCACTTTGATGCCATCGATTACATGTTGATCCGGGATGGCATCGCGACGTCTACCTTTAGATTGCCGGGGACTTCGTTCGATTAATCTTAATCCTCTAACGTATCAGCCACTCCCGGAGGTTGTCTAAAGCAATAGAGGATTTATCAAGGTAGAGATCTTTATTTACATTTTTCAGTATTGGCGTAAAAAACAAACCCTCCATACAGTGTTGCTAGGATTACTTTGCTAGTAAATTGGCACGTCCTTTTTTTGGATGATATCTTGCGAATCTTTACACCACGAGAGTACTATAATATGTATTGCTGTCCAAATAATCCGTGAATGGTGATTAATAGAACACTTATGACATTAAGAGAAAAAAATACGTTTGAGATGGCCAACTGGTCACAATCGGCAACATTGCACAAGCCTGTGACACGTGGTTTATGTCAGTTTACGAGAATTATTTCCTGGATTTTTTTCTGGTTTCCTGAATCTTTTAAGAGTTTTTCCCCGACTTTTTCGTTTTTAGCAACCGTTTCTGTGTTTTAATTTGTTTGTTAGCCATGGTGAGACAATGTTTTGTGTGTAAAACTTTCGATTATAAAAATAAATCTGGAAAATTATCTTTTCACCGGTAAGCTCATTTGTGTTTTGTATGTAACAATAAATGGGGGGGATGGACACACAATACCTCGTATATTGCAATTTTTGCACATGCCGAAAAATGAGCGCCCTTTTGTAAGTGGCACAGTTAGACCCGCGAGCGGTTAGATTCACGTACTGTCCAAGAATCACGAACTAGGCCGAAAGCACTTGCTTCGTGATTCGTGACATCCAGTGTCGCCGATACTTTCACGAGTTACTCCGGTTACTCGACGTAAACGCGTGTGCGCACAGACGCACATGGACATGCACACGGACAAGCGCATAGTGATTTGGATCCGAGTCCCCATATTTTGGCTTCAAGGCCACTAAGGAATGTCCTCTACCTTATTAATATATAAAATAAAATAAAATAAGTGCAATTGCATGTTCAGTATTTTATTTTATTTACTTGCAGTAGTCTTATTTTTTTCATGTTCAGTAGTTTATAATTTAATATTTAAGCTGAATATCAATATATTATTAGGTGGTCGTGGACAAAATCTCATATTCTTTGGTCGATTTCCGGTCTGTTTTACAATTGTGTTAACTACCGAACTTCGTTAAAAAGTTACAGGGTGTTGAAATTGGAATTCCAAAAGGCATATGTATTGATTATTCCGATAGAGTAAGAAATATTTTATTGAAATTTTGTACTTTTTTTCCGCCAGTGGCGCGCTTACCAGCACGTCGATTTGCATTATTTGAAAAAAAAGCAGCACGTCACTGCTTTTTTAAAAATTAAATAGTTTTTTTAATACCCATTCTACTATAAAGAAAGGAGCCCTCTTTGGGTTTTTTAGTACGAGACATCCCAAGTAAAAGTGAATGTTTCAAAGTTTTGGCATACATTTAATAAAGGGATACAAGGAAGACAGTCAAGGTTTGTTAAATACTAGAAATTAAGAAATGGCACTAATAGCAAAAAGTGAATGTGACAATATATTGTTCATATACTGGAGTACTTCAATGGTTCCTGCAGCATGTTTTGGCACGACCCAACCTCATTCTACAGGCATTTCACAAACTACAGAATTACTAAAAACCTGCGGAGCCACATTCACTTTAATTTGTTCGATATTAGAAGATATTAGAAGGATGTATATGCGACTCTGTCAATTTGGGAGCGGATCTATAAAAACTTTTGTCCATGATCACTTAAAAATACATAATGATATTCAGCTTGTTGACAAAAGTTAAATAGGGCTCATATAGTGTCAGAGGGATAAATGAGTTGAAACGGCGGGAATAGTATCATTATTCCCGCTCGCCATTTAAGTTATATATGTTGCCTTAGCAACCAGTAGGTGTAGACGACAATGCAATATCAAAAAATGCACTGGTGGCACCGCTTTTGCCGTCAAATGCGAGTGTCCCTTTGACATATCAATAATTTTATTTTTACTAGCTATAGATTTTACAATTTGTCATTATTAGACAATGGCCGTGAACAAAGTATAGAATTATACTCGCTTTTTATGGCCATTATTCCCACGGGAGACTTGCGCCCTAAAGGAATAATGGCTATCATAAAAAACTTATTTAATAATATACTATTATTGTCTTCTTTATAAAATTGTTCGACATTTTTCCATGTGGTACTTTTGTTATCAAAATGGAATTTATGTGTGAATAAATTGTTCCTAATAGCTTTTATTAAATGGCATATATCGAATAATTGAATAATATTTTTACCTGACCCTATAAATTGCGTTTTTCCGGAGTCACTTGTAAAATGTTTTCCAAATCTATAAAATTTGATCCCACGTCGGTCACTAAAGCATCAATGAATAAACCCGATTTTAAAAGCTTAGAAACACATTTTCCAAACTCAACGACAAGATCTGCAGCCTTAAATGTTAACGTTGGATAAAAAAAAACAGCTTGCTTCCAGTTTGAATAAATTCCCCTAGCCATCAAAACTAAAGCATTTCTTGCAAAGGAAAACTCTTTTTTCCTATTACCAGTATCGTGAAATTCGACGATCTCATCACGGCCAGTGTCAAAATAAAGGTTTTATTTTAGCGACTTCTCATCAATACATAAAGTGCAATGCTTGTCTAAGCGCATCATTTTCTCTTTTTTAATTTGAAGTCCTCCGAATATTGCTTGATTATTTAGGCCATGTCTGCAAATAATATTTTGAGTTGCCTTTCGAAGCGTACGTACTATTGGCAAATACAACAATTTTTCCATAAAGAATATGCAGAGGGCCCCAACAAAACAAAGTTAAAGCAAATTGCTTGTATTCAAGGGAGCACCTTTAAGCAATCGTGTTTTTTTTTCTTTTAAAATAGCTTGAGCTTTGACGATTTGGGCTAATGGTTTGCTCAAAAACTTGTCGCATAAGCTGTTAAAATCATCAAGGGTCCATGATCTAACATTTGTTTCAAATCGTTTCTGCTTTTTATTTAACGTGTTAATTTTCTTCCTTAAATATTCTTTCCTGGGAGAATTGGCAGTTAATGACGTCGGAGTTTGGACATCAATTGATTGTGCCACGACCTAAGACAGTGAACGCGAGATGTTTGTTTCTGAAACCGAAATGTACTTATATACCTGATATAGGTACTTATATTCCTAAGACATAAAGTGTTTTTGAACAACTTGGAATTAATGGTGCATCGGCAGCCTCGTGTTCCGACACTGGAATAACTTTTTGCATTTTGGGTTTACTATCGTCTTTGTCATTTAATTCTAGAAAAAGAATTGAATCTGTGTGAGAAAGCATTGCAATAAACGAGAGCTACTGGTGTAAACTAGTGCTACTGGTATCCAAATAATATCTTATTTCGATATTTACCGGGATTAACCTACAAAATGAGTTTTTTGCAAAGTGCAAGCTGGGGTTACTGCTGCTATATGTATTGATCCACGTATCTTGGTCCATGTAGCTGCCTCAGATGAGGCTAAAAGATTAGGATATTTCACATAATATTAAAATCAATTCCTATTCAGTAATCAAAAGCCCATTTGAAGTATTTTCATTGCTTTACTTATTTCAACTCACTTGTATTAGATGATTCTGAGCAGGGGCTGAATAAAGCTGGTAATGCTTCAACGAACAGGGTTTTTCTTTTCTGCTGGCACCTTTAGAAATAAATTTAGTTTCGAAGTGTTTTTCGCATAATCCGTAGATATTGTGCAATTTATCAATATTATTGAATCTGTGTGAGAAAGCATTACAATAAAACTATAACTACTGGTTAATAATATATTATTTTGATACCTACCTGGATTTACCTACAAATTGAGTTTTTTGCAAAATGCAAGCTGGGGTTACCGCTGCTATAGTTATTGATCCACGTGTCTTGGTTCATATAGCTGCTTTAGATGAGGCTAAAAGATTAGGATCTTTTACATAACATTTAAATTAATTCCTATTCAGTAATCAAAAGCCCATTTAAATTATTGTCATTGCTGTACTTATTTCAACTCACTTGTATTAGATGATCCTGAGCAGGGGCTGAATAAAGTTGGTAATGCTTCATCGCACAGGGTTTTTCTGCTTGCACCTTTAGAAATAAATTTGGTTTCAAGGTGTTTTTCGCATAATCCACAGCTTTTGTGCGATTTATCAATATTGCACTTCAGCAAGTCGTTACTTCGACATGCCTCTAACGGCAACTTAGATCTAAATAAAAGTGTTATATTATCTTATATTGACTAACAATTGTACAGTCTTCATAAACAGTGTTTGAAATTGGGTAGAGTAAAAATTGACGCTTCTGCGACAGAATCTTCATATTTAAATACTTTTAATATGCTAAGATATACTGTGATGCCGCCGCTACATACAGCGGAATGGAGCAAAAATGTCAATAACGTCATTACACATGTCAATGCCGCCTTCTGCGTTTTTTTGGTCCCATCACATATCCATCAAAAATTCAAATATCTCTAGGGGGATTGCAGTTTTGAATTTGAAGCTCGGGAATTCGGAAAAGAGTTTTAAAAGTTTTAGTAAAATTTGTAAAGCGAAAAAAGAGTTATGGAGTTTGCCTTAGTAACGTTTTCTGCTACCATTGTTCCGCGAAAGTTCAAGTTAACCGAACATTTTGCCGACCGACCTTGAAAATAGCGGAATTCTAATAGCTTTTATCTGATTTGTTTAAATTCAACTGTCAAGTTACGCTCCGTTCCGCTTTTGACCAAATTCGGCTCTGTGTGACGTCGCCCTTACAGTTGTTATCTATTTATATTGATAGCACTTGTTACAGTTCCAGAGAAAAACACAGTGTGTAAAAATACAACGCGAATACTTTCGCTTCAATTTAGTAGGTTCTGAAGCCATATCCTTCATCCAAGGAAACACTGGATTCTACAACCGATTGTTTATTATTTATATGGTTTATTAAAACACAATCCTGTAAGTCGCACTCTAGAAAACACTAAAAACAGAGAAATTGCTTATTTAGCAAGACAATATCACTGATGACAACTGCTGTCAGTTGCAGAATGTATACCGAGCTAAAGAGTGCTTTGTTTATTTAATCTGTTCCTGAGGTTTTAACCAAAAAGGATTGTTTCTCTCAGTGTAATAACTAGTAAAAGTAGGTGTTTTCTAATGCATTCAAGGTTCCGAAATTTACAGACATGGAAATAGCCAGCTTTCGCTTCTGTACGAGTTAGATAATAACATGTCTATTCTGTGCTCTAGTGACGAAAGTAAATTGTTCTAATTACGCCTACATATTGCCAATTAAACGCGATTCAACTGACCTAATCTAATAAAAAACCATGGAAATGGCCAATAATACACAAAAAATTGTATATTTTGCCTTACCGAGCCAGAGAACAGCAAATTAAAGTGTTGAAAATTTGACAAAACTGAACTCAGCGACAATCGAGGTGGCGTGAAATAATATTTGTTCCTTTGTTCAAAGGCCATGACAGCCAGTTCGATGTAACATCAAATTTTCAAATACTGAATTTGTAAAGCTCAATTTAAAACTGCGCTTTGATATCAAGTTACGTAAAGTTGCTATTATATTGCGTAATACAATAAAAGTCACAAAACCAATTATTGAATAATAATTGTCAGCAGTGGGGGTTCGTGTTTTTTTGCTTTGGGTGTTCCGCAGTTTAAAAAAAAAAACTATTTTTTATAAATCAAGTCTATTCTACGTTCTTTTTTGTTCGCAAATTTTGTTATCACTTTTTCATAAAAATTGTCTATTTCGAAGATATTTTTTTTTAATGGATAGATCCTCGGACAATTTCTGAGAGACATTGTCATTTGTTTTTAGATTGAGAAACATCGTTCGGCCTTTGATGTTGTCATGGGAGTTGCTACGACAATTTCTAATATTTTTTTTGTCTTCTTTATTTGTTTGCTATTAAAAATTTTAGAAGAGGTAGGGCGCCGTTTATTATTCTGCAATCACTTGTTGAATAAATGACAGACAGTTCAGTTCGTAATCGTTCTTTATCAATTGTGGGATAAAGGAATATACGGAAGTTAGTTTATCCTCAGGAAATTTACCACAATACTCTCCAAATTGTTCGGAAGAAAAAGTGGTGCACCTGATAGATGTTTAAAATCAAATCGATCTATTGCAAAATTTGTAATAACGTCACACAAGCAGAAATGCGGTGGTCAAATTTTCTGTTGCATGGACGCTAGTGTAAATTTGAGTAGAACTGCCCTCGCTTTATTAAACGTTGTAGGTTTAAATAAGTTAAGTTATTCAGGTGAAATTATACAGAGTGGGAAACAAATTCATATTTGCTTACACTTTTCTTTTACACAAATTTCAGAAAAGAAATCAAAGTAGTATACTGTTTAACGAGTGACGAAATAGTTATTTACCTAACAAGTTCGTGAAGTGATGCTTTACGCACGCTATTTGGAATGATCGAACGACACGGATCGAAGCTCGATCAGCAATCGAGTACGGTAGAGCACTTCCCGCACGTGTTAGGTATAATATTATTTTTCCTACGAGCCAATTTTTCTTAATCTTTTTCCTCTTCCCTAGTTTAGTTCTTTAAATTCGCGTGCGGTAAAAACTTTTCCACGCACGCCTGTCAACGTCATTAAATTATTTATAAGTGTTAGTACTTTTACAATCAGTCACTGGAAGACCATATCTCTTTGCATCTAAAATTTCGTCTGATAAGACCATTCTGATTACATGTTTTGAAAGTTTTTGTCTTTACTTTCTATTTTGTCTGTAAATTTGTTTAAGAAAACTCCAAAACTAACATTTGTCAAACTGTAATTAATCCGAACTTATTTTGGTTTAACACATGAAAACAAAAGAAATGCATGGTGTGTGGTTAACGCACCTACTTTATGAACATGGGGTCGTGTGTTCGAATACCGTTGAGGGCAATTCTTTTTTTATTCCTCGGCGTGGATAGTTAATTTCCTACGAGCGCATGTTGTTAACTTTGTTGTCTTCTGTAAGTTCGATTAAATATGATCATGGGTTATCCTTTACATGCACGCACGTGTGGTAAGTACCTAATTTGTAGTGCTAAATGTCCTCTGAACCCTAAAACATTCAGATAAATACAAAAAATACGTAATCAATTTATTTCAACTCAGCAAAAAAACAACACAAGAACAATTAAATTATGCAAAAGTAACGCTCAGATTAATAAAACTTTAAATTGTACCTACGTAATTTGGCTTTGCGTTCGGTAACAAATTTTCTCTACGACTGCCTCGAAAATGGACAAATGCTCACTACTAACTACCGTTGAAAATCGCATTGAGCAGATTGCAAACAGCGTGAGCAAGGTTTGGCTCTCTATACAAGCGTGTGCAAAGTCCTTTTTGCACACGGTTCCGATTGTTTTGCACACGCCTTGCGTATATTTTATAATACTAATGGATCATTTATGAAGCAAAGTCGCGGTCGTAAGAAAAGTATAGTGTGCAACACGTACGAAAATCACTCTTCACACAGAAAGGTGCAATTTTCGGCACTATTTGCAAGATATAGCTGCACGATCGTAGGAAAATAGCATTTTAATTTTCTCTCGCAAGAGAACTGTTTGCGTGCGCAAAGCGCACATTTCGCATTCGCACGCTCCCTCATAGAAGCGTGTGTAAAGTCCACTTTACGCACGCTTCTAATTGTTTTGCAAATAACTTGCATGTATTTTATAATACGAATGATCATTTATGAAGCAAAATCGCAGTCGTAGAAGATAGTTATTTTCCTAACAAGTGCGCAAAGTAACACTTTCGCGCACGCGACTGCCGTTACCCGAACGACGCAGTCAAGTGGGCGAAAGACACTTTGCGCAAGAATTAGGAACAACTGTTTTTCTACAACGGTATAAAAATCCAACTGCCACTAATATGGAATTATATTCTACACTAATATTTTATAAATGATTAAGCTTCACAGTTCTTTTCTGCAACCCCTGTATTGACGGCGTGCGCGAAAGACTTTGTCGCACATGTCCTATGGCAACCAGTAACTTTTTTTACGCTGCTATGGGCGATGTGCAAGAAAGATAACAATGAAAATATGTGTCAGTTTGCATGCTGTCGGTAATGCGCAAACCGTGTCATATTTTAACGGTTGTAGAAAATAGTTATTTATGTATTAAGAACGAAAAGTACAACTTTTTTGCTCGGAGAGTGAAGTTTGCCGCGCGACGCAAAGCGTAGAGCGGCAAACACTTGAGAGCAAAAAAGTTACTTTTTGCTCGTAATGCATACAACCTGTTTTCTTCAAACGATCAATTTCAAATAATGTGAATTACAACTGAGCATAACTGAAAATTCAATCTGAAAATTTAAATCAAAGTGACAATGACGTTTTTAATAATTGGTTGAGTGGTGGTAGTTGCTATTGACAGCAAGCGAAAAAATCTTTTATCCACGACCATACTATAATAATCACATTATTCTTGTACATTCTCAAGACTAACGATAATTATTATTCACTTGTGAATAATGAACATTATTCACAAGTGAATAATGAGTTGTCATGGAAACGAAACATGTCGTAGGCAACTGACAACGCAAAAAGTAACTGCCCTAAACATGAAATCGGTAGTTACCACTGGTTCAATCAAATAATTATCCTTCTATTAGGATGTATTGAGGAAAATGTAGGTTACAGTGTCTCTTTTTCACTAAAATATGTACTTTTTACTGAAAAATACTTAAAATAGGCCATAAAATGAAGTAATTTACCGTCCACCCTCGTAGCATTGAAATAAACATGCGGTGACATGCGCGGGTGACTAGACCGTCATCTATCGACAAGACACATCAAACGTCGCGCCATTGAATAGCGAAACCAGTCGTGGTCGTGGTTTTAAAATTGTAAATTATATTTGTGGCACCTATAACCTATTATATTTGAGAAAACCCAGAATCTTGGTCGTGGATAAAGTATAGTATTCAACGCGCATTTAATGAGCGTTATTCTTTCGGGCAACTTGTGCCACTCGCTTCTCTCGTGGGCTCAAACGTTACCCTCGAGAATAACGACTCTCATTAAATGCTTGTTGTATAATATACTATTTCGCTTGCTGTCCTGGGCAACGCGCGGAAAAGTACACTCACATTCTGATCCTCAAAAAAGGCTAGGTTTTCGTTTGTCAAATGAAAGCGTAAAATGCGTCATTATTTGACGTTTGTAGAAAATAGTTATTTATGTATTAAGAGCAAAAAGTACCACTTTTTTGCTCGGAGAGTGAAGTTTGCCGCGCGACGCAAAGCGTAGAGCGGCAAACACTCGAGAGCAAAAAAGTAACTTTGTGCTCGTAATGCATACAACGTTTTTTCTACAAACAATCAATTCCAAATAATGTGAATCACAACTGAGCATAACTGAAGACACAATCTGAAAATTTAAATCAAAGTGACAATGACGTTTTAAATATTTGGGTGAATGGTGGTAGTTGCTATTGACAGCAAGCGATAAAATCTTTTTCGCTTGCTGCCCTGGGCAACGCGCGTAAAAGTGAACTCACAATCTGATCCTCAAAAAATGCTAGGTGTTCGTTTGTCTAATGAAAGCGTAAAATGCGTCATTATTTGACGTTTGTAGAAAAAGTGATTGTGCAACACTCTTCATACTCTTGTGACGTCGCCTCCGGGTCGTGTCCAAACTATCACACTCTTGTGAAAAGTGCAATTTTCAAAACTAGCTGCACAATATTCTACTATCTACTCCTACAGGGATATTTTCAGTTCTTCCAATGCGACGGATTCGTAAAGTCAGGGAAAGCCAGAACAGAGGCCTCGGATAAACATTGTTTAAGTCGGTTAAATGCTACTTCTTGTTCTTTGGACCAAGTCCATCTGGAAGCTTTCTTGAGTAGGCGAGTAAGAGGTGCCGCAATTCTTGAAAAGTTGGGAACAAAGCAACGGTACCACGATGCTATTCTAAGGAAGCTTCTTAATCCTCGAACGTTAACAGGGGCGGGCATTGACATAATTGCGGAAACTTTGTCTGGATCGGTTTTTATTCCTTCGGGAGTGACAACATAACCAAGGTATAGGAGGGAAAGTCGACCAAACTGACATTTTTCAGGGTTTAGACGGAGGTTAGCAGCTCGGAGGCGAGGGAAAACTTCATGCGAATTCCGGAGATGCTCATCGAAAGTTTTTCCTAAGACTATGATGTCATCAAGATAGGCGAAGCATACCGGGTCTAAGTCAGGGCCAGTTATTTGGTCCATGAGACGCTCAAAAGTTGCGGGGGCGGAATGTAGACCAAAAGGCATTACTCGGAATTGAAAAAGGCCCATCCCTTCTACGTTGAATGCGGTTATCGGTTTACTTTCTTTGCTCAGCGGAATTTGCCAGTAGCCTTGTTTTAAATCTATGCTGGAAATATAATGGGCATTCCTTAGTTTATCTCAGATGGCATTGATGTAAGGAAGTGGGTAGGCATCTTTTCGAGTAACGGTGTTTACTTTCTGAAAGTCAATACAAAATCTGGGCGTACCATCCTTTTTACGGACTATTACCACCGGAGAACTCTATGGACTGGTGGAGGGCTCTATAATTCCATCTTTCAGCGTCCTCTCAACTTCGGCGTGTATCACTTGCTGCATTCTTGGGTTGCGAGGGTGTTAGCGTTGCTTGATGGGCTCCAATTTTTATAAATTTATGGTGTGCTCCATTAACGGCGTGGTACCTATTCTCTTAAATTTTGGAAGCTCCTGATCCAAAAAAATTTTTAACTTTTGTTGTTCATCTTCAGAGGGTGTAAGGGTGGGCCTTTCTTCACTTCCTAATAAATTCCAATGCTGGTCGGTAGAAGGGGTTTCAATAAATTTCCATGTTACGGTTTTAGCTTGTAGGTCCAGACTAACAGCATATTCTCCCACAATATTCATATCCAAAACAATATCCGCAGCTAAGTGTGGAAAGTAATTGAAAAAGGCGCTAACTCTTTCTTTCCTAATTTGCAACGGTACTTGATAACATTATTTCACATGGACCGTCTTTCCATTAGCAATTTTGACTTGTAAACTTGAAGCAAAACTCTGCCCTCGCAGTGAAGCGACGGCATTTCCGATATATGAACTAGTTGCTCTAGTATCGAGAAGGGCTAAAAATCTTCTATTAAGTACCTTTACTACTGTCTGCGGACGGTTGTCCGGGTTTGAGCTTGCTTTATGAGCAAATAGCAGTTCATTCCTACTTGATATCTTTTCAGGCTGCACTGTCTCTAATTCAGTGCAGCGCCCTTCTAGTTTTCCTGTCGGGCACAAGAACAATTTCCGGTTAACGTCCCAGCTTTCCCGCAACGGGAGCAAAACAATTTAGACGACTTCCTACAATTCGTTTTATAGTGCCCATCCTCACCACATCTCCAGCAAACTATAGGTGTTGTGGGTTTCGGTTGAGTTTGTACTGGTGGGTTATTTCGGGGAAAAGATCTTTCCTGTCTTTCTCTTGGGTAAGTAGGTCTATCTGGTTCCGTCGGTCGGTAGGAGCGGCGTGGTTCGGCGAAGAGTACTTCCGCTCTTCGTGCAGCATTGGAGAACGAGAATATATCGTAAAAGTCGGTACTTCGGATTTGCTGTCGGTATTCTGGTAGCAAATTACGGTACAGCCATTTCAATTCGTCCTCCGGGTTGATTCTTCCATGCCTGCGAACACACCTGTCGATTATCTAACGGTTCACTGGCTCAGTTGCTCTTTGAATACTTCGACTTATTTCAGCCTCCAATTCCTCCTCGTAGTTCATAGGAAAATAGAAGGTCCGGAAATCCTTATGAAAATCATCCCAGGTGACCCAATTCCTACGGTAATTTCGGTGCCATAAAGACGCTTCGCCCCTTAGTAAGACTGATAAATAACGCAATCAGGTCATTCGTTGTTATCCCCTGGGCTTCGGTGACTTCCAATAAGCGTTCAATAAAACTTACAGGGTCAGTTTTTCCATTAAAGCTTATTCCCCATTCTTGTAGTGGTCGGTCGTGTCGGGAGCGGTGGTATTACTTATAGCAGCTGTTGTTATATTTTCCTGATAATCGTATGGGTTGATGAGTGACTGAGCTTTTATTTGCTGAAAAGGCGGCTGACTAGGAAAGTCGGAATGATATAGTGGCGGAATAAATTATGGCTGGGCTATACTGTCGGTCGGGGCGATTGGTTCTGGCGGTAACGGTGGTATAACAGTCGGTAGTTGTCTTACATCAGTGCTTGACGCGTTTTGCTGATGTTCAAAGGGTCTGGCTCTGAATCGGTTTCGTAAGTCTGATAGGGTACCTTGTGGATCCCTATATACATCACAAGTTTTCCTAACGAATACTTCGGGCGGCATTCGGTATGGCCACGTCATAGGAGAACCAGTAATTTCAGGTGAAGGCTGTATTTGGTTTGGTATCGGTAAGGGACTAGGGGTGCGGTAGGAAGTCTGAGTTTTCTTCCATGATTCGGATAAATCGATACAGCGTAAGGAAATAACATAAGAGTCCCTGGACCCTTAAATCTAAACAAAAGAAAAGTGTCCCTGCTCCCTTAAATCTAAACAAAAGAAAAGAGTCCCTGCTCGGGCGCCAAAATTATGCGACACCCTTTCACAGGTCCGCTGATACTTACTTAATTCGTTGAGTGTCGGGCGCCACCCTTTGATATTTACAAAGCGACAAAGGGACCGCTATTGCCTATAAGGTAGCTTTTAAACAGGGGAGAAATATTCCAGGGATTTTTAGATTAAATCCAGGAGTAAGGAGGAACAATAATAGGGTGTCTATTAAACTACGGTAAAACAACATTTTCAAACATCTACTAATACTACGAGCTGTTAGTGAATCTCTATAACTACATACGAACACACCCTAAAACTATGAAACTAAGGAACAGTTAGTTACTTAGTAAAGGAAATTCTGATGAACCAGGGAAAACGGGAGGTTTCGGTAATAAACCAGTACATTCTGTACTGGATCGGTCGGGGTCGGTAACTTCAATATTGCATACAAGTAGTAACAACAATATGAAACGGTAAAGGAGCTCTGGGACCACTGGGTGGGTTTCGGAGGAAGCGTACTTTATAATTCGGAATCGGATATAGTTGGTTTCGGTTTAATCACATACAGGCTGGCTTTGAAGATCGGTGCTACGGGCAGTCCAGGATGTAAAACAAGACGGTGGCGGAATCGGTGATAGGTCCAAATCGGATTTGAAGGAAGCAGTACGGTGAGCGGTGCGTTAAGGATTTTCCCGGGTTAGATATGAATGCACCCTGTGATGAACAAAATGAACGCAGCCAGAATCAGCATGGCACATGCGTCACTTGTACGTCACAGGTACTCCGGTGGAGCACAACAACTCCAACTACACCGGAAAATCACAAATCCACCCTTCTTGTGTCCCGATCATGACGTCAAGAGCCGAAACGTGAAGCAACAACGTCGGCCCCCTAATCTTGGGACTACTGCCTCAATGGCTCGTTTTCCCAGAGTTTTTCTTCCTCTGCGGGCCACTTCATTTCCCCTCGACCCCAAAATGTTTTATTTTTTTTTTTTTCGGGGGGAGCGACCCCGGGGCATTAAAAAATCTTCTAAAGACACCGGACAACTACCGCACGACGTTATCCGGTAGTGTGGGGTTCATACCCACTAAAAAACCCCATGTTTTTTACGCTTGGGGATTCCGGGCCGATTGCCTATAAATCCCCGATCTGCTGCCGGTAGACTTCTCTGGTTTGCGCTCTTTCCTGTTTTCGTAACTCATAGCCTCCCCAGCTTGGCTGGTTTGGCTTGACATATCTTGCGGGAGATGTGGCCCTTCTTTTCGGGCGGTTTTTGCGTCTCTGCTGTCGCTCTACTCTGCAGTTTGATATTACAGTTGGTGCCGTGGCCGCTTCCAGGGTTGCCCTGATGCGGGATCCGGCTCGTAATGGACCAAAGCCCGCAGCAGGTCGTCTGGACGTGCTTCAGCTCGCCGGAATGTCTTCTCGGCTTTGACTCTCATGAAGTCGCGCACTGTTTGCCATTGTAGATTAGCACGAATTTCTTCGTTACCAATGTACAATGGAGCATTCACCGCCATACGGAGGTGAATGTTTTCAACAGCTTCTATCCTTGAGAGGTGGGCCTCCGCCGCGCTCCCCCATGAGGCCGATCCATATGTTAGGATCGGTCGCATGATGGCTTTCAGCAGCAGGAGTTTTCCTCTCACAGGCAGATGGCTTCTTCGGTTGAGCAGGGGGTATAGTGAGGCCATAGCCCCATAGCCCCCCTAGCCTTAACAGCGGCGACCCTGACATGGGGGGCCCAGGTCAGCCCTTTATCCAAGGTTACCCCCAGATAAACGGCTGAGCCTTGCCACGGCACTTCGATTCCATCGATCACAAGTTGATCAGGGATGGCATCGCGACGTCTACCTATCAGGATTGCCTGGCATTTGGTTGGATTAATTTTAATCCTCCAACGTACCAGCCACTCCTGGAGGTCGTCTAACGCATGTTGCAGATTCCGCCGCACGACATCTTTTCTCCGGTGTTTGGATAAAAGAGCCGTGTCGTCGGCGTAGAGCGCGAGCGTAGTCCTTGGTGTTCTAGGAATATCGCTCGTGTACAGCGTGTACAGGTGCGGCGACAATACCGACCCTTGGGGGACACCTGCCCCTAGCGCTCTGGGCACTGACAGGGAGGTTTCGACCCTTACAACGACTGTCCGATCTGTGAGGTAATTGTCGATAAGTTGGCAAATGTTTGCCGACAAACCTAAGTCACTCAGCTTGTAGATCAGGTCCTGTCGCCAGACCCTATCGAACGCTCGCTCGACATCCAGCAGGACCAACCCAGAGGTTAGTCTGGAGTTCCTGCCTTCAGCGATGCTCTCTACGGTCCTCAGGACCTGCAATTCTGCCGAATGCAGTCCCCGAAAACCGTATTGTTCGACAGGCACGACGTTTAGGCGTGTACACTCGTCTTGGAGTCTCCTCAGGATAATACGTTCCACGACCTTACCAGCCCCACACAGCAATGTGATGGGCCGGTAGTTCTGCGGATATGCCTTATTCTTGCCCCGCTTGTTCAGCATTATCACCACTCCCTGTTTCCACCTCGATGGAAAGTGCCGAAGCCTCAGCGTCGCGTTCGCAACGGCGCAAAGGCAGGCTACACCCTTCCTAGGCAGGTTTTTCAGCACCTTGTTGGAAATGCCGTCCTGCCCCGGAGCCTTTCGTTCCACAAGGGTCCTCAGGACATTCCTGATTTCGCCGGGGCTAACCGGGTCCATCGGGTCCCGCTGACCCCTGGGGTCCTCGCCTCTCAGGTGCCTAACGGTCCTCTCAACCGCTAGGATGTGACGATCATCATCGTCAGGGTGTTCATTTAGCCTACACTCTCTTTCAAGTGTTTGGCCAAATGCTTCTGCCTTGTCCTCGTCGCTGTACGCCACACCGTTTACGCTGTGTAGCGGTGGTATGGCGTTTGTCTCTCGCCTGAGGCTTGTCTGCAACCGCCAGAGGCCAGACGAGCCCGGCTCCAGCTCGCTCAGCTTATCTTCCCAGCATCGGCCGCGGTGTTCCCGCAAGGCTGTTTTCAATCGCTGGCTGCTTTCGTTAAGCAACCTGCGATTGTCCTCTGAGGGGCCGTTGAGGTACAATCTACGCAGCCGTCTCTGTTCCTGAACGAGCACCCGTATATGTTCGGGGGTTTCTCCATATTGACCGCGTGGTTTTTGCACCTCGCGTTCAATTGTGGATAACCTTAGAGCCTGCAGCACGTCCTCCTCGAACGTTTGCACGGCACCCTCCAGTTGAGCCACATCAGCAATAATTGGGACGGTCGCAAGTGCGTTAAAATGCTCTTGAAACCGTTTCCAATTAGTGTGCCTAGAGCGAGTCGTTTTGATTTCGGCATTCGCTTCAAGGGTCAGTTTTATTGGATTGTGATCCGAGGTACCTTCATTCACCGTCACCAACTCCGGCCAGAAGCGGACGTTCTTCAAAACCGCGATGTGAAGTACGTCCGGTCTCCCGCCTCCGTTGGGTACCCCCGAATGGCCACCCCGCCATTATTGGGGTTTCTTTTGTCGTAGCGGTACGTGCGGTACCCTCGGAAGTTTACACGAATGTGGCTACCAATCTTGGTTTCCTGTAGAGCTAGAATTTCCGGCTCCCTTTCCGCCAAAAGGAGCTCCACCTCGTACTTCCTGGCTCGCAGCCCGTTTACGTTCCAGGACATAATGGTGAGGGACTCGGGGTGTCTAGCATCCATCACTTGAGCGAAGTGCCTCGCGAATCCATCCTCCCAAGCAGTTTTTCAACTTGGCCTCGATGGCCTTGATGAGGCCATCGTCCTTCTTCGGGCTTTTGCCCTTTTTGTCTGTCGGGTTTGCGCCCGGCTTTTGGCCCGGCGCCTTACCCTCCGCCTTCTTTCCCTGCTGGGGAGTTATGGGCTTCGCTTGCGCGCGTTTTGGGGCCTTGGGACACCCCAACCAGTTGGCAGGGTGGCCTTCAGTCCCGCAAAGGACACACTTAGCGTTGCGGGTCCCGTCCGTGGGTTTCACGAGCGTGCACTCGCGTCCCGGGTGGGAACCCGCGCACTTAACACAGCGCTCTTCATAGTGGCACTGTGATTGCCCATGGCCGTATCGCTGGCAGCGGTAGCATTGGGTTGGCATCTTGGCAAAACTAGGGCCAACTGCTGCTTGGTTTTCCTGTTACTCATGCGGTACAGGTGTGCCGCGACTTTCTTTTCGAGGAGCTCCGCCTCCACCGCTTTCAGGTCCACATCTGTAGACTTCTGATCACCGCGTAGGTGCACTTGTCCTCCGGCAGAGTGTAGGTGTGGAACTTACGCTACGCGTACCACCTTGCGGTAGTCCTCTACCGTGTCAGGCGCCAACCTGAAGCCCTCTTTGGTGATGGTGCCCTTCTTGACGTTGGCGCCGGCAGCTTTGAGCTGAGCTGTTAGCTCAGCCCACTTGTGCCGGCCTTCTACCACCACAGGAGGAATCCTCTGGGCCTTTGCTGGCCCCGCAAAGGACCTAGGCCTTGACTCCTGCGGTAGAGGATCGTCCACCTCCATCCCAGTGACAGGGTCAAGTACGGTCCGCCTTTTAGGCTTCTCGCAACTCGGCCCCGTCTCCGCGGATAGTTCGGTGGCCTTCCTCTTGCCCCCTGCCGCTACCGCTGCCGTTTTCTTCTCCTCCGCAGGTTTCACCGACGCAGCCTTCTTCACCGCGCCAGAGTAGCCTGCCGGCTTTCCGCTTGCGCTACCACCACCAATACCGCCACCGCTACTTTTTCCAGACTTACATGGTTTGACCACTACACTCGGCACTACCGAGCACTTTTTGCCGCCGCCCGCACTTATGTCCGCTTTCGCGGCATTTGTGTCTTCGCGGCCTCGCACTTCGGCGCGGAAAGCGGCCAATTCGGCACGGAGCTTTTCCACCGTGTCGGTAAGGGTGCGAATCAACGCATCCTTCTCCGAGATGGTTTTCAGGAAAACCTCCATTGAGATTGACGCCTCCATCTCTTCGGTTTTCGAGAGACTTTGCGCAAATGCACTCTGCCTCGCCACTACCGAACTGACCCGAACGATACCGACACGCACTTCTCAAGCTTTAGCGCAAGCACCTCAGCCTGACACTCCCGAACGCTTCCGAACGCACACGATTTCGAACGACACCTACTACCGACTGGCCGACTTGCCAACTCGACCGTTCGCCACCGATGCCCGCACAGAACTGTGTGACCCCAAAATGTTCGAATCATTTTGCCAGTCTTAACAACTTCTGTCGGCTTGTTAAGCGCAGCAAACAGGTGGCGCCATCTATGGGCGCATCCGCGGACCTGCGGCCGTTTTGGCCATTGCCTTTGTTTTATATAGGGAATTCCCGTTTTTTGTTTAAATAAGAGGTGTTGCAATGAGTTGGGTGATGAAATATAAAGAAAATGTCAATTGTGACTTCATTACCTGTGAGTTAGAGAAAAACTTCGTTACACCAACAGTTTAGAGAATGAATAGATATGCAATTGCCACTAAATTAAACATGGAAACGTATCAAAATGAACAATTTATTACTATTAAACTTTGGTATAATTTCAATTAGTCGTAGAAAAATAGACTCTAAAACTTGGGTGGATTGTCCCAGTCGGCTGATTGAGCTCTAAACTCCGTCCGTGTGCAATATAGAAATCATATCCACCCTTGTTGTACAATATACTATTTTCATGCCCTTCTAATTTGTGGGTTCCAGACAACAGAGGCTGGAGTCGCACGGCCCTTGTAAGACTCATATTTCCCTTAACATATACAAAGCTATAAGAAAACTAATTTATTGATTTTTGGACATAACGATTTATATAATCCAACATCAAATCAAACTGACAATGTTGCTTTAAATCTTTGTATGAGAGTAGTTTATATTGACAGCAAGCGATAACATGCGTTACCCTGCGTAATTTATAGCTGCGCTGCCCCTGGGAAAACGCGTCAAAATATACTCGTCAAAAACGGTTAATTTTTCGTTTGTCAATGGAAAGGAAAAAATGTATCATTATTCGACGTGTGTAGATAATAGCTGTTTATGATGAAAGTGTTAAAAGAGAAATTTTAAGGCAGTGAAAGTTTCGACGCGCGAAGCGAGTTTCGCAACCTCCCCGAATACCATGCAGCATTTTTTCTACAAACGCATTAAAAATTTATATAGTGTTTACTTTTAATACTAGTGTTAAAACGAGCATAATGTTAACACTTGTGTCTTAAAGTCGCTACCACTTTTAACATTAGTGCCTCAAAGGGAATTTTTAGTAGTTCGTTAGCGTTTTAAAAGTAGAATGTTTAATGCTTTGTAGAAAAAAATTTAAAATATTGAGAGGAATGTTTTAATACACCGTAAAGGATACGGCACAGTTTATGCTGGTATAATTGACACGATTATCAAAGTAGCTCCGAAATTCTCCTCACACATCCTTACATTCAAACACCACCTTTGGAACTATCGGCACTAATATTTACATTTGAAACGGAGCTAGCTCAAAGACACCTTAAATAGATCTGAAATTACCATTCGCTTATATCTGATACATACCAAACAGCATGCAATGGCAACCGAAATTATATGTACTTATGTATATGCCATGTTAGGATTAATTACGCTGCTTGTTTTGCTTTGTAAAATATGCTTCCCAAAACTATTAATAAAGATTTCTGGTAGCTCTGGAAAGATTTAATACGCTTTGTGAAGAGATTTATAACGGCAAAGATATAAGCGAATATTATTGTTAATAACCAAGAATATCTCCATATTTTTTCGTGTATTTTACAAGCGGTTGTTCATAAAACGCAGGAAACGATTTGTTTACATCAACTGCAGCCTTTTCCTCGTTCCATCTTAACATCAAAACAAGGCACCTTCACGTTTCGTTTCGTTCTCGCAGTAATAATTCTCGGAAACTCGTCCCGAAAGGCAATCGTAACCGTTTCCAGAAAATTTAATTTTTCTCGTTCCATTTTTAATATTTCAATCTCATAAAAATAATTCGCCTCGCGTAATTGAGTTTCGATTCCTCCGCTGCTTAGGAAAATTAAATTCCTCGAAGATGTTTACCTTTTTTTTAGGTGCTAAATGATTTTCAAGTGGGTTATAAATCTTTTTTTGTTCGAGCAAAAAAGGCCTTGTAAGGGTAAGAGAAATAAAAATATATAATGAATCATGATTTGAGTTCCTCGTAGAACTCCCGATAAAATGTACTAATTTTGAATAAGGGATAAGTAGAAGAAAAAAGAAATTAAAAGAACAAGTTCTATTATATAAGCATTGTCTATGCATCAGATCGCACCTCTGGAGAAGCAACGACATAAATGCATATTTTTCAAATTTGCAATTATGTCGATGTTTCTTCAGAGGTGCGAGATATAGTCGTTCAATGATTGGTTAGTACCGAGAATAGCCCCCAGATGGCGAAAAGAATATAGTGTTCCTTGTGCGCGCGAACAGCAAGAACTTTACGTACTTGGAATGGAACATAGGGGAGGTGGGAGGAGAATACGGTTTGCGTTCTAAGAGAGAAAGAGCGATAGTGTAATTTGTGCTACCTATTACAGATAAAGCTGGGATACTGACACCATCGTTATGACATGCGGGGAAGAATAATTTATATCTTAAGTTATTATTGAAGACTAGTGAACCGACTTTCGTTTTAAGGATTCTATCTCCATCTCTTTCCTTAATTTCCGTCATAACGGTGTTGGTTGTTAAATACAGCCAAACCAGAGTATTTCGAAGATTGCAGCATAAGACAAGAAAATATTTTGTTCTTATTTTCGTTTATGTACTTAACTTCTGAAAGAATTCAAAGAAGACAATAAAATTATAATAAGAAACAAGGTATTGTTTTTTTTATTATGCTGAAATTCTCAAACTTAAAAATCGAAAAGTAAACCCTATTCTGTATGTGGTGTTCGGCACGTGGGTGCTGTAAAATACAATAATAAAAGTATACGCTATTTTCTGTGCTGAGGTTATAGAGGTTAATCCTCTATAACAGTAATTTTGGGCCTTTTATACACCAGACACAAACTAAAAGTGCTGTGCCATTCTCTCAATAATAAAATTGTGAACTGTTTGTGCCGCCCAGGCCGCACGCCTAGAGACCCAGCTCAGACATCCCTAGTAAACATCCATAAGGTTAAATCTGGCGTCTAGTCCCTGGTCCATGACCGTAGTGGGTAGCTCTAGTAGCTTTTGTCAGAGCTTCCATCTGTTTTCGTTTGGTTTATGACACCTTTGTTGCCCTTGAGACTGTGGACCCAAATTAACCCAAACCAGCTCTCAATTTCTCGGTATTTTTCACTCCTTAATCTTTATTGTGTTTTACATTTGAAACTGTCAACTCTAGTGGACTCAGTTCTGTGACCTAATCAAAGTGTAGTGCTTGAGGTGCGTTTTAAGACATTTTTCAGAAATATTCATAAAGAGTACAAGTACATTTTATACTAAGGTAAGTTGAATAGCTACATTTTATTATCTATTATGTCGATATTTGGCTTTTTTCTAAAAATCTCTTGTACCTAAGTACCTACAGTCTACAGTAGTACCTAAATAGTTATTATGTTAATCTAGCACAGAAAAAAATAAATAAAACATATTTAAGTCAAATAAATATTCAAAAGTACATCTGAGTTAGGATCCAAAAAAAAAAATAATTTTCTGAAGAGAACTTTGCTTCTGGCTTCTCCAATTTGTTGTCTTGATTAATATTAACAGTAATAACATTGCTGGATGTAACTTAAAAACTGGAGTTTTTGAAAGAATTAAGCAATCAGTGAGCTAACGATTGAATTCTTGCATCCGACCTACAGATAATACAATGTGTATACTTATTGTCAATTATTTTAAAGGCAAAAGTATTTGTGTGTGATAAATCGAAAACGAAACATGATGCTAACCTGAACCATAAGACCTTACATTTCAGTTTATTAACCCTATCGTGGGATTTGTTTTAATAAAACTATAGAAATAAAACATAGGAATAGCAACCTTTAACATCTTGAATAAAGTGTTAATTTATAATGCGTTTATTAATTTTTATATTTAAACTTATGCGGTCATATTAAGTACTAAACTATCCATTTGATTTGTTTAAATTTATATTTTTAACATTCTTCATATTCACTTCAAGACTTACTTCCCTTGCAAAAGTTTTATTTCCATGTTTCTAAGAAAACATGACCTGACATTGCCTAGTTGGGGTCAATAAGTTAATACTTACGTAAAATCATAGAGATCATTTTAAAAATACACTGGGGGCAGATATAAAAGATTTTGAAAAGAAAGCCTTTTTATTAAACCTAATAAATAACAAAATGTAGCTATTCAACTTACATTAGTAGAAAATATAACTCTATCCAGTGTTTATAATTTATATTTATATATTAATTTATAATTTTATTTATCTAAGTAATAATTTTGTAATTGTATGTTTCTTTTATTACATTATTAAATGTTTGTGTTTTTTTTTAAATAAACACCTTTGACCAATCTTTACATTGCTTTTTGCATATTTTAAGCTAGAAGAGCAATTGTTGTTTGAAACAAGTTTTTTGATTAGTCTCTACAATTCCCAAAATGTGAAGTAGGGTATGTTCGATGAGCTAAAAAGCTAACCTCTATTACTTTGAGAATTTCATTCACCACCTGTTATTCAATATTTGTTCAATATTCTATTGTTATAGAACAATTGTAACCATAGTAATATTCAACAGCAGAAAAGTTATCGGGGGTAATACCACGAGAGCTTTAAAATTACCGATAATTTTTCACGATTGCAGGTTTTCCGTAATTCCACGAGTCCTTTATGACGAGTGAAATTTGCAAGAAAAACATGCCAGAGTGAAAAATTATCTGTTTAATTTTAAAGCTCGAGCGGTATTTAGTGAGATTATTTCTCGAATCAAAAATACTATTAAGAAATAAATAAGTTGTGTTAGAATATTCGGACATCACCTTAAATAAGTCAATCAGACAACGACATTTATTAAGGTTTTATGGTTGATTCCATGACAACGTGAAATTCATTCGTGTCATTTTTTAGAAAATTATCGAATTACCGCTTATTTATACCTGTTTTGCTCCATACCTATAATATGAATGAGTGAAATAATCGCGATAATTTTTCTGTCAAAAAAAATTATCGCGATAATTTTTCTGTCAAAGTCAAATGAAAAGTAACTGGCTCAATGTCATAGCATAAACCATGCAAATTAATTTATATTCAATCCATAGTCATACCATCTGGCCCCGCAATAAGTTTTCTGACATAGATTCGAATCAAAATAGCTACACCTACAGGGGAGTCGCAAATGTCGCAAGGGTTTTTTAATTATTTTGTTCATGAAATTCTCTTTCGAATATAACTCGTGCATTGAAAATTATAGGTAATTTTAGACCGATATGCAATTCATGCAATTTGGAAAAATAAAATACACAACGAACCGAGTATAGTGCAGGACCAGGACCGCAAGCCAAGTGAAATGCATCTGAAATAAAAGTAAAAGGGTGTTGAGTTACCCTGTTCAACACTGGTTGATTCTATATGAATTATTAAGCTATTAAAGTTAAGCTCAATTAAGAAGCAGTGACAAGCTCATTTTATAAGCCTTGATTAAAAAAATTCAATCAAAATACTCTATTAAAACTTAACTGAGAAAATATGTTTAAACTCAATTCTTGAACAGGTACATATCAAATCTTAATGACTTCTTGGAGAGGTTATATCCAATGAATTGCATCGAAAAGATCTGTACTACGGACACATACCACTATGCCCTGGCATCGAAAAGATCTATCCTACGGACACTATGCCCTAAACGCCTATCTGTGAAAATGCAATAGACAATCCTCTATTTATTATTAATAAATTTATATCCTCTCCATGAGGCCGGATTGATATTCATAACCACTGATGCGACTATTCCCACCCTGCAATGCCGCGAAGATGTGATAAAGAATCCTTTAATCCCTATCAAGTGGCTGGATGCTACCACATCAACCCAAGTACGGCCAATCGTACCCGAAGCACAAGTTTTGAGTACTGGTCCAAAAAAAAACAATCGGGCGTCCCCACGGCGGCAGGCCAACTTCAACTCATCACAAGAAGGGGCTAAATTATTATCTATCAAATAACCAAAAGCCAACTTCAAGATCTGAGTATTCAGTTCGAAACCCGCAGTCACGACTATTCGTGCCCTAATCGCCAAACACGCACACAAAGTGCAAAAGGCCATGGTAAATTCTTTCAGTCCTTATCAATGAACAGCAATTAATAGGAAATGTGTCAAACATCTCTAAGGACTGACGTCCTAAACCAACGATACGACTATTCGTACCTTAATCGCCAGCAATACGACCAATCGTTCGCTAAAAAAAGCATACCAAACACCAAAACAACGATAAGCAGTGGAATAGAAATTAACATGATGTCTGACCTTTAATTATTAAGAAATATTCATCAATTAATATGAGATGATTGAGGTATTTAATTAAATAAAAGAAAAATAGAATAACCACAATTAAAGCAAGGTAAACTCAGTGAAAAAACTCGCCTATTCAACAAAACTCTGGCACAAAACCACACCACAACCTCACAGTTTAGTAAGCGACACACTAATAACCGACATAAATATTTCTTTAAAGCAAAAGCCCAAAAGACTAATCTACGCAATCGATCCAGGCTAAATTCCCAGGACCAGGGTAGAAATCGTAAGTGCCTTCATGGTCACTTGTCATATTTATTACCAGTTAAAATAACAAAACCCCTAAATATTATATTACACCAAAACTTTGGTTCTTACATATATAGTCATCCCTTATCGAATTAAGTAGTCATTGCTATGAAAAGAGCTGCGCTTCGCGGATCGTACTAATTGCTACTCCTTCCATACCAGACGAATTCATTCATAATTGGAATTTCTCACGCCGACTAAATGGTCGCAGCGTCTATGAGAATTTATCGAAAGCTCGGTTGAACTACTATAACAAATATAAATACAATAATATAAGTTAGAAAGATGAAATTATCGTTATTTAAATATTTATCAAGGGCATAAAGTAGATGTATGAGTGCAACGATCTTAAGAAGCCAAGGGTCTTTGGCCTAAGTCGCCCGAATGCATCAACATATGCTAATGCCCATGGTGCATACAAACTTTTATGTCTCACCAGTTCAGGTTAGTTCAGGACACTCTGTTTCAACAATAAACTATTATTTAAAAAATACATTTATTTACTTTATGCCGGTGCCGGCATAAAGTTTACGTTTATGAAATTGGTAACTAAGCAATAAAACACAATAATGAACTGGTATGATATAAAAACCAAGTGTAAGTGGCGCCATCGGACGACGGCAGACGCTTCCACTAGGGCATGCGAGATTATTGTGAAGTGATCCAAAAACCACTTTTCTGTCGAAATTGTCAATTCCCATAGACATATGGCTGAGATTTCGTACATATATTGTCTAAGGGAGACGTTTAGCAGAGTATCAAACTCATTTCTCTATTAGGCAGAGGAACTATAGACCGGTTTCGCTCTTATTAGAGCTCGTCAGTATGGTATACCTCGAACCTGACAGACCGGCAAGTGGATCTATTTCTTGCTCAAGAGACAGTGTCTATAAACCACTGACTTATTGTTGCCGTCAAGTAGGCGTCGGAAATCTGACTTTGACATTTTTATCGTATCTTCTCAACATGTGCCGAAAAGAGATAGGTATAAAAAAATGAAGGTTTCAAAGGTAACGAGATGCCAAAAATAAGTGAATGAGGTATATATGTATAGGTTGAAGTGATCTCCCGTGCTTGCCGAGGTTGACTGATTCCGCTGTGGTGAGCCCCATGGCATTTATTTCCTCGCCGTCGTGCTGAATTGGAGGGACTGGGGAGGGGGCAGTGGAGGCGCGGGGTGACGATGCACTTGAAATAAACTAAGAATCAATTGAAACGATACACCTCAAATTTTGAATGTAATTTAAAACTGTCTATCTCTAAAGCCACTCAACCGATTGTCGTTGGTGATGCCATTTTGATAAGATCTAATACAGGGTTCAACAAAACTTGATGCATTTTTGTAAGAATTTTTTGAGTAGATAACTTTGCGGAAAAAAAATTCAGAATATTTCTTGCTACGGGAGTATGTGGAGAGGCGTCATACGTCGGGACATGTTTGAGGTTTTTCGGATATTTTGCCTAGTTCCATAGATATTTAGTTTTTTCTATAAAAGAGGTATCATCTATTCATTTAACACTGGGGCTCCAATTTGCTCCATAATACAAATACTAATAAAAATTTCATATGGAATATAAACACTATACATAGGGCAAGCTAGACATACAGGCGTGATGGCTATAAAATTTGACACATCTACTAACAAAATGTATGGATGAATTTGGAATTCCGCTTCCTGTTTATTGCAGCATTAATGATACCTCGGGACCTTTTTCTGTCCTTCTTTATATCTTCATTAGTTTAAACAAAAATGTGTTTTTTCTAAAAATGTAACATTTCAAGACCATAAAAAAACAAATCTCCTATTCAATGAGCATTACAACAATTTGGAATTGGACGTAGTCATCTGAGAACCAGAGCTATGCCTAATCGTTTAGATGTAAAGGGTGACCCACGAAACTGACATCAATCCTCATTTCTTTAAATTTACATTTTGCATTATGACTGAATGAAACTAAACTTCGAAAATTGTTTGTATTAATGGAATCAGAAAGAATTAACCGATAGTCGCAATTTTTAATTTGAATATGTTCAGGAAGATGAATAAAATGAGGGCCTTGAAAACAGCACCGCGTTTCCACAATTTCTATTTTAAAAATTTGAAATTTGGAGGTGATAAATAAACCATAAATGTGCCTCAGATCCCGTTTCATGCACTTAGGCACGATTTCCGGTTTAACCGGAAGTAGCTCCATATTTTATTTTTTAAATGGAACGCCCTGTATGTTTGTTCATTTTCGGATTCCCCTTCTAATTCTAAGTTATTAACGTCTAACATAATATATGCTTATCTCTTACCGTTTTCGAGAAAATCGCGCCCAAACTTTCCATATCATCAATAATAAATGTGGATTTTTATGCAAACAAATCAACATCGATCAGCCCTGATTTCATAGACTACCATTTTTTAGGCTCTCTATCAATAGACATTAAAAAAAGTATTTCCAACTTGTCATGGAGAAGACGGAGAATTGATATTTTGAAGACATTTATCTCTATAACTTTAATGGAAGCTCCTAATTTATTCCCAACATTTGGATTCCTTAGTTTATATTAAACATTATTTAAATTTAAAATGTTACTATAATAAAAAAGTAAATTGTATACCTCCGGTAAATATTCTCGAACGCAGTAGAAAGTTTTTAAGTTCCTAAAAACAATTTTAGATTGTTCTAAGCTTTTCATATTTATTTAACTTAATATTTTTTAGAGTTTTCAAGGCCCTCATGTAATTCATCTTTATATGTGACATCGCCGGTTATTCGCCATTCTTCAGTTTAACCGTATGAACATATTCAAATTAAAAATTGCAACTATCGGTTAATTCTTTCTGATTCTATTAATACAAACAATTTTCGTAGTTCGATTTTATTCAGTCAGAATTCAGAACGTAAAACTTAAAAAAATGAGGATTAATGTCAGTTTCGTGGGTCACCCTGTACATCTAAACAATTAGACATATACCTCTGGTTCTCAGATGACTACGTCCAATTTCAAATTATTTTAATGCTCATTGAATAGGATATTTGTTTTTTTTATGGTCTTGAAATGTTACACTTTTAGAAAAAACCCATTTTTGATTAAACTAATTAAGCTATAAAGAAGGACAGAAAAAAGAAGGTCCCGAGGTATTATTAATAGCTGCAATAAATAGGAAGCGGAATTCCAAATTCATCCATACATTTTGTTCCACATCACTTAATTGGGGACATTCAATTATCACTTGGATATTTGAGAAAATTGTACTTTCTGTTCGCTACTGTAGATGTGTCAAACTTTATTGCCATTACGCCTGTACGTCTAGCTTGCCCTATGTATAGTGTTTATATTCCATATGAAATTTTTATTAATAGTTGTATTATGGGGCAAATTGGAGCCCCAGGGTTAAATGATACCTCTTTTATAGAAAAAAATAATATCTATGGAACTAGGCAAAATATCCGAAAAACCCCAATCATATCACGAGGTATGACGCGTCTCCACATGCCCCGGAGCAAAAAATGTTCTGAATTTTTTTTCCGCAAAGTAATCTGCTGACAAAGTTTTTACAAAAATGCATCAAGTTTTGTTGAACCCTGTATTAGGAAACCTGCAAAACATATAACCGAGTACCTAACCAATTAATACAGTCTATACATGGATCTTACAAAAATGGCATCGCCAACGAAAATCGGTTGAGTGGCTTTAGAGATAGACAATTTTAAATTTCATTCAAAATTTGGGGTGTATCGTTTCAACTGATTCTTAGTTTATATGGTAGAACTCGCTTCCAGTCTGCATTTAGGAAGGTAATTTCCTCATTTCCTTTTGAAGCCTAGTTGAAAAAGGTGCCGTGACTGCTGACTTTTGTGTTTGTCCCAGCCATATACCTATTATTTAAATATACGGCGAACGTAAATCCCTCACAGTAAATCGAAAATGAAGCTCCTCAGTTGGCTATAAAAATCTCGCAGTTGGTCGACGAGATTTTACTGCGCATGTTTACTGCGCACCACGTGATAGTTGAAAGAACGTTTTGAATCTGACGTCTACAAATTTTTAGTTTATGTCAAATGTGACATGTTTATTGGCGGGAACGAAAGTCGACAAAAATAAATAAATAGCGAAATTTTCCATTGCACTGATTCGAAGGCTCGTTGCAAGATGTTTTAGATGTTTAGTCTTTTGGACAAAGAAAACGTAAAAAAAATTATTCACTTCACTTCAATTTATATAGCTACAGAAGTAATTTCTTGATTCCGGCACGATTGAAGACAACGAGTTTTGTTTTATTGCAGGGAGCAATATTTCATGTGTTCAAAGGACTATATAAAGCCATTAAAATTTAAAAGGAAGATAGGTGTCTACATAATAACTAAGTAAGGGCTACATTAAAGGCTAGATTCTGTTTTAGAGAACTATTCCACCTTCAGTTTGCACAAAGAGAAATCAAAAGCCTTAGAGTTGTTGTAAAGATCCCAATGAGAACTTAAGTGTCTTTCATGGACGTACATACCTAGTTATAGGTACTACAACTTTAGTTTGTTTTCAAAGGACATGGAGTATTTAATAGCATAAATAAAGCCATATGGAATTAAACACACAAAGGTTAGTTAAAGCAAATAAAGTATAAGTACTTACCGAAAGAAACTTCTGGTAGTTGTGGCCCTTGACGCGTCACACACCAGGCACACAATATGCCTAGCACGCTTGGAGGCGATCTCGTTGATGCTTCCCTACAGTTTAGCATAAAATAAACACCTGAACTAGGTATAACGGTTTTGGTATGGGTAAAATAATATGGAACTCCTACAGGAGCTCATCAGAGGAGAGCCTGGATATAGGCAAAACCCCTGAACATCTGTTTAATTGCAAAACAAACCGACATACCTAGGTATACTAAACAAATCTCAGTCAGAAATAGGAACAATCCTGAATCTGCAGCAGTAAACAGAACAAAAGACGCCCCACCGGAATACCCAGCCAAGCAAAGTTGAATTAGTTTAAACCAAACAGTATTTATGCAGACCGATTAATGATTTGAGTAAATTAAACTAAACAAACACTAATCTGAAAGTTTAACTTTAGCAAAGAACGAACAAGATCAAGATGAAAACTTGAAAGCGTCCCCAAAAAGTAGGGTTAAATGCAAAGTTGACAGATGTTATTTCTATTACCGTTTGTGAGTATTAAAAAACTCAATTTATTCTGAATTTTATCGATTTCATAATATGATATGTTCTGTTATAATATAAGTAATATGTATCCTGCACTTAAAAATGCTAAAATGGTAATTATTGGTGATTTTAGTAAGATTTTACTAATTTATCTAATCGCGTGACGTCACATGTGTCGACAAGTAGGCAACGTAGAACTTTCAAATAATTTTCAAATCTCACGCATGCCCAGTTAATTTCCGCGAGTAACTAGGCATGTCGATCGTCAGCTGTTTTTGGCCTTTTTTTCAGGACTTACGTAATTTTTATAGAACTTCAAATTATTTGGTCCCAGTCTGCAACCCCTGTTGTGTTCCCGTAATCCTTGTATTGACAATGCGTTTTTACTACTAAGGGTCACTTTTACAACTATCAGTAAAACTTCAGTTTGAAGATAAAACACCAGTAATGACGTAGACTGCATTGTTACCAACAATGTAATCTGCGTTATTACTGGTGTTTTATCTTCAAACTGAAGTTTTACTGATAGTTGTAAAAGTCACCCTTAAGGAGACGAAACAATGGTTTTTTCTTCGTAATCCGACGTTGGCATTACTACCAACGTGGGATTGCGAAGGAAAAATCAGGACACCTTTAGATCCCACCACCTACAAGACTGGTGATTCAACCGCCCGGATTCTGAGGGCCACCAACAATCTAATCAAGGACGTGGCAAAACCGTACAAGTTTGCCGTGGTTAATAATAGTATTCATTAGAAATATAACAGGTAGTAGTTTTTAAGTTAGGTACCCGGCGATACGAGAACCGGCTTCCCGGCTCTTGTTTCAGTATCTAGTTCCATATATCAAAAGTACTAGAATCCTGTAATATTTTACTTAATTTGGCATAAGCACTTTTTAAAATAAAAAGTTTTCAAACATTTTTACGGCTACCGTTATCACCCTCTATAAGGGCCAGACTGGCCTTATGGTTTCGGTTAGCGTCGTAATAAGACAAAAGACCAGGACTTTTGAAAAATGTTATTAGCGAATAGCGAATTTTTGAGACTTGTCGTAGTTTTAAAGTTTTAGTTATGTTATCATATGTATTGTGATAATGACAATGAATGTTTAATTATGAATTTTTTTCTACATACGCATTTTTCCATTTTTAACACGCTAGTGAACTATAAAAAATAGCGTTTTAAGGCAATAGTTTTAAAAGTGAGCTACTTTTAACACTCATGTTAAAGTTAAATACTATATACATTTTATTAGAAAGTTTAATTTTTAATTCGATTTTTGTTAAAAGTGCTCTTAAAGAATTCATACTAATTGCAAAACTCGATTGACTCGTCCTACAAACTATCACATGCGTGCCCTAAAATTGCACTTTTAATACTTACATCGTAAATAAATGCTATTTATGATGTTTCATGTATTCTTAAATGTAGGCTAGTAACACTTCGTGCAGATACATATATGACTCTATTTTATTTTTTTCTTTGGCCGGGTACTAAATAAAACCGGGTAGTACTGTACCCTGCCAAATCGGGTACCTGGCAGGGCATTACATCTCTAGTATTTAAGACTGTAAATAAAATAGTTTGGATAAAAACACCATTAGGAAGTTTCATTCTAATCTTAAGATCAATGCTGACCATGATTTTTCGTTGCTGCATGATCTCTCGACAGTAACGAGATACGTTCTATCTCGATTTGTGATACACCATTAGTCCAATTCATGAATAAAAGAAATATAAGTATTTTATAATGTTAAAGATTGCAGTTTTACATCCTATAACCGCAGGAAAACAACGGCAACACCACTGTGAAGTCAGCGTTAAGTCGATATTGTAAATACCTAGTGGAGCCATCATCGTTGCTGTTCCCTTGCAAAATTCGCTGCTAAATAACCCAAAGCAAACGTAAACACCCGTTTTCCATCCCTTCGTGAAAAAAATTAACTTTAAGCTCCCCCTGCCTCACGTTCCCTTGATAACTTTTAGTTGTTCGGAATCTCTTAAACTAAAGCCGTTTACACGCTAACATTGCCCTTCTTATTGCATTACCTCCAGATCCGCCTTTATAAGCTCAAATATTCATGGAAAATTCCCTTTACGTTCGTTCGGTATCGACTAAATGTTACGTTTTAGGATTTTGTCCGTTGTCGCAAATCGCATCGGATATTGGATATTGTAATTTTATTTCCATTTTTTCGCTCATTGGAGGAAGAGAGCGAAACTTGAACTTGCTTTGCGCTTCTGTGCCATTGGGTGCATGTGATCTGATGATCGTAATTTTATTTGCAGCCATCGTTTCCTCAGTGGACGCTGTACTGACTAGAAGTGCGACTTTGCCGTGCGACATCGATCCAGATGTTAGGGATGATCGAGTTTATATGGTACTGTGGTTTAAAGATGGCCATAGTAAACCTATTTACAGGTGAGTTTTTGACTTAAGTTTGACTGATAAGTATAAACTTCCTAAGGGATATGATTTATACAAAGAAAAGAAATTTTGCAGACTTTTATGATTTAATAAGAGTATACAAGAGCTTAGATTAGAAAGCGGTTGAAAGTTTGGCGGGAAGTTGTTTGACATTTTTGAGTCACTCAGATTATTCATTCAGTGGGACCCGTATAATTAACAATTGAATATAATATGAACGAAACATAGGATAGTGCCCAACTAGCATTTATAGTCCTAATAACCTTCCTAAACTAAAAATTACACAAAATGAGTTTCAGTTTGGTAAATTCAACTCCAATTTAACTATACTGTAAAATATACGAGATACATAGAAGTAATATGAGGTATTAATTACGTAAAAATAACTTTATTTGACGACTTAGAGTTCCCACAACTTTAATGCCATATTTGCGGTAATAGCGAAGTAATAATTCCTATTAAAATTACTTTATACACCTAACTACCTCAAAGTTATTTACGAGAGTTCCGCTAACTTCACCAAAATTATTCCAAAGTCGTTTTTACTATATAGTAGGATTTTAAAGTAATATTTACTTTCAAAATAGTAAAATAAAATCCTATGAAATAAACAACTATTAGTATATAGTATTCAATGGTTCCAGTTACTATTAATTACTGCAAATGTTACTTTAAAGTAAGATCTACTGTTAAGAGGCAAAATATTCGAAATGGTTACTTAATGTCAACTAAAATTTTCTTTAAAGTTGTTTATGGAACTTTGAAGTTACCGGGTGACACAGGAATTACTAGCCAAGCGATAACTCTGGTTAAAAGAATGCTAACATTTTGAAACTTTGGGGCTACATATAGTAGCTTAGTGCCTACAAATTGCACATAAGCATGACTAACTGGCGTTTCCGGTTTTAACGGAAGTGACGTCACTTTTATTATTTTAAATAGAACGTCCTGTACATTTGTCCTTTTTCGGATTCTACATCGAATTCTACGTTATTAACATGTAATATAGTGTATTCCTAGCTCTTACCGTTTTCGAGAAAATCGCGCTCGAACGTTCCATATCATCAATAATAAATGTTGATTTTTATGGAAAAAAATGAATATTAGTCAGCCTCGATTTCACAAAAAACTATTTTTTTAGGTTTTCTATCAACCAACATTAAAAAAAGTTTTTCCAAGTCTCCATGGAAAAAGTGGAAAGATGATTTTTTGAAGACATTTATCTCAATAACTTCCAATGGAAACACCTATTTTATTTGGATTTCCTATTTAATTTCAAACCTTATTTCAATTTAAACTGCTTGATTAAAACCAGAAGTTGTTGAGAAATAGTACTGCAAATAAAAGTGGCCACGCTCTTTTTAATAAATCTACTCGAGACATCTAAATAGTTGACAATCGAGTCATCCATGAAAACAACTGGTTTTGCTCAAACAATTTAATCACTTCTTAAATAAGGAATCCAAATGTTAGGAATAAAGTTGGTGTTTCCATTGGAAGTTATGGAGATAAATGTCTTCAAAAAATCAATTTTCCACTTTTTCCATGACGACTTGGAAAAACTCTTTTTACTGTTGGTTGGTAGAGAACCTATAAAATAGTCATCTGTGAAATCGAGGCTGATTGATATTCATTTGTTTCCATAAAAATCAACATTTATTATTGATGATATGGAACGTTCTAGCGCTATTTTCTCGAAAATGGAAAGAGCTAGGCATACACTATGTTACACGTTAATAACTTGGAATTCGACGGAGAATCCGAAAATGGACAAATATGTACGGCGTTCTATTTAAAATTAAAAAAAGTGACGTCCCTTCCGGTAAAACAGAAAACGCCAATTAGTCAAACTTATGTGCAATTTGTAGGTACTAAGCTACTATATTCATCCACAAAATTTCAAAATATTAGCATTCCCTTAACCAGAGTTATCGCTTGGCTAGTAATTCTTGTGTCACCCGGTATATTGCTATGGAGGCCATGTTTATGATTAAAACTTTAAGCGCCATTTTGTGCAAAAAGAAGGATCAAATAAAAATCCATACTTTCGGGATAATTAGTAATGTATAATAAGTTTAACTTTACTTTTAGCCTCATATAGTCATTTTACTTTGTTCAGACCTCGGTTCAGACATACTTTTTATTAGAAAATGCAGAGCAAAGCTTCTAAAAATTTTGTACAAAATTATTTTCGTTTTATTAAATTTACATTACTTAGAAGGCGCTTTGCTGTTTTGCGATCTACCATAGCAGCTTCAATCAGTACAAGTGGGTGCGTTTAAATTTTTTTTTAACAAAATTGCCGATATCTGCCACTATTTAATATTGGCGTATACCTATCTGATAATCCAAACAAGACCGTTTCGTACTGCCATTAATTTCCAACTTCATCCCCGCCGAACGTAAGTAAAGATAGTGTGCCATTTAATATCAGTAGTAAGAGAAAGATGGAATAACCTAGATGTTGCTGCATAAAAAGCGTTATTTTTTGGTCGCAGTTCGTAAGAGTAACCACCCGCCAACTACTAATCGACACCCAGGGTAGTCCCTGGAACGTAACTGGGTGGATTAGTCCCAAAGTGGTCGCCGCTACGGTGCCGTTACTACAAAATCACTCCCCCCTTTTGGTAAAAGCGTGGTAATAAATCCGTTGCGTAGTGGTCGCCAGAACTGGTAACTACTACTTAGCAGTTCCAATTATGTGTAGCGGGATCTATACTGGAACTATAATTCTTAGTTGGGTGCAGCTTGAAAAACCAGGTCAAAAACCAACAGATGCGCATGCGCCGGCTGCCTAGCCCCGCCCCTTAATTTTGAGCTCTGAGAGTAATGCCATCTTTATATTCTTAAATAGAAAACAAAGGACGAGAAAAGTCACTAAGGCCGCCATCCGAAAACGCTGGCGTGTCATCGGCGTACGTCTTGCGCATAAAGATGTGCACATAAGCAATTCGACCTCGCTTTAGTCTCCATTCGACTTTGCACTTCAAATCCACGGCCAAAATTGACGCTAGTACGGGGTGTTCATTATAAAACTTCATCTAGCAGGCTATGAATTTTTGACAGAAAAGGATGACACAATCAAAGTTAATGGACTTATGTTTCTCCATCCTTTTCTTTTGACATTTTACAGCCCACTAAATGAAGTTTTATAATGAACACCCCCTAGAAATACGACGAGCACATACACTGGTTATATACACAGGGTCAATTATTGGCTTCCCTAATTATTTTGGTGAAAAAATGTATTTAGTTTTTTTAAAGAGCGCTAAAATTCGCAACCAATAGGATAATTTCTCGTGACAATAATACATTTTTTCAAAGCTTTTTTATTTCTAAAGCATAAAAACAGTATGAAACAAAATATTGTACTTTAGCTTACTTATAGCTCGATTAAAATAAGACTACCCCCTAATCGCGCGCGCTATGCGCCTCTTATACATAATCCTAAAATTACAGAAAAACCTAGAAAGTTCTTAATAAGAATTCTTGACTATTGAACATTGCCCTCCTACTAAGGCTGTTCGTCCCGAACAGATAGGGTTCCATGGTATCGTGCTAATCCCATCGTTAATCTTCTTTACAATTGTATTAGGTCCTTCCCAATTTTGGCTAAGTTTGAACGACTTCCCCACCTTTCGCCGCGGATTGTACAGCCACACCAAATCACCATCCTGGAAGCCGCGGGAGTTAGCTAGTAAGTCATATCTTGCTTTGGCTCGATCACTGGAGATACGCAGTTTATTCCTGACTTGTTCATGAACATGGACAACTAAGCCTCTTCTTGAGCTTTTCCACAAAATAATCAGAGTTGAGCGACTTTTTTTCTGGTGTTCCATACATCAAATCCGCAGGAAGCCTCATTTCTCTTCCGAACATCACATTCGCCGGAGTGTAACCAGTGGCTTCATGCGTAGAGCCTCGATATGCCATCAACATGAGAGTTGGTCCCAAGCACGCTGATGATCTGCCACCATTTTAGGCAGGTAATGTTCCATGGTCCGATTAAATCTCTCTACCATCCCATCCGACTGTGGATGCAAAGGAGCTGTCCTGGTCTTGCGAATTCCGAGAAGTTTCATGACCTTCTGGAAAACAGCCGAAGTTCCAGAGGGACTCCAAATCTGCAGAACATTTCATTTACTAGCACCGTTGCCACAGTCGTTGCTTCCTGATTAGGCAGGGCGTACGCTTTAGGCCATTTAGTGAAGTAATCCATGGCGACCAAGATGTATTTATTGCCTGAATCAGTCTGAGGAAATGGTCCCGCGGCATCAATTGCTACCCTCTCGAATGGAGCACCTACAGTGTACTGCACCATTCGGCCCCGTGATCTTGTTCGAGGTCCTTTTGTGGCACAACAAACTTCACACTTGCGGCACCAAGATTCGACGTCTTCATGATAATTCACCCAGTAATACCGCTTTTTAATTTTGGCCAATGTTTTATTGACCCCAAAATGGGTTATTCCGTTGTGCAATTTCTGTAGTACATCTGATTTTCTACTACCAGGAACCACCAACTGACTGACTACGGACTTGCCATCCGGACTCTCCTACGCTCTCTTCAGTAATCCATTTTCTTATCTAAGAGAGTGCCACTGGGCCCAGAGCGGCTTCAGGTTTGGACTTTTACCAGCAATTTCTTGCCATTCTGGTCTCTTGTTATCAGTCTTTGCAGAGAGGATGGGTCCAATATCTGGATTATTCATTTGTTCTTCTCGAAGCGTCTGTGTGGTCCAGCCATTTTTTATTCCCTCTAGCCTACTAGCTCAGTTCTTTGACAATGCCGACAATCTTCTTTACAAGGCCGTCTGGACAATGCACCGGCATTTCCGTGAGATATTCCTGGTCGATGTTCAATTTGTAAATCGTACTGCTGCAGGCTCTCTATCCATCTAGCTATTTGGCCTTCAGAGTTTTTCATCTGTAATAACCATTTCAAGGCTCCACGGTCAGTTATAATCAGGAATCTTTTTCCATATAAGTAGCGATGGTAATGTTGGACTGCTTTAACGATGGCCAATAGCTCTTTTCTAGTGACACATTAGTTTTTTTCTGGATTACTTAACGTCTTACTGTAGTACTCAATGACCTTCTTTTGCCCGTTTTGTCTTTGAGAGAATACTGCATCTAGACCACAGTTACTTGCATCCTTGTCCAAAATAAACAGTCCGTCCTTTATAGGGTAAGCCAAGATTGGACTAGAACAGAGGGCAGCTTTAAGCCTTGCAAACGCCTAACTGCAATGGTGGTTCCACAAGAACGGTGTTTTCTTTTCTGTGAATTTGTGCAGCGGTTTTGCGATGTCGGCGAATCCCTCTACAAATCTCCTGTGTTAAGTACATAGTCCCAAAAAGTTCCTTATTTCGTGTTTGTCTCGGGGAACTGGCCAATCTCTAATGGCAGATATTTTACTTTGGCTAGTTTTAATGCCTTGTTCTGAGGTGGTATGCCCCAAGTAATCGACTTGTTTTTGGACTAGGCTGCATTTCTTGTCGTTTAACTTCAGGTGAGCATTGCGTAACTTGTTGAAGATTTCTCTCCAATTGTTCAAATGCTCGTCGAAATCACGTCCCATGGCAATTCTGTCATCTAAGTATACCAGGCAAGTTTTCCAAATCAGCCCCCTCAAGACAAGTTCCATTAATCGCTCGAAAGTTGATGGAGCATTGCACAATCCAAAAGGCATAACAGTGAACTGGTATAGCCCCGAACCAGTAGAAAATGCAGTCTTCTCTTTGTCTTCGGGAGCAATCTTTACATGCCAGTACCCACTTTTTAAATCTAGAGTGGAAAACCATTTTGATCCCGATAAAGTTGCTAGGGTCTCGTCTATACGTGGCAATGCGTAGCTGTCTTTCTTGGTCACATCAATAAGTTGCCTGTAGTCAACACAGAACCGCGTTGAACCATCTTTCTTCTTATCAAGAACCACACGCGACGACCATGGACTAGATGATTCTATGACGCCCTTCTTTAACATTTCATTCAGCAAACTGTTAACTTCCTGTTGTTTAACCAGAGGGACCCTTCGTGGGTGTTGTCGTATTGGCTGGGCATCTCCTGTGTTGATCTTATGGACAACTAAATCAGTTTGTCTGTCGTTGTGTTCTTAAAGTTGAACATATCAGATTCATACGTAGCAAATTTTATGGCAGATTGAAGTTGTTCGCTTGAAAGATGACCCCAATGTCGTTTGAAAGCATCAATAACTTCTGGGGAAGCTTGGTTAGAGGATTTAATTTTGGATGTCTCTGCTTCGACACAATAGCATACCCATTGTACAGGCTCATAATTGGCAAGGACTGTTCCTTCTTTGAGCTTGATGGTCCTTTCCCCATTATTGGCAATTCGTACTGGCATAGTCTTCTTCGTGTTGGTCAAGGTTCGGGCTACCATGATTTCAGTCGTCAAAACTAGGTTAGGTTCTATAAGTCCTATGGACCACCCAGGATCATTTTCAGAAGTCACTGTAATTATTTGTTCTGAATTTGGAGGAATTTTCACATCTTCCATCACCAGTAGACGGACACTAGATTCCACGTTTCCATTGGTTGATGCAAACTCCTCATCTCCAAATGTGAGAATATTCCGTTTGTGATCATAGGAGAATCCATGTTTCCTAATGAGATCAATTCCCAAAATAAACTCGTCTTTGATCCTGGCAACCAAAACTTTATGCCGAACTTCAAGTATTTCTCCAATAATGATGGTGACATCGGCTTCTCCGTCTATAGGGCAAGACTCTCCAGTGACTAATTTTAACAAAATAGGGTTGGGCAATGGTTGTATGGTATATCCGAGAAGTTTATCTGGCCTTACAATGGTCACATCTGCTCCTGTATCGATGGTAATCTGGAGCTTCTGTCCCTTAATGCGTCCGGCCACTGTAAGACTTTTTCCACCCAAACTATTGACTCTAAAGATCCTGGGGGTCTTAACGGGCCCGGTCAATTGCCCCCTTGCATTGACCGGAATTAGTTTTCCTGAGATCTAGGGCGGTCTTGATCGCCGCTCGGTCTTCTAAACAACGGCGACGGACTTCTTGCCCTATTACGGCAGTTACTCTTGATGTGACCCAGTATGCCACAGTTAGAACATTTTATGCCCCGATTGTCTGTTGATCGAGGAGTTCCTTCTTACAGGGCTTGCATATTGACTCATATATTTTTCATTGCTTTATGTAACTTGACCATGGATTCAGCCATAAATGTATTCTCCTCTTCATCGCAAGTTGCCATTCTTACACGTGGGGATGAACTAGATGACACTCGTGACGTCTCGAATTCCAGGGCCCGAACTCGTGCCTCGCTGATATCGTTGGGCCTTACTAGAGGTAAGTGGTATCTCATGTCACTATCGCGAAATCCCTCAATGAACCTTTCGGCGGCAAATTGCATTTGAAAGATTCAGGGGCTGATGGGTATGCCAGGTGAATTAGTCTGTCTATGTCCGCCTCAAGTTCTTGTAAGGATTCACCTGACTTTTGCTGTCACATCCTCAGCTGGGCCTGAAGCACGGTTTCTTTGTGCTCATTTCCAAATCGTAGTTGCAGAGTGTGTACTAAAGCTGCATAATTACTTTGATCAGCTGCCGACAGAGATTGGAGTAATTCAGCCGCTTTTCCACGAAGTGCTACCACTAATGATGTAGCTTTCTGGGGCTCGGACCAGCCATTAGCTTTTGCAGCTGCTTCAAATTGGGTTTTATAAATTTCCCATGCATGGTACCTTCATAATCGGGAGGCTTAATCTTAGCGTTGGATGTGCTAAAACTCTCAGTAGACACGTTGTCGTCCTCAAGTTGTTCCCGGAATTTCTTTTCTAGCTCGAGAACCTTCTTGTTGACAGCTTCGAGTCCTTCGTTAACGGATTGCATTATTCTTTCTTCCAATTGTTGCTCCCTAGCTGCGAGATGGTTCACTAATTCTTCTTTAAACCGTTTCTGTTCTCGTTTTTGTTCTAGATAACGTTTTTGCTGCTCTTCCTTCTGTTGTTGATAACGTCGCTCCTGTACTTGATCACGTCTTTCTTGTTCCTCTTTTTGTTCGAGATAACGTCGCTCCTGTACTTAATCACGTTTTTCTTGCTCTTCCCTCTGTTGTTGCATAAGGGAGAACAGGGCGGCAAGTATCAACTTGCCGCCCTTCGCCTGATTCTGGCTTCTGGTCACTGGCATAAACAGGTAATGTCCGGCAATGAAGCACTCAGTTACAGTTCAGCAATATTAGTCCTCAAATTCCCACTGGAATCCCACTTCTGACACCAATTGTTTCGAACTCGGGGTTCAATAATTCCAGTGCAACGATTTAACAGGAAAACACTATTTATTTGTCCCACAAACACACACAGGTACAATTCGCCTACTAAATAACTCACTACTTAACACTTATAGCCTTCTATTATCGCTTCGTACTTTAGCTTACTTATAGCTCGCTTAAAATAAGACTACCCCCTAACCGCGCGCGCTATGCGCCTTTTATACACCATCCTAAAATTACAGAAAAACCTAGAAAGTTCTTAATAAGAATTCTTGAATAACCTCACATAAAAAAAGGTTGTAAACAACTGCCTTCTAGATAAACAGAGCAATAAATCCATCGAGTCAGGCATGACGCAGCACGGATAGTTCGCGAAGCTCCACCAACCACACGCGTTGCCCCGCCTCCGGCGCTTCGTCGCTGCCTACCGTAACAATACGATACACGTCCATTAGGTGTTGTTACAGTACTCGTATAACTTTCCAGAGTTATCTCCTGACGTCACCTCGTCCGTAAAAACCTCGTATTGTAACAAGTCACCTACTGGACTAAAATTACTATTTCCTCTTCCTGTACATAATCGGTTAATTGTTGCGTTGTCATAGATATGAATGATGTTTCAAAATAGACACAAAAAAAGCTTGTCATTTTTCACATCTGTCCTAAGCAATAGAAGGAAGAACCCCTATTCTAAACGCCTCAAGAAAGCTCTATTAGATGTAGCTATTGGTAACCCCGCTCCCGATTATCCAACCCAGAGAAGTTTTCCAGAGTTTCAACTTCAAACGTTGCAAGGTACATAGGAAGAATATTTCGCACCCACCTTCGCAACCCCTTGTGAGCTATTACAAGTATCAGGGCGACGTCACATACAGCGGAATTTGGTTAAAAGCGGAACGGAGCGTAATTTGACAGTTGAATTTATACCAATCAGATAAAATCTAAAATAGGAATTTACATGTGTAGTGACGTTATTGACATGTGTAATGACGTTATTGACATATTTGCTCCGTTCCGTTCCGCTGTATGTGACGGCGGCCTCAGGGTAAAGGTTTAGCTGATTAGCTTCAGAAGTTGCGCTTTCCAAGTCACTCAACATTTTGGATTACCTATTAAGAAAGACTGAAGGTAGGCGAAGTCGCTCTAACCAATTTGGACTTAAAGGTCGATACATTTGGTTTCCATCGCTCTGTGTACACCTGATTTTCCAAAATTATTAGTATTTTGATCCAACTTGACTTCAATTTGATGTCCATTGACACCACACAACCCACCAGTTTTCTTTATCAACGCATTGTGGTTTGTTTGTTTGGTTACCTAACCATATAGTGCCTGGTAATATTGATTGTTGGGTTATTTCTAAATATTTTTTGCTGCCTATTTAAACATTGTCGATCTTTTGCAACTATTCAGTTGTATAGCTGTATTTTTTGCTACTTGTATTCTACCGGGTTGTATTCTACCGGACATCGCACATGCATGGCGGAGGTAACGCGCCAAATTCAAATCCTTGCACTTTTCGAGGCGTTTTTCCAAAAAACAGCCAAAACTGAGGTATTCAAAAAATTACTGGGTGATAGCTGACCATAAGCTCTACAACTTTACTCTTAAAAGTTTTTCAATCAAATCAACCGTACAGGCGAAAAAAATAAAAACCGATTTCCCATGTTAATCTCCGATGTGCCGGGTTTTGCTGGACACCTGGTATTAGTAGTTCATTATAGCTGGATTTAGACAAAGTTGTTGTGTTTACTTCAATAATCCCAGATCATAAACCAATAGTGTTTTGTTAAAGAGTTCATTTTTTGATTACGAATAAAAGTAGTGAAGCCACGTTCGGGTAACCGATACAGAGATATTGTGTGCCCAGAATAACAACGTCGAAAACCTTTTGTATTTCCAGAGGTAAACTTCTGCATACAAGCTGCATATTAAAGCGTTTTTTAACGGCCAATTTTGTAGCCAGCTACAGGGAAGAGTCCGATATTGCGGAACGAACTAATGTTTGAATGAGTGACTCAAGAGCTTTTTATACAAGATTTTTTCCAATTTTGACTACAAATAAATAAGCTCATCTCCCACTTTTATACAGGGTGATTCAAAACTACTTTGACAAACTTCAGGAGGTGATTGCCGGCCATTATTTTAGGAAGAACATTTCTAATAAACGAGAGTCCTTAAGAGCATCGTTGCGAAGATACAGTGTGTTAAATTTTTGTTAAAAAATAAAAAAAAAACTGATATCTTCGAAACCGCTTGAAAGGTTTTAATAAAATTTTACAGATGTTTATTTTTGTATATTTTTTTTAAATTTTTCATTTTCAGGTTTGTACTGAAATACGTTCCATCTTGTTGAGGTAACGATTCTAAGACGTGTTTTTAAGTCGAATTTTACTTGAAAATGACGCGTCTAACGAAGAAAACTGAGGAGAGCTTTTATGTTTATAATTGAACGGAAAACAAAAGGGTAGAATTTTTTTTTGTTAGACCAGTGGCGTCCCATACATTTCCTAAAAAAATGAAGCGTCATTGCGGTATACGCGCCGCTGGTGGAACAAAAAAAAATTTGTTTCACAGAAACATGACTACTCGCTAGCTATTGACATCTGTAAGATATTATTAAAACTTTTCAAGCGGTATCCGATAGACGAAGATACCCCCTGTATCGTCGTAATGATCGTCTTAAGGACGGTCATTTATTACAACTTTTCTTCTTAAAATAATCCCAGAAATCACCTCCTGAAGCTTGTCAAAGAACTTTTGTATCACCCTGTATATTTAATTTAATATAATCAATACTAAAAATAAAAGTTAAGTTGAGTGATCGTTTTCCAAAATTCGTATTTTTTGGCCCAGAAAAAACAAACAAGTATAATTTCGTGACGTAATTGTCGCGAGCCAATCAAAACTTCGAGGGAGTAGTAAGCAAATAGCATAATACAGTATTACATGTACTTACATATCACCGGCGTAGATTTAACCTTCATATACAACCTGAAAATTAGCAGCCTAATTAAAAAAGCTTAACTGAAGACACCGGTGCAAAAAGGAGGCAGCTCCACAAAAAAAGTCTCTCGATTGGCCAAAAGCAAAATGACTTGTTTGGATGTTATATCGGACATGTATATAACCGCTTCATTTATTTGATGCAAGAAAGAGGCAGCTCCTGAGCTGCCTCGTTTTTGCACCAAATTAGTTCGTGTTTATGCAAAATTGATTTGCAGTTGCTCGCATTCCGTATAGGTAGTGGTTTAGGACGACTTTTACAACTATCAGTAAAACTTCAGTTTGAAGATAAAATACCAGATATGTCGTAGGTATAATGCATTGTTAAATGGCAATGCTAATATATTCGCTTTATATACGATATGTCCTGGGAAAGCCATTTTGAGTCTGACGCACAGGGAGTGGCAAGTGTTATATGTGAGTATAGATTTTGTGTTTTTTGTATCTTTAATATATTTGTTTTAATTTGTTAATGATTCCCTTTGTAGGTTGTTTTTGTATTATAGAAACTTTTTAATGCCTTTTAAATTTGATTGTGGTAATTTATTTCAATTTAATGTCATTACCGTAGTTCGGTGCAATTATGGAATGCTTTTTTCACAATTTTTAGTGTCCTGAGGATGGCTCTGTTTTAGAGCCGAAACGTCGACGATCATAACGGTTCACATCCCGTAGTCGCTTTATTGATCCTTACCAAACTATCCACCGTACAAAAATTATCTTGCTTTGACTGTCAACTTAAATGAATTTTTGGCGGAAGGATTTGGCATTAGTGAAAGATTCTCGAGTTGAAAGTTCTTAAGTCCTTAAGTTACAGTCCGTTAAGCTTTAGATTATTCTAAGCTTTTCCTATTTATTTAGTTTAGTATCTTTTAGTGTTTTCAACACTTTACGTGTGACATCTTGTAATATGCCATTCTTCAGATTAGTTATACTTCCTGAACATATTCAAATTCAAAATTGCGACTATCGGTTAATTCGCTATGTTTCTATTAATGCAAACCAAGTTCAGTTTCATTCAGTCAGAAATCAGAATGTAAAGATTAAACAATAGAGAATTAATGTCCGTCGTGGCTCACCATATACATCTAAACACTTGCATAGCTCTGGTTCGCAGGTAACCACGTCCAATTCAAAATTTTTCTAATGCTCATTGAATAGGAGAAAAACTTTTAAAAGTGGAGCCGCCTTCTTTTTGCGCCGGAGGGTTCAATCATTATTATTACGAAAACCTCGAAGTTACAAAGTTGTAAATTTAGCTTATTCACAATATCCTAATTTGAAATCTAACCGCGTTTTCGTATGACAGCTCCATAACATTCTGAAAGTATTTCCATCTATTGTTTTCTCAATAAAAATTTAAGAATGGAAATATTTGCAGCCATCTCGGAAAAAACCTTCGAAAGCTGCCAAAATCAATGATAGAGGCGAATTTCAAAAGTGATCATTAAATTTACCGGTTACATTTACCGGTAGATCGCTGGTAATTCCGGTTACACCAGAATTTAAGCTATTTTACGGTCAATTTAGAAACCGTTTGATTCACCAATGACATTTTTTGTTATTACTGTTCTTCTCATAGCGAAATCGACATTATTAAGATAATTTTTATTTGTAAGAAGTTGTTTTATTAGTTGTCCTAGTCCTAGGTCCTTAGGTACCTACCCCAGTTCATATAAAAAATTATGATTTCTTGTGGAAATCAGGGACATTTTTAACGTGGGATACAGCATACGCATAAAGACTGTATGCATTGTATAAGCCAGTGTTAAATAAACTTGCTTATGCCTTTTTAGATACCTACTATAAATGTTTTGAAGAACTAGGCTAGAACCAGTTCTTAAAATGGACTCATCCTCTCCAAAAACCGGGTTCCACGATTTCAATGTCGAGTCGTCCATTACAATTTACAGCTCCAAAAATCAAGAACACGACTAGGTGGTTATAAAATTTAAATTTTGAAATTTTCATTAAATTTCAGACGGTAAACTGTAAAAACATTTTAGCGTTATGTTTGTTTATAGAAAGGCGCCATGGGTACGAACTGCCGATACTGACATTTTCTCCTTTAATCTACCGAAACTCCACTTCTCTAGACCGGTACATTCGGTGAGCTACCGGTAGCGAACCGACAATTCCACCGGTTAATTTAGAAACAGTCACTTTCTGGTATATGGTGAACATTGAAACGAAATGGTAGCTGACCGGTTTAACCGGTGGATTCACCGGTGAGTTTTGGAATTCGCCCTAGATATTTGAACTTGAATTGCTTTTTGCATTCCCGTCCGTTTTTTTGGAGTTATTAGTTTAACAAAATAAAATGGAAGGGTTTAATGAGAATAGCGAAGGCGAAAACATGAGTAGCTAAGATTTTGGCGAGGTTGTGACCGAAAAATTTATAGCTTTGAGTATGGAACATTCTTTTCTATATGATAAGCCAAACCAAGTTTAGGTAACTGTAATTTAAAGGACCGTACTTGGGATCAATTTGGTAAAACAAATCCCAAAGTCAGTAACCACGATTATCAGCCTTTTAAGGCCCATCTTTTAAGGCACCTTTTATCAGCCAATTTAAGGGTACCTCCAAGAACACAGTAGGTCTGTCTTCAGAACTGACTAAGCTCAAAAAACTGGGGCTCTGCTTTTTGCCTTTATTTTTTAATACGCTGAGATGGAAAATTTTTCTGGGCATATATTGGAAAAGTTCAAGGAGAAAGTATGGTATTAGTATACAAGGTGGCTCATCGAAAAAAACTCCATCTCGTCTTTCTTCCAATTCCAACTGACTCTAGGTATCGAAACTCGCTCGAACATGTCAACTTTAGTTTTTAAGAGAAAGAAATTAATTTTTGAGCCGTTTCAACTCCTAACCTGACAGGAGAATGAAAACTAAATTAAATTCCTTAAATTAAAGCCTGTTAAGTTTACAAATTTGCAAATTTTAACCGGCCGCCATTTTTTATTGGCTTAATCAAATGACACGACATTTGGAATATGAACCAACCTTGATGAGATCTTCAAAACGATGTATCACTTGACCCCCTGTCCATTTAAAATTTCAAGATTAATGGAACCGTAGATAGCGTGTGTAGGACTGTTACGTTTTTATTTTTCCCAAAGTATTAACCTTGTTTAGTCCGGCCCTGGCGAGGTTTCCGATGGACAAGGTCGATAATATTGAATATTGGAAGATCTCAAACCCTTCACCTTGATTGGCCCTAAAGGTTAACTGAAGGTCGTGACATCACCATTTGCCACCAATGGGAATTTTTGTAGAATTTGCATACCATTTTTGGTACTTTTGTACTTTTGTACGGCCCTAGTTTTTTTTTTGGGTGGAGGATTCTAGAAGGCAACTTTATGATTCTTCTTTTTTTTCTTCTGTGAGCTTCTTGGCTGGCTGCTGAACCACAGATTTCGCCTAGCGGATTTAAGAAATAAATCAGAACTACCCTCAATTTTGTTTTGGCTATAAAAGTGCCTTACCTAGTCTAGTGACTGATTTGCAATTATTGAATGGTTTAGTGAACTGATTAACTTAACCCGAAGACCATAGTTGATACCAGCACATGGTTTTCTCTTTAGGCCACCCGTCACCCTGAGGTATGTAAATTTCTATTACTTTTCTTACTGCAAAATTATTCTGATTAGCTATAGCCTTGATCTTTTGTTACTTTGAGAGTCTATTCTTTAACACTTACCCACTTTCACTTTTTGCACATTCCATATTACGACCTAGCATCGACTAGATGAGTACCTTTGTTTCAGGCCTTCTTTTAAGAGTTTGGGTTTTCTTTCCTGACTCATTATTTTTTTTGATACGTCCTTAATGCTCTAATCAACTTGGAAGAGTGGACCCCCTTTTTCGAAACATTTGTAACACTTTAATCTCAGTTAAGGTATCTTAGAATATTCAAAAAGTGCTCAGGGAAAAGTATCAGGTTAGGAACAAAAAGTGCTACAAAACCGGCCGGTAAAGTGAGTTCGGGGCGCCACCAATTTTAATCAATTAAATTGGAAAAATCCTACGCTGTTAGGTAGCTGATCAGTTCCCTTTAGCCTCTTCCAAAATACCCATAGTACTTGCAAACAAAATAAAACTAACAAGTTTAATTTTTGTCCTATAATATCAAAGAACGAAATCAATGTTGTACAATATGATGATTGTACTTCAAGTCAATGAGTGAAAGATTTTCCTTAATTCTACTTATCACAATTGTCTGGAAAATATTCCCCTAGTGGTGATCACCAAGCGTAACAATAAAAAAAACAGGTTAACTTAAATACTACTACTTAGCTTGACACGACGCTATTACAGATGGTCACAAAGGCTAGACGCCTTAGGTCCAAAACAACGCAAAAGGTAGTGGCTATTGGCCCTCCAAAAATTATGGTGGTAGCTGTCTGCCTCTTACACACAATAGTAGTGGTTTTTGAACAATAAGGTGGTGATTTGCACCCCTCGGTAACAATAAGGTGGTGATTAACCTTCAGAAACAATAATGGTGCCTGGTAGCCCTTTGGAAACACAAAAGTGGCTGTTGGCCTCCTTGGAAAGACTAAAGGTGGCGGTAGGCCCCTTTGGAACACTAATTGGTGGCGGTAGGCCCCCTTGGAAACATTAATTGGTGGCGGTAGGCCCCCTTGGAACATTAATTGGTGGCGGTAGGCCCCCTTGGAACACCCTAGGAAGGACATTATTTACTAGGATGTCCCTTGATCTAGTTAATTTTTCCTTTAAATGTATGTTTCGTGAAGCGATTACATACACAAGTTAACCAATAAAGTGACTTGAAAATTTTGCTCATGAACTACTTTAAATCAAATGGACTTAGTAAACTTAAATTCAATAAATAAAATAAACAAAAGTTATTCAATAATTGAAACAAATCCACCCAGACAATTTAACCCCGTAATGACCCCAGATTGGATTGGAAAAATCGAACAAATAAAGAAAAATCATAAATCTCTAAACATAGATAAATTAATGAATAATTACCTCGTCCACGAGGGTTTCCAAAAACAGAACAAAATAAACACGTGGTGTGGCTGCTTTCAGCCCTCACATTAACCTTGCTGACACGTGGTACATTGGCTTATGTGGCCCTGGATCGTAGTATAGGTTGACTAATGCTTTGCTTGTAGGCCCAAACTCTGATAGAAAGAAAATACAAAAGGCTCAGTGGAAGGAAAAGAAAACCCCTCAACCAAGAAGATGGCCGACGTGAACTTACCTCTTGCTGCACAATCCCGAAATTCGGTTCAACTTCCCTCATCCAAAAATGTCCCAAAAACTGGTCGAGTGACCACAAAACTAACACCAACTAAGGGAAGTTGAAATACTACTACAAATCGACTAAATCCCACGTAGTGGTTTACACTTTTACGTCGAAATGAGTAGCAGCGAAGAGATGAGTGTTGTCTTCCACGTGTCTTGATCCAGAAAGAAAGATCTTCACCAATATTCCGATTTTCAATAGATAAAAGGTGGAGGAGGGGAAAAGATATTGGTCGAGAGCGCCAGCGCGCAACGAACAATTGACGAATGACAACTCTCATTGTTATCGAAAGGCGTTTTAGGACGACACCCAAAATACTTGCTCTCGCTACCCTTTTTACTCCTCAGAAAATAAGCAAAATGTACCACTTAAAGTTTGTCCAATATGTTTTCCATTTCATCTAGTGATATTAACATAAAATAACGTTTGACTTACGAACCGCTAACAAAGGGCTATTAGGTGCAAGCAAAGAATTTGCAAAGTCCTCTCAAACATGGCGGACTTCCGGCCAAGAAACCGAAGCACTTAGGTGGATAGGCAGTCACCTCCATATCTACATAATTCACCCAACAAATCCGTCAATATATCAGTCAATCAATGCGACATTTGAAATAAGTCAGTTGTTTATTTATTTTCCAAGTTTTGGGGTTATAATTTCCCAAACTTAATAAAATCTGTGGCCTCCCTTATTGAAACAAAGGCAAGGAAAATGGGCGCAACTCACTGCCAGCATAGTCCTGAGACCCCTGACAAAACAAAACGTGAACCCTATCCACCTTCCACAGGTTAGCAAAAAAAAGGTAAATAAACAACCTCAAATCTTTACACTCGAGCAGAGCAACAAACGTTTCAGCCCCAAATAAACGACAAATATCCGCATTTGCATGACTAATTCTAGCGACAGTTTTCATCCGTTACACATTCTACAACTGCAAATTCATCAAGACAATTCCTGGACACTCTGGCCTTAGCTTTCTCTCGGGGTATCTGCCTGGCACCACATTAGGATACTGTTTGTGACTGGTAGGAGGCCTGGAGAAGTCAGGTGGGTCCATTCCATTTTTTTTTGTTTTAACCACCATCATAACCACATTTTGTGGACCGTACCTTTTGAAGCCAATTTTCTTTTTTGAACATGAGAAGTAGTACCTATAAGTTAAACATAACCTGTTAGGTACACCTTATAACTTTTAAGTGCATCCTTTTTACCTTAAGTTTTAAGTATACACAAAGCACCACAACACATATTAGCACTACAATACATTTCATCGTCTCACGGAAAATGTAAACCAGACGTATACGTATATGGCCGGTATGGGTACTATTCCCTAAATGTCTGATTTTTAATAATTTAAAAACCTCTACAAGGTTGGTTCAGGTACACAGACTTTGGACATAGAAGATTATTTACTTTTATTAATATTATATTTATTACTTAACAATCTTCAATATAAAATCCAAACTCATAACCTAAACAAACCATAGCACAACCGATTATTGATTTTTCACCTATTATCGTATTCGTTATCGTTATTCGTCATGTAGGGCTGTTGGTTTGGTATTATCGAACAAATGTACAGTTGTATTTATATAGGTATAAATATTGCATGTAGGTATGTATATTACATTGTACATTGTACTGAAGTATACAGGTTGCGGTTAACTTAATTGATTTTGTTTAATTACGTTGCGTTCCTTTCCATAATATATCCTTCTTTCCCGCTTTGTTTGTACGGTATTAACAACTGATTTAAATAGAACTGAGTTTCGAAGGGGCCTTAAAAGTGGCTGGCGCCTTTGTTTCAGACTATCAAGCTATCTAGCATATCTACCCCACGACCACTCTCCGGCTTGAGGGTAGCTAGCTGTCGGGTTTTGCCCCACGACTCAGTTGGACCAACGATTAACCTTTATTTCAGATCACCCACCTTTTGTGTTTACCTCCTTTTTGGTAACCTCCTTTTCATTTTTTTTTAATAAAATAAAGAAAAAAAAAAGAAGGGGTAACAGGACAAATAAGAAGCTACTTCACAGCTCTTCAACTTTATTTAGATCTTCTTCAGGGCTTAATTCAGTTTGAGAGGTATGTCACCACTTAAGCTATATGTAGGTCTTCTAGTGGACATAACGCAAAAACAAAACAATCAATCCACAAAGAGATAACAACCACATGAGTTAAGGACAAACGAAATACCAGCCGCCAGGAACAAAATAACGATGGAATGATCATTCCATGGTTACCATCCCATTACCATTCCATGGTCAATGATATATAGTGAATACTTCTCAAATTGAATTAAGCCCTGAAGAAGATCTAAATAAAGATCGAAACGTTGGCGTATTCGCAACTGTGAAGTAGCTTCTTATTTGTCCTACACCCGCTATCGACCGATTCATTGTATTAGATATGACACAAAGCATACATATAATGTTTCAAGATATTGATCTTAAAGTGGGGGGTTAAGCATTGGCTTAGCCCCACTTAAAGTTTCAGGTTAGAGGGTTGAAGCTGCTCAAAAATTTGTGCGCCCTAAATAGTAAAGTTGACGTGTGAGAGCGATTTTCGATGTATATACACAATTGAAAGGAAAATAGGGTGGATCGTTTTTGTAGACTACTTGTATATCATTTTGCCAAGGCACCGATCCTACCGTGTTGACTTAGGGTGACTTTTACAACTATATGCTACAACAATATTGCTGCAAACAATGCAATCTACGCATACAGCTGTTTTATCTTCAAACTGAAATTTTACTGATTTTTTTTACGAGGTAAAAAAATCTTCGAAAGACACCCGATGTGCTGTTCTGGGAACCTGGTAGTGTGGGATTCGCATAGCAGGGGAGCACCCCTGGCCCTGCCGCACTCGACCACCAAGGAGGAACCAGTGCGTCACGGGCAATGGTGGTACCAGGCGCCTGCCCAATAAAAACATCGACTCTATGAGAGTAGCCCTGGGAGCGGCGGCAGCACTCGTCAGAGTATTCATCACAGCTCTAGGGGGGGGGGGGGGGGTATTGTATTTATGACATTTTATCACGTACATTTTTATAGGTGTCTCAAATGACAAGCACTTTTTACTTTACCTGAGATTTCTTTGTAAGCTACAACGCGTATTTGCTATTCCCTTTCTTTAGCTTCTTTGGTCTTCATGATTTCACAAATGATCTTGTTTGCTGCCTGCCAGGTTTCCCTGTTTTCTAGCATTCCGTTAATGAGATTTTCCGGGGATAGGTTTTCAATCAGTCCTGACGGTCTCTCTCTTTGAAGTACAAAGCGCGGGCAGTGGAAGAAGCAGTATTCTGCCGTATCCAAGTCAGTGCAGTTGCAGATATTCGTGGTTTTCTTTATGCGGTGGGTGTATGCCCTAAAGCTGCAGTGACCAGTTAAAAATTGGGTCAAATAATAGTTCGAGGTTCTGTGTTTACATTCTACCCACTTTTCAATATTCGGTTTCAGTTTCTTCGTCCACTGTCCTTTGTCGGTAGTAGCGCCCCATTTTTTTGCCATTTTTCTAAAGTGCGTTTTCTAGCTGCTGCTTTTATGGCCTCTGAGATAGCGTCTCCCATACAACTCAGTTCTTTCCTTTATTAGTGGATCTATGGGCGGAGTTCCCGCTGTGACCTGAGTCGCTACTGTAGATACTGTGCGATAAGCACCAATCACTCTCACCAGGGCCTTCCTTTGGGCGCTGATGAACATAGTGTAATATATTCTTTTACCTCCCTTTTGCCTCCCCAAATTGGGGCTGCGTACAGTAGAGATGACTGGATCACCCCGTACAACATTAGTCTTTTCTGCAACGATGGCCCTTTCAGGCTGGGCATTAGTCTTTGCAAAGATTAATGCAGCCTGACCAATTCCTTAGGCTGCTTCGTGTCGTAGTCGCAGCGTGTTCTGAAAAGTACAGGTTGGTTCCGAAAAGCACCCCTAGATACTTAATATTTTTTTTTAGGTGTTATGTCTATGTTTCCCGCTCTAAAAGCTATATGTATATCTTTTGCCTCTTTTGCCATTTGGAATTACCGCATCTGTTTTCGCTGGTGCAAGGCTTAGTGAATGCTCACGAAGCAAGTTATCTCATCTAGAGATTGCTGTATTTCCCACCTCGCTCAGCTGATGTCAAGTTTTGGCGCTTATTACCAATGCAATGTCGTCGGCATAGCCTACATGTAGAACCCTCTCTGATGACGCTTCTCTTAATATTGGATCGTACATGATATTCCACCATAGAGGATTTATCAAGGTAGAGGTGTTGATTTACATTTTTCAATATTTGCGTGATAAACAAACCCTCCATACAGTGTTGTAAAGATTACATTGCTAGTAAATTGACACGTCCTTTTTTTGGATGATAACTTGCGAATCTTTACACCACGAGAGTACTATAATATCTATTGCTATGCAAATAATTTTTCAGTGGTGATTAATAGAACACTTATGAAGATAAAAGAAAAAAGAATAAGTTTGAGATGGCCAACTGGTCACAATCGGCAACATTGCAGAATCCTGTGACACGCGGTTTTCTTCAGTTTAAGGGAATAATTTCCTGGATTTTTTGTTTCTTGTTTCCTGAATGTTTTAATAGTTTTTCGCCGACTTTTTCGCTTTTAGCAATCGTTTGTGTGTTTTAATTTGTTTGTTAGCCATGGTGAGACAATGTTTTGTGTGTAAAACTTGAAATTATAAAAATAAGTCTGGGAAATTAACTTTTCACGGGTAAGCTCATTTGTGTTTTGTGATTATGTTGTTACTCGGCCCTTGGCCGTTAGCCATTGGCGTCCTTTGTATTTTTATTCTACTATTAAAAAGACTCAATAAATAGGTACAGTAGGTATATATCAAAAATCATTTAAATATAAAAATATTTGAACGTTTTGGTCTGCATCCCATAATCGTAAAAAACGTATACCTATATTTGTTTGCTTGAACAGCAATAAAAATCAAATATGATACGCATATGTGTGTTTATGTAAACTGAAGATGTGTCCTGGAGATTTAAATTGCGCCATGTGGTTTTTAGCAATGTCGGCCATTTTCTGCTTTCCCTCTACCCGAACAACCCGCAAGCCTCCAAGTATGCGGTTTGTATATCATGCCAAGTAAACAAATGCCAATTTATGATTAACTCCCGGCGTCTATTTATTTACTTCATTGTCAATGTATTCCCCAATAGTGGGCCTAGTACGGAACCCTGGGGGCATAGATTACCCAAATAGATAATAGACTGACATAGGGGGCTCTGAAGGAGGAAATTTGACATTTCAAAAAAAGCTCCCAAGCCCCCACCCCATCTAAAAAGTGCCGGTGTTAGCCGATTTCTACGCGGAAACAGCCGAAATGCCGAACTCGATTCGATTTGTTTGTATCACAAAAATGGCGTCATTTTTATATTTATGAATATTATAATCTTTTAGTTTATTTCTGGTTTTAAATATAAATTTAATATAAAATTTTCGGGTGTATCATGTTATTAAGTGGTTTGGTGAGATATGTGGGTAATGGTGATGTTGCTACCTAGAAAATAAGAGGGGCAGAGGCAGTGGCTTATCAACCATACCACCGAGCCCCGCGACGGCGGGGGGTCCGCCATACAGCCTATAAGGGGCCCCTAAGCGAAGCCGTTACTTGGTTGATTGAAGCATTCATTTTAACAAGGCACAAAAATCAAATTTGGCGGGGGATCCCGCCACAGTAACTCAGGTCTTCCTTAAGAATTAAAAAAACATCAAAGCAATGTCCAGTGTAGCAATGTAAGTAGGTTTGAAGCAGTAACCACTAAAGCTAATCTCATGCATAATATTATGCATAATTGTAATTTGAAAAAACAGTTTTGTTTTGTGTAGGTATTGGTGATTGTGATTCAAAGAACTACTTCTATGCAAGCAAGAAGGGACTGCAAACCTATAATTAACATGGATTGGTAAGTCATTAGCAATCAGAATAGTACACTTTAAAATTTGGTTTTCTCTGCCCTGCTGTTTCTCAAAGGGTTGGACTGTTCACAAAAATCCAGAACCAAGATTAAAGTAAGTATAATAGATGATTTTTTTTGTTTTAGTAACTGCAAATGTATCACATAATAATAGAAATTTCTACTTACTTTCCATGCAATTTGTCGGAGAATTTGGTTACTTTCCTAGTAGTACACATTATACATGCATAGAGAACTAATTAAAAAAAAACATGGAATGCTTTTTTGTGGTAGGCTGAGTCTATAGTCTATGAAGTTATTAAAAAGATGCATGAAAAAAGGGCCACAGTTTGAAGGCAAATGTGGAGATTTAAATTTGCTATAACTTTGTCCCTGACTCTGTCTCTATAATAAGTTGTGTCTTCTTCATTAGGCTTTGCATGTATAAGGCAAAGTATATTACTACAATGTCCTGTTTAATAAATGTGAGTTGCCTCTGCCCCAAGAGTTAACTAGGAGGCAGCTGTATTTTCACCCTATATTTTTTTAAGACTTGGTGCAGAGTCACTGCTAAATAATTATAATTATAGAACATAAAGATGACTTCCTATATACAGTACATAACTATAACAGCCAGAGCTATTATAGCTTTAAGCTTTTTCAATTATTAGAGACCCTATTGCAAAACTAGAGCAATTTTTATGTCTGATGATTAGTAACATTTGTGCAGTTTGGTATGTTTTATTGGAAAAGTGATGCAGTGAGTTTTGCACGGTGCAACATTTTCAGCATGAACTCTACTAGCTATTTTTTTTTAGTTGGATCTTAATGCAATCTCATGTTTTAATGAGAATGTACTGGTGCTATTATTTGAAGAGACTGGAAGTGCACTGTTGTTGTCTCAGTGCAACACTCATTTTTCTAATCAAAATTGCTATTAAAAATCAAGTCATAATTGCATATAGGTAATGAAATATGAAAGTTATCCTATTATATATGACTTCAAATACTATAAAATTTGCAAAAAAATCAGTTTGTTTTAATTAAAAATAACAAAGGTCAAATATGTTTAGGTACATAAGTAGGAAACCTCTTTTTTGTGTCCCAACCTCAAGTACAGGGGCAAATTTTATTAAAAAACAAAAAAATTTCCTACTCTTTAAAATTGTTCTCACATGTATGGGCTGTTCAATATAAAACTTCATCTAGCAAGCTTTGAAATTTTTACAGAAAATGATGACGTACCTAATCAAAACAGGTGAACCCTTTGCAACATCGGTTATGATTAGCTGTTCTGTTATTTATGGTAATCCTGTGAATCCTGAAAAACCAGTTATATATGGAATGGTGCTTCTCAAAATGATACGTCAAGACTGTCTCTGAAGCGACCAAACATCAGTCTTCGGTTTTAGTTAATCTGTCAACATTGTGTGTTTTTTAACTCTTTATGAAATTTCGATTGTTTTTCATGGTTTATTAGGTATCAGGCCTCAAATATAAAAATAGTAAACCCAAGAGTAAACCATTTGTTGCTGAAAAGAGAACCCTGTATCCCGTTTTCTTTCTTTTTCTTTAAGATTGTATGACAGTTGGTCATTGATGGTAGTGGTGATAATTAATTTTGTTCCGAAAATAACCAGGTTTTCAGGAACCTTCGTATATCAAATGTCAAATCAGTTATTTACCCGGTGGTTAACCAGGTTTGGAAACAGTACAAACATGCCCAAAGTAAATGGACTTCTGTTAGATGTCTAATTTCTGTTTCTCCTTTGTTAAATTTTTAAAAGGCCACACTTCAATGTCAAGTTCATCGTTTCTTCCTCAATTTTACTATATTACTTTATTACCTATGTTACTACAGCAGTAGTGAGCAGTCATCATATGGCCCAACAGCTATACAATGCCTATTTTTCTGTTCATTCATCCAATGTTCCATTATGCACAATATGTCCATGGGACTTTCTGCAAGGACGGACTTGATATAATTTTGTTTATCCCCAGCAGTTTGACGCTGAATGTGCAGAGTTTTCAAAGTGGAGCTCCTGACTGATGAAGATTTCAATCCCCCTAAAGAGTTTTGGGTCTCGCTACCCTGTTTGAGTCTGCACCCTTGTACAGCTCTGGAGGTGCAGAATATGGTTAAACCATATCTCACCATGGGCTATACTCGCGTGTGTTGTTGTCTTGTCTAATACTTAAATTTTCTTTCGTTTAACTTTACTTTACTTTAAGTTTACCCTTGAGATGTAAAAGTGATTCTTAATGGCTGCAGAACACTCTACTTCTACATTAACTTAAGGACCAACATATCTTTATTTGCTATTACTTAAACTTTTAAAAAATGGACCGACTACTTGTAAGCTGGATAGACAAATTATTTCAAATCATTTTATCTTTTCTTGATGAATCCATCATAACAAATGATACAACTTTTTGTTAACTAAGGGCATAGACAGAATTATAAACTTAAGTAATAAGTTTTATTTACTCATTCAGTTGGTCAAGAGCAATATTTTGGCCAACCAGTTTAAGAAAACCCTTAAAACATAAAACCTACTGCTTAAGTTTTTAATTGTGTCTGTGTCCTTTATGTTACTTAAGAATAATGCTTTATGGGCCATTAACACCAAGCAATTTTTAAGTGCATCTAGTTAAGGCTTCCTTTAATGGCCCCCTTAAGGCCCTACCATGGTTACTCATGCTTATAACTATGGTTTAGGGATCCTTAACTTTAGGTTAACCTAAATTTGCTTGGTATAAACATAGTTAAGGGGCATTTGCACACCTTTTCTTAAAAAATTTGGTAAGTGACAGATCGAATGACATCAAAGCATTTTATATGGGAAATTTTAAGTTCCACCTTAGATGAACATTTGGGGAAGGTGTGCAAATGGCCCTAAATGGAACATTTTACTGTGAAATTTAAGCATTTTGATAATAAAAATCATTCCTCAAAATTTGAATCTGACGTACTCAATAGATTTTTCGATATGTCCGCAGCATCTTGGGGAAAAGCAAAGCACTCCCCAGTATTCTCCAATAAATGGCTGAACTTTCATTACAGAAAATTGATAAACACTTCTTGACTTTGCCCGTTACAGTAGATAATTTTGAACTAAAAGTCAAACAACATCTACTCATTTTATTTTTTGCAATACGGAAACACATTGCGTAAATACCAAGTCAAGCGTTAGGGGCGTAAAACTATTAGTATCACAAAATCAAATGTTTTATATTTATGTCTTCTTAATGTGTATGTTTCTTTTTTTAGAAATGCCCAAAAAGAAAACACTTTGTTCCTGATAATTCAGTCGGACACAGAGAATAATTTTAGAAAGTTTTCCCTTCAAAAATTTTATTTGCTGATAATACAATTTAAATAGATCTTTTTTTCCCTTTTAAGTTATATAAAAACGTAAGTTGTATATAATAAAACCTCAATGTTCGTGTATTTTAATGTTTTAATAAAGGGTTGTCCTACAAAACAGTTTATTCTTTTAATAGAGCAGGTTAGTAAGTGGTTTTTGAAATTAAGGCCATTTCAAATTGATATTCATCTAGCTGGCTGGAAAATTATGTAATATTCACACAGTCTACTAGATGAATATTTATTTGATATAGTAGACATTACCTGAGGATAAAGAAAACCTATGTATGGACAATTGTTACGATTCGGGTGGGTAAATGATTAAGTTGATCGCTAATGGAAATGCAATGCGAATGCGCTGTGTCACTTGTCAACTGTGGCAGCTTTGGTTTGGGAGCAAAATTTGGCCTGTCATAATTGTCGCTTCAATTGATTGACTTTGACACTTACATCTATTTGGGTAATCTATGCCTGGGGGATTCTTGATCCTTCTCGATTTGGATTCTTCTGTTCTGAAAATAGTCGTTTATCACGTTGTACAAGGACATCATTTTAAGTGTCTCGCCCAAATTGCTTCTTTCCTATTCCGATTTGAAAAAAAGTTTATTCGCGCTTCCTACTTCGGCCACGAGAGGACGCCAATTCTTTATTTAGAAAATGTTTTATACGTCAAATATGACAGTTGTGACGAAAAGTTGATTTTTCTTAAATCTAATGATACATAATTTTTATGCCAAATCAATAGAGCTGAAGAAGCTGATTTCAAAAATACTTAATTTTATACTACCCAACGTCAATGGTTTCCGATATACAGAGCGACAAAGTCATTGAATGTCTAGAATCATTTTATCGATTTTAAGTGCCTCATCCAATTTGCTCCTTTCCTATTCCGATTTGAAAAAAAGTTTATTCGCGCTTGCTACTACGGCCACGAGAGGACGCCAAATCTGTATCTAGAAATGTCGTCAAAACTGTCACATTTGACGTCTAAAAAATTTTCGAAATAGAGAATTGGCGTCCTCTTGTGGCCGTAGTAAAAAGAACGAATAAACTTTTTTTCGAATCCAAATAGGAAGGGAGCAAATTGGGTGAGACACTTAAGATGATTCTAGACATTCAATGATTTTTGTCACACTGTATATCAGAAACGAGTGACGTTAGGTATACGAAAGTAACTATTTTTCAAATCAGCTTCTTAGGCTCTACCGACTTAGCATAAAAATTATGTATCATTCCATTTAAGAAATATCAACCTTGAGTCACAACTGTCACATTTGACGTGTAAAAAAATTTCGAAACAAAGATTTGGCGTCCCCTTGTAGCCGTAGTAAGAAGCGAGAATAAACTTTTTTTCAGATCCAAATAGGAAGGGAGCAAATTGGGTGAGACACTTGAAATGATTCTAGACATTCAATGATTTTTGTCACCCTGTATATCACAAACCAGTGACATTAGGTATATGAAAGTAACTATTTTTTTAATCAGCTGCTTAGGCTTTATCGACTTGGCATAAAAATTATGTATCATTCCATTTAAGAAAAATCAACCTTGCGTCATAACTGTCATATTTGTCGTGTAAAAAATTTTCGAAATAGAGATTTATCGTCCCCTTGTGGCCGTAGTAAGAAGCGCTAGTACAGTTTTTTTCAAATCCAAATACGAAGGGAGCAAATTGGGTCAGACACTTAAAATGATTCGCCTGACATTCAATGATTTTTGTCACCCTGTATATCAGAAACGAGTGATGTCACGTATACGAAAGTAACTATTTTTTTAATCAGCTTCATAAGCTCTATCGATTTGGCATAAAAATTATGTATCATTCCATTTAAGAAAAATCAACCTTGCGTCACAGCTGTCATATTTGACGTGTAAAAAACTGTCGAAATAAAGATTTGGCATCCTCTTGTGGCCGTAGTAAGAATCGCTAATACACTTTTTTTTAAATCCAAATAGGAAGGGAGCAAATTGGGTGAGACACTTAAAATGATTCTAGACATTCAATGATTTTTGTCACCCTGTATATCAGAAACGAGTGACGCTAGGTATATGAAAGTAACTATTTTTTTAATCAGCTTCTTAGGCTCTATCGATTTGGCTTAACAATTATGTATCATTCCATTTAAAAAGAATGAACCTTGCGTCACAACTGTCTGATTTGACGTGTAAAAAATTTTCGAAACCGAGATTTAGCGTCCTCTTATGACCGTAGTAAGAAATGAGAATAAACTTTTGTTTCAAATCCGAATAGGAAGGAAGCAAATTGGGTAAGACACTTAAAATGATGTCCCTATACAGGTATTCAGATACTCCAATTCAAGTCCTCAGATTTCTAGTTTTCGCAGAATATCCGGCCATGCTGCACTATAAAAAGCGTTCCTAACTTCTAAGGTGATTAGAGCGCACCATCTTTCCCTTGCCCTCTAAGTTTAGTGTGGAGTGCCTTATCCATTACCATTTAGAGCATCTATTGCTGACCCTTTTGCTCTGAAGCCGAACTGAGAATCCGAGAGAGGAGACCTCTCGACTATCTCTGCTAGCAGCCTCGCTTTTATGAGATGCTCGTATAACTGTGCCATGGAATCTGCTGTGCAGAGAGGCCTGTATTTTTTTTCAAACTGGTTACTGATGGTTTTATATGCGTCTGTGTTTGGTTTTTTTCTAACCATTTGATGCGATTTGTTCCATATGGCATCGCAGGTTTCATTAATAATTCAATAAGCTCTTGACTTCCCAAATGCCACTGAGATGCTATTTTCTGCAGCTAGTGTCTATAAAACTTATAGGTATTAGACAGATATTAATTGAACAAGATGAAATTATATTATATACCTTAATGTTAATACCAACCGGTCACAATACCAACATATTTTCGGTAACTGTGTTTCTGTACTTCTGGGTCAACTATTTTTCGTAATGTTTTCCGTAAACAATTTCCTTTTCTTCTTATATGTTTTTGTTGCTAATCTAATAAATCCAATGATATAGCTAACAGTCCAAATAATTTTCTTTGCTGGCGAACTCTCTGAACCCTCTCCATGATGTGATGATGATCACGTACTACAGTTTTTACAGTCACAAACAAAACTTTCCTCCTACGCTTGACCCCTTTCAGTGAGAAAACTATGAAACCATCTGTGCCAATCTCTCTAGGGAAAATTAACGAATGATTCGAATTTACAATTTTAAATTGTCGTACGTTAAGTGGTGGCAGAGAGCATAAGGAAGGTAATTAATGTACCCGCTCCGGGGGACCGGTATAACTTGTTGCACTTGATGAATTCCCTACAATGTTTTGTTGCCGCGAACACAACCCTCGTCGCTCTCTAATGTGTGTGTCGTCATCATTTTTTTACAGCCCAATTAAACCGGGAATAAATCGAATTCGAGTGAATATTTTAATTCACTTAATGAAAAACAAATGTTCGATTGGAAATAACAAACTTTTGGAACTAATTTCGCTTGACATCCATAAATTGCTTGCAAAATACAGCTGGAAAAATTTCAGCTGCACTCACATTTCATTGGCGTGCGGTGTTATTACAAGAAGAAGGGTGCGTCAGGCGTCTGCGGAGCGTACGCCTTTGTATTCCCAACCGATTAATTCGTCCCGTTGTTGTAATCCCTGTCACACGCTTTACATACGGAGAGAGTAATATAATTTGAATAATTTAAAATCATTAATTCGTATAATTGCCACGCGTCGTGCTCTTCCGGGCATCTGATTACAGTAAAATATATACGCACCCGAGACCAATTTATGTTTGGAAATCACGTATCCGTGACAATTATTAACATTTTAAAAAGCCTCTCCCGGATACTGCCGCCAGCTTGACGATTGATTTATTGTTCAGGGGAGTCTGATGGAAACTGGATCAATTTTCATGATAACGTTAAAGATTTTTGATATTGCCACAGGATAGAGAATATATACCCGTGACGTTACTCTCGGAAAGATCAAAGAAATTCCGAGTTCGCAAATCGCGAATAGGGCAGTATATTCACTATAGGCAGGTGGCGTAAAGTGGCCAAACTTTTGTTTACTTCAGCCGAAATCTTAGGCGAAGTAACAGGGGAAGAATTGTTAGCGAGGAGCGGTCACGTGATAAAGTGACGCTACTGTTATACATACATTCCTTACAATGTGGTATAGGCCGGTGGCGTAAAGTGGCCAAACTTTTGTTTACTTTAGCCGAAATCTTAGGCGAAGTAAGAGGGGAAGAATTGTTAGCACAATATAGCCTTAATACGTTATATCAGCATCAGCAGTACGTGTCGGCACTTTGATGTTTCCAAAACTAAGGCCAGATTGTACAAGTCACCTTCACAGTCGGGTTCAGCTAAACTCGACTGGTACTTGAACTTGAGTGTAATAAATAAAGGGTTTATTAGGAGACCATTTTTGTAATATATCTTTATTGTGATACAGGCTGGTCGATGTTCGCAGACCCGAAAGTTTATTTTCTATATTTTTTTCTGACTCAAAGATATTAATTAATTATTTTAATATATTTTTCTTCTATTACATGAACTACTTTACTGAAATACGGGGTGTTCGTTATAAAACTTCATCTAGTTGGCTGTGAAGTGTTATTTTTTATTTATTTTGATTATATCATCATTTTCTGTCAAAATTTCATAGTCTGCTAGATGAAGTTTTATGATGAACAACCGTTACAAATTTATTAATATAACCCAGTTACAATAAGTGCTCAAACTGAGCACCCCTTGCTTCGGTACAGTCATACAGCAGGGGTATAATTTTTTTTTGTTCAGTAATTTGAAATTTTAAATTAAAACACCTAATAGCATAGCTTTTAACATAAAAATAAGTTTTATTTTTTGCATCCTAGGAAAAGTGAAGAAGAGACCTTTTTCCTCAGGATTGAACGGAAAAGTATAGAATTGAATACATATCTACCTTTCTTGTGGACATCTAAAAATGTAATTCCTTCTCCTAAACGACTTTCGCAGCCATCCATTGAACACCAATTTTTCCCTGACAATTTTAAAAGACACTGTGTAATATGATACGCGCAAATTAAATTAACCGCCGAGCTGGGGACACTGTGTATCACTCAAGGACCATCGAAGCACTCCCAAAACCGGTTTGGTGGTGCACCGTCGGTGGTCGGGCGGTCGGGGCAGGGGGAAAGGAGTTTTGATTTTCGACGAACTGACGCTACTAATACACCGTATTATTCCTTATAGTGTGTTGTTAGCGAGGAGCGGTCACGTGATAGAGTGACGGTAGTGTTATATATCGTTACACTATGATATTGCCTGCGCAACTTGCAGGTTACTGGTTGAGAAGAATCAATTTTAAATAAAATACCCGTATGCTGGTTGTGTATCGTAAGATGTAATGGCATTGTCTCTTAATGTATCCCTCGATTTTGTAAATATGAATTTAGTTTAAAAGCCGGTATAGGACAAAATAAGTTGGTCAGCAAAAATATCTAGTTGACTTGTTTATGGTGAGATTCTGTCAATATGAGCGTTATGATTTTTTTTCATTACCATAGTTTAGGAAATATCCGAACGCTTCTTTTATCTAGCTCAAACCAGCGTAAAATTATGGGAAAAGAGACCTGATGATGTCTAAAAGTAACTGAAATGTCAAAATGTCGGAAACAATTTTTCCCATTCTACCAATGGGAACAAAACATTTTTACAATTGTTGAAACATGCAAAAACCTACCACCAGTACCTACGTCAGGGTTCCGATTTATCTCAATATTGTTCGTAGTTATGACAATAACGGAATTTCAGGTTTCAAGCTTTAGTGGTTCCTAAAAATGTAATATTTGTTACTTTTTGGGACACCCGGGCCTATAGTAACTAAACCAGAAATCAATGCATTATAGGAGGTGTTTATTTGAAATCGTCACCTAGTTGGCTGTGAAATGTGAAGAGGAAAGTTTGAAGGAACAAAAGTATATTTATTTTGATTATGTCATCCTTTCCTGTCAAGACTTTTTCTAATAAATACCACGTACTATTATTAAATGCCCATTGTTACGAATAATTTTTTGTTGAGGATAAACGTTTTCACGGCCTGTTATTAGAATATTATACATCAAGCATTTAATAAGAGTTATTACTGAGCCCACGAGCGAAGCGAGTGGCACACGTTGCTCAAGAGATTAACGCTCATTAAATGCGATTATCCATGATCGTGATTCCGGGTTTTCTCAAATATGGTAAGTTATAGATGCCCCAAGATGATTCGCAATTTTAAAATCACGACTGGTTTCACTAATCGACGGCGCGACCTTTGATACGTCAGATAGATGACGGTCTACTCGCCCATGCATGTTCACTTCAATGCTACGAGGGCGGCCGGTAAATTACTTCATTTTATGACCTATTTGAAGTTTTTTTGGTGCAAAATACATTTTTATAGTGAGAAAAGAGACACTGTAATCTACATTTCTCTCAATACATCCTAATAGAACGATAATTTTTTTAATGAACCCGTGGTAACTGCTAAGGCATATGCCTTACATACATAAAAGTGAATGCAGATTGCAACAAATTAAAAATTGCTCTAACCACAACAAAAATACCTGGGAAAAGACTGTTTTCTACCACACTAAATTTAGGTACTGCGCCTTGGATTGTGTGATAATCCATGATGGGATCTCCACATGCCACCCAGAATAATGATCGCTTTGGAACTTGAGTTAATACTATTGAAGACTACCTCCCATGATAAGGAAAACACTATTTTCTACCAGACCAATTTACTGTTATATTATTTGGGTTGTCATTTATGTAAGGCTGGTTGGATCAAAATTGACATTTTCATTTATATGTGTATATAGGTATCAGTAATGCATTTCTGGTTTTGTTAAGAATTTATGGTTTTACTTACTCATAATGATACTTACTCAGAAATAAGTCTTGTACAGTCACACCTATTCAGCATTTTGTTAGCAAACAAAGACATGTCTGTGTGGTGATTTTCTGATTTAATATTAGGTTTAGAGAGAAAGACGTTATCTAGAACAGGAGAAACGTTATAACGAACAAAAAGAAGAGCAAGAAAGACGTGATCAAGTACAGGAGCGACGTTATCAACAACAGAAGGAAGAGCAGGAAAAACGTGATCAAGTACAGGAGCGACGTCATCAACAATTCAAAGAAGAATTAATGAACCATCTCGCAGCTAGGGAACAACAAATGGAAGAAAGGATAATGCAATCCGTTAACGGCGTTAACGAAGGACTCGAAGCTGTCAATCAGAGAGTTCTCGAGCTAGACAAGAAATTCCGGGGGCAACTTGAGAACGACAACGTGTCTACAGAGAGTTTTAGCACTACCGACACTAAAATTAAGCCTCCCGATTATGACGGTACTACGGCCTGGGAAATTTATAAAACCCAATTTGAAGCAGCTGCAAAAAAGCTAATGGCTGGTCCGAGCCCCAGAAAGCTACATCACTAGTGGTAGCACTTCGTGGAAAAGCGGCTGAATTACTCCAATCTCTGTCGGCAGCTGATCAAATTAATTATGCAGCTTTAGTACACACTCTGCAACTACGATTTGGAAATGAGCACAAAGAAACCGTGTTCCAGGCCCAGCTGAGGATGAGACACCAAAATCAGGTGAATCCAGGTAAAACCAGAATGGCAAGAAATTGCTGGTAAAAGTCCAAACCTGAAGGCGCCACATTGAAGGGCCCAGTCGCACTCTCTTAGAATAGAAAATGGATTACTGAAGAGAGCGTGGGAGAGTCTGGATGGCGAGACCGTAGCTAGTCAGTTGGTTGTTCCTGGTAGCAGAAAATCAGATGTACTACAGGAAATGCATAACGGAACAAGTGGTGGCCATTTTGGGGTCAATAAAACCTTGGCCAAAATTAAAGAACGATACTACTGGGTGAATTATCATGAAGACGTCGAATCATGGTGCCGCAAATGCGAAGTTTGTTGTGCCGCAAAAGGACCTCGAACAAGATCACGCGGCCGAATGGTGCAGTACACTGTAGGTGCTCCATTCGAGAGGGTAGCAATTGATGTCGCGGGACCATTTCCTCAGACTGAGTGAGGCAATAAGTACATCTTGGTCGCCATAGATTACTTCACTAAATGGCCTGAAGCGTACGCCCTGCCTAATCAGGAAGCAACGACTGTGGCAACGGTGATAGTAAATGAAACGTTCTGCAGATTTGGAGTCCCTCTCGAATTTCATTCTGATCAGGACCGAAATTTTGAATCGGCTGTTTTCCAGAAGTTCATGGAACTTCTCGGAATTCGCAAGATCAAGACAATTCCTTTGCATCCACAGTCGGATGGGATGGTAGAGAGATTTAATCGGACCTTGGAACATTACCTGTCTAAAATGGTGGCAGATCATCAGCGTGATTGGGACAAACATCTACCTCTCATGTTGATAGCATATCGAGGCTCTACGCATGAAGCCATTGGTTATACTCCGGCGAAAGTGATGTTCGGAAGGGAAATGAGGCTTCCTGCGGATTTGATGTCTTAAACATTAGAAACAGAGTCGCTCAACTCTGAAAATTTTTTGGAGGAGCTTAAGGAGAGGCTTAACAATGTTCATGAACAAGTCAGGAATAAACTTCGGATCTCCAGTGATCGAGCCAAAGTAAGATATGACTTACTAGCTAACTCCCGCGGCTTCCAGGATGGTGATTTGGTGTGGCTGTACAATCCGCGGCGAAATGTAATGAAGTCGCCCAAACTTAGCCAAAATTGGGAAGGACCTTATACAATTATAAAGAAGATTAATGACGTAGTGTATAGGATTCAGCGGACCCCCAGGTCAAAGATGAAGGTTGTTCATCTAGATCGATTAGCACGATACCATGGAACTCTATCGGTTCGGGACGAACAGTCTTAGGAGGAGGGCAATGTTACGGTTCGCATCGACGAAGCGCCGGATGCGGGGCAACGCGTGTGGTTGGTGGAGCTTCGCGACCTATCCACGCTGCGTCATGGCTGACACGATTAATTTATTGCTCTGTTTAGTGTTATTTACACTGTTTAGTGCTATTACACTACTGTTTTGAGTTATTTAATAGTCGAATTGTACCTGTGTGTATTTTTGGGATAAATAAATATTGTTTTTGTGTTAAATCGTTACACTGGAATGATTGAACTCTGAGTTCGCAACACTATATTTTCTGGGGGCGACGTTTAGGAGAGTACCAAACTCATTTCTCTATCAGGCAGAGGAACCATACACCGGTTTCGCACTTAACCGGATCGCTACACAATCATCTCGCATGCCTTAGTGGAAGAACCTACCGTCGTCCCATGGCGCCACTTACATATAGACAGTGTCTCTCGAGCAAAAATTAGATCCACTAGCCGTTCAAACTTATCTTTCTGTCAGGTTCGAGGTATACCATACGGATGAGCTCTAATAAGAGCGAAACCGGTCTATGGTTCCTCTGACTGATACAGAAATGAGTTTGATAAGTGACAATATTGCAGAAAACTGTTTTTTCGATCGCTTCACAATCACATTTCTCATTTAGTTGACACCCGATATATTAAAAGTTTCCACTCGTTCAATTCGTTGGCCGATTAATTGTCAGGTGCCCATCCACGTTGTTTGATTTGCTAATTGCTAGCCACTTTGTCTTTATCACGTTTAATCTAAGGCCGGCTTCTGAGCTTGCAGTCGTCACGCGGCTTACCAGTTCCTGCAGTCCTTCCAGGGAATCGACGACAAAAACCGTGTCGTCTATACCTTAGGTTGTTGATATTAATCCCGTTGACAAATATCTCCTCGTCGCACTCTTGAAATCGTAGAAAAAACTTGAGACTGTTGACTTCGAGTTAACTAATTTCAAACTTGAGCCTGTTGAAACATCCTGTCGGAATACAAATTAAATAACAGTGGTGATAAAATGCATCCCTGACGAACGCCTCTCAGGATTTTGATCTCGTCCGACGCGGTTTTATCGATTCTTATGTGGGCACTTTGGTTCCAGTAAAGGTTAGCTATTATACTGAGGTCTGGTTGTTCCAGTCCTGTTTCTTTAAGAATGTCGATCAGTTTTTCCTGCTTAACTTTATCGAAGGCTTTTTCATAATCGATATACGTAAACGGGTACCGACTTGTCCTGGTACTTTTGGATAAGGACCTGTATGCTAAATAGTGCCTCCCTTGTTCCAAAACTATTGCAAAAACCAAATTGAGAGCCACCCATCCTTGTCTCGCACTTTCCATATATTCTTTTGTGTATTATTTTCAAGAAGAGTTTAAGCACATGGCTCATCAGGCTAATAAGACGATAAGCACCACAGTACTTCGGCTTTCGCGTTTTTGGCAAAAACATATCCCACCTGGATATGTTTTTGCAGACATGCAGTTTCTGTATCGCTTTTTAATAAGTATGAAGTCTATTTGATTACGAATGATTCATTCAGGGGTATGGGCGCTAGATGTCCACGTATACAGCCTTTTGGTTGGAAGTTTAAAAAAAGGTATATAGTATATATCTGCCGGTAATATCCTCTCGTGGTGTACTTCCTACTTTGGCATTAAAGTCGCCCACGATAAAAGTTACCTATGATTTTTTCGCCAACTTGAGGGTATCTGTAATTAGTGCGTAGAAGTCTTCTATTTCTTCGTCGGGGTGATCACATGTTGGTGCGTAAACCTGGATGATGTTGATATCAAATGGCCATTACTGACTTGCTGGTTTCCTTGTTCATTATGATACCCACGCCGTTGTAGTGTTGGTTGCTGTCGTTACCCAAGTAGAATACTTGATGTTCATTTATTACACATTGTCCCGATGATTCATCTCATTTCGCTAATCCCTAGTATCTCTATTTTAAGTCGTTTCATCTCTTTGATAACATTATGTACTTTACCTGCCTGAAACATGCTTTGCACGTTCCACGTAGCAATCTTCCTCATGACTGGCCCGGTGATTCTTAGCACCCTCTGGTCACTTAAGACCTGCCTGGGAATGAGGGCCTTGGCTTGTTCTTTTCCAGTCATGCTGATGATTTTCCTGGGGATATTAATGAGGTGGTTTCCCGTTGCCTTCCTTATCGCAGCCTCACACTCGGTTTGATCATAATGTGATTGCCGCCTGTAAGTATCTGGTAACGAACCTTTAGGGACGTAAATCTTCGATAGCTTCGTTCCAGGAATGAAGCAGCTGCTTTCCTGCTCCATGCTAGTTTTGGTCAGCCCCGGGTATTTCATTTCTCCGATACCACCCATACCTTGGAGGCTATCCCCCATCCGCCACCTGGGGAGGCTCCCGATGGAGGACTAACAACCTCACACGGGGTTGCTAGTAGAGAGGATAGGGGCAGAAAATTCGGCCCCAGCCGTCGGAGTGCTCGAACTTGTTATATTACTGAACGGTGGCCAAAGTGGACCTATACACAGTTATATATAATCTATATACAGGTTGTACTTAAATACGATAAATTGGGGAAGTAACGTCAAGACAGAAGCGGCTGTTGCAGAATCAAATATTAATTGCTAAAGGCGGAATGCCTGAACGGCTAATTAGTATGTCAAATCCGTCAATCAAATGATATAGTTAAATAGGTTGATTTTACCAGAGCATTCCGCAAACTAAGGGTAGTGCCAAGTCAATGCGACCATATTCGTAGATCCTTGATGACAACTAGCTAAGGTGATTATTATTCCGGCTTATCGACGAAACTACTTTTCCAAGGAAAATTCTAACGACGGTGACGTCTCAGTCATTGTGTGTTTCGTAGGTAGAGGTGATTCTGAGAAGCCCAGTGGTGTCGATTACGCCGTTGCTTTACACGTGATAGGAATCCATTAAATGCAAATACCTTCTAGAACTATAAGGCCAGTCTCCTATGGAGCCTATGTTAGGGAGTAGAACGTCCTTAGTGGGCATTGGAATTGCCAATTTGATACAAACTGCGCATGCGCGAGATTTTAAATGGTGTTTTCCGGTGACGGCTCAGCGGCGCTCTGAGAGTACTTCTATCCTTTTTTTCAATTAAACTTAAGATTAGGCATACTTTTAGAAAGGCCACCCTAAAACGCTGTTCTAATGTTTACACAACCTGCCACTTTGTCGTCGATTTGACAGCTAACTGATGTTTATCATATATTTTACTAATTTTGCAGTTAATTACTTAATTTTTAAAGAATAGGAACTTTGAATTCATTGAGGGTGCACTTAAACTGACTAATAATATCGTTTGTTGTACCGGTAAGCTAGAATCGGCATCGGTCTGTTAACAATTTAATAATATTCCCTCATTTGTCCAGGCATTCCACGCACTCAACTCCATTCATACGCGCACGGAGGGTTTTCCAGTCCAAATCTTCTTGAAAATAGTTATTTTCCTAACTAGTGCGAAAAGTGATACTTTCCCGCACGCTGCCTACCGATGCCCCGTCAGACGAGTGCGGGAAAGACACTTTCCGCACGAGTTAGGAACAATATTTTTTCTACGAGCCAATTCATTGTAACAAAGACAAGGAATAAACATACAATACATAAACAATTTTATCTTTGTCAACAGTATGACAGCTGAATTAATCAACAATCAATTGGTTGTTATGACAAAAACTTGGTGTGATTGTTGGTGGGACGTAATGTTTCAGGCATGAACTAGTGACATTGGAATAAAAAGTACGTATATTATGGGTATATTTTGTATCAAAAATCAATAATCGCAAGCATAATAGTTCCTTAAAACAGATAAAAATGTTTGGAACTGCTGTAAGGCAGATGAACCTATCTAGATAGACAGAATATAATGTCTAAATTATATTATAAATCAGTCATTCTTTAAATATTTACTTTCCCGCACGCTTAATTTACTTTCACGCAGACCGTGCGGGAAAGTAATGCTTTCTAAAACAAAATGCGTGCGGGAAAGTGACATAATAAGCACGCTAGTAGAAAAAAGCATTTTGAATTGGCCGCTAAAGTTACAGTTGTCTCCATTCTCCGAAAAGTCGGACTCGGAACGTGTACCGTTCTTGGTTATTATGTTATTATGTTATTATTATGTTGAATTTATTTTATAAGATGCCAAGGTTTGACAAAATAGATTAGGAAGAATAGAAAACGACGCCGCTGAATCACTTGCATTATTGCCAAATCGCATTTACAGTCTTCGAAACTTTCTTAAAAAATGTTTTCTAAGGCCAATATCAAACACATTACTTAGAATAAAGAATAAAATATAATAATTTTACTAAGAATATTAGGATAGACCGCAAATATGAAGCACTTCCTTAGACATACTTAATACTTTACCGTCACGTGATAGCGATATTTTAGGGATAATTCTGGTAATAGTGGTAATGCTGGCAACCCACAGTCCATGAACTCGCGCATGCGCACCCGATATCTAGTCTACAGGGGCATTATTCTATAGGAAAAATTCTGTTGGCGAATTCCATTGGCCAGCAATTCTAACTTTCACTCTCACTCTTTCCTATAGAATAAGCTTCTTGTTGTAAGGGTTCCCGGCGGTTTAAGTATTTTTTTCTGACATGACTTATCTTATATTCAATTGTTTTTATAAGATTAAATGAGAGCGAGGAAGATAGGGAGCGGAACGAAGCTAAAGATGCCAATGAAGTTACTTACATTTACCATTGCAACGTGGTGGCGCAAGGTGGACGTTCGAGACTCCCAACTAGCATTTATTGTCCTAGCAACATTGCCAAAGTAATTATTACACAAAGTTGGTTGAATTCTGTCAGTTTCTACTTACAGAATTCAACTAATAAGAACTAATATAAAGAATTACTTACGTAAAAATAACTTAATTTGTTGACTTAGAAGTCCCACAATTTTAAGACCATATTTGAAGTAACAGCAAATTAATAATTCCTATTAAAATTACTTTATGCACCCAACTACGTCAAAGTTATTTTTGGGAGTTCCGTTAACGCAACGAAAATTACTTCAAAGTCGTTGTTACTGTATAATAAGATTTTAAAGTATTTATTACTCAAAAATAGTAAAATATAATCCTATAAACTAGACGACTATTTAGTAATAGTCAATGGTTCCAGTTAGTATTATTTACTGCAAAAAGTTACTCTACAAAATGTTCGAAATTGTTAATGCTTAATGTCGAGTAAATATTTCTTTAAGGTTGTTTATGGAACTTTTAAGTATTTATTGCTGTGGAGGCCATGTTTATGATTAAGAGTTCAAGTGTGTGCAATTTTGTGCAAAAAGAAGGATCAAATAAAAATCCATATTTTAGGGATAATTAGTAATGTAGAATAAGTTTAACTTTACCTTTAGCCTTATATAGTCATTTTACTTTGTTCACACTTACTTTTTATTAGAAACTATAGAACAAAATTTTCTATATATATTTATATAGCGTTGTAAGGCTCTAGTTTTAAAAATAATCTACTTTTCACACGGTTTTTAAAAGTAAATCACACTACATAACTTTTCATAGAATAATTTTTAATGCACATGCAGAAAAAATATTGTCTGGTTTTCGTGTTAAAAGTGCTTTTAAGGCACTCATGCGAATTGCAAAACTCGCTTCGCTCTCAGAGAACTAGCAGAACTGTTAGTAATTGAAAAGTACTAATTTTATTTAGATTGGCGCAACAAGAAACAGAAAAAACAGATTGTTGCGCCTCCATGTATTGAGTTTCACCATATGTTGTACCTAGTTTAAATGATACGCCCACGGTATTTTCAATTTGTATGACTCGAGTAGTGTACAACAATTTCGAGTCCTGAAGATGTTTAAGTAGATTAAACGAAACGTCGGCGAAGAAATTACTGTATAATTGCTGCCTTTATTCCCTTCTCCGCCAATTGACCACCAAGATCATTCTACCTGGGACACAATTTTCTAGTTTTATTTTATTTAGAATGACAAAAATTTAAGAAAAAAGCAAAACCAAACTTCTGCGATGACAGCCAACCTAACCTTACATTTGGAATTGTCAATTTCCCCAACTAGAAATTGGCGAATTCTGGATGCAAAATTCCATTAAAATCAATATGAAAGATGAAATGACTTCGACCATTTTTAAGTGATTCGAAGCTTTCTGTAGCCTGAAAAATAACACAAATCGTGTTTAAAGAAATACATAATACAGCGCATTCCAAGTTTGCAAAACGAGGAGCGAAGCGACGAGTTTTGCAATGGATGAGTGCGACAATGGCGTGACGGAACGTGTACCTTATACAATTTTATGTAATAAGATATATTAAAAAGAATAATAATTAAAAATAAGTCATTATTTCAATCGTCTAGTAATATTTGGTCTTTAAAATTAATGTTGCCTCGCGACATTGACGTTAATTTTGACTGAATATTATTTGATATTTCCATAAACCGCTGCTACTTAACGTCAAATTTTACCATTACCACCTAAAGAGAGCTAAAATAAATATAACTATGCTTTAATAAGCCTGTAAACGTATCGCTGTCAGTGTTTTAATGACGAGCTAAACGAACCGAATTACATAAAAAGTGTTTACAATATACTTTCGGGAAACCAAAATCCCTGTCAGCTTTGCATCGTACAAAAAATATTTTTTGAAAAGTTCTATCTACGATTTAAAAACCTTGAGAAAAGATACCTGTTTATGCAAACAACTAATGAGCAGGATCCAGAAAAGGCAAAACAAACACAGCAGATCACAGCAGACCCCTAGAACTAGCGGAAAATGAGCAGGGATTAAGCACAAAAATTATCGGGGGTAATACCACGAGAGCTTTAAAATTAGCGATAATTTTTCACTCTGGCATGTTTTCCTTGCAAATTTCACTCATCCTAAAGGACTCGTGAAATTATGGAAAACATGAAATCGTGAAAAATTATCGCTAATTTTAAAGCTCTCGTGGTATTACCCCCGATAATTTTTCTGTCAAAGTCAAATGAAAAGTAACTGGCTCAATATCATACTCGTGCACTGCGTGCACTCTTGCTTTTGTCATCCCAAATTGCATTCGTGCATATCGTCCAAAAATTACCGATAATTTTCAATTCACTTCTTATATTACATATGAAAATAAACATAAATTGCTTAAATATAAAAAGGTTTGAGAAAGGTTATTCTTACGACAACTTCACTTTTAACTTCGTACATCTTACATGACAATGTTACATTCTACAGGGTATTTCCTATATGTGTTTTCAGTATTGCAATCTCCGAAACGGTGAAAGTAACCCTAAAGTTCGCTTAAATTTTGGAATTAGGAAAAAGTTGCATTTCGTTGAATTTTTTTAGGATTCCACTTCGAGGTTGCGACATTTTAGTAGTTTCCAAGTTATTTGGAAACTACTAAATCTCGTGTATTTCGTTAACTACTAGCGCTAGAACATTTTTTTTTTTTAAGTAGGCAATAACTTTCTAATCTCTACAAAATGGCTTAGGGCAGTTTCTTGAACATTCAGGATAGATAACTTAATAAAAGAAAGTTGTTATAATGATGGATTTTCTTGATAGAGGAGAGCCTGACTCAATTCAAGGCAACTTCTTCGTAATTTGAGCAATCTTGCAACCCTTACCGTTTCGGAGATACCAATGATAGGAATGCTGTACATGTTTCATGGGCATAAATCCACCATAAGCAAAGCTAGATTGAAGAAACCACGCAAGGTGATTCACGCATGACACACCATTACGCCTTACGTCAAGACCCTCCCCATCATCTCCAATTAATACACAAATTAAATACTAAGTAAATACAAGACCGGCAGCAAAACCATCGCAATCCCTTGGGTAATTGAGTTTGTAAACAAGGGGCAAGGCAACCGTATAAGACCGGTCGTTACAAGCAAATTGCATTAATTACTTAATTACGCATCGGTTTCGGTTAATTAACTGTTAATTGGGCGACGTATTGGGCGTTGCCCCCTTTTGTCTCCTGCCAAGGGTGAGACAAAAATAGAATTCTGGACAATTCGCAGAAAGCAGACATATTTTACACATTGTTCGGACCGCAACAATGGTGTAGCTGACCGCAATATATCAAACGAGGTCGCGAAACATGTGTCCGGATGAGAGAGATAGAGATAACTCATTGAATTTCTAAACGTGTTGTGCCATAGTGTTTCCTTGCCCGCCTTAAAAATGTTGATTTTTGTTTGGTTGTTGTGTCGTGAAGCTGCATCGAATGATGATGTTCTTTAATCGACACGAAAGATGAATTAAAGATGACTAAAAGAGATGTTTTCTATTGATTTATATCCGGTTTCTGTGTTAATAATGTTACAATTTTTAAAGAAGATACCAGAGAGACATGTTAGGTCATTATTAGTTTTTATTATTTATTTCTTACAAAAAAAAAATATTTATTTTATTTGTTATAAACGCGCTCATTATGATATTTCGTAAGGAATACTTTCTGGTGCTGCTTCTGGTTAGTTTATAGGTAATGACGTGGCAGGAGCAAAAAACAACAAAAGAACGCGATACAAACCCTCGTGCCCAAATTCTCGCTTCGCTCCCTCGCTGCAAGGATTGTTTACGGGCAATAATGAACGTCGATTTCCCCGCTATCATTACATCCGTCCATCTGGCCGTCATAACTAAATGAGTTATGGGTCGTTTCCTGCCGGTCGCTACCGGTTCCAAATTCAATTTCCAGTCAGCTGACGAAAGCCGTGGGTAATGAATAACACTTTTTCAAAATTTAATTAAAAATCTGTTGTTAAAATGGCGGATTAGGACTGGTCGAAATCATACAATCTCTTCGCCGACGTTTTCTTTTTTATACGTAAATTTCATCAGGGCTATGTATTAACATAACTTTAGAAGCGTGTTGTTTACCGTTGTAACCGTGTTACTTTGGAGATGTTAAATTTTGACGTCCTATCCAATGTCCAAATTTATCTCGGGCGCCACCCCCTATAGGGTTTAAATGGTAGAGTGGCCACAAATGCCTTTCGAGTATGCTTTTAGACAGTGGAGAAGTAATGTCCAGAATTCGAGGTTCCGCTATTGAGTTTAGAGCCCAAAAGAATAATGCAACTACTGATACGTAATAAACAATAATTTAATAAAAATCACCAAATACAGTTAGTACGGTAATAGCAAACTAAACTATTAAAACAGCGAAGTAATTTATAGATCCAGTACTGGCAGTTCATGAAATAAAAATTAACGGACACATCAACGGTTTATCGAGAGGGTCAGATTTGGGTTACAGTAAAATATGACATGATTTTTAGCAGTCGGTAAGGGTTCTGAGAGGTTAATGAACGTATAAAAATGGGACCCGATAATCACCAGGGCTTGGAAGACTTCTAAAAAGAGCTCAGTAAGCACCGGGACTGAAGTGGAAGAGGTCCAGTAAACACCTGGACCAAAGAATAAAAGAGGCCCAGCAAACACCAGGGCATAGAACACAAAGGGGCTCAGTAAATACCAAAGCCAAGAAAGTAAAAGGGACTCAGTAAACATCAAAGCCAAGTTATAAAAGGGGCCCAGTGAGTACCAACACACAGAGTAATGAATGAATGTGAGTGTATACAGTATTATTTGGCTTACCATTTCGGATCTCAAATTGGGGATCTTTTGTTATCGGTTCGGTAAAGTTTTCCAGATGATGATTCGAGGACTGCTGGCGATCGAATCCTTTCTACGGTTTTTAAATTTAGATCTTGACTCTTTAAGAGTCGGAACGAGAATAAATGAAAACAGTCATGCGGCCTCCTTTTAAAGCTGAACAACAATATCGTTCGATCCTCCCCTGGGATCCAAGTGCAGGTCCCGAGATCAAAGGTATTAATTTTATACGAGGTTCACAGAAAATACTTTACATTAGGTATCGGCATCTCCTATTAACCAAAAACTGTTAACCTCGTATGTTTAACTTGACACCGGATTATTTACGTTCCGAAATACAGTCCACGTTTAGTTTTATCTCACAATTAATTTGTCATCCCCTAGAACTGATAAAGAAAATTAGTAACTTCGCTACACCGTACTTGATACTATTGCGAGATGCTAGTAGGCATAATAAATTTTTCTACAACCGTCATAATATGACACGGTTTGCGCATTACTGACAGTATGCAAACTGGCACATATTTTCATTGTTAGCTTTCTCGCATGTCGTCCATAGCAGCGTAAAAACCGTTACTGGTGGCCATACGTTCGACAAAGTCTTTCGCGCACGCCGTCAATACAGGGGTAGCAGAAAAGAACTGTGAAGCATAGTCATTTATAAAATCGTTAAAGATGTCCCATATTACTGGCAGGTGGACTTTTATACGGTTGTAGAAAAAATTTTGTTCCTAATTCTTGCGCAAAGTGTCTTTCGCGCACTTGACTGCTGTCCGAACTCAACAGCAGTCAAGTGCGCGAAAGTATTACTTTGCGCACTTGTTAGGAAAATAACTATAACATATGTTTATGAATATAAATGTTTAATCAGTATTTATAAATCACAAAGCGTTCTCTATATGTGAATTAAGGTTTAATTCATTTCAATAACAAATAATGAAACAGCTGGTGTTTCCTTGTAGTAATATAACTTAAATTTACTCTCTTAGAGACATGCTTAGAGTTATCTACTTATAAGTAATCCCTTAGTCACAGAGGCTCTTTTGAAGTAGCGTATAATAATTTCATGATGCGTTTTAATTAAACACACACCATGGTGTAGCCAAGTTGCGAATATTCAGTCACAGTTATAACTGCGAATGCGATTTTTTATTCACTGTGAATATAAACTGCGAATGCTAACTGCAAACAGCGCAGTAATTGTTCCTAGGTCTACCAAAAGTGATTGCGTTTTTACGTATGCCATTCTGCGGCCTCAAAGAATCTTCTGTTCGGTGGTTCGCAAAGTTGCAAAGAAAACCTATCTTTCTGCTCTTGACAACAGGTACCATACTGAAAATAAAGCTAAAATTTCCTTAGGTTAAAAAAATAATATAAAAAACATTAATTATTTTCTTTTATAACAAACAAGCTACATAAGCATTGAATCAATATTTTGTTAATTACTTATCTAAAGGGTTATAACAGCGCACAATCTAAATGAGCGTGATGAGGCGGCATCCGACGAGCGAATACGAACTTTTATGTTTTTATAACTAGGAGCCATAGGGAACTATCCAGCAACCATAAATTGTTGCAAAGGCTTTCGCGGCCGGTAAAAACACAATATAAAGTGTTTTCCGGGCCTTGAAGCCGGGGTCAAATGGAATTTCTTCCTGAAGTTTGGCGCTGAGGAACTGCGCGAAGTGATCTCTGGTGCTTCCCGACGTTGACTGATTCGACTGGTGAGCTCCGTGGTATTTATTCCCCCGCCGTAGCGCTGCAGAGGAGGGACTGGGGTTTGGATAGTTGTGGCGCGGGGTTTTGGCGCATTTGAATTATTTTATTATGTGCCAGGAAAAAGAATACAATTTGCTGATATGTTGTCTAGGTCGAAAGAACACCGAGCTTCGAATGGAAAGGAGTAAAGATAAAATTCATTAAAAAATATCTGACTACTACTTCAATGGATGGCTCAAAGAAAAGCACGTTCCTGAAAAATGCAAACCATTCTATGCTCTCAACGAGTCATTTATATTGAGGCTGGTATTGTATTTTTTGAACATAAAATAATTCTCCTTGTAGATCGTAGAGCTTCAATAATTAAACTTTTACACAAAGGTCACATAGCTGTAAGCAAGACTATCCACAAAGCTATAAAGTTGTATTTTTGGCCAGATATATCACAGGGCATTGAAAATTACATAAAAGGAACTGGAAGGTCTGCGAAAAGTATTTGCGTAGCTACTATAAAGAACCATTACTACCGTATTCTGTTCCAAAATTCAACTTTAAAAAAGTAGGGACTGATATCTTAGAATTTGGGAAAAAGGCATATTTAGTGGTTGTTGACTACCTTTCACATTGGGTGGAGCTATGTTTATTAAGGGAGAAAACTTCTGAATGAGTTTTAAATGCTTTTCAGGTTATAAACTGCTCAACTTAAAATTCAGCACAAGCAATTTTTCGTGTCATTTTCAATCAGCTGTAACTTTTTAAGCAATGAATTGATATAAATAAAATTAACACAGTCTGAAAACTCATTTCCTCTAGATTAAAGAAGCGGATAATTTAAGAAAAAAACCGACGCCATCTTTACTATATAGTGTGTGAAACAAAATTTTGCAAAAATTGCAAAATTTTTATGTTCTGCCATTTCACAATAAACTATTTTTTTCGTTATCATTTTCAGGTAAGGAGTAAGCCAACATCCATTTTTCGGGACCTTTTCGCCAGGTTTTTATTAAAGCACTCTAAATTTTTATACAGAGCGAAACCAAAACTATCTGAAATTCTTGTTGCTGATATTTTTAAATCAACGTAGTTCGGAAAAGCGGTAAAGATCTGTCTGTGGATTGTTACCCATTCTTTAGTATACAAGCATTAAAAAAATATGATACCATTATTGTTGTTACTCGTGACTTATAATAGCAATATTAAATAAAATAACCTTTCTAGAGTTAAAGAGAAATTGAGTAATGCCGTCGCAGATAGCCAAGATCAATGTCTCTAGACGTTTTTGTCATTTTGTAAAATTTTTTCAACTCAGTGACATGCTACTTTCTTTCGAATCGACGTGCTGGTAAACGCACCACTAGCGAAAACAAAAATATTTTTTTAATGCAAAATGTGCGCCTTCCGTAGCAGTCAAAACGTACAAAATTTCAATAAAATATCCCTTACGCTTTCGGAATAATCAATACATATGCATTTTGAAGTTCTAATTTCAACACCCTTACTTTTTAACGATAGGTAACACAATTGTATGACAGACCGCCCTTAAAATCTAACAAAGAATATAAGATTTAATTTTGGACCACCCATTATGACACCCCGTATACTCATTTTGTCAAATCCGTACCTGTAATTCAGTTATCACTTCTTGAAAACTCCATTGATGAGAAATAATTTGTAGACAATGCTATCGATCCAAAGAATAAAAATAAAAATCCGTCAACTTGTAGGGGAATTACGACGATTTAATAAAAAACTAACGAAACTTTCAAGGATATTTTGATTAATTCTGTATAAGTTCTAATGCGTTAAAAAAATGACAAAAACGTCTAGAGATATTGATGTTGATTACCTGCCACAGCATATACTCAATTTTGCTTTACCTCTAGAAAGATTATTTTATTTAATATTGCTATTATAACTCACGAGTATCAACAATAATGGTATCATATTTTTTGAGTGCTAGTTCACTGGAAAAAACTGCATTTATTTTAAAATTCTTTGAACGGAGAACAATCCGCAGACTATATGTCAACAAATGAGGAGAACTCATTAAGATTTTGTACCAGGTTTTCAAACTACGACGATTTACAAATATCAGCAACAAAAATTTCACTCACTTTACGTTTCTCTCTGTATAAAAATTCAAAGTGCTTTAATAAAAAATCTGGCAGAAAGGTCCCGAGATATGGACGTTGGCTTACTCCTTACCTGAAAACGAAAAGGAAAAAAAAGCTTATTGCAAAATGGCATCATCAAGATTTTACAATTTTTGCCTAACTTTGTTTCACACACTATACAGTATGTCTCAAATTGGTTTCATGTATTGGGATCTAGGAAACTATAGGAGCTACGAAGTAGGTTAAATAGGGCGAGTTTTAGACAATTATATTAGTAACATAATGACAAAAACAGGGTGGCTGTAACCAATCGTGTTTTTGACAAATTTTGGGAAAACCAAAATGGTGCATTTTTAAAAACCTCTTATAAGTCCTTTATTTTAAAAGATATTCGAATTTTGTGAAAACACTTCTGAATCAGCTTTTTGAGGGGAATACACCTGTAAAGGTAGAATTTCGATACGTTTCGGATTTCTGGAACCATCATCAACTTCCCTTTTTCTTATGACGGCCATATTCGACTTTTATACTTGTTTACAGGGAACAAGAAATGCGTTTAAATAATATATAACAACCCTAGTAAGATTTTATAGTATTTTAAAAAATCAAGAAAAGTATAGTTTTTACTAGTACGCCACGGATTGCACTTGACAGTAATATGTGGTTATTATCGCGAATGCTTAAAAGCAATATCGCAATGGCTGTAGAGGTTACAGAGCAATATTTGTTGAATGCAAAGTTCTTAAAAATTAAGTTTAAACAGCTGGAAATTACTTAAAATGAGGCAAATTTTTGACATGCTCTAGACACAGCTAACAGATTGCCCCTCACCTGGCTTGAACGTGCTGGTGCCCAATAGCGGACTTACGTAGCCGGTACTCTTTCTTAAGCGGTAACGATTGGAATATCACTAATTCCGTTTTATGTTATTTATTACGTGAACGTTTGGATAGTAGGTGTAGGACAAGAAGCTACTTCACTTTTTTGGAATTGCCAATTGCAATTTCAAAAAAGCACACCTGCTATCCAAACGTTCACATTAATAAATAAAGGACGCTAAGCACAGATTATGTTATTTATTATCTAGATCCATATTCAGAAATACGTCTGTAAAAATCACCGTAGGTGTTTATGGAAGAACTAACGTGGATATCCTTAACTAACCTAAAAAAAACTGTCTGTTTCCACAATGAGCCCATTCCTCCATTTGTGGTATTTTCATCTTGTCCAGGCTGCACTGAATGTCTGCCTTCTACGGTGGGTCCTTATACTTTGCCTTATGATGTCAACAAGCGGAAGCAAGTTCCGCCAGGTTTCCAAATATAACATTTTTCTTTTTCCACTTGAACGCTGTTTTTTCTATGCAACTGCTATTAACTTTGCCTTTCCATTTTGACTTTTCCTTGTTTCTTGACTTTCATCCATTTGTATTTCTGTGTAAAACTGCACTCTTGAAAAGTTTTGACACATAGCTTCTATGTAACCTTCTTAAACCTGTTTATGCTATTTGATGTATCAGTTAAAACCCAAATGTTACCAAAGATTCATTTAAGAGAAAACGGTTTTAATAGAGCACATAAACATAAAGCATAAAGCTTAAAACAAATATACATACACGATACGTTTTCTTTACTACTTAATGATGGGTAATTCAAAATTACGAAGAACATAGACTGATGATGAGAATTGATGTTATTAATTTATATAAGAAAATTTGCAATAATTTTATATTAATCTTTCGTGCTTCAAACAACATAAATTCTGGGATTTTACATCCCAGTTTTTCACTCAAATTGTCCTTTTTCAACAAAATCCACGTTTTTACTTCATGCGACGGGTTGTTTAAATATTACATTTTATGTCGCCCCGAAACTTTTCAAAATCGACTTTTGGAAACTTCGCCATAAGCGGCTAAAAACTCCAATTTTAAACGGCGCGCGGCGCGGCAGTCAAGATAACTCTCCCCTCCGCATTAAAACTCTCGGAATAATTTGTTTCGTTCCAACTTTGCTCCGCCGCAAATAAATCGTTACCGCATTTTTCCAGCAGGAAATTTACTGCCCCCCGTGTAAACGAAATATCTTTTGTAAAATAACATTATCTGTGCCTTAATGGACAATTGATTGCAGCCGTATCATGTCATACGTGTACATGTGTTTGTGTAGGCCTTCAATTAAGAGAAACACAGCTATTAGAGCCGACCTAATTGAATATACCGGGTTAATTTATATATGTGGTCAAATCGACGTAGAGATAATGAATCTCTTGTGTGCGGGCATAAATTTGCTGCGAGATAATTGGGCACATTGTGCTCAAGACAGTTGTAATTGATTAGCACGGGACAGCGGGTCGTGATTAATTGTCGACAGCTTCATAAAGGCAAAAAACTCAAGAATTCTTAACGCAAAACCCCTATTTTTTTAGTCAAAATAACACTGCCTGCAGGTAAGTTACCATGACATTTATTAATAATTACGTTATTTACGTTGGAAGCTTATTAAACCGAGAAGTTTATTGCGGGCGGCTTGTTGAAAGTTTAAATTGATATCTCGAATTTAATTAAAGACGATAAGGTTGGTGTTTTTACGATGGAGCGCAGTTCCACGTCGGGGCTAATATAGACACCGACCAACGAGATGTGAGGGAGATTAATAGGCAGTCGTGCGATCCAGTGGGGAACAAATGTGTCACGGCTCTTCATTCCTTGTCACTGAGGTATAAATAAATGTTCAAATGACTTACCTTAAGGAAATATACACCAAATTATATGGATATTGAGAATTTAAGGTGGCATACGAACCACCTGCTTCAAATTGAACAGTTAAAGAAGACACCATTTTAAGTGAGGACTGAATATAACTATGTTTTTTTTGTGGCGCAATACTCCCACCACTTTTTCAAATATGTATTGTATTGCTGAAAAATAGAATCACTTAGGGAAGTCGTTATGCCATGGAGACCTATCTCTGGTACTCCTTTTTGGAGAAAAGCTTGCCGGATAACATTCCAACCGTCAGGAAAAGGTTGCGGCACAGTATGTCGTCTTTCCTAAAAGGCAAAGAAATTATACTTATAAATGGTACAAAAATAAGAGGTTCCCAATAAGACGCCCCCTACACAAAATTAATAGTAATGTACATTCCTTATGAAATAACCTTTGCAACGATGTGCCACACATGGTGGGGAGATATTTAGAAATTTATAGGGGTGGCTGTGACGGCTAAGGGGTTGATGAGAGCAACTCAGATTTTCTGTAAAAATATGTCCCTTTGCTATCTTTGTTGACATGTATTAACAATTTTCAAACAAAAGATACTTTTAAAAGATATTGTAGATGGCAACTTTTCGTTGAACAACCCTGTATGTTTTTTTTGCACTAATATAAGAGACTATTAAAACAATTCTTCTAACTACACACAAGCTTCATATCTGCTTAGTGATGGCGTTGAGACTTTCAAATCTAACACTGCGTTGTCAATTCTAAGATGTAAAGAATAGTCTGTTAAATAAGAAGGAAGGAAAGGTTTTAAGGGCATTAAAAGTTGCTCTTAGTTCTAAATAGTTAATATGCCTAGAAAACTCTGGCAGATGCAAGAAACCGTGGGAATCTTTTACTGTCGCAAAAAGCTCCCAATCCTGTTAATGAAGCATCGTTAAAAATTTCCAAGGCAAAAGTTCACAACTTTACCTGTTTCGAGTTTTACCACCAAAGCAAGTCACTTCGCATTTAATCAGTGACTTTTAAAGTTGAATGATAATTGTGACAAATAGCTCGTAGCGAGAGATAAATATTTCATTCTAAACTCTCTCTATGTGCTCATACGTATTTAACTACAGGACATGCTGCTACTAGTTTCCCTGTAAGGTGAGCTAAGGAATGATTAGTACATTCGTTCTTTGGCAGGAGCTTTACAATGAACAACAAAATGTTCCCCTGCTTTTCCGCCGGTACTAAAGCTTTAGGTTGTATTGAATTAAATACAGAACCGAGATACTACAAGCTTAAGTGGGAATTACGTACTTTTAGCGCAATTAAATAACGAACCCAATTTTCCTACAAAATCCCTTGTATATTGCTTGATTTGGAAGCAACTTCGGCATTTTTCCTAATTAGGAAAAATAGCCAAATTCAGAATAAATCCAAATACATAACACAAATGTTCAAAAGCTGGTTTCATAATATTTGTAAATATGTACGGAGATACAGACAGAGGTAGGCGCGGAAGGTGAACAGTTGAAAAGGTAATATGAGTTTTTCAAAGAAAAACAGAGATATCTCCGAGTTCGAGGGTTTATCGAAATTAAAAATATTTATTTCCCACCACATATGTAATGGTGACATTTCTGTCTTTAAAATCTTGGAAGTGTCTCGTTACTAGTCTAGGACGGGAAGTGGTTACTTCCCGTCCTAGACCAATGCACATGCAAACAAAGCGCGGAAACTTCAGGGAATTACAGAAACCCTGATTGTCGGTTTCGCTATATACCATAGTAACCATCAAAATTCCTCCTCCTGAGTGCAGATTTGAGCCAGAATATTATATGAATAAATAATATTCAAGAAATTTTTTTGATGCTATGCAGAAAGTGTGGTTGAAAATAAAATAATAAGCATACACTCGATGGGAAGCTTCTTAATGTCCCGAGATTTTATTTATCTCGACGCTACGCGTCTCGATAAATAACATAATTTCTGGACAGTAATGAAATACTTCCCATCTCGTATAGTAATATAATATTGTCTAGTAAAAAAGCAATTGGAGTATATTAATAATATTAATATAATAATAATAAACGTCTTTACTAATCAGTATATACATATAGTGACCAATGACACACATACCCACACACTGGCAGAGGTGGCGAAGTTGAACCAATGGTTATTCATACACTTAACCAACCCCGCAAAGAGAAAAAAGGGCACAGTATATGATAATAAATCAAATTTAACATCTAGACTCACAGACTACGCATATATTAGAACTACCCACTCAAAAAGTAACTAATCACAAATTAGACCGCAATTTGAGTTTCCTAATTCTGACCAGATAAAAGGTAAGACTTGAAGCTTGTTTTAAAACTTTGCATACTCATTGATTTAAAATCATTCATATGCAAAGCTTTTCTGGAAAAGAGCGTAGTATGACGACGTAATACCAGCCTATTCAGATATCTGAGCCCGTGTTTGCTCTAGCGGTTACCAATCGCTAAGGGCTCTCTGAGATATGTAGGCTGTCCAGAGCGCAGAACCCTAGCAACCAACACCATCAGATGCAATGTTACCATGTGTGACATAATAAGCCATTTCAGCTCTCGACATTTTTTGGGCACGTGGTCACTCCTGACACTACAAACAAATCGTCAACATGTATTTTGTACAACTTGTAGGCGCCGCTTTGCACTAACATCAAGGCAAGGATAGTATATTATCTTATAGCAATTGAAACCAATAATACAAGCAACTCAGAGAGCTTTTTTCGCATCTTAAAATTTAGAAGCGATCTACTAGCGTATAGCATCTTCATTTTTACATAACTTTTCTGCAGCATGTGACAAACATGATCCCTGAACCTCAAATGGGAGTCTATGAAATCGCCCTAATTATTAGCACGCGAAGAAAAGCTGTGAGTTATATCACCCAATTTTATCCTAAGACTATTCTCAAGGAAGGGCCTTTGTCGATCAGAACAAAACAGTACTGTTTGAGTCTTCTGAGAGTTGGTGATCAGATTGTGCTCTCGCGAGTACTCAGAGAACAGCCTCAAATCATTATTTAGTATTTCAGAAGCGTCCGTAGTATCAGAGGGCCTGAGATGTAACATCTGTGTATCGTCGGCATAAGTCTGGATGTATGATGATGTAGTTACATTTAATATATCGAATATATACAACACAAACAACAAGGGACCCAATATGGACCCTTGAGGCACCCCAGGCACCCCATATGACCCCTTGAGGTCTCGTCACCTATTCGGACACGCTGACGCCTATCAGAAAGGTAAAAGCAAAAAAAAGGATTCGGGACCAAACTCGAACCCAAGGTGCCTCAACTTGGTGCTAAGCAGGCGGTGGTCAATCATGTCAAAGGCCTTGGAGTAATCTAGAGAAACTGACGCTTTTGACAGCGATTGTTTGTTTACTTGTCGCCAAGACGAATTTGTCAAGATGCGTCATTAAAACTTCGCTGTTGCCGACTTTTTGTACACTTAAGCGGGCATTTTGTAAGCTAATTTGTTATTAGAAAACTATTTCTTAAGAAAAAATGCCCAATGTAATTAAAACGAAAGTGCGAACTTGCATTAAAAAATGCTACATCCAATTTAGAAGGCATCTCCCTCAAGAATCGCCCACGATGACCTTGGCTAAAGTTTCCAATACTTTTGGGGTAAGCATTAACTCTGCTTGCTTTCAATTGCCGCTGACAGAGATATTCCACCTTTCTTTTAGTCTAAAAAGCAAACTTCTTATACATATCATCACAACCACATTCACACTATAAACTTATTAACCTCAACTATTATCGTTGTGAAAGATTCATTTTTAAATGCATTAATAAAATATAATATTTTTGCTAAGGTAGAGCCCCGGCCCATTTTTTACTAGATACTAGTTTAGTGATTATTAATCAATATTATTAAAACTTTGAACTAATGAAGCTATCTGGCAGCTATGTGAGCAAAACGGTAAACAATAACCTTAACCTAAAACTGATTATTAATCACTGTCAGTGTCAGTCATGTTATACCGGGTGAAATGTCAGATTTCCAACGCCTACTTGACGACAGAAATAACTGAATGGATTATTCAGGGTGTTTTTTCTTAAGATGGGCCATAGGAATTTCCATGCAATGAAGTTTGATGTTTTTTTTTTTAAATGAGCCATAGGGAGTACTACAGCAAAATAACCTGAAAGGTAGACCATTATTGAGAATGGTGGGTGGTGTTTTTAAATTGACGCTGCTGTCTCACATAAATTTTGCAGAATGAGGAGCCTTGGTAATTCTTTTATTATATCTTTTTAGGCCTACTACTCCACCCAGAGGAGTATAGCAAAAACATAAATTTCTTTTCTTCTAATGTGTACATTTTTGCTGAAGTTCAATAACAACTCATCATGTCAAACAATAAATGTCAATGGAATAATACCAGCATACTCAATAATGGTCTACCTTTCAGGTTATTTTACTATAAACTTTGCTATGGCTCATTTAAAAAAAAACATCGAACTGCATTGCATGGAAATTCCTATGGCCCACCTTAAAAAAACACCCTGTAGATGCTTATAAGATTCAAAGTCTGCTTGGGCTTTAGAAACCTTGTATTTTGCTATAGCTTTATCTCTAAGTTTCATTAGCGACTTAATGGTTTGCGTTAGGCAAGGGGCAGCGGGCCTATTCACACGGACCGTTCTAACAGGCGCATACTTATCAAACAAGTTCAAAATATTTTGACTAAATAAGGCGATTTTATCATCTATATTTGGCATGTAGAAGACGTTATCCCAGTTTATTTGTTCTAGATCCCTCTGAAAGTCCTAATCCTCAAAATTTTTGAAACTTCGGTTGGTCACGAATTTCTGCGTCGACTTTATAATAGTGAGCTTCAAATTACAAAAAGTGCATTTATGATCACTAATGTTGCTGGCATCCAGAGTGCCAAAATCATCCAGCACATCAGGATCAGTGGGATCAGGATGGGGTCCAGTAATGATGAAACAGTACTGGTTACCAGGGTGGGTTCATTAATAATTTGATGAAAGTCCATTTCAGTTCAGAAAGTTAATGTTCAGGTCACCCATTATATGGTCATATAAGGGGATCAATGCAGTTAGCATATCATCAAGCGAATTAATAAACTCAGCAATGTAGCTTCCCGTTCGGTAGATTACACCCAACAAAATGCCCAACCTCACTCTAAGACAAATACTCTCTCATCTGCCCACAGCCTGTCCATCTCCAAAGACAACCTCCACTGGTGGAAGGAAAACAACAACAAACTCCGGGTGCCGACAGAGGATCTTTGCGGTCGTTGGCCGATTTGAAGTCAAGCTCTGTTGTATTTGTACGAGTGGGTTTAAAGACAGTTTAACATTGTTGTTTTACAGTAGCCTACCTATCCTCTCGGTTACTTTGTAGGTGTATGGAAGTCTAATCCATCCGCGCTTTTCTTCATCTTCTCCAGTTGTTCCTTCTTGGCGCTCTACATTCCTTGGTCGGACGGCCCTATCGAACTCGTGCTTACTGTATCCAATTCAACCAATGGCTCTTGCCAGATGCTTAATTTCCCGTTCCAATTCAGTCCGCTCACAAATTCTTTTGGCTCTCACAGACTTTATGACAGAGTCTTTATGACTACCCTTTTCTGTCTAGGATGATGATTTGATCAGTGACCGACCGATCCGTTAACAAAGGTGTCGTCCGGGTATCGGAACCAGCACTTTCGCCTCTTATTTGCCGTTTTCAATGGTGGCTGCCCATAGCTACACCATCAGTTTGTTCGTGGAATTTCCGAAATAATTCGGAATTTTAGAAATGTAAAAACCTCATTTTATATATTGTTATTTATCAACCGTCTTAATATCTCCTATATAATAATCATCACTTTGGAAAAAATAGTCCTGATAGTCTCCTAATAGTTATTTATTAAGAGCACTTTTAACACGAATTCTTTACAACATTTTTTCCACAAAACGCACTAAAAATGATTCTATTAAAATTTTAATAATATTTATTTTTAACAGTTTGTGTGTTTGTAGAAGAAATCTGTTAAACAGAGAAAAGTAAACCAAAAAAATTACGTTTAATTAAAATCATTCCGCTTTTAAATTTATGAAGTTATGTTGAACTCAAATATTGATTGAACAGTTTCATAAGGAGTACAAAAATATGCTTAGGGCAAGATACACGCATAGGAGTAGTGGCTCTAAAACTAAATAAATGAAGTGACATTGAACAGTGTCGAATGGAAATTAAAACATTGTGGAGCAAAGTAAATAAAAAAATATTGAATTTCGTGTGTTAATGATACCTCGGGATCTCCTTCTGTTCTTCTTTATATCTTCATTAGTCTCAACAAAAAGTTGGTTTTACTGAATCATTTAATCACAAAAAAACAAGTCGAGCATTACAATCATTTGAGATTAGACCTACTCAGGCTGAACCCTCAAACTGACACTTTTTGGTTTTTCAATTAATTGGTTGAACTGACTAATCAACTGATCAAATATTTCCCACTCTATTTTTTTGCAACCTCAATGATTTAGTTACAAGCAAGAAGTGTGGTATAGACTCTTTCGTTCCTCTTCCTTCACTTTTACGAAACTTTTACAAATATCCACATTACCAAAATCGAGGTACTGAGATATTTTTTTCTATGAATTCAAAAAACTAAAAGTTAGTCAGCTTGCGTACACCCAGTGTTTCCGAAACCACTTAATGAAAAATGTTCGAAACCCAAGTTGCCCCATACAAAACGCTCTTGTGCAAGTGTGCGCTTTGGAAAATCCACAAAGCAAAAACATTAAGACGAGGCGCTTGTGCAAGGTTCGTTAAGCAGCAGCAGCAGCAGCAGCACCAGCAGCCGATTCCTTTGAAGCCAAGTAATTAAGGGAGGTGGTAACGTTTCGCGAGTTGCCAAGTTTAAAGAAAGGCCCCTGTGTGCAGTCGAAGAAGCGGCAGAAGTGTTCAGTCGACCGAAAAATATTCGGCAAATACGCCCTCTTAGGAACGACGGAGAGGAATTTCCTTATTGCTCTGCAAAAATGAGCTGGAGGTTGCTCTCACTTAGGCAAGAATCATAATGACGACGAGGCAAGTTTTAAATAATAAAGAAACTTCCAAACTGCTGAGATGTTTTTTTTTTAATGAGGAATCTTTCGCACGTACTTTCTGTGGAAGTTTGTGCAGAAGTTTTACGGCAGTTCCTGGAAATTTTAAATTTCGCTTTTTACGCTCGACTGGCAATTATAACTTTTTGTACAACTTCCGCTCCACTTAATGCTCATTTTCAGTAATTAAATTTTAAATCGTTTTTGCGCTACTGATATTAGTATAAATAAACGTCCCTGTACCACAATAATGATGTCCATTCATTCCGTCCTTTCATTAACAGAACAACGCAGTCCCTTTAAGAGGGCTTTTTATCTCGGTGGCCATAAATCTCCTACAAGCAGGCCCTCGAGACTTATCGATTTTCGATCCCCGCCTCCGAACCTTAAAGCAACGGACCTTTTTGGTAACCAAATTCCAATTATTACGGTGCGATAAGTAAAAGAGCAAACGCGATATGGTTGAACGTGAAGGCTCGCGTGTGCTGTAACTTAAAACGTGATCTTTGACCAGGAAACTCTATGACAATCAAAGGTGGAAACTCCGTTGTTCCTTAATAGATGTGGAAAGCTGATCTGATCTTTCCTTGGCTTGTGGTTTTGGAAACTGAAAGATAATGTTCACCTAAAAGGCACTTTTAATAGAATCTCGTGTTATGCATGTAAACGATAAGCCTTGGGTTTCACCAAATGCTACATTTCATATTACCAATACTAAATGTTCTGTAGAATCTATTTAAACACTCAAGAATATTTTTACTTTTTACACAGTTAGTCACAATTTTTTGCTTAATTAAATGGTTTCCTAATTTCAAATTCACAAGTTTCTTAATTTCTACTATGAAACTAAGACTTAGACTTTTCTAAATGACTGTATTCCTCGATACTTTTTAAACCAATGGAATGCGAATTTTGAAATCAATCAAAGCAATCCTTAATGAATATTTCAGGAGCACCAGACATTTCAACTAACAACAAAGTGCACTTTTTCTACGAACAACAAAGTAATACCAAAGTGACATTATTTTGACTTGGTCACTGGTTGATTAATAATTGCGCTTTCAACATTTCTAGATTTTATCTTTGGATTCCCATTTTTATTCATGTGATCTTTTAGATATTTTTCCAATTTTTTTTTATCAACATTGGCATACATTTTCATAAGTCGCGATTCTTTTTCTTGTTCTCCTCTTTGACCGACCACTTTCGTCTTGGTTAATTTTAAGCCCCCGTGCAAGATGTGCTTGGTTTTGGTGGTAATTTTTCCATCTTGACCGCGGTCCAGGACACATGGATGCCAGTCCCTAAACTGGCAAATCTTTCAGAAATTCTTTCAGTAACTTTGGTTTTACTAAGCCTTTTCTTGTTTCACTTAGATTAATTTCCAATTAAAATTCCAATCCTAATAGGGCAATATTATTGGTTCAAACGTTTAGTCTGAGCAACTTTTTTTTTATTCGACTGCCACATTTTCTATTGACTTGCCGAAAATGGAACTATTAGCGACGGTCGTGGTTCTTGCATTTTAAGCTGTCCAAACTCATCCTTTCTGTGGGCTTGCCGAATTAGGAACAGTTAAATTCGGTGATGGTTCCTACATTTGAAGTCCTGCACACCTTTATTATTAATGGGATAAAGCACGGTTTTTGTCCAACCAACATTCAAAATTATCAAGTAATAGCTTAATATACCTTGTAAACTGACCCTCCACCATCAACACACAGCGCAACAAACTGGTCAAGTTTATCACAACGAACAGGAATATATAGGTGTAAGAACAAGAACGTAAATATTAACCCAAACGTTAATAAAAATAATTGAACAATTTTAGTAATTTTAGTTTGATTTAGTTTGGCTTGATCACCTAAACAACATTTAATACTAATTACATTATATAATAGTTTTCTCGATTTTGATATTATATTTTTTTTCAGTACTTTCTTTTATTTACATATTTCTTTCTCGGGATATAGCCTTGGCATGTAGTATATGAATATATTGCTCGAAATAAATATTTTTGTCCGCGACCACTTAATAATATACTGATATTCAGCTTGTTAACAAAAGTTAAATAGGGCTCATATAGCGTCAGAGGAATATATGAGTTGAAACAGCGGGAATAATATCATTATTCCCGCTCGCCATTTAAATTATACATGTTGCCTTGGCAACCAGTAGGAGTAGGCAACAACGCAATTTCAAATGCCGCAGCGTAAAAAATGCACTGATGGCACCGGTTTTGCCGTCAAACGCGAGTGTCACTTTGACATTTCAATTATTTTCTTTACACTACCTATAAGATTTTATAATTTGTAATTATTAGACAATGGCCGTGGACAAAATATAGTATTATACTCGCTTTATATGGCCATTATTCCCACGGGAGACTTGCGCCCCTCGCCTGCGGCTCGTGACGTAAACGTCCCCCTAAGGGAATAATGCCTTTCATAAAAAGCTCGATTAATAATATACTATTTTCCACGGCTGTACAATAATATGTTCATCATTTATCAGGTTGTAAGCACATAATTAAGAAACATATCGTGAAATGAAACCAAGCCAGTTTCCTGCCGAGCTTGTCGCTTCCCACAGACAGATGGCCGAGATGCGTACTTATATTGTCTTGGGACGACGTTCAGCAGAATATCAAACTCATTTCTCTATCACGCAGAGGAACCATAGACCGGTTTCGCTCTTATTGGAGCTCATCAGTATGGTGTACCTCAAACCTGATAGAAATACGACTTTGAATGTAACTTGGTCTCCTCTCTTGCTCAAGGCACTGTGTATGTGTGCAAGTGGCGCCATTAGGCGACGGCAGGTTCTTCCACTAGGGCATACGAGATATATCGTGAAGTGAAACCAACCCAGTTTTCTGCCAAAGTTGTCGCTTCACACAGACAGATGGCTGAGATTTGTATCTATCTTGTCGGCGGACGACGTTCAGCAGAGTATCAAATTGATTTCTCTATCAGGCAGAGGAACCATAGACCGATTTCGCTCTTATTGGAGCTCATCAGTATGGTGTACCTCAAACCTGATAGAAATACGAGTTTGAATGTAACTTGGTCTCCTCTCTTGCTCAAGGCACTGTGTATATGTGCAAGTGGCGCCATAGGACGACGGCAGGTTCTTCCACTAGGGCATACGGGATATATCGTGTAGTGAAACCAAGCCAGTTTTCTGCCGAGGTTGTCGCTTCCCACAGACAGATGGCCGAGATTCGTACCTATATTGTAGGGAACGACGTTCAGCAGTTCTCTTCTCAGGCAGAGGTACCATACACCGGTTTTGCTCTTATTGGAGCCTGGGCAGAAAACTGACTTGGTTTCACTTCACGATGTATCTCGTATGCTCCAATGGAAGAACCTGCCATATTTTGGACTGGAACAGCGTGCATAATATTCATTATTCATGCTGCGCCTTTTGTTTTTCATTATACACTCCATAAGAAGTACATGCAGATACCGCCATGTTGGAAATTACAATCAAAACAAATGAAGCTTCCAACTATTATGGTCGCCCTGATAGCCGCCATAATGGTGTTAACGTCACTTCGACTTTGACAATCAAAACAAAACTCGTGTTGGCGACCGAGTTATTTCACTGATAATTATGTAAAAATTGTAAATTAATCCGTGGACAAACTATAGTATCCAACATGCATATAATAGGTATCACTATCTCAGGTTAATTGCGCCAAGCGCTACGCTTGTGGGCTTAAACGACACCTTCAGTAATGATGGCCTACATTATATGCTTGTTGGATAATATACTATTATCCAATGCTGTACAATAATATGGTCTTCATTTCCCAGCTTTTAAGCACGAAATAGGGTATGTTATAACTTTTGGAAAATTATATAAGAATAAGAATTGAAGAGTGGAAATTAAGATTGGAACTATTATGGCCGCTATAATGGTTTTAACGTGATATCGAAAACTTTGACAATGAAAGCAGAACGCGTGTTAAAGACCGGGTTATCTAATTGATTATCATGTAAAAATTATGAATTAAGCCGTGGATAAAGAATAGTATCCAACTTGCTTATAATAGGCATCTTTACCTTAGGTGAATTGCGCCACTCCCTATACGCGTGGGGTCAAACGACATCCTCAGTAATGATGGCCTACATTGTATGCTTGTTGGATAATATACTATTTCATAGACATATACCTTACAATTTTTCCGCAAACTTACCGCTAATATTCAGTCGATAAAAATAATTTTTAAAAGATGAACCTCCAGCTTTGCTGTTGGGAAATAGGGGTGTTTATTTAAAAACGTCATCTAGCTGGTCAGAAAAAAGTAGATGAAGGAACAAAAGTCCATTTACCGTGATAAAGTAATTTTTGTCTGTCAAAAATGCATCAGACTTCTAGATGACTTTTTCTAATGATCGAGCATTTTAGCATCTAGTTTGCACAACAATGTGATAATATATTAAAAAATATACTCAATACTTTATTTTTCTCACTTTGCTTAATTCTTGCTCTGCTGATGGTCTGAGAGCTAAATCCGACTGAAATAATTTTTTTTGTTGAGGGCTTTATAGCAACTCTATTACTTTCAACCAGATATTAAACTTTTTTTTCGCTATAAGTGAGAACTGACGACACAACCTGTAGTCATCAATTATTTGTACATTCGAAATACTAATGGACCTCAATGGTAAAGTTAGCACATCCAATTTTACTTACGGCAAGTTTCATAGCTATGATGCTAATAGAACACTGCTCAACATGGGAATAAAAATGAAACACGTAAAATCCTATGTTCAGCTTGAATTTTGCTTCCATGTTATTAATAATAATTACTAAAGTGCTAAATTCACCAAAAAAAAATAGGTATAAATGATAATAATTATTTGTAATTTTTAAAATTTAATTTGATAAGATTCTAGCAATAATATTTTGATAAATAATAACATTATATCGTATTATGGTAGAATCGTTATTGAAATGGGATAAAAACACGAAGCATTAAAGAATATTTAATATAAGGCATTTATACTTAATTTTGTTTTTAAGGCGTGAAAAAAACAAGGAACAATTTTTTTATAAGAAATTAATTAAGAAAGTTATAATTAGAAAACTCCTGTCCCCCATAAGCATAGTATATTTAACTACACTCCCTTAAATATTTTTAGTTTACTTAAAGTATCCTGCGAAAGCAATTTAATCTCAGGCAAGCTAATGATAGAAGAAGGTATACAGCGCCGAATGAAGGCGTCCATTTAAGAAACAGTTTAGAATAACAAGATTTATAATCAATGACGTTACGCAATTTGCAATTAAAAATCTCTTGTCCTTAATCATTTTATGTTTTACAACATTATTAGCAATATTTTCAATTTGTAACTCAGTACTTTTACTGAGAATAGCTGCAGTTTTGTGCATAAATAAGAAATGTGCGTCATACTCCAAGAAATTAATAATCCTGCTTTTTTACTTGTTGATTGCCATTTAACTAGATCGGTAACTTGCAGAGAAACGTAAATATGTAAACAATTGTATGCGAAGGTAGTTTGTTTACATACTATTAAAGACAAATGTGTATCATACTCTGACGAATTACGAAGATTTTTCAGATTGAATGTATATCAGTAAAACTAGAATAGCTGCCGTTTTGAGCATAAATAAGTTATGTGTGTTATACTCCAAGAAATTATGAGGAGTTATTTTTTTGCTTTTTTACTATTGTCATGGTGACTGGCATTTAGTTTAATACGTGACTTGCTATAAAAAAAAAGTAAAAATTGTAAAAATTAGTCCTCATCACTACGTAATCACGGCTACTAACATGGACGGTTACGATAGTCTAGATACTGTAAACCATGTTTGATATCGGATTAAGAAGAAAATTAAATATTTAATTCGTTTCAAGTTATTTAACTTCGACCGTTTGTGACTTTGAAGTACAATATCACACATGTTTATTTAGGACGACTTTTACAAGTTTAGTTTAAACTTCAGTTTGGGGTTTACCAAAAGATTTTGTCAGATAAGCAATGTCAAATACGTCCAACCTCGAGTTTAAACTGGAGATGTAGAAGTCACCGTTACTGAAACCTGACCTACTACTTAAAATATTTAGAGAAAAAAATATTACTGCCTTTTTTTAGCGTGAAATATTGAAGATAGCATTTCATAAAAACAAATTGAATTGTACTTTTTGTTCGACCCTCTACTAAATTTAGACAAAGATCTTATGCAGGTGAATACTGCTCATAAGAACCTTGAATTTGAGGTATCACAAAAGGGGTAGTGCCATTTAAAACTTTGGCGTTGGGGTGCTTGGGGCTTAAGGACTGACCCCAAAACCAAAATATGGTAATTCTTATTTCCACCATTCTTAGATCCCCCTACTTGTACAACATTTACACCAAATTGCGTTTTTCTAATTTTTCACTTTCAGAGATATTCGTTTCGAAAACTTTCAAATTGAAACCCTGTACACCAGTATTTTTCATTTATTCTTGTATGTGAGAAAAAGGAGACTTAAAAGAGTTCTCTGCGGTACTCAATTAGGTACGCGTAATGAACTAGACTGAACTTTCTGTCTCCGGTTACTCAGATACGACTCGAACCAACTCATCTAAAATTTTAAATCGCCTAGAACTTTAAAATCTTTCCTAATTGAGTTTTGTTTTCGGACCAAAATGGCCTGATCATATTCGATTTTTAGCTCGTAGAGCTATTTCGGACCAAAACTATATAAAAACTTGAAAAACTAGGTATTATTATTAAAAAATACTCAGTTTTGGGGAAAAATTGTTTCATCTTACATTACAATTGTTTAAACGTAGGGAAGGTCATTTTTTTTTGTCAAAATTACATCAAAAACATAAAAACTCAATAAAAGGTCCAATTTACATCAATTCAAAAAAAATATGAGAAAATACAAATTTAAACGAATCGTGTTAAAGAACGAGATCAGAAAAATATGAACAAAAAAAGAACAATAAGAAGTAAAACACCTATATTAAAAACTACGAAAAGCATTGAAAGTAACAAACTTTGAGCAATTGGGATATTATAGAAAAAAATATATAGAGGCAGATGACGGCATAAATCTAAAATATCTCTAAGTTTAGGCCATGTTGATCAGAAGCTTGAAAGAAGTTTAAAAATAAAGACAGGGTTTCTTTCGGACCATAATTTTTATTTTTGCAAAAAAAAATCAATTCAGTTCAGCTAATTCCGTAACAAAAACTCATTTCTTATCAAAAGTATAAATAAGTCTTTGGTCGTTTTGCATGTGTTGAATAAAAAATATAGTGGCTGATGTATGGGTTATATACAAGAAGTTTATGAGTTGAAACTTTTCAAAGTATCTGAATCATTTTAATTAATACACGCAGCGGCGGTAAAGTTCTCGTCAATCCTCTTTCTGAAAAAGGTCATGTAAAATGCATGAGATCGTCTATTTCGCCTCCACGACAGAATATCAATCGCTTATTTGTAAACTCGATTAAGTTCAACTGTAACCTCGGACATGCACCTCGTAAAGCGCAAAGGCTGCTCTTTATGGCCGCAATTGTCCGCTTCTTGTTTTACCGCCGGTTTACGACGCTAAGTATCGTTCACTTTTATGACTAGCCTTGCGTTCGATATCGTGCTTATTTGAAACTAAAACACTATTTACTTTATGTAGGTAAATCATTGTGTATATACATATAATAATCGATAATTATTGAATATGGTAAGTTAATATAACAAAAAGTTCTTGTAGGTTAAAAAGACTGGCATGAACGTCATCAAACACGACAACAATTTGGAGAAAAACGATGGAGGAAATTACGTTTTTAAATGCAGACTGAAAACTGCACCGTGAAGGATTCACGGCCTGTCAAAATACAATCTAAAATGTTTTCCGGGCTTTGAAGCCTGGAAGCCAATTCTACGACATACTTTAAGTACGCTGAAACTCCGCGCCATCACTACCCCCACCCCAGTACCCAGACTGCAGCGCTACGGCGGAGGAATAAATACCACGGAGCACACCACAATCGAATCAGTCAACGTCGGGAATCACGGGAGATCACTTCGCCCATTGCGTCATACTTTAGATAGCAGTAAATTGTTCATGATTGTAATTAGCGTCCTTGTATTATATACACTGCTGAAAGTAGCAAGATTAGGACAAATAAAATACCTTTTCTTTATCGGAAAATGGCCGACTTCCGATGAAGAAGAGGTTTAATATTTGCCCTAATCCCGCTCCCTTCACCAATGAAGTAAATTGCTCATTAAAACACCTACCAGTCGGCTAAAAAACTACTAAATGTAGCACGTTAGCGTCGTATATATTTTATGAAGCTTTCAGGTTTAAGAAATCAGTAATACAAAAAGCAACGGCAAACACTGTGCACTGTACCTAACAACAATGTAACGTATTATAAAACGCGAGAGAAGGAAATCTGCAATTGTTGAAGTTGCACGTTTTAAAAATTATAGTTGTTGAGATAACACCGGGAAGCTGTTTAATCTCGCAGCTTGTAAAACCAGAAACCGGAGCAGCTGCAAACCAGTTTCAGTTACTGTTAATTTGATTGCGATACGTAGCGAACGTTACGAGGTGTTGTGTATCATTACCACTCTGTGTGTGTTTGCACTACAAGTCCTATCGTGCAGTTTCATCTAGCCAGCCAATAGATGAATTCCTACGATTAGATCGTTCTCGCTTTATGAGACATGCACTTAAAAATTATTGTGCCAATTTGGCAATTCATCATTATCGATATCATCAGAATCAACTGCACCATCACCACTCTTCGATTTTATCCAAAACCTGAATTATTCGTTCATGTATGTAGATAATATATTCATTCATCAAATGTAATATATTCAAGTTCATCAAATGTAATATATTCATTATCCGGGGGTGAATACCTTTGTTATAAAATCTCAAAAGATCAATAAAAACAAGCTGCAGGCTCATAAAATAATGTTACAGGTATTAAAACGACCTATATTTTTAACGATCAAACTGAAAGGGTAGCTGAATAATACGTTTATTAGCAACCGAAGAAATAATAAAGTACAAGTAATTAAAGTTATTCCTTCGTTATGTTTACATATAAATTTTACGACGCCAGCCCCGTGGAATCGTAATTACACAACTTTTATAAGACCTCTATAAAGAAAAGCGTGAAGTCTTAATGATCGGAGCTTGTTTAATAAAACTTTATATATATAGGCGCTACTTTGAAAGACCTGATTTGGCATTATTGAATGGGTACCATTCTACAGTAGTTGAAGTAATGCTGTTCGGTAGACATGTATTTACAGTTGATTTTATTGTAGCAGTGTAAGTTTTTTCTCGTGGAACTTTATGGTAAGATTCTATAATTTTTCTTACAGCGTAAGCAACTACAATTTCTTACGATGTAAGAAGTGTTTCTTACAGCGTTTGACGCACGCTGTAAGATGTACGTGTGAAGTACTTTTTTCTCAGTGAAAAGTGGCTCATCCGAGAATTTTTTTTTAATCTGTTTTATAGAGCTGCTATTTAAAAAGGAAAACTTTAGAAGTACCAAATAGTTATATTTTTGGATCACAAAATTTCCGCGAATGGAACGCGAGTAGATGCAATTAACCGTTTTCCAGCCATATTCGTACTAGTTAATATAAAACGAACGTCAATCTTTCCCCACGGATTAAAAGTGCAGCTTCTAGTGACCTATGGAAACCAAGATTTCACGCCCACTAGAAAAATTGCGCTTTCGGCCGGACGCCCTAGTGCGCCCTCGGAGTATTCTCATCCTTCTATTCGCAATGAGAAAACAAAGGATGGTAGTAATGTCGCAGCGCACAGAAGATTTGTTTTTTTTTTGATTATAGGCTCGTGTTTATTTTAAAACAAATTAGTATAATAAGTAATAATTACTCATCGGGCGGCTTGCAACATCACTTGGTGGTAGTGAAAGTGGACCGTTCCCGTCAAAGATCGCGTAGGTTAAAATACTTTGCCCTACAATAACACCAAGACTATCAAGTGTATTGTGTATTGATTTCTTGATACCTGACGCGTAAGACAAGGCAGGGAAGGGCGACAAAAGACTATCAACTGTATTGTGTATTGATTTCTTGATACCTCACTTGTACCTAAGCCAAGACAAGGAAAGGCGCCAATATTTTATAGTATGGTTAGACTTTTTCTGAACATGAAAATGGTAAGTATTGGGTCTTTTTGAAGTTTTATGATTATAATTAATTAAACTAAATTACATTATTATGGTTTCATTATCAATATCAACTACTGGCTAATGTGTAAATGTTACCCGCGTACCCGCCAAAAAAAAAACCTAAAAAGTTAGGTTAACAGCAAATGACGTTGAAAGCATTACGGGATTGTCATGTGTAAATTATATTCAGGAATAGAACAGAAGCTTATTTTAAATAAATTATGAGTTTTTAGTTTTTTTTTACACTACGCCATGCTAATTTGCCAAGTTAACTAACAGCTCAAATATTTTAGAAGCTAGAAATAATTCTTAGTATTTTTTATATTGATATAATACATTATTAGGTATTTTGTATTTCGGCGAAAACTTAATAAAACATAAAGCTTGGCATCGTCGATTTTTCAAAATGAAAACGCGGAGCTTGCCAGCCGCGCATGCGCTTTTGTTGCCATTGAGCCGGACTTTTTCGGGCTGAACTTTTTAATGTTACGTTATAATTATATGTCAATTATTATTTGAAGGGTGTCAGGTAAAAACCAGGAATGTCCACGCGATCAAGTTTTGAGTAATAACCATTTTTAGTTTAAAATCGTCATAACTTGATTTTATTAAGAAGTAATACCCGTATTTTGGTTTAAGAAACATCTTGAAATATCTTCTATTATTGAAGAATGAAGAACAATGAAAAATAAACTGAAGCATAAAACTTCTGTCAAAAAAAGCTATATTTTACGGAGTAACGTCTGCCTTTTTTGCGTGAAAACGGGGACTGTCCGTCGTATGTATCTGTAATAAGGAAATAATATATTATCAATCTTAGAGTTTGAGCATTTATTTTTGTACTGTTTCTTGCTGAAGTAGAAATCCTTTTCCAGTGTATTTGTCTATTAGATAAAGACCAGGGACTGTCTGTGTATCTGTAACAACGAAAAATAATCTTAAAATGTATTTATCATTTTTTCGCTTTTTTTTCTTACCTAAGAGATTTTTTCTTGATTCACTTGGGTGATAAGCTTCTTCTTGAATGTACATTTTCTCAGTTTTTTTTTGACCAATTTCACTTTGATTGTTAGACATACGTACACGATTAACAGATTTTTCTGAACGTTTACGACCGCATGACGACGATTTTGCAGCATATGGAACAGAGGCACAAAGTTGTTTATCTTGTTCATAAGATGGGCCTGCACGATCTACATTAACAGATCTTGTTAGTCTTCGACTTGATATTGTTTCTTGATCTGGAACACTGGCACAAAGTTGGTGTATATGTTCCTGAGAGGAAGCAGCTTGATTAACAACTTTTCTTATTTGTTTTTCAGCATGTGGAAGACTGGCATAAAGTTGTTTTACTTCCTCACACTGGCAAAATTTCAATAATGAGATGAGGTCTTTATGTTTTTTTGTATCTATAGGTATCAGTTCGAAATAAGATTGGGAAGGCAATTTAAACTCAAAACTCAAAACGTGTGCTGCTTGGGTTGAGTTTGGGGATAAGTTTATTACACTGTTCTCCAGAGAGGATGGGAGATTCTAGCATCGTTTCATTGTAAGTGTCACGATGTGATATAAGTCGTACATGCACATTAGTCGCCTTACTCTCTCATTTTTTGAATCGGGAATGGACACTTTTTTGCATATTCTGTGGAGAAAAACTCGGTCCACTTCTTAATATAACTGTGCTACGATTTACAGTAAATGCCATTGGCTTTACTCTAGTTGTTAAAATAGTTTCTTCCCAATCTCTGGGGGATTCAACATACAATTTTGCATCAATCAGTTCCATGTTCTTGTCGCAATCTAAGTAATTATTGTACTTATAACGTTTACCATGTAGTGAGTAAAACGGACAAAGATGTAATTTGTATTTTATCCTCCTGCAGCATCGCAAAAAATATGCAAATTTTTCACTTCTGTGGGCAAAAAATTCATACAAAAATCGAAAAGAAAAGAACACACTTCATCAGCTCCTTTTTTGCTATGTATTCAGGATACGTGTAAAAATATTATTGGGCGTTGGAAAGTATGTGAATATTAAAGGAGAATATGGAGAGTTGACGTTTGTAGTACACATCATTGGTAGTTATGTTCGGAAGAGAAATGTTTTTTTGTCAAGCCATTGATATGGCTTCAAATTCTATGTCTCGTATTGCGGGCGGTAGTTTTTCGATCCTAAAAAGTTTGCCCTTTCCGCAAGTGAAGCTCTTTTTCAGCATTAAGCTTTGTAAATTCTGCGCCAGTTATGAGGTCCTTTTCAGCAGCTTTTATTTTAACTGAAAACTGATCGCACTGACTGCAAGTATCGGATCTAGGATATCCAAATCCAATATTAAAATCATCCCGAAATATATTTCTATAGGACTGATAACATGCTTTTTGATTTGGGTAAAGATCTTTGAACATCATGTACATCTTTGTAATGTTAAGTTCCTCTGTCAGATATGAGCTGTTTTTATTATCCTTCAAGCTGTAATGACTTTGCCTTGTCTTGAACGAAGCAATATGTGATTTAATACATTCCAAAGTATCACTTTTCATTTTTTTTTAAATTTTTTTCCTCCACGTTTATCTATTGGAGCAAAACCAAACTTTTAAAGAACCCTGTAGATACTCAAGTTTACTTTTGGAAATTCCGTGTACTGCTTTGAAAAATTTCGCACATACTTTTTCTTCTTTAAAAATATTTTCTGTTTTAATTCTTACCTGACACTTATAGCTACTATCATGATACTTCGCCAAGTGTTCTGGTGCCCTTGACCTTCTACGTTGAATTGAAGTTACTGACATCAGAGAGCATAAATAGGAATTTTGGTCATTGTTGGACTCCAGAGAATTGAAATAATTAAGCATAGCTTGTCTGTCACTTGGATTCACTTTTTCCGTACTCTTGAGTCTTCTACATTCACAAAACGTTCCAAATTCGTGCGATTGTAGACATAAACTTTTAGCAACTTCATACATTCTGACCGGTTTGTTACTAAAATTGCCAGCCATTTTTTTAAACAAACACACTCAATGAGACAACATGTGTCACACCAAAACTTTGTCTCATTTTTAATTAACACACTTTCTGACACAATTATTTTGCCAGTGTCACGTTCAGGTTGCTATGGTAATCAAAACATAGTATGTGTGGCTACCTGTTGAAAAATAGTTTGTGGCATCTACTAAGCAATTTTGGGATAAAATAAAATACATATTTAAACGAAAAACTACATATTTTTACCATTAACGCTATTCCGATCGCACAAAAAATAGTATAAGTTTCTCGAACATTAAGGAGTTTACCGGTTTCCTCCAATATTATCGCCGCCCGGTAAACTATCGTTGCTGTTCTTACTACTTAATATACTATAATAGCTCTGATTGGACATTCCCGGTTCATTACATTTTCGGTTGGACAATCAGTGTTTCCTCCGTATAAAACATTTTTTATTAACGTTGCAGAATGTGACACTACTTGTTTTCTCCTAATCTGCTTAAAGCATTAGTAAATACATACATTTTGCAAGCGGATGACGTATTTAAGAAATTTTAGGTAAAAAATGGACATTCCCGGTTTTCTCCTGACACCTTTCATTTATATGTTTCCAGCCCCGCGTAATGTAAGAGAATTACGCGCATTTCTTGGTCTTATCAATTACGTGCGCCGTTTTTATGATTCTTTTTCTAACCTAGCCGTTCCTTTGTTGAAATTGTTGCGGAAAAGAGAACCGTGGAAATTGGGTATTGAAGAACAAGAGGCGTTTTTCGAACTATTTTAAAATGTACTGAATGAGAAAACTTTTTCCAAATGTAGTATGTGAATGCATCCCGATGAGACTAAAACATTCCATATCCAATGTGATGCATTCGACTGGGGTGTATTTATGTCAAAAGCAGGAGATCGTGAATTGTGGCGTTCACCGGTGTGACCTTAAAGGGGAGTCAGCTCCGCTGTACACTGACCGTAAAGGAGATCATGGCTATAGTTCATTGCCTGCGACATTTGCGTAATTTGATTCTTTGAAGGAGGTTGGTGATTCTGATCGATCATAGGGCATTATCCGTTATACAGGCGTGCAAATTAAAATCTCCGCATTTATCACGGTGGACTCTGTTTATACAAGAGTTCGATTTCGAAAATTGTTTATTGTTTTGGGAAAGATAATATTGTTCCTGATAGTCTTTCACGTTATCCATCCTATCGCGGATCAAAGCTGATATCATTGTCATAAAGGTCAAATATTTGTTTAGAGATGGTAGACAATGATGTACTATTAAGTGAAACATCTTGGACTTCCATTGTCTTTATTGAGTTTTTTACACGACGTGTCGAGCAGTGGGATCTCTGCTCGGTTTCAAGTGAAACTGTCATGTAAAAAGCTCAATAAAGACAATGGAAGTCCAAGATGTTTCATTTAAAGGTCAAATAGTTTCAAGTATAAAGCGTTCCATAAAGTTTTTCCAAAGGCTATTATTTGAATGACCCCTATATAATTTTTGAGATGCGTCAGTGTTAATGGTTATGTTATTAAAACCTTAAGGAAGAGATTCCGCTAAAAACTCTACATACCAGTTATTCATTAAATTGGTTTGCCAAAAATGTGATTGACAAGATTTCAACCAGTAAATTAAAAGCAGGTGAAGGTAAATGCCAGTAACAGCATCCCTACAAGTTGTTATGATGGTTTAATGTAGTTTTACTTTAATATCGGCCATCAGTTTGACTTTGAGTAAATCAAATTAATTTTCTCGACGTTGCTCGCATTATATTAATAGTAATTTACGTCACAAGTCCAGTAGGTGGACGACAGGTCGAATGGACATGTATCGTACAAAAAATGACCACGTAAGGTTTAGATTTATTGACATTTGGCGGTGTCTCTATTGTTGTCACTGTCAAAATTCATAATTCGAGAGCTATAGCATAATAATCTAAAGTTACGCTATTTATGGTACCAAAATAATCTTTTGAACTACTACATATGTGCAGCAGATGTTTCTCAAATTCCTTCGAAAAGTCTTTTCCTAATGGGGAAAATGATGGAGACGTCAGCATTAAATCATCAACAATGTGCTTGCATTTCTTCAAATATATGTAGTGCTTTGAAATAAGTTGGTTCTGCTGGAAATTGGGGAGATTTTTGAATTTCACTGAATAACTTAGAGGCTCGTTTCGAATATCAGGAAATAATGGTTGATTTGATTTAATGGTTTGATTTAATGGCAAGAAATATCAAATGTCGTAACTACTACGCACAAATTTCGACGTCGCCAAGTGAGCATTTGACAAAATCATAATCAAATTTAAATAACGTAATGTTTTATATTAGACGGTAGCTCTCTAGCATCACTTGCCTAGCAGAAGTTCCATTTACCGGACTCAAATCGATGCATGTAGGACGTATAAACCGGACAGTATGAAATAATAGTGTATTATAAACCAAGGTTGTGAAGTACATTATTATGACCCGAACGTAAAATTTAAAAGGATCTAAGACGTGAGGGTCATAAGTAGTTCACAACCCCGGTGTATATACGATTTTTTCCACTACTAGACTCAATAAATCTACAACAGAAAATTGCCTAAATTAGTAAGATAGCGCTCCGCATATTTTATTACTAAGAACAGGCGCGTCTTTAATCGATATGGAGGCTTCGTTACCATGGCTACCGATAAAAAAACCGATAAACAAAATGGTATTTATGACGATATGACGCAACGCCACCTAGACAATATAAGGCCTGGAAGGGACCCAGCGGGAGAGCGGTGACGTCATCATATGTGGTACGAAAATTCGACGACCCATTCAAGGCTCAAAACCTGAAGGTTTTGGAAAGTTTTTTGGGTGAATACTTTGGTAATTGGGGTTTAGATTTTAGATGGACAAAAATAAAACCATTAGTAATATATATAAACAATACAAACGTAAATTAATAAACAGTTTAACTATACCATGGTACACTTAAATTAATATAATACTTAATAGGTACTGTATATTATTAATATTATTATTATACAGTGTAGTGGTTTACTAACAATAATTTTTAATATTTCTGACGAATAAGTATACTATTTTCTCTTTTTGCCTGAATTTGTTATATACAGGGGATTCTCAAATTAGCGTGCAATAATGTAACAGCTTAGGTATTTTAGAATAAAAAAGATGAAAAGTTTATATATAAAGACAGGTTTTAAAACGTGTCGTTACAAAGATAGAGGGTATAACTTTTTAAATTAAATTCTTTTTTTTGCACATAGATAGCCCGATCAGTTTCCAAGATAATCAATTCAAAATTGAAATGTGACAACTCGAATCATTATGCTCTACATAGATACTTACCATCTGATTTTCAAAGGTGCCTGCTTTGGTGATAGGGATTTAGATGGAAAGAATACAAATATTTGATCATTTTAAAACATTATAATATTAAATAAAAAAAAAAACAAATTAAATATACATGTGACAAAATATACCTCAGAAAACACTATTTGGTTAATTGCGCACACACTACCTACACACTTTGTCTTATACTAGAGGAATTCCTTCTTCTGCAAACAGGAATTGGTTGATTTGATTCTCGATTTGATAACAACTAGGCATAGGAGACAAATATAAAAATCTTTGATGGATTTGGATAACATATTTGTAACAAATTATAGCACAAACCCTACACAACAAAATGTTTAAAAAAAAGACCTGTCTGGAATTAATCTTGGGACATCTAATAGTTACAGTAGAGCCTCTAAGGACTGGCCAGTTTTTTCACATGTAAGTACGTATGTTACTTTCCTCTGAATTTCATGTGAACGAAAATGTAACTCGCATACCTAAAATAAAAAACCCAATAAATTCTGCTGATTTTTTGAATATGAGAGGTTTTTTCGGAATATGTTCCTATACTTATGTTTATCTAGTGTTGTAAGAGGTTAGGTTAGGTAGACTTACCCTGTTATGCTTATTTGGTATAAAATTATCCCTTCTAATACCGCGAATCCACTTTTCTTTTAAAATAACATCTTCTGGAAATCTAAACACTGAATTTTGCGGACCAGTCTTGTAATTACTTTTGCATCTCTCTACACAGCAACCGTGAGGCACGGCAATGGTTTGCTAACTTTTGAAACTTAATTCCCGGCTAATTCAGCTAATACTAAAATACACGTTTCTAGAAAAGACACAGAACTACTAATTATACAAGTCTAGGCAAAACACACAAGTGAATATGCACGAAAAATGCAAAACCAGGAGCAAAATACTACTAAAGTCTTTATGGAACAGCTGACCCGTCGTACCACCCTGGCGGTCATTAAAATTAAAATCATTAAAATATCGCTTCCAGGCCTTATGTCTAGGTGGCATTGTATGACGGCGCCTAATGCTCCTTACAACTGACAGCTTTATTTACCGGTAAATAATCGGCCATAACGTTGTCATTATAGACCGCTTTTGTTCAATTGTTTTATAATCAAAACAAGAAAACCTATTTTACAGTCATTTTGCTGGCCTTTAACGGTTCGTATTAAAGCTAGTAGTGGAAAAAAATTTTTTCTACCACCATCTAAAAATAAAGAACTTTCGTCTTACCTTGCCCTAGCCGAAAACGTAGCCTTCGTCTCTAGTGAGTGAAAATCCCATAACGTTAACTTTCGTCTCTAGTGACGAAAGTAAGTTGTTCTAATTTCGCCTGTATAACGCCAATTAAATGCGGTTCAACTGATCTAATCTTTTTAAACACCATCGAAAATGGTAATATCACACAAAAATGTGTATATTTTGCCTTACAGGGTGTCAGAAAAGCAAATTTAAGTGTTGAAAATTTGATAAAACGAAACTCAGTGACAATTGAGGTGGCGTTGATTATTATTTGTTCGGTTGTTCCGAGGAGCATGGTGCGGGGTTCGATGCAACATCAATTTTCAAATACTGAATTTCAAAAATTCAATTTAAAAGTGTCATATGATATCAAATTTCGTATATTTACAATTATATTGCGCAATATAACTATTAAACCAATAATTCAATAATAATTACGAGGATAGTTGGCGAATACATGACATGGCTTCGGCGCATCGGACATCGAGTAGGCGCGCGTTCGATTAATTGGTATTTTGACAATGACGCTCCTTGGTTTTCGAAAGAAAATAAAGATTATTTTTAAAGTAAATGAGAAACTAATGTTAGCATGATCGAAGAAAAAGTATAGTGTTCTACTCGTCAAAAAGCATTTTCTATCGCTTGAGAACATTACCAAACTTGGCTTCGCCTTGCTTGTTAAACTGTTCACTTGCGAGAGAAAATGCTATTTTCGTCACTCGTTGAACAATATACTATTCTATAAGCTTATAAATTTTCTCAAAAACATTCAATAACTAGCACATTCAAGAAGAACGGTTTTAATCTCTCTGTCGATTGACCCCTTGGAAAGAAACCTAGTGTTTTAAGGCAGAGCATTGTACCTACCATATTCGAAGTGCAGATAAACACTGTTCCTGGTCAAATTTTGACGAAAGTATGAATGCATTTTATGTGCACGTTGTTTCATAGCATGAGTATGTCCCTCCCTTTTTGTACAGGAAAGTTCTGACAACAAAATTATTTGTAATGGCAGCATTTTATAACCTTTAAATTATGTCAATATAACCAATAAAACTAACACAGCTAAAATGTTATACTAGGAGCAATGTGCCAAATTTCCATAGCCTACTTTTCCGAAAAATTTAATGAAAAGCTTTATATATTTCTCGGCCACTCATCTCCCTTTAACGAAGATACAAAATAGCCAGATTGTCTAGATAGTTATGGTCCAGAGGTATCCAAGCTATCCTCAAAAACTGTGCGCCACCAAGTTTTTTTATCACAGATTTGCTGGAAACAAAAGGAGAAATCTCGTGAGACTGATGTTTCTTGGACGTGAGTTATCTATTGTGAATAAAAAAAACATTTGCGTGGAACTACTCGCCATATGGTTTAATCGAATTTTTACAGCAATTCAAATTCGTTGATTTAAATTTAGCTTTAGTTTAGTATTTTATCAATTCAAAAAGGTAAAAGTGCACTACACAATTTATTGATAAAAGGGGTTATTCGAACAACCATTATTTTGCGCCAATTTATACCTATTTTAAATGTTCTTTTATGACTCGGTAATTATTGTCCTGTTACATTAAAACAATACATTACTGTAACTTGTTCAACTTGATGCAAATTTAACTAAATATGTAATCTTTAATTTTAGTCTCCAGGGAATAAATTTCTGAACAACTATTTTAACTTCTGGAGTGACTTAGATGGTTGTGGCTGGGAGAAAGTAAATCGTAGGTTTGAAGTAACCAAACTATCGGTTCGTTATGAAATCCGATCATATAGAGAGGTCCTTGTCATGATAGAGGTCACGTCAATGATAATTCCTCTCCTGTTCGCATATCTCCTTCGCTTTCATCCGCTATGCTACATTTCTGTAGCGCTGTGCTACACGGACACAATGAAAAAATGTATAATGATACGTATAATAATCAACATAAAATGCCGACATTGTTAAAAGCAAAATAGGTTTTAGTTAAGGATAGCTGTTTAAGGATAGCTTCTCAGAAAAAGAATTAACCAAATATGTTAAAACAGGGAACAACAAAAAATTTGAGCAATGTTTCCTTTTGTCTTAATCATTATCGAGTAAAATACATTAAGCATATAACAATAAGCGCATTTTGCAAATGCTTTTTTTTACTGGCTACACTAGTTTACTTCCACCATTTACATTTCGCTTGAGTTAACAGCAAGTCAATTATTCTGTGCAAATATCCATTAACTGACTTTATCTCTGCCTCACACAAGCCTCCGATGTCAGGATCACGTGTAGGAATAAAGCTTTAATTTATTCTAGATAGACTTTGTGTTAAAAAAAACTTTGATATATCTAGGAATTTGTAAGTTGATAAACGCGATAAAAGTTCGAGCCTTAAGCAAAAACAAATAAACTATGACCATGTTTAAAGGTCTTGATTTTCTATCACAACCAAGTAAAGGCCCACCATATTCAACTCCTGTTTTTTGAAATGCTAAGTTAGCTTTAAATCTTTCACCTGTTAGTATCGGCATGCTTTAGGTTTCGCTTCCTTCTCCAGATTTACTTTTCATGTTTATAGCTATGTGTTTGAGTTAATTGTATCAGTGTCAGTATGAGACACTAAAGAGATAATGCTCTTGGGAATCTCCGCAATTGCATCTAACCTCTGTTGTCTAACCAATATCTATATCTATCACTGAACTTAATTCTAGGTAGATTAACACGTTATAAATACATGCTCCTTGTGCCTTAGTGTGCGAATTGGTAATCCATTACTGTAAACTAAAATTGAGTTACGAACGAGAGCACATCGAGAGATTTTCAATGAGTTAAAAAACTGCAAATCATTCATGAACGTAATCCAAACTGTATTCAAACACAAGTTAGTGATTCGTCACAACTTAGCTTTTACCGCCATCATATCATATTACATTCATAGAAGCAAGAAGCCTTAGAGGGTGTAACGGTTGAAAACTGTCGCTAGAATTAGTCATGCAAATGCGGATATTTGTCGTTTATTTGGGACTGAAACGTTTGTTGTTCTGCTCGAGTGTAAAGATTTGAGGTTGTTTATTTACCTTTTTTTTGCTAACCTGTGGAAGGTGTATAGGGTTCACGTTTTGTCTTGTCAGGGGTCTCAGGACTATGCTGGCAGTGAGTTGCGCCCATTTTCCTTGCCTTTGTTTCAATAAGGGAGGCCACAGATTTTATTAAGTGTGGGAAATTATAACCCCAAAACTTGGATAATAAATAAACAACTGACTTATTTCAAATGTCGCATTGATTGACTGATATATTGACGGATTTGTTGGGTGAATTATGTAGATATGGAGGTGACTGCCTATCCACCTAAGTGCTTCGGTTTCTTGGCCGGAAGTCCGCCATGTTTAAGAGGACTTTGCAAATTCTTTGCTTGCACCTAATAGCCCTTTGTTAGCTGTTCGTAAGTCAAACGTTATTTTATGATAATATCACTAGATGAAATGGAAAACATATGGGACAAACTTTAAGTGGTACATTTCGCTTATTTTCTGAGGAGTAAAAAGGGTAGCGAGAGCACGTATTTTGGGTGTCGTCCTAAAACGCCTTTCGATAACAATGAGAGTTGTCATTCGTCAATTGTTCGTTGCGCGCTGGCGCTCTCGACCAATATCTTTTCCCCTCCTCCACCTTTTATCTATTGAAAATCGGAATATTGGTGAAGATCTTTCTTTCTGGATCAAGACACGTGGAAGACAACATTCATCTCTTCGCTGCTACTCATTTCGACGTAAAAGTGTAAACCACTACGTGGGATTTAGTCGATTTGTAGTAGTATTTCAACTTCCCTTAGTTGGTGTTAGTTTTGTGGTCACTCGACCAGTTTTTGGGACATTTTTGGATGAGGGAAGTTGAACCGAATTTCGGGATTGTGCAGCAAGAGGTAAGTTCACGTCGGCCATCTTCTTGGTTGAGTGGTTTTCTTTTCCTTCCACTGAGCCTTTTGTATTTTCTTTCTATCAGAGTTTGGGCCTACAAGCAAAGCATTTGTCAACCTATACTACGATCCAGGGCCACATAAGCCAATGTACCACGTGTCAGCAAGGTTAATGTGAGGGCTGAAAGCAGCCACACCACGTGTTTATTTTGTTCTGTTTTTGGAAACCCTCGTGGACGAGGTAATTATTCATTAATTTATCTATGTTTAGAGATTTATGATTTTTCTTTATTTGTTCGATTTTTCCAATCCAATCTGGGGCCATTACGGGGTTAAATTGTCTGGGTGGATTTGTTTCAATTATTGAATAACTTTTGTTTATTTTATTTATTGAATTTAAGTTTACTAAGTCCAGTTGATGTAAAGTAGTTCATGAGCAAAATTTTCAAGTCACTTTATTGGTTAATTTGTGTATATAATCGCTTCACGAAACATACATTTAAAGGAAAAAAGTAACTAGATCAAGGGACATCCTAGTAAATAATGTCCATCCTAGGGTGTTTCCAAGGGGGCCTACCGCCACCAATTAGTGTTCCAAGGGGGCCTACCGCCACCAATTAATGTTTCCAAGGGGCTACCTGGCACCATTATTGTTTCTGAAGGTTAATCACCACCTTATTGTTACCGAGGGGTGCAAATCACCACCTTATTGTTCGAAAACCACCACTATTGTGTGTAAGAGGCAGACAGCTACCACCATAATTTTTTTGGAGGGCCAATAGCCACTACCTTTTGCGTTGTTTTGGACCTAAGGCGTCTAGCTTTTGTGACCATCTGTAATAGCGTCGTGTCAAGCTAAGTAGTAGTATTTAAGTTAACCTGTTTTTTTTATTGTTACGCTTGGTGATCACCACTAGGGGAATATTTTCCAGACAATTGTGATGAGTAGAATTAAGGAAAATCTTTCACTCATTGACTTGAAGTACAATCATCATATTGTACAACATTGATTTCGTTCTTTGATATTATAGGACGTAAATTAAACCTGTTAGTTTTATTTTGTTTGCAAGTACTATGGGTATTTTGGAAGAGGCTAAAGGGAACTGATCAGCTACCTAACAGCGTAGGATTTTTCCAGTTTAATTGATTAAAATTGGTGGCGCCCCGAACTCACTTTACCGGCCGGTTTTGTAGCACTTTTTGTTCCTAACCTGATACTTTTCCCTGAGCACTTTTTGAATATTCTAAGATACCTCAACTGAGATTAAAGTGTTACAAAGGTCGAAAATTTTGATAGTTGCAAGACTACTTTTCTAGTTCTTATCAAGCTATCTAATTAATAAACTCAAAGTATTCGCTCCTTGATTCCCAGAATCTTTGATTTTTTGTTCTTGTTTTCTAAATCAAATCTACACATATCTTGGCAGTTAGACGTACGTAAAATAAATAAGACATAAACCTACTAAGATTTTAACCAGGTGACAAAACTGAGACAACTTGGTTCTTAATGGCTTTAGTAATTCATAAAAGTGTCTGATTTTCGTAGAACAGGAAATTGTGATTTGTAACTTTTCTAAATCTCTTTTCAATGATGGCTGTCAAAACAAATAAATATTTCTAAACTCTAGAAGCAAGGCGAAAAACTCAGTCTGTGTGATAGGAACAATATACTGTTCAATTTTGAGTTATAGATTGAAGTAAAATCGAAGAATAAAAATATATCAGGCATTTTTTAAACAGAATCGGTTAGTTCCTTTTGAGCTAGTCTGGAGGTCGTTGTCACGAAAGTCGTTATCACGAAAGTAGAAAGAGATCTCGCGTTGGGAGATTGTGCCGGTGTAGAACTGGTTACTCCGGAAGGACGAACAACCACAATTAGGGAGCAGTCCACTGTCCAAAGTAAAAACCGGTATCGTGTTTGGAGTCGCGTTTGGGTTGTCCGGGATTTCGTTACGCCGCTCCGTAAAACAAACGATTACCATTAGCCGAGGTTCGAGTGGGTTCATTTTCGTTTCACTCAAACTGGAATGAGAAAATGTGCTAAATTTTCCTTTTTTTGTGGGTTTATGGATTTAAGGACATAATCGATATTTAATCTATTGTATCATCCTGCAAGGTCCTCCTATTTAGAGTGTGATAGACGAATCGCATAAGTGGGGGAGTGGACGGCTGCAGAAAGGTGGAAAACCGAACTCTTGCTGCAAGAAAAAATCCTTGAGAACTTAAATTTAATAGAAATACATTTTCTATCGGCTTTAAAATGGCACATGCAACACTCACACAACACTGAAAATCGGAACTCTTGGTGCATTTTCAAGACTATCGATAATCATCGTAAAATTATTAAAACTTTTAATTAGTATCGTTGCATATGAATTTTTAACCACTCGATCCCTTAAAACTTTCAATTTGAAACTTCGTACTTTCAGACTGTACGCTCATTGCATTAATGATGCCAATAAAGATGGAGGGCCGTTCAGGTATAGGGAGAGCCACATTCCGACAAGGCACCATGACTAGAAATTAATTTAACTAATGTCGGCGGCAATTAAATTGGTTTGAGAGGGTCGCATGGCATTGTGGGACAAATGAATATTCCCTATATTAGATGATTCGATGACGGGGTAAAATTTAAAAAATGCCGTTTGGTGTTTCCATAGACACTCTCTAGTTTCAATTATGGGCGAGAACTTTTAAAAGTGCGTAATTACTACTAGAAATAACTATTAATTTTTGAAGAATTAATAAAAATAAGTATGAATTTTACCAATAGCTATATGATTCCTGCAAACCATTACTCAAACAATTCTTGCTACAAAAATCGTTCTTAAAGCTGGTATTTTATGCTTTTAGTTGACACCCACGTACATGGTGCGGCAGAGAAACTGAAAATGATCACGACCATTTGCAAAAACTTGCGGAGTCAATTTTCCACATTCTTCTATAATTCTCTGCAAAAGATCGTCGATGATGGCTGGTTGTATACACACTGGATTTCAAATGCTCCCACAAAAAATACTCCGACGGTGGCAGATTGGGTGATCTATCCGGCCATTCGATAGTACCACGTCTTCCAATCCAGGAAACCGATCGTTCAAAAATTCTCGAACGGGAACTACATAAACTGCTCAACTAAAAGTTCGGCATACGCAATTTTTCGTGTCATTTTCAATCAGCTATAACTTTTTAAGCAATGAATTGTTTTGAATACAGTTTGCACGGTCTGAAACCTTATTTTCTCTAGATTAAATAAGCAGATAATTTTGAAAAAAAAACCGACATTTTTATTATACAGGGTGGACCAGGTTTTTGGTGCCAAACTTTAAGGGGGTATTCTACGTCCAAAAATAACTCTAGTTTGCTATATAAACCATAGTCGAAAAATACTTCGTTACGGAAATACAGGGTGTTAAAAAGTTTTTTTTTTGACAATCTAAAAAATGGATTTTTTTCTGAAACTGCCAGAGATATTTTAATGAAATTTTACAGGTATCAATAGCGATGAAAGATCCAAGTTTTGCAATATAAAAGGTCTTTCCAGCGTTACCAGTGGCGTGCACTGCGGCTGGTGACTGGCTATTTTTCAACAAAAAATTTGATTTTTCGTTGAAAAAGCTACTGATTTTTCTGAAGATTCAAATTATTTTTGAGGTCCTTGTCCAATTAGAAAAAAAAAGTTTCCTTGGCTTTTTTTCGTACGGCGCCCCTATAAATAAATATTAAATAACTTAAAAACTTTTCAGTGTTTGCCTTTTAATAGATTATTAATTTTGTTACTTGCGTACCGCCAGATAATCAATATTTGCCACCCCTCGTTGGCGTAGGTTTTCATGGCAACCTAAAACAGACAAACTTATTTTTTTTTAACTGTGTTGTAACAATATTTATTTTCAGAATTAAAATCTAAAAGTAAGTAAAACAATAATTGAAAACATAACAAAAACAGTTATGAAAATTGTTCAAAATGGGAACCATTATTTTCAATGCACAACTGTCATCGACGTATAATAGACCGATTTAAATGTACTAGATGTGGTAATATTTGATTGCAACCATATCTTATGCGGTTCATAAGTTCTTCTTCCGTATTGACAAGAGTCGAATAAACTTCCTCTTTTAAAAAACCCCACACAAAAAAGTCTAACACAGTAAGATCCGGAGACCGTTGCGGCCATGTAACTGGACCCCCTCTACCAATCCACCTATCCGGAAAATGATTATCCAGCCAATTTCTGACATTTCTGCCAAAATGAGCGGGACAACCGTCAAGCTGAAACCATGCATTCTGTCTTAAAAGTATCGGTATTTCGTCCCACATATTCGGAGTTTCCGTTTCTAAAAACTCTAAGAAGCTAAGAAGTTTCGAGTTCAAACAAAGATGTAAAAAGTAGGGTTCAAATAAATGGTTGTTGTAAATCCCTATCCACACGTTTAAGCTAAATTCAACTTGAAAATTTCGAGGTCTAATGGGGTGATGATTTTCATGGACCCATACATGTTGATTATGCAAAATAACTACGCCGCGGTGGTAGTTAATGCAAAGCAGCACTCACACAACACTGAATGATGTTCAAAAAATCCCTGTTTTCTTGAACTGAGTGAAGGATCCACCTACAATAAGTAATTCTTTTTTCTTGGTCTCCTGGATGTAGCTCTTGAACAGGTTGTAGGTGAAATAGACGATGGTGATCTCGTCTAAGAGTACGAAGTATATTGGATTTTGAGGTGCGAAGAATACGAGAAGCAATACGGGAATTCGTTGTTGGATTTCTGTCAAACTCATTTAATATCTGTCGAGAAATTCTTCTTTGTTGTTGGTTTTGGTTTTCATCTCGATCCTCATGCAAATTCCTTAAACCTTTCTCCATTAATTGCTGATGGACTCTTGCGAAAATTTTACGACTAGGATGTGTTCTTTGCGAATATTTCCTTCTGTATTCTCTGGTGGCCGCCCTTGAGTTTCCGTTAGCAAATCCTTACACAAAATGGATAACCTCTATTTCTCTATTTGAAAATCTAAACGGCATTTTAACACTAATGAACTCTACAGAAATTAGTTATGTTAAATTTGTGATTATGTTAAATTGTAATCCATTTAAACACAAACATTTAAAAATATTTTATTATTATTAAACGGTGTGCCCTACGAAAAAAAGCCAAGGAAGTTTTTTCTTTCAAATCGAGCAAGGATCTCAAAAATAATTTTTATCTTCAGAAAAACCAGTAGCGTAACACTTTTTTGTTGAAAAATAGCCAGTCACGAGCCGCAGTGCACGCCACTGGTAACGCTGAAAAGACCTTTTATATTGCAAAACTTGAGTCTTTCATCGCTATTGAAACCTGTAAAATTTCATTAAAATATCTCTGGCTGTAACACCATGTATTTCCGTAACGAAGTATTTTTCGACTATGGTTTATATAGAAAACTAGAGCTATTTTTGGACGTAGAATACCCCCTTAAAGTTTGGCACCAAAAACCTGGTCCACCCTGTATAGAGTGTGAAACAATGTGATGCAAACATTTCAAAATTTTGAGGTTCTGCCATTTCGCAATAAGCAATTTTTCCTTATCATTTTCAGGTAAGGTCTAAGCCAACATCCATATCTCGGGACATTTTCGACAGATTTTTTATTAAAACATATACTTTGAATTTTTATACAGAGTGAAACGTAAAATTTGTCAAATTTTTGTTGGTGATATTTGTAAATCGTTGTAGCTTGAAAACCTGGTAAAGAGTCTTGTGGTGTTTTCCCTCGTTTGTTGACATATTGTCTGCGGATCTTTCCCCATTCAAAGAATTTTAAAATAAGTGCAGTTTTTTCCAGTGAACTAGCACTCAAAAAATATGATACCATTATTGTTGATACTTGTGACTTATAATAGCTATATTAAATAAAATAACCTTTCTAGAGGCAAAGGGAAATTGAGTGATACCATCGCAGATAGCCAACATCAATATCTCTAGACTTTTTTGTCATTTTTTGTTTTAAGGCATTAGAACTTATACAGATAGAATCAAAATATTCTTAAAAATTTCGTTAGTATATTTTTTAAATCGTCGTAATTCGCGATCAAGTTGACGGATTATTATTTTTATTCTTTGGATCGACAGCATTATCTACAAGTTGTTTCTCATCACGGGAGTTTTCCAAAAGCGACTACTGAGTTACAGGTACGGACTTGACAAAATAAGTATACGGATAAATGAAATATCATATTCTTTGGTCAATTTTAAGGGCGGCTTGTCATACAATTGTGTTACCTATCGAGCTTCGTTAAAAAGTTACAGGGTGTTGAAATTAGGGTTTCAAAATGCATGAGTATTGATTATTCCGAAAGCGTAAGAGATATTTTATTGCAATTTTGTACGTTTTGAGTGCTATAGAATGCGCACATTTTGCAATAAAAAATTATTTTTATTTCCGCCGCTTACCAGAACTTCAATTTATATTATTTGAAAAAAAGTAGCACGTCACTGATTTGTGAAAATTTAAACTTGGTTTTTTAATATCCATTTTACTGTAAAGGAAAGAGCCCTCTTCGGTTTTTTTAGTACGACGCACCGTTTTCGAGTAAATAAATAAAAATCATTGTAATGCATGTACTACAGCCGCAAATAATTACATTTTGATGAAAAATCTAAAATATTCGATTAGTCATGGCTTGAGTTATGTCGCAAAACAATAGTATTTTAATGGGCATTCAAAAACTAAATTTAATTTTTTGAAAAACCAGTGACGGCCCATTTTTTTTTTCAAATAATGTATGTCGACTTGCTGTTAAGCGCGCCTCTGGCGGAAATAGAAATAATGATTTATTGCAAAATGTGTCCAATAAAATATCTTTTACGCTTTCGGAATAATCAATGTATATGCATTTTGAAATTATAATTTCAATACCTTGTAACTTATTAATAAAGCTCGATAGCTAACACAGTTATATGACAGGCCCCCCTTAAAGTCGAGCAAAGAAAATGAGATTTCATTTTCAACCTCCAACTATGACTCGTTCTGTATACTTATTTCGTCAAGTCCGTACCTGTAATTCAGTAACCACTTTTGGAAAATTCCCTTGGTGAGAAACAACTTGCAGATAATGCTGTCGATACAAGGAATAATAATCCGTCAACTCTTCCGCGAATTACGACGATTTGAAAAAACTTCTAACGAAATTTTCAAGAATATTCTGATTCCCGCGGTATAGGTTCTAATGCATTAAAAACAAAAAATGACAAAAACGTCTAGAGATATTGATGTTGGCTATCTGCGACGGCATTACCCAATTTCCCTTTACCTCTAGAAAGGTTATTTTATATAATATTGCCATAACGAGTCACGAAAATCAACAATAGTGGTATCATATTTGTTGAATGCCAGTATACTAGAGAAAAGGGAAAAAACCCAATTTTTGAATGAGTAACAATCCGGAAACAATATGTCGACAAACGAAGAATAACACAGAAAAATTCTTTACCGCTTTTCCAAACTACGGCCCTTACCTGAAAACGATAAGGAAAAAATTGCTTACTGCGAAATGGCAGAACATCAAAATTTGGCAATTTTTGCATCACTTTGTTTCACACCCTATACAATAAACATAATGTCGGTTTTTTTTTCAAAATTATATGACTGCTTAATCTAGAAGAAATGAGGTTTCAGACCGTGCAAAACGTATTTATAACAATTCACTGCTTAAAAAGTTACGGCTGATTGAAAATGACACGAAAAACTGCTTGTGCCGAACTTTAAGTTGAGTAGTTTAGTTAGGAGTTGCACAATCTTGCTGGAACACTATTTCAATATGAAGTAAAGTTTCGTCATTTTGCAGTAATTTTGTTATGCGCGGAACAACGTTAGTTTCAAAAAGCTAAAAGAAAGGAGCGCCATTCAAATTACCCTCAATAAAAAAACGGACCAACGATGTGATCTCCTAGAATTCCTTGACCAAACATTCAGTTTCTGTGGATAGTGGATATGGGTTTCCCTAAACAATATAAATCCGTGTCTGACCCATACTTGCAGTTATGCCTGCTTACTTCTCCATTCAAAAAAGATGTACACTTATCACTGAAACAAATATTGTAAAACAAGTTCACATTATTTAATAGAGTGTTAGATATAATTTCACAGAACTCTAGTCTTCGATCATTGTCCTGTTCATTTAGTTCTTGAACAAATTTTATCTTGTATGAGTGATTTTTTTTTTAATTCTCTTTACAGTGCTTGTTGAGACCCCGGATCCCAAGAAATTTGATTTAAACACTGGTTGTTATCTACCGCAACGTGTCCCAAAACAGCAACTTCAACAGCCTTGTTCATAAATGTTTCCATGAATTTTTGCACCAACTTTAAAACATATTGAAGACCAACCAATTTAATGGGATAAATTTTACTGAAAGCACGAGCACACATTTAAATTCAAATGAACTGACATTTACCTGAGACTGAGCTAAAAACATGAAGTGGAATAAACGTATCAGTACCTCTACCCGCAGTTTTACGAAAATAAAAATTTTTTTAGAGTATTTAATTTTCTTATGTCTCAATTTCATGCGAATACAGAATAAGTAAAATGCATTGCTTATGAAATAACCTTTTCAACGATGTGTTCCACATGGTGTGGTAACCTTTGAAAATTTACGGAGGGTGGCTGTGACGGCTAAGGAGGTTGATGACAGCAACTCAGATTTTTTGTGAAAAGATTGCTATCTTTGTTAACATTTATTGGCAATTTTTAAAAAAAGATAGTTTTGAAAGATATTGAGGGTGGCTACTTTTCGTTGAACAACCCGGTATAACACTAGCGTCACTCGTTAACAATCCTTCCCCTCTTACTTCGCTTAGGATTTATGGTACAGTAAACAAAAGTTTGGCCACCTTACGCCACCGTTCTATACTGAATTCATTGCAAACCTAAACAATTTCACGCTCGAATGGGCACGGCGGCACAACGCTCTTGAATTCGCTACTGATATATACCGGGTGTCCAGCAGAACCCTGGACATAGGGGATTAACATGGGAAAGCGGTTTTTATTTTTTTGCGCCTGTACGGTTGATTTGATTGAAAAACTTTTAAGAGTAAAGTTGTAGAGCTTATGGTCAGCTATCATCCTGTAATTTTTTCAATATCTCAGTTTTGGCTGTTTCTTTAGAGAAACGACTCGAAAAGTGCAAGAATTTGAATTTGGCGCGTCACCCCCGCCATGCATGTGCAGTGTCGCCAACATAATAATTTCTTATGTCAGAGTCAGAGCCGATTTTCTTTTTTTTATTTATTTTGAGGGACTATCATGTAGTAATTAACGTGATTATGCAGTGAAAATTAACCGAAAAAATGTCACATGGCGGGGGTGACGCGCCAAATTCAAATTTGTGCACTTTTCGAGGCGTTTTTCCAAAAAACGGCCAAAACTGGGGTATTGAAAAAATTACAGGATGATAGCTAACCATAGTCTCTACAACTTTACACTTAAAAGTTTTTCAATCAATTCAACCGTACAGGCGCAAATAAATAAAAACCGATTTCCCATGTTAATCTCCTATATCCAGAGTTGTGCTGGACACCCGGTATATTGTTTATACTGTGGTTTAAGATTAACTTATCGAGTATTTGACATCATCCCTTCAAAGTTTATGGATTAGCAAGTATAAATTCTCTTCTATTTGATTAGCAAGTATAAATAACGAAAACGCCAGTTGCCACAAAAGCACCGAAGAACAATCACTAGCTATATCTTTTGCGGCTCCGGTACACAATCATACAAAACCATCGACATAAACTCCCAGTTACTCCTTGTTCAAACAATAAGAAAACCTTCGCATTCCGGACGGGCCTATACCGCCAAAGGGCTCGTTTACAATTTGGAAGAGGCCACATTAACTGAACAAAATAAATTAGTTCCGAAATTAGGGAACGAAGCCGGAGAGCTCTCAAGGAAGCGGTGGTGATGAAAGGGCAGACCGTCTAAATACAGACCTCAAGCTTCCTTCAATTACTTTGCTCGTTACGTCATTATTATTAGCGAATATTGCCTAGATCTTTAGGGAACATCTCATGGTCTCTTCCTCTATTTAAGCCTCCAACTTTTAAGTATTATTTTTTTTCCTGTACGATATTTTTGCCACGACCATGAACCATTTACAAAAAGTCATTCGGACGCGACCTGAAATTGAACTGGGGTCTCTGAACATTATTCAGTTAGTACGCTTTAACTTATAAGTCGCTCACTCGTTTGGTGCTAAAAAATACCTATAATTCAGGTTAGGTTTTTTCATAGTTTTCTTCTACTCCTTATATCACGATGTACGCCTGTGATTCAAAAAGTGCAAGTAGTTGTTGTAAAAATGCCGCAATACAAGCGAGAAGCACTACAAGAAAACTATTTATATGCTTATCAAAATGCCATATTCAATTGCAGCTCCAAATTTCCGCAAATACTCCAATAACAGACCTCAATTAAAACTCTCATTTAATGGCAGCATTAAGAAATCTTCCATCAAAAATTCATTGATTAGTTAAGAAAAAGTTAGCAAGAAACTAGCAGAAGGAAAAAGGAACTGTGATAAGGCCCAGAAAGGGGAGCGGAGAAACGAGGCGCGGAAAAGACACTTTCCGCACGGGGTAGTAACAATATTTTTTCTACGAGCCAATTCATTGTAACATATAGAAGGAATAAACATACAATACATAAACAAATTTATCTTTGTCAAAACTATGTCACCTGAATTACTCAACGATCAATTGGTGTAGCGTTTTCTTTTTCACAAAGAAAACCTACTGGCTTCCCTTTCAGAATTTCATAAATAACTGTAAAATACCATTTTATTTCCAAAGAAATATGACTACCTTGGCTGCCATGTTTGTTCACCTTGATTATCGTTTCTATGCGATCCTTCTACTTCGAGTTCTATGGTTAGAAATCCTTTGAAAGTTGACTTATTTTGGACATTGACATGTGTCAATGGGTTGATTAATTATTTTGCATCTGTGCAGCATTGCCAAATTCCACTAATATTTTTACTTAGATTCCCTTATTTTTTTCATGTGCTCTTCTAATACTTTCCCTAAATTTATCTTTTATTTAGCAACAATGGCAAGATTTTCATATTTCGCGGTTCATTTTCTCCTTCTTTTGATTTCCCCCTTTTGACACTATAATTTCCGTTTTTTTGACCAATTCAGAGCCCAGGTGGTAAAGGTAAAAACGTTTGATAGTCCCTTTTCCATCTTGACCACTGTCCAGGGTACATCGGACGTCAGCCTGTCCCTAAACGGCTACCGCCTAGCCATGTGGCTATTGTAAAATTCTCGTATTTTGGGGTAAGAATTCCTTTAATTAATTTAAACTTATCTAACCTTTTCTTCGTTCAATTATTAGGTCCAATGAGTAGTCCAATGAGTAGTCCAATGTTTGAGTAATAAAACTCAATACCTCCTTTTTTCTCGGATCCTACAAGTGCAACGTTTCATTCTACACGTGTGCCGATAATGGAGCCGTTAGTGACGGTGATGGCTCCTAGGTTTTGAACCGTCCAGCATTACCACACATGATGAACCGGTAGGAGTAGATTTAAAAACCAAGTGTACCTGCACTAACCTTAGGTAAGAACTAACACCATAATAAATAAATGTGCCTAATTATAATAATTCCTGTTGGTTTTACTTTGGCTTGATCACCTAAACAATATGAACATCAATAATTGCTATGATAATTTTCTCAATTTTAATATTATAGCTATTACCTGTAACTTAAATTGAGCGGCGCCCAATTAACAGGTCTAGCTTATATAACTATGAATTATATAATATATATAACTTCAACTCTTTTTTATGTCATTTTGAACCACGACCTAGCTCTCCACCTACCCAAAGCTGCCGTTCGCATAGTATGTGGCTTTGCTAACTTTTACCTTTTTTAAAAATACGTCACATTGGTTCAAAAGAGAGCGTAGGTAGTCATCAATTTGTCGATCAACCCATCTGGGTACTAGTTTCGGGGTCTAACCCTCATCAGCAGAGCTTTGGCTGGTCGACAAATTGATGAACCATTATTCGGCTAATTTAAAGCCGGAAACGTACAGAGTACCGGTGAGATGTTTGTACAGAGCACAACCAGGCGACATCCACCAGCGTGTTTTAGATCCAACACTGCATGGCAGATGGCGTTCGAGAAGCATCCCATATTGCTCTGTACCTCACTGGTTATCGGAACCAGAAATAAATGAAATGAAAAGAGAGCGTAGGTAGTCATCAATTTGTCGATCAACCCATCTGCGTACTAGTTTCGGAGTCTAACCCTCATCAGCACAGCTTTGACTGGTCGACAAATTGATGAACCATTATTCGGCTAATTTAAAGCCGGAAACGTACAGAGTACCGGTGAGATGTTTGTACAGAGCACACTTCTTTCACGAACAAAGAGTAACTTTTTTGCTCTAGAGTGATTGTCAAATCACTCAAAATGCAAACTCGAATGGCAAACTTCACTCTCCTAGCAAAACAGTTGTACTTTTCGCTCTTTATACATAAATAACTACTTAATCGTGCTGAGCTCTCAGGTACCTTATGTATTGTTGTCAATTGCCACCAGAAGAATTTGAAAAAATCTAATCGCTTGACTGACAATCATAATTTATATCTGGTATTTTTTTTATTATTTTTGTTTAAATCGATGGCTCAAAATCTGCTTCAGGTAAGTATACCTAGGATAGGGTACCATCTAAAATAATATGCTCAACTTAAAGTTCGGCACAAACAATTTTTCGTGTCATTTTCAATCAGCTGTAACTTTTTAAGCAATGAATTGTTTTAAACACAATTCGCACGGTCAGAAACCTCATTTCCTCTAGATTAAGGAAGCTGATAATTTTGAAGAAAAGACCGACATATCTTTATTACATAGGGTGTGAAACAAAGTAATGCAAAAATTTTAAAATTTTTATGTTCTACCATTTCGCCAGATTTTTTATCAAAGAGCTCTGAATTTTTATACAGAGCGATACGTAATATGTGTGAAATTTTTGTTGCTGATTTGTTTAAATCGTCGTAGTTCGGAAAAACGGTAAAGAGTCTTACTGCGTTTCCCTCATTTGTTGACATAGTGTCTGTGGATTGTTACTCCTTCAAATAAGGTAGAAATAAGTGCCGTTTTGTTCTAGTATACTAGCATTCAAAAAAAAATGATATCATGTATTGTTGATACTCGTGACTTATAATAGCAATATTAAATAAAATAACATTTCTAGAGGCAGAGAGAAATTGAGTGATACCGTTGCAGATAGCCAACAAAAAAATCTCTAGACGTTTTCGTCATTTTTTGTTTTTGATGTATTAGAACTTATACAGAGGGAATCAAAATTTTCTTAAAAAGTTCGATAGTATTCTTTGTTAAATCTTCGTAATTTGCAGACGAGTTGACGGAATATTATTCTTATTCTTTAGATTGACAGCATTATCTACAAATTGTTTCTCAACAAGGGAGTTTTTCAAAAGTGATTACTTAATTACAGGTACGGACAAAATTAGTATACGACGTGAATCATAATGGGTGGTCGAAAATGAAATCTCTTATTCTTTGGTCGATTTTGAGGGTGTTCTGTTATACAATGGTGTTACCTATCGAGCTTCGTTAAAAGGTTAGAGGGTGTTGAAATTAGAATTTTTAAATTGATATGTATTGATTATTCCGAAAGCGTATGAAATATTTTATTGAAATTTTGTACGTTTTGACTGCTATATAAGGCGCACTTTTGGCAATAAGTATTTATTTTTATTTTCGCCAGTGGCGCGCTTAACAGCTCGTCGACACATATTATTTGAAAAAAAGTGGGACGTCACTGGTTTTTCGAAAAATTAAATTTAGTTTTTGAATGCTCATTAAAATACTATTGGTTTGCAACATAATTCAAGCCATAAATAATCCAATATTTTAGATTTTTCATCAAAATGAAATTAGTCGCGGCTTACTTACATACATTACAATGGTTTTTATTTATTTAATCGAAAACGGTGAGTCGTACTAAAAAAATCGAAGAGGGCTCTTTTCTTTACGGCAGAATGGGCTTTAAAAAAAAAGTTTCGTTGTTTAAGAAAACAGTGACTTGCTACTTTTTTTTCAAGTAATGTAAATCGACGTGCTGGTAAGCGCGCCACTGGCGGAAATAAAAACAATTTTGTATTGCAAAATGTGCGCCTTTCATAGCAGTCCAAACGTACAAAATTTCAATCAAATATCTCATACGCTTTCGGAATAATCAATACATATGCATTTTAAAATTCTAATTTCAACACCCTGTAACACTTTAACGAAGCGCGATTGGTAACACAATTGCATAACAGAACACCCTTAAAATCGACGAAAGAATATGAAATTTCATTTTTGACAACCAATTATACCCCGTATACTAATTTTATCAAGTCCGTACCTGTAATTAGGTAATCACTTTTGGAAAACTCCCTTGCTGATAAACAATTTGTAGATAATGCTGTAGATCCAAAGAATAAGAATAATAATCCGTCAACTTGTCTGCGAATTACGACGATATAAAAAAAATACTAACGAAATTTTTAAGAATATTTTGATTTCCTCTGTATAGGTTCTAATACCTCAAAAACAAAAAATGACAAAAAATTCTAGAGGTATTGATGTTGGCTATCTGCGATGGCATCACTCAATTTCTCTTTACCTCTAGAAAGGTTATTTTATGTAAAATTGCTATTTTATGACGAGTATCAACAATAATGGTATCATATTTTTTGAATGCTAGTATACTAGAAAAAAGGGGCAATTATTTTTTAATTTTTTGAATGAGTATCAATCCGCAGACACTACGTCAACAAATGAGGGAAACGAAGTAAGATTCTTTACCGCCTTTCTTTAAAAGTACGACGATTTAAAAATATCAGCATCCAGAATTTCACACATTTTACGTTTCGCTCTGTATAAAAATTCAGAGTGCTTTAATAAAAAATCCGGCAAAAATGTCCCGAGATATGGATGTTGGCTTACTTCTGACCTGTTAACGATAAGGAAAAAATAGCTTATTGCGAAATGGTAGAACATCAAAATTTTGGAAATTTTGCATCACTTTATTTCACACCCTATATAATAAAGATTGTGTTGGTATTTTTTTCAAAATTATGCGCTTTCTTATTCTAGAGGAAATGAGGTTTCAGACCGTGTAAATTGTACTTAAAACAAATCATTGTCTAAAGAGTTAGAGTTGATTGAAAATGGCACGAAAAATTGTATGTGCCGACTTTAAGTTGAGCAGTTTAGTAAAGTTTGTACCAACTTCAGGTACCTGCAGGAGTACCTCAAAATTAAAAATATTTTAGACGTAGAGGCACCATCGCAAATGCTAAACCGTAAAATTTTCAAAAAATCACCTTTTGTAGTTTTCGAAATATCGACCGGTTTAGTTCCCAATGGGACATCCTGTATAAATGTCGAAAACTGTGGGATATACGAAGAAGAACTAAAATTATTATAGGAAAATAACTGTTATATTGATCTCATGAATAAGGTCTTTTTAGGAAGATTTTAGCTTAGGAACACACGGCTATGTATTAGCATTAAGTTTTGGGATTATTATATCCTGTTGTTATGTCTGCTTTCGCAAGGGGTCGTGGGAAAAGAAATGTTTTATGTCTGAAAGGACCTAATTCAAATATGGCCGACATTTGTGGCAATAAATCCTAGGGATATTTTATTAAGAGAAACTGGCGCCATAAGTCACGGTCAGATATGATACATGGTATTTGTAGGAGCGAATGAGGTTCATTAGAGAGGACGATAGGCGCGCACCTTAAAGCGTATTTCATTTTGCAAGAAATATTACGAATGTGTTTGGGACTGTTATTAGTTTTTCCCTACCTTTGTGTATCAAGTTTATGACGTAGATAGGGAAAATAAGAGAAACATCGGATTTAATGTGGAAGTCATTATTGCGTACTAGTATAGGGGGTGGGAACTTTCAAGATGACCCATCCATTGGTATCTTGGGAACCGTAATAGTTAGAAAGTTGGTTAAATGAAGCAAAAGGTGCGTCATTTAGTGCTCGTTTAGAATGTGTCTTGAAATCTAAGATATTTACAGGGGTTATCGAATTACTACAAATTTACTAAAACCATGCATTTTTTTTGTAAATACGTCTTAACTGTTGACATTCGAACAAAACGTCAAATACAAAAAATGGATGGTATATTTCAAGCTAGCGTTTGAAATTACGGAGATATGTCTAGGTCTTCGAGGGCGCCACTCTTGTTTTTCTTATGGACACATATGGGTCCATAAATATCCATAATATGTTTTGCTTTTTTTTAAGGGTTTGACATTTTAAATCTATCCCTAAACCCCAACAATAAAATCTCGTCTTGTTTCCCACTTATACGCGTTTTGTTTGTTATTTATTTATAACAGGAGAATAACTAACTGTAAACACACCAAAATAATTTAAAACACCAAGAAAATTAAGCAGTCTAAATATGTTGTATATTCCATATAGTCCAATATGTCTATATCTCTAACTGCTTTTTTAACCATTTGCGGGGTAATCTTTTGCACTGCCTTTTCAACTTTCATTCGGTATTTCTCAGACCCTTCGGTATTACTCAGAGTAAAATACACTTTATCCTTTAGGGCACTCCGACAGTACCGAAGTCTCATCACTCTCATCTATTCTCTTATCGTATATCCTGTTTCCTGCCCCTTTAGCGGCGGCAAGAGACAGGTTGCGAAAATACGTAAATACTTCCTTGCATTTTCCGGTTTCGAAATATCTTAAAGTTCAAGCTAACACAATTTGGCACACTCAGAATGTTCTATTTTAAGAGACTCCTTACGAATTAAATAGGCCAAAATAGGCAAAAGGCTCGACGCCTGACCGGATTTTTCTCTCAGCACAAATCACGTTTGTCGTCCAATTTTGTCGTACTTTCACTGGGTGGCCAAAGTAAAACGTTGGAGTAACTGTCTTGTGTATATCGTCTTTGGTATCAGGAATATATAACAGTTGCGTCACTCTTGTCATGTGACCGCTCATCCTTAACAATTCTTCCCCTTTTAATTAGCCTACAATTTAGGCCAAAGTAAACAAAAGTTTGGCCACTCTACGCCACAGGCCAACTGAATCACAGTATAAGGAATATCTACAGTATCGTTACTCTAGCACGCGACCGCTGCTTGCTAACAATTCGTCCCCTCTTAGTTTGCCTACGATTTCGGCTAAAGTAAACAAAAGTTTGACCAGTTTACGCCATCGGCCTATACGAAATACATTGCGCAACTAGCGATTTCACGCTCGAACGCACACGGCGGTAAAACTCTTTTACTTCATACTGTATCATTTGGACACTTTTACGTACTTGATTTTAATCCGGTAAATAGCCTTTTACAGGACTAGATATCGTAACAGTTATTTACCTAACAAGTCCGGGAAGTGATGCTTTACCGCACGCTGATTGCAATGTTTACTTCTTTGAGAGTGCGGTAAAGCACTTCCCGCACGTGTTAGGTACAATATTTTTCCTACGAGCCAATTTCTCTTAATATTTTTCGTCTTCCCTAGTTCTTTAAAATTGCGTAAACTTTTACAGCACACGTGCGGTAAAAACTTTTACACGCACCCCTGTCAACGTCATGAAAATTATTTATAAGTATTAGTACTTGTACGTACAATAAGTCACTGGAAGAACGTACCTATTTACTGCATCTAAAATTTCGCCTGATAAGACCATTCTGAATATATGTTTTGAAGGTTTTGGTCTCTACTTTCTATTTTGTCTGTAAATTTATTTTTAAGAACACCAAAACTGACATTTGTCAAATAATCCGAACTTATTTTGGTTTAACACATGTCAACAAATGCATGGTGTAGTGGTTGACACAACTACTTTATGAAATTAAGGTCATGGGTTCGAATACCGGTGAGGACCAACTTTTTTTTTTAATTCCTCGGCGTGGATAGTTAATTTCCTACGAGCGCATGCGGGTTAATTTTGTTGTCTTCTGTAAGTTCAATTAAATATGAACGTGAATTAACCTTTACACGCACGCACGCATGGTAGGTACCTAATTAATAGTGCTAAATGTCCTCTGAACCCTTAATCATTCTGATAAGTGTAGAAAAACGCAAGAAACTTATTTCAACTCAGCAAAAAGCAATATCACAAGAACAATAAAATTATGCAAAAGTAACGCTCAGATTAATAAAGCTTCAAATTGTATATAATTGGGCTTTGCCTGCGGTAAAATTTTTTACCGCACACGTGCTGTAAAGTGCTACTTCCCGCATGCAAATGCGTGCGGTAAAGCGACTTTACCGCACGCTTGTAGGAAAAGAAATTTTACAGTATTTAGTACCGGCATATCCTGTGCCGGTATTCAATAAATGCATTGTATTCGTGGTATACTGTACCGGCACCTGTATCGAGGATACCGCAATGAAACTATATTTCATTTATAATTCATTTAAAATTTCGAATTTCTCAAAAATTTATTCGCCGCGCATATAATAATTTTTTTCCTTTTTAAATAAGTATGAAGTAAAATGTTGTACATCATACGTCCGGTAACGTGTTACAGTAGTCTCACAACAGAAAACATCTTACTCCTACTGTAAAACTATATTTACCGGACATATAACGTAAATAACTATTGAACTCGGATAATCTTTGATCTTTCCGAGAGTGACGTTACTGGTTGATATTCTCTATACTATGACTGAATGCATTGCCCACTTAGGACAGTGTTTCCTTCCAGTAAGACACAATTTCCTAAGTGGGCAATGCAAAGAACGCACACGGTGGCCTTTTAAGAGAGTGACGCTACTGGTATACGGGGTGTTCATTATAAAACTTTATTTAGTAGGCCAATAATAATTATATCTAATAATAATTTTGACAGAAAATGATGACATAATCAAAATAAATGGACTTTTGTTCCTCGATCCTTTTCTTTTGACATTTCACAGCCAACTAAATGAAATTTTATAATGAACACCCCGTATATTCTCTACAGTATGGTAATATGCTATTATTTTTACTAATCTGTGAAACCTAAGGTCCATTGAATATATTCAAACCCAAGCAGGGCAAAATAGGCAAAAACTAGGGGAAAAAAAACTCCCGAGAGAGTATAGTGCTAATGCATAATCAATATGACTGATGACATTGCAAGGCTTTTTTTGGTCTAGTTTTTATTTTAAACCCCGGTCTGGATTTGAATGAACTATAAACTGTTGAAGTTATAGCAAAACAGCTTTTTAAGGAAAAGAGAGTTTCACTTGAAAACGAGCAGAGATTTCACTGCTCGAAACGTGTAAAAAACTCAATAAAGACAATGGAAGTCCAAGATGTTTTGCTTAAAGATGATGGATCTTGTAAATATTTTACCTCAATTGGGCATTTACTAAAGTAAACCAGTTTTTTTTTTCATTTTCTACGGCTACTTTTTCGTATATAGAGAGGCGTTCGTGGTGTGACACTCTGTATAGTCACTAGAGTTTAATGCTCTTTATCAGGTCATATAAAGAGGACTCTGAAACAGTCGTACAACGCTATACCACATATTTTCTATTTCAAAATAAACTGCTTCATAACAATATTCTTTATACAAAGTCGCTCGATTTTATCAGTAAAGAAAGCCAAATTTGAGAGACATAGTATATTGTTTAACGAGTGACGAAAATTGCATTTTCTCTCGCAAGAGAACAGTTTACCAACCGAGGCGAAGCTGAGTTTGGTAATGTTCTCGAGCGATAGAAAATGCTTTTTTGACGAGTAAAACACTACACTTTTTCTTCGACCATGCTTACATTAAGTCTTCATTAACTTTAAAAACAATCTCTATAGAGTATTTCTTTCAAAAATTAAAGCGCGTCATTGTCAATATGACACCTTGATTGTCAATGAATTCGGTTTGGTCAAATTTCAACACTTTGATTCATTGTTCTGAGGCCCGGGCAGGCAAAATATACATGTTTTTGTATGACATCACCATTATCCATGGTGTTTTTTAAGATTAGACCAGTTAAATCGCATTTAATTGGCGATATACAGGCGAAATTAGATCAATTTAGAGACATTAGAACAATTAGAACAAGAAAAAGACTTTCGTCACTAGAGACGAACGTTAACATTATGGGATTTTCTCTCACTAGAGACGAAAGTTACGTTTTCGGCTAGGGCAAGGTATGACAAGAGTTGTTTATTTTTACATGGTCGTAGAAAAAAATTGTTTTTTTTTAATATTTTGGTTAACAATTCAGCAATAACACTTAATTCAGTATATTTTTGATTACAATAAAATTTTAGATAACTTACTGGTTGCCTTTTAAAAAGTGTGAAGTGTTATTTTAAGCCCTACATCTGCAATATATATCCTATATTTATATAAAAGGTCGCGAAGTATTATGATGATACTTATGATTCTTTCTGGAAGCCAACTTATTAGTGATTTCCTACAATGTAGCACAAAATAAATAACTTGAACAAGGTATTGGTATGACATGGAACTCCTCTAGGGGTTCATTGGAAAGATAGTTATACGCCTGGATACGGGCAAATCACCTGAGCATTTGTTTTCTTGCAAAACAAACACATATACCTGTGGTAGAAAAATTTAAGTTGAATCGTGCATCGGCAGCAAAAAGCACAGCACAGACTACACACAGTCCAAAAGACTTCAGATTTAGGTCAGACTCGAGGTTGAGGATTATAGTTATTCACATAACAATCTAAGAAAGTAACCCTTAACACACAAGCGTGAAATGTTGCGCGAGCAATCACGCGAGTGTGTTAAGGGATTTCTTGTGAGTTGTGTACAGTATTTTTTCCACGACCAGGAATCATATACAGGGTGAGCAACTAAAGTAGCACGGCTGTACTTCAAAAACTATAAATCGTAGTTGCTTAACACAAAAATCTAATTAAGGAAGTTGACCAAGAAAAACGCTTTAAAAATATTTTTTGATCCAGCGTTGCCAGTTCTACCCGAAAGTAGGACGTTATCGAAATTTGGAAGGACAACTTTTACCCCTGGCCCTAATGCAATTTTTGGATGCAGCTTTAATACCTTATTCTTGTCGTGTTATATTTATCCCTAAAATTATCCATTATCTACTCTACAACACGATACAATAATTATTACAAAGGTATCGTCTTTTTCTCATTAAATCAAAACACTCGATATTTGACAAGTACAAACCTGAAACAAAAGAAAGCGCCAACCAATCAACGAAATTTTCCAGACGTCATCTCTGTCATGGCACACTTCGATATATTTTAATGATTTATTTAAATATGTTTGAGGATCGGCAAATGCAAAGCCTATTTTTTGTAAAACGATTTACTATTTTATATTCTTCTGATACTTTTTTTGACTTTAATTTTTGATGGGAGGAAGTATTTGTAAAACTATAGAAAAAAATAGAATTAAAAAAAAAACTTTCCCGGATTGGGAATTGAACCCCAGACTTCGTGATTGAATTTGCAAAATGTTGCCGCTAGGCTAAGCTCTTCCGCATGAATCAAAGGACTAATGTCGGTTATTTCCATTATATGAAATTGAGTGATTGTCACAATTTGCTAAATGTCATCGTCGGAATTAAATAACTTATTTTTGCTGCTTTTATCACCTTTTACAGCCAAATAAGATATGCCCAATTACGGCCAAGAATAAATTTTGACTTTCTGAGTAATACAGACTTGGTTTGTTCTATATTTTTAGCTCTGACAGATAATTTCACTACCCAGTGTCCATGTTCTCCATTTGTTTTTCCTAACGCACGATCGTGCGGCTGTGTGTTAGCATTAGTTTTCGAGGCTTCCGTCTCCGAATGTTATGTTTGCTTTCATAAGGGGTCGTGGGAAAAAGCATTAAAGCGGCGGTTCCGCGGTTCAGGCGTCCTCAAAAGGTAGGGTTAAATGCAACGTTGACAGATGTAATTTTTATTACCGTTTGTGGGTGTTAAAAAATTCGACTTAGTGTGATATTTTTCTATTTTATAATATCATACTTTCTGTGATAATGTATACGTAACCTGCATAAATTTCAAAATACTAAGTAAAGGTAATTTAACTAATTTATCATATCGAGTGAAGTCGCACGCATCGATAAGTTGGCAACGTAAACATTTCAAATAATTGTCAAGTTTCGCGAATGCGCTGTTAATCTCTTTCGAGTAACTGCGCAGGTCGGTCGTCAGCTGTTTTCGGCTTCACTGTCAGCACTTACATTCTTCTTATAGAACTTCCATTTATATGGTTGAGATGAATTCAAAGAAAATATTCATATTATCACAACATGTTAATTCAATATGAAAATACGTCCCTCCAAGATATACCAAGTCAAATGAAGCATGTTCAAATTATTAAAAGAAAATCTGTCAAATTTGACCTTTTCCAGCTGTCAAATCGAGCGACGTTTCATAAGACAAATTGGCATAAACCCGTTTATTTTGATGTGCCACGAAGTCAGATACAGTGTAAAACAGGAGATTTACATCCACACCGACAGTCACGCAGCTTTGTGAGAGTGCTGACGGTTCCGGGCTATTTCAGGAATACAAGGATGCTCTGGAAACTCTAACAGAAACGAAAAGGGTAACCTTGGGATGGGTTTCCATATCGCTGATAAACTTGCTAAGCTTGGCTTCTAAATGCGATTTAGTTGACATAAACCATATTTGGGAGTAAACAACAGATACGTCCCCATACGGTTAACAAGTCGGCGTGAAAAGTACAAAAGCAAATTGGAGACAGTCGTAATGTAAACTAGTAGCAGGAGAAGTCTTCAGGGTCTGGGAAACCTTGTAAGAATCTTTGCGAGTCATTGCAGACAAAGAATCGACAGGCCACTATGAAAATATTGTAAAGCAGTGAACGAGGATTCCCACATATTTGGAAGTGCCTAACTCCACAGAGAAGAGCTTCCAGCTCAGGTAGGACGAGATACTCTCCTTCATTAGAAGAACGAGTCGACTCAAAGAGAGCCCTCATTCTCTCTCCCATGTGGAGTGAGAACGGGTCAACCGGGCGAAAGTTCTACCTTACCGCCCGTCAAGAAAGAGCCCGCCTGTCAAACAAATAAACAGATATAATTTTATTAAAAACAATACCTTTTTTCAAAATTTCCTTTTCGTACCGCTCCCTTGATGTTTTTGGGCACAACTCGGTTAATGCTTCCTTGGCAGCTTCAGATATATTCGCTGAAAGATTAATGATTACCGATTATTCGTCATCGATAGAACACATTTTCGAATAGAAGAATTACAATTTTTAGTTGACTTGCTTGACTTGGTAACGGTCTTTTAACAATCGGCTTGTTGCAATCCGCTTGCTGGTGTGGTAATGGTTAATCATTCCATATTAAAAAACGTTTGTAAAAACCGAGATAAAACTTAGCACAACGCAATAACAGTACATCAGTTTTGCGTAAAACCTTGTACGCACCTCAGGCAGAAAGTATGATTGCGGCCCTTGTCCTCATTAAAGCCCTCCGCTTGACGTCGGGCATCAAACTTCGTCCGCGGGCCGCAATCGTATACTTTCAGCCCTTTATACATAAGTAACTATTAGGCAGCTTGTGTCAATCAATTAGTATGGTGAGTGTCTCGACCGGAGAACTTACAAAGAAGCAAGTTTCTCGGGTAATCGGTCAGGGCATCAAAAGAATAAAACTCTTCAGCTGCCAAGCTTTCGGCAGTACTTTTATTGCCTTCTTCAGGGTGCTACGTTGTTTCATGACATTGGTCATACACTTTGGCGACAGGCTGGCACATCATTGCTGCCGAGGCATCTCTGTAATCTCTCAGACTACATGACCATGGAAACGGTTGATAAAATTACAAACATTACAGAAAGGTTTAAAATTAAAATTACGTCACAAACTACGCGTACTACTTTAAACTACTATTTTAAACTGCTGTTAAATAATTTTAAAATTGGTTTGCTTTATATTTCCAAAGGAGGAAGTATAAAGGAAATATAAAGCAAACCATTTTAAAAAATTTTTTAACAGCAGGCCCCCTAGTAGTTCCTAAGTTTTAAGCATTTTGACGAATACTCACAGTTAGATCTGTTTGTGCGCATAGTTTGTGATGTAATTTTAATTTTAAACCTTTCTGTAATATTTGTAATGTTATCAACTGTTTCCATGGCCATGTAGTCCGAGAGATTACAGGGATGCCTCGGCTGCAATGATGTGCCAGCATGTCGCCAAAGTGTATGACCAATGTCATGAAACAACGTTGCACCCTAAAGAAGGCAATAAAGGTACTGCCGAAAGCTTGGCAGCTGAAGAGTTTTATTCTTTTGATGCCCTGACCGATTACCCGAGAAACTTGCTTCTTCAATCAATTAGAGTAATTTAGGTAACTCAGTAACCAACGGTGAACCATTAATGCAAGGAAGACAGAAACAATAATATAATTCTATCTAATGTGTTTTCCGGGCTATAAAGCCGTGGTCCAATGGAATTGCTTCCTGACGTTTCGTCTACTACTGCGGCAGACATTATCAAAGGCGATGAGGCAGTGGGCGAAGTGATATCCCTTGCTTCCCGACGATGACTGATTCGACTGTAGCACGCTCCGTGGTATTCGTACCGCCGCCGTCGCGTCGCAGTGGTGGGGCCGGGGTGGGGGTGGTGGCGCGGAGTTTCGATGCGCTCGACGTGTGTCGCAGAACTCGCTTCCAGTCTGCATTTAGAAACGTAATTTCCTCCTTCCTGTTGAAATTGTTTTCCTGTTTCAAGATCTCAATGGCTTCCCTCGTTAGTCTCGGATAGTAGCGCTGTGATTGATGTCATTAAAAAGGATGTTGTGACCTTCAGAGAGAGCGTGCTCTGCTACTGCTGACTTTTGCTTTTGTCCCAGCCTGCAACTCCTTTTTGTGTTCTGTGATCCTCGTGTTGACACTGCGTTTTGTGGTGCCAATGTATGCAGAGCCACAGCTGCATGGAACTCTATACACTCCGGGTGCTGATAGGGGATCTCTGCGGTCTTTAGCCGATCTCAAGCTCTGTTGAATTGTACGAGTGGGTTTAAAGACAGTCTTAACCTTGTGCTTTCCCAGTAGCCTGCCGATCCTGTCCGTGACTTTGTGGATATATGGTAGAGTAGCCCAACCGCGCTTTTCTACATCATCTCCCGTTGTTGCTTCCTGTCGCTCTACATTCCTTGGGCGCACGGCTCTATCGAACTCCTGCTTGCTGTATCCATTCCAACCAAAGGCTCTCTCCAGATGCTTCATTTCCCGTTCCAATTCAGCTGGCTCACAAATTCTCTTGGCTCTCACGGACAGAGTTTTTATGACTCCCCTTTTTTGTCTTGGCTTGTCTTGTCTTTGTCTGTTTGATCCGTTGTTGAGGTATCGGTCAGTGTTGGTGGTTGTGTTGGTTTGCTATACACGGTATGTGCAAGCTTTCCATTCGGCCTCCTTGTCACCAAAACATCCAAAAACGGTAGGCGTCCTTCCTTTTCTATCTCCATAGTGAATTGGATTTTTGGGTTTATAGAGTTTAGGTGTAAGATGAAGTTCGCCCTTTCCGTGGCTCCAAATAACAAAGCTGTCGTCCACATATCGAAAACAGCACCTTGACCTCTTCCTTGCTGTAGCCAACGCCCTGGCTTCAAAAGTTTCCGTAAAATAGTTGGCTAGTACTGGACTAAGAGGGCTGCCCATAGCTACACCATCAGTTTGTTCGTAGAATTCTTCCTTCCATAGAAAATATGTAGTGGTTGGGCAATGTTGGAACAGCTTAGCAATATCCTGTGGAAATTCTTGATTAATATGTTTCATGGCTTCCTTAATGGGTACCATCGTGAAGAGCGAAACAACGTCGAAGCTAACGAGAATATCCCCTGGAGAAAGAGTCAAAGAATGCAGTTTTTCGACGAAATGAGTGGAGCCTTTTATAAAGTTGTCAGTATTTCCTTTTTTTGGGCTGCAACAGTTTTGTCAGGTGTTTGGCTATTTCATAGGTCGGGCATGGTAAGGTGCTCACGATGGGTCTCAGTGGCACATCGGGTTTGCGGATCTTCGGCAAACCGTACAGCCTCGGTGGCAAGGCTTCCGATTTTTTGAGCTTAGTTATTTCATCCGATGCCACGTCCCTGATTAAATTGTTGGTAGCCTTCAGAATACGGGCGGTTGGATCACGAGTTAGCTTCTTGTAGGTCGTGGGATCTAACAGTGTCCTGATTTTTCCTTCGTAATCCGAAGTTGAGATTACTACTGTTGTGTTTCCTTTATCTGGTGGTAGAATAAGAATGTCCTTGTCTTCGTTCAAGGCTTTCAAAGCTTTCCTTTCTGCAAAGGTGAGATTGCTTTTTGGTGGTTTTGCGCGTAGTAGAATTCGTGATGTCTCCATCCTTATCTGTTCGGCCGTCTGAATTGGCAGCTGACAAATTCCGCTCTCCACGTTTGCTCTGATGTCTTCCACAGGTATCCTGGATGGTGTTATGGCAAAATTACCTCCCTTGTTCAGAACGCTCAACTCATCTGTTGACAGTTGTTTGTCGGTCAAATTGACTACAATCTTGCGGTGACTCTCCTCGGATGTGGACTTTGTTGTGTCCGACGAATTGTTTTTGGCACCTAGTTCGTCAAATTTCTTCTTTTGTCGGTTCGTTGCGGCTGCTTGGGCTGCAATCCTTCGGTCATGTGTTCGATCCACCCTTTCCCAGTCGCTCCAATGCAAGCTGTTGGCTAGTTCTAAATTAACAAAAAGAAGTTTTTTGCCATTAGATGCAAGATCTTCCTACGATGATAGAGATGGTCCTTTCACGGAGGAGCGATTGTTCGGTCCTGTTGTAAATTCTGCTCGCTTGTCCGGATTTGAAGGTTCTTTTTATCCTCAGAAACTTTGGGATGTTCTTGGTGTCACGGCATCGTAGTAGAAATGTCATTGAGCTCAGGAGCTGTGCTTCCTTCTTGCGGAGGTGCTCCAGTTGTCGAATCAGTCTTGACGTACGGTCCCCGTAGAGGCGTTTTATCAGACTGTGAAGGCTTTCACGGCCGGTCATAATACTATCTAAAGTGTTTTCCGGGGTATAAAGCCGTGGTCCAATGGAATTGCTTCCTGACGTTTCGTCTACTGCTGCGGCAGACATTATCAAAGGTGATCAGGCAGTGGGCGAAGTGATCTCCCTTGCTTCCCGACGATGACGCTGGGACAAACGCAAAAGTCAGCAGTAACAGAGCACGCTCTCTCTGAAGGTTACAACATCCTTTTTAATGACATCAATCACAGCGCTACTATCCGAGACTAACGAGGGAAGCCATTGAGATCTTGAAACACGAAAACAATTTCAACAGGAAGGAGGAAATTACGTTTCTAAATGCAGACTGGAAGCGAGTTCTGCGACACACGTCGAGCGCGTCGAAGCCCCGCGCCACCCCCCCACCCCGGCCCCACCACTGCGACGCGACTGCAGCGGTACGAATACCACGGAGCGTGCTACAGTCGAATCAGTCATCGTCGGGAAGCAAGGGAGATCACTTCGCCCACTGCCTCATCGTCTTTGATAATGTCTGCCGCAGTAGTAGACGAAACGTCAGGAAGCAATTCCATTGGACCACGGCTTTATAGCCCGGAAAACACTTTAGGTAGTATTATGACCGGCCGTAAAAGCCTTCACAGTCTGATAATATAATTTATCAGAATGCGGTTACTTTGATTATGTCATCCTTTTTCATCATAAATTCAGAGCCTTCTAGATGACACTTTCTAATGAAAGGGTTACTATGGACAATTTTTACAACTATCAGTAAAACTTTAGTCTTAAGTATAAACGTCAAGTCGACAAATATTTGCGTTTTACAAGCTATCGTAAACTATAAACTGAAGTTTCGCGAAAAACCGTCACGTCGTTAAAATATTTTGTCCATTTCCACCTTCATAGCATTCAAATGACAGTAGAATATGTACTATATAAGCTATTTTTTTGTATCTCCAGTTTCCCTCCAAGTTTTATCTGGTTTATAACTAAACGACTTTATTAAGTGGAGGCCCCCCCGGCCTACTCTAACAAACGTTGAATATAGCGTACAAAACCTTACTCAGCTCGACCCCAAACCAGTAGGATGAATTTTAAACCTTTTTTTGTTAGTTTGAGGCCTGTTCTTCTTTCGATAGTTCTCTCTAGCTCAAAAAAAACCAAACTTATTTTTGTCTTAAAAACATCGCGATTTGAAAACGTTTATAAACTATAAAAGAGGGGGAATTACCAGCTAGTGTGGCGTAACAAATATTTTGAATATCTTCTCAACAATTCCCTAAAATAAAGGATCCTTTGACATTTTTTACTACTTTCTTATCAACCACAACGATCTTCTGGATCCCGATCTGTCTAAATCATTAAAAAATATTTCAATACTTTTCGCAGAATACTTAAAAAAAAAGGCAAATCGAGATAGTTTACAAAGGGTCTGACATAATTCTCATTCTAACTCATTTAAACTATAACTGATCTGAGAAATAATTTACCCTATTGCTCCAATAGCTGTGAGAATACATCAATAAATTACGCCAAAAGCTATATTCGTATAATTCCGCTTAGTCGTATCAATCAGCCTTCAACTTTATATTTGGAATTATTCTCTAACAATTCACGACTAAGAATGTTAGCTTAAAGATAAGAAAATAACATAAAAGTATCGATGTTTAAGCTTTAAGGTTAAATTAAAGTATCAACTGTTTTGAAGTCAATATTTTAGATAATTAGAACCAGAGTATGGCGGAGTTGATGAGAGAAAGCATTCGATATGGCTGATATACAAGCTTCTGTCGCGTTAATTAATTATGAGTGGAGGCAATTCCATTATTACACTACTAGGCTCACAAGTAGACTATGTAGCAATAACTACCCTATAAGAGCCACGGAGTTTTGGTACTAAAGCTGAGCAATATCAAAGTTAGTGCCTGCTGCTCAAAATTTGTAACTAAACTGCTAACAAAAAAGATCGATACGGCAAAATTTTTCGTCATGTTTAGGGATCTGTATCTCGAAAATGCCACAGCCGAAATTCGTAACTCAAAGAGACTTTGGAAGATCGTTTCTTATAGAATCAGGGAGGGAGGTTAATTTTAAACGTTAAAAGTTAAACGAGGTAAAAAAAAGTGATTTTCTAAAAGATATACAGGGTAAAGAAAAAAACACTGTAAAATGGTTGCATTTCAACCCACTGCATTTGGTAGCTAGGGTAATTTCAGAACATTCGTTCCTCTTAGATTTGAGGGCAATTTTATTCCCGCAAAACACTGTAACTTATAAGAATGTGCAAACTTTTTGTAAAGGCCCCGTAACTCTTCTCGTAGGCCAAAAAACAAAAAAGCACCAAAAACGTTCCGACATATCAAGCTTGGATCTTCAATGTAATGACAATAACAGCCTTAAAGTAGGGCACGCCATGGCGTCGTTATTAACAAAATATTGATCAGTTTCTCATTAAATTTTTTGGAATTCTTGTACAATGAGTCTATGCCACAGATTTGTAATTCATTTATATTCTACAAATAATGTATATCATTAAAATCGGCAGCGGTATTATCGCGATACAGGGCAACTGATAAGAAAACGCAAACATTTTGAAAACCCCCCGTAATAATTTTTGTAGGCCAAAAAACCAAAAACTGCCGAATTTCTCGAGATATCGACCACGGCTATTAAATGTAATTAAAAGAAGAGCCTTAAAGTTAGGACACCCTCCATGACGGCTTTATTGACAAAATATTCATTAGTTTCTCAGTAAATTTTCTGCCATTCTGTAAAATATGGAAGAAAAGGTTTATTAAACTTGAGTGAACGTCACTGATTTTACAATCATTTATCTTTTAGAGATAATTTCTGCCAAAAACATCCCGAGAGATCGACCAGGGCTCTTAAACGTAATTACAATAAGAGCCTTAAAGTTATAACACCCGCCATGACGTCCTTATTAACAAAATATTGATCAGTTTTTCAGTAAATTTTTTGCCATTCTTGTACAACAGGGAATAGAAAGGTTTTGTTAAACTTGAGTGTACGCCGCTGATTTTACAATCATTTGTCTTTTGGAGATAATTTACGTCATTAAAATCGGCAGCGGCATTCTCGCGATACTTATAAGAAAACGCACACTTTTTGGAAAACCCCCGTAATTTTTTTGTTGACCAAAAAACAAAAAACTGCCAAAAACGTCCCGAGATATCGACCATGGCTCTTAAATGAAATTACAATAAGAGCCTAAAGTTAGAACAACCGCCATGACGTCCTTATTAACAAAATATTGATCAGTTTCTCAGTAATTTTTTTGCCATTTTTGTACAACGTGGAATAGAAAGGTTTCGTTAAACTGGAGTGTACGTCGCTGACTTTACAATCATTTATCTTTTGGAGATAATTTACGTCATTAAAATCGGCAGCGGCATTCTCGCGATACAGGGCAACTTATAAGAAAACGCACACATTTTGATAAACCCCCGTAATTTCTCTTGTGGGGCATAAAACTAAAAACCGCCGAACATGTCCCGAGATATTAGTCAAGGTCTTCAAATCTCATAGGAACGAATATTCTGAAGATACTCTAGCTACCAAATGCAGTGGGTTGAAATGCAACCATTTTGCAGTGCTTTTTTCTTTACCCTGTATATCATTTAGAAAATCATTTTGGTTTAAAACTAGCCTCCCTCCCTGATTCTAGAAGAAACGATCTTCCAAAGTCTCTTTAAGTTATGAATTTCGGCTAAGGCATTTCCGAGATACAGATCCCTAAACATGACGAAAAATTTTGCCCTATCAATCTTTTTTGTTAGCAGTTTATTTAGTTGCGAAAACTGTGTGATAGGGCCAGTATACTTGCTATTTCTTTTAACACTTAAACAATTTGGTTATTATTTAAAATAAAAATTGGTTTATAGGATGGATTATTTTTATGTATAAAAAATTTAAGATTAAAAACGGATAAGGTAGGAGCGGAGATTAATAATTTTTACCCCTTTTCTCACCCAGTAAACAGTTTTGATATAAATCACAAGCCTCATTTCCCTGTGGCCTTTACTGGAACGTAATTTCCCGTAAAAGTGCTCCCCTTTCATCAAAATAGCTCGAAGACGTAAAATTAATTACTCGGGAGCTAATCAAAATTCTTGCTGGGGCCTTAAGATTTGGGGGGACGAATTAAATCGATTAATTTGAAATTTGTCTTTTCACATCCCCCCCGTTTTATATTTCTAAATGATCGATGTTTGACTAATTCGAATAATGATCAGTTTAGAAGAAGAAAAAGTTGTCTCCCATTTTTCATACACTTATTTCTATAAATTCGATTCTGCAAGTTTGGGGCAAAAGTTTGGTTTGGAAATATCAAGGAACCTGGCGCATATGCAAAGCAAACTATGACAATAAAAAGTAAAAATAGTATATTATCCAACAAGCATATAATGCAGGCCATCATTATAATACGGGGTGTTCATTATAAAACTTCATATAGTTTGCTGTGAAATGTCAAACGAGAAGGATTGAGAAACAAAAGTCCATTGATTTTGATCATTGACAATGGAGTAAATAAATAGACCCCGCGAGTTAATCATAAATTGGCATTTGTTTACTTGGCATGATATACAAACCGCAAACTTGAAACAAAAATACGAAGCAGAAAACGGCCAATATTGCTAAAAACAATATGGCGCAATTTGAATCTCCAAGGACACATCTCCAGATGACATATAGGCATATTATTTTTCAAGGAAACAAGTATACGATTTTTACGCAGCATGCGTCTGCATTTTTATGCAGACCAAAACATTCAAATATTTTTATATTTAAATGATTTTTGATACATACCTACTATACCGACTTATTGAGTTTGTTTAGATTAAAGATTAATAATAGAATAACAATACAAACGACGCCAAAGGCTAAAGGCCAAGGGCCGAGTAACAACATAACCACAAAACACAAATGACCTTACCGATGAAAACAGAATTTCCTAGATTTATTTTTATAATCCCAAGTTTTACACACAAAACATTGTCTCACCATGGCTAACAAACAAATTAAAACACAGAAACGATTGCTAAAAGCGAAAAAGTCGGCGGAAAACTCTTAAAACATTCAGGAAACCAGAAAAAAAAATCCTTGAAATAATTGTCATGAACTGACATAATCCACGTGTCACAGGATTCTGCAATGTTGCCGATTGTGACCAGTTGGCCATCTTCAACGTATTTTTTTTCTTTTATCGTCATAAGTGTTCTATTTATCACCATTCAAAAATATTTTGGGCAGCAATAGATATTATAGTACTCTCGTGGTGTAAAGATTCGCAAGATATCATTCAAAAAAAGGATGTGGTAATTTACTAGCAAAGTAATCCTGGCAACACTGTATGGAGGGTTTGTTTATCACGCCAATATTGAAAAATGTAAATAAAGACCTCTACCTTGATAAATCCTTTTTTATGTCATCCTTTTCTGTCAAAATTTCATAGCCTGCTAGATGAAGTTTTATAATGAACACCCCGTACAATGACGGATTGGTGCCTACTATATGCAAGATTGTCAATGGTTTTATTTACAGTTTTTTTAATAATCACCTGCTATTGGATATCTTGGTCATCAACATGCGTGTTATTGTCAAAATCGGATTGACATTAGAAAATTATGACCGCCATAATAGTTTGAACCATCAATATGTTCTATTCATAATTTCCAAAATAAATCTGCCTGCATGAGATTAAACTGCTATTAAAAAAAATAAAGCAGCCTTCAAAGAGAAGCATCTGGATTCCCTGGTACGTTAGAGTTTATAATAAGCTTAGATTGCATATAATGAAAACACAAACAGAAACTAACAAAAACCATACGAGATATGAAAATGATTGCTCAAAACAGAATTTTTCAAGGGTCTCTATTTTATTTATTTTCTTCTTAGGTTTTGCCCTTTTTAAAATTTCGAATGCCAGTACTACAAACTATGGAATCAAGTGATATTATAGTCAATGAAAGGTTGGACGATGAATAAAAAACTGAATTTTCGAATCTGCTTTCTCTGCCACTAAAAGTAATTTTTGCGTCCCATTTAAAAAAGAAATGTGAACGAGATTTTGTATTGCAAAAGGTCTATATACCTTGTTTGAAAATCAGCAGGATTGATTCAAATTTCCGGCGACAAAACATCGATATTTTATTGTCCGAATTACGGCCTGATTTATTATAAATTATCAGAAAACGTCAACAGATTGTAGATTGAAAAATAAGTTTTTGCTACAGATACCCTCAATTATTAAAACAAAATGATACTAAATTCGTTTTGTTGACAATGAGTTTTGGAAAACAATACTAAAGTGTTTTACCCAGGATGTGATTTAATTCTAGACATCAACACAATTGATCGGGATTATCATAATACCATCAAAAGATAGGCCGATTTGCACAAGCGTACCTATTCTGACATTTTTCGATTTTGACGATATATTATTATTATTTCAAATAAACTGCTCGTCAGATGAACTGGGACAGCAATTTTTTGGGTAATTTTTAAAGTCTCGTAATTTTCAAATGGACGAACGGATTTAACTGCGAATTGAATTGAGCGATTTGACTATATTTCAAGTATTCGTACGTTTGTACATGCATGCGAACTTGTTAGTGACAAGCTAGAATTCAAAAGTCTATACCAGTTGCTCATTACCTACTTCTAATAAATTAAAATATATCTTATACCCAAGTATGTTTTTAGTCTTATTCCCTTGTAACATTTTTGTTCCAGCTTTTTCAGTTCATTTAGTATATAATGTCCTATACTTATCCAGAGTCGTTTAAACTTGTTTATCCCTCCAACATTCAATTGACAGCACTTATACCGTGTAGTGACAATTTCGTTGCCCAGTATTGGTATCTTGGAAACCGTAAGAGACACAAGATCGGTTAAATTAGAGAAAAGCTGTGCTATGTTATCACCAACAAAATTTTGTTAAAAAAAACCCGGTATCTTCAATCGTTCATGAGTTAAAATAAAAAAATGTATGAAATAAATTTTTTTTAATGGAATAACCTGGGCATCGCTGTATGGAATTAAGCGAAACTTGGAAATTTTATGTTATTAATTACTACCAATCCAACGCCACCCCAGAAATTGTCTAGGCCGCCTAGATTTTTAGTAGCGACAACCAACTTCGTTTTTTCGTATGGCCGCCATATTGGATTTTTGCCCCATTCGATAGATCAGAAAATTTCCTATTCGACCATATTGTTTAAAAAATAATTGATCAAAAAATAACTGGCTCCTTGCAATGATTTAAAACATTTTTCAGTGCATCAAGTATGCCTTAGACGAATAATAACATCTGAATGTAAATGACTTTTACTTCAAATTGTGAGTAAATATTCTCACAATTTACTTCAAATTGTGAGTTTTATAGGTAAACCCTGCAGAATGTATACAGACGAAGAAAAGCAGGATATGTACAGGGTCATCCAACGAGGACTGAATAGGGCAGTTTTTTTCGGAATGGGTTAAATGATATGAAAAACCAAAATAGCTATTTGTTATGTTCTTTACCGGTGAATCCAAAAATGATTCATGAGAAACAATTCAACATCAAATAAAAGCGCAACCGCACATTTTGACATTTTTTTAAATGGAATGTCGTATTTTTTATTTCATATTTCAATTCCTGATATAATTGTTGATATAAACTGATATTTTTTTCTAATAACGTTGAACTTATGCACTTATTAAATTACGAAAACATTCAACCACCGTTAGATGACTTCCTATTAACACGAGTAGTTGCCACTAGTCAGGTACTACTTACAATACTGCTTACCTGTTCAGAATAAGCCTGTCAGATTCACTTGACAGGTTTTTGCTGAACAGCTGCGGTGTTATAAGTGGTACCTGACTTGTGGCAACTCCAGGTGTTAATAGGAAGTGATCTCACGGTGGTTGAATGTTTTTGTAAGTTAATAAATGCATAAGTTCAACGTTATTAGAAAAAAATATCAGTTTATATCAACAACTATATCAGGAATTGAAATATGAAATAAAAAATACGACATTCCATTTAAAAAAAATGTCAAAATGTGCCGTAGCGCTTTTATTTGATGTTCAATTGTTTCTCATGTACAATTTTTGGATTCACCGGTAAAGAACATAACAAATAGCTATTTTGGCTTTTCAAATCATTTAACCCATTCCGAAAAAAACTGTCCTGTTCAGTCTTCGTTGGATGACCCTGTACAAATGTACTTTCGAAATAATAGAAACTCAGTGCTGGCATTAGAAAATTATGCACTTGTGTTTCCAGAGAGGCGAAAACCCGACAGAACCATATTTGGTAGAATTTCAAGGAACTTAGCAATCCTTGGTAGTTTCAGGGCAACTCGAGGACAAAAGCAAATCCTAATGAAGTTAACGTTTTGGCTCAAATTGGGATTGATCCTACAACATCAAGCCGTAAAATAAGCCAGGAATGTGGAATTAGGGATTCTTATGTACGGAAGATTCTAAAGAATATATCTTCTATTCTAAAGAAGCATCAATATCACGATTACGAGCTTCAATTTTTCCCAAAATTACATCCTGGTGATGCTGAAAGAACATTGAAGTTTTGTAATTGGTTTCAGGCAAAACTGCAACAAAATGCTCACTTTCTAAGAAAAATACTTTGAACAGATGGGTCGTTATCTACAAGTTCCGGTATGTTCAACAAGAAATATTTGCATTACAACGCAAAAGAAAATTCTCATTTAATATGTAACATTGTGAAATTTATGCACTTACCTTATTTGGGGTAATTATGGTTTTCGCCCATTAGGTCAGAGTTTTATTGTGTACCTAGTTCAGTAAATTCCAATATCACCTTGGTTATCTGCCCTTTTTGACTGAGAATGTATTGCCTTCTATTAAGTTCTGTTTCATGATGCCTGAGTTTACCTTTCTGGGTTGAGAAGAGTGTGGACAGCCCGGCATTAGCCCACATTGTTTTATAAGTGGAAGGTGTCGCCTGTTAGCTGGAATTTCAAGCTGAGTTTTCCCGTTTGGGGACCCTTTCATGTTGGTACATACCTCTATTTTTATTGTTTTCCTGGACTTGGAGGATCGGAGGATTGTGGTGAAATTGCCATTGCCAATCGGCCAGGAGTGTGTGTTTCCATCGTTATTGTAGGTTTTCTGTAAATTTTGATTGGGGGTTCGTTTGCTTATGTTTATGTTACGATGTTTGGAAGTGGGGTTAAGTAATAAAATCCATCACTCATTAGTGACAATTGCGGAGTTCGGTACTTACATCCGAGTGCCCCGTACAGAGACCATCTTCCCACATCTTAGCGAGCTAGAGCGAGAGAGACTCATATTCCGAGCGATATCGGCGAAGCTCCCGACAGCGTTCCCTTCGATGGATGACGCCGTCTGTCATCGTCCAATTCTCCCATACCGTATTCTGACGTCACCAGAGTACTAAAAGGTACTTATTGTCAGTTTTGATTTCGTGGAGATTGATGTTACTTTCCTTGAGGTCGGACTAATTGGCCATTACTAATGGGATACTTCTTCCTGTTTTGCTGTTCCGCATTTCTTCTGTCTCTTTTTTTTTCTGTTTTCAGCTGTTTGTTTTCGGCTACTCTTCGTGACGTCATCGTGGGACGAGCTTGTGCATATTTGTTTGTGGCATTTTGGGCATCATTGCGGAAGGGTTATGAAGGTCACTCGTTGGTATAAAAGGGCAGGACATTGACTTTTGAGTTTTTTTGATTCTGACTTCTGGTGCGTGAGCCAGAATCCCGTCGTGCTGGCCGTGATTTGCAAATGTCCTCGTGGTCTACTGTGAGTGATTTTCATCTCAATACTCTTTGGAGGATCAAGACCAGGGCATATTCCAAATGGTAGTTGCTTTTTGATGTTTTTCCGGATCCTCGTGGAGAGGATTATTGTCGATTTACGCCGCTCTACCTTTACCTCTTGGAGGGATAAAAAGCAATCCACGCCGCCAACGTCATCACCTTGCCCCGTTTGTCAACCTTGCAGGTATGTGTAGCTCCATTTAATGGAATATTCTGTAGTTTTCCGTGCTAATTCACGTGTTTCTATAGGGGTTTTTTTTGACGGGCTTCTGCTACGTCCACTTTTTTTTATTAACGGGCTTCTACGTCTGACGTTCTTCCGCCGTCCACGTGCCCTGTCGGCGCATTTTTGGAACATCCACGCCGTCCACGTGCTTTGTCGGCGCATTTTTGGAACATCCACGCCGTTCCTGGAGGCCTGCTCCTCATCAGAGACCTTCGGATAGCTGCTCTTCAGGACCACCCTGATCCGCGATAAGGGGATAGTTTAGAGTGAGAGCTTTCCAATTTGTTGTGTTGTAAATGGGCGACGATAGTGGCTGAGCGTTGAACCGACTATCGTAACTTTTTTTTTTTCTTATCAATTTTAATTATTAACTTTACTTTTTGCCGTCACCATAACAATTTAAAGTAGTATTTTTTTGATAGTATTGAGGCCCCAAGTAAGCGATTCTTGTTATCTTTTCGATCAATTTTTATGACAATTTACTGAGTAGTAAGTTCTCTCAGATCTTCAATTTGTTTGTGCTTCACACACTTTAATTTATTTATAAAGAATTCACTTTTGCTAGGTATTGGACAGCACTACGTCTGTACAGTTACGAATCTTTTATGTACCGCACCCTTTATGTCTTGTACCGTATCGTGTTGTGTAATTTTGAGGACAGATATTGAGGGCTCGTGATTCCTCACTTTAGTATTTATCGTTATTAAGTAAATTTCAATTTTCAGGTATTTAAAGTTAGATTTGATCAGGTATTCAATAATCACTCTAACATTACAGCGTTAGTCATTAGTTGGTAAGCTACGGAAGCTACCCTGTGTAAGTTTATGGCCATAAACCCTGAGCTCCGTCCCTAATTAGTTGATTATTGAGAGCCGAATTGATTAGTAATAATTCATATTCATTAATACATAAAGTTCCTTCACCATATATTCCAGAATATTGCAATTACCTTAAATTTTGTGTTTAAATGCTTAATAGCATTTCAAATTTTATTTGAATTGCTTTTCCTTAATTTGTTAACCAATCTACCAATAGAAACAGTGTTATTTGTCCTCAAACAGTTTTGCTTTAATTTCATGCGGATTTTGATTGGTGCAGATAATTGAGATTTATAGTTTCTTATTTTCATTTTTTTATTAAAAGTAAATTTAAATCAGAGTAGTTAGGAAAGTGGTAGTGAAAGAGGGATATATTTCGTGATTGGTATATTCCTGTACGGCATAACATCCTTCTCAGGACCTGGCGTCTTCCGGAAATCACGTGGCGCCTATCGGGATATAAAATAATACAACTAATATCGTATTGAACCTACCCCATCTTCACTGTTGCTGGCGACCCGCTAGTGCTCCTGCTCGATTACTTACTATTCACCTCCTTTCGCTCTTTCTGAAGTAAGGTATTAAGTAACGATTTTCTTTTAGTAAGTTCCAGAGATTCCAATTAACAAACAAGAACTAATCAGTGCTTAACATTCCCAATAACCCTTGTTAGTAAATTAATATTATAAAATAAAAGCGTCACAAATACCAGAAGTTAGGCCCCAAATAAGATATTCGTTAAATGTCTGGGCTGAATATTAGACAATCAACCTGTAGGACCTTTTTTTTATTAACGGCAGTTTAAATGGTGCGGATTATTTCAATTTTTTGAAAAATGACTTGTAAAATATGTTTGATAAAATTAGACTGGTTTCAACAACACGGAGCACCTGCTCACAATGCCAGGGTTGTAAGAGAATATCTGGATATCCGTTTTCCGAATTCCTGGATAGGCACCCATGGCCCTGTGCGCCGGCCGCCATGATCGCCATCATTGATTCCGTTAGACTATTGTTACGATCGCAGCAACGCGGCATGGGAGGCGGGGCAACGCATGGGAGCGTGTTAGTTGGTGGAGCTTCGCGACCTATCCGCGCTGCGTCATGGCTGACACGAGTGATTTATTGCTCGTCTGGCTTAATCTAGAAGGCAGTTGTTTACAACCGTTTTTTTTTATATATGAGATTATTCAAGAATTCTTATAAAGAACTTTCTAGGTTTTTCTGTAATTTTAGGATTGTATATAAAAGGCGCATAGAGCGCCCGAGTAGATATAGTCGTATTTTAATCGAGCTATAAGTAAGCTAAAGTTACGAAGCGATAATAGAAGGCTATAAAGTGTTAAGTACTGAGTTATTTAGTAGTCGAGTGTATTTGTGGAATAAATAAATAGTGTTTTCGTATTAAATCGTTACACTGGAATTATCGAACCCCGAGTTCGCAACAATTGGTGTCAGAAGTGCGATTCCAGTGGGAATTTGAGGACCAATATTACTGAACGTGATATTACTGTAAGTGAGTGCTTCATTGCCGGACATTACCTGTTTATGCCAGTGACTAGAAGCCAGCATCAAGCGATGGAGGATCAACTTGCCGCCCTGCTGTCCCTTATGCAACAACAAAGGGAAGAACAGGAAAAACGTGATCAAATTCAGGAGCGCCGTTATAAAGAACAAAAAGAAGAGCAGGAAAAACGTTATAAAGAGCAGAAGGAAGAGCTGGAAAAACGTGATCAATTACAGGAGCGACGTTATAACGAACAAAAAGAAGAACAAGAAAGACGTGATCGAGTACAGGAGCAACGTTATCAACAACAGAAAGACGAGCAGGAAAGACGTTATCAAGAACAGAAGGAAGAACAGAAACGGTTTAAAGAAGAATTAGTGAACCATCTCGCAGCTAGGGAGCAACAATTGGAAGAAAGAATAATGCAATGCGTTAACGAATCCGTTAACGGCGTGAACGAATCCATTAACGGCGTTAACGAAGGACTCGAAGCTGTCAATCAGAGGGTTCTCGAGCTAGAAAAGAAATTCCGGGAACAACTTGAGGACGACACCGTGTCTACAGAGAGTTTTAGCACAGCCAACGCTAAAATTAAGCCTCCTGATTATGACGGTACTACGGCCTGGGAAATTTATAAAACTCAGTTTGAGGCAGCTGCAAAAGCTAATGGTTGGTCCGAGCCCCAGAAAGCTACATCATTAGTGGTAGCACTTCGTGGAAAAGCGGCTGAGTTACTCCAATCTCTGTCGGCAGCGGATCAAAGTAATTATGCGGCTTTAGTACACACTCTGCAACTACGATTTGGGAATGAGCACAAAGAGACCGTGTTCCAGGCCCAGCTGAGGATGAGGCAGCAAAAGTCAGGTGAATCCTTACAAGAATTTGAGGCGGACATAGACAGACTTATTCACCTGGCATATCCATCGGCCCCTGAATCTTTTCAAATGCAATTTGCCGCCGAAAGGTTCATTGAGGGAGTTCGCGATAGTGACATGAGATACCACTTACGTCTAGTAAGGCCCAAGGATATCAGCGAGGCACTAGTTCGGGCCCTGGAATTCGAGGCGTCACGAGTGTCATCTAGTTCATCTCCACGTGTAAGAATGGCAACTTGCAATGAAGAGGCGAATACGTCTATGGCTGAATCCATGGCCAGTTTACATAAAGCGATGAAGGATATGGCAGTCAATATGCAAGCCCTGTTAGAGAGAACTCCTCGATCAACAGACAATCGGGGCATAAAATGTTTTAACTGCGGCAGACTGGGTCACATCAAGAGTAACTGCCGTAATAGGGCAAGAAGTCCGTCGCCGTCGTTTAGAAGACCAAGCGGCGACCAAGACCGCCCTAGGTCCCAGGAAAACTAATTCCGGTCAATGCAAGGGGGCAATTGACCGGGGCCGCTAAGACCCCCAGGATCTTTAAAGTCAATAATTTGGGTGGCAAAAGTCTCACAGTGGCCGGACGCATTAAAGGCCAGAAGATCCAGATTACCATCGATACAGGAGCAGATGTGACCATTGTAAGGCCAGATAAACTTTTCGGATATACCATACAACCATTGCCCAATCCTATTATGTTAAAATCAGTCACTGGAGAATCTTGCCCTATAGACGGAGAAGCCGATGTCACCATCATTATTGGAGAAAGACTTGAAGTTCGGCATAAAGTGTTGGTTGCCAGGATCAAAGACGAGTTTATTTTGGGAATGGATCTCATCAGGAAACATGGATTCTCCTATGATCACAAACAGAATATTCTCACGTTTGGAGATGAGGAGTTTGCATTAACCAATGGAAATGTGGAAACTAGTATCCGTCTACTGGTGGTGGAAGATGTAAAAATTCCTCCAAATTCAGAACAAATTATCACAGTGACTTCTGAAAATGATCCTGGGTGGTCCATAGGACTTATAGAACCTAACCTGGATTTGACGACTGAAATCATGGTAGCCCGAACTTTGACCGACACGAAGAAGACTATGCCAGTACGAGTTGCCAATATTGGAGAAAGGACCATCAAGCTAAAAGAAGGAACAGTTCTTGCCAATTATGAGCCTGTACAATGGGTATGCAATTGTGTCGAAGCAGAGACATCCAAAATTATATCTTCTAACCAAGCTTCCCCAGAAGTTATTGATGCTTTTAAGCGACAGTGGAGTCACCTGTCAAAGGAACAACTTCAGTCTGCTATAAAATTTGCCATGGATGAATCTGATATGTTTAACTTCAAGAGCAACGACAGTCAAACCGATTTAGTTGTCCATAAGATCAACACAGGAGATGCCCAGCCAATACGACAACATCCACGAAGGGTCCCTCTGGCTAAACAACAGGAAGTTAACAGTTTGCTGAATGAAATGTTAAAGGAGGGCGTCATAGAAGAATCATCTAGTCCATGGTCGTCGCCTGTGGTTCTTGTTAAGAAGAAAGATGGTTCAACGCGGTTCTGTGTTGACTACAGGAAACTTAATGATGTAACCAAGAAAGACAGCTACCCATTGCCACGTATAGACGACACCTTAGCAACTTTATCGGGATCAAAGTGGTTTTCCACTCTCGATTTAAAAAGTGGGTACTGGCAAGTAAAGATTGCTCCCGAAGACAAAGAAAAGACTGCATTTTCTACTGGTTCTGGACTATACCAATTCACTGTTATGCCTTTTGGATTGTGCAATGCTCCATCAACTTTCGAGCGACTAATGGAACTTGTCTTGAGGGGGCTGACTTGGAAAACTTGCCTGGTATACTTAGATGACATAATTGTCATGGGACGTGATTTCGACGAGCACTTGAAGAATTTAAGAGAAATCTTCAACAAGTTACGGAATGCTCACCTGAAGTTAAACTACAAGAAATGCAGCCTGTTCCAGAAGCAAGTCGAGTACTTGGGGCATACTATCTCAGAACAAGGCATTAAAACTAGCCATAGTAAAATATCTGCCATTAAAGATTGGCCAGTTCCCCGAGACAAACACGAAGTAAGGAGCTTTTTGGGACTATGTACTTACTACAGGAGATTTGTAGAGGGATTTGCCGACATCGCAAAACCGCTGCACAAATTAACGGAAAAGAAAACACCGTTCTTGTGGAACCACGAATGCAGTCAGGCGTTTGCAAGGCTTAAAGCTGCCCTCTGTTCTAGTCCTATCTTGGCTTACCCTATAAAGGACGGACTCTTTATTTTGGACACGGATGCAAGTAACTGTGGTCTAGGTGCAGTACTCTCTCAAAGACAAAACGGGCAAGAGAAGGTCATTGAATACTACAGTAAGACTTTAAATAAGCCAGAAAGAAACTATTGCGTCACTAGAAAGGAACTGTTGGCCATCGTTAAAGCAGTCGAACATTACCATCGCTACTTATATGGAAAAAGGTTCCTGATTAGGACTGACCATGGAGCCTTGAAATGGTTATTACAGATGAAGAACTCTGAAGGTCAAATAGCCAGATGGATAGAGCGCCTGCAGCAGTACGATTTCCAAATTGAACATCGACCAGGAAGGTCTCACGGAAATGCCGATGCATTGTCTAGACGGCCTTGTAAAGAAGATTGTCGGCATTGTCAAAGAACTGAGCAGCGTGAGGGACTTCCTTTGGTAAGGAGAACGTCGGTAGAAATAAACGATGGCTGGACCACACAGACCCTTCGAGAAGAACAAATGAATGATCCAGATATTGGACTCATCCTCTCTGCAAAGACTGACGACAAGAGACCAGAATGGCAAGAAATTGCTGGTAAAAGTCCAAACCTGAAGGCGCTATGGGCCCAGTGGCACTCTCTTAAAATAGAAAATGGATTACTGAAGAGAGCGTGGGAGAGTCCGGATGGCAAGACCGTAGTCAGTCAGTTGGTTGTTCCTGGAGGCAGAAAATCGGACGTACTACAGGAAATGCACGACGGAACCAGTGGAGGTCATTTTGGGGTCAATAAAACCTTGGCCAAAATTAAAGAGCGGTTCTACTGGGTGAATTATCATGAAGACGTCGAATCTTGGTGCCGCAAGTGCGAAGTTTGTTGTGCCACAAAAGGACCTCGAACAAGATCACGCGGCCGAATGGTGCAGTACACTGTAGGTGCTCCATTCGAGAGGGTAGCAATTGATGTCGCGGGACCGTTTCCTCAGACTGAGTCGGGCAATAAATACATCTTGGTCGCCATGGATTACTTCACTAAATGGCCTGAAGCATACGCCCTGCCTAATCAAGAAGCAACGACTGTGGCAACGGTGCTAGTAAATGAAATGTTCTGCAGATTTGGAGTCCCTCTCGAACTTCATTCTGATCAGGGCCGAAATTTTGAATCGGCTGTTTTCCAGAAGGTCATGGAACTTCTCGGAATTCGCAAGACCAGGACAACTCCTTTGCATCCACAGTCGGATGGGATGGTAGAGAGATTTAATCGGACCATGGAACATTACCTGTCTAAAATGGTGGCAGATCATCAGCGTGATTGGGACCAACATCTACCTCTCATGTTGATGGCATATCGAGGCTCTACGCATGAAGCCACTGGCTATACTCCGGCGAAAGTGATGTTCGGGAGGGAAATGAGGCTTCCTGCGGATTTGATGTATGGAACACCAGAAAAAGAGTCGCTCAGCTCTGAGAATTTTGTGGAGGAGCTTAAGGAGAGGCTGAACAATGTTCATGAGCAAGTCAGGAATAAACTGCGGATATCCAGTGATCGAGCCAAAGCAAGATATGACTTACTAGCTAACTCCCGCGGCTTCCAGGATGGTGATTTGGTGTGGCTATACAATCCGAGGCGAAAGGTGGGGAAGTCGCCCAAACTTAGCCAAAATTGGGAAGGACCTTATACAATTATAAAGAAGATTAATGATGTGGTGTATAGGATCCAGCGGACCCCTAGGTCAAAGATGAAGGTCGTTCATTTGGATCGATTAGCACGATACCATGGAACTCTATCTGTTCGGGACGAACAGACTTAGGAGGAGGGCAATGTTACGATCGCAGCAACGCGGCATGGGAGGCGGGGCAACGCATGGGAGCGTGTTAGTTGGTGGAGCTTCGCGACCTATCCGCGCTGCGTCATGGCTGACACGAGTGATTTATTGCTCGTCTGGCTTAATCTAGAAGGCAGTTGTTTACAACCGTTTTTTTTTATATATGAGATTATTCAAGAATTCTTATAAAGAACTTTCTAGGTTTTTCTGTAATTTTAGGATTGTATATAAAAGGCGCATAGAGCGCCCGAGTAGATATAGTCGTATTTTAATCGAGCTATAAGTAAGCTAAAGTTACGAAGCGATAATAGAAGGCTATAAAGTGTTAAGTACTGAGTTATTTAGTAGTCGAGTGTATTTGTGGAATAAATAAATAGTGTTTTCGTATTAAATCGTTACACTGGAATTATCGAACCCCGAGTTCGCAACACTATTTTCTGTGGGGCACTATCAAGGACATTGTGTATTCAACACCAACTGACAATGTGGAACATCTGCAACTTAAAATTGAGAATTCATTTCGCTCCGTACGCCAAGGGCCAGGCCATCAGAAAAACTGTTGATCAAATCACCAAAACAGTTGACTTATTTATAAGAAACAACGGTGGTCATATATTTATACAATTTTATGAAAGTTGATGAAAGTACTTATTTAATGAAATGAACTCCACTCTCTTTTCTAATTAAGTTTATTTTTTCAATAGCATTTATTCAAATTTCGCACATTTTGTAGATAGTAAACTATAAATTGTCAAACCATACTGCCAACTGATATTATCCATCTAAATTAAAGCATACTTGATGAAACGAAATAGTTATTTATGTATTAAGAGCGAAAAGTACAATTTATTTGCTCGGAGAGTGAAGTTTGTCGGCAATCACTCGAGAGTAAAAAAGTTACTTTTTGCTCGTAATGCATACAACGTTTTTTCTGCAAACGATCAATTTCAAATAAATTGAATCACAACTGAGCATAACTGAAGACACAACCTCAAAATTTAAATCAAAGTGACAATGACGTTTTTAATAATTGGTTGAATGGTGGTAGTTGCTATTGACAGCAAGCGAAAAAATCTTTTTCGCTTGCTGGCCTGGGCAACGCGCGAAAAAGTACGCTCACATTCTGATCCTCAAAAATCGTTAGGTTTTCGTTTGTCTAATGAAAGCGTAAAATGCGTCATTATTTGACGTTTGTAGAAAAAATATTTTAAAACATTGCAAGGAGCCAGTTATTTCTTGAGCAAATATTTTTCTTAACAATATGGTCGAATGGGAAATTTTATGATCCATCGAGTGGGGCAAAAGTCCAATATCGCGGTCATACGAAAAAACGAAGTTGGCTATCGTTACTAAAAAGCTAGGCGGCCTAGACAATTTCTGGATGCGGCGTTGGATTGGCAGTAATTAATAACATACAATAACCAAGTCTCGTTTAATTCCATACAGCGATGCCAAAGTTATTGCATTAAAAAAAATTGTAGATTACGTCACTAGTAGTAAAAGTGAGTCTTTTCGTGCTGAGCCCAGAGATTGACGACCGAAGCAAAACTGAGGCCTGCAACTGGGCGAAGCACAAAAAGACCTTTTACTCCGAGTAATATTTACTATTTTTTTTTCAAGCATGCAAGAAATAAGAATTCTATTTCAGAGTGATTCAGTTTTTAAATTTCTTCTCATCCTCTTTAAGCGGGTTTTGGTACTTACCCAATTATAGTGGTGTATATTATTTGTAGAATAAATAGATTGTGATAGAACGGAGGTTTTTAATGTTCAATGGTTTTAAGGGTACTAAATCATAACCAATGATTTAGATGGTTTAGGTAAATTATGATAAACTAAAAATTTGTAGCATTATTATCAATAGAAGCAAGTTTCTCGGGTAATCGGTCAGGGCATCAAAAGAATAAAACTCTTCAGCTACCAAGGAAACTTTTTAACTTTTTAACAGCACACCCCCTAGTTTTAAGTCTTAAGCATTTTAACTAACACTGACAATTTGATTCGTGTGTGCTCGTAGTTAGTGATGTTTGATTTTAATTAATTTTAAACCTTTTCGGCCAAACATGTCCCGAGATATGAACCTCATCTATACATCGTCATGTTAAATGAACCTAAAAAAATTTGTTGGCGTATTGGCGCTAACTAGAGATTTAAATTTTTTCACACGTTTCTTTCCCTCACTGTTTAAACCACTAGAAAATACTAAAGTTAAAGCTCGATTTCAGCAAAAACCTAATTAGATGGTCTCCAAAAACGCGCAAGTCGCTTTTAAACCCCTTCATCCGTTTGGATCTTACCAGCCTTAAAATATGACCCAAAAAATTTCTTGTCCCGGTTGATCTGACGAGCAGTTTATTTAAGTAATGTTTGCGTGTTTAATGTTATATTCTATTTTTTACTTTTACAATCCTGTATTTTGCTTAGCTTTATTGTCATGTGGTAAACACAAAAAAACACAATTTGTTACCTTGTTTCTAAAATTGTAGTGGTAAAAATTGTATCTTATATTATTCGAGAGCAGCTTGTCATTTTTGGGTGTACCTAGTTACTTTTAAGAAGTCCACTGTTTACATACCATGTTTACCGCACTTGAAAGGAGTAGATTGAAAGAGTTGAAAGATTTCTAAACATTGTGGGGTGGAAGTTCTGAGACCGTTGGAAACATCCAAGGTCAAAGAAATTAAATAAAAGAGGCTTGTGTGCATAAATTTTATCTTGGCTAATATTTGTGTTATATGATTATATGTGGATTGTAAGAAATTATAAGAAACAATACCGATTATAAGAAATAAGGGAAAAGGAAAAGATGAGTATTTCCGCTAAATAATAACTACATCGCACCCTCCCGGGATTGATATCTATAACCAAGAGTACTTTTTTGGTAACATTTATCTTATGAATCCGTGTTTGGCTTTTACTCCTTCTAGTTTTAAAACAAACTATAGGTGTACATGAACACATGTTTTCATTGGAAGTTCGTGAATGATGCAAGCAAAAACGACATGACAACATATTAAGTGGATGTGTAGATTGGTATTGTCGGAAACATGAGGTTCAATGTTACTGTTATTCAACTAAGTAATCTTTTGTGAAGGGGCATTAAGCTCGTTGAGTCTTAACTGTAGACTCAGATATTGTCAGTAATTCGCTTCATGATCCTTTGTGCAGTTAAGTCGATTAAAAATGTTTATTGTAATGTGGTGAAAAGCTTTTGATTCAGCTTGAGGATCAAAGCTAGTAGGCTTTCCTTTTTAGTTAATTTCCTAAAGACGGCAGGCACTCTGCTATCCTTGTGTTGAAGAATCTGAAATTGCAATTCATATAAACTTGTAAACTAGTAAATAAACTTGTAAATACCACTTTTTGACAAATGATTTGAAAAATGCATTTTTTGAGTTAATTATTTAAGATTTTTGTGGGATAGGAAAGCCTTACTTTAGGGAGGTCATACTAGAAGGACTTGGAAATGTCTTAAACACTTTGTTGAAAATGAGATCTTCTACTTCCTGGATTCACTGTCATTCATTCACAAAAGCCTGTCAGCCATGTGAAGATCATATTTATTTTATAGACTGTAACACTTTAATTTCACTAAAAGTATTTAATGATATTCAAAAAGAGCCCAGGGAAAAGCATCAGGTTATGAACTAAAAGTGCTACAAAACCGACCGGTAAAGTGAGTTCGGGGCGCTACCAATATTAATCAATTAAATTAGAAAAATTCTACGTCGTTAGGTAGCTGATCAGTTCCCTTTAGCCTCTCCCAAAATACTCATTGTAAGTGAACGAAATTTTTAGCTTTTTCGCAGGAAACTCTAGTTTAAAATATGCAAAAAAGCAATATTTACTAATTGGAAATTGAAAATTTATCTGCTTTCAATATTTCCAAAAATATTGCAGCGTTTAAGAAGGAAACAAACAAAAACAACTACTCCGAGGGCTAATACCCCTACCGGCATTGAGTTACACTGTTTGTTTCAAAGCTCATTTTATAAACAAAAAAAAAAAATATTAAAATGAATTAATAAAGTAATAAAAAATTAATTCTAGAAAGCCAAAAAAATATTAAGCTTTTTGCAAAGAATATATAACCAGAGTTTAATTAAGATATGCGAAAATGTATAATTACAATTTGGAAATTTGAAAACTTGTCTGCTTTCGGCATTTCCAAAACCTTGTAGTTATACATAAAGAAGGAAACAAATAGAAACAACTACTTCGAGGGCTAATACCCCTACCGACATTGAATTATACTATTTGTTTCAAAGCTACATATTATAGAAAACATATATAAAAGCAAAGATGAAATACAAGAAAGTGCTCTTGAATAAAACAAACAAATATATAACATGAAAGAGAAATTAAAGTTTCTTTTTGAAATGTGGGTCAAAGTTACTAAATGCATATCTTAACCAAAAGTGTTAAGTGGTGACAAGACTGCTTTGGCGACCCACCACTTTCAAACGGGCCGTAACTTTGACTTTGATAAATCGGACATCTTGACCGTTTAAAGTAACTATGAAATGCGCAACATTTCGGAAATGCTATTCATTAACAAATTTGAACATCGAACAGTTAATTTTGGATCGGATACTCAAGGTCTGAGTGCAATTTATAGTTACTTGACACATTGGGGCACTCGAGTTGATGGGGAGAAAAACTAACAAACAAAAAGCAATGATTAGCGCATAATTATTTACGTTTAGCGCAGTACTAAATCGGTCACGATGGCATTATAAACGTATGTGTTGTTTATTTTTTGGTATAGACAACATAGGAAGCCCCCCCCCCCCTTGTCAACTTGTAATTCAGTAGATGCTTAGGTTGTGTGCGTGAAATTATACGTATCTTAGATGTTGGGTTTTTTTTTAAATTTTAGTTGTATGGTTTCCCAAATTTTAATGTGTTCTATGTTTGATGAAAAAGTCCTGATGTGCTATTGCTTTTTCACCAAGACTGGAGCATTTTACGATAATATCTCGAGGTTTGCATTTTACAGAATGTGTTTTCTTTTGTTCATGTTACTTCTAATTTTACCCATAGTCCTGATGAAGTTTAATGCTTAATTAACGATGACGAAGAGGTAGTTGTATGTTTTGCTGCTTTGTCTTAAGTCCGCCGATTTCCCCTACATCGTGATTTTGTAAAATTTTGTTCTCTGAAGTCCATTGTTTTACTCCAATACCCAATTTTTAAAGTTTTTTTCTTCAAAGAGAATACTATCTGCAGTAGCAAATTGCGTGAAAATACAACAATTCAATGGAAATAAAAATAACTACACGTCGTTTTTGTACTTTCACGCCTGAAAGATAATGTACAGGGTGTTCGGATTTGGAGTTTTTTGAAAGGAAAAAACAATTTTCCGGCTAGATAGGGAAAAACTAACATACATGTCTAGAAGTCGATTTTTGAGAAAAAATTAATGGCAAAAGCCGTATTTCGATATGTAATGATATCGTCCACGGCGCTATGGGGAGTTTTTAAAATTTCGTCTATTTTGAAAATTCCTCATAACTTTTTTGTTTATGGCAATATTGAAGTGAAACAAAAACATTGTTAGGGCATTTTTTCGACCTGAATTCAGTAGCGTGCTTGGTTTTTGCTATAGACAACCGTTTTGTCAAAAATTGACATAACTTTTTATTTTAAATAGAAATCTTAGTCGGCTATGACTTTAAAAAATTATCCATTTTAAACCATTTTGGTTTTGGGAGCTGTCAAAGTAATATTATTTATTTTGTGTGCTTCCACGGCAACAGTTGAATGCGTCCAAATACTAAAAAATCTAAAATTATTTGTGAAAGTGGCACACCACGGGGCGAAGCCTTGGTGTACCACTCAAGGCAGGCACATACCTTCTCTGCTCCCACGCCAGGCAGCTATGGAGTAATGGAGAAGTTATTGCGTTTGAACATTTGCGTAAGTTTTAGTTTTTAATGTTGATTTGATGTTTATTTTACAAGTAAAAATGATTGATAACTATAAAAAATATGACATCAGAAAGTGTTTTATATTGTCAAGCGAAAACTCACAAGAAGCCAGTGACTTAAAATTCCGCATGTAAGCCGAGCGACATCAACCAGAAAAAAGACTGTATATGCAGTTGAAAATTAATTTACAGGATTGTGGAAGCTTCATAAAGGTAAGCCAAAACACTACAATTTAAATGAAGACAACGAAATTCAAGAACTAAATGTAGTTGGAGAAGTTAAATTGCCGGTGGAACGGGTGTTAAAAAAACCAAGTTGCTCACCACTCCTCATAAACACAAATTTAAACCTTGTCGTACAAGGAAGGTGCATTAGCTTCAACATGGAGACGCTGCCAGACGATTAACATTTTGCAATTGGTTTGTCGATAGATGCAATGCCGATATAAATTTTCCCTTGAGTGTTATTTGGTCTGACGAAGTTAATATCGACAGTTCCGGCATATTTAATAGGTATAATTCTTATCAGTGGCGCATGGAGAACCGTCACGTGACAGTTTCTCAAAACCGACAGGGTCGGTTTGGCTTTAATGTATGGGTAGCTTTATTTCGGGGTAGATTTGTGGGTCCTCACTTTTACAACGGAAAACTAACAGCAGAAACTTACGTATATATTTTACGCACGTACCTGCCACTGTTTTGTGAAGACTTACCGCTTGCCGTTAGTATGAATATCTTTTATCAGCAAGATGTTTGCCCTTGTCACAATGCTCGCATGACAAGCGAACTATTAAACCAGGAATTTGGAGAACGATGGATGGGAACAAACGGTCCTATTCGATACTCCCTTAGATTTTTTCTTATGGGGAAGATTAAAACATCTGATATTCAAAGGAAGAACAATACAAAGTAGAGCATGTTGGAGGCAGTGACTCCTCAAGCCTTTAGAATGGTCAGTCCTGTCGAATTAGTAAATAGTTGTAGTTCAGTACAAAAATGATGTTTATAATGCATTCAACAAAGAGGTGCACAGTTTGAACATTTACGTTAATAGCAAATTATTATAATAGGCCAGTTTAGTAAATATTTGTTGTTACTTTAAAATATTAGAACTAGTTACTTTGTTTAGATACTTATGGTTGTGTAAAAATAATAGAAAAATAACCTTGTATTCACTGTGAAAGCTAACTTTATATTTTAGTGGAAGCACATAAAATAAATAATATTACTATAACAGCTGAACCCAAAGCCAACTTGAATATAAACACAAAAAATCTAATATTTCACCAGTTTGTGAAAATAACTATAGACATACTTAGATCATTGAAAATGGTTTAAAACGGACAATTTTTTAAAGTCATAGCCGACTATGATTTCTATTTAATAAAAAAGTTATGTCGATTTTTGACAAAACGGTAGTCTATAGCAAAAAAAAAAACAAGCATGTCACTGAATTTAGGTCAAAAAAATGCCCTAAGAATGTTTTTGTTTCACATCAATATTGTCAAAAACAAAAAAGTTATGAAAAATGTTCAAAAAAAAAAACGAAATTTTAAAAACGCCCTCTAGAGCCGTGGACTGTAATGATATCGAAATACGGTTTTTGCCATTAATTTTTTCTCAAAAATTGACCTCTAGACATGTATGTTAGTTTTCCCTATCTAGCCGAGAAATTCCCTAGCTAGCCGAGGTTTTTCCTGTCAAAACACTCCAAATCCCAACATCCTGTATGCATCAAAAGTTGCTCAGTAAACCGGTTTGTAACCAACACTGTATGCGACAGTAACCCTCCCTATTAATCAAAATGTTAGTGGCCTTTTTCGCTTGTTGAACATGCCTCAGTCACTATTTGTCGTACAGAGGAATTTCCTCATTAACCTTTAATTCATAAAATACCTAATTTAAAAAAAAAATGTGTTTGAAAATTAAAACTTATTTTATTCAGGTTTTATTTTCCCTGTTTCTTCTATTTTATCCTCGTAATACTTTGGTTTGTCTTCTATTATAAATCTGTCTAATGGAGTGCTCTAGCAAAGAATCAAATCATGTCAAATGCGTTTAGCATTGTCAAAAGCTTTTCAAAAAGTACAGACCTGCGTATGAAAGCACTCGAGAGTTACAAATCCCCTTGCAAAACGCAATTGCTTTTACCAAAAACCGAACAATGAAGTGCACGTCCGCACCAACTACTGTGCAACAATTAATTGCATGTCAAAGGACTTGTAAATTCCGAAGTCTCTATTAATAAGCCACCTACAAAGGGGAGAAACTGCTTCTGTTAACAACGCCTGAAGCCTGTTTTAACTTTTGAAAGTTGACGAAGCTTAAATCTCTTTAAAGCTGCATAAGAGGGATGAGCCTAGATTAGGAAGTTGGCCACTAGGTGTGTGAATATTCAATGATGCACTTGCACGTGCTCAGTATTGCTACAATAAATTTATCTCACTAAGAATTTAGAGGACACACCCAGATGGTAATTTTCAACGACTCACGAAACCGCCCTTAAACTAGGCAGGTTTGCCAAGTCACAACCGTCCTAAATAATAACTTAAGGAAATCCAAAGGGATTTCCTCATAGTTTACCTAGCTCTAGGTTCCGATATTAATATTCCCTGACCGTTTTAGGGTCGGCTTAACAGATGACGCATCATGTTCTTGGGGGCTGATCCTTAACTTTTAAGACGAAATAATTCCCTTACGCTGACTTGAGGGACCTGTTATCAACCCTCGCCTGCAAAATAATATAAACGAGGCACATAAAACCGAGCCTTGTAATTAATATTAGTAGTAGGAAAAAATTCCAGCAATGTTAATGAATACGAAGGGACTTCATTGAAACATTGTCACGGCAGGTTTCGTGACAATGCCCTAAGTACTTAAGTCGGGATATAAGCTGTTTAAAAGTGCCTGGACTGATCGATGTCGCGATTGCTTGGGGATACATTTTTTGATATCCCGTGAAATTCTCGAGCAAACAATATGAGTAAAATTGTAGGAATGGAATTCACTGTGGATCATTTCTGTCCACGAATTATTGATTTAAAAACATTATTTTTAGTTGGTTTATTGGCTTCCTTGTACATGGTGCACCAAAGTGGTTATCCAAATAGAGTATATCTGCGTTATTTTTGGCGATAGAAGAAAGGCGAGGTCGCTTGTCTCTAATCTCTTTTGACAAACCTCCATTAGAGCTTTCGGATTTTCGCGACTGTCTCTCTTTTGGCATTAATCCATTTTAAAGTATTACAAAATTTGAAATATACTTGTCAGTATATAGCTTAATATCGCAGATAATGCAGTTGTCTACATTATGTGTGTATTTTTTAAAACCGAACTAATAAATATACACAAATAGCTACTTTGTGCTTATTCATATTTTTAGCCTTCAGACCACACCCTGGGGTCTCAGACACCCCAAAAATTTTTCAAAAGCACGCCAAATTTCAAAACTTTCATCTACGAATGTAAGACCTACCTAAATTTACCCGAAGCCCCCTACTACATAATTCTTGTACTTGTGTGCTGAGCATTTCAAATTTGTGAAAAGCGTTTTTTGTTTTTTTTTTTTTTTTCTTATTTATTGCGTTTGACGTAAGCTAGTTTCGAATTATTTCCATTAAAATATTTATAATTTAAATTGTTTAAAAACTTGTTGATACGTTATTGAGGTATCGATTAGTGTGTGTGTTGGTTTTCTCTAAACGGTGTGCGCAAGTTTTCCATTCGGCCTACTTGGTACCAAAACATCTAAAAACGGTAGACCTCCTTCCTTTTCTATCTCCATACTGAATTGAATTTTTACGTTGATACAGTTGAGACGCTAGAGGAACTTTTGAAGTTCGTCCTCGCCATGGCTCCAAATAACAAAGGTGTCGTCCACGTATCGGAACCAGCACTTTGGCTTCCAGGAAGCTCGACCTTCGAAATCGCGTAACACCTCACAAAACTGCTGCAACCGAAAATAGGAAATACCGACAGCTATATAAAAGATGTGGTTTTCAGAGCTTTCCTTTCTCCAAAGGTGGGATAGCTCTTTGGTGGTTTTGCGCGTTGTAGAATTCTTGACGTCTCCAATCTTATCTGTTCAGCAGTCTGAATTGGCAGCTGCCGGATTCAAGCCTGAATGGCTACCCAGGTCACCAGACTTGGCTCCAATGGATTTTTTTTTGTGGGGTTTCTCAAAAGGCAAAATTTCCAAAACGAAACCTGCAAATGTTAAGGAATTGAAAGCACGAATAAAGCATGAGTGCAGGCAAACGTGCAAAACGAGTTTCAGTTACGTTTAGGGTTTTGCCAACCATTAAATGGCCATCCTTTTGAGCATTTATTCTAGAAAATTCATTAATATGAATTGATGTTTGAAATAAAATAAATTTTGTTAATTATCCTGCTACTGGCAGTTTATAAAAATTTGAAAATTGACAACCATGTATAACTTGTGTACACTGTGAAAATAGCTGACAAAAAATTGCAGTTGCCAGTTAAAGAAAAAGCAATCGATGACGTCATATCTCCAAATTGAGACAACCTGTATAACGGTTTATTTTCCAATAAAGAAGGCAAACTAAAATATAAATCGACGGGTTAGATCGTTTTTTCAAAAAATAAATGTTTTTTTTTAAGGAATTTGTTCCATTTTAGAAACTCACATTGCAGTCATGTACACTCACATAGTATACAGGGTGTCCCAGATAAAAGCAACTACATGGCGATTTCGGAAACGGTAAGATGTAAGATTTTGGCTAAATAGGAAAAAAGTTGCACTATTCCTAGCCCAATCAGATGCTGTATCGAAATTAAAAATATCTATAAGGGGTTTCAAAATATCTTGCTAGAATCTCACATTGTAGATATACAGGGTGTCCCAGATAAAAGCCACTACGTTTAGAATTTTTTCTAGACCTATGAGTTTTTGCAACCATAGCCAATTTTATTATTTCTTACGGCCGCCATATTAGATTTCTACGTTATCAAATAGTGCATTAAAATAGCTTTTCAACTATGTGTAACAACCATATTTTTCACTTAGTTGGCTCTGAAGCAAATGCCGTAATTGTGTTCGTATCTGCCGAAACTTTGTTATTTATTTGTTTTTACCTGTTCAGAATTTTATTTTCTAATTTTACTTTGTTTTAATTTTCGTCAAAAAATGCAATTTCTTAAAAAACATATTTTAAATTTGATTCTAAAGTTCACAACTAAAACAATATTTATGACTAAACTCTAAACAAAACTAAACACCGATGACAAAACGTTGAATAAAATTAAATTAAAGTAAATGTTAATTAAAGTAAAATTCCACCGTTGCTATTAATGCACGTCCTGCATCGATGTATTAGAGAAATACATGCCTCTTTAACCATTTGTCCAGGCATTTCTTCTATGGCTTGAACAACAACTACCTCAAGTTCTTCTATTGTGTTATGGGGAGTACAATAAACTTTATTCTTTAAGTATCCCCAAAGGCAAAAATCAAGAGGCGTAAGGTCCGGCGAGAGTGCAGGCCAGGCAACCGGACCTCGATTTCCGATCCAGTTATTTCCATGTTGCTGATTCGCATTATGTGGAGATGCTCCATTTTGCTGGAACCACATGTTCGCTACATCTTGAAGAGGTAAATTATCTAAACTTTGCCCGACGTGATTTGGTAATATTTCAAGATATCAAGGTGCAGTCAAATTATTATGAAAACTTTTAAACAGTATGTGTCCGTTTTACGCACCTAACTTGATGTTGCACCTCACGACTTAAGAACGGATTTTGCTCGGCGCCCAATTCACGTTGTTGAGCATGGTAATACTCCACAGTTTGTAAATCTGCTTGCATCAGACTACAGCACCTTAAGCGGAAATTGAAAATTTTCTTGGCATTTTTCTACGAACCAGACAATATTCTTCTTTCAAAGTCAACATCTCGGAGTCCTTGACTAATATGTGTTTTATATGGAGGATATTTAAGTTTTTTAAAAATTCTTTGAGCAGTTGATTTAGACACTTCAACATTATTATTGACGAAGAGAGGTACGAGGATTGTCGATTACACTTTGCAAAACAAGATTTTCAATATTTTCATTAGGCACTCTATTTCGATTGTGTTTTTTAAAGGAACCATAGGTAATTAAATTATTTCTAAGCATTCTGAAGATTGATAAATTTGGTTGCCGTCTTTCTGGATATCGTTGGAAGTACATGTTTTTAGCTCGATTAGCGTTCCTATGGCACAAAATGAAATAATCTTACATGTCAACTTTTTTCCTATTTGAAAACCTTTCCATATTAAATTTAATTGGTAGTGTAACTAGAAAAATATCACAAATATTGAACAACTGTAAAATTATCAGATAAAAGCAAATAAATAACAGCATTTTGACAGATTGTTACGTAGCTATGACAACAAACACAATCACGGCATTTGATTCACAGCCAACTAAGGAAAAAACGGTTTTTTAATAAATTTACATTTTGTGTGCTTCAAAGATAGGTTTGTTATACATTGTTGAAAAGCTCCTTTAAGGCACTATTTAATGATGTAAAAAACCAATATGGCGACCATAAGGAATAACAAACGTGGCGATGATTGCAAAAAAACTAAAGGTCTGGAAAAAAATTCGTTAACGTCGTTCGATTGGCCGTAGTCGCTAATACAAAACGATATTTTGAATACCCCTGCAGATATGTTTAATTTCGATACAGCAATCAGATGCCAAGATGGCGATGATATTTCAATTTCTCGAAAAATACAATTTTTAGGTTTTGCACGATATTTTGAAAACCCCTGTAGATATTTTTAATTTCTATACAGCATCTGATTGGGCTCGGAATAGCGCAATTTTTTTTCTATTTAACCAAAATTGAAGCTCTTACCGTTTCCGAAATCCCCATGTAGTTGCTTTTATCTGGGACACCCTGTATACATATGTATATACAGATAATATACACATATCAAGTTTTTCATTAAGTTTATGGAAAAAGCCAAAATGAGAATGTCTGTCTGTTTGTGTGTGGATTTAACTGTGTAGTCCCACTATTTTAATCCAAATTTTAAAGTGTTTGTAATTGTCACTCTTCGGTTCTTGCTTACCTACTCCAGAATATGGTTACTCCAGATTCTGCTGTACTAAAATGCTATGTAAATTTAGGAACAAGGAAGACAAAACCGAATTCGTCCTGAGGATGCGGAAACATATCTGCGAAACGTAGACTAATTCAAATAGTTGTCTTCGTCATTTCGTGACCCTGTTCCCGCATAACCCATTACATTTTTGAACTTGAGGATCGATAACAACTACCAAATTTTTGGAAAGAGTTTGGCCATAGAAATCCCATGTACAATTTTTTAAGAATGTCAATTTGCAAGCTATGTAGCTGAGACAGGACCCGAATGAAAAAAAAACCTTCTACTCTTTTGCAAGAATCGCAGAAATTTTTTTGTGTCTCATAATGTTGGTAATCCACGGACACCATGACAGAGAAAAACAAAAGAACGACCACGTAGCACTACAACGACAAACACATACATTGTATAAATGAAAATAGGTAGTCACATATGGGCTAGTCGATTACATCAACTTGATATATTTGAGGTAAGTCAGATCTGGTGTAGCTAATTAGTTTAGGCTTGGCATTTCTAATAAGACGATATAGATTTTTTCTTTACCTCAATGACACAGCCTTAGAAACCCTTTTCACTAAAATGTTTTTATTTTAAGTGTTAACAAAGTGTAATAACAAAATGGTAATAACAAAGTAATTTTAAATTATATGTAAATTAACCTTCAGGATTAACAGACTTACTTTTAACATATTATGATGGACTAGTTTCATTTATTTTCTCGCAGTTGTTAATTTTAGTAAGTTCTGGCACCAATATTTTTCTTGTAACAATAGTATTTTATTAACTATAAATTTTGGAAATATAGCCAAAAACACTGATATCCGTCAAGTTTCATCCAGGGGGTAATCTGTCAAATTCTCATGGCCATCTATTTGAAAAAACGTAATAAAAAGCTTTATACGCATGTAACGCCAAAACTTCCATAAATTGACCCATTTTTTTTACGGTTGCATGTTGACTGAGATTCCTCGTGGCTTCTAAGTAATGTTCACACCCTGGGCGTTGTTTATGATTTAGCAGTGTTGCCTCAGTAATTAGCCTGCAATAATGTCTGTCTAAACGCTGTTGTCAGTCTTAATTTATTACTGAGAAAGGGGAGCACCTGCCCCCACAGTCGAGTCCATTAGCGTGGGCGCGTCCCACACTTCTATTTTAAAAGGCGCATTGACTAATTGACCGGACTGGTGTACGTTATGCTGTAACCGGCTCTTCAATGTCCGGTTTCAGTACGTTTAATTAAATTAATCGTTAACTGAAACAGTCCGCAGCTGCGATGTACTTTTTTCCGTCTCCCCCGGATTAGAGCTTCGAGCTAATTTTGAAATTTGAAGCCAGGGAAATATTTTCAAATTATTCCGAGTTGCACCGGAATCTCGTTTGGCTTGCGTTCGAGTGTCGGACTTTTATGGGAGCTGAATCTCGGGAGCAATTTGAATTTCTACACTTTTAGCTCCGGGGAGGTTCGTAATATCGTTGAGGAATACGCGGAGACAAAAAATGGGGCCCCAGTCGCTGTTCTGCAAGCCTGTAGAGAAGAACTCATTTGAAAGCTCAAGTGGTCCACTTGCAATTGATCTTATAAGTTAATCTTTATTAACCTGAACACTCTTCAATAATTTAATATTTCTTAGGACAGCAACTAGAAGCGTCACTGAACGCAACACGAAACTGAGCTATAAAACAAGATCCAAATTTCCTTCTGTAGTGATTGCACGTCGTTAAGATGGTCTCTCTTAACCGGAGACGGCTTATCGTGTTCCGGAAAAATAAAAGATCGATCTAATGATTTTAATTGCCCGATAAAAGCAGTTTTAATGTTCGCTCACCCAGGAAGATTAGGGTTATAAAAGACGATTAAAACGTGCCTGTAATGGAGACAGAAAATGGCAGATAATTTTTCTTAAATTGCGTCTTGAGGATATTGTTTTATTCGTACAATACGAGCGGATGACTACGGGTCGCAAACCTACACGTCGTAATTAATAATTGATTTGTTGACATCAAATCTGCAATTCCGCCGAAGCATATGTATGTATTATTGTTTAAATAATGAAAGCTTATTTGCTAAGTCACACAAATTATTTTAGGCGGTAACTGATTTTCCATTAAATATTCCATTAGTGAGGGAGCGAGCATATGTTATGAATGATACGCCGTATTAAATTCCGAATGAATTACTCCACTGCGGTGACACGAGCATGGTTTAGATTCATCAAAATCGGGAAGTTTGATGAAAATTTGAAGCACCTTACCATAAATTAATATAGTTATGTCCTGGTCAAATTGGACTAGTTGTTAGCATTATCTGCATTTTATTGCTTGAAAATTTAAACCATCTTACCATAAATTTATATAGTTATATCCTGGTCAAATTCGCACTATTTGTTGGCATTATTTTTGGTGGTTTGCGTACTTAAGCTCTTACAATTGTGATGGTTAGCAGGTTTAGGACAAAATAAAACAACCTTGTAACTTGAACAATGGCCAACTTTTCGACGTAAAATTAACGTCTTCTTCAGGGCTGCAACACATGTACAAAGAATTCACTAGCGAAAAAAACTAAACATGACCAAACGCGACACTACATATTTCTTTAATACATAGGGCGCAATTCAAAATTCATTGATTATATCTATTTTTTTTCCTCATTTCTTAACTCTGCCGATAGTGAAATAGGGCACACATTTATAGAGAGAATAACATTACCAACACTTGAACAGCTCAAAAAACGTTTCAAGAATTTTATATAAAACTCGTTCATTTATTCTTGACATCTCGTTACCTTTGAAACCTTATTTTTTAAAACCTATTTCCTTTCAGCACACGTTGAATAAAAAGGTTTGATTTTTAATGATTGAATTTGAGCGTCCTTTATTGCAATTTACTAAAATGTTTGAAGAAATAGTCCGAGCTGCTTCACAGATAAGGTCACCTCAGTCCACGCTAAGGCTACTTGAATGCCACATGTTCTTAAACCAGCCATAGACTTTACGCGAGTTTTAATGGATAAGAATTTTACACCTTACAACTCGACTATCTTCACTCACTGAAAAAGGTATGCACAATTTTAACAACTTAGAGATATAGTTTTTCGATTTTTTTCTTCTTTTATGTAGTTTTTTTTTTCAATTTATATTGTTCAGGTTAATTTACATTGTGGAGATGTATATCATAATAATGGTAACTAATTTGTAATTTTTTAGCCCTGATGAAGATCCAATAAAGGATCGAAACGTTGGTAATTTCGAAAGTGTGAAGCGCATTTTTCAAGTCCTACACCCGCAATACTTTCTACATAAGGACGCGAATTATCATGAAATAAGCGAATTGTTTATATATACATTAAGAAGACAATAACTTGACATAGGAAACAAAGTCAAAGTATAAAATAAATTGAGTATTATAACATTACTTACTTATTTATTTTCTAATAACTTACTATCTAATGACATCATTTTTCAAGGTTTTCCAACGTACTCAATAATTGTTTCCGCTGCCTAGAATTAGAGAAGAGCGCTGTGCAATCAGAATGAAGAGATTATAAAAATACTCAATTCCAGAATGGGATTAAATTCGTGATTGAGACTAGTTAAAAAATTGTTGAATACCTCAAAAACATAAAACAAAAATTATCCGAAATATCCAAATGCTCACTTTCCCGGTGGATATGTGGTCATCAAAGTCTGAATCCAGGATGTGGTTTCCATCGGTGCCTGACAAATATCGTTCAGGTGTACAAGATATTCTCTGTCGTTTACATTGCCCTTATGGCTGCATCTCCTTCCGCGGAGATGACATCGTCAGGGCCTATCCAAGCATATTTAATTGGTTGACCGGTGTCTATTCTACACAAACATCATTTGTAAAAAAATCGGACGCAGTCATAACTATCTTTCTATACCTCATTCGCCCTTTAATTTTTATTTGACATCTCGTCTGGCTTTTTTGACCACATCTTCATTTTTTTATACCTATCTCTTTTCGGCACAGGAAAGAAACGGTAAAAGGGAACGTGGAAGATACGATAAAAATGTCAAAGTCACATTTCCAACGCCCACTTGACGCCAATAATAAGTGAATGGTTTATATATCTACTAGCTATGTATACCGAATATCAGAATTTCTGTTCTCCGATTGTGGTTGATGTCAAAGCATATTTGACGACCCTATAAGAATAAGAAACTGAGGCTCGAGAGGTCTCTGTCGTAAAATGTGTTCCTTTTGCTTCTATCACCCATTTCTAATAATATTAAAAAAAAACCCGTGAAAAGGAAAACTTTTTAAGCCGCTATTATACATGTGGCAGGCATAGGATTTAGATTACAATAAAAGAGAATGGAATACAATTATTGATATTAGGTTAAAAGCAAGTAAACGTTTCCACTTCAGTTTTACCTCCCTGGTTAGGTAACATACAAAGAAATATAAACATATTTATTAAATTAAGTAATAACATGATTAAGCACTAAAATTTAACCCAAATGTGTAAGCAAAATACTCATACTTCGAATTCAATCATAAGCAAAAATTCAGTAAATTACAAAAGTTATTCAAATAACAATTAAAAGGAGGAGGGCAAGGGAATCAGAAAAAGAATATTCAATTAAATTAAAATTTTATTTTACTTTTTTTTGTAAATAATATACAATTGTAGCAAGTCACTTCAATATTACATATAACAGATACATAATATACAACAAAAAAATTACAATAACATATAAACACGTAACGTATTTGTAGCCGGTCGTTGACATCGTGTATTAAAATCTTATCCTTTGGTTTTCTCATGTACATCTAATACTCCTAAACGGAATAAAATGCATTCTCCGTAGGTAATTTTTATATCACAGCTTTAAATTTATTCAAATCTAATGACATAATATTAGGTTTTAAAATGTTATATAATCAAAATCCAGAGAATTCCTTCTGGATGCTTCCAACCGAAGCCTGGGAGGTCTAAGAAGACAAGCTGATCTTGTACAATAGTCATGAAAATATGCGTTTATCTGATGAGTATGCCGGTTTTTATGAATTTCAAGGATCTGCTGAAAAACAGACAAAGACGACAAAGTCAATATTATAAGCTCTTTAAAAAACGGTTTTGCAATGTTCTCTATGAGGCGCTCGGACAATAGTTCTAATTGCCTTTTTTTGAAACCTAAACAATTCAACAGCATAAGAAGCTTCATCCCATAGGAGAGTTCCGTATGATATATGAGAGTTAAAGAGAGCGTAATATATGGTCATCAAAGTACTCCTATCCAGTATACCCCGCAATATCCTAACCTAATAGTAAATATTGCCGTGACCAATTTACTGGCAACGTCTGATATACGGGTGTCTTTTTTAAGCGTTTTTAAGTGTGCAGTATTGTTATCTACGAAACGGCTGTAGTTACAAAGTCGGTTTAATTAGCAAAAAGTTGACTTTTGTAGAGTCTGTTTAGAAAACGTTCACAGGGTTGCCACATTTGACAAAAAAAAGTTTAAATTTCGAAGTTTCACTACACTCTAATCTCTCTCATACGACATCCCGATCAGCTTCGTGTAACGCTTACCAACCTAGTTACTAGTATAAAGTTATTTTTTTTAAATACGGACCTGGATTTTTTTTTCATAATTTGAAAGTTCTTTTTATTCTTAATATAAGGGCGTATTACACAATTAAGGTTTTAAACATTTCGACCAATTAAATCCATCATCAAGGTATTCTATCTAAATCCAATCCGATTTATGGAGTAATGAAAGTTAATACTGTTCTTTTCTTCAGTAAATGCGTCAGAATAATTACCATCAATACTTGCAATGTTTTTAGTACCTTAAAGAAAATTATTACAAAAATTAAAAGAAAGAAATCTTATTATTGTGCTAATATGAACAAGATACTTATGTTAGAAATGAAGCGATGACTTATTTTGTAAACTACTATTGTTTTAGGACATTAAATGCTCAAATTGTCTTCCTTGGTTTGTTAGGCATAACGTTGCCCTCTTTTTAATATTGGCCTGGACGTTTTCTAACATTTGTGGCGTAATTTATTACAAGCCATTTGAATTTTCCTTTTCAAATCCTCCACATCTTGTGGCGCACTTTTGTACACATCATTCTTTATAAAACCCCAAATAGAAAAATCCATAGGAGTTATATCAGGGGACCTAGGAGGCCAATTACCTGGCAATTTTTTATCACAATTAATTTAAGAAATTTAATAAACTCGTCAACTAAATTAACGCATCACATAAAAATTACCAAATGTTTAATTATTATTTTTGGCAAACCTACTGAACGGATTTGTTTAATTCCTTTTTTGGCTGAAAAGTCGCTTTATTTAGAAATGTAATGTTTTCTTAGTTTTTGATTGAAATAATTGTTTTTGGAGTACAGGGAGTAACAACTATACCTACAAGGCTGTGCCTTAGAAACCAAGGATGACAATTTGAACATTTAGTTTCTTAAGGTAATAGTGGTATACAAAATAAATAGCATTAAGTCGTCGCTTCATTTCTAAAATAAGTATCTTGTTCATATTAGCACAATAATAAGATTCCTTTCTTTTAATTATTGTAATAATTTTCTTTAAGGCACTAAAAACATTGCAAGTATTGATGGTAATTATCCTGACGCATTTACTGAACAAAAACACAGTATTAACTTTCATTACTCCATAAACAGGATCGGATTTAGATAGAATACCTTGATGATGGATTTAACTGGTCGAAACGTGTAAAACCCTAATCGTCTAATACGCAGTTTATATTAAGAATAAAAAGAAATTTCAAATTATGAAAAAAAATCCAGGTCAGTATTTAAAAAAATTAACTTTATACCGGTAACCAGATTGGTAAGCGTTACACATAGCTAATCGAGATGTCATATGAGAGAGTTTAGAGTGTAGGAAAACTTCGTAATTTAAACTTTTTGTGTGTCACCAATAGTTTTTGAAATAGAAGAGATTTAAATGTTTGGCATTTTTCAAATTTTTCTAAATATTTCAGAAACCACTCGAAATGTGGCAACCCTGTGAACGTTTTCTAAACAGGCTCTACAAAAGTCAACTTTTTGCTAATTTAACCGACTTTGTAACTACAGCCGTTTCGGAGATAGCAATACTGCACGCACTTAAAAAAGACACCCTGTATGGGTACACCAATTAAGCCTACTTTCGACCGCTATACCCAAGATGTTCACCGTAGTATCGTTCCTTAGCTGTGGTTTAGTAGAAAATACCATAGGCTGGGTTTTGTTTAAATTATTCTGAGTGAACCTGTATTGGCAGAGCTGACCAAAAGTGCCTGTTCTTCTTCTAGGATGCATTATAACCCAGAGAATTATCATCGAAGTATCAAAAGCAGTCGAAAGGCTCAACATACTAAAACAAGTCATTCATATAGACAATAAATAGCAGAAGACCCAATGTGGACCCCTGCGGTACAGCCGGATGGGTCCAGGGAACAGGATGGATGGGCGAAACATTAGCCTCAACCTATGCTTTTAATGCCATATTTAGAAAGTTTTCTTTTTAACAGTTGATGAGATAAAGAGTCAAAAGTCTTACTCAGATTGCACAATGTCAAACTAACCACACTATCCTTCTCCTGTCCTCCAATCCCCATCTCAATGACCTTAGAGATAGCTTGAACTGCTGATTTTCTTGGCCGGAAGCCAAACTGCTTTACATCTAAAAGATTCTTATTGACAAAGTAACACTCGAGCTGATTTTTTAATATTATTTTAAATATTTTTCCAAATATTGGTAGAACAGACACCAGTCTATAGTTTTCTTGTGACAAAGGATCGCCTTTTTTAAAGAGAGGGACCATTCTACTAAGTTTCCACACGTCAGGAAAGACCTCTTTACTTATACATGTATAGTAAAGAATTCTGAAAAGCACTACCAACAGATATAAAAACTCTTTTACTATTTTTGCGTTGGTGTCATAAACATCAAAAGATCTAGTACTTTTCAAAGCACATATTGCCTCGTGAACCTCCTTATCAGCAATAGGCTGAAATCTAAGAGAGCTAGGTGCTTCCGGGATAGAATTAATTATGGCGTTCTACATATTTTCGTCGATGTGTAGCAACTGTTAAGTCTGTTGTGCGACCCTTGAAAAGTAATAATTGAAGGTATCAGGTGAAATTTGCCCATATTTATTATCAATTGAAAGGTTTCCTCGCTCATAATTCACAAGATTCCATATATTTTTGGTTCTTAGATTAGATGCATCAATAAAAGTGCAATATCCTTGTTCCCTTTGCCGCCTTTGCCTTAATATTTCGTCTATAGTCTCTCAGCAGTTTTGTATACAGTTTCATATAATACTTTTCTTGTGTAGAATCCCTAAGAATTTTAACCATTGACAGAAACTGCCTTTGCAACATTCTTCAAAGGGAAAAATATTTGAACCAAATTTTGAGAGTTAGTTGTTAAAAAGTTACCCGTATGCTCAACATTCTCCAACAAGAGGAAAAGCGACCAATTTATGTCCTCAAAAGCGGTTTTTAGCATCCCAAGACCCTCCCCGTTCAACCTTCTATATATATTTCAACATAAATGTACGGCCTATATTCAGACTTACCTGAATTTCTTGGCCATCATGATCCCCTTGACCTGGATAGCAAACTCTGTTATAATAATTAGACTTTAACAACCTTTGTTAACAGGTTCAACAAGTCCTCTCGAGAACCAGTGAATGAAACCAAAGGAGTAAGTGAAGTGTCGAAAAGACATAGAATCGAAATGTAATAATGAGCAAGGTACTGTAAGACTTCAATAAAGAACTAATAGCAAAATATAATTTCTAACAAATATAAGAAAATGCGTAGTGAGAAAAATGACCATGACAAAATATAAGGTCAGTATCTGCTCCTTGACATTAATTGACAAATAATTATTAAACTTTTACTTTGGAGCAGTTCCAATAGCAGGCTCTTCCCGTACTCTACAGAAGTTTCTCACTCACTTTTAACGATTCTGAGGAGCATTTTTTTGCGGAAATGATTCTATTACTACAAGTTTTTGGCTGAAAATAATCTAAGACGGTTAAAATGATATAGACAACTAACTGTAGGTAAATTATATGGTTAGTTCTTATGAGTCGGCAGCGTCGCTGACTGGTCTGGATGGAGTTTTGCCAGACCTGTCACCTCGACGCGACGTTCCAAACAGCTTCTGTATTCGTAATTGTTAATTTTTATTTCCTAAGCTGGTTTATACAATTTTACAACTCTTAAAAATGAAGCAATTGAAACTGGCACTATTGACAATTGACAACCCTAATCAGCTTGAGAAAAATCAAAGATTTATTGTTGTAAAATAGTATACACTGTGTCCGAGATAAGGAGGGCCACTATGGGGATCTTGAAAATGGTAAGAGATACAGATTTGGTTAAACGAGAGAAAGTTGCGTAATCAAAAGCCTAACACAATGACGAAATCTCTGAAAATTTTTTTGGTTTTTGAGATATTTTGAAAAAATTGAATTTTTCGATTTTACATATTGTTTTTTTCTATCGTTAATATTGGACCTAGACCGAAACCGATGACACTTCTCCACAGCAACCCTTAATTTAATGTGGCATTATCAGTTTTTTAATCCAACGTTTCGTCTTTGCGGAACCATCATCAAATTAATTTTTTTAAATACGGATCTGTGGGGCTGACATCAGATTCGGAAAGCCCTTTTTATTCCGAATTTAACGATGTATAACACTTTATGGTTTACTTGTGTTTTAGTATTTTTGTTCGACCTTAGTAACGAAAAGTCCTATTACGGATCTGTATATAAGAACTTTTTAATTCTCTAAGATAAACTTATGTTTGTTTACAGGTGGTAGACAATGATGTACTATTAAGCGAAACATCTTGGACTTCCATTGTCTTTATTGAGTTTTTACACGACGTTTCGAGCTGAATCTCTGCTCGTTTTCAAGTGAAACTGACGATAGTTTCATTAACAACTGTTGCTTCCATTATCTGGAAGCAACAGCTGTTAGGAGATCCTACATGTGCTTGGAAAACAATGGAAATTTGTTCGAACATAATCTTTAATTTAGTTTCTTGTTCTTATTCGTTTGTTGTTTATTTTTTTTAGGTTTTCTGTTAATTTCAATTGATTTGATTTTTTATTCTATTAAATTAGTGTTACCATTAGGTTAGTATTAACACCTAAATGACATAAACTATTAGGTGATATAGCGAATTGTTTATTTTAGGGAATTAACAAGTATGTACAGATCCGCAATAGGACTTTTCATTATTAAGGCCGAACAAAAATACTAAAACACAATTAAACCATAAAGTGTTATACATCGTTGAATTCAGAATAAAAAGGGCTTTCTGAATCTGACGTCAAAACCACAGATCCGTATTTAAAAAAATTAAGTTGATGACGGTTCCGCAAAGACGAAACGTCGAATTAAAAAACTGACAATGCCACTTTAAAGAGCATTAAGGGTTGATGTGGAGAAGTGCTATCGGTTTCAATCTAGGTCCAATATTAACAATAGAAAAAAATAATATGTAAAATCAAAGAATTCAATTTTTCCAAAATATCTCAAAAACCAAATAATTTTTCGGAGATTTCTAAAGGCCATTCTGTTAGGCTTTTGATTACTCAACTTTCCTCCCATTTAACCAAGTCTGTATCTCTTACCGTTTTCAAGATCCCCATAGTGGCCCTCCTTATCTCGGACACAGTATATTGTTCAACGAGTGACAAAAATAGCATTTATCCACGACCATACTATAATAATCACATTATTCTTGTACATTCTCAAGACTAACGATAATCATTATTCACTTGTGAATAATGAACATTATTCACAAGTGAATAATGAGTTGTCATGGAAACGAAACATGTCGTAGGCAACTGACAACTCAAAAAGTAAACTGCCCTAAACATGAAATCGGAGTTACCACTGGTTCATTCAAATAATTATCCTTCTATTAGGATGTATTGAGGCAAATGTAGGTTACAGTGTCCCTTTTTCACTAAAATATGTACTTTTCACTGAAAAATACTTAAAATAGGCCATAAAATGAAGTAATTTACCGTCCACCCTCGTAGCATTGAAATGAACATGCGGTGACATGCGCGGGTGACTAGACCGTCATCTATCGACAAGACGCATCAAACGTCGCGCCATTGAATAGCGAAACCAGTCGTGGTCGTGGTTTTAAAATTGTAAATTATCTTTGTGGCACCTATAACCTATCATATTTGAGAAAACCCAGAATCTTGGTCATGGATAAAGTATAGTATTCAACGCGCATTTAATGAGCGTTATTCTCTCGGGCAACTTGTGCCACTCGCTTCGCTCGTGGGCTCAAACGTTACCCTCGAGAATAACGACTCTCATTAAATGCTTGTATAATATACTATTTCTCTCGCAAGAGAACAGTTTAACAAACGAGGCGAAGCCGAGTTTGGTAATGTTCTGGAGCGATAGAAAATGCTTTTTGACGAGTAGAACACTATACTTTTTCTTCGACCATGCTAACATTAGGTCCTCATTTACTTTAAAAATAATCCCTGTAGAGTATGTCTTTCGAAAATTAGGGCGCGTCATTGTCAACATGACACCTCGACTGTCAATGAGTTCAGTTTGGTCAAATTTCAACACTTTGATTCACTTTTCTGAGGCCCGGGCAGGCAAAATATACATGTTTTTGTATATCATCATTTTCCATGGTGTTTTATAAGATTAGACCAGTTGAATCGCATTTAGTTGGCGACATAAGGCGAAATTAGAACTACTTATTTTCGTCACTAGAGACGAAAGTTAACGTTATGGGATTTTCTCTCACTAGAGACGAAAGTTATATTTTCGGCTAGGACAGGGTATAACGAAAGTTGTTTATGATTACATGGTGTCAAGCGAATTTCATTTCTCTTCATTTTCATCTCATTTATTCAGCTCCTGAGCTGAATTTCATTTCTCTTCATTTTCATTTCATTTATTCAGCTCTTTATCTTAGTATGTATATGTAGGTGGATGTTCAGTGTGGTGTAGATTTTAAAGAAAACGTAATGTAAGTTTTTAATTTTATTGTTGCCTGTTACGTGTATATTAGGTTTTTACTCATATTTTAGGCGTCTGATGATGCTCTCGGGAGCGAAACTCGAGCAACGCCACTATTTAATATATTATGAGACTTTGACTTTGAGTTGGTCAATTCTTCATCTAGTCTATGGTCATCGCCTATACTCCTGGAACGAGTACCTGGTACACGAGCGGATCCAAAATCGTCGAAGGAGCTGGCTCCGGAGTGTACGGGAGATCGGATGACATCTGCATAGCAGAGAGCCTGGGCCGATTCACCACAGTTTTTCAGACAGAGATACATGCTTTTGAATTGTGTGCCCGACCCCTATTAGAGGAGGGAGGACACAATAGATCAATAAAAATCTGCTCGGATAGTCCGGAAGCGCTTCTAGCTCTTATGCCTTTGCGCTGCAATGGTAGTGTTTGGAACTGCCACAGGACTCTAAACACTCTATTGCAGGAGAACATCGTCACACTGTTATGGACCCGGGCCATTGTGGTCATGAAGGCAATGAGAGGGCCCACTCTCTAGCTAGGAGGGCGGCGAGCTCTGCATTTGTAGGTACGGAGCTGGCACTGAGAGTCCCATACTCTCTGGTCAAGGCGCTGAACTCCAGAAATGGAGCCATGCCTAGTCCCAAGACCGGTGGAAGAACCTACGCGGATTATCACACTCCAAAAAATGTATCACGGGAACAAGGAGGGCAAAAGCCCAAACATTCCTCAGACTAAATAAGAGACAAATCAGAGTGGCAGAGTACGCAGAACATAGCCACCCACCTAAGATCTCACATACACAGACTCGGACTGTCCGAAGAGACGGAGTGTCAGCTTTGCTTGGAGAACGACGAGATAGTTGAGCACGTCCTATGTGAAGCCCGGCTATTGCCAGATCGAGATAATCACTGTTCTGAAACACGATCATTGAACCTCAAGATGCAAACGCAGTGTCGCCCGAGAGACTTATCAGACTTGTTGAGTGTCTGGGCATAACGGGTGACAACTAGCGGAGCTAGCAGGGGCAAACTTTGCTGGTAACACTTCGAGGGAGCCACAATCTTCTTCTTATTGTACCCTGTCAGGTCCCTCTGACGTTGGCAGTCACGATGGCGAGCTGATCCCTGTCTTCAGCCACTCTAAATAATTGTTCGATGCAGTGGCGGCTCGTGGTATAATAAGTAGGGGGTTGCACGTAGAAGAAAAGGCGCTGCTGGCAAAGAATTTTTAAGGTGTCACGCCCAATTTTGGTAATTAGCATACGACAAGCGGCAACATTATTTAATAGTTAAATATCTATATAAATAAATACAAATAACACATAATAAAATAAAAAAAAATTGGGGACCTTCTTTTTGGGTCGATGACTACGAGTATGGCCCTTATATGCTGGTGGTTTCTCGTTTCTACTAAAAATAAAACTATTTATTTTAATGAAATTCTGGTTAGTAAATAGTAATAAATAATCATGTAGCTTTTATTTGAACAAAAAGTCCATTGCAATTAAACCTTCCACCGAATTCATGGTTAAATTTAAATTGTTGCAACTCCGCGTCCGGTCCCTACAAACGTCGCCCGAGCACTGTTTTGATTGCACTCAGTGCTGCCAGATCAAAAACTTCTGGAGCGGTAGATTCCGCCTATTGAAAACGGTAGATTTGGTACTGAAAACGGTAGATACATATATTTCGATATTTGACTGACTCGAACAAGTCGACTACTGCGAATAAAATTTGATTTTGGTAGAAAACGTGAATTTTGTTGAATATATTTTTTAAAGATGTGTTAATTATTTTGTTGGGAAACGTTTATTGATTTTCGAATTTTGTGTAACACAACTGGAAAATCTAAAAGAAACAAACACAAAAATTATAGCACTCGGTAATATAACATTTTTATAATACACAACACGTCGATCACAGTCTGCCTAATCTCTATTCTGCCTAATAGTTAACACATACCTACTCTAATATTGGGTATTGCTACCTATAAGCCATTCATTTATTATTTTCGTCAAGTAGGCATTGGAAAATTAACTTTGACATTTTTATTCTATCTTCTCAACATGTGCTAAAAGGAGATGGGTATAAAAAAATGAAGGTTGAAGTGAAGATGAAAGGTAACTACCTACCTATATGACAAAAATAAGTGAATGGGTAATATCATTGTAATATATAAGTATATAATTGTACCTACGTTATACATAGCGCTATTATGATATGATAATAGCTTATCAGATATTTGTTGTTTGTTTCTTTTACTAATATTTCCGAATGTTCTAATTACGGTAGATTTTAAGGTCTCTGCGGTAGAACGGTAGACGGACTCTCAAAACGGTAGATCTACCGCAAAAATGGTAGGTCTGGCAGCACTGGTCGGCGGACCGCTGTAAAACAGTGGAAAGAAAGCAGAGACTGGTGTTTGCAGCCGGACTGCAACACCAGCCTCGTTGCCGCCTTTCCTATCCTATACATGATCGCGGGCCGGATTTTATTGAAATCGACGTGGACACCGCGCCGTACATCATGATTATTGTTGGGCTACGCGGGCTAATTCTACTGACATATAAAATATATAATAAAGAATTTGTATATTGTCAATATATATAATATTCATTATTCTGTATAGTTAATATAAAAAATAAATTAAAAATTAGGATAAAAAAAATCATCGGCACCTCAAAATTTTGGTTGTTGCGCAAACCTGCAAACCCTAGTACGAACCGCCACTGGTTCGATGCTATGTATGCCTGTCTACTCTCGGATGTTCTTTAACCAGGAGATTTGTTTTCTTCCTACGCCCCTGCGGCCTTCTATTTTTCCCTTCATTGTAAGCTGTAGGATCCGGTAGAGATTTTCTCTGAGAACATGGCCGGGGTATGCAAGTTTTCGGCATTTAACTGTAGTCAAAAGCTCATGAACTGTATTTGCCCTGTCTAAGACTGCCTCATTTCTTTGCAAAGCCACCCATGGTATTCTTTGTATCCGTCTATGTAACCACATTTCAAATGCTTCTAGACGGTTGATTGTGGCAGTTTTCAGTGTCCAGTCTTCAGCTCCGTACAACAGCACAGACCAAGGATACAATACAAGGTTTTATTGAGTACTAAGGTAAGATCTGAGTAAACCAAAAAGGAACTGCTGCGTCACTAGAAAGGAGCCGTTGACCACATTCAAGGCAGTCGAACGTTACCATCGTTATTTTTCAGGGCTGTTGAGGAATTGACGTAAGATACTTGTAAAGATCCAACTGCGCATGTTTAAATGCAATCAGCGCATGTTTAAATATGTTGAGCGTACCATTCCAATAATTGAAACCTATCGAAGGTTAATTCATGTACTACATGCAAAGTACATATCTCAGAAACCCCAAAACAGTGTTTGTTAGTCGATAGTATTATTTTCTTCCAGTTCTTAATAATTGTTGATATGATTTTATTTACCTGCAGACTTGTTTGTGTAATCCTCGATACAAAGTAATACACTGGAGTCTTTTATCTTTGAATCTTCGTGCAGAGATGGTTTGATAAAATACAGATTCAGTAGTAGCAATTCTTAGTCTAATTTTGACCATCTAACTAAATTTTTGTTACAAGAGTGAGTAGTCCTAGCTTTCACTGCTAAAATATGGCCATAATATTTGCCTAAAAATTGTTCAGAAAAGTCGAATTGTGAAGAAATGATAGTTTTGCATTTTATAGTTTGCCAATATATAACAGTATATTATTAAACGAGCTTTTTGTGATAGCCATTATTCCCTTAGGGGGACGTTTGCGTCACGAGCCGTAGGCGAGGGGCGCAAGTCTCCCGTGGGAATAATGACCATAAAAAGCGTGTATAATACTATACTTTGTCCACGGATATTGTCTAATAATAATTACAAATTATAAAATTTATAAGCTATTTTCTGCGAAATATGTTAGTGAACGAAATTTTAATCTTTTTCGCAGGAAACTCTAGTTTAAAATATGCAAAAAGGCAATATTTACTAATTGGAAATTGAAAACTTATCTGCTTTCAATATTTCCAAAAATATTGCAGCGTTTAAGAAGGAAACAAACAGAAACAACTACTCCGAGGGCTAATACCCCTACCGGCATTGAATTACAAATTCACTATCAAAGTGACACTCGCGTTTGACGGCAAAACCGGTGCCACCAGTGCATTTTTTATGCTCTGGCGTTTGATATTGCATTGTTGCCTACTCCTGCGGGTTGCCAAGGCAACATATATAACTTAAATGGCGAGCGGGAATAATATCATTATTCCCACTGTTTCAACTCATATATCCTTCTGACGCTATATGAGCCCTATTTAACTTTTTTCAACAAGCTGAATATCAGTATATTATGAAGTGATGGTGGACAAAATCCATTTTATAAACAGGGGTCATCGATTTTAGCAAGCAATGCGAAGTGATTGCCAAATTATGGACTAAAAGACTACTTGGGATGGTAACAATTAAAGAGATAAGACCAAAAGAGCGCTGTATGCTGGGCATTTGCGACAAGTTTCAGAAAAGTTTCGTTGACGCGTTTTTTGAGGCGTTTACTAGAGGCATTTTCTCACGTAAAGGTAGAAATTTAGAGGCGCATCCTCAGAGAAGACTTCGACTCGTGAGTTAGTTCCTAGTAAAATCAGAAATGGCAAATTTTGTTATCATTACACAGTTATGTTCTGGTTACTGTTCTTCTTGACCGTCTGGATCAAAACTGTAAAAATTACAGCACAATTTTACAAATCCCAAAAATGTTGTTAAATTTGATGTTGCTTTGACGGTATGGGCGACACTATTTAGTTGAACTCCTTTCTGTAAATACCGGATATTTTAAGTTTTTTTTTTCGAGTCGCTGTCGAGTCGAGGTTGTAATTAAACCGTCTCCCTAAGGATTGCGCCTCGGGGTACCAAACCACATAAAATCCACAAAATATAGCACTTTACCGTAAAGAGGTCCGACGGGCGGGAAACATGGGGAAACGGCAAAACAACAAATCTAGTTCAGAATTCTGAGCGAAAGCGAGGCGGCTAAAATGTGCCGAACGTATAAATGCACCCCACAACGTTTACCGGTGGCTTCCTGCTTCATTTACACGTCGTGTCATTATCATTAAGGATATTCCCGGCAGGGATACTGCCATTCGTTGCTTCTTATGTACGTTTGCTGGTAATAGTCAAGCTTACGGTCTAAATTGCCCTTAAGCAGACTGAAAAACTTGCGTGCAAACATTTAATGTGCCATGGGGGAGGCAGTTTAAGCAACCTCAGGGACCGAACGTCCCTATATAAATTTTGAGGTTTATTACGAAACAATCCTACTCGGACGACCGTTAACAAATATTTCCGCAAGGCCATTATTTATTACGAGAGCAGAACAGCGTTTTCGTCCAAATTAGTTAGGAATTTCTGCATCCAGTCCAGAAATTAAGTTAGAGCGGACCAGTTTCCGCTCTCGGTCTCCGTAATTCTTGATTCGTAATTGTTTCTGATGCCCGCTACAGCGAAACGCCGGAAGAACAACTTTATTAAATCCGTTCAGAGACCGCACCTTATTGCGAAATGCACTCTGACCTTTGTCGTTAGTCTATGTGCTATGTAGTTGAATCGTTTTGCGAATGTGTTCTGGCCTTTTCAGGAAGGTACTACTTTCGGTATTTCTTAACTTGGCCCTCTCCCTGCCCTCTCCCTAGAGCTCCCTGGGGGTGCAGTAGTTTGCGTTGCTGGGTGAAATATGAAATAATAAATGTTGTAGTGTGGGGCATAAATAAAAGCAAATTAATAGCAGGGAATACATGAAGATAGAGCAAGAACCACAACAACACTATTAATTAATACTTATAAATATATTTCATAATAAACCACATAACACATGTACAGGGCGCTCCGAAATTAAGTTGCACAATTTTAACAGCATATTCTACTACCAAAAAAAGAAAGCAAAACTTTATATTGTCATATGCTTGTATGTTAAATGCTATGTAAAAAACTAGATTTAATTTTTCTAAAAATCAGTGACGTCCTACTTTTTTCTCAAATAATGTAAATCAACGTGCTGGTAAAAGTGCGTCTTCTGTAGTAGTCAAAACGTACAAAATTTAAATAAAATATCCCTTACGCTTTCGGAATAATCAATACATATGCATCTTAAAATTCTAATTTCAACACCCTGCAACTTTTTAACGAAGCTCGATAAATAGGTAACATCGATAGGTAACACAATTGTATGACAGACCGCTCTTAAAATCGACCAAAGAATATGAGACTTCATTTTCGACCACCCATTAGGACTCACCCCGTATACTTATTTTGTCAAGTCCGTACCCTGTAATTCAGTAATCAGTTTTGGAAAACTCCATTGATAGATAATTTGTAGATAATTCTGTCGGTCCAAAGAATGAAAATAATGTCACGATGAGGCGTGCGATCGTTTTATTTATGCAAAATTACTATTTTTGAAGTCGCCTTAATTTACGCTTTTAATTTCTATTCTTTAAATGGGTATCGGGTAGTCGTTACCTCCCCCGAAGGGTCCTATGCTGATTTACTCACTGAATGGGGCTTTCAAAACTAGGGGGTTAAATTAAAAATGATAAGATGGGATTCAAGTAAACTTCTATTTTCTGTGCCTTAAAATTACCCTAACTACTTTAAGAAAATGACTAATGTAATAACAGACACCGTTACAACAAATGGGTCTTACCTAATTTAAATGTAGAGGAGGACCGTATGGTGTCAACCAATTTAACGTACTTTTCGGGGTACTGGACGTCCTAAGAGTACCTGTGGCTTCCTTTAGGGCAACAAGGGTGGTTCTTCCTCGTACTGGGACGATAAAAATTTTTAGAAAACACTTAATTACTCTTCGATGGGTGGTCGTTCGTCTATCTGACGTAACGCCCCCAAAAAGATCAACCCGAACTTCAAATCTTGGAGTCTTGCCTACTTGCAAGCCACCGAGCAACTCCCCAAACTAGACTCCATTCGTGAGTCCCCAATAACGACTCCTTTTTCTACTTTTAAACAATGGGCTGGTACCGGATGGTGGTCGTTCGTCCTTCCGGCGTAATGTCGACCTCCTACCAGCCCCAAACCCCCAAACAGGACACTCTTCGAGAGCATCCCGACTAACACTGCCGTTTCTCTCTCAAAATAACGTTCGTGCTAACTTTCTTTATTGTCAACACATTTTTCCCAAACGATTGCAACTTTCTTTTCCGTGACGTCCGTGAGCGGTTCGATGTACCCACATGTTGAACAAATTTGCAAGGTTTAATTTTTAAATTTGGGTCAACTAGTGCTTGGTTTCTAAACCGGTCATCGGCCCACCATTTCTAACAACGTTGCAATTTTATCTCTTTTCGCTTTTTTGTGACATCCCCCCTTTAGAAAAAACTGGTCCCCAGTTTATAACAAAGTCAGTCCACCGAAAAAACTCTATTCCTGAAGAGGAATATCGATATGGTCCTTCTCTACCTTGTTGCTGTTTCTTGAAATAACTTAAAAGCTAAAAAATTTAATCGCTAGAACTCAAAATGTTCATCGCTATTACCAACTTCAAAACAGAAAAAAAACAAATAAATATGAAGCACAGAAAAGAAGATACCCAAGGAGATATACTCTAAATACATATTTAGATACATAAAACTTAGATAGAGCTTAACTACCGATTTATAAAAAAAAAATAGACTTCGTTAACCCTTTGCAAAAAATAAAACTATTCCAAATATAGATAAGGTAACGAAAATAGAGCGTATAAGTAATAGAGTCCGACTGTCGGAATGTATTTACCAAAATTTACTAAACTCTCGATCTAAATTAATAACCCTGCATGTTCCCTCACAAATACAAGTCCAAGTGTCCGATTTCGTGCTCACACTTACACTGGCCCATCTGCGCTAGCTGCATCCCTGGATTGGTCCATATAGTCGACGTTGTCGCTGCTTCCAAGACCGGTTTGACTATCGGTCTCTTTCTAGTATGTCGCCTCGAATGCTGTGCCTCCTTGCCTAGTTGAGCTTTTGCTGATCGGCTTGTCGGTGTGTTGGCCATTAAGCTGCTCATCTTTTTGTTGTAACCTTGACTGTAAAGGGACCTGCTCTTTGGTTCGTCCGCCCAGGACCTCGGCTTAGGCCAGCTCTCTCCGCTGTAGCTCTGGCAAGTTTGTGTCTTGGAGGTGGCTTGGGTTTCAGCTCTGGTGCTCTTGGTTCAGTGGTTTGTGTGGCTTACATCATAGCGTCCATGGGAACATACAAAAAGATCTAGTGTATGATTTCTAGCTCAATACCTTTTGTATTATTTTAAATCTGACTTTTCCCGGATGTAAAATGAAAATGTTATCATATCGAATCAAGTACTTAATCTACTTGATTCGGTTCGTACTTAATGCCTTATCTGTATCTTTGTTTTCTCCTAACAAAAACCTAATAAAATAATTCTCTATGTCGAAACCCGAAAGAAAAACATGCTAATTCACCAGTTTGTTGTTATACTAAATTCTACGAAATGTGCTTTTTAAATTTCATTTTAGGCATCGCCAGTAATAATAATCACATAAAAATTATGAATTTTATCTGCTGAGTAAGCACCTGTATAGTAACATGTATGCATTGCATGGCATGCTAGGTTACTAATTAAACCGTATCTTCCTTAAAACATCAGGTTACTATGCGAAATATAAATCGCTTAGGCTTAGGTATAGGCTCGCGAGAATGAAATTTTACAGTTCTATCCCTCGAATGTGAGTGTGGACATAAAATTTACTTTGCTTGGCCGATTTCTGTTTTTCTGATACTGGTGATATTGTACTTGTATTTTTCGTCGTACCATTTTCAGCTGTACGTCGAAAAATACTAGATTATGCGCAGCTATTTTTACTGATCTGAGTTCTTATGTTCTAAATCCTGACCTCCTGCTTTGCTCTAAATATATCTTTAAACTGAATATACATCTTTTCTTTTCTACCTACGACTCTTAAATACCTATCTTATTTTATACATGTGCCTAACATTCAATGACCTTTGCATAAATTATACTAAATCTGCTCTTAACTCCTTTTGATATGGCTATGTAAATTTACATAAAAAAACTGCTTTCTTCCCTTTAGAAATCGCTTCATGATTAATAGTATTGTCACGATTCGCAGCAACGTCGCATGGGAGGCGGGGCAACGCGTGTTGGTTGGTGGAGCTTCGCGACCTATCCGCGCTGCGTCATGGCTGACAAGAGTGATTTATTGCTCGGTTTAATCTAGAAGGCAGTTGTTTACAACCGTTTTTTTATGTGAGATTATTCAAGAATTCTTATAAAGAACTTTCTAGGTTTTTCTGTAATTTTAGGATTGTATATAAAAGGCGCATAGAGCGCGCGAGTAGTAGTCTTATTTTAAGCGAGCTATAAGTAAGCTAAAGTTCCGAACGATATTAGTAAGCTATAACGTGTTAAGTAGTGAGCTATTTAGTTGTCGAATTGTAGTCGTGTGTATTTGTGGAGTAAATAAATAGTGTTTTCGTGTTAAATCTTTACACAGGCTAGAGCAAGATACGACGAAAGTTGTTTATTTTTACATGGTCGTAGAAAAAATTACTTTTAAACAGTATCCTTTCCTACTACTTTACAGATGACATTGCGCAACTTTTAATCATAATTACTGGTACGCTTTTCAATTAAAAAAAAATCCTATCTCGGCAAAACTGAGTTTTCTAGCTGACGCCTTAAAACGAATAAAAATATTCTATCCTAAATTATAAAAAAAAATTACTAATGCGAGACGACACCTCTAATATTCCAAGAATTTTCTTTAGAGCTCGTTATCCAATACGCAAGTTCTCAAATTATATGTGGAATATGATAACTCTGTTCTTAGTAGTTTTTCTCAAAAACTGAAATTTGTACGCCTGCCTCAAAAGAAAATCAAATTACCACCTTTTACAACTTTTAAAAACTTACGCAAAATTTCTACAAAAAATGTTAACCTGAGGAAATCTGACCTAATAAAACTGTCAGGCAGTAGTTCATAGAAGTTATTTGACCCTGGTTCGTATTAAATTAATAAAAACACAAATAAAGTAACAAATCAGCATATTTCCCTTCGGCTTGCGCACTCCATCATGTCACGAGAAGAATGTGTGTACGTATTAAACACAAAATTATTATTTTCTACAACCGTCAAAATATGACACGGTTCACGCATTACTGACAGTATGCAAAATGACACATATTTTCATTGTTATCTTTCTGGCACATCGCCCAAAGCAGCGTAAAAAAAAGTTACTGGTTGCCATACGACACGTGCGACAAAGTCTTTCGCGCACGCCGTAAATACAGGGGTAGCAGAAAAGATCTGTGAAGCTTAATCATTTATAAAATAATTGAAGATGTTCCATATTAGTGGCAGCTGGACTTTTATACCGTTGTAGAAAAAATGTTGTTCCTAATTCTTGCGCAAAGTGTCTTTCGCGCACTTGACTGCTGCCCGAACTCCGCTTCGCGTTATTCGGGCAACGGCAGTCGCGTGCGCGAAAGTGTTACTTTGCGCACTTGTTAGGAAAATAACTATTTTTAAAAGCGCGTTAATTGACGCTTTAGTAGAAATATCTCGTTTATGGCCATTGATGATCTATGTTTCTTGATGAGATCCATTCCTAAAACAAATGTATCATCCTTGATCGTGGCATCCAAAATTTATGTCTTTCTCCCATCACGATGGTAACATCGGCCTCTCCCTCTATAGGGCAACCCTCTCCAGTGACTATTTTAATGCAATAGGATCGGGCAATAGTCGTATGGCATATTCTGCAAGTTTATCTGGCCTTACGATGGTCACATCTGCTCCTGTACCGATGGTGATCTGAATCCTTTGTTGAGCGGGGCGGCATGAGCAGAGCGGCAAAGTGATCTTCCATTGTTGCCTGCTTACCTCTAGTCACTGGCATAAATTCGCCCAGTTATTAGACACTTACTTACAGTTCAATGCTATTAGTCCTCAGATTTCCACTAGAATGTCAATTCTGTCACCAATTGTGGGTTCGAATAATTCCACTGTAACTGACTTTAATTAAAACACTATTATTTACTCAAGAAATAAACACAAGTACAATCCGTCTACTCATAGTACACTATTTATTAACACTTTAATATATCTCTCTATCTATTGTGACTCCGTTTTATTAGCTTTCTTATCCTCGATAAAGAATTAATCTGAGTGGAGCAACAGCGGTCTCCTACTTTTATTCCTAAAGCTTACAGTCTACAAAACTTCCTAATACTCATCAAACATTTAAAAAATCCGCTAAAGGTATAAGTACCATTAAAAAGTTGAGTAAACAATATAATTATTCTCCTAACTAGTGCGGAAAGTCATACTTTCCCGCACGCTGTCTGCCGATTCGCGTCGTTCAGGCAGCTGACGAGTGTGGGAAAGACACTTTCCGCACGAGTTAGGATCAATATTTTTTCTACAAGCCAATTCATTGTAACATAGACAAGGAATAAACATACAATACATAAACAACATTTTCTAATTTTGACATATAAAGTGGCACTTTTAATACTGATGATAGTGACGTAACGTCCTACTTTTCGTAACTAGTTACGAAAAGTTAAATTTTTCGTAACTCATGATGAAAAGATCACTTTTTCACTTTTCATCACCAGTTGCATAAAGAAAATAAATCAGAAATGGACAAGGATTTAATATTCAACATGAAACAGGTAGGTAATCTTGAACTTGACTTGAAACGGGCAGTAACATCAGTAAAAACTTAAACTAACACAGTACATAATATGAATAGTTAGGACAGGTTAAGAGTTATACACATTTATAACACAATTAGTACAATTGCCAATACTAAGTCCAGTCGATGTGGATGTGGAAGCTCTCACTTCATTAGTCGTTATGGTAGAATTACTGGAACCAAGAATAATACTTGCAATTTTTTTCTTGTTCTCCCGGGAATTTTGTACGTAACCCTCTGCAATAAGACTCGACTTCCATCCTCCATGTTGCTTCAACTTTAATAGGTAGGCCCCAGAACCTGCCAAAAATGTGACTGATGAGCGTCTGAAGCAGTATCCCGTAAACAATGCTGGGCACGGTAACTTTAAAAAGGTTGCTATTATTTTTGTCAAATTTCCAATGGCGTTGATACGGACTGGTTGGACTGTGCATTTCCGTTGTGATATTTTACAAAAAAACGATCATGTTTAGTGCCTGGAGAGCGCAAAGTGATATATCTTCTAATCATATCAACAAACTTGTGCCGTTCAGTACTTCTTTCGGTTACCACTAATTCGCGAGTTATTTTGGTTTCAGTATTTGGGATTTTAATAAAGCAATGGCTCTATTCGTCAAAAACGTCTCCAAGACGTAGAAAAATCAGCTCTCTCTTTCGACATGAACCAGCTATGTCTATTATCATAACAACTTTTGCCATTAGGTATTTCGTATCATCAGCTTCATTTATAAAATAGGAAAAATCTTTCTTTGAGAGTACACTAGATTTTTTTGCTTGATAACCAGCGGAATTCCTCTTTAGAAATGCTATCAAAGACGTATAGTTTTTGATATCAATATTTCGTTTTAAGCATATTGTACTAAGCAGCATCGAATAAAACGTCCATAACGTCGATGCTTTCTGCATTTTTCTTTCCTCGAAATAAGCCAGTAAGACCTTTTCACTTATTTGCTTTAATTTCTTTTCTTGACACCATTGCCACAGAATAAAATATACAGAAGCCCCACTCTATCAAGGTCGCAAAATAATGCATACCCTAAAATTTGGATACCTCGGTATAGCGTCATTCTGACATTTTGCGGTGGCGGAGTGAAAATATTTTAACTTTAATTATGTTTATTATTGGTAGGTAAGTTCTGGTAAAAGGTGAGCATACTGTCCAATTTGCTAGATGTCTGTCAGTAAAGTAAAAATTTCATATCTTATTCAGTGAGAAATTGCTTCCGGATCTAGCAAGTATATATAAGGAAACATGGTTGGAAGTTTTACTAGAGGTTAGCTGGAGTGGTATGTGCAGCTAAAAACTGTAATCATAATCAGTACAACTCGAATCTTTCTTTCGATTTCCTCAAGATAGAAAAAAGTAAGTTTTTATTTAAAAATAAGTGTCTTAGGTATATTATTCCGTACACATTATGGGACAATTCAGTAGGTTTTACTATTTTTAGAGCCGCTGCATGGTCAATCTCTTCAAATCGGCAAGATTTGCTTCGATATTTGGATTCGTTTCATGGCAGCACCTCAAGACAGAATGTTCATCGTTGGCACTCACCGCAGAAGCTTGCGATATGAAGCAGTACCAACGATTTTCCTCAAATGGGAGGGATATCAAATCTTAGCGGTAAAAGAAACAACAAAAGAGTAGCTCATTATCTGAAGATTTAGGTGAACAGTTGGCAGCTTGCACATGCCCTACAAAACATTTGTGTTTTTCGTATTGGTGTGGATCTCTTTAATACACATTTTAAAAAATTTGCCCTGCAGAAGTTTATTTCTCAAATGTACAGTGTTTGCAGAAATATTTATTTACTACATCCCTGTGTTAATTTCTCTAGAGAGTACACTACAAAATTGTATTTAAGGTTAAACTTGTATTTTACAATAAAATGTATTAACAGAAGTTTTAAAGCTGCTGTTCCAAATTCTCATAAAAACTAATTGATTCTTTGGCGGCATCAATAAGTTGTGTGGATTGGAGGTATTAATTTTTGAAAAATCTATAATTCAGATAATTCAGAGTATATTGTATCTACTATATACTTACCGCTACACCTGAGCTATGTTACAGCTAGTCAGGGGGTTACACAAATAGGTTAAGGTTAGGGTAACTTCATAATAAAATAAAATTATAAATAAATTTTAGCACGCCTCTGAAATCTATACCAAGGTAGTTAAGGTAGAAAGGTAAGTGTTTTTGAAAGATCAAAGGGACCGTCACCGAGTGGGCTTTCTGTATATTTTATTCTGTGCCATTGCTCAAACTTTGTATATGTTAATTCATATAACGCCTTTGACTTATCTGGAATGACGGATGATAATGCGCTGTGTGCGGCGTCAAACATGATTTTAAAAACATTCATTTTCAAAATTTAAAGAAAACACCATAAACTATCCACGAACTTAAAAGTCGATACTTTTGACAAATGAAAGAATTATTTATTTTGGCAAAATAACAAAACACCTTTCCATAGAAACAAATAGGTTTCGGTTGTGGCACACCGTTGCTACAGTTTTACGGTATTAACTAGATACAAAGTGGTTTAAAAGTAAATATTGAAGTTTAATAATAATAACTCTCTCTCTAAGTATTTGTGGTCAAAATTAGAAACAGTCTTGTATGGAACATGTGACGAAACGCCTTTTTTGTGTATCTCATTCAAATTGCGGGAACTCGCTGCGCTCGTCCCGCAAACATTCATTCGTTACACAAAATCGGACTTTTCGTTACTGGTTACATAAATAACTATTATCTTTGTCAACACTATGACAGCTGAATTAATCAACAATTGTTAGGTTGTTATGACAAAAGCTTGATGTGATTGTTGGCGTGACGTAATGTTTCAGGCATGAACTGGTGACATTGGAATAAAAAGTAGGCATATTATAGGTATACTCTGTTCAGCGACGGTTAAATATTACGTCATAAAGTGTAACGTCATAGAAAAAAGAACGTCTGTCTCTGATAAAATGTCAGTTGAACTGGTAAAAAGTATGGTATTTTTTAGTCTTCAAAAATACATCAAATAAAAACTTACCTTGAACACTGCATCTACTGGTTTTTCGCGCCAATTTATCTCGCTGAAAGTGGTCAATGAGTCTTAATATTAAAATTTGTTCCTTTTCATGTAGCGCCAAGGCATTTTGTAACCATTTCACAAAATTTTACACTCTTTTGCCGGTGACGATTAATCTACAATTTCTAAATTTTGACATTTTGACATTAAGTGTCAAACTGACTTTAGCTGGTGGTTTTATTATTAATAAGAACTAATATATAATAGATGGTTCGGTAAGTCCTTACGAGCGCTCCGGACACAGACCATCTCCCAAAATCTTAACAAACTAGAGTGAGTTAGACTGACATACCGAACGCTCGGGATGTAATCACCGAACTCAACTAATATACGCTTGGTTTTTGGCGGTCTTTTTCTAATGAAATAAGATGGGGAATGTGACGTCATATTGAACCCTCGCTGAACAGAGAGTATATTTTGTATCAAAAATCAATAAAAGCAAGCATAATCGTTCCTTAAAACAGATAAAAACGTTTGGCAAGGCTGTAAGGCAGATGCACCTATCTAGATAGACAGCCTATAAAATCTAAAGTATTATATAAATCAGTCATTCTTTAAATGTTTACTTTCCCGCACGCCAAATTTACTTTCACGCACGCCGTGCGAGAAAGTGAAGCTTTCGAAAACAAAATGCGTGCGGGAAAGTGACATAATAAGCACGCTCGTAGAAATAAATAATTTACGAACGATCGAAGTCGCCTGGCGCCAATTCTTAACAGTATTTTCGTTGACACGTTATCAATTTTTTCTACTCGTAAAGGTGTATTTTATGTTTTCTTTCAATTGTATTTGTGCTTTATGAAATAAGCCAATCACAGCTAATCCTATCTATGAGATATGAAATGGACCAATTATAAGCATTTTACAATTTAAATGTTTTACGGGTTTTGAAGCCGTGATCCAATGGAATTTCTTACTGATGTTTGTGACAAAAATTTGGTGTGATTGTTGGGGTGACGTAATGTTTCAGGCATGAAACTGGTGACATTGGAATAAAAGTACGTACCTATATTATAGGTATATTTTGTATAAAAAATCAATAAAGGCAAGCATAATAGTTCCTTAAAACGGATGAAAATGTTTGACACGGCTGTAAGGCAGATGCACCTATCTAGATAGACAGACTATAAAGTCTAAATTATATTATAAATTAGTCATTCTTTAAATATTTACTTTCCCGCACGCCAAATTTACTTTCACGCACGCCGTGCGGGAAAGTAAAGCTTTGAAAACAAAATGCGTGCGGCAAAGTGACATAATAAGCACGCTCGTAGAAAAAAATAATTTACGAACAATCGAAGCCGCCTGGCGCCAATTCTTAACAGTATTTTCGTTGACACGTTATCACTTTTTTCTACTCGTAAAGGTGTATTTTATGTTTTCTTTCAATTGTATCTGCGCTTTATGAAATAAGCCCATCACAGCTCATCCTATCTGTGAGATATGAAATGGACCAATTATAAGCATTTTACAATTTAAAGTGTTTTCCGGGTTTTGAAGCCGTGATCCAATGGAATTTCTTACTGATGTTTCGTTGTTGCAAAAGATTTTATCAAAAGCGGTGAGGCAATGGGCGAGTGATCTCCCGTGCTTTCCGACATTGACTGATTCGACTGTGGTGAGCTCCGTAGTATTTATTCCCCCACCGCGCCGCCGTCGCGCTGCATTGGTGGGACTTGGGAGGGGGTAGGGGTGGCGCTGCGGCACAGACACAGACAACTCGCTACCAAATCTGCATTTAGAGCGCCTCCTTCCTGTTGAAATTATTGTCGTGTTTAAAGATCTCAATGGCCTCTCTCGTTACTCTAGAATAGAAACGCTTCGATTGATATAAGATATCTACCTCATTGAAAAGGATGTCGTGACGTTCATAGAGAGCATGCTCTAGTACTGCTGATTTTTGTGTTCGTCCCAGCCTGCAACTCCTCTTGTGTTACGTGATCCTCGTTTTGACACTGCGGTTGGTGGTGCCAACGTATACCGAGCCACAGGTGCATGGAATTTCGGGTGTCAATAGGGGATCTCTACGGACTTTGGCCTAAAGCTCTGTTATATTGTACGAGTGGCTTTAAAGACAGTTTTAACATTGTGCTTTTCCAGTAGCATGCCCTTCCTGTCCGTTTTTTTTTGTGGATATGTGGTAGACTAGTCCATCCGCGCTTTTCTTCATCATCTCCCGTTGTTTCTTCCTGGCGCTGTACATTCCTTCGACGGACGGCCCTATCGAACTCGTGCTTGCTGTATCCGTGCGAACCAAAGGCTCTTTCCAGGTGCTTCATTTCCCGTTCCAAATCAGCCGGCGCACAAATTCTCTTAGCTCTCAAAGGCACAGTCTTTTTGACACCGCTTTTCTGTCCATAATTATTATTCCTTTTCCTCAGACAGAGCCTTGGCACCACCTGATCAATAAGCTTACCAAACCGAAACACCATCACAAATAGCATACCAATACTGTGAATTCTTTTGAATGTTGCTCATCACTCATTGTTGCTGTTCCTTCTTCTTAGCTTATCTCTTACTACATTGACCACATTTTTCCTTTAAAAACGACTTTCCTCGACGCTTCAAAAAATTGTAGCTACAGCTATTCTTAAATCTAAAAGTGATCGCAGCCCTGCTAATAAAGACTCGTAAGTGAATGAACGTGAACGAAAATAAAGGCAACATAGTTTGGAAATCTAGAAACAAACAAAAGGTTCTATAAGTTTACATTCCACGGAACATATTTATTTCTGCAGGACATCAATAATTGTTATAAAAGTGAGTGATTAACCAATTATAAATTTAGTTTTTAGTTATTAATTGGTTGTAATTCTCGATTTATTACAAGTATCCCTCTAGTTTATTTCATTCTTCAGACTCTATTGATGGTGGTACATAATTGCTCATGTTGAGTGGTGTGTCGTTGTAAAATCTTTAACTTCTGTTAAGATATCTATTATAACACTTATAACAGTTGCACTCAGCTAAAAAAATTATGAACAATTCCAAAAAGATTGAACAATGATCTAAAACTATTTAAACTCGGAATTTTCTTTTTTTACCGTGTGGTACGAGTGGACAGAGAATCATAAATGTAGTGGTCTTGTCATGAATGTCAAAATTAAAAATTATTACCAATTTGTGTGATTACATTAATTGAATTTGTATCCCACCATTCTGTGTTTTTATTCAATGTTTTTCAAAAATCTAGTAAAGTATTAAATGCATTATAGAATACTGCTACGAAAAAGTTCAAGCACCAAAATTCGTAAAAGCGTTCAGCCACAATTAAAAAACTTAAGAATTTTTTAAAAGTCTGTCAAAACAACCTGTGATTATTTCTCTTTCAAATTTACAGACTAAAAAACACAACTGAAAAGGCATGTATAATGAAAACAAGCTAATTTTTCTATAAAGTTCATTAATCTCAGTATAAACTCAAAGGACGCTGACTGGCGATTTGTCTCAAAGGCGGGTGGGATAGAGAGTGTTTCAATTCGTGGATTTAGCCAAAGTTTTAAAAATTTATTCGGCTCGGCTAATGCGGCCTCGGTTTAATCTCGTCGAAAATAAAACCGACCGGCGCTGGTCGTGTGTAGAGCAGCTGCGAACCGTTCCCGGCTAACCATAAACTCCGCTACAAAATGTTTCCGATGCTTACGAGATATTAGAGAAATGACGCAAATGGGACTGGTGCTCTATTAGTTAATCCTGCTTTTGCCGCTGAGGGCGCGCGCCTGCATATGAACTGCCGCCGAGGCGGTTTGTTCGTTAATTTCTTTTTATGGTTATTGTTTTAATGGTCCTGGCACAAATTAATTTTCTTTGTATGTTCAGACAAATTTCAGGTAAACGTTTAAAAAATTGTACAAATTTACTATGTACTACATACCCCGTGTTTATTAGAACACGTCATCTAGCCGCTTATAAAATAAAATTTATTATTTTGAAGCATGTCGGAAATTACTTTTCGTAGTTCCGGGAGTAAAGTTGCTACTTTACACACTGTATGGAGGGAGTAAAGTAGATCATTTAGTATCAAGGCAATAAAGTACATTTTTTAGGTAAAGCGCTATAATCAATAAACAAATTTTGTTTATCAAATATATGACAATTAATAGTAACACGGGAACAATTGAAAAGATGAAACTAGCTATGACTATTTGCAGTAGAAATATCGGTAGACTGAACAAAAGCCGTTCGTGTTGATGTTGAAATTTCACTAGTGATCTCTGATGTTGTGTAGCGTACATCAAGATGTTCACTTGTGAAACCATTTTTTGAGTTGGAAACACCAAAAATTTGTTGTGCTTGTAAAACCTGTTTTTTCTTACTTAAGTATTCTTTATAAATTTCAATATTTTTCTATTTTTATAAACTTAATTACTACTTTTATATTCCCATTAATTCGCTTGTAATCAGTATACAACTTTTGCTTACTCTAGCTGTTTTAATAACTTGATTCAGTCAGGCCTACGTCTCAAGATAATTAAATACTGGTAAAAGTTAAATGGTAAAACTGCAGACTAAAGTCGATAAGAGGAATAAGGGACACATGCCTAGAATACAGGGGGGCTCTGGAATGTAGGAGGGAAGATAGGGTGAATGTTTGATGTGTGCGAGATTGAGCGAAAAAGACGAGAATGGTGCCGGCATCGAAAGGGAGTGGAAAGTAGCGGTGTGTGATAAGTGGTTGGGGGCCCTACCGAAGGGGGGTGTTAAGTTGGTAAGACCTAGGCAAAGTAATTTTTGTTGTTGATAATGTACTATGCTTCTGGGGTTGCGGATTCATAAGAGTTTTGGGGGTACCTCTTATGCTCCCCAGTCGACACTAGCGGGTATGTAGTGTCAGTCGGATGACCGTACCTGCTGGTTAGAGATACTCACTGCTTAGCGGCTTCTGAGTTCTCGGGTGCGAGCCTCAACTCGTTTACTAATCAATCTTAAGGGGGCACTAGCTAGTTGTCGAAGATCAGAAGGTAACAAAGTAATTGATGACTTATATTGAGAGCATTTATATTATTTATTTTTACATTTTTCCTGGTCCATGTTACGAGTGTATATTAGTACTAGACGGTACATGGATTGATGGAGTTAGTAGGGCAAGAGAGGCCCGACGCGAGGGTACTTCGGACCCCTTGTGAGTAGTGTGATTTATTGCTATTTTGATGCAGAACAGTAACTGTTTCATTATTTTCATGTGCATATTTCCCGAACCTTCTTTATCGACGTCTCTACTTGAATTATACTAAAACCACCGATTGATGGCATCGTTATGACCCATAGAAGCATCAAAAAGTAAGTTTATCGTGTTTGTTATAATTTTTATTGAAATCACTTGCTGTTTATACTATTAATCGGTCACATGCTCCCGGGCTAAAATAGCCAGAAAAGACCGAACTTTACATGCTATATTTCTGTTATTATCAACGGAGTCTTCTACATATCCCTCGGCTACAGCAGATATTGACTGGGAGCCAGCGACGGTTTAGTGTTAGTCATTTTAGAAAAACTGAAAATATTCTCCTTAGCTTAATTTGGTATCACTAATAACGGAATGGATCTCCAAGTGGCGCACTTCCGGGGGATGTAGCTGCGGCATCCTCTTCGACATGTAAAAAAACTAATAAAAAAAAAATCTAATATTACAAAAGCTGAAACTTTGTTGACGTGTTTATTATGTTGCAAACAAATAGAAGAACGTATCTAGCTGACTTGAGAGTGGGGGATTATACCCCCCTGGTCACGTGAGTAGATCAAAAAAATGCGTTGAACTGATACCAGAAAAGCTGAAATTTGGTAAACTAATAGTTAACTTAATAAATGATACAAAAAACATTTCCAGCTTTACATTTAGTGGGGAAAAGCGTCCAGCTGCTGACATCAAAGAGACATCGCCGCCTGCGCGGTCAACTTACGCTGCATCTTTGATTTTATCAGCTATATACTTTTCCCTCTCTAAAAAATAAAGCTGGATATTTTTTCCCGATTTTATACCAACAACTAGGCGAAGTACTTAATCGCCCCAAACAAAATGAAATCAATCTTATATGGGAGATTTCAATTCTAAAATAAGTAAAGATCGTAGATCTGACCTAGTGGGTGAATACGGTCTGGGTGAGAATAACGAGCGCGGCGACAGACTGTACGAATTTACTCAAGAGCACGACATGATTATAACATACTGGTAGCTAAAAGGTTTAGAAACTGTGTCACAAGGGTCACCACCTAGCCAGGTGCAGACATAGGACCGCACCATAACCCTCTAGTCGCCAACATAAGAATTAACCTTAAAAAAGTAAACAAAAACAACAAAAAACTAAAGTTTTCCATAAACGATATTAACACCTATAAACTGGAAAACGAACTGAACTACAGACTCGACAAAATGACAGTAACCAATAGCAAAACGGTAAACGAAACGTGGAAAATATTTCGAGAACACATCATTAAAATAAGGGAAGAGAACACAGCAAACAACACCAAACCAAAAAAACAACGATGGATAGCTGAAGAGATCCTGGAACTCATGGAAGAAAGACGAAAATGCAAAAACAGGACAGAGGAATATAAGGACAAACAAAGGAAATAAAGATCAAAATCAAGAATGCAAAAGAAAAGTGGATGGCGGACAGATGCAAGGAAATGGAAGAACCGGAGAGAAGACATGATACCTTTAACATGTACAAAAAGATCAGAGAGGTAGCTGATCTGTTTAACAAAAGAGCCCCTAGTATCTTGGTGGACAACGCAGACAAAATCATTATAGACGAGGAAGAAGTTCTTAATGCATGGAGCCAATACATAGATGATCTGTTCAAAGACAATAAAACGACCGCGATGACGGTTATAGGCGACAACGAAGGACCTGAAATCTTAAAATCTGAAGTCCTATTTAATATAAAATCTGATGACATCCCAGTAGAACTCCTCCAAATTATCAACGAGAAAAACATTGATATCTTAGTTAAACTTTTTAATGATATATACAACACGGGAGAAATACCAGAAGAATGGCTGAAATCTGTATTTATAATAATTCCCAAAAAACAACATGCCACGGGGTGCAACGATCACAGGTTAATAAGGATGATGAGTCACACACTAAAGGTGTTCCTTAACATTATACACGGTCGAATAAGAAATAAATGAGAGAAAGTGATTTAGACGAGACGCAGTTCTGCTTTAGAAATGCCCTTGTACCAGATAAGCAATGTTTGCTCTGTATGTTCTCCAAAAATGTCGAGACCAACGTAAGGATGTTTTTGTGTGTTTTATTGATTACGAAAAGACCTTTGACAGAGTGCAGCACGAAAAGCTCATAAATATATTGAGAGATACTGGTGTTGATGGAAAAGATTTATGTATAATTAAGAACTGGCGACAGAAAGCAATCGTTCGAGTCGATGGAATATATACCTCGGATGCTACAGCACTGAGCAACTCGACCCGAAGCCCGTATGTAGGATTCAAACAGCCCGTACAGCGTTCCGGAAGATGAGATCACTGTTTTGTAATGACAGCCTGAACCTAAAGCTGAGACAAATAATGATTTAATGTTACATTTGGTCAGTGCTGTTGTACGGAGCTGAAGTATGGACACTGAAAGCTGCCGCAATCATTCGTCTAGAAGCATTTGAAATGTGGTTACATAGACGGATGCTAAGAATACTATGGGTGGCTTAGCAAAGAAATTAAGCAGTTTTGGACAGGGCAAATACAGTTCGTGAACATTTGACAACATTTAAATGCAAAAAACTGGCATACCTCGGCCATGTTCTCAGAGAAAACCGCTACTGTATCCTACGGCTTATAATGAAGGGCAAAATAGAAGGCCGCAGAGGCATAGGAAGAAAACAAATCTCCGGGTTAAAAGACATCCGGGAATGGACAGGCATACATAGCGTCGAACTATTGTTTAGAGTGGCTGAAGACAGGGACCAGCTCGCTATCGTGATTGCCAACGTCAGGGGGACCTGACAGGGCACAATAAGATATTTTTTTTTCTCTAACTTATTAAGCAAGACATTACTTTACCAAATTTCAGCTTTTCTGGTGTGATACCTATATTTTTTTAACGATTACATTTAAGATTGCATTTACATTAACTCAGAAATTTTCTTATGTAAAAGGTTCTATACCAGCCGGTTTTATACCGTTGCATATTGGTGTACACCACAACATTAAGCACATCTTAAAAACAAAAACTATAGCTACAAAAAAAATCAATAGTTTTATCTCCAAATCATTCATTTAAATCAAATGTCATATCTAAATCTAACATATACCTAATAAACAAAATTATAAAGCACATCTAGTTAAATGAGAATAAAACATCACATTCGCACTGCGGGTGTTATCTCTGAACGCGGCCCTGAGCTACAAAAAACATATGACTATGCGGACAATAGACGGCGGACGGTGAATTCCCAAACGTATTGTTACGCCCTATAGTCGTTTTAAGTTAAGTTAAAAGTTACCAGAAAAGTTACTAGATCAGAGATTGGTGCGAAACGAGCTTAACGAACGCATTTGTCGGGTTTTAACCTCAAATTTGGTAATTTTCAAACATAATTACTTTATTTCTCAAATTTTGCTCAAATCCAATTATTATTCTGCGGTTGTAATGTAGGAAAAGTAAACTGGCTTAATAAACGACTAACTACCACCCAGAACTATTAACACAATTCATAGCATGACCCAGAAAACTCATCTGCAACCTCCAACTTCTGCAAAATAAGATGCCAGAGTAAAGTTACAAATACAAAAATTGAGACCACACCCCAATCAAAACCACATTCAAGCAGTTTTTGATGATTGATTATTGCCAGCTAAAGCGAACCTTTAATTAGTATGCATATGCAGAGGGAAGAACTGAACTGGACCATCAACCATAAACAAGATTTCCAAAAGTTCCGAATTTACTCACCCAGAAATTGCCTTAGAGTCCAGATGCCCTGGGAATAGACCATGCATTTAACTATGCTTATGCCTATGCCTTACATAATATTATATAGTCTACCACTTTCCAAGTTTAAAATTGAATGCAGATTGCAGTCAAGTAAAAATTGTTCCAAACAGCAAAAGCATCTGAGAAAAATGTTTTTTTATCAGACTGAATTTAAGTACTGCCATATGATTTGGATTGTGTGATGATCCGTGATGAGAGTCCCAGTGGCCTCTTCATATACGTACCTATATGCCATATGCCATCCATAATTATCGTCACTTTGGATCTTGAGTTAATATTAGTGAAGATTACCCCCCATGATAAAGAAAAGAATATTTTGATGAATTTACTGTTATATCATTTCAGTTGTCATTTGGGTAAAGCTTTATTGTTGGATCAAAATTGACCTTTTCATTCATTTGTAGGTATTTAGAGAAGTTTATTTTTGTTTTGTTAAATATATATGATTTAAGATTATAAATTAATTATACTAAAAGAAATCTTTCCTAATTGAGCATTTAATTTCTTAAACTACATAAATATCAAGAAACTAAAATGTTTGTGTGGTGATTTATTAATTGTCTGATTTAATGCTAGGTTTGTTCCAACATGCTAGAGAACCATTGCAGAACATTTATTTGGCCAACTCACCAGCAAACATTTCAAATTGAAATGAGGAACCATCTTGACATGGTTGCAGAACCACTGTGGACAAGCACATTGTTTATTTCAATTTCGATATCATATTAGTGAGTTGTCAAGAATGATAGACCCTTATGGAATGGTTGCAGTTGAAAATGTTTCGACTTATAATACTTACGTATAGGCATAGAATTTGACGTAACTTTTAGAAACAAGTAAATGCTATTTATTAGTTTGAAATTAAGAACCCCTTTGCAAATAACTTACTATACCTGGAATAAAAATGCTATTGAAGTTGCAAGAACTTTTTACTTTATATACAAAGCAAAACAAGTATAATGTGTTTAATGGAAAAACTTATTAAGTTGGCTGAGAATTGTCAGGAGACAAGAATGCTGGAGTAATAAAGTACCAGCTACTTTCATTGTTCTATCCTATTCTATGAAAACTTCACAACCAACCTGTTTACATTTTGGAAGATAATTAAAAAACTTATAACTCAGACAATGGTACTTTTCTGACATTAGGCCTTTACCTTCCACTATAGGATGTCTTCCATAACATGATTTCGGAAGTATATTGGGCAGGTCAAGGTCACCTAGTTGCTTGTATACATTTTTTTCTCAATGTGGGCTCTAGGACATATCTTGGGCTTAAAAGATGCACTTGAGTGTTTGAGATACTTTCAAGCTAATTTGTATATTGTTTTGGAATTTTTAGTGAAATGAGTTATGAGAAAGAACCATGACATGACAAAATAAAAGGTTTCTGCTTGGTTTCTGTTAAAATCTCAAGTACAATTAAAAATTATATTTGCAGAAGAAGATAATTACATACATATGCCGCTAGCTTTCTTCTAAGAATGGAAGATCCCACTAAGGTCCGCTAAGGGTCGTTGTGGTAATACAATACACAAGACACTTAAAATCTATGGTGGCTCAAATATTAGAACCCAGGATGTAAACTTTAAGAGGCTCCTTTTGAGGCCCACTCCTTAGCAATCACATTAGCAAAAAATGAATATACCTAATATGATATATAGGAGTATGATAATAAATAAACACTTAGTGTTATTTTGACAAATGTTATATGCATCCTTCGGAGAGATTAACACTTACATAATTAGCACTCTGTATAACTGAGAACACAACGGTCACTCTCAAATTGGATCCCACACAATCACTTAACAGAACATTTAAATTTATAAACAGAAACACACACATGCTTTGTTCAGGTTAGTTCATCCGTCCTTCCTTTGGCACATTCATGGATAATTTTGACATATAAAGTTGCACTTTTCAATACTGTAAAGTAAAATCTTTCGTAACTGGTGATGAAAAGTTCGTGTCACCACCAGTTGCAGGTTTCGGTTGTGGCACACCGTTGCTACAGTTTTACGGTATTAACTAGATACAAAGTGGTTTAAAAGTAAATATGGAAGTTTAATAATAATAACTCTCTCTCTAAGTAGGTATTTGTAGTCAAAATTAGAAAAACACTTGTACGAAACCCGTGACGAAAAGCCTATTTTGTGTATCTCATTCAAATTGCGGAAACTCGCTGCGCTCGTCCCGCAAACATTCATTCATTACACAAAATCGGACTTTTCGTAACTGGCTACATAAATAGCTATTACTTACAATAATTAATTTTGATGGAAACAATTTCCTTAAAAATCACTCACACACATCATATTTGTGCGACCATGAGAGCGAAAATAAGTTGGAAGGCGATGCATCGGAAGACGAACTCGAAGAATGAATTTGTTATCGTATTCATTCAATTCTTCTTTAGTCAGATACCATTTTTGTTTGTAATTCTAGTTAAAGTTGAACCTTTTTATTATAAATAATAGTAAAACTTGTTTTTTGTTATCTTTAATTTCGTAATAAGAAACTTATAAGATCCTATTACAGCATGGACGCGCTCTATTTGGTGATGAAAAAGTATATATATTTGATATAAGAAAAGCAGAAATTTGGTAAAGAAATAGCTTGTTTAATAAGTTAAACGAAAAAGATATTTAGGTTTACTTTTAGCGAGGAAAACTATCTGGCTGATAAAATCAAAGTTAAGCGCGCGGACACCGTTGTCTCTTTGATTGCAGCAGCTGGACACTTTTCCCCCACTAAATGTAAAGTTGGATATTTTTTTCGTTTTATTTATTAAGTTAACTATTAGTTTACCAAATTTCAGCTTTTCTGCTATCATTTCACCAAACGATAATTTTTGACTTGATCACGTGATCAAGTGAGATCGCTCTCAAGTCAGCTCGACACGTTTTTCTATTTGTTTGAAACATAATAAACATGTCAACAAAGTTTCAGCTTTTGTAATATTATTTTTTTTTATTATTTTTTTACGTGTCGAAGAGGCTACCGCAGCTACACCCCCCGGAAGTGTGCCAGGTGGAGATCCATTCCCTTATTAGTGATACCAAATTAAGTGGAGGGGAACATTTTCAGCTTTTCTAAAATGACTAACATTAAACAGTCGCTTACTCCCAGTCTAATAATCTCCAGCCAGCATGTCGTTTCAGAACGTCTATAGAAGCTCCAGAATCTGCTAGTAAGGATGCTGATGTGAGATGAATGCAATGTCCCGTGTATAATGATGGTATAAGTAGTTTCAAAAATTCTACAACGTTATTCTACTATCTATATCTCTATTCTACATTACATATTTTCATAACGCACAAAAGGTTTTGAATCGGAAGTGTCAACTTTTCTTAAAAACTGGTGTGGTCTACACCATTCTATAAAGTTGGATGCTTAATCCAAATTTTTCACCAAAGAATTTCTGTCTCTCTTGCTTTTAGTATCCCTGTCGGGAACCAAAAATTCACCTAGATCTGTCACATTTTTCATCAATCATTTGAACTAACTCTTGGGTTCTGCACACCCCTATTAGCCGAAAATAAGTACCACCTACCTCTAATGATATATATTAAAGTACTTTGTAGTAAAGTTTTCATAAAAATAAGCTTCCTACCTTTGTAAGTAAAAATTTATTTAGTTTTTTTTTATTACACTAAAAAAAAACTGTCGATCTGGTTTTTATTCAAAATCTTTGATTGGCTTTATAGCCTTCGCTTTTCTTTTTCCGACTCAAAGCGGATCGCGGATAGTTGCTCGATAGCGAGACAAACACTTTGCGCTCGAACTACACATATAATTTTTTTCGGGGTTGATGCAGTTGAGGGAAGTCGTTATTACTCATTTTTTTTTCGAAAATTTTTTTTAGCATTAATAAAATGGACCAAATAGAAAATTATAGGTGGTGGTAGAACTTAAAAACATTTATAATAATATCAATTTTTAGATTAAATATAATAATAAGCTTCGCTTACCTGAAACAAACTATACAATGTAAGTTGACTTGAAGGTTATCTTAAAACACTGTCCTGGGAATATAAATTGAAACGTCATTTGTCACAAATGTCAACAAGTGACATTTTTGAGAACCTCTGCGTATACTTGTAAATTATATAGGGTATCTTGAAAAATATGGTAAAACGCACTACTTTAGAGTTTACCCAAATAACAATCCGACGTCGAGCCGACGTTTCTTTACGCAATCCGACGTCGGAAGACAACGTTGGTGCGACCACGTATCGACTATTTTTTCCGTCCAGTTGAGCCGACGTCGGATTGCAACTTCGCTTTAAGCAGAATCGGTCCTAATAATTATACTTTTGCCGACGTTGCTTTAGTCGCATTTTTGGAGTCTTTTCTGACCAAGGAAGGTTGCAGGTGCAAATATTTTTACTTTTAAGTACAAAAACCGTACGGCAGCAACGTCACCTTGCAGTTTTCTGTGTTATGTTTGTTCTTATTCGTTCAATATGGTAGGGCTTTGTGTATATTATACATATAATTTTCATTTAAGGTTTAAAACGTATTACTTAACAAAAAAACATGGATTTATAACAATTCATATTATAGTTCGCCGTTTTTTAAATGTATATGAATAATTTAATCCATAACTATAACTTTGACTATAAATTGAACAAACAAAAAAAGAAAATTATTTACGTTGACTTTGAAAGTCCGAAATGGCTGCCATAAAATTTCGCATTTTTAGCGTTAGGAAATGGCGTCGTTGCGATATGACCATAATATAAACTAATAATGACTAGAATTCCATAAATATTCACTTTGATACCAATAATTTGCATTTCATACATTATTTTGGTATAACGATCTGGAGAACATTTTTACTTCCAACCTCTGCTTCGACGAATCTAGCCGAATCGACCTTATAGTTGAAAATGTCCTGCCGCAAATGTCGCGCCGACGTTGCGCAGCGTCACTAACCAACCACTGGTCAGTTAAGGGTCGGCGATTTCCAATTTTATGTAGGATGAGGATTGTAGGTTAAGTTCGGTTATTTGTTGTGTTTTTCACAACGGTTTATTATTATTGATTTTATCTATAAAAACTACTACTGTGTTTGACCGTTTAGGTATTAATTTAATACATGTATTGATTATTTTATCGTTCTTATAGAACGATAGTCGCGGTATACTGCTCATATAGAGTAAAAAAATATATAAATAACAGTAGTTATTTTATGGTTGGCAGACGACGTCGGCATTACGTCAGAACTTCCAAAGAAATGCACTAATATACTTGGGTCAAAAATTCCAACCACACGCGACTTTGCGTCTAGTCGCATAAGACAACTTCAAATATGTATAATTCTTCAACGTCGAGGCGTCGATGGTCCGATTTCAACTCCGACGAATTCGCAACCATTAACGACCGATGTTGGATCAACGGCTTCTCGGCGTCTAACCACGATTTGGGTTAAAAAGTCCTTGGACAACCACGAATTGCACCGATTTTGACATCGGAATTAGTGAACATTTAGTCGGAAGACGGCAAAATTTTGATTGGGTAGTCGTTTCTACTCCGAACTAACCTAACCAAAGGATCCCTCATAGAAAAACATAACTGAACTAACCTGATCTAACCTAAACTAACCTGTGGACATTTGTGGCAAAATGTCGTTTCAGTTTATAGACGATTCCAGAACAGCTGTTTTTGATTAGGTCCGCCATAGTTTATTGTGGATCAAACAAACCATGTAGCCAAACATACGAAACTTTCCGTGTTTATACGGAAATGATCCACAAGGATCATGACAATTCACATGTTGTTGGTACTTTTGGGTTTGATAATTTTTTTCTGTTATTATTTACATTTTTTCACATTATTTTTCCTCTTACCGATTTTAAAACAACATAAATAAATTTAAGTATAAAAAAATAGTGAGTATGGCAACCCCGCCGCCGGTTTATTAATTTGGATGTGTAAACGTTTGAATAACATCGATTTTGTTGGTTTGAACATTGAAACTTAATGAAAAAGTCGTTTATTTCTAATTTTTGTGCCGAAAATGTTTAGAAGTGAATATTACTTCAAGCTTACTGGTGATGTCAAGTATCCTTATGACCAGAAAGTGGAAATTATAAACAATATTGATCCTTACTCCCTTTCGCCACAAGATTTGAGTTTCCCAATTTGTGATTTGCCAAATGTGACCTTACTGGATCTTGCAGACTATTTTATTTTAAAGCACAGTTATTATACGTAGGTACTAAGCAGCAGTTGAAAGCATATAAAAGTCTACAAGCTTTTAAACTGTATTAATCTGGTGCAGTTCTTTCGATCCATGCCAAACAAGTCACCAAGGATGCTTATGTAATTTTAAGAAAGGTAAGATCAATTTAAACAAGCTACTGCTTTAGCCAAAGTTATCGCTTATGCGGTTTTTTTATAGTTTTTCCTGCAGTCTTAACTTCAAGACTAGCATATTCATCAAATGGTGTGAATAGCTATATGTTTCTGAACTCTCATATATCAATTTAGGGCCTGCTGTTTTTTTGTCACAAAATGAACCAAATTGAGTTTAACCATACAGGCAGAAATTCAACCAATTGTCAGCTGTGTTTTCTCCTTATATTTTATACATACTTAGGGTAGGACAACTTGACTTTATAAAACTGGGCATTAGCATAACCGCATAACTTTTCAATTCCATCAGAAATCTCATTAAAGTTCTTATTAAAGGTGCTTATCAAGACTATGTTAGGTTTAGAATCACTGGGTGTACACATTTTGCAGATTTAGTTGTAGGTATTCAGAAGAATTTATGGTGACAAAAATTAAATTTTTTAATAGATTTCCTCAAAATGCACCCCAGAGGGTCATTTACCCCAGAGATATTATTACTGGTGAGTTTTATTGTGGGCACATAGAATATTTAGTGAAGTTTAATTGAATTTAGTAATCTTTAGTGAAATTCAAGGAAATTTTACTTGACACTTAGTGGAATGAATTTGAACATAATTTATGAATTGATTTACCTCTCGTTTTAGGTGCTCTGTGAACATGTGATAAGACAAAATATCAATTTACTTACACAATAAGCCTCATTTGCAAGGTTGTGGTTTAACAGAGTCAAGTGGGCTGTGAATCAAGGAATATCTCACCAAGTTAAAAAATGTACATATGTTGGTCAAGTGCAGACGTTTTGTTGCAAAGGAGGCAGAAAATGTCATAAAATTAACATGAATGCCATAAAAGTACATAGGTAACTTCAGATATAAGAAAGTGCATGAATGCAAAATGCAAATTATTTTCACTTGTATTTTAATGTGAGAGATCTCTTTCTTTGAGTTGTTGAAAGAAAATAGTGGGGTGACAACTCGAGTGAAATTAATTTTATCTAAATGCTTTTATTACTCCAACTTTTTGGGTCAAAAATTCATACCCAACTTGAGAACTTCATCCTGAACTTTTCTGTTGAACTCCTACTGTTACATGTAAGTTATTCACTTGTTATTGACATCAAGTAAGCATTGGAAATTAGACTTTGACATTTTTATTGTATTTTCTCAACATGTGCTGAAAGGAGATATTTAGGTTTAAAAAAAATGAGACCTATTATACTCTAGCTGTTTATTGTATTTAATATTATTAGTGTAAATTTGCAGTATTGTTAGGGTTGTATTAATTGTTACTTAATATCACTTTTATTGACATGCTCAGAACTACATATAAAAACATGTTGTGTATCATATAATTTTACAGTGAAAATAATATACTTAATGTTAATATACCTACCTGCCTAATATCTAAAAACAATTTGTGTACTTTTTACAACTTTGACACCCTGTCCTAACTTCAGAGAAAATCGGATCGGAAGCTCCAAAATGGCATTATAAAACCCCACTTAGTAGTGTTTATAATTTAACCAGCACCAAGCCACACTTAGCTAGCTACAACCTTTGACAACAACAATTGAAGCTCCTCCTTGAAACATTATAAAATATTTTTGTAATGCTTTTATTCCAACCAATGTACCAAATTCTTGATTGTAAGACAGGAAATATGAAATAAGACATGAAAGTCTTGTAAAAGGATTCTACGTGGTTGGTCTAATGACAGATTTAGAGAAGTATTTAAATGGTACGTTTAACAGGACTTTTATAAAAGGACAGTATGTACTAAAATAGTGGTATGGAAACATCTTGAACTTCCATTGTCTATATTGAATTTTTTTACACGACATTTCGAGTAGTGGAATCTCTGCTCGTTTTCAAGTGAAACTGAAACAAGCAGAGATTCCAGCCTCACTTCAAAATGAGCAGAGATTCCACTGCTCAAAACGTCATGTAAAAAATACTCAATAAAGACAATGGAAGTCCAAGATGTTTAGCTTAATAGTACATCATTGTCTCCAACCTTTAAACAAAAATAGTGGTATGTTTAAAAGCAGATAGTATGTTTAAAATATTTTAATATGTCCACAGAACTTTCTTATGATGAAAAAAATATAAACATGTCTTGTACATAGTTGGACTAAAGATGAATTTAGAAGATAAGTATTTAAATGGCAAGTTTAGCAGGACTTTTATAAAAGGATAATATGTAACGAGTAATAGTAGTATGTTTAAAAGTAAATAAAATGTTTAAACTATTTTAGTATAAATATCTATAATATATATGATAGTCTGTTTAAAAGTGGCTAGACATTCTTACAATGAAAAACTATAAACAAACAATACTGTATGGATCAGAACCAATTACATACCTACAACTTTTTGGAGGGCCTGTAAAAAGGCATGATTTTGGTTAACTAATTATTTCTAAAATGCTCATTGTTAATATCAGATTTTGTGTGTTTAAGTTTAAACTAAAATTAAACTACCTCATTATCAAAGTATGTATTTGTCTTGCTGACACAACTTTTGACTGGATGCTCTTAAAATTACTGTATAAAACTTCCTTTGCCTAAAGGAAACAACATAGTAATACACTTATTACCAAAACTCTATTTACAAATCATACCTGTGTTTGGATCACACTTAGCTTTTCTAAAATTCCTTTCAAGAACCGAAATTCTAGCTGAACAACCAGCCTGGGTTTGCCTTTCAGGGCAATGCAGGTTTTCCTACAATTTTAAACATAAATAAGTAGGTATGCTCCAGTATACCTGCACATATACTTATCTAAATACTTTTTAAGAATAATTACTGTTGAACTTACCAGTTATGAAATATCAGGTAATACGTCTCTTGCTAAGTCATTTTTGCTTCCTTTAAGGCTTGAAATTCAAACCCAATTCTATTTCCATTTCCATTTCCATGTTCAGTGTTCACTAACCAGGCAGATCAGGAAATCGAAAGAATGAAACGGTATTTCAATTATCTCATTCAGTCAGTACGCATTTGAACATAAACGACATTACAAGAATAAGACATTTCCAATAAGGGCATAATTCAAAGCAACACTTCAGATGATGATTATGCCGCTTAGAGACTTTAGGGGATACTTCTAGTTAAAAATATCTTAAATCAAAACTGAAACATGATGATAAAGATCGATTTTCAAGTTTCGTTTGACAGTGACAGTGTGGGGCAAACATATGTCAAATGATGTAATCTTGGAATCGTCTATATCCCCATGACAGTGTTTAGTTTGTTTCAGGTAAGCGAACTTTATTATTATATTTATTCTAATATTCTAAAAATTGATTCCAATTATTATAAATGTTTTTAAGGTCTATCACCGCCTATAATTTTCTATTTTGTCCATTTTATTAATTCCTAAAGAAAATTTTCGAAAAAAATGAGTAATAACGATTTTCCTCAAGTGTACAAGAGCCTTTTTTTTCTACAAATCATGCCAATAAAATACACTCATGATACTTCCAGTAATAATTTTAATTGACAAATATTTGACAATGTCAAATATTTGTAAAATCAACCAACAAACATAGCAACTCAACACGCAGGCAGCAAGGCAATAGGCAGCAACCAGTCATTATGTTCGTATTAAAGCAGGTGAGCGTGCGCAGAAACGACTTTGTTGCTCGCCGCGCGACAAAAAACACCTCACACCTCACACTAATTACTCGGCAACGCACCTTTTTGTGCTTTCATTTGGGAATCGCAAAATGCTGCTTTACGCTTGATTATAGAAAAATAACTATTTTCACTAAATTTTTGGTTGTATATCTGAATATAATTAGTAAAAGCTTATTTTGTCGCGCGATGAGCAACAAAGTCGCTTTTGCGCACGCGAACCTGCTTTGATACGCACCGAACGCACGATTGTCTGAACAAGAACTTGTAGTAAAACCTTCAGGCAACCATACAAAACTTAACAAGAACATTAGTTATTATTTAAAATAGCTTAAACGTATCCTACATTTACAAAAGGTGTTGACATTGTTGTCCACTTTGTTCAATACATTTATAGTCCTGTTTCTGATGCTTCTGAAAACATTTTCTAACATCACTTATTAATGTCAAGTCATTTCTGCTGTATTCGTTGAAGAAGGTCGTTCAAATTCTCAACAGAAATGTTAAGTATATGGTTTTTGATGTAAGGCTACAAAAAGAAACCACAAGTCGTTAAAACAAAATACTCTGGAAGCCACACTACTTCAGTTTTTCGATTAATAAGCCTGTCAAGAAAGAATGTCTGCAAATAAATAATTGTTTGTTGTGTACAATGAGGATGTGCCACTTCTTGTAGATAATAAATCTCTGTAAATACATGATCATGCCCCAATAAATGGTTCCAAAAGTTTACTTTCTATACCTTTCTAGTGCTAACGTACCTGCAATAAAAAAAATGTGTGGAGACACTTCAAGCCTTTGCAGATCACTGAATCTGCTATTGCTACCTTCAAAGAAAATTGGGCGAATCAGTCGGCGAGCTGTAATTAATGCCCAAACTCCAATTTTCTTCAAGGTGTAATCCTTGCTCAGTGATTCGGTGGGGGTCTGCACCAACCAAATCTCCAAGTTCTTGTATTTTATAAATTAACATAACCATTTATCTAAAACCATGCCTTATCACTAAATATGAATTTATGTGAAATGTTCTGGCTATTATTCATATCAATGTACCAATTGCATAATTGCACTCTTTGAGGAAAGTCAATTTCAATGTTTCAATTCTTGCACTACTATGTACCTTTGGAATATTCAGTTTTTATACCTATCTCTTTTCGGTATATATTGAGAAGATACGACAAAAATAGATAGAGATATAAGATATAGAAGATACGAGATAAAAAAGTCAGAATTCCAACGCCTACTCCTTAACAATAATAAGTGAATGGTTTATAGGTACATTTGCAAATAATCTTTTCTCTCAATGGTCTTAAAATGGGCTATTTGTTGGTGTAACTGTCCTATAGAAGTTGCAGGTGCATTTTGAATTATCTGTTGTGCCTGAGCGACCACTTCATCTGCACGTTTCTTTAAGTGAAACATCTTGGGCTTCCATTGTCTTTATTGAGTTTTTTTACACGACGTTTCGAGCAGTCTCTCCCGCTCTAACTCTGCTCGTTTTCAAGTGAAACTGTTTCTGTACACAAATAGACTAGAACTAGAGCACGTTGTAACGTTTTCTTAAACGGCATATAGTCCCCAGCAAAGCTTGGAAACTCGGCCTGAAAATCGTTCATACAGTTTTGAATGGAATAAACATATACACCGTCCACTTTGATTCCAATTCGATAGTAGCTTTTCAGCATAAACACTTTATGTTCTAAGGCGAAGGCCATGTTGTCCTTTTTTTAACACAAAACCTTCTTAAAAAACCACAACTTAGAAAATGTGGGAAACGGAAAAAAGTAAAAAGGAAAAGGCTAAGAATCAAGAAGTAGATAACAGCTAATAAGTAAGTGACAAATGTCAACAAGTGACAGTGACAAACAGTTTCAAGTTACGACGTGCCTTTATAACTCCCTTCTTTTCCATCAAAAACTCATAGCCAACTAGATGCGTTTTCTAATGAACACTCCGTACATGGTCAGACATGGTAGATAAATAATAAGGCGAAGGAAGGGTAAGCGAAGAACAAATCGTTGGGTTAGGAAATTTGCATTGGGACCGGTGAATCAAATTGAAGCTTTAAAACACCTACAACCCAATAAGGGGATAAAACGGATGGTCAGACAACTCCTAAGCCGACGTAAGCCCGAGTGATAAATACCCCCGTTTACGTCTGACGGGTGTGCGCGTTACCAATGGTGTAGATTCTTTTCGCGCCCTTTCTCGCTCTCTTTCTGGCAAGTTTTTTGTCGACAAGATTAATCTACGCGAAGTTTTTTAATCGATTTACGTGCGAAGGCCTCGCCGAGATCGGGCGATAAGACGGTGTACCCAAAGGGCCGTTAATATTCACAGGTCGGTCGCGCGGAGATAATGCGTAATTTATAGGCGTGTTTGTTTTTCCTTCGAGGCACGTTCGCGGCCTTCCGCAAACACATGTTTCTTAACTACTTAGCCTTGACTTCAAAAAATTATTTTCCCTAAAAATTAGTAACTTTGCCACCTCGGTCTTCTTGAGAGTAAACAAGAACTAAACAGAAGCGTGCAGCTTATGATGATTTGAATTTCACTAAGCCATGTGTGCAAAACCTAAATCTTGGTTTTACGAATGATTGGTGATGGTCAATTGGCTGATAGGGACTAAAGGCAGCAATTATACAATAATCTCTTCGCCGACGTTTCGTTTAATCTACTTAAACATCTTCAGTGCTACAATGGGAAAGAAAGTTGGAATAATGATGGCTATTTCGCAACTGCCATACAAATACACACCTCGAAATTGTTGTACATCACTCGAATCATGAAAATTAAAATACCGTGAGCAAATCGTTTGAACTAGGCACAACATATGGTGGAACTCAATGATGGAGGCGCAACAAAAACAGATTAAAATTTAAATTAAAATTTTTTAAAAATTTCATAGACGGCACAATTAAAATTCAATATACAAAATACAAACAGGTAGTGCCACCTACCGTCTGGTCTGGTAGTGCCACCTACCGTCTACTGATGAGCAAGCACATCGAATTCTAGGCGCTATCAGATGTTTATATGTTTTTTCCTCTTTCAGTTTCCAATTATTTGAGAATGGGATTAGGCAAGAATAGTACAAATGATTGGAGCTCTCCGTCGTATACGGATTAAAGATCTTGTTCTTGTTGACATTTAAGTATGAGATAATTGTAAATAATACTTAGGTTTTTTGTGTCTGTTCTAAAGTTCACTGTTTCCTTTCTGAGTTTATTTATGTACATCATCTCCGACACACTGCGCTTCCTATAATTTATCGCCACGTCTAAGATCTTAGGACTATCGAAATTAAAGGTATGATCCATATCGAAATGATGAGTTGCCAGGGCACTTTTTTCATTTCCTCTGATGTTGGTTATGTTGCAATCATACTTATGCTGCCTCATTCGTAAAGATAACTTACTTTTGGTTTGGCCTATGTATTTTGCTGGGCAATTGAGTTTTAGTTTTGGTTCTTGAGTATAGGTCGCCAACTGTTTTTTTGGGGTAAGTGACGATTTTTATCTGTTCATTTTTTAAATATTTTGACAACCGATTACTCAGGCCATGAACAAACGGGATTTTCTAATACGTCACTTCTAAATTAGGAGGTTCAACGGCTAAAGTGGTATCACGCTCGTCACCTAGTTGTAGCAATTTGTTGACCAAGTTTGAATGAACCATAACGTTGGGTGGCTCAACCTTAGAACGCGGCTCTTAAGAGATTTTATAGTGGCAACCTTCTGGGAGAGAGCATGGGCAGACTTGAAATTCATCAGTCTACCAGAACTTGTTGGTTTCTGATACCAATCAATTATAATTGTACCATTGTGCCATATGACCAAAGTGTCCAAAAATGGAATTCTGTTGTTCTGCTCAAGCTCTGTAGTTAACTGAATGTATGGGTTGAATGAATTGAAGGCCTCAAGAACTCTATTCTCTGAGTCTGATGGAATACATGTCAAAATATCATCTACGTATAGGTATAAAAAAGGAAGCTCAAAATCAAGTTTATCTATCACGACGATGAGCAACTCATTCATGCACAAGTTAGCCAAGAAAGGTGACAAAGGGTTTTCCATAGCGCTGCCAAGAACTTGCGAATAAAAATCATTCTCTTAGGCAAAATAGTTGCTGTCGAATATGAACGATATTATTCCCAAAAACCTAGGCAATTTCTAGTTTCATTCATATTCCTGCGGAATTTTTTGACAACAAGCATGGGCTTCTTTATGGACATTAGAAACACATATGGTGCACAGGCGTACAGAAGTTTAAAGGAGGACATGGCACTGAGCAAGCGACTTGCAATTCTGGAAAACCAAAGAAATTTCCTCTTACAATGTAAGTTGAACAATGTGTTTCCAAACCACATACAACAAAATGTTAAATGCCTTTATTCTATATCGGACAATTCTCATCCTTTTATATATATATATATGATTGATAAGATTCGGATGACATGATCGATTGGAAGATTTTATGTGGCAGATTTTAAGGATTGAAATTAAAATAACACTATGAAAAATTCAACAACTGAAAGTAAATATTAGGAATAGGTATGGCATAATTAAGAATAATTTGAGCACAGAACATCTCTTTATATTCAGTACTGTTCGTAGTACGAAATACAACCAGATATTTGCTGTTATTAAACAAAGACACTTAAATAAGATTAGATGTTTAAAGTACAATGACCATGTAAACAAGCAGGCAATGCCGGAAATTGGTTTATAAACCTCACAGATCGACAAATTCCAAATGAAATATCAACACTATTAGGGCTGGGCCCAAAGTTTTCAACTAACCATACTAATAGGGATTTTCCCCTTTTCGATATTACAAAGGATGGAATATATTATTGAATACTCATCAGATGAAAGGGATAAAGTTGCATTAAGAGCCAAACCTAATAATATCATTACAAACTTTGTCAATAATTTACATAATAACAAACGTAACGATAACTAAGACAAGGCATATAAAAATGCAAAACTCTTCCTCAAACAGAACAAAGACATAATAGTTGTTAGGTCAGATAAAGGTAATTCTACTGTGGTGATGTCGCACGATGACTACACAAAAAAGATGAAGGACCTAGTACAAGATAATAATACCTACAAACTACTAAACAAGAACCCGACAACAACTTATGAGAATAAAGTAAACAACTTAATTAAAACCTTATTTAACGAACAATCTATAGATGAGACAACATATAAATATTTAATTACTAAAAACTCTTTGCCCCCTAAGATCTACGGGCTACCCAAGACACACAAAGTAGGGACTCCTCTTAGACCTGTCGTATCCTGTATACAGTCGCCGCTTTACAATATCTCGAAATATGTTGATAAAATACTTTCCAGCTTGAATACTAAATTTACTTTCTCAGTAAAAATTCATTTACGTTCGTTGATAGAATTAAAGACGCTAAAGTGCCACAAGGTTACAAACTTATCTCTCTAGATGTTAAATCTCTTTTTACCAACATTCCTAAAGAACTCGTATTAGATACTTTGGCAAAGCACTGGGATGATATTTCTGTACACACTAATATCAACAAACAACGGTTTTTGGGAATAATATCGTTCATATTCGACTGCAACTATTTTGCCTACGAGAATGATTTTTATTCGCAAGTTTTTGGCAGTGCTATGGGAAACCCTTTGTCACCTTTCTTGGCTAACTTGTGCATGAATGAGTTGCTCACCGTCGTAAGTGATAAACTTGATTTTGAGCTTCCTTTTTTATACCTATACGTAGATGATATTTTGACATGTATTCCATGAGACTCAGAGAATAGAGTTCTTGAGGTCTTCAATTCATTCAACCCATACATTCAGTTTACTATAGAGCTTGAGCAGAACAACAGAATTCCATTTTTGGACACATTGGTCATAAGACACAATGGTACAATTATAACTGATTGGTATCAAAAACCAACAAGTTTTGGTAGACTGATGAATTTCAAGTCTGCTCATCCTCTCTCCCAGAAGGTTGCCACTATAAAATCTCTGAAGAGCCGTGTTCTAAGGTTGAGCCACCCAACGTTATGGGAAAATAATTTTCAAAAAAATCAAACACTTAGCGTCTCTTAATGGTTTTCCTTCAAACTTGGTCAGCAAATTGCTACAACTAGGTGACGAGCGTGATACGACTTTAGCCGTTGAATCTCCTAATTTAGAAGTGACGTATTTGAAAATCCCGTTTGGTCATGGCCTGAGAAATCGGTTGTCAAAATGTTTAAAAATTGAACAGATAAAAATCGGCACTTACCCCAAAAAACAGATGGCGACCTATACTCAAGAACTAAAACTAAAACGCCAACATTAGAGAAATCCGCTGTAGTATACTCCGCCTCGTGTCTCAATTACCCAGCAAAATACATAGACCAAACCAAAGGTAAGTTATCTTTACGAATGAGGCAGCATAAGTATGATTGCAACATAACCAACATCAGAAAAAATGAAAAAACTGCCCTAGCAACTCATCGTTTCGATACGGGTCATAGCTTTAATTTCGATAGTCCGAAGATCTTAGACGTGGCGATAAATTATAGGAAGCGCAGTGTGTCGGAGATGCTGTACATAAATAAACACAGAAAGGAAACAGTGAACTTTAGAACAGACACAAAAAACCTAAGTATTATTTACAATTATCTCATACTTAAATGTCAATAAGAACAAGATCTTTAATCCGTATACGACGGGGAGCTCCAATCATTTGTACTCTTCTTGCCTAATTCCATTCTCAAATAATTGGAAACTGAAAGAGGAAAAAACATATAAACATCTTATAGCGCCTAGCATTCGATGTGCTTGCTCATCAGTATTCGATAGACCAGACGGTCGGTGTTTGTATTTTGTATATTGAATTTTAATTGTGCCGTCTATAAAATTTTTAAAAAATTTTAATTTAAATTTGAATCTGTTTTTGTTGCGCCTCCATGATTGAGTTCCACCATATGTTGTGCCTAGTCCAAATGATTTGCTCACGTTATTTTAATTTTCATGACTCGAGTGATGTACAACAATTTCGAGGTGTATATTTGATTGGTAGTTGCAAAATAGCCATCATTATTCCAACTTTCTTTCCCATTGTAGCCCTGAAGATGTTTGAGTAGATTAAACGAAACGTCGGCGAAGAGATTATTATAGAATTGCTGCCTTTAGTCCCTATCCGCCAATTGATAACCAAAACCAGTTGGTTTTACGCACGGGTGTGTAAATTTTGAATTGGGGTTAAACTTGCAAACATGTCAAAAACTCCAACCACTTAGATCGTGGAGGCGGTCTATGCTTCTATATGATTTATTTGGTAATTGTTTAAGATATTTAAAAGGCCAATAAAATTAACACTTAACAAAAATAAAAAAACGAAAAACAAAAAGATCAAAATAAACTAAAATACAGAACAAACCGAGCATTGTGTTCGGTTTGTTCTGTATTTGTTCGTTCCGCAAGCCAGGTGAAACCCATCTGAAATAAAGGTAAAAGGGTGTTGGGTTACCCTGTTTGACACTAGTAGGTTCTATATAAATGATTATTCTATTAGAGTTAAGCTCAATTAAGAAACTGCGTCAAACTCAATTATAAGCCTTGATTAAACAAAATTCAATCATTGGAAGTTAGGCCTTTAATAACACACGTGTTTAATACTTTGAACTTATGCTTTTATTTCAAAGTAAAAATTACTAAGGAGAGGTGTGCCCGAAGTGTATTCAATAGAACGCTTTCGACCCAACTAACTAATCTTATCCAACACTTACGAACATTTGTAAATACATTTTTTTATGCCCTTCTAATTTATGGGTTCCCATAAACAGAAAGACTGGAGTCACACGACCCTTAAAGTCTCATCTTTCACTTAACATAAACAAAGCTCTAAGAAGGTTAATTGATTGGTTTTTGGACATGATGACTTATATATTCCAACACGCCCCCTCATTCAATTAAGAAAAATACACATTGTAGTATTAACTACTGTCAATCAAGTAAATTCTTAAATCTTAAAATCATATTGTTGCGAACTCAGGGTTCAATAATTCCAGTGTAACGATTTAACACGAAAACACTATTTATTTACTCCACAAATACACACGACTACCATTCGACTACTAAATAGCTCACTACTTAACACGTTATAGCTTACTAATATCGTTCGGAACTTTAGCTTAGTTATAGCTCGCTATTGGCTATTTGTCCCACAATTACACACAAGTACAATTCGACTACCAAATAACACACTACTTAAAAATTAATAGCCTTCTATTATCGTTTCGTACTTTAGCTTACTTATACCTCGATTAAAATACGACTACTACTAACGGCGCGCGCTGTTCGCCTTTTATACAAACTCTTGATAAGGACTCTTGAATATTCTCACATAAAAAAAGGTTGTAAACAACTGCCTTCTAGATAAACAGAGGAATAAATCGCTCGTGTCACACAGAGCAATAAATCACTCGTATCACCCATGACGCAGCGCGGATTGGTCGCGAAACCAACCACACGCGTTCAAATAATTTGAAGTTCTATAAAAATTACGTAAGTCCTGAAAAAGAAGCCAAAAACAGCTGACGATAGACATGCCCATTTACTCGACGGAAATTAACTGGGCATGCGCGAGATTTGAAAATTATTTGAAAGTTCTACGTTGCCAACTTGTCGACGCATCTGACGTCACGCGATTAGATAAATTAGTAAAATCTTACTAAAATCACCAATAATTATTTTAGCATTTTGAAGTTTATGCAGGATACATATTACTTATATTATAACAGAACATATGGTATTATAAAATCGATAAAATTCACATTAAATTGAATTTTTTAACACTCACAAACGGTAATAGAAATTACATCTGTCAACCTTGCGTTTTTGGGGACGCTTTCAAGTTTTCATCTTGATCTTGTTCGTTCTTTGCTAAAGTTAAACTTTCAGTTTAGTGTTTGTTTAGTTTAATTTACCCAAATCATTAATCGGTCTGAATAAATACTGTTTGGTTTAATCTAATTCAACTTTACTTGGCTGGGTATTCCGGTGCCGCGTCTTTTGTGCTGTTGTTAACTGCTGCAGATTCAGGATTGTTCCTATTTCCGACTAAGATTTGTTTAGTACACCTAGGTATGTAGGTTTTTTTTGCAATTAAACAGATGTTCAGAGGTTTTGCCTGTATCCAGGCCCTCCTCTAATGAGCTCCTATAGGAGGTCCATATTATTTTACCCATACCAAGACCTATACCTATCAGGCCACAACTACCAGAACTTTATTTCTTTTCTTTCTTTCAGTAAGTACTTATACTTTATTTGCTTTAACTAATCTTTGTGTGTTTAATTCCATATGGCTTTACTTATCCTATTAAGTATTCCATGTCCTTTGAAAACAAAATAAAGTTGTAGTACGTATAACTAGATATGTAGGTCCATGAAAGACACTTAAATTCTCAGTGGGATCTTTACAACAACCCTAACGCTTTTGATTTCTCTTTGTGCAAACTGAAAGTGGAATAGTTCTTTAAAACAGAATCTAGCCTTCAATGTAGCCCTTACTTAGTTATTATGTAAATACCTATCTTCCTTTTAAATTTTAATGGCTTTATATAGTCCTTTGAACACATGAAATATAGCTCCCTGCAATAAAACAAAACTCGTTGTCGTCAATCGTGCCGGAATCAAGAAATTACTTGCTTTGTCCCAAATACTAAACATCTAAAACATCTTGCAACGAGCCTTCGAATCAGTGAAATGGAAAATTTCGCTATTTATTTATTTTTGTCGACTTTCGTTCCCGCCAAAAGGTTTCGTGCACGTGACGTCACAATTTGAACCTGGGGGTATGACAACATAACCTCACCTATTTAAAATACATGTAAATTAATGACATCTTTGCATTCAATTAAATTTTTTTCAATTATCTTAAATCGAATGAAACTTAAATTTTGCTGGAGGCCTCCTAGAATCATCATTCTTGAGAGTGAAGCAAAAAATAATTACCTTTATGCCGAAATAAGTGGTAAGGAGAGCAATATTTTGTGGACTAGATCTACCACCAAGTACCACCAACCTTTTTATGCTTCAAAACTACTTCAAATTCATACAAAGAAGCATGGAAATAGAGGTTTGGCGTCCCCAGTAGATTCTATTGCCATAAAAACGAAAGGAATGGATTGTTAAAAGGTATAATATGATTACTTGGCTAGAAGCTGGAATAAGATATGACATTTGTAGGTGTGAATTCTAAGTCATAATATACGCCCTAGACTTGAAAATCGTGCACCAAATCCAAATAAGTCGAGCACTTTTGTGTCTACAAGGAAATAATTATAAAAAAATTTTCATGGGTTTGGTCAGAAATAGATAACACGAACTATAACAGTTTGAAATACTCGAAACCTTTTTATGCCTCAAAACTACTTCAAATTTAGACAAAGGAGCATGGAAATAGAGGTTTGGTGTTCCCAATAGATTTTAGTGCCATAAAACCTAGAAAGGAGTGGATTGTGAAAAGGTATAATGTGATTACTTGGCTGCAAGATGAAGTAAGATATTTAGACAGTCATAGGTGTAAATTCTGAGTCATATATGCCCTAGACTTGGAAATCTTGCACCAAATCCATATAAGTCAAGCACTTTTATGTCTACGAGGAAATAATTGGCGAAAAAATTTGGTGATTACTGTGGTCAGAAATAGATAACAATTGAACTGTGCAGTGATAAATTAAGGCAAAATAATTTTTAAGATGTGGTATTTAGAATAAATTGTAAATGTTCCTCCACAATTTAATATAAAAACATTGTTACTTTTGCAGTTACAATTTGTTTATCGAAGAATTTAAAACAAAACCTGTCTCTTAATGAAACACCTTTTATTGTAACAAACACTTATTCAAAGATTTTTTTCAATACAATCTCACTGATACTGCTAGAATATAAATATATATTTTTAAGTTATATAAATAAATTCATTACTGAAGTAAATATGTTTAAGATTATATGCCACGGAGCCCTTTTGCTATCTTCTTTTTAATATATCTTTGTCCTTTCGTTGCATTACATACTACTTATATGGAATGGCTTCTGTTTCCTTACTGGCTACTTATTTGTCATTTCCATACTCTACAACAACAATAAAGCTATTCCAGTTAAACAATTACAAAGAAAGAGCAAAAATAATATGATTGGAACTGTATGCTGAGCACCAATGAGGGTATAATTCTGTACTTAAGCACCTACTTAGTAATATTGTATCCTCCTTGGCCTTGGTTAAGTTAAGCCCTATGAAGACAGGCATTGCAAAGTAGAAACAAACAAAATTCTGATTTCAGCATTTCTTATTCCCAAAATATTTGGGGTTGAAATAATCGGCTTCTTAACAGTTGTTCCAATCACGCAATGCCCAGATATCAATAGTGTGATTTGAAAGTACATTTTTAAACTGTACCTGAAGCAGATTAAGGTCTGTGTAGGCAAAATATGCAGAGTTCCAATTTTATGTAATTCCTGTACAGTTATGAGGCAATGTTATCCAATAGCTCCGACCTGGATATGGGAAATGTACTGCTTAGAACAACTCACTTTTGTTTCAGGGTAAATATCTTAACAAATATTAAAGAAAAACGGATTTATATGCATGAAGATAGATTTTTTCCATTTACGTCAATGTAATTTTTTGAGGTTGTTTTACCACCAAGTTCGATGACAGGTCACGTGCTGCACGAAACCTATAAACATGTCACATTTGGCATAACCTAAAAATTTGTAGACGTCAGATTCAAAACGTCACTCATCTTTCAACTAGCACGTGGTGCGCAGTAAACATGCGCACTAAAACCTCGTCGACCAACTACGAGATTTTCATAGCCAACTGAGGAGCTTCATTTTCGATTTACTGTGAGGGATTGACGTTCGCCGTATATTTAAATAATAGGAATATGCACGCGTTGCCCCGCCTCCGGCGCAGCGTCGCTGCTTACCGTAACAATATTTTACCTTAACTTTACAATCAAAAAATGTATAAATCATATGTAAAGTTGTATATTTAGTATTAATATAATGAATGTAATTAATAGCACTTATGCACTCTCCTAGTATTCTTTGTGGAAATTCGAGTACAGTCCAACATTTGTTGCTAGGGATTAGGAAAACCCAGAAAAACCTAATCCGACCGGAAGGTCTTGATGTAGACCCAATTTGGTTCGTAGTTCCAAGAATCGAGGCCCTGGAAGTAGATTCGTAAAAATGTTGGCCACCTGATCACCTGTAGAAATAAATTTACTTTTATAACATTTTTCTCAATTTGTTCTCCAAAAAAATTAATTTTTTAATATCAATATGTTTTGTACGTTTTTGATCTGTGGGTTTATTGGCAATACTAATACAGATGTTATTATCTTCATAAATATTGATCGACTCTAGAATTCCAATTTTGATACTTGTTGCTAATATCTTGAACCATAGAGCTTCTCTGACAGCTTCAAATAAAGCCATATATTCAGCTTCTGTAGAAGAAGCTGCTACTGATAACTGTCTTTTGGTGCTCCAGTATACCGTGCAACACTTAAATAATTGAAATATATATCCTGTTGTATACTTTTTCGGTCAGTTCCATCACTACCACCCCAATCGGAATCAACGAAACCTCTTAATATATCGGTGCTGTTACTTTGAGTATAAACTACTTTTTACTAATTTTGACATAAAAAGTGGCACTTTTCAATACTGATGACAGTGACGTAACGTCCTATTTTTCATAACTAGTTACGAAAAGTAAAATCTTTCGTAACTGGTGATGAAAAGTTCGTTTCATAACCAGTTGCAGGTTTCGGTTGTGGCACATCGTTGCTACAGTTTTACGGTATTAAGTAGATACAATGTGGTTCAAAAGTAAATATTGAAGTTTAATAATAATAACTCCCTCTCTAAGTATCTAGGTACTTGTAGTAAAAATTAGAAAAAATCTTGTATGAAACACGTGACGAAAAGCCTTTTTTGTGTATTATATTCAAATTGCGACAAACATTCATTCGTTACACAAAATCGGAGTTTTCGTAACTGGTAACATAAATAGCTATTATATCTACTGTACCTTTAAGATATCTTAAAACCCTTTTTAAAAAATTCCAAAGATTAATGTTATTTTTGTTTAAATATCTACTTAAAATATTAACAGCTGTACACAGATCAGGACGTGTGCATAGCATTATGTACATGATATATCCAATAACATTTCTACATGGGGAATCACATTTTTCATTGGAATTTAAACTTTTATAGTCTAATTTATTGTCAAGAGGTGTACTGATAGGATTGCAGTAAAGCATTTTAAATTTTGTTAAGACTGTTTTAATGTATGAGCTTTGATCTAAAGTTATCTTATTCTTTGTTCGGGCAACTCTTATTTCCACGAATAGTTTTATATCATATTCCCACGAATAGTTTTACGTCATTTAAATTACTCATTTGAAATGATGTCATTAAAAAGGTTTTAAAGCTTTTCATTGTCACGACATCAGCGGTAGCAATCACCAAATCATCAACGTGCAGTACAACATAGATATTTTTTGAATAATCGCCTCTATCTAAAATATGAATACATCGATCAACAGATGAATTAATAAAGCCTTTACTTTTTAAAGCTTTTTCAAATACCTCAAACCAACATCGAGCTGCTTGTTTTAAACCATATATTGATTTGTTCACCTTCAGGAACTTTCATATAAATTTCCTCCTATAAAGTTCTGTTTAAAAAGGCTGTTTTTACGTCCATGTGATGTACCAAAAAACTAAACTGATTGGCAGCGTAAAACCTCGAGCAACAAGTCTCGCTTTGTACCTCAATGGGACTCCATATTTATCATTTTTGATAGTAAATACCCATTTACAATCAACAATATTTTTATCCTTTGGTTTACTTACCAAAGTCCATGTTCTATTAATTATTAAGGAATTAATTTCATCTTTTATAGCCTCCTCCCATTTTAATTTATCATTACTAAATTGAACTTCTGCATAAGAAGTAGGAATTGTACACATGAGAGATTGAACGCACATAAGATAATCAAATTCCTGATTTTCTTCCTTATAAGAAATGGTAGGTTTGTCTTTAATCTTTTCACTCCTTCTAATTGGAGAATTAGAATTTTTGTCCTGAGATAATGAACTATTTTTAGCGTCTGTTTTCACTACAGACTCATTAGACTGATTATCTTACTTGGCATTTTTACTTGGACTAGGCTCACTATCTGATTTATTACTATCAGATTTCTGAGACAAAACTGATTTTAATTGTGTATTAAACACATCAGTTTCCATCTGATTTCTATTATCTGATTTCTGAGACATAACTGATTTTGACTGTACATCAGTTTTATTTCTAGAGTGTTCCAAACTAACTCTTTCATCAGACCCATTTATTGGTTTCGACATTAAGAAATTTGTCTCATCCACTAGAACATCTCTAGCTACAGAAAATTGTCCAGTTTCCACATTCCAAACTTTGTAACCTTTTGGTTCATAGCCCACTAAAATGGCCTTCCAGGACTTTTCATCAAATTTAGACTTCCTGGTTGTATTGTTATGAACATACACTGTTGACCCAAATACTTTCAGATATTTTAATTGTGGCTTTTTATTATGCCATAATTCATAAGGCGTTTTGGCTTGTTTTAAACCTTTAGTTGGTGCCAAATTAACAAAACACGTTGCAGTTAGCACTGCTTGGCCCCAGAAAGGTTTACTCAAATTTGCACCTATAACCATGGCGCGGGCCCTTTCTATTAATGTTCTAATCATACTTTCTGAAACACCATTTAATTAGGGAGTATGTGGTACCGTTTAATGATAACTAATGCCTTTTTGCACACAATAGTTTATCATCTCATTTGACAAATGTTCTCGACCATTATATACTATATAGATTAATTACTTTTAAATTAAAATGAGCCTCAGCATTTGCAACATAGTCTTTAAACATTGAGAACAGATCTGATTTCTGTGAAATAATATAAGTTACGCAGCAATGCGCATATTGGTCAATAAAGAAATAATTTTTATTGTCAATAGTTGCGGGAGTAGTTGGACTGCAAACATCTGTGTGATTTATAAATAATGGTTATTTTCCTAACAAGTGCGCAAAGTAACACTTTCGCGCACGCGACTGCCGTTGCCGTTGGGCAGCAGTCAAGTGCGCGAAGGCACTTTGCGCAAGAATTAGGAACAACATTTTTTCTACAACCGTATAAAAGTCCACCTGCCAGTAATATGGCACCACTTTAACGATTTTATAAATGCTTAAGCTTCACAGTTTTTTTCTGCTACCCTTGTATGGACGGCGTGCGCGAAAGACTTTTTTCTACGAGGGTGCTTATTATGTCACTTTCCCGCACGCATTTTGTTTGTTTTCGAACGCATTTGTTTTGGAAAGCTTCTCGGGAAAGTAAATATTTAAAGAATGACTGATTTATAATATAATTCAGACTTTATAGTCTGTCTATCTAGATAGTTGCATCTGCTTACAGCCGTGGCAAACATTTTTATCTGTTTTAAGGAACTACTATGCTTGCTTTTATTGATTTGTGACACAAAATATACCTAAAATATGCGTAATTTTTATTCCAATGTCACCAGTTCATGCCTGAAATATTACGTTACGTCAACAATCACACCAAGTTTTTGCCATAACAACCAATTGATTGTTGATTAATTCAGCTGTCATACTGTTGACAAAGATAACGTTTTTTCATAAGGCTGATTATCTGTTTCTTTATTTGGGCTAAGTTGTTTATGTATTGTATGTTTGTTCCTTGTATATGTTACAATGAATTGGCTCGTAGAAAAAATATTGTACCTAACTCGTGCGGAAAGTGTCTTTCCCGCACTCGTCAGCTGCCCAAACTCCGCTTCGCGTCGTTCGGGCATCGGCAGACAGCGTGCGGGAAAGTATCACTTTCCGCACTAGTTAGGAAAATAGCTATTGCGTACGCCGTCCTATGGCAACCAGTAACTTTTTTTACGCTGTTATGGGCTACGTGCGAGAAAAAAAAATAAAACTAAATCTTATTTTGGAATCGTTTACTTGCATGTATTCGCCAGTCATAGTTGCAACTCCAGAATGGTTCCCAACATCGGAGCATTGAGCTGTTTAAATAGTTTTTACTGTTCTATTCCTATCCTGGCTGCTATGATGGAGACTTCTCTAGTAGTAATAGCAAGCTTTCTTAATGTATCCATTTCTTCCACAGTGATGACACTTGAGCAATGCCTTCTTGCTAATCTTAAAAGTTTGCTTTTTGTTACTTTGATAGTGCTTCTTCTTGAAGCTAAATCTGAAAGGATTGAGATTGCCCTTGGGAACTTCTCTTGGCTGTGATTCGGCCTAAAGTACTTTAGCACTGGTATCCCGACTATCGTTTGTTAATTTAACTTCATGATCTAGCAGTCCCATCATAGGCATTTGGAAGAGTTAAAAGTAAGTGCGATACTTCATCAATTTCTTCTAATTTTGCACCTGCTGCAATTAACTCAGTAATCAAATCATCAAAGAATGTAAAGTGGTTTTCTAGGGTTGTAGTTTCAAACCCAGCAGATTCTTCCTTAGTTACTGAGTTACTGAGTTACCTGAGTTACTGAGTTGCAATACTTTTAGTTGCTCGTAAATTAAGTCCAGACTGGCAAAAATATTTTTCGCAGTACTCTCCGGCTTTGCAGAACCAAGGAATGAATCCGACAAATAGTCCACAACCACACTTTTCGCAATTCTCTTCGACTTTATCCATTCTTCTGTTAATGTTTCAGGATTCACATTATCAATCACTTTAATAACGTCAAGTTCGGTTAATCATGCGCCAATCCGAAGCTTCCACACACTGTAGCGATCACCCTTGAAAGGTTCAATGTTTCTTTTTCGAGTGAGACCTTCCATTGCTTCTTTATACTAGTGTTCGATTCACAAATAAACTTTTACGACACTGCGACGCTCGACTTTCGAATTATTTACACGTTAATTAATGCACAGGTAAAACAAACGACGTAACCTGGGCCCATAACCTATTGAAAGTTAGGCCTTTAATAAGAAACGTATTTAATACTTTGAACTTATGCTTTTATTTCAAAGTTAAAAGTACTAAGGAGAGGTGTGCCCGAAGTGTATTCAATAGAACGCTTTCGAGCCAACTAACTAATCTTATCCAACACTTAAGAACATTTGTAAATACATTTTTCTACGACCATGTAAAAATAAACAACTTTTGTCATACCTTGCCCTAGCCGAAAACGTAACTTTCGTCTCTAGTGAGAAAAAATCCCATAACGTTATCTTTCGTCCTAGTGACGACAGTAAGTTGTTCTAATTTCGCCTGTATATCGGCAATTAAATGCGACGGCAATTAAATGCAACTGATCTAATCTTGTTAAACGCAATGGAAAATGGTAATATCACACAACAGTATGTATATTTTGCCTTACAGGGTCTCAGAAAAGCAAATTAAAGTGTTGAAAATTTGATCAAATGAAACTCAGTGACACTCGAGGTGGCGTTGCTTATTATTTGTTCCGTTGTTCGGAGGAGCATGGCGCAGGGTTCGATGCAACATCAGTTTTCAAATACTGAATTTCAAAGATTCAATTTAAAAGTGTAATTTGATATAAAATTTTGTATATTTGCAATTATATTGCGCAATATAAGTAATAAACCAATTGTTCAATAATAATTGCGAGAATTTCATTCACCACCTATTATTCAATATGTGTCCAATATTCCATTGTTATAGAACAATTGTAACCATAGTAATATTCAACAACAGAAAAATTATCGCGATAATGATAATTTTTCTGTCAAAAAAAATTATCGCGATAATTTTTCTGTCAAAGTCAAATGAAACGTCACTGGCTCAATGTCATAGCATAAACCATGCAAATTAATTTATATTCAATCCACAGTCATACCATCTGGCCCCGCAATAGGTTTTCTGACATTGATTCGAATCAAAATAGCTATACCTACAGGGGTGTTGCAAGGGTTTTTAATTATTTTGTTCATAAAATTCTCCTTCGAATATGACTCGTGCATTGAAAATTATAGGTAATTTTAGACCGACATGCAATTCATACAATTTGGATCAGAAAAAAACACTCGTGCACCATCCCAAATTGCATTCGTGCATATCGTCCAAAAATTACCGATAATTTTCAATGCACTTGTTATATTACATATGAGAATAGTTGGCGAATACATAGCATGGCGGCGGCGCATCGGACATCGAGTAGGCGCGCATTCGATCAGTGGGTATTTTGACAAAGACGCTCCTTAGTTTTCGAAAGAAATACTCTATAGAGATTATTTTCAAAGTAAATGAGGAACTAATGTTAGCATGGTCGAAGAAAAAGTACAGTGTTCTACTCGTCAAAAAGCATTTTCTATCGCTCGAGAACATTACCAAACTCGGCTTAGCCTCGTTTGTTAAACTGTTCTCTTGTTGTTGTTGAACAATATACTATTTCTTATGCCCTTCTAATTTATGGGCTCCCAGAAACAGAGATACTGGAGTGACACGATCCTTAAAGTCTCATATTTCACTTAACATAAAAGAAGCTCTAAGAAGGTTAATTGATTGGTTTTTGGACATGACGACTTATACATTGCAACAATAGTATCTATCAAAGTTAAACGAAAAAAATTTGTCACAACTCAATTATTGAAAAGGTACAAGGTTAATTACTTATTTGAAATTTTATATCCAAAGAATTGCATCGAAAAGATCTATCCTACGGACACAGACAAACTATGCCCCTGTCTGTGAAAATGCAATAAACCATCCTTTATTTAATATTATATCCTATCAATGAGACCGGATTTCTATTCATAAATAATGATGCGACTATTCGCACCCTGCAATGCCGTAAAGATATGATAAACAATCCTTTCATTCCTGTCAAGTGGATGGACATATAAACACAAGTACGATTAATCGTACCGAAAGTACAAGTTTTAAGTACTGGTAAAAGCAACAATTGGGCGTTCCCACGGCGGTAGGCCAACTTTAACTCATGATAAGAAGAGGCTAAATTAATATATATCAAAAGCCAACTTCAAGGTCTGAGTGTTCAGTTTGAAACCCTCAATCACGCCTATTCGTGCCCTAATCGCCTACACGTTCACTTAGGGCGACTTTTACAGGTTCAAGTAAAGCTTCAGATTGAAGATAAAACACCAGACTTAATGTACCTGAGAGTTAGTCTGTCCTGAGAGGATGGTCTGGAGTTTTATCTATCTTCGATCTGAAGTTTTACTTGAACTTGTAAAAGTCACCCTAAGTGCAAAACGCCATGGTAAATTCTTTCAGTCCTTATCAATGAACAGCAATTAATAGAAAAGGTGTAAAATATCTCTAGGGCTGACGTCCTAAACCAACGATACGACTATTCGTACCATAATCGCCAGCAATACGACTATTCGTAGGCTAAACCAACATACCAAGCACCAAAACAACGATAAGCGGTAGAATAGAGATTAACATGATGCCCGACTTTTAATTAATGAGTAATATTCATCAATTAATGTGAGATGATAGAGATATGTATCAATAAATAAAAAAAAATTAGATAACCATGATAAAAACAAGGTAAACTCAGTGAGAAAGTTCACCTCTTCAACTAAACTCGGGCATAGAACAACACTATAACCGCACAGTTTCGTAAGCGTCACACTAATAATCGACTCTAAATATTTCGTTAAAGCAAAAGCCAAAAAGACTAATCTAAGTAATCGATCCAGGCTAAATTCCCAGGACGAGCGTAGAAATCTTAAGGGCCTACATGGAATACTTTGACATATTTATTACCAGTTAAAATAACAAAACCCCCGAGATGTCGGGTTGTGCTAAAACTTCGGATCTTAGAAACGTGCATTACGGACGTTGGGGAGTGTTGTGCCGAAATTAGTAGTTTACCTAACAAGTGCGGGAAGTGATACTTTTCCGCAAGATGATTACCGTTCGGTGGTTCGCGTCGTTCGGTCAACAATAGAGTGCGAAAAAGACACTTCCCGCACGTGTTACGTACAATATTTTTCCTACCATCATGACAATAATTCTATTAAGGCGAAAAAGTGTGTATCAATTGATAATTTATAACATTAACAAATCATTATTAAGTAGGTATTTAAACTATCAGAATATGTTAACGATAAACATTTAAATTACATGTACAATTTTTGGCATATTGTTAATTCAGTGCAGAGGCAACAGCGGCTTGAGTTGTTGACGAATTGTTTGCTACATGATTAGTTTGTATCTTCGGTGATGAGGGAGTAGCTGCTTCATGGTGTTCTTCAGTTCCAGAACTTATTGTTACTGTTGATGTACTACGTAGTTCAGCATTGTTCTCTTGAAGTTCTCATGAGGGATTTGCCCTGCTTTGAGAATGTTGTGGGCTATTTTCTTTTTGTTATCCAAACAATTCTCAATGTATGACTCGGCTATCGCTGTGTACTTCCAACTACCATGCCGTTTTATGTTTGTAATATTAGACCCGGAGTTGGCTAATAATGTAGCAGAAGATTGCCAAAAACAATGTCCGGTAGAGCCATAGAGAATTTAAGTTGCTCACTAGATTAGCAGCTTTTCTGTTAAATTTCATAAAAAATTTGATACATGGGGGTCGTATGGCATCTACGGACGACCTCGTATCCAGGATTAGGGACGTTATTGGTTGCACGGTTTAACAGATGCGACGCTATCTTGACTTCTTTTTAATGGAAACACACATATTTACATACAATCTAATAGAGCTGAAGGAGCAGATTACAGAAATATATAACTTCGCAACCTATCTTTAGGCGTTTCGATTATACAAGGTGGTAAAATTGTTGAATTTCGAAAATTATTTTATGTCGCTCACACGATTAACAGCTCTTCTTTGAATTCTTATCTTGTTGTACAATGTTTATTCCAAATGGCTGTTTTAGTCCCAGCTTATCGCAAGGGCCCCCCTCCTGTGATAGGACAATTGCGATGTCCCGCTGAATGAGGTTGGCGATCTGCGTGTGACCGCTTCCTATGACTGTTTCCTTCCACTGTCAGTAGCAATCAGGTATGGTATACAGACGGATCAAGAATGGCTGATTCACAGTCGTCAAGAGCCGGAATATACAAAGCAGGCCTTGAAGAGAGAGGGTGAGAGCTTTCCCTTGGGAAGCCACACGACGGTTTTCCAAGGGGAGGTGTTTGCAATAATCGAAGTGGCCACACAACCAGAAGTCAATCAAGGAGCATAACAAAACATCTTCATCTAGTCCGACATTCGGCGGCCCTGCGAGCCATCTGCAGGAACAGGACGAGTTCAAAACTCGTTCAGGACTGCAGGGATACTCTAGAGTCACTGGCAGAAACAAAAAGGGTAACTCTGGGATGAGTTCCTGAACATAGGGACGTTGAATGAAACGAGCGCGCCGATGAATCTGCCAATCGTGGTTCCCAGACGTGCTTTACTGGACCATGTAGGAGTAAGGAACAGGTACGTCTCTCACACTCTAAATCAGTGGTCATGGAAGAGTACAAGGACAAACTGGACAAGTGTTACTTTGCGCACTTGTTAGGACAATAACTATTAAGGCCTAGTAGCAAAGCTTGGACCAACCCCAAGTCTCCTACTAGTACTAATAACTCGCCACTCCAAAGCCATTGTTTTCTTGAGGGAAGATCATTGACAGTTTGTAGGACTGGCAGAAGTTGTACGTATTGCAAATTACTGATTATTGTAGTTATAAAGTCAGAAATTAAAGCAGAAAGCAAAACAAAGCTCACGCTCAACTAGAGATGGGCGAATTCTGGATGCATAATCAGATTAACATCAAAAGCACACATTAACATCAATATGAAAGATAAAAGGATTTCGAACATTTCAAGGTATTTCAAAGCTTTTTGTAGCATGAAAAATAACACAAATCATGGTTTGAGTTTGACACACGTTACTACTGAATTTTGATAATAACGAAATTAGGATGTTAGCTCCTCTTTAATGCCCATCTCTAAACTCAACGAAAATGTTCCGATTTTTTATTTTTCAGTAAATTTATTTTTTACGAATTTATCTCAGACAGGAGCTTTAATTCCTTAGCTTGTTGCAAGTTTTTTTATGAACATCCTTTATATTGTTCTTTAAAGAAGACATCAGAACTTTGAAAGAACCCCGATAGTTTCAAAATGCATTTTCTTAATCCAATCTTGATTATTTTGCGACCATTAAATAGAATTGTACTGATTTAAACTTCCATTGTTATAGAATATAGCATCTTTACCCCACAAATTGCACGACAACAAATCTGGTCTTGTTTTCAACTTAACCTCCCAATTCAACTCAACTGACTCGGTGTCAAGTGAAGTTGTCTTTTACCATCACCCTTACGCAATGCTTATGTTAGATAAATGTTAAAAGGATGCTATTTAAAACGGTTTATTTCTGAACTTTTGGAGATTCCCATTTCTGTGGAAAGTACTCCAATACCTGGAGATTTCAATCTACACACACTAATAGATTAATAACATTACCTTCGTTTGCTACTGGTCTTTTGTTATCGTTTCTTTATCCGTTTGGAAATTTACTATGCCACAAAATTTACTGAAAAAATTTGCATACGAAATTGTACAATTTTTAAAACGAACTGATGTAAGCCTCTAAGTCTTTTGCACTTCGTTTATCTTTTATGACCCAAAGCTGAGTGGTTCTTAATACTGTTACTTTTAATAGAATAGCTCGCATTTATGGGAGATTGGATATCGATTTATTTGCGTGGTTCGCCCACCGCAACTGTAGAGAACATAATATGTTCTGTTTGAGGGAACAAGTTCGAAGAAAGTGAATGCTTTTACTGTGTCGTAGAAGACGTTTCCTTTCAGGTTTTCGATAATTTTACGAGTATAGCCAAGCCATTATTTTTGCTTCCGACTTCAATGTTTTGGGTTGCATTGTCAGTTAGATGTTTGTCAGTAAATAACTGGTAGTGCAGTAATAGTCATTTACGTTATAAGTCCGGTAAATATAGTTTTACAGTAGGAGTAAGATGCTTCTGGACGAGGCAATAGCCGAGTCTGCAATTTCGAAACGACTACTGTAACACGTTACCGGACGTATGATGTACTAATTATTTACATTATAAGTCCGGTAAATATAGTTTTACAATAGGAGTAAGATGTTTCTGAGTGGAACAAGAAAGTGGATGATTATACTGTGTCGTCGAAGACGTTTTCTTTCAGGCTTTCGATAATTTTGCCAGTATAGCCAAACCACTATTTTTGCTTCCGACTTCAATGTTTTGGGTTGCTTTACGTTATAAATCCAGTAAATATAGTTTTACAGTAGGAGTAAGATGTTTATGGCCGAGGCGATAGCCGAGTTTGCAATTTCAAAACGACTACTGTAACACGTTACCGGACGTATGATGCGGTATAGTTTCATTACGGTATCCTGTACCGGCACAGGGTGTACCGGTACTCAATACTGTAAAATTTCTTTATTTCATACTGTCCGGTATATACGTCCTACATGCATCGATTTGAGTACGGTAAATGGAACTTTACCGCATTTGCTAGGCAACCGATGCTAGAGGGCTACCATCTAATATAAAATATAACGTTACTTAAATTTGATTAAGATTTTGTCAAATGCTCAGTTGGCGACGTCAAAAATTGTGCGCAGTAGTTACGACGTATAATATTACTTCTCATTAAATCAAACCGTTAAATCGTCAATCATCATTTCTTGATATTTGAAACGAGCTTCTAAGTTATTCAGTGAAATTCTAAAATCTCCGCAATGCCCAGCAGAACCGACTTATTTCAAAGTACTACATATATTTGAAGAAACACAAGCACATTGTTGATGATTTAATGCTGACGGTTCCATTATTTTCCCCATCAGAAAAAGACTTTCCGAAGGAATTTGAGAAACATCTATTACTCGTATGTAGTAATAATTTTAATAGCAAATAATTTGTGATAATAAAGTTTTAAAACTAGTAGCTAAAAATTTTCAAAAGTTTATTATGCTATAGCTCTCGAATTATGAATTTTGACAGTGACAATAATACAGACACCACCAAATGTCAATAAATCTAATTCTTACGTGGTCATTTTAAAGTTTTTTTTTCTTTTTTTTTAATTCTAAATTATAAAAACAGTATGAAATAAAATATTGTACGATATACGTCCATTACTCGTATAACTTTCCAGACTTGGCTCCTGACGTCGCCTCGTCCGTAAAAACCTCGTACTGTAACAAGTCACCTACTGGACTTGTGACGTAGATTGATATTTTCGACGACCATGTAGAAAAAACAACTTTCGTCATACCTTGCCCTAGCCCAAAACGTAACTTTCGTCTCTAGTGACGAAAGTAAGTTGTTCTAAGTTCGGCTGTATATCACTAATTAAATGCGATTTAACTGTTCTAATCCATGGAAAACACCATGGAAAATGGTGACATCATACAAAAACTTGTATAATTTGCCTTCCCGGGCCTCAGAAAAGTGAGTCAAACTGTTGAAATTTGACCATCCTGACAATCGAGGTGCCACGTTGACAATGACGTGCCTTAATATTTGAAAGAAATGCTCTATGGAGATTGTTTTTAAAGTTAATGAAGACTTAATGTTAGCATGGTCGAAGAAAAAGTATAGTGTTTTACTCGTCAAAAAATCATTTTCTATCGCTCGAGAACATTACGAAACTCGGTTTCGCCTCGGTTGGTAAACTGTTATCTTGCGAGAGAAAATGCTATTTTCGTCACTCGTTAAACAATATTCCATTACGATATCCAGTCCTATAAAAAGCTATTTACCGGACTAAAATCAAGTACGTAAAAGTGTCCTAAAATGATACAGTATGAAGTAAATGTTAGGACAAGTCCTCAGAGTTAGTATAGCAGAGGAAAATAGGATGGGGCAGTACAACGCAACTTCTCAACTCAACGTGTTTCTGGTCGGGGTTTCAAAAACGATTTATTTAAACTTAATTATAGAAATGGTTACATCTATTTTATTATTCGGAATTATTACATCTTAAATAACACACAATTAAAACTTAATGCACGACCAAAATCACTAAAACATTAATGTTAGAATCGCTACACATTCCAATACAACAACGAAGAACATCTGATAAAAATAAAATAAATAATTGGAATAATCTCGACTTGAAAATTTATTTTAAATTGGTAAACATTAAATTTGGTTCGAGATTGAACACAACGTTAACACAGTTAACACAGAATGATGCTTATTATGGCCCGCATAATTTCCATCTTTTCCAGCAAATTCAACTTTATCCCCTTAGGACATTCATGAAGGAATTTGGTCAGACATTCATGATCAATTGGTCAGAGAAAATAAAATTGTGGTTTTAGGTTAATAAATCTTGTTGCAAGGGTTGATTTTGATAGGGTGATATCTGAATATTTACCTTACCCACATAAACGCTGAACGCTCTCGGTACGAAAGCTCATATAAAGCCCGGATTTGCACCCTGAAACTATAGAAACATTACAATTCCTTAAAAACGTAGCAAATTGTAAAGATATGTTCCAAAAAAAAGTAAAGGGTCTGAAAAGCATCCTATTCTTTTCGTCATGAATGATATTAAAAGAAAGAAGTTGACTATTGGAGAACATGTAAAATATATTCATTAGAGAATTTGAGGATAAACCATTTGCGGTCAATTGCTATAAAAATCAATCTAGGTCACTATATGAAAGTATAGTTGCAACGTGTGATCGAGGGTCGTTTCTGTTTTCTGTCGACACCGGTTGTATTATAGGGGGGGGGGGGGGGGTAGTTCTTGGGATGTGTCCTCTCCTGATGATGAGACAAAAACTATGCTTTCTCAAACTTCTTTTACTCTACTCTGACGAGATGAGATGAGATGACTCTGACTAAGACGTTACGAGCACCCTACTACTGGTAAACGTGTTGTGCCGTAGTTCTTAAGGTATTGTGATGGTGAACTTTGAGTTACATGGTTAGCCCTCGTCGCAGCAAACAGCGGATCACCAGCAGGAAAGCCGCAGCGTGCAGATACGCTTAAATTTGAGAAGTTTGAGAAAAATGCATTGTTTTTTCTTATTATATCAGGACCACAACCCTACCCTCCCCCCTCTTCACCGAATGATATTATAAAAAAGCTAGTGTCGAAGGAACAGGTTCAAAGAGCCCTGGCTGCCCTAGCAGACATTTTTCGATAAAAAGATTGAGGTCAAATCAGCGGGCAAATCAATCTCTAGGATTTGATATCTTCGTTTGTCTGTTTGGTTCCTGAATACCTTGTATAAGCTTGAACATTCAAATATAATTCTAACTTGGTGCTCACTAAGTAGATAAAGCTATCATCAGCGCTGAAGTTTTTAGCAGAGTGGTGCTGCAATTAGAAAATATTTACCAGGACTTGTTAAGAAGTACCTCTACCTTACCCCTATCTTTCCAATCTTAATAAATATATTTTTCAGAATGTGTATTCGCAACAATTAGCGGAATTTTGGCAATAACTGAGATAGGATACATAAAAATTAAATTTTAGTTCAAGCGGACTAAAAGTACGTCATATGTTTTCTCCATACGCACACCTAAAGTGAGGTTTCTAATCCTGAGATCAAAAAAGTAGCAAAAAAAGTCCTAGGCATTAAAAGTAAAGTCAAAAGTCACGGCTACTGCCATGGTGGCCCACATATAAACGATTTTCAATCACCAAAATTATTTGAACACTAGATGACAGCATATAGACCGATCTAAGTGTATTTCCATCCTTACATTCTTATTGAAAAAACAAAGGATAGGAATACTCTCAGAGCGCTCGAGAGCACCACCCGAAATCGTTATTAGTCGAAATCGCATAGCTTCTCGAATTCTGTTAAATGTCATTGGTTGTTAAATGTCATATGCGCCATCATATTTATTTGTCAATGTGATTTTTATTAATTTAGTATTGATAATAATTCATTGTTGTAATTAGCGTCCTTAAGTTGTAAGTAGTTGGTGAAGTTAGCGGGATTAGGACAAATAATGCACCTCTTCTTTATTCGAAAATGGCCGACGTTTCGACTATTTATTTAGTCTTCATCAGGGCTAAAACCAATAAGTTCAACAGTAACAAATCCCTGGGCCCAACATAAAATTGTAAATACTGCTTATTCAAATGTGGAACGTAAATTCCTATACATCCATTACATATATCAAATTTTAAAAATTTTAAAAATGTTTTAATCAAAAAAATTAAAAATATAAAATATACAGACAAACTGTAGACAACTACAAGAATTAACAATTGACAAATACCGACAATGCCAAGTAACCAGTAAACATGGAGGCGTACATTACGGATGAAAGAACTTACCTATTCTCACTTAGAGAGGGTAGTCAGTTAAAGTACGATTTAAGATAGTTACGGTAGCAAACTCCAGTCGATTGTTCGGTGACCCTGGTATCTTAGGCTCGACAAAACACACATCCGCTGCCCAAGGTACAAAAGGTACAAAAGGTACAAAATATGCGAATAACAATATTTGCTTGGCACTAACGCCCA